>CP136060.1:230408088-235208088 GCA_032464435.1 Aegilops umbellulata
GTCCTTGATGCACCAGAACGACCACTGCATGCATCGCGGCAGAGCGTTGATTGGGCATGCACGAGAATTTGGTTCTGCTCGCAATATGGATGATACCTGAATGATGAAGTGAACAGGCATGCTAGCACGGGAGACCTATTTACGCTATACAATACTGGAGTACTCATGTACCTACTAGTAGTAGTAGTAGTAGTATAACCGTGGTACACTTGATGGTCAAAATACTATTCATCCGGTCCTCACAGTGAAGTGACAACACCCTGCGCCTGACACTAGTCCAGGCGGTGTGTTCGGGTTACCAAAGTCAGCCTCACCCTGTGCATAGTGCAGTCTATCACCGCCGCTGTATAGCACATTGGCGCCTCGCCTCGTCTCCCTCTCCGCACCCATAGCACCACTCCATCTCCATCTCCTTCTCCGTCTCCATCTCATTGTGCCCCCGTGTACCGTCGCCTCACTCGCCTCCCCAGTAGCACTATTCCCTCGCTAGCCGCTCCAGCACCGACATCCTTCTCCCCCATAAATCAAGCCCCCTTCCAAACTCCACCATGGCCGAACGCGAACCGCGCAGCATCCATATGAGACGCGATTGGAGCAATCTCCCCAGTGACATCCTCAACCTCTGTTGTTGGTGTATGGATATGTTGAGTGCCCTGCGGCTGGCTGCATGCTCGAGGGACATGCACACGGCCATCGTCGAAGAGAGGCCTAAGCTTTTCAAGACACCCTGCTTGCTGCTATCTGGTCTTGCGAGATTCGCTCACCATGATACAGAGGCGTGCATGATGCCCGTCGACTTCAATCCGATCTCCATTAGCCGAAACTTCTTTGCATATATGTAGTGGGTCGCCGTACATCATTTCCCTTGACATCGATCCGATCACCATCGCCTGAAACTTTTTGGCAGGTATGTACTGGGTCGGCATGAACTCCCATTGGATGGCTGCCTTCAGAGAAGACGGTAAAAAGTTGGTGCTCGTGAACTTCCAGACCTCCCATGAGATTATCCTTCCTTCGTTGGATTACATAGAGTATTACCATCGCGGTCCAAGTCATCTAGATCACTACGTCAGTTGGACGGACCTTGTTTTGCAGAAGATTGTAATCTGCCAAGTGCCCACACGACATGCGAATTACGCAGACTTCAAGCTAATTGCCTTGTTCGACCGCGGACTGCCTATCTTTACGCCGGTGCCTTCTTTAGCTGGAGACAACTCAGCTCGCAGTGGATCATCGTCAAAGCTGATACACACTTATGTGATGCTATTGAACACAATGGCATCATCTACGTGATCAACAAAGCAGATGGCACCACGTATTGCTGGGACGGCACGTGTAAGTTGTTTCCTCTCATGTTAGTTTCCTCATTTTCATTATGTAGAAACATGCACCACACTGTTGGTTTCATCTAACCATACATTTGGGAAGTAATTGTGCATATGGAGAACTCTATATTTGGAAGTAGTGAAATCCTGCAATGCTTACCATGTGTACATACCTATATTCGCCCTTCAGCAATCAATGGCTAGAATAATATCCTCACAAAATTTTTGCCCACAGAACATGAGTATATAACAATGCATGGTCTGTTGGTTACCTTGAAGAATTTGTTTGTGAGGACAGAAGATGATTACATAACATGCATGACATGGTAGTTTCCTGTGAAGAATCGATTGCGAGATAACATGAGTATAACCATGCATGGCACTTCTATATTTTCGAACCCAGTATACATTTCCCTCTATTTTCCTCCTAGTTCCAACAGAGACATATCAATGCTATTTCTTGCATTATCCTACTCATACTCTGAACAATGCTGATCTTACATTAACAATGCCTGTCCTTTTTGTTATGATGTAGTGTCCCTACAGTTACTGCCCTTTGTAATCGCACCACCTTTGCCAAAAACAGGGAAGCACGACTGGTTCCTCGCTCGATCAGACGACGGCAAAAGACTGATGATCATTCGGAAACATGAGCTGGAAAAGTTATATTGCAAAAACCCCACTGTATACAAGCACCGTGTAATACGTGAGTGTCCGGATAGTGGCTGTTACGTCTATGAGCAGGATACCAGCTTGTTGGGGCCTTTAGGATTTTTTAGTTGGAGGCAGGTAAACAGCCTTGGTTCACACTCTCTGTTTCTCGGACTCAATTATCCGATTAAACAGGAGATCACCGTTGGCAAGGACCTTGATGGCAGAGGGGCTCTGTTTGCTATGGAAAACTGTGTCTACACGGCGAGCCCTAGGAGTCCGGGAGCAAACTCCCCTGATTGTCAACGATACAGCCTGCAGCCAAAAGAAGGTGAGAATGACAAAGGCATCCGGATTAACTTTGATCCTTGGATGTCTCAATTACGACAGGCAGTGATGTGGTTCGAGCCTTCAGGTAATTGGGCTGTTGCATCGAAAGGGTGGAGTACTGGTGTCTCCGGATCACTGTTCGCTGAAGTGGGGCTGCAAATTATGATGGTGTTGGATCATCTATTCGAATGACTTTATTGCCTTTGCTGCTGGTTCTGGATGGGTAGTTCTTTCTTTTGTTATGCATATTCCTTGCCATTTGGTCATCCTCGTCTATGTCACTCTTACTATGTAATAGTTGCTTCTGTTTAGAATGTCATTCTCGTCTGGATCACGAGAGTCTGAGCGCTGCAGATGGGTGCGTTTTGGTGGTGTAGCAAGACTTCTTATGAACTATCATGTCTTGCTGTTTATGTCAGTAGTAGTCACTAGTCAGTGTTTGAATGTTGTATATATCGTTGTTTCGAACTGTTTATTGTCTCGAACTACTGGTGGGCTAAATGAGGGCATCACCATTCTCCAGTGTTCAGAGTATATCTGCTTTTTTCAAGTTATATAATTTGAGCTCAGTGTCTTCTCGATGATGTACACTTGTTTGGGCCAGTGAGGTGTCGTTGAATATGGGCCGAGTAGTAACGCAGTGCCAAACAAGTCAATTATGACTCTCAGGCCGGGCTCTCAAAAGATCCTGAAAAAAAGGCCGGGGTCTCCAAAAAAGAAAGAATAAGGGCTCTTAGGCCGACATGTGGGCGCCACCGGTGTTTTCATGCGCTTGCGCGCCGAGAGCATATTGGCGCGTGCTCAAAATTCATGCTACCTTTTCATCCCCAGTCTCCCGCCCCTCCCCCACCTCTGGAATCTCGATTCCTACTCCAGTTCCCCCAAACCCCCCTCCTGCAATCCCTGTACTCAAGCGCACTATCATGTCGCCGGTCAACGCGTATCTCCGAGCCGGAGATCCTGAGGTCCGTCCTGCCTTCGGTCGTTGCGTGCTGTCGCTCAACAGTGGCATGGCGGCGCTTGACGACCAGTTTGCCGGCAAAGTGCTGATGGTAACCATCAACGGCGACCGGCCTCCCGTCTCGCCGGATGACCTTGTCAAAGCTCTTGGCATTGCGCACGGCATCCAAATAAGTGACTTGCTCGTTGAAGTCAGTCTGCCACCGGCTGATTTCTTTGTCAGGTTTCGGACAGCTTTCGACTGCAGTTGTGTGTTCGAATCTTCCCGGCGTTTGTTCTGCGATGGCGCGCTGGTGAGCTTTGATCGGTGGCACCCAGGATGGGGATCGGTGCCCTCTGAGCTTGAGTTTTTAACAAAGCTTACCTTCCACGGCATGCCTCGACATGCTTGGAACAGCGAGTCCATGAACGAGCTTATCAACGACCTTGGAGGTGAGCTCGTAAGTATGTTTGTTCCTCCAGACAACTGGGCTCTGACGGTTATGGCATGGATGAAGAAGCCGTCCACCATACCGAAGGTGATTGGTGTTGAGATACCGGTGCAGGAACCGGGGTTGTACTATTCGTCACCACCAAGGCCACCGCGAACGACGTTAGGGATGTACCTGTATCGAGTGTTCGTGCATGTCGAAGAAGTGGTCAATCCATCAATCGAAGTCCTGCCGCCGCCGCTGGTGCCAGGGTCCGTCGACGACGTCCATTACAGGAGTCAACGTCAGACTTTCCCCGTGTTGCTCGGAATGATGGATGGCACAGGGCCTACTCCATCGCGCGGCGGAGGCCACTGCTTCTTTGGGAGAAGAGGCAGGGTTGGCTGCCTGGATGTGCTCTAATTTGAGGTAACAACTGAATCTTGTCAGATACTAGTTAAATCCGAGCTATGGGTGTGAAGCACTGATATGCCAGTACATTTGATTGTGACCTGTTCTAATTTTGTACCTGAAATTTTTTTAGAAAGGGTTGTACGTCAACTTAATGTGTTAGCAGTACTTATTGTGTTGTCTGTCTGTTTTATTTGCACAACATTCAAGATATTTCCCCGTCATTGATAAAGACGATGAACCATTATGTACGACTTCGTTGGTTTCAACATAGCCCTTACCGTAGCGATCCACTGCTTCCATCCTGATTGTGCCGCCTGCGTGAAATTTTTGTATGCAAGTTCAGTGTGCTATGATGTTCTATATGATTGTGTCAACTATATAAGTTTTACTGAGCATCAACAATGCATATGGCTGAAAGATGTATTTACGAGCAATGGCCGATGGGTCTCTCTCTATCTCTCTCTCTCTCTCTCTCTCACACACACACACACACACACACATACGCACAAGAGGGACCCGTCGAATCATTTATTTGCTCGTGACAACTTTTAATTAGGTTCCACTGTAATCTAACTTTTTTCTTAAGTTATTAATGGAGCTCAGTGACTTCAAAAAGTTGTACAGAAGCCTCGTTTGGACCTTTCCGGCGTCGCTGAATGTGGGCTGAGTAACCATGTTAGGTTGTACTGTACTACACAGGCCTTTTTTCGCTATTTTTTTAAATAATACATTTTTTTATTAATTTTCATAAATATTACGCTGGGTAAATTTTTTTCAAAAATAATACACCGTCGGCCCGCTGCAGGCCGACTGGGCCTAGTCGGCCCACAGCCGGCCGATTGGATTCCAGTCGGCATACAGCTGGCCGACTGGCCCCTGTCGGCCCACTGTGGGCTGATTGAGTCCTGTCGGCCCACTGTGGGCCGACTAGAGCTAATTAGCTCACTGTGGGCTAATTGTTTTTGCAAAAGTGTTAATCATGTATTTAAAAAATATGTGTATTGTGACCTCCTCTGCTTGCTGTGGGCCCACTGTTGACTAAAAAATATGTTTTAAAAAGTGTTAATCATGTATTAAAAAATTTGTGTATTGCGACCTCCTCCGCTTGCTGTGGGCCCACTGTTGACTAAAAAATATGTTTTAAAAACTGTTAATCATGTATTTAAAAATTGTTAAATGTGTGTATAAAAATGTTCCTTATCTATACAATTTTTTTTAAATGTGTGTATAAAAAATAGCTGTTTTTTTCAACATCAGCAATGCAACTGGGCCGACAGTTGTACAGAATATCCGGGTCAACTTGTTATTCTCCGCCCCGCTGGGCTACAAACTTTCCTAGGAGGTATGCATTAGGCTTAACAAGAAAAATAGACTTTAAGAAATAATAAATGGGATGTAATTATAATAACTGGACAATTAATATGCACCAAACACGTAATTAGTTTGAAAAATATATTATTTTTGGAATTTGAAAATTTTAATTTCATTACTTGTTGCGCGCGCAATATTTCGTTGGATTTTAATGTAATACAACTTTATTTTGAAATTATATTTAACCTGACTAAAAATTTCAGATAAAAATATTTCGGATCCCATCAAAATGTGGGAATTTTTTTTGAATTCTGTTTTGAGCAGTTGTTTGAAATTATTAATCGTTGTCCTAGCTAGAAGTTCGGCTGTACTTTTAACGAACTGTAAATGGGCTGTAGTAAATTCCATTAGAATTAAAAAATGGGCTGTACATTCTTACAAATCGAAAATGGACTATATGTTCTCTTCCAAATCCGAGCTGTGGGCTTACTAAGTTGACGCGTACCAAGGGCTTTGTCAACTTAGTCAATATAAACGATTCTAGCTGCAGTGATCGTACAATGTCCATCCAACGGCCGTAGTGCTTCTTCAACCTCTGGTCTTCTTGCTCCAGCCGCCCAAAGCACTGCCGGTCGTGTCGCGTGCTCCTGCCTCCCGTGGCCGGCTATGATGCCGCAGAGGCCTCACCGCCCCGTACTACTCCCACCGCTGGCCAGGCCATCCCTCTACTCACCCACACCCCTGTTATTCTGCGGCAACGGTAGCCTCACACCGCAGCCGAACCAGTGAACCCTCGTACTCCTCTCCGCGCGGGCTTCCACTGTTGCGTCTTCCCCGGCTCCGCGTCGTCCCCTTCCTAGGCCTTGCCGTCGTCCAGACCACCGCCCTGGTGCTCTCGGCGCGGCGTGGTCAACGTGCTCAACGACCGGCTTCCATCGGAAGAGTACTGTACGTGGAGAGGCTGACAGCTGGGTCCACGGCAGCCGCAGGGAAGTGCCTCCTTGTTACGCGCAAAATAATTATTCCTCCACCTCATAGCGGGGACCCACCGGACGGGCCACCGTATTTCGCAAAAAAATGATTCACCCCCTGACTGCTGGGACCCACGAGCTACATCTTCGCACACAAGGAAGTGCGTCCGAAAAAAAACGATTCGCCCCCCTGACTGCTGGGACCCACCAGCTACATCACGCATGCAAGGAAGTGCATCCGAGCAAAAAAACGATTCGCCCCCTGACTGCTGCGACCCACCAGCCCCCCGACTGCTGGGACCCACCAGCTACACCTTCGCACGCAAGGAAGTGCGTCCGGGCAAAAAAAATACAAACCATTCGCCCCCCTGACTGCTGGGACCCACCAGCTACATCTTTGCAGGCAAGGAAGTGCCTGGCAGTCGGGACCCACCTGATCGAAGCGTACGTAGCATTGTTATTCTGGTCGCGAACGTGTACGTACATACTGGTCGATGTAGAGGCGCGCACATAGCATGTACATGTACGTACAACGGCCAGGGTGCAAGAAAGAAAATACGGCCACGTATGTGTACATACGGGCGGAGTCTCGAACGCCTACTCGCGCATACGTACGGCGAGGGCTCGTTGACATGGCTGGGTCGGAACGGAGAAACAGCGTCGTCGTCGTGTTCATGGGTCAGAACGGAATGCGTGGTCGTGTTCATCGGGAGGGCTTGGACGGAACAAGCGATGGAAACGAGGCCTGGCGTACCACAAAATGGACGAAACGGCCTTGTGTTCGACCGGCCACGTTCGAAACGGGGGTCCTGTTTATCGGGAGGGGTGTGGCGTACCGCACAACGTAGGAAAGGGACCTCCTACGGTCGAAACGGGGGTCCTCTTGATCGGGATGGGTGTGGCATACCGCAAAACGGAGGAAACAGACCTCCTACGGTCGAAACGGGGGTCCTGTTGATCGGGAGGGGTGTGGCGTACCGCAAAACGGAGGAAACAGACTTGTGTTGGAGCGCTACGGTCGAAACGGGGGTCCTGTTCATCGGGAGGGGTGTGACGTACCGCAAAACGGGACTCCACGGGATACTGTTCATCTCCACCGTCGACCCCCTCCAGCCTCCACGAGCTACTGTTCATCCACGGTCGACCTCCTCTAGCCTCCACGGGCTCCTGTTCATCCAGCCTCCACCGCTCGCTACTCCACCCGCTACTGTTCAACCACCCCTCCACTGTCTACTGTTCATCCAGCCCTCCACACCACGGGGTCCTGTTCAACCACCCCTCCACGGGCACCTGTCGGTGTCAAAATTGGCGGATCTCGGGTAGGGGGTCCCGAACTGTGCGTTTAAGCGGATGGTAACAGGAGACAAGGGACACGATGTTTTTACCCAGGTTCGGACCCTCTCGATGGAGGTAAAACCCTACTCCTGCTTGATTAATATTGATGATATGGGTAGTACAAGAGTAGATCTACCACGAGATCAGAGAGGCTAAACCCTAGAAGCTAGTCTATGGTATGATTGTTGTTCGTCCTACGGATTAAAATCCTCCGGTTTATATAGACACCGGAGAGGGCTAGCGTTACACAGAGTCGGTTACAATGGGAGGAGATCTACATATCCGTATCGCCAAGCTTGCCTTCCACGCCAAGGAAAGTCCCATCCGGACACGGGACGAAGTCTTCAATCTTGTATTTTCATAGTCCAGGAGTCCGGCCAAAGGTTATAGTCCGGCCATCCGGACACCCCCTAATCCAGGACTCCCTCAGTAGCCCCTGAACCAGGCTTCAATGGCGACGAGTCCGGCGCGCAAGTTGTCTTTGGCATTGCAAGGTGGGTTCCTTCTCCGAACACTTCATAGAAGATTTTGAACACAAGGATAGTGTCCGGCTCTGCAAAATAAATTCCACATATTGCCATAGAGAGAATAATATTTACATAAATCTAATTTGCTGACGTATTCTGTAGCGTGACATCACACCACGGCCAAGCCTTTATTCGAATCGTTTTTACTGTCCCACCTCAGCGCGTTTTGTGAGGCGGTTTCCTTGGCACGTCCTATCGAAGCAGAGATCGTGTCCCCTTTATTTACGAGATTCTCATCAATACGGACGTGGGTAACCCAGTCGTGCCCGTTGGTATGTTTTCTCGATCAAAGAAGAATCCCAAACGGTCACGGGGAGTACCCTTGGTATTCAACCTCTTATAAAGAGACCAAGGCTTTACTCCTTTCTTTCAATCTCAAACGAGTTCGCCCTTCGCCTCGAGTTCCAACACCCAAGGCTCCAGATTTCAGGCGCTTCGGACCTTCGACAATGTCCGGTTCCGACCTTCGAGGCCGATGGATGCCTTCCTCCGTCACGGAGGAGGTCGTGCTAAAGCTGAGAGAGGCCAGGTTCTTGACCGGCGAAATTTCGCATAGGCTGCCTGCGCAAGGGCAGGTCATTCCCACTCCCAAGCCTGGTGAGAGCGTGGTGTTTGTGTCTCACTTCCTTCGGGGGCTAGGCTTCCCGACAGACCCCTTCATGAGGGGGCTCATGTTTTATTATGGCCTGGAATTTCACGACTTGGCTCCGGAGTCCATCCTCCACATCTCATCGTTCATCGTCGTGTGCGAAGCCTTCCTCCGCATTACTCCTCAATTCGGATTGTGGCTCAAGACCTTTAAAGTAGAGCCGAAGATGATCGAGGGACAACACGCGGAGTGCGGAGGCGCGGTTATAAGGAAGAATGTTGACGCTCCATGGCCCGAGGGCCCTTTTCAAGAGGAGTTCAGCTTATGGCAACGAGAGTGGTTTTATATCATAGCTCTCAGGGGCACCAAGTGGGTGGCGCCTCCTGCTTTTCGCTTGGGTCCCCCACCACAGCTAGCATCATGGGTCAATAAAGGGCTGGACTGGGGGTCATCCAAGGATGTGCCCTTGTTGCAGGGCCGCATTCGAGATCTCCTAGAAAGAGACATCAGTCTGGTCGTAGTAGCGTAGGTCATGCTGATTCGCCGAACCCTGCCCTGCAAACGTCGCCCCCTCCGCCTGTGGGAGTTCAATCCGGAGGGACCACGAGCTCTCCAACATTTTATGGGCGCGACGCCCATGGATATGTACAAATTGTTCTTCGGATCACAAGCAATGTGTCCGGACTCGACCGAGGACGCAGGTCTGAGCTGCAATCGCCCGGATACTCAAGTAAGTAGCCCCGTACCCGGACACGCTATCCGTATTTTTATCATAAAATTGCCCTTGAAAGAATTGTCCCTTAAACAGGAGTGGATAGCGAAAGCAAAGCTAATCAGGTGTCCGGCTCCCCTCCCGGAGACCACACCGGATCCCTTGTTAATGAGGATGCTGGAGGTCGTGCCTTTGGAAGAAGGCGAAGGGGGGAACAAGGAAGCTACCGCCTCCCCGAAGGAGGCTGTCAGGAAAGGAGGAATCGAGAATTCCTCTACCCAGGGGAAGAAGAGGACCGCCTCTGAAGACCCGGAGACCATGGTCTCAAAGCGGGGGAAGAAATCTTCATCAGAGGGTCCTGCGCCGGGGGATGCCTTGTCCGCACTGTGCCCCCAAGGGGATCAGCCCTCCACCGAGCCGTAAGTAGAGAGGGGAATTAAAAATGAGAGACATCCCTGTTTTATTTCTGAGGAAAATAACCGAAATTTTACCTTGTAGTTCGGATCTCAGCCCTTCTCAGCAGAGCTCATCTTTGAGGGATCTACTTCCGGAGATGGTGGAGAGTGGCACGCCTCCCCCTGCCGTACCACCTTGTGAGGCGGGCGACCCTGAAGTGTCGTCACGGAGGGTTTCTACAAATCCGGCAGGGCCGGAAGGCAGCCGTATGGCCCCCCAAAGCCCTCCGTGTCTGGCCTTCGAAAAAGGCCATCGGACGAGTCCGGCATAGTCTGGTGCACGGTCGGAGGAGCTGAAGGATCTGCTCGGGCAAGCGTCTATCTCAGAAGAACACCGTGCGTTGATGGGTACGGTGATTGAAAGGATTGCTTCCGCGGAGAGCGGGTTGCACGAGGCCGTCAGGAGTTTACTGACAGGTTTTGAGGTACGCAAAATGATGTACCTTTTGACAGTTCCGCCTATATAAGATGCGTCTTGTATAGATAGTAGCCCCAGAGACTCTGCGCGTTGTCAAAAATGACGGCGCACAGAGGATCATAACCCCAGGTATAATATTTCACCTTTCCTATGCAGGTGGCGAAGTGTCCGGTGGCTAGCCGGACTGATGAATTTGCCGAGCTAAAGCGGCAACTTGACGTGGCAGATGCCGACATCGCGCTTGTCAACAAGCGGCTTGACGAAGCACAAGGTATGTAATTTCACTGGAGACAGCAGGTAAGAGGAGCTTGATGCCCGTATCTTATAACATGCGTGCTTGATGCAGATGGTGCGCTGCCATGGAGAACCTTCGGGTAGAACTTGCCCGAGCCAAGGAGCAGGCCAGGAAAAGCGACGTGGCTGCCTTAAAGGCGGTTGAAGAGCTAAAAGCCGAATAGGATGCTCACTGCCGAAGCAAGAAGGAAATGGCCGAGATGGCTGTAAAGTTGAAGAGCGCTGCCGACCGCTGCAAGCTTCTTGAAAAAGAAGATCGAGCGGAACATACAGACCTGGAGAAGGCCACTACCGAGGCCAAGGATGCCCGCTCTGCGATGAGAGCTATGAAGGAGGAGCTACGTCAGGCCGGAGATATCGCGGCTCGAAAGCCCTTTATCCTGCGGATGAAGTTCGGGGATCCTAAACATGCTCCGTTGGACCGGTTGTGGAGTACGGTGGACACTTATCTGAACTTGGTAGCTTTTTTGGTGAGATAAAGAGGATCACGAAGTGGAAAAGCTTTTTGGTCGCAGTTCCACAATCCAAAGCATCCACTTCCATTAACCGATCGTTTGGCCGAATGGGCTGAGCTGAGTAGGTTATCCGGACTCGCTATGAAGTGTGTCATGAGTCATCTGTGGCCGGAAAGGCCTGAGCCGAAGAGCTATTTTAGCTTGGTGCAGCAGTTCCTTGGTGCGGTGCCGCATATCAATGCAGTGAAGAGGTCAGCATGCATAGAGGGTGTGCGGATGGCACTTGCCCGTGTCAAGACATACTGGGCGGAGATGAAGGCCACCGCTGTTGCAGCCCAAGATTCGGACGGGAGCCGAGTACCTGCCGAGCACTATTTTCAGGAAGTTCTGCAGGGCGCTCGTTTAATAGAGACGCAGTGCTTAAAGGATATTATGTTCGAATGACATGTATTATTGTAAAACAATGTTTGGATGTAATATAAAAGCTTTTTATACTTGTGCCTTCAAGAATTGAAACACCTCCTGTGCGGACGTTAATGTATATATGTATATAACCTAAAAGATGGCAGTCTTCGGCTTCAGCCCCCACGCATATAATGCGGGGTGTTCGCAAAAGGCGCATTTTCACACTTGATCCAACGTCTTGGTCCTATTAAGGAGGTGATAGCGCAGCGAACTAGGCAACCGGACTATAATGCTTTATCACTTTCACTTAGCCATAGGAGTTTGACGGTGGGGCTACTATACAGCCCCTGGGGGCACCGCGCTCACCCGAATTTGGGGCGCGTGTGTGCCTGGCCGGGAAGCGGCCCTTCGTTAATACGGAGGAATCCTAAAGATTCCGGTGGGTCATCGAGTGGTTGACTAGTCTCACGCTATATCATGACAGTCAGTTTTCGGCTTTCTCTACTGAGGTGCTCACCTGGCTGAACCGGGGCACAATCGCAGTAGTTCTCCTGGTGCCGCCTTAGCCGATAGAGCGGAACGTAAGGCAGCAAAACGCAGGAGCCGGGCAAACCCAACATTTGACCAATGACATGATTCGGAGCTGATGCATATAAGGCCAAACTCGCGATGCCGAACACTCCCTAAGGTATTCGGTCTTTTATGAAAATGGACGGAACATCGCCGTTAGTAATAAGCCCCTGATGTCCAGGTACGTGCAAAACTCTAACGTGGCCACATGCCAAGACGCCAGCCTCGTCCTCGGCTATACAGAGAATCCGGGGGATGTGTATCAACAAGAGACAGTAAAAAAGGTTTATGCAGGGTCTTAATCTAAAAAGAATCATGGAGATGGGTCCCTGCTGCACGTCTGCGCCTGTGTCTCCATTGTGCCGTGTCCTGGACGGGCGTAGCATGGTGTTCATCTGTAAAAGAGAGGAACTTAGGTGACACGAAAAAGAATAGTAGTGCGGAATGTACGCTGTACTAGATAAGCAATGCATAATTTAAGATGGGTAAAATGGAGCCTTATTGTCGTGTATTTTACATACGCGAAGCCCCTTGTACAGTGGTGTAAGGCTACTAAACCTTTATCAATTATATGTTTGCTCCGGACTCGCCTAGCCGAGTCCGTGGTCTTGATGACCTGGTAGATGCTTTTGTTGGTGAAGCTGTTTTAATGTACGGCTGTCAAGGCAGCCGCATATTCTTTCGCGCTCGAGGGACACTTGACATTTCCCTTTAGTGAGATGATGCCTCGTGGACCGGGCATTTTAAGCGTAAGAGATGCATAATGCGGTATTGCATTAAAGCGGGCAAAAGCTTCTCGTCCCAGTAGTGCTTGATAGCTACTTGAAAACGGGGCGATGTGGAAGGTTAGCTTTTCGCGGCGGAAGTTATCGGGCGAGCCGAACATAACTTCTAGTCGGAGAGAACCCATGCAATGGGCATCCGGGCCTGGCATTACTCCTTCAAAGGAAGTGTTGCTATGGCGAATTCTTGTTGGGTCAATCCCCATTTTGCGGATTGTGTCCTGATATAACAGGTTTAAACCACTGCCGCCGTCCATTAGGACGTGTGTAAAGTGGAGTCTATCGATTATTGGATCTAATATGAAGTCAGTCCCGCCTGCGTTTTGGATACTTCTATAGTAGTCCTGATGGTCGAAGGTGATCGGTTTTAACAACCAGTGGCGAGACTCCTTTGGGATAGGCCGTATGGCGCGTATCTCTATAGACGCTACTCCTTTCGTCACGTGAAGCAAGTTTACTATTTTGACTTCTTGTGGGAAATTCTTTTGTTTCCCGGTGCTCTGCTTGTGGGGTTCGTCATCGTCCTCACTTGGTGCGTCGAGCCCCTTGTGTTCGGCGTTGAGTTTGCCGGATTGCTTGAATACCCTACAATCTCTGTGGGTATGATTTGCGGGCTTCTTGGGAGTGTTGTGGATTTGACATATCTTGTCCAAGATTTTGTTCAGGTTAGATAGCTCGTCCCCGTTATCCTTAAGGGGCAGCTTTTTCTGATTCTGTCGAGAGCTTTTGAATCCGGCATTGACTGCCGTGCTCTTCGGGCTGCTTCCCTTATTCCGGCACTGGTCCTTGTTGCGTCGCGGTTTCCCATTTCCATCCCTGACTTCAGATGTACTTGGGTCGTTGGTGCTGCATCTTGCCAACCAACTATCCTTTCCTGCGCAAAAGCGGGTCATGAGGCTTGTTAATGCGGCCATTGTTCTTGGCTTTTCTTGGCCGAGGTGTCTGGCGAGCCATTCATCTCGAACGCTGTGTTTGAAAGCTGTTAAGGCTTCGGCGTCCGGACAGTCGACTATCTGATTCGTTTTAGTGAGAAATCTGTTCCAGAGTTCCCGGGCTGACTCTCCGGGCTGTTGAGTTATATGGCTTAAATCGTCCGTGTCCGGAGGTCGGACATAGGTCCCTTGAAAATTTTCCCGAAAAGCATCCTCGAGCTCCTCCCAACTTCCAATGGTCTTTTCGGGAAGGCTTTTAAGCCAATGCCGGGCTGGCCCTTTGAGCTTAAGGGGTAAGTATTTGATGGCGCCGAGGTCAGCTCCTCTGGCCATGTGTATGTGGAGGATATAATCCTCAATCCAGACTCCAGGGTCTGTTGTTCCGTCGTACGCCTCTATGTTTACGGGTTTGAATCCCGCTGGAAATTCATGGTCCAACACCTCATCGGTGAAACAGAGGGGGTGTGCGGCCCCCCTGTATTTGGGTGTGCCGTGTTGTTCGGATATTTGTTGAGTTGCATTGCTTACTAGATCTTGCTTTCTTGGCCCGTAGATAGACCTGGCTGGGCCATCTTTGTGGTGCGAATCCTTGAGTGGATCGCGTGCTGGCTTGGGTGTGGCGTCGCTTGCCGCTCTATGTTGACCATGAGGTCGTCTATCCGACCAGGTGGCTTCCTTGTTTTTTGTTTTAGGGGGCTCTAGGGCCTCCTCATCAAATTTAGGCAGTATCTTTCGCTTCGGGTAGCTCTTTGTGTGGCGGCTGCCGCCGTATTTATCTGTGGTGTTGAGTACTTTGCTCCATCTGATTCTGAGTGCATCTTCCGCAGTTTTGAGCTTCCGCTTCTGTTTTTCAGGCTACGCACGGTGGCGACGAGCCTTTTGTGGAGGTTCTTCTGCTCCAGGAAATTGTCCGGCGTGAGGTCATCCGGACTGTTATCTTCGTTGGGGATGGGTTGTTCGGCTTGTTTATCCGAGTTGCCCTGTTCGGACGGTTGCTCGATGGCATGTTAGTCGTCCGCCGGTTCGCCCTGCTTTGTGGCTGGGTCTGTATGGCTGCTGTCTCTGTCGAGGCGGGGTTTGGAGCGGCGCTTACGTCGCCGCTTTGACTGCTTATCGAGGGAACGATCCCCCGTTGCGTCCCTTTGCTCCTCGTCGTTGCTTCCTTTAGGTGTGTCCACCATGTATACATCGTGAGATGAGGTGGTTGTCCAGTGCTCTATAGGCGCTAGCTCCTGTTCGTCTCCTACGTCGTCGTCCATACCATCGATGTCTTCGGAGTCGAAGTCGAGCATGCCGGTTAAATCATCGACAGTGGCTACAAAGTGGGTGGTGGGTGGGCGTCGAATTTCTTCGTCATCCGCATCCCAACCTTTCTTACCATAGTCCGACCAGGACTCTCCTGATAAAGAGAGAGACTTTAGTGAATTCAAAATGTCGCCGAAGGGCGAGTGCTGAAAGATGTCCGCGGCGGTGAACTCCATGATCAGCGCCCAATCGGATTCGATTGGTAGGGGCGCGGAGGGTTTGGAGTCCGGAGAGGAGTCCGGCACCTTGGAGCCACGGGCTTCGCAGAGAATAGGGATGGTGTTTGTCTCGATCGCCGTAGAGATTTCAGCCCACGAGGTGGTGTCCAACCACCCGTCCTCGATTGGCGCAGTCGGCTCCGAGCTAAGGGTCGAAGCGGACACGGGTGCGGCCTCCAGAGCACTGTTCAGCGGCAGAGCTAGATCATACCCATCGTGACAGTGCGGCATGCTCGGCTGTGGCTCGAATCCGTCGAAGATCAAGTCCCCGCGGATACCAGCCGTGTAGTTCAAACTTCCAAATCTGACCTGATGGCCAGGGGCGTAGCTTTCGATCTGCTCGAGATGGCCAAGCGAATTGGCCTGTAGTGCAAAGCCGCCGAATACGAAGATCTGTCCGGGGAGAGAAGTCTCACCCTAGACCGCATCGCTGTTGATGATTGGAGGAGCCATCGTGCCTAAAAGTGACGACACAGAGGAACTCTCAATGAAAGCACCAATGTCGGTGTCAAAACCGGCGGATCTCGGGTAGGGGGTCCCGAATTGTGCGTCTAGGCGGATGATAATAGGAGACAAGGGAAACGATGTTTTTACCCAGGTTCGGGCCATCTCGATGGAGGTAAAACCCTACTCCTGCTTGATTAATATTGATGATATGGGTAGTACAAGAGTAGATCTACCACGAGATCAGAGAGGCTAAACCCGAGAAGCTAGCCTATGGTATGATTGTTGTTCGTCCTACGGACTAAAACCCTCTGGTTTATATAGACACCAGAGAGGGCTAGGGTTACACAGAGTCGGTTACAATGGGAGGAGATCTACATATCCGTATCGCCAAGCTTGCCTTCCACGCCAAGGAAAGTCCCATCCGGACACGGGACGAAGTCTTCAATCTTGTATCTTCATAGTCCAAGAGTCCGGCCAAAGGTTATAGTCCGGCCATCCGGACACCCCCTAATCCAGGACTCCATCAACACCCTTCCACCGTCTACTGTTCATCCTGCCCTCCACACCACGGGGTCCTGTTCATCCACCCCTCCACGGGCACCCATCCACCGTCTACTGTTCATCCAGCCCTCCACCACACCACGGGGTCCTGTTCATTTAGAGGCAACGCCACCGCTCATTGTTCATCCACCCCCCCCCCCGCAACGCTCACTGTTCATCCCATCAATCGGCTTCAGTTAGCAGCAGTAGCCAAGGAATCGCTCGATCGGGTTCAGTTAACAGCCATCGATCGATCGCTCGGGTTCAGTAACGCGTAGCCTGCAGTGCAATCGCTCGGGTTCAGTTAGAGCCCAACGCCTCGCTCGGGTTCAGTTAGAGCCAACGCCTCGCACACACGCGCGTACGTGTACGAGAGAAACTAGCATCGCTCGGCCCCCGACCTCCCACCGTAACCGGGAACTCCCCAAAATTTTCCTCCCCCTCACTTCTACCACGGTTTTTTCCGTCATGGACGGCCCAAAGAATGTCATGCAGCTGCGTCTCCGGCCTGCCTAGGACGAATAGCCCATTTTCTGTCATGATTTTTTGTCATAGAAGTAGGAGCCCACCACATCTTGATGATACCGGGTTTTGTCACTATTATCGTCATAGAAGTGTCATATGTATGACACAAAAAAAAATTTGTTCGGCCCAAAATGTCATGGATGTGTCTTTTTTTTGTAGTGACCGCTGGCGAGCACCGCCCCCACCCAGAACCCTAAGATAGATAGTGGGGTACCTCTCCGGCGAGCCCCCTCCCTGCTGCGGGTGGTTCTTCCTTAACTCCGGCGAGACCCCCCACCCGATGAAAATCGACTGACCCAAAAGTCGATTCAGTCGACTGAAGTGTAGCTAAATCGGAGCAGAGCAGCAACACGAGCGAGGGGGAGAGCAGCAGCAGCAGCACGAGCGAGCGAGAGCCGAAGCAGCAGCAGCTAGGCAAGCGAGAGCCGGAGCAGCAACAACATATCCTACTGGTATGGCCGCCGCCGCCGAAGGGGCCTCGCACTGGGGGAGAGCCACCATGGAGATGTCGCCCGTGGCGCTGGCTTCGAGGTAGCCGCTCCATGGGGGTGCAGGATAGAGCACCATCACCGCCGGGAGGTCGAGTTAAGGAGAAGGTGCGATGCGATGAGTGTACAACCTCTTTGGTGGCGTCGAGTAGGCCTTGGCTTCGTCCGAGGAGATGGTGAGGATGCTGCAATTCCGGTGGAGCAGGTTAAGGCGGCGCTGTGGGGTTGGAGCAGCCGTGATAGACGAGGCGATCATCGGAGCAACTCCTTGGAGGTGGAGGACGGGGCGGCTGAACCGGCGGGACAACGAGATGGACAACGGATCCTCATCCGGGGAGGTGGATGAGGGACGTCGAGCTGTTGCGGTGGACGGCGTCGTCGGGGAAGAGGCTTCGACTGGGCAGCGGTGAGGTGGCGGATGGAGGAGGGTGGGGTTTCACAGCTGGAGCGGAGAGGTTATGGCGGCCTGGGATTTCGAATGGCGAAAAGGAGGCGATGGGAGGGGGGAACCATGACTTAGGGCCGCGCTTGTCCAAAATGTAGGGTGTGTTACCAAAGTACCCCCACCGATTTGAACTAGCGGCCCTTTCGGCTCAAGGTTAGAAGGGGGATTTCGCGTATCGGGATTTGGCAGCTGGAGGGAGTTTTCACGCGCGTTGTAATTTCGGGATAGCAAGGTGCGGGTTGTGAAGGCGCCAGTTTTGGGAGCACAACATCTGAATTTTCAGGATATAACAAGGCGTGGGTTGAATTTTAGGGACAAGCCTAACATGTAATATTGTATTTGTACGTACCAAATTAATTCGCACTTCCCTCAACGAAAAAAACGAAAAAATAAAACTATTCACACCACAAAAACAGAGAGTCTTGTCCCATTTTACCATACAAATGCTATTCAAAGCTACCCCTCCTTCCATCTATATAGGGCCTAATGCGTTTTTCGAGGCTAACTTTGACCAAATATTAGAGCAATAATATATGACATGCAGCTTACATAAAGCACACCGTTAAATTCATGTGTGAAAGGAGCTTTCAATGATATAATTTTCACATTGCGCATGTCATGTACTATTAATCTGTCAATAGTCAAAGGTGGTCTTAAAAAACGCATTAGGCCCTATATAGATGGAAGGAGGGAGTATGAATCCATGTTATGTCCAATTAATTTTTTTCGCTGGCTGTATAATGCATGTAACCTACTCATACCAACATTTTAGTGCATTCCAAATGTTTATACTATCGCTGCAATTTGAACTGAATTTGAATTCGTTTCTCTATTTTAGTAAGAATCTACAATCATGATTGTTGCCAACTTCAACCATCAGTCGTGTATTACCTTAACAACACACCACATGATTACTATAGAGATAGATATGAAATATGTGTACTATATGAACTTGAATTTAATTTTTTGAATACACTTGATGTTGATTCCAAATAATAGTACATTTAATGTACTAACTATATATTCATAATCTAAACCATGTTCCATATGTACACCGTGTTTATCACACAAAGTATAGTGCCTCGCCCCCTACATTATGACAAGTATTTAGCCCTGAGCTACAAAAGCTACACATTAGCCCAAATTATAATCAATGTTCTATATATTATATGTAGTACTAGAAAGATGCCCATGTGTTCCACGGAACATCAACATGATCAAGGGGATGCCTTATTTGCAAATATGGAGAGTGGTGTGGGTATCTTTTTTGAAAATTGCCATAGTTTCCTTCCTATCCGTCAGATATAAATCGGACGGCCTATATTGCAGGATGGTAGGCACACCATCATCAACAACTTTGTTTTTTACAGGAGTAGAGATAAAATATATTATATGTAGTATAACATGTTCATAACCACACCATGTGTATCACCGTTATATATATTCACACATGCGTCGGTTTAAAACACTATGATAAATTCTTCAAATATCCGAATTCGCTTTTTATAATGAATTATGATCTCTATTCGTCTTTTGCACCCACACAATCCTCTTATCTTTGTAGCTAGCGCTAACTTTCTCTCGTGCATGCACACGCCCGCATCCCTCTCACCCTCTCTCAGCATTCTCTAGATCCATCAAGCAAATTTGTCTTTTCACTTTAGGTCGTTCACCCACGGTGTGTGTAGGCCCCCCAGCTCCTTCTTTACGACACACATCAATCGATATGCCTATCTAGCCAGGTGTGACTACCACAAACACAAGCTTCCCCTCTTCTCTTCTCACCGTTCATGCCTCACTCCACTACTCTTTTCATCGATCTCGTACTCGCACACTCCTTTCCCCTCGATATAGTATGCCTCTCGCACCACCTCCTAGATGCATCCCTCTCTCTCTATCCTTCTCCCCGAGCCTTATTTGCATCTAACACATACATGTATGTATACCGATCGATCTCCCTACATATACCTAGGTCGACTTTAACTATTTTCCCCCCACCCATCGATCGACGTACCTCACAAGTTATATCTCTCCTTTCTCTAACAAAGGACGATTGATCTTCCTATGTAGTCACGTCTGCTTACCATAGCCATATCGTCCCCCTCATCATTCGTGCATGCCTCCTGACCCGTCTCTCGCACGCATGTGCACAGACAGGCAGCCATCCCCTCTCTTAATGATATTGCAGCCATGCCCTCCGTTTGTCTAGCAAGCCTCTCCCACCATTTGTTAGAAGCAACTCCACTACCACCCCCTCCAACACTCTAGATCAGTCTCTCTCCCAACCTTATTCCTCTCCTACACATATGCATGGATGCCGATCGATCTCCCTTAATACATAAGGTAGACCCCTCTCCTCCTCCACACACATATACTAGCCATTGTACCTCTATAATTAATTAGGCCTCCCCCCACCACACACCGATAGTCGACCGCTGTAGGTAGGTATCCATGCCACAAAGACAAACTGCACCTGTCCCCCTCTCACATTCCAGTAGGCCGACCACTCTATATATTTGACGTGGGCACAGACAAATTCGATGGCACTCTTTATCGATCGCGCGCGGACACACACACACACACATCATGCCTCTCTTCGATTCTATGGATACCTCAAGCCGATGATACTTCCACTCTCTTCTCGTGGATCGCCCCCTCTATGTATATGATATATCCAAGACTCTATTTCACACACAGTGCACATGTTACATTTTTTGATTGACCCCCCCAAAAAACACTCACGAACCCACACACTATATCTCTCTACGTTTGTATCTCTCTCACACAACCCCACGTAGGTGGTGTACGTACACGAAGAGAATAGGTGCACGTACTCACGCTTCGTGCCCAGCCACACCCACGCGGGTACACGGTGGAGCTCATTTCTGTACGAAACGGCAGCCCGCATGCTAATTTGAATGCGTGTAGCGGTTGTTTACCTACGGAGGTCGTGTATCACGCGTGCACGAAACAAATCTCGACTTGATGCATTGGCGCATTATTTTTAAATAAAGTTATATCGCTCAATGGCACGTACATAGAATATAAAACGATTTTTATGGAAGAAAAGGTAGTCTGCTCCACTATATACAATGGAGCCTGCATGTCTGGGTTTGTCTCTCTTCAGAGTATCTCACACAAGGCAGCGGTGGCCTCTTTCTCTCTCATTGTTGGTCACTGATCCGGCCGCATCCCGTCCGCCGGCGGAAAGGGAGGATGTGCATCGTTTCTCCGTTCGACGGTGCCGAGGCAGCACGTCCTGATCTGCGGTACCATCCATTCTCTCTGACCAAGCTCCGGCGTGGTAGGGCCTACGCCACCTGCTTGCTGCCGCAGTATGGGCAGATCCCGCCCACGGCCGCTCACCTAGTTACATCCCGACGACCCCTAGGAATCCCGTCCGGCCTTGCTCTACTGCCTGTCTTCCCACGTCGCTGCATGTGGATCTTCCATAGGTCTTTGCCCAAAACGTAGCTCATCCGACGTACTTTCCATATTGCAATCTCGCTCACACCGTTTTAGACAAACACAACCGTGTTGTTATCTTCCCTTAGGACAAGGGATATGCTTCTTTTTTGTCGTCACATGTGTCATCAACTATTATTGGCCAGTAATTGTTTCCTTTCTACCTCTTTTTTTGCAAACAGGGCTATCCATTTCTCTCGTTGCTATTGCGACCTTTTGGTGAATTACACAAATCACTTTTTTCTTAAGAGTGTTTTGTGCAGTTGTACTAAAATGTCACACTGGCAACGTCTCTACATTTCAGTGCGACTACACAAAGGTAGATTGGTTTTGCTCTATCCTCCTCATCCAACTCCGAGCCTAATCTTCTCCAACTATTTGCTTAATCTTCTCCAACTAGTTAGTCTTAAGAGAGACTGCAAAGGTGACCGGCTTCTATTTGTGTGTTTATTGTTTCATCAACAGTCCTCTATTATCGTAATCACACTTAATATCTTTGGAATAGGGACGCTCAGCTCTATTTTAGTGGAACTGCACAAAATGATCGAAATGTTGCATGCTCGAGACAGCTAGTTTTTTCCCAACATGCCTTGTTGATTTAGACAGAGCTGGGGGGACATTGCTGCCAATGAAAGCACAGATCAATTTTAATTTAACACCTTCTCACAACTTTGTCTTCAGTTGTGATGTAAATATTAGCTCTGATATGCTAATCATTGAGATGCATTAGCAAGGAAGTTAGTTTTTTATTGTTTCCGAAAGAGCATCGATGGCAAGACACACGAAACAAAAGCTGAAAGCTCAGAGCATTGTACAATTTCATGTCACTGGAAAATTATTTGTATAGTACGTCAATTATGTAAACAAATGCTGGAAGCTTGATAGCATTGCCAGAAGCCTCTTCAGCATCCGGGTCCATGTGCCATGTACAAAATTATACTCCTCCGTTCCTAAATATTTGTCTTTTTACAAATTTCAAATGGGCATATTTTAGGGTGTAGGTCCACTCATTTTGCTTCGTATGTAGTCACTCGTTGCAATCTCTAGAAAGACAAATACTCCGGAGTATATTTAAGAACCAAGGGAGTAGTGCACAACCGCATGGGAGACTCAGCCTGGTCGTTGCGCCGCATTAATAGTGAGTAACGGGTAGTCAAATCATAAGCCCCACCTTTCCCACTGTAAGTTGCTCGGAAGAAGCAACCATCAATAAGCTCTTCTTTGAATCCGCTCATACTACTCCATCCATCACTGTTTATAGAGCGCGCTTCAAAAAAAAAATCTCTGGGACCAAGGCGACTAGCGATCGGCCTGAAAAATAGCATTGGTAGTTATAGCACGACATCTATTACTAGAGGAAATAATGCGTACACACATGCATGCAGTGCTTCCACCCCGGGTACACACATGCACGCAGTTACTCCACTCCGTAGTAAATCGAGAGAAAATTGTGGACTTGATTGCGGTTACTACGCCGTAATTAATTGAGCATTAAACCAAACACGTCTAAAGTCTCTCTGGTGGTGGAAATACATTGAGAGAAATGCATCAGAATGAAGTGCGCCCTGTAAACTATGACGGAGGGAGGAGTAATATGAAGGTGCAAAACCAAGTACGCGTATGGCTAGTCAGTCAACGCACCTCCTCTTCGCATATCACTGACATGTGGGACCAGAGTGTGAGCAAACCGATCTCAATTGACGGCAAAATGGCTAACCCGCTGTTCCTTGAGAGAGACGAGGAGCGAGAACACATAGACGGGCTCACATGGAGGCCAAGATATATTCGATCATGGTTGATCAATATCATCATTACATGTTCGATGTTTTTCTAATACTGTACTATTGGGCTGCCGTTTTCCGCCCTTCTCCTGAATAAATGTGTACTTTATCAGAGATTAAAATAAAATAAGAGTACAGACGCTCAACGATGCGGTTCTAGTAGTAGTACTACTTCTACTACTAAACCTTGCGCTTGGCTATTCGCCTCTTCGTGAAGTCGAACAATGATGGTACTCCGCATGTTGGGTACTACAGTGTATGCCTCTGGCAATCTGACACCGAATGAACTGATGCATGTCCACTACCTAGGCGAGGGTAGGTTGCATTAGTCAAAAGGCGTAAGCGAGCTTCACCTTGTCCTGCAAGCTTCTCTTCGTTCCACGAGTTGACGGGACACACCAAAAAGTAGTGCTAGTCCATACTCCCTCCTTTCCGGTTAATATGGCTTAATCTTTTTTGCGAGTAAATGAGAGAGCTTTATTTATATATAAGCATTCTTAGGACTATCAACCAAGAGACTGGTCACTAGGAAGCGAGGTACCCCGCAAAAAAAGAAGAAGGAAGCGAGGTGTTTCATCAAGCCAGCTCTCGGCCACATTCAAAGTGCAGCAAGCACGGTTCGCACAAAGATGCGCCGCAAGGTTTGCTGACCTGTTTACATGCTGAATAACAAAAAAAGAGGAAATATTACCGAGCATTCCTATTTGTAACAGGATATGAGCTAGAATTAAGCGAGAATTGTGGCGAGTGTTCCATGCAATCAACTTCCATTATCACATGCGAGAACCCTCGAAGAGAACCAAATGTGTTGAAGATTGCTTTATCACATTTTTAAAATATAATAAGAGTGCAGACGCTCCTCCATCCGGTTCCTAGTAGTATAGTACATACCTCTATATTAGTAGTACTAGTACTAGTAAACTTTGCGCTTGGTTGTTCGCCTCTTTGGGAAGTCGAACAATAATAGTACTAGTATAGTGTATGCTTCTGGCAATCTGACATCGAATTAACTGTTGCACGTCCACCGCCTGAGCGAGGGAGAGATTGCATTAGTCAAAAGTTTCTCCTTGTCCTGCGAGCCACCCCGCGCAAGCTTCTCCCGTCCTGCAAGCTTCTCCTTGTTCGGCAAGTTGACGGGACAGAGCAAAGTAATGCTAGTCCATACTGCCTCCTTTCCGGTTAATATGGCTTAATTTCAAACGAGATAAATACACTGTCTATAATTGTATATTTGTAAAAATACGATCAGTGGACTTCATAATATGCTCATTGCGCTCAATATATACATTTTTCGGTGTTTATACGGTAACTAGCTCACCCTGGTTGAGTATGTGTGTGCATGCACGTGTAGGTTGAGAACTTGAGTGTGACCGTGTGTGTTCCATCGTGTGCTCGAACATGCATGCATTAGGGCATCACGCGCGTTTTTGTGTCCATGTGTATGTGTGACTATTGCATGCATGCACGAGGTTGTAGTCCCTCACATTCACATGTTCATAAGTCAATGCTTTCTCAAAACGTTTCATGCAAGGTTTAATCATTAGTTGTTCACGCATGCATTCCCGATATTAATACGTTGGTAAAGACAATTTCTTGAGGAAAATGAGCCCATGAATTGAGTACAAAGGGGACCAATAAGGCAGTACGGAGGGAGTACCAGTACTGAACCGGAAGGAGGGAGTAGGTACTAGTAGTACAGTACTACGTAACAACGTGCAGTAACAAAATTCCTCTATGCGCATCTTGTCTACGTGTCATGCAAGAAAACAGAGATAAGTACAAGTGAGACACAGGAACGGTCATACACGTAGGGGGGGTACGTGTAGGGGCTACTTAAGGAGCAGTCAAATCACACAGTAAGTTAGTTGGAAGAAGCAACCATCATTTCACTCTTCAATGACACATACACAATATAAAATTGTTGATATGGAGAGAAAAAGAAAACCACTATATATACACTAGCAGGAGCCTAAGCTACAAGCTTGCTTGCTTGGGTTGCTCTAATCACAAGCATAGAACGACGGTGGCCACACCGCTGGTCACATATCTGGCCTGATCCCGCAGCTGGGGGAAGGGAACAATGTTCTGTGTAGACACGGTCGACATCGGCGAGGGAGAAAACGCACAGTCAGTGTGTCCCAGTCGAGGGTCCCCGCAGTATGGGCCGATGCTGCATCCCAACCGCCCTTCTAGCTACAACCCGATGTCCCAGGTAGTACATCTTCCTTTTGGAGCCGGCTTGCTCCATTGTTGCAGCTCCCCACGTAGCTCCATCTCTGTGTAGATCTTTCTCTACTTCTACCGGCTTCTATTTGTGATGAGTTTATGTCTCATGAACTAGTGCTAGTACTATTATTGTAATCACACTTCTTCAATATCTTTGCCATCAGGGATGCTCAACTTGATTTTAGTGGAACTGCACAAAAGCATCGTATGATCCAAGGGTGCCGTCCGTCTTTCCTTCGATAGGTTCTACCTAGCCAGGAAATTAAATCCTGTTTAGGGTTTAGGGTTTAAGTCGCAGTGACCCCATCAGTAGTTTTTCTTTTGTACACGCTCTCACAACTTTTGTCTTTAGTTGTGAAGTAAATATTGGCTATGATCTGTGAATCATTGAGATGCATCAGCATGCGTGTTAGTTTTCCTGTGTATTTGATGGAATGTTGTAATGGGGCAATCTTGGAGTAGGAATGAAAATGGAGTGGAAAGTTTCCATTTTTCCGGAGAAAAATGGAAACAGAATGAAACCAACGTTTCATTTCGTTGGATCGCGCCATCGAGCAAAACCAAGGTTTAAATCACGCCTGTCGCGTTCGTGCCTCACCCTCCTCCACGGCTCCACCCCACACGGTCGCTCGGCATGCCACTCACCGCAAACCGAGTATACGATAACTTTCCCGCCTGCTTGTTGATGGATCACGCCATGGAGTACTAGCACTACTGGAAGAGATTGACGAGTTGGGGGAGGACAGCTAGCTATAGCACGGACTCCCAAGAACTTTTTACATTCATGTTGTGGCAGGCTATTGCGACCATTGAACATGGAGCAGTCGCGTGCATCGAGAAGCGGCGCGGGCGACGCTCTCTCGGCCAGCATGCCGCCTCAACGCCGGTGCTAGTGAGAGGTCGCGTCCGCTCTAGCTGGGCATGAATTGGGCACTGACCGTTTCGGGCGGGAAGCACGCGTGGGTGATGAAGAGGGTTCGGGTTGGTCAGGAGCGGGCGTGGCAGCGGTCCGGACGCCCGCAAACATGAGATGTTGTACGTTAATATTGCTGCATATATAATTAACAACGTAAATAATGTGCCAGTTGGACAAATATGATTGGAGATGGAGATGGAGATGGAGAGGGAATTTTACGTAAACACGGATATGCATGTTTATGTCTATGTTTATGTGTGTGTGCGCGACGACTCTCGTGACCTGGAAGCGGGGGCGTGTTTTTGATCGAGTTTTCTTTCTTGGTACGTTAAAAAATTGTCTGCCAGTTTTCGTTTCTTTTTCTAGGGAACACGCGTATTCTATTTAAAACCACTGCTATGGAGAGATATTTTTACTCCATTGTATATGAAACCTCTTGTTTGATAGGGTTTCTCGCGTCTCGCTCTCTCACCCTCTCCATATGAAAACAAGATGACAATGTCCACTCTATCTCTCTCCTCACCGGTGGTCATAGATCCGGCCGAATCCCGTACGCTGCAGGAGGTGAGGAGGTGCAGCATTGACGTTCTCGCCGTCGGCGATGGAGGAAGCTGATGCGCACCGTCCTCTCGG
Organism: Aegilops umbellulata; assembly: GCA_032464435.1. Lineage (NCBI taxonomy): Eukaryota > Viridiplantae > Streptophyta > Magnoliopsida > Poales > Poaceae > Aegilops > Aegilops umbellulata. The sequence goes on from CP136060.1 coordinate 230,434,924, forward strand.
AGCCGGCGCTGGACGAAGGTCCTCTGCGCCCTTGTTCGCTGCCGTCGTGTGGGCAGATCCCTCCCGCCCGCCTAAGCGACATCTCACCCACCTGAGGTATAACTTCTTGTATTGGTCCAACTCCCCAGGTCGCTGCATGCGGGTTTTCTTCTACGCGACTACTCCCTAGCTCCCCATGTATATAAGCTAGGGTTCGTCGGCTGGTCCAGCATCACCTACTATTATAGAGGAAATGCCACTCGAAAAGTTGTCCTGATTTATGCCTTGGTGGAGGTATACATGTTGTTTCAACAAAAAGTACATGGTGGTTGTGCGGTCATTGTCCATATGCTCCTATTGCTGTTGCTAATCTAATACTATCACTGGTTAAATGAAGAAATGCTTTTTTTCTCGGGTATATATCCTGGTCTAGTTCCCATCAAGATAATCATGATGCTTCTGTTTGTTGGTATACTTTTCATTAATTCTTATTGGCAATTGAGATGTCGTTGTTAATCTTGTACCACTGCCAAAACAAAGTAACAACACTATATCCCTTTTTTATATTTTTGCAAACAGCGATGCGTATCTCCATACCCGGGCATGTCTTCCTCAATTTTAGTGGGATTGCACAAAATTGGATGGCCATTGTTGTTCCGCCTCACTATCCTCTGCCACGTGGTTCTTCCTTCCTCGAGCTTGATTAATGAGAAGAAACAGACCACAGTGAGGATTTGTTGAACTTCATAGGTGCCTCACCCAAACTTTATGCCAAATGGATGATGCATCACCATGATGACCTACCGATGCTCATGGTTGTGCCGGCTGGAGAAGCTGATCGATTTTCCACGAAAAACAAGTTGTCTTCCATCAGTGCTCTTTGCTTGTTACCCACAAAGATGGTATCCTTCATCAGTTCACCTTGGTTGCGTTGGAGACGTAGTCGTCTTTCATGTTGGTGCAATTTTATCACACAATTGGCTATGAACCAAATGTTTCCTCGAAGAAGGATCGACGTTGGTACTAAGAGCATAAGTTTTGTATTGATTTCTAAGCCTTCACACAACTTTGTCTTTAGCTCCCCTGTAATTTTATTTGTCCAGCTATTAACTTTGATTAAAAAAAGGTGTGGACTAAAAACCCGGATGGACGTAGTGGCCCTCCATTTTTATTTACTCTGCATATTAGGTTTGACTGAAGTCAAACTTTGTAAAGTTTGACCAAGTTTAGGCCGAACACAACAAACCATAATTATTGAGAGAGGGCAAACTATACATACTCTCAAACCTTTCCGATAATTAAAACTAAAATTCTTTATTTGTACACACTCTCACACGTTTCCGATAATTTGGCGCATGCGTGGTTGTTCACTTAAGGGAGGGTAGTGTACCGCACGTGAAGGACAGGAAGAACGACCAGGACGAGTGGATCGTTAGTTAATCCGAAGTAGTAGTTTTCTTCACTGGTACGTTAAATGAAGAGTTTCATTTCGTACTTACACAATTTAAAACGATTGTTATGGAGAGAATAAGAAAACCACTCCGCTATATATTAGTAGTATACACGAGTACTATATGGACGCAACTTCATTGACTTAGTGCACCTACCTTTGGGTGTATGATAGGCGGGCCCAAATGTGGCTGGCCCACCTATCATACAACCAAAAGCAGGTGCAGTTAAGGCCTCGGAGCTTAGTCTGTAATACAGTATATATGTAGTACACTATATAAGCTGTAGCCTCAGTGCTTGTTCGCTAGGCTTTGCACTCTCCACACTCTCGCCGCACTACATATATATATATATATATATATATATATATATATATATATATATATATATATATATATATATATATATATATATATATATATATATATACATGCTGGAGGCTCAACGTTCCTTTGCTAGGGTTTGCTATATGTACAGTCTCACACCCTCTTCACCAGATCTAAACAAGACTGCGTTGTGGCCTATGTCTCTCTCTCCCCCCTCACAGCTGGTGAAGGAGGCGTCCTGTAAGTGCATCTAGTGCCCTTAGTGATTTTGGTGTATTGAAGACTTATAGGTTAAGGGACTAATGTTTTTATGAGTGTAGACAGGTCTATAAGTCTATGAGGAGTTTGATATTTACAGAGAAAGTCGACCCCTAAAAATGAATATCTTCGACTGAAGATTTTGGTTTTCTGAAGACTTTGAAAGTGAAGAAATTTGTGTGACCTGAAGACTTGGTATTCGTATGAGGAACATGAAGCGTGAAGATTTTTGTTTTCGTAGTTCCAGTTTCTCTTTCTTGAGTCATAGGAAACACCGTACTGTTAAAGGGGGTCGAGGAAATAGTAAGGAAAAATTTCCATGTGATGCTCAACTTAAAATCCTACACTTACTAATCCCTTCGAGTGAAGCCATTGGAAATCTCATACAGCTCAGTCAATTTCTTCAGTGACAGAGACGAAGTTCTTCTGGTCGCTGAGGAATTTGTTCTGACTGAGGAGTTAAGAATTCACTAGTGCGGATTGCCTACATAGTGAGGAACATGATAGCCCTAGGAAATTGAGCCTCAAAATTCCGACCGTTGCTGTGCGATGCGCCAGCTGTCCCAAAATATCCACCCACCTAACGGTCATATCATTGAAGGGCAATTATGTCTTATCATGTCGGGCTGCTCCCTAGGCTATAAATAGCCGCCCCCTACAACCACTAGCTGGTTGGCTGCTCCGAGAGAAACTGACACTTGTCATTTGAGAGCATCCCATCCTCCGAGGACTTTGAGCGAAAATCATCAAGTGAGGAAAAGCCAAACCCAAACACCTACAAACCCAAACTGATTGAGCATCACTGAAGAGATTGATCCTGCGTGGATACGACACTTGTTACCTTTGAAGACTGTGCATCTTCCAGACGGTTAGGCGTCATGGTCTAGAGTATCCAAGAGGAAATTGTGGATCGCCGAGTGACCGAGTTTGTGAAGGTTTGGAAGTCACCTGAAGACTTACCATGAGTGATTGGGCGGGGTCTGTGTGACCTTAGCTCAAGGAGAATACGGTGAGGACTGTGTGTCCTTAGGTTTAAATACCTAGCCGCTCCAACCAGACATAGAACTATCACAGCAGTTGGAACTGGTCTACCAAATCATTGTCTTCACCAGGCCTACTAGTTCTATTTCCTCAACTCTTCCATTTCCTCATTACCGTGTTGTGCTCTTGTTCATATCTGTTTTGAAGACTTTGACTGAAGACTTTCTCAATTTCCTCAGTTCAATTTCTTCAGTCTGATTGTCTTCATCCTGTTTTATCCTGTGTTTACGCTTTCTGTACTCTGTGCTTGTCTTCATTTCTTCATGATGACCATGCTTGTGTTCTGTTATGTTTACATCTAAGTACTTATTCCACTGCAAGTCGTTCTTCACTCAGGAATTTCCTCACCCACAAATTCCTTAGTGAAGAATTCATAAAAATCACCTATTCACCCCCTCTAGTCGATATAACGCACTTTCACGTCCGGATCCCGTCGCACCGGGAAGGGGAGGAGGTGCAGCATTCACTCTATCGCCTTCGGCGAGGCAGGCAATCCACTGCCGACTGTGTTGTTCTCTTTCACCCAGCGCCTGAGCGGGAGGGCCAGCAACCCCTTCTTCCTCACTGACGTACGTAGTGTGGGTAGACCCGGCCTCCCGCCGCACGCCTTGCCACATCCTGACACTACAAAAAAAGAGACATCGGTGACATTTTGGGCCGAACATATTTTTTTCCTGTCATACATATGACACTTCTATGACGATAATTGTGACAAAACCCGGTATCATCATAGATGTGGTGGCTCCTACTTCTATGACAAAAAATCATGACAGAAAATGGGCTTTTCGTCCTGGGCGGGCCGGAGACGCAGCTGCATGACATTCTTTGGGCCGTCCATGACGGAAAAAACCATGGTAGAAGTGAGGGCGAGGAAAATTTCGGGGAGTTCCCGGTTACGGTGGGAGGTCGGGGGCCGAGCGATGCGCGCTTCTCTCGTACACGTACACGCGCGTGTCTGAGGCGTTGGCTCTAACTAAACGCGAGCAAGGCGTTGGGCTCTAACTGAACCCGAGCGATTGCACTGCAGGCTACTTGTTACTGAACCCGAGCGATCGATCGATGGCTGTTAACTGAACCCGATCGAGTGATTCCTTCGCTACTGCTGCTAACTGAAGCCGATCGATTGGATGAACAGTGAGCGTTGCGGGAGGGGGGGGGGGTTTGGATGAACAGTGAGCGGTGGCATTGCCTCTGGATGAACAAGACCCCGTGGTGTGGTGGAGGGCTAGATGAATAGTAGACGGTGGAGGGGTGCCCGTGGAGGGGTGGATGAACATGACCCCGTGGTGTGGAGGGCTGGATGAACAGTAGACGATGGAGGGGTGCCCGTGGAGGGGTGGTTAAAAAGGACCCCGTGGTGTGGAGGGCTGGATGAACAGTAGACGGTGAGGGGTGCCCGTGGAGGGGTGTTTGAATAGGACCCCGTGGTGTCGAGGGCTGGATGAACAGTAGACGGTGGAGGGGTAGTTGAACAGTAGCCGGTGGAGTAGCGCGCGGTGGAGGCTGGATGAACAGGAGCCCGTGGAGGCGGATGAACAGGAGCCCGTGGAGGCTGGAGGAGGTCGACGGTGGAGATGAACAATATCCCGTGGAGTCCCGATTTGCGGTACGCCACACCCCTCCCGATGAACAGGGCCCCCGTTTCGACCGTAGCGCTCCAACACAAGTCTGTTTCATCCGTTTTGCGGTACGCCACACCCCTCCCGATCAACAGGACCCCCGTTTCGACCGTAGGAGGTCGGTTTCCTCCGTTTTGGGTACGCTAGACCCCTTCCGATGAACAGGATCCCGTTTCGAACGTGGTCGGTCGAACACAAGGCCGTTTCCTCCGTTCTGCGGTACGCCAGGCCTCGTTTCCATCGCCTGTTCTGTCTAAGCCCTCCCGATGAACAAGACGCATTCCGTTGCCTCCCCATGAATACGACGCATTCCGTTGCCTCCCCATGAACACGATGCATTCCGTTGCCTCCCCATGAACATGACGACGACGCTGTTTCTCCGTTCTGACCCAGCCATGTACACGAGCCCTGGTCGTACGTATGCGCGAGTAGGCCTTCGAGACCCCGCCCGTATGTACACATACGTGGCCGTATTTTCTTTCTTGCACCCTGGCCGCTGTACGTACGTGTACATGCTACGTGCGCGCCTCTACTACGACACGTGCGCGCCTCTACATCGACCAGTATATATGTGCGTACACGTTCGCGACCAGAATGACAACGCTACGTACGCTTCGACCAGGTGGGTCCCGACTGTCAGGCACTTCCTTGCGTGCGAAGATGTAGCTGGTGGGTCCCAGCAGTCAGGGGGCGAAATACGGTGGCCCGTCCGGTGGGTCCCCGCTGTCAGGTGGAGGAATAATTATTTTGCACGTAATAAGGAGGCACTTCCTTGCTGCGGCCGTGGACCTAGCTGTCAGCCTCTCCACATACAGTCCACGTCCGATGGAAGCCGTTCCTTGACCATGTTGACCACGCCACGCCGAGAGCACCAGGGCGGTGGATGACGGCGAGGCCTAGGAAGGGGACGACGTGGAGCCGGGGAAGACGCGGCAGTGGATGCCCACGTGTAGAGGAGTACGAGGGTTCACTGGTTTGCTGCGGTGTGAGGTTGCCGTCGCCACAGAATAACAGGGGGTGTGGGTGAGTTGAGGGATGGCCTGGCCAGCGGTGGGAGTAGTAGGGGGTGGTGAGGCCTCCGCCGCATCGCAGCCGGCCACAGGAGGCAGGAGCACGAGGCATGACCGGCGTTGGTTTGGGCGGCTGGAGCAAGAAGACCAGAGGTTGAAGAAGCACTACGGCCGTTGGATGGACATCGTATGGTCACTGGATCTAGAATCGTGCATATTGACTAAGTTGACAAAGCCCTCCGTCCCCGTCAACTTAGTAGGCCCACAAGTCAGCCTGCCACTATACTGGGTCCCAGCTAACAGGGGGAGTATTCATTTTTTTGTGCGTAATAAGGAGGCACTTCCTTGCGTGCGAAGATATAGCTGGTGGGTCCGAGCTGTCAGCGGCGGTAACGTTTTTTTCGTGCAATACAGAGGCCCTTTTGGTGGGTCCCTGATGTCAGGTGGACGAATCATTATTTTGCGTGTAATAAGGAGGCATTTCCTTGCGTGCGACTGTGGACCCAGCTGTCGGCCTCTCCACGTAAAGTCCACTTCAGATGCATGTCGGTTGTTGACCACGTTGACCAGGCCGTGCCGAGAGCACCAGGGCGGTAGACGACGACGAGGCCTAGGAAGGGAACGACACGGAGGCAGGGAAGACTCGGTAGTTGTTTCCCACGCGGAGGGGAGTATGACTGTACGAGGGTTTACTGGTTCGTCTGCCGTCGCCGGAGAATAACAGCAGGTGTGGGTGAGTAGAGGGATGGCTAGGCCAGCGATGGGAGTATGGCGGGGCGGTGAGGCCTGCGCGGCAGCAGAGCCGGCCGCGGGGAGGAGGGAGCAGGCAGTCCCGTCGGCGCCTGTTTGAGCGGCTGGAGCAAGAAGAGCAGAGATTGAAGAAGCACGATGGCGGTTGGATGGCATAGCCTAGTGGTGGGAAGGGGCTGATGCCTTCCCACCCACCCAGGTTCAAGGCATGGTACTTGCAATTTGGGGTTGTTGCACCAATTATACTGTTGGGGGTTCCCTTACAGTCTTTCTGTCAAAAAAAAAACAGTCACTGCTTGTGCGTCAACCTTTTTTTAGGAAAGCCTCAAATCTGTGGAAAACAGCATACATCCCATCTGCAATTATTTCTAATAATTTACAGCCCATTTGCTTATTATTAAGGTTTTGTTTGGAGCCCATATTATTTTTGTTAGCATTACAGCCCATATTGTGGCCACGGTTAAAAAATTATACGAAATTTTGCATATTTCTGTGCGGTCTGAACTATTTTTAATCCCGAAATTTCGACTCACATTCAAACTGATTTTAAAAATAAATGTATATCAATATAAAATCCAACAAATTCTCCACGCATAAAAATTAATGTAATTTCAAATCTCGAAATGAAAAAAAGATATTTGAAACTAATTGCCGGTTTGATGTGTTTTAAAAATGTACAACCCATTTCTCATTACTGATGGGCCATTTTCTTGGCAGCCGAATGAAAGCTCTCCTCGTCTTGAAAGATTTTCAGCCCAACAGGCCCGACAAAGCGACTTACTTGGCAAATCACAAAAAAACTGGGTTGTGGCCGTGGACCCAGCTGTCAGCCTCTCCACGTACAGTACTCTTCTGATGGAATGTAGTTGACCATGTTGACCACGCCGCGCCGAGAGCACCAAGGCGGTGGACGATGGCGAGGCCTAGGAAGGGGACGACGCGGAGCCGAGGAAGACGCGACAGTGGATGCCCACGCGGAGAGGAGTACGAGGGTTCACTGGTTCAGCTGCGGTGTGAGGCTGCCGTCGCTGCAGGGCCTGGCTAGCGGTGGGAGTAGTAGGGGGGATGAGGCCTCATCGGCAGCACAACCGGCCACTTGAGGCAGGAGCAGGCGGTCTCCCGGCGCTGGTTTGGGTGGCTGGTGCAAGAAGAGCAGCGATTGAAGAAGCAGCAGGACCGTTCGATTCAAATCCAACAGTTACTGCTACTAGAATTGTTTGTTGACTAAGTTGACAAGCCCTGCGTACGCGTCAACTTAGTAGGCCCACAGGTCAGCCTCCCAACCGGTGTGCCCCAGATGTCAGTGGGAGGAATCATTTTTTTCGCGTAATAAGGAGGCAGTTGTTTGCGTGCGGCCAGGCCAGCGGAGGGAGTAGGGTGGGCCGGGGAAGCCTGCGCGGCATCACAGCGGGCCACAAGAGGAGGGAGGAGGCAGTCCCGCCGGCGCTAGTTTAGGCGGCTGGAGCAGGAAGATCAGAGATTGAAGAAGCACGTCGGCCGTTGGATGGACATCCAACACTAACTGCTGCTAGAATCGTGTGTTCACTAACAAAGCCTTGCATAAACAAGTCAGCCTCGAAATCTGTGGCGTGTACAGCCCATTTGCTATTATTTTTATAATTTCTACTCAGTTCCTAATTCATATGGAATTTATTGCAGCCCGTTTTCCATTTTTAGAATTGCTGGCCATTTTCTAGTCAGTACCAGGGTCAAAAAATTAACTAAATATGTGGGAAATTTTGAAAATTCGCGAATTTTTGCCGGGGAACGAAATATTCTTAATCCAAAAATTAATAGCCATACTAAAACAAATTTAAAAATAAATTAGTACTATGTCATGTTAAATCCAATGAAATACGTATAAGATATCAGTAAAGAACAAAAACAAAAAAAGAAACTTATATCCCATTCGCTATAAATTTTTTGGAATTTTCAACCCCTTTTGATATTACTTTTAACAGACATTGACCATACTCTTAAGCCAGGCCGGAATGCATCCCTCCTCGTCATGAAAGATTTGCAGGCCAGTAATTCAGAGAAAACAAATAGGCCTAGCTTGGGTATTCTTCAAAAAGAAATACTGGGATAACTATTTTCCCAAAGACCTGGTGCATGAGCATTTAGCTTTATTTATTTATTTATTTATTTACTTATTTATGTTTAGGGGACCATGAGCATGTACCTGGGCCAGATTCATGTGAGAGCCTCCCTTCCAGTTAATTATGGGCTTTTCTATTGGGCCTTCATCAGTGGGCTGCATGTTATCAACAAGTGGAAAATGTGTTCCGAGTTTCAAAAAAAAAGTGTTCCGTACGATAAATAGTATGCGCTACGTACGGTACGGGGCACTAAAGGATCGAACCGTGCAACGACTTCAAAAACATTGTGTTTGTCGTTCTAACAACACATTTATTCAACCAACAGATGAAATATACTACTGATTGTACATTGAAAACAACAGCAGCAACAACCAGGGCTGGGGGGTGCAACAGAAGCAGTAAGCAGGCCAGAAGAGTGAAGACGCAACTCTCTCTTCCAAACCAAACATCAACCATCATTACAAAAGGGCTACCACAAAAGAACAAGTGTATGCATCAAACTAAATAAAGATCCTACTACACCAAGTGTACGCATCTAACTAACTGGCTCAGTTAGATGTTACTATTTATTAAGCTGCAGTGGAGTCGCAGATGGAGAGAAGTGGGAAACTTCACTGGTTCGGGTGCGCGGTAGCACAACCACGGTGCCGCCCACGGGAGACAGGAGCAAGAACAGAGGTTGAAGAAGGAGCATGGCTGTTGGATTAACATCCAACGGTCTAGCTACTAGAATCATTTGTTGATTAAGTTGATAAAGCCGTGCGTAGACGTCCGCTTAGTAGGCCCACAAGTCAGTCACCAAATCTGATGGGTCCCAGCTGTCAACGGGATGAATAATTTTTTTCGCAAAACAAGGAGGCGCTTTGTTCCGTGCGAAGATACAGCCGGTGGGTCCCAGCTGTCAGGTGGAGGAAACATTTTTTAGCTTAATAAGGAGGAATTTTCCTTGCGTGCGACCATGGACCCCGTGGGTCCCAGTCGTCAGGCTCTCCACGTACAGTCCTCTTCTGATGACTCTCGTTTGTTGACCACGCCGCACCGAACACAGCGAGGCGGTGGACGACGGCGAGGCCCCGGACGGGAACGACTCGGAGATGGGAAAACGCGGCAGTGGAGTTGCAGATTGAGAGGAGGAGAAGGGTTATAACTGGTTCTGTTGCGGCATGGGACTGTAGTCTGTGGAGAATAACAGGAGGTGTCGAGGGGTGGAGGGATAGCCTAGCCGACGGTGGGGTAGCGCTTCACAGCGATGCTGCTAAGCAGAGCCGCTAGCCGCCGGAGGCCGGACCAGGCGGTCCCGGCGACGCTGGAGGAAGAACACGAGAGATTGAAGGTGCATGCCAGTCGTTGGATATAAATCCAATGGCTGTGGATGACACAATCATTTGTTGACCAATTTGACAACGCCCTGCGCAGGCTTCGACCTATTGGCCCACATGTCTGCCTGCAAAAATGTGGCATATATTTAACCCATGTTTTCTAGAATGTACAGTCCATTTGCTGGGCTGGGTGAACAAATAATTTCGCGTCAATCAGGCCCATTTATATTTTCTAAGAAATCCCAGCCCATTTGCACTTCCTTGAAATACACGTATTAGGTGTGCTCGTTATATATACTCCCTCCGTCTGGAAATACTTGTCATCAAAATAGATAAAAGGGATGTATCTAGATGTATTTTAGTTTTAGATACATCCCTTTTTGTCCATTTTGATGACAAGTATTTTCGGACGGAGGGAGTATAATGTCATGTTAGAAGGAGCAATTAATATCAAAGAATAAACCAGAGAGGCACATTATATATATATATATATAATTAAGAAATTAGAGAGTTGTTGCTCAAAAAAAAGAGCGCGTTATTATTAAATTGGTCCTTAAAATCTTCGCAAGCTTTTGTACGCAATCACCAGGATTTTCCTTGCGTGTGAGTCAAAAACAACCAGGATTTTTCTTGCCAACTTCCGTTAAACATTTACTTTTATAAGTTGGGATGTTTTTATAATGTATATATAAGTCTCTATAAAATATACTATAATAGTAATAATATAAATATATATAATGTGGTTAGAAGGGAAAACATAAATTGGACACAACATTACTTTTATAAGAGACCTGCGTTTTATACCCCACAGTAGGCATACTAACAAGTTCACACACAAATACAACATAAAAGGTAAACATTCATATCAAACTCAGGTTCACAGGACACGTTCATATCCATAGCCAACATTCACAATCAACAACTCAAAAGATTCATATATACACAAGCTCAGCATATCTATGCATCCAAATGATTGATAGATCACACGACAATATTCATACATAATTTACAAAAAGATTCAGATATACACATGTTCAGTATGTTTATGCATCCAAATGATTGAGATCACAGCCAATATGATCCATGGACGAACTTTAATTACCTATGGTACAGACTGGTAAATGGTGTTCAATCGGAGGTACTTCTTGCTAAAATTAGTTCCTGTACGAGTAAACTTTCGAGTACATAAGAGGTAGCACAGACAATCTGAACTTTGCTTGTAGGTTTATCCTCAAATAGTGGCCTCGTGCCGAAGGAGGTTTGAGCAACTTGGCCACTACTTTCATCCAACCAGTTTACTGGCTCATCTTGGTCCTGTATCTCGCCAAAATTCTACATTGCAGACGAGCAAGGAGGCGGTTGAGAAAATGAACAACCCAAATTTTTTGTGCAGTTCAACTGAAATGGAGCATCCTTGGCGTGCAGACTGATTAAGTGCCAGATGAATATACGCGTCGACCAACTTGTCTAGAATCTTTAGACTCCATGCCATATAGTTCGCTACCATATGTGCCGATAACCAAAAGGCACAAGTTGGGATCAAAGACTGGACTGCGTTTTTCTAGGCTATGCACCAAGAAATATTTTTGGCGTTCACTCTCCTAACACTTGGAGTTGGACAATTGGTTGACGCCGGTTGATACACGAATGAATATATGCACTTCTTGTCAACATCGATGCTTGTCTGAGTGAACTTTGGAGTACATAGCAGCAGCATAAGTACCTGTCCATCTGATCATTTTGTGCAGTTCTACCGAAATCACCCGATGTAATGATTTGCCTGCGAGTTCAGGCACCAAATTACTCCTTTATGAAATCGGCAAACAATAGCACAATACCAAATTACCAATACATATGACAGGCACAATAATCAGGATAAAGACCAGTACCAACCTGTGTGAGGTAGCATATCAATTACTATTTCCTTTGACTGGAAGCCGAGATAAGCCAAGCGACTGATTGCAAAGGAAGAAAGCATGCGGAGTTTAGCGACTGACAGGAAAGGACAGAAGCTGTCGAGGCAATGAAGCACCCGATTTGTTTTTGTGCAGTTCCACCAAAATCGAGCATCCCTGTTGGCACATATATTGAGAGAGTGAGATTACTGTAATAGTGGGACTAGTTTATGAAACATACACTAACAAATAGAAGCACCCTCATTATCTTAATGGGTAAAGTTAGCAACATAGTAGTCTTGCTTAAAGAGAGGTATTAGTTTATTTAATCAGTGCCAATTAGCTCAACTCAACACTCAAAGCATTGCCATTTATCATAGGTTGCAAAACTTTAACATGCAAAGATAAAGGAGTTTCTCATGAAAGTAGCACGATACAAATAGAGATGACAGCAAACTAATATGGATGAAGGCCTTAGGCCCGTACCAACCTGAGAAAAAAAGCTTATTCATGTAGTCCCATAAGAGATGATAAAGCACTCACTGGAATCACACAATAGTATATATATTTGTGCACTTCAAATGTATGGTTGAAATCACTCTTGTTTACCAGTGCTGAGATTATATCGGAAGATTATCAAGAACTTCCAGCAGAGTTAAAACACTGGCTGGGATACAGTTCATTGTATTTTCTTGTGTAGTTCCATTTAATGTATGATTGGCACAACATGATCCCTGTTTGCACAAGTAGGAACAAGGTGAAACCTTCATTAGCTTAGTGAGAAAGGATAGGAAGACATTAGCATATTACTCAACCAGTAGCATCAAATTCATGATGGACAATACGCAAAACATTGCCTCATTGAACCAATGGCAATAAATTGACATGCAAAACAATAGCACTATTATGTCATGACACTAATAATATTCCCTCCCTGCTCCACCACATGATTCACCTCCATAGACAAACATACACACGTACATGATTCAACATAGGGTCCTACTAAAGATTTATTTAACTCCAACAGGAAAATTAGGCAGTAATAAATTAGTGGTACTTAAGTACTCCTAATTAATTAAGTGAGACAGCAGAAGTGGAAGGGCTCCCTAGAGGATCGTCTCACATGTAAGGTAGTCGTTGCCCGAGCCCTTGAATGGCCTCGACTGAGGCCTCTGGCTTCAGCAAGATCACCTTGACACTGTTTATTCTTCTTCTTCTTCCTCTTCATGCTCCGTTTCTCTTTCTCCTCACCAGTTGGTGAAACCAAGTACATGATTGGCCTTCTAATTCAGAATTGGTTTTGTCAGTGAGGGAGTACAAGTGTACTAGTAAAAAACAATATTATTTTCTCATGGCAGTCGGAAAATAGAGATAAACACATGCATTAAATATCATTCTTACCTAAAGGAAGGTTATGGCGCCAATATGGATGATGAGGATTGGAACATAGATCTCCCTTTGTGCAGTTCCACCAAAATGAACCAACTGTTCCATTCTGACATTCCAGTTAAACAACACAAAAGTCACTTCTTTTAAGAAGAGTTTTGTGCAGTGCACCAAAAGGTCACAACAGCAACTTGGTGAATTGGATATCCCTGTTTGCACAAAAAGGCAGAGAGGAAACAATCAGAGTCTCAAACAATTACAGGCAAAAACATTTGGCTAAACTTGTCATGGCTTAAAACAGTGGCATGGCTTCATTTTTACCAGGAACATTAGATTAAGAACAGCCAAGGCTGCGTTCGGTTCACGGATTTGGTGCAGGATTTTCGTAGGAACACAATTCCTACGGTATTCTTTCCCTTCCAACCGTTCGGAACACGGGAAAGGTGAATAGTGTTTCATAGGAAAGCTGGTCTGGTAGTACTGATTCCATAGGATTAGAAACATCCACGCGCTGCTCATTTTTTGGGCGGAAGCCCGAGGCAGGCGCTCGCTGCCATGCGTTAGATAGGTTGCTGTGCTGTGTTGCCGGAATAAAAAAATTAACCTATGTGTGGTACGTGAGGTGAGGACAAGAGTAGTTACTGTGCAGCTGAATAAACAAATAGCATCTCATACTGCCAAGCATGCTACTCTAAAAAAACAAATTTGTACATTTCGTAGTCCATCCGAACACATTCTCTTGAGAGTTTCCTCTGGTTCGCTGTTCCATAGATTTATACCTACATTCCTTTCCTATTCCTCTATTTTCATCAAGACCTATCTTTTCTGCCCCTTTATTCCGAACGGAGCCTAAATATTTGGTTTAAGGGCATGGGACAGTGGGTGCACCAGCAGTCCAGCACCATGTACGTAAATAGGGGCATAAAATGGTGATTCATAGTTTGTTGCCCCGAGAAACAAACATCCAAGAAACATATCTGGGTTGGTCCCATTTTTGTTCACTCTAGCCACCTACTCCTATGTGTGGATAGAAAATCTAGTCCTGGTCATACCACTTTGTACAGCCTTACCCCTATATTTCCCTTTTCGACCAAGAGACCAGTTGGATGACCAGTCTGTACTACTTTCACCCCCTTTCCTTCCTGTTTGTACCAAGTCTGATGTACATACTAAATTCCCCCACCCCCACTTTATTTCTTGTTTGAACCAAGTACTCCCTCCGTCCGGAATTACTTGTCATCAAAATGGATGTGTCTAGAACTAAAATACATCTAGGTACATCCATTTCAGTGACAAGTATTTTCGGACGGAGGGAGTACAAGATTCGACTCCATGAAGTAGCTTTACCTCTAACAATAGAAGAAAAAAATGTGACATTGGACCATTCGATCAAGAGGGGCTGAGAGGTAGAAAATGATGCACATGCAGCGATGTAGCGAGCTGGGGAAGTAGAGCTAAGGCGGTTTCGAACGAAGATATACCTGAAGGTCGTCGGGACATGGATAGGTGGGCGGCGGGAGGCTGGATCCGCCCACAGACAACGACGAAGGGATCGGAGGACCTCCTGCGCCGGTGCTCGACCAGAGATAACGGTGCGTCCGGCAGTGGGTCTCCTCCCTCGCTGTCGACGACGGCCTAAACGCTGCCCCTCCTCCCCTTCACTGGCGGAGGGGGATACGTCCGGATCTGTAACCAGCGGTGAGGATAGAAAGCCAGTGTTTTTTGAAGGGAGAAAGACAGTGTTACTACCCCTATCTTGTTTAAATCTTGAGAGGATGAGAGTGTGTGAATAGAGCAACCCTAGCAAGCAAGTGCGGAGGCTCCGCCTATATATATGTAGTGAGCAACCCTAGCAAGCAATCCTAGCAAGCAAGCAACCACTATCTTCGTCAACTCGTACAAGACCGAGAAATTTGATTACTACAACGCCCTCTCCCTCGCGAACTGAGCTCCGGTGCCTTAACTGCACCTACCTTTGGCTGCATGACAGGAGGGCCAACCACCTGTTGGGCCCACCTGTCATAGACGTAAAGGCAGGAGCAGTAAGTTGAAGCTTTCGCTATCCCTCCCGCACGAGGTGGACGGACATGCAGCAATGGATTCGATACTGTAGAAGTAGGAGTAACATCATTATTGTTCGTCTTCTCGAAGAGGCGAAGAGCCAAGCGCAACCCGAACGTGGCAGTTGCGAACGCTCGCGTGGTGCAGTTCCTTGGAGTACTAGCCAGGCTCTTGCATAAGACAAAATTGCTATTGTTTAACAATTAAACTCCATTATCCATTAGTTGATACTCATTCTGCATAGGTCCACGCGCTTAGCACCGTTTCCTCCTGGGGTCACCAATGTTTATTTGCTAATTAATAACATTGCATGCAATGAACTAGCCATTGCAAGTCATTAAAAGCATGCACACCTCTCATCTCTTATTGGTTGATATGTCAAGAAACAAGAAACAAGGTAGAAGTTAATGCACTGCGCCTAAGTGTTTTGGGACTATTTGGTTTTTGTAAGATGACTTACACACCTAGACGGAGGGAGTAGTATAGCCCTGTAAACCGGAAACGAGTATTTGCCTTTCTAGAGATTTCAACAAGTGACTAGACTACACCGTGTGCAGTACTCCCTCCCTTCCGGTTTATAGGGCTCAAATCTCAAATCTCATGAACCAAGGCATTTTGCGATTGGAGGAATGTATCTCGTACTTTACAAAACTACCCTAATTAAACTCATGCATTAATTACGTAGTTCTCTCGTTTTCCTCTCCACCTTGGTTGCGGTGCACAATATTGAGCACTCCTATATGACTAGCCGCTCTATCTACATGCGGGACATTTCAAAGCATCCGGGCCCGCATGCCATCCACCAAATCACAGCGAGGTGCTACAGTCGAGACTCACCTGTCACCCCTGTGTGGCCGTCATGACCCGTCATATCACAAAACCCACACCTTTACCAGCAGTGGTAAGGTGGCCTCCAAGTTGGACTGGACAAAGCAACCATCATTTCACTAGAACGCTCGTTCAAGCCCTTTCTTCCCTTTCTTGAAGAAAACCTCATTCCAGGCTACTCACTTCTGCCATTTTTCTTCTGTACCGACGAAGGAAAGTTGGGCGAATAAGTTATGCTGCTATATTTTCATTCCAAGAATCTTCTTTTTGCGAAGCACCGACCGATTCTCACATCCTATTCTTTTCCCGTTTTCATTGCGATCGTGGTTTCCTTTCGATTGCTTTTTGTTTGTCAGTTCATTGATGGATCCTGGAGCACTAGGCAAAGAGTTGCCGGCGGACAACCCACTGGAGACAGCGATCTCCAAGAAGCGAGCACCAACCAACGAGTTGACCATGTTGGCGGGCCAACCCATGGAGACGAAGAACTCCAACAAACAAGCATTGGCCAAAGAGTTGAGGACGTTGGCGGACGAAATCCTGAAAGAAAGTTGGAAGAACAGTAAGGGCCCGACCGTGCCTACCCCAGGAACTCTAATTGCCACCTATGTGAGGCTCAAGACCGAGTTTGAGGAGATAGTCGCCGTTGAGAAGCAGTATTCCCCTGGCAAGGTGATGGCCCCCATCGAGGACGAGGAGATGGCCCCCGGAGGGATGAGACCCCCCGGTGAGCTGCACAAGGTAAAAAATAATGGCTTATTGCCATAGTTGTGGTTTTTGATTATTTGCAATGTTCTTGCTAATATGTTAGGGTTGTGCAGGTGCCGGCGGACATCCTTGATGATTCCGATGTCGTGGCCCGTCCTGTTGGCATCGCCCCGGAGATCGATTCGATGCCGCTATCCATCCTGTGGACATCGCCCCAGAGATCGATTCCGATGTCGCGGTCAGTCCTGTGGACATCATCCCAGAAATCGATTCCCATGCTGCTGTCCATGCTGTGGTGATTACCCGAGAGATCGATGACAAGAAATAGTTGGTCGCGCTAATCCTTCAGGGTAGTTTGCATTGCCCTGTGTTTAATTACCAGAATGATGCGTGTTATCAAACCATCTTAGGTCTAGTGCACTGTCTTGTGTGGGAGGATCTTGCTACTTTTGTTTGATAGTGAATCATGCGATGAATCATGCGAACCCTCTCCGAGTTATGGAAACAGATGTATCCTCACCAGCTTTTGATGTAATATATGGCATGCTTAGATATAAGTTTGAACTGTTTATCATATCAGCAGGGCTTGTTTGATGATTCTTGGTGTTAGTAGGCTAGCTACTGTGCGGGCCATAGTACTTGCAAAACACTCACCAAAGAGAAACATTGGGGCTGATGAGCTCGTGGTACGCTTATACTTATCCCTCGTCGATCGACCAATAGCCCTAGCTCCTAAAATTGTAGGCTTAGCGATCGATCAGACAATAGTCGACATACATTCAGGCCTCATTTGGTTCATAGGGTAGGAAAATCGTAGCAAAAGTATAGAGAACGTGCAACACAAAATCATAGCAGTGCAGAGACGTACTCCCTCCGTTCCAAAATAGATGACCTAGGCGGGCAAGTTTGGCCTAGTGGGTTTCAGTGATATGACGTGGTACAGTGCCGTCCAGTCTTCGCGTGTGGTAGCAGTATTGCGGGTACAGTAAGTTTTCTTGAAGAAGCGTTTTTCAACGAAGTCATGATGGTTCCTTTGTCCGAACAACTTACAGTGGGAAAGGTTGGGCCTGCGATACGATCGGGGTATACTAGGATAATTTTGTGCATGGCAGGTGGACCAGGATGGTCGATGTTCCACATGTCGGTGAATGAAAGTATTCTTTCCGATATAGAGGACGAGCAACGAGTATTCATTGTTTATTTTTGATGAAAGCTATTGTCTCCACTGTTACGACGGAGGAGTGTGAAACACGGCAGCCTAGTGAACTTGGCATGTGCACCACTCCCTCCTTCCTCATGTAATGCCCAGGTTACAGCCTTTTCTCACTTTCTCTCTATCTATTTCCTCTCAAATGTTTTTTACCTTTATTTTTTTAAGACAAAATTATTTTTATGCCTTTTTTATAATTATTTTTTTACCTAGGAGCACGTGTAGAGACGGGCTCTTGCAAAGCCCACTCCTTGACTTTGTCAATGCCTCTCTCTCCTCCACATAAGGATTACTACTTGCTATGCATGCATGCGGCGGGCAGCTGGCGTCTTGAGGGGCCAGGGCGGTGAGAGCGGGCTCCGGAAGCGGTCTGGACTCCAACATGGCCCACCTCACATTATCACCATATATTTCTTGGAGTCCGTGCGCGGCGGGCGGGCGATCTCTTCTCCCTCCCCCGTTTCTCTCTTCTCAGCCGACGCCCACCGAGCGATTAGATTTCGGCTATCGACGGTTTATTCAAATACGGTCCCACATGTCAGTGAAATTGCAAGACAACGCGTGTCCCCTCTGGTGAGTGGCGGCGAGCTGGACTGTCGGGGTTGCGACGCGTACGAGTCGTAAGTGTGTCGCCTTTTCCTTTAGAACTTGCCAAGCGTAACATTTTTGTGCGATCGATCGATAGAAATCCAAAACAAAATGACGAGGGCGGTGCTTTCCCGCTCGTTAGGCGGGCTAGTTCTAGTGATATGACGTGCTACAGTGCCGTCCTATTGCTCCATTTTTATGTAAGCAAGAGTTTACACTCTTACACGGGAGGAGTGCGAAACACCGTGGATCTGATTTTGATCGAGGGATAACTGTTCCCTGCCAAGTAATGGAGGATTGTTAGCGATTATAGCATGATAGTTAGGGCATCTCCAGCGCTGGCCCACAAATTTACACCGGCATCTGTCCGAGGACACTGATGGATGCCATCCGATGCTGCCCGCATACCTTTCGACAACTATATGAACTAACCGGACGAAATTCGTGCAAACAAAGAAAATTTCAAATTGACCGGATGAAATTCATTACATTTCGAGAACTTTTCCTATAAACTGGATGAAATTCATTACATATTTCGCACAAACCGTACTAAAACCTACTGTAAACCTAATCTAAACGACCGCTGGGCCCCGACCACCATGGCCGGCCATGAACCCGAGAAAGCCGGCCATTGCCTTTGCCTCCTCCCTATCCGCCTCGATAACCTCCTCCTCCGGAGCACAAGGTTATGAAGATTTCCGCCTCCACGTCGCCATCAAGCGGCTAATCAGCCGCTGATTTTTATCCCACCAAGCTTGACGTCGACTGAGTGGAGGAGCGGTGGCCTTCCTAGGACCAGAGCGGTGGCGACCTACCGTGTACTACTCTTCCTCGCTGCCGGTTGCGCCCGTGCACGCGCGCCGGCTTCGTGGTCGTGGCAGCGGAGGTGGCCGTGGGGAGCCGGCGATCTCCTTCATCTGCTCCTGCGAGAGTACGTCCTAGAGAGCTTTGGAGCGTGCCTGGAGCGGAGCCACCGATGTCCTTCATCTGCTCCTGCGACAGTACGTCCAAGAGATCTTTGGAGTGCCCGGAGGCCATTGTTGGAGTGGTGCCAACAAAAGGAAGGGACCGGAGGAGAATGAGTGTGGGTCTTTGGCTATGGCTGGGAGATGGGGCTCAAGTTAATATAGCGGGCGAATGGCAATGATCCGCGGCAGACGGATGGACGGCTGGCAGCGGAGTAGGTTCGTCGGCAGCCGTGTTGTCATTAATGCGGAGCAGTCGCTTGCACTGGGATGCCGCGCGGGTGGAGCTCTCTCGGCCGGCACGCTGCTGCAATGCCGGCGCCAGTGAGAGGTCGCGTCGGGCGTGAATGTGGATGCTGCTTCAGTGACTTTAGCGCAGGTGCGTTGTCTCACTAACATGTGGGCCCAACGGGCATTAGGCCCGCATGTCAGTGCCACAAAACTGCACCTGCAGTTAAGGATGGTGAATGCGGCATTGACGTTCTGGAGAGACGGTGATCGTTTCAGGCGGGAAGCGCTCACTAGCAATGGAAGGGGTTTCGGTAGGCCAGGGTGGTCAGACGCTGGCGTGGTGGTAAAATGTGAACTCATGGATGACGAGCCTTTGAAGCGTATGCGGCACGTATTGACAACCAGGCGTCCATGCAACCGCTCTTGTCGCCAGCTAGCATTCGATGACCACCATTAGACACCACACAACCATACATAACTTATGAATAATGGACGAATATATCAGACAAACACTCATGTGCAGTGGCACTATGATCGGTTGCTCGCGATAGTACATACTCCGCACCATAGTACCCTCTCTAGCTAGGCTGTTTTATAGATTGTCGTTGTGATGGACGATATACATGAGCAAGGCGCTGAGTCACGAGTATGACCGTTGGTGTTGAGCCAGGTGAATACATGCTTGGTGTTCGCGGAGGCCTCCAGCAAACGTCTAAACAGTAATGTCACATACGCATAATTTTGGTTTTTATTTCTTTCTTCACTGACAGGTAGGCCTGCATAGATAGATAGATAAAGAAC
Organism: Aegilops umbellulata; assembly: GCA_032464435.1. Classification (NCBI taxonomy): domain Eukaryota; kingdom Viridiplantae; phylum Streptophyta; class Magnoliopsida; order Poales; family Poaceae; genus Aegilops; species Aegilops umbellulata. Next base: position 230,455,447 of record CP136060.1, read on the forward strand.
ACAAGCTGATGAGGCGCATGCGGACTGTTTGACTGGTCAACCAGACAAATACGGACCTATACGCTGAGCCAATGACCGTATAATCACCATATCTCATATACAATGATCAAAGTGAGGCCGACAAAGCCGGGATGTCGCCGAGCTCTCGTATAGGGAGAGGTCGGCGGAGATCCAAGCACGGTGGATCCAAGCACGGTGGGGTGTCGCCGACAAAACCGGGAAGGAGAACGGCATGTGAGAAGTAGTAGTACTAGTAGTTAGTTTGTGTGTCTGTGTCTGAGTACGAGCATGTACCAATACTAGTACTAGTTACTACTGTAGTTTTTAGAGCAAATTATCAGTACATTAGCCTAGACTAAATGGAAAAATTCCTATCCTAAGCATCAAATGGCATCTCTTTCTCTATAGGAATTGAGATGCATGTCATCTCACTTCCTATGATTTTCATATTCCTATCCTATGAACGAAAGGAGGCCTCTGTTGGAGTAACTACTGTAGCTAGCAGTATTGCTGGTACAGTAGTTTTCTTCAAGAAGCGGAATTCAACGAAGTCATGATGGTTCCTTCGTCCGAGCAACTTCAAAGTGGGAAGTGGGCCTGTGATTTGACGGCTCATTAGTCATTGTTACTGCGGCGCGACGACCTGGGTGACTCCCTTGTAGTTCTGCGTGCATGGCAAGTGGACCAGGATGGTCGACGTCCCACATGTTGGCGAACGGAAGTATTCTTTCTGATATCGAGGAGCAAGGAAACCGCGTGGTATAGTATCACTGCTGATTGGTTTGCAAAAAAATAGTATCACTACCGATTTATAATTATTTTTTATTTCTGATGAATGCTAGCGTTTCAACTCTTACGACGAAGGGTGCCAAACATGGCACATGCTGGATGTCCCACACGTCAGCGAAAGGAGTGGGACATGAACAACGTGGTAGAGCCCAGCGTAAAAAAACAGCATGGTAGAGCGTCTCCACTTCTTCCACTTTTGGGTCGGAGACCACACGTAGTAGTACTTAGTGGTATTAACGATACAAAGTGCAACTTGGAGACAAAGACACGTCTAGTTGGAAGGTCTCGGGGCATACACGTAAACAAATATAAAAGTTAATATGTGCCTCCAACTAATATAGTAGTAGTAGAGTACTTAGGCACGTACTCCATAACATCACCGTGCATTACACGTACAACATTTAGTGGTAGTACGTAGTAAGAGACAAATGCGGCCCAAGAGTTCCCTTCTCGACCTACTTTTGGGTGTTTGGTAGAGTGTATGGAGGGTGCATGAGTCCACACTAGTTTAGCATAAATACACTAGAAGCATGCATGAAGAGAGCATGCATGAAGAGGGGTGTTGAGTTGAGAATGCATGAAGAGGGAACAACTATGCTGAGACGAGAACGCAACCAAACACACCCTACATGCCACGCATGTTCATACCATTTGTGCCTTTCTACTTCACTTACTGCGCTACATTACTCAGGTTCGTACGTGCACTCCTGGGTACATGTTCGTCTCGTAGTTCCAGTCCCACGTGTTCTTCATATAGATGGAACGATCCTTGCATAACACATGCACCTTAATGCTAGATGTCTCGCGTGTTGGCAAAAGGATGAACAAAGCTCACGTAAAAAAAATAGAGTGGAAGAACATAGATTCCGGACGACCGAGAAGGAGCAAGGAACCTCGTGGTGGAGCGTCTGCACTCATAATATTTAATATTATTCAGCATATAAAATTAACCAATCATCTCCACAGTGGACTGGAAGGGTACGAAACACGGCAGCCCAGTGTAGTATCATACTAGTACATGGCTAACCCACGCTATCACCATATTTCTTGGCTTCCGTGCGACACCTATCTCTAGTAATCCAGCAGCCTGTATCGCTTCTCCCTCCTCGTCTCTATCAAAGTGCGGCGGGCTGGCGTTTCTGCCGTCTATTGAGGTCGGTTAACTATCACATGTTAGCGACATGCCAAGAGCATTCTAAAAAAAATTCCTTTCACGTTCCGTTTTCAAAAAGAAAAAAAGTCCTTTCACGTACGAATTTTCCTATATGCTTTGAGCAACTTGCATGTCCTATACTGCTCCTGTTTGATACTCTAACTTAGCTAGAGGTTAGACTAACTCATGACTAACCCTGAACTAGCTATAGCCAAAGAGGTGTTTGGGTGACGGGGTTATATTGACAATAAATGCACTTCATGGAGAGAGAAAAGTGATTTTTCAGTGGTCCCAATGAGAACTATCTCCAGTTAGCACCTCTTGGGTGGGATAGTTTTTTTTGGTGGGTTCGGTGCAACTTGCTCCAATTTAAACCCTCATGCTTGGATAGTTTAGGGCTATTTGAGCCCCAACTAGCTCAAACTAACTCTAACCCATGTATCCAAATAGGGCCTATGGCCAGTCTCGACGCGGAGCAGTCGCGTGCACCGGGAAGCGACGCTCTCTCGGCCGTCACACCACTTCAAAGCCGGCGCCAGTGAGAGGTCGCCTCCGCTCTGGCCGGGCATTAATGCGGCACTGACGCTCTAGGGCGACGCTGACCTTTTCACGCGGGAAGCGCGCGCTGGCAAGGGAGTATAGCTTTTGAACCGTTTCAGGTGTAGTACTGGTAGTTTGCAAAACTACTCAATTATTGCACTCAGTTTCCTAAGAAATTGTGGTAAAAAACATTACTCCACAGCCTGCTTCCCTTCTTCTTCCTCTTGCACCGCCCGCGCACGTCCGCGGGAAGCAACCGGTCAACCCTTACATAGGAGTGCTAGCACAAAAAGATGCATGCATGAACACTAAAATTTCCATATTAAAGCGCCGCTCCGGCGGGAGTATGGCGTATGTTAATACCTTCGGCCGACCCATGGCTACCGGGCGACGGCGACCAGAGAAGAGGCGGCAGGAGGGGAATGAATGCATCTACTGTTTGGGTTCGCCTTCCGGCTTAAATAAATGCGCAGCATCACGTGTACCCGCGGGTGCACAAATTATAACATACATGTCTGCTTAAGTGGGCGTCATGTAACTGGTGTGTGTGAGAGAGAGATTCTGAGAGACAGTGTGCGTGTGTGCGACTCTACACTTCGGAAAAGTACTCAACCTTTTGCATCGGGATATAAGTATAATGGTATTTACTTTAGCTAGTGATTTACGTGGCCATGTTAACGTGGTTGTGTCAAAAAAATGTCACTTCCTTATCGTGATTTGCGTTATATAATTACAAGCAAGATTCTCGTGCATTGCACGGAACATCAATATGCATTTTTTTTACAGAACACCTGTTGTGATTGGCCCATGCAGGAGTAATCCCATGTGTAAAAACTAATGATATCTCGAGAATTTTATCGAAAAACTGGTATCTCGAGAATGTCATCGAAAAAATGAAAGATGAGAGATAAGGTGAAAGCACAAGTGCTCCCCAGGTGGTTTTGGTAATTAATGTCCACATATCTCTTGTTGGACTAACACTTTTATCTAGTACGTTTCAGATAAGTTCAACAATGGAGTGGCATGGACTAAAGGTTGTGGGAACTCCTTCAAGATGCTAAGGACAAAGGATTGGCTAAAGCTTCAAGCTCAAGACTCTTCATTTTACATTTTAGTGATCCAAGATCACATTGAGTCTATAGGAAAAGCCAATACTATCAAGGAGGGTTGAGGTGTTGCTTAATGAGTCTCTTGCTTCATGTGCTTAGTGATATGCTCCAAAACCCTCAGCTACTTTCCCACTTCCACATATGACCTAAACCTAAAGTCAAACTTGGCCCTACCGATTCTTTCTATCCAGCGCCACCGAGTTTCACATGTCATAGCCACTGCCAAACCCTAGCAAATCGGTTCTACCGATAGGGATCTCGGTCTCACCGAGATGGGATTGTAATCTCTCTGTGTATGTCCATTACCAACATCGGTCCCACCGAGTTTAGGCAATCGATACTACCGAGATTACAATGCAAACTCTCTGGTTAACCTATTACCAAAATCGGTCCAACCGAGTTTAGTAATCGGTCCCACCGAGTTTGCCTGACCAACTCTCTGGTTAGCTTATTACCAAAATCGGTCCCACCGAGTTTGTGTAATCGATCACACCGAGATTATGTTATGCCCTAACCCTAACCATATTGGTCCTACCGAGTTGCATGTCGGTCCCACCGAAAATCACTAACGGTCACTAGGTTTACTAAATCGGTCCGACCGAGTTTGTTGATTCGGTCCCACCGAGATTGGTAAATTGTGTGTAACGGTTGGATTTTGTGTGGAGGCTATATATACCCCTCCACCTCCTCTTCACTCGTGGAGAGAGCCATCAGAACAGATCTTCACTTCCAATACACATTTTCTGAGAGAGAACCACCTACCCTTGTGTTGAGCTCAAGATATTCCATTCCTACCATATGAATCTTGATCTCTAGCCTTCCCCAAGTTGCTTTCCACTCAAATCTTCTTTCCACCAAATCCAAATCCTGTGAGAGAGAGTTGAGTGTTGGGGAGACTATCATTTGAAGCAGAAGAGCAAGGAGTTCATCATCAATACACCATTTGTTACTTCTTGGAGAGTGATGTCTCCTAGATTGGCTAGGTGTCACTTGGGAGCCTCCGACAAGATTGTGGAGTTGAACCAAGGAGTTTGTAAGGGCAAGGAGATCACCTACTTCGTGAAGATCTACCGCTAGTGAGGCAAGTCCTTCGTGGGCGATGGCCATGATGGGATAGACAAGGTTGCTTCTTCGTGGACCCTTCATGGGTGGAGCCCTCCGTGGACTCGTGCAACCGTTACCCTCAGTGGGTTTAAGTCTCCATCAACGTGGATGTAGGATAGCACCACCTATCCGAACCACGCCAAAAAAATCCGTGTCTCCAATTGCGTTTGAATTCTCCAAACCCTTCCCTTTCCATTCTTGCAAGTTGCATGCTTTACTTTCCGCTGCTCATATGCACTTTGCATGCTTCTTGATATGTATTGTGATCATTAAACTTGTGCCTAATCTCCACTTACACCGAAAAAGTTTAAAAACTGCAACTTTGGCACTTAGTGTCTAATCACCCCCCCTCTAGACACCTCTTCTCGATCCTCTCAATTTGTATCAGAGCTTTGGTCTCCATTGCCTTGGTTTAAACACCTTTGGAGGAAGATGGATGGGTCTACTTTAGGGAGTCTTAGACATAGAGTGCCCATTCTTGATGGAGAGTATTTTCATGAGTGGAAAAATGAAATGCTTGAGATTTTCAATGAATATCATTTGAACAAGTACATCGCTAGTCCTTGTGCACCTCATATTGATCCTTTGCACCCTACCCTAGATGAAGATATTGACATGATTCGCAATCTTAGAACTGTTGAGCTCATCATTAGAGGATTGCCCAAAAATCTGATTGCTAGTCTGCCTACTCTTAAGTGTGCCTATGCTATATGGAAATTTCTTGAGGAACGATTTCCCGACTATTCCTTGAAAAATTTAGACGAAATTCTCCATAAATCTATTGCTTTGAGTAAGATGAACTCTAGTGATCCTAGTTTTGGTGATTGTCTATTTGAGCTTACCAATCTCATGCATGCTAAAAGAAATGTTGGAATCATTAGTGATATCATATCCGAAGCTATAAGAATTCATAAAGGTAACCACTTTGATGATCATGTACCTAATGAATTACCCTCTCTACGATTTGATCAATCACAAGACGATGTTGAACATGGATATTATGATGAAGATGATGATAGTGACTATGATCTTGATGATTTAATGAGACATTTTGGTCTTATGGCAAATCTTCGCGGCTACATGGCTGGAGGAAAGGAGTGGGTCCTTGATAGTGGATGTACTGATCATATGACCGGAGACGAAGATATGTTCAATGAGCTTGCTAAAAATGACGGCCCTTGAAAATATGTCACCTTTGGTGATAATTCAAAGGGTAAAGTGGTTGGCCTTGGTAAGGTGGCCATCTCACACGATAGCTCCATACAAAATGTCATGCTCGTTGAATCTCTCGGCTACAACTTACTTTCAGTATCTAGACTTGCTGATTTCAGTTTCAACGTCCTATTTACTGAGGTAGATTGCCAAGTGTTTCGTCGAGACAATCATAAAATGGTCTTTACCGGTATACGTAGAGGAGATCTTTACATTGTTTATTTCACTAAAAAGGCACAACCTAAAACTTGCTTTATTGCTAAATCGTCAAAAGGTTGGTTGTGGCATAGACGACTAGGTCACGTTGACATGAGAAACATTGACAAGCTTATTAAAGGAAATCATATCCCTTGAGTTAATGATGTCATATTTGATAAGGATAGACTTTGCAGTGCTTGTCAAGCAGGTAAACAGGTTGGAGGAAGGCATCCCGTGAAGAACATCATGACCACAAGGAGGCCACTTGAGCTACTTCATATGGATCTTTTTGGTCCCAACGCCTACAAGAGTCTCGGTGGAAATTCTTTTGGTCTAGTTATAGTTGATGATTTTTCAAGATTTACGTGGGTGTTCTTTCTTGATGATAAATCGCAGGTCTAAAAGATCTTCAAAAACTTCGCTAGGAAGGCCCAAGATCAATTTGAAGGGAAGATCAAGAAGGTTCGCAGCGACAACGGAACGGAGTTCAAGAATGCAAATGTGGACACCTTTCTTGACGAAGAAGGGATTTCACACGAGTTCTCGGCTACGTACACACCTCAACAAAATGGAGTTGTTGAGCGGAAGAACCGGACTCTTATCGAGATGGCAAGAACGATGCTTGATGAGTACAAGACGCCAAAGCACTTTTGGGCGGAAGCGGTTGAGACAGCTTGTCATGCAACAAATCGCTTGTATCTTCACAAGCTACTCGGCAAGACGGCATACGAGTTCCTCACCGGTAACAAACCCCAAGTTGGATACTTTCGAGTATTCGGCTCAAAGTGCTACATTCTTGATAAGCATCGTCGTTCTAAATTTGCTCCTAAGTCTCATGAAGGTTTTCTACTTGGTTATGGCTCAAACTCTCACACTTACCGTGTCTACAATAATTTCACCCGAAAGGTTGAAGAGACGGTAGATGTGAAGTTTGATGAATCTAACGGCTCACAAGTAGAGCAATTGCCAATTGATGTAGGAGACAAAGACCCTTCGGAAGCAATTCAAGACCTGTCCATTGGAAAGATTCGTCCAACGAAAATGAAGGAGAGTACCTCGTCCGTCCAAGGGAAAGCTTCCACTTCACGTCAAGGTGAACCAAGAGCTGATACGGAAGCATCCACAAGTGGGACACATCAAGATGAATAAAACGAGGAAGTACACCAAGATGAACATCAACAACCTCCTTCTCCACCACGACAAGAGAACAACAACGTCAACAATGAAGAAGGCCAAGAAGAAGAAGAACAAGATGAAGAGGATGTTCCACCCTGACCCAAGCAAAAGCTTACACGAGTTCGAGCTAGAATTGCCAAAGATCATCCCGTCGAGCAAATCTACAAAGATATCCAAACCGGGAGAATCACTCGCTCTAAAACTCATTTAGCTAACTTCTGTGAACATTACTCATTCATTTCCAAAATTGAACCTATGAAGGTTGAAGAAGCATTGAAGGATCCGGATTGGATAAATGCTATGCATGAAGAGCTACACAACTTCGAGAGAAATCAAGTGTGGACATTGGTCGAGAAGCCCGACAACAACCACAACATCATTGGTACCAAATGGGTGTTTCGCAACAAGCAAGATGAAGATGGACAAGTGGTTCGCAACAAAGCACGTCTCGTCGCCCAAGGCTATACACAAGTTGAAGGTATGGACTATGGTGAGACATATGTTCCCGTTGCTAGACTTGAGTCCATTCGCATCTTACTTGCCTATGCTAATCACCATGATATCACCTTATACCAAATGGACATTAAAAGTGCTTTTCTAAATGGCAAAATTGAGGAGGAAGTTTATGTTAAGCAACCTCCCAGCTTTGTTAATCCTAAGAAACCTAATCATGTTTACAAACTTCACAAAGCCCTTTATGGTCTTAAACAAGCTCCTTGAGCATGGTATAAATGCTTGACCAAGTTCCTCACTGAAAAAGGCTTTGAAATTGGTAAAATTGATTCTACTCTTTTTACTAAAAGGGTTGATGGAGAACTATTTGTGTGCCAAATTTATGTCGATGATATCATATTTGGTTCTACTAACCCTCATTTTAGTGAAAAGTTTGGAAAGCTAACGTCGGAGAAGTTTGAGATGTCTATGATGAGTGAACTCAAATTCTTTCTCGGTTTGCAAATCAAGCAAACTAAGGAAGGTACATTTGTCTCTCAAACGAAGTACACCAAAGACTTATTCAAGAAGTTCAATATGCAAGAATGCAAAGTTATGCCTACACCCATGCCTACTAGTGGAGATCTTGATTTGACCAAAGATGGTGAACCGGTTGATCAAAAGGTTTATCGCTCTATGATCGGTTCATTCTTATATCTATGTGCCTCACGTCCCGATATTATGCTAAGTGTGTGCATGTGTGCACGCTATCAAGCTGCTCCTAAAGAATGTCATCTTAAGGCTGTGAAAAGGATAGTGAGATACTTAATTCATACACCAAATTTTGGCATTTGGTATCCTAAGAGGTCCTCTTTTGATCTTGTTGGCTATTTTGACTCGGATTATGCCGGAGACAAGGTTGATAGAAAGTCCACTTCGGGTACTTGTCAATTCCTTGGTAGATCTCTTGTGTCTTGGTCTTCCAAGAAACAAAACTCGGTATCCTTATCCACCGCCGAAGCGGAATACATTGCCGCTAGTTCATGTTGTGCTCAATTACTTTGGATGACCCAAACTCTTAAAGATTATGGGATCTATGTGAAACATGTTCCATTGCTATGTGACAATTAAAGTGCTATTAAGATTGCTCACAACCCCGTGCAACACTCTCAAACTAAGCATATTGAAGTTCGTCATCATTTCATTCGAGATCATGTTGCCAAAGGGGACATTAACCTTAAGCATGTTCACACCCATAAGCAATTGGCGGATATATTCACTAAACCACTTGATGAGAAAGTATTTTGCAGGTTGAGAGGTGAATTGAACATCATTGATGCTTCAAACTTGGAGTAGGAACTCCATTTGATACATGCAAGACATGAGCTTATGACTAATCCATGATATATCTCTTATGATGATTATCTTATGTCTTGGACAAATTTGCATCTTGCATGTTATCTAACCCATGTAGGCACTTGGTTGAATCCAATTCTATGAGATTGCAACTCACTCACATCTTGAGCAATCTCTACATCACCAAGTCTCTACACAATGGTGGTTGAAGACAAGGAAGCACGAAGCTATTCAAATATATCCTTTGACAAATTCTATGTTAAATCCTATAATTGTCATTTTGGATACACATGTGCTCTTCCTTGCAAGACTAACCCATGTAGGTAGATGAACTCAAACTCCAAGTGGTGCTCCCAACTCTTGATGATCTACATCAACCTTGAGCACCCACACAAGTTCAACTACATGAGCAAGATCCACACCACCACCCAAGGTATGTTATTCCATCTTAGAGAAGCTTTACTCCAAGTCATGAGTCAAAGCAACTCAACAAGATGTGAATACCTCAAGATGCTTAAACAAAAAATGGTAACCCCATTTTGAGCTTAAAGGATGAGTATGACCTATGATCAAGTGCTCTAACTTGACTCCTAAGTCGATATACTCTAACATAGGTGACTATGTCACCGCCCAACTCTAGATGGAGTTCTCTTGTGTTTCTTTCTGTGATATTGCATTTGTCCCTTGCATATTTGTTTTCCCCTTTCAAAAATAAAAAAAACTTCATCTAGATCTTTTATTTTATTTTTGTTTTTGTTCTGCATTTTCTACATCCAATTCATTGCAAATCTTTCAGATAATTCATTGCAAATCTTTGTGAGATCTTATTTGTCTAGTGAGCTGAGGTGACAAGTGTTTTTCTCTGTGATGAACTCGGTTTCACCGACTTGTAGTTTTCGGTCCAACCGAATCCTTTCGGTACCACCGAAACATGCCACTCAGTGCCACCGATTTCACAACAGGAAAAACAGTTTGCCACTTGTTCTATGTTTCTTCTAATCCAGCTCCACTCAATGAATCTTGTCCTCTACAAGCATCATAGCTTTATCCATTGCTTTGTGCTGAGTCTAAAGGACCAAACCCATTCGACAGATTCCAGAAATCCCTTCTTGGAAATTGATGTCAAAGGGGGGGAGAGAGATCACATCAAAGCTTATCACCTACAAAGGGAGAAAAGTATTAAGGGGGAGAAAAAGATCTCCAGGGGGAGAGAATACTCAAGGATCCCAGATGCTTGTTGTTCAAGAGGAGAGATGCCACATGTCTTTTTGGGGGAAAGACATGTTCATATGTGCTTATTTGCATTAAGCTCTATCCATTTGTATCTTTCAGCTCTGATTTCTGTTCCATATCTTCTCCCAATATCCCATATCAGATTCAGGGGGAGCAAGACATCTAAGGGAAAGAAATCATTCAAATTCATTGCATATCTTTACTCTTGGGGACATGTCTAATCCAATGTGGTACCTTGTACTCACTCTCTACATGTCATCCCAGTCTTGGTATTCTTGTGGTTTCTTTTGTTTGCTCTGGCTAGTGGATGTACCTGTGTTATCTAACCTTGTTTGTGCAGGTTCATTCCATCCTAAATCAACTCAAGACTACAAGGTAAGTATATGCATCAGAATCATGAGTATGAGGAATTCTTGCTTATGTACATACTGTTTGCAAGAAGGACTCATGAGCATGAAGGTATTTTCCTTAATAATCTTTTGCTCTGATGCATATGGCCAAGATACATGTAACACATTGCCTACTCTGTCATGGTTATGCTCTCACATGCTTCTATATTTCATATTCACATGATTGCATACATGTAGGGGGAGCCTATGTTTGTTACATGTCCATCCAAAGCTTTACTTGCTATTCTTTATATCTTTATCTAAGGCTTTGATGTATGTTGACATCAATTACCAAAAAGGGGGAGATTGAAAGCACAAGTGCTCCCCACGTGGTTTTGGTAATTAATGTCAACATATCTCTTGATGGACTAACACTTTTATCTAGTATGTTTCAGATAAGTTCAACAATGGAGTGGCATGGACTAAAGGTTGTGGGAACTCCTTCAAGATGCTAAGGACAAAGGATTGGCTAAAGCTTCAAGCTCAAGACTCTTCATTTTACATTTTAGTGATCCAAGATCACATTGAGTCTATAGGAAAAGCCAATACTATCAAGGAGGGATGAGGTGTTGCTTAATGAGTCTCTTGCTTCACGTGCTTAGTGCTATGCTCCAAAACCCTCAGCTACTTTCCCACTTCCACATATGACCTAAACCTAAAGTCAAACTTGGCCCTACCGATTCTTTCTATCCGGCGCCACCGAGTTTCACATGTCATAGCCACTACCAAACCCTAGCAAATCGGTTCTACCGATAGGGATCTCGGTCTCACCGAGATGGGATTGTAATCTCTCTGTGTATGTCCATTACCAAAATCGGTCTCACCGAGTTTAGGCAATCGGTACTACCGAGATTACAATGCAAACTCTCTGGTTAACCTATTACCAAAATCGGTCCAACCGAGTTTAGTAATCGGTCCCACCGAGTTTGCCCGACCAACTCTCTGGTTAGCTTATTACCAAAATCGGTCCCACCGAGTTTGTGTAATCGGTCACACCGAGATTATGTTATGCCCTAACGCTAACCATATCGGTCCTACCAAGTTGCATGTCGGTCCCACCAAAAATCACTAACGGTCACTAGGTTTACTAAATCAGTCCAACCGAGTTTGTCGGTCCCACCGAGATTGGTAAATTGTGTGTAACGGTTGGATTTTGTGTGGAGGCTATATATACCCCTCCACCTCCTCTTCACTCGTGGAGAGCGCCATCAGAACAGATCTTCACTTCCAATACACATTTTTTGAGAGAGAACCACCTACCCTTGTGTTGAGCTCAAGATATTCCATTCCTACCATATGAATCTTGATCTCTAGCCTTCCCCAAGTTGCTTTCCACTCAAATCTTCTTTCCACCAAATCCAAATCTTGTGAGAGAGAGTTGAGTGTTGGGGAGACTATCATTTGAAGCAGAAGAGCAAGGAGTTCATCATCAACACACCATTTGTTACTTCTTGGAGAGTGGTGTCTCCTAGATTGGCTAGGTGTCACTTGGGAGCCTCCGACAAGATTGTGGAGTTGAACCAAGGAGTTTTTAAGGGCAAGGAGATCGCCTACTTCATGAAGATCTACCGCTAGTTAGGCAAGTCCTTCGTGGGCGATGGCCATGATGGGATAGAAGGTTGCTTCTTCATGGACCCTTCGTGGGTGGAGCCCTCCGTGGACTCGCGCAACCGTTACCCTTGGTGGGTTGAAGTCTCCTTCAACGTGGATGTAGGATAGCACCACCTATCCGAACCTCGCCAAAAACATCCGTGTCTCCAATTGCGTTCGAATTCTCCAAACCCTTCCCTTTACTTTCTTGCAAGTTGCATGCTTTACTTTCCGCAGCTCATATACTCTTTGCATGCTTGCTTGATATGTATTGTGATCATTAAACTTGTGCCTAATCTCCACTTAAACCGAAAAAGTTTTAAAACTGCAACTTTGGCACTTAGTGACTATTCATGTGACGCCCGGCTAATTAGGCTACAGTGATCCCCCGCTAATGCTGCCACATCACCACGATTACTGTTGATAATCTCGCGATGATTCAAAACTCGTTCAAATTCAAATTTGAAGTAAAGTCAAACTAGAAGAGTTTTCAAAAGTCAAAACTAAAATGTTCTAAATGTAGCAAGTAATTCATAATAAATATTGGTGGAGAAACCAAACCTTTAAAACATGTTTAAATGCTCAAAAGTAATTAATCTAGTGGCTAAAACAATTAAATAGATGACTTTTGTATTTTATAAAATCCTAAACTAATTTATTTGGAAGTCAAGCTTTTATGGCAGAGGCTTAATTTACAACACTAATTTAGGCACTAATTATTTATCTTAATAGAGTTAAAATAAATTGGAATTAAAAGAAAACAGAAAAGAAAATAAATAAAAGGAAAAACAGACAAAACAAATAAACCCCCCCCTCCCGTGGGCCTCGGCCCAGCTGGTCTCAGGCCCAACAAGGCCGGCCCACCCCGCACCTCCCTGGCCTATATGGCCCTATCCCCCGAAACCCTAAACCGCTACCCACTCCCCCCACCCGCCACCGCTGGATCTGGATCGAGCCATGATCCCCCCCCACTCTCTCCCCCACGAAACCTCCACACGTCGCTCACTCTCCCTCCCCCATCGATCCAGATCGGGGGCTCGACCCCGCGGCGCCCCTGACGCTGGCCCTGACTACGCCCCTCCCCGCTCGATCTGGACGCCGCCTGTCGCTGCTCGACGACGTCCCCCTCGCCGTCTCGCCTTCCCCGACTCCTCCCCATCGGTCTCCTTCGAACCTCGCCGTCCGATGCCGCGCCGCTGCGCCCCGAGGTCGTCGCCGTAACGTCCTCGCCGGACCGCCCCGTCCCCGCCTTTCCTTCGTCGGTCCTCCCCGCGCCTCACCGCCCTCTTCTCGTCAATGGGGGGTGAGCTCCCCATCGATACCCGTCCTCCTCCCCCTCCGAATGCTACGCCCCATGCCGTTTCGTCGCCGCGCCCGCCTCTGCGTGTCGCGCCCCGTCGCGGCTCCCGCATGCCCGCGCGTGCCCAGGGCGTGTCTCGCCCCTCTGCGACAGCTCTCACCACGGCCACCGCCTCCGCTCACGGACGGCGTTGTTCCGACCATCCCCGACTCCAACCGCTCGCACTAGTGGGGGCGGCGCGTCATGCACCCCATGTAGGTGGCGGCCACCTCCCGTTCGGTCGCTGGAGTGCGTCTCCGGTGGGCAGCTGTTGCCTTTGCTGGTCGCCGGCGTGCACCAGCACGCGCATGCGTTAGAACCCGGCCAATGTCCTATGACGTGTGGGGCCAGGTCATTAACTGTTAATTTAACCTCTAATCCAGCCACTAACCCCCCACTAAAATCGAACTCCCACCATGCTAATTAAACCTTGCTAAATTAAAACTCTGTTTAATACTACAACAAATGACATGTGGGACCCGTTGATTAATTAGTAAACTTAAAACATTATTAGTTAATTTCAGTTAAAGTTTCTGTCTATGACAGGTTGGCCCCACTTGTCATTGGACCGGTCAACAGTCACGGTTGACTGCTGACTGGGCAGTTGACCAGGTCAACTGTCCCCACCTCTCAGCCTCTAATACACCCTGTTGTGTACACATACTGGGTGCACTTAGCAATTTAATTAGTGAAATAATAATAAATTAGAAAATGATTTATAACTTTAAAAATTAATATAAATTAAACCGTAGCTCAGATGAAAATACTTTGTACATGAAAGTTGCTCAGAACGACGAGACGAATCCGGATACGCAGCCCGTTCGTCCGCCACGCATCCCTAACATAGCAAACCTGCAACGTTCCCCCTCTGGTTCATCTGTCCGAAAACACGAAACACCGGGGATACTTTCCCGGATGTTTCCCCCTTTGCCGGTATTACCTATCCATGCGTTAGGGCACCTCTAGCACCGATACTTGTCATGTTTTGCATCGCTATGCATCTGCTTGCTTAAATATTTATTGTTTCTTCCCCCTCTTCTCTCGATAGACACCGAGACCGACGCTGCTGCTGCCCCGTTCGACTACAGAGTTGACGACCCCTCTCTCTTGCCAGAGCAACCAGGCAAGCCCCCCCCCCCTTGATCACCAGATATCGCCTACTCTGATCTATACTACTTGCATTAGAGTAGTGTAGCATGTTACTGCTTTCGTTATTCCTATCCTGATGCATAACCTGTCCTTGTTACTACTGTTGATACCGTTACCTGGAATCCTGCCTGCTTAGTTTAGGATGCTAGTTTTCCATCAGTGGCCCTACATTCTTGTCCGTCTGTTGTGCTATACTATCGGGCCGTGATCACTCGGGAGTTGATCACGGGTATATACTTTATATTAAACATGATACATGTGGTGACCAAAGTCGGGTTGGCTCGAGGAGTACCCGCGAGTGATTCACGAATTGAGGCTGAAAGGACCTTTGTCCCGACAGCCCTCTGTGTGGATCTTTGTGGCGGAGCGGCAGGGCAGTTTGGGGCTACCTGGGTGAGAGGTGAGCCTGGCCCTGTTGGCGTTCGCGGATACTTAACATGCTTAACGAGATCTGGGTATTTGATCTGAGTCTGGCCATTTGGTCTATACACACTAACCAACTACACGGGAAAGATATGGGCACTCGGCGTCGTGGTATCAGCAGAAGCACTTCTTGACGTTAGCGACTGAGTGGCGCGCGCCGGATTGGACTGAAACGCCACTAGGCTAGGTCTGCTTCCGGCCGCGTTCGCAACGTGCAGGTGTGCTCAGGGCGATGGGCCCAGACCCCTGCGTACTTAGGTTTAGACCGGCGTGCTGACCGCTCTGTTGTGCCTAGGTGGGGCTGCGACGTGTTGATCTTCCGAGGTCGGGCATGACCCAGGAAAGTGTGTCCGGCCAAATGGGATCAAGCGTGTTGGGTTATGTGGTGCACCCCTGCAGGGAAGTTAATCTATTCGAATAGCCGTGTCCCTCGGTAAAAGGACGACCCGGAGTTGTACCTTGACCTTATGACAACTAGAACCGGATACTTAATAAAACACACCCTTCCAAGTGCCAGATACAACCCGGTGGTCGCTCTCTAACAGGGCATCGAGGAGGGGATCGCCGGGTAGGATTATGCTATGCGATGCTACTTGGAGGTCTTTAGTCTACTCTCTTCTATATGCTGCAAGACGGAGGCTTCCAGAAGCATAGTCTTCGACAGGATTAGATATCCCCCTCTTATTCTGGCATTCTGCAGTTCAGTCCACTGATATGGCCCTTTACACATATATCCATGCATATGTAGTGTAGCTCCTTGCTTGCGAGTACTTTGGATGAGTACTCACGGTTGCTTTTCTCCCTCTTTTCCCCCTTTTCATTCTTCTTGGTTGCCGGAACCAGATGCTGGAGTCCAGGAGCTGGAGATCCCGAGGATGATTCTACGTGGATTTCGGTTTCCGGGAGTAGTTAGGAGGATCCCAGGCAAGAGGCCTGCACCTCGTTCGATCTGTATCCCTGTTTGTGCTAGCCTTCTTAAGGCAAACTTGTTTAACTTATGTCTGTACTCAGATATTGTTGCTTCCGCTGACTCGTCTATGATCCAACACTTGTATTCGAGCCCTCGAGGCCCCTGGCTTGTATTATGATGCTTGTATGACTTATTTTATTTGTAGAGTTGTGTTGTGATATCTTCCCGTGAGTCCCTGATCTTGATCGTACACATTTGCGTGCATGATTAGTGTATGATTGAATCGGGGGCGTCACAAATCACCCCCCTCTAGACACCTCTTCTCGATCCTCTCATAAGGCGAGGAGGAGTGGAGCATGGTGGTGACTGGTGGTCGGAATGGGCGGAGGCATGGGGATGGACGGCGCCGGCAGGCGGCAGCGGCCACCATGCTTGCTAGATTGTTCCAGAGACTTATTCCTTCTTTAATTGATGAGCCATGAGGTTGCGGGAGATAATGATGTGGAGAGAGGTGTGGGTATCTTTTGTAAAATTATCATAGTTTGCTTTCTATCCTCAGATATAGATCATACGGTCTGTATTACAAGATGGCAGGCACACCATCACCACCAACTCGTTTTTTATAAGGGTACAGATGATAAGTTTGCTGACTACTAAAGTAAAGTGGAATTTGTCCATGTTATGCAAGTAAATAAAGGTGATTGTTTATCATACGGGTAAGGTTGGATGAAGGGTGGTAGGAACAAATGCTCCGCCTAGAGCATGTGTGAGTGAGATGGAGTCTTAGTGTGTGTGGGGTGTGTGTGTGTGTGTGTGTGTGTGTGTGAGAGAGAGAGAGAGAGGAGAGAGAGATGGAGTCTTAGTTTGTGTGT
Organism: Aegilops umbellulata; assembly: GCA_032464435.1. Classification (NCBI taxonomy): domain Eukaryota; kingdom Viridiplantae; phylum Streptophyta; class Magnoliopsida; order Poales; family Poaceae; genus Aegilops; species Aegilops umbellulata. Next base: position 230,472,421 of record CP136060.1, read on the forward strand.
GTGAGAGAGGAAGAGAGATGGAGTCTTGGTGTGTGTGTGTGCGGGGGGGGGGGGGGCGTGCGTGCTTGCGTGTGTGTGTTTGTGTGTGTGTGTGTGAGAGAGAGAGAGATGGAGTCTTAGTGTGTGTGTTGGGGGGTGCGTGCGCGCGCGCGCGTGTGTGTCACGGGGTCCTCTATGGCAGATGTAATTTAAGTGTGCATGGCTTTCATCATAGAGAGGTGATGTGTATGGCAAAGGCCACTAACGATGGGGTGCGAGAGAGAAAATGCCCGTAGAGACGGAAGAGAAGGTGTGTGCGCGTGAGAGGAGTCGACTTCGAGAGAACATGTTTGTTCGAGAGACACCGAGGAAGACTACTATATATCGATGGTGCATGTAGGCGGGAATTAAACTAAGGGATGGTCTTATTGGTTTCGGGGATATAGGGGAAGAGTGAGAGGCGGGGAGGGGGGGGTAGCTAGAAGGAGATTGTTAAGTGTGAGTGTGTGGTTTACCCATCCAGGCGGAAGTTATGTGCACAAAAGAGGAGAACGATTCGATGTGGCATTAGGATTGAGGGTAATTAACTACGTATGGAGACATAGAGACCTTGAACGTGCATGTGTGAGAGGTATACATGTATACGTGGGATGTGTGTGTACGTGCACGCGCATGATCGAGATAAAAGAAAGAAGACATAAGTCATAAGATCAACGACATGGGAGAGACGGATCGGTATGACAATATGCATGCATGTAAGAATGCATGGAAGAAGTCCCGACAATTGAGCATGTGTTTTTGTCTTTAAGAGATAGTGGCGTGGGCTGGAGCATGCATCTATGGCGAGCAGAGGGAGTGAGGCGCAACGATTGTGGAAAAGAGACCAACCTATAAATGCATATGTATGGAGAGACATATATAGTGTGGGTGATAGGAAGCAAGACTCCGTGCGAGAAAGAAATGTTGACGGAGAAACTACATATAGATACGTAGATGGAGATGCTAGTTAGAGGGACATCCGCTAGTTTGGGTGTTGGAGATGACCGTCGGGTGGTTCAAAGGGTGAAGTTATATATGTGTGTGAGAGGGCACTTAACTGCATGTAGAGAGAAACATATGTAGTGTGCGTGATAGGAATCAAGAGTGAGGGCGAGAAAGAAGGTTGATGGAGAAATAGATAAATAGAAAGATAAAGATGCTAGCTAGTGTGCGTTAGAGATAGGAGTCGAGTGGATTAGAAGGCTGGGTTATGTGTGTGGGTGTGAGAGAGATAGAGAGAGGGTGTGTGTGAGTCACATACAAACAGATATCAGAGAGAAATGAGATCCAGAGAGATGGAGTTTTGTGTCTGCGAGAGAGAAAGATATTTCACAACGAGAGTGATAGGTAGAGAGACATACAAGGGAACGCAAGATATCTCTAGGGAGAGAGGGTGTGTGTGAGTGACATACAAGAGAACAATGGAGAAATATGAGACCCTGGGAGACATAGTTTGTGTTTGTGTGTGAGAAAGAGATATTGAAGAGGAAGAGTCGTAGGTTCTCATATATAAGGAGCGAAAGACATCTCTGTATGAGGGGTGTGCGAGTGGCACACATGGGAATAGTAGAGAGAAATGAGGGGAGACAAAGTTTTGTGTTTGTGTGAGAGAAAGAGATTCCACATGGAGAATCATAGTTAGAGACACATAGCAGGGAGCAAGATATACTTAGAGAGAGATAGAGTGATGAAGGTCGAGGGAGAGAGTACCATCAGTGTGTTACGAAGATAAAAGATCATTGTCGACATACAGGTAGCACGAGAGATACCTGAGAGACGATGAACGCGTATAGGTCCAGAGAGATAGTCATATATAAGCATGAGTGATAGCTATATGAGACGAATATCTGGATTAAAGGGGATTCAAATATTTAAACTGGAGATCACGACATCGATAATATCATAACGCAAATTGGTGTATCAAACATGCATATTCATTTGAATTTGGGCACACGTGTAATGTTATATAGTTTATTAATATTGGTGATCCATAGATTCTTCAATTACAAACAATGCATGGTTTATATGCAATTAATGTCTAAACGGGATTACACTATATGTTGCGTGTGTGAAACACATTATACATGTTTGAGCAGTAAAAAAACCCGCATGAAACACACATTAATTGGAGACAGTTAGCGAGGAATGCATACATTGGATTTCAACATAAAGTGGTTTCAAATATTTGAAAATCCAAATTGATGGATACAACCTTATGAATCTGAGATCATGCCATTTGTAAACCATATTTATGTATAAATGGTGTTGTGCTTTTGAAAGTATATATAAAAAATGATGTATATAGAATGTAATCCAATTGAAAATGGATCCCGCCCGAAAAAAATAGAATACAAACGGGTTTCGAATTGAGTTGGCACGGTAAACGTGCACTCTGCAAAATTTGAACGAAGCGGGGAAAGTCGCAGTAACCGCCCGAAACCAAAATCTGCGAGATGGAAATCACTACTTCCTATCCATGCCACACAAAGCCTATATGCTGGATTTCTATACGTTTCGATAGGGGTAGGTTTGTAATTTCACCCAAACATGACGTAACCGCCTCTCACCCGGATTCATACACGGTGGGCGCCAAAACACAGTGTGTCCTCGGCCGAAATCGACTCCCTCCCCAATTCATATTCATACACGGTGGGCGCCAAAAACAAACTCTCGTCGGCAAATATTCGGTGTATGCGAGATTACCGTCCTATCCCCAACCGACTAGTGTTGTTGTGATGTAGTAGAAATTTGAAACGGGGGCTAAGTTTGTAAATTTCCTCGTATTTGAGACAAGCGCGCCCTGAATACATGGTTCCCCTTCCTCTCTACCTCCCGTTTCCCCATTCGTACTCTGTGGGCGCCAAAGCACCCTCCTCCGTCCGCCGCCGTCCGCCACCCCATCCACCGCCGTCCTCCTCCACCATGCCAGAGCTGATACCCCGACGCCGCCGTCCATTACAAGAGATCGACCTCTCTCATCCATGGCTTCGGACCGAGATCCTTGCATCCCGTCCTCTCGCTTCATCCCCGCCGTCGTCCACCTTGCCGGCGCCGCTCCTACGACCGTCTCATCCACTGCGCCCTGCCTCCACCATCTACCCTCCTAGATCTGCTTCCACGCCGCCGACAGCCATCGCTACCGCAGCATCTCAAATTCTCTGCGGATGCGTACACGGCGCCACACCAGAGGCGGTACTCTTTCGTATCTGCTCAACTTATTTATCGCAGCAAGAAAATAGATCGCCACAGGTTTACTCTGATTTCTTGTCTTGGTTGCAAAGTTGCCTTTGTCCGGTTTACACCTTCAAATCCGCCATGGCACGCTCAACACCATACTCGCAAGGCTTATGGTTTCCCCTTTTATATTCCACACTAGTTAAATCACAGTAGATTAAATTTCAAAATTGGGTCAATCGATTTTTTAGAGCTCGCCGGAGTTCGCCGGTGCGATCGAAGGGGCTCGGGTGGGGACGGTGGTTGTGGGGGGCGATGGTGGGGCCTCGTCGAACGAAGAAAACTCGACGCGGGTGGGGGCGGGGGTGGGGGTGGCGGAGGAACACAGGCGGTGGGGCCGGTGGTTCGGCCGGCGGACCGTGCGGTGTTCTGTATGGGAAGCATAGTATGTTCCTTGTCAGGAAGGGGAGCAGGGACATCTGCAATCAACATCTAATAGAGCTGGCTTGTATGTGATCGATAGGATTTCAATTACTAGCGGCAATACAACACCGTAATTTCCAGCCAGTTCCACTTTCCCGATTTATATATCCTGGTTATGGTGTACCCCTGTTATGTACACTATGATTGCCTAGTTGCTGTGTGCTCTTGTTATCATGGTTTGGCAATAAACTCTCTATACAGTATATTATGAACCTATCATCTGCCAGCTATCCTTACTTCTGGAGCCTATTTTTTGTGTACTTGTGCCAGATTATATAAATGCACGCGCCATATTACAAAACACATGAGCTCTCTCATCAGAATCCAGTGATAGCACACAAGTGTTTACAGGGGCGCCCCTATATTAGAATATCATCTGCATTACAAAGATAATCTCACAACTATTTATGTTTTCATGGTTCTCAGATATTATAAGCAATTACAGTGTATCAGAATCCGCGCATCAGAAGAATATTGTGGAACACTGCAATGACTTACAAAATTGGCACCAAGGCATTGAGTGCCATTCTAGAAGCAATGAAACTCGTACGCTCCCCACCTATTGATTCTTGTTCAGAATATCATCCTAATGACTATTCTAACCTCGAGGAGTCAAAGGCAGATGGCCTGTCCTATTCACCCATCAAGGTGTCTGTTCTAATTTGGCAAGGTTTTATTGATTGCGCGTATCTTGCATATGTTGTCTTGCATTTCTTCTACTTTGTTGCACCGCCATCTACTTAGTTTACTGATCATATATGTCGAGATGCCATGCCCATCCATTATCAATACATATTCCATCTGTCATCATACCATGTTTTCCCACCCAAATGTTGTTCTTGTGCATCAGACATCAAAAAGGAAGAGGGTGATTGCCGAACCTGAAGGAGCACCAGTAAAGTCCTTGAAAAACGTGGTGGTGCCAGAGAAATCAGATAGCACCCCACTTATATTGGTTGTACAACCAGTGACACAAAACGTAGGATTGACTCCAGCAGACTGTACCCATACTTCACTGGCCACACCACTAGCCCCACCACACAGGACCTGCACTCCAGCAAAAGGTATACCGATTTCAGTTGCCATAGCACCAGCTGTACCACCGAAAAATCCCACTCCAGCAAAAAGTACAGCAAGTCCACCGGCCGAAGACCTATCCCAACTGCAGAGACGACCAATTCCTGCAGATTGGAACCCCATTCCATTTATTCCCACTTTAAAACACAATGCTTTCAATGTTGTTAGGGACTACGTGCATATATTCCCATCATGGGAAGATTATTGTGAAGACAAACACCATTTTCACATCTTCCTGACCAACTTACGTGTAAGTGCTATTATTCATGGTTATTATTTTCCTGTTTTCTGCTGATTGAACACATCAATGATTTACATTACATTGTTGTAACTAGGCGAGGGTCAATCTGGATAGTCATGACGAGCAAAGCTTGCTTGTGCTTTTCAAGGAAGCATTGCAGCAGTATCGGTGTTACCTACGGAAATCACACTTTGATGGCAAGTCTATAAACGAATTTCCTGTGAAGTCTCCTGTGCTAAATTTAGAAGACATTGAATGGAAAAACCTTGTTATGCACTGGTCTCCTTCCCAGGATGAGGTACTATCTATGAAATCACATGACAATTTGAACTTCTACTTTTCCGCATGTGCCTTACGGATCTTTTTTGTAGGAAATCTTCTCGAAGAAGAATTCCGGTTTGACAAGAACGACAGGATATCACAAATATGCTGCTCGCTGCTTTGCTCTTGTTAGTACCTGTTGTCCTGTATCACTGTACTTGCATACATACCTAGTTCATTATGTGACAACAGTATGCATGATAGCTTTCTTATCAATTGTTCGCTCCAAATTATCTAATCTGTATGAATGGTTACATTAGTGTAGAATATATCCAATGCCAATGTTTTTTAGCTTTGCATTGTTCTTGTAAGTACATGCTGTCCTTTATCAGTGTACTTATAATGACACGTAGTTGTTCATGTACCATCACTCTGTAGCTTATTTTCCTTTGCCCTCCATTTTCTACACATCAGATCTATATTTACTCTTACCATAAGGTTGGTACTGAAGAAGTTTAGCTGTGCATTGCTCTTGGTTGTACCTTTTGCCTGTATCGCTGCACTTACATTTATAGCTACTTGGTTACGTAGCATCACTCTTCATCTTATCTTAAATATTCTCCATTTTTCGTATATTATCACATCTATATTTACTCTTAACAAAATGTAGAATAAAGTCAATGCTTTTGAAGAAGATTATGTGGTTAACTTCTTGAATTGCCCCCCCCCCCATCAGCATGGACAAGGCCTTTATAGAGCCTGTCTTCACCAATAATGTAAGTTTGTCCATCTTAAGCCTTCAAACTTTGTTGTATATATTTGGTTAGGCATGACTGCAACAGCTGTTTATTATTGGTGTTTGCATCAAATTGCTTGTTTAAAGTTTATTATATGTAGTTCATAAAATAAAAGTTTGTCCTTTCTCAATTTAAGTTTTCAGTTGTACAACCAAGTTCCTTCTTCATACCATGTAAATTAAACTATACAGAGCAAGTGATCTTCTTTTGCACTGCATGTATGCTTCTGTTCTTCATCTGTAATCTAGTGGTGTGGTGAACCTACCCACTACAGCACAATGTCATATTCTGCAATGTCTTAACTATGAACAATGTCATATCATTCTACTATTATTTAAATTGTCTCTTTATTTGCCAATCTGAAATCGTATAAATTGACAGCACACTAACCATTAATACTTATGAGTTCTTGATCTGTAATCCAGTGGTGTCGTGAAGCTGCCAACTCCTTCACAATGTCATTTCCTGCCATGTCTTGACCTGAACAATACCATATTGTGTTAATGCAAATTTAAACTGTGTCACTTTATTCGTCAGTAAGAAGTGTGATGAATTGCAGCACTAATACTTTTATGTGCAAAACATGTCATCTGTCTGCTTGTTTATCTTTCAGAGTGAGGAAGATATAAGTGTTGAACAAGCGGAGTCTCATCATCCTGCTCAGTTGCTTGCGCTGCAGCTCCCCAGCAGGGGTAACCTTTCTTGAACTCTATTGAAGTGCTGTCGGTTTTGTATATTATTTTGTCAGCATGTTTATTTGCACTGGTGGCGATCTTTGATGCCCAGTGTGTGTAATCTGCTGTCTGCTTGTGCTTTATTATCATAGTGGCGACCATTGATGCCAGTGGATGTAATATGTCGTAATTTCTTTATTGTATAGTCTAGGTTTTTTCTTATTCATGATGCTGCAGTTATTTTACTGTATATATATCCTGTCTTCGTAGTAAACGGGCCAAACCGTAAAATTATGGTACATAATCGGGCCGTCATGCAATCACAATGTTAGTTGGGCCTGAAACGTGCCGAACAGCTCACGGGCCGGCAGCAGCCCGAAATGAACCCTGTCCCATGATTGTGCGAATCAAATCACGGGCTTTTAACTGGCCAAAAAATTGTCTCGGTCCTTGTTTGGCCCAATCAGATATCGGCTGCGAGCAGGCCGAATGCAAACCGGGCCGTAGTTAGGCCCAACTATATGACGGGCTTTTAACAGACTGAAATTAATATAGGGCCGAAATGTTAAACGGGCCCTTAATAGGGCAAAACTAATATCAGGCCGAATTACTAAGTGGGCCTTTAACAAGTGGGCCCAAAAGCATAGTGTCCAGTTGACGGGTCGAATCTGATATGGGCCATAATTGAGCCCAAAGCCTCTTAAAGGTCGGACCTGATCTGGGCCGTAATTTGGCCCAGAACGTGGTAGGCCTTTAACGGGCCGGATCTCATATGGGCCACTATTAGGCCCGGAGCGTGGTAGGCCATTAATGGACCGAATCAAAATATGGGCCGACATTTGGCCCAAAACATGGCAGACAGTTAATGGGCCGGCCTACTAGGGTCCTCAAAATCTTGTGGGCCTATAGCTGGGCCGGCCCATTAATGTCGGCGAAATCTCGTGGGCCTTTAGCTGGGCCGGCCCATTATGATCCGCAAGAATATTGTGGGCCTTTACCTGGGCCGGCCCATTACGGCACACACAAATCTTGTGTGCCTTTACCTGGGCCGGCCCATTATGGCCCGCAAAATCTTGTGGGCCTTTAGCTGGGCCAGCGCATTATGGTCCGCAAAATCTAGTGGGCCTTTAGCTGGGCCGGCCCATTATGGTCTGCAAAATCTTGTGGGCCTTTAGTTGGGCTGGCCCATTTAAACTTATTGGGCCGTGCCACGTGTCGACGTATCATATGCGCCTTCTGTCCAGTGAGTGGATGACATCTGTCCCGACGATGAGCCGACACGTGTTTCCTCTAGCCAATGATGATTTTACACGTGGAAAATCCCCATTGGTCGGGGCTGTTAACGGGTTATCGGATACAAAACCCGACCCGATAGCTTAACGGCGTTCCGTTACGATGGATGCCACGTGTCGGTCACCCTTGACGAAAGCACTTCTGTGACGCGCGATTTATCGTCATGGAATTGGACACTTCCGTGAGATAATTTTGGTAATGTCATGGAACACTTCTACGACAGCACATGTATGACTATCTTGATTATGTCATAAATTTGTCATGGATGTACATGCATGACAAAAAACGCGACATACTGTGACAAACACGTATCATCACGGAAGTGTATGTTTTTTGTAGTGCGACGACCCTAAGGTATAAGTTTCTTTGAAACCGTCATTGCTCTAGCTGCATGCGGATCTTTTTCGATTCTGTAGTCGAATCTAGGTCTTGGTTCAAAGAGGGAAGAAGGGTGTGGTGGGGTGGAGCATGAATCTAGGATGTGGTTCAATGAGGAAAGGAGGGAGGGAAAGTAGTATAGACTGGCTATCCAACCGCTTTGTTGGTCGAAAAGGGAAAAAGGGGGTAACCCAATACACACATCTATAAGGAACCGATCTCTTTGTTGAAAAGGGAAAGAAACCGGGGGGTCGGGTAGTTTGCGCAGGACTAGATTTGCTGCCCTCACATGGGAAAAAGGTTCAAAGAGACCAAATATGGGACCAACGCAGATATGCTGCTTGGCTACATACTCTGCATCACCCATTTATACGTGTGGACGCACATGGTGCTGGCATGTCCCATGTCCCGTACAACTATTTTGCTGCTGTTAATCTAAGAATGCTGCTGGAAATTGAAGCAATGCCACTGTTAAAAGTAAATTACATTCTTAACGAATGTTGTTTTAAGAGAATGTCTCTGTTAATATGAATCAATGCAACCGTTTTAAGAATGCTACTGTCCTACTTTCTTTTCCATCAAGATAAGTTAGATGCTTCTTTTTGTCGCCGTTTGATTCATCCTCCTTTATTGGCCAGTAATTGCTTCTTTTTTTGCCTATGTTAAAACAAGGATATCTATTCAACTTGTTGCTATAGCAAACTTAAATGTCACACCGGGGATCTTTCTTGATTTTAGTTCAACTGCACAAAACGACATTGGATTTCCTATTCGTGTTGGCAGATTCGTAGGTTATCTTGTGTGCGCCATGACAGGTTGGTACTTGCCTTCATCCACATGATCGTGCAGTGTGTTTTGAGATGTTTTGCTACTTGTATTGGTACAGTTTTAAATAAATGTTGAATTGAAGCTATTGTATGGCTCTCTTTTCCCATTAAGTAGGGAACAAAAATGGTACCAACCCAGACATGATGCTTGTTGCTTTGTTACAACAATCTCTGCATCACCCCCTTTATAAGTAGATGGAAGCACATGGTGTTGTTGCGCCCACTCTCCCCTGGAACTATTTATGCTTTTCGTTAATCTAATGCCACTGGTAAAATTAAGCAATGCCACTCTCAGAATTAACTACTGAATCTTAGTTCAAAACAACAACACTTGTTAGGGATTGGCGGGATTACCATTTTTGTGGCCGCATGTTTCATCCTCCTTTATTGGCCAGTAATTGATTCCTTTTTTGCCACTGTTAAAACAGGGATATCTATTCAACTTGTTGCTATTGCGACATTTTGCTTCACTACCCAACACACTTTTGTTTTAAGAGTGTTTTGTGCAGTTCAACTTCAATGTCACAGCGGCGACTTTGCTTAATTTTGGTGGAACTGCACAAAAGGAGATCTTGGATTTTTATATATGTGTTGGGATTTCTTTCAAGTCCTCCTCGCGAGTTGTTTCAAATATTGGTCAAGAAAGGTAAGTATCTACTTTCATCCACATGATGCTGCAGTGTGCCTTTAGATGTTGTGCTACTTGTATTGGTACTGTTTTGGATAAATGTTGAATTGAAGCTATTGAATTGCTGTCTTTTACCATTAAGTGGGCAAAAATTGTTCCAACCCAGACATGATGCTTGTTTCTTTATTACAACAAAACTCTACATCACCCCCTTTATAAGTAGATGGAAGCACATGGTGTTGTTATGCCTACTCTCCCCTAGAACTGTTTATGCTTTTTGTTAATCTAATGCTGCTAGTAAAATTAAGCAATGGCACTCTTAGAATTAACTACCGAATCTTAGTTCAAAACTGCAACACTTGTTAGGGATTGGCGGCATTACCATTTTTGTGGCCGCATGTTTCATCCTCCTTTATTGGCCAGTAATTGATTCCTTTTTTGCCTTTGTTAAAACATGGATATCTATTCAACTTGTTGTTATTGCGACATTTTGCTTCGCTTAATTTTGGTCGAACTGCACAAAAGGAGACCAGATTTCCTTATATGTGTTGAGATCTCTTTTAGGTCTTCCTCACGAGTTGTTTCAAATCTTGGTCTTGAAAGGTTAGTACTGACTTTCCTCAGAATTAACTACTGATTCTTAGTTCAAAACTGCAACACTTGGTAGGGATCGGTGGGAGTACCGTTTCTGTTAGGGATCGACCGGAGTACATGTTTAAGAAATGTATTATTTAGATAATGTCTCTGTTATTATATATCAGTTAAAGTGTTTTACAAATGGTACTATCCTGCTTTGTAGTTCTTTCTACATGTTTAACCAAGGTATTGTTAAGATAATATCTCTATTAAAATGAATCAGTCGCATTGTTTTAGGAATGGTGCTTTTCTACTTTGTCGTTCTTTATACATGTTGAAAGAAGGCATTGTTAAGATAATGTCTCAGTTAATATGAATGAATCACACTGATTGATAATTGCTACTCTCCTGCTTTGTTTCCTATTAAGATAAGGTAGATCAGTAGATGTTTTTCTTCTAGGAGTACAAGTCATAAACCGTTATTTCTCAGTAATTGTTTCCCTTATACCTATTGTTGCTTACGGGGATATCAAAATTAAAGCTCGGTTTTATTCCGACATTGATTTTAGTTGAACTGCACAAAAGGAGCCAATGTGTCTAAGGCAAACTGCTGCATTAGTGGGTCCAGTTGGTCTTACCACTTTGCAGAAAGAAGCAGTCACTGTTTGCGCTATATTACACAAGGAATGATCGAGAAGCTTTATAGAGTATTAGTAGACGCTGGTGACATGACTATTCTGCAGAGAGCATAGGAAACTCTACAACAGTGCCCAAACAAGTACAAGAAGCCAGGACAGGACTCCAAGTCTGTCAATCTCGGTATGGTAATCTGTTTACCGTACTTTCAGTTTGTTAGTCCACCGATTGGTGGGTTGACACTGGGGCCAATATTCATGTGTTTGCTGATGTGTCTTTGTTTTCTTGCAGCATATAAATACGAAATCCATAGGGTTGCTCAGCTTGATTTTAGTGGAACGGCACAAAATGTTCAGATGGTTCGTGTCCTCTATAATACTTCATCATGCACAATACATCAAATGGTTCTCTAAGCATTCGCTGTCACCTTGAGCCACCGGACTATCAGGTGACAAACAGATGACAAACCCTGCCTGTTCCACAATCATAGGCATTACATATTTTGAATGGGAAAAGCTTGTCAAAGTTTAATCATTGATGTTAGCAAGAAGACATTAGTTTAATATATTGGAATTGGAAAACCTTGTCAAATTTTTCTCATTGATGTTAGCCAGAAGACATGCATTTGATATTTTTGAGTGGGACGCCCTTTGCTGTGAGCAACGTCGATCATTTTTTCCTATTCCTGTCTTTAGTTCAGAAATATTTACTCTGCTGAGATGCATAGTCACATGAATGTTGACTTATGTAAGATAGTTTAAGAGTTTGTTCTGAATGTTGTCTATGTATTGCTAGGCCTTGTGAGTTTGATTGCAAAGTTGATCTTGGAATGCTGTGGCATGCGGCATCACAAGCTGTTCACCGTGCCTCCTGAGAATAATGCTTCGTATTGTTTTGCATGTTGAGCTAATGCCTGTGATTTGCATGTTATGAAAATAATCCCCTTCTGTTGTTTATGTGCTAAATAAGTTCATTGTATTATGTTTCATTCATAGCCTATACGACAACTCGGGTAGGTTAGAGGTGAAACCATATGATCTTCCGACCAACTCATCATCTTAGGCCGTGATTGGATCGTCGTTTTCCAACCAAAACCGCTTGTAAAACTGACGCTTGTAAATAAAAGCAGATGGTCTCGGGCGAAGCGCTTGGTTGGTCGATTTCAACTAGTAAAATATACACTGGTATCTCAAATTACACGCGTAACACGCCAGTTTTGGTTACAGACATTGGGCCCTCGGTTTCATTACGCCTGTATTTTACGTGTTGTTTCCTATGACGAGTAAATTACACGTGTATCTTGATACATGTGTGAAATAAACCAGAGCTCCCAAGTGCGGCCTTACCATTTCATGTCGTCTCAGTCACTCGAAGGTGCTCATAGATGTCCGATGATCCTGGCTTCCTGAATGAGCAGTGGGCGCTATATCAGACCATCCGTAGGGCTCGCGAGGCCCTCTCCGTCGTCCTTCAAATTGTTGCACTCGCCGTGGCGCTGCCGTCTCGTGTTGTCAACATGGTCAACGAACATGAGGAATGAGGAGCTGACTTTACTTGGAGAGGATGACATTGGGGACCCACCAGGGCCATAGCCACACATACGCAAGTGCCTCCTTATTATATACAACTGTAATTTTTTTTGCTTCCTCCTGGTTTCCGGACATCATGGTCCCACACCATTGTCAACCTATGTAGTCAATAAACAGGAGAATTGCACAAGGAGCGGCCCACGACAGGGACCAAGCAGCTCGAGCAGTATTTGTGTTTTTTAGGTGTGAGCACTGCAGAATTTTTCTCGAGTGATGTTTTCGTTGTTGTTCAGAACAGAGCAGGGTATTAACTGGGCGGGTTGTGGCCCGTCTAGCCCAGGCCAGATATCCAGCACAGATACTAATTTTTCTCAAGATGAAAATGGTTAGCACGACTATACTTTTTTTGAGGAATACCCAGGCAAGGTCAACTTGTTATTCTCCGCCCCGTTGGGCTCCAAATCTTTCCTAGGAGGGGTGCATTAGGCTTAACAAGAAAATGGGCTTTAAGAAACAATAAATGGGATGTAATTATAAAAACTGGGCAGTAACTATAAAAAGTGCAACCAACACGTAATTGGTTTATAAAATATTATTTTTGGATTTTGAAAGTTTTAATTTCATTAATTGTTGCATGCACAATGTTTCGTTGGATTTTTACGTAATAGAAATTTATATTGAAATTGTATTTAATCTGACTACAAATTTTGGGATAAAAAAATTTCGGATCTGTCGTTGTACTAAAGTAGGGGTACCTTAGTACCCCGAACTTGTGCACGGGCAGTAGTAGCCTCCCGCGGCAAGGCCCGCCGGGGGAGCGACAAGAGTCTCCACGGTCCTTTCCGGGCCAGACGAAGGCCAAGTGATCGAGCCTAGAAGACCAAGCCCCGGCAAGAGGAGCTTGCCGGGTCGAGAAGGCAAGGTCCGGCAAGAGGAGCTTGCCGGGCCAAGGCGCCAAGGCCCCGGCAAAAGGAGCTTGCTGGGACGACTAAGCCGAAGCACCAAGGCCCCGGCGGGAGGAGCTCACCGGGACGGCCAAGCCAAGGCACCCCAAGAGAAGCCCGCCGCGGCGCGCCGCGCGCCCCGGCAAGGCCTGGCGAGCGGCAAGCTCCCAGGTGCGGCAAGGCAACTGCCGCGGCAAGCCACTTGCCGCGGCAAACCACCACATTAGGCCCGCGCTCCAGCTCACCCGCCCACACGTCGCTCTGGGGCTTCCCCGGAGACACGTGGTGGGGCACCGCGCAACCTGAGACGCGCGGTGGCATGCGACGTTGGCAGAGTCGCCCCCATGGCGAGCGGAGGCGTTCCTAACGGTCCGCCTCGGCACTGTTCAGGCGATCCAGACGGGCATTTAATGCCTTTGTCCCCCGCCGTCAGAGTTAGGTGCGATAGCACTGTGCGGCCACTATTCCCACAATCCCTTGCCATTTTTACCCTCATCGGCGTCGTTCCCTGTGGGAAACCCCTTGGCATATAAAAGGAGGCCCATGCGCACGTAGAGGGGGGATCGGACCCAATAGGCCCTCGCCTACGTCCAGCTCCAGCTTACTGTAGCTTCTTGCGCTCCAGAGCAAGAACCCGAATCAACCAGACATGCAGCAATAGGGTTTTACGCATCCATGCGGCCCGAAGCTGGGTAAAATCGTTGTGTGTGTGTGTCGCCTCGATCTGCTCTTTGTGCATCCTCCGCCCCCGCCGAACCGACAAGGGGCTCCGTCCCCATAGGTGCTCGTGGAGGCAGATATCCCCCGACATCTTTGGCGTGCCAGGTAGGGGAGCGTCGAGGTTGTGCGAACCAGATTCGGCGACCACAGGCAAGCTCAGGTATGGCCAGGTACCTTTCCGCTCCAGCCCGCGGAGCGGAGGCATTCCTCCTCACGGACCCGTGCACGACCCTCCTCGAGTACCCACTCGCGCAGAGTCCGGGCAAGAGCAGCTGCTCCTTGAGGAGGACCGCCTTCCGGCCGCTGAGCGAGTCTCTCACCTCCAGCAAACTCTGCGCCGCTCCCGTAGCCGCAGAAGTTAGCGCCGGAAGTTGCGGGAAAGGCGACCTCGTTCTTCGGCGAGCCCAGGCTGCCAAGATCCAAACGAGTCGACGCCGACCGTGGGAGGGGCCTTGCCCGCGCGGCGGTCGGAACCGTTCCGACAGCCATCCTCTCCGTCCAAGTCTTGCCGTAGTTGCATGTAATCCTTGGTACAGAGGCGGGCGCAGATCCCGAGCATAGCCTATGTGCCCCGCACATCTTGTCGATTTCGCGCCTCTCCGCTTGGCGCATGCATCATTCGACACGGTTGTGCAGCACTCGACCCCGGCAAGCGATGGCGGACCGCGAAGCCCCGAGCCTTCATTTTTCCCTTCCCTCGAGTAGGGGGGGATGACAGGATAGGCTGGGCATCGCCCGAGGAAGCTGCGCCTTGCCGGACAGCAAACGACAGAGAAGCTAAGTCGCCAAAGTTTGAGCAATTGAGCTCCTTTTTTTTCTTAAATTATCCCCCTCGAACGACCGAGCTTCGTATGGGAAACCTGTGCGCGGAAGGGCCGGCTCATGGCTGGTTGCGCCCCTATTTCGTTTCGAGCCCCGCTCAACGACTTAAGTGTGCTACATCCCGAGTAGCGTCGTTACTTGTTTCGAGCTCGCTCGGCAGCTTGAGCGTGCCGCGACTGCAGTCGCCACGCCTACCTCGCCCCGAGCCTGCTCAACATTTAAGTGAGTTGCGCCAGCCGCGGCAAGGTTTCTTGCCGGTGGAAGCCCCGTCAGCCGGTTGCTGATGTCCCGCACTCGGCACCCATGGCAAGGCGGAGACTTTCACCGGCAAGTTCCTGTGAGCGTAGGGCGCGAACGTACGAAGCACAAGGTCGAACAAGGGAGATAACAGCGCAATGGACTGCCTAAGATAAAAGTTATATTACAAAATAACTTGCCGCTGCTCTAATCAGCTGTTTCTGTGGCATGCTCGGCAGCAACGAGAGAAGAAAAGAAAGTGGGGGCGGACGTTTCGCTTCTCCGAATAAAAAAGATCGTGCCCGACGTGACGCATGCCTGCGGGCCTCGAGCCCCGCGCACGCCACCCACGTCACGCACGCC
The DNA here is from genome assembly GCA_032464435.1 of Aegilops umbellulata. Taxonomy (NCBI): domain Eukaryota; kingdom Viridiplantae; phylum Streptophyta; class Magnoliopsida; order Poales; family Poaceae; genus Aegilops; species Aegilops umbellulata. The sequence continues at coordinate 230,488,099 of CP136060.1, forward strand.
TCGCACGCCTCGCCCCCCCACGACGCCGCGATAAGCGCGCGCCATTTGGGGAGGGCGCGACAAGCACGAAGTTAAGGAGCAGCGCAACCCAGGCCACGCGTGCCCGTGCACTGTTAGGGCCTGGCCCAACAACGCTCGGCACCGTGTATGGCCCAGACCCGGGGGCTCCTGTCGGTGTACTAAAGTAGGGGTACCTTAGTACCCCGAACTTGTGCACGGGCAGTAGTAGCCTCCCGCGGCAAGGCCCGCCGGGGGAGCGACAAGAGTCTCCATGGTCCTTTCCGGGCCAGACGAAGGCCAAGTGATCGAGCCTAGAAGACCAAGCCCCGGCAAGAGGAGCTTGCCGGGTCGAGAAGGAAAGGTCCGGCAAGAGGAGCTTGCCGGGCCAAGGCGCCAAGGCCCCGGCAAGAGGAGCTTGCCGGGACGACTAAGCCAAAGCACCAAGGCCCCGGCGGGAGGAGCTCGCCGGGACGGCCAAGCCAAGGCACCCCAAGAGAAGCCCGCCGCGGCGCGCCGCGCGCCCCGGCAAGGCCTGGCGAGCGGCAAGCTCCCAGGTGCGGCAAGGCAACTGCCGCGGCAAGCCACTTGCCGCGGCAAACCACCACATCAGGCCCGCGCTCCAGCTCACCCGCCCACGCGTCGCTCTGGGGCTTCCCCGGAGACACGTGGCGGGGCGCCGCGTAACCTGAGACGCGCGGTGGCATGCGACGTTGGCAGAGTTGCCCCCGTGGCGAGCGGAGGCATTCCTAACGGTCCGCCTCGGCACTGTTCAGGCGATCCAAACGGGCATTTAATGCCTTTGTCCCCCGCCGTCAGAGTTAGGTGCGATAGCACTGTGCGGCCACTATTCCCACAATCCCTTGCCATTTTTACCCTCATCGGCGTCGCTCCCTGTGGGAAACCCCTTGGTATATAAAAGGAGGCCCATGCGCACGTAGAGGGGGGATCGGACCCAATAGGCCCTCGCCTACGTCCAGCTCTAGCTTACTGTAGCTTCTTGCGCTCCAGAGCAAGAACCCGAATCAACCAGACATGCAGCAGTAGGGTTTTACGCATCCATGCGGCCCGAAGCTGGGTAAAATCGTTGTGTGTGTGTGTCGCCTCGATCTGCTCTTTCTGCATCCTCCGCCCCCGCCGAACCGACAAGGGGCTCCGTCCCCATAGGTGCTCGTGGAGGCAGATATCCCCCGACAGGATCCCATCAAAATGTGGGAAATTTTATTGAATTCTGTTTTGAACGGTTGGTTGAAATTATTAATCGTTGTCCTAGCTAGAAAATGGGCTGTACTTTTAACAAACTGTAAATGGGCTGTAGTAAATTCCCTTAGAATTCAAAAATGGGTTGTACATTCTTACAAATCACAAATGGGCTATAAGTTCTCTGCCACACACTTGTGGGCCTACTAAGTTGACGCGTCCTCTCGAAAAAAAATAAGTAAGTTGACGCGTATGCAAGGCTTTGTCAACTTATAGTCAACACACGGTTCTAGCAGCAGTGGCCATTGGATGTCCATCCAACAGATGTCATGCTTCTTCTTCAATCTCGGATATTCTTGCTTCAGCCGCCAAAAAAATGATTCCTCCCCCTGACATCTGGGGCGCACCGTTTCGGAGGCTGACCTGTAGGCCTACTAAGTTGACGTGTACAGAGGGCTTTGTCAACTTAGTCAATATACACGATTCTAGCTGCACTGAACGTACGATGTCCATCCAACGGCCATCGTGCTTCTTCAACCTCTGGTCTTCTTGCTCCAGCCGCCCAAAGTAGCGCCATTCTTGCCGCGTGTCCTATCGCTAGCCTATCCATCCCTCTACTCAACCACCTTACTCCCATCGCTAGCCTATCCATCCCTCTACTCAACCACCTTACTCCAACCGCGCAGGCCTCACCGCCCCACCTTACTCCCATCGCTAGCCTATCCATCCCTCTACTCAACCACACCTGCTGTTATTCTCCGGCGACGGCAGACGAACCAGTAAACCCTCGTACTCCCCTCCACGTGGGAAACAACTGCCGATTCTTCCCTAGCTCCGTGTCGTTCCCTTCCAAGGCCTCACCGTCGCCCACCACCCTGGTGCTCCCGGCACGCTGTGGTCAACGTGGTCAATGAACGACATCCGTCGGACGTGGACTTTACATGGAGAGGCTGACAGCTGGGTCCATCGCCGCACACAAGGAAATGCCTCCTTATTACGCGCAAAATAATGATTCCTCCACCTGACATCTGGGACCCACCAGAGGGGCCTCTGTATTTTGTGAAAAAAACATTCCCCCCGTTAACAGGTCGGACCCACCAACTATATCTTCACACGCAAGGAAGTGCCTTCTTATTACACAAAAAATGAATACTCCCCTGCTAGCTGGGACCCATCATAGTGGGAGGCTGACATGTGGGCCTACTAAGTTGACGGGGACGGAGGGCTTTGTCAACTTAGTCAATATGAGTGATTCTAGCTCTAGTGACCGTACGATGTCCATCCAACGGCCGTAGTGCTTCTTCAACCTGTGGTCTTCTTGCTCCAGCCGCCCAAAGCAGCGCCGGTCGTGCCGCCTGCTCCTGCCTCCCGTGGCCGGCTGTGCTGCCGCGGAGGCCTCACTGCCCCCTACTACTCCCACCGCTGGCCAGGCCCTGCGGCGACGGCAGCCTCACACCACAGTCGAACTAGTGAACCCTCGTACTCCTCTCCGCATGGGCATGCATTGCCGCGTCTTCCCAGGCTCCGCGTCGTCCCCTTCCTAGGCCTCGCCGTCGTCCATCGCCTTGGTGCTCTTGGCACGGCATGGTCAATGTGGTCAATGACTGACTTCCATCGGAAGAGTACTGTACGTGGAGAGGCTGACAGCTGGGTCCACGGCCGCAGCAAGGAAGTGCCTCCTTATTACGTGGAAAATAATGATTCCTCCACCTGACAGCAGGGACCCACCGGACAGGCCACTGTATTTCATGAAAAAAACGTCCCCCCTGACTGCTGGGACCCACTAGCTACATCTTCGCATGCAAGGAAGTGCCTCACACTCGGGACCCACCTGGTCGAAGCGTACATAGCGTTGTCATTCTGGTCGCGAACGTGTACGAACATACTGGTCGATCAGTCTCTCTGCAAGTATGAACCGTAGCCGAGTAAGTAGCGGCACGTGTGTCGTTGTAGAGCACCCGACATAGCAGTTCACGCAGTCCCATCTAAGTCCTGTACACATATGTATAGCCACAGGGCAAAAAATATGGCCACGTACGTACATACGGGCGGGTGAGGGAGTCCTGGATTAGGGGGTCCTCAGACAGCCGGACAATATCCTTTGGCCGGACTGTTGGACTATGAAGATATAAGATTGAAGACTTCGACCCGTGTTCGGGTGGCACTCTCCTTGGCGTGGAAGGCAAGCTTGGCAATACGGATATGTAGATCTCCTCCCTTGTAACCGACTCTGTGTAACCCTAGCCCCCTCCGGTGTCTATATAAACCGGAGGGTTCAATCCATAGAACAACAACACTCATACCATAGGCTAGCTTCTAGGGTTTAGCCTCTATGATCTCGTGGTAGATCAACTCTTCTAATACTCATATCATCAAGATCAATCAAGCAGGAAGTAGGGTATTACCTCCACCGAGAGGGCCCAAACCTGGGTAAACATTGTGTCCCCCGCCTCCTGTTACCATCCGCCTTAGACGCACAGTTCGGGACCCCCTATCCGAGATCCGCTGGTTTAGACACCGACATTGGTGCTTTCATTGAGAGTTCCATTGTGCCGTCACCGTAAGGCTTCATGGATCCTTCAATCATCGGCAAGGATGCGATCCAGGGTGAGGTTTTCCTCCCCAGACAGATCTTCATATTCGGCGGCTTCGCACTGCGGGCCAACTCGCTTGGCTATCTGGAGCAGATCGAGAGCTACGCCCCTAGCCATCAGGTCAGGTTCGAAAACTTGAACTATACTGCCGACATCCGCGGAGACTTGATCTTCGATGGATTCGAAACCATGTCGGCTGCGCCGCACAATCACGACGAGCATGACGTAACTCTGCCATCGGACAGTGTTCGGGAGATCACACCTGCAACTACTCTAGCCCTCAATCCGGAACAAATTGCGCCATCCGAGGACTGGTGGATAGACCTCGCCATGGAGGCCGCACTCTCAGTGGCGATAGAGCCGAATACTGACTTCACCCCTTACGAGAGTCGTGTTACCGAGCCATTGGATTCGTCCCCGGCCACGGGCTCCGAGCCGCCTGCGTCCGTGCCTATCGAATCCGATTGGGCACCGATCATGGAGTTTACCTCCGCGGATATCTTTTAGCATTTGCCTTTTGGCGATGTGCTAAATTCATTAAGGTCTCTCTGCTTGTTAGGAGAACCTTGGCCGAACTGTGTCCGGCTAGAATGGGATGCGGACGACGAAGAAATTCGCTCCGCACCCACCACCCACTTAGTAGCCACTGTTGATGATTTAACCGACATGCTCGACTTCGACTTCGAAGACACCGACGGTATGGACGACGATGCAGGAGACGAACAGGAACCACCGCCCACAGGGCGCTGGACCGCCACATCATCATATAATGTATACATGGTGGATACCCCCAACCAAAGGCGATGGCGATAAGACAGCGGAGGATGACCCCTCCAAGAAGCAACCCAAGCATCGACGTCAGCGGTGCCGCTCTAAGTCCCGCCATAGCAAAAGTAGTGATACCGGCACAAGAGACAATAACACTCCGGATAGTGCCGAAGACGACGACAATCCCCTCCAGCCAGATTTAGAGCGGGAGGATGAACAAGCTAGCCCTCCAGAACAGGCAGCAGATGGAGAAATGGAGGATGACAATTACATGCCTCTCTCCGAAGACGAGGTGAGCCTCGGCGATGAAGAATTTATCGTGCCTGAGGATCCCATCGAGCTAGAGTGCTTCAAGCGCCCCTTATAGCCACAGCAAATAGCCTGAAGAGGAAGCAACAACAGCTTCGAGCTGATCAAGATTTGCTAGCAGACAGATGGACCGAAGTCCTTGCGGCCGAGGAATACAAACTCGAACGCCCCTACAAGAGTTACCCAAAGTGCAGGTTGCTACCCCGACTCAAGGAGGAAGCATTGAAACCTACATCACCAGCGTACGATGCGGCTGATCGGCCACCTCGTGGCCGAGACAGAGAGGCACTTCCGCCTGAAGTTCAGCCTGCACCCCGCCGCCACTCAAACAAAAATACCAGGGCCCGGGGCAACACGCGGGACCTGCGAGCCGTATTGGAAAACAAGGCAAAACATGCAAGATCGATCTACGGATCACGGGGGCACGCACCAACGCGGGACGATGACCGTCACGCTGGATACACTAAAAGTAAATCCGGCCGGGCCGAATACAGCATACAAGACTCATACGAACCGCGTCGCGATATAGCCCGGCACAGAGGCGCCGCACACCCCCTATGCTTCACTAATGAAGTAATGGATCACGAATTCCCAAAGGGTTTTAAACCCGTAAACATTGAATCATACGATGGTACTACAGACCCCGCGGTATGGAAAGAAGGCTTCTTCCTCCACATTCACATGGCCCGCGGGGATGACCTACATGCCATCAAGTATCTCCCGCTAAAACTCAAATGGCCGGCTCGGCATTGGCTCAATAGCTTGCCGGAAAACTCCATCGGAAGTTGGGAGAGCCTGGCAGAGGCATTCCTGGATAAATTCCAGGGCACTTATGTGCGACCGCCAGACGCTGACGATTTAAGTCATATAACTCAGCAGCCAGGGGAATCGGCCAGGAAATTCTGGACCCGGTTCCTAACCAAGAAGAACCAAATAGTCGACTGTCCGGATGCAGAGGCCTTAGCGGTATTCAAGCATAATATCTGTGACGAATGGCTCGCCCGACACCTCGGCCAAGAGAAGCCAAAATCCATGGCAGCCCTCACGACACTTATGACCTGCTTTTGTGCGGGCGAAGATAGCTGGTTGGCTCGTAGTACCAATACATCAAGCAAACCTGGCATACCAGAAGCCGGGGATAGCAACAGCAAACCACGATGCAATAAACACAAGCGCCACAAATATGATGAAAACGCCGAAAATACGGCAGTTAACACCGGGTTCAGGGGCTCAAAGTCCGGTCAGCGGAAAGGGCCACCCAAAAATAAAAATCCAGGCCCATCCAGTCTGGGCCGCATACTCGATCGCCCATGCCAAATTCATGGCACCCCAGAAACGCCAGCCACCCATACCAACAGAGAATGATGGGTCTTCAAACAAGCCGGCAGGGCAGGCGCCAAAGTCGAAGGGGGGGGGGTCTCAAAGCTATGATTGCGACGAAGAGCCCAGATCACCAAACAGATGAGGGCAAAAGAAATTTCCCCCGCATATTCAATCGGTGAATGCGGTAAATACCACCCAAATTACCAACTCGGACCGGATATGCACCCTTAGGGATGGCGACTCAATGGAACTAGTCGTCCCACAATATAAACTAGGGCCATCACCTTCAACCGCATGGATCATCCGGTTAACGCCAATCAGGGAAATCTAGCCGCACTAGTCCTCGACCCAATAATAGACAGGTTCCACCTCACCCGAGTCCTTATGGACGGAGGCAGCAGTCTAAATTTGCTTTACCAGGACACAATGCGCAAGATGGGCATCGATCATTTGGCGATCAAAACCACTAAAGCCTCTTTTAGAGGCATTATACCAGGTGTGGAGGCTAGCTCTACAGGCTCCATTGCCCTTGAGGTAGTCTTCGGATCACCAAAAAATTACTGTATCGAAGAGTTAATCTTTGAAATCGTCCCTTTCTGCAGTAATTATCAAGCACTGCTCGGACGAACCGCATTCGCTCGATTCAACACGGTGCCACATTATGCCTACTGTAAGCTCTAGATGCCCAGTCCACACGGCGTCATCACGGTTAATGGCAAAGCCAAACTTTCCCTCGGCACCAACAAATACACCACTGCCTTAGCAGCAGAGACAACGAGCAGCACCTTGCAGCCGAACCTCGAGTCGACGTCCAGGCTCTCGGACACCGTCAAGGGACTCCGAACTACTTCACGGAAGGATAGCCCGGCCCGTCCAGGGCTCAACTAAACACTCCGGCGAAGGCCAGGACAGGCCAAACTCGGCGGCTCAACCGCCATCCGGCATGTAAATATTTCTTACATTTACCTCGTAGATTCACCTTTGCGCCGACCAGGATGGGCTACACGGAGGCAGCTTGAACGCAGTGACTGTCCGGCCATATTACGGATCCACACTCAGCCTCTTCCCCCTGGTCTCAGCAAGTTCCGCAATCATATTCCTTTTTTATCACATTAATTGTACCCATACGCATAGACGTACTATTCAAATACAACATATGGATTTATATGACGTTTACTTGGTGTTATTTCTTATTGAAATCATTTTGTCAAGCGGCATCCATACACAGCAATATGCCTTAAAATATGCCAGGGGCTTCGTTTTACCCATAACACGGCAATAAAGTCCGAACACCTTCATGGAAGTTCGGCAGCCCGAACCTATAGCATTATATGCATCAGCTCCGAATCATGTATTGGGTCAATAGTTGGGTTCACCCGGCTCCCATGTTTTGGTACCTTACGTTCCGCTTTATCGGCGAAGGTAGCACTGGGAGAACTACTGCGATTGTGTCCCGGTTCTTTCGGACGAGCACCTCAGTAGAGAAAGCCGAAAACTGACTGTCATGATACGGCGAGAGCTGGTCAGCTGTTCGAGAGGTCACAAAATCTTTAAGGATTTCTCCCGCATAATGCCATAACCAATGTAGTGTGCGATGGATCGGTTTTTTCTCCGATCAGGTGCTTATAGAGCCCCTAGTACGGTCTTCGGAACACCAGGGGCTGCGCCTACCATACTAAAGCTCCTATGGCTAAGTGAGAGTGATAAAGCCCTATAGTCCGATTGACTGGTTCGTTGTGCTAAGCACCTCCTTCGAAGGACCCAAAACTGGGATAAAGAGTGCTCCGGTTTATCCCGAACACCCCCGTACTTCTTATGTGGGGGCAGAAGCCGACGACTGGCCAACTCTCAGGTTTAACATATAAAACGGCCACAGAGGAGGGTAAACTTTTATATAACAGGAGACAAATAAACAACCTTGGTCAAACATTACACAGGACAGCACGATTGGCATACATGGAAATATAATGTCCTTAGTGCATAGCTCCGCTGCAAGGTAGGATCCTTTCAGGACACTCTCATAATATAATTCGGGCTTGCAGTGCTCCTTCCCCTCTGGCGGTCCTTCGGTCATCAGCTTTTCGGCATCCATCTTCCCCCAGTGCACCTTTGCGCAGGCGAAGGCCATTCGCGCACCTTCTATACAGACCGACCGCTTGATGACAACAAGTCGAGGGCAAGCGCTTACCAGCCGCTTCACGAGTCCGAAGTAGCTGCTTGGAATCGGCTCAACAGGCCATAGCCGGATAACCAGATCTTTCATGGCTAGTTCCGCCAACTTATGCAGTTCGATCAGCTGTTTCAGTTGATCGGCAAAAGGCACCAGATAATTCGGTGCCAAATACTGCGACCAGAAAAGCTTATCTGCGGTGTTCCTTTCTTCGGCTTGGTAGAATTGGGCGACATCTGATATGCTGTGAGGTAGCTCGGCAAATACCTCTGGGAAATCCAGATTCAAAATTAGAAACATAGTTTTCCCTTCAAATACTTGCTTTACATGGACAAAGCCTTACCCGCCGCAATCTTTCTCGCCTCTTGGATCCCCTGCAGGGCGCTTTGGGTTTCCCCCCGGGCATCGCTCGTGGCCTGACGCGCCTTGGTGAGTTCGGAATCTTTCTCCGTCAAACTCTGCTCCAAGGTCTCGCATTTCCTCACGGCCTCTTGCAGCTCCTGCTCAGCTTTAATAACCTTGGCCTCGTGCTTCTCACGAAGAGCCTGCTCAGTGGCTGCCTTTTTCTCGGCCTCGGCCACAACCTTCTTAAGAGCTTCGACTTCGGTCACAATCCCTAGCGCAAGTCATGAAGCTCAGTTAATACTGAAAATTCACTCGCAGTAAACACGAGCAAGATTTGTGCATACCTTGTTTATCTCTCAACTTCATTTTCAATTGGCCAAGTTATTCTATGTCCCGCTCCAGACTTTGATTCAGTCCGGAGATCTCTGCAGTACGAGAGGCAGCGACCGCTATAGATGCCTTCTTGTAACATAAGAGAAATCAATACCATTCAATGAGTCTTCCTGTGATCATCAATTCGATCCCCTGTCCGGTTCTTTCTTTCACCGAACAGTGTATCAGGGGCTACTATCTATACTATGCACTCTTCGATAACTCATAAAACATACCTCAAAGCCTCTTATAAGGTTGATACAGGCTTTGTTCAGTCCACTCTCAGTTGACTGAATCTTCTCAATCACCGCACCCATAAGGGCACGGTGTTCATCAACGATGGAGGCATCTTTCAACGCCACTAACAAAGCATCCAACACTTCTAGATGGACAGAGGTCGCCGATGGAACAGGCACGCCCCTCTAGCCGAAGGAGGCTGCCTGCCGGATTCTGGAATCTCACCCGACTGGAAGCCGAACTCAGGATCGCCCCCGCCGTCAGCCCCCATGGGAATCTCTTCCCCCACGTGTCCGACCCCTGAGGTTTGACCTCCAGGCGCCACCTTCACGGTATTTTCCTTTCCTCCTTGGTAAGGGGCCTTCTGGGACGAAGCCTCGGTGTTATGCACCTGTTTGGAGGAAGGGGCCTTTGGGGGCGTCCCGCTCTCCATAGCATTCGAGCTCAGCAAGTCCACTGATGAGGATTGTTTGGTACAGGACCTCGCCGCTACAAAAAATATAGCTTAGGTTAAAATACTAAGCCACGATGAGTCCAGACGCCCAAAACGTACTCGGATTTTATATACTTACGACTTCACCAGGGGCTGGGCCCTGGGATCCCATGCCAGGCCGCTGTCGGCGGCGGCAGTGGACTCCTCCGGAAGAGGGGCCTTTCCCCTTTTGTGCAGCTTGGCCTCCAAGTGTGCGGAGGTCGTCCTCTTCTTTCTTCCCCCCGCAGAGGATTCATCTTACTCCCCCTCCTCGTCCTCTTCGGAGGCGGAATGGGCATTGGAGCCTTCAGATATTGTGTCCGAAGTTCCGCGGCGACGAAGGCCGCCCCGGGTCTTTTTGGCCTCCTTCTCGGTCGTATTATTTGGCACCTTGTAAGGCACCGGGACCTGCATCTTCGTCAGAAGGGGGATGTCCGGTTCTTCTGGCAGCAGGGCCGGACAATTGATCCGCTCCGCCTTCTTCGTCCAGCCCTGGGAGAGTTATATAAAACGCGTTAAGAGCTTCCCTTGGGTTATGCGGATAAATAGTTTTGATGACTTACCGAACTTGCAGGGCGGGACAGTTGGTACCCGCGTTCCTCGGCGGAGTCCGGCCATGATTTGCTGGACTTGAAAAGAACCTTCCAAATGTCCTTGTACAAGGAGCCGAAAAGCTCCCGCAAGGTCTGGTGCCTGACCGGATCAAATTCCCATAAATTGCAGGTCAGGTGCTGGCAAGGCAAGATCCGGCGAACTAACATCACCTGGACCACATTGACAAGTTCAATTTTCTTGTATCCCATATCTTCAACGCACGTCTGGAGCACCGACAGTTCATTGGATGAGGACCAGTCCAGGCCTTTCTTAACCCAGGATGTAAGCCGCAGAGGGGCACTGGATCGAAACTCGGGAGAGGCGGCCCATTCCTTGCCGCGCGGCTCAGTGATATAAAACCACTGCTGTTGCCACTCCTTGACAAAATCATTAAAGGTTCCCTTTGGCCATATGACGTTGGGCATCTTGCTCACCATGGCGCCCCTGCACTCGGCGTGCTCACCGCCCACCACCTTGGGCTTCACATTAAAAATCTTCAGCCATAAGCCGAAGTGCGGCGGAATGCGGAGAAAAGCCTCGCACACGACAATGAATGTCGAGATGTTGAGGAAGGAGTTAGGGGACAGATCGTGAAGATCGATCCCGTAATAATACATGATGCCGCGAACGAACGGGTGAAGGGGAAACCCTAGCCCGCGGATAAAGTGAGGGAGGAATACAACCCTCTCATGGGGTTCCGGAGTAGGGACGATCTATCCCGCCGTCGGGAGACGGTGGCTGATTTTCTTGGCCAGGTACCCGGCCTCCCGAAGATTTTTGATATCCTTCTCTCGGACGGTCGAGGCCATCCATTTGCCTCCTGCTCCAGATCCGGACATCTTCGAAAGACGTTTTGTGGGCCGAGAAGATGAACACTTGGGCGCTGGAGCTTGAGCAGAAGGGAATGAATTGGGAAGAAGGCGTGGGTGAAAAGAGTGAATCCTTGTCCCTCTATAAGGGCGGAAGAGGCGATGCGCCTCCCCACTCACCTGGTAAAACCTCTTATTCCCCAAGCGTCGTAATTGATGGCGCGGTTAGGTTACCCACACCCGTATTGATGAGAATCCCTTGATAAGGGGACACGATCTCTGCTTCAACAAGACGTGCCAAGAAAACCACCTCGCAATACGTGCAGTAGCTGGTTGAGAAATACGGTTCGAATAATGATCGGGCCATGGTATGATGTCATGCTGCCGAGCGTGTCAGTAGATTAGATTTGTGGAAATATTATTCTCTCTACAGTGGTATGTGGAAGTTGTTTTGCGGATCCGGACACTATCCTTGTGTTCAAGATCTTCTATGGAGTATTCGGAGGGAGAACCCGCCTTGCAATGCCGAAGACAAACCTGCGTGCCGGACTCATGATCATTGAAGCCTGGTTCAGGGACTACTGAGGGAGTCCTGGATTAGGGGGTCCTCGGATAGCCGGACTATATCCTTTGGCCGGACTATTGGACAATGAAGATACAAGATTGAAGACTTCGGCCCGTGTCCGGATGGGACTCTCCTTGGCGTGGGAGGCAAGATTGGAAATACGGATATGTAGATCTCCTCCCTTGTAACCGACTCTGTGTAACCCTAGTCCCCTCCGGTGTCTATATAAATCGGAGGGTTTAGTCCGTAGGACAACAACAATCATACCATAGGCTAGCTTCTAGGGTTTAGCCTCTATGATCTCGTGGTAGATCAACTCTTGTAATACTCATATCATCAAGATCAATCAAGTAGGAAGTACGGTATTACCTCATCGAGAGGGCCCAAACCTGGGTAAACATTGTGTCCCCCACCTCCTGTTACCATCCGCCTTAGACGCACAGTTCGGGAGCCCATACCCGAGATCCACCGGTTTTGACACCGACAACGGGGTCTCGAGCGCGTACTCACGGACGGCCAGCTCTTGTGTACATGGAGAGGCAACGGACGGGAGCAACGACGTCCAGTTCATCAGGCAGCAAACCGGCTGGGTCGGAACAGAGAAACAACATCATGTTCATCGGGAGGCAATGGGACGCGTGCTGTTCATCGGGAGCCAACCGGCTTGGACCGAACAACCGATGGAAATGAGGCCTGGCGTACCGCAGAACGGAGGAAACGGCCTTGTGTTCGACCGGCCAGGTCGAAATGGGATCCTGTTCATCGGGAGGTGCCGGGGTTTTCTGGCTCCCCGAGCACCTATGGGGACAGAGCCCCTTCTCGGTTCGGCGGGGGGCGGAGGTTGCGCGAAGAGCGGATCGAGGCGAAGCACACGGGGGGGGGGGGGTTACCCAGCTTCGGAGCTCTCCGGAGAGATAATACTCCTACTGCTGCTTTGTGGATTGTATTGAGTTCTTGCTCGGGAGCGCTGAGTGCTACAGTACACTCAAGCAGCTAACGAGACCGAGCGTTCTTCTGTTTTCCTCTCAGAGATCGCTCTCCGGGGTCCGATCCCCCCCTACGTTGTGCATGGGCCTCCTTTTATATGTTCAAGGGGTCTCCAACAGGTGGCAACGTAGGTAAGGGCAAAAATGGAAATATGCTGTGGTAGGTACAGCTACCTACACAGTGTATCATACCTAACCCTGACGGCAGGGGACAAAGGCATTAAATGCCTATCTACGTCGCCCAGACGGTGCAGAAAAGGGACCGTCGGGGGCGCCACCGCTTGCCACGATGGCGATCTTGTCAGCGCTGCATGCCACAGTGTACCCCTGGCTGCACAGCCTCCCGCCACGTACGCCAGGAAGGGTCCCGGAGCGACACGTAGGTGGGTGAGCTGGAGCACGGGTACAGAGTGGTTGCCCGCCGTGGCAAGTGCCATGCCGCGGCCGTTGTCTTGCCGCGTCCGGGAGCTTATCGCTCGTCGAGTCCTGCCGGGACGCGTGGCGCGTCGCGGCAGGTTCTTTGAGATGCTATGGTTGGCCTTCCCGGCAAGCTCCTCTTGCCGGGGTCTTGTGCCTCGAGCGGCCTTCCCGGCAAGCTCCTCTTGCCGGGGACTTGTCTCCTTGGCTTAAATACTTTGTTCTCGAATGGAAGAACCATAGAGAGACTTGGCGATCACCTGGCGGGCCTTGCCGCGGGGTGCTGCGACTGCCCGTGCACAAGTTCGGGATACTAGGGTACCCCTACTTTAGTACACCGACAGGAGCCCCCGGGCCTGGGCCACACACGGTGCCGAGCGCTGTTGGGCCAGGCCCAAAATAGGGCACGGGTATGCACGGCCTGGGTCACGTCGCACCTTGCTCCGCATCCACCACGCCCTCCCCAAACGGCACGCGTTGATTGCGGCGTCATGGGAGAGGTTGTGGGTGGTTTCTTTATTCAGAAAGGCGAAACGCCCGCCTCCTGGCGGTTCGTATCTCCCTCATAAACGGAGGAAGGCGCGGAGGCATGGAGGCCTGGTCTTCGAGGCATCCACCCCAACGATCACGGGGTGGGGAGAGGTCGCCTCATCCGTCGCCTCAACTCTGCCCTCCTGCCACGCGGCCTCCATGCGCTTGGAATGGCGAACGGTGGAGGCGGGAAACCGGGTCGCCATGGGTCGAGGCAGCAGGTCGGGCCCAGTTCCCTGCGCCTCCTGTATCTCGATTGGCTGAGCGGGGCGGCCGGGCCCCCACCCCGCTCCTTTATAAGGAACGGGATAGGGAGGGACGGAAGCCCTCATTCTCTCATCTCCTCCTTTCTTCAGCTTTTGCTCCCCTCTCTCTCATTCGCCATGGAGAAAGGGAACCCTGGTCCTTCGATGGTGGCGACGAGGGTTGCCGCTAGGCAATGCGTCCCTCCTCCGCCCGCACCCGTGGTGGCAGAGCCAGCTGCAAGGGGAAGAGGGAGGGGACGAGGCCGCGGGCGAGGTCGAGGGCAAGGCCGAGGCGGTCGGGGAAGAGGTGGGCGAGGCAGTTCGCCGGCCTCGCCTCCGCCAGCAGATCCTCTCCCCGTGGCGGACCATATCGGGGACGACCCTTGCGAGTTCTTCGTCAGGCTGCGTCGGCCGCCTCGTCGTCGCCTTCGTCTCCCGACTCCGTTTGCGAGCGAGATGGAGTTGGATCCTCCTGAGACACTGAGGTTGCACATGAGGGGTTGTGGAATCAGCGGTAAGCGAGTCCGCGTTGATTTCCCGGCCCCTAATGTGATGTATCTTGGTCGAGGGTGGAAGACGTTCACCCGCATCCACAGCTTGACGGCGGGGCTCACCCTCCATTTTAAGCTGATGGAGGGCGGTCTCCTCTCCGTCAAGGTCTTCGGGTGCTTCGGGACTCGGGCACGGTGCTGTGTGGAGAGCTCCTCCAATAGCGAAGGCTCCTCCTCGGGCGGGAATGACGAGGAGGATAGCGACAGCAACGACGAGGGCGGCGGCCGGCGGGATGATGGGTCCGACTAGGTGTCGGGCGCCGCTCCGCGTGGCACCGGCGACCCCATCATCCGCGTCGCTGTCTCCTGGAGCTTCTCGGGGTCGTCTCCTTGGGCGGCTGGCGTAGGGAGGCTGCCGAAGAGGAAGAGGGCAGGCGGCAAGGCCGTCAACTCGGAGTACGAGGGCGCGACGCCCTCGACAACGTGCTGACGTCCTGCCGCCTCGTTCGAGCTCTGCCTCCGGCGCCGCCATCACCATGCCGCCGAGACGTTCTCTTGGTGTCTTCTGCCACCCGTAGCTCGTCTAGGCGCCCCTTTTGCCCTTTTCGCCTCCTTGACCTGCCTCCTGAATAGAGGGACAAGAGAGGGATTACGGGCACCTTATCTCTTTTCAATTTGTAAGCCCTCGGGTCTTAGTTGCATTTAAAGCTTGTAATCCCATTATTCATGTTTTTATCCTCTTATGAACTGTACCTGAGTGGAATGCTCTTTAATGAAAAGGGTATGCTTGTCGGGTCACTTGTCTCGTGGGTGGAACCCACGTCAAGGAGCGAATCCTTTATATTTTTAAGATAGACACTTCCTTTCCCAGCAGCAGACCCTGCCTTCTTCCCACGTCGCTCGCCCTTTCTCACGCTTCTGGCGGAGGCAGGGAGGAGGCGGGTTCAGGCTCCTCGCTTCGTCCCTTCGCTGCCGCGACTACTACCAAATCTGGCCCCGGGAACGAGCCCGAGGGCCTAGAGTTAAGGGAGCACGGTAGCTTTTAGGGAGAAACGAGGTTTCGCATACCCCAGCCCATAAGAGAATGCATGATAAGGGATGAAAAACTTATCTGAGATCGCAGCCCCCGGCAACTTTGGTTCGCCGTGGGCTAATCTTTGCACTTGCAGCCCCCGGCAATGCTGGCTTACCGGGGTGTTGCAGCCCTCGGCAACATTGGCTTGCCGGGGTCCGGGTGTTGGTCCGTCCGTCTTCTTCTTTTCGTCCTTAAGTGGTCCGGTCAGGGCGCGCGAGTCCTGCGAACCAAGGTAAATGAAAGAACGACAAAAGGACACACACTCGACCTCTAAGTTAGGGGTTAGCCGCTGCTAAGCACTTTCAACCCTAACCAAGGACGAGACTCGACTCAGCATGCATGCTAAAACTCAGGGCGCCAGCGCTTTATCTTCGCTCAGGGTCTGCGCCTGGCTTTGTACAAAGGATTACATGCAATAGCGGCAAGACTTGTACAAAATGGTGGTTGCCGGACAGGATCCGACAACCGCGCCTTACGGGTAAAACTTACGAAGATGCTCGATGTTCCAGGAGTTGCTCACCAGAAAGCCATCCTCGGTCTCAAGGCGGACAGCGCCAGACCTAGTGACTTGTTTCACCCGGTAAGGGCCTTCCCACTTCGGCGTCAACTTGTTGGAATTCTTGGCGGAATGAACGCGCCGAAGAACAAGGTCGCCTTCCTCGAGACTTCTGGCTTTAACTTTGCGGCTATGGTAGCGGCGCAAAGCTTGCTGGTATCGAGCAGCTCGTACAGCAGCCTGAAGACGGTCTTCCTCAAGGAGCAGCGCGTCATCTTGTCGCAGCTGCTCTTGCTCAAGCTCATCATAAGCGAGCACTCGAGGTGACCCGTATACGAGTTCCGTGGGGATAACTGCCTCTGCTCCATAGACTAGAGCGAAAGGTGTCTGGCCGGTGGCTCGATTTGGCGTCGTCCTAATCGACCAAAGAACCACCGGCAGCTCCTCGATCCAGTTTCTTCCGCACCTGTGCAGCCTGTCGAAAGTCCGGGTCTTGAGTCCACGCAGCACTTCAGCATTTGCCCTCTCTGCTTGACCGTTGCTCTTGGGGTGAGCAACAGAAGCAAAGCAGACCTTGGCGCCAAGGTCTTGGACGTACTGCATGAAGGTGCGACTCGTGAATTGTGTACCGTTGTCGGTGATGATCCTGTTAGGGATTCCGAAGCGGCAAACAATCGACCTGAAGAACTTGACCGCTGACTGTGCTGTCGCCTTCCTCATTGGTTCCACTTCCGGCCACCTTGTGAACTTGTCGATTGCGACGTACAAGTACTCAAAGCCCCCGACGGCTCGGGGGAAGGGGCCGAGGATGTCGAGCCCCCAGACCGAAAAGGGCCAGGATAAAGGGATCGTCTGGAGAGCTTGAGCTAGCTGGTGTATCTGCTTGGAATGGAACTGGCATGCTTCACACTTGGTTACTTGTGCAGCTGCATCCTGGAGGGCTGTCGGCCAAAAGAAGCCCTGCCGGAATGCTTTGCCGGCAAGCGCTCTTGCGCCAATGTGGTGACCACAAATGCATCCATGTATCTCTGCCAACAGCTTCTGTCCATCTTCCCGGGGATACACTTCAATTTCACTCCGTTGAGTCTCCTTCTGTACAGTGCGTTGTCAACGAACTGGTACATACTAGACTACCGGGCTACTCTTTTCGCTTCTTCTGGCTCTTCGGGAAGTTCTCCTGACTGGAGGAAACGGACGATCTGCTGTGCCCATGCTGGAGCCTGTGGCTCGACAACAAGGACTAAAGGCATATCTGCTGCTGCGGGAACATCCGCTTCTACGGCGAGAACCTGTGGTTCAGCCGGAGCTTGACGTTCCCCGGCAAGCTTGCCGGAGCAAAACTTGTCGGGAGCATCTGCTTCAACGAAACAAACCCTGGGGCTTGTCGGAGCGGACTGCTCCTCAGCACTCTTGGCGTTGATCTTGGGGACCATCTTGGCGGCGGCTTCGGGAAGCTCTGCCGGAAGATAGTCACCAGAAATCAACTTCCTCTTCTTGCTCTGTCCAGTTGATGGCGTCACGGATGGTTGAGTCAGCTTGAGCACAAAGATCCCTGGTTCCACAGGTAACTTAAATGCCGCGCACTTTGACAGGCCGTCGGCGATGTCGTTCTGAGCTCTTGGAACATGTTCCATCTGTAGGCCGACAAAGCGCTCTTCCAGCTTCCTCACTTCATCAACGTAAGCTTCCATCAATGGACTCTAATAATCCTTGTTCACTTGGCGGACGACAAGCTGTGAGTCACCCCTGACAATGAGTTGCTTGATCCCGAGGTCTGCCGCGATCCTGAGACCGGCGAGGAATCCTTCATACTCTGCAGTATTGTTTGTTGCTTGCTCCTTGGGAAAGTGCATCTGGACCACGTACTTGAGGTGCTCTCCGGTGGGTGCGACAAGCAGCATGCCAGCACCGGCGCCTTGCAGCGAGAACGCACCATCAAAGTACATCAGCCACTCTTTGTTTGCTTCCTTGACGTGGATGCTCGTCTCTGGAATTTCTTCGTCTGGTGTTGGCGCCCACTCTGCTATGAATTCTGCCAATGCTCTGCTTTGAATAGTTGAAGTGCTCTCAAACTTGAGGCCAAAGCTTGACAGTTCCAGTGCCCACTCAACAATCCTGCCTGTTGCTTCTGGATTCTGCAGTATCCTCTTCAGCGGAAAGCGAGTGACAACTGTGATCTCATGTGCTTGGAAGTAATGGCGCAGCTTTCTCGAGGCCATAAGAAGTCCGAAAAGCAACTTCTGCACACCAGAGTACCTTGACCTAGCCCCCTGTAGAAGGGAACTGACAAAGTAGACTGGGCGCTGCACCATTTGCTTCTTCTGTATCTCTTCGCATATCTGCGCAGATCCATCTTCGTCGGGACCAGGGCTCGTCGGGGAAGCCCCCTGCTTGTCGCTGGATGTGCTTGCCGCGGTCGCTGGCTCATCATCTACCTCTCTCTCCGCTACTAACGCAGCACTAACCACTTGATTGGTTGGCGCTAGATATAGCAGCAACTTCTCTTGTGGTTTAGGTGCGACAAGTATTGGAGTGGAGGACAGGTATCTCTTCAAGTCCTGCAGCGCAGCCTCCGCTTCCGGAGTCCATTTCATTGGACCTGCCTTTTTCAAGATTTTGAAAAACGGCAGGGCGCGCTGAGCAGACTTAGAGATAAACCTGCTGAGAGCCGCCACGCAGCCGGCAAGTTTTCGTATATCCTTGACGCGCTTCGGTGCTTCAATCTGCTCAATGGCCTTGATCTTGTCGGGATTTGCTTCAATTCCTCTCCGAGACACGAAGAATCCGAGAAGCTTGCCGGACGGGACTCCAAACACGCACTTCTCGGGGTTGAGCTTGAGGTTGATCTTGCGTAGATTTGCAAAAGTCTCTTCTAGGTCTTGAATCAGAGTTGCTTTGTCCCTGCTCTTGACCACTATGTCATCCATGTAGGCTTCCACATTTCTGTGTATTTGCGGCTCAAAAGCAGTATGGACTACCCTTGCGAATGTTGAACCAGCATTCTTCAAACCGAAAGGCATTCGTACGAAATAGTACGTGCCACATGGAGTGATGAACGCGGTTTTCTCCTCATCCTCTTCTGCCATGAAGATCTGATGGTATCCTGAGTATGCGCCAAGAAATGAAAGCAAGTCGCATCCGGCTGTGGAGTCGACAATCTGGTCAATGCGCGGCAAGGGAAATGGGTCTTTGGGACAAGCTTTGTTGACATCGGTGAAGTCGATGCAAAGTCTCCATTTCCCGTTTGCCTTGCACATGACTACAGGATTGGCCAACCACGTAGGATGGAGCACTCCTCTGACGAGGCCTGCTGCTTCCAACTTCTTGATCTCTTCGGTGATGAACTCTTGGCGCTCCACTGCTTGTTTCCTCACTCTCTGCTTGACGGGCCGCACATGAGGACAGACGGCCAGGTGGTGCTCGATTACTTTCCTGGGAACGCCGGGGATGTCAGACGGTTGCCACGCAAACACATCGACATTCGCCCGCAGGAAAGCAACGAGCGCGCTTTCCTATTTAGGGTCGAGAGTGGCACTGATGGTGAAGGTACCACCAGTGCCGCCCTCCTTGGAGGACACCTTCTTGGTCGCTGGCGGAGCTGCCATCGTCTTCTTACATTTGCCGGTGGAGCTCGATGGTGCGTCCTCGACGGTAGCGCAGCACTCCGAAGAGGTGCGCTTGCCGGAGTGGGCATCAGAGCTCTTGCCGGACTTGGTCTTCTTCTCCCCCCGGGAGCTTCAGCGGCAAGTGTCTCGCGATCTGCGGCGGCTGCTGCTTCCCGGTAGATCTTGTCGACACAGATAAGAGCGTCTTTCTTGTCGCCATGTACAGAGATGACACTTATCGGGCCTGGCATCTTCAGCATGCTGTACGCGTAGTGAGAGGCCGCCATGAACTTGGCGAGCGCTGGACAGCCAAGAATTTCATTGTAAGGCAATGGAAAATCGGCAACGTCGAAAGTGATCCTCTCAGTCCTGAAGTTCAGCTCGCTGCCAAACGTCACCGACAGCGTGATCTTCCCCTTCGGCTTGCTCCTTCCCGGGTTGATTCCTTGGAACGTGCTGGTCTCTTTGAGCTCGCTGTCTGGGACTTGGAGTCTCCGGAGCACAGCGGAGGAGATCAGGTTCAAGCCGGCCCCGCCGTCAACTAGCATCTTAGTGACCTTGAGGTTGCGGATAGTTGGTGAGACCAACATCGGCAAACACCCGACAGCAGTTGTGCGATCGGGGTGGTCCTCAATATCAAAGATGATAGGCGTGCTGGACCATTTCAGAAGCTTGCGTGACTCAACGGGTGGTTCTGCTGCATTGACTTCCTGCACCCACTACTTGAGTTGGCGGTGTGAAGTATGCAGAGAAGCGCCGCCGTCAACGCACAAAACTTCTGTGGCTTTCTGGAACTCCTGCTCGCTGGTCTCGGCGTCATCCATGTCTTCGTCGTCGTTGTCGTCTTCATCCTTGTCGCGGCCGCGGGGAGGTCTGTCGCCTTGCCGCTGCCTGGCGTTGCCGCGGCGTCCCCCCCGGCCAGTGCGCTTCGTACCGGATCCTCCAGCACCTCCTTGGGCCTTCTCCTTGTCGCGTCGCTCGTATTCGGCCTTTTGCAGCTCAGCGAGCTGCTCGACCTTCTTGCAGCTCTGGAGGTCATGGCCTTTGGTGCGGTGAATCTTGCAGTACTGCTTGTTGGTGCCGTCCTGCTTGTCGGCGGGCGCCACAGCGTGGCAGTTGGCGCATGCGGCAACCTCCTTGCCGAAGCTACCAGTCTTTGCTGTCTTGGCGCCACCCTCATTGCCGGACTGCTCGACAACTAGCACATCTTTGCCTTTCCTCTTCCTGTTGTTCGGCCGCTGGTTTTAACTTGCCGGGGCGGCATCATCGCTGTCAGATCCCCCTGTTCCTACGTTCTCTCCGGGGAGTTTCCTCCCTTCCTCAGCACGTGCACATCTGTCGTCCAGGGCATACACCTCACTGACGTCTCTGATCTTGCACATCGCCATCTCCTCCCGCATCCTGCGGTTACGCACGTTCTGGTGGAACGCACTGATGACCGCGGCAGGGTGGACATCTGGGATGTTGCGTTGCACTTGACTGAATCTCTGGATGTACTTGCGTAGAGGCTCTCCTTCCTTCTGGGCAAGCAGGTGAAGATCACTCTCCTGGCCATGAGGTTTGTGGCCGCCTGTAAAGGCGCCAACAAACTGATGTCATAGGTCTGCCCAGGAAGATATGGAGTTTTCCGGCAAGTGCATGAGCCAGGACCTGACGTTGGGCTTGAGCACCAGAGGGAAGTAATTGGCGAGGATCTTGTCGTCTCGCCCCCCGGCAGCCTGCACCGCGATGGTGTAGATGCTGAGGAACTCCGACGGATGCAGCCTGCCGTCGTACTTCTCTGGTACGTCTGGCTTGAAATTCTTCGTGCTGGGCCACTGGACTTGCCGCAGCTCACGAGTAAACGCAGGGCAACCTACCGCGTACGGCAGGTCGCCTGGTTCCCCTGGCGCTTGCATGTCGACAGCGGGGCCAGCGCATCGGTCTGATTGACGCCGCGTTTCTCTTCGGCGCTCGATGCGGGTACGAGCGTCTTCTTGCTGCCGTTCGTGAAGAACGTGGCGCTGATCGCGACGAGTTCGTAGATCTGAGGAAGCAGTGGAGTCGCTGTCGTGGCGGACCCGGCGAGTCGGCAATCTTGGCCTTTGGGGCGGAGAGTGCACGGTGGTTGCACCCCCACCGGTTTTGTCGCCATTGGTTGGCCTGCCGCGGCTGCGATGTGGTCGCCGACCGTGGAGTGTCGCCATTGGCGAAGCCGATGAGACTCTGAATGGTGGCCCTCCAGTCGTCGATCTTGTCTGGCGTTGGAGGGAAGTCCAGGAGTAGTTGAGCTCATGCCAAAGCTTCTGCTGGAGTGGCGGGTAGCGGTGGCGAACGGTGCGAGGAGCGGGATATGCTCGGACTTCCAACGATGTTAGAAGGAGCAGTATTCCGTCCAGGCGACCGTGCCTCGCTTGCGCCAGCACGTTGGCGTGCATGTTGGCCTTGAGCATCCCGGGATCCGCCAGCTCGATTTGGGTCCAGCGAGCGTATGGTACTGTGAGTACCACGATGCTGCCGGTCCTGCGCCTCTTGAGATGGGCGCGGTGCGTCTACGGACGCCCGCTCGTCGTGGGAGCCGACTACGCCGCCGACGGGCAGCGCGGTCTTGTCCTTGGACTTGGTGGCACCGTGGGCTCCCTCGTCGACGCCCGTTCTTACGCCGGCGTCCTCCCCACCGGCCGTTTGCTACGGCGGCGGTGGATTCGACGCGGACGGCGCAGCCGCCTCCGAAGCCTTCTTCTTCGGCGGCATGTCGATGAAGTCGATGAAGATTTAGCTCGCGTAAACGCCGATCAGGTTCACACAACCTCGACGCCCCATACCTGGTGCGCCATAGATGCCGGGGTTTTCTGGCTCCCCGAGCACCTATGGGGACGGAGCCCCTTCTCGGTTCGGCGGGGGGCAGAGGTCGCGCGAAGAGCGGATCGAGGCGAAGCACACGGGGTTTTTTTTACCCAGCTTCGGAGCTCTCCGGAGAGATAATACTCCTACTGCTGCTTTGTGGATTGTATTGAGTTCTTGCTCGGGAGCGCTGAGTGCTACAGTACACTCAAGCAGCTAACGAGACCGAGCGTTCTTCTGTTTTCCTCTCAGAGATCGCTCTCCGGGGTCCGATCCCCCCTACGTTGTGCATGGGCCTCCTTTTATATGTTCAAGGGGTCTCCAACAGGTGGCAACGTAGGTAAGGGCAAAAATGGAAATATGCTGTGGTAGGTACGGCTACCTACACAGTGTATCATACCTAACCCTTACGGCAGGGGACAAAGGCATTAAATGCCTATCTACGTCGCCCAGACGGTGCAGAAAAGGGACCGTCGGGGGCGCCACCGCTTGCCACGATGGTGATCTTGTCAGCGCTGCATGCCACAGTGTACCCCTGGCTGCACAGCCTCCCGCCACGTACGCCAGGAAGGGTCCCGTAGTGACACGTAGGTGGGTGAGCTGGATCGCGGGTACAGAGTGGTTGCCCGCCACGGCAAGTGCCTTGCCGTGGCCGTTGTCTTGCCGCGTCCGGGAGCTTGTCACTCGCCGAGTCCTGCCGGGATGCGTGGCGCATCGCGGCAAGTTCTTTGAGATGCTCTGGTTGGCCTTCCCGGCAAGCTCCTCTTGCCGGGGTCTTGTGCCTCGAGCGGCCTTCCCGGCAAGCTCCTCTTGCCGGGGACTTGTCTCCTTGGCTTAAATACTTTGTTCTCAAATGGCTCCAAAAGAACCATAGAGAGCCTTGGCGATCACCTAGCGGGCCTTGCCGCGGGGTGCTGCGACTGCCCGTGCACAAGTTCGAGATACTAGGGTACCCCTACTTTAGTACACCGACAGGAGGGGTCTGGCGTATCGCAAAACAGAGGAAACAGACTTCTCTTGGACCTCCTACGGTGGAAACGGGGTCCTGTTGATCGGGAGGGGTGTGGCGTACCGCAAAACGGAGGAAACAGACTTGTGTTGGAGCGTTACGGTCGAAACAGGGGTCCTGTTCATCGGGAGGGGTGTGGTGTACCGCAAAACGGGACTCCACGGGATACTATTCATCTCCAGCGCCGACCTGCTCTAGCCTCCACGGGCTACTGTTCATCCATCGTCGACCTCCTCCAGCCTCCACCTGCAACTGTTCATCCACGGGCTCCTGTTCATCCATCCTCCACCGCACGCTCCTCCACCGGCTACTGTTCAACAAGCCCTCTCCACGTGGTCCTATTCAACCACCCCTCCACGGGGTACCGTTCATCCAGCCCTCCACCGGCTACTGTTCAACCACCCCTCCACGGGGTCCTGTTCATCCAACCCTCCACGGGGTCCTATTCATCCACCCATCAACCGGCTCGATCGATCGGGGTCCTGTTCATCCATCGGCAACGGCCTCTACTACCACGGGGTCCTGTTCATCCAACCCCCACCGGGAATAGTTCATCCAAACCCCCACCAAGAACTGTTCATCCAAACCCCCCCAACAACACTCACTGTTCATCCAGAGGCAGCATCGACCAGCTTCAGTTAGCAGCAGTAGCGATGGAATCTGTAGTGATCCGACCTCAGACGGTCAAATCTCTATGCATAAGTGTCATCCCTGGATCGGTAATGCTGACACACAATACTCGAAGGATTTATAGCAGAGTGCAATCACACATTTATTACATCAAATGTATCAAAAGAGAGCTTATTACAATATATATGGCTTAAGGCCATCTAAATAAGATAACTGCGGAAGCATCGAAGGTAAATGAGTCCATCAACTCCAACGGCATAGCTGAGTGCATGACAACGACCTAGCGCACCTTACTCTTCGTCTGAAAAGTCTGCAACATAATACATTGCAGCCCGAAACGGGCCAGCACATGGAATATGCTGGCAAAATAACACTGTAGAGCAATGAACAAGATACATGCTACTCTACATGCATTATGCATATATGGCTGGTGGAGGCTCTATGGTTATCATGATTTTTGCGAAAAGCCAATCTTTTCCTACAACAAAGGAATATATTTAATTTAACTACAAAGTTGGTTGATAAACATTGAGAAGGTTCCTCCAACTCAATCACAATTAAATAGTATTAATAACCCAACAAATTAATTAAGAGGGTGATGAGATCAAATCAATAATTCAAGTACCAGATACTCAAGATGTCCATAACCGGGGACATGGCTAACCATGATTAGTTTGTACACTCTGCAGAGGTTTGCACACTTTTCCCCACAATACTTGATCTCCTCCGTTGTATTTCTCGCACTGCATGGTGTTTGAGAAACGGATGACCGAGACACAGTCTTTCCGAAGAGGTCCCCTTAACTGATAGATAGGCCGGTACACCTACAATCCCCTACATCTACTAGGCCATCATGGAAAGGATTCCCACAACTTACTCAACTATGCCAGAGCCCATAATGGCTTGTGGCTGCACACAGAAGTTTCTAGCATGAATAATCTTATGATCCCTTTGAGTGTGGGTGGCGAACCATAGGATGATCACACGGGTACTCCGGGATATCCCAGGACAACTCTGGATTGCTCCAGGTGCCCAGACAACCACTGGGTGCTCCAGGGTGCCTCAACCAATCCACCCAGATGTGTATTAAAGTAGCCACCTTAAGTTAACCATTAATTAGCAACTCTCACATCTGTCATGGATACACTCAACCAATCCACGTCTACGAGCATAGCATAGCAGTATAAGCATAACGTAGAAGTAACTCCCAAGGTTTTGACATAAAGGGCAATAGGTTCTACCTCATCAACTACTTCCCAAAACCCACATGTTAAACAGATCCTACTCATGCAATGTTTGAGGATTGGACTAATGCATAAAAATTGGGTAATAAAGGGGTATGATCAAAGTGTTACTTGCCTTGCTGACGATCTGCAAACCCTAGAGACTCGTGGTAGCACGCTTCGCACTCCGGAAATTCTATTGCAAACAAACAATAGCATACATAAGCACTCAAACATAGATGCAAGGGTAAAACTCAGATGAAAAAGTCCAAACTGAAAGTTCAACTAAAGTGCTTCGATTTGCAAAATGAATCAATAATATCAGAGCTACGAAACTCAAACTACGATCAAAAGAAATTCAAATTCAAATCTGCTTGAAAACAAATTTTTAATTGTCAAAATCAAGTTCAAGTTGATTAACTGGAAGGAGGGGTTCGAGACGAAGATTTTGGCGTTGGTTTTACTGGATTTGGACGAACAGTCGAAAAGTTGCGAGGGTTTGAAGACCAGGCGCTAATCTGCGATAAAATAATCGCAGATAGGTCCCTAACCGAAAATAAAATAAAAAGAAAAGACTAACGAATGGACGTTCATTAGCAGAGAAGAACGGACGAACGCGTTCGTAAACAGAGGTGTTCGGGTGAACGTTCGCTAAATAGCCGATTGGAAAAACCGAGAAAACCCTAACCCTAAAATAAAACCGATCTAGATCTAAACCAAAAAAATCGACGGCGGTTTTTATCGATTCCTCAAAAAAACGGCGGCGGCGACGACGAGTTCCGGCGGCGGCGCGGCAACGGCGAGGCGATGGGGCTGCGGCGGCGTCAGCGCGGTACGGCCGCGCGGCGGAGCCAAGCGGCAGCGGCGACGCGGCGCGGGCAGGCAGCGGCGGCGGTGCTGGCGGTGGTGGTGCGGGCTGCGACGACGGGGCTGGGCGGAGAAGAGGACGAGGCGGCAGCGAGGTATATAAAGGCCTCGGGGGGGGGGGGGGGCTTTGGCTTGAGGAAAGGGCGGCGTTGGCGGAGTCCGAGCCGGACTCCTGGTGGAGTCCGCCGGCGGCATGGCGCGGGGAGGCGGTGGCGCGGGCGGGCCGGCCTGCTCGGCTGGGCCTTCGGCCTAGTTGGGCGGGAACTTTTTTTTATTTTAAGAAAAAGAAATATTTCTGAAAATAATATTTTTTGTCTCCAAGTATAATCAAAAATAAAATAAAAACAGTTACGGGCCTGTCTGCTAACTATGTTGCGCATGTGGGCGACGAATAGTTATAGGCGGCACACGTAGTTTGTTTTTTAAATAGAAACTGAAAAGGAAAAAAATGAATAACAAAAATAAAATAAAATTTTATATAGGCATATTATATATCTAAATTTTGAAAAAAAGATTTTCTACAACATGAACATTTTTCTAGCATCAAATAAGTTCCTCAAAAATTTAAATAAAGCAAAGAGTACTACTGTTGCAATAAAACCCAATAAAAATCATTTTAAAAATACCAAAATGATTTCAAATTTATTTCTCTCCAATTTTCAACTGTAGGGAATCATTTTACCCTATTTCCCATATAATTTATTTTTGGAGAAAAATAATTTGAATAAAAACCAAAATAACTTCAAATTAAAAATAATTTTAAAAGGACTTTAAATGTGATCCTTTTAAACTTCCAACTCATATTTCATATGTTTTGTAGAAGTCATTTTATCTTCTCTCATGAAAATCATTGAGTTGCTTAAAGTTTCTGAATTTGAAATATTTCCAAATGAAATTCAAATGTTTTCAAAAACCATTTTCATTTTAAATGGAAGAAGTCATGTCATCTTCTCTCTAGGGTTTTGTATTTGAAAAGAATTTGAATTCATGGAGATTATAAATGTAAGATGAAAGTTTGGGAAAGTCCTTTTATTCCCTCTCATTTAACTTTCAAAAAATTTCAAATTTCACTCAATTTCACACAAGCAACCACACCACAATCAAAAAAACAGTCAGAACTATTTATTTAATATATCATTCCAAAACTTAGAATTTTGGGATGTTACATAATCAATCGGGTTCAGTTAACAGCAAGGGATGGATCGATCGCTCGGGTTCAGTAATGCGTAGCCTGCAGTGCAATCGCTCGGGTTTAGTTAGAGCCCAACGCCTCGCTCGAGTTCAGTTAGATCCCAACGCCTCGCACACACGCACGTACGTACGAGAGAAACACGCATCGCTCAGCCCCCGACCACCCACCGCAACCGGGAACTCCCCCGATATTTTCCTCGTCCTTGCTTCTACCACGGTTTTCTCCGTTATGGACGGCCCAAAGAATGTCATGCAGTTGCGTCTCCGGCCCACCCATGACGAAAACCCCATTTCTGTCATTATTTTTTTCACAGAAGTAGGACACCACCACATCTATGATGATACCGGGTTTTGTCACAATTATCGTCATAGAAGTGTCATAAGCATGACATAATTTTTTTTCGTTTGGCCCAAAATGTCATGGATGTGTCTTTGTTTTGTAGTGATAGTTCGATCGGAAAGGATAACTTGGTGTTATTTTAGTACGAACTCTTGGATAGATCGATCGGAAAGGATAACTTTGAGGTGGTTTTGTACCCTACAAACAATTTCATCTTATGTTGTCTACTAGATAAGAACTTTGGTGTGATTCTTCATTGCATGTTGAGGGATGGTTCTATTATCCAATTATATTAGCATTGTTGAGAGATTGCACTAGCGAAAGTACGGACCCTAGGCCTCATTTTCAAGCATTGCAATACTGTTTGTGCTCAATTTTGTTACTTGCTAGCATGCTATTTTTTATTGTTCTGATTACAAAAATCAATATACACTATCATTACTACATTTGTATCACCATCTCTTCGCCGAACTAGTGCACCTATACAATTTACCATTGTATTTGGTGTGCTGGGGACACAAGAGACTCTTTGTTATTTGGTTGCAGGGTTGTTTGAGAGAGACCATCTTCATCATACGCCTCCAACCGATTGATAAACCTTAGGTCATTGATACGTCTCCAATGTATCTATAATTTTTGATTGTTCCATGCTATTATATTATCTGTTTTGGATGTTTTATATGCATTAATATGCTATTTTATATTATTTTTAGGGACTAACTTATTAACCTAGTGCCCATTGCCAGTTGCTGTTTTTTCTTTGTTTTTGGCTTTTACAGAAAATCAATATCAAACGGAGTCCAAATGGAATAAAACTTTATGATAATTTTTCTTGGACTAGAAGAAACCTAGAAAGCTTTTGGAGCAGGCCAGAAGACCTACGAGGAGGCCACACGCCCTAGGGGCACGCCCCTAGGCTTGTGGGCCCCACGGAGACCCTCCAACCCTGACCCCACCACTATAAATTCTCAAATATTCCACCTACGTCAGAGGGCACACCGAAAATACTTTTCCGTCACCGCAAGCTTCTGTTCTCGTGAGTTCCCATCTTGGGCTTTTTCCGGCACTCCGCCGAAGGGGGATTTGATCACAGAGGGCCTCTACACCAACCTTGCTGCCCTTACGATGAAGCGTGAGTAGTTTACCATGAACATAAGGGTCCATATAGTAGCTAGATGGCTTCTTCTCTCTCTTTGTTCTTCAATACAATGTTCTCCTCGATGTTCTTGGAGATCTATTCGATGTAATCTTCTTCTACGGTGCGTTTGTTGAGATTGATGAATTGTGGATTGATACGTCCATTTTGCATCATGCTTTTATATTGATATTTATTGCATTATGGGCTGTTATTACACATTATATCACAATACTTATGCCTTTTCTCTCTTATTTTATAAGGTTTACATGAAGAGGGGGAATGCTGACAGCTGGAATTCTGGACTGAAAAAGGAGCAAATATTAGAGACCTATTCTGCACAACTCCAAAAGTCCTGAAACTTCACGGAGCATGTTTTTGGAATATATAAAAAATATTGGGTGAAGAAAGTACCAGAGGGGGGCCACCAGCCAGCCACAAGGGTGGAGGGCGTGCCCTACCCCTTGGGCGCACCCCCGTCCTTGTGGGCTCCCTGGCAGGCCTCCGACACCCATCTTCTTCTATATGGTGTGTTTTGACCTAGAAAAAAATCAGAAGGAAGCTTTTGGGATGAAGCGCTGCCGTCTCGAGGCGGAAAATGGGCAAAACCAATCTAGGGCTCCGGCCCCTTCGGGAGGCGGAAATTGAAGCCACCATCATCACCAACGATCCTCTCATCGAGAGGGGGTCAATCTCCATAAACATCTTCACCAGCACCAACTCCTCTCAAACACTAGTTCATCTCTTGTATCTGATCTCTGTCTCAAAACCTCAGAGTGGTACCTGTGGGTTGCTAGTAGTGTTGATTACTCCTTTTAGTTGATCCTTGTTGGTTTATCCGGTGGAAGATTATATTTTCAGATCCTTAATGATAATTAATACTCCTCTGATATTGATCATTAATATGCTTTGTGAGTAGTGACGTTTGTTCCTGAGGACAAGGGAGAAGTCTTGTTATAAGTAATCATGTGAATTTGGTATTCGTTCGATATTTTGATGAGATGTATGTTGTCTCTCCTCTAGTTGTGTTATGTGAACGTCGAATACATGACACTTCACCATTGTTTGGGCCTAGGGGAAGGCATTGGGAAGTAATAAGTAGATGATGGGTTGCGAGAGTGACAGAAGCTTAAACCCTAGTTTATGCGTTGCTTCGTAGGGGGCTGATTTCGATCCATATGTTTCATGCTATGGTTTGTTTACCTTAATTCTTCTTTCATAGTCGCGGATGCTTGTGAGAGGGGTTAATCATAAGTGGGAGGCTTGTCCAAAGAAGGGAAGCACCCAAGCATCAGTCCACCCACATATCAAATTATCAAAGTAACGAACGCGAATCATATGAGCATGATGAAAACTAACTTGACAACAATTCCCATGTGTCCTAGGGAGCGCTTTGCTTTATATAAGAGTTCGTCCAGGCTTGTCCTTTGCCACAAAAAGGATTGGGACACCTTGCTGCACCTTGTTTAATTTTGTTACTTGTTACCCGTTACGAATTATCTTATCACACAACTATCTGTTACCGATAATTTCAGTGCTTGTAGAGAATACCTTGCTGAAAGCCGCTTGTCATTTCCTTCTGCTCCTCATTGGGTTCGACACTCTTACTTATCGAAAGGACTATGATAGATCCCCTATACTTTTGGGTCATCAAGAATCTTTTCTGGCGCCGTTGCCGGGGAGTGAAGCGCCTTTGGTAAGTGGAATTTGGTAAGGAAACCTTTATATAGCGTGCCGAAATTTACTGTCACTTGCTACTATGGAAAATAATCTTTTGAGGGGCTTGTTCGGGGTATCTTCACCTCGACCAGAAGAGAAAAGAGTTGCTCCTCAACCTACTGCACCTACTGAAAATATTTATTATGAAATTCCTTCGGGTATGATAGAGAAACTGCTAGCTAATCCTTATGCAAGAGATGGAACATTACATCCTGATATGCACCTAATCTATGTGGATGAAGTTTGTGGATTATTTAAGCTTGCAGGAATGCCCGAGGATGTTGTCAAGAAAAAGGACTTCCTTTATATTTGAAGGGAAATGCATTGACATGGTATTGGCTATGTGATGATATTGGATCATGGAACTACAACCGATTGAAATTGGAATTTCATCAGAAGTTTTATCCTATGCATCTGGTTCATCGTGATCGGAATTATATATAAATTTTTGGCCTCGTGAAGGAGAAAGTATCGCTCAAGTCTTGGGGAGGCTTAAGTCAATGTTATATTCATGCCCCAACCATGAGCTCTCAAGAGAAATTATTATTCAAAAAGTTTATGCTCGGCTTTCTCATAATGATCGATCCAAGCTCGATACTTCTTGTACTGGTTCCTATATGAAGAGGGATACTGGATTCAAATGGGATTTATTGGAAAGAATTAAACGCAACTCTGAAGATTGGGAACTCGATGAAGGTAAAGAGTCAGATATAAACCTTAAGTTTGATTGTGTTAAATCTTTTATGGATACCGATGCTTTTCGTTATTTTAGCACTAAATATGGACTTGACTCTGAGATAATAGCTTCTTTTTGTGTATCTTTTGCTACTCATGTTGATCTACCTAAGGAGAAGTGGTTTAAATACCATCCTCCCATTGAATTTAAAGTAGTAGAACCTATTAAAGTTGAAGAAGAAACTATTACTTATAATGTTGATCCTATTGTTCCTACTGCTTATATTGAGAAACCACCATTTCCTGTTAGAACAAAGGATCATGCTAAAGCTTTAACTGTGGTTCATAAGAGTTATACTAGAACACCTACACCCTCTGAGCAAATTAAAGTTGAACCTAGTATTGCTATGGTTAAAGATCTCTTGGTTGATAATATTGATGGGCATGTTATTTATTTTTGTGATGAAGCTGCTAGAATTGCCAAACCCTATGTGAAAGATAAACGTAGACCTGTTGTTGGCATGCCTATTATTTCTATTAAAATAGGAGATCATTGTTATCATGGCTTATGTGATGTGGTTTCTAGTGTGAGTGCAATTCCTTATACCTTGTATAAAGAAATTATGAATGATATTGCACCTGCTGAGATAGAAGATATTGATGTTACTATTAAGCTTGCTAATAGAGATAATATATCACCAATTGGGATTGTTCGAGATATTGAAGTCTTGTGTGGGAAGATAAAATATCCTACTGATTTTCTTGTTCTTACTTCCCCACAAGATAATTTTTGTCCCTTTATATTTGGTAGACCCTTCTTGAGTACTGTTAATGCTAAGATAGACAGCGAGAAAGATATTGTTATTGTTGGTTTAGGGGATATGTCTCATGATTTTAATTTATCTAAATTTCGTAAACAACCACATGATAAAGAATTGCCTAGTAAGGATGAAATTATTGGTCTTGGTTCTATTTCCATGCCTCCTACTGAGCCTTTAGAACAATATTTGCTAGACCATGAAAATGATATGTTTATGAATGAAAGAAGGGAAATAGATGAAGTATTCTTTAATCAAGGGCCTATTTTGAAACACTATTTTCCTGTTGAAATCCTCGGGGATCCTCCTACACCCAAGGGTGATCCCGTGTTTGAGCTTAAACAATTACCTGATACTTTGAAATATACTTATCTTGATGAAAATAAGATATATCATGTTATTATTAGTGCTAACCTTTCAGAGCATGAAGAAAAGACATTATTGAAAACTCTGAAGAAGCACCGTGCTGATATTGGATATACTCTTGATGATCTTAAGGGAATTAGTCCCACTCTATGGTAGCACAAAATTAAATTGGAGAAAGATGCTAAACCAGTTGTTGATCATCAACGACGGTTAAATCCTAAGATGAAAGAAGTGGTAAGAAATGAAATATTAAAGCTTCTGGAGGCAGGTACCTGAGCATGAACATGAACATATCTACGCAAGTGTCACTCCGAGGCTTATGGAGGGCACCACGCTAGAAACAGAACTGCACATAAGGTATTGCAATCCGGTTTCTATTGGCCCACTCTCTATAAGGATGCCCGTAAGTTTGTCTTGTCTTGTGGTAAGTGCCAGAGAATTGGTAATATTAGTAGACGTTAGGAAATGCCCATGAATTATTCACTTGTTATTGAACCATTTGATGTTTGGTGCTTTGATTATATGGAACCTTTTCCTTCCTCTAATGGGCATACACATATTTTATTTGTTGTTGATTACGTTACTAAGTGGGTAGAAGCTATTCCAACTAGTAGTGCTGATCATAACCGTGACGCACCCGATTCAATCGTACACTAATCATACACGCAAATGTGTATAATCAAGATCAGAGACTCACGGGAAGATATCACAACACAACTTTAGACACAAATTAAAATAATACAAGCTTTATATTACAAGCCAGGGGCCTCGAGGGCTCGAATACATAATCTCGAATACAAACGAGTCAGCGAAAGCAACATTATCTGAGTACAGACATGAATTAAACAAGTTTTCCTTAAGAAGGCTAGCACAAAAGCAACAACGATCGAAAAGGCAAGTCCTCCTGCCTGGGAGCCTCCTAACTACTCCTGGTCGTCGGTGGCCTCCACGTAGTAGAAAGCACCCTCGTGGTAGTAGTAGTCATTGTCGACGGTGGCGTTTAGCTCCTGGCCTCCACCATCTAGTTGTAGCATCCGAAAAGAATGGAAAGAGGTGGAAAAAGGGCAGCAAAGCAACCGTGATTACTCATCCAAACTACTCGCAAGCAAGGATCTACACTACATATGCATCGATGGCAATGAAATGGGCAGTGTCTGTGGACTGAACTATAGAATGCCAGAAGAGAAGGGGAAATCCTAGCCTATCGAATACTAGTATCTTCACGCAACTCCAAGCATCTTGCAGCATCAGAAGAGATACGAGTGGCATATTATAATATTAGTAAGTATGTTGTAACATTGCCCAGAGATCACTTCCTCGACTCCCTGCGAGAAAACAATTCCGGAGCCATCATTTCCATTACATGCCTCAGCATCAAGTTCTAGTTGTATCGGTCAGGATACAACTCCGTGCGCCCATTACCGTGCACCCGACTATTCGAATAGATCAATCTTGCCTACAGGGGTGCACAAACTTACCCAATGCGCTCGATCAACTCCGGCCGGACACACCATCAGGTCATGACCGGCCTCGACGGATCAACACACCATAGTCCTACCTTGGTTGAACAGAGAGGCCAACACGCCGGTCTACATCCTAAATGCGAAGGGGTCATGGGCCAATCGTCCTTTGAAATCCTACGCTTGCGAACGCGGCAGGTGAGCAGACCTAGCCCCCTTATAGAAGTGCAGGCTTAACCAGTCCAATCCAGCGCGCACCAGTTAGTCCCTGACGTCAGTGAGCTTTCGGAAGAATCATACAACACAAAGTGCCCATACTTATTCCCGTGTGGTGGTTAGTGCGAAAAAGGCCAGAGGCCTACTCGGATCAAATATCCAAACCGTTAGTGTCTTGGTAGTGTGGTAGCGATCAATGATCCATGATATGTGGTCCCATGGTCTTGCGGCAATGGCTAAGAATGTCCGGCCACGCCAAGCGGAAAACTTGCGGGTATCCTCCAGATCAACCTAACTTCACATCACTCGCGGCTACCCCTCTAGGCTGACCTGATGTCATCATGGTTCCGTCGTAAGTCAAAGTAACTGTGTGTCCAAAACAGCAAGGGGAAACCCGAGGAATCACCCTCGATGGATTCCCACTCGATGTAACCATGAAGGTGGACTTGGAGGAATCACCCTCATTGGTCCACACTTGAGGGGTTGCACGACAGAGTCATTATCGGGAGTGTTGAAGGAGGAATCACCCTTGATGACCACGACCGAATAGCTACACTACAGGGTTAACTTCAGAAGTGCTGACGAGGTATCACCCTCGGCACTCGGTAGTAACTCTGCAGAGTCGTACAACTAAGGGGGTGATGTGCGGTGTCGGGGCCTGGACATCGATCACGTTGATCGAGTTATCGAACATAAAGCGGGGCAATTGGGACAAGGTGGGGGTCATTGATGGATCTCTAACCAGCCTATACTAAGCAGTATAGAATAAGCAGGTAAGGTATGAAAGCAGGTAGCAAAAACAGAATATGCATCAGAATAGGAGCAAACAATAGCAATAGCAAAATCTAATGCAAGCATGATAGAGAATGGAATGGGAAAAATCAGAGTGATCAAGGGGGGGGAGCTTGCCTGGAAGATCTGCTGAAAAGGAAGAAGTGTCGTCGTCGACATAGTCGATCACATGGGCAACATCGGTCTCGGGGTCTACAGAGAGAAGAGGGTGAAGAAACAATAAATATAAAGAAAACAAAGCATCATAAAGGATAACATGGTGATACGCAGTGTTAGGGGTGAACTAACGCAGTGCTAGACGTTGAAAACAGAGAGGGAAAACATCCTAAGGGTTTTTTCCGGCATCTGACGTTTTTCGGACAAATGAAAAGAGAGGGGACGGTTCCATGTTCAACATGCTAGGGGCATGTGACAGATGAACGGACCACGTATTCAGATTCGTTGGATTTTACTGAGCAACTTTCATGTAGAAATTTTTTTCATTCGAGTTACGAATTATTTTCTATGATTTATCGAAGTTTAAAGCATTTTCTGAAATTTCTAGATTTAATATTAATTCGAAAATGTTCCAGTTAAAAACTGGGTGCACCCGGTGCAGTGCACCCATAGGTGCACCACGGGCTGACAGTGGATCCAGTCAACTGCTGACTGAGCAGTTGACTGGTCCACGGTTGACCAGTCAGCGGGGTCGGTGGGATCCGCGTGTCAGTGAGTCAATTAAAAACTAACAGTTTATTTCCTTTAATTAAATATATCTAATTACACAGAGGGTCCCACTATCATACACAGGGGAGGTAATTAATCACGTGATTAACCTAATCTAACGATGCCACGCCAGCGTAACCACCGACACTTATCCGGCGGCTCCGTCAAAAGCTGGCAGGCCGACTCCGGCCATGGGAGCTCGCGTAGGTGGTGGCATTCGAACAAGCGCTCCTGGGGGAGTTGAACGGTGGCCGTGGGGGAGCCAGTGGTGGGCTGTGGTGGTGGCATCAGCGAGCAGCGGGCGGTGGAGCTCGGGCCTACGGCGAGCGCGGGGGCAGCGAGCGCCAGCCGGGGTGAGCGAGGCCGCAGTTGGGGCTTGTGGTGCGGGTGCAAGCAACAAGGGGCGGCACGGCCGGACAGAGCGGCAGGTTCAGCGTGCGACGCGGGAGGTGCGGCTGAGGAAGTCCTCGATTAAGGGGTCCTCGGGCGTCCGGGCTGTGTGACGTGGGCCGGACTGATGGGCCATGAAG
Source organism: Aegilops umbellulata (assembly GCA_032464435.1). Classification (NCBI taxonomy): domain Eukaryota; kingdom Viridiplantae; phylum Streptophyta; class Magnoliopsida; order Poales; family Poaceae; genus Aegilops; species Aegilops umbellulata. The sequence continues at coordinate 230,524,199 of CP136060.1, forward strand.
ATACAAGACAGTAGACTTCCTCCCCGTGTCCGGATGGGACTTTCCTTGGCGTGGAAGGCAAGCTTGGCGTTCGGATATGAAGATTCCTTCCTCTGTAAACCGACTCTGTATAACCCTAGGCCACTCCGGTGTCTATATAAACCGGAGGGTTAGTCCGTAGAGGCAATCACAATCATACATGCTAGACATCTAGGGTTTAGCCATTACGATCTCATGGTAGATCAACTCTTGTAATCCTCATATTCATCAAGATCAATCAAGCAGGAAGTAGGGTATTACCTCCATCAAGAGGGTCCGAACCTGGGTAAACATTGTGTCTCCCGTCTCGTGTTACCATCGACCTTAGACGCACAGTTCGGGGCCCCCTACCCGAGATCCGCCGGTTTTGACACCGACATTGGTGCTTTCATTGAGAGTTCCGCCGTGTCATCATCAGAAGGTTTGATGGCTCCATCAGTCATCTACAACAATACCGCCCTGGGGGAGGTTTTTCTCCCCGGCCAGATCTTCGTATTCGGCGGCTTCGCACTGCGGGCCAACTCGCTTGGCCATCTAGAGCAGATCGACAGCTACGCCCCAGGTCACCAGATTAGTTTTGGAAATCTGGACTATGTCACTGATATCCGAGGAGACTTGATCTTCCAAGGGTTCATGACTCAAACATACGCTCCTGCCTTAGAGCCGGAGCGCATCGCTAGGTCCGAAGAGGAGATTCTTGAGCCCGCCGGACTATCAGCGGCCACTAAGCCTAGTATGGCAGAGCTGGAGGAAGTAGTGTCACTGGCAACCATCATGAAGCTGGACTCTTCTCCAGACACTGGCTCCGAACCCTCGGAGTCAGCATCGTGTGAGCTCGAACAAGGAGTATCCTTCCCGCCGTACTCCACGACTCTCTTCTCCCTGGCCAAACCTCGCCTTTAAGCGAAGCTCTGGACTTGATGTGACCCCTCATCATTACAGAGGAGCGATGTCTGAACTACGCCCAACATGGACTGGGGGCTGAGAGCGGGGAATTCTACGTAACACCCAGTACCCACTTCATAGCCACTGTCGAGAATTCAACCGACATGCTCGATTACGGTTCTGAAGACATCGAGGTATGGACGACGATGGCGGAGAAGAACATGCCCAAAACCCGCCGTTTTCCGCACGTTGGACGACCACCTCTTTGTATGACGTGTACATGGTGGATACACCCAAAGAGGATAACGGCATTAACGAGAAGAATCCAGTCGAGGATAAACCTCTTGAGATACAACCAAAGCGCCGACGACGCCACTCTAAATCACGCCAGGGAAGAGATAGCAATACTGACACGAGAGACAACAATACTCCAGACGACGCCGAAGACCAAGAAAACCCCGTTGAGCCAACCTCCGAACATGACGATCGGGAAGATGGGCAAGTTAGCCACGATGAACAGGCCGTACATGAAGGCTTGGAGGACAATAATTATCTTCCACTCTCCAAGGATGAGGTGAGCCTCGACGATGAAGACTTTATCGTGCCTGAGGAACCTCTCGAGCAGGAGCGCTTTAAGCGCCGGCTAATAGCCACCGCAAGGAGCCTGAAAATGAAGCAGCAACAGCTTCAAGCTGATCAAGATCTACACAAAGACAGGTGGACTAATGTCCTGGCAGCTGAGGAATATGGCCTCGAGCGCTCAACCAAAAGTTACCCGAAAAGCGTAAACTGCTACCTCAATTCGACGACATGGCACTTGAGCCCGTACCATCAGTACGTAACGCGGCTGACCGAGCACCACGTGGCCAAGAGAAAATGGCAACTCAACCCGAACACTAGCCCATACTACCTCGCCATAAAAGTAGAGACACAACAGCCCGGGGATATACATATGACTTGCGGCAGGACCTACAAAATAGATCAGGCCAGACCAGATCGATCTACGGATTACGGGGGCGTGCCCCGGCGCGCGACGGCGGCTATCTAGCCGGACGCGACAAGCACAACCACGTCCGGGCCGAAAACCTCAGATGGACTCCATCAGAGCTACGTCACCACTTGGCCCAATATAGAGGCGCCGCACACCCCCTCTGCCTCACTGATGAAGTAATGGAGCACGAATTCCCGGAAGGATTTAAACCCGTGAATACCGAATCATATGATGGAACAACAGAACCCGCGGTATGGATTGAGGACTTTCTTCTCCATATTCATATGGCCCGCGGTTATGATCTTCATGCCATCAAATACCTCCCGCTAAAGCTCAAGGGACCGGCTCAACACTGGTTAAACAACCTGCCTAAAAACTCCATTGGCAGCTGGGAGGACTTGGAAGACGCCTTCCACGACAACTTCCAAGGCACATACATCCGACCTCCGGATGCCGATGACTTAAGTCATATAGTGCAACAGCCCGGAGAGTCAGCCAGGAAACTCTGGGCTAGGTTCCTAATTAAGAAGAACCAAATTGTCGACTGTCCGGATGCCGAAGCACTCGCGGCCTTTAAACATAGTGTCTGCGACGAGTGGTTCGCCCGCCACATCGGCCAAGGAAAGCTAAAATCCATGGCAGCTCTTACCGCACTAATGACCCGCTTTTGCGTGGGAGAAGATAGCTGGCTCGCTCATAGAAGCAGTAGCGCGAGCGATCCTGGCACCTCCAAAGTCAGGGACAGCAACGGCAAGCGTCGACGCAATAAAGACAAGCATTGCAACAATAACGCAGGAACCCCAGACACAATGGTGAACGCCGGATTTAGTGGCTCGAAAGCCGGTCAACGGAAGAAGCCATTTAAGTCAAACAGAGATGGTGCATCCAGTCTAGACAAGATAGTGGATGAGCCCTATCAGATCCATGGCAGCCATGACACACCCGCCAACCATACCAACAGAAATTGTTGGGTTTTCAAACAAGCCGGCAAGCTCAATGCCAAACACAAAGGGAAGGGGCCGCCCAGTGACAGTGCAGAAGAGGAGGCTCGCCCACTGAGCACTGGGGGACAGAAGAAATTTCCCCCGAAGTAAAAACAATAAACATGATATACGTGACAGATACCTCTGAAAGGGAGCGCAAGCACAAACTACAAGACGACCACGCCATAAAGTCGGACGACCCTAAATTTAACCCATGGGCGGCCTGCTCGATCACTTTTGATCACAAGGACCACCCAACCAGTACCTGTCATGGAGGTTCGACAGCTTTGGTCCTCGATCCAATTATCGGCGGACTCCATCTCACGCGAGTCCTCATGGACGGCGGCAGTAGCCTTAATTTACTCTACCAAGACACTGTCCGTAAAATGGGCATTAACCCTTGAAGGATCAAGCCCACCACATCTACCTTCAAGGGAGTAATACCCGGCGTAGAAGCTCATGGCACAGGCTCAATCTCATTGGAAGTCGTCTTCGGTTCACCAGAAAACTTCCGACGTGAAGACTTGATCTTCAATATTGTCCCATTCCGAACTGGCTACCACGCACTGCTCTGGCGGACCGCGTTTGCTTGTTTCAATGCGGTCCCAAACTACGCCCATCCAAAGATTAAGATGCCCGGTCCACGTGGTACCATAACGGTCAACGGAAGCACGGGACGCTCCCTCTGCACTGAGGGGCATACTATGGCAATCACAGCCGAGGTACAAAGCGGCCCCCTCAAGCCGCGTATGTCATCAGTCATTAAACAGCCGACCTCCACTACACAGGACCGGTCAATTTTAGAGCTGGATTAGCAGCTCCGCCTCCGTCGTTCGCCTCCTATACCCGTGGAATTTGCACCACGCATACATAATTATGCACTCAAAATACCTTGGTCATCGGCGGAGGCACAATACGAACAGGCCTACAAAGCGGCTCGTCCGAACTTTAACCTTTTCTCTTTTCCCTAACTACTTTCTTATCTTTCTGCCACATGTGAATCAATACATGTCCGTCCTATGGACTTGAAAGGACTCTTCATGAGCCCGGCTTTCCTACAAATAATCGGGGATTGCTCCCTTTAAGGAAGTCTTTTTCGCGGAAGTATAGGCAGCGCAGACGTGCGGCAGGAGGTCCACAAGGTTTTTTGTAGACCAAAAACTCTATCTGAAACCTATACAGAGCCTTTTTTTAGCCCTTGACCCCTGGCACGTAAGATGGCCTGGGTGGGGGTGTCATAATCTGTAAGATTACGTTTGACGTATCCATCAGATTTTAGTGAACATATTCCGTCTCCAACATTGCTTTTCCGCATACAAGCTTACCTTGCTTCTTCGGTTGTTTCACGCAGACACCTCGGCACAAATCGCCAAGGGCTTGATATGGCAACATGTGGGTTGCCGAAAGAAGTCTGAATAGCTCTATAGCATACTTCGGCGTCACGAGTTTGGCATTATATGCATCATCTCCAAATCATGTCTTTAGTCAATAGTTGGGTTGCCTGGCTCCTGTGCTTGCTACCCTATGTTCCGTCTTATCGGCTAGGGTAGTAAAGGGAGAACTACTGCGATTGTGTTTCCCGTTCATCTTGTCAAACACCTCAGTAGAGAAAGCCGAAAACTGACTGTCATGATGCGGCGAGAGCTGGTCAACCACTCGGCGACTTATCGGATTCTTTTGCGATTTCTTCCGTATTACACGAAGGACCGTCTTTCTGGTCACCTATGTAACGCACACCATATTTGGATAACTGTGTACATACCAGGGGCTACATCGTAGACCCACCGTAAAACTCCTATGGCTAAGTGAAGGTGTTAAATCCCTATAGTCTGATTGCCTAGTTCGCTGCACTGACACCTCCGTTCCAGACCAAGACATTGGGTCAAGAGTGATCAGGTGCTATTCCGAACACCCCCTATTATATGCGAGGGGGCTGAAGCCGACGACTGGCAAACTTTCAGGTTATAAGAAACGGCCGCACAGGAGGATGTAAATGACAAAGATCTGCAACTTCCGTAGCTTGGGCGGTCGCCATGGACGTACCAACCTGTGTTTGAATTAATTAGGTTACTTCCTGAGCATATCTTTTTGATCCTCTGATCGCCTCCCTATGGAAGCCAGCCAGAGCCTCAGGGGCTACTATCTGTACACGGGCGCATTGTGCATGTAAAAATAGCTAAGCTATTACATTACATACCTCGAAGCCTCTCAACAGGCCCACGAAAGCTTCATTCAATCCGCTTTTCGCAGAAAGAACCCTTTCAACTACTGTACCCATTAAGGTACGATGTTCCTCTGAGATGGACACACTTTGTAATGTGCTCATCAGAGTATCCGGCACCTCCGGATTCCTGGAGGCTGATGCGGGAGCATGCATTCCCTTCAAAGGGGTACATCGGCTTAACCCTAGAGTCGTCTTCGGCTGTAAGCTGGATAGTTCGGGGCCTTCATTGTTGGCCCCCGTAGGGGCTGAGCCCCCTGGACCCTTGACGATCGAAGTACCACCCTCGGGCGTTGTTTTCATTGTCCCCCGTGCCACTTGATGGTCAGGGGAGAATCTCCGAGATGAAACCTCTAAATCGTCCGCCCTAAGAGGTGACGAAGCATGAGAAGGCATCTCGCTTTCCATCATCCCCGGAGTTAAGTCTCAGGAGGCCTGTCGGGGTGGACTGTAGGCCGAACTGCAAGCATATAGTTTAAATGTTACCCCTGCAACCCGAAAGGAACAGGATATGTCTAAAGCATCCTTGTTCACTTACGATTCGGCAAGGGGCTTATCCTTGGAGAGGTGCCTTGCGATGACATCGGCTTCGGAACCTGAACCATATGGTTGGAGTACCTTCCCTCTCTTGGGTGCTTTCACCTCCAAGTTTTCGGGTGCAGTCCTTTTCCTCCCATAAGGGGAAGGGATATCACCTTCTCCCTTCCCTTCGTCTGTCGAAGAGGGAGCTTCAGTCTCCCCGGACGTAGTGTACGGCATACCTGTAGAGTGGAGGCCGCTTTGGGCCTCTTTGCTCTTCTTCTTGTCCTCTGGTGCTGGCACTTGATACGGCACCGGGACCAACATCCTCGTCAACACAAGATCGACCAAGTCTTCGGGAAGTGGAGCTGAACACCTAATTCGTTCCGCCTTCTTTATCTAGCCCTAGTCAAAGATAGAGCTCTCAGTACTTCGATATGGGATAATCAACAGAGTTGCAGGCAGAAATTGGGTGCTTACGGGGTATCCGGATGGTTGCAGTCAAGACTGATGTCCTCTGATGTGTCCGGCCACTGCTTTTGAGTCTTGAAGAATAGTTTCCACATCCCTTCGTGCGTTGTGCCGAAGAATGGCTGAAGTGTCCGTTGTCCTTCCGTATTGCACCCCCACATATGGAGAGGCCGCCGCTGGCACGGGAGGATCTGGAGGACAAGCATCACTTGGATCACGTTAATAAGGCCAACGTCCCTTTTGAGGATACTCCGGATACGACTTTGCAGCGTCCGAACTTCATCGGCTGATCCCCAGTCAAGCCCCTTATTTATCCATGATGCGAGCTGCAATGGAGGGCCAGATCAGAACATAGGTGCGGCTGCCCATTTGGTGCCGCGTGTTCAATGATATAGAACCACTCCTGTTGCCAAGTTGGAGGTTTCCGTGAAGGTGCCTTTTGGCCAGGTAGTGTTCGCAAGCTTGCTCACCATAGCACTTGTGACGCCTCGGATCTGATGCGCCAGGTGTTCGCCAGTTATTTGCCGTCGTTGCCATGTCATTTGCTTGCGTGTCGCATCTTGCCATGTCATCATCCGCACTGCATCATCATATTTTTTTCGAAACTTGCATCCGTCCGGGTTCTCCGAGTTCACTCCCTTGTCCGTTCTGAGACCAACCACACTTGCACGCGCCTGCGGCATGTCCGAAATATTATTTTATAAGTGGCCGAGAAATGTTCTCGGAATGGGTTGAAAGTTGGCATGTGGTGTTGTTTTGTTGTTAGTAGGTCGCCTGCCAAATTTCATCGCATTCGGAGTCCGTTTGATAGCTCAACCGTTAAACATATAGCGGTACCGTTGCCGGTATTTTCGTCGGACGTTTTCGGTCTCCGGAAACAGTTGCCGGGCTGCACTCCTCTCCTCTCCTCTCCTCTCAGCCCAACCACTCTAGCACAGTCCGAAAACCCCCTCTCCTCAGTCCACCTAGGTCCCCTAACCCCTCTCTCTCGATCGGATCCGTCGGATCGCGATCGGAGGCCTCGGAAACCCCTCCTAACCCCCCTTAAACCCTAACCTTCTCTATATATACACCCCCCCTTCCAAATTGGGCATCCCTAGCCCCTACACCTACCTCTAGCCTCCCCCCTCGGATCAGCCGCCGCCACCACCTCGAAATCCGCGTCGCCAGCCACATCCAACCACCTCCCCCTCGTTTTCAGCGCCGGCCCTCTCCTCCGCCGCCACTTGGCGCTGTCCCCACTGCCAAGTCAGCGCAGCCGCCCGCTCCACCAATCTCAGGCCTCCACGTCGCCTCCCAGCGCCCCACTTCGCCGCGGCCCTCAGGGCCCAACTGGAGCCCGCTCCGAGCCCATCCAGGGCCCGAGCCGCCCGCACCCGTGCCCCGAGGCCCTCTCCATCGCCGCCTTCGCCCCGTGACTCTGGCCGCCGGCGCCCGCCTCCCGGTGCCTCCCCGCCGCAGGCCGCCTCCCTCGCCGCCTTGCAGCCCCGCCGCCGGCGACCTCCCAGGCCGGACCTCGCTTCCTCCGTCGCCCAGGTCACGCCGCCGTCGCCTTGCTCCTCCTTCTTCTTCTCTCTCCCTCTCTCACCGGATCTCTCTCTCTCACCGAACTCTCTCTCTCTGCAGTAGGAACCGCCGCCGCCTTGGAGACCTCGTCACCGGCCTCCTCGGCCTCGCCGTCGCCGGATCCGGGGGCCCCATGCCCGGATCTGCCCGTTTCCATCGGAATCCGCTCCGCGCAGCCCCGCCCTCGCCTGCTTGCCGCCGTTGCCGCCCCTGCCTCGTACCCGCTCGGGAGCAGGGGGCACGGCGCCACCAGCCCGCTCGCGCCCACGTGGGCCACCGCTTCCCGAGCCGGCCCAGATCCGCGGCCCAGTCCAGCTTCCCAGGCCCATGCCCCGGCCTGCCTCCTCCTCTCCACAGTGCCGGGCCGAGGCCCTTGGTGAGCGCCCAGCCGCCCCTTGTTTCGGCCCAGTGTTGTTTTTTTCTGTTCCAGCAAATTTTCTCTTTTATCCAGTGATTTACAGATTTGCAGAAAACCCCTCATACATCATGCATTTAATAACTCACAAATGGTGCATCGGTTTAAAATAATTTATATATAAAAATGCTCAGAAAATTGTGTAGTTTAATAATATCCAACTTTCATGCATGTTTAAAATGTTTAACTTGCTGTTTGTTTAAATTTGCACAAATGCCATGTTAAAATGATTTAATTCATAACTAATTAACCGTAACTCGGATTTAAATAAATTATATATGTAAATGGGGTGGAAAAATGCCTAGTTTAACATGTTGCACTTTATTTTCCTGTTTAACAACATTAAAATTGTGTTTTAGGCAGAACAGTGCCAAATTCTATATATGCATATGAGGGTTTTTCCGGAATTGTTGTTTGTTGTTCCGCCCTCATTTAAATTGCCTAGATAGGTAGTTTTGTTGTGCTTCACCCCTTGCCATGTTAAAAACATTTAATATTGTTGGGCACATAATCGAGAGAGAACTAAATATTTGTTGTGGTGTTTCGTCAATATGCAACTCGTTGCATATTGAACTCCACTTAATTTGTAGAATTGTCTGTTGCACCTTGCCATTCCATGCATATTTAAACCGGACATGCATCATACTTGGTTGTGCATCATGTCATATTCATGTGCTGGTTGTTTACTATGTTGTGTGTTTCTTTCCGGTGTTGCTTCTTCGGGTTGATTCCGTTATCATCGCGTTTGTGAGGATTCGTTCGACTTCGTCCGTTTGTCTTCTTCATGGACTCGTTCTTCTTCCTTGCGGGATTTCAGGCAAGATGACCATACCCTCGAAATCACTTCTATCTTTGCTTGCTAGATTGCTCGCTCTTTTGCTATGCCTTTGCTGCGATACCTACCACTTGCTTATCATGCCTCCCATATTGTGAAACCAAGCCGCTAACCCACCTTGTCCTAGCAAACCGTTGTTTGGCTATGTTACCGTTTTGCTCAGCCCCTCTTATAGCGTTGTTAGTTGCAGGTGAAGATGAAGTTTTGTTCCTTGTTGGAACATGGAGATGTTGTTCCTTGTTGGAACATGTTTACTTGATGGGATATCACAATATATCTTATTTAATTAACGCATCTATATACTTGGTAAAGGGTGGAAGGCTCGGCCTTATGCCTGGTGTTTTGTTCCACTCTTGCCGGCCTAGTTTCCGTCATATCGGTGTTATGTTCCCGGATTTTGCGTCCCTAACGCGGTCGGGTGATTTATGGGACCCCCTTGACAGTTCGCTTTGAATAAGACTTTTCCAGCAGGCCCAACATTGGTTTTACCATTTGCCTACCACCTATCCCTTTCCCTTGGGTCTGATCAACCCGAGGGTCATCTTTATTTAGCCCCCCCGGGCCAATGCTTGTCTAAGTGTTGGTCCGACCCGAGCAGCCTGCGGGGCCCCCTCAAGGAAACTTGAGGCCTGGTTTTACTCGTAGCTTGACTTATCCGGTGTTGCCCTGAGAACGAGATATGTGCAGCTCCTATCAGGATGCCGGCGCATCGGGCGGTTTTGCTGGACTTGTTTTATTACTGTCGAAATGTCTTGTAGCCGGGATTCCGAGACTGATCGGGTCTTCCCGGGGAGAAGGAATATCCTTCGTTGATCGCGAGAGCTTATCATGGGCTAAGTTGGGACACCCCTGCAGGGTTTTGAACTTTCGAAAGCCGTGCCCGCGGTTATGGGCAGATGGGAATTTGTTAATGTCCGGTTGTAGAAAACCCGAAGTCGATCTTAACTAAAATACACCAACCGCGTGTGTAACCGTGATGGTCTGTTCTCGGCGGGGTCCGGGAGGTGAACACGGTTGTTGGAGTTATGTTTGACGTAAGTAGTTTAGGATCACTTATTGATCATAGTTGTTCGACCGTGCTTTGCCTTTCTCTTCTCGCTCTCATTTGCGGATGTTAGCCACCATATATGCTAGTCGCTTGCTGCAGCTCCACCTCACTACCCTGTCCTACCTTTAAGCTTAAATAGTCTTGATCTCGCGGGTGTGAGATTGCTGAGTCCTCGTGACTCACCAGATACTTCCAAACCAGTTTGCAGGTGCCGCTGAGTCCGTGCATGTGACGCACTCGAGCTCAAGGAGGAGCTCAATGAAGATCTTGTCCTTTGTGTTGTTTCGTTCTAGTCGATCAGTAGTGGAGCCCAGTTGGGGTCGATCTTGGTCCTTTTGTCGCTTTTGGGGTTTCTTCTTTTATTTTGGCTCCGTAGTCGGGCCCTGATTGTAACTGTATGATGTATTGTTTTATTCATGTATTTGTGTGAAGTGGCGATTGTAAGCCAACTATGTATCTCTTTCCCTTATGTATTACATGGGTTGTGTGAAGATTACCTCACTTGCGACATTGCTTTCAATGCGGTTATGCCTCTAAGTCGTGCTTCGACACGTGGGAGATATAGCCGCATTGAGGGCGTTCACAGCACTACCGCACTTCGCTTGCTCCCCGTTAACTAGCTTCAGCTTCACATTGAAAGTCTTGAGCCATAGGCCGAAGTGTGGGGGGATGGAGAGGAAGGCTTCGCACATGACGACGAACGCCGAGATGTGGAGAAAAGAGTCCGAAGCTAGATCATGAAAATCTAGCCCATAATAGAACATGAGGCCGCGCACGAAGGGGTGAAGAGTGAACCCTAGCCTGCGGAGGAAGTGGGAGATGAATACAACCGTCTCGCCGGATTTTGGTGTGGGGATGACCTACCCTTTAGTAGGGAGCATGTGGGGGATTTCCGCAGTCAGGTACCTCGCCTTCCGAAGCTTCGCAATATCCTCCTTGGTGACCGAGGAGGCCGCCCACCTACCTTGGGAGATGGATCTAGACATAACTAGAGGTACTGGTAACAATGGAAGAAATCGAATCCTGGGCGCTGGAGCCTGAGGTTGGGAAGGTTGAGGAAGAGGCAGGCGTGGGGGCAGAAAGACGGGTCTATTCCCCTTTATAAAGGGGAAGAATATCGAACACCTCCTCACGGGCCTTAAAGCTCACCTATTCTCAAGGAATCGCCAACAACACGGTTGGATTACCCACACCCATATTAATGAGGATCACGTGACAAGGGGACACGATCTCTGCTTCGACAAGACTTGACAATGGAAACTACACCTCAAAACATGGAGCGGGAGGCTAAAAACGGTTCGAAATAATAACCGGGCGGAGACGTGGCGTCTCACTATAGAAGATGTCAGTAGATGGGACTTGTTAAATATGATACTCTCTGTGGTTGTGTGGGGTATTTGTTTTACAGAGCCGGACACGTTTTCTGTGTTCGAGGACTCTTTGGAGTATTCGGAGGAGGAACCCGCCTTGCAATGCCGAAGACGATCTGCGCGCCGGACACATCGTCATTGAAGCCTGGTTCAGGGGCTACTGAGGGAGTCCTGGATTAAGGGGTCCTCGGGCGTCCGGGCTGTGTGACGTGGGCTGGACTGATGGGCCATGAAGATACAAGACAAAAGACTTCCTCCCCGTGTCCGGATGGGACTTTCCTTGGTGTGGAAGGCAAGCTTGGCATTCAGATTTGAAGATTCCTTCCTCTGTAAACCGACTCTATATAACCCTAGGCCCCTCTGGTGTCTATATAAACCTGAGGGTTTAGTCCGTAGAGGCAATCACAATCATACAGGCTAGACACTAGGGTTTAGACATTACGGTCTCATGGTAGATCAACTCTTGTAATCCTCGTATTCATCAAGATCAATCAAGCAGGAAGTAGGGTATTACCTCCATCAAGAGGTCCCGAACCTGGGTAAACATTGTGTCCCCCGCCTCCTGTTACAATCGACCTTAGACGCATAGTTCGGGACCCCCTACCCGAGATCTGCCAGTTTTGACACCAATAGCGTCCACGCGCAAGCGGGCGGCTGGTGGCAGCGGACGGGGCGGCTGTAGCAAGGGCTAGAGGGCATGGCCGGAGGGGTTGCAGGACTAGGCCCAAGTACGGCGGTCGCGAGCGGCTGCGGTGTGGCGCTCGCAGGCCTGGCAACAGCGGCAGCAAAGCAGCAACGGTAGCAGGGGAGCGCGGACGAAAGTGGCGGGTTGCGACGGGCGCGGCTCGTGCGGTGGGGCGCAGACGGAGGTGAACATGGGCGAGGCGCGGGGCGAGGGCATGCACGGGTGCGGCCAGGTCGGCAAGAGGCGCGACGAGCCTGGTCAGGGGCGCGCGCAAATGGAGCTTCGGCCATGGAGGTGGATCGACGTCCTACGACGACCAAATTGAGGGGCAAACAGGGAGAACGGGGAGAGGAGCTCAAGGTGAGCCGGAAGAGGTGCCCGAGGAGGTCGGGGGTGTAGTGAACGCGATGAATTCGTCGACGGCGTCACGGTGGCCAGAGGTTGGAGACGACGTTGATCCGGTTGTTGCGGTGGCTCTGAGGTCGAATCCTTCCATGTAGTCGTCGTAGCGATGCAGACGGTGCTCCTGATGTAGTCTCAGATGGTGGGAGGTCGTTGGGGCCTGCACGGAGGAGGTCGTGGCGATGGCAGTTCAAGTGTGCACGGGGAAGAAGGGGAGCGACACGAGGGCGAAGGGAAAGCGAGCCTAGGTCAAGCCAGGGGCTGAGGACGGTCTTGTAGTTGTCGGGGAGTGGCGGATGGCCGCCCCGTGGCCTATCTGAGCCGTAGATGTCGCACGGGCATCCACCGAGCTCTGATGAACAGAGGTAGGGGAAATCCCCAGATGGGCTAGGCCGTGGCACTGTGCAACTAGAGCCTAGTTGCACAGTAGCTTCTGGCCTTTTTCACTTTCCTTTTATTTCTTAGCTGTTTTCCAATTTCTCTCTCTGTTTTGCATTTTCTTTAAGTACCAAATGAGATTTGTTTTGAAACTTGGCACATAAATCTAACACAATACCTTGAGATGGAACAAAACGGCTGGGGTTAAAAGGAGTTGGCTAACCAATTTTAGAAATGGAAAAGGTGTCGGTGTACTAGAGTAGGGTACCCTAGTATCCCGAACTTGTGCACGGGCAGTCGCAGCGTCCCGCGGCAAGGCTTGCCGGGTGACCGCCAACGTCCTCCGTGGTTCCTTTGGAGCCATTCAAGAACAAAGTATTTAAGCCAAGGAGACAAGTCCCCGGCAAGAGGAGCTTGCCGGGAAGGCCACTCAAGGCACAAGACCCCGGCAAGAGGAGCTTGCCAGGAAGGCCAACCAAGGCATCTCAAGAAACTTGTCGCGACGCGCCACGCGTCCCGACAAGACCCGGCGAGCGACAAGCTCCCGGACGCGTCAAGACAACGGCCGCGGCAAGGCGTTTGCCGCGGCAAGCAACCACTCTGTACCTGCGCTCCAGCACACCCACCTACGTGTCGCTCTGGGACCCTTCCAGGCGTACGTGGCGGGAGCCTGTGCAGCTAGGGATACACTATGGCAAGCGGCGCTGACAAGATCGCCATCGTGGCGAGCGGTGGCACCCCTGACGGTCCCTTTTCTGCACTGTTTGGGCGACGTAGATAGGCATTTAATGCCCTTGTCCCCTGCCGTCAGGGTTAGGTATGATACACTATGTACGTAGCTGTACCTACCGCAGCACCTTTCCATTTTTTCCCTTGCCTACGTTGCCACCTCTTGGAGACCCCTTGAGCATATAAAAGGAGGCCCATGCACAACGTAGAAGGGGAGGACGAACAGTAGAACACTCACGCTCGGTCTCGTTAGCTGCTGGTGTGTACTGTAGCACTCAGCGCTCCCGAGCAAGAACTCAATACAATCCACAAAGCAGCAGTAGGAGTATTATCTCTCCGGAGAGCTCCGAAGCTGGGTAAAACCCCTCGTGTGCCTCGCCTTGATCCGCTCTTTGCGCGGCCTCCGCCCCCCGCCGAACCGAAAGGGGCTCCGTCCCCATAGGTGCTCGCGGAGTCAGAATCCCCGACATCTTTGGCGCGCCAGGTAGGGGGCGTCGAGGTTGTGTGAACCTTATCCGGAGTCCACACAAGCTAGATCTTCATCGATTTCATCGACATGCCGCCGAAGAAGAAGGCCTCAGAAGCGGTTGTTCCGTCCGCGTCGAACCCACCGCCGCCGGAGCAAACGGCTGGAGGGGAAGACGCCGGCGGAAGAACGGGCGCCGACGAGGGAGCCCACGGTGCAGCCAGGTCCAAGGACAAGGCTGCGCTGCCTGTCGGCGGCATAGCAGGCTCCCACGATGACCGGGCGTCCGTGGATGCTCCGCGCCCGTCTCAGGAAGCGCGGGACCAGCAGCGTCGTGGTACTCACGGTACCATACGCTCGCTGGACCCAAATCGAGCTGGCGGATCTGGGGATGCTCAAGGCCAGCATGCACGCCAACGTGCTGGCGCGAGCGAGGCACGGTCGCCTGGACGGAATACTGCTCCTTCTAACGTCGTTGGAAGTCCGAGCATATCCCGTTCCTCGCACCGTTCGCCACCGCTACCCGCCACTCCAGCAGAAGCTTTGGCGCGAGCTCAACTGCTCCTAGACTTCCCTCCAACGCCAGACAAGATCAAAGACTGGAGGGCCACCATTCAGAGCCTCATCGGCTTCGCCAACGGCGACACTCCACGGCAGCCGACCACATCGCAGCCGCGGCAAGCCAGCCAGGTGCGAGCCGATGGCGACAAAACCGGTGGGGGTGCAACCACCGTGCACTCTCCGCCTCGAAGGCCAAGATCGCCGACTCGCCGGGTCCACCGCGACAGCGACTCCACCGCTTCATGAGATCCGCAAACTCGTCGCGATCAGCGCCACGTTCTTCACGAACGATAGCAAGAAGACGCTCGTACTCGCATCGAGCGCCGCAGAGAAGCGCGACGTCAATCAGACCGGCGCGCTGGGCCCACTGTCGACATGCAAGCGCCAGGGGAACCAGGCGACTTGTCGTACGCGGTAGGTTTCCCTGCGTTGACTCGTGAGCTGCGGCAAGTCCAGTGGCCCAGCACGAAGAATTTCAAGCCAGACGTACCAGAGAAGTACGACGGCAGGTTGCATCCGTCGGAGTTCCTCAGCATCTACACCATCGCAGTGCAGGCTGCCGGGGGGCGAGACGACAAGATCCTTGCCAACTACTTCCCGCTGGTGCTTAAACCCAACGTCAGGTCCTGGCTCATGCACTTGCCGAAAAACTCCATATCTTCCTGGGCAGACCTATGCCATCAGTTTGTCGGCGCCTTTACGGGCGGCCACAAACCTCATGGCCAGGAGAGTGACCTTCACCTGCTTGCCCAGAAGGAAGGAGAGCCCTTGCGCAAGTACATCTAGAGATTCAGCCAAGTGCAACGCAACATCCCGGATGTCCACCCTGCCGCGGTCATTAGCGCGTTCCACCAGAACGTGCGTAACCGCAGGATGCGGGAGGAGATGGCGACGTGCAAGATCAGAGACGTCAGCGAGCTATATGCTCTGGCCGATAGGTGTGCACGTGCTGAGGAAGGGAGGAAACTCCCCGGAGAGAATACAGGAACGGGAGGATCTGACAGTGAGGATGCTGCCCCGACAAATAAAAACCGGCGGCGGAACAACAGGAAGAGGATGAGGAGAAGACCGCGTTCATCACTCCATGTGGCACGTACTGTTTCG
Source organism: Aegilops umbellulata (assembly GCA_032464435.1). Lineage (NCBI taxonomy): Eukaryota > Viridiplantae > Streptophyta > Magnoliopsida > Poales > Poaceae > Aegilops > Aegilops umbellulata. Next base: position 230,539,846 of record CP136060.1, read on the forward strand.
TACGGATGCCTTTCGGTTTGAAGAATGCTGGTTCAACATTTGCAAGAGTAGTCCATACTGCTTTTGAACCGCAAATACACAGAAATGTGGAAGCCTACATGGATGACATAGTGGTCAAGAACAGGGACAAAGCAACTCTGATTCAAGATCTAGAAGAGACTTTTGCAAATCTGCGCAAGATCAGCCTCAAGCTCAACCCCGAGAAGTGCATGTTTGGAGTCCCTTCCGGTAAGCTTCTCGGGTTCTTCGTGTCTCAGAGGGGAATTGAAACCAATCCCGACAAGATCAAGGCCATTGAGCAGATCGAAGCACCGAAGTGCGTCAAGGATGTGCGGAAACTCGCCGGCTGCGTGGCGGCTCTCAGCAGGTTTATCTCTAAGTCTGCTAAGCGCGCCCTACCGTTTTTCAAAATTTTGAAAAAGGCAGGTCCAATGAAATGGACTCCGGAAGCGGAGGCTGCGCTGCAGGACTTGAAGAGATACCTGTCCTCCACTCCAATACTTGTCGCACCTAAGCCACAAGAGAAGTTGCTGCTGTATCTGGCGGCAACCAATCAAGTGGTTAGTGCTGCGTTAGTAGCGGAGAGGGAGGCAGATGATGAGCCAGCAACCACGACTAGCACATCCAGCGACAAGCAGGGGGCTTCCCCGACAAGCTCTGGTCCCGACAAAGATGGATCTGCGCAGATGAGCGAAGAGATACAGCAGAAGAGAATGGTGCAGCGCCAAGTCTACTTTGTCAGTTCCCTTCTGCAGGGGGCTAGGTCAAGGTACTCTAGTGTGCAGAAATTGCTTGTTGGCCTTCTCATGGCCTCGAGAAAGCTGCGCCATTACTTCCAAGCACATGAGATCACAGTTGTCACTCGCTTTCCGCTGAAGAGGATACTGCAGAATCCCGAAGCAACAGGCAGGATTGTTGAGTGGGAACTGGAACTGTCAAGCTTTGGCCTCAAGTTTGAGAGCACTTCAACTATCCAAAGCAGAGCATTGGCAGAATTCATACCAGAGTGGACGCCAACACCAGATGAAGAAATTCCAGAAACGAGCATCCCCGTCAAGGAAGTAAGCAAAGAGTGGCTGATGTACTTTGATGGTGCTTTCTCGCTGCAAGGCGCCGGTGCTGGCGTGCTGCTTGTCGCACCCACCGGAGAGCACCTCAAGTACGTAGTCCAGATGCACTTTCCCAAGGAGCAAGCAACCAACAATACTGCAGAGTATGAAGGATTGGCCGGTCTTAGGATCGCAGCAGACCTTGGGATCAAGCAGGTCATTGTCAGGGGTGACTTGCAGCTTGTCGTCCGCCAAGTGAACAAGAATTATCAGAGTCCAGTGATGGAAGCTTACGTTGATGAAGTGAGGAAGCTAGAAGAGCGCTTTGTCAGCCTACAGATGGAACATGTTCCAAGAGCTCAGAACGACATTGCTGACGGCCTGTCAAAGTGCGCAGCACTTAAGTTACCTGTGGAACCAGGGATCTTTGTGCTCAAGCTGACTCAACCGTCTGTGATGCCATCAACTGGACAGAGCAAGAAGAGGAAGTTGATTTCTGGTGACTATTTTTGGGCAGAGCTTCCCGAAGCCGCCGCCAAGAAGGTCCCCAAGATCAACGCCAAGAGTGCTGAGGAGCAGTCTGCTCTGACAAGCCCCAGGGTTTGTTTCATTGTAGCAGACGCTCCCGACAAGTTTTGCTCCGGCAAGCTTGCCGGGGAACGTCAAGCTCCGGCTGAGCCGCAGGTTCTCGTCGTAGAAGCGGATGTTCCCGCAGCAGCAGATATGCCTTTAGTCCTTGCTGTCGAGCCACAAGCTCCAGCATGGGCACAGCAGATCGTCCGTTTCCTCTAGATAGGAGAACTTCCGAAGAGCCAGAAGAAGCGTAAAGAGTAGCCCGGCAATCAAGTATGTACCAGTTCGTCGACAACGCACTGTACAGAAGAAGACTCAACGGTGTGAAATTGAAGTGTATTCACAGGGAAGATGGACAGAAGCTGTTGGCAGATATACATGGAGGCGTATGTGGTCACCACATTGGCGCAAGAGCACTTGCCGGCAAAGCGTTCCGGCAAGGTTTCTTTTGGCCGACCGCCCTCCAGGATGCAACTGCACAAGTAACCAAGTGTGAAGCGTGCCAGTTCCATTCCAAGCAGATACACCAGCCAGCTCAAGCTCTCCAGACGATCCGTTTATCCTGGCCATTTTCGGTCTGGGGGCTCGACATTCTCGGCCCCTTCCCCCGAGCAGTCAGGGGCTTTGAGTACTTGTACATTGCAATCGACAAGTTCACAAAGTGGCCGGAAGTGGAACCAGTGAGGAAGGTGACATCATAGTCAGCAGTCAAGTTCTTCAGGTCGATTGTTTGCCGCTTCGGGATCCCTAACAGGATCATCACCGACAACGGTACACCATTCACGAGCCGCACCTTCATGCAGTACGTCCAAGATCTTTGCGCCAAGGTCTGCTTCGCTTCTTTTGCTCACCCCAGGAGCAACGGTCAAGCGGAGAGGGCAAATGCTGAAGTGCTGCGTGGGCTCAAGACCAGGACTTTCGACAGGCTGCACAAGTGCGGAAGAAACTGGATTGAGGAGCTGCTGGTGGTTCTTTGGTCGATCAGGACGACGCCAAATCTAGCCACTGGCCAGACACCTTTCGCTCTAGTCTATGGAGCAGAGGCAGTTATCCCCATGGAACTCGTATATGGGTCACCTCGAGTGCTCGCTTATGATGAGCTTGAGCAAGAGTAGCTGCGACAAGATGACGCGCCGCTCCTTGAGGAAGACCGTCTTCAGGCTGTTGTGCGAGCTGCTTGCTACCAGCAAGCTTTGCGCCGCTACCATAGCCGCAAAGTTAACGCCAGAAGTCTCGAGGAAGGCGACCTTGTTCTTTGGCGCGTTCATTCCGCCAAGAATTCCAACAAGTTGACGCCAAAGTGGGAAGGCCCTTACCGGGTGAAACGAGTCACTAGGCCTAGCGCTGTCCGCCTTGAGACCGAAGATGGCTTTCCAGTGAGCAACTCCTGGAACATCGAGCATCTTCGTAAGTTTTACCCGTAAGGGTCCGGCAACCACCTTTTTGTACAAGTCTTGCCGCTGTTGCATGTAATCCTTTGTACAAAGCCAGGCGCAGACCCTGTGCATAAATAAAGCTCGCGTGCTCCGCACACCTTGTCAATTTCATGCTTTTTTGCATGAATTATCTGACACTTTGTGCAGTGAACACCCCCGGTAAGCAATAACGAGCCATAAGGCTCCATATAATTATTTTCTCTACTTTCTTTTTTCTCAAGGAAATGAAGGCTCCTTCGCCCACAAGTTTGCCGGGGGGAAGGGGAAGATAATGGTATGGACCAGGCGTCGTTCAAGAAAGTTTCACCTTGCCGGGAAGCAAATGACAGAAAAGCTAAGTTGCCAAAGTTTGAGCAATCAGATTTTTTAAATTTAAGTTATTTTCCTTGAACGACCATGCTTTGTATGGAAAACCTGTGCGCGAAGGAACCGACTCATGGCTAGTTGCGCCCTTACTTTGTTTCGAGTTCACTCAACAGTTTAAGTGTGCTGCGACTAGAGTCGCGCCCTTACTTTGTTTCGAGTTCACTCAACAACTTAAGCGAGCTGCGGCTAGTTACGACAAGGTTTCTTGTCGGCAACGGCACTGCCAGCAGGCTGCTGACGTCCCGCACACAGCGCTCACGGCAAAGGTGCCTACGCCGGCAAGTTCCCTAAAAGCGTAGGTCAAAAACATACAAAGGAAGGAATCAAGTAAAGGAAATAACATTGCAATTGCTACCCAAAATAAAGTTATATATTACAAGATAGCTTGTCGCGGCTCTAATAGACTGTTTTCATAACATGATTAGCAGCGACAAGAAAAGAAGAAAACGGGCGGCCTAGTCCACGCGATCGCCCTCAACCCTCTTGATCCCGCTCACCTTGTCCACAATGGGTGCGACAAGGTACTTGAGCGCCTCCAGATCAGCTTCCGCCGGCAGGGATCTGAGGACATTGGTGAGGTTGAGGCCCGGGTTGCGGAAGGCTACCTTCACCAACACCTTCTGAAGAGCTCCCGCGCAAATCTTGCACGACTCGTCGGCCAGCTGCTTTGGGATCCTTTCCCGGAGTCGCTGGAGGGTCGTCGCCACGCCTTTGAAGAACAGAGTGAGCGTGGCGCTGGATGGGAGGGTCTCATCGAAGGGATACCCGAGATCCCCCATCCCCAGCTGCGCCAGCTCCTTGTCGATGTCTGCGACAACATTCACAAGACCCTCCGTCCACTGCTCCACAGTCTCTCTAAAATCATTCTGGGTGGCGGCAATGCTCTCCAGCAGCGCCTTGTCGGCCTTGATCTCCTTCTTCAGGGACGCCTCCTGCTCCCTGGCGCCGTCCAGCGTTTTGGTCAAAGCAGCCACCTTCAGCTCTAGATCGACATAGGAATCCTTGGCGGCGCTAAGCTCCTTGATCTTCTCGGCGAGACGACCCTGCAGCTCGCCAAAGGTGTAGGCGTCCTTCTCGCGCTCGTGCTTGAGCGCGGCAAGCGCTTCACCGCTCGCCTTGAGATCAGTCTCCAGCTGCGCCACCTTCGTCTCCGATTCCTTCTTGGAGGCCTCGGCAGCTGCGGCAGCGTCCTTTGCTTCCTTGAGAGCTCTGCTGGGTGTTTGCTTGCGCGCAGCAAGCTCCTCTTTCTGGCTGTCCAGGCTGGCCTTCAGCTGCACCAATTCGCCCTCCCGCGCAGATAGCTCCTCGGCGGCAAGCCGCTGTTGCTCTGCAACTTCTGCCTTCTCGAGGATGAAGGCCTTCTGTGCCTCATCGAGCTGCACACCCTCCGCCGCCAGCGACCGGAGAGCTGCCTGGTTGAGACCTCGGAGCTCCTCCGCGCGCTTCTCCATGTCCACTCCCGCCTTCACGACAAGCGCTTCGCGGGACTCCAGTTTGGCTTGTCGAGCGCGGTAGAGCGACACCAGCTTCCGCAGCAGTCGCTCCTCCTCAGGCTCGTTGCTGCTACTGCTTGGCGCGTCGACAAGCGTCAGCCCAGCAGAGGCGAGCACCTCCACGTCAAAGCTTTCTCCTTCGACCGGCGCCCTGGACGTTGACGCCCAGGGGAGGTTGATGAAGACGCCATCGTCGGCCTTCAAGTAGACGCCTGGCTGGGGCTCTTCGGAGCCTGACGTTGCGGCAGCGGCGGGAGGATCAGCAGTCGGTGTAGCGCCTGTCGCTCCTGCGGCCTCAGGGTCGTCAGTGCGATCACCGGACCCCTCGTCAGCTGCTGCGGCAGCAGCCTTGGCGGCCTCTTCGCCGACGGGATCATCAGCGCCGATCGCTTCTTCGGTGGCGGCGGCATCATCAGCAGCAACCTCGGTCTCCATCAGCTCCGCAGTAGATGGATCTGACGGCTGGAGAAGGAAGAAAAAGTCAAGCAGATATCCAAAAAGTAGAACGAGCGAAGAAGAACCCAAGGGGAGTTCAGAAGCAAGAAGTACCTGTACCAGGCTCGGCAGTTGGGATCTCCGCTGCCGGGGGGTCGCTGGTACTGTCTCTTGGCGGAGACTTCTCCCTCGTCAGAGACTTCTCCCTTGCCGGGGAGATCTCCCTTGTCGGAGACTTCTCCCTTGCCGGGGAGCTCTCCCTTGTCGGAGGATTCTCCTTTGCCGGAGAACTCTCCCTTGGCGGCGTAGTCGAAGCAGATGGCATGTCAGGGGCGGCGTCCGGACGCTCCTGGTGGGGCTGCTCTGCTCCTACACAAGCCAACAATCAGATATCAGCAAGCAAAGAGTATCCATGCGCGCCTAAGAGCGGGAAGTAAACTATATACTTACGCTGGGGGTTGCGCTGGGGGCTGCTCTGAAGAACAGCTGTCTGGTCCGGCAAGTTTGTCTCGGGCGCACCCCCTGCTGGCACGGTGGGGTCGTCCTCGATGACAATCACCGGGACCTTGGTTCTCTTTGCCGCTCTCTGGGCCAGAGTCCTAAAAAGGAATAAGTTCAGAGTGAAGCAAATGAGATACAAGACAAGACAGCAAGTATTGAAGACATACAAGTACAACAAGAATCTTACTCTTCTTCTTCCTCGTCGGAGCTGAGCGCGGAGAAGTCCAAGCCTAGCCCACCTCCGGCGCGAGGAGGCGGAGGAGTAGGATCCCTTGGCCGCTTGGCGGGAGCTGGAGCGGCGGACCGGGAGGACCCCGCCCCAGTTGCCGCTGCAGCGTGAGGTGCTTCCATGGCAACAGAACTTGCCGCGGTGGAGCGTGTCGTGCGGCGTGGCGGGGGTTGACTCGCCCGCCGCTCCGCTACGTCCCCGGCCTTGCGAAGACGCCTTCTTGGTGGATCCGGGGGCTCTGCTTGTGGAGCCGGGGGCTCTGCTTGCGGCAAGCTGTCCGAAGACGAAGAGGAAGAGGAGCCGATCTCCAACGAGCCGCTCGTATCCTCCGCGGGCCCGCTCGGCCCAATGTCATGTCCGGCAGGCTCTCCCCCGCCGGCCAGATCCTCTCGCTCGGCAAGGCTTGCTGCCTCTGCTGCCTCTGCCTCCTCCACGGTGAACCCAAACTCGCCCGCAGCTGCGGCTGCCGCCGCCTCTTCCAGCCTGGTGGCGATGCGCTTGAGCTCATCGTCGGTGGTGTCCCGGGTGAGGCCCCTCTTCTCATCGGCGTCGATCGGCACTTCTATCAAGTTATCAAAGAACGCTCGCACGACATCATCTGCAGGCTCTATCCAGGCTGGATCAATTCCATGCGAGTCGCACAGCGGCATCATTGCACGGATGCGGTCGAGCGAGGAGTTGTTGCATAGCGGAACGACGCCCCTCGGCAACCTGAACACTTCGGGATGTTGTGGGTCATACTTGAAAAGCTCCTGGAGCATCATGTTGAGCTCCAGGACAGTGAAGTTGAAGTTGAGGCCCGGCCAAAACCTCATGATATCCGCCGTATTCTGGAACTCCCAGGCGGGCCTCCTCCTCTCCTGCAGGGGGGCGATGCGGCGGCGGAGGAAATCTGCGCCAACCGCTCCTATAGTAAGCCCGGCAAGCCTGAGGCGTAGGATCCGGGCGACGGCAATCTTCAGTCTGTCATCTTCCGGGGCCAGGCTACTCCCATCACTGCCACGCACTACTGGAGTTTCGCGCAGAGCAGTAAACGGCTGCGGGTTCTCCTCGACAATCAGGCACCAGTCTGCCCTCCACTCCTCCCACTTGCTGCGGAACTCTCCATCCAGATAAGCATCCTTCTTGCCGGCTTTCGAGATCCAGGCAATTCCTCCGGATAAAGGCTCTCCTTTCTCAACCCGAGGCGAAAAGAAATGGCGGAAAAGGGCTACGTTTGGATGGACTCCGACAAAGTTTTCGCAGAGATGTGCGAAAACTGCCATGGTTAGGACAGCATTGGGGGTGAAGTCAAGGAGGTGGAGCCCGTAGGTGTTCATGACGTCACAAAAGAATTCAGAAAAGGGCGGGCCGAGCCCGCAATAGAAGAACAAGGCGAAGAAAGGGCACCCAGTGGGCTCCTTGTCCCAAGCAGTGGCTGGGAGTACCTTCGTGCGCGGATGTGCTCGCGTCCCCGTCGACCAGAAGAGGTAGAAGTCCTCCTTCAGCTCTTCCGCCTCAAGCCTCGGAGGGAAGATTTCCCGCTCCTTTCGCAGCGCCGCGAGCCGCTGCGCCTCGGCCAACTTCGCCTTCTCGGCTTTCGGAGCCATGGCGGAAATGGTGAGGGAGGACGACGACGTTGGTGGTGCTGGTGGCGATGGGGGCGGGGCACTGCTCTCCTTCGGCTTTCGGAAGAAGGGGAGTGGCGGAGATTCTCGAGGAAGGAATAGCAACGGGCAGATGGGCGAACTGCCCCTGTTTCCCCTGCTTATAAGGAGGGAGGGGCGGACGGTCCGCCTTTCCGAATAAAGAACCACCCACGACCTCTCCCACGACGCCGCAATCGACGCGTGCCGTTCGGGGAGGGCATGGTGGATACGGAGTAGGATACGGCGTGATCAAGGCCACGCGTGCCCGTGCCCTGTTTTGGGCCTGGCCCAACAGCGCTCAGCACCCTGTATGGCCTAGGCCCGGGGGCTCCTATCGGTGTACTAGAGTAGGGGTACCCTAGTATCCCGAACTTGTGCACGGGTAGTCGCAGCGTCCCGCGGCAAGGCTTGCCGGGTGACCGCCAAGGTCCTCCGTGGTTCCTTTGGAGCCATTCAAGAACAAAGTATTTAAGCCACGGAGACAAGTCCCCGGCAAGAGGAGGTTGCCGGGAAGGCCAACCAAGGCATCTCAAGAAACTTGCCGCGACGCGCCATGCATCCCGACAAGACCCGGCGAGCGACAAGCTCCCGGACGCGTCAAGACAACGGCTGCGGCAAGGCGTTTGCTGTGGCAAGCAACCACTTTGTACCTGCGCTCCAGCACACCCACCTACGTGTCGCTCTGGGACCCTTCCAGGCATACGTGGCGGGAGGCTTTGCAGCCAGGGGTACACTGTGGCAAGCGGCGCTGACAAGATCGCCATCATGGCGAGCGGTGGCGCCCCTGACGGTCCCTTTTCTGCACTGTTTGGGCGACGTAGATAGGCATTTAATGCCCTTGTCCCCTGCCGTCAGGGTTAGGTATTATAGGTAGCTGTACCTACCGCAGCACCTTTCCGTTTTTGCCCTTGCCTACGTTGCCACCTGTTGGAGACCCCTTGAGCATATAAAAGGAGGCCAGTGCACAACGTAGAAGGGGAGGACGAACAGTAGAACACTCACGCTCGGTCTCGTTAGCTGCTGGTGTGTACTGTAGCACTCAGCGCTCCCGAGCAAGAACTCAATACAATCCACAAAGCAGCAGTAGGAGTATTATCTCTCCGGAGAGCTCCGAAGCTGGGTAAAACCCCTCGTGTGCCTCGCCTCGATCCGCTCTTTGCGCGGCCTCCGCCCCCCGCCGAACCGAAAGGGGCTCTGTCCCCATAGGTGCTCGCGGAGTCAGAATCCCCGACAAAAGGCCAATTTAAATGATGTTGGACCCAATGTTCAAGAAATCGTTAACTGGTAGCTGCTCGGTCAGTTTAGGAGTAGCGATTAATTAGTGAATCGGCCTATTAATTGGATTAATCGGTCGACCATTAATCGGTAGATTGAATAAGAACTTGCCAACATATATCTAGATTTTTTAATGTATTATACCATACTCTCATTCTTCCAACAATGTAGTATACCAAAAATGTTGCCATACACATATGAAAAGCATAGAAAGGAGGTAACATTATTAGTCCTAGCTATTAAGGAGTGGGATGGGGCTGGAAGGGGTTACGGGCCAAAATTTTGGGTTTTGTTTGCCCATCGGTTGATGGGCCAGCAGGGAATGACAACTGATTAATCGCTCTAACTGGCCAATTAATCGGCCTGACAAGTTAAGGCGGCGAATAGGTGTTATTCGATTTGGCCATGCTATGAGTAGCGATTAACTGGCATGTTAACTGGTTAATCGGGTGAATTCTTGAACAATGGCTGGACCACTAAATTAATTCCCATGGGCATTTTGGGAATTCAAATGAGGTTGGTTTCAACATTACAATGATCACGGTAATTTATAGGATAAGGTGAACATCTTAGTTTTACTGCTTGAAGAAATATTATTTTGACTTTATTTTAAATTTTGAATTTGAACCCGGTTTGGATCAAAGTGAGGTTTAGGAAACTAACTGCGATGACATGGCACAATTAGTGTGTGATCACTCTAGCTTAACTACTGGGGTGTTACAAATCTCCTCCACTACAAGAAATCTCGTCCCGAGATTTAAGAGGTGGAGTAAGGGGAAAGTTGTGGTTATGAAACTCTAACGGTCCTTCTCGTTCTTTGTTGCACTTCTCAAAGAAGTTGATCCCTTTCGTTGATGTCTTCATTTCTCTGCTTTAGGTCATCATGATGAGGTCGACATTCTTTCTTCAGGATCTCCATCGTACTTATGGAAAAGATAAGGGGGAACTTCGAAAGAACGGACCTCTACCAGGTTGCTTGTCTGGTAGATAACGTCAGGGAAGGTGGTGGAAAGTAACTCTCAAATTGAAACTGAAGAAATATCGAGAGCAAAGTAAGAAGGTGTTTAAGTTTCGAACAGGCAGGCAATCGTCCGATGTCTAATAGGAAGGTTAAAGGGGTTTAGAGCAACGAAAATAATTATTGCGTTTGATACTAGAGTAGAACATCTCTAGGAAGGTGGCTCGTGACCTTCATATGAGGCCAAGCATGAGGACTAACTTTGAAAATAGGGTGTCTAGGAGAGTCATCTTTCGATCCTGTAGAACTGTGGGTTATGGGCCCACCATGTGGGTTAAAAGTAGGAAGGGCGCTGACATCTTGCATGGTGAGGATAGCGAGGCATGTGACAGCATAGCCTGGTAGTTATGTTGGCAACAATGTTGGTACAAAGGGCGAGGGACGAAGAGAACCATTTTCTTGCTCGTAGAAATGAGGCAGACCAATAGGCAAAGTTCTCATCCGTCGGTGGTTACCGGGATATCATCAACAATAGTAACAAGGTTATACTTGACAGGGTTGTACACGGAGGTGATTTCATAAGCAGGGGAATATTACCGCCTATATCATATAGATCACAAGAAAGGTTCAACAAAACAATTGGAAAGGAAAATGTGATTATCAGAATAAATAGAACAATGGAAAGGAAAATGTGTTTATACCCGAGTATCAATAGTATATCTTTCGCAAGGAAAGGCAAGACAATATATACATGATAAGGCTCCAAGTATGAAACCATGTAGAAAAGGGGGCAAGGAAATTATGGGGTTTACCCATACAACGGTGTTTGGATAATTGATCAAGAAAATTCAGCATTGCGCTTCCAATGTTCTTGTTGATGATCAGAGTACCACAGACATGCTTTGGGATAGAATTGACATGGTCATCGGTTAAAGGTCGGACGTTGGGAACGCCAAGGATCCATCTAGAATTTTTAAAACATCTCATGCAATTTTACCAGGAAAAAGATGAGGATATGGCCGATGGGTTCAGCAGCAATCCATCGACATGTCACAAAGGATGTATTTCCAAAATTTATATGAACAGGTTTGTGTAAGTGCATCTAGTGCCACCCCTAGTTGGTTTTGGAGTATTGACGACAAACTTGGTTGAGGGACTAATGTTTTTGTGAGAATTGCAGGATAACACAGGTAGTAGTCCCTTATTGATTCGGTTTACCTACCAGAGATGACCCTAAAAATGTGTGAAGACATTGAAGACAATGGTGGTTCGTGAAGACATACACGGTGATGATTATGATATGAGAAGACATTCATGTGAAGACTATGGAGTGTGAAGACATAGTTGTTTCGTAGTTCCTTTTCTTCTTTGTTGAGTGATAGGAACCACCGCACTATTAAGTGGGGTCCAAGTGAACAAAGTCAGAGTGACTGAAGTGATGCTCAACCAAAATCCTATGTCTTCGAGCGAAGACAATGAGAGCAAATCTTATCCAGAGCTGGATGAGTCAGCTTTGCTTGTAGCCCAAGTAAAGCTGCCGCATGTGTTTGAAATCCGACGTTGGACACGTGTTGGTTCCTTAGTGACCCAGGGTCATTTCGGAGAAATCAGGTCGAGTTGCCTCCTGGCTATAAATAGCCCACCTCCTACACCATAAATTGGTGGCTGCTTAGAGTTAGCACACAACTTTTGTCGTTTGACATCAACCCACCTCCGAAGCATTTGAGAGAGAGATCCTCGCGAGGACAAAGCCCAAAACACCCAGAGCCAAAGAGTGTTAGGCATCACTGAAGTCTTTCTGTCCGCGTGACCTGAAGACTTGTTACACTTGAGGACTATGAATCCTCCAGCTGGTTAGGCGTCGCGTTCTGAGCATCCTAGAGCCATTGTGGATTGCGAGTGAATGAAGTCTGTGAAGGTTTGGAAGTCTACCTTGAAGACTTACCAGAGTGATTGGCCGAGGACTGGGAGTCCTTAGTTCAAGGGGAATAAGGTGAAGACGCGGTGTTTTGAGTTAAATCTCAGCATTCCTAACTAGACGTACAGTTGTCACAACAACTGGAACTGGTCCACCAAATCCTTATCTTCACCAAGCAACTGGTTCTATCCTTCACTTCCCTTTACTTTACAGTATTTCTTCGTGAAGTCATTGCCTGCTTGTCTGATCTGATTGACTTCACTGAGTGAAGACTATTTACTGTTGGCTTCATATTGTCTTCCATCCTAATCCATACTGCCTAGCCGTTGATAGTCTCCGTGCTTTCACTTCATTGATTACTTGACTATGGCTTGTCTAGTGTATTATACCTTCCGCTGCATATCAATAGGTTCATTTCTACTGTTAGTCTTCAAAGACCTCGTGTTTTGAAGACTTTCATAAAAATCACCTATTCACCCCCCTCTAGTGGATAACTAGCACTTTTAATTGGTATCCGAGCAAGGTGCGACCTTGTTTTGTGTGATTCGGTTTAACCACCTGGAGTTTTATCTACGTCGACTGCAGGGATAATCAAGGTCCCCCCTGCGTGCCCAGTCTTTGATGACTTCGATTACCCCTACTGGAAGAATAAGATGCACATGCATCTTAAAGCAATTGACGTCGACCTCTGGTATGTCATCAAGAATGGTGGTTCCAAGGTCAGTGAAGGTGTCACCGCTACTGATGTCAAGAGGTTCATTCAACTGGATTTGACTGCCAAGAACATCATCTGCGGTCATCTGACCAAAGGATAGTACGACAGTGTGAATGCACTGGAAACTGCGAAGCTAGTCTACGACTGGCTCTCCAAGGTCAATGAAGGCGTCTCAACTCATAGAGATTCAAGGATTGATGTTCTTTGCAACCTCTTCAACCGCTTCAAGAGAAACGGCAATGAGAATGTCCAGGTCACATTTGATCACCTCACTGATATCACAAATGAGCTTCGTGCACTTGGCGCCACTGAGATCACCAAGCACGAAATCGTCAAGAAGCTACTGAGATCACTTGACAGCTCATTCGACACCCTGGCCCTGATGATTCAAGAACGTCCCGACTTCAAAGATCTCGATCCGTCTGACATACTTGAGAGGCTCAACACACATGAGTTCTAGTTATCTAAGAAGAGAGACATCTATGGCCCCAACTATGGCTGAACCCGGGATTTGAAGGCAAATGTTGTGTCCTGAAGTTCTAGGGATCCTGAGGACATTGGAAAGGAGCTAGCTAGGCTTGTTAAGAATTTCTATAAGTTCTCCAAGAAGAAAGGTTTCAGAAAGTCTTCAAGATCGAGCTCAAGAAATGATGAAGCTTCCACTCGTGACCACAAGAAGAGAACATGCCACAAATACAAGAAACCTGGTCAATACATCTCTTAGTGTCCTCAATGGGACAATGAGACCAAGAAGAAGAAGAAGAAGAAGAAGAAGAAGAAGAAGAAGAAGAAGAAGAAGAAGAAGAAGAAGAAGAAGAAGAAGAAGAGCAAGGAATATGATTCTGATGACAAGATGAAAGCACAAGTGATCCCTAGGTGGTTTTGGTAATTAATGTCAACATATCTCTTGTTGGACTAACACTTTTACCTAGAATGTTTCAGATATGTTCAACAATGAAGTGGCATGGACTAGAGGAAGTGGAACCTGTTCAAGATGCTAAGGGTGAATGATTGGCTCAAGCTCCAAGCTCAAGACTCTACATTTTCTATTTTAGTGATCCAAGATCACATTGAGTCTATAGGAAAAGCCAATACTATCAAGGAGGGATGAGGTGTTGCTTAATGAGGCTCTTGCTCAAAATGCTTAGTGATATGCTCCAAAGCCCTCAACTACTTTATCACATACACATATGACCTAAACCAAAAGTCAAACTCGGCCCCACCGATTCTTTCTATCTGGCGCCACAGAGTTCAGATGTCATAGCCACTGCCACAAACCCTAGGCAAATCGGTTTCACCGATAGGGATCTCGGTCTCACCGAGAAGAGATTGCAATCTCTTTGTATGGATCTATTACCAAAATCGGTCTCACCGAGTTTGCGTAATCGGTCCAATCGAGATTCCAATTTAAACTCTCTGTCTCCCTTTCGTAACATTTCGGTCTCACCGAAATGAGCGAATCGGTCCCACCGAGTTTACCTGACCAACTCTCTGGTTAGCTTATTACCAAAATCGGTCTCACCAAGTTTGTGTAATCAATCTCACCGAGATTACGTTATGCCCTAACCCTAACCATATCGGTCCTACCGAGTTGCATGTCGGTCCCACCGAAAATCCTAACGGTCACTAGATTTGCTGAATCGGTCCGACCGAGTTTACCAATTCGATCCCACCGAGATTGGAAAGTTGTGTGTAATGGTTAGATCTTGTGTGGAGGCTATATATACCCCTACACCTCCTCTTGATTCGTGGAGAGAGCCATCAGAACGAACCTACACTTCCAACTTGCATTTCCTGAGAGAGAACCACCTACACTTGTGTTGAGGCCAAGATATTCCATTCCTACCATATGAATCTTGTCGGATTTCGGGTTCCGGCAGACCCTTGAGATTCGAACACTGGGGTGCACGCGGAGATCTCTCCCCTACCGATCTACGTCCGATCTTCTCGTATGAACTAAGCTAGAAACGATGAACAACACAAGGGACATGAGATTTATACTGGTTCGGGCCATCGTTGTGGTGTAATACCCTACTCAAGTGTGTGGTGTGGTGGATTACCTCAGTGGATGATGATGAACAGTACAGAGGAAGAACAGCCTCGCAAGGGGTGTTCTTGAGCTGGTGCGGCGGACTGCTTGGGTGAGTTCAGCCGCCTCTCTCTCTCTCTCTGCTTGGGCTCTACCAGATTTCTCTATGGCTCGATCCCTCTAATCTGTGGTGGCTAGCTCTATTTATAGAGGCCCCGGGCCTCTCCCCAAAAAATGAGCGGGAAGGGCGCCAACAATTGGCCATTTTGAAGGGGAACATCTAGTACAAGTTATCCTAACCAAAGATTGTCTTCGGCTTCCAAAAGCGGTGGTGATGACGCAGTCTTGGGCTCCACGGAGACCTCCGTCCGGCCGTCCGGCTGGTCTTGGTCTCGTTGCACCGGAATGGTAACCTTTGCCTGATACCTTGGCCTGTGCTTGCCCGCTTTGCACCAAAGGGGAAACAAGGACTCTGCGCGGGCCGTCGCCCGCCTGGCGCCCGCCTGACCTCGATCGTCATGGCTTGCGTCATGGGTTCCTCGCGAGGTGCCCCTGCCTTGATCTCTCCGCCCCGCGAGGCTCGGCCCCTCGAGAGGGTCTTGAGCTTGAGCTGATGAAGCTGGGCCATGCTGGGCCCCCACTTGAGCCATGCCGCAGGCCGCAGGTAGGCAAGTCTGGAGACCCCCGTTCCTAGAACGCCGACAGTAGCCCCCGGGCCCAAGGCGCGCGCGGGCTTGGCTTAGCAGAGAAGCGAAGGGGCAAGCGCGAAGCGCCGCGGGCCCCAAAAGCCTACGGCCTTGGTCACCGCGTGGCGGTTGATTGGACGTGGGCGACTGCGCTTCCCCACGACGCCTCGGCGACCGCACGACTTGACAAGTCCCTGCATCCAGAGGAACGAGTCATGATTACCTGCGATCGGGGTGCTCGGCGGTTGGTCTTCTCCGGCTATAAGTACAGGGTTACGCGAGCTCCTTCAGTCCTCCCTTCCTGCTACTCCCTCTCTTCTTCTTCCTCGTCCTTGCTCCTTCTTGCGCCAATGGCACCGGTCCGCCGGTTTTCCGCAGAGGAGAAGGGAAAGGCCCCCCGAGAAGGTCCTGACCCCCTTCCGCCGAAGAAGCGGCCAGTCTTCTGCCGCCGGGACGAAGGTGCCTGGCAGGAGGTGTCGAGGCCGTGGTACGAGCGGCCGCCGCCCGGGTTTCCGCTGCCCTTGTATGCCCGCGTCATGGGCCCCAGGGAGGAGGGCGCCGAGCGACACCAACAGCGCCGCCGTCGACGCCAGCGAGTCACAGTGGTGCGCGTCGTCCCCCCTGGAGTCCACGCCGAGCGCTCCTCTCGCGAGCTTGTGCTTCATACCGCCATGCCCCCAAGCTCTTGGATCCGCCTTCCTCCCTCCTTCGCCTTCGAGATGCTGTCGAGCGGGGCTCTGGAGCTCTGGCTGCAACACGCCAACTGTGACACCCCTACAACCGGAGCGGAGGTCGCGGTCGTCGGTCCAGGCAAGGTCTTCATGACCCGGGGCTGGGGTGAGATCGCCTGGGTCTGCCGCATGGATGGCACCCTCGTGATTCATCTTGAATACGACGGCGCCTCCCTGATGTTCTTCAAGGTCTTCGATGCTGAAGGACGCCGGCTGGAGTGCTGCCCCAAGGGAAGCGGCAGGGGTGATGAACTGGCGAGGACCTGACCCGCCCGTCGGCCCTCCAGCAGCTCCTCAGGCAGCAGCGGAGGAGCTGAGGACTTCAGCGGATCCCCCGAGCTTCTCGCGACTCCAGAGATGAGCGACGACAACTACGAGCCTCCGAGCTCGCGCCGCGCTCAGAGTGGGGCAGCTGCATCGGGCCGCCGACGCCACTGATCTGGATGGGGTTGGCGCCGGTGCTGGGCAGCCCACTGTTGATGATGGCGTCGCTTGCGGAGGTGCAAGCAATTAGCGTTCCTTAGGATTAGCACCTTTTGTTCCCTGCGAGGAATCAAAGCATCACCTCGCGGGGGTATGTAAGGCATCTGCCATGTCTTTTGTGAATATTATATCCTTAGTATGAATCGATGCGAGGTGCTTGTTCCATCCCGACTAGGCTCCTCCTTTCTATCCTCACGAGGACGTGGCGCTCTACGCTGACAGGTCCCAGTCCCCAGGCAGGCTTCAGCCGTCGTTGGTATGCCAGGTCGCGATGCCGCGGTCAAGGCCAAGAGGTGAGCGGCCCGAGGTCCGGTAAGAGCCCCCGACTCGCAATTCTCGGGAGGTCCCCTTTAGCGTTCAAGCAGCCCTCGCTGGGCGAGAAAGGAAAGCAGCGTCGCCGTGACAGAGCTACACTGGGCGAGGGTTTGGCGTTGCGTTGGTCTAGCTCCGGTAAGGGCGTGACTTATCTTGTGCGTTTGGTGTAGTTCCTTGACAAGGCGCCCGGCCCGAGAGGTGGTAGCCGAGGTATTGCTGGGTTAGGTCCTCGCGAGCTTCTTCCCACCCCCCCACACTTTCCTTAGTGCTCTACGTCCACAGGTCCCGGCCCTCGAGCGAGCTCAGCCGCCGCTGGTATGACAGGTCGCGATTCCATGGGTCAAGGCCATGGGGTGAGGGCTGGAGAGCCAGTAAGAGCCCATGAGTCGCGATGCTCAGCGCCCTCCTTTTAACGTGCAAGCGGTCGGCGCCGAAGAGAGGGAGAGAGAGCTCGTGATGTCCCCAACGTTGCTTCTGGAGTGGGTCCTGCACATTAATCATAAGGAGAGACAAGACCTGTCGTTACGGTTGCCAGCCAACCTTTGGTCGCTCCGCGGGAATGATTGGGGCACTGAGGGCCTGGTGAGGTGGCGCCTTGCGGGGCTGCCGCGCCCAGAGCTCGGCCACTCAGGTTTATCAGCATTGCAGGGACGGACCCGTGCGCAAGTGCCATGCCAGAGCGAGCGGCTCTATAGATAGGCGTCAATCGAGCAGGTGGTTAGGTCGGGTATGTTAAGCACACATGAGGAAATTCAATTTTAGGTAGATGCAGGTAAAAGCAAACGCTACTGGGCCGGGCCCGAGCAGCTTGGGGATGATGCAACCCGAGGGGCGCCCCCAGCATGGTAATTAGAGAACATAAGCAAAAAATGGATACATGCCATGGGGACGGACCCATGCGGCCTGGGAATTGTGCGGCCCTGTGGGCGCTCCCAGTTGAAAGCAGAACTCTGAAAGATGTCACCTGATGCTGTTGAAGATGAAGTGATGCTGAGGAAGTGAGTGATGCATGGTGAAGACGTCGGTCCTCATGAGCCCCCAGGCCCAGGGGCCTCGGGAGGCTCCGGGGGCTCAGGTGGGTCCTCGAGAGCCATCTCCATCTCTGCCAGGACCGTATAGTGCCTGACCTCCTGAGCCTCCAGAGTGCTCCTCAGCAGGCGCTGGTGAGCAGCGACCGCGTTCGGCAGGCCGAAGGGCATGCGAACATAGCTGTGAGGTGGCCCCTCACAGCGCCCCGCATGCGAAGGCCAGAGGCGCTCCTGAGACGCGGCTCGGTTGAGCCCTGGTACATCGATGCAGACGCGCATCCCACCATCCTCGCCTCGATGTGGGGCTACGGCGGGCAAGAGGCGGCTGCCGCGCATGACTCTTGACTCTTGTAGCTCCTGGGTATTTCTGGCGATGAACTCCTGAGGGTTTGGTCTTCCTTGCCTTGTATCTTCCTGTGGGAAACATGCCTGGAAGCACCCCTCCAAGTTGTGCCCGAGCGCCTCCCTCGCGACCTTGGCAAAGTCGGTGGCTCTCCAGGAGAGAGCCCCGAGCCCTGCCTGAGGAGGGTGCCGGGCGCGCCTTCCTATGCGTGAGAGGGTGGCGCTCCCTGATCGGGCGAGAAACCTGACGCAACACCTCCGGAGGCGCCGGCCTCCTTGTGGCTTGGGCCAGACGAAGCCTTCTTCTTCTTGAGGGTCGCCTCGGGAAGTCTCCCGCTCCTGCGATCTGGTTCTTCGATTGCTGCGGCTTGGAACGCACGCTCAGGTGAACACACTGCGTCTCTTTCTTCACAGGGTACGGTGATGACTCTACCGCTTCCTGGCATCTTGAGGACATTGTAACCATGGTGAGTCAATGCCATGAACTTGGCCAGAGCTGGGTACCCAAGGATGGCATTGTACGGCAGGCGGATGTGGGCGACGTCGAAGTCGACGAGCTCGGTGCGGTAGTTGTTGCGCTGTCCGAAGGTGACTGGAAGGCGCGCCTGCCCTATTGGTATAGTGGAACCATCGGTGACTCCTGAGAAAGGCTTGGTTGGCGAAAGCTGGTCGTACGGCACTTGGAGATTGTTGAACGTCTCGACGGACAGGACGTTGAGTCCTGCACCGCCATCGACGAGGGTCCTGGTGACCTGTGTTGGGGAACGTAGTAATTTCAAAAAAAATTCCTACGCACACGCAAGATCATGGTGATGCATAGCAACGAGAGGGGAGAGTATTGTCTACGTACCCTCGTAGACCGAAACGGAAGCGTTGACGCAACGTAGAGGAAGTATTCGTACGTTCTCCTCGCGATCC
Organism: Aegilops umbellulata; assembly: GCA_032464435.1. NCBI lineage: Eukaryota > Viridiplantae > Streptophyta > Magnoliopsida > Poales > Poaceae > Aegilops > Aegilops umbellulata. The sequence goes on from CP136060.1 coordinate 230,558,954, forward strand.
AACCGATCACAGCACCGTTACTCCGGCACCTCCGAGTTCTTGGCACACGTTCAGCTCGATGACGATCCCCGGGCTCCGATCCAGCAAAGCGTCGGGGAAGAGTTCCGTCAGCACGACGGTGTGGTGACGATCTTGATGTACTACTGACGCAGGGCTTCGCCTAAGCACTGCGACAATATGACCGAGGTGGAATTTGGTGGCAGGGGGCACCGCACACGGCTAAGGAAAGATCTCAATGATCAATTGTGTCTATGGGGTGCCCCCTGCCCCCGTATATAAAGGAGCCAAGGGGGAGGGGCTGGCCGGCCAAGCCTGGCGCGCCAGGAGAGTCCTACTCCCTCTGGGAGTATGATTCCCCCCCCCCAATCCTAGTTGGACTAGGATTCTCCAAGGGGGAGAGAGAGAGGGGGCCGACCACCTCTCCTAGTCCTAATAGGACTAGGGGAAGGGGGGAGGCACGCAGCCCATGAGGGCAGCCCTCTCACCTCTCCACCAAGGCCCATGTTGGCCCATTATGCTCCCGGGGGGTTCCGGTAACCCTCCCGGTATTCCGGTAAAATCCTGATTTCACCTGGAACACATCCGATGTCCAAACATAGGCTTCCAATATATCATTCTTTACGTCTCGACCATTTCGAGACTCCTCTTCATGTCCGTGATCACATCCGAGACTCCGAACTCCTTCGGTACATCAAAATGCATAAACTCATAATAACTGTCATCGTAACGTTAAGCGTGCGGACCCTACGGTTCGAGAACAATGTAGACATGACCGAGACACGTCTCCAGTCAATAACCAATAGCGGGACCTGGATGCCCATATTGGCTCCTACATATTCTACGAAGATCTTTATCAGTCAGACCGCATAACAACATACGTTGTTCCCTTTGTCATCGGTATGTTACTTGCCCGAGATTCAATCGTCGGTATCCAATACCTAGTTCAATCTCGTTGCCGGCAAGTCTCTTTACTCGTTCCGTAATACATCATCTCGCAACTAACTCATTGGTTGCAATGCTTGCAAGGCTTATGTGATGTGCATTACCGAGAAGGCCCTGAGATACCTCTCCGACATTCGGAGTGACAAATCCTAATCTCGAAATACGCCAACCCAACAAATACTTTCGGAGACACCTGTAGAGCACCTTTATAATCACTCAGTTACGTTGTGACGTTTGGTAGCACACAAAGTGTTCCTACGGTAAACGGGAGTTGCATAATCTCATAGTTAAAGGAACATGTATAAGTCATGGATAAAAGCAATAGCAACATACTAAACGATCGGGTGCTAAGCTAATGGAATGGGTCATGTCAATCAGATCATTCAACTAATGATGTGACCTTGTTAATCAAATGACAACTCCTTTGTCTATGGTTAGGAAACTTAACCATCTTTGATTAACAAGCTAGTCAAGTAGAGGCATACTAGTGACACTCTGATTGTCTATATATCCACACATGTGTTATGTTTCCGGTTAATACAATTCTAGCATGAATAATAAACATTTATCATGATATGTAAGGAAATAAATAATAACTTTATTATTGCCTCTAGGGCATATTTCCTTCAGTCTCCCACTTGCACTAGAGTCAATAATCTAGTTCACATCGCCATGTGATTTACCAGCAATAGTTCACATCACCATGTGATTAACACCCATAGTTCACATTGATATGTGACCAACACCCAAAGGGTTTACTAGAGTCAGTAATCTAGTTCACATCGCTATGTGATTAACACCCAAAGAGTACTAAGGTGTGATCATGTTTTGCTTGTGAGATAATTTTAGTCAACGGGTCTGTCACATACAGATCCGTAAGTATTTTGCGAATTCTATGTCTACAATACTCCGCACAGAGCTACTCTAGCTAATTGCTCCCACTTTCAATATGTATCTAGATCGAGACTTAGAGTCATCCAGATCAGTGTCAAAACTTGCATCGACGTAACCCTTTACGGCGAACCTTTCTGTCACGTCCATAATCGAGAAACATATCCTTATTCCACTAAGGATAATTTTAACCGCTGTCCAGTGATCTACTCCTAGATCACTATTGTATTCCCTTGCCAAACTCAGTGTAGGGTATACAACAGATCTGGTACACAGCATGGCATACTTTATAGAACCTATGGCCAAGGCATAGGGAATGACTTTCATTCTCTTTCTATCTTCTGCCGTGGTCGAGTTTTGAGTCTTTACTCAACTTCATACCTTGTAACACAGGAAATAACTCTTTCTTTGACTGTTCCATTTTGAACTACTTCAAAATCTTGTCAAGGTATGTACTCATTGAAAAAACTTATCAAGCGTCTTGATCTATCTCTATAGATTTTGATGCTCAATATGTAAGCAGCTTCATCGAGGTCTTTCTTTGAAAAACTCCTTTCAAACACTCCTTTATGCTTTGCAGAATAATTCTACATTATTTCCGATCAACAATATGTCATTCACATATACTTATCAGAAATGCTGTAGTGCTCCCACTCACTTTCTTGTAAATACAGGCTTCACCGCAAGTCTGTATAAAACTATATGCTTTGATCAACTTATCAAAGTGTATATTCCAACTCCGAGATGCTTGCACCAGTCCATAGATGGACCGCTGGAGCTTGCATATTTTGTTAGCACCTTTAGGATTGACAAAACCTTCTGGTTGCATCATATACAACTCTTCTTTAATAAATCTATTAAGGAATGCAGTTTTGTTTATCCATTTGCCAGATTTCATAAAATGCGGCAATTGCTAATATGATTCGGACAGACTTAAGCATAGATACGAGTGAGAAACTCTCATCGTAGTCAACACTTTGAACTTGTCGAAAACCTTTTGCGACAATTCTAGCTTTGTAGATAGTAACACTACTATCAGCGTCCGTCTTCCTCTTGAAGATCCATTTATTTTCTATGGCTTTGCCGATCATCGGGCAAATCCATCAAAGTCCATACTTTGTTCTCATACATGGATCATATCTCAGATTTCATGGCCTCAAACCATTTCGCGGAATCTGGGCTCATCATCGCTTCCTCATAGTTCGCAAGTTCGTCATGGTCTAGTAACATGACTTCCAGAACAAGATTACCGTACCACTCTGGTGCGGATCTCACTCTGTTTTACCTACGAGATTCGGTAGTTACTTGATCTGAAGTTACATGATCATCATCATTTTCTTCCTCACTAATTGGTGTAGTAGTCACAAGAACAGATTTCTGTGATGAACTACTTTCCAATAAGGGAGAAGGTACAATTACCTTATCAAGTTTTCTACTTTCCTCCCACTCACTTCTTTCGAGAGAAACTCCTTCTCTAGAAAGGATCCATTCTTAGCAACAAAAGTCTTGCATTCGGATCTGTGATAGAAGGTGTACCCAACAGTATCCTTTGGGTATCCTATGAAGACACATTTCTCCGATTTGGGTTTGAGCTTATCAGGATGAAAATTTTCACATAAGCATTGCAACCCCAAACTTTTAAGAAACGACAACTTTGGTTTCTTGCCAAACCATAGTTCAGATTGTGTCGTCTCAACGGACTTTAGATGGTGCCCTTTTTAACGTGAATGCAGCTGTCTTTAATGCATAACCCCAAAAACGATAGTGGTAGATCGGTAAGAGACATCATAGATTGTACTATATCCAATAAAGTACGGTTATGACGTTCGGACACACCATTATGCTGTGGTGTTCCAGGTGGCGTGAGTAATGAAACTATTTCACATTGTTTTAACTGAAGACCAAACTCGTAACTCAAATATTCGTCTCCGCGATCAGATCGTAGAAACCTTATTTTCTTGTTACGATGATTTTCCACTTCACTCTGAAATTCTTCGAACTTTTCAAATGTTTCAGACTTGTGTTTCATTAAGTAGATATACCCATATCTGCTTAAATCATCAGTGAAGGTGAGAAAATAACGATATCCGCCACGAGCCTCAACATTCATTGGACCACATACATCAGTATGTATGATTTCCAATAAATCTGTTGCTCTCTCCATAGTACTGGAGAACGGTGTTTTAGTCATCTTGCCCATAAGGCACGGTTCGCAAGTGCCAAGTAATTCATAATCAAGTGACTCCAAAAGTCCATCAGTATGGAGTTTCTTCATGCGTTTTACACCGATATGACCTAAACGGCAGTGCCACAAATAAGTTGCACTATCATTATCAACTCTGCATCTTTTGGTTTCAACATTATGAATATGTGTATCACTACTATCGAGATTAAGTAAGAACAAACCATTCTTTAATGGTGCATGACCATAAAAGATATTACTCATATAAATAGAACAACCATTATTCTCTGATTTAAATGAATAACCGTCTCGCATCAAACAAGATCCAGATATAATGTTCATGCTCAACGCTGGTACTAAATAACAATTATTTAGATCTAATATTAATCCCGACGGTAGATGTAGAGGTAGCGTGCCGACCGCGATCACATCGACTTTGGAACCATTTCCCACGCGCATCGTCACCTCGTCCTTAGCCAATCTTCGCTTAATCCGTAGCCCCTGTTTTGAGTTGCAAATATTAGCAACAGAACCAGTATCAAATACCCATGTGCTACTGCGAGAATTAGTAAGGTATACATCAATAACATGTATATCATATATACCTTTGTTAATCTTGCCATCCTTCTTATCCGCCAAATACTTGGGGCAGTTCCGCTTCCAGTGACCAGTCTGCTTGCAATAGAAGCACTCAGTTTCAGGCTTAGGTCCAGACTTGGGTTTCTTCTCTTGATTAGCAACTTGCTTGCTGTTCCTTTTGAAGTTCCCCTTTTTCTTTCCCTTTGCCCTTTTCTTGAAACTACTGATCTTGTCAACCATCAACACTTGATGTTTTTCTTATATTTCTACCTTCGCCGATTTTAGCATCGCGAAGAGCTTGGGAATATTTTCCGTTATCCCTTGCATATTATAGTTCATCACGAAGTTCTACTAACTTGGTGATGGTGACTAGAGAATTCTGTCAATCACTATCTTATCTGGAAGATTAACTCCCACTTGATTCAAGCGATTGTAGTACCCAGACAATCTGAGCACATGCTCACTAGTTGAGCGATTCTCCTCCATCTTTTAGCTATAGAACTTGTTGGAGACTTCATATCTCTCAACTCGGGTATTTACTTGAAATATTAACTTCAACTCCTGGAACATCTCATATGGTCCATGACGTTCAAAACGTCTTTGAAGTCCCGATTCTAAGCCGTTAAGAATGGTGCACTAAACTATTAAGTAGTCATCATATTGAGCTAGCAAAACGTTCATAACGTCTGCATCTGCTCCTGCAATAGGTCCGTCACCCAGCGGTGCATCAAGGACATAATTCTTCTGTGCAGCAATGAGGATAAACCTCAGATCACGGATCCAATCCGCATCATTGCTACTAACATCTTTTCAACACAATTTTCTCTAGGAACATATCGAAATAAACACAGGGAAGCAACAACGCGAGCTATTGATCTACAACATAGATATGCTAATACTACCAGGACTAATGTTCATGATAATATTAAAGTTCAATTAATCATATTACTTAAGAACTCCCACTTAGATAGACATCCCTCTAATCTTCTAAGTGATCACGTGATCCAAATCAACTAAACCATGTCCGATCATCACGTGAGATGGAGTTGTTTCAATGGTGAACATCACTATGTTGATCATATCTACTATATGATTCATGCTCGACCTTTCGGTCTCCGTGTTCCGAGGCCATATCTGTTATATGCTAGGCTCGTCAAGTTAAACCTGAGTATTCCGCGTGTGCAACTGTTTTGCACCCGTTGTATTTGAACGTAGAACCTATCACACCCGATGATCACGTGGTGTCTCAGCACGAAGAACTTTCGCAACGGTGCATACTCAGGGAGAACACTTCTTGATAATTAGTGAGAGATCATCTTATAATGCTATCGTCAATCAAAGCAAGATAAGATGCATAAAATATAAACATCACATGCAATCAATATAAGTGATATGATATGGCCATCATCATCTCGTGCTTGTGATCTCCATCTTCGAAGCACCGTCATGATCACCATCGTCACCGGCGCGACACCTTGATCTCCATCGTAGCATCGTTGTCGTCTCGCCAATCTTATGCTTGCACGACTATCACTACCGCTTAGTAATAAAGTAAAGCATTACATCGCGATTGCATTGCATACAATAAAGCGACAACCATATGGCTCCTGCCAGTTGCCGATAACTCCGTTACAAAACATGATCATCTCATACAATAAAATTTAGCATCATGTCTTGACCATATTACATCACAACATGCCCTGCAAAAACAAGTTAGACGTCCTCTACTTTGTTGTTGCAAGTTTTACGTGGCTGCTACGGGCTTTAAGCAAGAACTCATCTTACCTACGCATCAAAACCACAACGATAGTTTGTCAAATAGACTCCGTTTTAACCTTCTCAAGGACCGGGCGTAGCCACACTCGGTTCAACTAAAGTTGGAGAGACAGTCTTCCGCAAGCCATCTATGTGCAAAGCACGTCGAGGGAACCGGTCTCGCGTAAGCGTACGCGTAAGGTTGGTCCGGATCGTCTCGTCCAACAATACCGCTGAACCAAAGTATGACATGCTGGTAGGCAGTATGACTTGTATCGTCCACAACTCACTTGTGTTCTATTCGTGCAAATAACATCAAACCATAAAAACCTAGGCTCTGATACCACTGTTGGGGAACGTAGTAATTTCAAAAAAAATCCTACGCACACGCAAGATCATGGTGATGCATAGCAACGAGAGGGGAGAGTATTGTCTACGTACCCTCGTAGACCGAAACGGAAGCGTTGACGCATCGTAGAGGAAGTAGTCGTACGTTCTCCTCGCGATCCAACCGATCCCAACACCGTTACTCCGGCACCTCCGAGTTCTTGGCACACGTTCAGCTCGATGACGATCCCCGGGCTCCGATCCAGCAAAGCGTCGGGGAAGAGTTCCGTCAGCACGACGGTGTGGTGACGATCTTGATGTATTACTGACGCAGGGCTTCGCCTAAGCACTGCGACAATATGACCGAGGTGGAATTTGGTGGCAGGGGGCACCGCACACGGCTAAGGAAAGATCTCAATGATCAATTGTGTCTATGGGGTGCCCCCTGCCCCCGTATATAAAGGAGCCAAGGGGGAGGGGCTGGCCGGCCAAGCCTGGCGCGCCAGGAGAGTCCTACTCCCTCTGGGAGTAGGATTCCCCCCCCCAATCCTAGTCGGACTAGGATTCTCCAAGGGGGAGAGAGAGAGGGGGCCGGCCACCTCTCCTAGTCCTAATAGGACTAGGGGAAGGGGGGAGGCGCGCAGACCATGAGGGCAGCCCTCTCACCTCTCCACCAAGGCCCATGTTGGCCCATTATGCTCCCGGGGCGTTCCGGTAACCCTCCCGGTATTCCGGTAAAATCCTGATTTCACCTGGAACACATCCGATGTCCAAACATAGGCTTCCAATATATCATTCTTTACATCTCGACCATTTCGAGACTCCTCGTCATGTCCGTGATCACATCCGGGACTCCGAACTCCTTCGGTACATCAAAATACATAAACTCATAATAACTATCATCGTAACGTTAAGTGTGCGGACCCTACGGTTCAAGAACAATGTAGACATGACCGAGACACGTCTCCGGTCAATAACCAATAGCGGGACCTGGATGCCCATATTGGCTCCTACATATTCTACGAAGATCTTTATCGGTCAAACTGCATAACAACATACGTTGTTCCCTTTGTCATCGGTATGTTACTTGCCCGAGATTCGATCATCGGTATCCAATACCTAGTTCAATCTCGTTACCGGCAAGTCTCTTTACTCGTTCTGTAATACATCATCTCGCAACTAACTCATTGGTTGCAATGCTTGCAAGGCTTATGTGATGTGCATTACCGAGAAGGCCCTGAGATACCTCTCCGACATTCGGAGTGACAAATCCTAATCTCGAAATACGCCAACCCAACAAATACTTTCGGAGAAACCTGTAGAGCACCTTTATAATCACTCAGTTACGTTGTGACGTTTGGTAGCACACAAAGTGTTCCTACGGTAAACGGGAGTTGCATAATCTCATAGTTAAAGGAACATGTATAAGTCATGGATAAAAGCAATAGCAACATACTAAACGATCGGGTGCTAAGCTAATGGAATGGGTCATGTCAATCAGATCATTCAACTAATGATGTGACCTTGTTAATCAAATGACAACTCCTTTGTCTATGGTTAGGGAACTTAACCATCTTTGATTAACAAGCTAGTCAAGTAGAGGCATACTAGTGACACTCTGATTGTCTATATATCCACACATGTATTATGTTTCCGGTTAATACAATTCTAGCATGAATATTAAACATTTATCATGATATGTAAGGAAATAAATAATAACTTTATTATTGCCTCTAGGGCATATTTCCTTCAACCTGCACATTGCTGATGACTGGGGAGCAAAGCATCGGGAGGACTCCGGCCGTTGCCGCGCACTTGAGCTGATCCGCTGAGCTGAACGTGATAGCGAACATAGACCATCTGAGAGGGCGGGTGGCCTCAAGCTTGGGGAGGACTGCATTCACCTCGCGAGCAAACTGCTTGAAGATGCGCTATGATGCTGGGGCCTGGGCGCCACTCAAGATGCAAGCAATTGCGCGCGGCTCCTGGAAGCCCCCAGCCCCATCGTCTTGATGTTGGTCTTCATTCCTCCTTGGTGGTGGCGGCAAAGGAGGAAGACCTGCATTGCCGTGGGGGCGATCCTCACGAGGCTGATCCCTCCAGCCTCCCTCACGAGGTTGGTCCTGCCAGCGATCCTCGCGAGGTCAGTCACGCACCCTTGGCGAGGGCCATGGTCTTCCCATCTTCCTCCACATCTTCCTCCTCCTCGGCCATAGCCCCTGTCGTTGCGCTCGGGGCGTCGGCCGATTCGCCCGTCTCGCACGGCCCTGAGCTCTTGACATTCGTTGGTGTTGTGGGTGTGGAGGTCGTGGTACACGCAGTACCGGCTGCCCTTGGATGACTCAGGTTGATCCCTCCCTCGCTTGGTGTCTGGTTCTGCCGCAAGCATGGTAGCCCCCTTGCGCTTCACGTCCTTGGCCTTGAGCTTCTTCTCTTCTGGGTCGGCTGCCGGGAGCTCGAGGAGGGAGAGACGCCCTTCCTCAGCCCTGGCGCACTTGGTCGCCAAGTTGAACAGCTCCAGGGATGTGCACAGGTCCTCATGGATTGCTAGCTCTTCCTTTATCTTGATGTCGCGCACGCCGTCGGAGAAGGCTGAGATGATGGCTTCCTCGGTCACCTTGGGGATCTTGAGGCGAGCATAGTTGAAGCGCTGGATGTACTTCTGCAGGGTTTCCCCTGGCTGTTGCTTGATGCGGCACAGGTTGCTCATGGCCGGGGGCCGGTCGCGAGTGCCCTGGAAGTTGGCGATGAAGCGGGTGCGCATCTCGCTCCAGGAGGAGATCGTGCCGGGAGCCAGGTTCAGGAGCCAGGTGCGGGCGCCGTCTTTGAGCGCCATGGGAAACCAGTTCGCCATGACCTTTTCGTCTCCGTTGGCGGCTATGATGCCCAACTCATAGAGCTGTAGGAACTCCGCGAGGTCCGCCGTACCGTCATAGCATGGGGGCAGGTCAGGCTTGAACTTGCCTAGCCATGTGACGCCGCGCAGCTCGGCGGTGAAGGAGAGGCAGCCTGCCGTGGCCACCGACGCCCTTTGCTGGTGCTGGACTTGCTCCTGCGGATCACCACGCGCCGCCGCTGGGAGCAGCGCGGGGTCTTGTCGTGGAGGCACAGGGAGGCGATCTTGGCGCGCCGGCACTGGAAGCGCGCGAGCACCTTCTCGGGGACGTGGGATCTCTTGGTAGCTCCCTTCTTGCTTCGCAAGCGCTGGACGTGGGGGATCTTGCCCTGGGGCTGCACGCCTTGCAGCCAAGGCGCCTTCTTGAGGAGGAGGTGGCGGAGGCACCTGCTGATCCTCACCCCCTGCACGGAACGGAGGGCGAGGCAACGAGAGGGACCGCAAGGGGGAGCCCCCTGCGGCGCTGATAAGCTCGGTGATGCAGGCGGGCCAGTCCTCGTAGAGGTCGTCGACGGGGCGGTAGTGCAGGAGCTCTCTTGCCAGGAGCAGCGAGGCGTGCGCATCCATGGGAGCGCGACGGGCGTGGGACGAAGAACCAGCTGGAGTCAGTGACGGGGTGGCGGTGCGGCCATCCCGCCGCACTGAAGGTTGCTGGGACGAGGCTTGCTGCTCGTTCCCCGCCGGGCCGATGGCGGCGTTGGCGGCACGCGACGGGGAACGACGAGGGGGACCGCCGATGGGTGCCGTCTGGGCGACGCGAGTGGCGCGAGCAGCCCGGCGCTCGGCGCGAGCCTGACGAGCTTCAGCCATGGACACGGCGGAAGATCACACGCGAACAGCGGAAGAAAGATTCCGGCGCACCCCTACCTGGCGCGCCAAATGTCGGATTTCGGGTTCCGGCAGACCCTTGAGGTTCGAACACTGGGGCGCGCACGGAGATCTCTCCCCTACCGATCTACGTCCGATCTCCTCGTACGAACTAAGCTAGAAACGATGAACAACACAAGGGACACGAGATTCATACTGGTTCGGGCCACCATTGTGGTGTAATACCCTACTCCAGTGTGTGGTGTGGTGGATTGCCTCAGGGGCTTATGATGAACAGTACAGAGGAAGAACAGCCTCGCGAGGGGTGTTCTTGAGATGGTGCGGCGGACTGCTTGGGTGAGTTCGGCCGCCTCTCTCTCTCTGCTTGGGCTCTACAAGATTTCTCTATGGCTCGATCCCTCTAATCTGTGGTGGCTAGCTCTATTTATAGAGGCCCTAGGCCTCTCCCCAAAAAATGAGCGGGAAGGGCGACAACAATTGGCCATTTTGAAGGGGAACATTTAGTACAAGTTATCCTGACCAAAGGTAGTCTTCGGCTGCCAAAAGCGTTGGTGATGACGCCGTCTTGGGCTCCACGGTGACCTTCGTCCGGCCGTCCGGCTGGTCTTGGTCTCGTTGCATCGGAATGGTAACCTTTGCCTGATAGCTTGGCCTGTGCTTGCCCGCTTTGCACCAAAGGGGAAACAAGGACTCTGCGCGGGCCGGCGCCCGCCTGGCGACCGCCTGCCCTCGATCGTCACGACTTGTGTCATGCGTTCCTCGCGAGGTACCCTGCCTTGATCTCTCCGCCTCCTCGTGAGCCTGCCTGATGACGCTGCCTCTGAGGAAGCTTCCTCTCGTCCGCCCCGCGAGGCTCGGCCCCTCGCGAGGGTCTTGAGCTTGATATGATGAAGATGGGCCATGCTGGGCCCCCACATGAGCCACGCTGCAGGCCACAGGCAGGCAAGTCTGGGGACCCCCGTTCCTAGAACTCCAAAAAATCTTGATCTCTAGCCTTCCCCAAGTTGCTTTCCACTCAAATCTTCTTTTCACCAAAACCATATCCTGTGAGAGAGAGTTGAGTGTTGGGGAAACTATCATTTGAAGCACAAGAGCAAGGAGTTCATCATCAACACAACATTTGTTACTTCTTGGAGAGTGGTGTCTCCTAGATTGGCTAGGTGTCACTTGGGAGCCCCCGACAAGATTGTGGAGTTGAACCAAGGAGTTTGTAAGGGCAAGGAGATCGCCTAGTTCGTGAAGATCTACCGTTAGTGAGGCAAGTCCTTCATGGGCGACGGCCATGGTGGGATAGACAAGGTTGCTTCTTCGTGGACCCTTCGTGGGTGGAGCCCTCCGTGGACTCGCATAGCCGTTACCCTTCGTGGGTTGAAGTGTCCTTCAACGTGGATGTACGATAGCACCACCTCTCAGAACCACGACAAAAACATCCATGTCTCCTATTGCGTCTGAATCCTCCAAACCATTCCCTTTACATTCTTGCAAGTTGCATGCTTTAATTTCCGCTGCTCATATACTCTTTGCATGCTTGCTTGATATATATTGTGTTTGTTAAACTTGTGCCAAAACTCCACTTCAACTTAAAGAAATTAAAAACTGCAACTTTTGGTACTTAGTGTCTAATCCCCCCTCTAGACACCTCTTCTCGATCCTTTCAATTGGTATGAGAGCATTGGTCTCCATTGCTTTGGTTTAAACAACATTGGAGGAAGATGGATGAGTCTACTTTGGGGAGTCTTAGACATAGAGTGCCTATACTTGATGGAGAGTATTTTCATGAGTGGAAAAATGAGATGCTTGTGATTTTCAATGAATATCATTTGAACAAGTATATTGCTAGCCCTTGTGCACCTCATGTTGATCCCATGCATCCTACCCTTGATGAGTCAATTGACATGATTCACAATCTTAGAACTGTTAATCTTATCACTAGAGGCTTGCCTAGAAACTTGATTGGATGTTTGCCTACTCTTAAGTGTGCCTACACCATATGGAAATTTCTTGAGGAATGCTTTCCAAATTATTACTTGAAAAATCTAGATGAAATTCTCCATAAGTCTATTGCCTTGTGTAAGATGAATTCCAGTGATCCTTTGTTTGGTGATTGTCTATTTGAGCTTACAAACCTTATGCATGCCAAAGGAGATGTTGGAATTATTAGTGATATTATTTCTGAAGCTATTAAAATTCATAAAGAAGATCATTGTCAAACCCACTCTAACGAATCACCCTCTCTAGGATTTGATCCACCACATGACGATGTTGAACATGGATACTATGACGAGGATGATGATAGTGATTTTGATCTTGATGATGCAATGAGACACTTTGGTCTTATGGCAAATCTTTGGGGATACATGGCAGGAGGAAAGGAATGGGTTCTTGATAGTGGATGTACCGATCACATGACCGGAGATAAAGACATGTTCCGTGAGCTTGCTGAAAACGATGGTCCTCGAAAATATGTCACTTTTGGTGATAATTCAAAGGGTAAGGTGGTTGGCCTCGGTAAGGTGGCCATCTCACATGATAGCGCCATACAAAATGTCATGCTCGTTGAATCTCTTGGGTACAATTTACTTTTAGTTTCTAGACTTGCTGATTTCGGTTTCAATGTCCTATTCACTGAAGTAGATTGCCAAGTGTTTCGTAGAGTCAATCATAAAATGGTCTTTACCGGTATACGCAGAGGTGATCTTTACATTGTTGATTTCACTAAAATGGCTCAACCTAGAACTTGCTTAATAGCTAAATCCTCTAAAGGTTGGTTACGGCATAGATGATTAGGTCATGTTGGTATGCGAAACCTTGACAAGCTTATTAAAGGAAATCATATCCTTGGAGTTAACGATGTCATATTTGATAAGGATAGACTTTCCAGCGCTTGTCAAGCAGGTAAACAGGTTGGAGGAAGGCATCCCGTGAAGAACATCATGACCACAAGGAGGCCACTCGAGCTACTTCACATGGATCTCTTTGGTCCCAATGCTTACAAAAGTCTCGGTGGAAATTCTTTTGGTCTAGTTATAGTTGATGATTTTTCAAGATTTACGTGGGTGTTCTTTCTCGATGATAAATCACAGGTCGAAAAGATCTTCAAAAACTTTGCTAGGAAGGCCCAAAATCAATTTGAAGTGAAAATCAAGAAGGTTCGCAGCGACAACGGAACGGAGTTCAAGAACGCAAATGCGGACACCTTTCTTGACGAAGAAGGGATTTCACATGAGTTATCGACTACGTACACACCTCAACAAAATGGAGTTGTTGAGAGGAAGAACCATACACTCATCAAAATGGCGAGAACGATGTTTGATGAGTACAAGACGCCAAAGCACTTTTGGGCGGAAGCGGTTGAGACAGCTTGTCATGCGACAAATCGCTTGTATCTTCACAAGCTACTCGGCAAGACGGCATACGAGCTCCTCACCGGTAACAAACCACAAGTTGGATACTTTCGAGTATTCGGCTCAAAGTGCTACATTCTTGATAAGAATCGTCGTTCTAAATTTGCTCCTAAGTCTCATGAAGGTTTCCTACTTGGTTATGGCTCAAACTCTCACACATACCGTGTCTACAATAATTTCACCCGAAAGGTTGAAGAGACGGTAGATGTGAAGTTTGATGAATCTAACGGCTCGCAAGTAGAGCAATTGCCAATTGATGTAGGAGACAAATACCCTTCGGAAGCAATCCAAGACTTGTCTATTGGCAAGATTCGTCCAACAGAGGTGAAGGAGAGTACCTCGTCCATCCAAGTGGAAGCTTCTACCTCACGACAAGGTGAACCAAGAGTTGATACGGAAGCATCCACAAGTGGGACACACCAAGATGAAGAAAACGAGGAAGTGCACCAAGATGAACGCCAACAACCTCCTTCTGCACCACGACAAGAGAACAACAACGTCAACAATGAACAAGACCAATAAGAAGAACAAGATGAAGAAGATGTTCAACCAAGATCCAAGCAAAAGCTTTCATGAGTTTGAGCAAGAATTGCTAAAGACCATCCCGTCGAGAAAATCTATAATGATATCCAAACCGGGAGAATCACTCGCTCAAAAACTTGTTTAGCTTACTTTTGTGAGCACTATTCATTCATCTCTAGCATTGAACCTATGAAGGCTGAAGAAGCTTTGGAAGATCCGGATTGGATAAATGCCATGCATGAAGAGATACACAACTTTGAGAGAAATCGAGTTTGGACATTAGTTGAGAAGCCCGACAACAACCACAAAATCATCGGTACCAAATGGGTGTTTCGCAACAAGCAAGATGAAGATGGACAAGTAGTTCGCAACAAAGCACGTCTCGTCGCCCAAGGCTACACTCAAGTCAAAGGTATGGACTATGGTGAGACATATGCCCCCGTTGCTAGACTTGAGTCCATTTGCATCTTACTTGCCTATGCTAATCATCATGATATCACCTTGTACCAAATGGACATTAAAAGTGCTTTTATAAATGGTGAAATAGAGGAGGAAGTTTATGTTAAGCAACCTTCCGGATTTGTCAATCCTACGAAACCTAATCATGTTTACAAACTTCACAAAGCTCTTTATGGTCTTAAACAAGCTGCTAGAGCATGGTATAAATGCTTGACCAAGTTCCTTATTGAAAAGGGCTTTGAAATTGGAAAAATAGATTCTACTCTTTTTACTAAAAGGGTTCATGGAGAACTATTTGTGTACCAAATTTATGTCGATGATATTATATTTGGATCAACACTACAAAAAAAGACACATCCGTGACATTTTGGGCCGAACGAATTTTTTTCTGTCATACATATGACACTTCTATGACGATAATTATGACAAAACCCGGTATCATCATAGATGTGGTGGGCTCCTACTTCTATGACCAAAAATCATGACAGAAAATGGGCTTTTCATCCTGGGCGAGCCGGAGACGCAGCTGCATGACATTCTTTGGGCCGTCCATGATGGAAAAAATTGTGGTAGAAGCGAGGGGGAGGAAAATTTCGGGGAGTTCCCGGTTATGGTGGGAGGTCGGGGGCCGAGCGATGCGCGTTTCTCTCGCACACGTACGCGTGTGTGTGCGAGGCGTTGGCTCTAAGTGAACCCGAGCGAGGCGTTGGGCTCTAACTGAACCCGAGCGATTGCACTGCAGGCTACACGTTACTGAACCCGAGCGATTGATCGATGGCTGTTAACTGAACCCGATTGAGCGATTCCTTGGCTACTGCTGCTAACTGAAGCCGATCGATGCTGCCTCTGGATGAACAGTGAGCGTTGCGGGGGGGGGGGGGGGGGTTGGATGAACAGTTCCCCGTGGGGGTGGATGAACAGGACCCCATGGTGTTGCCTCTGGATGAACAGGACCCCGATCGATCGAGCTGGTTGGGGCTGGATGAATAGGACCCCATGGAGGGCTGGATGAACAGGACCACCCCGTGGAGGGCAGGATGAACAGTAGACGGTGGAGGGGTGCCCGTGGAGGGGTGGTTGAACAGGACCCCGTGGTGTGGAGGGCTGGATGAATAGTAGACGGTGGAGGGGTGGTTGAACAGTAGCCGGTGGAGTAGCGCGGAGTGTTTAGTTATTCATCATATCTTTGAATTATGTTATGCTATGTTATCTAGTTTAGATAGACATCATATATGTGAAATTATGTCATGCTATCCGTTTTAGTTAAACAATATACATGTCAACTATTTCATGCCCTCTTTTGTCCACACTATCTATTGCATCTGTCTCTCATACAATGTCTGTACATTCAACTATGTTTCCTGTTTATCAGCCATTTGAATTGGAGCGGGTGATGCCAGTATCTAGCGGACTAAAAACACAGTCTTCAAATAAAAACAGTGCTACCTCTTGGTGGAGATAGCACCCCGGTTGTACATGCACAAGAACCAGCCCTACCACACATAACCCAAACTCTCGCAGATTGTACCACTACTACGATGGACAGAGAACCAGCTTCACCCAATCTAACCCCAACCCCAGCCGATAGTAACCCAGTTCCTGTTGACACAACACCATCTCCACCACAAAGCTCCCAAACAAGAGCAGTTAGTAAGGCAGCTCCAGTGCCCAAAGGGCCAGTACTATCACGGCGAACCCCAACTCCACCAGTTAGTACGCCTATTCCTGTGGAGGAAGCACAACCAGCTAGTCATAGTTTAGCATCTATCACATTTGATGTTGTTAAATCGTATGTGCGTATCTTCCCATCTTGGAAATATTATACTGAAGATGAAGGAAAATGCCAGTTGCAGGTGTTTGTCCAGGAGTTATGTGTAAGTAATGTTATTCATGGCAATTACTTTGCTTTGTCCCATACATCCTACCTCCATGATGGTTATAATACAGCAAATTTTCCCATTTTCTCTATAGAGAAGGACCGATTTGGAAACTCAGGATGAGGTAACCTATGCTAATACCTCTGCTATCTTCAAGAATGCTTGGTGGCAGTATCGGAATTACCTGAAGAAAGCGTACTTCACCGGCAAAGAAACTCATCAAATTCCCTTACGTTCTCCTAAGACACATTTACTGGACGATGACTGGGAACGACTTGTTCTGTACTGGTCCCGAACCAAGAATGTGGTAAGGTCTATGAGCTCATTTTCTATTTTTAAGTATTATATTCTTGCGTCTTACTGTACTCTGTTCATGTAGAACAAGTGCCTAAACCTGAAGAACAACTGTTCTAATTTAAGATTCCATTGCTACCATAGGACATATATATATGTTTGTTTGATGCTTTTATTATGTACTAGTACTTGGCAATAGAAGACTTGGTAGTTTAATCCTGTCCACCTTACTAATGAACTGGTTCACCGAAATGAGTTTCATATACTAGTACATGCAAAACTTGTTATGTGTCTGCTTGTTTCTTCTTTTAGAATGCTGACAGAATATTGGGGAACGGTGCCTTATTAAGCAATGGTATAGTAAGTAATGCAGATAAGGTTTAGGATAGTGACACATCCTATCTTGGTTTAGTGTTGGAGTTACTGGCCACTACCGCTTGCACAAGCTATTCAAACTCACTGTCTGAATCAGTTCGGTTTGTTGAGTCTCAACTACAAGCTGAAAGACATCGATCAACTGTGCTGCAACAAGAAGCGGAAGGACTGCGGAAGTCCCTGGAGCATTCAGATGCATACTTTCTAGTGCAACAGCAAGCGTTGGAGGATTTTAGCGCCAAATAGGACAAAGCTAATCAGCTTGCTAAGCTTATTGCCAGCATGGTGGATACCCAGGATAACGTTTCTTGAGCTCTTCTGAAGTTGTTTCAGTTATGCTCTTGTTTTGCTGCCATGTTTATTTGCACTAGTGGCCAATTTTGACGGCTAGTGTATATGATATGCTTCTTTGTTCCCTATATTTGCACTGGTGGCGAACTTTGATGGCCAGTGGATGTAATATGTGTAATAGCCGTGATAGCCTAGCGTTAGTTGCTTGCTTATTTATTTCCATGTTGTCTTGTTTATTTGTTTGCTTCTAATCATTGCATTTATTTTTCCGCGGTTAACTAGTGGCTGCAATAACCTATTTTTTAAAACTAGGCCACAATAACCATGGGCTAATATTTACTGTAGTGACACTGGGCCTCCTACGAGCCGTAGAAACATTGGGCCTTCTACGGGCCATAGAAATAGTAAGCCTTCTACGGGCCGTAGAAATAATGGGCCTTCTACGGGCCATGTCATCAATGGGCCTTATACGGGCCGTATGATCGATTGGCCAAACATGGGCCAATAACAGGCCGCATTATGGCCGTAAACGGGCTAGAGTTGGAATCGTCCATTCATGGGCCGACCATAACGGGCCATCGTTAATAGGCCTTATTTGATGATGCTATGAAAACGGCCCAACGTATTAACGGACCACAAACGGGCTGACTGTAACCACGGGCTGAATTTGGCCCACAAGCGGAAAATGACAGTAACGGGCCGTAAGTAAACGAATGCTGTAAATGAGCCCAAGAATAAATGGGGTCTGAGAAGGCCGAAAGATAACATGGGCTAGAAACGGCCCAACGGAATAACAGGTCGTTAATGGGTATAAAGTGACACACTGTTCTGTATGGGTCAGTTTCACCACGGGCCATTAATGGGTGTAAAGTGATACACTGTTCATTACGGGCCAGTTTCACCACGGGCCGTTAATAGGCCAAGAGTTACATAGGGCCTCGTATGGGCCGAAAGATGACATGGGCCATACATGGGCCAGAAGTGAAAACAGGCTGGAATCATATTGAATGGCCCAGATGATGCTACTGGGCCTAATTCAGATAAGGCGTAACGGGCCTTGGGTTAGCGGGCTGTAAATGGGCTATATGCGAACAGGCCGTTAACAGGCTTTCCATGGGCCGGCCCGCCAGCTTTTGACCAAGTCAAACGGGCCGGCCTTTTCACAGGAATGGGCCTCTGTTAGGCTGTGCCACGTGTCGACGTATCATAGGCGCCTATCTGACCCACTGACGAGCTGACACGTGTTTTGTCCGGCCAATAAGAATTTTACACGTGGAAATTTCCCATTGGTCGGGGCTGTTAACGGGTTATCAGATCCAAAACCCGACCCGATAGCTTAACGGCGCTCCGTTATGGTGGATGCCACGTGTCGGTCACCCTTGACGAAAGCACTTCTGTGACGCGCGATTTATCGTCATGGAAGTGGACACTTCCGTGATGATAATTTTGGTAATGTCATGGAACACTTCTACGACAGCACATGTATGAATATCTTGATTCTGTCATAAATTTGTCATGGATGTACATGCATGACAAAAAAAGCGACCTACTGTGACAAACACGTATCATCGCAGAAGTGTATTTTTTTTCTAGTGCAACTAACCCTCATTTTAGTGAAAAGTTTGGAAAGCTAATGTGGGAGAAGTTTGAGATGTCGATGATGAGTGAACTCAAATTCTTTCTTGGTTTGCAAATCAAGCAAACTAAGGAAGGTACCTTTGTCTCTCAAACAAAGTACACCAAGGACTTATTCAAGAAGTTCAATATGCAAGAATGCAAAGGTCTGACTACACCCATGCCTACTAGTGGACATCTTGATTTAATCAAAGATGGTGAACCAGTTGATCAAAAGGTTAATCGCTCTATGATTGGTTCATTGTTATATCTATGTGCTTCACTTCCCGACATTATGCTAAGTGTGTGCATGTGTGCACAATATCAAGCCGCTCCTAAAGAATGTTATCTTAAGGCCGTGAAGAGGATAGTGAGATACGTTGTGCTCAATTACTTTGGATGACCCAAACTCTTAAAGATTATGGGATATATGTGAAACATGTTCCATTGCTTTTGCGACAATGAGAGTGCTATTATGATTGCTCACAATCCCGTGCAACATTCTCGAACCAAGCATATTGAAGTTCGTCACCATTTCATTCGAGATCATGTTGCCAAAGGGGACATTAATCTTAAGCATGTTCGCACCAAAAAGCAGTTAGCTGATATATTCATGAAACCACTTGATGAGAAAGTGTTTTGCAGGTTAAGAGGTGAATTGAACATCATTGATGCTTCAAACTTGGAGTAGGAACTCCATTCGATACATGCAAGGCATGAGCCTATGACTAATCCTTGATATTTCTCTTATGTTGACTATTTTATGTCTTGGATATATTTGCACCTTGCATGTCATCTAACCCGTGTAGGTACTTGGATGAATCTAAATCTATGAGATTGCAACTCACTCACATCTTGAGCAATTTCTATATCACCAAGTCTCTACACAATGGTGGATGAATACAAGGAAGCACGCAACTATTCAAACATATCCTTTGACAAATTCTATGTTGAGTTTCATGATTGTCATTTTGGATACACAAGTGCTCTTCCTTGCAAAAACTAACCCATGTAGGTAGATGAACTCAAACTCCAAGTGGTGCTCCCAACTCTTGATGAGCTACATCAACCTTGAGCAACCCACACAAGTTCAACTACATGATCATGATCAACACCACCCCCCAAGGTATGTTATTCCATCTTAGAGAAGCTTTACTCCAAGTCATGAGTCAAAGCAACTCGACAAGATGTGAATACATGAAAAAGCTTAAACGAAAAATGGTAACCCCATTTTGAGCTTAAACGATGAGCATGACCTATGATCAAGTGATCTCACTTGACTCCTAAGTCAATATACTCTAACATAGGTGACTTTGTTGCCGACCAATTCTAGATGAAGTTCTCTTGTGTTCTTTTCTGTGCTCTTGCATTTGTCGCATGCATATTTATTTCCCTCTTCAAAAAAAACTTCATCTAGACTACTTTTTAGTTTCTTCTCTTTTATTTTCTGTTCTACATTCCTTGCATCCAATTCATTGCAAATCCTTGTGAGATCTTACTTGTCTAGTGAGCTAAGGTGACAAGTGTTTTCTCTGCGATGAACTCGGTCTCACCGGTCTAATGCTTTTGGTCCAGCCGAATCCTCTCGGTACAACCGAACCATACAACTCGGTGTCACCGACTTCACTACAGGAGAGACATCTTGCCACTTGTTTCTGCATTATTTTTGTTCCAGCTCCACTCAATGAATCTTGTCCTCGACCAGCATCCCATTCAACTTGCTGCTTTGTTCTGTGACTCAAGGACCAAACCCATCATGACAAAAATCTAGAAGAACCCTTCTTGGAAATTGATGTCAAAGGGGGAGAGAGAGATCACATCAAAGCTTAATCATATCTATATGGGGAGACAATACTCAAGGTAAGAAAGAGTAATCCTCAAGGACCCCAGATGCTTGGTGTTCAAGAGGAGAGAAGACACATGTCTTCGGGAGGGGAAAGACATGTTCATATTTTCTCGTTGGCATTAGATCTGTTTATTTCTTTGAGCTCTTATTTTGCTCTGATTTTTTGTTCCCTATCTTCTCCCAGTATCCCATGCTAGATTCAGGGGGAGCAAGACATCTAAGGGAAGGAAATCCTTGAATTTATTGCATATCTTTACCTTTGGGGACATGTCTATATCCAATGTGGTACTTAGTACTCACTCTACATGTCATCCCAGTCTTGGTACTCTTGTGGTTTCTTTTATTTGCTCTGGCTAGTAGGTGTATCTGTGTTATCTAAGCAGGTTCATCCCATGCTAAGCCAACTCAAGACCACAAGGTAAGTATATGCATCACACTCATGTGTATGAGAAATTCTTGCTAATGTACATACTGCTTGCAAGAAGGACTCATGAGCATGAAGGTACATTTCTCACATTCACATCATTTGCTCTGATGCATATAGCCAAGATACATGTAACACATTGCTTACTCTGTCATGTTTATGCATTCACATGCTCCTATTCCATATTCACATGATTGCATACATGTAGGGGGAGCCTATGCATGTTACATGTCTTTCCAAAGCTTTACTTACTATTCTCTATATCTTTATCTAAAGCTTTGATGTATGTTGTCATCAATTACCAAAAGGGTGGAGATTGAAAGCACAAGTGCTCCCTAGGTGGTTTTGGTAATTAATGTCAACATATCTCTTGTTGGACTAACACTTTTACCTAGAATGTTTCAGATAAGTTCAACAATGAAGTGGCATGGACTAGAGGAAGTGGAACCCCTTCAAGATGCTAAGGACAAAGGATTGGCTCAAGCTCCAAGCTCAAGACTCTACATTTTCTATTTTAGTGATCCAAGATCACATTGTGTCTATAGGAAAAGCCAATACTATCAAGGAGGGATGAGGTGTTGCTTAATGAGGCTCGTGCTCAAAATGCTTTGTGATATGCTCCAAAGCCCTCAACTACTTTCTCACATCCACATATGACCTAAACCAAAAGTCAAACTCAGCCCCACCGATTCTTTCTATCCGGCGCCACCGAGTTCAGATGTCACAGCCACTGCCACAAACCCTAGGCAAATTGGTTTCACCGATAGGGATCTCGGTCTCACCAAGATGGGATTGTAGTCTCTCTATATGGATCTATTACCAAAATCGGTCTCACCGATTTTGCGTAATCGGTCCTATTGAGATTGCAATGTAAACTCTCTGTCTCCCTTTCGTAACATTTCGGTCTCACCAAAATGAGCGAATCGGTCCCACCGAGTTTACCTGACCAACTCTCTGGTTAGCTTATTACCAAAATCGGTCTCACCGAGTTTGTGTAATCGGTCTCACCGAGATTACGTTATGCCCTAACCCTAACCATGTCGGTCCCATCGAAAATCCTAACGGTCACTAGATTTGCTGAATCGGTCCGACCGAGTTTACCAATTCGGTCCCACTGAGATTGGCAAGTTGTGTGTAACGGTTAGATTTTGTGTGGAGGCTATATATACCCCTCCACCTCCCCTTCATTCGTGGAGAGAGACATCAGAACGAACCTACACTTCCAACTTGCATTTTCTGAGAGAGAACCACCTACACTTGTGTTGAGACCAAGATATTCCATTCCTACCATATGAATCTTGATCTCTAGCCTTCCCCAAATTGCTTTCCACTCAAATCTTCTTTCCACCAAATCCATATCCTGTGAGAGAGTTGAGTGTTGGGGAGACTATCATTTGAAGCACAAGAGCAAGGAGTTCATCATCAACACACCATTTGTTACTTCTTGGAGAGTGGTGTCTCCTAGATTGGCTAGGTGTCACTTGGGAGCCTCCGACAAGATTGTGTATTTGAACCAAGGAGTTTGTAAGGGCAAGGAGATCGCCTACTTCGTGAAGATCTACCGTTAGTGAGGAAAGTCCTTCGTGGGCGACGACCATGGTGGGATAGACAAGGTTGCTTCTTCATGGACCCTTCATGGGTGGAACCCTCCGTGGACTCGCACAGCCGTTACCCTTCGTGGGTTGAAGTCTCCATCAACGTGGATGTACGATAGTACCACCTATCGGAACCACGACAAAAACATTTGTGTCTCCTATTGCGTTTGAATCCTCCAAACCCTTCCCTTTACATTCTTGCAAGTTGCGTGCTTTACTTTCCGTTGCTCATATACTCTTTGCATGCTTGCTTGATATGTATTGTGTTTGCTAAACTTGTGCCAAAACTCCACTTCACCTTAAAGAAATTAAAAACTGCAACTTTTGGTACTTAGTGTCTAATCCCTCCCCCCCCCCCCCCCGTCTAGACACCTCTTCTCGATCCTTTCACAAGAAGAAGAAATCCTCAAAGTCTTCTTCAAAGTCTTCATCAAAGTCTTCTTCACACAAGAAGATCTCATCTAGCAAGGCTCGTGCTTTTGTTGGCAAGGAGATGGATTTAGAGGAGTCTGCTTCTGTGGAGGCGGAGGTGGAGTCTGAGGAAGAGTCCGATTCAGGCGTGGCAAGCCTAGCTCTAGCTTCAGCTTATGTCGCCAAGTCCATCTTCAACACCGATGACAATGGCCTTATCACCGACGCTGATGCTGATGACGAGGACGACTCTGGTCCTACCTACTGCTTCATGGAACGTGGTGCCAAGGTAAACTCACGCGATGCTTACTTTCAAACATCCAGTGAAGACGACTCTAAATTTGAATCTAAACCTAGCTACAAAACACTTGCTAAAATTGCAACTAAACAACAAACTGCTATTGAACATATTCAAAAGTTGCTAGACAAAAGCGCTGACATGTTGGACGCAGAAATGACTCAAACTCAGTCCTTAATTCAAGACATTAAAAATCTTCATGTTAAGTACAAGGAACATGAAAGTCGTCATGAAACTCTCTCAGCAACTCATGAGAAGCTTTCCTATGATTATCTTCAAAGGAAGCAAGAACTTGAGAACCTGAGAGCGTCTCATGAAGATCTTCAAAAGGAGAACGAGTCACTTTGCACTCAACACACCAGTTCCGCTCAGGAAGACTTTGAGCCATCTGTTTAAAATGTCTTGAGTGTAATAATGGTGTCTTTGTTGCTGAATGTTCTACTGCTGCTACTATTGCAATATCTTCAACTGCTGATGTGGTAACTAACCCCTCTTCTGAGGATACCACTACTATTGCTGATGATAATGCTAGGTTGAAGACATTGCTTGAAACAAGGATGTACAAAAGCCTCAAAGGGCATCAGACACTATGTCATGTCCTCAAGAAACAGATTCTGAACCAAAACCCTAGGAAAGAGGGTGTTGGGTTCGAGAGGAAAATGAATGTTGATGGTTCATACTGGAAGCCTAAGCAGTATCCTAAAACCACATGGGTTGCTACAAAGGGACCTTCTGCGGATCCATCTACCTTATTTTCCTTCACTTGTGCTAACCTGATTATCATTGGTGAATCCTTTGATGCAAACTATAAACTGTTTAAGAATTAGAATGGTGAAGTGTTTGCTAGGTATATTGGTACTAACTGCAGGAATGGACCACCTTTGAAGAAGATCTGGGTGCCCAAAAGTTGTCTTGAGAAGCTTCCTCTGAATGTCATCATGACACCACCTAGGAAGAAGACAAACACTAGACCAAAGGCTTCATATGGACAAAAGGCTTCATACAGTCAGAGGACTCATTAGAGTCACCCTAACGCCAATGTTTTGTAGGGAAACCATACTCAGACTTATGAATATGAGCGTGTTTCATCAAACTGCTATGTTCATAAGACCAAGAACTTTTCCGCTTATTCTTATGAGTATTATTCACCTCCAGCAAGGCTATTTGCTGGGGCTCCAAAGCCAAAGTTATTAGATGCTGCACTTAGACTCATTGCTTCTAAGCCACCCCTTAAGATGTGGGTGGTTAAGAAAAATTAACTCTCTTTTGCAGGGAAAGGTCTCCAGCCGGATATCAAAGGATTCTGATGCTTCTGCTGGGGACCTAAAACATCTTGTGGGACGCAAGATAAAATGCCAGAATGGTCTTACTATGTATTTTATCCCAGGGTTTCTTGACAAACATCCTATCTACCCTAACAAGGATCTGAACTTTGATAATATGCTTGTTCGTCATATGTTTATGCTTCACATTTCCCTTGGTGAAGCCTATCCCCCAAACTACACTATAGGGTACGACACCAAAGGCTTCTGAGTGGATTATGGACACGGGATGCACTAACCACATGACTGGTGATCGAAGTCTTCTTATGGATTCAACCCTACGTTCGTCTGACAAAAGTCACATCACATTTGCTGACACTGGTAAAAGCAAGGTATTGGGCCTAGGTAGAGTTGCAATCTCAATGGATCAGCACATGGATAAAGTGATGCTCGTTGAATCCCTTGGTTTCAACTTAATGTCTGTCTCAATGCTTTGTGATCTGAACATGATTGCAATATTTGGAAAATATCGTTGCCTTGTGCTTATGGAATCTGACAAATCTCTAGTATTCAAAGGATATCGGAAAGACGATTTGTATATGTTAGATTTCTCCACAGGACCACTACTGGCCGTATGTCTTATAGCAAAAGCTTCAGAGTGCTGGCTCTAGCATCGAGGCTAGGGCATGCTGGCACGAGAAACTTGCACACTCTCACAAAGAAGAAGCATGTCATTGGCATCGAGGGCGTCAAGTTCAAGAAGGACCATCTATGTGGTGCCTGTGAAGCTGGAAAGATGACCAGGGCCAAGCATCCCTCAAAGACAATCATGACGACACGTCCCTTCGAGCTGCTTCACATGGAATTATTGTGCCCTACTCACTACTCTACCCTTACTACCATTGCATTCCTCTATGGCTTCGTCATTGTTGATGATTACTCAAGCTATACTTGGGTGCACATAATTCTCTACAAGACCGAAGTGCAGGATGTCTTCAGATGATTCTCCAATCGTGCCATGACCAACTATGGCATCAAGATCAAGCACATCAGAAGTGACAACGTCACATAATTCAAGAACACCGGCCCTGATGAAAGTGCAACTATCCCTGGGTGGTTTTGGTAATTCCTAACAACATATAGCTCATTGAGCTAACATTATTCCAAGATTAATATTTCAGGAAAACCTCAATGAATGGCATGGCATGGATGAGGAAAGTGGATCCCTCAAAATTCTAAGGACAAAAAGTTTAGCTCAAGCTTGAAGCTCAAGACTCTACATTTTATATTTTAGTGATCCAAGATCACATTGAGTCTATAGGAAAAGCCAATACTATCAAGGAGGGATGAGGTGTTGCTTAATGGCTTGCTTGCTCAAAGTGCTTAGTGATATGCTCCAAAACACTCAACTACCTTCCCACATCCACATATGATCTAAACCAAAAGTCAATCTCGGCCCCACCGATTCTTTCTATCCGACGCCACTGAGTTTCAAATGTCATAGCCACTGCCACAAACCCTAGCCAAATCGGTCTCACCGATAGGGATCTCGGTCTCACCGAGATGGGGTTGTAATCACTTTGTTTCCCTTCGTAACGTTTCGGTCTAACCGGAGTGAGCGATCGGTCCCACCGAGATTGCAATGTAAACTCTGTTTCCCTTTTGTAACATTTCGGTCTCACCGAGATGAGCGAATCGGTCCCACCTAGTTTACCTGACCAACTCTCTGGTTAGCTTATTACCAAAATCAGTCCTACCGAGTTTCTGTAATCGTTCACACCGAGATTACGTTATGCCTGAACCCTAACCATATCGGTCCTACCGAGTTGCATCTCAGTCCCACCGAAAATCCTAACCGTCACTAGGTTTGCTGAATGGGTCCGACCGATTTAACCATTCGGTCCCACCGAGTTTGGCAAATTGTGTGTAACAGTTAGATTTTGTGTGGAGGCTATATATACCCCTCCACCCACTCTTCATTCGTGGAGAAAGCCATCAGAACACATCTACACTTCCAATACACATTTTCTGAGAGAGAACCACCTACACTTGTGTTGAGCTCAAGATATTCCATTCCAACCATATGAATCTTGATCTCTAGCCTTCCCCAAGTTGCTTTCCACTCAAATCTTCTTTCCACCAAATCCAAATCCTGTGAGAGAGAGAGTTGAGTGTTGGGGAGACTATCATTTGAAGCACAAGAGCAAGGAGTTCATCATCAACACACCATTTGTTACTTCTTGGAGAGTGGTGTCTCCTAGATTGGCTAGGTGTCACTTGGGAGCCGCCGACAAGATTGTGGAGTTGAACCAAGGAGTTTGTAAGGGCAATGAGATCGCCTACTTCGTGAAGATCTACCGCTAGTGAGGCAAGTCCTTCATGGGCGACGGCCGTGATGGAATAGACAAGGTTGCTTCTTCGTGGACCCTTCGTGGGTGGAGCCCTCCGTGGACTCGCGCAACCGTTACCCTGTGTGGGTTGAAGTCTCCATCAACGTGGATGTACGATAGCACCACCTATCGGAACCACGACAAAAACATCCGTGTCTCCAATTGCGTTTGAATCCTCCAAACCCTTCCCTTTACATTCTTGCAAGTTGCATGCTTAACTTTCCGCTGCTCGTATACTCTTTTGCATGCTTGCTTGAATTGTGTGGAGATTGCTTGACTTGTGCTAAGATAGCTAAAATCTGCCAAGAACTAAAATTGGGAAAAGGCTAGATTTTTATTTGGTCAAGTAGTCTAATCACCCCCCCCCGCTATAGACATACTTCCGATCCTACAAGTGGTATCAGAGCTTTGGTCTCCATTTGCTTTGATTTCCATAGCTTTTGGTGGTCATAGCCTTGGTTTCAGAACCTAGGAGAGTATGGCGTCTAGCGAGGGAAATTATCACCGTAGAGGTCCTTACTTTGATGGTACTAATTTTGCTAGTTGGACGCATAAGATGAAAATGCATATTCTTGGACATAACCCCGCCGTTTGGGCTATTGTGTGTATTGGTTTGCAAGGTGAATTCTTTGATGGGAAAGAGACGAACCATGAAGCTACCGCGGAAGAGTTGAAGATGTTGCAATACAACGCTCAAGCTTGTGATATCCTCTTCAACAGATTGTGCCCCGAAGAATTCAACAAAATCAGCCTTCTTGAGAATGCAAAGGAAATTTGGGATACTTTGATTGTGATGCACGAAGGTACCGACTCTCTCAAGGAATCCAAATTGGATGTGCTTCAAAGTCAACTTGACAAGTTCAAAATGAAGGATGGTGAAGGTGTCGCTGAAATGTACTCTAGGCTTGCTCTTATCACAAATGAGATTGCCGGCTTAGGGAGTGAAGAGATGACCGATAGATTCATCATCAAGAAGATCCTAAGAGACTTGGATGGAAAATATGATAGCGTGTGCACATTGATCCACATGATGCCCAATTACAAAGATCTCAAGCCAACGGAAGTCATCGGAAGAATTCTTGCTTATGAGATGTCACTCAAGGATAAAGAGGAACTTCACAACAAATCAAGTGGTGCTTACAAAGCCTCATGTGAAGCCCCCACATCATCAAGTGAGAAACAAACCTTCAATGAAGAATTGAGCTTAATGGTGAAGAACTTCAACAAGTTCTACAAGAGTAGAAGCAACGATAGAAGCTCCAAGTCAAGGTCCTACAATGACAAAAGATCTTCTAGTCGAGAGCGAAACTGCTACAATTGTGGAAGGCCCGGACACTATTCCAATGAGTGTACGGCTCCCTACAAGAGAAGAGAAGATTCTCCCAAGAGAAGAAGTAGAAGAGAAGAATCACCATCTCAAGAAAGAAGGAGTAGAGATGATCGTTATAAACGAAGATTCTCACAAAGAAGCAAGGATTCGGAGAGAAAGGACAAGTCATCAAGGAGCTACACAAAACGAAGACATCAAGCTCATGTTGGTGAATGGGTATCTGGCTCCGACTCCGACAACCACTCCGAGAGAAGCTATCACTCCGATTCCGAGAATATACTCAAGATGAAGGTGTTGCCTGTCTAGCTCTTGTGACAACCAACTCCTACGGCATATTTGACTCACCAAATGAAGGAGTTGGAACATGCTTCATGGCTAAAGGCCCAAAGGTATCACACCCCGAGTATGTTGATTTCAATAGTGATGAAGATGACTTGTTAGGTGATGATGATTTACTTGTTGACAACTCTAGTGATGAATACTATGATGAAACGTCAATTAATCATGCTAATCAAGATAAAACGAATGACAATGATAAGGAGAAGATTGAGTCTCTAACTAAAGAACTAAACACTCTTAAGTTAGCTCATGAAACTATCTTAGGAGATCATCGAGAACTTTTAAGGACTCATGAGAAATTACGCTTTGAAAAGCTCAACCTTGAGCAAGAGCATGAGTTCTTAAAAGCAATCAATGATGATCTTCGTAAGAAAAGTTCTTCTTACATTGCCAAGCGTTTACTCTTCTCCACTTACATGCCTCAAGTCAAGTCTAGTAACAAGAACAAGAAAGATTCTTCCTCCAGTAGTAACAATGATCATGCTAAATCCAATATTGTTGCTTCTAGTAGTTCTCTTGATTCCACTAATGATTCTCTTAGCCAAGTTACACTTGAGCAAGAAAATAGCTTATTGAAGGGAATTATAGAGAAAGGTGTTTACAAGAGCCTTGCCGGAAGTAAGCAATTCGAGGAAATTGTACTCAAGCAAGGAAGGCACCGGAAGAATCAAGGTGTTGGTTTTGAACGAAAGTTCAATGCCAATGGAGTTGAGTGGGAAGAAGATTAATACCCCAAGACGAAGTTTGTTCCTCCACAAGAGAAGTATGATCCTACTTCTTTCAAAGGGACACAAGCTCAAGATGATCTTCCACCACAAGACCACAAGCAAAAAGGCAAGGACAAGCTTCAAGAGGAAATTGATGCATTTGAAGAAGCTCCTAAGGCCTTGGTCAAATGGGTTCCCAAGACTACTTCAAGTTCCACTTCATCAAGTACAACTACAACTCCGAAGATTCCCATCAAGATGCTGTGGATCTAGAAGAAGAAGAACTAGAGAGTTCTTGAGGGTGACTCCGCCAACATATTTCACTCTTGTCATCTTCGCAAGAACAAATGCAATCAACTTCCACATCTTGCACTAGTTCAAGGAGTCACAAACCCTCTTGTTGGTAAGACAAGGGACAAGGTAACCTAAAAGCTTTCATAGACATCATCTTGTGTGTGCATCACTCTATGTCTATGGATATCCTTGTTTGTTCCTTGTGGGACTAACCCGGGTAGGTATTGAAAGTGCAACTCACTCCAATGGATAGCTCCAAATGATCTACATCAACATTGAGCATCGACATCTTCAACATCTACATGAAGTCATCATCGACAAAACCCAAGGCTAGTTCATCCCTCTTAGGGGGGATCTCACATCTAGGGGGATCTTTACTCTAAGAATTGAGCTAAAGCAACTCTAATGGTGTCAACACAACAATGCTTTATGTAAAAGTGGTAACCCCACTTGTGCTTAAACGATGAGTATGACCTATGATCAAATGTTCTCATTTGACTCCTAAGTCAATATACTCATATATAGATGACCTAGTCATCGCCAATTGCTTGATAGATGCTAGAATTGGTTGTGCATGCTTTGCCACATATTTCAATTGCCATTTTATTTTGTGAGCATGTTGATTGCATATTTTACTCATTCGAGGACATCCACTTGTTGTTTGATTGATTGGTTTTCTTTTCTTTTGCCAAGTGGATGGACAAGAATGCCTAAGAACCCTCTCTAGCTATCTATGCTTTTCTCGTCTCAAACTCTATTCATGCTACATCACAAAATTTGATAAGTCAGATTCGAACCACTATGTGAGGAGCACTCGGAGTCCCCGATTTGTCATAGACTTAAACTTCCAAAACTTCTTTGTGTGTTTCGGTCTGACCGATTCCTCCATTTCGGTCATACCGAGATCACTAAGTCGATCCAGGTTTTCATCTCGGTTCAACCGATTTGAACTTTTCGGTCACATCGAGTTGCTGTAACTTTCAACAGTTATGCATCTCAGTACCACCGAGTTCTTCCACTCGGTCACACTGACAGGGTCGGGCTATATATACTCACGGGCAAAATTTTGGAAATTTCTCGGAAACCCCTTCACCCGCGTATAGCTCGCTCTGCCTCCTGGGTCTCCGGATCGTCCTCCTCGTCGCCAGCCGCCTCCTGTCGCTGGTCTTCGCCACCGTCAACGGATTTCGTCTCCGCCGTTGCCGTCATAGCGAGTTCATCGCCGAACTAGGGTATGGACTCGATCATAGTGCTATCCCTGTCCGTTTCCTAGCACATTGTGTTCATTATGAATCTTGCCACGATTGAAACGCTTCTATCCAGTCAAAACACTCCGTAGATTAGAATTGAATCGAAAATTTAGGGTTCGGTTTCCGCCGAAACCACATCGGACCCACCGGGTTGCAGAACTCGGTTCCACCGATTTGGCCAAGGCCATTGCACATGTGGTTCTCGGTCTGACCGAGAATTGCCAATCGGTGTGACCGAGTTCAGGTCTTTGTGAAACCCTAGCAGTCTCGGTGCCACCGAACTGTGACTCGGTCTGACCGAGTTCAGTAGTTTTGGTTCCAACAGCTGCTTCGGTATCACCGAGTTTGCAAATCGGTTGATCCGAAATGCTTTCTGTGGAAAACTAAAACTAACTTTTTGACTCATTCTTTTGCAAAAATCTCTGCATTTTGTGATGCTCATCGACTCTATCTCTTCTACAATCTATTCACTGGGTCTGCAGTTAGTGTTTGCAACATGTCTGACCAAAGTGACAGCTAGAACAAGTCAGAGGAGCAGGTTCACTTGAGTGAGGGCACTAGTCCCTCTAGCAGCTCAGATGAGGGTAGCAGAAGCACCCCAAGCAACTTGCCAAAGGCTGCACCTAGAGCAAGCAAGAAAAGGACTTCAGAGTCTGAAGATGAAGATTATGTTGCAGAGGAAGAGGAAGCCACTTCTAAGAAGAAGGTGCTCAAGAAGGAATATGGCTCAGCTACAGCCACAAAGCCAGGTAT
Organism: Aegilops umbellulata; assembly: GCA_032464435.1. Taxonomy (NCBI): domain Eukaryota; kingdom Viridiplantae; phylum Streptophyta; class Magnoliopsida; order Poales; family Poaceae; genus Aegilops; species Aegilops umbellulata. The sequence continues at coordinate 230,591,089 of CP136060.1, forward strand.
GCAGAAGAAGGCACCTGCAAGGAGAGTTCCCACTTCCAAAGCTAGGAAGGTTTCCACTGGAGAAACCATGAAGTTTACCATGGAGTCAGAAGAGGAAGCTGTTGGCCAAGACAAAAAGAAAAAGTGAGTCAGAACCACTACTTCCAGAGTTCTTGGCAAACCCTCCATGAGGAGAGATTCCGAGGAAGAAGAGGAAGAAGAGGAAGAAGAGGTTGCTGCACCAGCACCCAAGGCACAAAAGCTGATGGGTGATGCTATAAAGTCAGGGGCTGCATCATCAAAGCCCAAAGAAGCACCCAAAGCTGCCTCCAAGCCCAAGAGTGCACCTAAAAGGAATACCAGGAGTATACCAGCTGCTGAGAAGAACAAGGCCCCAGTGCTTGATGTTGCTGCTGAGGAAGATGATGAAGGACAAGTTCTGAGGAAGCTAAAACCCAAGATTCCAGACCACAACGATGCTCATCCTGTGGCTGAGAACATGAAGATCAGGAGAGATTCAAGGCTGAGGAAATGGAGAGAAACAGATCCATATGCTACAAGAAGAAGGACTGCTGTTGATTACAGGTTCCGCAGAAAGAAACAACAAGACTTCTATGAGACAGTGCTGCTGGACAAGAAACCAATAGTGTGTGATATGAGGTGGGTCGACTGGACGTATATCAAGCAAAATGAGGCACACTATCCTGGTGTGTACGACAACTTCAATGCTTGTGGAGTTGCAGACTTTGTTGGGCAGAAGCTCACAAAGTGGAATGAGGAGCTCATAATGCAATTCTACTCCACAGCACATTTCTATCCAGATGGCAGGATAGTATGGATGTCTGAAGGTACAAGGTACCAATCAACTATTGAGGAATAGGCTCAGCTGATCAATGCCCCAGAAGAGCAAGAAGATGACTTGGATGTTTATGCCAAGAAGAAGATGGATCACAATTCTATGTCAAACATGTATACGGAGATCCCAGACAAAGCTCTTGAGACTTTCAAGTTTGGATCGGTCCATTTTCTTCTATCAGGGCTGCCTACAATCAACTGGATCCTAAGGCACACTCTTTTGCCCAAGTCAGGTGACCACAACATGATCAGAGGGCATGCAATTAACTTGCTACATATATTTGATGTGCCACAGAAGTTCAAGGTCATGAGCCTCATAGTTGAGAGTATGAAGAGGACAGCAACTGATCAGAAGAGAAGTTGTGGATATGCCCCACATATTCAGGAGTAGATTAACTCGAAGATGGGCACAGGCACATACCTGTTGGATAAGGAACACTTGCCCATCCATCCAGATTTTGAGGACAATCAAGTTGTGATGAATGAGATTGAACCATCATCAGTACAAGCTCAAGCAAAGAAGGAGAAGGCAAAGATGGAGAAAGCTGCCAAGATGCCAACTCAAGAGGAGGCATCTGAGTACTTTCTGAAGAACAAGCAGGAGCAGCTCGGTTATCTGATAGCATCAACTCTGAGGATTGAGAAAGGACTGGCCACCCTGACTCGAAACCAAGAGAGCTTGGAAAGAATCATGGAACAAAAGTTCTATGACTTAGATGTGAAAGTAACTGAGATTCAGTCTGCTGTGGAGCAACTACAGGATGACATGCAGGAGAGGAAGGCCAAAGCAACAACTGATGCATTTGCCAGAGTGCCTAGAGCTCAGAGATCATCTGCAGTGCCAGTAACTTACACCAGAGCCACTTCATTTGCACCAGCTATAGCTTCAGTGCCACCAGCTCCAGCTCCATCTACTTCAACGTAAGCCTTCGTCCTCGGCGTTATCCGGACTCCAGCACCTGAAGACCAAGCCTGAGAGTCATTTTAGTGCTATGCATTTTCAATGAACTTTTTGGTAACTTGTTGCCAAAGGGGGAGAAAAATGTATAGATCATAGGCTTCGAGAGAGAGAGTTTGGTTGCTTTTGTTCTCTCTTGTCTTCTTGGTTGAACTTTATTTGCTTTTGATTGCTTGAGATAATATGCTATTATCTGTGAGACATTGATGATCATGTGGTTGATCATAAGCTACACTTATGCTTGTTGGATGATACTATCTTGTTATCCCTATTTGATCATTCACTTTGCTTGGTGATGAGTGCATGTATTTAATTCTAATCATGTTGAGCGCTCCACCAAGATGTATGTGACATGGAAGAGTAACCCATGATCCTAACTCATTGTGCATTTGCGGTCCAAAGCAAATCTTAAGATATGCACAAATTTAGGGGGAGCTCTTGCTATTCACATACTTCTCAAAGCGACAATATCTTTCACTCTTATTATCATTTGTCGAAGCTTTGATCTATATGTTGTCATCAATTACCAAAAAGGGGGAGATTGAAAGTGCAACTATCCCTGGGTGGTTTTGGTAATTCCTAACAACATATAGCTCATTGAGCTAACATTATTCCAAGATTAATATTTCAGGAAAAGCTCAATGAATGGCATGGCATGGATGAGGAAAGTGGATCCCTCAAAATTCTAAGGACAAAAAGTTTAGCTCAAGCTTGAAGCTCAAGACTCTACATTTTATATTTTAGTGATCCAAGATCACATTGAGTCTATAGGAAAAGCCAACACTATCAGGGAGGGATGAGGTGTTGCTTAATGGCTTGCTTGCTCAAAGTGCTTAGTGATATGCTCCAAAACACTCAACTACCTTCCCACATCCACATATGATTTAAACCAAAATTCAATCTCGGCCCCACCGATTCTTTCTATCCGGCGCCACCGAGTTTCAAATATGTCATAGCCACTGCCACATACCCTAGCCAAATCGGTCTCACCGATAGGATCTCGGTCTCACCGAGATGGGATTGTAATCTCTATGTTTCCCTTCGTAACGTTTCGGTCTAACCGAAGTGAGCGATCGGTCCCACCGAGATTGCAACGTAAACTCTCTGTTTCCCTTTTGTAACATTTCGGTCTCATCGAGATGAGCAAATCGGTCCCACCGAGTTCACCTGACCAACTCTCTGGTTAGCTTATTACCAAAATCGGTCCTACCGAGTTTGTGTAATCGGTCACACCGAGATTACGTTATGGTCGAACCCTAACCATATCGGTCCTACCGAGTTGCATCTCAGTCCCACCAAAAATCCTAACGGTCACTAGGTTTGCTGAATCGGTCCGACCGAGTTTAACCATTCGGTCCCACCGAGTTTGGCAAATTGTGTGTAACGGTTAGATTTTGTGTGGAGGCTATATATACCCCTCCACCCACTCTTCATTCGTGGAGAAAGCCATCAGAACACATCTACACTTCCAATACACATTTTCTGAGAGAGAACCACCTACACTTGTGTTGAGCTCAAGATATTCCATTCCAACCATATGAATCTTGATCTCTAGCCTTCCCCAAGTTGCTTTCCACTCAAATCTTCTTTCCACCAAATCCAAATCCTGTGAGAGAGAGTTGAGTGTTGGGGAGACTATCATTTGAAGCACAAGAGCAAGGAGTTCATCATCAACACACCATTTGTTACTCCTTGGAGAGTGGTGTCTCCTAGATTGGCTAGGTGTCACTTGGGAGCCTCCGACAAGATTGTGGAGTTGAACCAAGGAGTTTGTAAGGGCAAGGAGATCGCCTACTTCGTGAAGATCTACCGCTAGTGAGGCAAGTCCTTCGTGGACGACGGCCATGATGGAATAGACAAGGTTGCTTCTTCGTGGACCCTTCGTGGGTGGAGCCCTTCATCGACTCGCGCAACCGTTACCCTCCGTGGGTTGAAGTCTCCATCAACGTGGATGTACGATAGCACCACCTATCAGAACCACGACAAAAACATCCGTGTCTCCAATTGCATTTGAATCCTCCAAACCCTTCCCTTTACATTCTTGCAAGTTGCATGCTTTACTTTCCGCTGCTCATATACTCTTTTGCATGCTTGCTTGAATTGTGTGGAGATTGCTTGACTTGTGCTAAGATAGCTAAAATCTGCCAAGAACTAAAATTGGGAAAAGGCTAGATTTTTATTTGGTCAAGGAGTCTAATCACCCCCTCTAGACATACTTCCGATCCTACACTCGACACTTATCTTGATACATTGGGCATCACACATGAGTTCTCAGCTCCGTACACACCTCAGCAGAATGGCAGCATGGAGCGCAAGAACAAAACCTTCATTGAGATGGCAAGGATGATGCTTGATGAGTACAAGACTCCAAGGAAGTTCTGGCATGAAGCTATTTATACTGCATGCCACGCCATCAACCGTGTTTATCTTCACAAGTTCCTAAAGAAGACATTATATGAGCTCCTAACTGGTAAGAAGCCAAACGTCAGCTATTTCAGAGTATTTGGTGCTAGGTGCTAGATCAAGGATCCGCATCACACTTCAAAATTTGCACCAAAAGCACATGAAGGTTTTATGCTTGGCTATGGAAAGGATTCGCACTCCTACAGAGTCTTCAACCTCTTTCACTACAAAGTGGTTGACACTGTGGATGTGCGATTGGATGAGACTAACGGCTCGCAAAGAGAGCACCTGCCAAATGTGCTAGAAGAAGCAACACCAAGTGAATATATCAAGATTATGGGTACTGGAGAAATCATACCTTCAGAGGCACATGCTGAAGAGGAAAACATCATTTCTACACCTAATCAGCCTGAAGACACTGCTCAGCCTGAAGCCAATGCTGAAGATGAAGACAGTGATCAGCAACGGCAAAATCTTCATCCAGTTCATCCTCGTGTTGCAAATGAAGTACAGATTGAGAAGATAATTGATAGCACCAATGCACCTGGTCCACTCACTCGTTCAAGAGCAACATAGCTAGCAAATTTCTATGGGCACTTTGCATTTGTCTCTATATCTGAACCCAAGAAAGCTTTCATGGAACTTGAATGGATTCAAGCTATGCAAGAAGAGCTTCAACAGTTCGAGCTGAACAATGTATGGGAGCTTGTAAAGCGTCCAGATCCTCGCAAGCACAATATCATCGGCACCAAATGGATCTATCACAACAAACAAGATGAGCATGGTCAAGTTATCATAAACAAGGCTTGTCTCGTTGCTCAAGGTTACACACAAGTTGAAGGGATTGACTTCGATGAAACATTTGCTCCTGTGGCTAGGCTTAGAGCCATTCGCATACTGCTAGCCTATGCCAACCACAGCAACATTCTTCTGTACCAAATGGATGTAAAGACTGCCTTTCTCAACGTCAAAATTGAAGAAGAATTGTATGTTGCACAACCACCTGGTTTTGAAGACCCAAAGCGTCCTGACATGGTATACAAGCTCAACAAGGCACTGTATGGCCTCAAACAAGCACCTCGCGCTTGGTATGTGTGGGAGTCCTGGATTAGGGGGTATCTGGACAGCCGGACTATATCCTTTGGCCGGACTGTTGGACTATGTAGATACAAGATTGAAGACTTCGTCCCGTGTCCGGACAGAACTCTCCTTGGCGTGGAAGGCAAGCTTGGCAATACAGATATGTAGATCTCCTCCCTTGTAACCTACTCTGTGTAACCCTAGCCCCCTCCGGTGTCTATATAAACCGGAGGGTTTAGTCCATAGGACAACAACAATCATACCATAGGCTAGCTTCTAGGGTTTAGCCTCTACAATCTCGTGGTAGATCAACTCTTGTAATACTTATATCATCAAGATCAATCAAGCAGGAAGTAGGGTATTACCTCCATCGAGAGGGCCCGAACCTGGGTAAACATCGTGTCCCCCGCCTCCTGTTACCATCCGCCTTAGATGCACAGTTCAGGACCCCCTGCCCGAGATCCACCAGTTTTGACACCGACATTGGTGCTTTCATTGAGAGTTCCACTGTGTCGTCACCGTAAGGAAGGATGCCTCGTCTCGTTGTCAAGGACAACGTCACCTCTAGGGGAGCACTGGCTGTCGGCCAAACTCTCCGGCTAGGCGGCTTCGTCATGACTGCCCATTCGGCTGCTGCGCCGATGATGACTTCTCGGGTCATCAAAAATAGCCTCCACGTCGGCTCCGAACTTGCCGAGCAGATGAATCCAATGGAGCTCTCTTCACTAAATGAGCTCTTGGATCACATCGCCGCTTTGGGAGTCGCTATGGACTATGATCGGATTGGGCTTAAACCTGACCAAACGGATATTAACTCTCCGCCGGTCACCCATCAGATAGCGATGGTGGAGGAACAATGCGGCGATTCTTCCTCTATCTTAAGGACAAACTATCTCTGGATTTCTGAGCTCTCCGAGCCGGATACCCGTTTACGAAAGGACATCGCCCAAGCCCTGAACCTAGAATCAGGCAGCGGGCCAGACTTATTGGGCAACATCCCGGAGCCCGAACTTCCAAGATCGGAAACTCCTCTACCCCTGGGTCTCAGATCGGGTCAGGGTTTGGACTCAAGTCCACCCACCCACCCAGATATAAATGATCTTTCCCACATTAGGCAAGAGCTCCAGGAAACAATACATCATTATTGGGCCAGATTCGTCCTTGTAATGAACAAGGTCAAGGACTGTCACGAGGAAGACGCAATCTCATTCTTCTGCAATAATTGCACGGACAAGGGAATCCTTAATGCCATAAGTCGCTGTGACATAGCACGCTTCGCTGACTTGGCGGCCATAGTACGGAAGTACTGTGCGATGGAAAGTGCCTGGAAAACTGAAACAAAATTCTGGGATAATCCGGCTCTGACTAAACACCCAGTACGAATTAGAAGGGTGCACTCTCATAAGTCGCCCGATTCAAATACAAAGAAGCAAAAGCCCACTACAGGGCGTGGAACCGTATTGGAGGGATGGCTTAATGGGCCCTGCAAAATCCATAGTACAGCGGATACCATACCAACACACAACCTGAGAGCATGTTGGGTACTCCGGCAGGTGGCCAAAAGCGGTGAGGATCTCCTCATTCAAAACACCGCAGAGCACCATCCCGTGGATAACAATACAATATTGATAGTCTTCAAGACATTCACCTCAAATAATAGGCGCAAGCGAGCACTCCGTAGCCCTACCGAAGTCTGCCACATGGCAGCAATAAATCCATGGAGCGACATGGCTATCACCTTCAATGCCAATGGCGAACCTAAATTCCGAACAGCCTGAGCACAAGCCGCATTGGTCCTTAGTCCAATTCTGGACGGCTTTCGGCTCACTGAAGTGCTCATGTATGGCGGCAGCGGATTAAACCTCATTTACGAGGAAACTCTTCAAAAATGGAAATAGACAGGAACCACATTGATCAAAGCAGCATGACCTTCATAGGAATCATCCCTAGTCGGGAGGCACACTGCGCTGGGAAAATCACACTAGATGTGGTATTCGGCACTCCGGAGAATTATAGGTCCAAAGAAATTACATTTCGAGTGGCCATTATCCGAAGCCCTCGCGGCCGAGGAATTAATTGTGATGCGCTCCACAGTGGACAGGGATGACGTGATACTCGACAAGAGATCCAAGTCCACCTCTTTTAAACTAGCGAATGAAATAGTCAAATTCCAAGTCCACCCAACGGACCCTACAAAAACAGCCTTCATCGGGGCACAGTTAAACCCGCTGTAGACGCCGCACTATGGGAGTTCCTGCGCGAGAATTGGGACATATTTGCCTGGCATCCCTCAGATATGCCAGGAATCCCATACAGGCTGGCCGAGCATAGCCTTAACATTCTAAAGGGATTCAAGCCGGTCAAGCAGACTCTTCGGTGTTTCTCTTTAATAGACAGTTTACTCACATAGCTAGGGTGGCAAATGTAAAAATGCCCCGGCTTCTCGCATTCGCTTGACACGTGGAGGATAGCCATTATTGGACGTGGAAGCCAAGAAGTGCAACATTTATGGGAAGTCGAACACTACTCAACAGGTATTCAAGATTTGGATAGGAACCCGCCTTGCAATGTCGAAAACAATCTGCGTGCCGGACTCATCTTCATTGAAGCCTGGTTCGGGGGCTACTGAGGGAGTCCTGGATTAGGGGGTATCCGGACAACTGGACTATATCCTTTGGTCGGACTGTTGGACTATGAAGATACAAGATTGAAAACTTCGTCCCGTGTCCGGATGGGACTCTCCTTGGTGTGGAAGGCAAGCTTGGCAATACGGAAATGTAGATCTCCTCCCTTGTAACCAACTTTGTGTAACCCTAGCCCCCTCCGGTGTCTATGTAAACTGGAGGGTTTAGTCCGTAGGACAACAACAATCATACCATAGGCTAGCTTCTAGGATTTAGCCTCTACGATCTCGTGGTAGATCAACTCTTGTAATACTCATATCATCAAGATCAATCAAGCAGGAAGTAGGGTATTACCTCCATCGAGAGGGCCTGAACCTGGGTAAACATCGTGTCCCCCGCCTCCTGTTACCATCCGCTTTAGACGCACAGTTCGGGACCCCCTACCCGAGATCCGCCAGTTTTGACATCGGCAGTATGACACACTCAAAGACTTCCTGAAGAGCAAAGGCTTCAAACATGGTTCTCTACATCCCACTCTCTTCACGAAGACATATGATGGTGAACTTTTTGTATGCCAAATCTATGTGGATGACATTATCTTCGGCTGCACTGACAAGAGATACAATGATGAGTTTGGCAAGAGAAATATCAGATGTCCATGATGGGTGAGCTGAAATTCTTCCTTGGTCTTCAAATCCGTCAGCAGAGTAATGGCATCTTCATATCACCAGAAAAATACCTCAAGGATTGCATGAAGAAGTTTGGAATGCAAGACTGCAAAGAGTACATGATGCCAATGCCAACCAAAGGCCAATTGAGCCCCGACGACAATGGTAAAGAGTTCAATCAAAAGGTATGCCCCTCCATGATTGGTTCTTTACTCTACTTATGTGCATCTAGGCCTGATATAATGCTTACCGTTTGCATGTGTACCCAATTCCAAGCGGTACCAAAGAATCGCATCACTTAGTTGTGAAGCAAATTCTTCGATATTTGGCTTACACCCCAACACTAGGATTATGGTATCCAAAGGGCTCAGAGTTTGATCTAGTTGGATTCTCAGATGTTGATTATGCTGGTGACAAGGTTGATCGCAAGTCCGCATCCGGCACATGTCACTTTCTTGGACGGTCTCTTGTCTGTTGGTCTTCAAACAAGCAAAACTGTGTATCACTCTCCACCGCTGAATTCGAATACATTGTTGCTGGATCTTGCTGCGCTCAGCTCCTATGCATGAAGCAAACACTCAAGGACCATGGCATCCACCTGAAGCATGTGCCACTCTACTGTGACAATTAAAGCGCCATCAAGATTGCCAACAACCCAGTTCAGCACTCGAAGACAAAGCACATTCAGATCCGTCATCACTTTCTCAAAGATCATGTCATGAAGGAAGATATTGATATCATTCACGTCAACACTGAAGAGCAATTGGCGGATATCTTCACAAAGCCCTTGGATGAGAAAACGTTTTGCATGTTGCGGTGTGAGATAAATATCTTAGAGTCCTCAAATATCCTGTGATTGGACACACATCCTAACGCTTATGCATGTTGACAACTTAGATGTGCAACACACGAAGTAACGTGTATCTTCAACCAATGAAGACATACACTCTAAGTGTGAATACATTAACGCGAATTTGACTTCGGAGCGCCACTATAGTTGCGCGCCGTGTATGGGTCTAATACTTCCTATACGGTGGGTAGCGCCACCACCAAACTTTCTTGAAGATTTTTCTTTTGGCGTCATGATTGCATTATCTTTGCATTTGGTTTGTCTTCAACATTGATTTGACTTCGGTTTATCTTCACAATGCTGATTTCTGTCCTCTACAACATTCACTTATAGCTATGTCTTCAAACTTGCCATTTTCTGAACTAAGTGAATGTGATCGGACCCTAACCCCTTCTATGCTTCTTCCTCAAATTATGTCTATCTAGTCATATGCATTCTGTTCAAACGTGTTGAATGTCTTCATTGGGTCCTTGTCAGCTGAAGATACAGAGACACACATTTAAAACTGCTTTCAATGTAATATCTCTTTTGCCTGAATACTAGAGAAGCCGAAACGACCACCCGACAAACCAGGCGTGCGTGGGAACATGGTACAACTTTCAATGAGTTGCATGCATGCCACATGTCCATCAGATGTGAACCGCCAGGGGCACCTGTGTAATTGCACTGTGCAGCCATCTATCTTATAAATACCCATCCCGCGCGGTCATTATCTCCTCTTCCACCTCGCCACTTCGCTCAAACCCTAGCGCTGCAACTAGCTCGCGTCGACGCTGGAGACGAAGCGCTTAGCTGTCGTGACCTCTTCGACGCCGTCCTCACGCCGGCTACGAACCTCGTCTTCTCCACCGCCGTCGCTGGTGTCTTTTGTTGCCAAGTTAGGGCGCGGGAGATTGGACTGCTCGGCCTTCCATCTGCCTCGTCTAGCAGTTTGTTTGTGGTAAATAAATATCACTTTTTATAGTCTTTTTGATCTGTCAAATACATCCACTTCAACCAAAAGTGGTTTCTACACTTCCAAATCTAGATTTGTCTCTTTCTAAATCTCATATCTTGCAAAGTATATTCACTTATGCTTCAGAACTAGTTAGATTCCTCACTTGTACTTATTCATGGATTCGTACATATCTGGAACCAACTCCCTTCAAATAAGTGAATGTCTTCACTCTATGAGGTCAATGTCTTCAAACTGATTTATCTTCAAAATCTTCTGAGAATGCATATGACCTCTTCCCCTTCCCTCACATCTCTAATGTTGTCACAGGTACATGTCCGTGGGAGAATCCCTTGGTTCTCATAGTGTGCATTCATTTGTAGAATTCTTACATCGTGACATTCACTCCCCTGAAGCCAGTTCTTGCTTGACAATTAGACGGAAGCCTTTCACTGTTCTGAAGCCTATCTGTCTGAATATCACGGCCACTGAGAAATCTGCTAGGAAGGTTGGCAGGCAGCGCCATGGAAATACAGCTCTAGATCTGCCTCCGGATCTGTTTGAAATGTACAAAACCGATCCTGAGGAGAACTACAATCAGTGCAAGACCCGGATCCAATGGATCCAAAGATATTGGGCAGAACAGTGGTTCAAGTACAATTTTGCTGCTAAATATGCTGAGAGACATGCTATCAAGCGCCCGTGGGGCGATACTCTGTACAAGAATCTGTAACCCAAGTCGAAGCCTGAAGCCATTGCCCAAGGTTTCTATCCTTGCATGGCCCAAGGACCAGATCCTGAGAATGTCGAACCATCATCTTTGTTATGGTGTCGTGACGACAATCTCTTCAAGAGAAACTTTTAGTTCACAAAGGAGTTAGCTGCAAAGAACAGGAAAGCCCTTAGACTCAACTTCAACCCTTGTCCGTCTGCTCCAAGACAGGATGACACTCGTGAAGCCAATCCCAATATCATCGGGCCCTTCAATAGCTTCGGGCTCCTCTCCCACATTGCTGCTCAGAGGGCCACAGTGGATTAGTCTGCTGACGACACAGACTCTGAAGATGCTCCTCCACCACCGAAGCAGAAGAAAAAGAAGACAAAAGCTTCGAAGCCCTCTACTGCACCAACCGCTTCGGCTGTGAAGCCATTGAAGGCTGCACCTCCTGAACCCAGTGTGCAATCTGAAGACTTGTCTCGTGTCTCAAAGAGGATCAAGAATACCAAGAAGCCCAAGAAAATTTCAAGGCATAACCTGACTCCTGCTGCCGTTCTGCACAACGAGGAAGACACCATTGATCTGTCAAGTGTTGAAGATCTTGGTGATGAAGCTCTAGAGATGTTGATCAAGAGCAAGCAAGAGGCGGAGATATTCAGTGATCTGCCCCTCTTTGATGTGGATATTTTGAACAACTTCATCGATGAATGGTTTGACGACCAGAGCATCAGTATTGATGACCTGTAGCTGCCAGTGGACATCAGCATCACATTTCACGGAGTCATTGCCAATGAATTGGCCTTAGCTCAGAAAGTCGTTGAGCTCAAGAACAAGATTGATCATGAGAAGGCCCATTTCAAGAAGAACATGGCCAAGCTTAGTGTGGCTGATGTGCAAATCTTCAAGAAGATGTTGCATGATCTCAAGTCTGAATTTCACAAGAAGCGTGAAGAATCCAAAGGCTCACACGAGCGCATGAAGTACTACGCGTAGAAATGTGTTCAAGCACACAATGAAGCTGAGAAGAGAAAGGCTCTTGGGCGTCCTAGCGTCGACCCCAGAATGGCTACCAAGGAAAAGAAGAAGTCTGTTGAAGCCCAACCTGAAGCTCAAAGGCAGGAATGACCAAGCATAGTCTTTCCCGCCAGTATGACTGGCTCGAAGCCAAAGGTCACCTCAGCAGCTTCAGAGCTAAAGAAAACCAGGCATGCTGAAGCCGAAGCGAAGAAGAGGAAGCTCAAAGATACATCTGATGATGCTCCCTCCAAGAACAAGTTGAAGATGGAGGCTTCAAAGTCTTCGAAGAAAGAGCGCACTGCAGCCCTAGAGCCCCTCATAGTTGAACCTATCTCAGTTGCCCTTCCTGCTTCAACCAACCAAGAACGTCGCCTCGTGATTCATGAGCCTGCTTCCACAGAGGCTCCCAAAAGTGAAGCTGTTCCAGCTATTGACCCCAACACAGCTAAAGACATTGGCCATGACAATAATGTGCATGATGATGAAGTCCTTCCTCAGCTCGAGCCCCAATCGGTATCGTCGCCTGCTCCCACGAGCAGTGAACTCATTAGCATTAGTCGTCCATTGACGCCAATTGTTGGGGATACAACTCTTTGTGTAAGCCGCCCAGGAGGGGCCGGGTTACGCAAAGGTGATTCATCATATGAAGCCCAAGATCAAGCATGAAGATGGCGGTTCAGTAAAGGGTCTAAATCACACAGGCGACTTAAGGCCCATGGTGATAAACCGCCGTGATGGCATGACTTGTATTATAAGGCAGGATTAACTAGTCACCGAGCCGGACACTGTGTATGAGCCGGCCGAGACTCTGTAGGCCGCAGGGCGTCAACCCGTGTATATAAGGGGACGACCCGCTGGCGGCTTAGGGCAAGAAACATCTCATCGAGAGCCAGGCATAGCGTATCTCGCTCCCTGGTCATCGAAACCCTAGCAATACCAACCCAACTAGACGTAGGCCTTACCTTCACTGTAAGCGGCCGAACTAGTATAAAACCTCTCTCGTGTCCCTTGTCCCGTTAACCCCTTTAAGCTTCCTAGTTGCGATGGCTCCACGACTAAATCCTTGCAAGAGGACATCTGCCCTGACAATTCCACGATAGTTGGCGCCCACCGTGGAGCCAGCGCACGGTGGATTTGAGTTCATGAAGGGCAACTTCGAAGGGCTCAAGGGATACGCAGTGGGCCGGATGACCAAGAGTCGTCGCGGCAAGATCTACATCGACGACGAAGGCTGGGGCCCCGATGCCGGCTCAGTTGTGTCAGGACCCCGATTCTAAGCCACATCGATCCAGCATGTAACACATCATATCACTTTGCGGCCTCACGCACGGTACTCCCACGGGTGCCACCTTACCTGGCCCGGGACCGTTTGCGCCTTTTGGCTCACGTATATGATAATGTCGCTAGCATCCATATGACAAAGAACCCGGGCCGACATGGCTAGTCGTGAACCCAAGGCGGCACTAACCCATGAGGACAGGCATACATGAATCACATCGAGCATGTCGGTCAACAACGTATATATCCGGGCTGTAGCACTGGGCTAACAGGACTCCGGTAACCCGGGCTGTAGCAGGCTAGGCAGGACTCCGGATAACACCGCGTGACATTTCCCCGAAGGGACAGACACAGGAACGACGTGAAACACATGCCGGCCAGTCAAGTGTTCCGAGCAGTAGTGCTGGGCTAACAGGACTCCGGTGAACCGGGCTGTAGCGGACTACTATCGCTCAGAAGCACTAGACTTACATTTCCCCATATGAAAGGCTACCAAGGATAAACAACTAGATAGTCGGATCCCACTCATACTAAGCATTTCAATCATACACACAATATGCCCGATATGAGTAAATACAACATGGCATCACAACATAACTCTACGACTCAAAATATTTATTCATTAGGCTCCGAAGAGCGAGATATTACAAACATGGGTCTCATGACCCAACAATCAGAGCATACAAGTCAAAGCACATGCGGAAGCTTAACATGTCTGAGTACAGACATCTACAAATGAAAAAGGCTGAGAAGCCTGACTATCTACCAGATCCTGCCAAGGGCACAAGATCGTAGCTGAGGTATCAAGCTAAACGTCGAAGTCCAAGCAGTACTACTAGCGAGACCGACGTCTCTCTGCAAAAACATAAAATAGGCAAACGTGAGTACAATTGTACTCAGCAAGACTTACATCAGAACTAACTACATATGCATCAGTATCAATAAAGGGGGTGGTGGAGTTTGACTGCAGCAAGCCAGCTTTGACTCAGTGGCTAACCTGAACTACGACTGCAAGTAACTCTTTTGAGGTGGCGCACACGAGTCCACATATTCACCATATCAATACACCACTATGGATCCACTTCCGTCTCCCTACGAGAAGGCCATCCATAGCACTCACGCTTATCTTGCGCATTTTAGAGTATCCACTTTCACTTGTCTATGAACTGATATAGGCAACCCAGAAGTCCATTACCGCGGACACGGCTATTCGAATAGATGATGTTAACCCTGCAGGGGTGTACTTCTTCATACATGTTTCCACCACTTAGCGTCTGCACACGACATGTGCTCGGCAGACTTCAAGCGAAAGCCGACGTGGGTGTAGACCACGACCTAACCAACCACACAAGTCTCTAGTCCAGGTTTATCGCCTATTCGGGTTCCATCCATGAGGAGATCCGGCCGGAGTTTCGCTCACAGCCCCAAACGATGTGTGCAGGGTTCCCGGGACACCAAACGGGCGCCCGGTACACCGTGCCACGTGCCTACCGCAACACAGCCCACCCCTACGGTCAGCGCTGCATGCGGCCCCCAGCATACTACAAACACCAGAAACTACTTGCAACTCCTGGACAGAGAACGAGAGGGGTCGGTAAGTCGAGCGGGGTCATATTTCAGGGCCCAATGTATGGTAGTAGCTGTTTCATGGATCACAAACACATAACTCAGTTCCTGAGGACGGCTTCAATGAGACAACCCACCATGTACTCCTACATGGCCTCTCACCAATACCTTTTCCAAATCGTATTCACACACTTAGCTCACACACAGTAGGACATGTTCATCACCATTCCAATTCACTCCCGATGAATCAGACCCGACTCAACTCTAAGCAGTAGCAGGCATGACAAACAAGCATGTATGAGTAGGCACAACATGGGCTCAAACAACTCCTACTCATGCTAGTGGGTTTCATCTATTTACTGTGGAATGACAGGTCATGCAAAGGATAAAGGGGTTCAGCTACCGCATCAAGTAACACATGAATCGTTGTTGTCCTAATGCAGTAAAAGAGAGCAGGAGCGAGAGAGTGGGATTGTATCGGAATGAACAAGGGGTTTTTGCTTGCCTGGCACTTCTGAAGATATTATAGCTCTTCATCGGTGTCATCGAACTCATCGTCGAAACGCGTCTATCGAAAGGGGGCAATTACCGGCAACACTGAAAGAACACAATTAACACATGGCGATATGCAGCAATATGATGCATGCTATGACATGGCAATATGCTATGTGTTTTAAGCTAATGTAACTAGCAACAAAGTTAAATGAAGTTGGTTTGAACCCTAAGTTCAAATTCAAACTTCATATGTGAAATTCAGATGCCATTTATGCAAATTGCCCTGTACAGCAACCCTAGGTTGTTCAAACATGCATGATAATGCGATAAACAGATTCCTTGAATTTTTCTGATAATTTTTCATATATAACTTGTTTGATTTGGAGCTATGGTTGATTTTATATGAATTTTTGAAGTTTGGACAATTTTCTGGATTTTCTAAATATTTAGAAATAAACTAATTCCAGAAAATGGATTATTGCATCAGCCTGACGTCATCATGACGTCAGCAGGTCAACTGCGGCTGACCGGGGTCAAACCTGACCAGTGGGGTCCATTGGTCAGTGGCCCAGTGCTGGTTAGGGTCGCTGACGTGTGGGCCCAGTCAACTGCCTCGTCAGCATGGTCAAAGCTGACGCGTGGGCCCACCGTGGTTAGTTAAACATTAAACAGGGGTTACCCCGTGGTTAATTTGGGTGGTGGGGCCTGCCTGTCAGTGACTGTTGGGGGGTAGTTAGTGGGTGGATTAGCCTAATCAAATCGCGCCACGTCGGCTTCGCCGGAGGTAGGCCGCCGGCGACCATCCAGTGCGGTGGCGTCGCACGTCCCAGCGATTCCGGCGACGAGAGGAGGCGGGGTTGCGCTCGTTGGAACGCCCGCAAGGCGGCACGTCCAACGGTGGTGGTGTCAGGTGCTGGGGCGGCCGGAGACGACGTCGGCGACGACCTTGGCGGACGCCGGAGCTCGGGCGAACTGGGTTTCGGGGTTAGGAAGCACGGCAGGAGGCAAAGAGAGGTGCTACGACCTCCTGGGAGCGCACTGAGCACGGCTGTGTGCTCGGTTGTGAGCGTGCGCGGCTGTGGCCACGGCTACGCCATGGCCGGCGGCGAGAGGCTTCGGTCATGGTTGGGAATCGGGCCTAGAGGACGGGAACGGAGAGGGCGAGCACGGGGAAAGAACCAGGAGCTCACAGGGAGTCGGCGCAGTAGGTCAGTGGGCTCGGGGATGTCCTTGACGGCGCGAATCGACGGTGAAGATCCTCGGCGGCCGGTGGTGGACAAAGCAATGGTGAGACGATGGAGGCCGTCCGGGCCCGCTTCCTTCGGTGGGGAGGTTCAGCGCAAGGAGGCGGAGCTCGGGCACTAACTGGCTGGGCGTGGGGATGCTGGTGGCCGCGGTGGCGACGAGCGGCGTCGACGGCGGCACTCTGATCGCTCGGGGAAGAGAGGGGAATGGCACGGGAGAGAGTGAGAGGGGGTCGAGGGTGACGCGTGGCGTCACCAGGGCGTCGGGGAGGAGCCAGGCAGGCTGGGAGGGAGGAGGTGGCCAGGGCGCGTGCCCACGCGCGGCGTCCACACGCCCTCCTGCCCACTGGCAGGAGGTTGAAGACGGTGGGGGCGCCTGCTGGGCTGGGCCAACGGTGTTGGGCCGGCCACTTGGGCTACAGGCGCGCCAGGTAAGTTACAGGTAAGTTTCTGTTCTTTTATATTTCTGTTTTGTTTAATTATTTTGCCACTGTTTTGAATTCAAAACAATTCAAACAATGCCAAGAACTCCTCTGAATATTTTTATTTGCTAGATGGACTTCTCCAAAAGCTCATAAAATAATTCAGGGGTATTTGAAATTATATTCTAATTGTATGAATATAATTCAAATTCAAATAGTTAATGATTTAAATTCAAAGTCCCAAAATTAAGTCCTTAAAAATGTTCAATATTTTTGGTTGGGACCAGAACCCTTTCCAAAAATATCAAACTTATAAGAAGAGCATTTTGGAAACAAGTGAATGAGATTTCAGGGTTTTTTTTCCCTTCTTTTATTTAAGTTTTTGAGGCTTCCAAAATTCCTCAGTTCAACTTGAATAGAATTTAAACATGATGCAACAAAATGAAGACACCTGGCAGTACCAGAAGCTAGGGATGTGACAACTCACCCCCACTAAACAAGAATCTCGTCCCGAGATTCAAGACGTGAGGTAAGAAGAAAGGAGGTCACAACTATCATGGTCTCCTCGATCCAACTGCCCTTCTCGTAGAAGTAGCTTCATTGCATCATATTGATCTTGACGTCCTTGCTTTTGAGATCTTCATCCAACACGATGGTGACAGAAAGAAACTCTATAGGAAACGATCTCCTCGAAGATCGAGCATTCAGGATTAACTCGTGGAATGAGATGTTGGAACATCTCGAGTTGAGGCACAAAGCGCATCGTGAGGGACGGAAGAACAACAACGAGGTTTGATTTGGTGGCAACAATTCAATGCTTAGAGAGATGGTGGATGGTGTCACGGTAGCGAGGACATTTTCCATGATTACGAAACGGGGCACCTCAAGGAAGGTGACTCGAGGAACTATTCCCCTAAGTGGCAAAAAGAATTACTTTTGATACTGAGATCATTGGAACTCTTTATTCCAGCCTAAGGCAATCACAAACGATCGTTTGAAGGAGTTCGGTAAGGTGACATACTCGGACTAGGTTGGATGATGGGGACTACCTTGTTGAAGACAACGCAATGAATGACTTTGCTTATCACCGGAAATGGATGGGACCATGACAAGTCCACTCTTGAATATGATCCTGGACAACAACTATTGAGGTGCAAGCTGGGAACAAAATGCAAATGCTGGGAATGATTCGAATAACTGGGAGATAACTCAACAGTCGAGAGCAATTCCACTATTGGAATGGTTATAGCATAATTGAGGAATACTAATAGCACAAGGATCCCTAAGGAGCAACTTCTAAAATAAGTCGCACGAGATCCTCATGGAGAAGATGGTCAACTAGTTCAATCAAGATACTACCATGATAGCTCTTCCGGCTAGGTGTGTCGGCCAGACATCAACCTTGTCGGGACCTACATAATAGATCTTGGAAAAGTTCCAACCATCATATCTGCCCGAGATTCAGATCTGGTTGGTAACGGAATATTTCATACAACCTGTCTGGAAAAGAAATTTTGCAACACACATCGATGAGATGACGTTGCGAGATTCTCGGGAAATGAACTACGATAGCAAGCTCCAAAATGTGAGCTGGTTCTGCTACAAACCCGTGAACATGCTGCCCAAGACAAGCATGACCACATGGTAGCCTTACAATGAAACACTACCGAGTTCAGATTGGGAACCACCATCGAGGATAACGAAGTCCTAACATAAGTCATGACTAGTTGTTATGAAGGAACTCCTTCTCCTTGAACAAATCAGTTAGTGGCTTGGTGTGCTAGGGATACATATGGAATGGACATGATCAGTCTACCAGACCATAGAATACTTCGCACATGCGTGACCGACTTGGGATGATTCCGAAGGAAGCAAAAACAATCTTTCTCGAACTCACGGCGGCAACTTACACTTAATGCACGTGAATTCGAGGAAGTCACTTCTTCCATCCAAGCATAAGCTTCATGAACGGAACACGAAAGCAATGCTTACAAAGTTTCCAACACTAACTTAGATGTTCAACATGAATCCTGGGGGAGACAAAATGCTGCTAATGGGCTCAACAACAACTCATCGGTATTTCCATATCACTGGACTTCCACCATCATGTGAACAATGTGATAGTATTGGTCAGACCAAAAGATGTAATGGTGTATGCTCGAGGGATCAACCACGGGTAAGACAACATTACAAACATCGTTGGTTCTGAATTGACTTGACGATAGCCCATACTCAAGTCAAAGTTTTGACAAGTCAATAGATCCAACAACTGATCACAAGGACCAATCGATGAAGATATAATCTTTCTTCAACACACACACACAAAAAGGATATTCCTTAACATGAACTAAGTCGGACAAGCTTTTATCTTCCAACTCTCCAAGTTGTTGTTTAGCTTAACCAACCAGCTCAGGGATATCCAATACGGATTCTTGGAGAAGGGGTGGTTTACAGGAAAACCAACTGATCACGAACTCAACATAGCGGTCAGGTGACAACCAGGTAATACTTCCGAGAAGATCTTCGGAAAATCACGAACCACCGATATGTTTCTAAGCTCGAGAACAATCTTGCCTTTCAGAGCAAGACGATATGATCAAAAAAACAGGGGATTGAATAATCCTAACTCATTGATCGAAGAGTGCACCAGAAATAAGGACTAGGTAGCACGATCAATCTTAGGATGATGATTTAGTAACCAACACGCTAAGAATGAGAATATTGTCCATTTACTACAAAGCAACGAGTTGCTCAGAGTATTGATTTCACACATCACGAATCACTTGTCGGCATTCCGGTTGCAACAACACGAAACCGAGGAATGAACAATGATGGCAAGAAGTATTACTGCGTCAACAATTCATGAGAGATGGTGCAATTCTCATGACCATCCTGACATAAAGGGGGTAATACTCCGAGGTAGAACAGAACAAAAGCTGGATTGGCATTTTGATCTGCGAAGTACAATTGCTTTGACCCAATCCTAGAAATGGATAAGGTACTGGAGTTTGTTTCTCCTAGTCATTCTGAACTAGAATGGCTTGACGGACCACAAGAATAATAGGCATCGATGAACACGAATGCACAATTATTCCTGACTATCAATTGATAGACTAGGGTCGGAATACAGCTGAGGAGGGTCAACTCAAGGAACATATAACTTTCTGAGTTGTGGATTCATGGGTTAGTATGTCAAACAAAGCTCAACATAATTCTTCCGGATAACCCATGCAGAAAGGTAGAACTGGCAGAATCACCATATAGGATCGAGATCTCATCAAGAGCACTCCTATTGTGATATTTTGGTTCAAAGAACTTCTGCCACAATGATCCATGGTATTTGGAAGAATGATATACCATGGACCTCGAGGACTATCACAAGGTTACTAATATCCTAAAGGAACTAGCAACACTATCACATGAGGTAAGTAGGGTGAATCTCGGGTTCAAAACCCAGGAGTAGAATACCTACTACTGGATAGCATCATAGGATGCCTTCGAGAATGGTGGCCAGATTCATCACACTGGAAACACAAAACATGCTAGATTACTAGGTGACTCCCTAAAACACCTAGCGTCATACTAGCAACTCCGACATATTCGTCAAGGCAACAGAGTACCTCAACTCACCAATTAGTGTGGTTGATCCGGCACAAAGGAACTTCAGAACGGTAGGAAGGATTTTGCAAATGCATCAGACTATTTAGAAACCTGGGATGACTCGGACAGCATAACGACTGTAAATGCTCAAAATGATTTGAGACATCCTGCAAAATTGGTGGCATAACCACTCATCATCACAATATCAATGTTCTGAGACCAGCTATGAACATATGGAAGTAGTAGAAACTGATCAGGGGCTTGAACTCAACAATCCTAGGCAACTACGGTTTAGTAACACGTCATCCTGAGAGATAGAAGAGAAGCCTAGTTCTTAACCCCCGTAGAAGAGAAGAGGTTGACTCAGATCAGAAGGGCATGAGGTATAAGGAATAAAAAGAGCCTTACGTTCCCTTCCACAATCAATTCCCTTACATAACTAAAGCATTTCTAGACACAACTTCGACCAGTTTGGCTTGGTAATCCTACAGGCAGTCAGGCTCTGATACCAACGCTGTCGGGACCCCGATTCTAAGCCACATCGATCCAGCATGTAACACATCATATCACTTTGCGGCCTCACGCACGGTACTCCCACGGGTGCCACCTTACCTGGCCCGGGACCGTTTGTGCCTTTTGGCTCACGTATATGATAATGTCGCTAGCATCCATATGACAAAGAACCCGGGCCGACATGGCTAGTCGTGAACCCAAGGCGGCACTAACCCATGAGGACAGGCATACATGAATCACATCGAGCATGTCGGTCAACAACGTATATATCCGGGCTGTAGCACTGGGCTAACAGGACTCCGGTAACCCGGGCTGTAGCAGGCTAGGCAGGACTCCGGATAACACCGCGTGACATTTCCCCGAAGGGACAGACACAGGAACGACGTGAAACACATGCCGGCCAGTCAAGTGTTCCGAGCAGTAGTGCTGGGCTAACAGGACTCCGGTGAACCGGGCTGTAGCGGACTACTATCGCTCAGAAGCACTAGACTTACATTTCCCCATATGAAAGGCTACCAAGGATAAACAACTAGATAGTCGGATCCCACTCATACCAAGCATTTCAATCATACACACAATATGCCCGATATGAGTAAATACAACATGGCATCACAACATAACTCTACGACTCAAAATATTTATTCATTAGGCTCCGAAGAGCGAGATATTACAAACATGGGTCTCATGACCCAACAATCAGAGCATACAAGTCAAAGCACATGCGGAAGCTTAACATGTCTGAGTACAGACATCTACAAATGAAAAAGGCTGAGAAGCCTGACTATCTACCAGATCCTGCCAAGGGCACAAGATCGTAGCTGAGGTATCAAGCTAAACGTCGAAGTCCAAGCAGTACTACTAGCGAGACCGACGTCTCTCTGCAAAAACATAAAATAGGCAAACGTGAGTACAATTGTACTCAGCAAGACTTACATCAGAACTAACTACATATGCATCAGTATCAATAAAGGGGGTGGTGGAGTTTGACTGCAGCAAGCCAGCTTTGACTCAGTGGCTAACCTGAACTACGACTGCAAGTAACTCTTTTGAGGTGGCGCACACGAGTCCACATATTCACCATATCAATACACCACTATGGATCCACTTCCGTCTCCCTACGAGAAGGCCATCCATAGCACTCACGCTTATCTTGCGCATTTTAGAGTATCCACTTTCACTTGTCTATGAACTGATATAGGCAACCCAGAAGTCCATTACCGCGGACACGGCTATTCGAATAGATGATGTTAACCCTGCAGGGGTGTACTTTTTCATACATGTTTCCACCACTTAGCGTCTGCACACGACATGTGCTCAGCAGACTTCAAGCGAAAGCCGACGTGGGTGTAGACCACGACCTAACCAACCACACAAGTCTCTAGTCCAGGTTTATCGCCTATTCGGGTTCCATCCATGAGGAGATCCGGCCGGAGTTTCGCTCACAGCCCCAAACGATGTGTGCAGGGTTCCCGGGACACCAAACGGGCGCCCGGTACACCGTGCCACGTGCCTACCGCAACACAGCCCACCCCTACGGTCAGCGCTGCGTGCGGCCCCCAGCATACTACAAACACC
This sequence comes from Aegilops umbellulata, assembly GCA_032464435.1. Lineage (NCBI taxonomy): Eukaryota > Viridiplantae > Streptophyta > Magnoliopsida > Poales > Poaceae > Aegilops > Aegilops umbellulata. The sequence continues at coordinate 230,613,868 of CP136060.1, forward strand.
AGAAACTACTTGCAACTCCTGGACAGAGAACGAGAGGGGTCGGTAAGTCGAGCGGGGTCATATTTCAGGGCCCAATGTATGGTAGTAGCTGTTTCATGGATCACAAACACAGAACTCAGTTCCTGAGGACGGCTTCAATGAGACAACCCACCATGTACTCCTACATGGCCTCTCACCAATACCTTTTCCAAATCGTATTCACACACTTAGCTCACACACAGTAGGACATGTTCATCACCATTCCAATTCACTCCCGATGAATCAGACCCGACTCAACTCTAAGCAGTAGCAGGCATGACAAACAAGCATGTATGAGTAGGCACAACATGGGCTCAAACAACTCCTACTCATGCTAGTGGGTTTCATCTATTTACTGTGGAATGACAGGTCATGCAAAGGATAAAGGGGTTCAGCTACCGCAGCAAGTAACACATGAATCGTTGTTGTCCTAATGCAGTAAAAGAGAGCAGGAGCGAGAGAGTGGGATTGTATCGGAATGAACAAGGGGTTTTTGCTTGCCTGGCACTTCTGAAGATATTATAGCTCTTCATCGGTGTCATCGAACTCATCGTCGAAACGCGTCTATCGAAAGGGGGCAATTACCGGCAACACTGAAAGAACACAATTAACACATGGCGATATGCAGCAATATGATGCATGCTATGACATGGCAATATGCTATGTGTTTTAAGCTAATGCAACTAGCAACAAAGTTAAATGAAGTTGGTTTGAACCCTAAGTTCAAATTCAAACTTCATATGTGAAATTCAGATGCCATTTATGCAAATTGCCCTGTACAGCAACCCTAGGTTGTTCAAACATGCATGATAATGCGATAAACAGATTCCTTGAATTTTTCTGATAATTTTTCATATATAACTTGTTTGATTTGGAGCTATGGTTGATTTTATATGAATTTTTGAAGTTTGGACAATTTTCTGGATTTTCTAAATATTTAGAAATAAACTAATTCCAGAAAATGGATTATTGCATCAGCCTGACGTCATCATGACGTCAGCAGGTCAACTGCGGCTGACCGGGGTCAAACCTGACCAGTGGGGTCCACTGGTCAGTGGCCCAGTGCTGGTTAGGGTCGCTGACGTGTGGGCCCAGTCAACTGCCTCGTCAGCATGGTCAAAGCTGACGCGTGGGCCCACCGTGGTTAGTTAAAAATTAAACAGGGGTTACCCCGTGGTTAATTTGGGTGGTGGGGCCTGCCTGTCAGTGACTGTGGGGGGGTAGTTAGTGGGTGGATTAGCCTAATCAAATCGCGCCACGTCGGCTTCGCCGGAGGTAGGCCGCCGGCGACCATCCAGTGCGGTGGCGTCGCACGTCCCAGCGATTCCGGCGACGAGAGGAGGCGGGGTTGCGCTCGTTGGAACGCCCGCAAGGCGGCACGTCCAACGGTGGTGGTGTCAGGTGCTGGGGCGGCCGGAGACGACGTCGGCGACGACCTTGGCGGACGCCGGAGCTCGGGCGAACTGGGTTTCGGGGTTAGGAAGCACGGCAGGAGGCAAAGAGAGGTGCTACGACCTCCTGGGAGCGCACTGAGCACGGCTGTGTGCTCGGTTGTGAGCGTGCGCGGCTGTGGCCACGGCTACGCCATGGCCGGCGGCGAGAGGCTTCGGTCATGGTTGGGAATCGGGCCTAGAGGACGGGAACGGAGAGGGCGAGCACGGGGAAAGAACCAGGAGCTCACAGGGAGTCGGCGCAGTAGGTCAGTGGGCTCGGGGACGTCCTTGACGGCGCGAATCGACGGTGAAGATCCTCGGCGGCCGGTGGTGGAGAAAGCGATGGTGAGACGATGGAGGCCGTCCGGGCCCGCTTCCTTCGATGGGGAGGTTCAGCGCAAGGAGGCGGAGCTCGGGCACTAACTGGCTGGGCGTGGGGATGCTGGTGGCCGCGGTGGCGACGAGCGGCGTCGACGGCGGCACTCTGATCGCTTGGGGAAGAGAGGGGAATGGCACGGGAGAGAGTGAGAGGGGGTCGAGGGTGACGCGTGGCGTCACCAGGGCGTCGGGGAGGAGCCAGGCAGGCTGGGAGGGAGGAGGTGGCCAGGGCGCGTGCCCACGCGCGGCGTCCACACGCCCTCCTGCCCACTGGCAGGAGGTTGAAGACGGTGGGGGCGCCTGCTGGGCTGGGCCAACGGTGTTGGGCCGGCCACTTGGGCTACAGGCGCGCCAGGTAAGTTACAGGTAAGTTTCTGTTCTTTTATATTTCTGTTTTGTTTAATTATTTTGCCACTGTTTTGAATTCAAAACAATTCAAACAATGCCAAGAACTCCTCTGAATATTTTTATTTGCTAGATGGACTTCTCCAAAAGCTCATAAAATAATTCAGGGGTATTTGAAATTATATTCTAATTGTATGAATATAATTCAAATTCAAATAGTTAATGATTTAAATTCAAAGTCCCAAAATTAAGTCCTTAAAAATGTTCAATATTTTTGGTTGGGACCAGAACCCTTTCCAAAAATATCAAACTTATAAGAAGAGCATTTTGGAAACAAGTGAATGAGATTTCAGGGTTTTTTTTTCCCTTCTTTTATTTAAGTTTTTGAGGCTTCCAAAATTCCTCAGTTCAACTTGAATAGAATTTAAACATGATGCAACAAAATGAAGACACCTGGCAGTACCAGAAGCTAGGGATGTGACAAGTTGAGTACGGGTACCGGGTCCCCTTCGGCGGAATTCATGTCTTCATCGGCCGGATTGGTGAGCCGGGCCCTGAGCCGGACAACTACACCGACATCGTCGAGACGGCTCAGCGTGCGAGACCCGCCCGAGCTCAACCCATCGTGAAGCATGCCTTCGTAGGTTGCATCCATGGAGGAGAACTTTCTGAAAGATCCACAGATGGCGGTGAGACGGCCATCCACTCCGATGATGATTCGTCCACTGGTGAGACGAATTCGTTGTATCAACTGCAAGATGGCAGGCTTGGGGGCTGTTCCGATGGCAGCAGTATTCCGGACCCCTTTGAGCCGCCAAGCTGCGTAGGGGTCATCATGGCTGGTACTCAACCCTGTCAAAACTCTACAGCCACAACAGCAATAATGTCCGGGTCAGGAGCGGCCTGGGCAGGAGGCCCTGTGCGCCCGCCGGCTCAGGTGCTGATTGATCTCATGGATAAGCTGACGGCCCTATTAACCACCACAGTTATTCCTGCGAAGCAACATGAGCATAATGCAGAGGTGGCACAGGTGCACGAGGAAATAGCTCGGGCCAAGGAGGCCTTAGCAGTTGAGGACACTAGGTTGGCCACAGAACGGGCGGCTTTGGATGCACGGGCGCAACAACTCCAGTCAGAGGCTTTCCAGCTTACGATGAGCCTGAACGCATCTAACGAGGTGATGAGGAGGAGACTCCAGAAAACTCAATCCCTTTTGACTCCGGTTTATGATCCTCGGAACCTTTTTGCTACACCCGGAGCCGACCCTAGTAACCTGCCAGAAGCAAATCAATTCATGACATCCGGAGCCGGAGGACCGGCTCAGCCTCGGGTGATGGTACCTCCTCATGGGAATATGGCCCCACCCCGCTATGTACCGACACCATCAGGTCACTTTTCTAACCCCATGGAGAACTTGATCACAGCATCGACACGTTTGGCGGCCCTCCCAGTGGACGGTGACGATCCAACAGCGGTGGAGACGCGAAGGATCAGAGAACTTGTCCAAACGGCTCTGGCTCAGCAAGAGGCTGATTCCTATAGTAGGGACATGATTCATTCAACCCCTCGCCCAAGCCGGAGCCTGAGTTATAGCAGGCACACGGAGTCGGAGGCCTTGTCAAGCAACGCCCAGCACCGTAACCAGCCTGGCAGTTATAACCCGGTGCAAGACCGGATATGTCAGGAGGATGAGCAGGCGGCTCAGCTGGCGGCTCAGCGGACGACTCACCAGGCCTTCCCGGATTATCCGACGACTTCTGTTGAGGCAGGAGCGGCCACCAGAACCGGCGGCGTTCCTTGTTTGGTGCCGGCTTTACGCAATGTGTGTTTACCTAAGGATTTCAAAGGACCCCGGAAGGTGCCAAATTATACGGCCGACTTACTACCCAGGGCATGGATCGAAAGCTATGAGATGGCCATGGAACTGTTGGAGGTCAGTGACGCAACAATGGCTAAGTACTTCACCATGATATTGGATGGAACGGCCCGGACGTGGTTGAAGGGCTTACCGCCCAATTCTATTAGCTCATGGGTGGAGTTAAAGGCCCGGTTCATTTAGAACTTCAAGGACACTTGCAAGCAATCTATGTCGATTGTGGACATAACTATTTGTAAGCAAGAGGAGGGTGAATCTACCACTCATTGGGTGCGCCGGGTCAAGGAGATAATACATTCGTCGGACAAGATGGATGCCGGCTCTGCAGTCCTCATGTTGGAGAAGAATTGCCGATTTGAACCGCTGAGGTAGAAGCTGGGGCACCTCAAGCGTGATTGTAATGATATGGGTTAGCTGATGGCGGCTTTAGTCAAATATGCCGATTCTAATAGTACCAAGGATCCTGCGTCGTACGAGGAGAAGACAGGGAAGGGAAAGAAGAACGACAATGGAAAGGGTCAGCAGCATAAACCGGCAAATCAAGGAGGCAACAAGCGTAAAGCTGATGGCAACTCGGAGTTTGTGGCTAACGCTAATATGCAGGGTAACAATCAGAGGCGCAGGGGGAGGCCACCCCCTCGGTCTGGCGGGTCAGGTCCATCTCTTGAGCATCTACTCAATGAGCCTGCCCGAGACACGACACCCGGGAACGACCAGCCACCCACTTGTGGAAGGATTGCGCGATCATGAAGGCTTTCAAGAATTCCAACACGTTCAATGGCAATCATGGGTCGGGCGGCGTCTTAGGTGCCGGCGGCTTTCATGGCCCGGGCGGTGGTTCAAATTCTGGCTTTTAGGGAAATCAAGGCGGCTATAATCAGCATCAATCTGGTCAAGGAGGACAACAACTGCAGTCGGCTTATCAAAGCTATCCAAAGCAGCTGACTAGTGGACAGTATCATGTGTTCACCACTAGCTTATGCAAACGTGACCAGAAGGTTCATAAGAGGGCGGTGAACTCTGTTGAGCCGGCAGTCCCCCGTTACTTGAGGTGGTCAGAACAGCCTATTGTATGGAGCAGGGAAGATCACCCTCCCCGGGTTGATAATCCAGGTCAGTTAGCCTTGGTGGTAGCACCTCAAGTTGGTGGATATAAATTCACTAAAGTACTCATGGATGGAGGTAGCAGCATCAACATCCTCTATTATGAGACCTTTCGACGTATGGGGTTGATGGATAAAAATTTAAAGACGTCCAACACAGTTTTTCATGGAGTGGTGCCTGGTAAGTCGGCATACCCAGTTGGCAAGATTGAGATGGAGGTGGCCTTCGGAGATGAATATGATTCTAGGCCTAAGAAATTAACCTTTGAGGTGGTCAAGATTAAAAGCCCATATCACGCTTTGTTTGGACAGTCGGCTTATGCCAAGTTCATGGCGCGGCCGTGTTATGTTTACTTGCAGCTCAAGATGCCGGGTCACAAGGGCACCATTACTGTGCATGGGAGTCGGAAGATAGCCCTGGAATGTTAGGAGGGCGATGCTGCTTATGCAGCAGAGGAACTGAAGTTTTATAAGGATAATGTTGACCCGGCGGACATGGCACCTCTGAAGAAGCCAACCACAGAGCATGACCCGGTGATGAAATTTAAGTCGGCTGATGAAACCAAGCTTGATGATTTTACTCCAGGCGATTCATCTCAGCAGTTCAGTATCAGTGCCAATCTGGATCCTAAATAGGAAAACGCGCTCATCGAGTTTATCCGTGAGAATCGGGACATCTTTGCATGGAAACCTTCTGACATGCCGGGTGTACCGAGGGAACTCGCAGAGCACACTCTTAATATTGATCCAAAGTTTAAGCCGGTTAGACAATTCCTCCGGTGGTTTAACGAGGAAAGACGGAAAGCCATCGGAGAGGAGGTGGCCCGGCTCTTGGCGGCCGGGTTTATTGTTGAAGTTTTTCATCCTGAGTGGTTGGCTAACCCGGTGCTTGTGCTTAAAAAGAACGGCGCCTGGCGGATGTGTGTGGATTACACGGACTTAAATAAGGCTTGACCGACTGATCCTTTTGCTCTCCCCTGTATTGATCAAATCATTGATGCTACGGCGGGTTGTGAGCGTTTGAGCTTTTTGGATGCTTATTCTAGCTATCATCAGATCAAAATGGCAGTTAAGGACCAGGAGAAGACGGCTTTCATTACTCAGTTTGGAGCCTTCTGGTATGTTTCTATGCCTTTCGGGCTCAAGAGTGCCCAGGCGACTTACCAACGGTGTGTACAGAATTGTCTCCATAATCAGATTGGGTGCAATGTTCATGCTTATGTGGATGACATAGTGGTGAAGTCCAGGGAGAAGGAAACCTTTGATAACCTCCGGGTCTATAAGATGATGTTTAACTCGGCCAAATGTGTGTTTGGCGTGCCAGCAGGCAAGCGTTTGGGTTTCCTAGTCTCCAATAGGGGCATTGAAGCTAACCCGGAGAAGATCAAGGCAATTACCTCTTTGGCTAAACCGGCATGCATCAATGACATTCAGCGACTGGCAGGTCATATCGCTGCTTTAAGCCGGTTTATAAGCCGGTTAGGTGAGAAGGCCATACCGCTATATCGGATGTTGAAGAAAACGGACACTTTTGTCTGGAGTGATGCTGCTAATGCTGCTTTTGAAGATTTAAAGAGACAACTATCTAAGTTGCCGCTCCTTGCAGCTCCCATTGATAGAGAGTCGTTGCTGTTATACATGGCCGCTAACTCACGTGCTGTCAGTGTTGCAATTGTGGTGGAACGCAAGGAGACTGGCAAGGAGCATCCGCTTCAACGGCCGGTTTATTATATCAGTGAGGTGATCATTGAGTCTAAGCAAAGGTATCCGCATTGGCAGAAGCTTGTTTATGGGGTGTTCATGGCAAGCCGGAAGCTTAAGCAATACTTACAGGGTCACCCTATCACCGTGGTAAGTTCTTCTGCCTTGGGAGACATCATCCAGAATAGAGAAGCCACAGGACGAGTCGCCAAGTGGGCCATCGAGCTTGGGCCTCATGGTTTGAAGTATGTGCCATGCACTGCTATTAAGTCTCAAGCACTGGTGGACTTTATCAATGATTGGACAGAGCTGCAAACACCTGAGGAGAAGCCGGACAACACGTATTGGACCATTCACTTTGATGTATCCAGGCAGTTGGAGGGCTCGGGGGCTGGAGTCGTCTTAACTTCCCCTCAAGGTGACAAATTTTGTTATGTGCCCCGGCTCATGTTTCATTGTACTAATAATGTAGCTGAATATGAGGCCTTACTCCATGGTCTTCGGATGGCCAAAGAGATGAATTTGAGCCGGGTAAGGTGCTTGGGCGACTCAGATCTTGTAGCTCAACAGGTGTCAGGCAAGTGGGACTCCAAAGATCCCCTCATGGCGGCTTATCGTCGTGAAGTTGATGCAGTAGCTTGGAATTTCAAGGGTTACCAAGTGGAGCACATTGACCGAAGGAAGAATGAGGCGGCTAATGCTCTAAGCCAGCTGGGATCTTAGCGTAAGCCGGTACCGCCTAACACCTTTTTGGATGTTTTGCATAATCCTTATGTCAAGTTACCCACAGAAGAAGACTTAGTTGTGCCTGACCCGGAAGCGCTGCTGGTGGCGGCTCTTCATGTCATCCCGCATTGGACAGTGCCATATTTGGCTTACATGACCAGGGGAGAGTTGCCTAAGGATGAGACCTTGGCGAGACAAATTATCCAGTGGCCTAAATCCATGACAATTGTTCACGGTGAGTTGCATCATCGTAGTGTCACTGGGGCGTTTCAACGTTGTGTGTCGCCTGCGGAAGGACAGGAAATACTTCGTGAGATCCATGAAGGGGATTGCGGTCATCATGCCGGCTCAAAATCTCTTGTGGCCAAGGCCTTACGTCATGGGTTTTATTGGCTGACGGCTCATGCTGATGCGGAAGATCTGGTCAGTAAATGTGACGGGTGTCAAAAATTCTCACGACGAGCTCATGTGCCTGCTCAAGAGTTGAGGATGATTCCAATTACTTGGCCGTTTGCGGTCTGGGGGCTTGATATGGTTGGACCTTTCAAGAGGTCTAAGGATGAAAAGACACACCTCCTAGTGGTGGTTGATAAATTTACAAAGTGGGTTGAGGCAGAGCCGGTCAGTAAGTGTGATGCAGCCTCGGCGGTTCAGTTCATGAAAAAGGTGATCTTTCGTTTTGGTTTTCCACACAGCATCATAACTGATAATGGCACCAATCTCTCGAAGGGTGCTATGGAAGAGTTCTATCAACGAGAACATATCCGGCTTGACGTTTCTACAGTAGCTCATCCTCAATCGAATGGTCAAGCAGAGAGAGCCAATCAGGAAATCTTCGTCCCCTTACAGCGGACGCCGGGTTGTTGGGTGGAGGAGTTACCCTCTGTGATTTGGAGCATCAACACTACACCTAACAGGTCTACGGGTTATACACCTTTCTTCATGGTTTACGGAGCAGAGGCAGTCCTGCCAAGTGACATCCATCATGATTCGCCCCGAGTGGGGGCTTACGTTGAAGCTGATAATGAACAAGCTCGTCAGGATGCGCTTGACTTATTGGATGAAGAGCGAGATTTGGCAATAGCCCGCTCGGCGATTTACCAGCAAGACCTGCGCCGCTATCACAGCCGCTGGGTTAGATCCAAAACCTTTCAGGAAGGTGACTTAGTGCTCCGGCTCATCCAGGATCAATCCGATATGCACAAGCTATCCCCTCCTAGGGAAGGACCATTTGAGGTCAGCAAGAACCTGAACAACGGGTCATATTACCTCATCGATGTTCGAGAGCACAAAGACTCACGTAAGTCGGAAGAGGAGACCCGCGGGCCGTGGAATATCGCTCATCTTCGGCCTTACTATAGTTGAGCCACCGGCTCTCGGGATGTACATATTTTGATGATGTATATATTATGAAAGCAATAAAGCGGGACCTCTGTCCTTTTCATCCTCAAAAGTTTACATGTCTTCCTTGTCATGACATTGAAACAACCAACTGGGAGCGGATCATATTTGGATCCGGCTTTCCACTTGGTACAACTTATGATCATATCTGAATCTAGCCAGGATCACTTGGGGGCTTCCTATTCAAACATAGGTCGTATTCGAACCAAAGAGAACATAGCTGTCGATACCCTCTTGATCGGCATACTGCCAAACCCACTTGGGGGCTTCCTGATCATATCTGAATAATAGCTTAACCCCTTTGGGTCTAACGTGGATCGTATTTGAATTAGCGTCATTAAATAACTCTTATGGTCACTTGGGGGCTTCCTGTTCAAACATAGGTTGTATTCGAACCAAAGAGAACATAGCTGTCGATACCCACTTGATCGGCATCGCCAAAGCCACTAGGGGCTATATGATCGTATCCGAATCTTAGCTTAACCCCTTTGGAACAGTTCACTGATCGTATTCGAATCAGAAGCCTTTGAATTTTGTTTATTTCTCATGATACTTTGTAAGTCTAATTATTTGACTGCTTTTGAGATCCTTTTGAAAGCACTTATGGGGTGGTCTTTGTTCCATCGGTTTAATATTGATCAAACAAAGTTGTTAGCGCATAACAAACATCATATGTGCCAAGTTTCAGGAGTTAAATTTTACCCTCATTGTTTGGGTCACATAAGCCGGCAAAGGTCATCAAAGGATCACAGGTATAGTGTTACGATTATGTCTCAGGGATATAATTGAAAACCGGCCTTTGTATGATTTTTTATTCATATTCCGCGTTATCACATTAAATGACCACCTATGCGGTAAGTCGCCAAGGGACTTGTGTTTGTTCTATATGCAGGGGAATGCAAGCAATTTCTTTTAACATAAAGGAAGCAGAAGACCAGTATAAACCGGAAGCGTATAACGACGGTGGCTTAAGAAATTGTTGAGCTGCTCAAACATGCGCGAAGGCATGACAAAATTAAGTGTCTTATCTACCCTATTACAAGACTCCCCGAGTCTGGATAATGAAGCATTGTTTTTTCGACAAAGCATAAACATACAACGCCTGATGGTTCACTCGTTTTGATGGCCTGAGGCTTCCGGGTTATCCTTCTCCGCTCCTCTGTCGGCTGCCCTGTCCTGGAAGGTTGATGATGACCAGTCAATGCCACTCAAAGCTTCAAATTCAGCTTCATCATCAATTAACCCGGCTGGATCAACATCAGGGGCGAAGGTATGCTTACGAATTGGAGGGATCAAGCTGACTGCATCATAGTGTGGCGTTGGGAGTCTCTGATTCTGGCTGTCATAACCCGACTGGTACTTGGTAAGGTCAGTGGCATTCCCATTAAGAGTGGCCACAGGGCGTATTTCCTTCACGCAGGTGGTGAAGTCCTTCTCATCAAATAAGGTACCATCCTCCTTCAAGCTTGGATATCCAAGGGCGATGTCGGCCGGGTCTAGTTTTGGTATCCATGCCTTGGCCCGGCTCAATGCGGCTATGGCTCCGGCTCTTGCAGACGCCCGCCTTAGCTCTTGGACCCGTTGAGGTAGCATAGCGAGCCGCTTTAGCATATCAGCCAAGAGATGGGGAACGTCATTTCACAAAGCCACAACGGCCAAAGCACGTTGTGACCCGGTGTAGAGTTGTTCCACCAGAGTATAAACCGCCTTTAGCTTGATCAACATGCTCTGGTTAAGGTTTGTCCTCCTGGGGCCTGCATTAACAAACATCAGGTGAATCAGAGGTGACAATTAAGATACTCGTCGGAAAAAGATGTGCAATATTTAACGTTTGCAGAAGTAGCTTACCAAAGATTGCTGAGACCATCTGAGATATGTGGCGCTTCAAGCCGTATAGCTCGGCAGTTGCTTCTGCAAGCGACGCCTCTGCTTTCTCTGCCCGGGTGACCAAGGAGGCCTTTTCATCAGCCCATATTTTCTTATCTGCTTCATAGCCTTTCTTCAATTTTTCTTGTTCAGATATGCTGAACTCAAACTTGGAGTTGGCTTTTTGGATTTCAGTCTCTTGAGCTTTCAGGCGACTCTTCAGATCAGCAATCTCCGACTCAAATTGACTTATGGTGGCCTGCATCAATGTCGTGTTACAGTCAGGATTATTATAAGATACCATTAAGTCCCAAGTACTTTGCAAACAAAGATACTTGACACTTGGGGGCTAATGTGTGCTGAAGAACTCTCACTTACTGCGGTGGTTCATGGAAATTAAGTCCCAAGCACTTTGCAAGCAAAGATACTTGGCACTGGGGGCTAATGCATATTGCAGTTCAAAGTATTATACTACACCGGCTCAAATATCTTATTTTAATGCCGGCCTTCGAGTGTACAAGATAAGCCGGGCGTCTGACAAGCAATACTAAGCGAATTCTAAGTCTACAGCATATTTTTTCATAAGCAATAGACTTGGGGGCTGGTATAATAAGTATGAATAAGGAAAAGCAACCGTGTCATACCTCAGATTTTTGATGTATCTGTTTCACCATGTCAATTTCCAGGTCACGGGTGCTGTGCACTTGATTTATGTAGCCAGAAACAATCTCTCCAATGCTCAGATGAGTGTAGTCAGTGACGTCCAGCTTGGCCTTTCGGCGCTCCAAAAGTTCCTCCTTGGCAGAACACTTGGCAAATGCAGTGGGCCGTCCCGGTTCAACAAACTGAGTCTTAGTGATCTCGACTTCCGGGTCATCTGCCTTGGCCGGTCTAGGAATCTCCGGGTCATCAGAGCCGTCGAGAGCTTCTTCAGCAGGCGGGTCAAAGGTAGGCGCTGGAATGTCGTGAGATGGTTCAGGCGGCGGCTCGTGAGCAGGGATATCAGGAGCAGCCGTTCCGAGCTCCGGTTCAGTTACAACCGGCTCTTTGGACGGCTTATTCTTCTTTGCCCTCTTCCTGGGCTTCACTTGTACGCTGTGTGCAAATCAGAAGGGTTAGTACAAATACATGAGTAAGATAAGCATAAAGATAAGCAAGTTGACATTACCCTAGAGCAGTCTTGAAAGCCAGCATGTTGGATTGCATGGATTCTCCAGAGGTAGGGGAAGTATCCTGATAGTTTGAGTCAGACGAATTGAGGGGTTGACGAATTAAACCCACCAAAGGTAAAGAATAGCATAAACCGGAGATAACCTCAACACGGCGCTTCCTTGTGGTAAGACGGAGGAGAGTTCTGCATCTTTGCTGGTGTGGGTCTGCCTCCGGCTCTCATGAATTTGCCGCTTCAAAAGAAATTGAGGATCTTGGTAAGCTAAAGGATGTGAAAATCTTACTTTCCGGGTCACTCTTCGGACTTTCTGCCGCGGCAAAGGCTTGGAGTCGGAGGAAATTATAGTTACCTCTTCCTCAACTGCTTGGCTGTTTCCCATGTCCTCCTGAAAGGAGTTAATGTCAATAAGATAATGGTAAATGAGTCAGGGGAGTTAAGGATTACCTCTTCTTCATCGTCATCAGTATCATCCAGTTTAAATAAATCTGAAGTTCTTGGTTTCTTCTTCCTCTGAGTTGCTGTGTTGGCGGCTTTCCTTTCGGCTCTCTTGGCCGCTCTGGCTTGTTTGTCAGCCTCATGGTCACATTTGACCTTCCAAAAATTGTCATTTGCCTGTGAATAATGATAAAGGGCTATAAGTAAAAGCAAGGCATAACACAATAAAGGTATAATTGTTGAGATAATGACTTACTGCAGGGGCCGGGTTGTTCTTGCAGAATGGAAGTAAGCCGAAGGCATTACTGACCACTGAGCCCTCTTTCAACAGAGATTGGGTCATGGCTTCAACCATGTCATTAGGTAAGTCATCAGGACAATGACGCAGCGGGTCATCCTTTTCTCCTGAGTAGGTGCACATTAAGCCGGGGCAGCGGCTTAATGGATACACCCGCAAGGAGATCCAGACTCGGACTAAATCAACACCATCTAAGCCGTTCCCCAAAAGAGCCTTGATTTTCTTTATGCTGGGGGAGAGTGGTAGACACTCAACAACAGATAACTTGTCCGGCAGCGGGTGGTTGGATTCAAGGCGCAGAGCGCGAAAGCCGAGCAGCGGGTTCTCATCAGCCGGAGAAGTGTCCTGGCAATAGAACCACGTCTGGTTCCAATCCTTAGGGTGGCTTGGCAGTTCGGCATAGGGGAAAAGGCAGTCCCTCCGTCACTAAATGGATATACCACCAAGTTCCAGGCTGGGCCCATTGGCGCGCTCATTCTGGCGATTTAAGTAAAATAACTCTCTGAATAGTAATATGTTGGGCTCTTCTCCAAGGTACACTTCACAAAAGACTTGGAAATTGTAGATGTTTGATACAGAATTGGGCCCAATATCTTGTGGTCTAAGGTCAAAAAAGTTCAAGACATCCCTGAAGAATTTTGAGACGGGTGGAGAAAAGCCCCGGCTCATATGATCAGTAAAAACAATCACTTCCCCCTCCTTGGGTTGAGGTTTCTCCTCTGACGGGTTAGGAGCATGATAAGACATGACTTCTTTCTTGTGCAGATGCCCAGTCTTCACGAAATCAGACAGTGTACTTTCAGTAACGATGGACTTGACCTAGTTGCAAGTCACAGGAGCTTTCGGAGCCTTGGGTGCCATAATGCAGATGGAAGCCTATGACAAAATAATATTTTTCCGGTTCAGTTTAACCCGAAGGAGAACATTTTAAATTCTACTCAAGAGGGTGGCTTACGAAGGGGCCTAATGATATATGGCTAATTACATCTAGTCAGTTAAGCCGCCTCATTTCATCAGAAGTGATTAAGTTATTTTAAACCGCCAGGAGCAAGCAAGGCTGACAGTTAGTGTTGTCTTCTTAAACCGGCCATATGGACTACCATGGTTAAACAGATCTAACAGAAGCAATTTTTTTACTAAGTATGGAACAAACAAGTTTCACAAGTTACAGCTATTATTGTGGATCAAATGGTTGCTTTGAAAAGAAAAATTCTAGACCTAAAACTAGTATAGATAAATTCATAAGCTCGAATGAAGCCTCTGTACAAAGGAAAGGGATCTATTTGCATTTGAAATGGGTGCGAAACAGCTACCGCAGTAGGTTTATGCTATCTTAAGATTAGAAAAGGACATCGTAGGTGAAATCTATCAAGGGTTCATGACGGACGGCAACGAACACCCACGAACTCGAAATTTTTTAATGCAGATCTGAGGTACAGGAAGGAAGAGACTTACAGATGCGGAGATGTTGCGGAGGTTCGCCACGTTTTTCTGGTCAAGTTAGGTTGATGCAGCGGCCAAGGTCGACGGTGCTCTGCTACAGCGGCGGTGGCGGCGGAGCTCGGGCGGCGGAGAAATAGCAAGAGGAAGAAGATGACCGAAGGGGGAGAATGGAAAGACCTAGGTCATGCCTATTTATAAGGAAGGGCTGACTGAGAAAGTGCGAGAAACAAGGAGGCTAGGCATAATTATCCAACGACTCCGACGCCTCCGTTTTCAGGATGCTTAGTAAAGGCAAAGATCGGTTAAAGATATGACAGAATAAAATAGGAATTTAATGGAAGATGACGTCACGGCGGGTTTTCACGGATCCAGAAGATGACGTCATGGTGGGTTATAACCTTTACACAGATAGAAGACAGAAGGTTTTTCTCTTAAGGTATTTAAGATTGACATGAACCGGTTCAAATCAATCTGGGGCCTGATGTTGGGGGTATAACTCTTTGTGTACGCCGCCCAGGAGGGGCCGGGTTACGCAAAGGTGATTCATCATATGAAGCCCAAGATCAAGCATGAAGATGGCAGTTCAGTAAAGGGTCTAAAGCCCACAGGCGACTTAAGGCCCATAGTGATAAACCGCCGTGATGGTATGACTTGTATTATAAGGCAGGATTAACTAGTCACCGAGCCGGACACTGTGTATGAGCCGACCGGGACTCTGTAGGCCGCAGGGCGTCAACCCGTGTATATAAGGGGACGACCCGCTGGCGGCTTAGGGCAAGAAACATCTCATCAAGAGCCGGGCATAGCGTATCTCGCTCCCTGGTCATCGAAACCCTAGCAATACCAACCCAACTAGACGTAGGCCTTACCTTCACCGTAAGGGGCCAAACTAATATAGAACCTCTCTCGTGTCCCTTGTCCCGTTAACCCCTTTGCTCAAGATGACTCATGGGCTGAGCACCGACAACTCCACGACACCAATTGCTCAAGATGACTCATGGGCTGAGCGCCGACAACACGACACCCCTGTGCAAGACGAAACACCACATACTCCACCTTCTCAAGTCACCTCTTTGGTTCTTGATGATGACAATTACATGGAGACCACTCCTTCTCTAAAGGCGTCGCCAGCGTTTCGCAGGCTTCGCAAAGGCCTCAGGTCACATGTCTCCATGTCGAGCATTCCAGAAGAAGAAGCACAACACACTAGCTCAGTAGCACGTCAAGTGTTTCCTGAAGCCACTCCTTCAGCGTCTGCCTCAGAGTCTGAAGCCAAGACTGCTGAAGACATTCCTGCTGCATCAGCCGATGAAGAAAAAGGAGAAGAAAGAGAAGAAGAAAGAGAAGCCACACCCCCTGCAAGTGATCCAGTTATTCTTGAAGGGAATTTGATCATGCCCGACCCTCCAGTCATTGAATAGATGGAGGTTGAAAACACTCGGGCTGCCAATAACAATGCCACTGAAGCCAATGACACTGTCATGGCTGAAGACAATGTGGAGCCCTAAGCCAATGTGAATACTGACGCCACTGTGACGCCAATCACCTCTGATGGTGCCGTTCCTCCTCCAAGGCCTCGTACCATGGAACATGCATTCAATTGTGATGGTGAGCTTGTCACAGTCCGATGGCCAATTATGGTTCCACCCACTGCTCCCGGGCCACAATATGACTATCATGTGGAGCATGGGCCTCAAGTTCAGAAGCCAAAGCCACGTCTGCCTAGGCTTCCAAGTGCTGTCACCACTTAGGGCTCATTCAGCGTGCTCAGCTTCAGAGAGCACAATACTCTCTTTGACAGCAACAAGAACCCATACACGAAGCCTAAGATCACCTCTGACAGATTTTGGAGTTATCAGCAGCGAAGCTATTACTCTTGCATCATGTACAACCAAGACCAGATCTTTCCACACAAGCATCTGGATTGTGATGCTATGGCTGGGCTGCCATGTCTTGAAGAGGCCCTTGACTGATTTTGGGATGTTGGTCTTCTACCCTTTGTGACCGACAAGCAACGTTGGAACGAAGAGCTTTTGCTGCAGTTCTATGCCACACTACACATTCGAGGCTACAACAGGGATCCTAAGACTTGGATCCTTGAGTGGATGACAGGTGATGTACATCACGAAGCCAAAGCTCAAGATATCCTCGAGCTTACTTCCCTGCCCACTCCAGGTGAGTTATACGATCCTGGTTGTCAGCTTCATCAGAATGAGCTGCAGAGCATTTTTCAGAAGCCTGAGCCAAATATGAGCCAAATGCTTAGCATGATGAAGCCATTGCCACAAGACGCTGAATACCCAAAGGAGTTCTTTGTCAAGGACCTAGAGTACTTGCCATGCACAGTGTACCAATTTCTGAGGCGTACTCTCTGGACTATCAAAGGAAATTCTTCTGATGCTAAACTTGAAGGCGCTATGAAGACATTGGTATTCTATATTATCAATGGGCATCAGATTCAACACTCAGGATTTCTTTATCCGATAGCTTTCTGCTTCCGCAATTGATCTGTTTGGCCTGAAATACTATGCTCCATGGGTGATGTGCTTGATTAAGCTTCATTCCACCATTGACTATCATCCCTCAGCACGCAACCATATTGTCTTTCTGCCTGAAGTTGATATGTCTGTTGAAGCCATCTACCCCGAGCCTGCAAAGAAGCCGCTCCACCTTCAGAATGCTGAGTTCCAGAGCTTCACATAGCCAATCGAGGGGATTCATGTGCCCAATGTTGCAACTCTTGCATACCCTCTGGTTGGCAACATGCGCATACCACACCGAGCCAACACTGAAGCCACTGCAAGCACAATTGCTCAAAGGCCTTAGAAGCGTCCTCGTGTACTCAATGACCAAGAGCTTCTGGTGGCTTTGCACCAAAAGCAGGATAAGCATCATGACTGGCTGAAGCGTCAGATGCAGAGTATCTTGGTGGATGTCAATTGCATTCGTAACCTGGCCACCAAGAACACATTTGTTGCACATGAAGGCTGACAACGGTCCTAGAAGAGCCTCACACTGCTATGTTCTGAAGACGATCTGCGTGCAGACGGCTTCACAGAGAACTTCAAGTATGACTCCAGGCCTCCTCAAAATGCAAGATGGCGTCACACTCCCTTATTGAAGATTCTGAGCATTCATCTTCGGCTGCAAGTGTTGTTGCGAGAGTCATCGATGAAGAAGATGACGCCACTTCACCAACCTTGGCCGCACTGCATCACGATTCTGCATCAGGCTCGTCTGCACCACCAAACTCCAACGATGACCTTGCTCCATCTTCTACTCCAGCTGGGAGCGAGTAGATCCTCTATGTCTTCAAACCTTTTTGGTCATTACTGACAAAAGGGGGGAAGCATACGAGGTTCATAGTCTTCAAGTGGGTCCATATGGGTGGTTGCATTATTTTTGCTAAGTTCTTACAACTCTCCTTTTGAAACTATTTGGCTTTTGAGTTGTAACACTTAAACTTGATGGTCGTCTGCTACCTTTTGCTGCTACTTTTTGATGCGATGATAAATTCCGCATGAAGTCATTCTGCAGACGCCTATTTTTCATTGTGTATGTCATTATCTTCTTACCCTTATATATGCATGATGAATTGTCTTCGTAAGTTGAAGAGGATCTCCACAAAGTAAAACCTTCCATGTGCATTTGCATTCAAAAGCAAACTACTTATATGCACATCTTTAGGGGGAGCCTTTTACAACTTATGAAGACAATGCCTTCATCCTTAGCTCTCACATACTTTTATCCCTGTTGAAAACTTCAACCAGTTTGTCACCAATCACCAAAAAGGGGGAGATTGTATGTGCATCTGGTGCCACCCCTAGTTGGTTTTGGAGTATTGACGACAAACTTGGTTGAGGGAATAATGTGTTTGTGAGAATTGTAGGATAACACAGGTAGTAGTCCCTTATTGATTCGGTTTACCTACCAGAGATGAACCGTAAAAATGTGTGAAGACATTGAATACAATGGTGGTTCGTGAAGACATTCACGTTGAAGATTATGACATGAGAAGACATTCATGTGAAGACTATGGAGTGCGAAGACATAGTTGTTTTATAGTTCCTTTTCTTCTTTGTTGAGTCATAGGAACCACTGTACTATTAAGTGAGGTCCAAGTGAACAAAGTCAGAGTGACTGAAGTGATGCTCAACCAAAATCCTATGTCTTCGAGCGAAGACAATGAGAGCAAATCTTATCCAGAGCTGGATGAGTCAGCTTTGCTTGTAGCCAAAGTAAAGTTGCCGCGTGTGTTTGAAATCCGACCATTGGACACATGTCGGTTCCTTAGTGACCCAGGGCCATTTCGGACAAATCAGGTCGGGTTGCCTCCTGGCTATAAATAGCCCACCCCCTACACCATAAATTGGTGGCTGCTCAGAGTTAGTGCACAACTTTTGTCGTTTGAGATCAACCCACCTCCGAAGCATTTGAGAGAGAGAGAGAGAGAGATCCTTGCAAGGACAAAGCATTCGAAAAACTCAAAACTATCAGGACCCAGCAGTGGAAACGAAAGAAAACTAACTATAGTGAGCTACGGATAAGTACCGAAAGGAAATTAGACATGCATCAAAACAAATCACATGATGTAAAACATCGAATGAAAACATAGATAACAGAGATAACCAATGGTGCTCGATGGTTACAAGGAATTTGTTCAACCAGTTCGTCCTTTTGCACAAGGACTACGTCTGGTTGGAGGGGCTGTGACTTAACACGGAAGATAAACTCTCTTCACCCTATTCTCCTCGACAGTCAATTCATCAACGGATGCCGATTACTCATGGTAGATACTTGAAGGCGATCTCCGAACCTTTACAGACTTCTTCCTCGGGTACCATGATACGTCTCCAACATATCTATAATTTTTGCTTGTTCCATGCTATTATATTACCATTCTTGGATGTTTTATAATAATTTTATATCAAATTTATATCATTTTTCGGGACTAACTTATTGACCTAGTGCACAGTGCCAGTTGCTGTTTTTTTCTTGTTTTTTACTTCGCAGAAAATCAATACCAAACGGAGTCCAAACGCAGCAAAAAAAATTTGGGGAATTTTTCTGGACCAGAAGACACTTGTTGGGCCAAAGATGTACCAGAGGGGGGCTCCAAGGGGAGCACAACCCACCTGGGCGCGTGATGTAGGGTGGAACCCTAGACGGCCGATCTTTCACGAAAGGAGCGGATCCCTACGATGAACACGAAGAACACAAGGGGAAAACGAGGGGAAACACAAGAGAAACACTCAACCAACAAGAAATAGATCACACATATGCTAGATCGATGAACAGAAAGAGATACACGATGATCCAAGGTCAACAAAGGACGATACAAAGTAACCGGTTCTTCTCCGATAGGAGGTCTTGAGGGGGCCGCCCAAGAGGGGGTCTTGAATCCACGAGGATCTTCTCCGTAGAGGGGCCGCGATCACTCTCAAAGAGATGATCTGGTATGGATGAGCGAAGCTCTATCTCACATATGAGCTAAACCAACGCTAACCGTAGAAAGAGGAAGGGGATGGAGTATATATAGTCTACGGGGTCGAAAGGGTACATGGGTTTCGGCCCTTTACTGTTCACGCGCAGGTGAGGCCGGATGTCCGGGCGTCGGGCCGGAGCTCCGAGGCTGGGGGGCCGGATGTCCGGGCTGGTGGGGCTGGCTTCGGTGCTCCCTGGATAGGCGAGGCCGGATTTCCGGGAAGTGGCCCGGATGTCCGGGGCTTGGTGGAAGGCCGGATGTCCGGGCAGGTGGCCGGATGTCCGGGCCAAAGTGGCCAGCCTACGGGTGTCCTGGACAGCGTGGTCCGGATATCCGGGCTGGGGGCCGGATGTCTAGGGCGTCGTGCGAGGCCGGATGTCCGGGCCCTGTAGCTTCCGTTCTCTTCTTCCGTGGCTTCTCTCATCCGTGGACTTGGCGGCTTGTCCGTCTTCACGTGCATCTTCGGGAGGCTCCTCTTGACACCTGATCATGCATAGCATATCGGACTTAGGTAGTAGCCATGTCTCGAGTGGATCATACGTGATATCACTAAGGAAAGAAGTCACCTCGTTCTCGAGATCTCTAGCTCGTGCTCGTTTCATGGGTCCTCTTGGCTCTAGATGAGACTGTTGTAGGTCCATGGGGATGATCGTGGGATGCTCCGCATCATCTCCCCTCCCTTGGGAAAGATCCGACCTCGGATCGAAATCCTCATCACCATGGTACGGGGAGAGATCTTTGATGTTGAAGATGTCGCTTACGGAGTACTTGTCGCGTGGGATGTCGATCTTGTATGCATTGTTGTTGTAGCGTGCGAGCACCTTGAAAGGTCCATCCGCTCGGGGTAGTATCTTGGACTTGCGTTCATTGGGGAAGCGATCCTTGCGAAGGTGGAGCCACACAAGATCTCCAACATGGAACATCATGGGTTGCTTGTTGACGTTGAGCTTGGTCGCGAGTTGTTGTACTTGGCGCTCGATGGTGGTCCTAGTATCTTCATGCATCTTCTTGAGGAAGTTGGCTCGGGCACTCGCGTCCAAGTTTGTGCGCTCTTGAAGCGGAAGAGGTAGAATGTCCAATGGGGACAATGGGTTGAAGCCATAGACGACCTCGAAGGGGAACTTGCCGGTAGTCGGATGTCTTGCTCGGTTGTAGGCATACTCGGGATTGGTAGGCACTCTTCCCACTCCTTGATGTTCTTCTTTATCAACACACGTAGGAGAGTGGAGAGCGTACGGTTGGTCACTTCCGTTTGGCCGTCGGTTTGTGGATGGTATGCCGAAGAGAACAAGAGCTTGATTCCGAGCTTGGCGCACATCGTCTTCCAAAAGTAACTCAAGAACTTGACATCGCGGTCCGAAACAATCGTCTTTGGCACTCCATGAAGGCGCAAGATTTCCCTACAAAACAAATTTGCAATATGTGAAGCATCGTCTATCTTGTTGCAAGGAATGAAATGAGCCATTTTGGAGAAACGGTCCACAACAACAAAAATGGAATCTTTGCCATTTCGAGTTCTAGGCAAACCAAGCACAAAATCCATGCTAATATCTTCCCATGGTTGATATGGAATTGGAAGTGGCATATAGAGGCCATGAGATTGAGCTTTGGACTTAGCTTTGCGACATGTAGAACACCGGTTGGTGAAACAATTGACGTCGCGATGCATCTTGGGCCAAAAGTAGTTCTTGGAGAGCGTGGCAAATGTCTTGTCGCGTCCAAAGTGTCCCATGAGTCCACCGCCATGAGATTCCTGCAAAAGCAACAAACGCAAAGAGGAGTCGGGGATGCAAAGTTTGTTAGCTCTCATAAGATATCCATATTTGATGTAGTATCGATCCCAAGAAGTATGCATCAAACACTTGGCATAGGGTATTGCAAATGTAGGATCATGTTCATACAATTCTTTGATATGCTCGAAACCAATGACATTCAACTCAAGAGTAGTGACAAGCATGCATATATGGTAAAGCGCATCCGCCACAATATTCTCCTTACCCTTAATGTACTTGATGACATAAGAAAATGATTCAATGAATTCACTCCATTTAGCATGACGCTTGTTCAACTTAGTTTGACCCTTAAGGTATTTAAGTGTTTCATGGTCGGTATGGATGATGAACTCATGTGGACGAAGGTAATGTTCCCATTCATGCAAAACTCGCACTAAAGCATATAGCTCTTTGTCATAGATGGGGTAATTGAGTTGCGCTCCGGATAGTTTCTCACTAAAATATGCAATGGGGCGCTTCTCTTGCGTTAACACACCTCCTATGCCATTACCACTAGCATCGCAATGAATTTCAAAAGGTTTGTCAAAATTGGGTAATGCAAGCACGGGGGCATGAGTAAGCAAATTCTTAAGCTCATTGAAAGCAATATCTTGCGATGTTCCCCAAACAAACGGTGCATTTTTCTTACTCAAAGCATGCAAAGGTGAAGCAATGGTGCTAAAATCCTTCACAAATCTACGGTAGAAACCGGCTAAACCAAGAAAACTACGCACTTGTTGCAAATTGGTTGGTTGGGGCCAAGTTTTAATAGCATTGATCTTAGTTTCATCAACATGAACACCCTTAGAAGAAACTACGAAACCCAAGAAAACAAGCTTGAGAACCCCAAATAGGCATTTTTCCATATTAGCATAAAGTTGCTCTTTTCGAAGAGTTGGTAGCACGGTGCGAAGGTGGGTGACATGCTCTTTGAGAGATTTGCTAAACACAAGGATATCGTCGAAGTAGACAACAAC
This sequence comes from Aegilops umbellulata, assembly GCA_032464435.1. Lineage (NCBI taxonomy): Eukaryota > Viridiplantae > Streptophyta > Magnoliopsida > Poales > Poaceae > Aegilops > Aegilops umbellulata. The sequence continues at coordinate 230,636,296 of CP136060.1, forward strand.
AAATTCACCAATGTACGGACGAAACACGTAATGCATAAGACGCATGAAAGTACCGGGTGCTTCCGATAAACCCATAGGCATGACTAGCCACTCATATAGACCAAACTTTGTTTTGAAAGCGGTTTTCCATTCATCACCCTCTTGTATGCGGATTTGATAGTAACCACTTTTAAGATCAATTTTGGAAAAGATAGTGGCACCGCTAAGTTCATCAAGCATATCATCAAGGCGTGGGATGGGGTACTGTAGGTGTCAAAACCGGCGGATCTCGGGTAGGGGGTCCCGAACTGTGCGTCAAGGTCGGATGGTAACAGGAGACAAGGGGCACTTTATTTTACCCAGGTTCGGGCCCTCTCGATGGAGATAAAACCCTACTCCTGCTAGATTAATATTGATGATATGGGTAGTACAAGAGTAGATCTACCACGAGATCAAGGAGGCTAAACCCTAGAAGCTAGCCTATGGTATGATTGTGTATGATGATGGTTGTCCTACGGAGTACAACCCTACGGTTTATATAGACACCGGATAGGGTTAGGGTTACACAGAGTCGGTTACAATGGTAGGAGATCTTGAATATCCGCACGCCTAGCTTGCCTTCCACGCCAAGAAAAGATCCTTCCGGACACGGGACGAAGTCTTCAATCTTGTATCTTCATAGTCCTGGAGGCCGGCTGAAGGTATAGTCTGGCTATCCGAACACCCCCTAATCCAGGACTCCCTTAGTAGCCCCTGAACCAGGCTTCAATGACGACGAGTCCGACGCGCAGATTGTCTTCGGCATTGCAAGGCGGGTTCCTCCTCCAATTTCTTCAAGAAGATTGTAAACACCAAAAATAGTGTCCGGCTTTGCAAAATAAGTTTCCACATATTGCCATATAGAGAATAATATTAACATAAATCAAATCTGCTGACGTATTCCGCAGTGCATCATAACACTACGTCCAAGCTCTTTGTATAAATTGTTTTCATTGTTCCACCTCAGCGTGTCTAGCGAGGCGGTTTCCTTGGCACGTCTTGTCAAAGCAGAGACCGTGTGCCCCTTTTAACGGGATTCTCATCAATACGGACATGGGTAACCCAACCGCGCCATTTACCACGGCGCTTGGGAGGCAAGTGAGTTTTATTAGGTAGGTGGGGATGCCTAACCGCACCCGCTTGTATAAAGGGATAAGGATTCACCTTTTTAACCTACGCCTTCTTCCTCCTTTGCCAATCCATCTCTCGCGCACTCAAGCTCCAGCGCCCAAGTCCGCTCTTCCTTCCTCAACCTTCTCCAACAATGTCCGGAGCGGGAGGCAAGTGGATGGCCTCCTCCGTTACGGAGGCCCAAGTAGAAAATCTAAGGAAAGCCGGATACTTGTCCAAGGTCATCCCGCATCAGCTTCCTGAGAAGGGGCAGCTTCTTCCTACCCCAGGGCCCCATGAGAGGGTAGTTTTTCTTCCCCACTTCCTCCGCAGACTGGGCTTCCCACTTCACCCATTTGTCCGGGGGCTCATGTTCTACTACGGCCTGGATTTCCACGATCTGGCCCCGAACTTTGTCCTCAACATCTCGGCGTTTATCTTCGTGTGTGAGGCCTTTCTCCGCGTCCGCCCCCACTTCGGCCTCTGGCTCAAGACCTTCAATGTCAAGCCCAAGGTGGTGTCCGGCACCCAGGAGGAGTGCGGATGCGCTATGGTCGGCAAGATGGCCAACGTCCTCTGGTTCGATGGCTCCTGTGTGGAGTCCCTAAAGGGGTGGCAGGCCAGGTGGTTTTACATCACCGAGCCACGCGATCCGGAATGGGTCACAGCCCCCGAGTTCAGATCCGGACCCCCCACGCGGCTCATGTCCTAGAAAGAGACGGGCCTGCCGTGGGGCAACGAGGAAGAAGTGACTGGGTTGCAAATGTGCATCCAGTCCCTGGTGAACAAGCCAATCCGGCTGATCAATGTGATCCAGGTCATGCTCGTTCGCCGGATCCTCCCGTGCCAACAACGGGATTTTACTTTGTGGGAATTCGACCCGGCGCAGCACCAAACCCTCAGTAGGCTCTTTGACACGACGTATGAAGACGTCTGGAAGGTGCTGACCAAAGGTGTCGAGTCCCCCACATCCGCTTCCGAGGACCGCGGATACAGTTCGTAGCGTCATGCAGCGAGGTGAGTTACCTATACCTTTGACAGGTTTGTTAAGCTCTTCTTCATAGATTAACTCTATGTGGGATCTAAAACTCCCTTTACCTTTGACAGGCTTGGCAGGCTATGTCCGGACCAATTAACTGTCCGGCTCCCCTGCCCGAAGACCCAGCCCCAGCTCTCTTGGTGAAGCTGATGGCTCCGGCACCTTATGTGGTGCCGGAGAAGAAGGCCAAGAAGAAGAAAACCACCGGGACTCGAAAAAGTTCCCGCAACATGGTGGTGTCGGACTCGTCATCTGACGAGTCCGCGTCGCTCTCCTCTCGTGAAAACGAGGAGGAGGAACAAGAAAGCTCTCCCCCCCATTGAGGGGAGAAAAGAAGAAGAAGGCCACCCCAACGGGGGAGGCCAAGGGTTCGAGGAAAAGGAAGACCCCTCCGCCGGACTACTCCCACGATGCCGAAGAGGGCGGAGAGGAGCGGCCGTATAGAACCAAGCGTCCGACGAAATCGTAAGTATTTATATACCAGAGTGACTCATGATATTCTTTTAATGCGCGACTTTCCCTAATATCGCTCGTAATTTATGCAGCCCGCCCCGGGCCGAACTCGACGATTCGTCGAGCGGCTCCCTGGATTCGTCGGACGTGAACTCTGTTCCGCCCGCTATCTCCCCCTGCAGGGCGGACGACGCCGAAGTGGCGTCCCGCCAAGCTTCAGGGCAGGAGGAGATAGTCCTGGAGGAGCCGCAAGGCAATCCTCCGGACCCCAGGAGTAAAGGGGATGAAACCCCCCAGGGCTCCAAGTCCGGCTTTGTGCCGGACACCGTGCCGGACTCGACAGTCCTGGTCCGCGGTGGGCGAACTCCTTCCAAGAGGAGTAAGCCGTCTGAGCCGGCGGCCTCCGTCCAATCGGAGGCGCCGGACAATCTGCTGGAGGTGCTTGAGGGCGCCGCCATCGATGAGGAGCACCGTACTGTTATGAGTACGGTGATCCAAAGGGTTCAGTCCCCCAAAAGCGGACTGACTGAAGCTTGCGCTAGCTAGCCTTCTAACAGGCTTCGAGGTAAGTAAAAATATGTCAAATTATTTACCGCATAGACAGTAGTCCCTGATGCTCTGTTCGGTGTTCGGAAAGAAAAGCTGAATAGAGGATCTAGTAATATTCGCAGGAGTCTAACAACAAAAAGTCAAATATGCGTATGCAGGCTTCGCTGTTGTCCACCGCCGCACTAACTGCGCAGGTGGATGTCCTTAAAAAGGTCCTCGGGCGGATCGAGCAAGAGCTCGGCCTTGCCAAACGGCAGCTCGAGGAGAAAGAAGGTAAGAAATACCCTAAAAAAAGAAAAAAGGTGCCTATAGAGAGGCTTGATTGCAGAAGAAATAACAGGATTGCACTGCTTATTGTAGGGGCCACAACCGAGGTGGCAACCCTGAAGCAAGCGCTGGATGAGGCCGGAAAGAAAACGGCCGAGGAGCGCGCCGAGCGAGAGAGGCTTGGGGTTCAGGTTGGCGAGGTGCAGCAAGAGCTGCAAGCTCTCATGAAAAAACATGAGAGTTTGGAGCTTGAGTCAAGAGCGCAAGCATCCGAGCTCGCGTCGGCCCTTGAGACCGCCAAGATTGCCAAGGCCGAAGCCCAAAAGGCCCTCCAAGAATTGGAGGAGGTGAAAAAGATAGCAACGGGTAAGGCATTCTTAATGCAAAGTAGGAATATAAAAGTAAACTACCTGTTACTTACCCGAATCCTAAGTTTTCCAGGGGCGTTCGTCGATCTTCCCCACAGCGTATCCGACGCCGCCGCGTTCTACCGAGCGAAAGAGGGCAGCTCGACGGAGAGTGTGTTCTGGTCTCAGTATTCTGAGGCCGGACACCCTGTGCCTTTGAGCAATCAGCTGAAACAGCTGGTCGAGCTCCACAAGGCGTCCGAACAGGCCATGAAGGGCTTACTAGTTCGGCTGTGGCCTGGAGAGGCCCTGCCTGGGAGCTATTTCGGGCTAGTGCGGTGGCTGGTGGAGGCCTGTCCACGGCTTGAGGTCATCAAGCACTCCGCCTGCATTGAAGGTGCCCGGTGGGCCCTTGCCCGTGTAAGCGTACACTGGGGTAAGCTGGACGGAGAGAAGCTAGTGAAGGACGGGCCGCCGCCGGGGAAGGAGCATCGCAAGCCCGAGAACTACTACAAGGAAGTTCTTGCCGGAGCCCGCCTTGTCGCGGATGAATGTACTAAAGATGTAGTATTTGAATGAACTCGCTCGTTTGTATCCTATGCGCTGAAAACTTGTTCATATGCGCTAAGCAATGCTTACTGAATTTAAAATATTATTTTCTGTGCGGCCGTTTATCAAAAATTGAGAGATGGCCAGTCGCCGGCTTCTGCCCCCATGCCGCTAGTGCTGGAGTGTTCAGGATAAACCTGAGGGCTCTTTTTCCCATAGTTGGGTCCTTCGAGGGAGGCGCTCAGCACAATGAACCAGGCAATCGGACTATAATGCTTGAACACTCTCACTTAGCCATAGAACGTTATAATTTTAAATTTCGGCGAAGCCCCTAGTTCGGAAGGCCAAATTCGGGGCACTATCCACGCCTTTGGCCGGACATAGCCAGCTCCTCGCTCGAAGCGGCATAAGTCTTTAAGGACTCGAAAAACCTCTCGAACAGCGACCGGTCTCACGCCTTATCATGACAGTCTGTTTTAGCTTTCTCCACTGAGGTGCTTAACCCACCTGAACTGGGGCACAATCGCAGTGGTTCTCCTAGTGCTACCTTAGCCGATATAGCGGAACGTAAGGCACCAAAACATAGGAGCCGGGCAAACCCAACATGTGACCAAAATCATGATTCGGAGCCGATGCATATAGTGCTATAAGTTCGGGGTGCCTCACTTGTGAAAGTGTACGAACTTCTCACACCAGATAGAAGGGTAATGAAGCCCCTGGCGTGTTTTGCCGTACCATGGTGTACGGTTGCGATCATGTTTTTTTAATGAACATATATATTAAAAGAGGACAACGCAAAAAATAGGCAAAAAGCTATGCATTGTTTATAGAGGCTATTTATCAAAGCCGAACGATACAAGTAGTGTGATAAGCAAAAAAGATATTAGACTATTTAACATGTCCTGACCAGGCGCAGGCCGCGGAATTTAGAAACAGATATATCGCTCGAAATAGAGACCACCTGAGAGTTCCGTAATGCGGCGTAGCTTTGTCTGCTTTCCTGGGTCTTGCATCGTCTGTGCGGCAGCAAAGCCGAACAGGTTATCCAGAGTGTGGAATCCTGAAAGTAAAGTAAAAAAATCCGGCAGCCCCTAGTACGTTTGATGCCGTATTGTAAGCATGCCGTTAATGTGCCCCTCCCCCTGTGCCCATGGAATTTCGAGGGCGTAATTGTGTACTCGAGGTACTAGCTCCGCTATGTTGCGATGGCTGGGGTTGGGGCCGTATTGCTACGCTTGCTCTGAACGTGCCAGGCGGTCTTGTTGCAGGTTACTCCGGGCGCGCTTTGCATTCTCCGGCTTTTTAACGGCCGGACTGGAGAGTTGCCTTGAAAGACTGCTTTGTACTTCCGCTGCGAGGGCCGCCGTGTGCTCCTCCGTATGGATGGAGCGTTATGTGTTTCTGTTGACCGTAATTACTCCTCGAGGGCCTGGCATCTTGAGCTTGAGATATGCGTAGTTCGGCACCGCATTGAATTTAGCGAATGCGGTTCGTCCGAGCAGGGCGTGATAGCCACTACGGAACGGGACTATATCAAAGATTAGCTCTTCGCTTTGGAAGTTATCCGGAGATTTGAAGACCACATCAAGTGTTACCGAGCCTGTGCAATTGGCCTCTACACCTGGTATGGCGCCTTTAAAGGTCGTCCTTGTGGGCTTGATCCTTGATGGATCTATGCCCATTTTCCGCACTGTATCCTGATAAAGCAGGTTCAGGCTACTGCCGCCGTCCATGAGGACTCTTGTGAGATTAAATCCGTCAATGATTGGGTCAAGAACCAATGCGGCAAAACCGCCGTGACGGATGCTAGTGGGGTGGTCCCTTCGATCAAAAGTGATCGGGAAGGAGGACCATGGGTTGAACTTTTGGGCGACTGGCTCCATCGCGTATACGTCCCGTAGCGCACGCTTCCGCTCCCTCTTGGGAGTGTGGGTCGCGTATATCATGTTCACCGTCCGCACTTATGGGGGAAACCCCTTCTGTCCATTGTTGTTCGGCGGCTTGGGCTCCTCCTCGTCGTTGCTATGCAGCCCCTTGTCTTTGTGTTCGGCTCTTAACTTGCCTGCCTGCTTGAACACCCAACAATCCATGTTGGTGTGATTGGCTGGCCTTTCGGGGGTGCCATGAATCTGGCATGAGCGGTCGAGTATCCGGTCCAAACTGGACGGGCCCTGGGTATTCTTTTTAAATGGCTTTTTCCGCTGACCGGATTTATAGCCTCCGAATCCGGCATTTACTACCGTATCCTCATTGCTGGCGCTGCTAACGCGGCGCTTTTGCTTATTTCGACGTGTCCTGCCACTTTTGTCCTTGGTATCCGAATTACCAGGGTTCTTTGATAAGTTGTTGCTGCGAGCTAGCCAGCTATCTTCGCCCGCGCAAAAGCAGGTCATGAGTGTCGTGAGTGCTGCCATAGATTTCGGCTTTTCCTGTCCCAGGTGCCGGGCAAGCCACTTGTCGCAGATGTTATGTTTGAAGGCTGCTAGGGCCTCTGCGTCCGGACAATCGACTATCTGATTTTTCTTTGTTAGGAACCGTGTCCAGAATTGCCTAGCCGATTCTTCTGGCTGCTGAATTATGTGGCTTAGGTCGTCGGCGTCCGGTGGCCGCACATAGGTCCCCTGGAAGTTGTCGAGTAATGCGGCTTCCAGGTCTTCCCAAGAACCGATTGAGCCTGCTGGTAGGCTGTTAAGCCAGTGCCGGGCTGGTCCCTTGAGCTTAAGGGGGAGGTATTTGATGGCGTGTAGATCGTCGCCACGTGCCATGTGGATGTGAAGGAGATAATCCTCAATCCATACTACCGGATCTGTCGTACCATCGTACAACTCGATGTTGACGGGTTTGAAGCCCTCTGGGATTTTATGATCCATTACATCATCTGTGAAGCATAGTGGGTGTGTGGCGCCCCAGTACTGGGCTATGTCACGACGCAGCTCGGAAGAGCTATGCCTGTTGTGTTCGGCCCGGCCGGATTTATTGTGTCCGGAGTGAAGATCATCCCGTGTCGTTGGGCGTCCGCGCGATCCATAGATCAATCTTGTTTGCCTTGCTTTATCCTCCAGTACGTCTCGCGGGTCTAGCTCATTTTCCCGTGCCTTAGTTGAGCGGCACCGGGACATGGCTTGTTTAGAGGTTTGACAGGCCTCTCTGTCGCGGCCGCGAGGTGGCCGGTCTGCCATGTCATGCATTGGAAATGTAGGTGTTTCCCCCTCTGATTGGGGTAGCGGTCTGCGCTTAGGATAATTTTTGGAGGGGCGCTCGAGTTTATACTCTTCGGCCGCAAGGACTTCAGTCCATCTGTCAGCTAGCAAATCTTGATCAGCTCTAAGCTGTTGCTGCTTTTTCTTTAGGCTATTCGCTGTGGCTAGAAGCCTGCGTTTAAAACACTCTTGTTCGGCGGGGTCTGATGGTACGACGAATTCATCATCGTCGAGGCTTGCCTCGTCTTCGGAGGGAGGCATGTAGTTATCATCCTCAACCTCTCGCTCTGCCGCTCTCTCAAGAGGGCTGGCTTCTCCATCTTCCTGCGCCTTATCTTGCTGGATTTGGTGTTCTTCGGCGCTATCCGGGGTAGTATTGTCTCCCGTGCTGGAATCACCGTTTCTGCTGTGGCGGGATTTAGAGCGGCGCCATTGACGCCGGCTTTTTGGCTGTTTTTTCGAGGTGTCATCCTCCGCTGTTCCATCGCCATCTCCATCCTTTGGAGCGTCCACCATATATATGTCATATGACGAGGTGGCGGTCCAGCGGCCTACATGTGTTGGTTCTTGTTCGTCTCCTCCTTCGTCGTCCATGCCGTCGAAGTCTTCGGAGCCGAAGTCAAGCATGTCGGTTAAGTCGTCGACAGTGGCTATTAAGTGGGTGGTGGGTGGGCTTTGAATTTCTTCGTTGTCCGAATCCCAACCTTGCAGACCATAGTCTAGCTTGGGCTCTCCTGATAAAGAGAGAGACTTGAGAGAATTCAGGATATCACCGAAAGGTGAGTGCTGAAAGAAGTCCGCGGCGGTGAACTCCATTATAGGCGCCCAATCGGATTCGATCGGCGGGGGCACGGGAGGCCCGGAGTTTGGAGAAGAATCTGACTCCTTGGAATCATGGGCCGTGCGGAGTACGGGGCTGGCGTTCGGCTCGATCGCCTTCAAGATCGCAGCCCCCGAGGTGACGTCCAACCGTTCATCCTCAAAGAACGCAGCGGGCTCCGAGTCGAGGACTGGGGCCGGTGTGTGTGCGGCCTCCAGGGCACTATTCGGAGGCAGAGCTATATCATGCCCCTCGAGGTAGTGTGGCGCGCTTGGCTGTGGCTCGAACCCGTCGAAGATCAAGTCTCTGCAGATATCTGCCGTGTAGTTTAAGCTTCCAAACCTGACTTGATGGCCAGGGGCGTAGCTTTCGATCTGCTCCAGACGACCAAGCGAATTGGCCCACAGAGCGAAGCCGCCGAAGACGAAGATTTGTCCAGGGAGGAAAGTCTCACCCTGGACCTCATCGTTGTTGATGATCAAAGGAGCCATCAGGCCTAAAAGCGACGACACAGAGGTACTCTCAATGAAAGCACCAATGCCAGTGTGAAAACCGGCGGATCTCGGGTAGGGGGTTCCGAACTGTGCGTCAAGGTCGGATGGTAACAGGAGACAAGGGACACTTTATTTTACCCAGGTTCGGGCCCTCTCGATGGAGGTAAAACCCTACTCCTGCTAGATTAATATTGATGATATGCGTAGTACAAGAGTAGATCTACCATGAGATCAAGGAGGCTAAATCCTAGAAGCTAGCCTATGGTATGATTGTGTATGATGATGGTTGTCCTACGGACTACAAGCCTCCGGTTTATATAGACACCGGATAGGGTTAGGGTTACACAGAGTCGGTTACAATGGTAGTAGATCTTGAATATCCACACTCCTAGCTTGCCTTCCACGCCAAGAAAAGATCCTTCCGGACACAGGACGAAGTCTTCAATCTTGTATCTTCATAGTCCTAGAGTCCGGCTGAAGGTATAGTCCGGCTATCCGAACACCCCCTAATCCAGGACTCCCTCAGGTACCTATATCTAGCGGTGATTGCATTGATAGGTCTACAATCGGAGCACATGCGAAAGCTACCGTCACGTTTTGGTACAAGAATGACCGGTACGGCACAAGGACTCAAACTTTCACGCACATGTCCATGGTCCATGAGATGCTTTACTTGCCTTTGTATTTCTTTTGTTTCTTCGGGGTTGACGCGGTATGGAGCTTTGTTGGGAAGCGGCGCTCCGGGGATGAGATCAATTCGGTGCTCAATGCCTCGTAATGGAGGTAGACCCGGAGGTAGCTCATCGGGGAAAACATCTTGGAATTCCTGCAATAGGGAAGATAACACCAAAGGTAGATCGTGAGAGTTGTTAGTTTTTGTGACCTCGCCCTTGCACAATAGGACATAGTGTAGGACATTTGATGGGTTCTCACACACTTCTCTCGTCTCACGTTTGATGGCAAAGAGAACTAAGTTTTTCTTTTCGCTCATCGTGGAGGCACTCAATTTGGGCTTGTGGCGCTCACTCTCGTTTTGGTGGTTCTCTCTCTCACTAGTCTCTCCACGATGGGTGGCTTGCTTGTCGGCGAGCACTTGGCTTGGAGACATAGGACGTAGCACGAACTCTTTCCCATCTTGAAGCTATAGTGATTTGTACGCCCATTGTGGATGACACCTCGGTCAAATTGCCATGGCCGTCCAAGGAGGAGGTGGCAAACGGTCATCGGGAGGACATCACATTCCAATGTGTCTTCATAGGCGCCAATCTTGAAAGAGACTTGTACTCTATGCTCGACTTTTATGGTGCCGATGTCGCTTAGCCATTGAACCATGTAGGGGTGGGGGTGCTTCATCTTGACCAATTGGAGCTTGGAGCAAAGTTCTTCACTTGCTAAGTTGTGGCAACTACCTCCATCGATGATGACCTTGACAGAACGTCCATTGATGTCGGCCTTTGTGTGGAAGATATGGCATCTTTGATCTTCGTCTTGTTGATGTTGAAGAGTCAAGACCTTGGAGACAACAAGTGCGGGACTTGAATCGTCATCGCAAAAGACTTGGTCATCTTCATCTTCATTGTTCACTTGTCGGTGCATGGCCACTTGCTCAAGAGCTTCCATTTCTCCTTCGCTCATGGAGTCATAGGTTCCGTCGTCGTTGAGGATCATGGTGCGCTTGTTTGTGCATTCGAAGGACTTATGGTCACGGCCTCCGCATGTGAAACATTTGATGGAACTTGTCTTGACGGTCTCATCGGTTGAAGTAGATGATGATGAAGCTTTCTTGAAGTTGCTAGTATTAGGAGGATGACTTGAACTTGTCGAAGCTTTCTTGTAACTTGACTTGTCGCCGTTGCTTGTAGAAGGCTTGGTTGAGGTAGAAGGTGTTGGAGTCGTTGAAGCGTGATTGTTGGAGAGGCCATAGGACTTGAATGAGAACTTGGCGTATTTGAAGTCGTCTTGTACTTGCCGTTCCGCTTTGGTGGCTTGGTGCACTAACTCGATGAGGTTCAAGTATGGTTGGAAATCAGCGATCTTCTTGATAGGATGATTGAGTCCATTCAAGAACCGTGCCATAGTTTGCTCATCATCTTCCTTGACGTTGGCTCGTATCATGGCAATCTCCATTTCCTTGTAGTACTCTTCAACACTCTTGGTTCCTTGTTTGAGTTGTTGAAGTTTCTTGAAGAGGTCGCGGTTGTAGTAGCTTGGCACGAATCATGCTCTCATGACATCCTTCATTTGTCTCCAAGTGGTGATGGGTGGTTCACCTCTTGCCGCTCGGCGGTCAATGATTTGTTCCCACCAAATGAGGACGTAGTCTTGGAATTCAAGGGATGCCATTTGCGATCTTCTTCTCTTCTTCATAGTTGTGCAAGCGGAAGATTTTGTCAACCTTCAATTCCCTTGAGATGTACTCTTTGGGGTCATTGCTTCCATTGAACTTGGGCATGGTGAACTTGATCTTGCCATATCGTTGCTCTTCATTGTGTTGGGGTCGGGGATGATGACACCCATGTCGTTGAGGATTGACATTGTCATGTTGCTCATGACAAGGAGGATTGTCGACCTCATGTTGCTCTTGTTGAGGAGGGTTGTCATCCTCATGTTGCTCTTGGCGATGATAGTGTACATTGTCTTCTTGCTCTCGATGGACTTGACGTTCTTGTCGCTCTTGAGGACGGACTTGTTGGTCTTGACGAGGAGCTTGTCTATCTTGACGAGGAGCTTGTCGATGCACACGAGCTTGGTAAATCCGTTCTTGAGCTTCATCGCGAAGTGCTTCTTGATGTAGTCGAGCTTGTCGGCCTCGATCGGCTACGGCACGACTTGAATCACGGAGTGCATGTTGTGCCTCAAGTGCTTGAGCTTCTCGGAGTCGTTGTTCTTGGCGTTCCGCCTCGGCGTCTTGTGCATCTTGATGTTGTCGCGCTCGCTCCTCTTGTTCTTGTTGTCGTTGACGTTGTCGTTCTTGTGCTTGTGCGAAAGCGGCTTGGTTTTGGCGATGTCGATGCTCTTGAGAGTCGTTGTCGTGTAGAGGATTGCTATTCGCTTGACGATCTTGACGCGCGACACGACGAAGAGTGTTCGATGTCGGTGTACTTGAACTGGAGATGATGTCATCGGAGTGTCGACTTGAATGGCTCCTTCTTGACGAAGTCCAAGGAGATGAATGAAGCAACAAAACTCGAATCTCGTCCATTCTTGCGTCATTCTCGTGGTTGTGCTCGTCGAGCTTGTTGTCGAAGTAGTCCCTTGTATGATTCTAGGATTTTCGTAGGTCGGTGGCGAGATTGTCGATGCGGTCGCCCAAAGCAAGTTGTTCTTGATGCAAAGCCCGTTGTGCACCAAATAGTTGATTCTTGGTGACGAAAGAAGACATGTCGTCGTCTTGCTCCAACAAGAGGGGGTTGGTAGAAGTACTTGGCCTATCCATCATTTCAAACAAAGATATGTGAGTGGGAGAAAGGAAAGAACCAATATCCAATGTACCTTGACCGATGTTGACAATGGATCAAAGATGACTCCAATGTGTAGCAAGGAAATAGCACAATTGGTACCAATTCATGTCGGTTCTCACACCTACACAAGTAAAAGCTTATAGTGGAGCTCGGTTAGGATGGTGGCACAAAATTTGATGCAATTGTAAGTGAGACTCAATAATGTTGGAAAAGATTCACAAATTTGCAAATGCAACAAGTAGACCAATAGGAAGATATGGTACACGGAAACACACACGCAAATAGATAAGATGGGGTTATGCAACCAAGGATGAGCCAAAATGTGAAATTCACCAAGATGCTCTTGTTGCACAACACTAGAGAGACGCTAGCACGATTGCACAATAGGCGGATACGAACATGTGCACAACCTACTAAGCAAAAATGCAACGACTTCTATCCCACATATGCCATTGTATGATGTTCCTATGCTTTGATCCAAGATGATCGAGTATGACAAACTTAATGTTGTAAGATGCTTGGTTCTTGCTTATAAGCTCTTTGCTTATCTTTCCTCTTTTGCTTAAAAGCTTGTTTGGCTCTTTGATGTTTGAGCTCTTTTCTCATGCAATGCTTCACGAGCCAAGGTAGCAATTGTGTATGCGACAACAACTTTGTGACACAAGTGATGATACAACGAGATGCAACACGATGATAGTATGTATGCTATGAGATGTATGAACACTAATGTGCACAAGTCACGTTGCCGGCAATACTCAAGGGCTAGTCTCGATGGGTAAGTGACGCAAAAGTAAGTCCATGGGGTTAACAATGCAATTGCAAAAGAGTATGATGATATCACGGTACCAAGTTGATATCCAAGGTGAATGTGATACCAAAGTGATGTTGATGTAGCCGTTCGTAGTAGTCCTTGATGAAGATGAGCGGTGGTGATGTTGATGTTGAACCGTACCTAGATAGCCGAAACACAAAAGGACACGGAAACCACAACTCAAATTCTCAAAGCAAAATTTGGCAAAATTGTCGGAGTTGGTAGCGGGAAAGGCTATGGTGGTGTTATGCGGGAGTGGTGGAGTTATGCGGAAGTGTATGTGGCACCGGGACAAAATTTGGCGAAAGTTGGTCGGGAAAAGGATGGTGGATGGGTGTTTTTGCTGCCAGGGGCCAGATGTCCGGGGTGATGGCCGGATGTCCGGGCTGTTCGGGCCCGATGTCCGGGCTCGTGATCCGAGGACTTTTTCAAAGAACACCGCGTGGAGAGGTCAAATTCGTGCAAAATTGGGACGATTTTGTGGATGGAAGTTGGGGAAAAGGTGGGGGGTGCTAGATCTACCTGCAACACACGAAATCCGCGGATCAAATCCAACAAAACTTCATCACACCAACAAATCACAAAAAAAATTGGGCTATTTTTGTGGGGCAATTTTCGGATTAGGACGAAAAACAACAAAATCAAGCTAGAAAACAAAGAGAGGGGGCTCCGAAATCGTGATCAACGTGGCTCATGATACCAAGATGATGTAGGGTGGAACCCTAGACGGCCGATCTTTCACGAAAGGAGCGGATACCTACGATGAACACGAAGAACACAAGGGGAAAACGAGGGGAAACACGAGAGAAACACTCAACCAACAAGAAATAGATCACACATATGCTAGATCGATGAACAGAAAGAGATACACGATGATCCAAGGTCAACAAAGGACGATACAATGTAACCGGTTCTTCTCCGATAGGAGGTCTTGAGGGGGCCGCCCAAGAGGGGGTCTTCAATCCACGAGGATCTTCTCCGTAGACAATGAGAGCAAATCTTATCCAGAGCTGGATGAGTCAGCTTTGCTTGTAGCCCAAGTATAGTTGCCGCGTGTGTTTGAAATCCGACCATTGGACACATGTCGGTTCCTTAGTGACCCAGGGTCATTTCGGACAAATCAGGTCGGGTTGCCTCCTGGCTATAAATAGCCCACCCCCTACACCATAAATTGGTGGCTGCTCAGAGTTAGTGCACAACTTTTGTCGTTTGAGAGCAACCCACCTCCGAAGCATTTGAGAGAGAGAGAGATCCTTGCGAGGACAAAGCATTCGAAAAACTCAAAACTATTCGGAGCCAGCAGTGGAAACGAAAGAAAACTAACTATAGTGAGCTACAGATAAGTACCGAAAGGAAATTAGACATGCATCAAAACAAATCACATGATGTAAAACATCGGATGAAAACATAGATAACAGAGATAAGCAATGTTACTCGATGATTACAAGGAATTTGTTCAACCAGTTCGTCCTTTTGCACAAGGACTACGTCTGGTTGGAGGGGTCGTGACTTAACACGGAAGATAAACTCTCTTCACCCTATTCTCCTCGACAGTCGATTCATCAACAGATGCTGATTACTCATGGTAGATACTTGAAGGCGATCTCCGAACCTTTACAGACTTCTTCCTCGGGTACCATGATACGTCTCCAACATATCTATAATTTTTGCTTGTTCCATGCTATTATATTACCATTCTTGGATGTTTTATAATAATTTTATATCAAATTTATATCATTTTTCGGGACTAACTTATTGACCTAGTGCACAGTGCCAGTTGCTGTTTTTTCTTGTTTTTTACTTCGCAGAAAATCAATACCAAACGGAGTCCAAACACAGCGAATTTTTTTGGGGAATTTTTCTGGACCAGAAGACACCTGTTGGGCCAAAGATGTACCAGAGGGGGGCTCCAAGGGGAGCACAACCCACCTGGGCGCGTGATGTAGGGTGGAACCCTAGACGGCCGATCTTTCACGAAAGGAGCGGATCCCTACGATGAACACGAAGAACACAAGGGGAAAACGAGGGGAAACACGAGAGAAACACTCAACCAACAAGAAATAGATCACACATATGCTAGATCGATGAACAGAAAGAGATACACGATGATCCAAGGTCAACAAAGGACGATACAAAGTAACTGGTTCTTCTCTGATAGGAGGTCTTGAGGGGGCCGCCCAAGAGGGGGTCTTGAATCCACGAGGATCTTCTCCGTAGAGGGGTCGCGGTCACTCTCGAAGAGACGATCCGGTATGGATGAGCGAAGCTCTATCTCACATATGAGCTAAACCAACGCTAACCCTAGAAAGAGGAAGGGGATGGAGTATATATAGTCTACGGGGTCGAAAGGGTACATGGGCTTCGGCCCTTTACTGTTCACGCGCAGGTGAGGCCGGATGTCCGGGCGTCGGGCCGGATGTCCGGGGCTTCAGGCAGAGCCGGATGTCCGGGCCGGGGGGCCGGATGTCCGAGCTGGGTGGGGCGGATGTCCGGGCTGGTGGGGCTGGCTTCGGTGCTCCCTGGATAGGCGAGGCCGAATTTCTGGGAAGTGGCCCGGATGTCCGGGGCTTGGTGGAAGGCCGGATGTCCGGGCAGGTGGCCGGATGTCTGGGCCAAAGTGGCCAGCTTACGGTTGTCCTGGACAGCAGGGTCCGGATATCCGGGCTGGGGGCCGGATATCCGGGGCGTCGTGGGAGGCCGGATGTCCGGGCTGGTGGACGGATGTCCGGGCCCTATAGCTTCCGTTCTCTTCTTCCGTTGCTTCTCTTCATCCGTGGACTTAGCGGCTTGTCCGTCTTCACGTGCATCTTCGGGAGGCTCCTCTTGACACCTGATCATGCATAGCATATCGGACTTAGGTAGTAGCCATGTCTCGAGTGGATCATGCGTGATATCACTAAGGAAAGAAGTCACCTCGTTCTCGAGAGCTCTAGCTCGTGCTCGTGTCATGGGTCCTCTTGGCTCTAGATGAGACGGTTGTAGGTCCATGGGGATGATCGTGGGATGCTCCGCATCAGCGTGCCTGGGGGCCCAGGCGCGCCCTAGTGGGTTGCGCTCACCTCGGCCGCCTCCCGCACCGCCTCTTTTCTCTATAAATACCCCCAAAATCCAAAAACCCTGGGGAGTCGATGAAACACAATTCCAGCTGCCGCAAGTTCCACAACCACCAGATCCAATCTAGACACCATCGCATACGCGTTCATCATCCTGATTGGTGCCTCTCCGATGATCCGTGAATAGTTCATGATAGACCTATGGGTCTGTAGGCAGTAGCTAGATGGCTTCCTCTCTCTCTCTCTCTCTTTTGATTCTCAATACAATGGTCTCCTGGAGATCTATTTGATGTAACTCTTTTTGCGGTGTGTTTGTTGGGATCCGATGAACTTTGAGTTTATGATCAGATCTATTTTATCCATGGAAGTTATTTGAGTTTTGATCTCTTATATGCATGATTACTTTTAGTCTCGTATTTATTCGTTGAATCTTTTTTTAGTTAGGCCAACTAGATCGATTTTTCTTACCATGGGAAGAGGCGCTTTGTGATTGGTTCAGTCATGCAGTGTTCTCTCCCTGTGGTAGAAGGGGCAACAACACACGTATTGATCATTGCCATCAAGGATAACAAGATGTTGTCTATTCCTACATGAATAGATCTTGTCTACATCATGTCATCGTTCTTATTGCATTACTCCATTTTTCCATGAACTTAATACACTAGATGCATGCTGGATAGCGGTCGATGTGTGGAGTAATAGTAGTAGATGCAGGCAGGAGTCGGTCTACTAATCTTGGATGTGATGCCTACATATTGATCATTTCCTGGTTTGCGTCATAATTATTTGAAGTTCTATCAATTGCCCAACAGTAATTTGTTTACCCGTCGTATGCTATTTTTCTCGAGAGAAGCCACTAGTGAAATCTACGGCCCCTAGGTCTATTCTTTATCATATTTGCTTTCCGATCTATTATTTGCCACTTTTATTTTTAGATCTATTATTCCAAAAACCCAAAACTACCTTGCTGCATTTTTTTGTTATTTATTTTTGTTTGCATTTTATCGAGATCTATTTACCCAATCTACCACAAACAATCTATCATCTACCCGAGAGGGATCGACGACCCCTCTTACGCGTCGGGTTGCAAGTTATTGTTCTTTGTGTGCAGGTACCATTTACGGTTGCAAGTGTTGTTTGGTTCTCCTACTGGTTCGATAACCTTGGTTTCATAATAGAGGGAAATACCTACCGTAATTGTGCTGCATAATCCCTTCCTCTTCGGGGAAATAATGACGCGGACACGAGCCATCAAGAAAGGATTTCTGGCGCTATTGCCGGCGAGACATCATCAACATCTATCAGGTTCCGAATCAGAAATCTCATCTCCTTGCAATTTACATTATTTTCCATTTTCCTCTCATTTTCATCTCCCCCACTTCACAAAAATTTGTCGTTTTAGTCGCCCTCATTTTCCGCTCGCCATTTTTCTCATCAGACCTTTTTTTTCGTTGTTGTGGGAAACCACAACCACCTATGGAGCCATGAGCCCCTTGTGGTTCGGTAGGGGGGATGATCACATTGCACAAAGAGTGGAGAGCGTCGGCAGCACGACAGAGGTCACACGGGTGAATTTACCTAGGTTCGGGCCGCCATGAGGCATAAAACCCTACTCCTGCTTTGGTGGATTGATGATGGATTGTGGTGGAAGCGCAATGCTCTAGCCCGACAGGGTTACCTCGGGGCGAGAGTAGCTACGCGCGTATGAGTGTACAAGGGTCTGAATCCTTTCTATGGTTGCCACGGGCCTCCTTTTATAGATTAAGGGGTCACCACAGGGGCAAATCAGTCATTGTATACTGACTAGATATCAAACAGTGCTATCATACCTAACTCTGCAGACAGGGCAGAGCACATTAAATGCATCACTTAGTGTCACATCAAGGCCTGCCCGGCAAGCCTTACCGGTCTGCTCGGCCACTTCTCTCCTGTCTGCCTGACACGTCGATGGACGGGTGTCATTTGGAGGCGATTTCCATAGTAAGTGCCTGCCATGTGGCAAGAAATAGCCAATTAGTCACTTAGGGGCTTGACACCACACAGATCAATGACTTGTGTTGCTATGAGGTGGTGCAGTGGAGCCTTGGTGGAGTACTTTCCCTTCGTAAGCCTTGGCAGGCCTACCGGGACGGTCTTGAGTCTTGCTACCGGGGTAACCTCGACCTCTCCAGGCTCGCCTGCCCGGCAAGATAGGTTTTTCCTTAGTGGTATCTTGCTTCTTTGGCTTGAATTGGTCTTCTTGATCCGCACTCTGCTTCTTCAAAGAGCTGATCTCTTGTACTTGGTCTGGTCTTGTATGTTGTAATCTTGATCTTAGGCATGTGCACGGTCTGGGCAACAGACCCGGGGTTTGTTGCACCGACATGCGTGCAATTTTGTTTGCCACCTTTTGTCATTATGGATAATTCTTCCTGTATTGTGTGCACCCCCGAGAACGAGGTTGTTAATTTCAAACAAAGGGGAAGGGAGAATTTAAAAGATGCTTGGTATAGGATTTGCAATGCTCATAATAGATCTATTCGTAAGCAATCTACCATTGTTCTTCTTCGTTGTTTTTATGTAGGCATCACTACTTGGTATAGATTCATCCTTGATACGATTACGGGGGGAAATTTCTTGATGTGTCCGCTCTCTAGATGCTTTTAATGCTATGGTAAATCTAGTGGGTTCAGCACCTCATAAGATTAACGAAACAACTTTAACTCTCGAGCATGTTATGGAAAGGCTAGATGTTATTGAAAAGAAAATGCTCACTGAAGAAAACATTAAAAAACTAGAGAAAAGGATGCACAATCTTGCTAATAGAATTGGGTCAAAAGCGGGAGATGTTCTTAGAGTACTTAAAGAAAAAGAACCCGCATTCAATGAGAGAATAGAGGAGAGCCCTGCTAGAATTGGTAAGTTGGAAGAAATTTTTAGTAATCTAAGCATGTTGCTTCCGCTATAACTACTGAAAAAACTCCCGTAAAAATTGGCAAGATCACTCAAGTCACTAAAAATAAGGGTGCAACTTATAATAATAACAAAGAAGATCTTAAGATGATTAGTATTCACCCCGATTTTGTTGAAGTGATAAAAGACCCTACTTGCAAGAATGAATTTTTCAAACTTGTTCCTAGGAGTATTATTATTGAAAAATTGTATGCTAAATCTTTGAACAATCCTAAGTGTTTGAGGAGTTGTAAACTAAAGATGACAATACTTAGATCTATGCTTTCTACCTAGCTAGGGTCATAAAATGATAACGCTTGTTGGGAGGCAACCTAATGCATAAATTTTATTTTTTGCCTTTTTCTTTCTGTTCTTGAGTGTTTGCTATGATTGTGTTTTTATGTTTAATTACTGTTTGGGCAAAGCAAAGCTCTCGGGATCATGTTGGGTGATAGTTGATTTGATCTTGTTGAAAAACAGAAACTTTTGCGTCTAGTAAAATAATTTTGAAAAATCACAGAAGCGACGAAAAATTCTACAATTTTTACACAAGATTTGATATACAAATTT
Organism: Aegilops umbellulata; assembly: GCA_032464435.1. Classification (NCBI taxonomy): domain Eukaryota; kingdom Viridiplantae; phylum Streptophyta; class Magnoliopsida; order Poales; family Poaceae; genus Aegilops; species Aegilops umbellulata. The sequence goes on from CP136060.1 coordinate 230,655,968, forward strand.
CCTATGTTGTCCTAATTTTTCAGATTTTTTGGAGTTACAGAAGTATATGAAGTTTTCAGATTGCTATAGACTGTTCAGTTTTTGACAGATTGTGTTTTCTTTTATGTTGTGTGCTTATTTTGATGAATCTATGGACTTTATCGAGGTTATAAGACATATCAAAGTTGGAATACAGTATATATAATGCAACAATAAAATATTAATGGGTTTGCAACAGTACTTAGAGTACTGATTTGCTTTCTTATACTAACGGATCTCATGAAGGTTTTGTTGAGTTTTGTGTGATTGAAGTTTTCAAGTTTTGGTTGAGATCATGATGGATGAGGGAATAATGAGTAAGAAGAGCCTAAGCTTAGGGATGCCCCATGGCACCCCAAGTTATTATCCAAAGAGAAAGAAGCAACTAAGGTTGGTGATGCCCCGAGTGGCACCCCCTCTTTCTTCTAACGACCATTGGTAATTTACTTGGAGCTACATTTTTGTTCATCGCATATCATGAGTTTTTCTTGGAGCATCTTGTATTATATGATTCTTTGCTTGTTTTATTTTTTAGTTTGTAACAAGTATCCTTGCTGGACACACCTATTTGGAGATCCTAAATTATACTATGATTTGTTAGAATTGCTCTTTATAATGCACTTAAATTTTTTGAGCTCTAGTGCTTCACTTATATGTTTTTTAGCACGGTGTGCTTTAATATTTTTGAAGAAGTGCTCTCGTGCTTCACTTAGATTTATTTGAGAGTTAGTAAAATTTTGGAGAAATCCTCTCATCCTTCACTTATAGTATTTTGAGAGATGAAAATTTTTATGCTCGTGTTCTTCACTTAAGTTGTTTTGAGCTTTCCAAAAGTGATTGCAATATATGAGACTAGTCACAAAGTGATAGATATTCAAGTGGGATAGAATAAAAACTTTCATGAAGATCATTGGACAAAATAAACTTGATGATAGTGATATGTGAGTCATGTTGGTGAGTAATTATGCTTTAGTAAGAATATTGGTGTTAAGGTTTGTGATTCCCTATGCAAGCACGAAAGTCAATAGTTGTGCAATGAAATTACATCCTACTTGTTGTGCATTATTCGGAGCTAGTTATGCTTAATGCTTGCTTATGTGATTTTTCGTTTCTTGGTTGGATGCTTCTCAATCTTTTTGCTAGCCTTCACTTGTACTAAGTAGGAATACTACTTGTGCATCCAAAATCCTTAAACCCAGTTTTGCCATATGAGTCCATCATACCTACCTATATGCGGTATTCCCATGCTGTTCTAAGCAAATTTTTATGCGCCATTCAAAATAATTTCCTTTTTGTGTGCTCATACCGCTCATGAAATGGTAGGGGGTGGCTGATATTTTTCCATGCTAGATGTGTTATTCTCAAGATGAGTGTTTATTCACTTGTCATTGCACGAGAGTACGACAAATGTATTAGGGATGCCCAGTCCCAAAATGAAAAATGAATTTACTTTATGTTCTCAAATAATAAATTCCTAGGAAACTGTTTGGTATGGACGACACCCTTGGATACGGCTAGCCATGGAATGTGAAAGTATGGTGGAAAAAGGAATGAACTTTATTTTCTATTTGGGAACCGCCTATGATATATCTAGCATGGAACGTTTGGGAACTACTCGATCATTTTCGTCGACAGGAAAAGCATCCCACCCAAAATGTTTTATTTCTATTTTTTTGCTTTCAGCTCTGGCGCCTCTACAAATCTCTACTCCCCTCTGCTAAGGTCCTTTATATTTACTTTATGCAAATTCATTTATTTGAGTCTCCATCTTATCTTATAAAGCACCAACTAAGGAGCATTTATGATCGTACTTGAGCATTGGGTGTAGCTAATATGCGAGTGTGTTTCATGAATGGATCAATGATTGAGCATGATGGCTTAGGGATAGCTTGCTTTGGTGTTGATATTTTGAAAGACATGGTTGCTTGTTGATATGGTTGAGTATTTAAATCCTCAAGCCAAAACTAGACTATTGCTTTGAATCATACAGAAGTCCATATGTCCATGCTACAAAAGAAATAAATATGTGATGAACATGTTAGGCAGCATTCCACATCAAAACTTTTGTTTTTATCATTTACCTAATAGAGGACGAGTTGGATTTAAGCTTAGGGATGCTGATACGTCTCCAACGTATCTATTATTTTTGCTTGTTCCATGCTGTTATATTATCATTCTTGGATGTTTTACAATCATTTTATAGCAACTTTATATATCATTTTTTGGGACTAACTTATTGACATAGTGCCTAGTGCATGTTGCTATTTTTTGCTTGTTTTGTACTTCACAGAAAATCAATACCAAATGGAGTCCAATCCCAGCAAAACTTTTTGGAGAATTTTTCTGGACCAAAAGACACCTATTGGGCCAAAAAAGTACCAGAGGGGGGAGGCTCCGAGGGGAGCACAACCCACATGGGCGTGCCTAGGGGCCTAGACGCGCCCTAGAGGGTTGTGTCCACCTCGGCTGCCTCCTGCACCGCCTCTTTGCTCTATAAATACCCCAAAAATCCAAAAACCCTAGGGGAGTCAACGAAACACAATTCCAGCCGCCGCAAGTTCCAGAACCACTAGATCCAATCTAGACACCATCATAGAGGGCTTCATCATCCTCATTGGTGCCTCTTGGATGATGCGTGAGTAGTTCATTGTAGACATACGGGTCCATACACAGTAGCTAGATGCCTTCCTCTCTCTCTCTCTCTCTCTCTCTCTCTCTCTCTCTTGATTCTCAATACAATGGTCTCTTGGAGATCTATTTGATGTAACTCTTTTTGCGGTGTGTTTGTTGGGACCCGATGAACTTTGAGTTTATGATCAGATCTATTTTATCCATACTCTAATATGCATGATTACTTATAGGCTCGTATTTCTTCTTCGAATCTTTGGTTTAGTTAGGCCAACTAGATCGATTTTTCCTGCCATGGGAAGAGGTGCTTTGTGATGGGTTCGGTCATGCGGTGTTCTTTCCCAGTGACAGAAGGGTGAGCAAGACACGTATTGATCGTTGCCATTAAGGATAACAAGATGGGGTCTATTCCTACATGAATAGATCTTGTCTACATCATGTCAACGTTCTTATTGCATTACTCCATATTTCCATGAACCTAATACACTAGATGTATGCTGGATAGCGATCGATGTGTGGAGTAATAGTAGTAGATGCAGGCAGGAGTCGGTCTACTGATCTTGGATGTGATGCCTATATATTGATCATTGCCTGGATATTGTCATAATTATTTGAAGTTATATCAATTACCCAATAGCAATTTGTTTACCCGCCGTATACTATTTTTCTCAAAAGAAGCCACTAGTGAAATCTACGCCCCCCGGGTCTATTCTTTATCATATTTGCTTTCCGATCTATTATTTGCCACTTTTATTTTCAGATCTATTATTATAAAAACCAAACCATACCTTGCTGGAACTTTTTGTTATTTATTTTTGTTCATGTTTTATCGAGATCTATATATCCAATCTACCACAAACCAATCTATCTTTTACCCGAGAGGGATTGAGAACCCCTCTTACACGTCAGGTTGCAAGTATTTGTTCTTTGAGTGCAGGTACTGTTTACATAGTGTTTCTTGGTTCTCCTACTGGTTCGATAACCTTGGTTTCATAACTGAGGGAAATACCTACCATAGATGTGCTACATCATCCCTTGCTCTTAGGGGAGATACTGGCGCGGACACGAGCCATCATACCACAATCACTCTTGGTCTCTAAAGAAATTGACACCTAACCGTCTAGAGAGTTTGCAACTCTCAAGAGTAATAGGCAGAGTGTACTAGACTTAGATTCTAGTGATGCTAAACCACAATCTAATTCTTCGGCTCTAGGGTTTTTCTCTCTGTGGATTTTAAACTCAAATTGCTTGGAGAGTGGGTTGCTCAACAATCTTCTCAGAATCAAATGGAGCATCCACCGGACAAAGCCGACGCGGGGTGGCTATTTATAGCCTTAGCCTTCCTAGATGGAAATGACCATTTTGGACACGAGGTCCAGCCAATGGCCAACCGACACGTTTGCAACGGTCAGATTTTGGAGCAGCGATAACATTACTTGAGGAACAAGTAATGCTAACTCCTCGGTTTGAGACAAATCTCTCATAGCGAAGAAGGTCACAGTCTCTTGCTGGCAAGTATTTGCTCGGGACACAAAGAGATTTCTCTCACAGCTTTCATAGGATTTGAGTTTAGCATCAGAGGATCAAAGCTTCGAACATTACACCCCTATTAATAGTATGGTGGTCCTATTACTTAATGAAAGAAGAAGAATAACGAAACAAATGCTACGTCTTCACTTCATCTTCATTTTTCCTCGAGCGCAGTCATTTTCTTCGAACATTACACCGAACCAATTGCTTGAACTTCAACAATTTTTAGGGGTCACTCTTGTTAGCATCATCTTCGGTGATAACCTTCGCTGTAGCGCAGGAAGATTTTCTTCGTCCTTTGCATCAAACTCCTCGATACTTCAGGGACCTGTTACTTTGTGTGCATTACCAAACACATAAGTCCCATAATTTTTATGTCAACAAACTAGAAAACATAAGGGGCCTATCATTGCACCAACAATCTCCCCCTTTTTGGACGGTTGTTGACAAAACAGATAATCATCAAAGTGAAGATAGATAAGTGAAATGCAAATCAAATGTGACGCCAGGGTAATTAAGCTACAGTAACCTCAGCTAATGATGCCATGTCACCTCGATTACTGTTGCTAAGTTCACGTTAGTTCGAAACCGATTCAAATTCAAATTCAAAATAGAGGCAAACAATAAAAGTTTTGAAATATTACAACTAAAATGTTCGGAGTGAACCAAATATTGCATAGAAAATTATGGTGGACAAACCACCCCTTTATAAAATGTTTAAATACTATAAGTTGAACAAAACAGTAACAACACCAATTATTTAAAAGCTTTTAAATTAATAAACAATTGCAAACTATTTTATTTTAGGTGCCAAATTAATTGAGGTGGTGGCATATCTGTTAATACTAATTTAGGTACAACTAATGTATTCTATAAAACTAAGGTATTTAAAATATAAAATTAAAATAGAATAGAAAAAAATAAAACAAAAGTCAAAATAAAAATAAAAGGGGGGAGACAAAGACCCCTTCCCCCACTATACCCCTTGGCCCAACTGGGCCATGGCCCAGCCAGGACGGCCCACACCTCTGGCCTACATAGGCCTCCCCACTCCCCCAAACCCTAACCGACAACCCCACTCGCTCTCCACGATCCCCTCTCTCAGTCGCTCCTCTTCCCCCTCACCCGATCCGATCTGGAAGGGGATCGACCCCCCTTCCCCCCGCAGCGCACGCGACTGCTGCCCCTGGTGCCGCCCCGATGGGCACGCCTCGCCACCCATCTTCGGCCCGCCTCCCCTCTCACTCCTCTTCCCAGACCCAATCAGGATCGGGAAGGGGCAACGGACCCGATGCCGTCGCTGTGCGCCAACACCGTCGCCCGAAGACCTTGCCGTCGCCGGAGCCCCGTGCCGCCTCGACTCCGTCGACGCACGCATCCCCATCCTCCTCCCCAATGGCCTCCCTCGAGCCTCGCCGCCCCCTGGTCTCTACTCGACCGTGAGGACCCCAACTCCTCTCCTTCTCTCCCTTGCTCCCGTGCGCACGTACATGCACGCGCTCACCGTCGTCCCAACGCCGCAACAGCCATGGTCGTCCGCCGCTGCTCACGCCAAGCCGCCGCGCCTCTGCGCTCTGCTGTTCGACTCCACCTGGCGCTGCAGCCTCGACGCGCCCCGTCCAGTGCTGCTCCTGCTGCTTCTGCTGCCTGTGGGCTGTGCCGCCGTCGCCAAGCTCCGCCCACTGCACCGTGGCGCCGCTCGGAGGCCCTGCGTCCTTCGCCCCGAGCCCTGCACCATTCCCCGCTATGCTGCCCGCTTCGGCTTGCCGCCCCGCCCCGCTCGTGCCGCATTACAGCCGCCGGTGCCTGCTCGCGCCGCCTCGCAACTCCCGCTCGCGTACTGCCCCGCGCCCGCTTGGCCACTCGCCGGCCCAGCCGCGCCACCCCGCCGCCCTGGCCACTGGCCTCGCCCCGCCGCACTCCCTGTGGGCGAGCGCCCGTCTAGGCGCCCGTAGCCCCTTTCCCGTGTGGACTCGGGCGCACGCCCGCACGCCCGTAATCGCGTGCCCGCTAAGGCCTCCCCAGGCCTATGACAAGTGGGCCCAGCCCCTGAGAATGTTTTATTAAAAAAAGAGATTAGATAAAATAAATAATGAATATAATAATTACAATATTAATTAATTAATTAACTTAATTAAACCAGATTAGATTAACCTAATCATTTAGTTAAAGCTAATTAACCTTGTTTAATTACTATGAGTCAATGACATGCGGGACCCACCGTCAGGTTGACCCAGTCAACACCTGTTGACTGCTGACGTTAGCATGACATCATGCTGATGTCATAAATCCAATTTCGAATTAAAATAATTAGATAAATGCTAAAAATGATTTAAATCTTTTAAAATCTATACAAAATAAACCGTAGCTCGGATGGAAAAACTTTATACATGAAAGTTTCTCAGAACGACGAGAAGAATCCGAATATGCAGCCCATTCGTCCGCCACGCATCCCTAGCATAGCAAACTCACAACTTTCCCCCTCCGGCTCCTCTGCCCGAAAACGCGAAACACCGGGGATACTTTCCTGGATGTTTCCCCCCTTCGCCGGTATCACCTATCCATACGTTAGGTCAGCTCTAGCACAACGTATTAATGCTTCTTGCTTTTTGTTATATTTGATTGCTCTGTTATTTATTGTGTTCCCCCTCCATTACTTCTTTTCGGTAGACCCTGAGACCGATGCCGGTACCCCTGTGATCGACTACATCGACGACCCCTCCTTCTTGTCTAAGCAACCAGGCAAGCCCCCCCTTGATCACCAGATATTGCCTACTCTCCTCTATACTGCTTGCATTAGAGTAGAGTAGCATGTTACTGCTTTCAGTTAATCCTATACTGCTGCATAGCCTGTCCTCGCTACTACTGTTGTTACCTTTACCTGCTATCCTACTGCTTAGTATAGGATGCTAGTGTTCCATCAGTGGCCCTACACTCTTGTCCGTCTGCCATGCTATACTACAGGGCCGTGATCACTTCGGGAGGTGATCACGGGCATATACTATATACTTTACACTGTTACATTACCTATGATACTGTTCAGAGATGGGGGCTGAAGGGGCAGGTGGTTCCACCCAGGTAGTGGTGGGCCTAGGTTCCCGACGGCCCCTGATTGTTACTTTGTGGCGGAGCGACAGGGCAGGTTGAGACCACCTAGGAGAGAGGTGGCCTGGCCCTGGTCGGCATTCGCGGATACTTAACACGCTTAACGAGATCTGGGTATTTGATCTGAGTCCGGCCATTTGGTCTATACACACTAACCATCTACGCGGGAGTAGTTATGGGTATCCCGGCGTCGTGGTATCATCCGAAGCCTTCGTGACGTCAGCGACTGAGCGGCGCGCGCCAGATTGGGCCGCGTAACGTGACTTCCGTTGTACTGGAGGTTGCTAGGTCTGCTTCCGGCCGCCCTCGCAACGTGCAGGTGTGCTCAGGGCGATGGGCCCAGACCCCTGCGCGCTTAGGTTTAGACCGGCGTGCTGACCTCTCTGTTGTGCCTAGGTGGGGCTGCGACGTGTTGATCTTCCGTGGCCGGGCATGACCCCGAAAAATGTGTCCGGCCAAATGGGATCAAGCATGTTGGGTTATGTGGTGCACCCCTGCAGGGAAGTTAATCTATTCGAATAGCCGTGTCCCTCGGTAAAAGGACGACCCGGAGTTGTACCTTGACCTTATGACAACTAGAACCGGATACTTAATAAAACACACACTTCCAAGTGCCAGATACAACCCGGTGATCGCTCTCTAACAGGGCAACGAGGAGGGGATCACCGGGTAGGATTATGCTATGCGTTGCTACTTGGAGGACTTCAGTCTACTCTCTTCTACATGCTGCAAGATGGAGGCTGCCAGAAGCGTAGTCTTCGACAGGATTAGCTATCCCCCTCTTATTCTAGCATTCTGCAGTTCAGTCCACTGATATGGCCCCTTACACATATATCCATGCATATGTAGTGTAGCTCCTTGCTTGCGAGTACTTTGGATGAGTACTCACGGTTGCCTTGTTTCCCCTTTTCCCCAGCTCTCTACCCGATTGCTGCAACTAGATGTTGGAGCATAGGATCCAGACGCCACCTTCGACGATGACTCCTACTACTCTGGAGGTGCCTACCACTACGTGCAGTCCGCTGGTGACGACCAGGAGTAGTTTAGGAGGATCCCAGGCAGGAGGCCTGCGCCTCTTTCGATCTGTATCCCAGTTTGTCCTAGCCTTCTTAAGGCAGACTTGTTTAACTTATGTCTGTACTCAGATATTGTTGCTTCCGCTGACTCATCTATGATCGAGCACTTGTATTCGAGCCCTCGAGGCCCCTGGCTTGTATTATGATGCTTGTATGACTTATTTTATTTGTAGAGTTATGTTGTGATATCTTCCCGTGAGTCCTTGATCTTGATCGTACACATTTGCGTGCATGATTAGTGTACGATTGAATCGGGGGCGTCACAAGTTAGTATCAGAGCCGACTGCCTGTAGGAATCCCCCTTCCACACTCCTTGGCCGAAGTCGAGTCTAGACATTGCAAAAACTTTACTAACATGGTTGTGTGCCTTACGGGCCCACGTCGCCATCGGGTGGTACTATGATCTTTTACTCCTCGACCTTTACTCTGGGACTCTGAACTCTCTTCTATTCGGGTTAAATGAATTTTGCTAAATTTAACATTAGGATCTCGTTATCACTTTCACCCGGAGAGCCCCTTATTATTGATGATCGTCTGTTGCACCAGAAGACCCTGAAGATACTCTCCGCTCTTAACCCGAGAACTTGTGTCCATCGCATTTGCAATTCCCCTTCCACCGTAAACCCTTATGAATAACTACTTGCAGTTGTTATTCTTACATTCATCCCCAGTTGGTCTTCTTATTACAAGATACCCTGAAAAACTCGTCGTTGTTTCGATAATCCTTTGAGCTTACTGCCTTGTTGTTCTTTGTCACCTGAATACCCCTACGGATAATTCTCGCACTTATCGAGTATCCGCTCATCCCCCAGTTGTTCATGTGTTACACAAAAGTCTTCGAAATACAATTCGATCTTCCGAAAATTCTCAGCAACCTATTGCTTTGGAATTTCTTGTTTGCTTCCATTATGATTAATCCCATAAGTACAGTAATCATATTGGCATCTTTTGTCACCATCATTTTTGAGTCCATTGATTCAATACGTTGTGAATGTTCACAATCATCAATCGAGTCCTAGGATTATCTTTCCGGCTCAGACAACATTTTGAATATGAGCTGGTTCTTGACCAAACTATCTGTTGTCGATTATGCCTCTGGTATATTCAATTGATCCATCGTTGATCAGAGCGTCCGCTTCTGATCCTTTGTTTTGGAAATCATAATTCCTTTGCATTGAAGCTTTGAATTATTCAGATGATTCCATAACCTGTTGCATTTGCATTCCTTCCTCTTCTGATTGAGTATCGATACTCATATCAGATCCTTTGTGGACCATCAAGTCCTTTGTTGGATTGTTATCCGACAGTGTCATTCACATTTGATCACTTTGTGAGTTCTTCCTCTGATACATAATGCCTTTGTTAAGTTGTATCCTCTGCTTGGCCAACCATGCTCTGCTTTCGGGCTTGTGTTAATTACTCTTGCAACTTGTGGTATATGTTTCTAAGAAGCCCCTATGGGTTGAACATATGCCTTCTCTAAACCGTGAGAACCCGAAAGTTTTCACGAGCCATACTCTTCTGATGTTTCGCTAGATAAAATTTCAACACTGCAACTTCATCGAACGCGAGAAGTGAATGAAAGGTTATGCATGGGAGAAGTGGGAGTCGACCTTGAACTTTGTGTTCATGCCCATGGACACGATGTAGATCCTATCATGGAAGCTTCTTGTAACTATTTCCTTGATATAATATCCTTTTGTTATCGGTGGATTGATCTTTTGCAATCGTGGTTCCGACCATGTTCTCCTTTAAATACCATTTCTCGTGCAAATTTAAGCACTTGTCTTCTGTAGAGCAATACCCCAGTCCAACCTCTACTTTGATCCGTCGTCGAGTATTACCCCCGTGGTATCTCGAGATTATAATGGAACTGCATAACTTCTTATGAGTTCTTCATCAAGTTCTACATTCTCACTGATTCCAATTTTTCACGGGCTCCGAGTTATTAAATACTCGAAGACCCCGATAGCTGAACCGAGTCCGCGTTACGGTTCAACAATTCCTACTGATATTCTTTACTTACAAGTCTGTACCCAATCATGTCATTCCAATCCTGATCGGCTATATCAGTATCATGCTGATTTTGACCGCGCCACCTGGTCCTTATTCCCGAAGCACCACTTTCCACGACGAGCTAAGCTTATGTCGATTTTCCTCGTCATACCCTTTCACCTTAAACAACAAACTTGAGCTCGAGTTGGTGCCGTGACTGTGGTTCCAATAACCTCTTACCTCATCATTCCTTTGACTTGATGTCATCACTGATTGATTACATCTTCATGAAATCCCTCGACAAATGTGTCGTGATCATCATCAACCTTATGAACTCTTCTAGGATATCAACCGGATTCATGAAGAGAAATACCATCCTTGCCCTCGGTGATTTATATTATCATCGACCACTTTATTGCCTCCCGTTCAACACAAACTTGTTCGTGTTTCGTGTTTTACCTTGAGCTCCATGCTATCCAGCAATTGTTCTTCTTTACTTTGGAATATTACCATCTTTAATGTCAAGGATGTCGTGGAAATTTCACCACCTCTTAAGAATTCTTGGTATGGTGATACTTCTCACCATCACCATTCCTTCTTGGGTCCTCGTGTTGATTCCAACCGGGGTACCAACAAGTGAGCGATGTTGTTTGGACTCTGCCCTTCTAGCAACCCTCTTGCTTTGAAGTTAATGGTTGGTCGTTCATTCTTAGACTATTGATTATTGAATCACCATTGTAACATTGATCATGCAACCCAGCCCATATTTCGGGTGCACCTGTCAACCAACGTTTAATCTTGGAGGTTTTCCTCGAACATACATCATTATGTCATTTGATCTGACAAATATTATCTCCTTGTTCACATAATTGTGGAAATCCATCTTTTGGAAACCTCGATGAATTGTCGCTGAGTTCATCAGCCACCTCCTCATCCTGTCCTTGGTTTAAATGATGAACTCTTGTGTCGGGACTCGCTCCCATAGTACATTTCCCGAGAATCTTACAATGTCATCTCGTCAATTTGTGTTGCACCTTTCTTCTCAGGCATCCTGAGTCGGAGTTATCCTGACACAAATCAGATCTGGATCTCGGTCAGATATGGTGTTTGGAACATACTTTTAGGAGTTATAACACTGGTCTTTTATGACCCGGTAAGGTGATGGCATGCCCAACACACCTGGTCGGATGGCCTATTGTTATAGATTCCCTTTCAGCAAGGTTATCCATTCTTCCATGAGGAAATTGTAAGAATTATCCTATAAGTTGTTTCTGATGAATCCTTTGTGTTTCCAAAGTCTGACCTTCGCTTAAAGACCATGTAAACGCTATCTCGAAGCATGTATGTGGTACTCCGATTTTCAATAAGAACATTTGAAGCACAAGGCTAAAATTTCTTTATTAATTACCCCAAACACCGTTGATTGGGTAATGTCATGAACTTCCTCTCCCGTTACCGAAATGGATTTCTATGTTATATCCTGTCATGGATATCATGCTCTGCTTGTCCTTGTGAAGGATATACCCCTGAATAATGTGTTAAACACATTTCCCTTTCCATTGTACTGTTTAATCGGATGATCACCTTTTTCCTCTCCATTGTTTTGTTTAACCTTTCTTGTGATCTATATGATCTAAGCAGTAATAACTCACTGCTTATGTAAACACCTCGATGTACACCTATGTTAGTAAGACCCTGTTACTATTGTTGATGACATTCCGGTGACCACCGATGGAAGAGGACTTTGCCTATTGGTCCGCCTCGTTCAACGCACAGGAAAATGGTTCTCTTCATCCCTTGCCCTTGGTACCGCTGTTGTTGACCGAAATAAGTGACAGACTATCCTCTGACTTGCCATGCATACATAGTCGTGCAGGACGTCACCGCCCTTCCTACTCTTAATCCACATGGTGGGCCCATAAACCATAGTTCCACAAGATCGAAACCTAACTCTCCTATACTCCCCCTGTTCGCAAGGTTGTTCCTCGTGCGTGGCCTCGTATGTAATTCACGGACCACCTTCCTAGTGATCTATTTTGGTAACACACGCAATACTTATTCTCGTTGCTCTGGACCCCTTTCACACTTTGTTTCAGGCAACGAATGATTGCCTACCTGCTTGAAACTTCCCATGATACCTCCTTACTTTACTCTCGATATCTTCTTAAGTTGCAATTCGAGAGTTACTTTCCGCCACCTTCCCCGATGTTATCGACCAGATAGTCAACCTTGCAGAGGTCCGTTCTTCTGGAATACCCACCCTCTATTCTTTCGTAAGTACGATGGCGATCCTGGAGAAAGGATGCCGGCTTCATCATGATGACTGAAGCATAGGTATGAAGACATCAATGTTATGGATCGACCTCTTCGAGAAGAGAAACAAAGATCAAGAAGAATCATTAGGAATTCATAACCTATTCTTCCCCCTTACTCCCCTCTTAAATCTCGGGACGAGATTTCTTGTAGTGGAGGAGAATTGTGACGCCCGGGTAATTAAGCTACAGTAACCTCTGTGAATGATGCCACGTCACCTCAATTACTGTTGCTAAGTTCACGTTGGTTCGAAACCGATTCAAATTCAAATTCAAAATAGAGGCAAACAATAAAACTTTTGAAATATTAAAACTAAAATGTTCTGAGTGAACCAAATATTGCATAGAAAATTATGGTCGAGAAACCACCCCTTTATAAAATGTTTAAATACTATAAGTTGAACAAAATAGTAACAACACCAATTATTTAAAAGCTTTTAAATTAATAAACAATTGCAAACTATTTTATTTTAGGTGCCAAATTAATTGAGGTGGTGGCATATCTGTTAATACTAATTTAGGTACAACTAATGTATTCTATAAAACTAAGGTATTTAAAATATAAAATTAAAATAGAATAGAAAAAAATAAAACAAAAGTCAAAATAAAAATAAAAGGGGGGAGACAAAGACCCCTTCCCCCACTGTACCCCTTGGCCCAACTGGGCCATGGCCCAGCCAGGACGGCCCACGCCTCTGGCCTACATAGGCCTCCCCACTCCCCCAAACCCTAACCGACAACCCCACTCGCTCTCCACGAGCCCCTCTCTCGGTCGCTCCTCTTCCCCCCTCACCCGATCCGATCTGGAAGGGGATCGACCCTCCTCCCTCCCGCAGCGCACGTGGCCGCTGCCCCTGGTGCCGCCCCGATGGGCACGCCTCGCCACCCGTCTTCGGCCCGCCTCCCCTCTCACTCCTCTTCCCAGACCCAATCGGGATCGGGAAGGGGCAACGGACCCGATGCCGTCGCCCGAAGACCTTGCCGTCGCCGGAGCCCCGTGCCGCCTCGACTCCAACGACGCACGCGTCCCCATCCTCCTCCCCAACGGCCTCCCTCGAGCCTCGCCGCCCCCTGGTCTCTACTCGATCGTGAGGACACCAAATCCTCTCCTTCTCTCCCTTGCTCCCGTGCGCACGTACATGCACGCGCTCACCGTCGTCCCAGCGCCCGCAACAGCCCTGGTCGTCCGCCGCTGCTCATGCCAAGCCGCCGCGCCTCTGCGCTCTGCTGTTCGACTCCACCTGGCGCTGCGGCCTCGACGCGCCCCGTCCAGCGCTGCTCCTGCTGCTTCTGCTGCCCGTGGGGCGTGCCGCCGTCGCCCAGCTCCGCCCACTGCACCGCCGCGCCGCTCGAAGGCCCCGCGTCCTTCGCCTCGAGCCCTGCACCATTCCCCGCTATGCTGCCCACTCCGGCTTGCCGCCCCGCCCCGCTCGTGACGCATTACAGCTGCCGGTGCCCGCTCGCGCCGCCTCGCAACTCCCGCTCGCGTACTGCCCCGCGCCCGCTTGGCCACTCGCCGGCCCAGCCGCGCCACCCCACCGCCCTGGCCACTGGCCTCGCCCCGCCGCACTCCCTGTGGGCGAGCGCCCGTCCAGGCGCCCGTAGCCCCCTTCCCGTGTGGACTCGGGCGCACGCCCGCGTGCCCGCTAAGGACAAGTGGGCCCAGCCCCTGAGAACATTTTATTAAAAAAAGAGATTAGATAAAATAAATAATGAATACATAATTAAAATATTAATTAATTAATTAATTAAAGAATTAATTAACTTAATTAAACCAGGTTAGATTAACCTAATCATTTAGTTAAAGCTAATTAACCCTGTTTAATTACTGTGAGTCAATGACATGCGGGACCCACCGTCAGGTTGACCCAGTCAACATCTGTTGACTGCTGACGTCAGCATGACATCATGCTGATGTCATAATTCCAATTTCGAATTAAAATAATTAGATAAATGCTAAAAATGATTTAAATCTTTTAAAATCAATACAAAATAAACCGTAGCTCGGATGGAAAAACTTTCTACATGAAACTTTCTCACAACGACGAGACGAATCCGAATACGCAGCCCATTCGTCCGCCATGCATACCTAGCATGGCAAACTCGCAACTTTCCCCCTCGGGCTCCTCTGCCCGAAAACGCGAAACATCGGGGATACTTTCCCGGATATTTCCCCCCTTCGCCGGTATCACCTATCCCTACGTAAGGTCACCTCTAGCACAAGTATTAATGCTTCTTGCTTTTTGTTACATTTGATTGCTCTGTTATTTATTGTGTTCCCCCTTCGTTACTTCTTTCTGGTAGACCCTGAGACCGATGCCGGTACCCCTGTGATCAACTACATCAACGACCCGTCCTTCTTGTCTGAGAAACCAGGCAAGCCCCCCCCTTGATCACCAGATATCGCCTACTCTCCTCTATACTGCTTGCATTAGAGTAGAGTAGCATGTTACTGCTTTCAGTTAATCCTATACTGCTGCATAGCCTGTCCTTGCTACTATTGTTGTTACCTTTACCTGCTATCCTACTGCTTAGTATAGGATGCTAGTGTTCCATCAGTGGCCCTACACTCTTGTCTGTCTGCCATGCTATACTACTGGGCCGTGATCACTTCGGGAGGTGATCACGGGCATATACTATATACTTTACACTGTTACATTACCTGTGATACTGTTCGGAGATGGGGGCTGAAGGGGCAGGTTGTTCCACCCAGGTAGTGGTGGGCCTGGGTTCCCGACGGCCCCCGACTGTTAATTTGTGGCGGAGCGACAGGGCAGGTTGAGACCACCTAGGAGAGAGGTGGCCTGGCCCTGGTCGGCGCTCGCAGATACTTAACACACTTAACGAGATTTGGGTATTTGATCTGAGTCTAGCCATTTGGTCTATACGCACTAACCATCTACGCGGGAGTAGTTATGGGTATCCCGGCGTCGTGGTATCACCCGAAGCCTTCGTGACGTCAGCGACCGAGCGGCGCGCGCCAGATTGGGACGCGTAACGTGACTTCCGTTGTACTGGAGGTTGCTAGGTCTGCTTCCGGCCGCCCTCGCAACGTGCAGGTGTGCTCAGGGCAATGGGCCCAGACCCCTGCGCGCTTAGGTTTAGACCGGCGTGTTAACCTCTCTGTTGTGCCTAGGTGGGGCTGCGACATGTTGATTTTCCGCGGCCGGGCATGACCCCGAAAAGTGTGTCCGGCCAAATGGGATCAAGCGTGTTGGGTTATGTGGTGCACCCCTGCACGGAAGTTAATCTATTCGAATAGCCGTGTCCCTCGGTAAAAGGACGACCCGGAGTTGTACCTTGACCTTATGACAACTAGAACCGGATACTTAATAAAACACACCCTTCCAAGTGCCAGATACAACCCGGTGATCGCTCTCTAACAGGGCAACAAGGAGGGGATCGCCGGGTAGGATTATGCTATGCGTTGCTACTTGGAGGAATTCAGTCTACTCTCTTCTACATGCTGCAAGATGGAGGCTGCCGGAAGCATAGTCTTCGACAGGATTAGCTATCCCCCTCTTATTCTGGCATTCTGCAGTTCAGTCCACTGATATAGCCCCTTACACATATATCCATGCATATGTAGTGTAGCTCCTTGCTTGCGAGTACTTTGCATGAGTACTCACGGTTGCCTTGTTTCCCCTTTTCCCCATCTCTCTACCTGATTGCTGCAACCAGACGTTGGAGCACAGGATCCATACGCCACCTTCGACGACTACTCCTACTACTCTGGAGGTGCCTACTACTACGTGCAGTCCGCTGGTGACGACCAGGAGTAGTTTAGGAGGATCCCAGGCAGGAGTCCTGCGCCTCTTTCGATCTGTATCCCAGTTTGTCCTAGCCTTCTTAAGGCAGACTTGTTTAACTTATGTCTGTACTCAGATATTGTTGCTTCCGCTGACTCGTCTATGATCGAGCACTTGTATTCGAGCCCTCGAGGCCCCTGGCTTGTATTATGATGCTTGTATGACGTATTTTATTTGTAGAGTTGTGTTGTGATATTTTCCCGTGAGTCCCTGATCTTAATCGTACACTTTTGCGTGCATGATTAGTGTACGGTTGAATCAGGGGCGTCACATCGAACAAGAGTGAACTTGCGTTACTTGACTCTATGATGAAATATACCCCCCTAGTTGTATGCAGGGTCAATGATATAAAATGAAATTCCTTGCAATTCATTTAAGTAAGTGGAGGATTTTTCAATAATTCAAGGAAATAATTTGCACTGATGATAAGTTATCCATCGAGTATATAGTGTAGTCATTCATAGATTTTGATAATAATTCCACATGCAAAACAAATGCTTCGAGAGAAAATAGTGCAGCAGGTGGTGTTATTAATATTACATCACAGATCAGAAGTTTTACATCAGAGCACAGATAATCTTTGAAGCACATAGCACAAAAGTCTCATAAACCAGAGCAAATAAACACAGAGACCAAATCCAACAGAGCAAATCTATCGAAACTCTTGATGTAATTCTCCCCCCTTTGTCTACTAGTGTCAAAAAGGTGACGAATAACATGAGTGCGAAAAGAGGTGAACTTGATTCACTCTGAGGCATCGCCCGAAGATGTTTCTGATTCGGAGGTGGCTGGAAAATCTTCTTCGTCGGCAGCAGCAGATGCTTCAATATTGGCTTGGGGCTGAGAAGACGAAGGTATATTGGTATCATCATGTTGATTTTTGCGCGACAACACATTTTCTTCAGCAGGCTTCTCAATAGATGTGGTGGCTTCTGATTCATTGACAAATTTGCGTAGTTGAAATCGAAGTAAATCTGTTGTTGGTTCATGAGCTGGTAGAGGCGGAGTGATACGATCTTGAAAATCTTCAGCAGAGAAACCTTGATCAATATACTCATACAACTAGTTAAGATCTGAGATGCTCAATTATTTCCTGGAGAAGAATTTCTGAAGCAATTTCCATAGGCGCTTCTTATTTTCAGCCGTGATCATTGCACAAATTTTGTATGGTTGTTGATGGCATTCAATTCGGCAGCCAGATGTTCTTTTTCTCGGTGATCCTAAGGCATATGTTGCAACAGCAGCTGTTGATTGCGCAAACTCACTTCAAGATGGGAAGGAGGTTGTGTGTTTGGTTGTCGATCATGCTGAGGTCCGTGGTCCATTGAATGTGTTATGATAATCTGGAGGGCTTGATACTGGAGCTTTGCCTGAAGAAAAATCTTCCATGACTTGCAATGTATCACATACCGGAGGAATGAAGCTTTTGTGACTGACTTTCGCTAGATATTCGGTTCTCATAGCATAATCGACCACCTTTTGTATCTAGGGCGCAAATACTTTGATAGTCTTGAGATGTTGAGCTAAATCCTTCAGAATGCGCAGAAACATATCTTCGACATCGAAGATAAATCCTTGGGAAATGTCATGGATGGTGTTTTGAAGAATGTAAGATATAGCATTGTCAGAGTTCATCCCAGCCAGAGGACAGATGGTATAAGTGAGCAAATAATATAGAGTTTGATTATCAAAGGTCAAGTGCTCGGGCAAGGGAGGGCCATTGTAGTCACGAATCTTTTCTTGATCCATTGTGCAACGGAAATCATCATCAGAGATGGCATCAATGTTATGAACTCGAATCTCAGTCTTGCCATGCTCGAATAGAGGGAAATGAAAGTGTGAGACAAAGTCCATTGTAGAGCATTTTATGTGTTTCCCTTCGGTCATCCATTCCAAGATCCACTTGGTGCTATCAGCTTCATCACTAGAGATATACAGTGTGGCAAAGAATTGAAGTAAGGGGAAGACGACTATGTTAGAATCTGAAGGGTTACAAACTAGGTCTTTGCAAAAGATCCAAATGCCAGGACATAATAAACCAACTCCAGTTTTTGTAGATACTGCTCCAGCACAGAGAAACCCAACTCCTACTGATAATAAGCAGATTCCAGTGGCCAAAGAACTAGTCCGCTCCAGTCCAGCAAAAATATGTCAACTCCATTCTAACAAGCGTGTGCGTATCCTTGCATCATGAAATTTTATAGCATGCTGATCATATTTTCTACATGTTTCTTACCCATCTCTCTTTTAGAAAATAAGCTTAACAGATAGAAGAATTTCTGCACTGGTATCGTCTGTGAGGAAAGATTCTTGCAGGAATTCTCTGTACTCTAATGCAGATGCAAGTACCTATTGTATATCACTATATTTTTACATCAGCATGTATTTTGTTAATCGACGTGAATCCATCCTTTATCTGATCTAAATTCAGTTGTAGCAAATTGTATAATTAAAGGCCACAATGTTGATTTTTGTAAGGAAAACTGCGTGGTAGTTTTGCATCTTGAGCTGCATGAGTGTACTATCTCATATCAATGGGTTTGATTACTTTGGTTCTGCAGTGGGTTTTCAGTGTTTTTTTATTGTGTTGTCCTGTCGTATCCCTAGCTCTTACATCAGACTCCCTCCGTCCAGATTACATGTCGCGGAAATGGATAAAACTAGATCTATCTAGAACTGAAATACGCTTAGACCCATCCATTTATTTCCGGATGGAGGGAATACATGTCAATATGTCATGCCTTTCTATTCTTCAGTACCTATTCCATATCTGCTATAGCATGTTTTATAATTGAAGCACCATTCTTCTATATAAGGCATGCAAGGGGATGACGGCTATGTTACAATCTGAAGGGTTACAAACCAGGTCTTTGCAAAAGATCCAAACGTCAGGAGATAATAAGCCAACTCCATTTTTCATAGATACTGCTCCAGCACTGAGAAACCCAACTGCCACTGATAATAAGCAAATTCCTGTGTACAAAGAACTAGTCCGCTCCAGTCCAGCAAAACAATGTCAACTCCATTCTAAGAAGCGTGTGCGTATCCTCGCATCATGAAATTTTATAGCATTCTGATCATATTTTCTACATGTTTCTTACCCATCTCTCTTTTAGAAAATAAGGTTAAATGATAGAAGATTTCCTTCATTGGGATTGTATTCGAGGAAAACATCTTGCGGGTATTCTCTGTGCTCCAATGCTGATGTAAGTACCTGCTGTATATCACTATATTTTTACATCAGCATGTATTTTGTTAATCGGCGTGAATCCAACCTTTGTCTGATCTAAAATTAGTTGTAGCAAAATGTTAAAGGCGCCAATGTTGATTTTTGTAAAGAAAACTGCTTGGTAGTTTTGCATACTGAGCTGCATGAGTGTACTATCTCATATCATGCACATTACTGAATTGTAGTGCTGCTCTGGTTGCCCATTCATTCATTGTGTCAATGTTGCTTATGTATTACCTTACCTGACTGACGATAGCTGTGCCATATTGTGTTAATTTGGTGTTGGCTAGTTGCCCAAACGTTTGTTGTGTTCGTATTATCTGACTTGGCCAATAATAGTAATGCTAGTGTCTTAATTTGGTACAAGCTGCTGAAGATAAGAAGACAAACTCGGAAAACAGCAAGGCAACCCCATTGTTTCTTTCAAATAAATCTAGGCCAGGTAATAAGCCAATAACTCATGATTAATCTGTTTGGTTCCCCTCCTAATTTAGGTTATGATACAGTGGTCGAGACACACTCCACTATCAATAATACAAGCCTGCCAAAATCACCATCTGAATCTGTTCAGTATCCTCTGTCTCGAATGCAACGGAAAAATGTATGTTTGTGAACCAATTAATGGCTGAAGGAATGATGGAAATGCTGGAGGAATCAGAGGTGCAGAGTCGTGCGACACAACAACTGATCAATGTTTTCAGAGACAGTGTAGCAAAGCAGCAAGAACTCGCCCACATGCTTATGGGCATCATCCGTGCTGAGGTTGCAGATTGTGACGTTGTAGATCGTTAGGTTCTGTTCATTTATTTGCACTGGCATCAATCTTAGATTGCCCAGTGGATGTAATTTCCTGTAATATATGCTGGATGTGCAACGTTTTTCCCTATATGTCATACCTTTGCTTGATCGGTTTTGGTCCTGTGCATAATTGATCATCGTAATGGGCTCAAATTATCTAATTTGGCCTAAAGACATGTACGAACTTTAGTGGGACCATTAAGTTATTGCGTCGTTACCAGGCCGAAAGTTAATGGTCGGCCCTCTTAACTTCTGGGTCGTTAACAGGCTGACATCGAAGCGGGTAACAGGTGGGCACAATTGATTTCACGGGCCCTTAACAGGTCGTTACTAAGTTCGGGCTACATATGGCCCAACTATACTGTGGGCCTTTAGCAGGCCGAAAGACATAGCGGGCTTGTACTGGACCATGAAGAGCATGGTCCGCTAAGAGGCCGAAAGTCAGGTCGTATTGTAAATGGCCCAACTGTGTTGTGGGCCTTTAGTAGGCCGAAAGAGAAACTGGGCTGGTATCGGACCATGAAGGGCATGGGCCGTTAAAAGGCCAAAACTCAGGTCCGACTACAAATGGCCCAACTCATTTATGGTCTGTTAACAGGCTGGAAGGCACATAGGGCCGAGAATTGACCCAATAATTAAATGGGTCGCTAAAAGGCCAAAACTCAGGTCCGACTACAAATGGCCCAACAGATATATGGGCCGTAACCAGGCTGAAAGACACACCAGGCCGGAAATTGGCCCAACACTTAAATGGGTCGCTAAAAGGCCGAAACTCAGGTCCGACTACAAATGGCCCAACTGATTTATGGGCCGTCAACAGGCTGAAAGACACACCGGGCCGGAAATTAGCCCAATATTTAAATGGGTCGCTAAAAGGCCGAAAGATGTACATTGTGAAATTTGGCCCATCCACTGAATGGGCCGCTAACAGGCCGAAATCTCATCGGGCCGATATTGTGCCCAATATATAGTGGGCTGTTAGCGGGCTCGAACTGACGATGGGCTGCAATGGTGTCAAATCTTTAACGAGCTATTGACGGGCCTAATTGGCACATGTTGTATGGGACATGGGCTTAAATCGACCTGACACAAGTAGTCCTTATATGGGCTGGCCTGCTATTTTTTACTGGGCCGGCCTTTTTCATCGGAATGGGCCACTGTTGGGCCGTGCCACGTGTCGACCTATCATATGCGCCTCCTGTCCAATGAGTGGATGACATCTGTCCCAACGGTGAGGCAACACGTGTTTCCTTCGACCAATGATGATTTTACACGTGGAAAATAACCATTGGTCCGGGCTGTTAACGGGTTATCGGATCCAAAACTGGACCCGATAGCTTAACGGCGTTCCGTTATGGTGGATGCCACGTGTCGGTCACCCTTGACAAAAGCACTCCTATGACGCGCGATTTATCGTCATGGAAGTGGACACTTCCGTGATGATACTTTTGGCAATGTCATGGAACACTTCTAGGACAGCACAGGTCCGACTATCTTGATTCTGTGATAAATTTGTCATGGATGTACATGCATGACAGAAAACGTGACCTACTGTGACAAACACGTATCATCACAGAAGTGTATTTTTTTTGTAGTGGTATATCAAAGCCAATTTGAATTAGCAATGATTTGGCATTTAGTAGTGAGCACAAAGCAATATATATCAAGCAATGACAAAGTCTATCTCTCTTCCTATGCATCGACATGTCATAAAAGAACAATTCATGCACACATAGTAAAGGCCAATGCATAGTATAAACAGTTTCTTGCAATTTTATCATGTTGGAAACATAGAGAGGTGTGGATATAGTTCCTCTCTCATAATAATTGCAAGTAGGAGCAGCAAGCACATGCATATTATATCTATCAAAATCATCATGTGCAACAGTAAAATGCAACCCATCAATATAATCCTTAATGAGGGCAAACTTCTCCGATATAGTGTAGTCGGGAGAATTCAAAAAGATAATAGGACTATCATGCGTGGGTGCAATAGCAACAATTCCATGTTTAACATAAGGAACTATAGCAAGTTCATCTCCAAAATAATAGTTCATACTGGCATCTTGGCCACAAGCATAGCAAGCATCATCAAAAAGGGATGTTTCAATAGAATCAATGGGATCATAACAATCATCATAACATTCATCCTTCGGTAAGCGCGAAGAGAAATTAAACAATGTATGAGTTGAAGAGTTACTCTCATTAGAAGGTGGGCATGGGTGATCAAGCCTCTCTTCCTCCTTTTGTTCTTCGCTCTCCTCCTCATCTTTTTCATTCAACGAGCTCACAACATCATTAATTTCTTCTTCCATAGACTCCTGTAAAATATTAGTCTCTTCTTGGACAGCGGAGACTTTCTCAATAAATTTATCAATATCGGAATTGAATTCATAATTCTCATAGCAATATTTAAGGATAGCTAAATTTTCAGGTCTATAAACAGCATCATAAAGATTTTCACACTCTTTGAACAAAGATTCAATTTCATAAGCACCCATAAAAGCAACAAATTCTTCTATTTGTTCCACATCATAGTAATCATATATACCATTAGCATAAGAAGCCAAGGTTTTATTGAAGGAAATATGCCCTAGAGGCAATAATAAAGTTATTATTTATTTCCTTAATTCATGATAAATGTTTATTATTCATGCTAGAATTGTATTAACAGGAAACATAATACATGTGTGAATACATAGACAAACAGAGTGTCACTAGTATGCCTCTACTTGACTAGCTCATTAATCAAAGATGGTTATGTTTCCTAACCATGAACAAAGAGTTGTTATTTGATTAACGAGATCACATCATTAGTTGAATGATCTGATTGACATGACCCATTCCATTAGCATAGCACCCGATCGTTTAGTATGTTGCTATTGCTTTTATCCATGACTTATACATGTTCCTTTAACTATGAGATTATGCAACTCCCGTTTACCGTAGGAACACTTTGTGTGCTACCAAACGTCACAACGTAACTGGGTGATTATAAAGGTGCTCTACAGGTGTCTCCGAAGGTACATATTGGGTTGGCGTATTTCGAGATTAGGATTTGTCACTCCGAATGTCGGAGAGGTATCTCAGGGCCTTCTCGGTAATGCACATCACATAAGCCTTGCAAGCATTGCAACCAATGAGTTAGTTGCCAGATGATGTATTACGGAACGAGTAAAGAGACTTGCCGGTAACGAGATTGAACTAGGTATTGGATACCGACGATCGAATCTCGGGCAAGTAACATACCGATGACAAAGGGAACAACGTATGTTGTTATGCGGTCTGACCGATAAAGATCTTCGTAGAATATGTAGGAGCTAATCTGGGCATCCAGGTCCCGCTATTGGTTATTGACCAGAGATGTGTCTCGGTCATGTCTACATTGTTCTCGAACCGTAGGGTCCGCACGCTTAAGGTTTCGATGACAGTTATATTATGAGTTTATGAGTTTTGATGTACCGAAGGAGTTCAGAGTCCCGGATGAGATCGGGGACATGACGAGGAGTCTCGAAATGGTCGAGACGTAAAGATCGATATATTGGACGACTATATTCGGACATCGGAAGGGTTCTGAGTGGTTCGGGTATTTTCGGAGGTACCGGGGAGTTACGGGATTACGGGAGAAGTAATGGGCCTTGATGGGCTTTAGTGGGAAGAGGAAAAAGGCTGCTGCGCCCCCTCCCCTCTAGTCCGAATTGGACTAGGGAAAAGGGGGCCGGCCACCTCTCCTTCTCCTCCTATTCCTTCTCCCTTCCTCCCCTTTTGTTGGACTCCTACTAGGACTTGGAGTCCTAGTAGGAATCCATATCCTGGCCGCACCAAGCCTTGGCCGGCCTCCTCCTCCTCCATCCTTTATATACAGGGGCAGGGGGCACCCCATAGACACACAAGTTGATCTTCGTGATCGTTCCTTAGCCGTGTGCGGTGCCCCCTTCCACCAAATTCCACCTCGGTCATATCGTTGCAGTGCTTAGGCGAAGCCCTGCGCCGGTAACACATCAAGATCGTCACCACGCCGTCGTGCTGACGGAACTCTTCCCCGATGCTTTGCTGGATCTGAGCCCGGGGATCGTCATCGAGCTGAACGTTTGTCAAGAACTCGGAGGTGCCGGAGTAACGGTGCTGTGATCGGTTGGATCGCGAGGAGAACGTACGACTACTTCCTCTACGTTGCGTCAACGCTTCCGCTTCGGTCTACGAGGGTACGTAGACAACACTCTCCCCTCTCGTTGCTATGCATCACCATGGTCTTGCGTGTGCGTAGGAATTTTTTTGAAATTACTACGTTCCCCAACAGTGGCATCCGAGCCTAGGTTTTATGGTTTGATGTTATTTGCACGAGTAGAACACAAGTGAGTTGTGGACGATACAAGTCATACTGCCTACCAGCATGTCATACTTTGGTTCAGCGGTATTGTTGGACGAGACGATCCGGACCAACCTTACGCGTACGCTTACGCGAGACCGGTTCCCTCGACGTGCTTTGCACATAGATGGCTTGCGGAAGACTGTCTCTCCAACTTTAGTTGAACCGAGTGTGGCTACGCCCGGTCCTTGAGAAGGTTAAAACGGAGTCTATTTGACAAACTATCGTTGTGGTTTTGATGCGTAGGTAAGATGAGTTCTTGCTTAAAGCCTGTAGCAGCCACGTAAAACTTGCAACAACAAAGTAGAGGACGTCTAACTTGTTTTTGCAGGGCATGTTGTGATGTGATATGGTCAAGACGTGATGCTAAATTTTATTGTATGAGATGATCATGTTTTGTAACCGAGTTATCGGCAACTGGCAGGAGCCATATTGTTGGGGATATTGCTATTTGGGGTAAACCGGCCTGCAGGGCCCGGGTTACCTCCGTCAATGGACCCGAGATATTAAAGCCCAAGGAGAAATAGAAGGGCCCAAGTCCTATAATCGGTTTAGAGGTTTATGGCGTAAACCGGCCTGAGGTAAACTTGCATTGTAAGTTAGGAATAGAGAGACCGACCCGGGCACGTTTATAAGCCGGAGGTCGGGACTTTGCAGACCGACGGGCGTCACCCGTGTATATAAGGGGACGACCCGACGGCAGTTTAAAGGAGAACAACGATTCGAGGTTTAGGCGAAGCTTATCGCTCCCTAGCCCTCGAAACCCATCAATCCCATCACAACTAGACGTAGGCTTTTACCTTCATTGAAGGGGCCGAACTAGTATAAACTCTGTGTCCTTGCGTCCGCTCTAACCCCTTCAAACTAACCCGTTGCGATGGCTCCACGACTAAGTCCTTTTACCAGGACATCTGCCGTGACAAATCCACGACAGTTGGCGCCCACCGTGGGGCTATCGCGAGATGGTTTCAAGTTTTTGGAGGGCCGCTTTGAAGGACTCGAGGGTTACGCTGTGGGTCGGATGACCAAGAGCCGCCGCGGAAAACTCTACATCGACAGCACAGGCTGGGGCCCCGACGCCGGCTCGATCGAGTACGGGTACCGGGTCCCCTTTGGCGGCATCCATGTTTTCATCGGCAAGATCGGAGAGCCAGGCCCCGAGTTAGGCGTCTGCGCCGACCTCGTCGAGACAGCTCAGTGTGCGAGATCGACCCTGGCTAAACCGACCAGGAAGCACGCCTTCGTGGGGGTCGTCCACGGAGGAAGCTACGAGGAAGGATCCGAATCCGGTGACGAAACCGCCATCTACTCCGGCGATGAAACGTCGACCGAGGAAACCGAATCTCTTTACCAGCTGCAAGATGATCGGATTGGGGGCGGCTCCGATGGCAACAGTATTCCGGACCCCTCTGATCTGCCCTTTCGGGTTGGGATCTTCATGGCTGGAACGCAGTCGGTGCCACGATCATCAACTGCAGCAGCAGCGATCTCCGGATCGGCAGCGGCAACGGCTGCGCGGGCAGGAGGCCCTACGGGTTCACCAGCCCAAGTTTTGTCAGATCTATTTGACGCGCTAGCAGCGCTCATGGCGGAAGCCAACCCGGTGGATCAGGAGGTTCACAATGCTGAGATTGCCAAGGTGAGAGAGCAGATCACTCAAGCTAAAACGGAACTGGCAGCAGAAGAGATCAGGATGACGGCGGAGCGCGCCGCTTTAGATGCACAGGCCTACAGGCTCATGATGGACCAGAAGGCGTCTCAGGAAGTCCTGAAGAGAAAATCCCGATCTCGGTTGCCCGCAGCCCTCAACGCTCGAAATCTCTTCAACACCCCGGGGGTAAACCGTGCGGAGGCGACAGCCGGCGCCCCGGTTCAGCACCGGATAATAAACCTGCCTTGTCACAACACTGGTACACCACCGGCCATGCCAACGCCGTCAGGTCATTATTCCAACCCGATGGATAACCTCGTCGCGGCGGCAGCTCGGTTGGAAGCCATTCCGATCGAAGGAGATTCACCGCAGGATGAAGAGACACGCCGGGTCAAGGAGCTCCTTAGGACCGCGTTGGCCCAGCAAGAAGCATATTCGCAAAGCCGTGATCGGATTCACTCCACCCCTCGCCCCAGCGGGAGCTATAGTAGGCGCGTGGAGGAGCCGGCTGTTTCAAGTAACGCCAGGCGTGAAGCGCTCCGTGGCAACAATCCGGCGGGCGTCGACAATGCTCATGAGAATGTGGATCGCACCCGTGCACGGGAGGCTGGATTAGCAGCGCAGCATCAGGCTCGTCAGCTTACACCTATCTTTCCAGCAGCTACAGTTGAACCGGGGGTGGTTTCCAGTTCTTTGGGAGTACCGTGCGTTGTTCCCGCTTTGCACAATGTACGCCTGCCCAAGGACTTCAAAGGCCCCCGCAAGGTACCAAACTACACGGCAGATCAGCCTCCGGAGACATGGGTGGAGAGCTATGAGATGGCTATGGAGATGCTGGATGTGGATGACACGGCGTGTGCCAAGTATTTTACTATGATGTTAGAAGGAACGGCCCGGACTTGGCTAAAGAGCTTACCGCCTAATTCAATTAGTTCGTGGGCCCAATTGCGCGCCCGGTTTATCAAGAATTTCAAGGACACGTGCAAACAGCCAATGTCGATAGTTGACCTAGCAGCCTGCGTTCAGCAAGAAGGGGAATCAACTACCCATTGGGTACGGCGGGTGTCAGAAGTTTTGCACTCATCAGATCGCATCAATGCAGACACCGCCGTGGTGCTGTTGGAAAGCAACTGTCGGTTTGGCCCTTTGAAGCTAAAGCTGGGCCGGATGAAGCGTTATTGTATAGATATAGGAACGCTCATGACCGCTTTAGTGAAGTATGCGGATTCTGACAGTACCAAGGATCCTGACTCTGGTGATGACAAAGCAGGGAAGGGAAAGAAGAATAGCAACACCAAAAGCCAGCAACATCGACCGACAGGTAATGGAGGCGGAGGTAAGCGTAAACCGGACGGGAGCATGGACTTTGTGGCCAACACAAGTGCACAGAATAAAGGCCAGCGGCGTAAGGGGAAACAGCCAAGCTTCCGCGCAAATCCCGGTCCTAACCCGGAGCGTTTGAACTTTTTCTTAAACCAGCCCTGTCCGAAGCACGGAACAAAAGAGGAACCAGCAACCCATCCTTGGAAGGATTGTTATATCATGAAGGAATTCAAAAGCTGAAACACTTTCCAATATGATCACAGCTCCGGTGGCGGTTCAGGTTCCGGATCAGGATACGGTGGCGGAAATCCCGGTCCAGGGGTCCAGGGTAATCCGGGCGGACAGGACAGCCGAAGTAATCAAAATAATCAAAGTGGTTACGGACAGCAGCAATCAGGTTATCAGAGCAACCCGAAACAGTTGAGTGGTGGACAGTATCATGTCTTCACTACAAGCTTGGATAAACGGGGTAGAAAGCTTCAGAGGCGGGCAGTCAGCGCTATCGAACCGGCCACGCCTCACTATCTGCGCTGGTCGGAACAGCCTATCATATGGAGCCGAGAAGATCACCCTCCCAGGGTTTATAATCCGGGTCAGTTAGCATTGGTGGTGGCGCCTCAGGTGGGAGGCTATAAGATCACCAAGGTGCTCATGGACGGAGGGAGCAGCATTAACATCTTGTATTATGAGACCTTCCGTCGCATGGGACTGCTGGATAAGGATCTCAAACCGACTAATACCGTGTTCCACGGGGTGGTGCCTGGCAAGTCTGCATATCCGGTTGGTAAGATAGCCCTTGAAGTGGTCTTTGGCGATAGTCACGATTCCAGATCAGAGACGCTGACGTTCGAAGTGGTTAAAATCCAAAGTCCGTACCACGCTTTGTTCGGACGGCCAGCCTATGCAAAATTTATGGCACGACCCTGCTACGTGTATCTGCAACTTAAGATGCCGGGTTACAAGGGCACTATAACGGTTCATGGCAGCCGACGAATCGCTTTGGAATGCGAGGAAGGAGATGCGACTTATGCAGAATCGGTTTGTGCTACGGAGGAGCTAAAGCAGTACAAAGACAGTGTTGACCCGGAGGACATGACTTCGTTGAAGAAGCCAACCACGGACCACGATCCGGCCTTGAAATTTAAATCGGCTGCCGAAACTAAGCTTGTTGACTTCATACCTGGTGATTCGTCCAAGCAGTTCAGCATCAGTGCAAACCTGGATCCAAAATAGGAAGGCACGCTCATCGAGTTCATCCGTGAGAATCGGGACATCTTTGCATGGAAGCCGTCTGACATGCCTGGTGTACCGAGGCGACTCGCTGAGCACACCCTTAATGTGGATCCTAAATATAAACCGGTAAAGCAGTTCTTACGCCGGTTTAACAAAGAAAGGCGTAAAGCGATTGGTGAGGAAGTGGCCAGGCTCCTGGCGGCTGGGTTTATCATTGAGGTTTTCCATCCCGAATGGCTTGCTAATCCGGTGCTGGTTCTTAAGAAAAACGGCACCTGGCGCATGTGTGTGGATTACACAGACTTGAATAAAGCTTGTCCAGCGGATCCTTTTGCTCTCCCCCGAATTGATCAGATCATTGATGCTACGGCAGGTTGCGAGCGTTTAAGTTTTTTGGATGCCTATTCGGGTTATCATCAGATCAAGATGGTAGTTAAGGACCAGGAGAAGACGGCGTTCATTACTCCCTTTGGAGCCTTCTGCTATGTGTCTATGCCCTTCGGGCTGAAGAGTGCGCAGGCTACTTATCAACGGTGTGTGCAAAATTGCCTCCACGAGCAGATTGGTCGTAATGTGCATGCTTATGTGGATGATATTGTGGTCAAGTCACGAAAGAAGGAGACCCTGGTTGACGATTTGAAGGAGACTTTCGATAACTTGAGAGTATACCAAATGATGCTCAACCCGGCGAAATGTGTTGTTGGTGTGCCTGCAGGCAAGTTGTTGGGGTTTTTAGTATCCCATAGAGGAATTGAGGCTAATCCGGAAAAGATCACAGCCATCACCTCCCTGGCCAAACCGAAATGCGTCAATGATGTTCAGCGCATGGCCGGACGGATTGCAGCGTTAAGCCGGTTCATCAGTCGCCTCGGTGAAAAGGCGATCCCCTTGTATCAAATGCTCAAGAAGACGGATCAATTTGTCTGGAGTGCGGAGGCGGATAAAGCGTTTGAGGACTTGAAGCAGCAGCTGGTCAATCCGCCAGTTTTGGCAGCCCCTGTAGATAAAGAGCCACTCCTGTTATATGTTGCTGCGAATGCCAGAGCGGTTAGTGTGGCGATGGTGGTAGAACGAAAGGAGGCTGGAAAGGAACATCCGGTTCAGCGACCGGTTTACTATATCAGTGAAGTACTTATCGAGTCCAAACAAAGGTATCCGCATTGGCAGAAGCTGGTATATGGTGTTTTTATGGCAAGCCGGAAGCTGAGGCAATATTTTCAAGGACACCCCATCACGGTGGTCAGTTCTGCTCCTTTGGGTGACATCATACAGAACCGGGAGGCGACCGGTCGGATTGCTAAGTGGGCCATCGAGCTCGGGCCGCACGGTTTAAGATACGTGCCCCGGACGGCTATAAAGTCACAAGCACTTGTCGACTTTATAAACGATTGGACGGAGTTACAAGCGCCTGAGGAGAAGCCAGATCACACCTATTGGACTATTCATTTTGACGGGTCCAGACAATTGGAAGGCTCGGGGGCTGGAGTCGTTTTAACTTCCCCACGAGGAGATAAGTTTTGTTATGTCCTCCGTTTAATGTTCCCCTGTACAAATAATGCGGCTGAGTATGAAGCTTTGCTTCATGGTCTTCGGATGGCTAAAGAGATGAATCTGAGCAGAGTTAGGTGCTTTGGTGATTCGGATCTGGTGGCTCAGCAGGTATCTGGCACCTGGGATTCCAAGGACCCGCTCATGGCTGCATACCGACGTGAAGTAGATATGGTGGCCGGGCATTTCAAAGGCTATCAAGTGGACCATGTGGACCGCAGAAAGAATGAGGCAGCGGACGCTTTAAGCCGCTTGGGCTCTCAGCGTAAACCGGTCCCACCCAATGTTTTCTTGGATGTATTGTATCACCCATCGGTACAGCTGCCCGGTGAGCTGGAGTTGGCTGTTCCTGATCCGGAGGCTCAATTAGTGGCGGCTCTTCACATCACCCCGGATTGGACGCTCCCTTATCTGGCATATATGAACCGGGGTGAGTTGCCAGAAGACGAAAGCTTGGCTCGACAGATAGTACGACGGTCCAAGTCTATGACCATTTTCAAAGGAGAGTTACATCATCGCAGCGTGTCAGGAGCGCTGCAACGGTGCGTATCCCCTAAGGAGGGGTGCGAGATATTACGAGAAATACATGAAGGGGATTGCGGCCACCACGCCGGTTCAAAATCATTGGTGGCTAAAGCGTTCCGCCACGGTTTCTACTGGTTAACTGCTCATGCTGATGCAGAAGACTTGGTCAGGTTATGTGATGGTTGCCAGAAATTTTCCAGACGAGCACACATACCGGCTCAAGAATTGAGGATGATTCCAATCACTTGGCCGTTTGCGACTTGGGGGCTCGATATGGTTGGGCCTTTTAAGCGTTCCAAAGATAAGAAGACCCACCTACTGGTGGCGGTTGATAAGTTTACAAAGTGGGTGGAGGCAGAACCTGTCAGCAAGTGTGATGCTGCCACGGCGGTTCGGTTTATAAAGAAGGTGATCTTCCGGTTTGGCTTTCCACACAGCATCATCACGGATAATGGTACTAATCTATCCAAGGGGGCCATGAAAGAGTTCTGTGCACGGGAGCATATACGGCTTGATGTTTCTTCGGTAGCGCACCCACAGTCTAATGGTCAGGCAGAACGAGCGAACCAAGAGATCTTGAGAGGTATCAAACCCCGGCTTCTGGTCCCTTTGCAAAGGATGCCGGGTTGTTGGGTGGAGGAGCTACCGTCTGTATTATGGAGCATCAACACCACGCCTAACAGATCCACGGGGTTTACGCCGTTTTTTATGGTCTATGGAGCAGAGGCGGTTCTCCCAAGTGATATACGACATGACTCACCTCGCGTGGCAGCATATGTTGAAGCGGACAATGAGCAGGCACGGCAGAACGCTCTTGACTTGTTGGATGAGGAGCGTGACTTGGCAGCTGCCCGTTCAGCGATTTACCAGCAAGATCTTCGCCGTTACCACAGCCGTCGGGTTAGGACCAGAACCTTTCAGGAGGGGGATTTGGTGCTTCGGCTCATCCAGGATCAGTCTGATCAGCATAAATTATCCCCGCCTTGGGAGGGACCTTTTGTGGTCAGCAAGAATCTGAATAATGGGTCATATTACCTGATTGATATTCGAGAGCGCAAGGATTCACGCACATCAGAGGAGGAGACCAGCAGGCCGTGGAACATAGCTCATCTTCGACCTTATTATACATGAGCCTTGGGCTCTGTTTATGTACATATCATGACCATGTATATATTATGATTAATACAATAAACCGGAGCCTCGAGTAAAGCGGGGTCTCTGCTGTTCTTCACATCATGTGTATTTACCCCTGGAGGTCGCTTCACAGAAGTTCAAATTATAGATTCCGGTTTAAAAGCCGGTTCAAGGGAAGATGTCTCCTACAAGGCTGTGAAGCTCTTAATATCCGGTTCAATATCCCGGTTCAAGCATGAGGCTTCCTGTTCAAACATAGGTCGTATTCGAACCAAAGAGAACACAGCTATTCAAACACGGGGCTTCCTGTTCAAACATAGGTCGTATTCGAACCAAAGAGAACATAGCTATTCAAACATGGGGCTTCCTGTTCAAACATAGGTCGTATTCGAACCAAAGAGAACATAGCTATCCCTATAAAGTCAGTTGGGGACCTAATCAGCCTGAACCGTAGCTACACCTCCGGGGGGCTTGGTCATGTCTTGACGACGGTAATGCCTTCTGGCTGGCACATTTGCCACTGAATCAGTTGGGGACCTAATCGACTTGAACCGTAGATTACGCCTTATGGGAGCTCGGTCATGTCTTGATGATGGTAATGCCTTCTGGTCGGCTTTTTAGCCAATGAATCATTTGGGGGCTTGGTCGTGTCCGAACCAACGCAATGCCACTTGATCGGCCCTTGGCCACTGAGTCACTTGGGGGCTTGGTCGAATCCAAACCAATGCAATGCCATTTGACCGGCATATTTGCCACGATTCAGTTAGGAACCTAGTCGACCTAAACCGTAGCTACACCTCTTGGGGGCTTGGTTTATTTTGTCTTGACGATGGTCACGCCTTCTGAACGGTTCATAGCAACCACTATTTGCACGCGTTTTACTATCACGTTGCCCTTTCATATTTGGTTTTTGTTTTCTGCCTTTATTGTGGTGTTTTTTGTTCTTCGGAACGTCAAGTATTTTTAAGCCGATTCAGCTGACATAGCCTGGTCCGTTTTTTAACCTGGAGGCAGATTGCCCGGTTTGGCAAAGGCGCAGCACGGTTCATAGGGTCGAAAGGTCTTGTGTACTCAGTAAAGACAGGAAACAAAGTTGGAAAACGTCATTGGAAAGAGCATCCGCTCCCGTGCGCGAAGGCACATTCAAATGCAGAGGTATTAAACTATCTTATTACAAGGCAACGTAGTGCCTGAATATATTGTTCGTTGACGGATTAAACGTCACCAACTAAGGTAAACCGGAGCGTGGATTACGCCTGTTCGCCGCCTCGGTTCGAAGGCTGTGGATCATCTTGCGCCGCATCCTCTTGGCTACCCATTGGCTGGAAATCAGCAGTGGTCCAGTCGATTCCCATTAGCGCTTGAAAGACAGCTTCTTCGTGAATCAGCAAAGACGGTTCAATGTCAGGGGCATAGGTATGCTTACGGATTGGAGGAATAAGATTTTCTGCTTCAGGGACCGGGGCAGCTACTCGCTTATTCTGGTTATCATACTGGGCTTGGTAATGGGTCAGATCTGCTTCTTCAGCCAATTGACAAGCTAGGGGGCGCACCGCCCGGTTTATCGCCCTCAAATCATCTTCACCAAAGTCTGAACCGTCTTCTTTCAAGCTGGGGTATCCTTGGGCCGCTTCGACAGGATCGAAATCTGGTACCCACGCTTTAGCCCGGATCAAGGCAGTGATGGCTCCAGTTCGAGCAGCTGATCTTTTCAACTCTTCAATCCGGGCTGGAAGCATAGATAGCCTTTTCAACGTGTCTTGAATCAAGGACGGTGCAGGGTTGTTATGCGATGCAGTGGTGATAGCTCTTTGTGCTCCGGTGTACAACTGTTCAATCAGAGTATATGCAGCTTTGAGCTTCATCCGCACATCAGAACCCAAGTGTCCAATACCTGTGCCTGCAGTGTTTCAGGATGGATTACAAACCGGATATAAGATATAGCAGACAAGGTACAAATTGGAAGAGGGGCATTGAAAGAAGTTTACCAAAGACGGCAGAGGTCATAGAGTGTATTTGTCGCTTCACGGCGGATAATTCATCAACCACCGGTTTGAGAGCAGCTTCAGCATTTTCAGCCCTCTTCGTCAAAAGAGTTTTTTCGGTAGCCCAATCAGCTTGCTCCTTTTTGCGGCTTTCTTTCAGCTGCTCCATAACAGTTAAGGCTTTGGTCAATTCCTCCTTCACTTTTTTAGTCTCAGCCTGCTGGGTTTTTAAAGCTTCCTGAAGGTCCGAGACTTGTTTCTCTTTGGTCTTCAAATCCCCCTGCAGCAGGTCATCAGCAGTGTTCAGAAAATAGTGCACGGTTTGGAAGTATCAACCACCCAAGCAAGTTATGTGCTCGATACTTGGGGGCTAATGCATACTTGATCTTAACGCATGTTTTACATTACAAAAGTCCCAGGGTTTATACAAGTATTTAAACTTGGCACTTGGGGGCTAATGGTTATCTGATGATGTTTTCTGATTACGACATATGTTGAAGCCCTGGGTTTTCTAAACCGGACCTTAATTGTCAAGGCAGCCTGATCCGGATTACCATCTCGGTTTGGAAATATTGATAAGCTAAGTTGCAATGGAATGAAACACAAGAGATTTACCTCAAATTTCTCCTTCATCATCCTGATCATGCCAGCTTCATAATCCCGACTGGTGTATAGTCGGTTCAGGTACCCAGAATAAAGATCCGGGGCGCTTAAAGTGGCGTACGTAGAGGAGTCAAGGTCCCATTTGCCCTTTATGGCCGAGATTTCGTCCTTGGCAGTATGCTTGGCTAAAGTAGCAGTGTTCCCCGGTTCAGAGTGACCAATGCCGGTAATCACCACATCATCATCCTTGGAGTCGCTGCTCTGCGGTGGCCCTGTCGGTTTATCAACAGTTCCAGAAGGGGGGATGGATTCCTCAACCCGAACAGGACTGGCAGGCGGATCAGTACGGCTGGCAGGTTTGGTAGTCCTTTCTTCAGCACAGGTGTCATCTTGCGGAGATAGATAATTCTGAATATCTTCACGACCCAGAGCGTCAGCATCAGGAGTTTTCTCCGGTTCAGGAGCGGCAGTTCCTTCAGCCGGGTTATCCAGACGAGCCTTCTTGCTCGGTCTAGGTTTAGCCCTGGAAAAACCCAAAGATTGAAAAAAAAACGGTGTAAGATGGATTAAGAGACCCATACAGAGATATGTTGTGATCGGTCCAACTTACCCAATAACTGTCTTCAGCGGTGGCAGTTGAGTGGCTGAAGATTCACAAGAAGATGAATGGGAGGTGACCTGATAATCGGAGTCAGATGGATTAAGAGGCTGACGAGTTAAACCTGCTTTAGGAGGAAAGCTAGCGCATAAATCGGAGACCTCTGAGCGGCGTTTCCGAACCGGGCTGTTCGGTAAACCAGCGGAGGTAACTACCTGGCCGCTATGCCGGGTGGTGCGTCGAGCTTCATGTTGCTGGGTCTTCACAAGAAATTTGGGATCCAAGTAAGCAAGAGGGTGAGAAAATTTAATTTTCCGGTTTGCTTGGCGAGGTTTTTTCAAAGGCAAAGGAACGGCATCAGAAGAAAGAATAGTTACCTCTGGGCCTTCGGCATTGCTTGCTTCAGCGTCGTCCTGACAAATATCATCATCAATAAGACGTATAAAAAGCAAGCCAACTGAATCGAGGTCTACCCCGAGGTCCGGATTACCCACATCATCCTCCTCTAAATCCGGAGTAGAGGAAGCGGTGTTCCTTTTCCTCTGAGCGGGCTTCTTCACCCTCGTCTTGGGTCGGGTTACCTTTTCGGTCGGCTCTTGAAACTTCTTGCTCCAAAACGGATCATCTCCCTGTCTCAGAAAGGACTGGAGTTAGCAATATGTGTATAAGGAGATCATAAGTTCTATAACAAACAGAGGGGAGATACTTACAGCAGGTGGTTTGTTTGTGGCACAAAATGGAAGCAGGTCGGATCGGGCGCAAGCATACTCCGGTTCATTCAGCATCTTTTTCACAGCTTCAGTGACTTCGTCCTCCGTCAGCTGAATGTTGCAGTGCCTCAAAGGATCATCAACCCGGCCCGTGTATTGGCACATTAAACAGGAGCGGATGCTAAGAGGCAGGATGCTCCATGAGATCCAGCAACGGGCAAGATCTACCCCCGTTAAACCGTTAGCCATGAAGGCTCTGAGCTTGGACAGCTGAGGGGCATATTTACTCCTCTCTTTGGCGGTTAGCCTTTGGGGGAAGGGGTGTGTATTGCTAAGTCTCTCTGGACGGAAGCCGGGCAGTGGATTTTCTTTAGCAGGGGAAGTATCCTTGCAATAGAACCAAGTGTGATTCCATTCTTGCGGATGACTATGCAACTTGGCGTGAGGATAAGTCACCTCTTTCCTCTTTTGAATCGTCACACCACCCAGTTCCATATTAGGGCCGTCGGTGAATTCAGTACGTCGGTTCAAATGAAAGCAGTCCCGGAACAGCTCTACAGTAGGTTCCTCCTGGAAGTACGCCTCGCAAAGCACTTGAAAATGGCAGATATTCGTGACTGAGTTTGGACCAACATCTTGTGGGCACAACTTAAAGTTAGCCAGGACGTCCCGATAAAATTTTGAACCGGGTGGATTAAAACCCCGGGCCAGGTGATCCGCAAACACCACCACTTCTCCTTTCTGTGGGGTAGGAGGACATTCGTTTCCTGGAACCCTCCAATGGATGGCATTTTTGCTGTTCAAAGCGCCAGTCAGAACTAAGTTGTTCAGTTGGGTCTCAGTGATGCGAGAGGGAACCCAGTTGCATTCGTACACCTGTTTTGCCATGAGAAAATCTACAAGACAAAGGTGTTCCGATTTAAGAACAAGTGTGAGTGTAAACCGAAGATGCTCTTATGTAGAGTCAGGTTATCTACAATGATATCAACCAGCGGTTCATCAAGGGGACTAATGGATGTGTGGATCGGTTTGTTCGCCTTGCTAAGAGTTAAACCGACCAGATCTAACAGTTGTGAATATGAAAGCAGAAACAGATCCCGTACGGATTCTTTCAACGCAATGGATCTACAGCTAGGGCGAAAAAGAAATAAAAATATGAAGTTTGGCTCACAGCAGAACAACATAAGTTCGACAAGCAGGAAAAAGAGTGAGATCTAAGGAGATGAGCACAGATTTATGGCGACTGCTGAGAGGGACTACAAATCACGGTACAGGTATCATCCTCTGTTCGCAAAAGCTGCTATGGGGATGAACAAGAAACAGTAACGGGATGACGAACCCTAGGACAGATCTAAAAGCAGAAGAACAGAGGCCTTACCGGGATCCAAACGGATGTGGAAGGTCGCCGCGGTGCTCTGGACCGATCAGGTTGATGCAGCGGCCGGAGTTGATGCGGTGGCTGACGGCGGCGGCGGAGCTCCGAGGTCTGGGTCGCGAGGAAGACG
This sequence comes from Aegilops umbellulata, assembly GCA_032464435.1. NCBI lineage: Eukaryota > Viridiplantae > Streptophyta > Magnoliopsida > Poales > Poaceae > Aegilops > Aegilops umbellulata. The sequence continues at coordinate 230,693,652 of CP136060.1, forward strand.
AAGAAGGAGACGAACGGGAGGAAAGGAAGATGGCCTTCAAGTCCTATTTATAAGGCGCGGCGCGCGTGTCAGGCGCGCGAATCCAGGGCCCGGAGATTTCGGGAGCCCAGCCGTCGCCCTGATTGTTGCGGATTAGCAAAAGGAGACGATAACTTTGCACTGACGTCATATCGGTTTACCGCAGCAAGGGGAGACGAAGAAACCAGCGGTTCAACAGTTACTGGAAGACATTTGAAGATAGAAATTTTTGTTAAGGATTGACATGAACCTGTTCAAATCAATCTGGGGCCTAAAGTTGGGGATATTGCTATTTGGGGTAAACCGTCCTGCAGGGCCCGGGTTACCTCCGTCAATGGACCCGAGATATTAAAGCCCAAGGAGAAATAGAAGGGCCCAAGTCCTATAATCGGTTTAGAGGTTTATGGCGTAAACCGGCCTGAGGTAAACTTGCATTGTAAGTTAGGAATAGAGAGACCGACCCGGGCACGTTTATAGGCCGGAGGTCGGGACTTTGCAGACTGACGGGCGTCACCCGTGTATATAAGGGGACGACCCGACGGCGGTTTAAAGGAGAACAACGATTCGAGGTTTAGGCGAAGCTTATCGCTCCCTAGCCCTCGAAACCCATCAATCCCATCACAACTAGACGTAGGCTTTTACCTTCATTGAAGGGGCCGAACTAGTATAAACTCTGTGTCCTTGCGTCCGCTCTAACCCCTTCAAACTAACCCGTTGCGATGGCTCCACGACTAAGTCCTTTTACCAGGACATCTGCCGTGACAAATCCACGACACATATGGTTGTCGCTTTATTGTATGCAATGCAATCGCGATGTAATGCTTTACTTTATTGCTAAGCGGTAGTGATAGTCGTAGAAGCATAAGATTGGCGAGACGACAACGATGCTGCGATGAAGATCAAGGTGTCGCGCCGGTGACGATGGTGATCATGACGGTGCTTCGAAGATGGAGATCACAAGCACAAGATGATGATGGCCATATCATATCACTTATATTGATTGCATGTGATGTTTATCTTTTATGCATCTTATCTTGCTTTGATTGACGGTAGCATTATAAGATGATCTCTCACTAATTATCAAGAAGTGTTCTCCCTGAGTATGCACCGTTGCGAAAGTTCTTCGTGCTGAGACACCACGTGATGATCGGGTGTGATAGGTTCTACGTTCAAATACAACGGGTGCAAAACAGTTGCACACGCGGAATACTCAGGTTTAACTTGACGAGCCTAGCATATAACAGATATGGCCTCGGAACACGGAGACCGAAAGGTCGAGCGTGAATCATATAGTAGATATGATCAACATAGTGATGTTCACCATTGAAACTACTCCATCTCACGTGATGATCGGACATGGTTTAGTTGATTTGGATCACGTGATCACTTAGAGGATTAGAGGGATGTCTATCTAAGTGGGAGTTCTTAAGTAATATGATTAATTGAACTTTAATTTATCATGAACTTAGTACCTGATAGTATCTTGCTTGTCTATGTTGTAGATCAATAGCTCGCATTGTTGCTTCCCTGTGTTTATTTTGATATGTTCCTAGAGAAAATTGTGTTGAAAAATGTTAGTAGCAATGATGCGGATTGGATCCGTAATCTGATGTTTATCCTCATTGCTGCACAGAAGAATTTTGTCCTTGATGCACCGCTAGGTAACTGACCTTTTGCAGGAGCAGATGCAGACGTTATGAACGTTTTGCTAGCTCAATATGATGACTACTTAATAGTTTAGTGCACCATGCTTAAACGGCTTAGAATCGGGACTTCAAAGACGTTTTGAACGTCATGGACCATACGAGATGTTCCAGGAGTTGAAGTTAATATTTCTAGCAAATACCCGAGTTGAGAGATATGAAGTCTCCAACAAGTTCTATAGCTAAAAGATGGAGGAGAATCGCTCAACTAGTGAGCATGTGCTCAGATTGTCTGGGTACTACAATCGCTTGAATCAAGTGGGAGTTAATCTTCCAGATAAGATAGTGATTGACAGAATTCTCTAGTCACCATCACCAAGTTAGTAGAACTTCGTGATGAACTATAATATGCAAGGGATAACGGAAAATATTCCCAAGCTCTTCGCAATGCTAAAATCGGCGAAGGTAGAAATCAAAGAAAAACATCAAGTGTTGATGGTTGACAAGATCACTAGTTTCAAAAAGGGGCAAAAGGAAAGAAGGGGAACTTCAAGAAGAACGGCAAGCAAGTTGCTGCTCAAGTGAAAAAGCCCAAGTCTGGTCCTAAGCCTGAGACTAAGTGCTTCTACTGCAAAGGGACTGGTCACTGGAAGCGGAACTACCCCAAGTGATTGGTGGATAAGAAGGATGGCAAAGTGAACATAAGTATATTTGATATACATGTTATTGATGTGTACTTTACTAGTGTTCATAGCAACCCCTCAGTATTTGGTACTAGTTCAAGTTGCTAAGATTAGTAACTCGAAACGGGAGTTGCAGAATGAACAAAGACTAGTTAAAGGGCAAGGTGACGATGTGTGTTGGAAGTGGTTCCAAGATTGATATGATCATCATCACACACTCCCTATACTTTCGGGATTAGTGTTGAAACTAAATAAGTGTTATTTGGTGTTTGCGTTGAGCATGAATAGGATTTGATCATGTTTATTGCAATACGGCTATTCATTTAAAGTAAGAGAATAAATTGTTGTTCTGTTACATGAATAAAACCTTCTATGGTTATACACACCAACGAAATGGTTTGTTGGATCTCGATCATAGTGATACACATATTCATAATATTGAAGCCAAAAGATGCAAAGTTAATAATGATAGTGCAACTTATTTGTGGCACTGCAGTTTAGGTCATATTGGTGTAAAGCGCATGAAGAAACTCCATGCTGATGGGATTTTGGAATCACTTGATTATGAATCACTTGATGCTTGCGAACCATGCCTCATAGGCAAGATGACTAAAACGCCGTTCTCCGGAACAATGAAGCAAGCAACAGAATTGTTGGAAATCATACATACTGATGTATGTGGTCCGATGAATATTAAGGCTCGCGACAAGTATCATTATTTTCTAACCTTCACAGATGATTTGAGCAGATATGGGTATATCTACTTGATGAAACATAAGTCTGAAACATTTGAAAAGTTCAAAGAATTTTAGAGTGAAGTGAAAATCATCGTGACAAGAAAATAAGGTTTCTACGATCTGATCGCGGAGACAAATATTTGAGTTACGAGTTTGGTCTTCAATTAAAACAATGTGGAATAGTTTCACAAACTCATGCCACCTGGAACACCACAGCATAATGGTGTGTCCAAACGTCATAACCGTACTTTATTGGATATAGTACAATCTATGATGTTTCTTACCGATTTACCAATATCGTTTTGGGATCATGCATTAGAGACAGCTGCATTCACGTTAAAAGGGGCACCATCTAAGTCCGTTGAGACGACACAATATGAACTGTGGTTTAGCAAGAAACCAAAGTTGTCGTTTCTTAAAGTTTGGGGTTGTGATGCTTATATGAAAAAGTTTCATCCTAATAAGCTCAAACCCAAATCGGAGAAATATGTCTTCATAGGATACCCAAAGGAAATTGTTGGGTACACCTTCTATCACAGATCCGAAGGCAAGACATTTGTTGCTAAGAATGGATCCTTTCTAGAGAAGGAGTTTCTCTCGAAAGAAGTGAGTGGGAGGAAAGTAGAACTTGATAAGGTAATTGTACCTTCTCCCTTATTGGAAAGTAGTTCATCACAGAAATCTGTTCCTGTGACTACTACACCAATTAGTGAGGAAGCTAATGATGATGATCATGTAACTTCAGATCAAGTTACTACCAATCTCGTAGGTAAACCAGAGTGAGATCCGCACCATAGTAGTACGGTAATCCTGTTCTGGAAGTCATGTTACTAGACCATGATGAACTTGGGAACTATGAGGAAGCGATGATGAGCCCAGATTCCACGAAATGGTTTGAGGCCATGAAATCTGAGATGGGATCCATGTATGAGAACAAAGTGTGGACTTTGATGGATTTGCCCGATGATCGGCAAGCCAAAGAAAATAAATGGATCTTGAAGAGAAAGACGGACACTGATAGTAGTGTTACTATCTACAAAGCTAGAATTGTCGAAAAAGGTTTTCGACAAGTTCAAAGTGTTGACTACGATGAGAGTTTCTCACTCATATCTATGCTTAAGTCTGTCCGAATCATGTTAGCAATTGCCGCATTTTATGAAATCCGGCAAATGGATAAACAAAACTACATTCCTTAATGGATTTATTAAAGAAGAGTTGTATACGATGCAACTAGAAGGTTTTGTCGATCCTGAAGGTGTTAACAAAGTATGCAAGCTCCAGCGATCCATCTATGGACTGGTGCAAGCATCTCGGAGTTGGAATATATGCTTTGATGAGTTGATCAAAGCATATAGTTTTATACAGACTTGCGTTGAAGCCTGTATTTACAAGAAAGTGAGTGGGAGCACTACAACATTTCTGATAAGTATATGTAAATGACATATTATTGATCGGAAATAATGTAGAATTATTCTGTAAAGCATAAAGGAGTATTTGAAAGGAGTTTTTCGAAGAAGGACCTCAGTGAAGCTGCTTACATATTGAGCATCAAGATCTATAGAGATAGATCAAGACGCTTGATAAGTTTTTCAATAAGTACATACCTTGAATTTTTTTTGAAGTAGTTCAAAATGGAACAGTCAAAGAAAGAGTTCTTGCCTGTATTACAAGGTGTGAAATTGAGTAAAACTCAAAGCCCGACCACGGCAGATGATAGAAAGAGAATGAAAGTCATTTCCTATGCCTCAGCCATAGATTCTATAAAGTATGCCATGCTATGTACCAGATCTATTGTATACCCTACACTGTGTTAAGCAAGGGAGTACAATAGTGATCTAGGAAGTAGATCACTGGACATCGGTCAAAATTATCCTTAGTAAAATAAGGATATGTTTCTCGATTATGGATGTGACAAAAAGGTTCGTCGTAAAAGGTTACGTCGTTGCAAGTTTTGACACTAATCTAGATGACTCTAAGTCTCAATCTAGATACATATTGAAAGTGGGAGCAATTAGCTAAAGTAGCTCCGTGCAGAGCATTGTAGACATAGAAAATTGCAAAATACATAACGGATCTGAATGTGGCAGACCCGTTGACTAAACTTCTCTCACAAGCAAAACATGATCACACCGTAGTACTCTTTGGGTGTTAATCACATAGCGATGTGAACTAGATTACTGAATCTAGTAAACCCTTTGGGTGTTGGTCACATATCGATGTGAACTATGGGTGTTAATCACATGGTGATGTGAACTATTGCTGATAAATCACATGGCGATGTGAACTAGATTATTGACTCTAGTGCAAGTGGGAGACTGAAGGAAATATGCCCTAGAGGCAATAATAAAGTTATTATTTATTTCCTTAATTCATGATAAATGTTTATTATTCATGCTAGAATTGTATTAACAGGAAACATAATACATGTGTGAATACATAGACAAACAGAGTGTCACTAGTATGCCTCTACTTGACTAGCTCATTAATCAAAGATGGTTATGTTTCCTAACCATGAACAAAGAGTTGTTATTTGATTAACGAGATCACATCATTAGTTGAATGATCTGATTGACATGACCCATTCCATTAGCATAGCACACGATCGTTTAGTATGTTGCTATTGCTTTTATCCATGACTTATACATGTTCCTTTAACTATGAGATTATGCAACTCCCGTTTACCGTAGGAACACTTTGTGTGCTACCAAACGTCACAACATAACTGGGTGATTATAAAGGTGCTCTACAGGTGTCTCCGAAGGTACATATTGGGTTGGCGTATTTCGAGATTAGGATTTGTCACTCCGAATGTCGGAGAGGTATCTCAGGGCCTTCTCGGTAATGCACATCACATAAGCCTTGCAAGCATTGCAACCAATGAGTGAGTTGCGAGATGATGTATTACGGAACGAGTAAAGAGACTTGCCGGTAACGATATTGAACTAGGTATTAGATACCGACGATCGAATCTCGGGCAAGTAACATACCGATGACAAAGGGAACAACGTATGTTGTTATGCGGTCTGACCGATAAAGATCTTCGTAGAATATGTAGGAGCCAATATGGGCATCCAGGTCCCGCTATTGGTTATTGGCCAGAGATGTGTCTCGGTCATGTCTACATTGTTCTCGAACCGTAGGGTCCGCACGCTTAAGGTTTCGATGACAGTTATATTATGAGTTTATGAGTTTTGATGTACCGAAGGAGTTCGGAGTCCCGGATGAGATCGGGGACATGACGAGGAGTCTCGAAATGGTCGAGACGTAAAGATCGATATATTGGACGACTATATTCGGACATCGGAAGGGTTCTGAGTGGTTCGGGTATTTTCGGAGGTACCGGGGAGTTACGGGATTACGGGAGAAGTAATGGGCCTTGATGGGCTTTAGTGGGAAGAGGAAAAAGGCTGCTGCGCCCCCTCCCCTCTAGTCCGAATTGGACTAGGGAAAAGGGGGCCGGCCACCTCTCCTTCTCCTCCTATTCCTTCTCCCTTCCTCCCCTTTTGTTGGACTCCTACTAGGACTTGGAGTCCTAGTAGGAATCCATATCCTGGCCGCACCAAGCCTTGGCCGGCCTCCTCCTCCTCCATCCTTTATATACAGGGGCAGGGGGCACCCCATAGACACACAAGTTGATCTTCGTGATCGTTCCTTAGCCGTGTGCGGTGCCCCCTTCCACCAAATTCCACCTCGGTCATATCGTTGCAGTGCTTAGGCGAAGCCCTGCGCCGGTAACACATCAAGATCGTCACCACGCCGTCGTGCTGACGGAACTCTTCCCCGACGCTTTGCTGGATCTGAGCCCGGGGATCGTCATCGAGCTAAATGTGTGTCAAGAACTCGGAGGTGCCGGAGTAACGGTGCTGTGATCGGTTGGATCGCGAGGAGAACGTACGACTACTTCCTCTACGTTGCGTCAACGCTTCCGCTTCGGTCTAGGAGGGTACGTAGACAACACTCTCCCCTCTCGTTGCTATGCATCACCATGGTCTTGCGTGTGCGTAGGAATTTTTTTGAAATTACTACGTTCCCCAACATTTATCATCATTAAATTTGCATGAAAAGGGAAGGTGTGGAGCCTTCATCCTAGAGCAACAAGTATAATCATATCTCAAGCATAGTTGCCGAGCATACCACTTCAACATATAAATTTGGTCCCATAATAGTTTCCCTTCTTGAGTCAAGTGATAATCCCTAAAGTATTCACGTTGATCCAACATGTCTCCCATTACAAAGTTGAATGGGGTTTTCTCAGGATTATCAAAGTAGTACGTAATATATTTCACATAATGAGCATCGAGGGTTTAAGAGGTTCCCCTTCTCCATGAGTAGCAAGTAAACCTATTTTTTTGGTATTTCATGTTCCATATCCATAACTAAAGATAGAGAACAACTAGGAACAGCAAAAAATTACTTAGTGATAAAGCAAACAAGCACACACGAGAATATTCACCCCACGTTATAACTCCCCAGCAACGGCGCCAAAAAAGGTCTTGATAACCCACAAGTATATGGGATCAATTGTAGCCTCTTTCGATAAGTAAGAGTGTCGAACCGAACGAGGTGCTAAAGGTAGAACAAATATTCCCTCGAGTTCTATCGACTACTGATACAACTCTACGCACGCTTAACGTTTGCTTTACCTAGAACAAGTATGAAACTAGAAGTACTTTGTAGGTGTTTTTGGATAGGTTGGCAAGATAGTAAAGAGCACGTAAATAAAAAGTAGGGTCTGTTTAGATAAACACACAACTAAATTAGTTTTAGGAAAGATCTTTTTGTCACGAGAAAGTTATTTGTCCATAGGCAATCGATAACTAGACCGGTAATCACTATTACAATTTTATATGAGGGAGAGGCATAATCTAGCATACTTTCTCTACTTGGATCATATGCACTTATGATTGGAACTCGAGCAAGCATCCACAACTACTAAAGATCATTAAGGTAAAACCCAACCATTGCATTAAAGTATCAAGTACTCTTTCTTCCCATACGTAAACAACTTACTTACTCGGGTATACGCTTCTGTCACTCACGCCACCCACCATAAGCAAATCATGAACATATTGCAAACCCTACAGTGGGAATCCCTCACGCTTGCGCGACAAAGAGAGCACCATAGGACAACATCAATAATAAACCATGCAACTCAAACCAATCACGATCATTAATTAACCCATAGGACAAAACAGATCTACTCAAACATCATAGGATAGCCATACATCATTGGGAAATAGTATATAGCGTTGAGCACCATGTTTAAGTAGATATTACAGCGGGTAAGACAGGGGATACACCGCTGCATAGAGAGGGGAAGAGTTGGTGATGATGGCAGTGAAGTTGTTGGTGAAGATTGCGGTGATGATGATGGCCCCCGGTGGCACTCCGGCGGCACCGGAAGCGACGGGGAGAGAGCCCCCCTCCTCCTTCTTATTCCTTGACCTCCTCCCTAGATGGGAGAAGGGTTTCCCCTCTGGTCCTTGGTCTCCATGGCATGGGAGGGGTGAGAGCCCCTCCGAGATTGGATCTGTCTCCTTGTCTCTCTGTTTATGCGTTCTTGTATCCTGCCCTTTCGCCGTTTCTTATATATCCGGAGATCCGTAACTGCGATTGGATTGAAACCTTTGCCAAGATTTTTTTCCCGAAAATTAGCTTTCTTGCGGCCAAAGAAGAGTAGTAACTGCCTTACGAGGGGCCCACGAGGGTCAGGGGCGCGCCCAAGGGGGCAGGCGCGCCCCCTGCCTTGTGGCCACCTCGGGCACCGTCTCGCGTTTATTCTTCCTCCCATATTTCCCAAATATTCCAAAAATATTCTCCGTTTGTTTTTATTCTGTTTGGATTCCGTTTGATATGGGGTTTCTGCCAAACATAAAACATGCAACAAACATGAACTGGCACTGGGCACTGGATCAATATGTTAGTCCCAAAAATAGTATAAAAAGTTGCCAAAAGTATATGAAAGTTGTATAATATTGGCATGGAACAATCAAAAATTATAGATACGATGGAGACGTATCACAAGTCTGAGGGGAAAACATGCCTACCTCTGGTTAATGGCATCTGATAATATCCTTGGCTTGCCATGTACTCCACTCCTGGCGAGCTTACTAACATAGGGGTCCTAAGAACTTTGGTGGGCAACTTATACTTATCCACAAATCCCCTTGAAATGTATGAATGCGATGCACCAGTATCGAAAAGAACGATTGCAGTAAATGACATAACCAAAAACTTACCGATAACTGCATCTGGCTGCTCTTCAACCTCCTCAACGTTCATGTGGTTCACTTGTCCCCTATTGAAAGGGTTGGGCTTCTTCCCAGAGCTTCCATTTCCATTTCCATTCTTTGGTTCAGGACACTCATTGGCGGAGTGTCTAGTCTTCCCACACTTGAAACAAGTAATGTGACTTTGGTCCTTCTTGGTGGTTGTGGCTGGGTTAGAGCAGTTCTGGTTGTTGCCTGCTCCATTCCCGTTTCCATTCTTGGGGCCACTGTCGTTATGCGAACTTCCTCCACTGTGGTTATGGCCTCCATGGTTATGGGTATATACCCCCGAGTTCGGGGTAAAACGAGGCTTCTGCTGAGCTCCTGAGTTGTACTTCCCTTGTCCATACTTCCTTTTGCGGCTCTCAATCTGCTGCTGCTTCCCTTCAATCATAAGAGCCTTGTCTACCAACTCCTGGTAGTTGTTAAAGGTTGCCACCATTAACTGCATACTCATCTCATCATTCAGCCCTTCCATAAACTTCTCCTGCTTCTCGGCATCTGTGTCCACATCATCCGGGGCGTAGCGAGCTAACTTGCTGAACTCATCCACGTACTGCCCCACGGTACGGTTTCCTTGACGTAAGTTATGAAACTCACGCTTCTTCGTGCTCATAGCTCCAGTTGAGACATGTGCAGTGCGGAATGCTTGCTGAAACTGCTCCCATGTGACATTGGCTATAGGAAAAGTGTATGTGTAATTCTCCCACCATGAGGCTACGGGTCCATCCAATTGATGTGCGGCAAAACACACCTTCTCAGCATCTGTGCAACCTGCGGTGGTCAATTCTCTTCCAATCCTGTGTAGCCAGTCATCAGCAACTATTGGCTCGGTGCTACTGGAAAACACCGGCAGCTGCAACCTTAGAAAACGGGCTAAATTATCAACTGGAGGTGGTGGCGGTGGGTTGTTGTTGTTGTTGCCTTGGTTCTGGACTAGTAGCTGCATCAAGGCATTCTGTTGTTGGATCAACTGGGTGAGCTCCGGTGGGAAGGCAAATCTGGGTCACGTCTCGGAGGCATCTGATGGGTTTAGAGGGGAGAGATTAGAATAGAATGAGGTCTAGCGAGAAAGCACTACCCATTGCACATGAGACAAACACATTCATATCACACCAAAATCAATTCAAGCAAGGGCATACAATTGATCTAACTATCGTTACAATGGTCGGACTACTACTATATACATGGGGGAAAATACTACTAATAATATGGTGGTCTACTAGAAATTTTGATCGGTGGAAGACTCCATGATATCCGCTCCAGCTTCGTCTTCATAATCATCATCACTACTGTCGGGGTCGGAGTCGGTGTCGTCGATGATGATGTAGTCCTCCGAACAGATGTCATCGAGATGGTCATCATCTCCTCCTGGCGCGGGGTCTCCCATGAATATTCCTAGCTTCCTTGTCAGGTCGTCATTCTTCTCCACTAGTATTGTGATTTCCTCCTCGTATCCGTTGCATGTAGACTTGAGTTACTCTACAAGCTCCATGTTCCTGGTCATCACCTTCTTCAGATCTATCATGCTTGCGCACATTTGGTTCTCCTAGCGACGAATGTGCTAGTTTGACTCCTGGATGAAAGCTGCAATGGACTTGTCCCTCCTAGTGCTGATCATCTCCCATTGCTCATCTCGGCGCCCACATATCTGGTAGATGGTGTCCTTAAGATCCTTGTGATAAACTTCGACGATGCGTCCCATGGAGATGTGGGCTGCCATGCTCTTTCCTAGACTCCAGGTTGGTGCGTCAAAGGAAAACTCTATGGGCTCAGTGACTGGCGTGAATGTCCCTCCTGGAACTTGAACTCGAATCGTCCAACGCTCCTCTTCTGGTAAAGTGGCGGTGTAGGTCCCGGTGAAGCTTGGTATTCCAATGTTCAGGTACCTAGTGACTTCCTTCAAGTGTCTCCCAAAATGTGTGTCTTCATCCGGTTGTGCAAACTTGTTCCTTGAGTCCGCCATCCTATAGAGTAGAAAATGGAGAGGAGTCAGAAATGAGTAGAGAAGAGTGACCTATGGCTTAACTTAGTGGTCGTGTCCTACAATAAGCGTGTGCTCTGATACCATCTTGTAGCGATCCGACCTCAGACGGTCAAATCTCTGTGCATAAGTGTCATCCCTGGATCGGTAATGCTGTCACACACAGTATTCGAAGGATTTATAACAGAGTGCAATCACACACTTATTACATCGAATGTCTCAAAAGAGAACTTATTACAATAAATATGGCTTAAGGCCATCTAAATAAGTTAACAGCGGAAGGCTTGGAAGATAAAGTGAGTCCATCAACTCCAACGGCATAGCTGAGTGCATGACAACGACCTAGCGCACCTTACTCTTTGTCTGAAAAGTCTACAACATGATATGTTGCAGCCCGAAATGGGTCAGCAGATGGAATATGCTGGAAATATAACGCAGTAGAGCAATGAGCAGAACAAATGCTGTCACTACATGCATATATGGCTGGTGGAGGCTCTATAGTTATAATGTTTTGCGAAAAGCCAATTTTTCCCTACAACAAAGGAATATATTTTGTTTAACTATCATGGTAGTTGATAAACATTGAGAATGGTAAATCCCCATCTCAATCCCAATTAAACAAGTAATTAACAACCCAACAAATTAATTTAGAGTCATGAGATCAACATGATAATCCAAGAACCAGATACTCAAGATGTCCATAACCGGGGACACGGCTAACCATGATTAGTTTGTACACTCTGCAGAGGTTTGCGCACTTTTCCCCACAAGACTCGATCTCCTCTGTTGGATTTCTCGCCCTACAAGGTGTTTGAGAAACGGATGACCGAGACACGGTCTTTCAGAAACATTAACTCTTTACTCTGGGTGGACAGTTACACCTAGTTTCCCCTACATCTTCTAGTCCACCACTGAAAGAGGTCATGCAACATACTCAACTATGCTAGAGCCCATAATAGCTTGTGGCTGCACATGGAAGTTTCTAACATGAATAATCTTATGATCCCTTTGAGCCTCGGTGGCGAACCAAAAAGACAGCACTGGTATATCCCCAGGAGCCCGCAACCAATCCACCCAGATGTGTGTTTAAGTATCCACCTTAAGTTAACTATTAATTAACAATCTCACATCTGTCATGGATACACTCAAACCCAATCCACGTCTACGAGCATAGCATAGAATCATAAGCATATCGTAGAAGTAACCCCTGAGGGTTTGATAATAAAAGGGCAATAGATTCTACCTCATCAACTACATCCCAATACCCACAAGTTATCAGATCCTACTCATGCAATGTTTAAGGGTTGTAACTAATGCATAAAACTGGGTATGAAAAGAGTATGATCAATGTGTTACTTGCCTTGCTGACGATTCGCAAACCCTAGAGACTCGTAGTAGCACGCTTCGCACTCCGGAAATTCTATCGCAAATAAACAATAGCATACATAAGCACGCCAGCATGGATGCACGGGTAAAACTCAAATAAGAAGATCCAAACTAAAGATTCAACTGAAGAGCTTCGATTTTCAAAAAGAATCAATCGAATCGGAGCTGAAACTACGGTCAAAAGAACCTCGAATTCAAATCTTCTTGAACCCAAATTTTAAATTGTCAAAACCTTGTTCAAGTTGATTAAATGGAAAGAGGGGCTCGAGACGAAGATTTTGGTGTCAATTTCACTGGATTTGGACGAACGGTTGAAAAGTCGCAAGGGTTTGAAGATCAGGGGCTAATCTACGATTAAAATAATCGCGGATAGGTCCCTGGCCGAAAATAAACGGAAAAAGAAAAATCTATCAGAGGAACGTCCGCTAACAGAGACAAACGGGCGAATTCGTTCGTTAAAACGAAAGAACGGTAAATAACTAAACCGAAAAAACGAACCGAACCGCACCGATCTAAAAAAACCGAATCTAGGGTTTCTAGAAAAAACCGGGATGGACCAGAAAGACCGGCGGCGGCGAGCGGAAACCGAACAGCGGTGGCGAGCGGAAACCAAACGACGGTGGCGGCGATGGGAGTCAGCAGCGGCAAGGCAAAGCAGTGGGGCTCCGGCGCGGCTGCGGGTTGGCGCGGGCGGCGGCGGCACGGTGGGGGCTGAGGCTGGGGGGCTCCGACGCGGCTGCGGGTTGGCGCGGGCGACGGCGGCTGGGCGGGCGGCGGCGGCTCTATGGCGGGCTCAGGCGGCGGGGCAGGACGAGGAGAGGAGGTGGCGGGGCAGCGACATTATATAAGAGGTCGGGGGGTGCTGCTTGCGGGAGGGGGCACCGGAGCGGGTATCCCGCTCGAACACAGTGGTGGCGGCGCGGCGGCTCTGGACTCCGGTCCCGAGTCGGTGCGGGAGGGCGAGGGCGCGATGGGCCGGTTGGGCTTCGACAAAGTCGGTCCAAAGATTTTTTTTATTAAAAAAAACATTTCCGCCGAAAGAAAAATCCTGCCAAAAACAATTTTTGCCGTCTAAATAAAATATTTAGAACAAAGTGAACATTTTCTTGGCCTAAAAATGCAATTTTGAAAAATGCATATTTTTCTAATTCAAATAAAATAATTATTTGATTTTAACATTTTTCCTCCAATATTTCATTTATTTTGGTGAAGTCATTTTATCTCCTCTCTTTTATTTTTAATATTGGAAATATTTTCGGGGAGAAAAATAATTAAAACCAAAATGATCCTCTTTTCAATATTTGAGGTAAACTCAAATATGAAAATAAACGAAATACCCGACTCTATCCGTGGGTCCTTGAGTTGCTTAGAATTTCTAGGATCAAAACCAAAATACAAATAAAATATGAGATGCACAGGATGACCTAACTATAACATTCCAAATTGAAAATTTGGGATGTTAAAATAAATCTCTTGTCAGAGTGATAAATCGGTCCAAAAGATAAATGGTGAAGATAATGCATAATCTTATCGGTCACCCCCGATTAGCGATAAATCGGAAGATTAATTGCTAAATCGGAAGATATTTTGAACAATGCTATTTTGCAATCCTTTACTTTCCGATCTATAAACCAAAAATACCAAAAATATTTACTTTATTGTTTATCTATCTCTATCAGATCTCACTTTTGCAAGTAACCGTGAAGGGATTGACAACCCCTATATCGCATTGGGTGCAAGTTGTTTGATTGCTTGTGCAGGCATTCGGTGATTTGTGCACTGTCGCGTGCTGGATTGATACCTTGGTTCTCAAACTGAGGGAAATACTTATCTCTACTTTGCTGCATCACCATTTCATCTTCAAGGGAAAAACCAACGCAAGCTCAAGAAGTAGTAGGAAGAATTTCTGGCGCCGTTGCCGGGGAGATCTACGCCAAGTCAAGACATAACAAGTACCCATCATAAACTCTCATCTCTTGCATTACATTATTCACTATTCGCCTCTCATTTTCCTCTCCCCCACTTCTATAATGATTTTCGAAAAGATTTGCCTTTATGTCTTACTTGGCTCATTTGCGTGTTTGGTTGGAATAATTGTGTATTTATTGCAAATCAGAGAACCAAAGGTTTATGGATCCTCATCCACTTTCTAATCTTTTTAAGAGATCCAATTATGATGAACCAATTGCTAGTGAGTTGAGTGCACTAGATTACCTTTATGGTGTTTTGCTTGAGATTCGTGAATCTGAAAATTGTGATGTTCATGATAGCACCTTGCATAAAAATCATGATTGCAATGATTTTACTATAAATTATATTGTTGTCAATTGTGTTAATGATATGCAAAACCCTAAGCTTGGGGATGCTAGTTCTTCTATGTCCACTACTTGTTGCAATGATCATGATTGGGGTGATTCTTCTTATAATCTTGAAAATTTATTTAAGCCCCATGATGAATATGAAATTCATAATAATGTTTGCAATGATACTGAAAGTGGGTTTGGAAGAGTGTCAACTTTAGATCCCACATATTTGGATAATGTTCAATCTTATGAAGTTTTTGATAAAAGTGGGTTCAGAGATTTATGATAATCCCACTATTTCGAAAGAGTGTCAAATTTGCATGCATGTGGATCATGAAGAGAAAATTTTATGTGATAGTTATATTGTTGAATTTGATTTTGATCCTACATGTAATTATTATGAGAGAGGAAAATATGGTTGTAGAAATTTTCATGTTACAAAACTACCTCTCGTTATTCCTCAAATTGCCCTAGGTCTTCATGAGCAAGCAAGTTGGATGCACAACCACTTACTTTTCTTTTTTGAGCTTTCACAAACTTATAGCTCTAGGGCATCCGTTGCATGGCAATCCCTACTCACTCACATTGATATCTATTGATGGGCATCTCCATAGCCCGTTGATATGCCTAGTTGATGTGAGACTATCTCCTTCTTTTTGTCTTCTCCACAACCACCTTCTATTCCACCTATAGTGTTATGTCCATGGCTCACGCTCATGTATTGCGTAAAATTTGAAAAAGTTTGAGAACATCAAAAGTATGAAACAATTGCTTGGCATGTCATCGGGGTTTTGCATGTTTGAATATTTTGTGTGATGAAGATGGAGCATAGCCAGACTATATGATTTTGTAGGGATAAGCTTTCTTTGGCCATGTTATTTTGAGAAGACATAATTGCCTTGTTAGTATGCTTGAAGTATTATTATTTTTATGTCAATATTAAACTTTTGTTTTGAATCTTACGGATCTGAACATTCATCCCACAATAAAGAATTACATGGATACATATGTTAGGTAGCATTCCACATCAAAAATTCTGTTTTTATCATTTACCTACTCGAGGACGAGCAGGAAATAAGCTTGGGTACTTGATACGTCTCCAACGTATCTATAATTTTTGATTGTTCCATGATATTATATTCTCTGTTTTGGATGTTTTATATGCATTAATATGCTATTTTAAATTATTTTTGGGACTAACCTATTAACCTAGAGCCCAGTGCCAGTTCCTGTTTTTTCCCTATTTTTGAGTTTCGCAGAAAAGGAATACCAAACGGAGTCCAAACGGACTAAAACCTTGGCAATGATTTTTCTTGAACCTGAAGACAACTAGGAGACTTGGAGATGAAGTGAGAGGAGCCACGAGGCGGCCACAGTGATGGAGGGCGCCCAGGGGGGGGTAGGGTGCGCCCCCACCATTGTGGGCCCCTCGTGCACCTCCTGACCTAATTCTTTTGCCTATATATTCCCATATATCCCCAAACCACCAGAGGCATCCACGAAAACACTTTTCCACCACCACAACCTTCTGTACCCGTGAGATCCCATCTAGGGACCTTTTCCGGCACCCTGCTGGAGGGGGATTCGGTCGCGGAGGGCTTCTACATCAACCCTATTGCCCTTCCGATGAAGCGTGAGTAGTTTACCACAGACCTACGGGTCCATAGTTAGTAGCTAGATGGCTTCTTCAATCTCTTTGATTCTCAATACCATGTTCTCCTCGATGTTCTTGGATATCTATTCGATGTAATACTTTTTTGCTGTGTGTTTGCCGAGATCCGATGAATTGTGGATTTATGATAAGCTTATCTATGAATATTTGAATCTTCTCTGAATTATTTTATGCATGATTTGATATCTTTGTAATTCTATTCGAACTATCGGTTTGGTTTGGCCAACTAGATTGGTTTTTCTTGCAATGGGAGAAGTGCTTAGCTCGGGGTTCAATCTTGCAGTGTCCTTTCCCAGTGACAGTAGGGGCAGCAAGGCACGTATTATATTGTTGCCAGCGAGGATAAGAAGATGGGGTTTTCATCATATATCTTGAGTTAATTCCTCTACATCATGTCATCTTACTTAATGCATTACTCTGTTCTTTATGAACTTAATACTCTAGACGCATGCTAGATAGCGGTGGATGTGTGGAGTAACATTAGTAGATGCAGAATCGTTTCGGTCTACTTGACATGGACGTGATGCCTATATTCATGATCATTGCCTTAGATATCGTCGTAACTTTGCGCTTTTCTATCAATTGCTCGACAATAATTTGTTCACCCACCGTATTATTTTCTACCTTGAGAGAAGCCTCTAGTGAAACCTATGGCCCCCGGATCTATTTTCCATCATATAAGTCTCCGATTTACTATTTTGCAATCTTTTACTTTCCGATCTATAAACAAAAAATACCAAAAATATTTAGTTTATCGTTTATCTATCTCTATCAGATCTCACTTTTGCAAGTAACCGTGAAGGGATTGACAACCCCATTATCGGGTTGGGTGCAGGTTGTTTGATTGTTTGTGCAGGTATTCGGGGATTTGTGTGTTGTCTCCTACTGGATTGATACCTTGGTTCTCAAACTGAGGGAAATACTTATCTCTACTTTGCTGCATCACCCTTTCCTCTTCAAGGGAAAAACCAACACAAGCTCAAGAAGTATAAGACACCAACAACTGGAATAAAATGTGTGAACATGAATGTAATGCCGGTGGAAATACATACTCCTCTAAGCTTAGGCTTTTGGCCTAACTTGGTAATCACCACTCGTAGTAGCCATCAGGTCCTATGTTGAAGTGTTGTGGAGCGGCACCTGAGAGTCCCACTCCTGAGGCTCCTCCTCTGCAATTGCCTAGGCGTTCCAGTAGGCAATGATATCATCTAGTATGATCCTGTATCCACCCCTGGCAATAGGATCAAACAAAGTAGGTGCATGCAATGGAATAATATCACGAGTATCAATACTGAAAACCAGGTTGTAGGGATAAAGTGATGAGCAGCCATCAGGTCCTATAGTAGTGTTCTCGCCATCAATAAAGTGATGAGCATCCATCACCCGATGATCTAAGTAATCCTTGGGCAAGCGGTGACCATGTTTGCGTACCCGAATGTTAAAGTCACTCGCTAAGCGAGCAGCATAAATACCGCGATGTACCTTTAGTCCTGTTAAGGTGTAGGCGACGTGCAACAATAGCTCCTAAGCTATAAGTGTTATCGTCGTAGAGTGCATGGTGTAAGATAGCGAAATCAGGGGCACTAAGTGCACCAACCTTCTCTCTAGCAAGTAAACACTTCGCAATGAATAGAGTAAAATAATGGAGTGAAGGAAATTGCAAGCTAGTGGCGGTGACACTCGACACCCCTCTCTCATCTCCCACTGTCAGAGTGCGATAAAAGCCCTCAAACTCTGCAGGCCTATGTTATCTTATTTCCCGTCAGAAGGGATCAAGCATATATCCCAAAATTCAGTAAGTGGTATCTGACGGGTTTCAGCGTATAAATTAAACCGCACCTCAGGGGGGTTATTCCTACTTATGAAATCAAAACCTTGCACAAAGGAATTTGTGAGGAGATGATATTGTTCCCACTCAGCTGCGATGAAGTTGGTGAGGCCAGCATTGGCAGCAAATTGTGCGAACTCTTGGCGGATTCCGGCTCCATCCATGAAGGGGTTATGTGTCCATTCGCATGGCCGCACTTATGCCATTCTTCGAATATGGAGGTCACTATCCGATGATTCCCCAACAACTCCCATGGAGTTCGTCTTGGAGGCAAACTTCCGAAAGAAACTCATCTTATTCCTATGAACAAAATTAACAAATTTTTAGTCCACAAAATTTTTCTCAACCAAACTTCACAAGATTGATAGTAACTACTCATAAGCATACATAGAGGCTATATTGAACGTTCAAACTACTTAGAACTCTAAGCATTCAACATGCAAGCTGTCGGTGTCAAAACCGGCGGATCTCGGGTAGGGTGTCCCTTACTGTGCGTCTAAGGCGGATGGTAACAGGAGGCAGGGGACACAATGTTTACCCTGGTTCGGGCCCTCTCGATGGAGGTAATACCCTACTTACTGCTTGATTGATCTTGATGATATGAGTATTACAAGAGTTGATCTACCACGAGATCGTAGAGGCTAAACCCTAGAAGCTAGCCTATGGTATGATTGTTGTTGTCGTACAGACTAAACACTCCGGTTTATATAGACACCGGAGGGGGCTAGGGTTACAGAGAGTCGGTTACAAGGGAGGAGATCTACATATCCGCATTGCCAAGCTTGCCTTCCACGCCAAGGAGAGTCCCATCCAGACACGGGACGAAGTCTTCAAACTTGTATCTTCATAGTCCAACAGTCCGGCTAAAGTATATAGTCCGGCCTTCCGAGGACCCCCTAATCCAGGACTCCCTCAGTATCCCCTGAACCGGGCTTCAATGACGATGAGTCCGGCGTGCATATTGTCTTCGACATTGCATGGCGGGTTCCCCCTATGAATACTCCATAGAAGATTTTGAACACAAGGATAGTGTCCGGCTCTACAAGACAAACTCCACATACCACTATGGAGAGAATAATATTTCCACAAATCTAATCTGCTGAAAACTTTTCATGACGTGACATCACACTACGGCCTGATCATTATTCGAACCGTTTTTTCTTAATCATCCTGCCACTGCACGTCTTGCGAGGCGATTTTATTGGCACGTCTTGTCGAAGCAGAGATCGTGTCCCCCTTATTACGGGATTCTCATCAATACGGATGTGGGTAACCCAATCATGCCCGTTGGCATGACTCCTCGATTTTAGGCAAGTTGCAAACGGCCACGAGGAGGACGCTTGATATTCACCCTCTTTATAAAGAGGCCAAGGCCCGTCCTTTTTTCTCCTCGTACTCAATCGAATCCGTCCCCCGCCTCGAGTTTCAACACCCAAGGCTTAGGTCAGGCGCTTCGGACCTTCAACCATGTCCGGATCCAACTTTCAAGGTCAGCGGATGCCCTCCTCTATCACAGAGGAAGACATCAAGAAGCTAAGAGAGGCTAGGTATTTGACCGCCGAAATCTCGCATAGGCTACCTGCTCGAGGGCAGGTCAGTCCCACTCCCGAACCTGGCGAAAGCGTCGTATTCATCTCTCACTTCCTAAGGGAGTATTCGCCGAACACTCCCTAAGGTATTCTGTCTTTATAACATATGCCGGGCTGAGGAATGCCCTTGATAATGAACCCCGAGTGTCCAGGTATGTGCAATATTCTGACGTGGCGGCGAAATGCCAATAACGTCAGCATCCTTCTCGGTTGTACTGAGTATCCGGAGGATATGAACAACAAGAGACAGTAAAAAAGGTTTACATAGGGTCTTAATCTAAAAAGAAACCTTTGAGCGGGTCCCTGTTGCACGTCTGCGCCTGTGTCTCCGTTGTGCCGTATCCTGGAAGGGTGTAGCATGATTATCATCTGTAAAAGAGAAGAACTTAGGTGAAAGTTGTCGTGCGAAAAATTGGTTATTCTCAATAAACCATTAAAATTCAAGATAAGTAAAGTTGAGCCAAACTAGCCCTGTTTACACGCGGGAAGCCCCTGGTACCGTCTATGAGGGTATAAACATCAAACCAATCTCGGGTCTATCTAAGATGTTATAGCTAGTAATGCGCCCGACTCGTCTAGCCGTGTCCGCGGTCTTGACGACCGATCATTTATTCTGGTTGGAGGGGTCGTTTTAGTGTTCGGCTGTTAAAGCCGTCGCACCTTCTTCCGCGCATAAGGAACATCCAATATTTCCGCTAATTGTGATGATGGCACGTGGACCGGGCATCTTAAGCTTGAGATAAGCGTAATGTGGTAGTGCATTAAAACGAGCAAAAGCTGCTCTTACGAGTAGTGCTTGATAGCCACTTCAGAATGGAGCGTGTCGAAGGTTAACTTTTCGCTTCGGAAGTTGTCGGGAGAACCAAATACAACCTCGAGTATTAGAGAGCCTGTGAAGTGGGCCTCTGGGCTTGGTATTACTCCCTTGAAGGTAGTATTACTGTGGTTGAATTTTGTCGGGTCTATCCCCATTTTGCGGACTGTGTCCTGATATATCAGATTTGGACTACTGCCGCTGTCCATAAGGACTCGTGTGAGATGGTATCCGTTTATTATTGGGTCTAACACCAAGGCGGCCAATCCTTCGTGCCGGATGCTTGTCAGGTGATCCCTGCGATCAAAAGTGATCGGGCAGGCCAACCAGGGGTTGAACTTAGGGGTGACGGGCTCTACGGCACGTGTGTCTCGGAGTGCATGTTTGCTTCTCCTCTTCGTCACGTGGATCATGTTCACTGTTTTGACCTCTGGTGGGAATTTTTTCTGTCCCCCAGTGCTTTGCTGGCGAGGCTCGTCCTCGTCTTCACTTGGTGTCTC
Organism: Aegilops umbellulata; assembly: GCA_032464435.1. Taxonomy (NCBI): domain Eukaryota; kingdom Viridiplantae; phylum Streptophyta; class Magnoliopsida; order Poales; family Poaceae; genus Aegilops; species Aegilops umbellulata. Next base: position 230,715,078 of record CP136060.1, read on the forward strand.
TCTCCCCTTGTGTTCAGCGTTTAGCTTACCGGCCTGCTTGAAGACCCAACATTCTCTGTGGGTGTGATTTGCAAGTTTATCGGGGGTGCCATCAATCTGACATAGTTTGTCTAGAATCTTATTTAGGCCAGACGGTCCATCTCTGCTGCCTTTGAAAGGCTTTTTCCGCTGACCCGGTCGAGAGCCCCTGAATCCGGCGTTTACCACCGTGCTATCTGGGCTGCCTTCTTTATTTCGACGCTTGCTTTTACTACGTCGTGGTTTTCCATTGCCATCCTTGACTTCGGATGTGCCTGGTTCGCTGGTACTAGTACGGGCTAGCCAGCTATCTTCGCCCGCGCAAAAGCGGGTCATGAGACTTGTCAGGGCTGCCATTGTTCTCGGTTTTTCTTGGCCGAGGTGTCTGGCGAGCCATTGGTCTCGGATGCTGTGTTTGAAAGCTGCTAAGGCTTCAGCATCCGGGCAGTCCATGATTTGGTTCTTCTTAGTGAGAAATCTGTTCCAAAGCTTTCGTGCTGACTCTCTGGGCTGTTGAATTATATGACTTAAATCGTCTGCATCCGGAGGTCGGACATAGGTCCCTTGAAAATTAGCCCGAAAAGCATCCTCAAGTTCCTCCCAACTTCCAATTGAGTTTTCGGGGAGGCTTTTTAGCGAGTGCCGAGCTGGCCCTTCCAGCTTGAGAGGCAAGTACTTGATGTCGTAGAGATCGTTTTCGCGAGCCATATGGATATGGAGGATAAAGTCCTCAATCCAGACCCCAGGGTCTGTGGTTCCGTCGTACGCCTCTATGTTCACTGGTTGAATCCTTCTGAAAATTCGTGGTCCAGCACCTCGCGGCACCCCTGTATTTTGATGTGTCATGGCGTTCTAACGGTTGTAGTGTTCGGTTTTGGTTGTCCGCTGATGTTGGAAATATGCCCTATAGGCAATAATAAAATGGTTATTATTGTATTTCCTTGTTCATGATAACCGTCTATTGTTCATGCTATAATTGTATTGACTGGAAACCATGATACATGTGTGAATACATAGACCACAACATGTCCCTAGTGAGCCTCTAGTTGACTAGCTCGTTGATCAATAGATGGTTATGGTTTCCTAACCATGCACATTGGATGTCATTGATAACGGGATCACATCATTAGGAGAATGATGTGATGGACAAGACCCAATCCTAAGCATAGCACAAGATCGTGTAGTTCGTCTGCTAGAGCTTTTCTAATGTCAAGTATCATTTCCTTAGACCATGAGATTGTGCAAATCCCGGATACCGTAGGAGTGCTTTGGGTGTGCCAAACGTCACAACGTAACTGGGTGGCTATAAAGGTGCACTACGGGTATCTCCGAAAGTGTCTGTTGGGTTGGCACGAATTGAGACTGGGATTTGTCACTCTGTATGACGGAGAGGTATCTCTGGGCCCACTCAGTAATGCATCATCATAATGAGCTCAATGTGACCAAGTGGTTGATCACGGGATCATGCACTACGGTACGAGTAAAGTGACTTGCCGGTAACGAGATTGAACGAGGTATTGGGATACCGACGATCGAATCTCGGGCAAGTAACGTACCGATTGACAAAGGGAATTGTATACGGGATTGCTTGAATCCTCGACATCGTGGTTCATCCGATGAGATCATCTTGGAACATGTGGGAGCCAACATGGGTATCGAGATCCCGCTGTTGGTTATTGGCCGGAGTGTTGTCTCGGTCATGTCTGCATGTTTCCCGAACCCGTAGGGTCTACACACTTAAGGTTCGATGACGCTAGGGTTATTAGGAAGACTTGTATGTGATTACCGAATGTTGTTCGGAGTCCCCGATGAGATCCCAGATGTCACGAGGAGTTCCGGAATGGTCCGAAGGTAAAGATTTATATATGGGAAGTCCTATTTTGGCCACCGGAAAATGTTCGGGATTTTTCGGTATTGTACCGGGAAGATTCTAGAAGGTTCTGTAGTGGGGCCCACCTGCATGTGGGGACCCACATGAACGTGGGAAGTGGGGGAAAGGCCCCACACCCCTGATCAAGGTGCAACAAGATCCCCCATTAGAAGGAATAAGATCATATCCCAAAGGGATAAGATCAAGATCCCTAAAAAAGGGGGATAACAATCGGTGGGGAAAGGAAATGATGGGATTTCTTTCCCCCACCTTTGCCAATGCCCCAATGGACTTGGAGGGCAAGAAACCAGCCCCCTCCACCACTATATATAATGGGGAGGCACATGGGAGCCGCACCCCTTCCCAAGGCGCAACCCCTCCCCTCCCCAACACCTTTCCTCCTCCGTTAAGAGCTTGGCGAAGCCCAGCCGGAGTACTGCTGCTCCACCACCACCACACCGTCGTGCTGCTGTTGGAGCTTTCTTCCTCAACCTGTCCCTCCTCCTTGCTGGATCAAGGCGTGGGAGACGTCCTCGCTCCGTACGTGTGTTGAACGCGGAGGTGCCGTCCGTTCGGCGCTAGGATCATCGGTGATTTGGATCACGACGAGTACGACTCCATCAACCCCGTTCTCTTGAATGCTTCCACTCGCGATCTACACGGGTATGTAGGTGCACTCCTCTCCCTCTCATTGCTAGAAGACTCCATAGATTGATCTTGGTGACACGTATGAAAATTTTGAATTATTGCTACGTTCCCCAACAGTGGCATCATGAGCTAGGTCTATGCGTAGTTTCTATGCACTAGTAGAACACAAGTTGTTGTGGGCGTCGATTTTGTCAATTTACTTGCCGTTACTAGTCTTATCTTGATTCGGCGGCATCGTGGGATGAAGCGGCCCGGACCGACCTTACACGTACTCTTACGTGAGACAGGTTACACCGACTGACATGCACTAGTTGCATAAGGTGGCTAGCGTGTGTCTGTCTCTCCCACTTTAGTCGGATCGGATTCGATGAAAAGGGTCCTTATGAAGGGTAAATAGAAATTGGCATATCACGTTGTGGTTTTGGCGTAGGTAAGAAACGTTCTTGCTAAGAAACCTATAGCAGCCACGTAAAAACTTGCAACAACAATTAGAGGACGCCTAACTTGTTTTTGCAGCATATGCCGTGTGATGTGATATGGCCAAAAAGGATGTGATGAATGATATATGTGATGTATGAGATTGATCAGGTTCTTGTAATAGGAATCACGACTTGCATGTCGATGAGTATGACAACCGGCAGGAGCCATAGGAGTTGTCTTAATTTATTTATGACCTGCGTGTCAACATAAACGTCATGTAATTACTTTACTTTATTGCTAAACCGTTAGCCATAGTAGTAGAAGTAATAGATGACGAGACAACTTCATGAAGACACGATGATGGAGATCATGATGATGGAGTTCATGGTGTCATGCCGGTGACGATGATGATCATGGCGCCCTGAAGATGGAGATCAAAAGGAGCAAAATGATATTGGCCATATCATGTCACTATTTGATTGCATGTGATGTTTATCATGTTTTACATCTTATTTGCTTAGAACGACGGTAGATTAAATAAGATGATCCCTTGCAATAATTTCAAGAAAGTGTTCCCCCTAACTGTGCACCGTTGCGAAGGTTCGTTGTTTCGAAGCACCACGTGATGATCGGGTGTGATAGATTCTAACGTTCGAATACAACGGGTGTAAGCCAGATTTACACACGCAATACACTTAGGTTGACTTGACGAGCCTAGCATGTACAGACATGGCCTCGGAACACGGAAGACCGAAAGGTCGAACATGAGTCGTATAGAAGATACGATCAACATGAAGATGTTCACCGATGATGACTAGTCCGTCTCACGTGATGATCAGACACGGCCTAGTTGACTCAGATCATGTATCACTTAGATGACTAGAGGGATGTCTTTCTGAGTGGGAGTTCATTGAATAATTTGGTTAGATGAACTTAATTATCATGAACATAGTCAAAAAGGTCTTTGCAAATTATGTCGTAGCTCACGTTTTGGTTCAACTGTTTTAGATATGTTCCTAGAGAAAATTTAATTGAGAGTTGACAGTAGCAATTATGCGGACTAGGTCCATGAACTAAGGATTGTCCTCATTGCTGCACAGAAGGGCTATGTCCTTAATGCACCGCTCAGTGTGCTGAACCTCGAGCGTCGTATGTAGATGTTGGAAACATCTGACATACACGTTTTGATGAATACGTGATAGTTCAGTGCGTAATACTAACGGTTTAGAATTGTGGCACCAAAGACGTTTTTGAAACGTCGCAGAACATATGAGATGTTCCAAAGACTAAAATTGGAATTTCAGACTAGTGCCACCGTCAAGAGGTATGAGACCTCTGGCAAGCTTCTTAAGCCTGCAAACTAAGGGAGAAAAGCTCAATCATTGAGCATGTGCTCAGATTGTCTGAGTACTACAATCGCTTGAATCGAGTGGGAGTTAATCTTCCAGATGAGATAGTGATGGTTCTCCATAGTCACTGCCACCAAGCTATTGGAGCTTCGTGATGAACTATAGCATATCAGGGATAGACATGATGATCCTTGAGCAACTCGCGATGTTTGACACCGCGAAAGTAGAAATCAAGAAGGAGCATCAATTGTTGATGGTTAAACCACTAGTTTCAAGAAGGGCAAGGGAAAGAAGGGATACCTCATGGAACGGCAAATCAGTTGCTGCTCTAGTGAAGAAACCCAAGGTTGAACACAAACCCGAGACTAAGTGCTTCTGTAATGAGGCGAACGGTCACTGAATAAGAAATACCCTAGATACTCGGTAGATGAGAAGGCTGACAAGGTCGACAGAAGTATATTGGATATAAATTATAATGTGTACTCTACTAGTTCTCCTAGTAGCACCAGGGTATTAAAATACCGGTTCAGTTGCTAAGTGTTAGTAACTCGAAATAAAAGGCTGCAGAATAAACGGAGACTAGCTGAAGGTGAGATGACGATATGTGTTGGAAGTGTTTCCAAGGTTGATGTGATCAAGCATCGCATGCTCCCTCTACCATCTATATTGGTGTTAAACCTAAATAATTGTTATTTGGTGTTTGCATAGACATGATTGGATTATGTTTATCGCAATACGGTTATTCATTTAAGGAGAACAATAGTTACTCTGTTTATTTGAATAACACCATCAATGGTATTGCACCTAAAATGAATGGTTCATTGAATCTCGATCGTAGTGATACACATGTTCATGCCAAAAGATATAAGATAGTAATGATAGTACCACATAGTTGTGTCACTGCCATTTGAGTCATGTTGGTATAAAACGCATGAAGAAGCTCCATGTTGATGGATCTTTGGACTCACTCATTTTTGAAAAGATTGAGACATGCGAACCATGTCTATTGGTAGATATGCATGAAGAAACTCCATACAGATGGATCGTTTTTGAGACATGCAAATCATACCACATGGGCAAGATGACTGAAAGGCCTCGTTTCAGTGAGATGGAACAAGAAAACAACTTGTTGGAAGTAATACATTTTGATGTGTGCAGTCCAATGAGTGCTGAGGCACATAGTGGATATCGTTATGTTCTTACTTCGCAGATGATTTGAGTAGATGCTAAGTATATTTACTTGCTGAAACACAAGTCTGAATTATTGAAAGGTTCAAGTAATTTCAGAGTGAAGTTGAAGATCGTCGTGACAAGAGGATAAAATATCTATGATATGATCATAGAGATGAATATTTGAGTTACGAGTTTGGCACACAATTAAGACAATGTGGAAATTGTTTCACGATTAATACCGCCTGGAACACCATAGTGTGATGGTGTGTCCGAACATCATAGCTGCACCCTATTAGATGTGGTGCATACCATGATGCCTCTTATCGAATTACCACTATCGTTTATGGGTTAGGCATTAGAGACAACCGCATTCAATTTAAATAGGGCACCACGTAATTCCGTTGAGATGACACCGCATGAACTATGGTTTAGAGAAACCTAAGCTGTCATTTCTTAAAAGTTTGGGGCTACGACGCTTATGTGAAAAGGTTTCAGGCTGATAAGCTCGAACCCAAAGTGGATGAATGCATCTTCATAGAATACCCAAAAATAGTTGGGTATACCTCCTATCTCAGATCCGGAAGCAAAATTGATTGTTTCTAGAAACGGGTCCTTTCTTGAGGAAAAGTTTCTCTCGAAAGAATTGAGTGGGAGGATGGTGGAGACTTGATGAGGTTATTGAACCGTCACTTCAACTAGTGTGTAGCAGGGAACAGGAAGTTGTTCCTGTGGCACCTACACCAATTGAAGTGGAAGCTTATGATAGTGATCATGAAACTTCGGATCAAGTCACTACCAAACCTCATAGGTCGACAAGGATGTGTACTACTTCAGAGTGGTACGTAATCCTGTCTTGGAAGTCATGTTGCTAGACAACAATGAACCTATGAGCTATGGAGAAGCGATGGTGGGCCCGGATTCTGACGAATGGCTCGAGGCCATAAAATCCGAGAGAGGATCCATGTATAAAACAAAGTATAGACTTTGAAAGAACTACTTGATGGTCGTAAGGCTGTTGGGTGCAGATGGATTTTAAAAGGAAGACGGACAATGATGGTAAGTGTCACCATTAAGAAAGCTCGACTTGTCGTTAAGATGTTTCCCGACAAGTTCAAGGAGTTGACTACGATGGGACTTTCTCACTCGTAGCGATGCTAAGAGTCTGTTGGAATTAAATTAGCAGTTACTGCATTATTTATGAAATCTTGCAGATAGGATGTCAAAACATTGTTTCCTCGACGATTTTCTTGAGGAAAGGTTGTATGTGATACAACCAGAAAGTTTTTGTCAATCTTGAAAGATGCTAACAAGTATGCAAAGCTCCAGCAATCCTCTAAGGACTGTAGTAAGCATCTCGGAATTGGAATGTACGCTTTGATGAGATTATCAAAGATTTTGGGTTTATACAAAGTTTATGAGAAACTTGTATTTCCAAAGAAGTGAGTGGGAGCACTATATAATTTCTGATGAGTATATGTTGTTGACATATTGTTGATCAAAAATGATGTAGAATTTCTGGAAAGCATGCAGGGTTATTTGGAAAGTGTTTTTCAATGGAGAACCTGGATTAAGCTACTTGAACATTGAGCATCAAGATCTATAAGGATAGATCAAAAACGCTTAATAATACTTTCAAATGAATACATACCATGACAAGATTTTGAAGGAGTTCAAAATAGATCAGCAAAGAAGGAGTTCTTGGCTGTGTTACAAGGTGTGAGTATTGAGTAAGACTCAAGACCTGACCACGGCAGAAGAGAGAGAAAGGACGAAGGTCATCCCCTATGCTTTTGACGTAGGCTCTACAGTATGCTATGCTGCGTACCGCACCTGAAGTGTGCCTTGCCATGAGTCAGTCAAGGGGTACAAGAGTGATCCAGGAATGGATCACATGTCAGCGGTCAAAGTTATCCTTGGTAACTAGTGGACTGAGGAATTTTCTCGACTATGGAGGTGGTAAAAGAGTTCGTCGTAAAGGGTTACGCCGATGCAAACTTTGACACTAATCCAGATTATTCTGAGTAGTAAACTGGATTCATATAGTAGAACAGTTATTTGGAATAGCTCCAAATAGAGCGTGGTAGCTGCATCTAGGAGATGACATAGAGATTTGTAAAGCACACACAGATCTGAAAGATTCAGACCCGCTGACTAATAACCTCTCTCACAAGCGAGATATGATCAAACCCCATGGGTTTTGAATTCATTACAATCACATAGTGATACGAACTAGATTATTGACTCTAGTGCAAGTGGGAGACTGTTGGAAATATGCCCTAGAGGCAATAATAAAATGGTCATTATTGTATTTCCTTGTTCATGATAATCGTCTATTGTTCATGCTATAATTGTATTGACTGGAAACCGTGATACATGTGTGAATACATAGACCACAACATGTCCCTAGTGAGCCTCTAGTTGACTAGCTCGTTGATCAATAGATGGTTATGGTTTCCTAACCATGGACATTGGATGTCATTGATAACGGGATGACATCATTAGGAGAATGATGTGATGGACAAGACCCAATCCTAAGCATAGCACAAGATCGTGTAGTTCGTCTGCTAGAGCTTTTCTAATGTCAAGTATCATTTCCTTAGACCATGAGATTGTGCAACTCCCGGATACCGTAGGAGTGCTTTGGGTGTGCCAAACGTCACAACGTAACTGGGTGGCTATAAAGGTGCACTACGGGTATCTCTAAAAGTGTCTGTTGGGTTGGCACGAGTCGAGACTGGGATTTGTCACTCCGTATGACGGAGAGGTATCTCTGGGCCCACTCGGTAATGCATCATCATAATGAGCTCAATGTGACCAAGTGGTTGATCACGGGATCATGCATTACGGTACGAGTAAAGTGACTTGCCGGTAACGAGATTGAACGAGGTATTGGGATACCGACGATCGAATCTCGGGCAAGTAACGTACCAATTGACAAAGGGAATTGTATACGGGATTGCTTGAATCCTCGACATCGTGGTTCATCCGATGAGATCATCATGGAACATGTGGGAGCCAACATGGGTATCCAGATCCCGCTATTGGTTATTGGCCGGAGAGTTGTCTCGGTCATGTCTGCATGTTTCCCGAACCCGTAGGGTCTACACACTTAAGGTTCGATGACGCTAGGGTTATTAGGAAGACTTGTATGTGATTACCGAATGTTGTTCGGAGTCCCGGATGAGATCCCAGATGTCACGAGGAGTTCTGGAATGGTCCAGAGGTAAAGATTTATATATGGTAAGTCCTATTTTGGCCACCAGAAAATGTTCGGGATTTTTCGGTATTGTAGCGGGAAGATTCTAGAAGGTTCCGTAGTGGGGCCCACCTGCATGTGGGGACCCACATGAACGTGGGAAGTGGGGGCAAGGCCCCACACCCCTGGTCAAGGTGCAACAAGATCCCCCCTTAGAAGGAATAAGATCATATCCCAAAGGGATAAGATCAAGATCCCTAAAAAAGGGGGATAACAATCGGTGGGGAAAGGAAATGATGGGATTTCTTTCCCCCTCCTTTGCCAATGCCCCAATGGACTTGGAGGGCAAGAAACCAGCCCCCTCCACCCCTATATATAATGGGGAGGCACATGGGTGCCGCACCCCTTACCAAGGCGGAGCCCCTCCCCTCCCCAACACCTCTCCTCCTCCGTTAAGAGCTTGGCGAAGCCCTGCCGGAGTACTGCTGCTCCACCACCACTACACCGTCGTGCTGCTGTTGGAGCTTTCTTCCTCAACCTCTCCCTCCTCCTTGCTAGATCAAGGCGCGGAGATGTCCTTGCTCCGTACGTGTGTTGAACGCGGAGGTGCCATCCGTTCGGCGCTACGATCATCGGTGATTTGGATCACGACGAGTACAACTCCATCAACCCCGTTCTCTTGAACACTTCCGCTCGCGATCTACAAGGGTATGTAGATGCACTCCTCTCCCTCTTGTTGCTAGAAGACTCCATAGATTGATCTTGGTGACACATAGGAAAATTTTGAATTATTGCTACGTTCCCCAACAGCTGGAACGCGTTTCCTTGATCTGTAGATGGATCTGGTCGCGCCGGTCTTCTGATGCAAGTCCTCCCGTGAATCGTGTGCTGACCTATGTGCGGCCTTGTTAGCCGATCTATCGCGGACACAAGGTGGTTGATCCGACCGGTCGGCCGTCTTATTTTTAGGCTGTGTGGGCTCTAAGGCCTCATCATCAAATTCAGGCAACAGCTTGCGCTTTGGATAGCTCTCTGTGTGGTAACTACCACCATAGTTTTCTTCATTGTCGAGCACTTTGTTCCATCTACTGTTGAGCGTATTCTGCGCAGCCTTAAGCCTTTGCTTCTGCTTCTTCAGACTCCTCGCGGTAGAAATAGGCCTTCTGCAGAGGTTCTCTTGTTCCAAGTGCCTTTCCGGGATGATGTGTGCATCTTCGTCCGGACTGTTTTCCTCTCCGGAGGGAGGTTGATGAGCTTTATCCTCAGCGTCGTCGTGCTCGGACAGCGGATCCGTACTATGTTCGCCGTTTGCTGGTTCATCCTGCTCTGCCGTTGCGTCAATGTGGTCGTCGTTTCCTCTGGAGTCGACTGGGGTGTTATTTTCTCTTGCGCTGTTATCGTTGTTTTTGCCGAGGCGGGATTTGGAGCAGCGCCTCCAACGCTTTGTTTGCTTCTCGAGGGAGCTATCCTTCGCTGCATCCTTCCGTTCCTCGTCATTATTTTCTTTGGGTGTGTCTATCATGTATATGTCATGTGATGAAGTGGTTGTCCAGCGCCCTGTGGCCGATGGTTCCTCTTCTTCTCCTGCATCGTCGTCCATGCCGTCGATGTCTTCGGAGTCGAAATCGAGCATATTGGTTAAATCGTCGATAGTGGCTACTAAGTGGGTGGTGGGTGGGGAGCGAATTTTTTCGTCGTCCACATCCCATTCTAGCTGGACATAGTTCGGCCAGGGTTCTGTTGACAAGGAGAGGTACCTTAATTAATTTAGCACATCTCAGAAAGGCGAGTGCTGAAAGATATCCGCGGAGGTAAACCCCGTGATCGGTGCCCAATCGGTTTCGATGGGCACGGACACAAGACGCTCAGAGTCCGTGGCCGGGGACGAATCCAATGATTCGGCAACACGGGTCTCGTGGGAGGTGAAGTCAGTATTCGGCTCTATCACCGCTGAGAGTGCGGCTTTCATGGCAGGGTCTATCCACCCGTCCTTCGATGGTGCAATTTGTGCCGGATTAAGGGCCGGAGTAGTTGCGGGCGTGATCTCCCAAACACTGTCCGACGGCAGAGCTAAATCATGCTCGTCATGATCGTGCGGTGCACCTAACATGGGCTCGAGTCCGCCAAAGATCAAGTCTCCGCGGATGCCGGCAGTGTAGTTCAAGTTTCCAAATCTGACCTGATGGCCTGGGGCGTAGCTTTCAATCTGCTCCAGATGGCCAAGCGAATTGGCCCGCAGTACGAAGCCGCTGAATACGAAGATCTGTCCGGGGAGGAAAACCTCACCCCGGATCGCATCGTTACCGATGATCGAAGGAGCCATCAAGCCTTACGGTGACGGCACAGTGGAACTCTCAATGAAAGCACCAATGTCGGTGTCAAGACCGGCGGATCTTGGGTAGGGGGTCCCGAACTGTGCATCTAAGGCGGATGGTAACATGAGGCGGGGGACACAATGTTTACCTAGGTTCGGGCCCTCTCGATGGAGGTAATACCCTACTTCCTGCTTGATTGATCTTGATGATATGAGTATTGCAAGAGTTGATCTACCACGAGATCGTAGAGGCTAAACCCTAAAAGCTAGCCTATGGTATGATTGTTGTTATCCTACGGACTAAACCCTCTGGTTTATATAGACACCGGAGGAGACTAGGGTTACATAGAGTCGGTTACAAGGGAGGAGATCTACATATCCGTATTGCCAAGATTGCCTTCCAGGCCAAGGAGAGTCCCATCCGGACACGGGACGAAGTCTTCAATCTTGTATCTTCATAGTCCAACAGTCCGGCTAAAGTATATAGTCCGGCCATCCGAGGACCCCCTAATCCAGGACTCTCTCACAAGCTCATCTACAACAGCACCAAGAGTAGCTAATTATTCAAAACATAAACCACTAAAGCAAAAACTAATTGGACCAAAGGAGGAGTCACATACCAAGTAGCAATCCCCCAAAACAGTTTCAGAAACGGAGCTTCGAGCAAAGAGATCGAAATCCGCGGGTTTGAGATCAAGAACACCAGAGAGGGAGCAATGGTGAATTTTTTCTAGAGGTAGGTGATGACATGGGCTAAAGAGATAAGTGAGGGGTCCCACATGGGGACCACAACCCACCAGGGCGTGCCTGGGGCTGCTGGCGAGCCCAGGTGGGTTGTGCCTACCTGGTGCACCGCCCTCTGGTGTTATTTGCACTAAAAATTCAGAAATATTAAAGAAAAATCATATTAAATTTCCAGGACATTCTAAGAACTTTTATTTTGGGTCATTTTTTATTGCATGGAAAATCCAGAAATTAGGTTAAACATGGCATTTTATTTTATTTAATTAAGAAAAATAGAAAATAAAAGGTAAGGAAAGAAGGCGGTGCCGACTAGATTCATCGACTTCATGCCTCCCAAAGTGATCCATTAATAAGGTTGATCAAGTCTTATTAACAACCACCTTCGATTAGCATGAAATCGAAGTATTTCCGTAAAACACTAAGTTACCTCAACGGGGATATGCATGTCCCCAACAACAACTATATCATATTTCTTTTTGGCGGTAGGTAAAGGTGTTTGAAAACTTCCAACAATGAGTGTCGGAGATTTTTCAATAACATTAATACCATTCACTTGGAATTGTTTCTTCGGAAAGTGCACCATATCCTCATTACCACTGAAATTAAAAGTGACCTTGCTTTTTGTCAGGACCCCGATCCTAAGTCACACCGATCTAGCATGTAACACATCATATCACTTTGCGGCCTCACGCACGGTATTCCCACGGGTGCCACCTTACCTGGCCCGGGACCGTTTGCGCCTTTTGGCTCGCGTATATGATAGTGTCGCTAGCATCCATATGGCAAAGAACCCGGGCCGACATGACTAGTCGTGAACCCAAAGTGGCACTAACTTACAGGGACAAGCATACATGAAACAACATCAAGCATGTCGGTCAGCAGCGTGTGAATCCGGGCTGCAGCACTGGGCTAACAGGACTCCCGGAACCCGGGCTGTAGCAGGCTAGGCAGGACTCCGGATGTCACCGCGTGACATTTCCCCGAAGGGACAGACACAGGAACGAAGTGAATCACATGCCGGCCAGTCAAGTGTTCTGAAGTAGTAGTGCTGGGCTAGCAGGACTCCGGTGAACCGGGCTGTAGCGGACTACCATGGATCATGGAAGCACAAGACTACATTTCCCCATAAGAGAGGCTACCAAGGATAAACAACTAGGTTGTCGGATCCCACACATACCAAGCATTTCAATCATACACACAATATTGAAAGCACAAGTGCTCTCCAGGTGGTTTTGGTAATTAATGTCAACATATCTCTTGTTCGACTAATACTTTTATCTAGTATATTTCAGATAAGTTCAACAATGGAGTGGCATGGACTAAAGGTTGTGGGAACTCCTTCAAGATGCTAAGGACAAAGGATTGGCTAAAGCTTCAAGCTCAGGACTCTTCATTTCACACTTTTAGTGATCCAAGATCACATTGAGTCCATAGGAAAAGCCAATACTATTAAGAAGGGATGAGGTGTTGCTTAATGAGCCTTTTGCTCCATGTGCTTGATGATATGCTCCAAAACCCTCAGCTACTTTCCTATTTCCACATATGACCTAAACCCAAAGTCAAACTCGGTCCTACCGATTCTTTCTATCCGGCGCCACCGAGTTTCACATGTCATAAGCCACTACCAAACCCTAGCAAATCGGTTCTACCGATAGGGATCTCGGTCTCACCGAGATGGGATTGCAATCTCACTGTGTATGTCCGTTGTCAAAATCCGTCTCACCGATTTTAGGCAATCGGTACTACCGAGATTACAATGTAAACTCTCTGGTTAACTCATTACCAAAATCGGTCTTACCGAGTTTAGTAATCGGTCCCACCGAGTTTACCTGACCAACTCTCTGGTTAGCTTATTACCAAAATCGGTCTCACGAGATTACGTTATGCCCTAACCCTAACCATATCGGTCCTACCGAGTCGCATGTCAGTCCCACCGAAAATCTCTAACGGTCACTAGGTTTACCTTTTCGGTCCGACCGAGTTTGTTGATTCGGTCCCACCGAGACTGGTAAATTGTGTGTAACGGTTGGATTTTGTGTGGAGGCTATGTATACCCCTCCACCTCCTTTTCATTCGTGAAGAGAGCCATCAGAACACATCTACACTTCCAACTCATGTGTTCTGAGAGAGAACTTCCTACCCTTGTGTTGAGGCCAAGATATTCCATTCCTACCATATGAATCTTGATCTCTAGCCTTCCCCAAGTTGCTTTCCACTCAAATCTTCTTTCCACCAAATCCAAATCCTGTGAGAGAGAGTTGAGTGTTGGGGAGACTATCATTTGAAGCACAAGAGCAAGGAGTTCATCATCAACACACCATTTGTTACTTCTTGGAGAGTGGTGTCTCCTAGATTGGCAAGGTGTCACTTGGGAGCCTCCGACAAGATTGTGGAGTTGAACCAAGGAGTTTGTAAGGGCAAGGAGATCGCCTACTTCGTGAAGATCTACCGCTAGTGAGGCAAGTCCTTCGTGGGCGATGGCCATGGTGGGATAGACAAGGTTGCTTCTTCATGGACCCTTCGTGGGTGGAGCCCTCCGTGGACTCGCGCAACCGTTACCCTTCGTGGGTTGAAGTCTCCATCAACATGGATGTAGGATAGCACCACCTATCCGAACCACGGGAAAAACATCCATGCCTCCAATTGCGTTTGAATTCTCCAAACCCTTCCCTTTACATTCTTGCAAGTTGCATGCTTTATATTCCGCTGCTCATATACTCTTTGCATGCTTGCTAGATATGTATTGTGTATGTTGAAATTGTGCCTAAAACTCCACTCAAACCGAAAAAGCTTAAAAACTGTAACTTTAGCACTAAGTGTCTAATCACCCCCCCTCTAGACACACCTACTTCTAGATCCTACAAGTGGTATCAGAGCTTTGATCTCCATTGCCTTGGTTTAATCACCATTGGAGGAAGATGGATGTGTCTACTTTAGCGAGTCTTAGACATAGAGTGCCTATTCTTGATGGAGAGTATTTTCATGAGTGGAAAAATGAGATGCTTGTGATTTTCAATCAATATCATTTAAACAAGTATATTGCTTGTCCTTGTGCACCTCATGTTGATCCTATGCATCCCACTCTAGATGAAGATATTGACATGATTCGCAATCTTAGAACCCTTGAGCTCATTATTAGAGGATTGCCCAAATACTTGATTGCTAGTTTACCTACTCTAAATTGTGCCTATACTATATGGAAATTTCTTGAGGAACGATTCCCCGATTATTCTTTGAAAAATTTGGATGAAATTCTCCATAAATCTATTGCCATGAGTAAGATGAACTCTAGTGATCCTAGTTTTGGTAATTGTCTATTTGAGCTTACCAATCTCATGCGTGCTAAAGGAAATGTTGGAATCATTGGTGATATCATAACCGAATCCATAATAATTCATAAAAGTGACCACTTTAATGATCATTTATCTAATGAACTACCCTCTCTAGGATATGATCAATCATAAGATGATGTTGAACATGGATACTATGATGAAGATGATGATAGTGACTCCGATCTTGATGATGCAATGAGACACTTTGGTCTTATTGATAATCTTCGAGGATATGTGTCAGGAGGAAAGGAATGGGTTCTCGACAGTGGATGTACTGATCATATGACCGGAGATGAAGAGATGTTCCGTGAGCTTGCTGAAAATGACGGCCCTCGAAAATATGTCACCTTTGGTGATAATTCAAAGGGTAAAGTGGTTGGCCTTGGTAAGGTGGCCATCTCACACGATAGCTCCATTCAAAATGTCATGCTCGTTGAATCTCTTGGGTACAACTTACTTTCAGTATCTAGACTTGCTGATTTCGGTTTGAATGTCCTATTTACTGAGGTAGATTGCCAAGTGTTTCGTCGAGATAATCATAAAATGGTCTTTACCGGTATACATAGAGGTGACCTTTACATTGTCGATTTCTCTAAAAAGGCACAACCTAAAACTTGCTTCATTGCTAAATCATCAAAAGGTTGGTTATGGAATAGACGACTAGATCACGTTGGCATGAGAAACCTTGACAAGCTTATTAAAGGAAATCATATCCTTGGAGTTAATGATGTCATATTTGATAAGGATAGACTTTGTAGTTCTTGTCAAGTAGGTAAACAGGTTGGAGGAAGGCATCCCGTGAAGAACATCATGACCACAAGGAGGCCACTCGAGCTACTTCACATGGATCTTTTTGGTCCCAATGCCTACAAGAGTCTCGGTGGAAATTCTTTTGGTCTAGTTATAGTTGATGATTTTTCAAGATTTACGTGGGTGTTCTTTCTTGATGATAAATCGCAGGTCCAAAAGATCTTCAAAAACTTTGCTAGGAAGGCCCAAAATCAGTTTGACGTGAAGATCAAGAAGGTTCGGAGTGACAACGGAACGGAATTCAAGAACGCAAATGTGGATACCTTTCTTGACGAAGAAGGGATTTCACATGAGTTCTTGGCTACGTACACACCTCAACAAAATGGAGTTGTTGAGAGGAAGAACCGGACGCTCATCGAAATGGCGAGAACGATGCTTGATGAGTACAAGACGCCAAAGCACTTTTGGGCAGAAGCGGTTGAGACAGCTTGTCATGCAACAAATCGCTTGTATCTTCACAAGCTACTGGGCAAGACGGCATACGAGCTCCTCACCGGTAACAATCCCCAAGTTGGATACTTTCGAGTATTCGGCTCAAAGTGCTACATTCTAGATAAGCATCGTCGTTCAAAGTTTGCTCCTAAATCTCATGAGGGTTTCCTACTTGGTTATGGCTCAAACTCCCACACTTACCGTGTCTACAACTCTTTCACCCGAAAGGTTGAAGAAACGGTAGATGTGAAGTTTGATGAATCTAATGGCTCGCAAGTAGAGCAACTGCCAATTGATGTAGGAGACAAAGACCCTTCAGAAACAATCCAAGACTTGTCTATTGGCAAAACTCGTCCAATGGATGTGAAGGAGAATACCTCATCCGTCCAAGTGGAAGCTTCTACTTCACGACAAGGTGAACCAAGAATCGACATGGAGGCATACACAAGTGGGACACACCAAGATGAAGGAAATGAGGAAGTGCATCAAGACGAACATCAACAATCTCCTTCTCCACCACGACAAGAGAACGACAACGCCAACAATGAAGAAGGCCAAGAAGAAGAACAAGATGAAGAAGATGTTCAACGAAGACCCAAGCAAAAGCTCTCACGAGTTCGAGCAAGAATTGCCAAAGATCATCCCGTCGAGCAAATCTACAATGATATCCAAACCGGGAGAATTACTCGCTCAAAAACTCGTTTAGCTAACTTTTGTGAAAACTATTCATTCATCTCTAGCATTGAACCTATGAAGGTCGAAGAAGCATTGGAAGATCCGGATTGGATAAACGCTATGCATGAAGAGCTACACAACTTTGAGAGAAACCAAGTTTGGACATTGGTTGAGAAGCCCGACAACAACCACAACATCATTGGTACCAAATGGGTGTTTCGCAATAAGCAATATGAAGATGGACAAGTAGTTCGCAACAAAGCACGTCTCGTCGCCTAAGGATACACACAAGTCGAAGGTATGGACTATGGTGAGACATATGCTCCCGTTGCTAGAATTGAGTCCATTCGCGTCCTACTTGCCTATGCTAATCACCATAATATCACCTTGTACCAAATGGATATTAAAAGTGCTTTTCTAAATGGTGAAATAGAGGAGGAAGTTTATGTCAAGCAACCTCCCGGCTTTGTCAATCCTAAGAAACCTAATCATGTTTACAAACTTCACAAAGCTCTTTATGGTCTTAAACAAGCTCCTAGAGCATGGTATAAATGCTTGACCAAATTCCTTATTGCAAGTGGTTTTGAAATTGGAAAAATTGATTCCACACTTTTTACTAAAAGAGTTAATGGAGAACTATTTGTATGCCAAATTTATGTTGATGATATCATATTTGGTTCAACTAACCCTCTCTTTAGTGAAAAGTTTGGAAAGCTTATGTCAGAGAAGTTTGAGATGTCTATGATGAGTGAACTCAAATTCTTTCTCGGTTTGCTAATCAAGAAAACTAAGGAAGGTACATTTGTCTCTCAAACGAAGTACACCAAAGACTTATTAAAGAAGTTCAATATGCAAGAATGCAAAGGTATGCCTACACCCATGCCTACTAGTGGACATAATGACTTGACCAAAGATGGTGAACCAGTTGATCAAAAGGTCTATCGCTCTATGATTGGTTCATTGTTATACCTATGTGCTTCACGTCCCGACATTATGCTAAGTGTGTGCATGTGTGCACGATATCAAGCTGCTCCTAAAGAATGTCATCTTAAGGCTGTGAAAAGGATAGTGAGATACCTAAACCATACACCAAATTTTGGCATTTGGTATCCTAAGAGGTCCTCTTTTGATCTTGTTGGATATTCCGACTCGGATTATGCCGGAGACCAGGTTGATAGAAAGTCCACTTCGGGTACTTGTCAATTTCTTGGTAGATCTCTTGTGTCTTGGTCCTCCAAGAAACAAAACTCGTTATCCTTATCTACAGCCGAAGCGGAGTACATTGCCGCTGGTTCGTGTTGTGCTCAATTACTTTGGATGACCCAAACTTTTAAAGATAATGGGGTTTATGTGAAACATGTTCCATTGCTATGTGACAATGAAAGTGCTATCAAAATTGGTCATAATCCAGTGCAACATTCTCGAACTAAGCATATTGAAGTTCGTCATCATTTCATTCGAGACCATGTCGCTAAGGGTGACATTGATCTTAAGCATGTTCGCACCGATAAGCAATTAGCGGATATATTCACTAAACCACTTGATGAGAAAGTGTTTTGCAGGCTGAAAGGAGAATTGAATATCATTGATGCTTCGAACTTGGAGTAGAAACTCCATTGGATACATGCGAGATATGAGCTTATGGCCAATCCATGATATATCTCTTATGATGACTATCTTATGTCTTGGATATATTTGTATCTTGCATGATATCTAACCCATGTAGGTACTTGGTTGAATCAAATTCTATGAGATTGCAACTCACTCACATCTTGAGCAATCTCTACATCACCAAGTCTCTACACAACGGTGGATGACGACAAGGAAGCACGAAACCATTCAAACATATCCTTTGACAAATTCTATGTTGAGCTTCATGATTGTCATTTTTGGATATACAAGTGCTTTTCCTTGCAAGAACTAACCCATGTAGGTAGATGAACTCAAATTCCAAGTGGTGCTCCCAACTCTTGATGAGCTACATCAACCTTGAGCACCCACATAAGTTCCACTACATGAGCAAGACTCACACCACCACCCAAGGTATGATATTCCATCTTAGAGAAGCCTTACTCAAAGTCATGAGTCAAAGCAACTCAACAAGATGAGAATACATCAAGATGCTTAAACGAAAAATGGTAACCCCATTTTGAGCTTAAACGATGAGTATGACCTATGATCAAGTGTTCTCACTTGACTCCTAAGTCAATATACTCTAACATAGGTGACTATGTCACCGCCCAATTCTAAATGAAGTTCTCTTGTGTTTTCTCTTCTTTGTGTGTTATTGCATTAGTCCCTTGCATATTTGTTTCCCTCTTTATAAAAAAACACTTCATCTAGAACTCTCATTTTTTTATTTCTGCATAAAATTCCTTGCAAATCTTTCAGTTAATTCATTGCAAATCTTTGTGAGATCTTATTTGCCTAGTGAGCTGAGGTGACAAGTGTTTTCTCTGTAGTGAACTCGGTTTCACCGAATAGTAATTCTCGGATCAACCGAATTCCTTCGGTACCACCGAAACATGCCACTCGGTGCCACCGATTTCGCAACAGGAAAAACAGTTTGCCACTTATTTTATATTTCTTCTGATCCAGCTCCACTCGATGAATCTTATCCTCTACAAGCATCACAGTTTTATTCATTGCTTTGTGCTGGATCTCAAGAACCAAACCTATTCGACAGATTCCAGAAAAACCTTCTTGGAAATTGATGTCAAAGGGGGAGAGAGAGATCACATCAAAGCTTATCATCTTCAAAGGAGAAAGTATTAAGGGGGAGAAAGAGATCTCCAGGGGAGAGAAAACTCAAGGATCCCAGATGCGCCACATGTCTTTTTGGGGGAAAGACATGTTCATATGTGCTCATTTGCATTATGTTCTATTTATACATATATTTCAGCTCTGATCTTCTGTTCCCTATCTTCTCCCAATCCCATGTCAAATTCAGGGGGAGAAAGACATCTAAGGGAAAGAAATCATTCAAATTCATTGCATATCTTTACTCTTGGGGACATGGCTAATCCAATGTGGTACCTTGTACTCACTCTTTACATGTCATCCCAGTATTGGTATTCTTGTGTTTTCCGTTGGTTTGCTCTGGCCATTGGATGTACCTGTGTTATCTAACCTTGTTTGTGCAGGTTCATTCATCCTAAGCCAACTTAAGACTACAAGGTAAGTATATGTATCAGAATCATGAGTATGAGGAATTCTTGCTCTTGTACATACTGTTTGCAAGAAGGACTCATAAGCATGAAGGTATTTCTCTTAATAATCTTTTGCTCTGATGCATATGGCCAAGATACATGTAACACATTGTCTACTCTGTCATGATTATGCTCTCACATGCTTCTATATTCTGTATTCACATGATTGCATACATGTAGGGGGAGCCTATGTTTGTTACATGTCCTTCCAAAGCTTTACTTGCTATTATTTGTATCTTTATTTAAAGCTTTGATGTATGATGCCATCAATTACCAAAAAGGGGGAGATTGAAAGCACAAGTGCTCTCCAGGTGGTTTTGGTAATTAATGTCAACATATCTCTTGTTGGACTAATACTTTTATCTAGTATATTTCAGATAAGTTCAACAATGGAGTGGCATGGACTAAAGGTTGTGGGAACTCCTTCAAGATGCTAAGGACAAAGGATTGGCTAAAGCTTCAAGCTCAGGACTCTTCATTTCACACTTTTAGTGATCCAAGATCACATTGAGTCCATAGGAAAAGCCAATACTATTAAGAAGGGATGAGGTGTTGCTTAATGAGCCTTTTGCTCCATGTGCTTGATGATATGCTCCAAAACCCTCAGGTACTTCCCCATTTCCACATATGACCTAAACCCAAAGTCAAACTCGGTCCTACCGATTCTTTCTATCCGGCGCCACCGAGTTTCACATGTCATAAGCCACTGCCAAACCCTAGCAAATCGGTTCTACCGATAGGGATCTCGGTCTCACCGAGATGGGATTGCAATCTCACTATGTATGTCCATTGTCAAAATCGGTCTCACCGATTTTAGGCAATCGGTACTACCGAGATTACAATGTAAACTCTCTGGTCAACTCATTACCAAAATCGGTCTTACCGAGTTTAGTAATCGGTCCCACCGAGTTTACCTGACCAACTCTCTGGTTAGCTTATTACCAAAACCGGTCTCACCGAGTTTGTGTAATCGGTCTCACCGAGATTACGTTATGCCCTAACCCTAACCATATCGGTCCTACCGAGTCGCATGTCAGTCCCACCGAAAATCTCTAACGGTCACTAGGTTTACCTTTTCGGTCCGACCGAGTTTGTTGATTCGGTCCCACCGAGACTGGTAAATTGTGTGTAACGGTTGGATTTTGTGTGGAGGCTATGTATACCCCTCCACCTCCTTTTCATTCGTGAAGAGAGCCATCAGAACACATCTACACTTCCAACTCATATGTTCTGAGAGAGAACTTCCTACCCTTGTGTTGAGGCCAAGATATTCCATTCCTACCATATGAATCTTGATCTCTAGCCTTCCCCAAGTTGCTTTCCACTCAAATCTTCTTTCCACCAAATCCAAATCCTGTGAGAGAGAGTTGAGTGTTGGGGAGACTATCATTTGAAGCACAAGAGCAAGGAGTTCATCATCAACACACCATTTGTTACTTCTTGGAGAGTGGTGTCTCCTAGATTGGCTAGGTGTCACTTGGGAGCCTCCGACAAGATTGTGGAGTTGAACCAAGGAGTTTGTAAGGGCAAGGAGATCGCCTACTTCGTGAAGATCTACCGCTAGTGAGGCAAGTCCTTCGTGGGCGATGGCCATGGTGGGATAGACAAGGTTGCTTCTTCGTGGACACTTCGTGGGTGGAGCCCTCCGTGGACTCGCGCAACCGTTACCCTTTGTGGGTTGAAGTCTCCATCAACGTGGATGTAGGATAGCACCACCTATCCGAACCACGGGAAAAACATCCGTGTCTCCAATTGCGTTTGAATTCTCCAAACCCTTCCCTTTACATTCTTGCAAGTTGCATGCTTTATATTCCGCTGCTCATATACTCTTTGCATGCTTGCTAGATATGTATTGTGTATGTTGAAATTGTGCCTAAAACTCCACTCAAACCGAAAAAGCTTAAAAACTGCAACTTTAGAACTAAGTGTCTAATCACCCCCCCCCCTCTAGACACTCCTACTTCTAGATCCTACAAATATGCTCCATATGTGTAAATACAACATGGCATCACAACATAACTCTACGACTCAAGTACTTTATTCAATAGGCTCCGAGGAGCGAGATATTACAAACATGGGTCTCATGACCCAACATTCAGAGCATACAAGTCAAAGCACATGCGTAAGCTTAACATGTCTGAGTACAGACATCTACAAATGAAAAAGGCTGAGAAGCCTGACTATCTACCAGATCCTGCCGAGGGCACAAGATCGTAGCTGAGGTAACAAGCTAAACGTCGAAGTCCACACGGAACTACTAGTGAGACTGGTGTCTCTCTGCAGAACATAAAATAGGCAAACGTGAGTACAAATGTACCCAGCAAGACTTACATCAGAACTAGCTACATATGCATCAGTATCAATAAAGGGGGGTGGTGGAGTTTGACTGCAGCAAGCCAGCTTTGACTCAGTGGCTAACCTGAACTACGACTACAAGTAACTCTTTTGAGGTGGCGCACACGAGTCCACGTATTCACCATATCAATACACCACTATGGATCCGCTCCCGTCTTCCTACGGGAACGCCATCCATAGCACTCACGCTTATCTTGCGCATTTTAGAGTATCGACTTTCACTTGTCTATGAACTATGCAAGGGGTCCAAGTTTCCATATCCGAGGAATCCGGCTATTCGAATAGATAATGATAACCCTACAGGGGTGTACTTCTTCACACACGCTCTCGCCACTTACCACCATGTACATGTCATGTACATTGGCAACCTTCAAGCGGAAGCCTGGAGAGGGAGTCAGCCACGACCTGACTAACCACACAAGTCTCTCATCCAGGTTTATCGCATATTCGGGTTCCATCCGCAAGGAGATCCGACCAGGGTGTCGCTCACGGCCCCAAACGATGTGTACAGGGTTCCAAGCCCACCAAACGGGCGACGCTTGGTCTACCCGGCCATGGTGCCTAGTCTGTCCCAAGCCCACCTGTACCGGGTGCCACTTGGTAGACTACTAACACTACATACAAACACCAGAAACTAGTTGCAACTCCTGGACAGAGATCAAGTTGATTAATAAGTCGAGAGGGGTCGAGTTACCGGAATCCAATGTGTGGTAGTAACTGTTCATGGATCACAAACACAGAACTCAGTTCCTGAGGACGGTTTCAATGAGACAACACACCATGTACTCCTACATGGCCTCTCACTGCTACCTTTACCTAATCGTTTTCACACACTTAGCTCTCAACAGTAGGACATGTTCACAACTTTCCAATTCATCCCCGGTGAATCAGACCTGACACAACTCTAAGCAATAGCAGGCATGACAAACAAACATGAATGAGTAGGCACATCAGGGCTCAATCAACTCCTACTCATGCTAGTGGGTTTCATCTATTTACTGTGGCAATGACAGGTCATGCAGAGGAAAGGGGTTCAACTACCGCCGCATGTAACAGTTGAATCGTTGTTGTCCTAATGCAAAAAAAAGAGAGAAGGAGCGAGAGAGTGGGATTGTATCGGAATGAACAAGGGGGTTTTGCTTGCCTCGCACTTCTAAAGATAGTATAGTTCTTCATTGGTGTCATTGATCACATCGTCGAAACGCGTCTATCGAGAGGGGGCAATACCGGCAACTGAGAAAGAAACACAATCAATGCAATGCACAATATGATGCATGCTCATGACATGCTAATATGAGTGTCTTGGCCTAATGCAACTACAACCAGATTGGTTTGGGTCATTTTGAACCAAAGTTTCAATCCCAAACTCAAATTATGAATTTAAATAGTGCATTATCATGTTTTGATATAAATAGCAGGTTTAATTTGCTTTATCATGCATGAAACCAGTGCAGATGGATAGATTGAATTTTTCTGGTCATTTTTCATATATAACTTGTTTCATTTGGAGCTACGGTTGAATTTCTATGAATTTTAGAAGTTTTGGTCATTTTCTGGAATTTCCTGAATTAAGTTAAATCTAGAATATGAGTTATTGCGCGAACACTGCGTCATTGTGACGTCATCTGGTCAACTGGGCGTCCGGTCAACAGACACGTCAGCACAGTCAACTCCGACGCGTGGATCCCGCTGGGTTATAAGCTAAACAAAACAGAAAATAAACCCAGGGTTAATTAGGCGTGGGGCCCAGCTGTCTGTGTCACCGGAGGGTTTATTTAGCGGGTCATTAGCAGTTAACGATGTTGCCACGTCGGCCCACCGGCGTTCATCCGCCGGCAACCATTTGCCGCGGTGGACGCGCGTCGGGAAAGCGCTAGGGGCCGCGGTTTGTTGTGCAGAAGGCATCGGGGAGAAGCCCTTGCTCGGGCGCATCCAATGGGCGAGGCAGGGGGTCGCGGGGCGGCCGAAATCTCGCCGGCGACGAGTTTTGGCGGCGGCGCAGCAACGGGTTTGTGCAGGTTGGCGCTAGAGAGCACTTGGGAAGGATCTGGTGAGTGAAACGTGATCCTAGGGTTGCGCTGAGCACGCTGATGAGCTCGGACGCAGGTGGCAGTAGCTGTGGCCGCGGCGGCGCCATGGACGGCGACGGCGAGCTCGGCCACGGTTGATAGGCGGGTTACAGGAAGAAATCGGGTGGGAGGAGAGAGGGGTTGGGAGCAGAAGCTCACGGCGGTCACGTAGGGAAGGTCAGCGAGCTCGGGGAGGTCCTGGCGGCGCCGAATCGACCGGAGACGGCTCGGGTGCCCGAGGTTGAAGACGAGGGCGAAGACAGCGTTCGGCGGTGTTTGGAGTCGCGTGGGTCAGCGGAGAGGTCCATGGCGACGAGGCGGAGCTCTTGAGCCAGTCAGGGAAGCGAGGGGGAGGCGGTGGCCGCGGTGGTGCTCGACGGCGCGCTGCGGTGTGCGAGGGGGAGAGAGAGCAGAGGAGGGGGAAGAGGTCGGGAGAGAGTGAGAGGGTTCCAGGGGGCGCGTGGCGCTGCGAGAGACATCCAGGGGAAGGAGGAGGCAGCGAGGCAGGGAGGAGGTGGCCGGCGTGTGGCTGCGCGCGCCGGGCACGCGCCCCTGCCTACTGGCGCGAGGAGGAAGGCGACAGAGGGCTGCGGTGGTGGGCTGGGCCGGCCACTTGGGCCGCCAGGTAAGCCCAGGTGAGGTTCCTTCTCTCTCTCTTTTCTGTTTCAGTTTTCTATTTTCTTTTCTGCAATTTGTTTGGGTTTAGTTTTAACACCAAACCATTTTATAAAATCCTAAAAATAATTATGTGGCTAGAACTAAAGTATACGAAACCACATAAAATGTTCCAGAATTATTGGACATATATTAATTATATAAAAATATATATCCAATGCAAATAGCTATTGAATTAATTCAAAGGCCCAAGATAATTATTTAAAGCCTCCAAAAATATTGGTTTGAATTTTATTCTTGCCAATATTTTTCAAGGTTTAACAGCAACATTTTCTTGGGCTTCTTTGAGAAGATTTTAATGTTGATCATTTTTATAAGGTTTCTGAGGCTTTGAAAATTCCTCAATTCAAATTTCATTTGAATTTAGACATGATGACATGAATATCAAGCAAAGACAACAGGGCTAATCTAGGGCTGTGACAACTCACCCCTACTAAACAAGAATCTCGTCCCGTGATTCAAGACATGAGGTAAGAAGACAGAGGGGGCACAAACTATCACGGTCTTCACGATCCAGGTTGCACTTCATAAGAACGTTGATTCGAACATCATCATGATATTGACATCTTTCTTTGAGAACTCCATCCAACACGACAATGGAAAGAGAGGGAGGCTCTACATGATTCGATCTTCACGAAGATTAGGTAAAACATGATCAACTCACGGAATGAGATGTAGAAACATCTCGATTTGAGACACAAAACACATCGAGAGGGATGGAAGAACAAACAACAAGGTTTGATTTGGTGGGCATCAATTCCATGCTTAGAGAGATGGTGGATGGTGTCAAGGTGGCGAGGAAATAATTGCCAGGATTCCGTAACGGGGCACCATGGGAAAAATGACTCGTTGAGCTGTTCCCTTAAGTGGCAAAAAGAATTACTTTTGATACAAAGATCATTGGAACTCTCTATACCAGCCTAAGGAAAATCATAATTGATCATTTGAATGAATTCGAAAGAATGGCATACTCAGTTTGGAGGGGAAACTAGAGTTATAGGACAACTCGGCAATGGAAGGCACAATCTAATTAATACCGAGGATATAACACAATGACTGAGCGTGCTCTCAAGAACTTGAGCATTTCCGTATTCATCAAGGTTTTACCAACATCCGTGCCGAGGATCCTGGCAACACATCATACTACCATGATAAACGGTGATGGAGGATGCAGATGCAGAGGAGGACATCACTTTCTCAGATTTTTCCTTAGCAATGCCAAAGAAGCAAATCTGGATGATTGACCAAGAGACATTTAGCACTCCGCTTCTAATGTTCTCCTTGATGTACTAGGTACCACAGTCAATGCTTAAAAGCATCAACATGGCCATCAAGTAAAGGTCGGGCTTCGGGAGCACAAAAATCCATAAGGAACAACTTGTGGAATAATTCATACCAAATCCTCATGGAGAAGATGGTCGAATTGCTCGTTCAAGATAATAAAATAATAGATCTTCCGGCTAGGTGTGTCGGCCAGAACATCAACCTCATCGGGACCCACATCATAGATCTTGGAAATATTCCAGCCATCATATCTGCCTGAGATTCAGATCTGGCTGGTAACAGGATTTTTCAGACATGATGTCTAGAAAAGAAAGGTTGCAACACAAGTCACCGAGATAACGTTGCGAGACTCTCGGGAGATGAACTATGGTAGTAAGCTCCAAAACATGAGCTAGTTCTGCTACACACATGTGAACACGTTGTCCTAGACAAGCATGACCACATAGTAGTCTTATAAATAAACACTACCGAGTTCAGGTGGGGAACCATCATTGCGGATAACGAAGTCCTTGATTAAGCCCGGGTTAGCTCTTAAAAAGGAACTTCTTCTGCTTGAACAAATCAATCAGTGGCTTGGTGTGCTAGGAACACATATGGAGTGGAGGTAATTAATCTACCAAACCATAGAATACTTCACACGTATGCATGACTGATTTGGGATGATTCCAAGGGAAACAAAACAAACTTTTCTCAAATTCATGGCGGCAACTTACACCTAATGCACGTGAACTTAGAGAAAGTCACTTCTTTCACCAAACATATACCCCATGAATGGAACACGAAGGCAATGCTTAGAAAGTTTCCAACACTAGCTTAATGTTCAACACGGATCATGGAGAAGATAAGGATGTTGCTGATGGGCTCAACAACAAGTCATCAAGATTTCCATGAAGATGGAATTCCATAATTATGTGGACAATGTGATAGCATTGGTCAGACCCAAAAGATATAATGGTGTATGCTCAAGGAAACAACCACGAGTAATACAACATTACAAACATCATTGGTTCTGATTTGATTTGATGATAGCCCACACTCAAATCAAAGTTTGGATAAGATGATAGGTCCATTAACTGATCACGAGGATCAATCAATGAAAATACCATCTTTCTTCAACAAAGATACAAGATATCCCTTAGGTATGAGCTAGGTCGGACAAGCTTTTATCTTCCAACTATCCAAGTTGTTGTCTAGCTTAACCAGCTAGCTCAAGGGTATGCAACACAGATTCCTGGAGAAGGGTTGGTTACAAGAAACCAACTTGATCACGAGCTCAACATAGCGGTCAGGGGACAACCTGGAAATACTTCCGAGAAGATATTCGGAAAATCATGAACCACCGATATGTTACTAAGCTCGAGAACAATCTCGCTTTTCAGGGCAAGATGATGTGATCAAGGGAGTGACGGATTGACACAATCCTATCTCTTGATCGAGGAGTGCACCAGGGAAAATGGACTAGGTAGCACGATCAACCTTAGGGTGATGATTCAAAAATCAACACGCTAAGAATGAGGTTATTGTCCATTTAACTACCAAGCAACAGAGTTGCTAGGAGTGTAGATTTCACGCATCACGATTCACTTGTCGGTGATCCGGTTACAATAACACGGGGACCGAGGAATGAATAATGATGTCAAGAAGTATCACTGTATCAAGAGTCCATAGGATGGTGTGCAATTTCCATGACAATTTTGATATAAAGATGGTAATACTCCAAGGTAAAACAGAACCAAAAGCTGGATTGGCATTTGATTTGTGGATTACAACTGCTTTGACCCAATCCCGGAAATGGATGAGGTACTGGAGTTTGTTTCTCCTAGTCATTCTGAACAAGAATGGCTTGACGGACCACAAGAATAATAAGCATCGATAACACAGATGCACAATTACTCCTGACTATCAATTGATAGATGATGGTTGGAATACAAATGAAGAGGAACAACTCAAGGGAACATATATCTTTCTGAGTTGTGGATGCATAGATTAACATGTCAAACCAAGTTCAACATGTTTCTTCCATATAACCCATAGAGAAAGGTAGAACTGGCAGAATCACAATTATGGATGGAGAACTCCTCAAGAGTACTCTGATTGTGAGCTTTTGGTTCAAAGAACTTCTGCCTTAATGGTTCATAGTATTTGGAAGAAGGAAATACCACGGACCTCGGGGACTAATGCAAAGGTTACTAATATCCTAAAGGAACTGACAACACTATCGACATGAGCTAAGTAGGGTGAATCTCGGGTCAAGAACCCAGGAATAGAATACCTACTAACTAATAAAATCACGGGATGCTTTCGAGAATGGTGACCAGAATCATCACACTGGGAACACCAAACATGGCTAGATTACTAACTCTAATATACCCTGGTGCCATAATAACAACTCCAACATATATGTCGAGGCAATAGAGTACCTCAGCTCACCGATTAGTGTGCTTAATCTGGCCCAAAAGGACATCAGCAACGGGAGGAAGGGATTTGCAGATGCATCAGACTGTTTAGAAACCTGGGTTGACTCGGACGGCATAACGGCTGTAAATGCTCAAAATGATTTGAGACATCCTGCGAAAATGGTGGCATAACCACTTAGCATCATCATATCAAGGTTCTGGTTCACCTGACAGCATACTAAAGTAGTAGAAACTGAATTGAGGCCTGGAACCAACAATCCTATAAGTCTCTATCATAGTAACTCGTCATCCTGATAGAAAGATGAGAAGCCTAGTCCTTAATCCCCGTAGAAGAGAAGAGGCTGACTCAGATCAGAAGGGCATAAGGTATAAGGAGTAAAAAGAGCCTTACGTTCCCTTCCACAATCAATTCCCCTACATAACTAAAGCATTTCTAGACACAACTTCGACCAGTTAGCTTGATAAACCTACAGGCAGTCAGGCTCAGATACCAAAGCTGTCAGGACCCCGATCCTAAGTCACACCGATCTAGCATGTAACACATCATATCACTTTGCGGCCTCACGCACGGTATTCCCACGGGTGCCACCTTACCTGGCCCAGGACCGTTTGCGCCTTTTGGCTCGCATATATGATAGTGTCGCTAGCATCCATATGACAAAGAACCCGGGCTGACATGACTAGTCGTGAACCCAAAGTGGCACTAACTTACAGGGACAGGCATACATGAAACAACATCGAGCATGTCGGTCAGCAGTGTGTGAATCCGGGTTGTAGCACTGGGCTAACAGGACTCCGAGAACCTGGGCTGTAGCAGGCTAGGCAGGACTCCGAATGTCACCGCGTGACATTTCCCCGAAGGGACATACACAGGAACGAAGTGAATCACATGCCGGCCAGTCAAGTGTTCCGGAGCAGTAGTGCTGGGCTAGCAGGACTCCGGTGAACCGGGCTGTAGCGGACTACCATGGCTCATGGAAGCACAAGACTACATTTCCCATAAGAGAGGCTACCAAGGATAAACAACTAGGTTGTCGGATCCCACACATACCAAGCATTTCAATCATACACACAATATGCTCGATATGTGTAAATACAACATGGCATCACAACATAACTCTACGACTCAAGTACTTTATTCAATAGGCTCCGAGGAGCGAGATATTACAAACATGGGTCTCATGACCCAACATTCAGAGCATACAAGTGAAAGCACAAACGGAAGCTTAACATGTCTGAGTACAGACATCTACAAATGAAAAAGACTGAGAAGCCTGACTATCTACCAGATCCTGTCGAGGGCACAAGATCGTAGCTGAGGTAACAAGCTAAACATCGAAGTCCACACGGAACAACTAGCGAGACTGGCGTCTCTCTGCAAAACATAAAATAGGCAAACGTGAGTACAAATGTACCCAGCAAGACTTACATCAGAACTAGCTACATATGCATCAGTATCAATAAAGGGGGGTGGTGGAGTTTGACTGCAGCAAGCCAGCTTTGACTCAGTGGCTAACCTGAACTACGACTGCATGTAACTCTTTTGAGGTGGCGCACACGAGTCCACGTATTCACCATATCAATACACCACTATGGATTGGCTCCCGTCTTCCTACGAGAACGCCATCCATATCACTCACGCTTATCTTGCGCATTTTAGAGTATCCACTTTCACTTGTCTATGAACTATGCAAGGGGTCCAGGTTTCCATATTCGAGGAATCCGGCTATTCGAATAGATAATGATAACCCTGCAGGGGTGTACTTCTTCACACACGCTCTTGCCACTTACCACCATGTACACGTCATGTACCTCGGCAACCTTCAAGTGGAAGCCTGGCGAGGGAGTCAGCCATGACCTGACTAACCACACTACTCTCTCTTCCAGGTTTATCGCCTATTCGGGTTCCATCCGCAAGGAGATCCGGCCGGGGTGTCGCTCACGGCCCCAAACGATGTGTACAGGGTTCCAAGCCCACCAAACGGGCGACGCTTGGTCTACCCGGCCACGGTGCCTAGTCTGTCCCAAGCCCACCTGTACCGGGTGCCACTTGGTAGACTACTAACACTACCTACAAACACCAAGAACTATTTGCAACTCCTGGACAGAGATCAAGTTGATTAATAAGTCGAGAGGGGTCGAGTTACCGGAACCCAATGTGTGGTAGTAACTGGTCATGGATCACAAACACAGAACTCAGTTCCTGAGGACGGTTTCAATGAGACAACCCACCATGTACTCCTACATGGCCTCTCACTGCTACCTTTACCAAATCGTGTTCACACACTAGCTCTCAACAGTAGGACATGTTCACAACTTTCCAATTCATCCCGGTGAATTAGACCTGACACAACTCTAAGCAATAGCAGGCATGACAAACAAGCATGAATAAGTAGGCACATCAGGGCTCAATCAACTCCTACTCATGCTAGTGGGTTTCATCTATTTACTGTGGCAATGACAGGTCATGCAGAGGAAAGGGGTTCAACTACCGCAACATGTAACAGTTGGATCGTTGTTGTCCTAATGCAATAAAAGAGAGCAGGAGCAAGAGAGTGGGATTGTATCAGAATGAACAAGGGGGTTTTGCTTTCCTGGCACTTCTGAAGATAGTATAGTTCTTCATTGGTGTCATTGATCACATCGTCGAAACGCGTCTATCGAGAGGGGGCAATACCGGCAACTGAGAAAGAAACACAATCAATGCAATGCACAATATGATGCATGCTCATGACATGGTAATATGAGTGTGTTGGCCTAATGCAACTACTGTTGGGGAACGTAGTAATTTCAAAAAAATTCCTACGCACACGCAAGATCATGGTGATGCATAGCAACGAGAGGGGAGAGTGTTGTCTACGTACCCTCGTAGACCGAAGCGGAAGCGTTGACGCAACATAGAGGAAGTAGTCGTACGTTCTCCTCGCGATCCAACCGATCACAGCACCGTTACTCCGGCACCTCCGATTTCTTGGCACACGTTCAGCTCGACGACGATCCCCGGGCTCCGATCCAGCAAAGCATCGGGGAAGAGTTCCGTCAGCACGACGGCGTGGTGACGATCTTGATGTGTTACCGGCGCAGGGCTTCGCCTAAGCACTGCAACGATATGACCGAGGTGGAATTTGGTGGAAGGGGGCACCGCACACGGCTAAGGAAAGATCTCAATGATCAATTGTGTGTCTATGGGGTGCCCCCTGCCCCCGTATATAAAGGAGCCAAGGGGGAGGGGCTGGCCGGCCAAGCCTGGCGCGCCAGGAGAGTCCTACTCCCTCTGGGAGTAGGATCCCCCCCCCCCAACCCTAGTTGGACTAGGATTCTCCAAGGGGAAGAGAGAGAGAGAGGGGGGCCGGCCACCTCTCCTAGTCCTAATAGGACTAGGGGAAGGGGGGAGGCGCGCAGACCATGAGGGCAGCCCTCTCACCTCTCCACCAAGGCCCATGTTGGCCCATTATGCTCCCGGGGGGTTCCGGTAACCCTCCCGGTATTCCGGTAAAATCCTGATTTCACCTGGAACACATCCGATGTCCAAACATAGGCTTCCAATATATCATTCTTTACGTCTCGACCATTTCGAGACTCCTCGTCATGTCCGTGATCACATCCGGGACTCCGAACTCCTTTGGTACATCAAAATGCACAAACTCATAATAACTGTCATCGTAACGTTAAGCGTGCGGACCCTACGGTTCGAGAACAATGTAGACATGACCGAGACACGTCTCCGGTCAATAACCAATAGCGGGACCTGGATGCCCATATTGGCTCCTACATATTCTACGAAGATCTTTATCGGTCAGACCGCATAACAACATACGTTTGTTCCCTTTGTCATCGGTATGTTACTTGCCCGAGATTCGATCGTCGGTATCCAATACCTAGTTCAATCTCGTTACCGGCAAGTCTCTTTACTCGTTCCGTAATACATCATCTCGCAACTAACTCATTGGTTGCAATGCTTGCAAGGCTTTATGTGATGTGCATTACCGAGAAGCCCCTGAGATACCTCTCCGACATTCGGAGTGACAAATCCTAATCTCGAAATACGCCAACCCAACAAATACTTTCGGAGACACCTGTAGAACACCTTTATAATCACTCAGTTACGTTGTGATGTTTGGTAGCACACAAAGTGTTCCTACGGTAAACGGGAGTTGCATAATCTCATAGTTAAAGGAACATGTATAAGTCATGGATAAAAGCAATAGCAACATACTAAACGATCGGGTGCTATGCTAATGGAATGGGTCATGTCAATAAGATCATTCAACTAATGATGTGATCTCGTTAATCAAATAACAACTCTTTGTTCATGGTTAGGAAACATAACCATCTTTGATTAATGAGCTAGTCAAGTAGAGGCATACTAGTGACACTCTGTTTGCCTATGTATTCACACATGTATTATGTTTCCAGTTAATACAATTCTAGCATGAATAATAAACATTTATCATGATATGTAAGGAAATAAATAATAACTTTATTATTGCCTCTAGGGCATATTTCCTTCAACTACAACCAGATGGGTTTGGGTCATTTTGAACCAAGGGTTCAATCCCAAACTGAAATTATGAATTTAAATAGTGCCTTATAATGTTTTGATATAAACGGCAGGTTTAAGTTGCTTTATCATGCATGAAACCAGTGCATATGGATAGATTGAATTTTTCTGATCATTTTTCATACATAACTTGTTTCATTTGGAGCTACGGTTGAATTTCTATGAATTTTAGATGTTTTGGGCATTTTCTGGAATTTCCTGAATTAAGTTAAATCCAGAATATGAGTTATTGCGTCAGCACTGCGTCACTGTGACATCAGCTGGTCAACTGGGCGCCTCCAGGTCAAACCTGACCAGTAGGGCCCACTAGTCAGTGACACAGTGCATCCTAGGGTCAATTACAGGTGGGTCTGGTCAACCGACACGTCAGCACAGTCAACTCCGATACGTGGGTCCCGCTTGGTTATAAGCTAAACAAAACAGAAAATAAACCCAGGGTTAATTAGGCGTGGGGCCCAGCTGTCTATGTCACCGGAGGGTTTAATTAGCGGGTCATTAGCAGTTAACGACGTTGCCACGTTGGCCCGCCGGCGTTCAGCCGCCGGTGACCATTTGCCGCGGCGGACGCACGTCGGGAAAGCGTTAGGGGCCGCGGTTTGTTGTGCAGAAGTCATTGGGGAGAAGCCCTTGCTCAAGCGCATCCAATGGGCCAGGCAGGGGGTCGCGGGGCGGCCGGAATCTCGCCGGCGACGAGTTTTGGCGGCGGCGCAGCTATGGGTTTGTGCGGGTTGGCGCTAGAGAGCACTTGGGAAGGATCTGGTGAGTGAAACGTGATCCTAGGGTTGCGCTGAGCACGCTGATGAGCTTGGACGCATGTGGCAGTAGCTGTGGCCGCGGCGGTGCCATGGACGGCGGCGGCGAGCTCGGCCACGGTTGATAGGCGGGTTACAGGAAGAAATCGAGTGGGAGGAGTGAGGGGTTGGGAGCAGAAACTTACGGCGATCACCTAGGGAAGGCCAGCGAGCTCGGGGATGTCCTGGCGGCGCTGAATCGACCGGAGACGGCTCGGGTGCCCGAGCTTGAAGACTAGGGCGAAGACGGCGTTCGGCGGCGTTTAGAGTCGCGTGGGTCAGCGGAGAGGTCCAGGGCGACGAGGCGGAGCTCTTGAGCCAGTCAGGGAAGCGAGGGGGAGGCGGTGGTGCTCGGCGGCGCGCTGCGGTGCGTGAGGGGGAGAGAGAGCAGAGGAGGGGGAAGAGGTCGGGAGAGAGTGAGGGGGTTCCAGGGGGCGTGTGGCGCTGCGAGAGACGTCCAGGGGAAGGAGGAGGCAGCAAGGCAGGGAGGAGGTGGCCGGCGTGTGGCTGCGCGCGCCGGGCACGCGCCCCTGCCTACTGGCGCGAGGAGGAAGGCGGCAGAGGGCTGCGGTGGTGGGCTGGGCCGGCCACTTGGGCCGCCAGGTAAGCCCAGGTGAGGTTCTTTCTCTCTCTCTTTTCTGTTTCAGTTTTCTATTTTCTTTTCTGCAATTTGTTTGGGTTTAGTTTTAACACCAAACCATTTTATAAAATCCTAAAAATAATTATGTGGCTAGAACTAAAGTATACAAAACCACATAAAATGTTCCAGAATTATTGGACATATATTAATTATATAAAAATATATATCCAATGCAAATAGCTATTGAATTAATTCAAAGGCCCAAGATAATTATTTAAAGCCTCCAAAAATATTGGTTTGAATTTTATTCTTGCCAATATTTTTCAAGGTTTAACAGCAACATTTTCTTGGGCTTCTTTGAGAAGATTTTAATATTGATCTTTTTTAAAAGGTTTCTGAGGCTTTGAAAATTCCTCAATTCAAATTTCATTTGAATTTAGGCATGATGACATGAATATCAAGCAAAGACAACAGGGCTATTCTAGGGCTGTGACACTTTTATTGCAATCAATAATAGCCCCTGCAGTATTCAAAAAGGTTCTACCAAGGATAATCAAAATGTTGTCATCCTCGAGCATTTTAAGTATAACAAAGTCAGTTAAGATGGTAATGTTTGCAACGACAACGAGCACATCTCACAAATACCGATAGGTATAGCAATCGATTTATCAGCCATTTGCAAATATATTTCAATAGGTGTGAGTTTATTCAAATCAAGCCTTTTGTATAAAGATAAAGACATAACACTAACACTAGCTCCTAAATCACACAAAGCAGTTTTCACATAATTTCTTTTGATGGAGCATGTTATAGTTGGTATTCCTGGATCTCCAAGTTTTTTAGGTACTCCATCCTTAAAAGAATAATTAGCAAGCATGGTGGAGATTTCAGCTTCCGATATTTTTCTCTTATTGGTGATGATGTCTTTCATGTACTTTGCATAAGGGGCCATCTTTAAAATATCAGTCAAGAGGGTATGTAAAAAGACTGGCCTAATCATTTCAGCAAAGCGTTCAAATTCTTCATCATCTTTCTTCTTAGTTGATTTAGGTGGAAAGGGCATTGGTTTTTGAACACATGGTTCTCTTTCCTTACCATGTTTCCTAGCAACAAAGTCTCCCTTATCATATCTTTTATTTTGGGTTGTGGGTTATCAAGATCAACAGGTGGTTCTATTTCAACATCATTATCAGGTTCTTTATCTTTGTTTGGTTGAGTGTCTTCATGAACATCCTCATTATCTTTTTTGTTATCACTAGGTGAGTGTTCATTACCAGATTGAGTTTGAGCATCAGAAATAGAAAACATCATAGCTTTCGGAGGTTTTTCTATGTCAGGTTCACCAGAGGTATGCAAAGTCCTATCAATTTTCTTTTCCTTCTTATTTTTTGTAGGACTAGGTGCATCAATATTAATTCTTTGAGATTCTTGTTCAATTCTTTTTGGGTGTCCCTCAGCGTAAAGTGGTTCCTGAGTCATTTTACCTCCTCTAGTTGCTACTCTAACAGCAAATTCACTTACATTATTGTTCATTTCATCAAGCAATTCTCTTTGAGATTTAGCAACTTGTTCTAGTTGAGTTTGAACCATAGAAGCATGTTTTCCTACACCTGTAACATCATTTGTAATTTTGAATAACAAGTCACTCAAGCTCACAATCATATCAGAATTATATTTCAATTGTTTCATAACATTTGCATTGAAGTGATCTTGTTTTCTAATATAGTTATCAAACTCATAAAGGCATTGCCTAGGATGCATATTATAAGGATTGCCATTATTGTTGATTCATTATAGAGTTTACTTCTACCACCTTGGGTGGTGGTGTGTCGAGCCCATGTATTTCTTCAATAGGAGGTAAAATTTTGACATCCTCAGCTTTAATACCTTTTTCCTTCATACATTTCTTTGCCTCTTGCATATCTTCAGGACTGAGATATAAAATACCACTCTTCTTTTGAGTAGGTTTAGGTGGTGGTTCAGGGAGAGTTCAATCATCATAATTTATCAATATGTTATTCAATAATTCTTCAGCTTGTTCAACAGTCCGTTCCCGGAAAGCACACCCATCACAACTATCTAGGAAGTCCCTAGGAGCATCTGTTAGTCCATTATAGAAGATATCAAGTATTTCATTTTTCTTAAGAGGATGATCACGCAAAGCATTCAGCAATTGGAGAAGCCTCCCCCAAGCTTGTGGGATACTCTCTTCTTCAATTTGCACAAAGTTAAATATTCCCTGTAAGGCAGCTTATTTCATATGAGCAGGAAAATATTTTTCAGAGAAATAGTAAATCAAATCCTGGGGACTACGCACAAAACCAAGAGCAAGAGTATTATACCAAGTCTTAGCATCACCCTTAAATGAGAATGGAAATAATTTGAGAATATAATAGTAGCGAATTTTCTCATCATGAGCAAATAGGGTGGCTATGTCATTCAGCTTAGTAAGATGTGCCACAACAGTTTCAGTTTCATAACCATGGAAAGGATTAGATTCAACAAAAGTAATTAACTCTGGGTCGATAGAGAATTCATAATCCTTATCATCGACAAAGATAGGTGAAGTAGAAAACTTAGGATCACATTTCATACTAGCATTCAAAGATTTTTCTTTCAGTTTGCATAATAATTTCTTAAGATCACCTCTATCATTGCAAGCAATAAAGTCTCTAGTTGTCTCCTTATCCATAACACGACCTTCTGGTATCTAGGAGGACTAGGACTAATAGGTGTCTCAAGATTTTCAGATTCAGGTATTTTATCAGTTTCAGTAATTTCATTCTCTTTAGCCGTAGCAATTTGTTCATCAAGAAATTCACC
The DNA here is from genome assembly GCA_032464435.1 of Aegilops umbellulata. Taxonomy (NCBI): domain Eukaryota; kingdom Viridiplantae; phylum Streptophyta; class Magnoliopsida; order Poales; family Poaceae; genus Aegilops; species Aegilops umbellulata. The sequence goes on from CP136060.1 coordinate 230,752,823, forward strand.
TAGTGGCACATTATCATCAAGCAAGGTGCTAGCATCATCATAAGCGTTATCCATCGCATAAGTAGCATCATCAATAACTCGCGACATATCAGAATTAATTGCATGTGGTGGTGTTGCAAGTTTACTCAAAATAGAAGGTGAATCAAGTGCAAAGCTAGATGGCAGGTCCTTACCTCCCCTCGTCTTAGAGGGAAATATCTAAGTCTTGGTATCCTTCAGATTCTTCATAGTGATAAATTGATAATAATCCCAAGTGACTCAACAAATATATCTATGCTCCCCCGCAACAGCACCAGAAAAAGGTCTTGATAACCCAAAAGTATAGGGGATCGCAACAGTTTTCGAGGGTAGAGTATTCAACCCAAATTTATTTGACACAAGGGGAGCCAAAGAATATTTGCGAGGATTAGCAGTTGAGTTGTCAATTCAACCACACCTGGAGATTAACTTAGCAAGAACAATATAAGAGAAATTCATAGGCATTGGATCGGTGGATTCGTTTCAAAATATTCATCATATAACGGTCATAACCTAGGGCGATACGACACTAGCTCAAGTTCATAAATATAAAATAGGCATGTATTTCGTAAATAGTCATACGTGCTTATGGAAAAAGAACTTCCATGACATCTTTTGTCCTACCCTCCTGTGGTAGCGGGGTCCATATGGAAACTAAGGGATATTAAGGCCTCCTTTTAATAGAGAACCAGAACAAACCATTAACACATAGTGAATACATGAACTCCTCAAACTAAGGTCATCACCGGAAAGTATCATGACTACTATCACTCTGGGGTTTACGGATCATAACACTTAATAAGTGAATATAACTTGCAAGATCAGATCTAGAACCTAGATAAAATGGTGATAACATAAACGGTTCAGTTCTGAAATCATGGCACCTAGGCCCAAACAGACAAGCATTAAGCATGGCAAAGTCATATCAACATCAATCTCAGAACATAGTGGATACTAGGGATCAACCGTAACAAAACTAACTCAATTACATGATGAATCTCGTCCAACTCCTCACCGACCAGCGAGCCTACGAAGTAATTACTTACTCTCGGTGGGGAGCATCATGGAATTAGTGATGAAGGACGGTTGGTGATGACAAAGATCAAAGATCCCCCTCTCCGGAGCCCAAAACGGACTCTAAATCTCGCCTCCCAATGAAGAATAGGAGGTGGCGGCGGCTCCGTATCACGAAACGAGATAATTCTACCTCCTTGATTTTTTTCTGGAAAAATAGGATTTTATAATGTTGGAATCACGGTCTGCGGGGCCACTAGGTGGGCACAAACCACCTAGGCGCGCCTGAGGGGGGGGGCACCCTGGTGGGTTGTCCTCACCCAGGCCCCCCATATGGTGGTTCTTGGCTCTAGTATTTTTCTTTTATTATATAAAAATCCTCGCAAAGTTTTGTTCCAATCCGAGAACTTTTATTTCTGCACACAAAGTAACACCATGGTAGTCCTTCTGAAAACAAGGTCAGTCCGCGTTAGTTTCATTCAACTCATGCAAATTAGAGTCCAAAACAAGAGGAAAAGCGTTAGGAAAAGTAGATATGATGGAGACGTATCAATGACCCCGAGCGTCGCACAATTATTGTGGCACCCGGTTATTCTAGTTCTTCGTTAATGTATTCACTCTCAGAAAGAAAATTTCACTTTGTCGAAATTTTCAAACTCTTTGAGTGTTATGCACCCATTCCTTCAAAGATGTGGAAGCATTAGCACGGGTGCCAAGTCCATCTTACTGCATGTTTATGAAGTCTAGGATATTTAGCTAACACCATAACACACAAAATATTTTCTCATCGAGAGGCTTGTTGAATATATCAGCGAGATTGTCATCGGTCTTGACATGATTGATGATAATATCCTCTCGATCAACATGATCACGAATGAATTGATGTCTGATTCCAACATGCTTCGTGCGAGAATGCTGCACATGATTCTGTGCAATTTTGATGGCACTCTCATTATCACAATATGTCTGATGTTGGTGTATAAAAAGAGGGGTACACTTTTTGTACCCCTATAACTGTGCACAGGCAGTCTGAGCCATGGGCACCAGCACATTGAGCAAGGCAAGGGAGGTGAGCCAAGGTAAGACTGAAGCTCAAGAGAAGCAGAACGACGCCAAGACCAAGACCACAAAGAGCAAAGGGGACGAAGCGGACTCCCCCGGCAAGATCCTTGCCGGGGGCAGTTTTAGCAAACCCGGCAAGACCCTTGCCGTGGCAGCTCGCCCCACGCCTACGGAGCGAGTCACCCTTGAGTCCACTGCCCCCATGGGGCAAGGATTCGGGAGACATCCCCGTGGTGGCATGCAGATCTTCGTGAAGACATTCAAGATCAGATACACACTTTAGAAGATGATGATCCTTGGCGGGATCCCAGCCAAGGAGGACCACAAGGCCCGCGGCAAGAGCCTTGCCGGGGATGACAACAGGCGCCACGGCAAGACCCTTGCCGGGGGCCCGGCAAGGCCCTTGCCAAGAACACCCGTGGGGCCACCGTCAGGCCCCCGCCAATCAAACCTCCACCGCCGCTCGCATGCAGCTGCCGACCCAACCAGCTGGGCAGGCACCGGCGTGGCGGCATGCAGATCTTCGTGGAAGACCCACCACTGCGCCACCTTAGCTGCCTGCCTGCCTACATGGCACCGCAGGCACCGCTGGCCAGGGCACGTGTCGACACGAGAGGGAGCGGCGACGGATGAGACAGGGCGACACATTAAATGCGCCTTGTCGTGTAATGCGAGGGATAACCTTGCATCACTGTACCCCTTTCCACCTCCTGTGTGCCACTGTGGCGACCCCTTTTCCTATAAAAGGAGGCCCGAGGTGACCAGGAGGAGGATTGGGATTTTTGGAGCTCCTCACGCCCCATAGCTAGCTCAAGAACACAAATATAGAATCCACCAAAGCAGGAGTAGGGTTTTACGCATCCTCGCGGCCCGAACCTGGATAAACGAACAGTGTGCTATCTGTTTGATCCGCTCTTCTCACGACCCCGCGCCCCGCAACCGTAGTAGGGATTCTTGTGATCCCATAGGTGTCGTTCACCACCGACATCTTTGGCGCGCCAGGTAGGGGGCGCAGTTGTGAGAATCGGCTTTAGCAGCTAGTTTGACGCTTCTTCATTGTCATGGCGCCCAAGAAGAAGACGACGGTGGCGGTTGGCCCGTCGGAGGCCGGACATCCCGCCACGACGCGGGCGAGCAACGGACCGGTCGTAGAAAGGACCCGGGGCGCCGCTCGCGAACACCAACACCGTCCTAACAGCCTGAGTTTGGGAGGCGGTGATGCTCGTGCGCCTGGCAATGGGCCGCACATCGCCAAATCCAAAGACGGAGCCAGGCCCAGGCGCGGGGCCTTCCAAGATCGCTGCCACCCCGCTCGAAGGCGACGCGAGGGCTTCCAAGACTCCCACGCCGGCGCCGACGGCGCGCTCCTCTCAGGCGGCGCGCGACGAATGGCGTAATCACGCCGAAGACCCAGGGCGTCGCCACGGGAAGAGCCCCGAGCGCCACACCCGGGACGTAGAAGACCTGCCCGCTCGCCGAGGCGCTGGTGAAGATGGCATGCGACTGCGGGGTCGTGATAGAGCTCCTTCTGACATGGTCAGAAGTCGAAGCTCGTCGCGATCCGTGCAGGTTTCGCTACCACCAATGCCAGCAGAAGCCCTGGCGCGCGCGCAGTTGCTCCTCGACTTTCCTCCCACTATGGGGAAACTTTATGAATGGAGATCCACTCTCCGAAGCCTTGTTGCGGTGGCCAACAAAGACGAATCGGGCCCGGTGGAGCCCCTGGGTCGACGTTCCGACGGAATTCCACGGACCAGTGGCGGGAAAGCCGGCGGCGCCGCGACCACGGTGCATTCGCCTCCTCCTCGCCCGGTACCACGGACGCCAGCTCGTCGTGACGTTGCTGGCGACGACGTCTCTATAGCGTCGTCTGACCCACGGACCCACTATGACCAGCGCCAAGTTCTTCGGAACGAGAACATGAAGACGCTCGAACCACTATCGAGCTCCGGCGCGGAGCGCGCCACCAGTCAGATAGGCGACCAGGGCCTGCTGCGAATGACCCGGCATCGGAGAGCCCTGGAGGCCTACCTTACGAGGTAGGCTGTCCGGCTTTTACCCGTGAGCTGCGGCAGTCCGAGTGGCCCACTCACCGCACCTTCAAACCTGACGTTGGCGAAAAGTACAGTGGCAAGACCCACCCGTCCGAGTTCCTCAGCATCTACACCAGCGCGATGCAAGCTGCCGGAGCCCATGATGATAAGGTGCTTGCGAATTACTTTCCATTGGCTCTTAAACCCAACGCCATGTCTGTAATGCCCCAGATCCGATGCGCTAGGTGTCCGCCAGTTATTCGCCGTTGTTGCCATGTCATTTGCTTGCGTGTTGCACTTTTCCATGTCATCATCTGCATTTCATATCATGTCATCATGTGCATTGCTTTGCATACGTGTTCGTCTCATGCATCCGAGCATTTTCCCCGTTGTCCGTTTCGCAATCCGGCACTCCTATGTTCCCCGACGCCCCCTTTTGCCTCTTTTCGTGTGTGGGTATTAAACATTATCGGAATGGACCGAGGTTTGTCAAGCGGCCTTGGTACACCACCGGAAGACCGCCTGTCAAGTTTCGTGCCATTTGGACTTTGTTTGATGCTCCAACGGTTAACCGGGTAACCACAAAGACCTCATTTGTGTGCAGCCCAACACCCCTCCAAAGTGGCCCAATAACCCATCCTAACCCCCTCCTTCCTGTTGGCCGTTCGATCACGATCGTGTGGGCGAAAACCGTACTCCATTTGGAGCCTCCCACCTCCTTCTACCTATAAATAGGTGCCCCTCCCCGAATTTTCGCGCAGATCAAACCCTAGCCTCTTCCCCTCCGCGCCACTGAACATGTCCGCCCGCCGCCGGACGCGTCCACCGCCGCCGCCACATCACTAAGACCAATCGCGCGCCACCACCTCAGCAGAGCCGCCGCCCCGGCCAGTAGCATCGCGCCACCTGTCCCTCCGCTCCCCCGCACCGCGCCGGCCCGCCGGAACCCGGATCTGGCCCTCCGGGCCCGAGCCGCCCAATCCCGCTCCGCCGAGCCCGACAGCGCTGGTCGCCCGCGTCCCCGCGCTACGCCGCCCGCGCGCAACGCCCCCGCCCCCGCGCGCCTCTGCGCCTCCTCGCCACCACCGCCCGCCGCAGCGCGCCCGCCCCGCCGCCACCTGCGCCCACCTGCGCCGCCGCGCCGGCAGCCGCGCCTAGCTCCTCCGCCGGCGCCGGCGCCCGTCCCCGCCACCTCCTCGGTCGCCGTTCGCCGCCTCCTCGGCGGGCCTCCTCTCCTTCGAGCTTCGGTCGCCACCCCCGCAAGTTCCAGCGAGATCCGCTCCGGCCGTCCTCGTCATCCGCGCCAAACCCTAGATCTGAGGCTGACCCCGAAAATTCCTAAGTCCCAGAGATTTTTGCATTGTATTGCTCTATTCATCATGCCATATCTCCCTGCATGTAGATCCGTTTTACATGCACAATATATCAAAATGTTCATCTGGTTGTGCTCTTAATTTTGTTCCATTGTGCCATGTTCATTGGAGTTTATCTAGATGCCCAAATCATCGTTGCAAGACTACCAGATGATGTTGTCTGCTGTCTGTTATCAGAATATGCTCATTTGTCATTTTTGTATCTTTTTGTGTGATTTTCTTTTGAGCGTGAAGTCTACATGTGTTATGAGATATGCCATGTTATCTTTGCTGTGGTGTGTTCATGATATGCCATGTATTGTTTGTTTTGAGCTTGCAAAGTAGCCTCCGTGATGTTGCTGATTTCAGAGACTTGGAATTTGATTAAGTCTTTGTCTGCTGTTATTTTTATGCCATGTATTCATGTTGCTACAGTGTGATCCATGCCTCTTTTGAGTATGTTCAGTAATGGTGTTTTGTTCATATGGATATGCTCTATGCATCCATGCCTCCTTTTTCATTTATGGAGTGCTCTAACATGTCTTAATCTTGCTCTAATTTTGCTATAAAAATGTTCCTGGCAGATTGCTAACATGTTTAGCAATTTTGCCTAGCTTGTTGTTGTTCATCCGTGTATGCTATGTTGTTGTTCTTGCCATGTCTAGCTTCTATGCCATGCCTACTTGCTGGTTGTATGCTTAGATTGTCATGCAATGCCTCGTAGTGAGTGCATCGAGCTCGTAAACATGCCTACTTGTTATCTGTTTTGCCATGCTCCAGTTTTTCACAAAGTCTGAATCTGTTTAGAAACTTGCTATGTTTACATGGGCGTCATCATATCTTCTGATCCTTTTTGGCTCATGGTAAGTAAGGGACTTTTGTTCTATGATTTGAGTAGATTCGTTACATGCTCTAGTTTGACATGATAGCTTGCTGTAACATGTTGTTTTATAGCTCTAAACATTGCAACCTGATGTTATTTCTGCCATGTCCTGTGAATTCTGCCAAGTCTGTGAACCTGTTATTATTTGCAATCTTGCCATGTCCTTTTGAGTACGTTCCAGTAGTTTCTGGAGATAGCTCAGTGTTAGTCTTTTGTCATGCTTTGCCTGTACATCATGTCCATGCCTTTTGTTTCATGTTTTGTTGCTGTAGTATGTTGTTTTGGTGCTTGCAATAGGCCTAGTTGCTATTTTGGTCAGCATGCCCTTTAAACTCGTATGGTGTGTATGTGTTGAACGGTTGCTTCGTTTTGAGTGTGCTCTATATGAAACTTGCTTAGTTTTGCATGTAGTCTCATATTATCATGTTGTATCCTTGTTTTGATGTGTTTGCTTGATGTTTGAATGCATTTTGCATCAATGCCATGTTTATCTTGTTTTGCTCATATCTTCTAGGCCGTAGCTCCGAATCTAATGAACTTTATATGTAACTTGACTAGAATTTCGTGTAGATCATATTGGTGCATCTTTACTTGATGTTTAACAAATTGAACTTAAGGTTTATTCAGATCTGGACCAATTTCGAAATTTGCATATGAGGACTTACCGGAATTGTTATATGTTGCTTCCGACCTCATTTAAACTTGCCTTGATGTGTTGCTCTTGTATGCATCATCTATTGCCATGAGTAGCTTCATGTAGCCTTGTCATGCATCATACTTGGTTGAGCATCATGCCTTGTTCATGTGTGGTGTGTTTACCATGTTGTGTGCTTCTTCTCTCTAGTTCCCATTTCGTTGCGATCGTGAGGATTCGTTCGGCTACGCTTGATTCGTCCTCGTGGCTTCATCTTCTTCATGGATTCGTTCTTCTTCCTAGCGGGATTTCAGGCAAGATGACCGTCACCTTGGATCTCATTACTATCATTGCTATGCTAGTTGCTTCGTTTTATCGCTATGCTGCGTTACCTACCACTTGTTGCTCAAGCCTCCCAAATTGCCATGAACCTCTGACCTTTGTTACCCTTCCTAGCAAACCGTTGTTTAGCTATGTTACCGCTTTTGCTCAGCCCCTCTTATAGCGTTGCTAGTTGCAGGTGAAGATGAAGATTGCTCCATGTTGGATTATGTTTATGTTGGGATATCACAATATCTCTTATATTATTAATGCATCTATATACTTGGTAAAGGGTGGAAGGCTCGGCCTTATGCCTGGTGTTTTGTTCCACTCTTGCCGCCCTAGTTTCCGTCATATCGGTATAATGTTCCCGGATTTTGCGTCCCTTACGCGGTTGGGTGATTTATGGGACCCCCTTGACAGTTCGCTTTGAATAACACTCCTCCAGCAAGGCCCAACCTTGGTTTTACCATTTGCCTCACCACCACCTACCTTTCCCTTGGGTCGGCGAGGGTCATCTTTATTTTAGCCCCCCCGGGCCAGTGCTTATCTAAGTGCTGGTCCAAACCGAGCGATGTCCGGCGCCCCCTGGGCAATCAGGGTCTATGCCAACCCGACGTCTTTCTCATCCGGTGTGCCCTGAGAACGAGATATGTGTAGCTCCTATCGGGATTTGTCGGCACAGCGGGCGGTCTTGCTGGTCTTGTTTTATTATTGTCGAAATGTCTTGTAGCCGGGATTCCGAGACTGATCGGGTCTTCCCAGGGAGAAGGAATATCATTCGTTGATCGCGAGAGCTTATCATGGGCTAAGTTGGGACACCCCTGCAGGGTTTGAACTTTCGAAAGCCGTGCCCGCGGTTATTTGGCAGATGGGAATTTGTTGATATCTGGTTGTAGTAAACTTGAAGTAAACTCTTCTAAAATATACCAACCGTGTGCGTAACCGTGATGGTCTCTTTTCGGGGTTGTTCGAGAGGAGAACACGGTTTCTGGGTTATGTTTGACGTAAGTAGGAGTTCAGGATCACTTCTTGATCATTACTAGTTGACGACCGCTTGCTTTGCTTCTCTCCTCGCTCTTATTTGCATAAGTTAGCCACCATACATGCTTAGTCCCTGCTGCAACCTCACCACTTTACCCCTTCCTTACCCATTAAGCTTTGCTAGTCTTGATACCCATGGTAATGGGATTGCTGAGTCCTCGTGGCTCACAGATTACTACACCACCAGTTGCAGGTACAGGTTATGCAATGGTCCTGACGTGAGAGCGATGTTTTATCTGTGTTGGAGTTCTTCTTCTGCTTCTTCTTCGATTGAGGGATAGGTTCCTGGTCGGCAGCCTGGGTTAGCAGGGTGGATGTCGTTCGAGTTTCTGTTTATGTTTCATCCGTAGTCGGATGTAGATCTTGTATATGATGTATTGTTGTATTCATGTGAAATTGTATGTATTGGTTGTATCCCCACTATTATGTAATGTTGATGTAATGATATCCACCTTGCAAAAGCGTCTTCAAGATGCGCTTCTATCCTTGGTGGGACCTTCAAGTTCCTTTAGGATAGGGTCGCATCTTGAACGTGACAATGTCATGGTTGATGCACTTGCCGGTAGACTCTATTTCCTCCTGGTCGGATTTGTGCCATGAGTTCGTGGGCGCCTTTACTGGAGGCCACCAAGCCCATGGCCAAGCGAGCGACCTGCATGTCATTCCCCAGAAGGGAGGCGAGAGTCTCCGCAAGTATATACAGAGGTTTAGCCAGATACAGTACAATATCCCTGATGTTCACCCTGCCACCATCATCATCAGAACGTGCGTAATCGCAAGATGCGCAAAGAGCTGGCAATGAACAAGGTGAAAGATGTAGCAGAACTCTATGTTCTTGCTAACAGATGTGCCCGAGCTGAAGAGGGAAGGAAGTACCCCGACGAAGATGCCGGCGTGGAAACCGACTGCTCACATGAGAATACTGCCGCCCCGGCGAAGAAGGGTCGGCGCCGCAACAGGAAGCGCAAAGGTAAAGCCGTGCTTGCCGTCGAGGGATCTGATGACACCGGCTCCACCAAGAAAACCAAGGCAGATGACCCCGGCACGGAAATTGCTGGATGTGTCGCCTGCTGGGCCTTGGCGGCTGCCGAGAAGCCAGGAAACTCCAACAAGCGATACTACAAGATCCATCGCACCAAAGGCCATGCTCTCCAAGACTGCCGGCAGGTTGAGCTCCTCGCTGAGAAGCAGAGGGCTGAATATGAAAGGCGGGACAAGGAGAAGGGCCAAGACGGTGCTGAGGGGTCCGGCAAGAAGTGTGACGGCTAGGCGGGCCGTCGCGGCAAGGATAAACAACAGGAGAGGCCCGCCCGGGGCCGTCATAGAAAGCCAGAAGACGACGATCACGAAGAGGATGACGAATCCGGCGACCAAGAGTTTCAGAAAGCTACAGAGGCCATGTGCGTCGACGGCGACGCCTCGCTGCATACTTCTCACCGCCGGCTTAAACAGTGGGCGCGAGAGATTACAGCGGCAGAGCCGTCGTTTGGTGCCCAAAGGCCGCTGAAGTGGTCCTGCACACCTATCATTTTTGACACTGAGGATCACCCTGATCGCACTACTGCGGTTGGGTGCTTGCCATTGTTGGTCTCACCAACAATACGCAACCTCAAGGTGACAAAGATGCTAGTCGATGGCGGGGCCGGTCTGAACTTGATCTCGGCTGCTGTGATCGAGAAACTGCAGATTCCTGATGGAGACCTCGAAGAGACGGGCACATTTCAAGGGGTCAACACGGGAAGAAGCCAACCCAATGGAAAGGTCACACTGCCCGTGACTTTTGGAAGCGATCTGAACTACAGGACGGAGAGGATCGTGTTTGATGTTGCCCAGATCCCCTTGCCCTACAACGCGGTCCTTGGCCGCCCAGCGCTGGCCAAGTTCATGGCGGCGTCACACTACGCCTACAACACCCTGAAGATGCTAGGACCTGTGACGATCATCACCATCCCCTCCGATAAGAAAGATGCGCTGATTTGCGCTGACCAACTATACCAGCAAGCAGTTGCAGCAGCTGCCGCCACTAGGGCACTTGCTCCTGCCGCTGGGACCCCGGGAGGGAAGAAGAAGAAGACCGGTGAGACCTCGGACACCCACTCCGGGAAGCGCACCTCTTCGGAGTGTAGCGCTCCCATCGAGGACGTGCCAGAGAGCTCCACCGGCGGAAACAAGAAGCCCAGGGCCATACCGCCGGGAGCCAAGAAGGTTTCTGGCAATGAGGACGACATGGGAGGGGCTTTCACCATAATCCCCACCCTTGATGACAAATAGGAAGACGCGCTCGTCACCTTCCTGCGGGCAAATGTCGATGTCTTTCATGGCAAGCTTCCGACATCCCCGGCGTTCCCAAGGAGGTGATTGAGCACCACCTTGCTGTCTGTCCTCATGCGCGGCCCGTCAAGCAGAAGGTCAGAAAGCAAGCTTTGGAACGACAAGAGTTCATCACAGAAGAAATTCGAAAACTGGAAGCAGCGGGTTTGGTAAGAGGAGTGCTCCATCCAACATGGTTGGCCAATCCGGTCGTAGTGCGCAAGGCAAATGGGAAGTGGAGGCTGTGTATTGATTACACAGATATCAATAAGGCTTGTCCTAAAGACCCCTTCCCGTTGCCGCGCATCGACCAGATTGTTGACTCCACAACTGGGTGTGATCTGTTGTCATTCCTCGATGCCTACTCCGGCTACCACCAGATCTTCATGACAAGAGAAGACGAAGAGAAAACAGCATCCATCACCCCGTGTGGTACGTATTGTTTCATGCGGATGCCTTTCGGGTTGAAGAGTGCTGGTTCGACGTTTGCAAGGCGGTCCAGATTAGTTTTAAACCCCGGCTCCATAGAAATATGGAAGCCTATATGGATGACATAGTGGTTAAAACCAAGGACAGGGCAACCCTCATACCAGATTTGCAAGAAAAATTTGCAAACCTGCGCAAGATCAATCTCAAGCTAAACCCTGAGAAGTGCGTCTTTGGCGTCCCGTCCGGCAAGCTTCTCGGGTTCTTTGTGTCACAGCGTGGGATAGAGGCCAATCCGGACAAGATCAAAGCTATAGAGCAGATTGAAGCACCCAAGCGAATCAAGGACGTGCGTCGGCTTGCTGGTTGCGTCGCCGCCATGGGCAGGTTCATTTCCAAGTCTGCCGAGCGCGCCCTTCCCTTTTTCAAGATCCTGAAAAAGGCGGGCCCGATGGAGTGGACGCCAGAAGCCAAAGCAGCATTGCAAGATTTGAAGAAGTACCTCTCCTTCGCGCCAATACTAGTTGCGCCTAGGCCACAAGAGCCGTTGCTGTTATACCTGGCGGCAATGAACCAGGTGGTCAGCGCCGCACTAGTGGCGCAGAGAGAGGTTGACGACGGGGTAATGGCAGCGACAGAGCCCGACACCACCAATGCAGAAACGACACAGCCAGTTGAAGTGCCGCTGAAGAAGAAAATGATGCAGCACCCGGTCTACTTTGTTAGTTCCCTCCTGCAGGGAGCTAGATCAAGGTACTCCGGCGTGCAGAAACTGCTCTTCGGCCTTCTTATGGCCCCGAGGAAGCTGCGTCACTACTTCCAGGCACACGAGATCACTGTCGTCACTCGCCTCCCTCTGCAACAGATATTGCACAATCCAGATGCAACGGGAAGAGTTGTGGAATGGGCACTGGAGCTGTCCAGCTTTGGCCTCAAGTTTGAAAGTACTTCGACGATTCAGAGCCGAGTCCTGGCGGAGTTCATTGTAGAATTGACCACAACGCCTGACGAAGAAGCCCAAGAGACTGCTCTCCCCGGCAAGGAGGCAAGTTGCAATTGGATCATGTACTTTGATGGGGCTTTCTCCTTACAAGGCGCCGGGGCTGGCGTACTGCTCGTCGCGCCCACCGGAGAGCACCTCAAGTACGTGATCCAGATGCACTTCCCCAGGGAGGTGTCAACAAACAATACGGCAGAGTACGAAGGGCTACTTGCCGGTCTTAGGATCGCGGTGGACCTCGGAATCAAGAAACTCATCGTCAGGGGCGACTCGCAGCTTGTCGTCAAGCAAGTCAACAAGGATTACCAGATCCCGTTGATGAAGGCCTACGTCGATGAAGTGAGAAAGCTGGAAGAGCGTTTCGACGGTATACAGGCTGAATACGTTCCCTGAGCGGAGAACGATATCGCCGATTACCTGTCAAAACGCGCTGCCCTCAAGCTACATGTGGAACCAGGTACCTTTGTGCTTCAGCTAACTCAGCCATCCGTTGATCCATCAACAGAGCAGAACAAGAGGAGGAAATCAGGGCCCGGCAAGTACTTTCCCGCCGAGCTCCCCGGAGCCGCCGGCAAGGATGTTGCCGGGGACACTGAGCCCGCCATGGGACGGCTAGCTCCGGCGGAGCGGCAAGCTCTTGCCGTCGAGACAGCCACTCCTATAGCGGAGGAAATGCCTTTAGTCCTTACCGTCGAGCCCCAGGCTCCAGCGTGGGCAAAACATACCGTCTGATTCCTCCAAATAGGGGAACCTCCTGAGGAGCAGGAAGAAGCGGAAAAAGTAGCCCGTCGCTCTACCATGTACCAGTTCGTCGATGACGTCCTGTACAGAAAGGGGCCAAACGGTGTGAAATTGAAGTGTATCCCTCGAGAGGAAGGACTGGAGCTGTTGGCGGAGATACATGGAGGCATATGTGGATCCCACATCGGGTCAAGGGCCCATGCCGGCAAGGCATTTCGGCAAGGCTTCTTCTGGCCCACCGCCCTCCAGGATGCAACGACACTAGTCACCAAGTGTGAAGCGTGTCAGTGCCATTCAAAGAAGCTTCATCGGCCAGCTCAAGCACTTCAAACCATTCCTCTCTCCTGGCCCTTCTCGGTCCAGGGGCTCGACATACAGGGCCCTTTCCCACGCGCTGTCGGGGGCTTTGAGTACTTGTACGTCGCAGTCGACAAGTTCACAAAGTGGCCAGAAAGTGGAGGCAGTGAGGAAGGTTACAACTCAGTCAGCCGTCAAGTTCTTCAATGGACTAGTGTGCCGTTTTGGTGTACCCAACAGGGTTATCACCAACAACGGCACACAATTCACAAGCCGCACCTTCATGCAATATACCCAAGACCTCGGCAGCAAAGTCTGTTTCGCTTCCGTTGCTCATCCACTGAGCAATGGTCAAGCTGAGAGGGCAAATGCTGAAGTGTTGCGGGGCTTAAGGACAAAGACCTTTGACGGGCTGCACAAGAGTGCAAGGCACTGGATTGATGAGTTGCCTACGGTTCTTTGATCGATCAGGACGACACCAAATCGAGCCACCGGCCAGACACCCTTTGCCCTAGTATACGGGGCAGAAGCAGTTCTCCCCACTAAACTCATATACGGGTCACCTCGAGTGCTCGCTTATGATGATCTTGAGCAAGAGCGACTGCGGCAAGATGACGCAACGCTCCTTGAGGAAGATCATCTTCGAGCGGTTGTGAGAGCAGCACGCTACCAGCAAGCCTTGTGCCGCTACCATAGCCGCAAGGTTCATGCCCGAAGCCTTGAGGAAGGCGACCTTGTCCTTCGGCGCGCTCAATCGGCCAAGAATTCCAACAAGTTGACGCCAAAGTGGGAAGGCCCTTATCGGGTAATACGAGTCACCAGGCCCGGCGCAGTCCGCCTAGAGACCGAAGATGCCGTTCCGGTGAGTAACTCCTGGAACATTGAGCATCTTCACAAGTTTTACCCGTGAGGCGCGGCTTGCCGGGCCCCCCGGCAAGCGACCTTTTGTTCAAGCATTCCCGATGATGCATGTAACCCTTTGTACAAAGCCAGGCGCAGACCCTGAGCATAAGTAAATGAAGCGCTGGCGCCCTAAGTTATAGCATGCATGCTAGGTCGAGTCTCGTCCTTGGTTAGGGTTGATAGTGCTTAGCAGCGACTAACCCCTAGCTTAGAGGTCGAGCGTGCGTCTCTTTGTCGTTCTTTCGTCTTCTTTGGTTCGCAGGACTCACAGATATCCTTGCTGGATCACTTAAGGATGAAAAAGAGAAGAGGGACAGGCCAGCATCTAGGCCCCGGAAAGCCAGTATTGTCGGGGGCTACAAGAGCAAAGATTCACCCACGGCAAACCAGAGTTGCCGGAGGCTACAGCTTCAGATAAGTTCGTCAACCCTTATCATGCATTCCCTTATGGACTGAGGTATGTGAAACCTCGTTTTTTCCCTAAAGCTACCGTGCTCCCCTAACTCTAGGCCCTAGGGCTTGTTCCTGGGGCCAGGTTTGGTCGTAGTCGCGGCAGCGAAAGAATGAAACAAGGAGCCTGAACCCGCCTCATCCCTGCCTCCGCCAAAGGCGTGAGGAAGGTCGAGCGAGGTGGGGAGACGGCAAGGCCTGGTGCCGGGCAAGAAAATGTTTATCTTAAAGATATCAAGGATTTACTCCTTGTCGTGGGTTCTACCCACAAACAGATGACCCGGCAAGCATCCATTTTTCATTAAAAACATTCCACTCAGGTACAGCCCATAGGGAATGAAAAACATGAATGATGGGATTACAAGTTTTAAATTCAGCTAAGGCCCGAAGGCTTACAAACTAAAAAGAGATAAGGTGCCCGTAAGCCCTTTTTGGTCCTTCCCCTCAGGAGGCAGGTCAAGGAGGCGAAAAGGGCAAAAGGGGTGCCTTGGCGAGCTACGGGTGGCAGAAGACACCAAGAGAACATCTCGGTGGCCGTCTGAAGGCTGGATGGTGATGGCAGTGCCGAAAGCAGAGCTCGAAGACGAGGCGGCAGGACGTCAGCACGCGTCGAACGCGTCGGTGCCCGCGTACTCGGATTTTACGGCCTTGCCGCCCGCCCTCTTCCTCTTCTGTAGCCTCCCAACGCCAGCCGCCCAAGGAGACGACCCCGAGAAGTTCAGGCAGCCGGCGACACGGATGATGGGGTCGCCGGTGCCGCACGGAGCGGTGCCCGACACCTAGTCGGACCCGTCATCCTGCCGCCTACTACCCTCGTCGTCGCTGCCGCTGTCCTCCTAGTCACTCTCGCCCGAGGAGGAGTCTTCGCTATCAGAAGAGCTCTCCACGCAGCACCTTGCACGGGTCCAGAAGAGCCCGAAGACCTTGACAGAGAGGAGGCCGCCCTCCATCAGCTTGAAATGGCGAGTGAGCCCCTCCGTCAAGCGGTGGATATGGGCGAACGTCTTCCATCCCCGACGAAGATACATCACGTGAGGGGCTGGGAAGTCGACGCGAACCCGCGTTCCGCTGATCCCACAGCCCCTCATGTGCAGCCGCAATGACTCCGGCTGATCCAGCTCCATCTCCTGCGCGAATAGAGTCGGGAGACGAAGGCGACGGCGGGGCCGCCGGCGCAGCCTGGCGAAGAACTCGCAAGGGTCATCCCCAACGTGGCACTCCATGGGGGGAGGAACTGCTGGCGGAGGCGAGTCCGGCGCACCGCCCCGTCCTCCTCTTCCTCGAGCGCCTCGGCCTCGCCCACGGCCTCGCCCCCTCCCCCTTCCCCTCGCGGTTGGCTCTGCCACCGTAGGTGCAGGAGAAGGAGAGACGCGTTGTCGAGCGGCGACCCTCGCCGCCACCGTTGAAGGACTAGGATTCCCTCTCTCCATGGCGGATGGAAGGGGGGAGCAGAAGCTGAAGGAAGGAGGAGATGAAAGAATGCGGGACGCCATCCCCCCTCCCGTTCTTTATAAAGGAACGGGGTGGGGGCTCGGCCGCCCCGCTCAGCCAATCAAGACGCGGAGGGCCCAGGGAACTGGGACCGACCCGCTGCCCCAGCCCGCGGCGGCCCGGTTTCCCGCCTCCACCGTTCGCCACCCCAAACGCATGAGAGCCACATGGCAGGCGTGCAGGACCGAGGCGACGGGTGAGGCGACCTCTCCCCACCCCGTGATCGTGGGGAGTGGACGCCTTGAAGACCACGCCTCAGCCCCGTTCAGTAAATGGGCCGCGCCTCCATGCCTCCCCCCATTTATGGGGAAGGCACGAACCGCCCCCTTTACTACGACGTGACGCATGCGTGCAGAGCCCAGCCCCACGCATGCCGCCCACGTCACACACGCCTCTCCACGCCGCGCCACGCGCAGGAAGCGTGGGAAGCACAGCGCACGAAGAGACTTACCGCGGTAAAAACCGCCCCGCCTGCCCGCGCACCGTTTTTGGGCCCAGCCCAACGACGCGATTGCGCTTACGTGTGGCCCAGGCCCGGGGGCTCCTGTCGGTGTAGAAAAAGAGGGGTACACTTTTTGTACCCCTATAACTGTGCACGGGCAGTCTGAGCCACGGGCACCACCACACTGAGCAAGGCAAGGGAGGTGAGCCAAGGTAAGACCGAAGCTCAAGAGAAGCACAACGACGCCAAGACCAAGACCACAAAGAGCAAAGGGACGAAGCGGACTCCCCCGGCAAGATCCTTGCCGGGGGCAGTTTTAGCAAACCCGGCAAGACCCTTGCCGTGGCAGCTCGCCCCACGCCTACGGAGCGAGTCACCCTTGAGTCCACTGCCCCCATGGGGCAAGGATTCGGGAGACATCCCCGTGGTGGCATGCAGATCTTCGTGAAGACATTCAAGATCAGATACACACTTTAGAAGATGATGATCCTTGGTGGGATCCCAGCCAAGAAGGACCACAAGTCCCCCGGCAAGAGCCTTGTCGGGGATGACAGCAGGCGCCACGGCAAGACCCTTGCCGGGCCCCCGGCAAGGCCCTTGCCAAGAACACCCGTGGGGCCACCGTCAGGCCCCCACCAATCAAACCTCCACCGCCGCTCGCATGCAGCTGCCTACCCAACCAGCTGGGCAGGCACCTGCGTGGCGGCATGCAGATCTTCGTGGAAGACCCACCACTGCACCACCTCAGCTGCTTGCCTGCCTACATGGCACCGCAGGCACCGCTGGCCAGGGCACGTGTCGACACGAGAGGGAGCGGTGACGGACGAGACAGGGCAACGCATTAAATGTGCCTTGTCATGTAATGCGAGGGATAACTTCGCATCACTGTACCCCTTTCCACCTCCTGTGTGCCACTGTGGCAACCCCTTTTCCTGTAAAAGGAGGCCCGAGGCGACCATGAAGACGATTGGGCTTTTTGGAGCTCCTCACGCCCCATAGCTAGCTCAAGAACATAGATATACAATCCACCAAAGCAGGAGTAGGGTTTTACGCATCCTCGCGGCCCGAACCTGGATAAACGAACCGTGTGCTATCTGTTTGATCCGCTCTTCTCACGACCCCGCGCCCTGCAACCGTAGTAGGGATTCTTGTGATCCCATAGGTGTCGTTCTCCACCGACATCTGGGTACACAAACAGGGGTGCATGTTTCCCCTGAGTTGTGCACAGACAGTAGGCCTCCACCCCGACAACACTAATCTTACAAGACAAGACCAAGATGAAGAGATGGCTTCTTGAGAAATCAAAGGCCGGATCAAGAAGACCAAGATGAGACAAAGGAACAAGATATCACTAAGGAAAAACCTCCCCTGTTGGGCAGGCGAGCCCGGTCAGGTCGAGGCTTCGCCAAAGACAAGTCCCAAGATTTCCTCGGCAGGCTTGCTGGGGCCACCGAGGGCAGGTCGCCCCGCCAAGACACTACCACGGCATCGCACAGCAACGCAAGTCACTTATCAGTGTGGTGTCGAGCCCCCAAGTGATTAAGTGGCTATCATTTGGCACATGGCAGCCATTTGGGAAGAAGATTCATCCTGCATGACACCCGTCCAGAGGCATGTCATGCAGATAGACAAGAGGGTGGTTAAGCGGCGCGGCAGGCTTGCCGGGTTTCATCCTCAGCATGACACCTTGCAGTCCATTTAATGGACTTTGTCCTAACTGCCAGAGTTAGGTATGATAACACTGTTGGCTATCTAATCAGTGTATAATGACTGATTTTCTACTGTGGTAACCCTTTAGCCTATAAAAGGAGGGCCATGGCGACCTAGAATAGGATTCAGACCCTTGTACACTCTTACACGCGTAGCTGCTCTCCCTGAGGCGACCCTGCCGGGCTTGAGTGTTGCATGTTTGTCACAGTCCTCCATCCAATCCACTAAAGTAGGAGTAGGGTTTTATGCTTCGTAGTGGACCGAACATGGGAAAAACCCACCCGCGTCACCACTGCCATGCTGCCCTATGGCCTCTGCTCTTTGTGCAACATGTCCTTCCCCCATGCCGAATCACAAGGGGCCGATGGCCCCATAGGTGATCGTGTTGAACCACGACATCTTAGGCGCACCATGTAGGGGGAGGCGCTTGCGAAACCCGAGGTCCTAAGCAGCACATCAATCTAAGCCATCATCTGCGTCAGCGCTCTCTCCGCCAACGGCTTCAAAGAAGAAAGGCGACTTCATTTCCTCGCCCCATCAGGTTCGGTTCCGTCGCTCACCGCCGCAGCGGTAGCGGGAGCGGAGGGGATGAAAGATGGGGGGTGACGCGATGACCCTGGACGACTTCAGTGGCACGGCCGCCGTGCTGATCCCGCTCTAGAGAAGAATCAAGGGAATGCGGTACACGGTCTCCTCCTCCTCCACTTTCACTTGTCAATGCTCGAGCCACGCTGGAGGGTACTGCTACCAATGTCAATAAGCCCACGTGGAACTCGGTTTAGCATTTGTCCTGCCAAGGGAAAAATCCTGAGTGAAACGTTGGTGCGAATCCGTTGACTGGCACCCCGGCAAGCATGCTCCGACAGGGATGTCCGCGCCAAGCGCGACCTCTATGCCTACTACCGTGATACCATTGAAAGAGAAAGTGGAAGGAGAAAGGAGTCGGCCCTTTTCCACTCACCATGCATTATCACCTACAAGTGATCTGTTGCCCCTTTTGGCTCTTGCCGAGAGAAGAATATCCAAGATAAACACGTGAATGCCATCCTTCTAAGATATGCAGACGTGACGAACGCCTGCGGAGAAAGGAGGAGGGAAGCGTGAGCAAAAGCTAAGTTAACCTGCCCACCGGTTTTTCTTTCAAAGTTCGCATTTGCTTTTCCCTTGGACAACCAAGTTTTTCTGTATGGTTAGGGCCTTTCATGTGGTGGCACCTTGTTGTATTTGTCTGCGCCCCCACTTTTGTTTCGAGCGTTGCTCAACAGAGTGGGCGGAAGCGTCAAAGACTCCTAAGGAAAAACCTGCCGGGGCATGTCCTTGCCAGCTGAATGCTAAGGACCCGCTCCTCGCAGAAATCGTGCAACATGTTACCGTCAGGCAACCAAAACACATAGAAAGAAACTAACCATACAGACATCCATGGGTCAAACACAAGAGGGATAGCATGAACTTAAATTTAAGTAAACATTAGTTCAGCACAAACGAGAGCAGTACAGGTCCTAAACACAAAGCATACATAATGTTTTTGTTACAGGGCGCTGCGGCAACAAGAATGATTCAAGGATAAACTTGGTGGCCTTAGGGGACCCTGGGGACGGCGAGGACCATGTCAGCAAAGGGACCGGCCTTCTCCTCGACAACAGAAACATCGGCGCCAGCCGGCAGCCTCCTGAAGCCATCAGCAAGGTTGAGGTTCGAATGGCGATAGGCGATGTTGCTCAAGACCATGAAGGGGCATCGCGGGCAAGCTTTCGGGACTCGCTTGCAAAACAAGCACATTTTCCTTCTTCATGTGTCCGCAACCCTTCGATCAGTCCATCAAAGAAGAGCACTAGCTTCATGCTTGGAACCTCGTGTCTGCTAACTGAGAAGACTGGGCTCTTCATGCCCATCATTGCAATCTGGGCAGAAAGGCGCTCGACGATGTCAACCAGGCTCTTGATCCAGAGCTCGCGCTGCTCAACTTGGTTTGCCAACTTGTCCTCCGCATCCTTTCGAGGGATTCTTGTGTTCTCCAGGTCCTTCATCAGTTGCTTCGCACGGGCTCCAGTAGATTCGATCATGCTCTCCAAGGTGCCAAGCCTTGCCTTCATGTCAGTGATAGTGCCATTGGCAGTGTCAAGTTCCCAGCCCTTGGAGGAGAGCTGTGACCGCACTCCTTCAGAAGAATCTCAACCTTCTGCGCTTCTTCCTTGAGAGCCACAATTTCCGTGGTTCTCCCGGCAAGATCCTCTGTCAGTTTGGCCACCTATTGATCAAGGTCGGCCTTGGCACTGGATGCAGCGGCAAGATCATCAGCAACCTTCTTCAGCTGGGCAGTGGAATCAAGGGTGAGCACGTCAAGGGCTGCCTTGTGCTTGACCTCCAGCTCCTTGGTGCATTGCTGGACAAGGTCCTCCAGTCTCCCGTCCTTGTTATGAAGGGTGGCCTCGAGGTTCTCTTCCCAGGAAGACATGTCTTTCTCTTTAGCATTCAGAAGTGTCGTGCGTTCCGCTAGAAGGACTTATTGGGTGGCAACATCCTCTTTCGCCATGGTGATCGTCTCCTGTTGTCGCAGAAGGATCTGGAACTACTTACTGTGCCACTCGCGCAGCTCGTTGCCCTTGTCCCTCAGCTTCTGATCCATGATGTTGGCGGAATCGCGTTGCCCCTTGAGCGCCTACCACTTTTTACTGTACCTGCCCTGCATCTCCTTGATGCCCGTCGCCACGGACTCCAGGAAGGACAGGTCCATAACTACGCTGACTAAGTCATCGGCTTCTTCAACTCGCTGGGATAGTGGCACCATGATTCGCTGTATCTCCTCATCAATGTATGCGCTCACCGCCGCGGAAGAACCAGGAGCTCCAAGTCCTGGCTAGGCGAGCACTAGTGCCAGTTGGCTCGAAGATGGTTGCAGGGCGCCAGCTGAAGTGCCAAACAAGGGAAGAGGGCTCATGGTTAAAAGAGGAATTTTCTCCTCAACCACTACCCCCAATCCAGACACGCTGCCGAAGGCCTTCTTGTTTCCTTGGGGGCCACTTGGATATCTTCGGCAGCGTGTTCCTGACCCTCCACGGCAGCAATCTTGGTGGCCTCTTTAGCAGCATCCTTGCTGATGCTGGCCACCTCTTACAAAAGCTCAGGCTCTTCAATCAAAGGGGCTGCAAGCAAAGACAAAAAAACAATGATCAGAGGGTAGAAGCACTGGTGGATCAGGAACTTGAGGCGAAATAATGAAAACAACAATAGACAAAGGAACAAGTCAGTTATCAGGAGTTGTTTTCCGTGGAAGGTCTACATTGCCGGGGCATGGCCACCAGCCCCTTCCTTATTAACCATGGCGTCAACCTGGGCAGACCCTTCCGCGAAGGCCCTCGCCGGGGATCCCTCGCCTCGATCAATAGGCGGAGTGGGTCCCTCCTAGATGGCCTCGCCCTGGGTGCTCTCCCCCTCCTCTTTGGCTGGAGATGTGGGGTGTTCTTCCGCGCCACCCTTGACGGGGGAAACCCATCCCATGCTTTCGTGCCGGGGGCTAGGTTGGGGCCTTGGCGCCGGATCATTCATGCTACTTTCTGCCAAGCCCATGCCCACTAGGGGCCTCGGTGGCTCCACCTGCCTGGGTCGTTTGGCCCGGTGAACCAGGGTTTCTTCTTCCTCCTCTTCCCTGTCGAAGGTAGAAAACAAGATTGAATTAGTAAGCCAGTAAACGTGCAAAACTTCAACAAAAGAATTTTTTTCCTTCTCCAAATCAATGAGCATGGAGCCCCACGTGAACTCGATGTGTGGTGAGGTCGCCCTGCTCCTCTTCAAGGCCGAGGGACCGGTGCTCTCCGCCAACTTCGAACCATGTAGAGGTGCAGGGGGCTCTGACACGGATGAGCCGTGCGAGGAGATCGGGCCTGATTAGGAGCTAGGGTCGACCCCCTTGACCGCTCGTCGTGTGGTGGGAGGGGTCTTGGCCATGTCCGGCTTGACGCCCTTGCAGGCAATATTCTTCACCTCCTTGGCGACAGGCGCAGGAGCACGAGCCGCCGATCCCATGCTGGTCGCTTGCCTACGAGGACGCTGGTCCAGGTCTGGCTCTGGGGCTTGAGGACCCGCTACGAGCCACTCCTCTGATAGCTGCTCTGCTTCCTCAGCCGCCTCCTCTTCCTGGGCCTCAGCTGCCGCGGCATAAAGGGTCTCGAACCCGGCTGATTCATCCCCGCAGCCTCCTCCGCAGCATGCCCCTTGCTCCTGCCTTGAGAAGAACCTTCATCTTCGTCCTCTTCCTCATCTTCTCCCTCCTCTCTTCTGAAACTAGCCTTCCCGACAGCTCGGAGTGCCGTGTCCTCCTCAAGTCATCTCTTGATGAACTCTGCTTCTACCTTGAAGGTGCGCTTGAAGATGTTGTTCTCCACTCTGGTAGCACTTTCTTCCAAGCTAAAGGCCCACTCGAGCTCTGCGTCGAGCTCCAGAAATTGCCAATCGGCTGCAACTCCATATGCATTACAATGTGGCATCCACTTCAAAATCTAGTTCAGGGCGGAGTTGACGTTCAGCGGGATGACCCTTGCTAGCAGTTTGAATGGCCCAAGGCTGCCAAACTGTTGTTCGCACAAGCAAGCGTGGCCATAAACAGACAAATTGCTGGTGAGGCCTGGTTACAGACGCATCCTGTCCTCCGCATCTCCATACCTCCACGCGAACATGTCCCTCTGCTGTAGCGGTCGATGCGACATTGAAGGAAGTTAGCCCCCACCTCTTTGATAGTTAGCTCGGCAGCTTTAAGACGGGTGATCCTGTTTATTGTTGGGCGGAGCCTGTCGTCAGTAAGGCCTAGCTCTCCCCAACCATTGCCGCGCACGACGCACCCCATCTGCCCCTGGTAGTAATCTGGAGCATCCACATCCTGGATCCAACACCAGTCTGCTCTCCATTCCTCCCACCTGTCGTGCTGCTGACCAAGGAGCTAATCCCAAGTTTCCCTCGTGCCCCAAGGGATCCAGCTGATGTTCCGTGAATGGTGAGCCTGGTTCTTGACCCGCATAACGAAGAAATGCCTAAACAGATCTACATTGGGGGCGGCCCTGATGAATTTCTCTCACAAATGGGCAAAAATAGCCATGCACGCCATTGCATTTGGCGTGAAGTCCAGGAGGTGAAATCCATATACTACCATCTTCGCTTCAAAGAAATCCGAAAAAGGGGGGGGGGCTGAGGCCGCAGAGGAAATACGTGCAGAAAAACCGGTATGAATTCAGCGGATCTTGCTTCCCCTCCGCCAAGACTGCGGGTGCGTTGTGCCCTTCCGGGACTTCCCTCCCCCACATGTATGCATACCTCGTGGTCAGGGCATTGTAGTCCATCCTGGATGAGAAGAAGACCACATCTTCTCGTCGTTTCCTGTCTAACTCTGCCGCTTTCTTCTTCTTCACCTCCGCCGAGGCCTCCTTTGTGGTGGTTGCCCGTTTTTCCCTCATGGCAGCTTTCTTTCCCATCCTTCGAAGCTGTAGGGGGGGAGATGGAAGGATGAATGAGGTGTTGGAGGCAGGTAGGGCATAGAAGCAGTCGCTTGGCTTGAAGAGGAACATGATGGAGGGCGGAGCGGATGCGAATAAGGAGTGCCCTTTCGCGTTTTTTTCCTTTTATGGGGAACGAACGTGGGGGAGGGGCACGGCTCTTCACCATTCTCTCTCAGGAAGTTACTGTTTTACATTAATTACTACAGTCCCACGATCCCACGACCTGTGTAATTATGCGGAGTGGATGTTGAGTTGACTAGTCATCATAACAAACCGCTGCACGCGCAACACTTTCTTGACACGTGTCCGTGCATTGTTTGGGGCCTAACCCAACATGCCCGGCGACACGTATGGCTCAAATTTGGGGGCTTCTGTCGAGGTGCAGAAACAGGGGTGTGTGTTTCCCCTCACTTGTGCATGGACAGTAGGCCCCCACACAGGCAGCACTGAGCTTCCAAGACAAGACCAAGGTGAAGAGATGGCTTTTTGAGAAATCAAAGGGAGGATCAATAAGACCAAGACGAGACAAAGGAACAAGATATCACTACGGAAAAACCTCCCTTGCCAGGCCACCGAGCCCGGTCAGGTCGTGGCTTCGCCAAAGACAAGTCCCAAGATTTCCCCGGCAGGCTTGCCGGGTCCGCCAAGGGCGGGTCGCCCCACCAACACACCACCGCTCCACCGCATAGCGACAAAGTCACTTATCAGTGCGGTGTCGAGCCACCAAGTGATTAAATAGCTGTCATTTGGCACGTGGCGGCCATTTGGAAAGAAGATTCACCCTGCATGACACCCATGCAGAGGCGTGTCATGCACACAGACAAGAGGCTGGTTAAGCGGCGTGGCAGGCTTGCCGGGTTTCATCCTCAGCATGACACCTAGCAGTGCATTTAATGCACTTCGTCCTAACCGCCAGAGTTAGGTATGATAGCACAGTTCTCTATCTAATCAGTGTATAATGACTGCTTTGCCATTGTGGTAACCCCTTAGCCTATGAAAGGAGGGCCATGGCGACCTAGAATAGGATTCGGACCCTTGTACACTCTTACGCGCGTAGCTGCTCTCCCCGAGGCGACCCTGCCGGGCTTGTGCGCGTTCGTCGCGGTCCTCCATCCAATCCACTAAAGCAGGAGTAGGGTTTTACACTTCGCAGCGGCCCAAACCTAGGTAAAAACCACCCGTGTCACCATTGTTGTGCTGCCCTATGGCCTCCTCTCTTTGTGCAACGTGCTCTTCCCCCTTGCCGAATCACAAGGGGTCGATGGCCCCATAGATGATCGTGTTGAAGCACGACACAATATAGATGGATATGCTTGACCTTGATGCCATAATCCTTCAGTGTCTGCTTCATCCACAGTAACTGAGTGCAACAAGCGCCAACAGCAATATATTCGGCCCCAGCCATGGAAAGAGATACACAATTCTGCTTCCTTGATGACCAACAGACCAATGATCTATCGAGGAAATGACATGTCCCCGAAGTACATTTCCTATCAACCAAGTCACCAGGCCAATCCGAGTCTGAAGATCCAACAAAATCAAACTGTGATCCCTACTCACTTGCATCGATATCAATTGATGGGCATCTCCATAGCCCATTAATTTGCCTAGTTGATGTGAGACTTTCTTCTTTTTTGTCTTGTTCTCACAACCACCTTCTATTCCACCTATAGTGCTATATCCATGGCTAACGCCCATGAATTGCGTGAAAGTTGAAAAGCTTCAGAACATTAAAACTATGAAACAATTGCTTGGCTTGTCATCGGGGTTGTGCATGATAAATACTTTGTGGGATGAAGATAGAGCATGACAAGAGCTTATGATTTTGTAAGGATAACTTTCTTTAGCCATGATATTTTGAGAAGACATGATTGCTTTATTAGTATGCTTGAAATATTATTGTTTTTATGTCAATATTAAACTTTTGTTTTTAATCTTATGGGTCTGCATTCATGCCACAATAAGAATAATTACATTGATAAATATGTTAGGTAGCCTTCCACATCAAAAATTTTGTTTTTATCATTTACCTACTCAAGGACGAGCATGAATTAAGCTTGGGGATGCTTGATACGTCTCCAATGTATCTATAATTTTTAATTGTTCCATGCTATTATATTATCTGTTTTGGATGTTTAATATGCATTAATATGCAATTTTATATTATTTTTAGGACTAACTTATTAACCTAGTGCCTAGTGCCAGTTGCTGTTTTTTTCCTTCTTTTTGACTTTTACAAAAAATAAATATCAAACAGAGTCCAAATGGAATAAAACTTTACGATGATTTTTCTTGGACCACAAGAAACCTAGAAAGATTCTGGAGGAGGCCAGTATACCTATGAGGAGGCCACATGCCCTAGGGGGTGCCCCTAGGCTTATGGGCCCCTCGGAGACCTTCCAACCGTAACTCCACCACTATAAATTCTCAAATATTCCCCTTACGCCAGAGGGCACACCAAAAATACTTTTCCATCACCGCAAGCTTTTTCTCGTGAGATCCCATCTTGGGGTCTTTTCCGGCACTCCACCGGAAGGGTTTTGATCACTGAGGGCCTCTACACCAAACTTGCTACCGTTCCGATGAAGCGTGAATAGTTTACCAGAAACCTAAGGGTCCATAACTAGTAGCTATATGGCTTGTTCTCTCTCTTTGATCTTCAATACAATGATCTCCTCAACGTTCTTGGAGATGTATTCGATTTAATCTTCTTTTGCAGTGTGTTTGTTGAGATCGAATAAAGTGTGGATTTATGATCACATTATATTTGAATATTATTTGAGTCTTTTCTGAACTCTTTTATGCATGATTGAGATAGCTTAGTGTTTCTCTCCGATCAATCAATTTGGTTTGGCCGACTAGATTGGTTTTTCTTGCAATATGAGAGGTGCTTTTTGATGGATTCAATCTTGCGGTGTCCTCACCTAGTGACAGTAGGGGCAGCGAGGCACATATTGTATTGTTGCTAATGAGGATAAAAAGATGGGGTTTATATCATATTGCTTGATTTTATCCATCTACATCATGTCATCTTGCTTAAAGCGTTACTCTGTTCTTATGAACTTAATAGTCTAGATGCAAGCAGGAGTCGGTCAATCTTTGGAGCAATAGTAGGTGATGCAGGCATGAGTCGGTCTACTTGTCATGGATGTGATGCCTACATTCACGATCATGGCCTTAGATATCGTCATAACTTTGCGCTTTTCTATCAGTTGCTCAACAGTAATTTGTTTACCCACCGTATGTTTTCCTCAAGAGAGAAGCCTCTAGTGAAACCTATGGCCCTGGGGTCTATTTTCCATCATATATTTTCAGCTCTATAAAACTAAAGACCCAAAAATACCTTGCTGCAATTTATTTATATTTACTTTATTTTACCTTTTACTTATCTTTTATATCTACCTCTATTAGATCTCACTCTTGCGAGTGACCATGAAGGGATTGATAACCCCTTTTTCGCGTTGAGTGCTGATGTCTACTACGCAACCTTCTTCTTGTAGACGTTGTTCGACCTCCAAGTGCAGAGGTTTGTAGGACAGTAGCAAATTTCCCTCAAATGGATGACCTAAGGTTTATCAATCCGTGGGAGGCGTAGGATGAATATGGTCTCTCTCAAGCAAACCTGCAACCAAATAACAAAGTGTCTCTTGTGTCCCCAACACACCCAATACAATGGTAAATTGTATAGGCCGGTGCACTAGTTCGGCGAAGAGATGGTGATACAAGTGCAATATGGATGGTAGATATAGGTTTTTGTAATCTGAAATTATAAAAACAGCAAGGTAACAAGTGGTAAAAGTGAGCGTAAACGGTATTGCAATGCTAGGAAACAAGGCCTAGGGTTCATACTTTCACTAGTGCAAGTTATCTCAACAATAATAACATAGTTGGATCATATAACTATCCCTCAACATGCAACAAAGAGTCACTCCAAAGTCACTAATAGAGGAGAACAGACGAAGAGATTATGGTAGGGTACGAAACCACCTCAAAGTTATTCTTTCCAATCAATCCGTTGGACTATTCCTATAAGTGTCACAAACAGCCCTAGAGTTCGTACTAGAATAACACCTTATGACACAAATCAACCAAAACCCTAATGTCACCTAGATACTCCAATGTCACCTCAAGCATCCATGGGTATGATTCTACGATATGCATCACACAATCCCAGATTCATCTATTCAACCAACACATAGAACCTCGAAGAGTGCCCCAAGTTTCTACCAGAGAACCAAGACGAAAACGTGTGCCAACCCCTATGCATAGGTTCATTGGCAGAACCCGCAAGTTTATCACCAAGATATACATCAAGTGAATCACGTGATATCCCATTCTCACCACAGATACGCACGGCAAGACATACATCAAGTGTTCTCAAGTCATTAAGGACTCAATCCGATAAGATTACTTCAAAGGGAAAACTCAATCCATTACAAGAGGGTAGAGGGGGGAGAAGCAACATAAGATCCAACTACAATAGCAAAGCTCGCGATACATCAAGAACGTGCCAAATCAAGAACACGAGAGAGAGAGAGAGATCAAACACATAGCTACTGGTACATACCCTCAGCCCCTAGGGTGAACTACTCCCTCCTCGTCATGGAGAGCGTCGGGATGATGAAGATGGCCACCGGTGAGGGATCCCCCCTCCGAAAGGGTTCTGGAATAGGGTCCCGATTGACTTTTGGTGACTACAGAGGCTTGCGGCGGCGGAACTCCCGATCTATTCTGTTCTCCGGAAGTTTTAGGGTATATGGAGTTATATAGGCGGAAGAAGTTTGTCGGTGGACCTTCGGGCTGTCCACGAGGCAGGGGGGGCGCCCTAGGGGGGTGGGCGCGCCCCCACCCTCGTGGGCAGCCCGGGACTCCCCTGGTACAACTGCGGTACTCCGTGGGCTTCTTCTGGTCCAAAAATAAGTTCCGTGGAGTTTCAGGTCAATTGGACTCCGTTTGATATTTCTTTTCTTCGAAACACTGAAATAGGCAAAAAACAGCAATTCTGGGCTGGGCCTCCGGTTAATAGGTTAGTCCCAAAAATAATATAAAAGTGGATAATAAAGCCCAATATTGTCCAAAACTGTAGATAATATAGCATGGAGCAATCAAAAATTATAGATACGTTGGAGACGTATCAGGCATCCCCAAGCTTAATTCCTACTCGTCCTCGAGTAGGTAAATGATAAAAAAGATAATTTTTGATGTGGAATGCTAGTTGGCATAATTTCATTGTAATTCTTCTTAATTGTGGTATGAATATTCAGATCCGAAAGATTCAAGATAAAAGTTCAATACTGACATAAAAGTAATAATACTTCAAGCATACTAACTAAGCAATTATGTCCTCTCAAAATAACATGGCCAAAGAAAGTTCATCCGTACAAAATCATATAGTTTAGTCATGCTCCATTTTCGTCACACAAGATGCTCTCATCATGCACAACCCCGATGACAAGCCAAGCAATTGTTTCGTACTTTAGTAATCTCAATCCTATAAACTTTCACGCAATATATGAGCGCGAGCCATGGACATAACACTATGGGTGGAATAGAATATGATGATAAGGGTTATGTGGAGAAGACAAAAAAGGAGGAAGTCTCACATCAACGACGCTAATCAATGAGCTATGGAGATGCCCATCGATTGATGTTAATGCAAGGAGTAGGGATTGCCATGCAACGGATGCACTAGAGCTATAGATGTATGAAAGCTCAACAAAAGAAACTAAGTGGATGTGCATCCAACTTGCTTTCTCACGAAGACCTAGGGCACTTGAGGAGGCCCATTGTTGGAATATACAGGCCAATTTCTATAATGAAAATTCCCACTAGTATATGAAAGTGACAAAACGAGAGACTCTCTATCATGAATATTATGGTGCTACTTCGAAGCACAAGTGTGGTAAAAGGATAGTAGCATTGTCCCTTCTCTCTTTTTCTCTCATTTTTTGGGCCTTCTCTTTTTTTATGGCCTTTCTCTCTTTTTTTTGGGCCTTCTCTTTTTTATGGCCTTTTCTCTCCTTTTTTTATTCCTCACTTGGGACAATGCTCTAGAAAATGATGATCATCACACTTCTATTTATTTACAGCTCAATGATTACAACTCATACTAGAACAAAGTATGACTCTATATGAATGCCTCCGGCGGTGTACCGGGATATGCAATGAATCAAGAATGACATGTACGAAATAATTATGAACGGTGGCTTTGCCACAAATACTATGTCAACTACATGATCATGCTAAGCAATATGACAATGATGAAGTGTGTCATAATAAACGGAACGGTGGAAAGTTGCATGGCAATATATATCGGAATGGCTATGGAAATGCCATAATAGGTAGGTATGGTGGCTGTTTTGAGGAAGATATAAGGAGGTTTATGTGTGAAAGAGCGTATCATATCATGGGGTTTGGATGCACAGGCGAAGTTTGCACCAACTCTCAATGTGAGAAAGGGCAATGCACGGTACCGAAGAGGCTAGCAATGATGGAAAGGTGAGAGTGGGTATAATCCATGGACTCAACATTAGTCATAAAGAACTCATATACTTATTACAAAAATCTACAAGTCATTAAAAGCCAAGCACTACGAGCATGCTCCTAGGGGGATAGATTGGTAGGAAAATACCATCGCTCGTCCCCGACCGCCACTCATAAGGAAGACAATCAAATAACACCTCATGTTTCAAATTTGTTACATAACTTTTACCATACGTGCATGCTACGGGACTTGCAAACTTCAACACAAGTATTTCTCAAATTCACAACTACTCAACTAGCACGACTTTAATATCACTATCTCCATATCTCAAAACAATCATCAAGTATCAAACTTCTCTTAGTATTCAATGCACTCATAAGAATGTTTTTACTATTCTTGGATACCTAGCATATTAGGATTATTTAAGCAAATTACCATGCTATTTAAGACTCTCAAAATAATCTAAGTGAAGCATGAGAGATCAACTATTTATTCAAAATAAAACCACCATTGTGCTCTAAAAGATATAAGTGAAGCACTACAGCAAACAACAAACTACTCCAAAAGGTATGAGTGAAGATCAATGAGTAGTTGTATAATTATACAACTATGTGAAGACTCTCTAACATTTAAGAATTTCATATATTGATACTTTATTCAAACAGCAATCGAAGCTAAATAAAATAAAATGACGCTCCAAGAAAAACACATATCATGTGGTCAATAAAAATATAGCTCCAAGTAAAGTTACCGATGAACGAGGACGAAAGAGGGGATGCCATCCGGGGCATTCCCAAGCTTAGACGCTTGGTTATATTTGAATATTACCTTGGGGTGCCTTGGGCATACCCAAGCTTAGGCTCTTCACTCCTTATTCCATAGTCCATCGAATCTTTACCCAAAACTTGAAAACTTCACAACACAAAACTTCACAGAAAATCTCGTGAGCTCCGTTAGCGAAAGAAAACACAACACCACTTCAAGGTACTATAATGAACTCGTTCTTTATTTATATTTCTGTTAAACCTACTATATTCCAACTTCTCTATGGTTTATAAAATATTTTAGTAGCCATAGATTCATCAAAATAAGCAAGCAACACAATGAAAACAGAATCTGTCAAAAACAGAACAGTCTATTGTCTGTATCAAATGCAAACTTCTGGAACTCCAAAAATTCTAAAATAAATTGGTGGACCTGAGGAATTTGTCTAGTAATCATCTTCAAAAAGAATCAACTAAATGGCACTCTCCAGTAAAAAGTTGAAGCTAATCTCGTGAGCACTAAAGTTTCTGTTTTTATAGCATGATCATAAAGACTTCACCCAAGTCTTCCCAAAGGTTCTACTTGGCACAAACACTACTTAAAACATAAAACCACATCTAAACAGAAGCTAGATGGATTATTTATTACTAAACAGAACCAAAAAGCAAGAAACTAAAATAAAGTTGGGTTGCCTTCCAACAAGCGCTATCGTTTAACGCCCCTAGCTAGGCATGATGATTTCAATGATGCTGACATAAAGGATAATAATTGAAACATAAAGAGAGCATCATGAAGAATATGAATAGCACATTTAAGTCTAACCCACTTCCTATTCATAGGGATTTTTTGAGCAAACAACTTATGGGAACAAGAATCAACTTGCATAGGAAGGTAAAACAAGCATAACTTCAAGATTTTAAGCACATAGAGAGGAAACTTGATATTATTGCAATTCCTACAAGCATATATTCCGCCCTCATAATAATTTTCAGTAGCATCATGAATGAATTCAACAATATAACCATCACATAAAGCATTCTTTTCATGATCTACTAGCATAGAATTTTTATTACTCTCCACATAAGCAAATTTCTTCTCATGCGGGATAGTGGGAGTATCATAAGAGGCTTGAATACTATAAATTGTTTCCACATTAAAAGTGTAATGTTCAGAAAAAGGGTAATCATGATCATGACAAGTTTTATAAGTATAGTCATCACTACTTTTTATAGCATAAGTTTCATCACAATAATCATCATAAGTAGCAACTTTGTCCTCATCATAATCGATTGAAACCTCTTCCGAAATAGTGGATACATCACTAAATAAAGTCATGAACTCTCCAAATCCACTTTCATAAATATTATAAGATTCAACATCCTCCAAAATAGTGGGATCATCACTTTCTAAAGTTGAAACTCTTCCAAACCCACTTTCATAAATATAATCATCATAGGTAGAAGGCATGCTATCATCATAACAACTTTGCATATCGAAACTTGGGAGGCTAAAAATATCATCATTATTAAACATAGCATCCGCAAAGCTTGGGACAAACATTAATTGAAGCAAATATATTCTCAAATATGTCATTCTCATCAAACATAGCTTCCCCAAGCTTGGGCCTTTTCATATCATAAGCATAATCACTCTCATTATTAATAGTATGGATAGCAGCAATAGTATAGCAAACATTATTATCATATTCTTCCAAGAAAGTGCCAAAAAGATTTTCAAGATCATAAGAAGTATCATTATCTTCCCAATCATAATCATCACAACAAGCAATAGGCATAACGAGATCATCATCAAGTGCATCATCTTCCACAATTATTTTTGATTCATTTTCATGAGGCACAACAATAATAGGAGCAACCATATTTGGGAGAGATACCTTTTTACCTCTCTTCATTTTCCTTTTCTTCTTCTTCACCACATCATGTGTGGGTTCAATCCTCTTTTTGGAGCTCCTTATTATTGAGATTGGTTGGATAGAAGGCTCCTCCTCGTTACTTGATTCATCATAAGAAATAATAGGAGGATATAGGGAAGTCTCTTCCCTTTCATTAGTATTCTCTTCATCCTCTATTTGTTTTCTTTTATTTATGTAATTGGCAATATAAGGGTTTTCAATCCAATTCACCGCACAATACATACAAATCTTCTCTAGATCAAAATCAAGAAATTTATCAAGATTAAATTTTGGAATACCCTCAGTTATACGTTTCATTTCTTCATAACCCAAAAGAAGACTAAGATCTTTATGATGCTCAAGAGTAATCAAGTTATCACAATTTTTGGACACGACTTGATCATGAAACAAATAGCATTGGAGCTTTAAATGACAATGTTCATTGCAAAGTTCACAATGGGCGCGATAAATATTGAATCTTTCAGCGCATTCATCTAGCCTCTCTTGCAACAATTTAGTTTCTAAGTACTTATGACTCTTGCAATATCTATCTTACCTATTTGGTGCATACTCACAAACCCAATGCACTCCACAAAAATTGACATGTTTATAGGAGACATTTTCATCATGACTAGTGCAATCATCGTTAGTACCATGGGTATTCAAGGAGTTCATACTAACAACATTGCAATCATGCTCATCATTCAAATATTTAGTGCCAAACATTTTAATGCATTCTTCTTCTAACATTTTGGCACAATTCTCCTTTACATCATAATCATGAAAGATATTAAAAAGATGAAGCTTATGAGACAAACTCAATTCCATTTTTTGGTAGTTTTCTTTTATAAACTAAACTAGTGCTAAAACAAGAAACAAAAAGATTCGATTGCAAGATCTAAAGATATACCTTCAAGCACTCACCTCCCTGGCAACGGCGCCAGAAAAGAGCTTGATGTCTACTATGCAACCTTCTTCTTGTAGAAGTTGTTGGGCCTCCAAGTGCAGAGGTTTGTAGGACAGTAGCAAATTTTCCTCAAGTGGATGACCTAAGGTTTATCAATCCGTGGGAGGCATAGGATGAAGATGGTCTCTCTCAAGCAACCCTGGAACCAAATAACAAAGATTCTCTTGTGTCCACAACACACCCAATACAATGATAAATTGTATAGGTGCACTAGTTCGGTGAAGAGATGGTGATACAAGTGCAATATGGATGGTAGATATAGGTTTTTGTAATCTAAAAATATAAAAACAGCAAGGTAACAAGTGGTAAAATTGAGCGTAAACGGTATTGCAATGCTAGGAAACCAGGCCTAGGGTTCATACTTTCACTAGTGCAAGTTCTCTCAACAATAATAACATAGTTGGATCATATAACTATCCCTCAACATGAAACAAAGAGTCACTCCAAAGTCACTAATAGAGGAGAACAAACGAAGAGATTGTGATAGGGTACGAAACCACCTCAAAGTTATTCTTTCCAATCAATCCGTTGGGCTATTCCTATAAGTGTCACAAACATCCCTAGAGTTCGTACTAGAATAACACCTTAAGACACAAATCAACCAAAACCCTAATGTCACCTAGATACTCCAATGTCACCTCAAGTATCCGTGGGTATGATTATACGATATGCATCACACAATCCCAGATTCATCTATTCAACCAACATATAGAACCTCAAAGAGTGCCCCAAAGTTTCTACCGGAGAATCAAGACGAAAACGTGTGCCAACCCCTATGCATAGGTTCATGGGCGGAACCCGCAAGTTGATCACCAAGACATACATAAAGTGAATGATGTGATATCCCATTGTCACCACAGATACGCACGGCAAGACATACATCAAGTGTTCTCAAGTCATTAAAGACTCAATCCAATAAGATTACTTCAAAGGGAAAACTCAATCCATTACAAGAGACTAGAGGGGGGAGAAGCAACATAAGATCCAACTATAATAGCAAAGCTCGCGATACATCAAGATCGTGCCAAATCAAGAACACGAGAGAGAGAGATCAAACACATAGCTACTGGTACATACCCTCAGCCCCGAGGGTGAACTAATCCCTCCTCGTCATGGAGAGCGCCGGGATGATGAAGATGGCCACCGGTGAGGGATCCCCCCTCTGGAAGGGTGCCGGAATAGGGTCCCGATTGACTTTTGGTGGCTACAGAGGCTTGCGGTGGCGGAACTCCCGATCTATTCTGTTCTCCGGAAGTTTTAGGGTATATGGAGTTATATAGGCGGAAGAAGTACGTCGGTGGACCTCTGGGCTATCCATGAGGCAGGGGGGCGCGCCCCCCACCCTCGTGGGCAGCCCGGGACTTTCCTGGGGAAAGTCCGGTACTCCGTGGGCTTCTTCTGGTCCAAAAATAAGTTCCGTGGAGTTTCAGGTCAATTGGACTCCGTTTGATATTCCTTTTCTTCGAAACACTAAAATAGGAAAAAACAGCAATTCTGGGCTGGGCCTCCGGTTAATATGTTAGTCCCAAAAATAATATAAAGGTGGATAATAAAGCCCAATATTGTCCAAAACAGTAGATAATATAGCATGGAGCAATCAAAAATTATAGATACGTTGGAGACGTATCAAGTGCAAGTGTTTGTTAGTTTGTGCAGGTGCATATTTTGGGGACTTGCTTATGCATCCTACTGGATTGATACCTTGGTTCTTAACTGAGGGAAATACTTATCACTACTTTGCTGCATCACCCTTTCCTATTAAAGATCAAGAATTAGCAGTCATCCACTCGAGGAAAAATTGCTAGTGTCCTCCAAAACTGTACGCTTGGAGGCCCAACACTAGTCTACAAGAATAAAGTTGCATGGTATAGATCAAGCTCTTTTTCTGGCGCCGTTGCTGGGAGGTGAGTGAATGAAGGTATATCTTTAGATCTTGCAACTAAATCTTTTGGTTTCTTGTTTATCACTAGTTTGCTTTATAAAATAAAACTACAAAAAAATGGAATTGAGGTTGCCTCTTCTTATTTGTCTTTATCGTGTCTTTCTTGAAAATGATTTAAAGGAGAATTGTGCTCAATTGATAGAGGAGGAATTCAATAAAATGTTTGGCATAAATGATGAGCATCATTGCAATGTTGTTAGTAGGAATTCTATGAATATCCAAAATACTAATGACGATTGCACTAGTCATGTTTCTTATAAGCATGTCAATTTTTGTGGAGTGCATAAAGTTAGTGAAGACGTGCCTTATAAGGATGATAGATTTTGTAAGAAGCATAAACATGATAGAACCAATTTTTTGCTCGACGTGATATATAAATTTGCTACAAAATTATGTTCTCTTTGCCATATTACTTGTGAACTTTGCAATAATGTTGGTTATCTTAATTTCCAATGCAAACTTTTTCATGATCGAATCTGTGACGCCCCCGATTCAATCATACACTAATCATGCACGCAAATGTGTATGATCAAGATCAGGGACTCACGGGAAGATATCACAACACAACTCTACAAATAAAAAATCATACAAGCATCATAATACAAGCCAGGGGCCTCGAAGGCTCGAATACAAGTGCTCGATCATAGACGAGTCAGCGGAAGCAACAATATCTGAGTACAAACATAAGTTAAACAAGTTGCCATAATATGGCTAGCACAAACTGGGATACAGATCGAAAGAGGCGCAGGCCTCCTACCTGGCATCCTCCTAAACTACTCCTGGTCATCGTCAGCGGGCAGCACGTAGTAGTAGGCACCTCCAACGTAGTAGGAGTCGTCGTCGATGGTGGCATCTGGATCCTGGGCTCCAACATCTGGTTGCGGCAACCGGGTAGAAGGGAAAGGGGGAAAGGGGGGGAGAAAAGCAACCGTGAGTACTCATCCAAAGTACTCGCAAGCAAGGAGCTACATTACATATGCATGGGTATATGTGTAAAGGGCCATATCGGTGGACTGAACTGCAGAATGCCAGAATAAGAGGGGGATAGTTAATCCTGTCGAAGACTACCTTCTGGCAGCCTCCGTCTTGTAGCATGTAGAAAAGAGTAGACTGAAGTCCTCCAAGTAGCATGGCATAGCATAATCCAACCCGGCGATCCCCTCCTCGTTGCCCTGTTAGAGAGCGACCACCGGGTTATATCTGGCACTTGGAAGGGTGTGTTTTATTAAGTATCCGGTTCTAGTTGTCATAAGGTCAAGGTAGAACTCCGGGTCGTCCTTTTACCAAGGGACACAGCTATTCGAATAGATAAACTTCCCTGCAGAGGTGCACCACATAACCCAACACGCTTGATCCCATTTGGCCGGACACACTTTTTTGGGTCATGCCCATCCGCGGAAGATCAACACGTCGCAGCCCTACCTAAGCACAACAGAGAGGTCAGCACGCCGGTCTAACTCCTATGGCGCAGGGGTCTGGGCTCATCGCCCATTGCACACCTGCACGTTGCGAGGGCGGCCGGAAGCAGAACTAGCCCCCTTAATACAAGAGCAGGCTTACGTTCCAATTCGGTGTGCACCGCTCAGTCACTGACGTCATGAAGGCTTCGGTTGATACCACGACGTCGAGTGCCCATATCTTTCCCACGTAGTTGGTTAGTGCGTATAGACCAAATGGCCAGACTCAGATCAAATACCCAGATCTCGTTAAGCATGTTAAGTATCCGCGAACGCCGACCAGGGCTAGGCCACCTCTCTCCTAGGTGGCCTCAACCTGCCCTGTCGCTCCGCCACAAAGTAACAGTCGGGGGCCGTTGGGAACCCAGGCCCACCTCTACCGGGATGGAGCCACCTGCCCCTTAAGCCCCCATCTCCGAACATTATCACAGGTAACAGTGTAAAGTATATAGTATATGCCCGTGATCACCTCCCGAAGTGATCACAACCCAGTAGTATAGCATGGCAGTCGGACAAGAGTGTAGGGCCACTGATGGAACACTAGCATCCTATACTAAGTAGTAGGATAGAAGGTAAAGGTAACAACAGTAGTAGCAAGGACAGGCTATGCAGCAGTATAGGATTAACTGAAAGCAGTAACATGCTACACTACTCTAATGCAAGCAGTATAGAGAAGAATAGGCGATATCTGGTGATGAAAGGGGGGCCTGCCTGGTTGCTCTGGCAAGAGAGAGGGGTCGTCAACACCGTAGCCATACTGGGTAGCAGCGGCGTCGGTCTCGATGTCTAGCGAGAGAAGAGGGGGGAAGAAACAGTGAATACAATGCAAACAGATGCATAACGATGCATGACAAAGCAAAGCGTGATGTTAGGCGTGCCCTAACGCGGTATGAGGTGATACTGGTGAAGGGGGGGAAACAACCGGGAAAGTATCCCCGGTGTTCCGCGTTTTCGGGCAAAAGAGCCGGAGGGGGAAAGTTGCAAGTTTGCTATGCTAGGTATGCGTGGCGGACGAACGGGCTGCGAAACCGGGTTCGTCTCGTCGTTCTGAGCAACTTTCATGTAGAAAGTATGTTCATCTGAGCTACGGTTTATTTTCTATTAATTTTAAAAGATCTAAATCATTTTTAGGATTTATTTAATTATTTAAATTTAACATTATCCAGAATAGTGTTCGCTGACGTCATCATGACGTCAGCATGACGTCAGAAGTTGACCTGGTCAACCTGACATGTCGGTCTCGCATGTCATTGCCTAATTAACTAACTAATTGTTTAGTTAGATTAATTAGCAGGTTAATTTGGTTTAATAGTTAGTTAACAGAATTAATTAAGTTAGTCAATTAACTAATTAAATAATTAATTAATTTTGTTATTATTTTAAATCCTTTTTTATATAGATAACGTTCCAGGGTGGGCCCCACGTGCCATAGGCACAGGGGCCTATCGGGCGCTCCTAGCGGGTGTGAGCGTGGGGCTAACCGGGGCTTCGCCCCGGTGTTGCGGGCGCGTGCGCCGGGTGCGAGAGCGCGCGACCAGGGGGAAAGGGGCCGATGCGTGGCTCAACGCCAGCGACCGTGGCCGGAGCGGGGCGGCGCGACAAGGCAGCGGGAGCAGTCGGGCATGGGCGCGCGCTGGCAAGCAGGGGCACGGCCAAGCGCGGATGCGTGCGCGCAGCGGCGATGAGCGGCCAGGGGGCAGATGCGGTCGGTGCGGCGAGGCAACGACGGGGCGGCGGCCGCAGGGACGAGCGGGAGGCGACGCGACGGAGGCAGACGCAGGTGGCTGCGGGGGGGCCGACGGCGGTGGCCACGGGCGGTCCCGAGTGGAGGCGTCGAGCGGGGCAAGACTGGGCAGAAGGGGGAGAGGCCGGAGGCACGAGCTCGCGGCCACGACGTTATAGGGGGGGTTGGTCGAAGGCGGGGCGGTAGGCAGCCGGCAGCAGGCGGGAGGAGGGGCGCGGCGACCGGCCGACGCGCGGGTAGGTGCGCAGGTGGACGCGGCCGTGGCATGACACGCGGGGCAAGGCGAAGCGGGCGCGTCACGGGTGCAAAGGCCGTGAGGCGCGGGCGTGCTGCGGGAAGGCAGGGCCACGCGCGAGCGAGGCGCGTGCGAGGCGTGCGCTGAGCGCTGGAGGCTGGGGCACGGTTTCGCGCGAGTGAGACAGAGAGGGAGCGAGGCTCACGGCGGTTTGTAGGGTTCGGGGCAGCATTTGTCGAGGCGGAGAGACGGGGACGATTCAGCGAAGAGGTGGCAGGCCGTTGAGGAGGAAGAGGCAGTCCGGCGGGGAGGCCTTCGGGCGTCGACGAGGTCCAGTGGCGTCGGGGGCGGCGCGGTCGTCCAACGGCGAGGGGTTCGTTCCCCCGATCCGATCTGGATCGGGGAGGAGGGGGAAGAGCGAGTGGGGGGGGCGAGTGGGTGGCGGCTAGGGTTAGACTGGGGGTAGTGGGGGGTTAAGGCGGCGAGGTGGGCCGGCTGGGCCAGGTGGTTTGGCCCAGTTGGGCCTGTGGTTAGCTGGGCCGAAGCCCAGGGGGTTCCTCTTTTCTTTTCTTTTTTTTGTTGTTGTGTTTGTTTTTCCCTTTTGTATTTTCTTTTATTATTTATTTTTTGTTTTAATTAAAATAGGGTATTTAAGCATATATAAAATTGTATTTTCTTTATTATAATTATCTATGTACTATTTAGTACAAACCGAACATTTTGTTTAACATTTTGAGAACTTTTGATGTTTGCCATAAATTGAATTTAATTTTGAAACGGTTTGAACTAACGGAAGTTTAGCAACAGTAATCGAGGTGACGTGGCATCATTAGCAGTGGTTTTTGAAGCTTGATTATCCGGGCGTCACAATTCTCCTCCACTACAAGAAATCTCGTCCCGAGATTTAAGAGGGGAGTAAGGGGGAAGAATAGGTTATGAAATTCTAACGATTCTTCTCGGTCTTGGTTGCTCTTCTCGAAGTGGTCGATCCATAGCGCTGATGTTTTCATTCCTATGCATCAATGCATCATGATGAGGTTGTCGTCCTTTCTTCAGGAACTCCATCGTACTTACGATAATGATAAGGGGTAACTACTGAAGAACGGACCTTCAAGGTCAACTACCTGGCAGATAACTGAGGGAATGTGGTAAAGTAACTCTCGAATAGATACTTAAGAAATTATCGAGAGTAAAGTAAGAAGGTACCATGAGAAGTTTCAAACGGGTAGGCAATCATTCGATGTCTGAAACAACACGCGAAAGGGGTCCAAAGCAACGAGATTGAATATTGCATCTGTTACCAGAATAGATCACTAGGACGGTGGCCCGTGAATTACATACGAGGCCACGCGCGAGGAATAACCTTGTGAATAGGGGGTGTACAGGAGAGTCAGGTTTCGATCCTGTGGAACTGTGGCTTATGGGCCCACCATGTGGTTTTTTTAATAGGAGCAGTGACATCTTGCACGATCATGATAGCAAGGCATGTCAGAGAGTACCATGTCAGTTATGTCGGCAACAATGTTGGTACCAAGGGCGAGGGACGAAGAGAACCATTTTCCTGCTCGTTGCTACGAAGCGGACCAATAGGCAAAGTTCTCGTCCATCGGTGGTTACCGGAATGTCGTCAGCAATAGTAACAGGGTCACACTGACAGAGTTGTAAACCGAGGTGTTTACCTAAGCAGGAGAATATTACCGCTTAGATCATATAGATCACAAGAAACGTTAACCCAACAAATGGAAAGAAAAATATGATTATCAGATTAAACAGAACAATGGAAAGGAAAATGTGTTAAAACACATATTCCAGGGGGATATCCTTCCCACGGACAAGTAGGGCATGATATCCATGTCAGGATACAAAGTAGAAAACTCTTTAGGTAAGAGGAGAGAAACTTCATGACATTACCCATTCAACGGTGTTTGGGTAATTGATAAGGAAATTTTAGCCTTTGTGCTTTCAATGTTTTTATTGAAAATCGGATTACCACAGACATGCTTCGAGATAGCATTGACATGGTCTTCAAGCAAAGGTCAGACTTTGGATACACAAAGGATCCATCAGGAACAGCTTGTAGAATAAGTCTTACTAGTCCCTCATGGAAGAATGGATAGCATTGCTAAAAGGAAAATTATAACAATAGGTCTTCTGGTTAGGGGTGCTAAGCAAAGACACCACCTTACCGGGGTAGAGACCAATGTTATAACTATTGGAAATATGTCCCAACCATCATATCTGACCAAGATTCAGATCTGATTGGTGTCAGGATACCTCAGACATCAGGATGTCTGAGAAGAAAAGGGGAGCAACTCAATTTGATGAGATGACATTGCGAGATTCTCAGAAATGATGTATGGAAGCGAGTTCTGAAACAAGAGTTCATCATTAAACCAAGGATATGATGAGAGGGTGGCTGATGAACTAAATGACGATTCATCGATATTTCCAAAAGATGGATTTCCGCAATCATGTGAACAAAGAGATAACATTTGTCAGATGAAATGATATAAGGGATATGCTCGAGGAAAACATACCCAATTTAAACATTACTTGAAAGGTGCACCCGAAATATGGGCTGGGTTGCACGACCAATGTCAGAATGGTGATTCAATAATCAATAGTCTAAGAATGAACGGCCGACCATTATCTTCAAAGAAATAGGGTTGCTAGAAGGGCAGAATCCAAACAGCACCGTTCACTTGTTGGAATCAACACGGGGACCAAGAAAGAATGGTGATGGTGATAAGTATCACTTGTATCAAGAATTCCCTAGAGGTGGTGAAATTCTCACGACATTCTTGACATAAAAGATGGTAATACTCCAAGGTAAGGGAGAACAAATGCTGGATAGCAAGGATCTCAAGGTATAACTCAAAACACGAATAACTTTGTGTTGAACGGAAGGCAATAAAGTGGTCGGTGATAACACAAACCATTGAGGGGCGAGGATGGTATTTCTCATCAAGAATTCGATATATATCTTGGAAGAGCTCAGGATGCTGATGATGACCACGACACATTTGTCGAGAGATTTCATGAAGATGTAATCGGTCGGCGATGACATCAAGTCAAATGATGATGCAGCGAAAGGTTATGGGAACCAAGGGTATGCCACAAACTCGAAATCAAGTTTGTTGTTCCAGTAGAAATGATATGACGAGGAAGATCGACGTAAGATTAGGTCATCTTTGAAAATTTTGCTCCGAGGAGAAGGACCAGGTAGCACAGTTAAAATTTAGCACGATAATGATATAGCCAACCGGGCTAGGAATGTCTTGAAGGATTATTAAACTCGTAAGCAATGAAAATTACTTATAGTTATTGAATCGGAGTACAGACTCGATTCACTATCGGTGTCCTTGAGTGTCTAACAACTCAGAACCCGGGGAATTTTTTTGGAATCAGCGAGAAATACTACTTGAAGAAGAACTCATAAGAAGTTATGTAGTTCCGTGATAATCTCGAGATACCAAAGGGGGTAATACTCGACGACAGATCAAAGTAGAGGTTGGACTGGGGTATTGATCCACAGAAGACAAGTGCTTAAACTTGACCGAGAAATGGAATCAGGGGAGAACATATGGTCGGAACCACGATTGCAAAGGATCAATTCACTGTTACCAAAGGATATTATATCAAGGAAGTAGTTATTATTACAAGAAGCTTCCATGATAAGTTCCACATCAGGTCCATGGGCATGAACACAAAGTTCAAGGTCGACTCCCACTTCTTTAATGCATAACCTTTTATTCACTTCTCGTCTTCGAAGAAGTTGCAGTGTTGAAATTTTATCTGGCAAAGCACCATAAGAGTATGACTCGTGAGAACTCTCGGGTTCACACGGTTTTAGAGAAGGTATAGGTTCAACCCATCGAGGCATGTTAGAAACATATACTTCAAGCTTCGGGAGTAATTATCACTAGCTCGAAAGCAGAGGATGGTTTAAAAAG
This sequence comes from Aegilops umbellulata, assembly GCA_032464435.1. Classification (NCBI taxonomy): domain Eukaryota; kingdom Viridiplantae; phylum Streptophyta; class Magnoliopsida; order Poales; family Poaceae; genus Aegilops; species Aegilops umbellulata. The sequence goes on from CP136060.1 coordinate 230,795,899, forward strand.
TAGAGGATACAATTTCGCAAAGGCATTATGTATCCTAGGAAAGACTCAGAAGGTGATTAATTATGAAGGACACTGTCGGATAATAATCCAACAGTGGATATGGCGATCCACAATGGAGCCGATGTGAGTATCGATACCCAATAAGAGGAAGAAATAGTGTGAAGGCATTGGATTATAGAAGAAAATAACTAATTCAAAGTTTAATTGCCAAGGAATTATGATTTCCAAATCAATGGATCAGAAGCAAACGCTCTGATTTAGGACGGGAAGCTGAGCTGGCTTAGGGGTACATTCGACGGGAATTTCATTGGCGAGAACCAGCTCCAGTTTAAAAATGACGGCTGAGCCGGAAGGATGAATTATAGGATCTGATTGAGGATTGCGAGCATTCAAAACATATAGAATCAACGGACTCAAAATGATAATGACAAAGGATGTCAATAAGATTACTAGACTTACGGGATTAACCATAATGCAAGCAAGCAAGAATTTCAAGAGCAAGAGGATGCTCAGGATTTTTGGAAGATCGAATGGTATTTCGAAAACTATTGTGAAACACATGAACAACTAGGAAAGAGCGGATACTCGATAAGTGCGAGGAATTATCCGTAAGGGTATTCATGAGGCAAGAACTGTAAAGCAGTAAGCTCAAAGGATTCTTGGAACAATAGAGAGAATTTCAAGGTATCTTGTAATAACAAGATCAACATGGAATGAAGTTATGGACGACAAGTGTATGTAGCTTTCCATAGAGATTTATCGGTGGTATGGAATTGCAACGGCAAAGGGCACAAGGGTCTCGGGGAAACATCGGAGGGTATTGTCAGAATCTTCTGTTGAAGTGGTCGATCATCTGTAATGAAGGGGCTCTCCGGCAGGAAGTGGTAACGAGAACCTAGAGTTAGATTTCAACAAAATCATTTAACCCGAATAGAAGAGAGATTAGAATCCCAGAGTATAGACGAGGAATAAAAGATCCTAATACCACCCAATGGCGACGTGGGCCCAGGGGCCGCACAGCCAAGTTAGTAAAACAATTTTCATCGACTAGACTCAACTTCGGCCATGGAGTGTGGAAGGGGGATTCCTATAGGCAGTCGACTCTGATACCAACTTGTGACGCCCCCGATTCAATCGTACACTAATCATGCACGCCAATGTGTACGATCAAGATCAGGGAGTCATGGGAAGATATCACAACACAACTCTACAAATAAAAAAAATCATACAAGCATCATAATACAAGCCAGGGGCCTCGAGGGCTCGAATACAAGTTCTCGATCATAGACGAGTCAGCGGAAGCAACAATATATGAGTACAGACATAAGTTAAACAAGTTGCCATAGGATGGCCAGCACAAACTGGGATATAGATCGAAAGAGGCGCAGGCCTGCTACCTGGGATCCTCCTAAACTACTCCTGGTCGTCGTCAGCGGGCAGCACGTAGTACTAGGCACCTCCAACGTAGTAGGAGTCGTCGTCAACGGTGGCGTCTGGATCCTGGGCTCCAACATCTGGTTGCGGTAACCGGGTAGAAGGGAAAGGGGGAAAGGGGGGAGAAAAGCAACCGTGAGTACTCATCTAAAGTACTCGCAAGCAAGGAGCTACACTACATATGCATGGGTATATGTGTAAAGGGCCATATCGGTGGACTGAACTACAGAATGCCAGAATAAGAGGGGGGTAGCTAATCCTGTCGAAGACTATGCTTCTGGTAGCCTCCGTCTTGCAGCATGTAGAAAAGAGTAGACTGACGTCCTCCAAGTAGCATCGCATAGCATAATCCTACCCGGCGATCCCCTCCTCGTTGCCCTGTTAGAGAGCGACCACCGGGTTATATCTGGCACTTGGAAGGGTGTGTTTTATTAAGTATCCGGTTCTAGTTGTCATAAGGTCAAGGTACAACTCCGGGTCGTCCTTTTACCGAGGGACACGGCTATTCGAATAGATAAACTTCCCTGCAGGGGTGCACCACATAACCCAACACGCTTGATCCCATTTGGCCGGATACACTTTTCTGGGTCATGCCCGGCCGCGGAAGATCAACATGTCGCAGCCCTACCTAAGCACAACAGAGAGGTCAGCACGCCGGTCTAAATCCTATGGCGCAGGGGTCTGGGCTCATCGCCCATTGCACACCTACACGTTGCGAGGGCGGCCGGAAGCAGAACTAGCCACCTTAATACAAGAGCAGGCTTACATTCCAATTCGGCGCGCGCCGCTCAGTCGCTGACGTCACGAAGGCTTCGGCTGATACCACGACGTCAAGTGCCCATATCTTTCCCACGTAGTTGGTTAGTGCGTATAGACCAAATGGCCAAACTCAGATCAAATACCCAGATCTCGTTAAGAGTGTTAAGTATCCGCGAAAGCCGACCAGGGCCAGGCCACCTCTCTCCTAGGTGGCCTCAACCTGCCCTGTCGCTCCGCCACAAACTAACAGTCGGGGGCCGTCGGGAACCCAGGCCCACCTCTATCGGGATGGAGCCACCTGCCCCTTCAGCCCCCATCTCCGAACAGTATCACAGGTAACAGTGTAAAGTATATAGTATATGCCCGTGATCACCTTCCCGAAGTGATCGCAGCCCAGTAGTATAGCATGGGAGACGGACAAGAGTGTAGGGCCACTGATGGAACACTAGCATCCTATACCAAGTAGTAGGATAGAAGGTAAAGGTAACAACAGTAGTAGCAAGGACAGGCTATGCAGCAGTATAGGATTAACTGAAAGCAGTAACATGCTACACTACTCTAATGCAAGCAGTATAGAGAAGAATAGGCGATATCTGGTGATCAAAGGGGGGGCTTGCCTGGTTGCTCTGGCAAGAGAGAGGGGTCGTCAACACCGTAGTCGTACCGGGTAGCAGCGGCGTCGGTCTCGATGTCTAGAGAGAGAAGAGGGGGAAGAAAAAGTGAATAGAATGCAAACAGATTCATAACGATGCATGAAAAAGCAAAGCGTGATGTTAGGCGTGCCCTAACGCGGTATGAGGTGATACCGGTGAAGGGGGGGAAACAACCAGGAAAGTATCCCCGCTGTTTCGCGTTTTCGGGCAAAAGAGCCGGAGGGGGAAAGTTGCAAGTTTGCTATGCTAGGGTTGCGTGGCGGACGAACAGGCTGCATAACCGGGTTCGTCTCGTCATTCTGAGCAACTTTCATGTAGAAAGTATTTTAATCTGAGGTACGGTTTATTTTCTATTAATTTTAAAAGATTTAAATCATTTTTAGGATTTATTTAATTATTTAAATTTAACATTATCCAGAATAGTGTTCACTGACGTCAGCATGACGTCAGAAGTTGACCTGGTCAACCTGACATGTCGGTCTCGCATGTCATTGCCTAATTAACTAACTAATTGTTTAGTTAGATTAATTAGCACGTTAATTTGGTTTAATAGTTAGTTAACAGAATTAATTAAGTTGGTCAATTAATTAATTAATTAATTAATTAATTTTATTATTATTTTTAAATCCTTTTTTATATAGATAACGTTCCAGGGCGGGCCCCACGAGCCATAGGCACAGGGGCCTATCGGGCGCTCCTAGCAGGTGTGAGCGTGGGGCTAACCGGGGCTTCGCCCCGGTGTTGCGGGCACGTGCGCCGGGTGCGAGAGCGCGCGACCAGGGGGAAAGGGCCCGACGCGTGGCTCAACGCCGGCGACCGTGGCCGGAGCGGGGCGGCGCGACGGGGCAGCGGGAGCAGTGGGACATGGGCGTGCGCTGGCGAGCAGGGGCACGGCCAAGCGCGGCTGCGCGCGCGCGCAGCGGCGATGAGCGGCCAGGGGGCAGATGCGGTCGGTGCGGCGAGGCAACGACGGGGCGGCGGCTGCAGGGACGAGCAGGAGGCGGCGCGACGGAGGCAGACGCAGGTGGCTGCGGGGGGGGGGGGGGGCGGTGGCCACGGGCGGTCCCGAGTGGAGGCGTCGAGCGGGGCAAGACTGGGCAGAAGGGGGAGAGGCCGGAGGCACGGGCTCGCGGCCACGATGTTGTAGGGGGGGTTGGTCGAAGGCGGGGAGGTAGGCAGCCGGCAGCAGGCGGGAGGAGCGGCGCGGCGACCGGCCAACGCGCGGGCAGGTGCGCAGGTGGACGCGGCCGTGGCATGGCACGCGGGGCAAGGCGAAGCGGGCGCGTCGTGGGTGCGAAGGCCGTGAGGCGCGGGCGTGCTGCGGGAAGGCAGGGCCACGCGCGAGCGAGGCGCGTGCGAGGCGTGCGCTGAGCGCTGGAGGCTGGGGCGCGGTTTCGCGCGAGTGAGACAGAGAGGGAGCGAGGCTCACGGCGGTTTGTGGGGTTCGGGGCAGCATTTGTCGAGGCGGAGAGACGGGGACGATTCAGCGAAGAGGAGGCAGGCCGTTGAGGAGGAAGAGGCAGTCCGGCGGGGAGGCCTTCGGGCGTCGACGAGGTCCAGTGGCGTCGGGGGCGGCGCGGTCGTCCAACGGCGAGGGGTTCATTCCCCCGATCCGATCTGGATCGGGGAGGAGGGGGAAGAGCGAGTGGGGGGGCGAGTGGGTGGCGGCTAGGGTTAGACTGGGGGGAGTGGGGGGTTAAGGCAGTCAGGTGGGCCAGCTGGGCCAGGTGGTTTGGCCCAGTTGGGCCTGTGGTCAGCTGGGCCGAAGCCCAGGGGGTTCCTCTTTTCTTTTCTTTTTTTGTTGTTGTGTTTGTTTTCCCCTTTTGTATTTTCTTTTATTATTTCTTTTCTGTTTTAATTAAAATAGGGTATTTAAGCATATATAAAATTGTATTTTCTTTATTATAATTATCTATGTAATATTTAGTACAAACCGGACATTTTGTTTAACATTTTGAAAACTTTTGATGTTTGCCATAAATTGAATTTAATTTTGAAACGGTTTGAACTAACGGAAGTTTAGCAACAATAATCGAGGTGACGTGGCATCATTAGTAGAGGTTTTTGTAGCTTGATTATCCGGGCGTCACATAATCATGGCCAAATATTGTAATGACTTGATCAACCTTGAAATTTCTAATGAGCTTTGTCTATTGTTGCGGAGTGAAGAATCGTCACATAAAAATGGCTGGTTTGAAGTATTCACTGAAACTAATCTAAAATATATCTATATGTTTTGCATGGTAAGTTGCAATGAGAATTCTTATATTGCCAACTATTAAAAGATGGGAAAACCAATAGAATATAAAAGGAATACTAATGAAAGGGAAAAGCATTCTACTTTCCCTCATATTGTCTCCCATGATGAAATAGGTGACGAGAAGGAGCTCCCTATTCAACCAATCTCATCAATAAGAAGCTCGAAAAGATTAATTAAACCAACACATGATGTGGTGAAGAAGAATAAAAGAAAAAGAGTAGAGGTAAAAAGGTATCTCTCCCAAATAATATTGCTCCTATTATTGTTGTTTCTCGTGAAAATGAATCAAAGGTAATTGTGGAAGATGATGCACTTGATGATGATATTGCTTCTTTGTCTTATGGCACATTTTTCGAAAGAACTATTAATGATGATTTTGTTATGCATTGCTTGTTGTGATGATTATGACTGGGAAGATAATGATACTTCTTATAATCTTGAAAATCTTTTTGGCACCAACTTGGGAAATTATCATGATAATAATTGCTATACTATTGGTGCTATTCATACTATTAATGATGAGAGTGATTATGCTTATGATATGCCAAGACACAAGCTTGGGGATGCTATGTTTGATGAGAATGACATGTTTGAGAATTTATTTCTTGAAATTAATGTTTGTCCCAATCTTGGGGATGCTATGCTTAATGAAGATGATCTTTTTAGTCCCCCAACTTTGAATGATCAAATTTGCTATGATGATTGCATGCCTCCTATTTATGATGATTGCAATATTTATGAAAGTGGTTTGGAAGAGTATCAACTTTAGATAATAATTATCCCACTATTTTGGGGGGTGTTGAATTTTATTATAATGATAAAGGTGGATTTGGAGATGTCATGACTTTATTTAATAATGATTCCACTATTTTGGAAGATGTTTCAATTGACTATGATGAGAACAAAGTTTCTACTTATGATTATTATTGTGATTATAAAAATTAGTGATAATTATTGTCATAATTTTGAATATCCTTTTACTGAACATTACTCTTTTAATGTGGAAACAATTTATGTATTCGAGTTTCATATGATACTCCCACTATTATGAATGAGAATAAAATTGCTTATGTGGAGAGTAGTAAAATTTATATGCTTGTGGATCATGAGAAGAATGCTTTATGTGATCTTTATATTGTTGAATTAATTCATGATTCTACTGAAAATTATTATGAGAGAGGAACATATGCTTGTAGGTATTGCACTAATATCAAGTTTCCTCTCTATGTGTTGAAAATCTTGAAGTTATGCTTGTTTTGCCTTCGTATGCTAGTTAATTCTTGTTCCCATAAATAGTTTTCTCACAAAATCCCTATGCATAGGAAGTGGGTTATACTTAAATGCGCTTTCCATGTGATTTATGATGCTCTTTTTATGTTTCAATTCTTTACTTCTATGTGAGCATCATTGAAATGATCATGCCAAGCTTAGAAGGCATTAAAGAAAAGCGCTTATTGGGAGACTACCCAACACTTTTACCTCTTGTTTTTATGTGTTCACATTATTAATATATTGTAGTAATCATGTTTTATAGCTTTTGTATCAACAAAGTGCCAAGTAAAGCGTTTGGGATAGTGTGGATGAGAGTTGAGTTGATTTTGTGCAAAAAATAGAAACTTTTGCACGCAGTAACAGAGTTATTAAAATTCACTGGAACGTGATAAAATTTTGACTCTTTTCAAATATGATTGATATACAAATTTCCTACATTGTCCTAATTTTTCAGAATTTTCGGAGTAATGGAAGTATGGTCATTGTCCAAATCATTACAAACTGTTCTGTTTTTGACAAATTCTGTTTTCAATGCATACTTTGCTTGTTTTCTAGTTTCTGTGGCTTATATTGCTCAATATAAATTGTGGAAATGATAAGGTACAGTAGGCATTGTGTGAGAACAATTATGAATCTTGTCTTTCACAGTAACATGTGAATGATTTGTCTTTATCATACTAACTTATCGCACAAAGTTCCGTTAAGTTTTGTGTGATTGAAGTTTTCCAGTTTTGAGTGAGATATCGATATGAGGAGAATAATGAGTGGCAATACCATAAGCTTGGGGATGCCCAAGGCACCCCTAGGTAATATTCAATGAAGACACAAGCAACTAAGCTTGGGGATGCCCCGGACGGCATCCCCTCTTTTGTCGTCAACATTATCGGTAACCTCACTTGGAGCTATATTATTATTCGTCACATGATACGATTTTTTCTTGGAGCGTCATTTTATTTTGTTAGAATTTGCTTTCTTTTATTTAGATAATGTTTTTCATCTTTTATTTCAATAAAAATGTCAAGTATAGCCTTTACCATGCTTATTTTGCAAGTCTATATGTGGTTGTTTGAAAACAGAAAGTTGCATGCTAGTTCGTGAATTCTTGAGAAAAGTCAGAATGTAATAAAATATTGAAACCTTTTTCACAGTAAGTTATGAAAAAATTTCTACAGTGTGGTAAATTTTCAGAATTTTTGGAGTTAAAGAAGTATGAATCTTCTTGCATCCTTTACAGACTGTCCTGTTTTGATAGATTGCTATTATGTTTGAATTGTTTGCATATGTTTGCTTGTTTAATGATTCTATTCGAGGATAGGAGTATTAAAAATGCAGAGGAATTTAGTATGACATGTTAAATAATAATTTAAGTGATTTGCTACAGTAGGGAATGATAAATTTTTGCATTAATTTATACTAAGTTATCTCACGAGTTCTTGTTGAGTTTTGTGTGGATGTAGTTTTTAAGATTTAGGGAAACCGTGATATAAAAGGAATTAAGGAGACACAAAAGCTCAAGCTTGGGGATGCCCAAGGCATCCAAACATAATATTCCAAGAAGTCTCAAGCATCTAAGCTTGGGGATGCCCCGGTAGGCATCCCACCTTTCTTCGTCAACATTTATCGGTTAGTGTCGGTGTACTAAAGTAGGGGTACCTTAGTACCCCAGACTTGTGCACGGACAGTCGTAGCACCCTGCGGCAAGGCCCGCCCCGGAAGCGCCAAGAGAAGACCAAGCATTCAAGACAAGGCCCCCGGCAAGAGGAGCTTGCCGGGCCAAGAAGACAAGGCCCCCGGCAAGAGGAGCTTGCCGGGCCGAGAAGACAAGACCCCGGCAAGAGGAGCTTGCCGGGACGACTGAGCCCATGTAAGGCCATCCAAGAACAAAGTATAACGAGGCAGAAGATCGAGCCCCCGACAAGAGGAGCTTGTCGGGAAGGCCGAACCCAGGCACCACAAGAGAAGCCCGCCGTGGCGCGCCAAGCGCCCCGGCAAGGCCTGATAGCTGGCACGCTATCAGGCACAGGAAGACGACCCCCGCGGCAAGCCACTTGCCGCGGCAAGATCGCCACCTCAAGACTGCGCTCCAGCTCGCCCGCCACGCGTCGCTCCGGGGCTTCCCCCGAGGGCACGTGGCGAGGCACCGCGCAGCCTGGGGCATGCGGTGGCATGCAGCCGCCATCGTGGCGAACGGTGGCGCACCTAACGGTCCGCCTCGGTGCTGTCTGGGCGACCGTGACGGGCATTTAATGCCCTTGTCCCCTACCGTCAGAAGTAGGTATGATAACACTGTGCCGCACTGTAGCACCACCGTTCCCGCACTATTACAGCTACCACCCCTTTTACACTTTTACCCCTTTCTCTTACGTTGACACCTGTCGGTGACCCCTTTGCGCTATAAAAGGAGGCCCGTGTGCAACGTAGAGGAGGTTCCGGGGTTCGGAGACTCGGCATCCAGACGGCCATACGCTCGGTGCAGCTAGCTCCCCAAGCTCCCGAGCTCCCCAGTTCAATACAACTAAGCAGGAGTAGGGTTTTACGCGTCCATCGCGGCCCGAACCTGGGTAAACCGCCCGTGTGCCCGCCTCGATCTGCTCTCCGCGCTCCCTCCGCCCCCCTCGCCGGACAACGAAAGGGGCTCCGGCCCCATAGGTGCTCGCGGGGGGACGCCCGTCCGCCCCGACATCTTTGGCGCGCCAGGTAGGGGGCAAGCGTCGAGGTTGTGCGGATCAGATCCTGCGTTCGCGCGAGCGCGCTCTTCGTCAACTTCTCCGAACTCGCTAGCTTCATCAACACCATGGCCCCGAAGAAGAAGGCTTCGGAGGCCGCGGGCCCGTCCACGTCACTCCCACCACTACCGGAGCCAACGGTGGGCGGGGGAGACGCCGTCGGAGGGGTGGCCACCGGCGAGAACACTCGCGGTGCCACCAAATCCAAGAACAGGGCGGACGACCGAGCCTCGGCCTCCGAGGACGCGCCGCATCCGTCCCTTCAAACGACGACCCAGCAGCGCCATGCCACGGGAGGTGGCATCCGCTTGCTGGAACAAGGGCAAACAGGAGGTTCGCGGGACGCCACGGGCCCCCGTCCGGACACGGGCAAGGCGAAGGCGCCGGGGAGGGACCCCGCTCTTTCTAACATTGTTAGGAGTCCGAGCGCATCCCGCTCCTCGCGCCACTCGCCCCCGCTCCCCTCCACTCCGGCAGAAGCGCTCGCGAGAGCGCAACTGCTCCTCGACTACCCTCCAGCGGCTGGCAAGGCCGAAAGCTGGAGGGCCACCATCCAGAGCCTGATCGCCTTCGCCAACAACGACACGCCGCAGCGGCCGGCGACCTCACGGCCCCGGCAGGTCGAGAAGACGAAGGCCGACGGCGACAAGACCGCCGGAGGTGCGACCACCATACACTCCCCGGCGCAGAAGCAGAAGACGCCGCCCCGCTGGAACAACGCCGACGACGGCTCCACAGCGTCGTCGGACCCGCGGACTCGCCGGGACCAGCGCCAAGTCCTCGACGAGCGGCAGCAAGAAGACGCTCGAACAAGGATTGAGCGCCGCCGAGAAACTCGGCGGCAATCAGACCAGCGGGCTGGGAACGCTGTCGACGCGTACGCGCCCGGTGAACCAGGTGACTTATCGTACGCGGCAGGTTGCCCTGCGTTCACCCGCGAGCTGCGACGCGTCCGGTGGCCCAGCACGAAGAACTTCAAGCCCGACGTACCGGAGAAGTACGACGGCAGGACGCACCCCTCGGAGTTTCTCAGCATCTACACAATCGCTGTACAAGCTGCCGGTGGGCGCGACGAGAGGATATTGGCGAACTACTTCCCGCTCGTGCTTAAGCCGAACGTTCGTTCGTGGCTTATGCACTTGCCGGAAGGCTCCATCTCTTCCTGGGCGGATCTTTGCCATCAGTTTGTTGGCGCCTTCACAGGCGGCCACAAACCTCATGGCCAGGATAGCGACCTCCACATCCTAGCCCAGAAGGAAGGAGAACCCCTGCGCAAGTACATCCAGCGCTTCAGCCGCGTGCATCGCAACATCCCCGACGTTCACCCTGCCGCGGTTATCAGCGCGTTCCACCAGAACGTGCGCAACCGCCGCATGCGTGAAGAGATGGCCATGACCAAGATCCGGGACGTCAGCGAGCTATATGCCTTGGCTGACAAGTGCGTGCGCGCGGAGGAGGGGAGGAAACTCCCCGGGGAGGATGCTGGCGCAGGAGAAAGCGACAGTGACGACACCGCCCCGGCGAAGAGGAGCCAGCGGCGGAATAATAGGAGGAAGAACAGGAAAGAGGTGCTTGCCGTCGAGGGGTCCGGCAAGGAGGCTCCCGCCAAGCAAACGCAGGCTGGCGGCTCCGGCAAGGAGCCTGCCCCCGTGGCGGCAGCCGACAAGCAGGACGGCTCCGACAAGCAATACTGCAAGATCCACCGCACCAAGGGCCACGATCTCTCCAACTGCAAAAGCGTCGAGTACCTCGTCGTGCAGCAGAAGGCTGAGTACGAGAGGCGCGATAAGGGGAAGGCCCAGGGTGGGGGTGGCGAACCAAGCAAGAAGCGGCCGCCCGTCGGCCGGGGAGGACGCCGCGGCAAGGCCAAGCAGCGGCAAGGCGATCGGCCTCCCCGGGGCCGCGACGAGGATGAAGAGGACGACGACGAAGACGTGGAAGACGAAGATAACAGCGAGCAGGAGTTCCAGAAGGCCACGGAGGTCCTATGCGTTGACGGCGGCGCCTCTCTGCACACCTCCCACCGCCAGCTTAAGCGGTGGGCGCGAGAGGTGAACGCAGCAGAGCCGCCCGTGGAGTCGCGCAGGCTCCTCAAATGGTCCAGCACGCCCATCATTTTCGATCTTGAGGATCACCCCGACCGCACAACCGCGGTCGGGTGCTTGCCGATGCTGGTCTCACCCACCATCCGCAACCTCAAGGTCACCAAAATGTTGGTAGACGGCGGGGCCGGGCTGAACTTGATCTCCTCCGCTGTGATCAAGAAACTCCAGATCCCAGACGGCGAGCTCGAAGAGACCGGATCCTTCCAAGGAATCAACCCGGGGAGGAGCAAGCCCAAGGGGAAGATTACTCTGCCGGTGACCTTTGGCGGCGAGCTTAACTTCAGGACTGAGCGTATCACGTTCGACGTCGCCGATATCCCGTTACCATACAATGGGATCCTCGGCCGTCCCGCTCTCGCCAAGTTCATGGCGGCTTCCCACCACGCCTACAACGTACTCAAGATGCCGGGGCCGATAAGCGTCATCACTGTCCATGGCGACAAAAAGGATGCGCTTATCTGCGCCGACAAGATCTACCGGGATGTAGCAGCCGCGGCAGAGAAGGACACCCTCGCCGCTGAAGCCCCCGGGGGGAAGAAGACAAAGACCAAGCCCGGTAAGTGCTCTGGGGCCCACTCCGGCAACCGCACCTCTTCGGAGTGCCGCGCCGCCGTCGAGGACGTTCCATCGAGCTCCGCCGGCAAGTACAGGAAGGGAATGACCGCTCCTCCGGCAACCAAGAAGGTGTCCGCCAAGGAGGACGGCACTGGCGGTACCTTCACCATCAGTGCCACGCTTGACAGCAAATAGGAAAGCGCGCTCGTCGCCTTCCTGCGGGCGAATGACGACGTGTTTGCATGGCAACCGTCCGACATCCCCGGTGTTCCCAGGAGGGTGATTGAGCACAAGCTCGCTGTCTGTCCTCACGCGCGACCCGTCAAGCAGAAAGTGAGAAAGCAAGCCGTGGAGCGCCAGGAATTCATCAGCGAAGAGATCAAGAAGCTAGAGGCAGCAGGCCTAGTGAGAGGTGTGATCCATCCAACGTGGCTGGCCAATCCGGTCGTCGTGCGCAAAGCCAATGGGAAGTGGAGACTGTGCATAGATTTCACCGACGTGAATAAAGCATGTCCCAAAGATCCATTTCCCTTGCCGCGCATTGACCAGATTGTTGACTCCACTACCGGATGTGAGCTACTCTCTTTTCTTGATGCATATTCAGGCTACCACCAAGTCTTTATGGCCAAGGAAGATGAAGAGAAGACCGCATTTATCACTCCGTGCGGCACCTATTGCTTCATACGCATGCCGTTTGGACTGAAGAATGCGGGATCAACGTTTGCGAGGGTAGTGCACTCTGCTTTCGAGCCGCAGATCCATAGGAACGTGGAGGCCTACATGGATGATATCGTGGTGAAGAGCAGGAGCAAGGAAACCCTGGTCCAAGATCTGGAAGAGACATTTCAGAACTTGCGCAAGATACAGCTCAAGCTGAACCCCGAGAAGTGCGTTTTCGGAGTCCACTCCGGCAAGCTTCTCGGGTTCTTTGTGTCACAGAGGGGGATTGAAGCTAATCCCGACAAGATCAAAGCCATCGAGCAGATCGAAGCCCCAGAGCGCGTCAAGGACGTCAGAAAGCTTGCCGGTTGTGTGGCCGCCCTCAGTCGGTTCATTTCAAGGTCTGCAGAACGCGCCCTGCCCTTCTTTAAAATCTTGAAGAAGGCAGGCCCCATGCAGTGGACTCCAGAAGCGGAGGCAGCGCTGCAAGATTTGAAAAGGTACCTATCCTCCCCTCCAATACTTGTCGCACCTAGACCACAGGAAAAGTTGTTGCTATACATAGCGGCAACCAACCAGGTGGTTAGTGCTGCGTTAGTGGCGGAGAGGGAGGCCGACGAGGAGCCTATACCACCTACAAGCGAGTCCAGCGACGAGCGGGGGGCTGCTCCAGCAAGCTCTGGCCCCGACAAGAGCCACCCTGCGCAGGAACAGGATGGAGCGCGGAAGAAGATGGTGCAGCGCCCGGTGTATTTTGTAAGTTCCCTCTTGCAGGGGGCTAGATCAAGATACTCCGGGGTGCAGAAATTGCTTTTCGGCCTCCTCATGGCCTCGAGAAAGCTGCGCCATTACTTCCAAGCGCATGAGATAACAGTAGTCACTCGCTTTCCGCTGAAGAGGATATTGCACAATCCAGAGGCAACAGGAAGGATCGTCGAGTGGGCACTGGAGCTGTCGAGCTTTGGGCTCAAGTTTGAAAGTACTTCAACCATACAGAGCCGGGCTTTGGCAGAATTCATAGCTGAGTGGACCCCGACGCCAGATGGAGAAGGCCAAGAAACAAGCGCGCCCGTACAAGGAGCAACAAGCGAGTGGGTAATGTACTTCGATGGTGCCTTTTCGCTGCAAGGCGCCGGTGCTGGCGTGGTACTCATCGCGCCCACCGGAGAGCACCTCAAGTACGTTATCCAGATGCACTTCCCAAGAGAGCAAGCTACCAACAATACTGCTGAGTATGAAGGCTTGCTCGCCGGCCTCAGGATTGCGGCCGAACTTGGGATCAGAAAGCTGATCGTGCGGGGAGATTCTCAACTGGTGGTCCGGCAGGTCAACAAGAGCTACCAGAGCCCTCTGATGGAAGCTTACGTCGATGAAGTGAGGAAGCTGGAAGAACACTTTGAAGGGCTGCAAATGGAGCACGTCGCGAGAGCTCAGAATGAGATAGCAGACGGCCTTTCGAAGTGTGCTTCGCTGAAGTTACCTGTGGAACCAGGGACCTTCTTGCTCAAGCTGACTCAACCATCCGTTACACCATCAGTTGGGCAGTCCAAGAAAAGGAAGTTGGTCTCCGGCAACTACTCGCAGGCGGACCTCCCTGAGACCGCCGCCAAGGTCCCCAAGATCAACAACCAGAACGCCGGGGGACAGCCCGCTCCTGCGGATCCCAGGATCCGTCCAGTCGAAGCCGGTGTCCCCGGTAAGCCTCGCTCCAGCGAGCTGATCAGCAGCCTGAACGCCGAGGGACAGCCCACTCCTGCGGATCCGAGGATCCGTCCAGTCGAAGCAGGTGTCCCCGATGAGCCTTGCTCCGGCGAGCGGATCAACAATCCGAACGCTGAGGAACAGTCCGCTCCTGCGGGTCCGAGGGTCCGTCCAGTGGAAGCAGAGGTTCCCGACAAGCTTTGCCCCGGCAAGCTTGCCGGGGGATCACCGGCTCCGGCTGAACCAGAGGTTCTTGCCGTAGAAGCCGGGGTCCCCGCAGCGGCCTTCATGCCTTTAGTCCTTGCCGTCGAGCCCCAGGCTCCGGCATGGGCACGGCAGATCGTCCGTTTTCTGCAAACTGGAGAACTTCCCGACGACCCAGAAGAGGTGGAGAAGATCACCAGGCAGTCAAGTATGTACCAGTTCGTGGACAACGAGCTGTACAGAAGGAGACTCAACGGTGTCAGATTGAAGTGCATCTCCAGGGAAGACGGACAGAAGCTGTTGGCAGAGATACACGGAGGCATATGCGGCCATCACATTGGCGCAAGAGCACTTGTCGGGAAAGCCTTCCGGCAAGGGTTCTTCTGGCAAGAAGCCCTCCAAGATGCAACTGCACTAGTAACCAAGTGTGAAGCGTGCCAGTTCCATGCAAAACAGATTCATCAGCCAGCTCAAGCTCTCCAAACAATCCCTTTGTCCTGGCCCTTCTCGGTCTGGGGGCTCGATATCCTCGGCCCTTTTCCCCGAGCCGTCGGGGGCTTCGAGTACTTGTACGTTGCAATCGACAAGTTCACGAAGTGGCCAGAAGTGGAGCCAGTAAGGAAGGTGACCGCGCAGTCAGCAGTCAAGTTCTTCCGGTCGATCGTCTGCCGTTTCGGAATCCCCAACAGAGTCATCACCGACAACGGGACACAATTTACAAGTCGCGCCTTCATGCAATACGCCCAGGATCTCGGCGCCAAGGTCTGTTTCGCTTCGGTTGCTCACCCCAGGAGCAACGGTCAAGCAGAAAGGGCCAACGCTGAAGTGCTGCGCGGACTCAAGACCAGGACCTTCGACAGGCTGCACAAGTGCGGAAGAAATTGGATTGAGGAGCTGCCGGCGGCTCTGTGGTCAATCAGGACGACACCAAGTCGAGCCACCAGGCAGACACCTTTTGCTCTAGTCTATGGAGCGGAAGCAGTCATCCCCACGGAACTCGTATACGGATCTCCTCGGGTGCTCGCTTATGACGAGCTCGAGCAAGAGCGGCTGCGCCAAGATGACACGCTGCTCCTTGAGGAAGGACGTCTCCAGGCTGCGGTACGAGCCGCTCGATACCAGCAAGCCTTGCGTCGCTACCATAGCCGCAAGGTCAAGGCCAGGAGTCTCGAAGAGGGCGACCTTGTTCTTCGGCGCACTCAGTCGGCCAAGAATTCCAACAAGTTGACGCCAAAGTGGGAAGGACCTTATCGGGTGAGGCAAGTCACGAGGCCTGGCGCTGTCCGCCTCGAGACCGAAGAAGGCGTACCAGTGAGCAACTCCTGGAACATAGAGCATCTTCGCAAGTTTCACCCGTAAGGCGCGGTTGCCGTGACCCGCTCCGGCAACCATCGGTTTGTACAGGCCTTGCCGCTGCTGCATGTAACCCCTTGTACAAAGCCAGGCGAAGCCCCTGGCACCAGATAAAGTTGCCCTGTTAGGCGACCTTGTTCTTAGGCACGTTCAGTCGGCCAAGAATTATAACAAGTTGACGCCGAAGCAGGAAGGCCCTTGTCGGGTGGAACGAGTCGCGAGGCCCGGTGCTGTCCGCCTCAAGACCGAAGATGGCCTACCAGTGAGCAACTCCTGGGAATACAGAGCATCTTCACGAGTTCCGCCCACTAGGCGCGGTTGCCGTGATCCGCTCCGGCAACCATCGGTTTGTACAGGCCTTGCCGCTGCTGCATGTAACCCCTTGTACAAAGCCAGGCGAAGCCCCTGGCACCAGATAAAGTTGCCCTGTTAGGCGACCTTGTTCTTAGGCACGTTCAGTCGGCCAAGAATTATAACAAGTCGACGCCGAAGCAGGAAGGCCCTTATCGGGTGGGACGAGTCGCGAGGCCCGGCGCTGTCCGCCTCAAGACCGAAGAGGGCCTACCAGTGAGCAACTCCTGGGAACATAGAGCATCTTCGCAAGTCTCGCCCATAAGGCGCGGTTGCCGTGATCCGCTCCGGCAACCACCGGTTTGTGCAGGCCTTGCCGATGTTGCATTTAAGCCCTCGTACAAAGCCAGGCGAAGCCCCTGGCCGAAGATAAAGAAGCGCTGGCGCCCTAGATTTTAGCATGCATGCTGAGTCAGAGTCTCGTCCTTGGTTAGGGTTGTCAGTTCCTAACTGCCGCTAACCCCTAACTTAGAGGTCGAGTCCGCGTCTTTTTCCCGTCCTTTCCCTTTGGCTCGCAGGAATTGAATGTCCTTGCCGGGCCGCTCAAGGACAAGGAAGAGGAGAAGGACGAGCCAACACCTACGCCCCGGCGAGCCAGAGTCGCCGGGGGCTGCAACCTCAGATAAGTTTTTGCATCCCTCATCATGCATTCTCTTATGGACTGTGGGATTTGAAAGCCTCCTTTCCTCCTGGAAAGCTACCGTGCTCTCTTAGCGGCAAGCCCCAGAGCGCGTTCCTGGGGCCCGTTTCGATAGCAGCCGCGGCAGCAAGAGGGAGGGAAGCGAGGGGCCGGAACCCGCCTGCTCCCCGCCTCCGCCAAGGGCGTGAGAAAGGTCGAGCGGTGCGGGGGAGCGGCTGGGCCTGTTGCCGGGCGAGAACTGTCTATCTTAACGATGTAAAGGATTCGTTCCTTACCGCGGTTTCCACCCGCGAGACAAATGATCCGGCAAACATCCCCTTTTCATTAAAAACATTCCACTCAGGTACAGTTCAGAGAGAATGAAAAACATGAAAAGAGGGATTACAAGGCTTAAACGCAACTAAGGCCCGAAGGCTTACAAGCTGAAAAGAGATAAGGTGCCCGTAATCCCTTTCTTGTCTCTCTCCTCAGAAGGTAGGGCAAATAGGCGAAGAGGGCGAAAGGGGCGCCTAGATGAGCTACGGGTGGCAGAAGGCACCAAGAGAAGATCCGGGGGCTCCGCCCGGGGGTCTCCGGAGGCTGAAGAAGACGGAGGCGCCGGAGGCAGAGCTGGAAGATGAGGCAGCGGCCTTGCCGCCAGCCTCTTCCTCTTCCGCAGCCTCGCCACTCCGGCCGCCCGAGGAGATCAAGCCCCCCCCGGCAAGAGGAGCTTGCCGGGCCGAAGAGAAGACCCCGGTGGTTGTCACCGAGAGCAAGGGTGATGACGGCGTCTGGGGCGCATCTGGAACACGAGGCGCCGGAGCGTCAGCCAGCTGTCGAAGTCGGCCCGTACTCCGACTTCGCGGCCTTCGACGTCCGCCCTCTGTCCTCCTCAGCAGCCCCCCCCCTACGCCAGTCGCCCAAGGAGACGACCCCGGGGAGTTCACGGAGCCCGGCGCGGTCGATGGGGCCGCCGGCGCCACCCGGAGCTGCGGCCGACGCCTAGTCGTACCCGTCATCCCGGCGGCTGCTCCCCTCGTCGTCGCTGTCGCTCCCCTCCTCGTCACTCTCGCTCGAGGAGGAGCCTTCGCTGTCGGAGGAGCTATCTTCGCAGCACCGGGCCCGGATACCGAAGCCCCAGAAGGCCTTGACGGAGAGGAGGTCCTCCCCCACTAGCTTGAAGTGGAGGGTGAACCCCTCCGTCAAGCTGTGTATCCGGGCGAACGTCTTCCACCCGCGGCCCAGACACACCACGCCGGGGGCTCGGGACTCGACGTGGACTCGCGTCCCGCTGATCCCGCAGCCCCTCATGCGCAGGTTTAGCGTCTCAGGCTGCTCCACCTCCAACACGTTCGCGAATGGAGCGGGAAGCCGGAGGTGGCGACGAGGCGCCCGACGCAGCCTGATAATGAACTCACAGGGGTCGTCCCCGAGATGGACCGCAGGAAGGAACGGAGCCGCTGGCGGGGGCGAGGGCGGCGCACCGATCCGTCCGCCCCGAGCGCCTCGGCCCCGTCCACGACCTCGTCCGCGACCTCGCCCTCTCCCTCTTCCCCCGACGATCGGCTCCGCCGCCGCGGGCGCAAGGGGAGGAGGGGCGCGCTGCCGAGCAGACACCCTCGCGGCAACCGAAGAAGAACCAGGGTTCCCCCCCTCCATCGCAGATGGGGGAAGGAAACCAGAAGCAGAAGGAGGAAGGAGATGGAGTGCGTATTTCCGTCGCCCCCTCTCGCTCCTTATAAAGGAGCGGAGTGGGACCGCGGCCGCCCCGCTCCTCCAATAGAAGCGGAGGAAGGGCAGGCGACTGGGGCCGACCCACTGCATCGGCCCGCGCCGGCCCGACTCCCTGCCTCCGCCGCCGCGACTCCCAGTGCATGAGGACCGCGTGGTGGGCGCGCAGAATCGAGGCGACCGGTGGGACGACCTTTCCCCATCCCGTGACTATGGGGAACGGACGCCTCGAAAACCGCGCCCCACCCCCGTTCATTTATTGGGCCGCGCCTCCGCACCTCCCTCCACTTAAAGAGGGAACGGGCGTTTTCGCCCCCACGACGCCGCGGTAAGCGCGCGCCGCCTGGGGAAGGCGCGGCGGATGCGGAGTTAAGGAGCAGCGCGACCAAGGCCATGCGTGCCCGTGCACCGTTAGGGCCTGGCCCAACAACGCTCGGCACCATGTGTGGCCCAGGCCCGGGGGCTCCTGTCGGTGTACTAAAGTAGGGGTACCTTAGTACCCCAGACTTGTGCACGGACAGTCGTAGCACCCTGCGGCAAGGCCCGCCCCGGAAGCGCCAAGAGAAGACCAAGCATTCAAGACAAGGCCCCCGGCAAGAGGAGCTTGCCGGGCCAAGAAGACAAGGCCCCCGGCAAGAGGAGCTTGCCGGGCCGAGAAGACAAGACCCCGGCAAGAGGAGCTTGCCGGGACGACTGAGCCCATGTAAGGCCATCCAAGAACAAAGTATAACGAGGCAGAAGATCGAGCCCCCGACAAGAGGAGCTTGTCGGGAAGGCCGAACCCAGGCACCACAAGAGAAGCCCGCCGTGGCGCGCCAAGCGCCCCGGCAAGGCCTGATAGCTGGCACGCTATCAGGCACAGGAAGACGACCCCCGCGGCAAGCCACTTGCCGCGGCAAGATCGCCACCTCAAGACTGCGCTCCAGCTCGCCCGCCACGCGTCGCTCCGGGGCTTCCCCCGAGGGCACGTGGCGAGGCACCGCGCAGCCTGGGGCATGCGGTGGCATGCAGCCGCCATCGTGGCGAACGGTGGCGCACCTAACGGTCCGCCTCGGTGCTGTCCGGGCGACCGTGACGGGCATTTAATGCCCTTGTCCCCTACCGTCAGAAGTAGGTATGATAACACTGTGCCGCACTGTAGCACCACCGTTCCCGCACTATTACAGCTACCACCCCTTTTACACTTTTACCCCTTTCTCTTACGTTGACACCTGTCGGTGACCCCTTTGCGCTATAAAAGGAGGCCCGTGTGCAATGTAGAGGGGGTTCCGGGGTTCGGAGACTCGGCATCCAGACGGCCATACGCTCGGTGCAGCTAGCTCCCCAAGCTCCCGAGCTCCCCAGTTCAATACAACTAAGCAGGAGTAGGGTTTTACGCGTCCATCGCGGCCCGAACCTGGGTAAACCGCCCGTGTGCCCGCCTCGATCTGCTCTCCGCGCTCCCTCCGCCCCCCTCGCCGGACAACGAAAGGGGCTCCGGCCCCATAGGTGCTCGCGGGGGGACGCCCGTCCGCCCCGACAGTCAGCGAGCTATATGCCTTGGCTGACAAGTGCGCGCGCGCGGAGGAGGGGAGGAAACTCCCCGGGGAGGATGCTGGCGCAGGAGAAAGCGACAGTGACGACACCGCCCCGGCGAAGAGGAGCCAGCGGCGGAATAATAGGAGGAAGAACAGGAAAGAGGTGCTTGCCGTCGAGGGGTCCGGCAAGGAGGCTCCCGCCAAGCAAACGCAGGCTGGCGGCTCCGGCAAGGAGCCTGCCCCCGTGGCGGCAGCCGACAAGCAGGACGGCTCCGACAAGCAATACTGCAAGATCCACCGCACCAAGGGCCACGATCTCTCCAACTGCAAAAGCGTCGAGTACCTCGTCGTGCAGCAGAAGGCTGAGTACGAGAGGCGCGATAAGGGGAAGGCCCAGGGTGGGGGTGGAGAACCAAGCAAGAAGCGGCCGCCCGTCGGCCGGGGAGGACGCCGCGGCAAGGCCAAGCAGCGGCAAGGCGATCGGCCTCCCCGGGGCCGCGACGAGGATGAAGAGGACGACGACAAAGACGTGGAAGACGAAGATAACAGCGAGCAGGAGTTCCAGAAGGCCACGGAGGTCCTATGCGTTGACGGCGGCGCCTCTCTGCACACCTCCCACCGCCAGCTTAAGCGGTGGGCGCGAGAGGTGAACGCAGCAGAGCCGCCCGTGGAGTCGCGCAGGCTCCTCAAATGGTCCAGCACGCCCATCATTTTCGATCTTGAGGATCACCCCGACCGCACAACCGCGGTCGGGTGCTTGCCGATGCTGGTCTCACCCACCATCCGCAACCTCAAGGTCACCAAAATGTTGGTAGACGGCGGGGCCGGGCTGAACTTGATCTCCTCCGCTGTGATCAAGAAACTCCAGATCCCAGACGGCGAGCTCGAAGAGACCGGATCCTTCCAAGGAATCAACCCGGGGAGGAGCAAGCCCAAGGGGAAGATTACTCTGCCGGTGACCTTTGGCGGCGAGCTTAACTTCAGGACTGAGCGTATCACGTTCGACGTCGCCGATATCCCGTTACCATACAATGGGATCCTCGGCCGTCCCGCTCTCGCCAAGTTCATGGCGGCTTCCCACCACGCCTACAACGTACTCAAGATGCCGGGGCCGATTAGCGTCATCACTGTCCATGGCGACAAAAAGGATGCGCTTATCTGCGCCGACAAGATCTACCGGGATGTAGCAGCCGCGGCAGAGAAGGACACCCTCGCCGCTGAAGCCCCCGGGGGGAAGAAGACAAAGACCAAGCCCGGTAAGTGCTCTGGGGCCCACTCCGGCAACCGCACCTCTTCGGAGTGCCGCGCCGCCGTCGAGGACGTTCCATCGAGCTCCGCCGGCAAGTACAGGAAGGGAATGACCGCTCCTCCGGCAACCAAGAAGGTGTCCGCCAAGGAGGACGGCACTGGCGGTACCTTCACCATCAGTGCCACGCTTGACAGCAAATAGGAAAGCGCGCTCGTCGCCTTCCTGCGGGCGAATGACGACGTGTTTGCATGGCAACCGTCCGACATCCCCGGTGTTCCCAGGAGGGTGATTGAGCACAAGCTCGCTGTCTGTCCTCACGCGCGACCCGTCAAGCAGAAAGTGAGAAAGCAAGCCGTGGAGCGCCAGGAATTCATCAGCGAAGAGATCAAGAAGCTAGAGGCAGCAGGCCTAGTGAGAGGTGTGATCCATCCAACGTGGCTGGCCAATCCGGTCGCCGTGCGCAAAGCCAATGGGAAGTGGAGACTGTGCATAGATTTCACCGACGTGAATAAAGCATGTCCCAAAGATCCATTTCCCTTGCCGCGCATTGACCAGATTGTTGACTCCACTACCGGATGTGAGCTACTCTCTTTTCTTGATGCATATTCAGGCTACCACCAAGTCTTTATGGCCAAGGAAGATGAAGAGAAGACCGCATTTATCACTCCGTGCGGCACCTATTGCTTCATACGCATGCCGTTTGGACTGAAGAATGCGGGATCAACGTTTGCGAGGGTAGTGCACTCTGCTTTCGAGCCGCAGATCCATAGGAACGTGGAGGCCTACATGGATGATATCGTGGTGAAGAGCAGGAGCAAGGAAACCCTGGTCCAAGATCTGGAAGAGACATTTCAGAACTTGCGCAAGATACAGCTCAAGCTGAACCCCGAGAAGTGCGTTTTCGGAGTCCCCTCCGGCAAGCTTCTCGGGTTCTTTGTGTCACAGAGGGGGATTGAAGCTAATCCCGACAAGATCAAAGCCATCGAGCAGATCGAAGCCCCAGAGCGCGTCAAGGACGTCAGAAAGCTTGCCGGTTGTGTGGCCGCCCTCAGTCGGTTCATTTCAAGGTCTGCAGAACGCGCCCTGCCCTTCTTTAAAATCTTGAAGAAGGCAGGCCCCATGCAGTGGACTCCAGAAGCGGAGGCAGCGCTGCAAGATTTGAAAAGGTACCTATCCTCCCCTCCAATACTTGTCGCACCTAGACCACAGGAAAAGTTGTTGCTATACCTAGCGGCAACCAACCAGGTGGTTAGTGCTGCGTTAGTGGCGGAGAGGGAGGCCGACGAGGAGCCTATACCACCTACAAGCGAGTCCAGCGACGAGCGGGGGGCTGCTCCAGCAAGCTCTGGCCCCGACAAGAGCCACCCTGCGCAGGAACAGGATGGAGCGCGGAAGAAGATGGTGCAGCGCCCGGTGTATTTTGTAAGTTCCCTCTTGCAGGGGGCTAGATCAAGATACTCCGGGGTGCAGAAATTGCTTTTCGGCCTCCTCATGGCCTCGAGAAAGCTGCGCCATTACTTCCAAGCGCATGAGATAACAGTAGTCACTCGCTTTCCGCTGAAGAGGATATTGCACAATCCAGAGGCAACAGGCAGGATCGTCGAGTGGGCACTGGAGCTGTCGAGCTTTGGGCTCAAATTTGAAAGTACTTCAACCATACAGAGCCGGGCTTTGGCAGAATTCATAGCTGAGTGGACCCCGACGCCAGATGGAGAAGGCCAAGAAACAAGCGCGCCCGTACAAGGAGCAACAAGCGAGTGGGTAATGTACTTCGATGGTGCCTTTTCGCTGCAAGGCGCCGGTGCTGGCGTGGTACTCATCGCGCCCACCGGAGAGCACCTCAAGTACGTTATCCAGATGCACTTCCCAAGAGAGCAAGCTACCAACAATACTGCTGAGTATGAAGGCTTGCTCGCCGGCCTCAGGATTGCGGCCGAACTTGGGATCAGAAAGCTGATCGTGCGGGGAGATTCTCAACTGGTGGTCCGGCAGGTCAACAAGAGCTACCAGAGCCCTCTGATGGAAGCTTACGTCGATGAAGTGAGGAAGCTGGAAGAACACTTTGAAGGGCTGCAAATGGAGCACGTCGCGAGAGCTCAGAATGAGATAGCAGACGGCCTTTCGAAGTGTGCTTCGCTGAAGTTACCTGTGGAACCAGGGACCTTCTTGCTCAAGCTGACTCAACCATCCGTTACACCATCAGTTGGGCAGTCCAAGAAAAGGAAGTTGGTCTCCGGCGACTACTCGCAGGCGGACCTCCCTGAGACCGCCGCCAAGGTCCCCAAGATCAACAACCAGAACGCCGGGGGACAGCCCGCTCCTGCGGATCCCAGGATCCGTCCAGTCGAAGCCGGTGTCCCCGGTAAGCCTCGCTCCAGCGAGCTGATCAGCAGCCTGAACGCCGAGGGACAGCCCGCTCCTGCGGATCCGAGGATCCGTCCAGTCGAAGCAGGTGTCCCCGATGAGCCTTGCTCCAGCGAGCGGATCAACAATCCGAACGCTGAGGAACAGTCCGCTCCTGCGGGTCCGAGGGTCCGTCCAGTGGAAGCAGAGGTTCCCGACAAGCTTTGCCCCGGCAAGCTTGCCGGGGGATCACCGGCTCCGGCTGAACCAGAGGTTCTTGCCGTAGAAGCCGGGGTCCCCGCAGCGGCCTTCATGCCTTTAGTCCTTGCCGTCGAGCCCCAGGCTCCGGCATGGGCACGGCAGATCGTCCGTTTTCTGCAAACTGGAGAACTTCCCGACGACCCAGAAGAGGTGGAGAAGATCACCAGGCAGTCAAGTATGTACCAGTTCGTGGACAACGAGCTGTACAGAAGGAGACTCAACGGTGTCAGATTGAAGTGCATCTCCAGGGAAGACGGACAGAAGCTGTTGGCAGAGATACACGGAGGCATATGCGGCCATCACATTGGCGCAAGAGCACTTGTCGGGAAAGCCTTCCGGCAAGAGTTCTTCTGGCAAGAAGCCCTCCAAGATGCAACTGCACTAGTAACCAAGTGTGAAGCGTGCCAGTTCCATGCAAAACAGATTCATCAGCCAGCTCAAGCTCTCCAAACAATCCCTTTGTCCTGGCCCTTCTCGGTCTGGGGGCTCGATATCCTCGGCCCTTTTCCCCGAGCCGTCGGGGGCTTCGAGTACTTGTACGTTGCAATCGACAAGTTCACGAAGTGGCCAGAAGTGGAGCCAGTAAGGAAGGTGACCGCGCAGTCAGCAGTCAAGTTCTTCCGGTCGATCGTCTGCCGTTTCGGAATCCCCAATAGAGTCATCACCGACAACGGGACACAATTTACAAGTCGCGCCTTCATGCAATACGCCCAGGATCTCGGCGCCAAGGTCTGTTTCGCTTCGGTTGCTCACCCCAGGAGCAACGGTCAAGCAGAAAGGGCCAACGCTGAAGTGCTGCGCGGACTCAAGACCAGGACCTTCGACAGGCTGCACAAGTGCGGAAGAAATTGGATTGAGGAGCTGCCGGCGGCTCTGTGGTCAATCAGGACGACACCAAGTCGAGCCACCGGGCAGACACCTTTTGCTCTAGTCTATGGAGCGGAAGCAGTCATCCCCACGGAACTCGTATACGGATCTCCTCGGGTGCTCGCTTATGACGAGCTCGAGCAAGAGCGGCTGCGCCAAGATGACGCGCTGCTCCTTGAGGAAGGACGTCTCCAGGCTGCGGTACGAGCCGCTCGATACCAGCAAGCCTTGCGTCGCTACCATAGCCGCAAGGTCAAGGCCAGGAGTCTCGAAGAGGGCGACCTTGTTCTTCGGCGCACTCAGTCGGCCAAGAATTCCAACAAGTTGACGCCAAAGTGGGAAGGACCTTATCGGGTGAGGCAAGTCACGAGGCCTGGCGCTGTCCGCCTCGAGACCGAAGAAGGCGTACCAGTGAGCAACTCCTGGAACATAGAGCATCTTCGCAAGTTTCACCCGTAAGGCGCGGTTGCCGTGACCCGCTCCGGCAACCATCGGTTTGTACAGGCCTTGCCGCTGCTGCATGTAACCCCTTGTACAAAGCCAGGCGAAGCCCCTGGCACCAGATAAAGTTGCCCTGTTAGGCGACCTTGTTCTTAGGCACGTTCAGTCGGCCAAGAATTATAACAAGTTGACGCCGAAGCAGGAAGGCCCTTGTCGGGTGGAACGAGTCGCGAGGCCCGGCGCTGTCCGCCTCAAGACCGAAGATGGCCTACCAGCGAGCAACTCCTGGGAATACAGAGCATCTTCGCGAGTTCCGCCCACTAGGCGCGGTTGCCGTGATCCGCTCCGGAACCATCGGTTTGTACAGGCCTTGCCGCTGCTGCATGTAACCCCTTGTACAAAGCCAGGCGAAGCCCCTGGCACCAGATAAAGTTGCCCTGTTAGGCGACCTTGTTCTTAGGCACGTTCAGTCGGCCAAGAATTATAACAAGTCGACGCCGAAGCAGGAAGGCCCTTATCGGGTGGGACGAGTCGCGAGGCCCGGCGCTGTCCGCCTCAAGACCGAAGAGGGCCTACCAGTGAGCAACTCCTGGGAACATAGAGCATCTTCGCAAGTCTCGCCCATAAGGCGCGGTTGCCGTGATCCGCTCCGGCAACCACCGGTTTGTGCAGGCCTTGCCGATGTTGCATTTAAGCCCTCGTACAAAGCCAGGCGAAGCCCCTGGCCGAAGATAAAGAAGCGCTGGCGCCCTAGATTTTAGCATGCATGCTGAGTCAGAGTCTCGTCCTTGGTTAGGGTTGTCAGTTCCTAACTGCCGCTAACCCCTAACTTAGAGGTCGAGTCCGCGTCTTTTTCCCGTCCTTTCCCTTTGGCTCGCAGGAATTGAATGTCCTTGCCGGGCCGCTCAAGGACAAGGAAGAGGAGAAGGACGAGCCAACACCTACGCCCCGGCGAGCCAAAGTCGCCGGGGGCTGCAACCTCAGATAAGTTTTTGCATCCCTCATCATGCATTCTCTTATGGACTGTGGGATTTGAAAGCCTCCTTTCCTCCTGGAAAGCTACCGTGCTCTCTTAGCGGCAAGCCCCAGAGCGCGTTCCTGGGGCCCGTTTCGATAGCAGCCGCGGCAGCAAGAGGGAGGGAAGCGAGGGGCCGGAACCCGCCTGCTCCCCGCCTCCGCCAAGGGCGTGAGAAAGGTCGAGCGGTGCGGGGGAGCGGCTGGGCCTGTTGCCGGGCGAGAACTGTCTATCTTAACGATGTAAAGGATTCGTTCCTTACCGCGGTTTCCACCCGCGAGACAAATGATCCGGCAAACATCCCCTTTTCATTAAAAACATTCCACTCAGGTACAGTTCAGAGAGAATGAAAAACATGAAAAGAGGGATTACAAGGCTTAAACGCAACTAAGGCCCGAAGGCTTACAAGCTGAAAAGAGATAAGGTGCCCGTAATCCCTTTCTTGTCTCTCTCCTCAGGAGGTAGGGCAAATAGGCGAAGAGGGCGAAAGGGGCGCCTAGATGAGCTACGGGTGGCAGAAGGCACCAAGAGAAGATCCGGGGGCTCCGCCCGGGGGTCTCCGGAGGCTGAAGAAGACGGAGGCGCCGGAGGCAGAGCTGGAAGATGAGGCAGCGGCCTTGCCGCCAGCCTCTTCCTCTTCCGCAGCCTCGCCACTCCGGCCGCCCGAGGAGATCAAGCCCCCCCCGGCAAGAGGAGCTTGCCGGGCCGAAGAGAAGACCCCGGTGGTCGTCACCGAGAGCAAGGGTGATGACGGCGTCTGGGGCGCATCTGGAACACGAGGCGCCGGAGCGTCAGCCAGCTGTCGAAGTCGGCCCGTACTCCGACTTCGCGGCCTTCGACGTCCGCCCTCTGTCCTCCTCAGCAGCCCCCCCCCTACGCCAGTCGCCCAAGGAGACGACCCCGGGGAGTTCACGGAGCCCGGCGCGGTCGATGGGGCCGCCGGCGCCACCCGGAGCTGCGGCCGACGCCTAGTCGTACCCGTCATCCCGGCGGCTGCTCCCCTCGTCGTCGCTGTCGCTCCCCTCCTCGTCACTCTCGCTCGAGGAGGAGCCTTCGCTGTCGGAGGAGCTATCTTCGCAGCACCGGGCCCGGATACCGAAGCCCCAGAAGGCCTTGACGGAGAGGAGGTCCTCCCCCACTAGCTTGAAGTGGAGGGTGAACCCCTCCGTCAAGCTGTGTATCCGGGCGAACGTCTTCCACCCGCGGCCCAGACACACCACGCCGGGGGCTCGGGACTCGACGTGGACTCGCGTCCCGCTGATCCCGCAGCCCCTCATGCGCAGGTTTAGCATCTCAGGCTGCTCCACCTCCAACACGTTCGCGAATGGAGCGGGAAGCCGGAGGTGGCGACGAGGCGCCCGGCGCAGCCTGATAATGAACTCACAGGGGTCGTCCCCGAGATGGACCGCAGGAAGGAACGGAGCCGCTGGCGGGGGCGAGGGCGGCGCACCGATCCGTCCGCCCCGAGCGCCTCGGCCCCGTCCACGACCTCGTCCGCGACCTCGCCCTCTCCCTCTTCCCCCGACGATCGGCTCCGCCGCCGCGGGCGCAAGGGGAGGAGGGGCGCGCTGCCGAGCAGACACCCTCGCGGCAACCGAAGAAGAACCAGGGTTCCCCCCCTCCATCGCAGATGGGGGAAGGAAACCAGAAGCAGAAGGAGGAAGGAGATGGAGTGCGTATTTCCGTCGCCCCCTCTCGCTCCTTATAAAGGAGCGGAGTGGGACCGCGGCCGCCCCGCTCCTCCAATAGAAGCGGAGGAAGGGCAGGCGACTGGGGCCGACCCACTGCATCGGCCCGCGCCGGCCCGACTCCCTGCCTCCGCCGCCGCGACTCCGAGTGCATGAGGACCGCGTGGTGGGCGCGCAGAATCGAGGCGACCGGTGGGACGACCTTTCCCCATCCCGTGACTATGGGGAACGGACGCCTCGAAAACCGCGCCCCACCCCCGTTCATTTATTGGGCCGCGCCTCCGCACCTCCCTCCACTTAAAGAGGGAACGGGCGTTTTCGCCCCCACGACGCCGCGGTAAGCGCGCGCCGCCTGGGGAAGGCGCGGCGGATGCGGAGTTAAGGAGCAGCGCGACCAAGGCCATGCGTGCCCGTGCACCGTTAGGGCCTGGCCCAACAACGCTCGGCACCATGTGTGGCCCAGGCCCGGGGGCTCCTGTCGGTGTACTAAAGTAGGGGTACCTTAGTACCCCAGACTTGTGCACGGACAGTCGTAGCACCCTGCGGCAAGGCCCGCCCCGGAAGCGCCAAGAGAAGACCAAGCATTCAAGACAAGGCCCCCGGCAAGAGGAGCTTGCCGGGCCAAGAAGACAAGGCCCCCGGCAAGAGGAGCTTGCCGGGCCGAGAAGACAAGACCCCGGCAAGAGGAGCTTGCCGGGACGACTGAGCCCATGTAAGGCCATCCAAGAACAAAGTATAACGAGGCAGAAGATCGAGCCCCCGACAAGAGGAGCTTGTCGGGAAGGCCGAACCCAGGCACCACAAGAGAAGCCCGCCGTGGCGCGCCAAGCGCCCCGGCAAGGCCTGATAGCTGGCACGCTATCAGGCACAGGAAGACGACCCCCGCGGCAAGCCACTTGCCGCGGCAAGATCGCCACCTCAAGACTGCGCTCCAGCTCGCCCGCCACGCGTCGCTCCGGGGCTTCCCCCGAGGGCACGTGGCGAGGCACCGCGCAGCCTGGGGCATGCGGTGGCATGCAGCCGCCATCGTGGCGAACGGTGGCGCACCTAACGGTCCGCCTCGGTGCTGTCCGGGCGACCGTGACGGGCATTTAATGCCCTTGTCCCCTACCGTCAGAAGTAGGTATGATAACACTGTGCCGCACTGTAGCACCACCGTTCCCGCACTATTACAGCTACCACCCCTTTTACACTTTTACCCCTTTCTCTTACGTTGACACCTGTCGGTGACCCCTTTGCGCTATAAAAGGAGGCCCGTGTGCAACGTAGAGGAGGTTCCGGGGTTCGGAGACTCGGCATCCAGACGGCCATACGCTCGGTGCAGCTAGCTCCCCAAGCTCCCGAGCTCCCCACTTCAATACAACTAAGCAGGAGTAGGGTTTTACGCGTCCATCGCGGCCCGAACCTGGGTAAACCGCCCGTGTGCCCGCCTCGATCTGCTCTCCGCGCTCCCTCCGCCCCCCTCGTCGGACAACGAAAGGGGCTCCGGCCCCATAGGTGCTCGCGGGGGGACGCCCGTCCGCCCCGACAGTTAGCCCCGGTTGAGCCTAAGTTTTTGCTTCTTCACATGATGTGTGTTATTCTTGGAATGTCATTTTATTTTGTTTTTCTTCTTGTTTTAATAAAGTACTTAGATCTAAAAATTTTTAAGTAAGAGAGAGTCCTCAAATGGCCACCCATTTACTTAACTACTCGCCTGATCTTCACTTATATCGTTTTAGAGTAGCTTGTCATTTACTCTTGTGCTTCGCTTATATCCTATGAGTAAACTGTTGAATGAATTGAATATCATGAATTTGAAATTATATTTTATTATCATGCCTAGTAGTATCCTCACATTGGGTTTCAAAAGTGAAATATTTTGAAGCTTGACAATCACAATAATGATCATACAAGCAATTCGTGAATGATTAGTATAAGGAAGAGTACTTTCACATACAAATATATTATCTTGGACTTCTTCTATGATTGTGAATACCCATTAATTATTTTAGAACTTGAGCAAGTTAGTGGAAGTTGGACAAGGAAGACAACGTAATGAGTTATGGTTATGTATATTTGGATAGAAGCTATATTGTTATGGATCCTCCAACATGTGGTGCTTGCTTAGGATCTTTTTCTAGCCAAAAACTCGTACTGAGTAGAGATACTACTTGTGCATCGAAAAAAACCATTAACCACAGTTTCTTGCCATGAGTGTCCACCATATCTACCTATGGATTGAATATGATCCTTCAAGTAAGTTGTCATCGATGCATAAAGCAATACAAATTGCTCCTAAATATGTTTGATCTTTTATTGTGAGGGAAAATAAGCATTGTGCAAAATTGTGATGGCAAAGTAATAAAAGCGACGGACTGCATAGTAAAGGTTGCTATTATAAGGGGCAATATAACATGACATTCCTTTGCATTAAGAGATTGCGCATCAAAAAATAAAAAGCGCATGAAAACCTCTGCTTCCCTCTGCGAAGGGCCTATCTTTTACTTCTCATTATTTACTTCTACGCAAGAGTCAATAGTATGCATTCTCAATTCATCCTCAATTATTCTCTAGTTGGCAAGCATCATTTGGTGGGGACAGATCTAGGCACATATGACCAGTCAAATATATTTGATCATGATTTATTATCGTTGACACTTATCTCTATGATAAATGAGTTGGGAGGCGAAACATTAAGCCCCTATCTTTATTTGTGTTTGATGGATGCCATTGGTTCTAAAAATATGCTTTGAGTACTAGCAATCATAGAAGACTAGCTATATGATAATTGAGTATGTGGAGATGTTAGTTAGACTTTGTTGAATAAGTTGAATTGCAATTGTTTGGTGACTAAGAATATAGGTTGTTAAGTTTCAAGAGAAGGCATTGTTTGAATTGTAACATGTGAATTTATTGCTACTTTATCATGATGTGTTTTATGGGAAAGAGTTGCTATTATGATGCTAGGAAAAGTGATTGAAATTATCATTGATCAAAATTATGCACTATGCTAGCATTCACACTTCATAAATTATTTATTTTGTCATTTACCTACTCGAGGACGAGTAGGAATTAAGCTTGGGGATGCTGATACGTCTCCAACGTATCTATAATTTATGAAGTATTCATGCCATGTTTACAACAATTTTATATGGTTCGGGTGCAATTTTATATGATTTAAATGTAACTTACCTGGACTGACGTTGTTTTCAGCAGAACTACCTTGGTGTTGTTTTTTGTGCAGAAATCAAAGTTTTCCAAATGCAGCTAAACTTTTTGATGATTTTTTTGAAAGAAAGAAAAATAATTGACCAAAGAACCACCAGAGGGGGCCCCCTGCTACCCACAAGGCACCAGTGCGCGCCAGCCCCCCTGGTGCGCCCTGGTGGGTAGTGGGACCCCTGAGGTCCATCTTCGCATGCAACCGACACCAAGAAGTCCTATATATCCAGGAACCCCCGAAAGTTAACCTAGATCAGAAGTTCCGTCGCCGCAAGCCTCTGTAGCCACGAAAAACCAATCCAGTCCCTCTTTTGGCACTCCGTCAGAGGGGGAAATCATCACATGTGGCCATCTTCATCATCCAGATGGCCACCATGATGAGGAGGGAGTAGTCCACCCTCGGGACTGAGGTTTGTGCTAGTAGCTATGATTTTAATATCTCTCTCTCTCTCTCTCTCTCGTGTTCTTAATTTGGCACAATTTTTGATATACCGCGAGCATTGTTAATATAGTTGGATCATATGGTGTTTTCCCTCTTTATCTTGTTGTGATGAATTCAGTTTTCGCTTTGAGATTTCGTTATTACCGGATTGAATACTTTTATTGATTTGAGAGCACTTGATGTATGTCTTGCTATGAATACCCGTGGTGACAATGGGGTATCATATTGATTCACTTGATGTGTGTTTTGGCACTCAACTCACGGACATTGGGGTAACCTAAACATAGGGGTTGATGCACGTTCTCGTCTTTGTTTCTCTAGTAGAAATTTTGGGGCACTCTTTGAGGTTCTTTGTGTTGGATTGAGTATTATAAATCTGAAATTGGTTTGATGCATATCGTATAATCAACTAATGGATACTCGTGGTGACATTGGAGTATCTAGCCGACATTAGAGTTGGTTGATTTGTATCATATGGTGTTATTTTAGCATGAACTCTTAAATAGATCAATCGGAAAGGATAACTTTGTGTTATTTTAGTACGAACCCTTGGATAGATCGATCGGAAAGGTTAACTTTGATGTGGTTTCTTATCCTACAAACAATTTCATCTTATGTTCTCCGCTAGATAAGAACTTTGGAGTGATTCTTCATCACATGTTGAGGGATGGTTATATGATCCAATTATATTAGCATTGTTGGGAGATTGCACTAGCGAAAGTACGAACCCTAGGCCTCATTTTCAAGCATTGCAATACCATTTGTGCTCACTTTTTTAACTTTCTACCTTGCTATTTTTTATTGCTCATATTACAAAAATAAATATGTACTATCATTACTACACTTGTATCACCGTCTCTTCGCCGAACTAGTGCACCTATACAATTTACCATTGTATTTGGTGTGTTGGGGACATAAGAGACTCTTTATCATTTGGTTGCAGGGTTGTTTGAGAGAGACCATCTTGATCCTACGCCTCCCACAGATTGATAAATCTTAGGTCATCCACTTGAGGGAAAATTGCTAATGTCCTACAAAACTCTGCGCTTGGAGGCCCAACATGAGTCTACAAGAAAAAAGTTGCGTAGTAGACATTAGCGGGTCATCCCAAAAGTGTTGTCTTAAATCAAAGAAAACCTTTTTCTTTTGTTGGTGTGTGAAACAAGGTGGTATATATTTAGCAACAATGTAATTGGCATAGTCTGCACACCAAGGAGTGTTACGGGAATCATTTATAACAACTAGTTGTTCATCGGGATAGCTATCATTATTAGGCAGTGGGTCATCAAGAATATTTTTTAACCTAGACAAGTTATCAGCTATTGTATTCTCAGCTCCCTTCCTATCAGTAATATACAAGTCAAATTCTTGTAACAAAAGAACCCAGCTAATGAGTCTAGGTTTAGCATATTTCTTTTCCATAAGGTATTTAATAGCAGTATGATCAGTGTGGACAATTACTTTAGAGTCAACTATGTAAGATCTGAATTTATCACAAGCAAACACAACTACTAAAAATTATTTTTCAGTCGTAGCATAATTCGTTTGAGCACTGTCTAGATTTTTGCTAGCATAATGGATAACATTTAATTTCTTATCAACTCTTTATCCTAGAACAGCACCAACAACATAATCACTAGCATCACACATAATTTCAAAAGGTAAGTTGCAATCAAGTGGTTGAACATCTTTTTACAAGAGAATAGTAAGAGGCCTAGAAATTTTGGAGAAGTCTTTAATAAATCTCCTATAGAAACCAGCATGTCCAAGGAAACTTCTTATACCTTGATAGCTTCAAGACATGGCATTTTCTCAATTCCATCAACTTTAGCTTTATCAACTTCAATGCCTCTTTCAGAAATTTTATGCCCCAAGGAAATACCTTCATTCACCATAAAGTGGCACTTCTCCCAATTAAAAAGAAGATTAGTTTCTTCACATCTCTGCAAAACTCGATCAAGGTTGCTTAAGAAATCATCAAAAGAAGTTCCGTGCATGGAAAAATCATCCATGAAAACCTCAACAATCTTTTCACAAAAGTTGGAGAATATAGCAGTCATACATCTTTGAAAGGTAGCAGGTGCATTGCATAAACCAAAAGGCATACGTCTATAAGAAAAAGTACCAAAAGGGCATGTAAAAGTAATTTTTATTGATCCTATGATTCGTCTCCAACGTATCTATAATTTTTGATTGTTCCATGCTCTTATATTATCATTCCTGGCTGTTTTATATTCATTTTATAGCAACTTTATATCATTTTTTGGGGCTAACCTATTGACATAGTGCCCAGTGCCAGTTGTTGTTTTTGCTTGTTTTTTACTTCACGGAATATCCATATCAAACGGAATCCAAATGCAGCGAAACTTTTTGGAGATTTTTTCTGCCCAGAAGACAACTTGGGAGCCAAGTAAGTGCAAGAGGGAAGGCTTGTGGGTCCCACAAGGCAACAGGGCACGCCAGAGATGAGTAGTGGGGCCCATGGGGGTCCTTTCCACTGCCTGTCAGCTCTATAAATACCCAAACATGCCAGAAGGAGTCGACGAAAGACAATTCCAGCCGCTGCAAGTTCCAGAACCACGAGATCAAATCTAGAGCCCTATTCCGACACCTTGCTAGAGGGTAACATGGTCACGAAGGGGTTCATCATCCTCATTAGTGCTCCTTCGATGATGCGTGAGTAGTTTACCAAAGACCTATGGGTCCGTAGGCAGTAGCTAGATGGCTTCTTCTCTCTTTTTGATTCTCAATACAATGTTGCCCTCGATGTTCTTAGAGATCTATTTGATGTAATGACTTTCTGTGGTGTGTTTGTTCGGATCCGCTGAACTTAGAGTTTACGATCAGTTCTATCTATGAATATTACTTGATTCCTCTTTGATCTCCTATATGCATGATTATTATAGCCTTGTAATTTTCTCCAGAACTTTGGTTTTGTTTGGCCAACTAGATGGTTTTTCTTGAAATGGGAAGAGGTGCTTTGTGATGTGTTCGATCTTGCAGTGCTCAATTTCAGTGATAGAAGGAGAAGTGATGCGCATGTATCATTGCCATTAAGGATAAAAGGATGGGGTCTATTCCTACATGAATAGATCTTGTCTACATCATGTCATCATTCTTATTGAATTACTCCGTTTCTCCATGAACTTAATACACTAGATGCATGCTGGATAGCGGTCGATGAGTGGAATAATAGTAGTAGATGCAGAATTGTTTTGGCCTACTAATCTTGGATGTGATTCCTATATAGATGATCGTTGCCTTGGATATCGTCGTAATTATTTGCTCTTCTATCAATTGCGCAATATTAATTTGTTTACCCACCGTATGTTATTTTCTTCGGAGAAGACACTAGCGAAATCTACGACCCCCGGGTCTATTTTCTATCATATTGTTTTCAAATCTATTATTCCAAAAACCCAAAAATACCTTGCTGCACTTTTTCTTTATTCATTTTATTTCGTGTTCGTGCTAGATCTATTTATCCAATCTTATACAATTTAATCTATCTCAATCCCGAGGAGGGATCGACAACCCATCTTACACGTTGTGTTGCAAGTATTTGTTATTTGTGTGCAGGTACTGTTTATATAGTGTTGCTTGGTTCTCCTACTAGATTGATAACCTTGGTTTCATAAATGATGGAAATACTTACTATTGTTGTGCTGCATCATCCCCTCCTCTTCGGGGAAATACCAACGCAGATACAAGCAATCATCGTCTCCTCTCCATGAATTTAATACACTAGATGCATGTTGGATAGCAGTCGATGTGTGGAGTAATAGTAGTAGATGCAGAATTGTTTTGGTCAACTAATCTTGGATGCGATGTCTATATACATGATCATTTCCTTGGACATCGTCATAATTTTTTGTTGTTCTATCAATTGCCCAATAGTAATTTGTTTACCCACCGTATGCTATTTGATGACCCACAAGCATAGGGGATCCATCGTAGTCCTTTCGATAAGTAAGAGTGTCGAACCCAACAAGGTGCAGAAGGAAATAACAAGCAGTTTTCAGTAAGGTATTCTCTGCAAGCACTAAAATTATCGGTAACAGATAGTTTTGTGATAAGGTAATTCGTAATGGGTAACAAGTAACAAAAGTAAACAAGGTGCATCAAGGTGGCCAATTCCTTTTTGTAGGAAAGGACAAGCCTGGACAAACTCTTTTATAAAGGAAAGCGCTCCCGACGACACATGGGAATTATCGTCAAGCTAGTTTTCATCATGCTTATATGATTCGCGTTAGTTACTTTGATAAATTGATATGTGGGTGGACCGATGCTTGGGTACTGCCCTTCGTTGGACAAGCATCCCACTTAGGATTAACCCCTCTTGCAAGCATCCGCAACTACAAAGAAGTACTAAGGTAAACCTAACCATAGCGTGAAACATATGGATCCAAATCAGCCCCTTACGAAGCAACGCATAAACTAGGGTTTAAGCTGATGTCACTCTAGCAACCCATCATCTAGTTATTACTTCCCAATGCCTTCCCCTAGGCCCAAATAATGGTGAAGTTTCATGTAGTCGACGTTCACTTAACACCACTAGAGGAAAGACAACATACATCTCATCAAAATATCAAACGAATACCAAATTCACATGACTAATAATAGCAAGACTTCTCCCATGTCCTCAGGAACAAACGTAACTACTCACAAATCATATTCATGTTCATAATCAGAGGGGTATTAATATGCATAGAGGATCTGAACATATGATCTTCCACAAAATAAACCAACTAGCATTAACTACAAGGAGTAATCAACACTGCTAGTAGCCCATAGGTACCAATCTGAGGTTTTGAGACAAATATCGGATACAAGAGATGAATTAGGGTTTGAGATGAGATGGTGCTGGTGAAGATGTTGATGGGGATTGACCCTCTCCCGATGAGAGGATCGATGGTGATGGCGATGGTGATGATTTCCCCCTTCCGGAGGGATGTTTCGCCGGTTGAACAGCTCCGTCGGAGCCCTAGATTGCTTTTCCCAGGTTCTGCCTCGAGACAGCGGTGCTTTGTCTTGAAAGCATCCTCCTTATTTTTTCCAGGGCGAAAGACTTCATATAGCAAAAGATGGGCACCGAAGGCCTGCCAGGGGGCCCACGAGGTAGGGGGCGCGCCGAGGGGGTAGGGCACGCCCCCACCCTCGTGGACGGTGGGTGGCCCCCCTCTGGTGCTTTCTTCTCTCAATATTTTTTATATATTCCAAAACTGACTTTCGTGGAGTTTCAGGACTTTTGGAGTTGTGCAGAATAGGTCTCTAATATTTGCTCTGTTTCCAGCCCAGAATTCCAGCTGCCGGCATTCTCCCTCTTCATGTAAACCTTCTAAAATAAGAAAGAAAAGGCATAAGTATTGTGACATAATGTGTAGTAACAACCCATAATGCAATAAATATCGATATAAAAGCATGATGCAAAATGGACGTATCAACTCCCCAAGCTTAGAAGTCTTTAGTGAACCTCCTATAAAAACTGGCATGACCAAGGAAACTTCTTATACCTTTAATGTCCTTAGGACACGACATCTTTTCAATAGCATCTACTTTAGCTTTATCAACTTCAATGCCTCTTTCCGCAAGAAAATACCCTCATTAACCATAAAGTGGCACTTCTCCCAATTCAAGATAAGATTAGTTTCTTCACATCTCTGCAAAACTCTATCAAGGTTGCTTAAGCAATCATCAAAAGAAGTTCCATACACGGAGAAATCATCCATCAAAACCTCAACAATCTTTTCACAAAAGTCAGAGAATATAGCAGTCATACATCTTTGAAAGGTAGCAGGTGCATTGCATAAACCAAAAGGCATACATCTATAAGCAAAGGTACCAAAAGGTCAAGTAAAAGTGGTCTTTTCTTGATCCTCTTTTCACACAGGTATTTGAGAGAAACCTGAATAACCTTCTAGAAAGCAAAAAATGTGTATGTTTGGATAACCTTTCTAGCATTTGATCAATAAAAGGTAAAGGGTAATGATCCCTTTAGTAGCTTTATTTAGTTTCTGGAAATCAATTACCATTCTATAACCTGTAACAATTCTTTGTGGGATCAATTCATATTTATCATTAGGAACTATAGTAATACCTCCCTTTTTAGGGACACAATGGATAGGACTTACACACTGACTATCAGCGATAGGATAAATTATACCTGCCTCCAGAAGCTTTAGTATTTCTTTTCTTATCACTTCTTTCATCTTAGGATTTAACCGTCGTTGGTGATCAACAACCGGTTTAGCGTCTTTATCCAATTTTATTTTGTGCTGGCATAGAGTGGGACTAATGCCCTTAAGATCATCAAGCATATATCCAATAGTAGCATAGTGATTCCTCAGAGTTTTCAATTTCTCTTCTTCCTGCTCTGAAAGGTTAGCACTAATAATAACAGGATATATCTTCTTTTCATCAAGATAAGCATATTTAAGAGTATCAGGTAATGGTTTAATCTCAAACACAGGATCACCCGTGCGTGGAGGAGGATCCCCTAGAATTTCAACATGCAAGTTGTGTTTCAGAATAGGTCCTTGTTTAAAGAATACTTCATCTATTTCCCTTCTTTCATTCATAAACATATCATTTTCATGGTCTAGCAAATATTGTTCTAAAGGATCGTTAGGAGGCACGACAATAGAAGCAAGACCAATAATTTCATCTTTACTAGGCAATTCTTTATCATGGGGATGTCTACGAAATTTAGCAAAATTAAAATCATGAGACATATCCCCTAAACCAATAGTAACAACATCCTTTTTGCAATCTATCTTAGCATTAACAGTATTCAAGAAGGGTCTACCAAATATAATGGGACAAAAGTCATCTTGTGGGGAACCAAGAACAACAAAATCAGTAGGATATTTAACTTTCCCACACAAGACTTCAACATCTCTAACAATCCCAACTGGTGAAATAGTATCTCTATTGGCAAGCTTAATTGTAACATCAATACCTTCTAACTCAGCAGGTGCAATATCATGCATAATTTCTTTGTATAAAGAATGAGGTATTGCACGCGCACTAGAAACCATATCACATAAGGCATGATAGTAATGATCTCCTATTTTAACAGAAATAACATGCATGCCTACAACAGGTCTATGTTTATTTTTAGTATCGGGTCTAGAAATTCTAGCAGCTTCATCACAGAAGTAAATAACATGCCCATCAATATTATCGGCCAAGAGATCTTTCACCATAGCAATACTAGGTTCAACTTTAATTTGCTCAGGGGGTGTAGGCGTTCTAGCATTACTCTTACAAACCACAGTTGAAGCTTTAGCATGATCCTTTATTCTAGCAGGGAAAGGTGGTTTCTCAATATAAGCGGTAGGAACAATAGGATCAACATTATAAGTGATAGTCTTTTCTTAAACTTTAATAGGTTAAACTACCTTTACTTCAATGGGAGGATGATATTTAAACCACTTCTCCTTAAGGAGATCAATATGAGTAGCAAAGGATTCACAGAAAGAAGCTACTATCTCAGAGTCAAGTCCATATTTAGTGCTAAATTCACAAAAAGCATCGGTATCCATAAAAGATTTAACATGATCAATCTTAGGGGTTATACCTGACTCCTTACCTTCATCGAGTACCCAATCTTCAAAGTTGCATTTAATTCTTTCCAACAAATCCCATTTGAATTCAATAGTCTTCATCATAAAAGAACCAGTACAAGAAGTATCGAGCATGGAGCGATTATTGAGAGAAAGCCGAGCATAAATTTTTTGAATAATAATTTCTCTTGAGAGCTCATGATTGGGGAATGAATATAATATTGACTTAATCCTCCCCCAAGCTTGAGAGATGATTTCTCCTTTGCGAGGCCAAAAATTATAAATATATTTATATAATTACGATCACGATGAACCAGATGCACATGATAAAACTTCTAATGAAATTCCATTTCAATCGGTTGTAGTTCCATGATTCAATATCATCGCATAGTCTAAACCATGTCAATGCCTTTCCCTTCAAAGATAAAGGGAAGACCTTCTTCTCGATAACATCATCGGGCATACCCGCAAGCTTAAATAATCCACAAACTTCATCCACATAGATTAGGTGCAAATCGGGATGCAATGTTCCATCTCCTGTAAAAGGTTTAGCTAGCAGTTTGTCTATCATACCCGAAGGAATTTCAAAGTAAACATTTTCAGTAGGTTCAGTAGGTTGAGGAGCAACTCTTTGCTCTACTCGTCGGGGTGAAGATACCCCGAACAAGCCCCTCAAAGGATTACTTTCCATAGTAGCAAGTGACAGTAAATTTCAGCACACTATATAAATTTTTCCTTACCAAAGGTGCTTCACTCCCCGGCAACGGCGCCAGAAAAGAGTCTCGACGACTCAAAATTATAGGGGCTCTATCGTAGTCCTTTCGATAAGTAAGATTGTCGAACCCACCAAGGAGCAGAAAGAAATGACAAGCGGTTTTCAGTAAGGTATTCTCATCAAGCACTGAAATTATCGGTCACAGATAGTTTTGCGATAAGGTAATTCGTAACGGGTAACAAGTAAAAAAACTAAACAAGGTGTAGAAAGGTGGCCCAATCCTTTTTGTAGCAAAGGACAAGCCTGGACAAACTCTTATATAAAGGAAAACGCTCTCGAGGACACATGGGAATTATCGTCAAGCTAGTTTTCATCATGATCATATGATTCGCGTTCGTTACTTTGATAATTTGATATTTGGGTGGACCGGTGCTTGGGTACTGACCTTCCTTGGACAAGCATCCCACTTAAGATTAACCCCTCTTGCAAGCATCCACAACTACAAAAAAAGTATTAAGGTAAACCTAACCATAGCATGAAACATATGGATCCAAATCAGCCCCTTACGAAGCAACACATAAACTAGGGTTTAAGCTTATATCACGATAGCAACCCATCATATAGTTATTACTTCCCAATGCCTTCCGCTAGGCCCTAATAATGGTGAAGTGTCATGTAGTCGACATTAATATAACACCACTAGAGGAAAGACAACATACATCTCATCAAAATATCAAACGAATACCAAATTCAGATGACTACCAATAGCAAGACTTCTCCCATGTCCTCAGGAACAAACGTAACTACTCACAATTCATATTCATGTTCATAATTAGAGGGGTATTAATATGCATAAAGGATCCGAACATATGATCTTCCACCAAATAAACCAACTAGACCCAACTACAAGGAGTAATCAACACTACTAGCAACCCATAGGTACCAATCTGAGATTTTGAGACAAAGATCGGATACAAGAGATGAACTAGGGTTTGATATGAGATGGTGCTGGTGAAGATGTTGACAGAGGTTGACCCCCTCCCGATGAGAGGATTGATGGTGATGACGATGGTGATGATTTCCCCCTCCCGGAGGGATGTTTCCCCAACAAAACAGCTCTGCCCGAGCCCTAGATTGGTTTCACCAGGTTCTGCCTCGAGACGGTGGCGCTTCGTCCCTAAATCTTCCTCCTTATTTTTTCCAGGGCGAAAGACTTCATATAGCAAAAGATGGGCACCAGAGGCCTGCCATGGGGCCCACGAGGCAGGGGGCGCGTCCAGGGGGTAGGGCACGCCCCCACCCTCGTGGACGGTGGGTGGACCCCCTCTGGTGCTTTCTTCACTCAATATTTTTTATATATTCCAAAACTGACTTTCGTGGAGTTTCAGGACTTTGGGAGTTGTGCAGAATAGGCCTCTAATATTTGCTCCTTTTCCAGCCCAGAATTCCAGCTCCCGGCATTCTCCCTCTTCATGTAAACCTTGTAAAATAAGAGAGAAAAGGCATAAATATAGTGACATAATGTGTAGTAACAGCCCATAATGCAATAAATATCGATATAAAAGCATGATGCAAAATGGACGTATCACTATTTTCTCGAGAGAAGGCACTAGCGAAATCTATGACCCCCGGGTGTATTTTCTATCATATTGTTTTCAGATGTATTATTTCAAAAACCCAAAAATACCCTGCTGCACTCTTTATTTATTGGTTTTATTTCGTGTTTGTATCCAATCTCATACAATTTAATCTATCTCAATACCGAGGGATTGACAACCCCTCTTACGCGTTGTGTTGCAAGTATTCGTTATTTGTGTGCAGGTATTATTTACATAGTGTTGCTTGGTTCTCCTACTGGATTGATAACCTTGGTTTCATAACTGAGGGAAATACTTACCATTGTTGCGGTGCATCATCCTCTCCTCTTCGAGGAAATACCAACGCAGATACAAGCAACTAGGAAGAATTTCACGTGTCGTTGCCGAGGAGACATCATCAACATCTACCAGGTACCCAATCACAAATCTCATCTCCTTGCAATTTACATTATTTTCCATTTGCCTCTTGTTTTCATCTCCCCCACTTATAAAAAGTTTTTGCGAAAAGCATAAAAATATTTGCCTTCTTTTTCATTTGCCTTTTTTCTTTGGTCATCTCGTCAACATGACTACCCCTCCTTTGTCACAGGATTTTGATGTTTTATACTTCAAACAGAAGCAAGGAGAAAATTTGAAAGATGCTTGGTATAGGTTGATGGAATCTTACCGTGCAAATATCTTGCTTCATAATTTTTTTATAGGTTTAACCTTGCATCATTGGCAACTCTTGGAATTTGGTGCAAAAGTGAATTTTATTGAAATCTATACTAATACTTCCTATGAAATAATAGGGGGAATATTAGGAGTCCCACCACCAAAAAGTGGCTTACTTTTTACTCAAGAAGGGATTCAAATACTAGACAAATTGGGTGATTTATAGAAAATTTTGATTGAGTTGCAAAAATCTAATGAACCCCTCAAACATATTAGTGGAAACCTCAATCACATGAATACTTTGATTACTCTTTGTAGTAATTGGTTGGATAGTTTAGATCTCAAGATGATCTCTTTTCGTGAGAACATTGGGAAGCATAAAGAGCCTCCCGGGTTTGATAAAGTCCTCACAAAAGTCGCAACAACTAAAGATGACAATACTTGAATCTTTGCATTATGCCTAGCTAGGGGCATAAAACAATAGTGCTTGTTGGGAGGTAACCAAATGAATAAAATAATTTCTTCTCTTTGCTTTCTGTTCTTGAGTGTTCACACAATTATGCTACTGTTATGATTGTGTTTTTATGTTTTAGTTAGTGTTTGTGCCAAGTAAAGCCTTTAGGATCATGTTGGGTGATAGTTGATTTGACCTTGTTGAAAAACAGAAACTTTTGCGTCGAGTAGCAGAATTTTTAGAAATCACAAAAGCAACGAAAAATTCTGAGTTTTTTACACAAGATTTATATTGAAATCTATGTTTTCCAAAAGTTTAAGAATTGTTGTAGTTATGGAAGTATGGAAAAAGTCCAGATTAATATAGACTGTTCTGCTTTTGACAGGTTCTGTTTTCGCTGCATTGTGTGCTTATTTTGATGAATCTATGGACTATATCGGGGGGGTATAAGCCATGGTAAAGTTATAATATAGTTGGTATAATGCAATAATAAAATATGAATGGGCTTGCAACAATACTTAAAGTGGTGATTTGCTTTATTATACTAACAGATCTCACGAAGGTTTTTGTTGAGTTTTGTGATTGAAGTTTTCAAGTTTTGGGTGAGATCATGATGGATGAAGGAATAAGGAGTGAAAGAGCCTAAGCTTGGGGATGCCCCTGGTGCCCCAAGGTAATATTTAAGGAGAACCAAGCAACTAAGCTTTTGGATGCCCCGGAAGGCATTCCCTCTTTCTTCTAATGACCATCGGTAATTTTACTTGGAACTATATTTTTATTCGTCACATATCATGAGTTTTTCTTGGAGCGTCTTGTATTATATGAGTCTTTGCTTGTTTTGCTTTTTTAGTTTGTCACAATCATCCTTGCTGGACACACCTATTTGAAAGGGCCATAATTATTCTATAATTTGTTAGAATTACTCTATGTGCTTCACTTCAATTTTTTGAGCTATGGAATTGCTCTAGTGCTTCACTTATATCTTTTTCATCGCGGTGGTGCTTTAATTTTTGAAGAAATACTCTCATGCTTCACTCAGAATAATTTGAGAGTTAGTAAATTTTTGGAGAAATTCTCTCATGCTTCACTTATATTATTTTGAGAGATGATGAAAAATTATTTATGCTGATGTACTTCACTTAAATTTATTTGAGAGCTTGTTATAAGCAATGATAATATATGAAATTAGTCCCAA
Organism: Aegilops umbellulata; assembly: GCA_032464435.1. Lineage (NCBI taxonomy): Eukaryota > Viridiplantae > Streptophyta > Magnoliopsida > Poales > Poaceae > Aegilops > Aegilops umbellulata. Next base: position 230,839,490 of record CP136060.1, read on the forward strand.
AGTGATAGATACCCAAGGGGGATATAATAAAAACTTTCATGAAGACCATTATGTCGGTGCAACAAACCCTGGATCTATTGCCCAGACTGTGCATACGCACGGGAACAAGACTGAGGCTCCAACCCAAATCAGAGTGCAAGGAGCACTGAAGAACCAACAAGCAGATCAAGAGGACCAGAGTCAAGCCAGAGAAGCAGGATACCACCAGGAGAAAACCCTCTCTGGCCAGGCAGGCGAACTCGGCAAGGACAGGGCCACCCCCGAAAGGTGGCATCCGAAGCATCCCGGCAGAGCTTGCCGGGGCTCACAAAGGCAAAACCACCTCACCAACCACTCCAACACGACCCACGTCGTTGATTAGTGCGGTGTCAAGCCGCAAAGTGACTAAGTGGCAGCCATTCGCCACATGGCACCCTCTCTCTACAAAAAAACCCACAGATGACACCCGTCCTGCGACGTGTCAAGCAAGCATATGTGAAGCTGGCGAGATAGCCCGTCAAGGCTTGCCGGGCAACCAACAATGTGATGTTGAGAGGTGCATTTAATGCGCCCTGTCAGCCCGAAGAGTTAGGTATGATAGCATTGTTTGCTATCTTATCGGTGCATAATGACTACTGCCATTGTGGTGACCCCTTAATCTATAAAAGGAGGCCCATAGCAACTGTAGAAATGGTTAGAAGGTTGGACAACTCACACCCACGCACACTTAGCCATTGCCGCCCCTGCCGGGCAAGGGTGCTGTGCACCACCACCTTTCTTCCACTGTCAATCCACCACAGCAGGAGTACGGTTTTACGCCTCATGGAGGCCCGAACCTGGGTAAAATTGCCTGTGTGATCTCTGTCGTGCAGCCCCACGCTCGTCTGCTCTTAGTGCAACACGACGTCCCCCTGCCGAACCAGCAAGGGGCCCTCTGGTCCCATAGGTGGTCGTGGTTTCCCGTGACATCTTTGGCGTGCCAGGTAGGGGGCTCGCTTGCGCGAACCTGAAGGCATGTGCAGCACGTCATCTTCATCACCGTCTTCGCCTTTGACGACGCCATCGATCATGGCGCCCAAGAAGAAACCCGGTGCTCCAGCTCATCCATCCACCTTGAAGGCTCCACCGCACGCAGCCTCTAATGCCGCGGGGGACGCGGAGGCGCGCGAGGATATGGACGCTGCTGGGGACGTGATCGCCGCAGACAGCGCCATCACCACTTCCCTGCGGCCAACATAGGAGCATGAGACATCAGAGGAGAGCAGCATCAGCAGCGCCACGACGGCCATGCTCCGCAAGGTGCGGGCGAGGGGGTCACTCCATCTGCGCCCTTTCCTCTCGCCGACGGGTATAGCCGAAGGAACGGCGCTCTGACCGGGGCGAATCGCTGCCCTCCAGCCGGCCCCACACTGGTGTGCGTTGGTCCTAAACAAACGGTTTAGAATCCCTCTCCGCGATGGCATTTGGAACCGTCGCCAAGTGAGTGTGGGCGATAGGGGGGTCCTTCCCACACGGCCTAGAAACCATCGGGAATAGGGCCCCTATAGTACTCCTACTCGTTTCTGCTCGCATTGCCATAGCAGTCGGTATTCTGTGATGCTACATTTATGATGCGCAGCCCATCACAAACGGTTCACTATTATGGAATGTGTATGATGTGCGACCCATCACAAACTGTTCACCGTTAAGAAGATTAGCTAATTGTCGTACGAGTGTCGGACAGGATTACGAAACATCGGACCGTCGTAACATCGTTGTACACGACAACTATCGCACGCGCTATTCTGTGGTGCAGTGTTTATGATGCATACTTCATCAAAAACAGTTCACGATTGCGAACCGTGTATGATAAGGCAACTAACACAAACGTTTAGTTTGCCCCCACCGTTTGTGATATTGTCTGACATCACACATGCTTTGCAAATGGCAACTGTGTGCATGCTTGCACACGTTTCCTCTCTGTGAACCGTCTCAGATTATGGTGCATATCGCAAATGTTTGTGTTTTACCAACCGTGTGTGCCGTAACAACCTAGAGAGCGTAATTTCACCATAATTTAATTGCCGCTTTTCCAATTTGTACCAGATTTGGATTCAAATTTGAATGTATGCTACAACTTTATTCATATCCATCAGGAACAAACAACCAGTGCATTATTCGATTCATGGGTACATATGTTCAAGAATTACATAAGAACCAAATAAAGAATGATGAACCATAGTTGTATACTTGTGCTATTAAATACGGTAAAGAAAGAGGCGAAATATATGCTGGTTGCTAACAAGGTGAAGCGGAATAGCCATATTGTGCCCTCCTCCATGCAGAAGGCATGCACGACTCTAGTCCAACCCCTTGTGATGGCCGACCGCCCATCCTTCAAAGTCTTGATGAAAACATCTAGATAATCATTGTGTTCTGGTAGAAATACTTTAACCTTTGCACGCCCACCAATCATGTAATTTGAGAGGTAATCTTGAGTAAACTGCTTTGGCAACCACTGCAAAGGAATAAGATTTCAGACATTGTCATCTAACACAACTCATTATGGGCAGTAAAAAGAAGGCTGCAGAGTTCTTCCTTACCATCCTGCAGTTCACTGTTGTCTTGGATAAAGTGTAAACAAATAGTTTAATTGCCATCTTTGGACCCTTTTTACTAACAATCTTTATCAGCTTCCTCACTTGATGCTGGTTCATTGATATCTCATTGCCCCATATGCAGAAAGGGTCAAAACGCGGATCTTTACCAATGACATATGTACCTAAAAGCACCAAGTTAATATTAGAAGCTAAACAACAATGGCACAATGATGTAGTACAACACTCTTTTATAATATGTCTATATACATCCGTATGTGGTAGTCCATTCGAAATATCTAAAAAGACAAATATTTAGGAACGGAGGGAGTATCTTATAACATCCAATATATTCACATATTATATGAATTAACATCTTATATTATGGGCCGAAAGGAGTTTAGTTCGTTCTTAAAAATTATCTGCTGCTGTATCCACGGGTTACAGTTAGTTTGAGCTAGTTCAGGCTCAAATAGCCCTAAAGTATATCTAAACATGAGGGCTAGTTTGAGCTAGTTGCATCTATAACCCACCCAAAAAACTAGTATCCAACCCAAGAGGTGCTAATTGGAGCTAGTTCTCCTAGTGCATTTATTGTCAATCTAACCCTGCCATCCAAACAACTCTTTGGACGGAGTTAGTTCAAGGTTAGTAATGAGGTAGAAACTAACTCTAACCTCTAGCTAAGTTGACTATCCAAACAGGGTTGTGTTGTTGTTGTTGTTGCTGCTGCTCTTCTACGTATATCTAGACATCATTAGAACATTAATGTAACACTCTTCCTTGTTGCTATGTAGCCTAGGATTGCATATTTAGTCATTAAGTATAGTAAATGTTGCTATGCAGCCTCAGATATATTACATATGGCCCTATTTAACCTAAGGAAAAATGGGTTGCCGATATATTCAGTTAAAAGTTAGATTCACCGATTAGTCCCTTATCAGCCGCCAGCCTATATGGTACCAGCTACGGATATCCTAAACAGTGAGCAGATATAAGCCATGGGATGAAACTAACCTCGATGGAAAACATCAGTCGTTCCCAAAATTGTCCTGTGTAGGTACATCAAGAAGCATGTTAAGCACAACAGGCTAAACATCAACCAAAATTACACATGGCACACAAAATAATCTCCAAAAGATAGCTTTAGTGTGCAGGTTTAAGCACGCTAGTAAAGCAAAACAAGTGGAAAGGTGTGCTAACTGCAACAGGCCTAACATTTAACAACAAGCAAACATGGTCATTCAAACTGGTATTGTGCCGGTCTAAGTACACTGGTTATGGTTAAATAAAAATGGAAAGGCGTGTTAACTACAAGATACAACAACCAAATGTAGTTATTCATAGTGGTATTGTTGAAACTGGTACTGATGAAATTGAACTGCATAGTTCATACTTGCACATATAGAACATCATGTTGTGAATAACTGGAATAAACAAGGCATACTACGAACAACCAAAAATAGCATTTGAAATTGAACATATGCTAACTACAAACAACCGACCAATAAAAAAACTTTAAAAGAGGCATATGCTAGCTATAACAGGCTTAACAGCAAGCAAATATATGCATTCCTATCGGTATGTTTAAAACTGGATTGATGAAATGTACTGCACAGTAAATAATTGCACATATAGAGCATCAGATTGTGAACAACTGAAATAAACACTTCATGGGTTTCCTCACTTGTCATAGATGGGCTTGTTCACGTGGGAAGAGCACAGACCCTGGATGCGCTCCATGTTGTCGTAGATGGGCTCCTTCCCCTTGGAAGAGCATGGCTGTAGGGTGCCCTCCCTAATGTCGCAGACAAGCGCTTTCCCCTTGGAAGAGCAGATGGGCTCTTTCCCCTTGGAAGACCCGGAGAGGGTGCCCTCCTCGTGGTCGTCGTCGATGAGGTCTGACTTGGAAGCTATGGATCCCAAGCTAGTATCGCAGAACATGTCCTTCAGAAATGACAAAAGGGGCTCGATGGCGATGTAGAATGGCAAATCGTTGACAGCGAGCCAGAGGAGTTCAGCGGCGGGGCCATGGATGAGATCGACGGCGGTTGAACCCGAGGGGTTGGGGGTGGGCCACTTAACCTATGACACAACCGTCTCAGGGCATCGCTGTCGATGACCTCGATGTCGTAGCCGGCGGACGAGACAAGCCTCCATACTCTAGGCCGCTGCTTTAGTGCTTGCCGCCAGTAATGGTCGTCAGCTTCCTCGTCGACGTCGGGCGAAGAGACCACTATACACCTATTTTGGGCCAGTCGCTCCTCGAGCTCCACGGGAAGCGTAGCCGGGCTTAGGCTACGACGCTCTGGAGTGGGAGATGGGGATGGGGATGGTGATCTGTGGGAAAGGGGGCGTTTGGCAGATGTCATTGATACGTCTCCAACGTATCTATAATTTTTGATTGCTCCATGCTATATTATCTTCTGTTTTGGACATTATTGGGCTTTATTATTCACTTTTATATTATTTTTGGGAATAACCTATTACCGGAGGCTCAGCCCAGAATTGCTGTTTTTTTGCCTATTTCAGAGTTTCGTAGGAAAAGAATATCAAATGGAGTCCAAACGGAATGAAACCTTCGGGAACGTGATTTTCAGAACGAACATGACCCAGAGGACTTGGACCCTATGTCAAGCAAGCTACCAGGAAGCCACGAGGTAGGGGGGGCGCCTATCCCTCGGGCGCGCCCTCCACCCTCATGGGCCCCATGTTGCTCCATAGACGTACTCCTTCCTCCTATATATACCTACGTACGCCCAAACGATCAGAGACGGAGCCAAAAACCTAATTACACCGCCGCAACCTTCTGTACCCATGAGATCCCATCTTAGGGCCTGTTCCGGAGCTCCGCCGGAGGGGGCATCGATCACGGAGGGCTTCTACACCAACGCCATAGCCTCTCCGATGAAGTGTGAGTTGTTTACCTCAGACCTTCGGGTCCATAGTTATTAGCTAGATGGCTTCCTCTCTCTTTTTGGATCTCAATACAATGTTCTCCCCGTCTCTTGTGGAAATCTATTCGATGTAATCTTCTTTTGCGGTGTGTCTGTTGAGACCGACGAATTGTGGGTTTATGATCAAGTTTATCTATGAACAATATTTGAATCTTCTGAATTCTTTATGTATGATTGGTTATCTTTGCAAGTCTCTTTGAATTATCGGTTTGGTTTGGCCTACTAGATTGATCTTTCTTGCAATGGGAGAAGTGCTTAGCTTTGGGTTCAATCTTGCGGTGTCCTTTCCCAGTGACAGTAGGGGCAGCAAGGCACGTATTGTATTGTTGCCATCGAGGATAACAATATGGGGTTTTTATCATATTGCATGAATTTATCCCTCTACATCATGTCATCTTGCTTAAAGCATTACTCTGTTCTTATGAACCTAATACTCTAGATGCATGCTGGATAGCGGTCGATGTGTGGAGTAATAGTAGTAGATGCAGGCAGGAGTCGGTCTACTTGTCTCGTACGTTATGCCTATATACATGATCATACCTAGATATTCTCATAACTATGCTCAGTTCTGTCAATTGCTCAACAGTAATTTGTTCACCCACCATAAAATACTTATGCTCTTGAGAGAAGCCACTAGTGAAACCTATGGCCCCCGGGTTTTTCCATCATATTAATCTTTCAACACTTAGTTATTTCCGTTGCTTTTATTTTACTTTGCATCTTTATCATAAAAATACCAAAAATATTATCTTATCATATCTATCAGATCTCACTCTCGTAAGTGACTGTGTAGGGATTGACAACCCCTTATCGCGTTGGTTGCGAGGATTTATTTGTTTGTGTAGGTGCGAGGGACTCGCGCGTAGCCTCCTACTGGATTGATACCTAGGTTCTCAAAAACTGAGGGAAATACTTATGCTACTTTGCTGCATCACGCTTTCCTCTTCAAGGGAAAACCAACGCAGTTCTCAAGAGGTAGCAGTCATCTAAGAAACTCAGGGCGGCCTGGGTATGGAGATCGGTGGGTAAGCTGCATGGGCAAACCGGCAGATGTTGACAATGGAGGCCCTGTGGCGGCGGGGACTTTGCTAGGCATGGGCAAACCGGCAGATGTTGACAATGGAGGCCCTGTGGCGGCGGGGACTTTGCTAGGATTTCGAGTGAGGGAGGGTGTGTGTGTGTATGCACGCACGCCTGAGGAGGATTTGGTGTGTGTGTGTGTGTGGAGGGGGGCGCGGGGTGTTTGAGGAAATGACCGGTGTTAGTGTACTAAAGTAGGGGTACCTTAGTACCCCGAACTTGTGCACGGGCGGTAGTAGCGTCCCGCGGCAAGGCTTGCCAGGGGAGCGACAAGAGTCTCCACGGCCCTTTCTGGGCCGGACGGAGGCCAAGTGATCGAGCCGAGAAGACCAAGCCCCGGCAAGAGGAGCTTGCCGGGCCGAGAAGGCGAGGTCCGGCAAGAGGAGCTTGCCGGGCCAAAGCGACAAGGCCCCGGCAAGAGGAGCTTGCCGGGACGACTAAGCCGAAGCACCAAGGCCCCGGCGGGGGGAGCTCGCCGGGACGGCCGAGCCAAGGCACACCAAGAGAAGCCCGCCGCGGCGCTCCGCGCACCTCGGCAAGGCCTGACGAGCGGCAAGCTCTCAGGTGCGGCAAGACAACCACCGCGGCAAGCCACTTGCCGCGGCAAACCACCACCTCAGGCATGCGCTCCAGCTCACCTGCCCACGCGTCACTTTGGAGCTTCCCCGGAGACACGTGGCGGGGCGCCGCGCAACCTGGGGCGCGCGCATGGCATGCGACGTTGGCGGAGTCGCCCCCGTGGCAAGCGGTGGCGTCCCTAACGGTCCGCCTCGGCACTGTTCAGGCGATCCAGACGGACATTTAATGCCTTTGTCCCCCACCGTCAGAGTTAGGTGCGATAGCACTATGCGGCCACTATTCACACAGTTCCTTGCCATTTTTACCCTCACCTGCGTCGCTACCTGTGGGAAACCCCTTAGCGTATAAAAGGAGGCCCATGCGCACGTAGAGGTGGGGGGGGGACCCTAGGAGACCGGAGAGAAAAGGAGGAGGGGAGGACACCCAGTAGACCCTCATCTACGTCCAGCTCCAACTTACTGTAGCTTCTTGCGCTCCAGAGCAAGAACTCGAATCAACCAGACAAGCAGCAGTAGGGTTCTACGCATCCATGCGGCCCGAAGCTGGTTAAAATCGTTGTGTGTGTGTGTCGCCTCGATCTGCTCTTTGTGCAACCTCCGCCCCCCGCCGAACCGACAAGGGGCTCCGTCCCCATAGGTGCTCGTGGAGGCCGATATCCCCCGACATCTTTGGCGCGCCAGGTAGGGGGCGCGGCGAGGTTGTGCGAACCAGATTTGGCGACCACGGGTGAGCTCAGGTATGGCCAGGTACCTTTCCTCTCCAACCCGCGGAGCGGAGGCATTCCTCCTCACGGACTCGCGCACGGCCCTCCTCGAGTACCCACTCACGTAGAGTCCGGGCAAGAGCAGCTGCTCCTTGAGGAGGACCGCCTTCCGGCCGCTGAGCGAGTTTCTCGCCTCCAGCAAACTCTGCGCCGCTCCCGTAGCCGCAGAAGTTAGCGCCGGAAGTTGCGGGAAAGGCGACCTCATTCTTCGGCGAGCCCAGGCCGCCAAGATCCAAACGAGTCGACGCCGACCGTGGGAGGGACCTTGCCAGCGCGGCCGTCGGAACCCGTTCCGTCGGCCACCCTCTCTCTGTCCAAGTCTTGCCGCAGTTGCATGTAATCCTTGGTACAGAGACGAGCGCAGATCCCAAGCATAGCTTATGTGCCCCGCACATCTTGTCGATTTCGCGCCTCTCCGCTTGGCGCATGCATTATTTGACATGATTGTGCAGCACTCGACTCCGGCAAGCGATGACAGGCCGCGGAGCCCCGAGCCTTCGTTATTCCCTTACCTCGAGAAGGGGGAATGACAGGATGGGCTGGGCGTCGCCCGGAGAAGCTGCGCCTTGCCGGACTGCAAACGACAGAAAAGCTAAGTTGCCAAAGTTTGAGCAATTAAGCTCCTTTTTATCTTTAAGTTATCTTCCTCGAACGATCGAGCTTCGTATGGGAAACCTGTGCGCGGAGGGGTCGGCTCGTGGCTGGTTGCGCCCTTATTTGTTTCGAGTCCGCTCAACGACTTAAGTGTGCTACATCCCGAGTGGCGTCCTTACTTGTTTCGAGCTCGCTCGGCAGCTTGAGTGTGCCGCGACTGCAGTCGCCACGCTTACCTCGCCCTGAGCCTGCTCAACATTTATTGGAGTTGCGCCAGCCGCGGCAAGGTTTCTTGCCGGTGGAGGCTCCGTCAGCGGGTTGCCGATGTCCCGCACTCGGCACCCGTGGCAAGGCGGAGGCTTGCGCCGACAAGTTCCTGGAAGCGTAGGGCGCGAACGTATGAAGCACAAGGTCGAACGAGGGAGATAACAGCGCAATGAACTGCCTAAGGTAAAAGTTATATTTCGAAATGACTTGCCGCTGTTCTAATCAGCTGTTTCTATGGCATGCTCAGCAGCGACAAGAGAAGAAAAGAAAGAGGTGGGCGGCCTAATCCGCGCGGTCGCCCTCGACCCGCCTGATCCCGGCCACCCTTTCCACAATGGGGGTGCCGAGGGCCCTGATCTCCGTCAGGTCGGCGTCTTCCGGCAGGTGCCTGAGGACGTTGGTAAGCCTGATGGTGGGGTTGCGGAAGACGATCTTCACCAGCACCCTCTCGAGGGCCCCGGAGACAGCTTCCCGCGTCTCCTCGGCCAGCTGCTCCGGGATCTTTTCCCGGAGATGCTGGAGCACCCCCACCAAGCCCTTGAAGAAGGAAGTGAGCTTGGCGCTCGGCGGGACGTTCTCGCCGGAGGGGTACTCGTGGCCCTCCATCCCCAGCAGCTTCAGCTCCTTGTCGATGGTGGTGGCGATGTCGACGAGGCCTTCGGTCCACCGCTCCACCGTCTCCTGGAAGGCGTTCTGGGTAACGGCGGCGCGCTTCAACAGCTCCTCGTTGCCAGCAACCTCCTTCCACAAGGTCGCTTCCTACCCCTTGGCGCTCTCCAGCGCCTTGGCCAGGGTGTCCAGCTTCAGCTCGAGGTCAGCCTTGGCATCCTTGGCGGCGTCGAGCTCCTGGATCTTCTCGGCGAAGCGGCCCTGCAGCTCGCCAAGGGTGTGAGCGCCCTTCTCGCGCTCCTGTTTGAGCGCGGCAAGCTCTTCGCCGCTCGCCTTGAGGTCGCTGGCGAGCTGCGCCACCCTCGTCTCCAGCTCCCCCTTGCCGACCTCGGCGGCCGCGGCAGCGTCCTGTGCTTCCCGCAGGGCCCCGCCAAGCGCCTGCTCGCGCGCGGCAACCTCCTCCTCGTGGCTGGCGAGGCTGGCCTTCTGTTGCACCAGTTCGCTTTCCCGCGCGGATAGCCCCGCAGCGGCAAGCCTCTGCTGCTCTTCGGCCTCTGCCTTCTCGAGGAGAAAGGCCGTCCGCGCCTCGTCGAGCAGCCTCCGCTCCTCCGCCAAGGACCGGAGAGCCTCCTGGTTGACCTCCCGGAGCTCCCCGGCGCGCTTCTCCATGTCCGCGCCGGCCCTTGCGACGAGCGCCTCCTGGCGCTCCACCTTAGCCTGCCGGGCGCGGTAGAGCGACACCAGCTTCCGGAGCAACCGCTCCTCCTCGGGCTCGCCGCTGCTGGTGCTCGGCGCGTCGACCACTGTCAGCCCGACGAAGGCGAGCACTTCTCCGTCCAAGGCCTCCCCCTCGACCGGCGCCCTGGAGCTATGCTCCCTGGGGAGCCTGATGAAGACGCCATCGCCGGCCTTCAGGTAGGCACCCGCCGGGGGCTCCTCGAGGCCCGAAGCGGCGGCAGCAGCGGGATCGCCGGACGGCGGAGTGCTTGACGCCCCTGCCTCCCCGGGGTCGTCGGCACGGTCGCCGGTCCCCTCGTCGTCTGCCCCCGCGGCGGCCTTGGCGGCTTCGGCCTCCCCGCCGCCCGAGGGGTCGCCGGTGCCGTCCGCCTCCTCGATGACGACGACGTCGACGGCGTCGCCGCGCGCGCCCTCCTCGACGATGACCTCGGTCTCCATCGGGTCCGCGGTGGGCGGGTCTGATGGACGGAAGAGGGGAGAAGGGTCAACCGTGCAGCCGACAAAAAAAAGGCTCATGAGGAAAGATAGCCAGGAGAAGTTTTCCGTGCAGGGGGGCTTACCGGTAGCAGGGTCCGTAGCCGCGGCCTCCGTTGTCGGGGGATCGCTGGCTGCGTCCCTCGCCGGAGATCCCTCCCTTGCCGGGGAGGTCTCCCCTGCCGGGGGCTCCTCCCTTGTCGGAGATTTCTCCCTAGGCGGGGTGGTCGACGCAGACGGCGCGGCAGGAGTGCCCCCCGGGGTCGCCTGCTGGGGCTGCTCTGCTCCTACCCAACAACAACAACAACAACCACATGTCAGCCACGAAGAGAAGGGAAGCTCACGCATGCGCCAAACAGCAAGAGCTAGCCGTGCACTCACCCTGGAGGTTGCGCTGTGGGCTGCCCTGCGGACCCGCTGTCAAGTCCGGCAAGGTCGCCTCCGGCACCTCCCCAGTTGCCGGGGGAGATTCGTCCTCAAGGACGACCAGCGGGACCTTGGCCCTCTTCGCCCTCCTCTGGGCCAGGCTCCTGAAAGGGAACGGTTTCGGGGAGGGTGAGTGGGCTGCGAAACAAGACGAAGCAACAGAAATCAAGAAGATACACGCTCTACCAGGAACTTACTCTTTATCCTCCTCTTCGTCGTCGGAGCTAAGCGCGGAATAGTCAAAAACCGGCTTGCTCCAGGCGTGAGGAGACAGGGGAGTGGGTTCCCGGGACCGCTTGGCGGAGGCGGTGGATGACCCCGCCCCCGTTGCCACCGCGGTACGAGGAGCGGCAGGAGCAGAAGCCGTGGCCCATGAGGACCCCGCTCCCGCTGCTTCGGAGGCGCGCGTCACGCGAGGCTGCGGTTGCTAGTCGGCCTGCCGCACCACCTCCTCGGCCCTGCGGAGACGCCTCCTCGGCTGGGCAGGGGGCTCCGCCTGCGACGAGCTGCCCGGGAGCTGCAAGGAGGGCACGTCGACCTCCGGCAAGCCGCTCGCGTCCTGGGCGGGCTCGCCCGCGCCGCCGTGCCCGGCTGGTTCCTCCGCGCCGGCGAGCTCCATTTGGTCGGCGAGGCTCTCCGCCTCTGCCGCGTCTGCTTCGGCCAGGGTGAAGCCAGACTCGCCCGCGGCCACGGCGGCCGCCGCCTCCTCCATCCTGGAGGCGATGTAGGCCAGCTCCTCAGGGGTGGTGTCCCGCGTGAGGCCCCTCTTCTCGTCGGGGTCGACCGGCACCTCCTCCAAGTTGTCGAAGAAGGCCTGCACGACGTCGTCCGCCGGCTCCTGCCAAGTCGCGTCGATCCCGTGCGAGTCGCACAGCGGCATCATCGTGAGGATGCGGCTGAGCGCCGAGTTGTTGCATAGGGGGACGACGCCCGGCGGCAACCTGAACCATTCTGGGTGCTCGGAGTCGTGCCTGAACAGCTCCTCCAGCACTGCGACGAGCTCCAGAACGGTGAAGTTGTAGTTAAGGCCCGGGCGCAGCCTCATGATGTCCACCGCGTTTTGGAATTCCCAAGCCAGTTTCCCCCTCTCCTCCAGGGGGGCGATACGCCGGCGAAGGAAATCCGCGCCGACGGCGCCGACGGTGAGCCCGGCAAACCTGAGGCGCAGGATTCGGGTGGCGGCAATCTTCAGCTTGGCGTCGTCCGGGGCCAGGTCGCTCCAGTCGCGGCCGCGCACCACTGGAGTTCGGCGCACGGCGGTGAACGGCGGTGGATTATCCTCGACGATCAGGCACCACTTGGCCCTCCACTCCTCCCATCTGCCACGGAGTTTCCCCTCCAAGTAGACCTCTTTCTTGGCGGTCCTGGAGACCCAGGCGACTCCGCCGGACAGCGGCTCTCCTTTCTCCACCCGAGGAGTAAAGAAGTGGCGGAAGAGGGCTACGTTGGGGCGGACTCCGACAAAGTTCTCGCAAAGGTGTGCGAAAACCACCATTGTCAGAACGGCGTTGGGGGTGAAGTCAAGGAGGTGGAGGTTGTAGGTGTGCATGATGTCGCAGAAGAACTCGGAAAAAGGCGGGCAGAGCCTGCAATAGAAGAACACGGCGAAGAAAGGGTACCCGGTCGGGTACAGCTTCTGGGCGATGGCGGGAAGAACTCGCGTGCGCGGATGCGCTCGCGTCGCCGTCGACCAGAAGAGGCGGTATTCGTTCTTCAGCCTCAGCGCATCAAGCTGAGGGGGGAACGTCGTCGTCTCCTTCCGAAGCGCTTCCAGCCGCAGCGCCTCGGCCGACTTCACGGCCTTCCCCTTCGCCTTGTCGCTCTTCGAGGCCATGGCAGAAACGGGGAGGGGGAGTTGTCGGCGTGGGCGGCGCCGGGGGCTGCGAAGGCGAATCGCTGCTTTCTCTAGTGAGGAGGAAGTGGCGGAGATTTTCGAGGAACAGCAACCGGCGGAATGGCGAGCTGCCCCTGTTCCCCTCCGCTTATGAAGGGGGGAAGGAGCGGGGGCGGACGTTCCGCCTTTCCAAATAAAGGGATCGTGCCCGACGTGACGCATGCCTGCGGGCCTCAAGCCCCGCGCACGCCACCCACGTCACGCACGTCTCGCACGCCTCGCCCCCCATGACGCCGCGATAAGCGCGCGCCACTTGGGGAGGGCGCGACGAGCACGGAGTAAAGGAGCAGCGCAACCCAGGCCACGCGTGCCTGTGCACTGTTAGGGCCTGGCCCAACAACGCTCGGCATCGTGTATGGCCCAGACCCGGGGGCTCCTGTCGGTGTACTACAGTAGGGGTACCTTAGTACCCCGAACTTGTGCACGGGCGGTAGTACCGTCCCGCGGCAAGGCTTGCCAGGGGAGCGACAAGAGTCTCCACGGCCCTTTCTAGGCCGGACGAAGGCCAAGTGATCGAGCCGAGAAGACCAAGCCCCGGCAAGAGGAGCTTGCCGGGCCGAGAAGGCGAGGTCCGGCAAGAGGAGCTTGCCGGGCCAAAGCGACAAGGCCCCGGCAAGAGGAGCTTGCCGGGACGACTAAGCCGAAGCACCAAGGCCCCGGGGGGGGGAGCTCGCCGGGACGGCCGAGCCAAGGCATACCAAGAGAAGCCCGCGGCGGCGCTCCGCGCACCTCGGCAAGGCCTGACGAGCGGCAAGCTCTCAGGTGCGGCAAGACAACCACCGCGGCAAGCCACTTGCCGCGGCAAACCACCACCTCAGGCATGCGCTCCAGCTCACCTGCCCACGCGTCACTCTGGAGCTTCCCCGGAGACACGTGGCGGGGCGCCGCGCAACCTGGGCACACGCATGGCATGCGACGTTGGCGGAGTCGCCCCCGTGGCAAGCGGTGGCGTCCCTAACGGTCCGCCTCGGCACTGTTCAGGCGATCCAGACGGGCATTTAATGCCTTTGTCCCCCACCGTCAGAGTTAGGTGCGATAGCACTGTGCGGCCACTATTCGCACAGTTCCTTGCCATTTTTACCCTCACCTGCATCGCTACCTGTGGGAATTCCCTTAGCGTATAAAAGGAGGCCCATGCGCACGTAGAGGTGGGGGGGAACCCTAGGAGACCGGAGAGAAAAGGAGGAGGGGAGGACACCCAGTAGACCCTCATCTACGTCTAGCTCCAACTTACTGTAGCTTCTTGCGCTCCAGAGCAAGAACTCGAATCAACCAGACAAGCAGCAGTAGGGTTTTACGCATCCATGCGGCCCGAAGCTGGGTAAAATCGTTGTGTGTGTGTGTCGCCTCGATCTGCTCTTTGTGCAACCTCCGCCCCCCGCCGAACCGACAAGGGGCTCCGTCCCCATAGGTGCTCGCGGAGGCCGATATCCCCCGACAACCGGGTACTGAAAATTTTACTACGCGGGAGTCAAACGTGGGAGTGAAATGCCGAACTATTGAAAATTTTGATGATAGTGCATCGCACATGGTCTGGAGATAACAACTGTGTGTTATGAAAAAGAAAAACCCTCGAGGCGGGCAGATAATTTCGATGCAGGCGGGATTGGGAACAAGACACATCGCACACGGTCAGGAGATAACAACCGTGTGTTATGAAAGAGAAAAACCCTCGAAGCGGGCAGATATGTTTGAGAGCGGGAGCCTCGTGGAGCCCAATGTACTGTGCGGATGTGTGCATGACAGTTGCACCGGCGTGGCACACAGTTAGTTTGAGTGAACCGTGTCTGTTGCGTCATCGGACTTTTCTAATGTTCATAAATTTGGCGAAAAATGATGCGGGAGAGGGTCAGAACACAAACACACTTGCATGTGGACAAAATTTATGTATCAAAAGGGTGGTTTGATTTTCAAATACCAAATGCAACTTTGATGTGGCACCTCTCTCGCAAAGCGCATGGTATTGCTTGCTCCCACCCTCTCGTGTCGGCACGAAGGGAAACCTAAGCTATGAATGCATGCCCCTCCCCCTCAACCGAGGTTCACCTAGAAAAGTGCAAAGTAGCTAGCAGCCCCACTCCTCCCTCGTGTCGGCATGAAGGCAATCCTAAGCTATATATGAATGCATGCCCCCCTCCCGCTCAACCGAGGTTCACCTAGCAAAGTGCGAAGTAGCTAGCAGCCCCCCTCCTCCCTCGTGTCGGCACGAAGGGAATCCTAAGCTATATATGAATGCATGCCCCCCCCCAACCGAGGTTCACCATAGCAAAGTGTGAAGTAGCTAGCAGCCCCCCTCCGTCATGTCGGCATGAAGGGAATCCTAAGCTATGAAGGCATGCCCCCCAACCGAGGTTCACCTAGCAAAGTGTGAACTAGATCTAGCAGCCCCCCCCTCCCTCATGTCGGCACGAAGGGATTCCTAAGCTATGAATGCATGCCCCCCAACCGAGGTTCACCTAGAAAAGTGGGAAGTAGCTAGCAGCCCCCCTCCCTCGTCTCGACACGAAGGGAATCCTAGATAAGCTATGAATGCATGCCCTCCCTCCCAAGCGAGGTTCACCCTAGCAACGTGTGAAGTAGCAAGCAGCCACCCGTCCCTCATGTCGGCACGAAGGGAATCTTAAGTTATGAATGCACATGCCCCCCCCCCAACCGAGGTTCACCTAGCAAAGAGCAAAGTAGCTAGCAGCCCCCCATCTTGTCGGCACGAAGGGAATCCTAAGCTATGAGCATGCCCCCCTCCCCACCCCCAACCGAGGTTCACCTAGCAAAGTGCAATGTAGCAACACCCCCCCACACACACACACACACTTTCTTACTATATTCCTACCTAATAACTTCTAGTTACCAATACACTTTTCTATTTTCCCTGTTTTAACTAAATATTCCCTGTACTCCCATTTCTATCAGAAAGCGCCACTGACAAGGAGACTCTGGAGGTGGAGAACGGGGCTGCGAACAAGTGGAGGCGGGGCGAGCTAGAACCGCAAGCGACTCCAGCAGGCCTAGACTTAATCAGCAGCCTCTCCAATGATATGTTGAGAGTCATCATCTCCCTCCTCCCAATCAAATATGGGGCGCGGACAACCCTCCTTTCCCGGCGGTGGCGCCCTCTATGGAACTCCAGCCCTCTCGACCTCATCGACACCCACGAGCTCTGCTATGGCTATCGCAAAAGCTTGGATGCGTTCTCCAAGATCCTCGGCAGTCACCTTGGCCCAACCAAAGACCTTAGAATGGGCAAGTTCCATTGCAACGGTAAGGACCAAGCCAAGCTTGACGACTGGTTCCGATCCCCCGCCCTAGATCAGCTCGAGGAGCTCACTTTTGATGATTTGCATATGCGGTCGCTGCCAATGTCCGCACTCCGCCTCACGCCCATGCTGCGGGTCGCCAAGTTCAGGAACTGCCATTTCCCGCCACTTAATGATGCGCCCGCTCTTATTCTACCATGACTGAAGCACCTCGAGCTCGTCGCCATCTCTCTCTCAAAGGGTGACATGGAGCGCCTGCTCCGCGGCTGTACTGCACTCGAGTACCTTCGTCTTCAGGCGATCAATGGGTTGAGTACCTTCCACATCACCTCCATGACACTCTGGACTATTTATGTGTGTTGCTGGTGCGGCAGGAAGACATCACAAAAGGTGGACCAGGTATGGTCATCCAGGACACACCTGCACTTAAGAGATTACTTGTAGTTGATCAAGAAGGTCCAACAAGAATCAATGTCATTTCTACGCCGAAATTGACAGTGGTGGGCTACTCGTGTGACAAATACTCTGAACTTGTTATTGGATGTTTGTTCGTCTGTCATTCAGAAAATGATTCCGACAAGCTTGACCCCAAAACTGCGCACAGTGAAGGTCTTGGCACCAGAATCTATCGGGCCCGACCAGGAGCAAGTTGTCAATTTCCTGAGATGCTTTCCATGCCTGGAGAAGCTATATACTGAGGTGATGTTCCTTTCCTTTTAAATGTTAACCATAAGGGAGTTCAATTTGTGACACCTTTTTCCAAGTTTACAATGACGATATACTACGATTTCTGAAGGTTCTTTTGGAGGATTTCAGTACATACATGCCCCCCCTATTGGTTGCTTGATCCACATTTCTCCTTTGGATTCATCTGTACTAGTTTTCTTAGGGAACTTTTCATCCACTGGAAGCTCTTGTGAAGAAGGCTACATTTTTCTAGAATGTAATGAAATGCCCATGTTAATCATGTCAGATCAAAGATGGCATGTTAGTGCATTTTACAAATCCTCTAAACCAAATAGTTAGGCATGTAGTAATGTTCAAAACTGCATGTAGGCACTAACATGTTTGGTTCTTTTGCAGATAAGATTAGGCCGAGTGGTGGATAATGTGATAGAATATAACAATCACGTCAAATGCCTAGATCTGCATCTCCCAGAAATTACTCTGAACTCCTACCGAGGGACCTTACCAAAGATTATATTCACCAGGTTCTTTGTTCTCAGAGCAAGGGTGCGGTAGGAAATGAGGTTTGCCCTACATTTATTTCACAAAAATGAATCGTCTGTTGATCAGCGCCGGCGCCTGCGGCAGAATGGAGTAGGCTCCAAAATTCATTAATTTCATTTCAGAACTTCAGATGACAGAGTAATCAGAAGTCATCGGGTCAACCCCATACATGACTTCTCAGTGGCTGACCCCTTTGCAAAATTGTGAGGTTTCGAAGCCAGACTTAGAAGGGGTGATATTAGTTTGAACCTCTAATATCGATGTTCAGTGCATCAGTGCGAGCGTTTGCAGCTGATGAGCTGAATTTAATTTCTAACATCAGTTTGAACCTTGTAATCTTCGAATTTGAGCCATATAACTCTGGAATTTGAACCTTGTAACATTTCGAGATTTTGTGGTACAATCATTGAAATGGCATCGTATGAGACTCGTATATTGCTAGCACTATTTTGACCTCAATATGCAACGGTCTTAGATTTTATTAACCATTCTCGAATCAGTTTACCTTGTCGATCTCACAGCACACGATCTATATAGCTAACCTGACTGCGATCTCCGACATTATTGCACACAGTTGGTTTCTTCAACCATGTGCACCGTAGAGCGCAGAATTGATTATCGCACTCGAGTGTCCATCATCACCCTTCTGTGTAACTTTGACCTCATCACCCAAGGGTAAACTTATGACTGAAGTCATTCCACACACTTCATTTTTACATTGCTTTTTGCCAATAAACACCCACGATTTGTCCCTCTTCTAGCCGACGCGTGGCCAAACTAGCCGGGCGGGAAGCTTGCGTGGTAAACAGCGCGGTAGCGCGGGAACAGGCTCTTCGAGCCCACGCCTGGGGTGCGGTGTTGTCAAGCGTGCATTGGATTCTGGAACCCTCTGCTATGAACGCCGTTACAAGATGTGACGATTATAGGCCGGCCGGCCCCCATTTATTACAGTGGCCATTTAACCTACCCTTGTGTCTCTTCAACCTTTCGATCGTGCCCCACCATTGCAAGAAGCACACCCACCACAAGAAATTATTAGAGGGTATCCTGCACGGCTCCAATGGCGCTCCGAGCGGCTGCCGACGACGAGCAGCAGTTCACCATGCGTGCCATAGTGGACACCCACAGAAGGTTCATGGACCTCTCGGTGGTGTACACCAATGACCCGGTCTGGGCGGAGCACTCCATACACATCATGGAGCTGTTGCTTGCCGAGGAGAAGTACAAGGTGGTCGGGTTCGACCATGAGAACACCCGCGCTCGTGTCGGGTCTCGTACAAAGGTCGTCGTCGCCCAGATGTGCGTGCGCCACCACGTCCTCATCTACCACTATTGCCTGGCCACAAGGCCTTGCGAGCGTTTCGCTAGGTTTGTCAACAACCCCCACTACAAGTTCACTACAGTGGACATCACCAACGATGTAAAGGCGCTCGAGAATTCGGGCATCGTCTGCCAGAATCTTGTCAACATCCACGGCCAATACAAGATCAGGGGTAGCAAGGAGCATGAGAAGGACTCACTGGTTCACCTCACCGAGGCCATCATCGACCCCTACTACAGAGACATGAAGGATTCGTGCAACAAGGACAAGCGTGCCTCGCACTCGGCCTGGATGGAGAAACTCAACAAAGCTAACGTCGTGTACGCGGCCAAGGAGGCATACACGAGCTACGACATGTACATGCGGATCGTTGACATGAGGAAGTCCCTCCTTCCCCAAAACGGCCAGGGATCCAGCTGGAAGCAGAGCAATGGCAAGAGTCGTCACAACAATAAGTAGATGATTAGATCCTCGTTCCTCCTACTTTAGTATGCATGCAATTGCTTTCTCTGGTGTGTGGAATTGTTATGTGTGTAGTCACTTGTGTAATTGTATGCTTAATTTGGTTACGTAATGCTGTCTTTTTAAGTATATATGTTGATGTTGTAGACAGAACGTAGATGTTGTGTGGACAAAGAAAATCACATCGCACGCGGACTAAAAAATGGAACCCGTCGGTGATGTTTTCATCAATCACTCACAATTGTATACCAGCAATCGTTTGCCCACAACACACACGACTTGTTAGCAGTAATCGTCTGTGTTGTTATCGGTCTTCGCACACGTCTCCGATTACAGACCTGTGCGCCTCATATCACACACATCTTGTTCATTTGAACTGTTTCTGTTCTCATGTCTCAACGCAAACATTTCATTCGAGTGAACCGCATGCCGTATATCGCACACACCTTTAATCTGGCTGACCGTTTCTTTTGTGTTGCCTAATCACAAATAGTTCATTCGAGTGAACCATATGTTGTGTATCGCACACGCCTTCATCTGGCAGCCCATTTCTTTTGTTCCTCCTCATCGCAAACAGTTCATGGAACTGAACCATACGCCCTTCATCGCACACACAAATAAAACCTGAACCGTGTTTGATGCATAGGTCATCGCAAACGTTTTATACATTTCTTACGGTTTTCATACAACACCGTTTGCGATTATTGCATCGCACATAGATTCTCGAAGAGTCTCTTATCGTAGTGTCGCGTTAGTAGCATCCTGCAGTAGTGCCACCACGGGAGCGACCGCAGCCCGTGCACCTCCCCCGGGACGAGTCGACCCAGCCGCTGCGCCCGCTGGAGCTGCTGGCCCTCGAGCACATTCGCCACACCGCCCCGCCATCCAGACGGCCGCTCCACAATAGCAGGGGCATGGTGTTGCCGGCGCTGGCACCATTAGGAGCCGAGCGACAGTGCGATCTACTTCATCATCACCCGTGCCAAGTACAGCCATGGAGGCCATGGTGCGGGCTCAGCTGCTGTTGAGGTTTCCGCCACCAGCCGAGCAGATGGACGAATGGCGTGCCACCATCCAAAGTCTGCTCGGTTTCGCCGAGGCTGAGTGCCCGCGGTGGGCTGGCCCACCACCGCCTCCCCAAGCGACAACAACGGCTCGTGTTGTTGGCCGCACAGAAGGGGCCACCCCCATGGTGCAGTCCCCCCATGGCAACTAGCGTGAGCGCAACAGAACCAAGACCCTGGCGACATCTCGATGGCCTCTTCTGACACTCGAGCACATCCAGGCCGACGGCGAGCCCCAGAGGATAGGCGGGGGGGGGGGGGGGAGACACGCGCGTCGTTGTCGATCAACGCCGCGACGAACCCCGCCGGACCGATGGGTGCGACGGCCCTGGCATCAACGAGCCCACGCTCGGTATTGGCGGGTGCCTGCCTTTCAAGGTTGGCTGCCCTGCCTTTACTCATGAGCTGCAGCAAGTCCGTTGGCCGCTCGTTTGCATGTTCAAGCCAGAGATACCTAAGAAGTATGATGGGAGACTGAACCCGACAGAGTTCCTGAGCATCTACACCATCACTGTTCAGGCTGCCGGGGGAAGAGATGAGAAGGTGTTTCCCAACTACTTCCCTTTGGCCCTCAAGTCCAATGTGAGGTCGTGGCGGATGCACCTGCCGGAGAACTCCATTTCATCATGGGCCGTCTTGTGCCGCGAGTTCGTCGGCGCCTTCGCTGGCGGCCATCAAGAGCTAGGCCGACCCAGCGACTTGCAGCTTCTCCAACAGAAGGAAGGAGAAACCCTCCATAAGTATTTACAGAGATTCAACAAAGTTCATAGGAACATCCCAAATATACATCCGACAGCTGTGATAGCTGCCTTCCAGTCTAATGTGCACAACCGCGGGATTCGCTCCAAGATGAACGTGTGGTTGCCCAAGACTGTGAAGGATCTCTACAACTTGGTGGATAAGTGTGCCCTGATGGAGGAGGGAAGGAAGTTGCCTGGAGAGGAAGACTGCATCGATGTCCATTCAGAGGATGATGATGAATCGACTAGTCAGAAGAAGAGCAAGAAGCGCAGTGAGAAGCGGAAGGACAAGGCAGTGATGACTGTTGAAGGTTCGGGTACGCCTAGTACCGGCAGGAAGGCCAAAGCTGACGCCCCCGGCAAGGAAGCTGCCGTGTGTGCTGACTGCCGGGAAGCCGCGGCTGCCGAGAAGGTCAGGAAAGGTGATGGGCTGTATTGCAAGATCCATCGGATCGAAGTCCATGACCTTCAAGAGTGCTATCAGGTTGAGCACCTTGTCAAGAGAAAGAGAGTAGAGTATGAAAAGTGTGACAAGGAAAAGGGTCAGAATGTTGCTGGGGGAAAGGGCCGAGGCGGTGAAGCAAGTCGCCCCGACAAACCCTTTCGGAACAAAGGAAATCCCACCAGAGGTCGAGAGAAGGAAGCTTGTGAATATGTAAGTGATGGAGGAGATGAAGAGGAAACTAGTGAGCAGTTGTTTCAGAAGGCCACTGATGCCCTGTGCATTGACGGGGGTGCATGCTTGCACGCCTCCCACTGCCAGTGCAAGCGGTGGGCAAGAGAAGTCAATTCCGTGGAGCCAGTGCTAGAGGCCCGGAAGCCGCTCAAATGGTCCCGCACGCCCATCATTTTTTATGAAGAGGATCATCCCAACCGCACCATGGCGGTAGGATGTTTGCCATTGTCGGTCTCTCCAACAATTTGCAACCTCAAGGTCACAAAGATGTTAGTGGATAGCGAGGCCGGGTTGAATCTGATTTCCCCAGCAGTTATCAGCAGACTTCAAATAGCAGAGGAAGAGCAAAAGGTTACCGACACGTTTCAAGGAGTTAACTCTGGCAGGAGTCGTCCTAAGGGGAAGATCACGTTGCCGGTGATGTTTGGGGGAGAGCTGAACTACCAGACCGAGAAGATCGCATTTGATGTGGTCGATCTCCCCCTGTCGTACAATGGGATTCTTGGAGGCCCGGCCCTGGCTAAATTCATGGCGGCATCCCACTATGCCTACAACACCCTGAAGATGCCTGGGCCACTGGGAGTCATCACCATCCCATCAGATGAGAAGGATGCAATCATTTGTGTGGACAAGATGTACCGGGACGTAGTCGCGGCAGAGGCAGCGGCAGCAGTAGTTCCCGCCAAGGAAAGCAAGGAAAAGAGGAGGGATTGTTGGGACTCCGACAAAGAGTCCGAGAAGCGTGCCCCCACCTAGTGCACGACACTCGTTGACTATGTGCTGGAGTGTTCCAACATCAAGAGATCCAAGGTTGTTGCACCCCAAGTGAAGAAGGTCCCGGCAGGGCTGGCGGGCGTTGATGGTACTTTCACTATCAGCGCCACCCTTGATGACAAATAGGAAAGCGTGCTCATTGCCTTCTTACAATTGAATATCGATGTATTTGCCTGGCAACCATCTGATATCCCAGTGTTCCCAGGGAGGTAATCGAGCACCACCTTCTTGTCTGGCCACACACTCGACCTGTCAAGCAGAAAATCCGGAAGTAGGCCTTGGAGAGGTAGCAGATCATTGCGGAAGAGATCAAGAAACATGAGGCAGCTGGTTTCGTTAGAGGAGTGCTACACCCGACGTGGTTGGCAAATCCAGTGGTAGTCCGGAAGCCTAACGGGAAATGGAGGCTTTGCATAGATTTCACAGATCTCAACAAAGCTTTTTTTAGCAATAAGAATAGGAGGAGAGGCTCCTACTGTTATGTATTAATCATAGGTGGATATGTAAAGGGGTGAGGGTGTTACAAAGCCATTTTGGCTTGGAGTTTGAAGAATTTACAAGGCTAGGTTCGATACAAAAAAGTCTAGAAAATCTGCCACCTCAGGGGCAACTCTAAATTTCAAAATCTGTAGATCAGACTGAAGAGCTTTCTTCCAGTCTTGTTGGGATTTCAAGAAAGCTTGCCCGAAGGACCCGTTCCCCTTGCCGTGTATTGATCAGATTGTGGATTCCACTTTAGGTTGTGATTTACTCTCCTTTCTGGACGCATAATCCGTGTATCATCAGATCTTCACATCCAAGGAAGATGAAGAGAAGACGTCGTTCATCACTCCATGTGTTACGTACTATTTTGTCCGCATGCCATTCGGATTAAAGAGTGCCGGGTCCACTTTTGCAAGCGCAATCCAGATTGGTTTTGAGCCACAGCTGCACAGAAACATAGAAGCTTATATGGATGATATTTTGGTCAAGACCAAGGATAGATCCACCCTTATTCAGGATTTGGAGGAGACATTTGCTAAACTGAGCAAGATCAACTTGAAGCTCAACCCGGAGAAGTGTGTGTTCGGCGTTCCGTCCGGCAAGTTGCTTGGGTTCTTTGTGTCCCATCGAGGGATCGAAGCCAACCCCGACAAGATCAAAGCTATTGAGCGGATCCAAGCACCGAGGACAGTCAAGGACGTGAGGCGTCTAACAGGGTGTGTTGCCGCGCTAAGCAGATTCATCTCCAAGTGTGCCGAGCGCGCCCTGCCGTTCTTCAAAATTTTGAAAAAGACAGGGCCCATGAAGTAGACTCCAGAAGCAGATGCAACTTTGCAAGGGTTGAAGACCTACTTGTCCTCTATGCCTACCCTGGTTGCTCCCAAACCCCAAGAGTCATTGCTACTGTACTTGGCGGCAACCAACCAAGTGGTTAGTGCAGCCTTAGTGGCGCAGCGGTAAGTGGATGAGGCAAAGAATGAGCAAGGACCGGCAGAGTCAAAGAAGGATCAGGACAGTAGTGAGCACGGCAACAAGAACAACCCCGAGGACACGGCAAGGAAGAAAGTGGTGCAGCGCCCAGTGTACTTCGTCAGCTCCTTGTTGTAGGAGGCTAGATCGAGGTACTCTGGCGTCCAAAAGTTGATCTTCGGTCTCATCATGGCCTCAAGGAAACTGCACCACTACTTCCAAGCAAATGAGATCATGGTTGCCACTCGCTTCCCGTTGCAAAGGATACTCCGATACCCTGAGGCTACTGGAAGAATAGTGGAGTGGGCTTTGGATTTATCCAGTTTTGGTTTGAATTTTGAGAGCACATCAACTATCCAGAGCAGGGCATTGGCAGAGTTTATTGCTGAATGGATGCCAACCCCTGATGAGGAAGTGCCAGAGATAGCTGTCCCCGGCAAGGAATCACCCCAAGAGTGGATTTTGTATTTTGATGGTGCCTTTTCCCTGCAAGGTGCAGGAGCTGGCATGCTTCTTGTTGCCCCCTCCGGGGAGCACTTGAAGTACGTCATCCAGATGCATTTTTCCTGGGAAGAGGCAACCAACAATACAACTGAGTATGAAGGGCTCCTTGCCGGGATCAAGATTGCAGCAGAATTGGGAATTAAGAAGCTGATCATTCGAGGACATTCACAGCTTGTGGTAAGACAAGTCAAGAAGGATTACCAAAGTCCATTGATGGAGGCATTACGTCGAGGAAGTGAGAAGATTGGAGGAATGCTTTGACGGATTGCAAACAGAGCATGTACCCCATGCGGAATCATCTGTCCAAGTGTCATACGCAGAAGCTTCCTGTGGAACCAGGGACTTTTGTTCTCCATCTTACTCAGCCCTCTGTATCCCCCGCAATAATGGCCCGGAAAAGGAGAAAGTTGGGCACCGGTAAGCCTCTCCCGGTAGAGCCGTCCGCTCCTGGCAGAGACCCTGCCAAAAACAACTCCTGATAGCCTGTCGGGCCCACGGACCCCACGAACGAGGCATGTGCTCCCGCAGCAGAGGAGGTGCCGCTAGTCCTCGTTGCCGAGCCCCAGGCTCCAACTTGGGCAAGGCACATTGTCCACTTCCTCCAAACCGGAGAGCTTCCCAACGACCAAGATGAGACTGAAAAAGTAGCCCAGAGGGCCAGTATGTATCAGTTTGTCGATGACACTCTGTACAGAAGGAGGTCCAACGGTGTGAAATTGAAGTGCGTCTACCGGGAAGAAGGAAAGGAACTACTGGCTGAGATACACAAAGGCATGTGTGGCTCCCACATTGGATCCAAGGCATTAGTTGGGAAACCATTCCGGCAAGGATTCTATTGGCCCACAGCCCTCCAAGATGCGGTCGAGCTAGTGACCAAGTGTGAAGCATGCCAGTTCCATTCTAGGAAAACCCACCTGCCTGCCTAAGCTCTTCAAACATTCCCTCTATCATGGCCATTTTTGGTCTGGGGGCTCGATATCCTCGGCCCCTTCCCCTGAGCAATCGGGGGCTTTGAATTCTTGTTCGTTGCTATCGAGAAGTTTGCAAAGTGGCCGGAAGTGACTACCGTGAGAAAGGTGACTGCTCAGTCAGCTATCAAGTTCTTGAAAGAATTGTGTGTCGTTTTGGAGTTCCGGCAAGGATCATTACCGACAACGGCACCCAGTTCACGAGTCGCGCCTTCATGCAACATGTTCATGCCATCAGATGCAAGATCTCATTCGCCTCTGTGGCACACCCCCGGAGTAATGGACAAGCTGAGAGGCTGAATGCTAAAGTGCTGCGGGGACTCAAGACAAGAACCTTTGATACGCTGCAGAAGCACGGCAGGCGGTGGATCGAGGAGTTGCCGATAGTTCTCTGGTCCCTCAGAACGACACCAAACCGAGCTACTGGGCAGACTCCCTTCTCCCTAGTTTATGGGGCAGAAGCAGTTATCCCCACGGAACTCATCTACAGGTCGCCTCGAGTGCTTGCCTACGATGAAGTAGCGGAAGATCAGCATCGGCGTGACGATGTTGTGCTACTCGAGGAGAACCGTCTCCGGGCTGCTACGCGTGCTGCACGCGATCAGCAAGCCCTGCGTCGCTATCACAGCCGTAGGTTTCACGCCCGGTGTTTTGACGAAGGTTACCTTGTCCTTAGGCATGTTCAGTCCGCCAAGGGTACAAACAAGTTGTCAGTGAAGTGGGAAGGCCCTTACCGGGTAGTACGAGTCACCAGACTAGGCGCAGTCTGTCTGGAGACCGGAGATGGCATGCAGTTGCAAAACTCATGGAATATTGAGCATCTCTGCAAGTTCTACCCGTAAGGCGCGACTGTCGGGCCCTGCCCGGCAGCCACCCTTTTGTACAGGCCTTGCCTCCGTTGCATGTAACCCCTTGTACAAAGCCAGGGCGATGACCCTGTGTAAGAGAAAATAAAGAAGTGTTGTGGGGGGCCCCCGACCAAGTTGCATGCATGCATGAGCATTCCAAGATCACTGCATAAGCATTTCATGAGCATTTGCATATGCATATAGATAGGATCGCATCCTGCATTCATCCTCATCTACATGGAGCTGCAGGTTCCTGCCGTGGACCTGGCTTCAACAAGGAGTTGAGAAGATAGCTCGACAGTGTGGTACTCGGCAAGCCAAACAGATAAGTTCTACCTCTTGTCCATTAGTGTTCTGTAAGTTGTAACTTGTGCATAGGGAGACCTCGCCACTCTTTTGGGACTTAGGTGCTCCCATCCTTGACTCGAACGTTGCTTCAGTCAGGATGGTCGCAGTGGACTTTGGTAAAAGGAAGTTGGCGGGGGGCTGGACCCTTTGTATTTTTACCGGCAGACGCAGTTCTCCAGCAAGCAAAAGGGTTCCGGCAGGGTGGCCTACCGGGGAAAACTCGTTTATTTACAATAAAGAGGCGTTCCACCTTTGCATGGACATATACATGCGCGGGTTCCCGGCAAGGTTCGTCTTTTTCATTAATATGCTAATACATGTACAAGCATTACACAACACAAACGTGGACTTGAGAGATTGCATTATTTGAATTTAAGTTTGGCAAGTGCTTACAGGTTTAAGATTGCAAAAAGATAAGTGTACCATAATCCCCTGTTTTCTTTTTCCCTCCATCAGGAACTGCGGTGGAAAGAAGGAAAGACAAGAAAAGGGCACCCAATCAGGAGCCCATCCCGGTCCTGTACCGACCTGCTCAACGCGGCCTGACAAGACCGGGAGTGGCGATGCTGCGAAGGAGGAGTGCGGAGGACGGGGCGGCGCCCTCTGGTCGCCACCTCCAGGGCTAGCAACAAGCCCCGACTTGAGCACCGGTGGAGTCATTCACCAAAGCTCAGCCAGAAGACTGCTGGAGGGGAGGCGAAGGCGCCAAGAGAACATCCCTCACCGGCTATCACCCTAGGAGCACTACTAGGGAAAAGCCTAGCAGCAGCGCAGGTTTTGGGCCTATTAGTAGCGCGGGGGCCGGCGCTACTAATAAGGCGCTACACCTAACGTATAGCAGCAGCACGGGTGCAACCCGCGGTACTACTATGTCCGTTAATAGCAGCATGGGTAAAAACCCGCGCTACTACTAACCCGTGCTTTGAAAAAAAATTGATTTTTTTTTCGATTTTTTTGCCCGAATTTTCAAACTTCTGAATTATTTTAACCTCTAATCTTCAATCACCCCTCATCGCTGCTCAATTTAATCTCTAATCACCCCTCATCATTCCAAATCATCTAACTTCCCGGACGGTCACCCATCCTCTCACTACTCCAGCCTGAGCACGCTTAACTTCCGGGTTCTATTCTCCCTCGATTCCAAGTCTGCACTTGTTGTTTTCCTGACAATAGTAAGATGTCAATCCTATTAACCCTCGGGAGTTTAGCTTGAGCATGAAGTCACACATTTCACTGTTTGAGTTTAAAACTATTGTTCTAAAAAAAAATAATTATTTAGTAACACTAATATTTCTTGAGTAAGTAGTTTGACCATATTTTGACCAAAGTTTGACCATAGTTTGACCAGATTTGACCAAAATTCCAAAAAAAACTAAAATAATTATTTAGTAACACTAATTTTCTTGAATAATTATTTAGTAACACTAATACTTCTTGAATAAGTAGTTTGACCAGATTTAACCCAATTTTTTTAAAATTTCTGAAATTTGAGCATAACTTTTCTAACATCGTATGCAAAAGTTATAGCCGTTTTACATTTTCCCTACACTTTTTGCAAAACATGTCCAAATTTAAGTTTTAAAATTTTCCTAACTAGTAGATGTAGTAACATAACTACATCTCAAAGGATTTTAATTTTTGAAACATTTTGATATATTATACGTTTTTTTCTAACATCGTATGCAAAAGTTATAGCCGTTTTACATTTTCCCTACACTTTTTGCAAAACATGTCCAAATTTAAGTTTTTAAATTTTCCTAACTAGTAGATGTAGTAACATAACTACATCTCAAAGGATTTTAATTTTTGAAGTTTTTATCATTTTGTTTTGCTTTTTACAAAACCGAAAAGGCGATCCACAGGGGGGGTAGAGTTTCAAAATGGGACCTTTAGTAGTAGCGAGGGATTTTACCCCTCGCTACTACTATGGCATGTCCCGGAGGGGCACAGTTGAGACCTCTTAGTAGTAGCGAGGGGTAAAAACTTAGTAGTAGCGCGGGTTTATAACCCTCGCTACTACTATGGCATGGCCCAGGGGCACGGTAGAGACCGCTTAGTAGTAGCGAGGGGTAAAAACCAGTGCTACTATTATCAACTTAGTAGTAGCGAGGGTTGAAAACCTGCACTGCTACTATGGCATGTCCCGGGGGGCACGGTAGAGACCGCTTAGTAGTAGCGAGGGTTAAAAACCAGCGCTACTGCTATCAACTTAGTAGTAGCGAGGGTTAAAAACCCGCGCTACTGCTACTTAGCAGCAGCGCCTGATTTTAAAGCGTGCTGCTGGTAAGATTCTGTGCATAGGCTTTTCCCTAGTAGTGGAGGCTGGTGATGATGATGCCGGGGAGGGAGGGGAAGAGCGGAAAGATGAGGTGGCAGGTCGCCGGTCGGAGGCAAAGGCATCCACGCCATCATACTCCAACCTGACCCCCTGCCACCCACCTTCTCCGTCTTCCCTCATTTTCTCCTCACCACCGCTGCTCCTGAGGAGCGCCAAGACTCCAGTCCGGCACCTTCCCTGGGGATACGGCGAGCGACCAAGACGGCCAGGGGCTTGAGGCGTGCCGCTCCCCACCTTGGCAGGCAGGGAAGCGCGCCTCTCGTCGACATCAGCCCCAAGACCTCCCGGAGGGGCAGTGCTGGGATTACCAATGATCTCCAGCCCCGCCTCCCGGCCGAGCCTTGAAGGAGCCAAGAGATTCGCCACAGCAAGGACAAGGCTCACTCCCCGAGCACCAGCACCAACATTTGGCAACACCGGCCCCAGACAAGAGCCCAAGGGCTGGCCCCAGGCTCTTCTCTTCAGCATAGCCAACAAGAAGCAGAAAACAGAGGAGGAAGAGTGTGAGGATGGATGACCCCGACCTCCCTTTGCCCCTCCTTTTATAGGCAGGCTGGGGAAGGGAGCCGCTCCTCAACGAGCGGCCACCGTCCTCTTCCGCCAATTCAAGACAATCGGGCCTTCGCCTCGATACTCTCCCGCGCCACACGCCTCCGTTACTTACCCCACATGATGCATGCCGCATACGTGGCTGAGGATAAGGGTGTGGTGGGTAGAGTGAATTGGCAGTTTCTACCCTGTGCGTTAAAGTCATTCACGGGCCATTACCAGGGCGGCCCCACCACCACTGGCTTTACGCGACATGCGGGTAAGGCGGAAACCAGCCTGGAATCAAGATCGATGAAGAAGCAAAGAAGACCTTAAGAGACTAGCCTCTTCAGCACCCTCGCCTGTGCACTTAGGCCCTACCCCGACGATGCTCGGCAGCGCGTTCAGGGCAAGCCCGAGGGCTTCTGTCGGTGTAACAAACCCTGGGTCTGTTTCCCAGACTGTGCACAGGCACGGGAACAAGATTGAGGCTCCAACCCAAGTCAGATGCAAGGAACCAAGAGCATCGAAGAACCAACAAGCAGATCAAGAGGACCAGAGTCAAGCCAGAGAAGCAGGATACCACTAGGAGAAAAGCCTCCCTGGTCGGGCAGGTGAGCTCGACAAGGACGGGGCCACCCCCGAGAGGATGCATCCAAAGCGTCCCGGCAGAGCCTGCCGGGGCTCACGAAGGCAAAACCACCTCACCAACCACTCCACCACGACCCACATCGTCGATCAGTGCGGTGTCAAGCCGCGAAGTGACTAAGTGGCAGCCATTCGCCACATGGCGCCCTCTCTCTACAGAAAAACCCACAGACGACACCCGTCCTGTGACGTGTCAAGCAAGCAGATGCGAAGCTGGCGAGATAGCCCGGCAAGGCTTGCTGGTCAACCAACGATGTGACATTGAGAGGTGCATTTAATGTGCCTTGTCAACCCGCAGAGTTAGGCATGATAGCACTATTCGCTATCTTATAAGTGCATAATGACTACTTTGCCATTGTGGTGACCCCTTAATCTATAAAAGGAGGCCCACAACAACCGTAGAAAGGGTTAGAAGGTTGGACAACTCACACCCACGCCCGCGTAGCCACCGCCGCCCCTGCCGGACAAGTGTCCTATGCACCACCACCTTTCTTCCGCCATCAATCCGCCAAAGCAGGAGTAGGGTTTTACGCCTCACGGCGCCTTGAAACTGGGTAAAATTTCCTGTGTGATCTCTGTCGTGCTGCCCCATGCTCGTCTTCTCTTTGTGCCACACGACGTCCCCCTGCCGAACCAGCAAGGGGCCCTCTGGTCCCATAGGTAGCCGTGGTTTCCCACGACATATTGGTTATTATAAACTTGATTCCTTGCAATAGGTTTCAGATATGATGATAGTAATATGTGAGTCATGTTGTGAGTAATTATGGTTTAGTAAGAATATTGGTGTTAAGGCTATGCAAGCATGAGTGTCAATAGTTATGCAATGAAGTTATATCCTACTTGTGTACATCATTCGGTGTTAGTTATGCTTAATCCTCATTTATGATTGTTTTCGTTTCCTGGTTGGTTGCTTCTCAATCTATTTGCTAGCCTTTCCTTGCACTAAGTGGGAATACTACTTGTGCTTCCAAAATCCTTAAACCAAGTTGTGCCACATGAGCTCACCATATCTACCTATATGTGGTATTTCCATGCCATTCCAAGTAAATTTGTATATGCCTTAACACCAATATTCTTACTAAAGCATAATTACTCATCAACATGACTCACATATTATATCATCATATCGCAAAACTATTACAAGGAATCAAGTTTATTTTGTCCACTAATCTTCATGAAAGTTTTTATTATATCCCTCTTTAATATCTATCAATTTGGGACTAATTTCATATGTTGCTTTTGATAGCTCAAGCAAATTTAAGTGAAGAACATGACCATAAAAAATTTCCATCTCTCAAAATAATATAAGTGAAGCATGAGAGAATTTCATTAAAATTTTACTAACTCTCAAATAAATCTAAGTGAAGCATGAGAGCATTTCTTCAAGAATACTAAAGCACACCACACTACAAAAAAAAGACACTTCCGTGATGACACATGTTTGTCACAGTAGGTCATGTTTTCTGTCATGCATGTACATCCATGACAAATTTATGACAGAATCAAGATAGTCATACATGTGTTGTCGTAGAAGTGTTCCATGACATTTCCAAAATTATCATCACGGAAGTGTCCACTTCCATGACGATAAATCGCGCGTCATAGAAGTGCTTTCGTCAAGGGTGACCGACACGTGGCATCCACCGTAACGGAACGCCGTTAAGCTATCAGGTCAGGTTTTGGATCCGATAACCTGTTAACAGCCAGGACCAATGGGGATTTTCCATGTGTAAAATTCTGATTGGGTGACGGAAACACGTGTAAGCTCCGCGTTGGCACAGGTGTCACTCATCCAATGGGCGAGATGCGCCTATGATATGCTGACACGTGGACCGGCCCAAAAGTGGCCCATAAAGTTTAAATGGGCCAGCCCAACTAAAGGCCCACAAGATTTTGCGGTCCATAATGGGACAACCCAGCAAAAGGCCCACGAGATTTTTCGTATCATAATGGGCCGGTCCAGCTAAAGGCCAATGAGATTTTGCGGGCCATAATGGGCCGGCCCAGCTAAAGGCCCGCTAGATTTTGCGAACCATAATGGGCCGGCCTAGATAAAGGCCCAACATTCTCAGTTAAGGCCCGTACGACTAGTGTCAAATCGACCCGTCAACGGCCTGTCCTAAACTTGTCATCATCGCGTCCCATGATCAGTTCTGGCCCGTTAACAGTGCGCTAAGTATATGGGCCGAATTACAGCCCGGTGTATTTCCGGCCTCTTAAAGGTCCTGCTTCATTTGGGCCCATTTACAGGACATTGAAACTTTTGGCCCATAAACGACCGTGAAGGATTTGGGTCATATTCGGCCATGTCTACCATTCGGCCTATTAGCGGCCCGCCATAGATTTGGGCCACTTTCGGCCTGTTGTGATTTTCGGCCTGTTAACGTCGGACGAAATCCATGGGCCATATGTGGCCCAACGTCACATCGGCCCCATTAACGGCCCATATAAAAATGACGATAATATAGCCCGACCGAACTTCTAGCCTGTTAAAGGCCCGTGTATTAGGTCGGCGCATTTACGGCCCGTCCGAGTTTCGGCCTGTGAAAGATTCGCATCGTAAATGGGCCCAATCTCACTTTCGGTCTTTTAAAGGCCCATGTTTTTTATGGGCTCGAGATATTTACACCTGTAAACGGCCTATTGTTACTGAGGGCCCAAATTATGTTTAGGCCTATTAAAGGCCCACTATGGGCACAAGCCTACCAGAAAAATATGAAATCTTATGCTGATTTAGGCCCAAATATTTTTAGTGGGCTACATGCAAATTTCGGCCCATAATCGTTTTTAGCCCAATTGGAATGGGCCCGACGAATGTTGGCATGTTGGGCTCCTACGAAGCTTTTGGCCTAATACATTACTTAGATAAACCTACACTATTCAAAAATAGCGTCATAATTATTGCAGCCTTTGGCAGCAGCATAAATATTGTATCACAACAAAAGGCCTATTGGCATAAAGTTTACAGTCCTTGCAGATAAAAGCACCATCAGATGTATAGAAGCACAGATCATTTGACCTAAGTGCTAATGTTTCAGGCTGTAGAATCTGATGGAGCAGCACGATCTTCACCTTTTTCCGCCATTGCTCTTGAACAACGAAGCGAATGTCTGATAGTCTGGTTTCAAAACCATTCATATCTTGACGACATTTGTGAACCACTATTCTTGTTTCCAAAACGACATCCATTAGGGATTGGACTTGTGTCTGGAGCACAGATGTATCACTCTGTCTAGCAGGAAGATTTTGTTCAGTAGGCGATTTGTACGAGGTTGCCTTGACAACCAACCCAGAATTACGCAGGAAGGAGCTTTCTGCACTGTTAGTGGAGAGATACTGACGCACTGCAGCAAGAGGTGACATTGTGCCTGTGGTAGCCTCGTCACCTTCAGGTGGTTGTGGTTGTTCAATCATTTTTTTCATAGCTTCCTGAAAGTTTGAACTTGTAGATTAGTGTACCAGATAAGTTAGTAATGAGATAAAAACAAACAAAGTAGGTTACACGTTCATACAAACTTATTTTGGTGAACTACTATAATACATTAGCATGTATTGTAGTGCCAACTACATAATAAAATCACTTTCGGAACATATGTCCATGTAGCATGCCAACTATATTGTATATTTCCTCACATTCGTTGACATCTAAGGATAAAGAGACATGGTTTTAAGTAGGATGAACATAGTATGACATCATTCATATCATGGGCAAACAGATATAAAACAAACTGGCTATTTTATCATTGTGTGCGCACGTGAACATAACAACTAGAATACAGATCAAGACCAAAAGAATATCCTTCATCTCTTTTAAACCATGTAAGGTGAAATGATACGTTAAGACAACTGTGTATAAACGTGCACAGAGTAACTGACATTGGCTGCAAACCAAGTAGTTAAATGAACACATCACAGTACCAATCATTTCAAAGGCAGGAGGAGTAAGGACTTACAACAATGGATTGAACTGGTGTGCTCATGCCCTTCATCTTGCTGGTGTGGCAATCCTTGAAGATTTGCACTACATTCGGTTTATGTTCTTTTTGGTCCGCACAGGCTTTCCTCTGTATTTGGAACAAGTCAATATAGATACGATAATATGGCACAGAAAAAGAAGGAAGTAGCAGCTATTTACAAGAGCCTCATAGTATGCAATATAGCTACGAGATCCTATTGTCTGTTGGAATTTCCCTTTAGAACGGTTGGTCTTGTTCTTCAAACAGTTAGCGTAGAAGAATATACACTTGTAAGGCACATACATAAATACAAGTTCTATATGTGGTCTGATCAAATACATAGAGCCTACCAGATACTTTGGATCAAACCAGTGTTTAACGAGGGTTGTCCAATCTTCATCTGTAATATATTCCACTTGAGATGTTTGGGCGATTTCATTGTTAGCCTTGCCTTCAAAGTGAGATTTTCTAAGGTGGTACCCATACTGTGGCAGAGCAGACTGAAAAACATGAGTGCATCTTGTTTAGTTGCATCATCTTTCAGATCCAACTTGAACCTCATCTGTTGAAAAAAGAATGTGAGTCTTATTAGGAGGAAGCTAGAAAGTATGGGACAGAGCAAGACAATATTACTAATTGTGATGAATAACATTACTTACGGATAAATGGTCAAGGAAGGTGTTAAATTGGGTATTGTCTTTCTCATTCCTGTATTGGATCCATGTTGGGAGGATACGTGCATGACACCTAACGGCAACGGCTGCCTCTAATACTAACTTGGCTGACTCTGTAGCATCACGTGGCCTTTTTAAACCTGCCTCAAAATGGATCTCCATTCTTCCTCCTTTAGATTTTTTAATCTGTCAAGCATTATCCCTGATGTCTGTTTCCACTTGCGTCGTGGTGCTAGTTCAACAACGAATATGGAAAGTGTTAGTGTACATCAAACTGTGAGAGTACATATAAAGGAGCATGCAACTGCAACTTGACTCGGTCAGGTACCGTCTTGGTGTTGATGCTCATGAGGTTCATCTGATCTTGCCAAGTCCTGTTGTGTCAGCAGTGCTTCAGAAGTAGTATTAGGTGTGAGGGCAGCTTGGGAACTGGCCAGTTCCGTAGCAAACAAACGAGTAACTCGTTGAGATGCTGGTACAGTTGAAGCGGATGCTGCAGCTCATGGAGCAGGTGATACTATGTTTCTAGATTTAGCCGGTGGACTTGGACCTTCTACTGCACTATAAGTACCAGCAGAATCTGGACGGCCGATCCTTTTCCGTTTCACTCGACGAGTAACACCACTCCCTACTATATTATTTTCCTTGCACTTTTTTGACTTTGCCATGTCAAGCCGTACCCACAACACAAAAGAATAAAATCGCTCTTTAGAACTCATTGACGCATGATACAGACAAGAAATACTTTGATGTAAGACAACCGTATGAGGATGGAATATGTAAGGAAAACAAGACGGCATGACATATTCACATCTATGATGTGTAAACTAAGCAGAAGGATTTTCAAGAAAATAGAAGTGATGCAAGCTAGACACCATATGAAAGATGCAACCAATATTACTCTGCCAAGTTAAAAGTGTCTTGTCATAAGTGGCAATTCGAAAAATTAGGAGCAGTACAACATAGGAATCAATGCAAGATGCAACCACTATCAAACTGCCATGTTAAAAGTGTCCAATCATGACTGACTGATGCGGGATACACAACAGCAGTACTTTGATGTAAGACCATGGTATGATAGATAGATGTAGTGTATTCTAGACACAGAACGCCATGTCATATGCATATGTATAATGTATGAACTCAGCAGGTATAATTTAATCAAAATAGAAGAAATACAGGCTAGGCAACATATGCAACATGAAACCAATTATCACACTGTCAACTTAGAGCAAGCACCTGCGATGGAGTACGAGAGATGAACTCATCATGTAGACTTGGGACTTCAACTTCATTAGCAGTAGCAGTGGCAAATATAGAGAGTCTCTATTTGCGTTGGTGCGGAGGACCACCAACATCCCCTAACTTACTATTTTCCTTCCTATTTTCTGATATTGCCTTATGAAGTCGAAACCACAAGAAGATGAATAAAATTAGCTCTGCATAACTGGTTGATGCATGATACAGACGAACACTACTTTGATGTAAGGCAAGCGCAGGATAGGAGGATTGAATATATACAAAAAAGACAGCATTTCATATTCACACGTACGATAGGAGGATGGAATATGTATGAAAAAACAGTAAGCGGAAGGCATTTCAACAAAATTAGAAGAAATGAAATCTAGGCACCATATGAACATGCAACCAATATCACTCTATCAGGTAAAAAGTGTCTCGTCGTAACTGCCATTTCAAGAAATTAGAAGGAGTACAAGCTAGAAGACAATGCAAGATGCAACCTACATCACAGTCCCAAGTTAAATGTGTCTTATGGGTAAGTGATCGTTGCGGGTATAAGTTGTAAGCTACGCAGATGCAATTCAACATAATCAGAAGCAATACAAACTAGACATCATACGAAAAACGCAACCACATATAACAGTTCCAAGTTAGAGCAAGCACCTGTGATGGTGGAGTAGGGGAGATGTGCTCATCATGTACACGTATGTTCTAGAAACAGGAACACGTGTTATATTCACATGCATTATGTGTAAAGTAAGCAGATACAATTCAACAAAGTTAGAAGCAATACAAGCTAGACATCATACACAACATGCAACCACATATAATAGTGCCAAGTTAGAGAAAGCACCTGTGATGGTGGAGTAGGGGAGATGTGTACATCATCTACACAGCTACGTTGACTGTCTAGCCTTGTGTTGTCTTGCGAATCTTGTTGGGAGGATGGCGGAGTAGAATCTGTAGAGAACCTCCATTTCAGTTGCTCGGAAGGACCACCATCATCCAATGCCTTGCCAATTTCCTTCAGCTTTATTGATTTTGCATTGTGAGGTCAAACCGACAGGAAAAAGGAATATAATTCGCTCTTTAGAACTCATTCATGGATGATACTGACGAACACTACTCTGATGAAAGGCAAAGTCATGATACGAGGATGGAATATGTATGAAAAAATGGACGGCTTGACATATTCACACCTATGATGTGGTAACTAAGCAGAAGGCACTTCAACAAATTAGAAGCACTGCAAACTAGACACCATATGAAAGGTGCAATCAATATCACTCTACCAAGTTAAAATTGTCTCGTCATAGGTGGCGTTCATCAAACTAGAAGCAATACATGCTAGAAATCATATTCAAGACGCAAACCAATATCACATTGCCAACTTAAAGGTGTTCCATCATAAGTGACTGATGCAGGATACACAAGAAGAGTAGTTTCATGTAAGAACATGGTGTGATAGAAAGATATAGTATGTACTAAAAATGGGAGAGCGTGTCATATTCACACGTATCATGTGTAAGCTAAGCAAATGCAGTTTACACTAATTAGGAGCAATACAAGGTAGACACCATATGCAACATACAACCAGATATCACACTGCCAAGTTAGAGCAAGCACCTTGGATGGTGCAGTAGGGGAGGGGAGACTTGGACCTTGTAATGCACTATCAGTACAAAGAGAATCGGTGCAGATGCTTCGTTTACGTTGCTGCAGAGGACCAACATCATCGCCTTCCTTACTCTTTTCCTTCCTCTTTCTTGATTTTTCCTTGTCAAGTCAAACCCACAAGAAAAAGGAATAAAATTTGCTCTTCAGAACTCATTGATGCATGATACTGACGAACACTACTTTCATGTAAGGCAGCCGCATGATAGGAGGATGGAATATGTATGAAAAACAGGACGGCGCGACATATTGACATGTATGATGTATAAAGTGTAAACTAAGCACAAGGTGCTTGAACTTGTTAGAAGCAATGCAAGCTAGAAACCATATGAAAGATCAAACCAATATCACTCTGCCAAATTAAAAGGGTGCCCTAACAAATGTATTTGACCAAATTAGAAGCAATACATGGCAACATGCTATAAATAATATGCAATATGCAACGAATAAAGGTGACTCACCATAAGTGATTAATGCAGGATACAGAAGAGAGGTAGTTTCATGTAAGAACAAGGTTAACACATAGATGTAGTGTGTACCAAAAATAGGAAGGCATGCCATATTCAGAGGTCTAATGTGTAAACTAAGCAGATGCAATTTACCCTAATTAGAAGCATTACGAGCTAGACACCGGATGCAACATGCGACCACATATCACACTGCGAAGTTAGAGCAAGCACCTGTGATGGTGGTGTGGGGGAATTGCGATCATCAACTAGAGAGCTACGTTGACTATCTTCATTTAGCCTTGCTGTTTCTTGAGAATAATGTGGGGAGGATGACACTGCACTTTTTAAACGAGTATGGCGTCTCACACTAACCCACCCTGGTGACTGTCTCATCATAAGTGATTGACGAGGGATACAAAAGAGCATTAGTTTCATGTACGAACATGGTTAATAGACATATGTAGTATGTATCAAAAACAGGAAGGCACGTCATTATCAAAGGTATAATGTGTAAAGTAAGCAGATGCAATTTAACCAAATTGGAAGCAATACAAGCTAGACACCATATGCAACATGCAACCACATTTGACAGTGCGAAGTTAAAGCAAGCACCTGGGATGGTTGTGTGTGGCAATTGAGATCATCAACTGCAGAGCTACGTTTACTGTCTCCAACTTCTGACACTGCATCCTTTAGATCGTTGAAACGCTTTGTGCTTATCTTCGAATTACACTGGAGCGACTTCTATCTTCTCTTTTCAGCATTCATCAACACTGCGTCAGAGTCTGAAATACCCATGCATAAAAAACAATAGTGTGAGTAAGGGTGAAGAGTGTGGACAATTAGTACAGTGTAAAGGTACCAGATAGCAGGTCGGTGAGAAATAAATGACAGGAGACATATGATAGCTCTACAACATGCATGGCACACTAAATTACTACAGGATTCTATGAAAATAACATTCGACTGAAAACAAATAGGTCAGTCAATTTTTTTACACCTTCCGATGTACAAAGAACGGGCAGATCGCCTTCATCTACCTTCAGCCAGTCAGTGTTGACGATCTTCCTCGAAACGGCAGCGACCACCGGCCCAGTACCCTGCCTGCACCCTCCCCTCGACCTCACCGCACTGTCTTGCTTGGCACCGCCCCCGGCAATCCATTCAAGCCCCGCCAACCTCCAGATCGAGCGCAAGCAGCTCGTGCGCCCCACACCCCTATGATAGACACCGATGCGCCACTTCCCTGGTGAACAGGCAGACTAGGTGCTCCACGCGCCTAAGCGAGTGCTGCTTCTTTTAATTGCGGTTCGACTGACCCTAAATTGAAATCCAGGCAGGCTACTGACCTCTAGCAAAGCTGAAATAGTAAAGGGAGGAAACCTTGTGCATTTAGTATCACGAAGAAGATGCAGTAAGAAGCGCTCAACTAGTTTCTTTCGTGGGATGAATACGGTGTGAGCAGAGATGTAAGGTTTGCATGAATAAGGAAAGAGGAGTACCTCTTTCTGCTGGCAGTGCTGTGTCCTCCTTCTGTTTTTTCCAATGATCTTCTTGTGGTTCGCTGGAAACGAGAAGTTGTGGAGGATGGTGCAGCCTTGGATGAACCCATGGCCAAGTTGTTGAGTGTGGTGCGGTGGCCATCTGTCGGCGGCGTGGAAGCAGATCCGAGGCGGCGAACAACAGCGTAGCGGGAATAGCTCCGGTACGGTGGACGGTTGCGACAGTGGAGCGGCAGTAGTGAGGCGCAGGACGGCGTGGTCAGAGTAGTTCTGGTATGGCGCACGTCGGCGTCGGCGTCGTGGAGGAAGCTCTACATCAGCTTCAGCTGCTAAGTCCTTGAGGGCGTTGCGGTTGCGGTTGCGTTGGACGATGACGTCGCGGTACTGGCTCCGGCGTGATGGAGGAGGGTGGCCGTGGATTGGGCGCTATGGGGTGGAGGACGGAGGAGGCTGGGGTTTCACGGTTGGTGGAGAGGGCGTTCTGGCGCCCACGGAGTATGAATGGGGAAACGGAGGGAGGCGGGGAACTAAGGGGGAACAATGTTTCGGTTTGGGATGCGCTTGTTTGAAATTTGGGGAAAGTTACAAACTTTGCCCCCATCTAAAATTTTGGACATATTGTGGGTTGGGGGTAGGATAGTAATCTTAGGTGTCCCAAATGTGGGCGGGATAGATTTCGGCTGAGCGCATGGGTGTTTAGGCGCCCATGGCGTATGAATGCTTATCGGAGGCGGTCGAGACTGGCGTCTTGGTGAAGTTACAAACCTACCCCGGTTTAGACCTTTGGACATCGGGCCGATAGGCTACACAGGCCAGAGTCAGGACAGTTATTTAATACCACCAACCATTAGTCTCGCGCAGTTTCGGGTGACCATAGGCCTATTTGACGCTTCGTTCAATATTTGGGAGCAGAAGCATTAACGTTTTCGGTTCTCTTGAATTGAACATTCAGGATTTGTCAAACTTCACAAATCTTTACTCTTGAAAATCCTAAAGCTACAATTATTTTGGAATGGAGGTGGTACATTTGAATATACATTGTACACGAGTATATATTAAAAAATATGCAACTTACCTCAGTTCATGCATGGTTCCACATATAATCTCCTTGGTTGCAAAAAAAGTTAGACATGCGTATGAATATATATATATATATATCATGTTCAAACGCACAACAAAGATTGATGGCCCCTTTTACATCTAATTTACAAATGCCATTATCTCGGGTTCAAATAGATGAATGCACTTCCTATGAATTCGAATCTTCGAAACCCCCTTTATGTTGAATTCAACATGTATTCTATTTCGTAGCTAGCAATTTGGAATGTATCCATGCAAGTGACAAATGTATAAAGTGCTTCACACTAACAACATGGAGTGCACTAATTAATGTTTATATATGAATTGCAAAAGCATCCATTGCATGTATTTCAAACCGCTCTCACTCTATGGATCGATAATATGAAATAAACACATGCACATGCTACAATTCAATAGAGTATG
This sequence comes from Aegilops umbellulata, assembly GCA_032464435.1. Lineage (NCBI taxonomy): Eukaryota > Viridiplantae > Streptophyta > Magnoliopsida > Poales > Poaceae > Aegilops > Aegilops umbellulata. The sequence goes on from CP136060.1 coordinate 230,880,581, forward strand.
GGTGTCTGATAGACCGATTTTTGTCCATTTGCAATATGCAAAATTCATGATCTCATCCAAAAATAATAATGCCATTTATATTTTAATTTAATGCATAGAACCGCCTTTTACACGTAGATGCACTATGCCTCGGCCTATTCTCACAAATGCGCTATATATCTCTCTATCTACCGCATAAGTGCACACACTTTATATGCATCGACATTTCTCTTTCACACATGCTCACAATCTCTCTCGGGGTGTCGGGGAGTCTCATGCACATGCTCTCTCTGTATCTCTCTCTCTCTCCCTCTCTCTCTCTCTCTCTCTCTCTCTCTCTTTCTCTCTCTCTCTCTTTCTGACTACTATGTACCACTCTTTTCACTAATCTCAGTTGGAAAAAACTATTTCTCTCACATGCATATATACACACTCATCTCTACTAGCCCTCTATACGCACATATATGTGCCTATGTGTCTCCCGTACGCACATTATCTTTAGGCCTCTCTCGCACACATTGCCCCCGCCCCCCAGACACACCTCTCTCTTAGTAGTTAGCAGATATGATTCCATCGTATCATTCGGTAGGATATCCCTGACTGTTAAGCTGGATGGTAATACGAGGCAAAGTTTTACCCTAGTTCGGACCCTTGCAGTCGAGGTAAAAGCCTACTCCTGGTATTGTATATTACTGATAGGGGTGTGTACAAAGTACACGTGAATACCAGGCATTGTGCGTGTGTGTATACTATCGACGAACTAGCCCCCAAGCTTCTATAACATACTGGGGGGTCTAGGGTTACAAATCATATATAGTCGGCTTATCACCAATGGGGATAGAGTCCTCCGTGATTCTGGTAGCTAGCTTCGTGTTGTACGCTGAGTCCTCCACATGGGTCTTCGTATAACGCGTCTCGATCAAACCTATGTGGCGCAGGATGGAACCGACCCATGAGTCCTCATGTTGACCCACCACAACTAGAAATGATGTGCCCACCACACCACACACGCAATCGGCCACTAAGAAAATAAGCATATATAATAGTACAATGTTATACATGAAAATTGCATGGTGCATCCAAAAATATATGTTCTGCATTGTGAATGTTTATATATTCTCCTAAAATATTAGTCACGGGAAAGAGAAACGAAGTGCATATATCTCCTTGTCTCCACCGGACATCCCCTCTTTCTACACCACTTTCACGTACGCACACAAACTATCTCTCGGCCCTCTAAAAGTATGCATGCCCACGACATATTCACGCATGACGGTCACCGTATTTCACGCTAAAGCACTATACGGTCACTGGAGTTCAGAATATGTTCATTACGGTCACTGAGGGAGTCCTGGATTAGGGGGTGTTCGGATAGCTGAACTATACCTTCAGCCGGACTCCTGGACTATGAAGATACAAGATTGAAGACTTTTGTCCCGTGTCTGGATGGGACTTTCCTTGGCGTGGAAGGCAAGCTTGGCGATGCGGATATTCAGATCTCCTACCGTTGTAACCGACTTTGTGTAACCCTAACCCTCTCCGGTGTCTATATAAACCGGAGGGTTTTAGTCCGTAGGATGAGTCCCAACATACAACAATCATACCATAGGCTAGCTTCTAGGGTTTAGCCTCCTTGATCTCGTGGTAGATCTACTCTTGTACTACCCATATCATCAATATTAATCAAGCAGGACGTAGGGTTTTACCTCCATCAAGAGGGCCCGAACCTGGGTAAAACATTGTGTCCCTTGTCTCCTGTTACCATCCGCCTAGACGCACAGTTCGGGACCCCCTACCCGAGATCCGCCGGTTTTGACACCGACATTGGTGCTTTCATTGAGAGTTCCTCTGTGTCGTCGCATTTAGGCCCGATGGCTCCTTTGATCATCAACAAAAATGCTGTCCAGGGTGAGACTTTTCTCCCCGGACAGATCTTCGTCTTCGGTGGCTTCGCACTGCGGTCCAATTCGCTTGGCCAACTGGAGCAGATCGAAAGCTACGCCCCTGGCCATCAGGTCAGATTTGGAAGTTTAAACTACACGTCCGACATCCGCGGGGACTCGATTTTCGACGGATTCGAGCCACAGCCAAGCGCGCTGCACTGTCTCGATGGGCATGATCTAGCTCTGCCGCCGAACAGTGTCCTGGAGGCCGCATGCACACTGGTTCCGACCCCTAATTCGGAGCCTGCTGCGCCGATCGAGGATGAGTGGTTGGACACCACCTCAGGGGCTGCGATCTCAAAGGCGATCGAGCCAAACACTAGCCCCGCACTCCGCAGGCCCGTGATTCCGAGGAGCCAGATTCCTCTCCGGACTCCGAGCCCTCCGCACACCTGCCAATCGAATCCGATTGGGTGCCGATCATGGAGTTCACCGCCGCGGACATCTTTCAGCACTCGCCCTTTGGCGACATCCTGAAGTCACTAAAGTCTCTCTCTTTATCAGGAGAGCCCTGGCCGGACTACGGTCAGCAAGGATGGGATACGGATGATGAAGAAATTCAAAACCCACCCACCACCCATTTGGTAGCCACCGTCGATAATTTAAACGACGTGCTCAACTTCGACTCCGAAGACATCGACAGCATGGACGACGATGCAGGAGACGCAGATGAACCAACGCCTATAGGGCATTGGACAGCCACCTCATCTCATGATGTGTACATGGTGGATACCCCTAAGGGGAGCGACAACGAGGAACACGGGGATGGAACAAGGGATCGATCTCTCAAAAAACAATCAAACCGTCGGTGTAAACGTCGACCCAAGCCCCGCCTCGATACAGACCCAGCCATAGAGCAGGATGAGCCGGCAAACAACGAGCATGCCTTAGAGCAACCGTCCGAACAGGGCAACCCGGATAAAGAAACCGAACAGCCCTCCCCCGGCGAAAATGGCATTCCGGACGACCTTACGCTGGATAAGCCCACGGAGGAGAAGAACCTCCACAAGAGGCTCGTTGCAACCGCACGCAGCCTGAAAAAGCAGAAGCGGAAGCTAAAAACTGCGGAAGATGCACTCAGGATCAGATGGAGTAAAGTACTCAATACCGTAGACAAATACGGCGGCAGTCGCCACACTAAAAGCTATCCGAAGCGAAAGCTACTGCCCGAATTCGATGAAGAGGCCTTAGAATCCTCGCACTCGAAAAATAAGAAAGCCACCCGGTCGGATAGACAACCCCATGGCTAGCATAAAGCGGCAAGCGGCGCCGCACTTAAGCCAGCACGCGACCCACTTAAGGATTCACATCAAAAAGATGGCCCAGCCAGGTCCATTTACGGGCCAAGAAAGCAAGCTCTCGTAAGCAATGCAATAAAGCCATTATCAGAATCCAGCACACCCAAATACAGGGGCGCCGCACACCCCCTATGTTTCACCGATGAGGTCCTGGATTATGAATTTCCAGCGGGATTCAAACCCGTAAACATAGAGGCATATGATGGAACAACATACCCTGGAGTCTGGATCGAGGATTATATCCTCCACATACATATGGCTAGAGGAGATGACCTCCACGCCATCAAATACTTACCCCTCAAGCTTAAAGGGCCAGCCCGGCATTGGCTTAAAAGCCTTCCTGAAAACACAATCGAAGTTGGGAAGAGCTCGAGGATGCTTTCCGAGCAAATTTTCAAGGGACCTATGTCCACCCTATGGATGCAGACGATCTCAGTCACATAACCCAACAGCCCGGAGATTCAGCTCGACAGTTCTGGAATAGATTTCTTACTAAGAAGAATCAGATAGTCGACTGTCCGGACGTCGAAGCCCTAGCAGCTTTCAGGCACAACGTTCGAGACGAATGGCTCGCCAGACACCTCGGCCAAGAAAAGCCAAGAACAATGGCCGCATTGACAAGCCTCATGACCCGCTTTTGCGCAGGGGAGGACAGTTGGCTGGCAAGATGTAGCACCAGCAACCCAAGTACATCCGAAACTAGGGATGGAAACGGAAAACCGCGACGCAACAAGGATCGTCGCCGGACCAAGGAAAACAGTCCGAAAAGCACGACAGTCAACGTCGGATTCAAAAGCTCACGGCAGAATCAGAAAAATCCACCCCTCCAGGATAACAGAGATGATTTATCCAACCTAAACAAAATCTTGGACAGGATATGTCAAATACGCAGTACTCCCGGAAAGCCCACTAACCATACCCACAGAGATTGTTGGGTTTTCAAACAATCCGGCAGACTCAACGCCAAACACAAGGGGCTCGACACACCAAGTGAAGACAATGACGAATCCCAAAAGCAGAGCACCAGGAAACAAAAGAATTTCCCACAAGAAGTAAAAAGAGTAAACTTACCTCACATTACAAAACGTGCGGCACCCATAAAGGTACGCACCATACGGCCTATCCCAAAGGAGTGTCGCCACTGGTTGTCAAAACCAATCATCTTCGATCATTCGGACTATTCTAGAAGTATCAGGAACGCAGGCTCGACTGCCTTGGTACTTGATCCAATAATTGACGGACTCCAGTTCACAAATGTCTTGATGGACGGCGGCAGTGGACTAAACCTGATATATCAGGACACAATCCGCCACATGGGGATAGACCCAAAAAGAATTCGCCATAGCAAAACCTCCTTTCAAAGGGTAACGCCAGGTCTGGACACCCATTGCATGGGTTTTCTCCGGCTCGAAGTTATATTCGGCTCTACCGATAACTTCTGCCGCGAAAAGCTGACTTTCCACATTGTCCCATTCTCAAGTCACCATCAAGCACTGCTGGGATGCGAAGCTTTCGCCCGCTTTAACGCAATACCGCATTATGCATCTCTTACGCTTAAGATGCCCGGTCCACGAGGCATCATCTCCTTGAAGGGGAAGCATTGAGTGTGCCTCCCCCGAGCGGAGGATTGTGCGGCCGCTTTAATAGCCCCACAATAAAAAGGCTTCACCAGCCAAAACATCGGAACAGGTCATTAAGACCACGGACACGGATAGACGAGTCCGGCACAAAAGTATCATTGATAAAGGCTTAGTGGCCATACACCAATGCCCTAGGGGCTCCACACATATAAAATAAGAGACGATAAAGCTCAATTTTACATATTTTACTTTATACTTTGTTTATTTAATATAACTCTTGTTCGGCACGACCTTTTTTCAACTTAGTTCCTCTCTTTTACAGATGAATATCGTGTTGCGCCCGTCCAGGATAAGGCACAACGGAGACACAGGCGCAGATGTGCAGCAGGGACCCGCTACAAGGATTCTTTCCAGATTAAGACCCTACATAAACCTTTTTTACTGTCTCTTGTTGATACACATCCCCTGGTTCTCTGTAGTATAACCAAGGAGGAGGCTGGCGTCTTGGCATGTGGCCATGTCAGAATTTCTGCGCGTACCTGGACACTAGGGGCTTATACCTAAGAGCATTGCCTCGCCCGCTCTCATAAAGACCGAATACCTTAGGGAGTGTTCGGCGTCGCGAGTTTGGCCTTATATGCATCAGCTCCGAATCATGTCTTTGGTCAAATGTTGGGTTGCCCGGCTCCTGTGTTCGGCCGCCTTACGTTCCGCTCTATCGGCTAAGGCGGCACCAGGAGAACTACTGCGATTGTGCCCCGGTTCGGCCAGGCGAGCACCTCAGTAGAGAAAGCTGAAAACTGACTGTCATGATATAGCGTGAGACTGGTCAACCACTTGATGACTCTCCAGAATCTATAGGATTCCTCCGCATTAACGAAGGGCCGTTTCCCGGCCAGGCACATATGCGCCCCGACTTCGGGCGAGCGCAGGCGCCACCAGGGGATATTTAAGTAGCCTCACTGTCAAGCTCCTATGGCTAAGTGAAAGTGTTAAAGCATTATAGTCCGGTTTCCTAGCTCGCTGCGCTATCACCTCCTTTGTAGAACCAAGACGTTGGATTAAGTGTGAAAATGCGCCTTCTGCGAGCACCCCCGCACTATGTGCGTGGGGGCTGAAGCCAACGACTGCCATCTTTCAGATTTTATATATATCTTAAAATGGCCGCACAGGAGGTGTTTCAAATACTTGAAGGCACAAGTATAAAAGGCTACTACAATTTATCAAAATACTGCTTTATAATTAAATATGCTATTAGAACATAGCATCCTTCGAGCACTGCGTCTCTATCACACGAGCGCCTTCAAGGACTTCCTAAAAATAGTGCTCGGAGGGTACTCGGCTTTTGTCCGAATCTCGGGATGCAACAACGGTGGTCTCCATCTCCGCCCAGTATGTCTTGACACAGGCAAGAGCCATCCGTGCGCCCTCTATGCGTGCTGACCTCTTCATTGCATTGATACGTGGCACCGCACCAAGGAATTGCTGCACCAAGCTGAAATAACTCTTCGGCTCCGATCTCCCCGGCCACAAATGACTCATGACGCACTTCATGGCGAGTCCGGACAACCTATTCAGCTCGGCCCATTAAGCCAGACGATCGTCCACTGCCAGTGGACGCTCTGGATTGTGGAACTGCGACTAGAAAAGTTTTTCCACTTCACGATCTTCTTGATCTCGAAAGTGTTCGGTCGCATCAGCAGTACTCGCTGCCAAATCCAGATAGGTGTTCTCCACACTCCACATTAGGTCCAACGGAGCAAGATTCGGATCACAAAACTTCCTCCGCAGCATAAAGGGCTTTCCAGCCGCAATCTCTCCGGCCTGACGCAGCTCCTCCTTCGAAGCTCTCATCGTAGAACGAGCGTCCTTGGCATCAGCAACGGCCTTCTGTAAGTATGTCTGTCTCGCCCGGTATTCTTTCTCAAGAAGCTTGCAACGGTCAGCAGCGCTTTTTAACTCCATGGCCATCTCGGCCATCTATTTATTGCTTCGGCAGTGAGCAGCCTGTTCGGCTCTCAGCTCTTCAAAGGCCTTCTCGGCAGCCGCATCACTTTTTCGGGCTTGTTCCTTAGCTCAGGCAAGTTCCGCCCGAAGACTCTCCACGGCGGCCGCACCATCTGTGTCAAGCACACACATTGTAAGATACTGGCATAAAGCTCCTCTTACCAGGTGCCGCTCGAGGAATTACATACCTTGAGCCTCATCAAGCCGCTTGTTGACGAGCGCGATGTCGGCATCTGCCATGTCAAGTTGCCGCTTTAGCTCGGCAAAATCATCAGTCCGGCTGGACTCTGGACACTTCGCCACCTACATACAAAGGCGACATTTTAGACCTGGGATTATGATCCTCTGCGCGCCGTCACTTTTGACAACGCACAGAGTCTCAGGGGCTACTATCTACACAGGGCGCATCTTATTTATGCTCCACGTACCTCAAAACCTGTCAGTAAACTTCTGACAGCCTCGTGCAATACGCTTTCCGCGGACGAAATCCTTTCAATCATCGTGCCCATCAATGCACGGTGCTCCTCTGAGATAGAAGCTCGCCCTAGCAGATTCTTCAGCTCCTCCGACCGAGCACCGGACGGCGCCGGATTTGTCCTATGGCCTCTTTCGAAGGCCGAACGCGGAGAACCTTGGGGGGCCATATGGCTACCTTCCGCCCCTGCCGGATTCGGAGAAGCCCTTTGTGACGACACTTCAGGGTCGCCCGCCTCGCTAGGTGGTACGGCAGGGGGAGGCGTCCCGCTCTCCATCATCTCCAGAAGAAGATCCCCCGAAGACGAGCTCTGCTGAGAAGGGCTGAGGTCCGAACTACAAGGTAAAATTTCGGTTAATCTTCTCAGGTTTAAAGCACGGATTTTTCTCTCAAAAATATAATCTTTCTCTACTTACGGCTCGCTGGAGGGCTGGTCCCCTTGAGGGCATAGTTCGGCCGAGGAATCCCCCGACGTAGGACCCTCTAACGAGGATTTTCCCCCCTGCTTGGAGGCCATAGCCTCCGGTTTTTCAGAGGCAGTCCTTTTCTTCCCCGGAGGAGAGGAATTTTCGGTTCCTTCCCTCCGAACATCCTCCTTCAAGGAGGCCGTAGCTTCCTTGTCCCCTCCCTCACTTTCCTTCAAAGGCACAATCTTCAACATCCTGACCAGGACGGAATCCGGCCTGGTCTCAGGGAGGGGAGTCGGACACCTTATCAGCTTTGCTTTCGCTATCCATTCCTGTTTAAAGGGACAGCTCTTTTAAGGGGCAAGTTTATGACAAATATATGGATAACGAGTCCGGGCACAAGGCTACTTACATGAGTATCGGGGCGATTGCAGCTCCGACCTGCGTCCTCGGTCAAATCCGGACACATTGCTTGTGATTCGAAGAACAGTTTATACATCTCCGCGGGCGTTGCACCCATAAAGTGCTGGAGAGCTCGTGGTCCCTCCGGATTAAACTCCCATAGACGAAGGGGGCGGCGTTTGCCAGGCAGTGTTCGGCGGATCAGCATGACTTGTGTCACTTTGACCAAGCTGATACCTCTTTCTAAGAGATCACTGATGCGGTCCTGCAACAAAGGCACGTCCAAGGGTGGTCCCCAATCTAGGCCTTTGTTGACCCATGACCCTAGCTGCTCTGGGGGACCTGAGCAAAAGGCAGGCGGCGCCACCCACTTGGTGCCCCTGGGGACGGTGATATAGAACCACTCTCGTTGCCATAAGCCAAGCTCCTCTTGAAAAAGGCCCTCGGGCCATGGATGTCACAGCCCCAGTTCAGGCCTTGCTTGTCTTTGCATCTGCATTCTTGCATCATGATTTAAATTCCATTTAAATTTGAAATGGGGATGACAAACCCTAGCACCAAATGGAATGCAATTAGGATCAAATAAAAATATTTTCAATAATCCCAAATGCCCTTTAGAAAAGCTCATGATTTTTGTTAAAGGTGAAAACCTCTGCCAAAGGTCATGCACATATTTCTAGGCCATTCTGGATTTTTGAATTAAATCATATACTATTTGAATTTGGGCATTTAAATGCTATAAAATATTTTAAATGCTCAGATAATCATGAACTAAAATCCTCACTGTTGGAAATATTCCAAACAGTAGCTTTGAGCAGTTTCATGATTTATGGGTTAGTTTTAGTATTTTAATAAAAGCCTAGAGACTACAGAATAATAGAAAACAGAATTAAAAGAGAGAGAGAGGAACTTACCTGGGAAGCCCACCTGGCCTGGCACTGTAGCCGCCCAGCTGGGCAAAGCCAGCCCAGCCCATCTCCACCTCCCCTGTCGTCTTCCTCCTCTTGCCAGGAGGACGAAGGGCGCGTGGCCACCGCTCGCGAGCACGCGCCTCGCCAGCTCCTGCTTGCCGCCGACGCCCTGGACGCGATGTACGACGCCACGCACACCCCCCCCCGACCCTCTCGTCCTCTCCCCTCTCTCCCTAGATCTCTTTCCCCTCCCCTGCTCTCTCTCTCTCACCCGCGCCGAGCGCCATCATCGCCGCCGCTTGCTGCTGCCACGGCCACCGCCACTGACTCGCCCCCTCCCCATAACCACAAGCTCCGTATGCTCGCGCTGAAGCTCTTAGGCGAGCCGCCCGACGCCGGAAGCCCTGGATGCCGCCTGCACCGCCATTCCCCTCCTCGGGCACCCGAGATCGCCGCCGTGATTTCATCGCCTCCGAGCCGCCCCAAGCACGCTGAGCTCCTCAACGACCTCCCAGTGAGCTCCGACGCATTCCCCCTCTCTTTCCTGCGTCTTCCCCGACCTCTAGTCGCGGTTCCGTCAAGGCCGATACTCACCGCCGCCTGAGCTCAACGTCGGCGTGGCTCCGGTGACCAATTGGTCCCGGGCGTGCGTACGTTACGCTTAGGGCATCGCGTGCTGCATCTTCAGCATGCTAGCTCGCTCGCTTGGGCACCGTAGCCGCGTCCCCGCACCTGCCCGAGCTCCGGCCGCCGCCACGAGCTCCGCTTCGGCGAGCTCCGGCAGCCCCCGCCTCTCCCACTTACTCCAGATGACGCGGACGAGGCTCAGCTCCTCGCCCGTGGTCCCCGTTGCTCGAATGGTCGCCGGAGGATGAAACCCGAGCGCCTCCGCCGTACCTGGCCTCGCCGGCGACGAGCCGCGGGTCAACTCCGGTGAGTTTGACCAGGGTTGACCACGGTTTGACCTCCCCTGACATGTGGGCCCAGGCCCGTGTCTAATTGTTATTAGCTTAATTAGTGGTTAATTAACCTATTCAACCCCCGGAGTCACTGACATGTGGGCCATGCCCCACTGACCCTTTTAGTTAGGATTAAATTAGCACTAACAGTCTCTATTAATTAACCCAGTCACTGACGTGCGGGTCCCACCGGTCAGTTTGACCTGGACCTGGCGTGTTGACCTGCTGACGTCACTCAGATGTCATGCTGACGCAATATTTCATTTTCTGGTATTAGTTAATTCTAAATATTTAGAAAATCCAGAAAATTGTGCAAACTTCTAAAAATCATATAAAATCAACCGTAACTCCAAATGAAATAAGTTATATATGAAAAATTATCAGAAAAATTCAAGGAATCCAGCTGTACCATTTTCATGCATGTTTGAACAATGTTTGTCCTCTGTTTTGGACAAAACAAATAAAGGACATTTAAATAATCATATATGAAGTTGGATTTTGAATCATGTATTCAAACCAACTTCATTTAAATCATAGCCAGATGCATTAGCTCAAATCACAGCATATTGCCATGTCATGATCAAGCATCATATTGTGGCATTGCATTGATTGTGTTCTTTCTCAGTTGCCGGTGTTTGTCCCCTCTAGATAGACGTGGTTCCGACGATGTGATCGTTGACACTGATGAAGACTCAATGTTATCTTAAGAAGTGCCAGGCAAGCAAAACCCCCTTGTTCATTCCGATACAATCCCACTCTCTCGCTCCTGCTCTCTTTTACTGCATTAAGACAACAACGATTCAACTGTTACTTGCTGCGGTAGTTGAACCCCTTTATCCTTTGCATGACCTGTCATTGCCACAGTAATTAGATGAAACCCACTAGCATGAGTAGGAGTTGTTTGAGCCCTGATGTGCCTACTCATTTATGTTTGTTTGTCATGCCTGCTACTGCTTAGAGTTGAGTCGGGTCTGATTCATCGGGAATGAATTGGAATGGTGTTGAACATGTCCTACTGTGTGTGAGCTAAGTGTGTGAACACGATTTGGTAAAGGTAGCGGTGAGAGGCCATGTAGGAGTACATGGTGGGTTGTCTCATTGTAGCCGTCCTCAGGAACTGAGTTCTGTGTTTGTGATCCATGAAACAGTTACTACCACGCATTGGGCCCGAAACCAATGGACCCTCTCGGCTTCTTGATCACCCTTGTCCTCTGTCCAGGAGTTGCAAAGTAGTTTCTGGTGTTTGTAGTATGCTGGGGGCCGCACGCAGCGCTGACCGTAGGGGTGGGCTGTGTTGCGGTAGGCACGTGGCCGGGCAGCCGGGCGCCCGTTTGGTGTCTCGGACCCTGTACACATCGTTTGGGGCTGTGAGCGAAACTCCGGCCGGATCTCCTCATGGATGGAACCCGAATAGGCGATAAACCTGGACTAGAGACTTGAGTGTTTAGGTAGGCCGTGGCCGACACCCTCGCTGGGCTTCCGCTTAAAGGTTGTCGAGTACATGTCGTGTAAACGGCGGTAAGTGGTGAGAGCGTGTGTGAAGAAGTACACCCCTGCAGGGTTAACATCATCTATTCGAATAGCCGTGTCCGCGGTAATGGACTTCTGGGTTGCCTATAACAGTTCATAGACAAGTGAAAGTGGATACTCTAAAATGCGCAAGATAAGCGTGAGTGCTATGGATGGCGTTCTCGTAGGGAGACGGGAGCGGATCCATAGTGGTGTATTGATATGGTGAATATGTGGACTCGTGTGCGCCACCTCATAAGAGTCGCTTGCAGTCGTAGTTCAGGATAGCCACCGAGTCAAAGCTGGCTTGCTGCAGTTAAAACTCCACCACCCTCTTTTGATACTGATGCATATGTAGATAGTTTTGATGTAAGTCTTGCTGGGTACATTTGTACTCACGTTTGTCTATTTTATGTTTTTGCAGAGAGACGTCAGTCTCGCTAGTAGTACCGCTTGGACTTCGATGTTTAGCTTGATACCTCAGCTACGATCTTGTGCCCTCGGCAAGATCTGGTAGATAGTCAGGCTTCTCAGCCTTTTTCATTTGTAGATGTCTGTACTCAGACATGTTAAGCTTCCGCATGTGTTTGACTTGTGTGCTCTGAATGTTGGGTCATGAGACCCATGTTTGTAATATCTCGCTCCTCGGAGCCTATTGAATAAATACTTTGAGTCATAGAGTTATGTTGTGATGCCATGTTGTATCTACTCATATCGGGCATGTTGTGTGTATGATTGAAATGCTTGGTATGGGTGGGATCCGACTATCTAGTTGTTTATCCTTGGCAGCCTATCATATGGGGAAATGTAGTCTAGTGCTTCTGAGTGATAGTAGTCCGCTACAGCTCGGTTCACCGGAGTCCTGCTAGCCCAGCACTACTGCTCGGAACACTTGACTGGCCGGCATGTGTTTCACGTCGTTCCTGTGTCTGTCCCTTCGGGGAAATGTCACGCGCTGTTATTCGGAGTCCTGCCTAGCCTGCTACAGCCCGGGTTACCGGAGTCCTGTTAGCCCAGTGCTACAGCCCGAATAAATACGTTGATGACCGACATGCTCGATGTGATTCATGTATGCCTGTCCTCATGGGTTAGTGCCGCTTTGGGTTCACGACTAGCCATGTCGGCCCGGGTTCTCTGTCATATGGATGCTAGCGACACTATCATATACGTGAGCCAAAAGGCGCAAACGGTCCCGGGCCAGGTAAGGTGGCACCCGTGGGAGTACCGTGCGTGAGGCCGCAAAGTGATATGATGTGTTACATGCTGGATCGGTGTGACTTAGGATCGGGGTCCTGACAGCGTTGGTATCAGAGCCTGACTGCCTGTAGGATTACCAAGCCAAACTGGTCGAAGTTGTGTCTAGAAATGCTTTAGTTATATAAGGGAATTGATTGTGGAAGGGAACGTAAGGCTCTTTTTACTCCTTATACCTCATGGCCTTCTGATCTGAGTCAACCTCTTCTCTTCTACGGGGATTAAGAACTAGGCTTCTCTTCTATCTCTCAGGATGACGTGTTACTACACCATAGTTGCCTAGGATTGTTGAGTTCAAGCCTCAGTTCGGTTCCTACTATTTCCATGTGTTCTTAGTTGATCTCAGAACATTGATATTGTGATGTTGAGTGGCTATGCCACCATTTTGTAGGATGTCTCAAATCATTTTGAGCATTTACAGCCGTTATGCTGTCCGAGTCATCCCAGGTTTCTAACTAGTCTGATGCATTTGCAAATCCTTTCCTTCCAGTCCCGATGTCCTTTTGGCCAGATTAAGCACACTAATCGGTCTGTTGAGGTACTCCGATGCCTTGACATATATGTTAGAGCTATTATGACCCTAGGTGTCTGAGGGAGTCATCTAGTAATCTAGCAATGCTATGTGTTCCCAGTGTGATGAATCTGGCCACCATTCTCGAAAGCATCCCATGATGCCATTTAGTAGTAGGTATTCTACTCCTGGGTTTCTGAACCTGAGATTCACCCTACCTCATGTTGATAGTATTTGCTAGTTCCCTTACGATATTAGTAACCTTTGCATTAGTCCTCGAGGTCCGTGGTATCTCCTTCTTCCAAATACCATGAACCATTAAGGCAGAAGTTCTTTGAACCAAAAGATCACAACCAGGGTGCTCTTGAGGAGTACTCCATTCATATTGTGACTCTGCCAGTTCTATCATCCTACATGGGTTATCCGGAAGAAATTTGTTGAACTCGTTTGACATACGAACCCATGAATCCACAACTCAGAAAGTTATTTGTTCCTTGAGTTGACCCTCCTCAGCTATATTCCGACCCTAGTCTATCAATTGATAGTTAGGAGTAATTGTGCATTCGTGTTATCGATGCTTATTATTCTTGTGGTCCGTCAAGCCATTCTAGTTCAGAATGACTAAGGAGAAACAAACTCCAGTACCTCGTCCATTTCTGGGATTGGGTCAAAGTAGTTGTATTCCGCAGAATGAATGCCAATCCAGTTTTTGTTCTGCTCTACCTTGGAGTGTTACCATCCTTATGTCAAGAGAGTCATGAGAATTGCACCATCTCTAATGAATTTTTGACGCAGTGATACTTCTTGCCATCATTTTTCTTTCCTCGGTCCCGTATTGTCACAACCGGAATGCCGTCGAGTGAACCATGATGTGTGAAATCAATACTCCTAGCAACCGTGTTGCCTGGTAGTTAATGGACAATATTCTCATTCTTAGCGTGTTGGTTATTAAATCATCATCCTAAGATTGAACGTGCTACCTAGTCCTTATTCTGGTGCACTCTTCGGTCAATGAGTGAGGATTATTCAATCCCTTGCTTATTTGATCATATCATCTTGCTATGAAAGGCAAGATTGATCTCAAGCCTAGAGACATATCGGTGGTTCGTGATTTTCGGAATATCTTCTCGGAAGTATTACCAGGTTGTCCCCAGACTGTTATGTTGAGCTCGTGATCAAGTTGGTTCCTTGTGAACCACCCTTTCTCCAAGAATCTGTGTTAGATATCCCTAAGCTAGTTGGTTGAGCTAGACAACAACTTGGAGAGTTGGAAGATAAAGCTTGTCTAACTTAGTTCATGTTAAGGGATATCTTTTGTGGTGTGTGTTGAAGAAAGATGATATCTTCAACAATTGGTCCTCGTGATCAGTTGTTGGATGTATTGTCTTGTCAAAACTTTGACTTGAGTATGGGCTATCGTCAAGTCAAATCAGAACCAACGATGTTCGTAATGTTGTCTTACTCGTGGTTGATCCCTCGAGCATACACCATTACATCTTTTGGTCTGACCAATGCTATCACCGTGTTCACATGATGGTGGAAGTCCAGTGATATGGAAATTCCGATGAGTTGTTGTTGAGCCCATCAGCAGCATTTTGTCTCCCCCATGATTCATGTTGAACATCTAAGTTAGTGTTAGAAACTTTGTAAGCATTGCTTTCGTGTTCCGTTCATGAAGCTTATGCTTGGATGGAAGAAGTGACTTCCTCGAATTCACATGCATTAGGTGTAAGTTGCCGCCGTGAGTTTGAGAAAGGTTTGTTTTGTTTCCTCTGGAATCATCTCAAATCAGTCATGCATACGTGCGAAGTATTCTATGGTTTGGTAGATTAATTACCTCCACTCCATATGTATTCCCTAGCACAGCAAGCCACTGATTGATTTGTTTAGGGAGAAGAAGTTCCTTCTTAAGAGCAAGACTTATGTAAGGACTTCGATGTCCTCGATGATGGTTCCCAACCAGAACCTGGTGGTGTTTTATTATAAGACTACCATGTGGTCATGCTTGTCTAGGACAACGTGTTCACATGTTTGTAGCATAACCAGCTCATGTTTTGGAGCTTGCTATCATAGTTCATATCCCGAGAATCTCGCAACGTCATCTCATCGAATTGTGTTGCAAACTTTCTTTTCCAGACAGGCTGTCTGAAATATTCCGTTACCAATCAGATCTGAATCTCAGGCAGATATGATGGTTGGCACTTTCTCCAAGATCTATTATTTAGGTCCCGACAAGGTTGATGTCTGGCCGACACACCTAGCCGGAAGATCTATCATTGTAGTATCTTGATTGAGCTATTTGACATCTTCTCCATGAGGATCTCGTGCGACTTATTCCAGGAGTTGCTTCCTAGGGATTCTTGTGCTCCTAGATTCTTCGATTAAGCTATAACCATTCAAACGGTGGAATCACCCTCGTTGAGTTATTCCCAGTTACCAGAGTCATTTCCAGCATTTGCATCTTGTTCCCAGCTTGCACCTCAGCAAGTACTGTTTAGGATCATTTTCAAAAGTGGTCATGTCATGGTCCCATCCATTTCCGGTGATAAGCAAAAGTCATCCATTGCGTTGACTTCAACAAGGTAGTTCACATCATCCATCCTAGTCCGGGTACGCCATTTCTTCGAGCTTCGTTAAACGATCATTCGTAAATTGCCTTAGGCCGGTATAAAGAGTTGCAATGATTTTTGAATCAAAAGTAATTCTTTTTGCCACTTAAGGGAGTATTTCTGCGAGTCATCTTCCTTAAGATGTCTCGTTGTGGTATCATGGCAACCCAACTCCTCGCTACGCCGACACCGATCACCACCTCCTAGGCGTGGAGATTCCGCTACTTATTTAAACCTTGTCATATGCTCATTTTCCATCAATCTTGATGTGTGTATCGTGTCTCATCTCGACAGGTGTCACTATGTCTCGTTCTGTGAGTTGGTCGTCGGTTGCTCGATCTTCGAGGAGACCGACTCCTCTAGATTCTCCTTTCTCTTCTCGTTGTCATGTTGAATGAAGATCTCGAACGCAAAGACGTCAAGATCAATATGATGCAATGAAGCTACTTCTTCGAGAAGGGCAGTTGGACTAAGAAGATTGTGGAAGCTTGCGACCCCTCTGTCTTCTTAACTCACGTCTTGAATCTCGGGACGAGATTCTTGTTTAGTGGGGGTGAGTTGTCACAGCCCCAGTTCAGGCCTTGCTTGTCTTTGCATCTGCATTCTTGCATCATGATTTAAATTCCATTTAAATTTGAAATGGGGATGACAAACCCTAGCACCAAATGGAATGCAATTAGGATCAAATAAAAATATTTTCAATAATCCCAAATGCCCTTTAGAAAAGCTCATGATTTTTGTTAAAGGTGAAAACCTCTGCCAAAGGTCATGCACATATTTCTAGGCCATTCTGGATTTTTGAATTAAATCATATACTATTTGAATTTGGGCATTTAAATGCTATAAAATATTTTAAATGCTCAGATAATCATGAACTAAAATCCTCACTGTTGGAAATATTCCAAACAGTAGCTTTGAGCAGTTTCATGATTTATGGGTTAGTTTTAGTATTTTAATAAAAGCCTAAAGACTACAGAATAATAGAAAACAGAATTAAAAGAGAGAGAGAGGAACTTACCTGGGAAGCCCACCTGGCCTGGCACTGTAGCCGCCCAGCTGGGCAAAGCCAGCCCAGCCCATCTCCACCTCCCCTGTCGTCTTCCTCCTCTTGCCAGGAGGACGAAGGGCGCGTGGCCACCGCTTGCGAGCACGCGCCTCGCCAGCTCCTGCTTGCCGCCGACGCCCTAGACGCGTTGTATGACGCCACGCACACCCCCCCGACCCTCTCGTCCTCTCCCCTCTCTCCCTGGATCTCTTTCCCATCCCTGCTCTCTCTCTCACCCGCGCCGAGCGCCATCATCACCGCCGCTTGCTGCTGCCACGGCCACCGCCGCTGACTCGCCCCCTCCCCATAACCACAAGCTCCGTATGCTCGCGCTGAAGCTCTTAGGCGAGCCGCCCGACGCCGGAAGCCCTGGATGCCGCCTGCACCGCCGTTTCCCTCCTCGGGCACCCGAGATCGCCACCGTGATTTCGTCGCCTCCGAGCCGCCCCAAGCACGCTGAGCTCCTCAACGACCTCCCAGTGAGCTCCGACGCATTCCCCCTCTCTTTCCCGCGTCTTCCCCGGCCTCTAGCCGCGGTTCCGTCAAGGCCGATACTCACCGCCGCCTGAGCTCAACGTCGGCGTGGCTCTGGTGACCAATTGGTCCCGGGCGTGCGTATGTTACGCTCAGGGCATTGCGTGCTGCATCTTCAGCATGCTAGCTCGCTCGCTTGGGCACCGTAGCCGCGTCCCCGCACCTGCCCGAGCTCCGGCCGCCGCCCCGAGCTCCGCTCCGGCGAGCTCCGGCCGCCCCCGCCTCTCCCACTTACTCCAGATGACGCGGACGAGGCTCAACTCCTCGCCCGTGGTCCCCGTTGCTCGAATGGTCGCCGGAGGATGAAACCCGAGCGCCTCCGCCGTCCCTGGCCTCGCCGGCGACGAGCCGCGGGTCAACTCCGGTGAGTTTGACCAGGGTTGACCACGGTTTGACCTCCCCTGACATGTGGGCCCAGGCCCGTGTATAATTGTTATTAGCTTAATTAGTGGTTAATTAACCTATTTAACCCCCGGAGTCACTGACATGTGGGCCATGCCCCACTGACCCTTTTAGTTAGGATTAAATTAGCACTAACAGTCTCTGTTAATTAACCCAGTCACTGACGTGCGGGTCCCACCGGTCAGTTTGACCTGGACCTGGCGTGTTGACCTGCTGACGTCACTCAGATGTCATGCTGACGCAATATTTCATTTTCTGGTATTAGTTAATTCTAAATATTTAGAAAATCCAGAAAATTGTGCAAACTTCTAAAAATCATATAAAATCAACCGTAACTCCAAATGAAATAAGTTATATATGAAAAATTATCAGAAAAATTCAAGGAATCCATCTGCACCATTTTCATGCATGTTTGAACAATGTTTATCCTCTGTTTTGGACAAAACAAATAAAGGACATTTAAATAATCATATATGAAGTTGGATTTTGAATCATGTATTCAAACCAACTTCATTTAAATCATAGCCAGATGCATTAGCTCAAATCACAGCATATTGCCATGTCATGATCATGCATCATATTGTGGCATTGCATTGATTGTGTTCTTTCTCAGTTGCCGGTGTTTGTCCCCTCTCGATAGACGTGGTTCCGACGATGTGATCGTTGACACTGATGAAGACTCAATGTTATCTTCAGAAGTGCCAGGCAAGCAAAACCCCCTTGTTCATTCCGATACAATCCCACTCTCTCGCTCCTGCTCTCTTTTACTGCATTAAGACAACAACGATTCAACTGTTACTTGCTGCGCTAGTTGAACCCCTTTATCCTTTGCATGACCTGTCATTGCCACAGTAATTAGATGAAACCCACTAGCATGAGTAGGAGTTGTTTGAGCCCTGATGTGCCTACTCATTTATGTTTGTTTGTCATGCCTGCTACTGCTTAGAGTTGAGTCGGGTCTGATTCATCGGGAATGAATTGGAATGGTGTTGAACATGTCCTACTGTGTGTGAGCTAAGTGTGTGAACACGATTTGGTAAAGGTAGCGGTGAGAGGCCATGTAGGAGTACATGGTGGGTTGTCTCATTGTAGCCGTCCTCAGGAACTGAGTTCTGTGTTTGTGATCCATGAAACAGTTACTACCACGCATTGGGCCCGAAACCAATGGACCCTCTCGGCTTCTTGATCACCCTTGTCCTCTGTCCAGGAGTTGCAAAGTAGTTTCTGGTGTTTGTAGTATGCTGGGGGCCGCACGTAGCGCTGACCGTAGGGGTGGGCTGTGTTGCGGTAGGCACGTGGCCGGGCAGCCGGGCGCCCGTTTGGTGTCTCGGACCCTGTACACATCGTTTGGGGCTGTGAGCGAAACTCCGGCCGGATCTCCTCATGGATGGAACCCGAATAGGCGATAAACCTGGACTAGAGACTTGAGTGTTTAGGTAGGCCGTGGCCGACACCCTCACTGGGCTTCCGCTTGAAGGTTGTCGAGTACATGTCGTGTAAACGGCGGTAAGTGGTGAGAGCGTGTGTGAAGAAGTACACCCCTGCAGGGTTAACATCATCTTTTCGAATAGCCGTGTCCGCGGTAATGGACTTCTGGGTTGCCTATAACAGTTCATAGACAAGTGAAAGTGGATACTCTAAAATGCGCAAGATAAGCGTGAGTGCTATGGATGGCGTTCTCGTAGGGAGACGGGAGTGGATCCATAGTGGTGTATTGATATGGTGAATATGTGGACTCGTGTGCGCCACCTCAAAAGAGTCGCTTGCAGTCGTAGTTCAGGATAGCCACCGAGTCAAAGCTGGCTTGCTGCAGTTAAAACTCCACCACCCTCTTTTGATACTGATGCATATGTAGATAGTTCTGATGTAAGTCTTGCTGGGTACATTTGTACTCATGTTTGTCTATTTTATGTTTTTGCAGAGAGACGTCAGTCTCGCTAGTAGTACCGCTTGGACTTCGACGTTTAGCTTGATACCTCAGCTATGATCTTGTGCCCTCGGCAAGATCTGGTAGATAGTCAGGCTTCTCAGCCTTTTTCATTTGTAGATGTCTGTACTCAGACATGTTAAGCTTCCGCATGTGTTTGACTTGTATGCTCTGAATGTTGGGTCATGAGACCCATGTTTGTAATATCTCGCTCCTCGGAGCCTATTGAATAAATACTTTGAGTCGTAGAGTTATGTTGTGATGCCATGTTGTATCTACTCATATCGGGCATGTTGTGTGTATGATTGAAATGCTTGGTATGGGTGGGATCCGACTATCTAGTTGTTTATCCTTGGCAGCCTATCATATGGGGAAATGTAGTCTAGTGCTTCTGAGCGATAGTAGTCCGCTACAGCCCGGTTCACCGGAGTCCTGCTAGCCCAGCACTACTGCTCGGAACACTTGACTGGCCGGCATGTGTTTCACGTCGTTCCTGTGTCTGTCCCTTCGGGGAAATGTCACGCGCTGTTATTCGGAGTCCTGCCTAGCCTGCTACAGCCCGGGTTACCGGAGTCCTGTTAGCCCAGTGCTACAGCCCGAATAAATACGTTGATGACCGACATGCTCGATGTGATTCATGTATGCCTGTCCTCATGGGTTAGTGCCGCTTTGGGTTCACGACTAGCCATGTCGGCCCGGGTTCTCTGTCATATGGATGCTAGCGACACTATCATATACGTGAGCCAAAAGGCGCAAACGGTCCCGGGCCAGGTAAGGTGGCACCCGTGGGAGTACCGTGCGTGAGGCCGCAAAGTGATATGATGTGTTACATGCTGGATCGGTGTGACTTAGGATCGGGGTCCTGACAATGGAGCACCAGCACTCTTGCTAATAACAGTGCCACCGCACTCTGCGTGCCGTCCCTCGATCATCTTCGGCTCTACCTTAAAGGTCTTGAGCCATAATCCGAAGTGAGGAGTAACACGGAGGAACGCTTCACACACGACGATGAATGAGGAAATATGGAGGATGGACTCCGAAGCTAAGTCGTGGAATTCCAGCCCATAATAGAACATCAGCCCCCTCACGAAGGGATCCATTGGGAAGCCAAACCCCCGAAGGATGTGAGACACGAACACCATGCTCTCACCAGGCTGGGGACTGGGAATGGCCTGCCCTTGAGCAGGCAACCTGTGCGAAATTTCGCCGGTCAAGAACTTGGCCTCTCTCAGCTTTAGCACGTCCTCCTCCATGACGGAGGAGGGCATCCATCGGCCTCGAAGGTCGGAACCGGACATTGTCGAAGGTCCGAAGCGTCTGGAATCTGGAGCCTAGGGTGTTGGAACTCGAGGCGACGGGCGAACTCGTTTGAGATTGACAAGGAGTAAGGCCTTGGTCTCTTTATAAGAGGTTGTATACCAAGGGCCCTCCCCATAACCGTTTGGGACTCGCCTTTAATTGAGAAAACATGCTAAACGGGCACAATTGGGTTACCCACGTCCGTATTGATGAGAATCCCGTAAATAAAGGGGACACGATCTCTGCTTTGACAAGACGTGCCA
Source organism: Aegilops umbellulata (assembly GCA_032464435.1). Lineage (NCBI taxonomy): Eukaryota > Viridiplantae > Streptophyta > Magnoliopsida > Poales > Poaceae > Aegilops > Aegilops umbellulata. The sequence goes on from CP136060.1 coordinate 230,901,895, forward strand.
AGGAAACCGCCTCGCAAAACGCGCTGAGGTGGGGAAGTAAAAACGATTCGGATAAAGGCTTGGCCGTAGTGTGATGTCACGCTACGGAATACGTCAGCATATTAGATTTGTGTTAATATTATTCTCTCTATGGCAATATGTGGAAACTTATTTTGCAGAGTCGGACACTACCCTTAGTGTTTACAATCTTTTATGAAGTACATGGAGGAGGAACCCGCCTTGCAATGCCGAAGACAATCTGCGCGCCGGACTCGTCGTCATTGAAGCCTGGTTCAGGGGCTACTAAGGGAGTCCTGGATTAGGGGGTGTTCGGATAGCCGAACTATACCTTCAGCCGGACTCCTGGACTATGAAGATACAAGATTGAAGACTTCGTCCCGTGTCAGGATGGGACTTTCCTTGGCGTGGAAGGCAAGCTTGGCGAAGCGGATATTCATATCTCCTACCATTGTAACCGATTTTGTGTAACCCTAACCCTCTCCGGTGTCTATATAAACCGGTGGGTTTTAGTCCGTAGGACGAATCCCAACATACAACAATCATACCATAGGCTAGCTTCTAGGGTTTAGCCTCCTTGATCTTGTGGTAGATCTACTCTTGTACTACCCATATCATCAATATTAATCAAACAGGACGTACGGTTTTACCTCCATCAAGAGGGCCCGAACCTAGGTAAAACATTGTGTCCCTTGTCTCCTGTTACCATCCGCCTAGACGCATAGTTCGGGACCCCCTACCCGAGATCCACCGGTTTTGACACCGACAGTCACCATATAGATTCTTGTGGTGATCATACGGTATCTAGCTCACGATACGTCTCCATATTTTCTTGATGACACTGACGGACTTTGCATTTGATGCGTGCTCCGTATTTTGTTGACGACACTTACAGTCATTGTATTTGAAGCGAAAGCATGATATGGTCACTGGACTTCAGAATAAGCTCATCAAGGTCACCACATACATTTTGTCGTGCTAACCAACATGTGGTTGGATGGTTAGGAGGACAGTGGTTTCTTGAGCCCACCAGGGTTAAAGTCCAGGTGCTCACATTTATCTTGGGTTAATTTCAGTATTTCCCGGTGATGTGCGTTCAGTGGGAGGAGACGTTCCACTCGACTACGAGGCACCTACGGTGAATTCGTAAGATCTCAAGATCATATGTTGGCCCACTCTCTCGAAGGTGCTCATAGGGGTAGGGTTTGCGTGTGTGCGCTTATAGCGGTGAGAGATTGCGCGTACATGTGAGCCCTTGTGTCTGTGCCATGTTAAAAAAATACATGCCATGATTATACGGTCACTAGCTCACCCGTACAACTCCGTATTTTGTTGATGACATAATCAATTGACCAGTCAAACGTTCCACGTGGTGCAACTAGTGTCGCACCATCGGGGAGCGTAACCGTGGGGCCCACCTGTTAGCCCGTATATGAAAGAAAGAAATGGTAGTTTGAGTCTGTACTGTGTTAATAAAATACGGAGTACATTTTAGGGTGATCATACGGTCACTGGCTCACCATACAACTCCGTAATTTGTTGACGACATGATCAATTGACCAGTCAAATGGTCCACATTCAACAGCGCACATTACCATAGGGCCCACCCGTCAGCGCATATATGAAGGACATAAATGGTAATAAATTAGTGGTAGGTGGGTACTCGAAGTCGTGAGACCTCTGGTTGGCAGTCGCCGGCAGTGGGGGCGCGTTGATTGGGCGGTGGGGTGGGGATCGCCAAAAAAAAGCTCAGCGCGGGGGGGGGGGGGGGCTAGAGGGATGGCCGGTGCAGCGGCGGAGCGGCGGTGAGGAGTGGTTTCGGGGCAGGCGGGGCGACGTGGCGGCGCGGGCCGGCCGCGGAGGGCGGGGGCGGCGGTTCGGCCGGTGGTGGCTGGCGGCTCGGGGGGGTGGAGTTTGATGATAAACCGTAGGCCCTTGATTTCGTATCCAACGGCTGGAAAATCTAATGACCAGAGATGAAAAAGTCAGCCGACTGACGTGTAGCGTCACCCCGCATGTACACATGCACACATGCAAGACACGCATGCATGAAGGCATGCAACACTGTCACATACACATAACAAACACACGCACGCATGCAGGTGTAGCGACCCGACCTCAGACGATCAAGTCTCTATGCTTAAGTGTCATCCCTTGATCGGTATCCTGACACACACAGTACTCAAGGATTTATAAGAGAGATAAATCACATGTATAAAGTAACGTAAATACTATTAGCTCAATCCAAAATAGCGTAAGTAACAACAAGGTTGTGGATTCCCATCAACACCAATGCCAAAGTTGAGTGTAGAAATCGTAACCCTAACGTATCACTTACAAGTCGTAAGATTCCTGCAACATGAGACGTTGCAGCCACAAAGGGTCAGTACATTGAATGTACTGGCAAATTCACACCATAGGATAAAGATGAATAAAGGCTATCACTACATGCATATTTGGCTGGTGGAAAAGCTCTATGGTTATAATGTTTTTGCGACAAGCCAATTTTTCCCTACTGCAAAGGAATAGATTCTAATTTAACTATCATGGTAGTTGAAACATCATTGAGAAGGTTCCTCCAACTCAATCCCAATTAAAGTAGTTATCAGCACATCAATATTAATTTAGAGTGATGAGATACTTAGGATACTCCAAGTACTAGATACTCAAGATTGTCCACAACCGGGGACACGGCTAACCATGATTAGATTGTACACTCTGTAGAGGTTTGCACACTTTACCCCACAAGACTCAATCCCCTCCGTTGTATTTCTCGCACTACATGGTGTTTGAGAAACGGATGACCGAGACACAGTATTTCAGAAACATTAACTCTCTACTCCGGGCAGACCATACCAAACCTACAACCCTCTACCTGCTGATCCACCTCATCAAGAGCTTCACATAACTTACTCAACTATGCTAGAGCCCATAATAGCTTGTGGCTACACACGGAAGTTTCTAGCATGAAAATATCTCAGTTCCCTTTGAGTCTGGGTGGCGGTCCATAGGAAAATCTCGCGGAACCCCGCGATTTCCCAAAATACAGGCAACACTGGGTTCTCTAGGTGCCTCAATCCACCCAGATGTGTATTTAAGTTGCCACCTTAAGTTGAACCATTAATTAACAATCTCACAGCTGTCATGGATTTCACTCACCCAAACCACGTCTACGAGCATAGCATAGCAATATAAGAAATACATAGAAGTAACTCCCAAGGGTTTGAATATAATAGGGCAATATTTTCTACCTCATCACCTACTTCCCAACCCACATGTTAATGACATCCTAATCATGCAATGTTTGAGGATTGAAACTAATGCATAAAAACTGGGTATGAAAGGGATATGATCAAAGTGTGAACTTGCCTGCAATGTTGATGAAGATGATTCGCACTCATAACTCTTGATAGTTCTACTCGTCACACTCCGTTCAATCTATCATAGGCAAGCAATAGTAACCACACATAAGCAATCACTCAAAACATTGGGAAGAATGAAGAAGACAGTTCGGAAAACATCAAACCAAGCAAATAACACTTGCAACATAAAACAATTTCTAATAGTACCAAAATTATGTGAATTTGGCCTTATCAGAAAGTTTAGGTCAAGAGCTTTGATTTGCAAAAAGAATCAACTAAATCGGAGCTACGAAACTCAAGTTACGATCAACCGAAGTTTGAATTCAAATCTGGTCTAATTCAAATTTTAAACTTTCAAAAACATGTTCGAGTTGGATTACTGGATAGAGGGGATCATAACGAAGACGTGGGCGTTGGTTTTGTTGAATTTGGATAAACGAGCGAAAAGTAGTGCTCGATTGAAGTACATGGACTAATCTGTGAAGAAAAATTATCACGAATAGGTCCCTGGCCGAAATTAAAAAGAAAAAGAAAAAAACTATCGAGCGAACGCTCGCTAACAGAACCTATGTGATGAAACCGTTCGTTCTGGAGAACTACCAGATGAACGTTCACTGGATAACAGAAAACGGTTCGAAAAAGAAGAAAAAAACAAACGTGAACTAATCCTAGCCCTAGATCTATGATCTAACGGACAAGGGAGTGAGGCGGCGGTTACCGCGGCGTGGAGGTCGCTGGCGGCGGCGGTTCAGACATCAACGGGGCGGCGGCTCCGGTGGGTCTCCGGCGGCGGCGAGGGCGTCAGGGCGCTCGGTGTGGCGCGGCGGTGAGGATGGAGTGGGCGACGTCGGTCAGGAGTGGCAGGGTGTAGCGGGGCGACGGCAGCGGCAACTCCGGCGAGGGCGTGGCGGTGGCTCCGGTTTCAAGGGAAACGGGGGCCGGGGTGCTCCGTTTATATAGGAGGGGAGGAGGAGAAGACTTGGAGGAGGGGCGAGGCGAGGCGGTGGAGAAGTCTGGCGAGGACACGGCAGCAACGGCGGTGACGTGCTGGAGTTGGTCTCCGACCGAGGGTCGGGGACGACCGGAGATGGGCTGGGTCGCGGCCTGCGGCGGAAAAGCGCACGGGGAAGTGGGCTGCGGGGAGGCGCGGCTGGCTGGGCCGCCGAGGAGCTGGGCCGGCCCAGTCGGCGGGAATATTTTTTTAAAAAAAAATCCAGACAACAAAAATAAATAAATAAAAATAAATAAAATTTTTATATAGGCATATAATATATCAAAATTTTGAGAAAAAGATTTCCTACAAGCTGAACATTTTTGTAAAGTCAAATAAAATCAAGAAAAATTAAAATAATTCAAAGAGTGCTACTACCCTACTAAAATCCAATAAAAATCATTTTTAAAATACCAAAATTAATTCAAATTCATTTCTCTCCAATTTTCTGATGTAGGGAATCATGTTACCCTATTTTCCATATATTTTATTTTTGGAGAAAATAATTTGAATAAAACTAAAATAACTCCAAATTGAAAATAAATTCAAAGAACTTTGAATTTAATTCTTTGAAACTCCCAACTCATATTTCATATAATTTGAAGAAGTCATTTTATCTTCTCTCGTGAAAATCATTGAGTTGCATAAAGTTTCAGAATTGGAAATATTTTCAAAAGAAATTCAAATATTTTCCACACCCCTTGTCATTTAAATAAATGGAAGAAGTCATGTCATCTTCTCTCCAGGGTTTTGTGGTGAAAAGAATTTGAATTCACGGAGATCATAAAATGCAAAATGAAAGTTTGGGAAAGTCCTTTTATTCCCTCTCGTTTAACTTTCAAAAAGTTTCGAATTTCACTCAATCAATCACACAACAATCAAACAACCAGTCAAATCTATCTGTTTATTATAACATTCCAAAATTTAGAATTTTGGGACGTTACAAACCTACCACCCTTAAAATGAATCTTGTCTTGAGATTCGGAGAGGCTAGAAAGAAATAGGTTAGGTTTGGGGTCTTCTCCAAAATCCATCGATCACCTTCGGGGTCTCGAGTGCTACCACCCTTAGAAGCATGGTTACGGTTCCATCAAAACTTATATACTCCATCCTTACTCTTGACAGTGTCAGTCTTCTCAGATTCTCAGGAAAATTCCTTCTCTGGATCTTCCGGTAGTGGCATAACCTTTTCCTCAATTCTTCTGTCCTTTCCTCTTGGTAAGGTTATTCCGAGACTGGGTCTTCTTAGCTGACGGGTCTGGCGCCAAGACTAAACAACTATCGATATCTCATGGTGGTCAACCATTTATGGTTTCTCCTGCACGAACTGGGTCTAGTTGATCCTCACCGTATAACCTGCGGTTGGCAAAAGCTGCCTTGTACAAGGGTAAAAATTCTTGTACCATTCTAAGGTTTAAACAGGGTTTTGATCGTCGTCTCTTTACTATAGCTAAGTCACTCAGATTTACCATCCGACATAGCAAGGCGAATAATAAGAGTAAGTCGGTATGGTGATCAATCCATCCCGCACCCAAATCATTACCTTGTATACGGCTTAGCGAATCTCGCATTCTAACACTCGGTCATCCTCACAAGCATTCCAGAATTTCTCTTGTCGATGAACCAAGTTTGGATGAATCCATTGATTCTGCAAGCCAAACAATCATCTATCATTTCTTCACAACTCTCAGGTTTTGCGTAACTCCTATAAGATCGTCTATCGATAAAATCGTAACTTCTTCCAGGGTTTTTCCTTCAGCAAGAATGTGCTTGCTTCCTGGCAGGTCCTGGGGCCTGTGGGTTATGACCCATCTCATCACTTGTAGTCCTTGAACTTATCATCGGGCAACTGATCATTATTCCAGCTTCCTAGTATTCTTAAATCCATCCAATTGTATTGTCTTCCTTCCTTCTATTGGCACCAAACTAGGACATGATTAGTCAGACTCATCATGGAATTTCCATTGATCCATATTTCCAACATCATGCCTCCTTTCTATCCAATAGCAATTCATCTCTTCATTCTCGTGGGATATCCCACATACCGAGATAAAAACTTATACTTATGAAGTCCATACTCCACTTCATGGAACATCATTATCCTTTCCAGGGTTAAACGTCCTTACAGGGGAATATTGGCCATTTCTGCATGGCACTTCTTCAACCGGTGAAACGTGAAACACATCATGAACCCCTGACAGTCATTCGAGTGACTCCAACTTGTTGTCCACTTCTCCCATACACTCCAAAACTCGACATGGTCCTACAAATCTCGGGGCTAACTTTCCCTTAACTCCAAATCGTTTAACTCCTCGCAGAGGGACACACGAAGACATGCTATGTCTCCAATTTCATAGACTACCTCCTTGCATTTTTGAGTCTGCATAACTCTTCTGCCTGGACTGAGCTACCTTCAGTCTATCTCGAATCAACTTAGCATTCTCTTCTGACTCCTTGATCACATTTGGTCCAAACAACTGACAGTCTCCAACTTCATCCCACATCCATGGTGTTTGGCTCCTTCTCCCATACAAACCTTTAAAAGGGGCCATCTTCAAACTGGCTTGGTAACTGTCGTTATATGAGAACTCCGTGTAAGGTAGATTATCATCCCTACTAGATCCATAATATAGCACACACGCTCTCAACATGTCCTCCAGAATCTGATTGACTCTCTCGGTCTATCCATCTGTCTGCGGATGAAAGGCTGTACTAAACTCTAGCCTAGTACCCAAAGTCGGGTGCAGCTGATTCCAAAACTTTGAGGTAAACTGTGTTCCTCTATCTGATACGATGGTCCTCGGAACTCCATGCAGACATACGATCCTGGTCAAATATATATTGGCCAATTTCACACTTGTATAGGTGGTTTTCACTGGGATAAAGTGAGCCACTTTGGTCAAGAGAATCAACTACTACCCAGATAGAATCATATCCCGTTCGGGTTCTTGGAAATCCGGTAACGAAATCCATGCCAAGCTTATCCCACTTCCATTCGGGTATCGGCATAGGCTGTAGTAATCCTGCTGGCTTCTGATGCTCTGCTTTTACTCTCTCTGGCTTACATCACCTACGATTACATACTCTGCAATATCCTTCTCAGTCCACCAGAAACGCTGCTTCAAATCCAAATACATCTTGGTGTTTCCAGGGCGAATCGAGTATGGTGAGTCATGAGCCTCCTGAAGTATTTACCTCCTGATCTTTGCATTATTGGGCACATATACACGGTCCTTGAACCATAAGGTGTCGTGCTCATCCTTATAAAAACCTTTGGCCTTTCCTTTGCTCATCCTCTCTTTTACCTCAGCAATCTCTTTGTCATCCTTCTGAGCTTCACGGATCTTTCCCAACAATGTAGACTGAACTTCCATTGCTCCAGCAAAACCTTTAGGAACAATCTCCAACCGAAGTTCCCTGAGATCCTCGGCTAACTCCCTTAGTAATCCTCCGATTATGAGGGTATTCGTCCTTGTTTTGTTTATGGTTGTGTCCTATTCCTCCATAAAGCTTGTATGCACAAGGTTTCTTCATATCCTTTCCATAAGGCCTCAATTTCTGGGACACAAGCCGAGATTTTAGCAGAGTCAACTTAAATTATTTCCAAGTGGTTACTCCTTGCCATCCATTGATGGTTGGGTACATCCTCTACCAGGTAGTGGCACCTCTTTCAAAGCACTTAAGAGCATGCTGGGTCATATCCTTTCTGGCTATAGGGTTATTCTCCATGTGATCCTCCATGTTCTGAATCCATCGGTATGTCTCCAATTGACTTATCGGTCCAGGAGACATGAGTTCATCTCCATTCATCCTCTATTGGGTCCATGGGTGTGGGGTGGGATAACAGAGGTGGGGAGGGACGCACACAATACAAACAAAAGTTTTGAAAAGGCAAATTTTATTTGTGGCTGTCGGAAAAACATCAAACAATTGACAGCGCACAAACGTCGCATCTAACGTAGGTATATAACAGGGGTTTGGTCTTCTAATGGTCAATAAATCTTCAAAGTCATCAAACTCTTCAAGTCTTGTTCATGTCTCCGATGGCTTGTTCCGATCATGCTTGTCCTTCTAAAAATTCTTTTGCTAGATCATCTCTGTTGACGTGAAATCTCTCGTGACGTCCTTTAAGAGTTGCGTTCCAAACTTATGTATTTCAACATCCTTGGCATGAACCATGATCCTACAATCCTTCAGTTCCTAGCGAATCTTTGATGTCTCAAGGTTTTGCTCCTCTAGCTTGGCTACTTTCAGATTCTGGGTCCCGAGTCCTTCGCGAAATGCTTCCTTATCAAATAATGCTTCCTGTAGGTTGATCTTAACTTCTTGATGTAACACTCCAGATCCTAGCGATACACCAGCTAAGGTTAAAACTTTATCCTTTGCTCATAGATGCTCCATCAGCCTTCTAGCATCCAATCCTTCCGATGAAATGCATGCTCATCTTAGCATGGCGACAATAGCATAAGCGGGCGATAACATCTTGGATAGCCGTATTCTGCTCTTGTTAATTCCATGAGCTATCATTCCATAGTTGATATCTCCTTCCTTAGGGTTTCTTGACAAAAACTTTGAGTCCTATGCTCCATGTTCCGGTCTTTCTCCGATACACCTTGATGTCGAGTAGTGACAGCTGCCATAGTCTGCCAAGTTCCATAAGGGTAACTTTCCTAGGTCATACCAATCTGGGAATTCTTCAGAGTCTCCAATTCTCCTAGTCTTCAGAGTCTTCAACAGTTGTAGTTTCCATTATCATAATGTATGGTAAAATCCTCTTCATTCTGTAGTGGTTGTGATTGTCTGATATCTTGTACTTCTTGGAGTGGTCTCATCAGTCGAATCTTCAAGTGGTCAAAAGGGGAAAGGGATATGGTCTCACTAACAGGGAATAGTTGAATAAGCTCAGAAGAGAGAAGAGGTAAAAGATCTTTTGAAAAGAAAGTTATAGATAAAATCTTTTCCTTTGGGCTTGTCAGTTTCTAGGGTCACGTCCTACAGTCAACATGTGCTCTGATACCATCTTGTAGCGACCCGACCTCAGACGGTCAAGTCTCTGTGCCTAAGTGTCAACCCTAGATCGGTATGCTGAGACACACAGTACTCGAGGATTTATAATAGAGGTAAATCACATGTATAAAGTAACGTAAATACTATTACCTCAATCCAAAATAGCGGAAGTAACAACAAGGTTGTGGATTGCCATAACCACCAACGGCAAAGTTGAGTGCAGAAATCGTAACTCTAACGTATCACTTACTCGTCGTAAGATTCCTGCAACATGAGACATTGCAGCCACAAAGGGTCAGTACATTGAATGTACTGGCAAATTCACACCATAGGATAAAGATGAATAAAGGCTATCACTACATGCATATTTGGCTGGTGGAAAAGCTCTATGGTTATAATGTTTTTGCGAAAAGCCAATTTTTCCCTACTGCAAAGGAATAGATTTTAATTTAACTATCATGGTAGTTGAAACATCATTGAGAAGGTCCCTCCAACTCGATCCCAACTAAAGTAGTTATCATCCCATCAATATTAATTTAGAGTGATGAGATACTTAGGATACTCCAAGTACAAGATACTCAAGATTGTCCATAACCGGGGACACGGCTAACCATGATTAGATTGTACACTCTGTAGAGGTTTGCGCACTTTTCCCCACAAGACTCGATCGCCTCCGTTGGATTTCTCGCACTACATGGTGTTTGAGAAACGGATGAACAAGACACAGTCTTTCAGAAACATTAACTCTCTACTCCGGGCAGACCATACCAAACCTACAACCCTCTACCTGTTGATCCACCTCTTCAAGAGCTTCACGTAACTTACTCAACTATGCTAGAGCCCATAGTAGCTCGTGGCTGCACACGGAAGTTTCTAGCATGAGAATATCTCAGTTCCCTTTGAGCCTGGGTGGCGGTCCATAGAAAAATCAAACGGAACCCCGGGATCTCCAAAAATACAGCCAACACTGGGTTCTCCAGGTGCCTCAATACAACCAGATGTGTATTTAAGTTGCCACCTTAAGTTGAACCATTAATTAACAATCTCACATCTGTCATGGATTTCACTCACCCAAACCACGTCTACGAGCATAGCATAGCAATATAAGCAATACGTAGAAGTAATTCCCAAGGGTTTGAATATAACAGGGCAATAGGTTCTACCTCATCATCTACTTCCCAACCCACATGTTAATGACATCCTAATCATGCAATGTTTGAGGATTGAAACTAATGCATAAAAACTGGGTATGAAACGGATATGATCAAAGTGTGAACTTGCCTGCAATGTTGATGAAGATGATTCGCACTCATAACTAATGATAGTTCTACTCATCACACTCCATTCAATCTATCGGAGGCAAGCAATAGTAACCACACATAAGCAATCACTCAAAAGATCGGGAAGAACGAAGAAGACAGTTTGGAAAACATCAAAACCAAGCAAATAACTCTTGCAACATAAAACAATTTCTAACAGTACCAAAATTATGTGAATTTGGCCTTATCAGAAAGTTTAGGTCAAGAGATTCGATTTGCAAAAACAATCAACTAAATCGGAGCTACGAAACTCAAGTTACGATCAACCGAAGTTTGAATTCAAATCTGGTCTAATTCAAATTTTAAACTTGCAAAAACATGTTTGAGTTGGATTACTACATAGAGGGGATCATAACGAAGACGTGGGCGTTGGTTTCGTTGAATTTGGATAAACGAGCTAAAAGTAGTGCTGGATTGAAGTACAAGGACTAATCTGTGAAGAAAAATTATCACGAATAGGTCCCTGGCCAAAATTAAAAGAAAAAGAAAAAACTATCGAGCGAACACTCGCTAACAGAACCTAAGTGATGAAACAGTTCGCTCCGGAGAACTAGCGGACGAACGTTCACTAGATAATAGAAAACGGTTCGAAAAAGAAGAAAAAAACAAACGTGAACTAATCCTAGCCCTAGATCTACGATCTAACGGACAAGGGAGTGAGGCGGTGGTTACCGCGGCGTGGAGGTCGCCAGCGACGGGGAAGACGGCGGCAGCGGTTCGGACGTCGACGGGGCGGCGGCTCCAGTGGGTCTCCGGCGGCGGCGAGGGCGTCACGGCGCTCGGCGCGGCGCAACGGTGAGGATGGAGTGGCACTACTAGGGAAAACCCTAGCAGTAGCGCTGGTTTTGTGCTCACTAGTTGCGCAGGTAGGCACGCTACTAATAAGGCGCTACATCTATTGCTTAGCAGTAACGCGTGCCCGCACGCGCTACTGCTAGGACAAATAGCTGCAGCGTTTGTTCACTCCCACGCTACTGCTAATGTAACTACTGGCAGCGTGTTTTCTCTCCATTGCTACTAGTATTCTTTTTATTTTTTTTTATTTTTAGTGTATTTATGCGCAATCGTACAAATATTGGTACAATACCAGTTATGAGGTTTACATCATTATGTCCATAACAGTGTGTCAAATGAAGGTGGATTAGGTTCAAGTGGAGGCAATATGTGGTGCATGTCAAAAGTATAGTACTAATCCAAACTTGATCTAGTTTGGACTAGTAGTACTTTCGATGTGCACCACATGTTGCCTCCACTTGAATCTAATCCGCCAGCACAAGCTATTTAATCATCATCATAGTCATTACCACCAACAGTATTTATTTAATCACCACTAACACTAGCTAATAATAATCATCATAGTCATTACCACCAACACTAGCTATTTTATCATCATAGTAATAGTGCAGCACATCATCATCCTCAAACTCATTTCTAGCTAGCTAATCTCTTAGGTAAAATGACATAAAACATCTGTATCTCTCCTCCTTGATCAAGTTGGAGCATGCAGATGAACCTGCCTCCTAATCGTGGGTAGCGCATCTGTTTGCTGCCCCCTAGTACTTCTCTGCGCTCCCCCATCACATATTTGGTCCAGTCTTGCACTATTAAGCATCCGTCGCTAATATTGAATGCACTAAAGTAATCTGTAGGATATGTTGGCCGTAAGCTAATAATACTCATGGTACCTTTAGTCTCGATCCCATAAGGCACAACATTCATCGGGAGTCCCTGTTGAAGAACATCGTATGGTAACATACTTAGCTATGAAGTTTAGCTTCAAAAATAATGCATGGAAAAGATGCACTAAGGACAAATAGTAAAAATCGTACCATCCTTCCTAAATAGATGTGACCGTAGTTCATTACGAACACTATTGGTCGCACGTTTTCAATACTAACATTTCTAAATGCAGGAAGAAAATTTGTCTTGACAGTATCAAGATCCGTAAGCCATGAAACATAATGACTTAGCTCCTCGCAGTTGAGTTCAGCCCCGGGATAGTAGTAGGTCCTGTCTACCAAGCGCTGGACATTTTGCTTGCACCGAAATAAACTGACAATACAAATTAGTTGTCAACTATTTTTGAATAAACAATATCAAAGACATAAATATGGTTGAGAAACATACATAATGGTATAACTGGAGGCGTCTGCACATCGACCCAGATGTCGGTATTACCTTCAATATCATCTTCCAGACGAATATCAAAGGTGATAACCATATCAGGCTCAAATGCATAAGTCTTGCATAGTGCTCGCCATGTTTTGCATCCAAAATAGGTGTAGTCGTCTGAATTGTATAATTTTGCGTGGAAAATATAACCATGCTCGGTCTTCAAGTAAACTTTCTTTACCTCCATAGTATGACTAAAACCTATCTTATCCAATACAAAAACTCTTGCATGGCAGGGGATACGCTAGTAGAATAGTAAAAAAATATAAGTTGAAGCATGAAGCAGATGTCATGCTTAATTACGAAAAAAGACTTGCCATTGTGACTTACTTTATCCACTTCGAAGTTCTCGTCCAGCTTGATGCTGAAGTGCATATCATCATCTAGGAAGATTCCGTCGCATAGGTCGTGCTCGTCTTCACAGTATTTGCAAATACCGAAATCCTTTTCGTCGTCAGACATTTCCGATGTTCATAGTTAAAACATTAATTGAAAATCGATTGAAGACAACTACCAGGATACTCAACACACAAATCCAGGGTACTCGATATTTCCTACATATTCTGGCACAAGTCATGCCAAAATTCACGGAAAAATCCGGCATGACCTTTTCTAAAATAGAACATATCGAGCACCTGAAATCTGCCGGAACGGAAATGAATCAACACTCAGGCAAAACATAGGCCACTCGGAGGTGTAACCTGCAAACATGACCGGCCACTTGGATATTGAGCAACACAAGATATACATTTCAAAATATCTTATAGGACTCAAGTTAGCATGCATTCAATAAGCAAAAGTAAATCATCTCATGCGTCCATACATCGTCGAATATTATCACTAATACACCCCGAATAGTGTCATACATATAACATCACTAATACAACTAAAACCCTAGCACACGACGGGTATGGGCGCGGGCGGTGGACACCCACAGAGAAGGAACCATCATGGGATCATAGCTCCAGTGAGATCCCTGGAGAACATGTGCTCCAACACAAACAAGTAGCGACGGATGTGCGCATCCTCCTCACTGACACGGTGACGCACCACCTCCGCGGAGTCCTCGAGCCTCTGGACCGTCACTGGCCCACGCGACCGCCACCAAAGAAGGTTCGGGTCAACGACAGGCTAGCTCCTCACCAATCTGCGCCCCCGGTAGGTAGCGCCTCCCAGTACCACCCCGACGAAGCCCAGTCCCGGACATGGCCCATCTGGTCAAGCAGGTGTCGTCCTCCACCGACTCGACGACGAGGATGCGGGATAGGCATTGTCCATGTCGATGAGTGTCGAGGGAATCTGCCTCCACGAGCACCTATGGGAACGGAGCCCCTTGTCGGTTCGGCGGGGGCGGAGGTTGCACAAAGAGCAGATCGAGGCGACACACTCACACGACGATTTTACCCAGCTTCGGGCTGCATGGATGCGTAAAACCCTACTGCTGCTTGTCTGGTTGATTCGAGTTCTTGCTCTGGAGCGCAAGAAGCTACAATAAGTTGGAGCTGGACGTAGACGAGGGTCTACTGGGTGTCCTTCTTCTGGTCTCCTAGGGTTCGATCCTCTCTAGGGTTCGATCCCCTGGGGTCTGGCTCCACGGGGTCTGGATCCCCCCCTACGTGCGCATGGGCCTCCTTTTATATGCTAAGGGGTTTCCCACAGGTAGCGACGCAGGTGAGGGTAAAAATGGCAAGGAACTATGCGAGCAGGGGTCGCACAGTGCTATCGCACCTAACTCTAACGGCGGGGGACAAAGGCATTAAATGCCCGTCTGGATCGCCTGAACAGTGCCGAGGCGGACCGTTAGGGGCGCCTCCGCTTGCCACGGGGGCGACTCTGCCAACGTCGCATGCCACCACGCGTCTCAGGTTGCGCGGCGCCCCGCCACGTGCCTCCGGGGAAGCCCCAGAGTGACGCGTGTGCAGGTGAGGTGGAGCACAGGCCTGAGGTGGTGGTTTGCCACGGCAAGTGGCTTGCCGCGGTAGTTGCCTTGCCGCACCTGAGAGCTTGCCGCTCGTCAGGCCTTGCCGGGGCGTGCGGCGCGCCGTGGCGGGCTTCTCTTGGGGTGCCTTGGCTTGGTCGTCCCGGCGAGCTCCTCCCGCCGGGGCCTTGGTGCTTCGGCTTAGTCGTCCCGGCAAGCTCCTCTTGCCGGGGCCTTGTCGCCTTGGCCCGGCAAGCTCCTCTTGCCGGGGCCTGGTCTTCTAGGCTCGATCACTTGGCCTTCGTCCGGCCCAAAAAGGGCCGTGGAGACTCTTGTCGCTCCCCTGGCAAGCCTTGCCGCGGGACGCTACTACTGCCCGTGCACAAGTTCGGGGTATTAAGGTACCCCTACTTTAGTACACCGACAGGAGCCCCCGGGTCTGGGCCATACACGGTGCCGAGCGTTGTTGGGCCAGGCCCTAACAGTGCACGGGCATGCGTGGCCTGGGTTGCGCTGCTCCTTAACTCCACGCCCGTCGCGCCCTCCCCAAGTGGCGCGCGCTTATCGCGGCGTCGCGGGGGGCGAGGCGTGCGAGACGTGCGTGACGTGGGTGGCGTGCGCGGGGATGAGGCCCGCAGGCATGCGTCACGTCGGGCACGACCCCTTTATTTGGAAAGGCGGAACGTCCGCCCCCGCTCCTTCCCCCCTTTATAAGCGGAGGGGAACAGGGGCAGCTCGCCATTCCGCCGGTTGCTGTTCCTCGAAAATCTCCGCCACTCCCCCCTCACTAGAGAAAGCAGCGAATCGCCTTCGCAGCCCCCGGCGCCACCAAGGACTCCAAGGCTGTCCTCGAGCTGAAGCTGGACACCCTGGCCAAGGCGCTGGAGAGCGCCAAGGAGCAGGAAGTGACCTTGCGGAAGGAGGTTGCTGGCAACGAGGAGCTGTTGAAGCGTGCCATCGTTACCCAGAACGACTTACAGGGGACGGTGGAGCGGTGGACCGAAGGCCTCGTCGACATCGCCGCCACCATCGACCAGGAGCTGAAGCTGCTGGGGATGGAGGGCCACGAGTACCCCTCCGGCGAGAACGTCCCGCCGAGCGCCAAGCTCACTTCCTTCTTCAAGGGCTTGGTGGGGGTGCTCCAGCATCTCCGGGAAAATATCCCGGAGCAGCTGGCCGAGGAGACGCGGGAAGCCGTCTCCGGGGCCCTCGAGAGGGTGCTGGTGAAGATCGTCTTCCGCAACCCCACCATCAGGCTCACCAACGTCCTCCGGCACTTGCCGGAAGACGCTGACCTGACGGAGATCAGGGCCCTCGTCACCCCCATTGTGGAAAGGGTGGCCGGAATCAGGCGGGTCGCGGGCGACCGCGCGGATTAGGCCGCCCACCTCTTTCTTTTCTTCCCTTGTCGCTGCTGAGCATGCCATAGAAACAGCTGATTAGAGCAGCGGCAAGTTATTTTGTAATATAACTTTTATCTTAAGCAGTTCATTGCGCTGTTATCTCCCTCGTTCGACCTTGTGCTTCGTACGCTCGCGCCCTACGCTTCCAGGAACCTGTCGGCGCAAGTCTCCGCCTTGCCACGGGTGCTGAGTGCGGGACATCAGCAACCCGCTGACGGAGCCTCCACCGGCAAGAAACCTTGCCGCGGCTGGCGCAACTCACTTAAATGTTGAGCAGGCTCAGGGCGAGGTAGGTGTGGCGACTCTAGTCGCGGCACACTCAAGCTGCCGAGCGAGCTCGAAACAAGTAAGGACGCCACTCGGGATGTAGCACACTTAAGTCGTTGAGCGGACTCGAAACGAAATAAGGGCGCAACCAGCCACGAGCCGGCCCCTCCGCGCACAGGTTTCCCATACGAAGCTCGGTCGTTCGAGGAAGATAACTTAAGAATAAAAAGGAGCTTAATTGCTCAAACTTTGGCAACTTAGCTTTTCTGTTGTTTGCCGTCCGGCAAGGCGCAGCTTCCTCAGGCGACGCCCAGCCTATCCCGTCATACCCCCTACTCGAGGTAAGGGAATAACGAAGGCTCGGGGCCTCGCGGCCTGCCATCGCTTGCCGGAGTCGAGTGCTGCACAATCGTGTCGAATGATGCCTGCGCCAAGCGGAGAGGCGCGAAGTCGACAAGATGTGCGGGGCACACAAGCTATGCTTGGGATCTGCGCCCGTCTCTGTACCAAGGATTACATGCAACTGCGGCAAGACTTGGACAGAGAGGATGGCCGACGGAACGGGTTCCGACCGCCGCGCTGGCAAGGTTCCTCCCACGGTCGGCGTCGACTCGTTTGGATCTTGGCGGCCTAGGCTCGTCGAAGAACGAGGTCGCCTTTCCCGACACTTCCGGCGCTAATTTCTGCGGCTACGGGAGCGGCGCAGAGTTTGCTGGAGGCGAGAGACTCGCTCAGCGGCCAGAAGGCGGTCCTCCTCAAGGAGCAGCTGCTCTTGCCTGGACTCAGCGTGAGTGGGTACTCGAGGAGGGCCGTGCACGGGTCCGTGAGGAGGAATGCCTCCGCCTCGCGGGTTGGAGCGGAAAGCTCCCTGGCCATACCTGAGCTTGCCTGTGGTCACCAAATATGGTTCGCACAACCTCGACGCACCCCCTACCTGGCGCGCCAAAGATGTCGGGGGAATCTGCCTCCACGAGCACCTATGGGGACGGAGCCCCTTGTCGGTTCGGCGGGGGCGGAGGTTGCACAAAGAGCAGATCGAGGCGACACACTCACACGACGATTTTACCCAGCTTCGGGCCGCCTGGATGCATAAAACCCTACTGCTGCTTGTCTGGTTGATTCGAGTTCTTGCTCTAGAGCGCAAGAAGCTACAATAAGTTGGAGCTGGACATAGACGAGGGTCTACTGGGTGTCCTTCTTCTGGTCTCCTAGGGTTCGATCCTTTCTAGGGTTCGATCCCCTGGGGTCTGGCTCCACGGGGTCTGGATCCCCCCCTACGTGCGCATGGGCCTCCTTTTATATGCTAAGGGGTTTCCCACAGGTAGCGACGCAGGTGAGGGTAAAAATGGCAAGGAACTGTGCGAGCAGGGGTCGCACAGTGCTATCGCACCTAACTCTGACGGCGGGGGACAAAGGCATTAAATGCCCGTCTGGATCGCCTGAACAGTGCCGAGGCGGACCGTTAGGGGCGCCTCCGCTTGCCACGGGGGCGACTCTGCCAACGTCGCATGCCACCGCGCGTCTCAGGTTGCGCGGCGCCCCGCCACGTGCCTCCGGGGAAGCCCCAGAGCGACGCGTGGGCAGGTGAGCTGGAGCGCAGGCCTGAGGTGGTGGTTTGCCGCGGCAAGTGGCTTGCCGCGGTAGTTGCCTTGCCGGGGCGCGCGGCGCGCCGCGGCGGGCTTTTCTTGGGGTGCCTTGGCTTGGTCGTCCCGGCGAGCTCCTCCCGCCGGGGCCTTGGTGCTTCGGCTTAGTCGTCCCGGCAAGCTCCTCTTGCCGGGGCCTTGTCGCCTTGGCCCGGCAAGCTCGTCTTGCCGGGGCCTGGTCTTCTAGGCTCGATCACTTGGCCTTCGTCCGGCCCAAAAAGGGCCGTGGAGACTCTTGTCGCTCCCCTGGCAAGCTTTGCCGCGGGACGCTACTACTGCCCGTGCACAAGTTCGGGGTACTAAGGTACCCCTACTTTAGTACACCGACAATGTGGGAAAAATTGCTTTAGCTAAAAAAATAGCAACAAGTTCTTACTAACTAGTTCTATTAATTCAACTAGTTCTTACTAAAAATAAAATTACTAAAAATAAAAATATACTAGTACCTAATTAGTACCTAGTTCTTACTAACTAATTAATACCTAGGAACTACTGCCCTAATTACCATCTAATTTGATGAACCTATAGGGGTGGAAAGTGGTAGCAGATATTCCAATTATCCAACTATAAAGTGAAATAAGTGGTCAAATTTTACTCGTTTTATGATTCATCTTAGAAATTTGATTCGTTTCCACCCTTACATGAACCCTAACTCATTTGAGCCGCATCCGCATCCGATTCGTTTCCACCCTTACATGAACCCTAACTAATTTGATGCAACTAAAATATAAAGAAACCATAGGCAGAGGTAGGGGAGAGGGAGGAGCAGGCGTGCTCACCTCTGGGAGGGGCAGGCGGCGTCGAGGTCGGGGTCGGGGCTCGGCCGCGCGGCGGATGGCGGTGTCGGGGTCGGGGGCGGCGTTGAGGTCGGGGGCGGGGGCAGCACTGAATCTGGGGTCAGGGCAGCGTAGAGGGTGTGCGGAGAGCGCGCGGCGGCCGACGAGCGACGGCGGCGGCGAGAGTGTAGAGTTCGATTTGGGGGAAGTGGTCGTGCGGAAGGACGAACCCTGTGGTTAAGTCAGAAGTAGCAGTAGCGCGTTCCAGAAAGGGCGCTACTGCTACGTTAGCTATAGCGCATTCTGGGATACACGCTACTGCTACTCCTTTCTCTTTTTTTCCCCTTTTTCATTTAGTTTTCTTCACATTTTATTTTTTTCCTTTCACCTTATTCTATTTCTTTCATTTTCAATTACCTTTCAATTTGCTTTCCATTTAATTTTATATCCTTTAGCAGTAGCGAGTTTAGATTAAAACGCGCTGCTACAAAGAAAGTAGCGGTAGCGCGGTTCGTTATAGGTCGCTACTACTATGTGTAGCCTATCGGCTAAGCCGTGGGAATTTTAGTAGTAACGTGTTTAGAACAAGACACGCTACTGCTAGAACTTTATCTGCAGCGCGGTTTGCACGGGCGCGCTACTGCTACTTAGCACCAGCGTGCTTTTTTGACCCTCGCCATTGTGAAAGTTCTGTGTATAAGGTTTAACCTAGTAGTGTGGGCGGCGTCGGTCAGGAGTGGCGGGGTGGAGCGGGGCGACAGCAGCGAAGCTCGGCGGCGGCGGCAACTCCGGCGAGGGCGTGGCGGCGGCGGCGGATTCCGATGGCTCCGGTTCCGAGGGAAACGGGGTCGGGGTGCTCCGTTTATATAGGATGGGAGGAGGAGAAGACTTGGAGGAGGGGCGAGCCGAGGCGGTGGAGAAGTCCGGCGAGGACACAACAGCGGCGGCGTTGACGTGCTGGAGTTGGTCTCCGACCGAGGATCGGGGACGACCGGGAGATGGGTTGGGCCGCGGCCTGCTGCGGGCGCACGCACGGGGATGTGGGCTGCGGAGAGGCGCGGCTGGCTGGGCCGCTGAGGAGCTGGGCCGGCCCAGTCGGCGGGGATTTTTTTTAAAAAAAATACAGACAACAAAAATAAGTAAAACAAAATAAATAAATATGTTATATAGGCATATAATATATCAAAATTTTCAGAAAAAGATTTCCTACAAACTGAACATTTTTGTGAAGTCAAATAACATGGAGAAAAATTCAAATAATTCAAAGAGTGCTACTGCCCTACTAAAATCCAATAAAAATCATTTTAAAAATACCAAAATTAATTCAAATATATTTCTCTCCAATTTTCTAATGTAGGGAATCCTTTTACCCTATTTTCCATATATTTTATTTTTGGAGAAAAATAATTTGAATGAAACTCAAATAACTCCAAATTGAAAATAAATTCAAAGAACTTTGAATTTAATTATTTGAAACTCCCAACTCATATTTCATATAATTTGAAGAAGTCATTTTATCTTCTCTCGTGAAAATCATTGAGTTGCATAAAGTTTCAGAATTGGAAATATTTTCAAATGAAATTCAAATATTTTCCACACCCCTTGTCATTTGAATAAATGGAAGAAGTCATGTCATCTTCTCTCTAGGGTTTTGTGGTGAAAAGAATTTGAATTCACGGAGATCATAAAATGCAAAATGAAAGTTTGGGAAAGTCCTTTTAATCCCTCTCGTTTAACTTTCAAAAAGTTTTGAATTTCACTCAATCAATCACACAACAATCAAACAATCAGTCAAATCTATCTATTTATTATACCATTCCAAAATTTAGAATTTTGGGATGTTACAGCAGGCGTGCAACACTGACGCGTACACATGCACTCACGAACACACGCACGTACGCACACATGCATGCAACACTGAAACGTACCCTTGCACGCACGCAACACTCACACGCCTGCATGCACACAGCACACGACGCAAGACACACGCTCAACCTATACGTGCATGCACCCTTTGTTAAGGACATGTATTGTTACGGATATTAATCAGTCTTATCTGTGATAAGCAGAACATTGATGTTTGTAGCGGTCTTTATGTCTAGGTTTGTATCTCTATAGTCCCTCTCACACACACACATCTAGGTGGGGGACGTGCACGTAGAGAAGAGGTGCACGCACGGCGCACGTACTCCCATCTCTTCCCCAGCCACATCCGCGCGGGTACACAGTGGAGCTCATTTCTGTACGAAAAGGCGGCCCACGTGGTAACTTGACACGTGTATTGGTTGTCCACTATATGGAGGGAGGATCGTCTACCACGGGTGAACAAACAAATTACTACTTGACGCGTTATGTTAAATAAAAAAGAGGCAAACCATGTGGGGCCTACCTTAGAGGCAAGGCTCTATACACTGGAGTACTTTTGATGTGTCCCGTCAACTCGCAGAACGAGGAGAAGCTTGCTTAGTACGCCATCTCCCCCGCCCACGGGCACGGTGGCTCGCAGGATGAGGTGAAGCTTGCTTACTACGCCTTACGCCCACTCCCTCGCCCACGCGCGCGATGGCTCGCAGGACGAGGAGAAAATTTTACTAGTACTCCCTCCGTTTACTCCTCGTCCCTACTACCTTGGTTAGAGAGATTATCATATTGTTTGGAATATATATGTCCTTTAGTACTCCCTCCATTTACTTATACAAGGCCACTATAAAAAATACATTTTTCATCTATACAAGGCCACAAATAGTAATCAAGACAAAAGTTACTACTCCCTCCTTTCCAGTTTATGGCTCAATTTCAAAATCTCTCCAACCAAGGTAGACGGTGAGTGGTCGAATTAATTTCGTACTCCTAGTTTGCACAAGTAATTAGTACGCTTGTGTTTCTCAAGAAGTTATGTTTACCGAGGCATTAATTAGAACGAGTGCATGAATGACCACTAAATTTCAATGAACTTCTACATGCATTGGTGAGTTTTCTGTTGACACTGCTTGCATCAGTGATCTAACGCACCTCAAAATCCAACATGTGATGGTACTACTACTAGTAGTAGAATTGAGACTTATAAAACGGAAAAACGAATGTTTTTTAGATGAGCCCTATAAACCCTAGTGGGTACGTACTACGTAAAATCAGATTTTCCTAAAACTAAGTCGCTCAACCTTTATTTGCTTGTTTCCCTTCCTGCCTCCATGCCTCGAACAGACTATGCCAAACTCCCATGCCTGCTGCGTGGGAAAAGACCCGCCCTCGCCTTTTTTTAGTCCGGGTTTGTATCGATAGATCGCGCGAAGCAGCAAAAACCCAAGTCGTGTCTAGTACTCCTCCGTCGACGCTCGCTTTCATGAATTCTGTATTTCCTGTCGCCGACATGTGGGACATATAGCAACGGGGTCGACGTGTCAAGAACCAAATAACAGTGCAGAACAGCAGGGGGGACGCACCCCAGTCATACCGCCCTAGTAGTAGTAGTAATGAACAATGAGACGTCAAATCACAATGCCTGACCTTCCCAGGCGGACGAAGCAACCATTATTTCACGGTTCGGTTCGCCATCATCTCAAACCACGTAGTATTGCTTCTGCATCAAGAGGGACACGCTCATTGCCTTGGTACATCATGACATGTGGGACCGCATGACAGGCCATGCTCCCCCGCCGAACGCTCGGTAAAATCACCTCATTTTTACTACTACACTTCCTCCGTATCGGTTTACATGGCATGCACGTCGTTCTAGGTTGAGAATTTAACTGGCTATATATGTGATGAACAATATATGTTTAGAAACTACATCTGCTTAATAATCCAATGATATACTTTTTGTGACATAGTAACTCAGATTTAGTTAGTCAAATGGATATAGTCGGGATTCACCAAGGAGCAAAACCAAGTGGTAGGCTGCACCTGTCGTGTTGGCGTAGCGACTCAAGCAGGGTCAGTCCGCACACGAAATGGCGACACACTTAACAGGACCCCTTTGGTCGACATGTGGCTCATCCACCGTCTTGTTCCATGTGCGATGCACCAAATTACAGCTTGGACCAACGGTTGGAATTGGAGGCCCCCCGGTCATAGCGCCGCAGTAGTAGAAAATGAGAAGATGAGGGGTCAAATCACAAAGCCCCACCTTTCCCGCATTAACCTGGATGGACGAAGCAACCATCATTTCACTCTAGGGCCCAAGAGCATAAAGAAAAGAGAAAACCAATGATGTGTGCGGCAGCTACCTAAGGCACCCTAGGGTAGGGGTCTCCACTACAGATCATTTTTTTAAAGCGCCTCCACTACAAATCGACTTCTCCCTCGTCCTCTTGAAGAAAACCGATGAGGCGTGCGGAGGTAGGGTTTGTAGGAGTACTACTAGCGTGTGCGGGTCCACGTCATAGTAAATGGGAGAGGGATTGAGTTCGAGTCGAAGTCTTAAATATGTGTGGGCCGCTTGGTTTTAGGGGAACGAGGCAGCATTTTGGGTTTGGGGACCAGTGGAGATATAGTACGTACAAAAAATTGTGGACGTAGGTTCGACCGAAAGGCAATGATGCATGGGCCCTGCATTTTGATATACCCGGGGCCGCGTGAAATTTGCTACTCTACTCTAAACTAGTAAGGTAGACATGCATTGAACACATGATATTTCGAAACCAATTTATGAATAAATAAACACTATATCATGTAAAGCTCTGAGCCATATATGCATGATGTAGATGTTCGCTTAGTTCTTATAGTTCATCTCATTCAAAATCAATTAGTTTTATAAAAATGTTAATATTCATGGGGTTGTGCAATGTAAAGCATAAAGTAAAAAACAAATAATGGCATTTCATTTAGAATAAAAATCAATTATGATACGGAAGATTTTAGAACAAAGGAGAAGTGCATGTGTTTTGAGGTTTGTGCATTATGCTTAAGTTCAACCATGGAGTCTTCTAAATTGTACATGTGGCAGATCTAGTGGAATGTTGATGATATCCAATGACCAGTAGTGCTCGGATTTGCCATCTCTGCGCTGTCGGATTAGCTTCATCCAGCGACCATCTTTCAAGTTATTCACACACTATATAGTTCTTGTGCCATAGTTACATGTCTTGGGAAAAAGCTACTAGTGGTTTTTACTAGCTATTTAGGAATATAAGATGTATACATGGAAGTTGTATGGAATGAGATGACATGGAGTATCTCAATTCCTATGAGTAGGGATTGGAAAAGAGATGTCATTTGGTTGACATCATAGGAAGTTTTCTATTGAATCTAGAGATGACATGTATCTCAATTCCTACGAAGAGGGATTAGAAAAGAGATGTAATTTTGTTCATATCATAGGAACTTTTCTATTGAATATACGCTAATGTTTATTTTCCTTTGAAATTATGGGAGTATAGGAATCCATTCATATGAACCAAGTGGCTCTAAAGCTATAGAAATGATATCATGTTTATTTCCTTTGAAATGTGGAGTATATGAATCTATTCCTATGAACCAATTGGCTCTAAAGGAAAAAATCCTATAAAAATCATATCATATAGAGTTCATATGATATTCCTCCACACCAAAGGATGGTTGAAATTGCTGCAGGTGATACGATGGTCTTTCTTTGTAGACTCCTCTCCCATCTTTATAGTTACCTCTCAAAGATGAATGAAATGATATATACACGGTATTCTACATGTGCAATTTGGTACACGAAAACTCAGTAAAAGTTTGCGAGGTTTGAATTTTCAATAAAGATATATGTACTGCATTTTGGAACGGAGGGAGCATACGGTAGTTGCTAACACTCACGTGGAAGATTTGTGTGTAGGAGCAGTGGCTGTTCTGTTAAATGACATGGCAAAACTGACACTGTCGGATGCCCATCTAACGGTTCTTACGGCGTTCGTCAGGAAAAGGCTTGTGGCAAACGTTTGTCGGATAATGATTTACGGACACATGCATTGCATTGATACGTGCCCCCTCTCTCTCATGCACACGCACCCTCCCGAGTGCTCTCGCACCCACCGTCTATCTGCAGGTAGAAGTCACACACATATGTGCTCTTCACACCCTACCCTCAGAACTTCTAAAAAACAAAAGACATCGCGCACATTTTATTTTAGCTCACATGTCACACACTTATACTATTACTCTTGTGGCGAACGTTCTTTGGGCATAGTATATTGTACTCTCACGAAGAGAAGCGGTGCACGCACGCACTAGTTCTCTCACACCCACTCGCGGGTACACGTAGTAGCGCATTTTTTGTGAAGCTGGTACAACAAAATCACTCCACTACATATATAAGCAGGAGCCTTAGCACTTGCTTTACTAGGGTTCCTCTCGTTCACTCTCTCATGCTCTCTAGATCTAAGCAAGATATAGGTGGCCACAATCTCTCTCAGCTCACGGCTGGTCACAAATCTGGCCGGACAACCTCGACCGGGGCAGGGATGTAGGTGCATTGTTCATGCTGTCGTCGGCGGCGAGGGAGGAGACCAACAGCTGCCCGCGCGTCCCGATCCACGGCCATGCCGTTCTCTTCGAGGGAGCGCCGGCTCCGGAGGGCCTCCGACCCCTTCTTCCTCCCTGTGGTATTGTGGCCAAGATGCGGCCTCCCGACGCCGTCTTTGCCACATGCCGACAACCCTCAGGTATATATTCCTTCGAAACCTACCTTGCTCTACTGCCCCAGCTCCCCACTTGGCTTCGTGTGGATCTTTTTCTACTTCCCTCCGCTGTTCCAAAGCCACCTAGACTTTTACTATTATTAGAGGTAAAGCTAGTTCATACAGTTGACTCTAAGAGTTGGTTCAAACAGGGAAGAAAGTGGGAAAGCTGTAGCATGAATCTAGGACTTGGTTCTAAGAGGAAACGGGGGAAAGTAGTAGATACTGGCTACCCAACCGGTCTCTTGGTTGAAAAGACGAAGAAAGCATGGTGGATGGCGAAGTGTGGGGGGAAGTGGACCTATCTCTTGGTTGAAAAAGGAAAGAAAATGACGGGTGTTGGGGGACAATGCAAATGAGAATGAGCAGGTCTAAATTTCCTGTGCTCACATAGGAAAATGTCACCGAGGAGATAAAAAATGGGACAAATGCACACATGCTGCCTGAGTGTTTGCCGCTCTCGGCAACCACATCTGCCTCACAACTTTATGTAGCTGCTGTCCCTACGCCCATATTGCTACCGTTAATGTAAAATCGCATGAAGCATTAAGCAATGCCACCTAATGCCACTATAAGTAATGGTCTAGTGCCGTTGATAAATTGAAGCAATGCCACCACCATTTTATGAAGTGCTTCCGTCTTGCTTTATTTCCCATGAATTGTGTTGTTGCAGCTACACTTAAATCTCACACCGCTAACATTGCTTCATCCCAGTGGAACTGCACAAATTTGATTGCACATTTACTGACCATGTGCTACTCTCATGACAGTAATACTAATGCTATTGTTCTACATTTTCATCTAGTGGCAGTGTTGATGTGATGTGATGCTACTTACTTAAGGACACTTTCATACTGTCAATCTAGTGCCAATTATAACACAATAGATGCTGCTATTAATCATACGCCACTGCAAATATCTGTCACTGTTTAAATAACTGTATTTCGTATTTGCGCAAACAGGGATGTCTGTCTCCATATCGTTTCGGGATGCCTGTCTCCACATCTGCATCCTAGTCTGGAATGCACTTTCCTCCAGTTCATCCATGGACCGAGGACAAGCTGGGACGACTGGACGAAGGTTTTTGGGACAGGTGCACGGATAAGAGGCATTGTGGTCTGCTTATTTTTTCAAATAGCGGCGCTTAAATTTAGTGCAATGCACAAGACTTTCAGCTGGTTAGTACACTACATGGTTCAGTTCAGCATTCCAGCTGAGAACACAATTATAATTGGTTATTCTGGAATGAGAGAACCTAACCCTGGATGGTGGCAACAAGAAAAAACCAGAGTGAACTACAGGAAATTTAAGCCTGCCAGGAGGCCCTTTGCTTAGAGAAGCCTTGCTTGTGTTTTCCTGATTTGTAAACCTTCTCACAGCTTTGTCTTTTGCTATTAACTAGTATATGTTTGTTATGTTCTATGAATCATTGAGATGTATAAAATTTCTTAACTTATGCTTTTCAATTTTTTTATGAATACGAGTTTAATGTGAGTGTTCCACATGAACGCTGGACTAGCGTGTGAAAGTTTGGAATTAAAATTGTGGCCTCAGTTAACTGCATGAACCACCGTAACAAGATACATAGTTGCTTATATGTCAGACATAAGATTGTTGATTGTTAGCTGGTCGATAGCCAAGTGTTGAAGCAAGCTGAGCCAATGTGCTGTGTTTTGCACAACTGCTTACAAGTGGGGTAGCACCAACAGTGCTTACAAGTACTTATGTATACATCGGCGCACAGTTCTCGAACGAGTACTCTATTTCATCAAAACACACACTGCTCGTATGATAAAACTAGTAAGGACGCATCTGTTTCGGCAACAATTACGATGATTCACGGGCACACAAAAGTAGCAGCAGTTCCCATAGACGGATTCAAACAGAGTACTAGCCCCAGAGGGCTCGATAACAGGCAAGGTTCGAATAATTAGACAGAATCCAAACTACTATTAAACACTAGCTGGGGCAAGTATTTCATGCCTATATCTAACTTGGGCTGGACACAAGACGGACCTTGCCATGAACATCATCGAGGACGGCCGGCAGCAGCTCAATCCTGTGAACCTTCATGAAGAAAACCTTGTGGCCTTGCCACTCATAAACTTGTTTGTGGAGGCATGCCACATCATCTTACTTCGTAAGCTTGACAAGAACAGTATGCCTCACAAACAAAGGAGTAGCTTTGAACTTCTTGTGCTTTAGTACACCCTGGACAACACGCGTGACAACAGTGAGGCTGGAATACAACTCTTCATTGGTATAAGCGCAAATGGCTTCCAGGATCCAACAGCCTAAAAACTCTGTTTTCCCAGTGTGTATATTCCGGTCATCCGCCTCATAGCGAGTGACATGTACAACCACACAATCCTTGTCTGCAGCAGGGCTCTAACTGAAACAGAAACAAATTCTGAATTACTTTCCACCATAAGAAACACAAGTTATTTAAACCACTATGTATAGCATGGCATCGAAGCTAATAAAATTTTGCACTATTCATCACCACATACTTAGATGAAAAACCACAATCGAGATCGGCAAAGAAGAAAATCACCTTGGGCAGCTCAGCGGGGGGGGGGGGGGGCACGTCCTCAGAGAAAACTACTCCAGTGCCATGGGGGTTGTAACCTGAAATGGGTCGTTGATCATCTCAGTAGTGGCCGTGTGCGTATCTGGGGTCGGCTCGGAGGTTGCCTCCATTTTCTTGGAGCTCTCTGTCTCCTGGGGATCAGCCTCCCGCGTCTGCTCCAATATCGGCAGATCTTTGCCTGGTTCTCCTTGGTCCATCATGAAACTGGCGAATACTAGGAGACCATTGAAAGGAAAATACAATCACAATGACAATGAAACAAAAAGAGAGTGACGATCGGTTACTGCTTTGCAAAAGTTCTATTTTTTTCTCTGAACGAAAATATACCAACATCACGGATCCGCTTACCTTCCCTTCGTTGGGAGAGAAGAACAGTGGCAGATGCGAGTGTTGCCTTTCTTGAAGACGGTGAGGGAGAAGGGGATTCAGCGAAGAGTGAAATGATGGTTGCTTCATCCGTCAAACTTAGACTGCGGGTAGGTGGGGTTTTGTGATACGATGGCTCGTTATTGCCGTGCTACGACCGGGCTGACTCTCCGCCTGCATACTGCCTTCTAATTTGGTGGATGGCATTTGGGCCCGCGCGCTGCATGGCCCCCATGTCGGTGAACAAAAGTATAACGGCATTCAGTAGAGGGAGACGTTTCGATGACCTAGGAGGAGCCAGAAGCGGTATTATATCCACTGTACTAGTAGTAATTGTTTTTCTGGGTAGCTGTAGAGTGTCTCCATTGTACTAGTAGTAATTGTTTCTCTGGGCCCAAGACAAAACAGCACATCCACCCTAGTAAATAGTAAAATCAATTCAAAAGTCCATATATTTACTGAATGAGAGGCGCTACCCACACCCAGCACATCGCCCCCAAAAAAACATGGGTGTTCTTCTTCCTCCTCACTCCCACCCACCTCATGTCAGATCACTCCACTCGTACCCCCAATTTCCTCGCCTCACTCCTACATAAAACCCCAGCTCCCCTTCTTCCTCACTACTACAGAAAAAGTCCAGCTCCCCTTCTTCTTCAGCCACACTACAACTAGGCTCGTCATTCATTACTCTGCTCAAATCCGTGAGCGCGACGCGATGCCCTCGAGAAAAATGGAGTCGGTTGACCCTAGTGCCAAGAAGATGAGGCTCACGCCAGCGGCGACGCCTGTTGAAGTTCCCGCACCCGGCAGCGCGGGGAGAAGCGGCGACCCCGCCCCCACCGGATTCCAGGAACCCGTAGAATCTCTGGTGGACCACATCAGCGATCTCCCGGACGCCGTCCTTGGGGAGATCGTCTTGCTTCTCCCCACCAAGGATTATTGCCGCACCCAAGTCCTCTCAATTTGGTGGCTCCCTCTATGGCGCGCCATGCCCCTTAATCTCGACTGTCATCAGCTATCTCTCTTCAATGATTTTGAAATCCCCAGAGCCATCATCTCCTCCCACCAGGGCTCCGTTCAAAGCCTCTGCATCCCGTCATGCTAGCTGAGCAAGCATGCCATGCCCTGCATGGTGGACGCCTGGCTGAAATCCCCTGAACTCACAGAACTACAACTGCTTGAGTTCTACTATTCCCCTAGAAATCACCTACTAGATACCGAACGCCATCTACCTGTGCCCTCAGCACCGATGTCCATCTCTCGGTTTTCCTCCTCTCTCCACACCGCCACCTTTGCGTTGTGCGACCTACCAGACAATCTGGTACTAAACCTTCGACTCCCATTTCTGAAGAAACTTTCACTTGTGCGGGTTCGGATATCGGAGGCCTCATTGCACAACATCATCCACTCAACTTGCCCTGCCCTGGAGTGCTTGGTGCTTGTTTTCGCAGTTAGAATCGGTTGTCTCCAAATAAAGTCTCCTAACCTTTTAATAATTGGAATTTCTTTTGACGGAAGCCAGCTCATCATCCAAGATGCCCCTTCACTTCAAAGGTTGATCTTTGATTCTAGTTATTCACCGTTGCAAATAACCGTCCTCTCTGCGCCTAAACTAGAGACCTTGGGTGTAATACATGATCTCTGTGCTCATTTCAATATGGTGTTTGGCTCCATAGTTCTTCAGGTACTTTACATTATCATCTACACTTGTAACCATAAGCTGCATTTTGAATTTCTGCGCATAAGTTATATGTCATCTTGGAGTACACATTTTGTACTAATGTTATGTTCTATGCTCAATGAAGAGTTTCTCCATGGATGGCCTATCAATGGTGCTGGATTCTGTCAAGATCTTATAAATCCAAATTAATTGTTTTGATTTGAAGAAGATTATTGGCTTGCTGCAATGCTTTCCTTGTCTGGAGAAGTTGTATATAAAGGTGATAATTTCACGCACATTGGAAGCCTACATATAGTGTACTAGAACTAACCATTCAGTTGTTGTTCTTTCAACATTCTTTTTTTTAGACCTTAACTGTTTTCAATCTTCAACAGGACGGGGTAAGAAAGTTATAACCAATCGGTGGATTCGTTAGCATCGGGAGTTTCTCACTTCTCATGAGATTTGATTGAAGACAATAACGCTAGAATGATATGTAGCCAACCGTGCAAACACTAGATTTGTCACATTGTTCCTGCTGAATGTGAGGTTACTATTGTCCATCAGGCTTAAGTTTATCAGCAGCATGGTTTTGATGGATGGGTATGTGGAAGAGCAAAAAAAGGAGTTTCAGGTGGGCAAAAGAGCTTCTGAACGTTTCGGGCTCCTATTTACAACATATTGTGGTCATAATCCAGTAAAGTTTACGACCCAGGATGTTCATTCTATGCACCTAACCGATCCATTTGACTGTGACTGCCAAAAACAGTGTTGGAGTTAGATGTTGTTGCCCTTTTCAACTTGGTTTTTTTTTAAAACTTGATGAACAATTAACCCTCGTGCTTTTGTACAGTTTGGAAGCTGGAGTTAGATGTTCTTGCCCTTTTCAACTCGGCTGTGACTGCCATATGTTCTTTGAAGAAAGGCAAATGGCTTGCCAGTCGTTTAATTTAGAGTGAAATATTGTAACGACTAACAAATCCCAACCAGTTATTTATACTAGTTTTAGCGACGGATCAGGGGAACAACGACGCTGTGCGGGGGCTGTGGCCCGTCTAGCCAGGGTTTTATTTATGTTTACCCCATCATGGGCCCAGTTGTGTTTTTTTCTTGCTGAAAATGGCTAGCCCAGTTCTATTTTTTTTAAAAAATACCCAAACGAGGCCTACTTGCTTTATCAGCCTTCCTAGGCTGTAAATCTTTCAAGACAAGGAGAGTTTCATTCGGTTTGCCCAGAAATGGGTTGTACATTTTTAAAACACATCAAACCGGGAATTAGTTTCAATTTTTTTTCATTACAAGATTTTAAATTCCATTGATTTTTATGTGTGGACAATTATTTGGATTTTATATTTATATAAGTTATTTTTCAAAATATTTTGAATGTGAATCGATATTTCGGGGATTGAAAACAGTTGACCGCACGGAAATATGCAAAAATTTCGTATACTTTTTAACCATGGCCACGATATGGGGTGTAATGCTAACAAAAAGAAGATGGGATCCAAAAAAATCTTAAGAATTAGCAAATGGGATGTACATTATTAGAATTAATGCACAAGAGAGCAGTGACTGTTGGATGTCCATCCAATGGCTATCGTGCTTCTTCAATCTCTGCTTTTCCTCCTCTAGCTGCTCAAACAAGCACCGACAGGACTGCCTGCTCCCTCATCCCACGGCCGGCTATGCTGCCGCGTAGGCCTCACCGCCCCACCGTACTCCCATCGCTGGCCTAGCCATCCCTCTACTCAGCCACACCTGCTGTTATTCTCCGGGGACGGCAGACGAGTCTTCCCTGGATCCGTGTCGTTCCCTTCCTAGGCCTCGCCGTCGTCCACCGCACTGGTGCTCTCAGCGCGGCCTGGTCAACATGGTAATGAACGACATCCATCGGAAGTGGACTGTACGTGGAGAGGCTGACAACTGGGTCCACGGCCGCACACAAGGAAATGCCTCCTTATTACGCGCAAAATAATGATTCCTCCACCTGATAGCTAGGACCCACGGGAAGGGCTTCTGTATTTCGCGAAAAAAACGTTCCCCCCGCTGACAGGTCGGACCCACCAGCTATATGTTCGCACGCAAGGAAGTGCCTCCTTATGACGCACAAAAAAATAATACCCCCTGCTAGCTGGGACCCACCAGGGTGGGTGGCTGACTTGTGGGCCTACTAAGTTGATGGGGACAGAGGGCTTTGTCAACTTAGTCAATATGAACGATCCTAGCTCTAGTGACCGTACGATGTCCATCCAACGGCCATAGTGCTTCTTCAACCTCTGGTCTTCTTGCTCCAGCCGCCCAAAGCAGCGCCAGTCGTGCCGCCTGCTCCTGCCTCCCGTGGCCGGATGTGCTGCCGCGGAGGCCTCACCGCCCCCATACTACTCCCACCGCTGGCTAGGCCATCCCTCCACTCACCCACACCCCCTGTTATTCTGCGGGGACGGCAGCCTCACACCGCAGCCGAACCAGCGAACCCTCGTACTCCTCTCCGCGTGGGCATCCACTGCCGCGTCTTCCCCGGCTCTGTGTCGTCCCCTTCCTAGGCCTCGCTATCGTCCACCGCCTTGGTGATCTCGGCGCGGCGTGGTCAATGTGGTCAACAACCGACTTCCATCGGAAGAGTACTGTACGTGGAGAGGCTGACAGCTGGGTCCACAGCCACAGCCCAGTTTTTTTGTGATTTGCCAAGTAAGTCGCTTTGTCAGGCCTGTTTGGCTACAAATCTTTCAAGACGAGGAGAGCTTCATTCGGCTGGCCGAGAAAATGGCCTATCAGTAATGAGAAATGGGTTGTACATTTTTAAAACACATCAAACTGGCAATTAGTTTCAAATTTCTTTTTTTCATTTCGAAATGTTAAATTGCATTGATTTTTATGCATGGACAATTTGTTGGATTTTATATTGATATACATTTATTTTTAAAATCAGATTGAATGTGACTCGAAATTTTGGGATTAAAAACAGTTCGGACCGCACCGAAATATGCAAAATTTCGTATAATTTTTTAACCGTGGCCACAATATGGGCTGTAATGCTAACAAAAAGAATATGAGCTCCAAACAAACCTTAAGAATTAGCAAATGGGTTGGAAATTATAAGAAATAATGGCAGATGGGATGTATGATGTTTTCCACAGATTTGAGGCTTTCCTAAGAAAAGGTTGACGCACATGCAGTGACTGTTGGATGTCCATCTAACGGCCGTCGTGCTTCTTTAATCTCTGCTCTTCCTGTTCCAGCTGCTCAAACAAGCGCTGGCGGAACTGCCTGCTCCCTCCTCCCCGCAGCCGCCTGTGCTGCCGCATAGGCCTCACTGCCCCACCGTACTCCCGTCGCTGGCCTAGCCATCACTCTACTCACCCACACCTGTTGTTATGATTCGCCGACGGCAGATGAATCAGTAAACCCTCATACAGTCGCACTCCGCTCCGCGTGAGAAACAACTGTCGAGTCTTCCCTGGCTCCATGTCATTCCCTTCCTAGGCCTCCTCGTCGTCCACCGCCCAGGTGCTCTCGACGCGGCCTAGTCAACGTGGTCAACGACCGGCATGCATCTGAAGTGGACTGTACATGGAGAGGCTGACAGCTGGGTCCACGGCCGCACACAAGGAAATGCCTCCTTATTACGCGCAAAATAATGATTCCTCCACCTGACATATGGGACCCACCAAAAGGGCTGATGTATTTCGCGAAAAAAATATTACCGCCGCTGACAGCTTGGACCCACTAGCTATATCTTCGCACCCAAGGAAGTGCCTCCTTATTACGCACAAAAAAAATAAATACTCCCCCTGCTAGCTGGGACCCACCATGGTGGGTGGCTGACTTGTGGGCCTACTAAGTTGACGGGGACAAAGGGCTTTGTCAACTTAGTCAATATGAACGATTCTAGCTCCAGTCACCGTACGATGTCCATCCAACGGCCATAGTGCTTCTTCAACCTCTGGTCTTCTTGCTCCAGCCGCCCAAAGCAGCGCCGGTCATGCCGCTTGCTCCTGCCTCCCGTGGCCGGTTGTGCTTCCGCGGAGGCCTCACTGCCCCCATACTACTCCCACCGCTGGCCAGGCCATCCCTCCACTCACCCGCACCCCCTATTATTCTACGGCGACGGCAGCCTCACACCGCAGCCGAACCAGTGAATCCTCGTACTCCTCTCCGCGTGGGCATCCACTGCCTTGTCTTCCCCGGCTCCGTGTCGTCCCCTTCCTAGGCCTCGCCATCATCCACCGCCTTGGTGCTCTCGGCGCGGCGTGGTCAATGTGGTCAACGACCGAGTTCCATCGGAAGAGTACTGTACGTGCAGAGGCTGGCAGCTGGGTCCACGGCCACAGCCCAGTTTTTTGTGATTTGCCAAGTCACTTTGTCAGGCCTGTTGGGCTACGAATCTTTCAAGACAAGGAGAACTTCATTCGGCTGGCCGAGAAAATGGCCTCTCAGTAATGAGAAATGGGTTGTACATTTTTAGAACACATCAAACCAGCAATTAGTTTCAAATTAATTTTTTTCATTTCGAGATTTTAAATTGCATTGATTTTTATTTGTGGACAATTTGTTGGATTTTATATTGATATACATTTATTTTTAAAATCAGTTTGAACGTGACTCGAAATTTTGGGATTAAAAACAGTTCGGACCGCACCGAAATATGCAAAATTTCGTATAATTTTTTAACCGTGGCCACAATATGGGTTGTAATGCTAACAAAAAGAATATGGGCTCCAAACAAACCTTAAGAATTAGCAAATGAGCTGTAAATTATAAGAAATAATGGCAGATGGGTTATATGATGTTTTCTAGAGATTTGAGGCTTTCCTAAAAAAAGGTTGAAGCACAAGCAGTGACTGTTGGATGTCCATCCAATAGTCGTCGTGCTTCTTTAATCTCTGGTCTTCCTGCTCCAGCCGCTCAAACAAGTGCCGGCGGGACTGCCTGCTCCCTCCTCCCCGCGGCCAGCTGTGCTGCTGCGCAGGACTCACCGCCCCACCGTACTCCCATCGCTGGCCTAGCCATCCCTCTACTCACCCACACCTGATGTTATTCTCCGGCGACGGCAGACGAATCAGTAAACCCTCGTACAGTCGTACTCCGCTCCGCGTGGCAAACAACTGTTGAGTCTTCCCTGGCTCCGTGTCATTCCCTTCCTAGGACTCGCCGTCGTCCACCGCCATGGTGCTGTCGGTGCGGCCTAGTCAACGTGGTCAATGACCGACATGCATCTGAAGTGGACTGTACGGGGAGAGGCTGACAGCTAGTTCCACGGCCGCACGCAAGGAAATGCCTCCTTATTACGCGCAAAATAATTATTCCTCCACCTGACATCTGGGACCCCCTGAAAGGGCCTCTGTATTTTGCGAAAAAAACGTTACCGCCGATGACAGCTTGGACCCACCAGCTATATCTTCGCACGGAAGGAAGTGCCTCCTTATTACGCACAAAAAATTGAATACTCCCCCTGCTAGCTGGGACCCAGTACTGTGGCAGGCTGACTTGTGGGCCTACTAAGTTCACGGGGACGGAGGGCTTTGTCAACTTGGTCAATATGCACGATTCTAGCTCCAGTGACCGTACGATGTCCATCCAACGACCGTTGTGCTTCTTCAACCTCTTGTCTTCTTGCTCTAGCTGCCCAAAGCAGCGCCGATCGTGCCTCGTGCTCCTGCCTCCCGTAGCCGGCTGCGATGCGGCGGAGGCCCCACCGCCCCTACTACTCCCACCGCTGGCCATGCCATCCCTCTACACACCCACACCCTCTGTTATTCTGCGGCGACGGTAGCCTCACACCACAGCGAACCAGTGAACCCTCATACTCCTCTACGCGTGGGCATCCACTGCAGTGTCTTCCCCGACTCCGCGTCGTCCCCTTCCTAGGCCTCGCCATCGTCCACCGCCCAGGTGCTCTCGGCGCGGCGTGGTCAACGTGGTCAAGGAACGACTTCCATAGGACGTGGACTGTACATGGAGAGGCTGACAGCTGGGTCCACGGCCGCAGCAAGGAAGTGCCTCCTTATTATGCGCAAAATAATTATTCCTCCACCTGACAGCGGGGACCCACCGGACGGGCCACCGTATTTCGCAAAAAAATGTTTCCCCCTGACTGCTGGGACCCACCAGCTACATCTTCGCACGCAAGGAAGTGCCTGACAGTCGGGAGCCACTTAGTCGAAGTGTATGTAGCGTTCTCATTGTGGTCACGAACATGTATGTACATACTGGTTGATGTAGAGGCGCGCACATGTCGTAGTAGAGGCGCGCACGTAGCATGTACATGTACGTATAGCGGACAGGGTGCAAGAAAGTAAATACGGCCACGTATGTACATACGGGCGGGGTCTCAAAGGCCTACTCGCGCGTACGTACGGCCAGGGCTCGTGTACATGGCTGGGTCAGAACAGAGAAACAACATCGTCGTCGTGTTCATGGGGAGCCAACCGGCTGGGTTGGAACAGAATGCGTCGTGGTGTTCATCGGGAGGGCTTGGACAGAACAGCCGATGGAAACGAGGCCTGGCGTACCGCAGAACGGAGGAAACGGCCTTGTGTTCGACCATCCATGTTCGAAACGGGATCTTTTTCATCAGGAGGGGTCTGGCGTACCGTAAAACGGAGGAAATAGACCTCCTACAGTCGAAATGGGGGTCCTGTTGATCGGGAGGGGTGTGGCATACCGCAAAACGGAGGAAACGGACTTGTGTTGGAGCGCTACGGTCCAAACGGGGGACCTGTTCATCGGGAGGGGTGTGGCGTCCCGCAAAACGGGACTCCACAGAATACTATTCATCTCCACCGTTGACCCCCTCCAGCCTCCACAGGCTACTATTCGTCCACCGTCGACCTCCTCCAGCCTCCACCTCCGACTGTTCATCCACAGGCTCCTGTTCATCCAGCCTCCACCGTGCGCTACTCCACCGGCTACTGTTCAACCAGCCCTCTCCACGGGCTCCTGTTCAACCACCCCTCCACGGGCTACTGTTCATCCTGTCCTCCACCGTCTACTGTTCATCCTGCCCTCCATAGGGTGGTCCTGTTCATCTTGCCCTCCACGGGGTCCTGTTCATCCAGCCCCAACCAGCTCGAACGATCGGGGTCCTGTTCATCCACCCCCACCGGGAACTGTTCATCCAAATCCCCCAGCAACGCTCACTATTCATCCAGAGGCAACGCCACGGGGTCCTGTTCATCCACCCCCACCGAGAACTGTTCATCCAACCCCACCCCCCGCGCAACACTCACTGTTCATCCAGAGGCAATATCAATCGGCTTCAGTTAGCAGTAGTAGCGAAGGAATCGCTCGATCAGGTTCAGTTAATAGCCATCGATCGATCGCTCGGGTTCAGCAACGGATAGCCTGTAGTGCAATCGCTCGGGTTCAGTTAGAGCCGAACGCCTTGCTCGGGTTCAGTTAGAGCCCAACGCCTCGCACACAGGCGCGTACGTACGAGAGAAACGCGCATCGCTTGGCCCCCGACCACCCACCATAACCAGGGACTCCCTGATATTTTCTGTGCCCTCACTTCTACCATGGTTTTCTCTGTCGGTGTACTAAAGTAGGGGTACCTTAGTACCCCGAACTTGTGCACGGGCAGTAGTAGCGTCCCGCGGCAAGGCTTGCCAGGGGAGCGACAAGAGTCTCCACGGCCCTTTCTGGGCCGGACGAAGGCCAAGTGATCGAGCCTAGAAGACCAGGCCCCGGCAAGAGGAGCTTGTCGGGGCGAGAAGGCGAGGTCCGGCAAGAGGAGCTTGCTGGGCCAAGGCGACAAGGCCCCGGCAAGAGGAGCTTGCCGGGACGACTAAGCCGAAACACCAAGGCCCCGGCGGGAGGAGCTCGCCGGGACGGCCAAGCCAAGGCACCCCAAGAGAAGCCCGCCGCGGCGCTCCACGCGCCTCGGCAAGGCCTGACGGGCGGCAAGCTCTCAGGTGCGGCAAGGCAGCTACCGCGGCAAGCCACTTGCCGCGGCGAACCACCACCTCAGGCCTGCGCTCCAGCCCACCTGCCCACGCGTCGCTCTGGAGCTTCCCCAGAGGCACGTGGCGGGGCGCCGCGCAACCTGAGGTGTGCGGTGGCACGCAACGTTGACAGAGTCGCCCCCGTGGCGAGCGGAGGCGCCCCTAACGGTCCGCCTCGGCACTGTTCAGGCGATCCAGACGGGCATTTAATGCCTTTGTCCCCCGCCGTCAGAGTTAGGTGCGATAGCACTGTGCGACCCCTGTTCGCACAGTTCCTTGCCATTTTTACCCTCACCTGCGTCGCTACCTGTGGGAAACCCCTTGGCGTATAAAAGGAGGCCCATGCGCACGTAGAGGGAGGGGGATCGAACCCTAGGGGGAACCCTAGAGAGGAAACCTAGA
The DNA here is from genome assembly GCA_032464435.1 of Aegilops umbellulata. Classification (NCBI taxonomy): domain Eukaryota; kingdom Viridiplantae; phylum Streptophyta; class Magnoliopsida; order Poales; family Poaceae; genus Aegilops; species Aegilops umbellulata. The sequence goes on from CP136060.1 coordinate 230,940,349, forward strand.
GGAGGAGACCGGAAGAAGGGCACACAGTAGACCCCCGTCTACGTCCAGCTCCCACTTACTGTAGCTTCTTGCGCTCCAGAGCAAGAACTCGAATCAACCAGACAAGCAACAGTAGGGTTTTACGCATCCGTGCGGCCCGAAGCTGGGTAAAATCGTTGTGTGTGTGTGTGTGTCGCCTCGATCTGCTCTTTGTGCAACCTCCGCCCCCGCCGAACCAACAAGGGGCTCCATCCCCATAGGTGCTCGTGGAGGCCGATATCCCCCGACATCTTTGGCGCGCCAGGTAGGGGGTGCGTCGAGGTTGTGCGAACCAGATTTGGCGACCACAAGCAAGCTCAGGTATGGCCAGGTACCTTTCCGCTCCACCCCGTGGAGCGGAGGCATTCCTCCTCACGGACCCCTGCACGGCCCTCCTCGAGTACCCACTCACGCTGAGTCCGGGCAAGAGCAGCTGCTCCTTGAGGAGGACCGCCTTCTGGCCGCTGAGCGAGTTTCTCGCCTCCAGCAAACTCTGTGCCGCTCCCGTAGCCGCAGAAGTTAGCGCCGGAAGTTGCGGGAAAGGCGACCTCGTTCTTTGGCGAGCCCAGGCCGCCAAGATCCAAACGAGTCGACGCCGACCATGGGAGGAACCTTGCCAGCGCGGCAGTCGGAACCCGTTCCGTCGGCCATCCTCTCTGTCCAAGTCTTGCCGCAGTTGCATGTAATCCTTGGTACAGAGATGGGCGCAGATCCCGAGCATAGCTTATGTGCCCCGCACATCTTGTTGATTTCGCGCCTCTCCGCTTGGCGCATGCATTATTTGACACGATTGTGCAGCACTCGACTCCGGCAAGTGATGGCAGGCCGCGAGGCCCCGAGCCTTCGTTATTCCCTTACCTCGAGAAGGGGGGATGACAGGATAGGCTGGGCGCCGCACGAGGAAGCTGCGCCTTGCCGGACTGCAAACAACAGAAAAGCTAAGTTGCCAAAGTTTGAGCAATTAAGCTCCTTTTTATTCTTAAGTTATCTTCCTCGAACGACCGAGCTTCGTATGGGAAACCTGTGCGCGGAGGGGCCGGCTCATGGCTGGTTGCGCCCTTATTTCGTTTCGAGTCCGCTCAATGACTTAAGTGTGCTACATCCCGAGTAGCGTCCTTACTTGTTTCGAGCTCGCTCGGCAGCTTGAGTGTGCCGCGACTGCAGTCGCCACGCTTACCTCGCCCTGAGCCTGCTCAACATTTAAGTGAGTTGCGCCAGCCACGGCAAGGTTTCTTGCCGGTGGAGGCTCCGTCAGCGGGTTGCTGATGTCCCGCACTCGGCACCCGTGGCAAGGCGGAGACTTGCGCCGACAAGTTCCCGGAAGCGTAGGGCGCGAACGTACGAAGCACAAGGTCGAACGAGGGAGATAACAGCGCAATGAACTGCCTAAGATAAAAGTTATATTACAAAAGGACTTGCCGCTGCTCTAATCAGCTGTTTCTATGACATGCTCAGCAGCGACAAGGGAAGAATAGAAAGAGGTGGGCGGCCTAATCCGCGTGGTCGCCCTCAACCCGCCTGATCCCCGCCACCCTTTCCACGATGGGGGTGACGAGGGCCTTGATCTCCGTCAGGTCGGCGTCTTCCGGCAGGTGCCTGAGGACGTTGGTGAGCCTGATGGTGGGGTTGCGGAAGACGATCTTCACCAGCACCCTCTCGAGGGCCCCGGAGACAGCTTCCCGCGTCTCCTCGGCCAGCTGCTCCGGGATCTTTTCCCGGAGATGCTGGAGCACCCCCACCAAGCCCTTGAAGAAGGAAGTGAGCTTGGCGCTCGGCGGGACGTTCTCGCCGGAGGGGTACTCATGGCCCTCCATCCCCAGCAGCTTCAGCTCCTTGTCGATGGTGGTGGCGATGTCGACGAGGCCTTCGGTCCACCGCTCCACCGTCTCCCGGAAGTCGTTCTGGGTAACGGCGGCACGCTTCAACAGCTCCTCGTTGCCAGCAACCTCCTTCCGCAAGGTCGCTTCCTGCCCCTTGGCGCTCTCCAGCGCCTTGGCCAGGGTGTCCAACTTCAGCTCAAGCTCCCCCTTGGCGACCTCGGCGGCCGCGGTAGCGTCCTGCGCTTCCCGCAGGGCCCCGCCAAGCGCCTTCTCGCGCGCGGCAACCTCCTCCTCGTGGCTGCAAGGCTGGCCTTCTGTTGCACCAGTTCGCTTTCCCGCGTGGATAGCCCCGCAGCGGCAAGCCTCTGCTGCTCTTCGGCCTCTGCCTTCTCGAGGAGAAAGGCCGTCCGCGCCTCGTCGAGCAGCCTCCGCTCCTCCGCCAAGGACCGGAGAGCCTCCTGGTTGAGCTCCCGGAGCTCCCCGGCGCGCTTCTCCATGTCCGCGCCGGCCCTCGCGACGAGCACCTCCTGGCGCTCCACCTTAGCCTGTCGGGCGCGGTAGAGCGACACAAGCTTCCGGAGCAGACGCTCCTCCTCGGGCTCGCCGCCGCCGGTGCTTGGCGCGTCGACCACCGTCAGCCCGACGGAGGCGAGCACTTCTCCGTCCAAGGCCTCCCCCTCGACCGGCGCCCTGGAGCTAGCCTCCCAGGGGAGCCTGATGAAGACGCCGTTGCCGGCCTTCAGGTAGGCACCCGCCAGGGGCTCCTCGGGGTCCGACGCGGTGGCAGCAGCGGGATTGCCGGACTGCGGAGTGCTTGATGCCCCTGCCTCCCCGGGGCCGTCAGCACGGTCGCCGGTCCCCTCGACGTCTGCCGCCGCGGCGGCCTTGGCGGCTTCGGCCTTCCCGCCGCCTGCGGGGTCGTCGGTGCCTTCCGCCTCCTCGATGACGACGACGTCGTCGGCGTCGCCACGCACGCCCTCCCCGACGACGACCTCGGTCTCCATCGGGTCCGCGGTGGGCGGTTCTGATGGCCGGAAGAGGGGAGAAGAGTCAACCGAGCAGCCGACAAAAAGGCTCATAAGGAAAGATAGCCAGGGGATGTTTTCCGTGCAGGGGGGCTTACCGGTGGCAGGGTCCGTGGCCGCGGCCTCCGCTGCCGGGGATCGCTGGCCGCGTCCCTCGTCGGACATCCCTCCCTTGCCGGAGAGGTCTTCCTTGCCGGGGGCTCCTCCCTTGCCGGGGAGGTCTCCCCTGCCGGGGGCTCCTCCCTTGCCGGAGGTTTCTCCCTAGGCGGGGTGGTCGACGCAGACGGCGCGGCAGGAGTGCCCCCCGGGGTCGCCTGCTGGGGCTGCTCTGCTCCTACCCAACGACAAAAACAACAGCCACATGTCAGCCACGAAGAGAAGGGAAGCTCACGCGCGCGCCAAACGGCAAGAACTAGCCGTGCGCTCACCCTGGAGGCTGCGCTGTGGGCTGCCCTGCGGGCCTGCTGCCAGGTCCGGCAAGGTCGTCTCCGGCACCTCCCCAGTTGCCGGGGGAGATTCGCCCTCAAGAACGACCAGCGGGATCTTGGCCCTCTTCGCCCTCCTCTGGGCCAGGGTCCTGAAAGGGAACGGTTTCGGGGGAGGATGAGTGGGCTGCGAAACAAGACGAAGCAACAGAAATCAAGAAGATACAAGCTCCACCAGGAACTTACTCTTCGTCCTCCTCTCCGTCATCGGAGCTAAGCGCGGAATAGTCAAAAACCGGCTTGCTCCAAACGCGAGGAGACAGGGGAGTGGGTTCCCGGGACCGCTTGGCGGGGGCGGTGGACGACCCCGCCCCCGTCGCCGCCGCGATACGGGGAGCGGCAGGAGCAGAAGCCGCGGCCCGCGAGGACCCCGCTCCCGCTGCTTCGGAGGCGCGCGTCACGCGGGGCTGCGGTTGCTGGTCGGCCTGCCGCACCACCTCTCCGGCCCTGCGGAGACGCCTCCTCGGCTGGGCAGGGGGCTCCGTCTGCGACGAGCTTCCCGGGAGCTGCGAGGAGGGCACTTCGACCTCCGGCAAGCCGCTCGCATCCTGAGCGGGCTCGCCCGCGCCACCGTGCCTGGCTGGTTCCTCCGCGCCGGCGAGCTCCATTGGGTCGGCGAGGATCTCCGCCTCCGCCGCGTCTGCTTCGGCCAGGGTGAAGCCAGACTCGCCCGCGGCCGCGGCGGCCGCCGCCTCCTCCATCCTGGAGGCGATGTAGGCCAGCTCCTCGGGGGTTGTGTCCCGCGTGAGGCCCCTCTTCTCGTCGGGGTCGACCGGCACCTCCTCCAAGTTGTTGAAGAAGGCCTGCACGACGTCGTCTGCCGGCTCCTGCCAGGTCGCGTCGATCCCGTGCGAATCGCACAGCGGCATCATCGCGAGGATGCGGCTGAGCGCCGAATTGTTGCACAGGGGGACGACGCCCGGCGGCAACCTGAACCATTCTGGGTGCTCGGAGTCGTGCTTGAACAGCTCCTTCAACATTCCTACGAGCTCCAGAACGGTGAAGTTGTAGTTAAGGCCCGGGCGCAGCCTCATGATGTCCGCCGCGTTCTGGAATTCCCAAGCCGGCTTCCCCCTCTCCTGCAGGGGGGCGATACGCCGGCGAAGGAAATCCGCGCCGACGGCGCCGACGGTGAGCCCGGCAAACCTGAAGCGCAGGATTCGGGTGGCGGCAATCTTCAGCTTGGCGTCGTCCGGGGCTAGGTCGCTCCAGTCGCGGCCGCGCACCATTGTAGTTCGCCGCACGGCGGTGAACGGCGGTGGATTCTCCTCGGCGATCAGGCACCACTCGGCCCTCCACTCCTCCCATCTGCCACGGAGTTCCCCCTCCAAGTAGGCCTCTTTCTTGCCGGTCCTGGAGACCCAGGCAACTCCGCCGGACAGCGGCTCTCCTTTCTCCACCCGGGGAGTAAAGAAGTGCCAGAAGAGGGCTACGTTGGGGCGGACTCCGACAAAGTTCTCGCAAAGGTGTGTGAAAACCGCCATTGTCAGAACGGCGTTGGGGTGAAGTCAAGGAGGTGGAGGTTGTAGGTGTGCATGATGTCGCAGAAGAACTCGGAAAAAGGGCGGGCAAAGCCCGCAATAGAAGAACACGGCGAAGAAAGGGTACCCGGTCGGGTACAGCTTCTGGGCGATGGCGGGAAGAACTCGCGTGCGCGGATGCGCTCGCGTCGCCGTCGACCAGAAGAGGCGGTATTCGTTCTTCAGCCTCAGCGTATCAAGCTGAGGGGGGAACGTCGCCGTCTCCTTCCGAAGCGCTTCCAGCCGCAGCGCCTCGGCCGACTTCACGGCCTTCCCCTTCGCCTTGTCGCTCTTCGGGGCCATGGCAGAAACGGGGAGGGGGAGTTGTCGGCATTGGCGGCGCCGGGGGCTGCGAGGGTGAATCGCTGCTTTCCCTAGCAAGGAGGAGGTGGCGGAGATTTTCGAGGAACAGCAACCGGCGGAATGGCGAGCTGCCCCTGTTCCCCTCCGCTTATAAAGGGGGGAAGGAGCGGGGGCGGACGTTCCGCCTTTCCAAATGAAGAGGTCGTGCCCGACGTGACGCGTGCCTGCGGGCCTCAAGCCCCGCGCACGCCACCCACGTCACGCACGCCTCGCCCCCCACGACGCCGCGATAAGCGCGCGCCACTTAGGGAGGGCGCGACGAGCACGGAGTTAAGGAGCAGTGCAACCCAGGCCACGCGTGCCCGTGCACTGTTAGGGCCTGGCCCAACAACGCTCGGCACCGTGTATGGCCCAGACCCGGGGGCTCCTGTCAGTGTACTAAAGTAGGGGTACCTTAGTACCCCGAACTTGTGCACGGGCAGTAGTAGCATCCCGCGGCAAGGCTTGCCAGGGGAGCGACAAGAGTCTCCACGGCCCTTTCTGGGCCGGACGAAGGCCAAGTGATCGAGCCTAGAAGACCAGGCCCCGGCAAGAGGAGCTTGCCGGGGCGAGAAGGCAAGGTCCGGCAAGAGGAGCTTGCCGGGCCAAGGCGACAAGGCCCCGGCAAGAGGAGCTTGCCGGGATGACTAAGCCGAAGCACCAAGGCCCCGGCGGGAGGAGCTCGCCGGGACAGCCAAGCCAAGGCACCCCAAGAGAAGCCCGCCGCGGCGCTCCACGCGCCTCGGCAAGGCCTGACGGGCGGCAAGCTCTCAGGTGCGGCAAGGCAACTACCGCGGCAAGCCACTTGCCGCGGTGAACCACCACCTCAGGCCTGCGCTCCAGCCCACCTGCCCATGCGTCGCTCTGGAGCTTCCCCAGAGGCACGTGGCGGGGCGCCGCGCAACCTGAGGTGTGCGGTGGCACGCAACATTGACAGAGTCGCCCCCGTGGCGAGCGGAGGCGCCCCTAACGGTCCGCCTCGGCACTGTTCAGGCGATCCAGACGGGCATTTAATGCCTTTGTCCCCCGCCGTCAGAGTTAGGTGCGATAGCACTGTGCGACCCCTGTTCGCACAGTTCCTTGCCATTTTTACCCTCACCTGCGTTGCTACCTGTGGGAAACCCATTGGCGTATAAAAGGAGGCCCATGCGCACGTAGAGGGAGGGGGATCGAACCCTAGGGGGAACCCTAGAGAGGAAACCTAGAGGAGGAGACCGGAAGAAGGGCACACAGTAGACCCTCGTCTACGTCCAGCTCCCACTTACTGTAGCTTCTTGCGCTCCAGAGCAAGAAATCGAATCAACCAGACAAGCAGCAGTAGGGTTTTACGCATCCGTGCGGCCCGAAGCTGGGTAAAATCGTTGTGTGTGTGTGTCGCCTCGATCTGCTCTTTGTGCAACCTCCGCCCCCGCCGAACCGACAAGGGGCTCCGTCCCCATAGGTGCTCGTGGAGGCCGATATCCCCCGACATTCTCCATCATGGACGGCCCAAAGAATGTCATGCACCTGCGTCTCCGGCCTGCCCAGGACGAAAAGCCCATTTTCTGTCATGATTTTTTGTCATAGAAGTAGGACCCCACCACATCTATGATGATACCGGGTTTTGTCACAAGTATCGTCATAGAAGTGTCATAAGTATGACAGAAAATATTTTCGTTCAGCCCAAAATGTCATGGTTGTGTCTTTTTTTGTAGTGTCGTGCTCAAAAAGATATAAGTGAAGCACTAGAGCAATTCCACAGCTCAAAAAAATATTAAGTTAAGCATAAAGCGCAATTCTAACAAATCATAGCATAATTTTGGCTCTCTCAAATAGGTGTGTCCAGCAAGGATAGACGACACAAATTAAAAAGCAAAAAAGCAAAGACTCATATAATACAAGACGCTCGAAGCAGAACTCATGATATGTGACGAATAAAAATATAGCTCCATGTAAAATACCGATGGTTGTTAGAAGAAAGAGGGGATGCCACTTGGGGCATCCCCAAGCTTAGTTGGTTTCTTCTCTTTGGATAATAACTTGGGGTGCCATGGGCATCCCCAGGCTTAGGCTCTTCTTACTCCTTATTCCTTCATCCATCGTGATCTTACCCAAAACTTGAAAACTTCAATCACACAAAACTAAAAAAAAAAACCTTCATGAGATCCGTTACTATAACAAAGCAAATCACTACTCTAAGTACTGTTGCAATCCCATTCATATTTTATTTTTGCATTATATCTATTGTATTCCAACTTTTATATGGCTTATACCCCCTGATAAAGTCCATAGATTCATTAAAATAAGCACGCAACGCAAAGACATAACAGTGTGTAGCAATCTAAAAACTTCGTATACTTATGTAACTCCAAAATATCTTAAATTTAGGACAACGTAGGCAATTTGTATATCAATCTTGTGTAAAATTCAAAAAAAATTGTCGCTTCTGTGATTTTCATAAATTATTTTACTGGACGCAAAAGTTTGTATTATTCAACAAGATCAAATCAACTATCACCCAACATGATCCCGAAGGCCTTGCTTGGCCCAAACATTAATTAAAACATAAAAAACACAATCATAGCAGAGGCATAATTGTGCAAACACTGAAGAAAAGAAAGGAAAAAGGTAAGAAAAATATCCATTGGGTTGCCTCCCAACAAGCGCTATCGTTTTACGCCCTAGCTGGGCATAAAGCATAGATCTAAGTGTTGTCATCTTTATTTCTAGATCCATAGGATGCCCTCATGATTGATTCATATGGTGGCTTAATTCTTGTTCTAGGGAAGTGTTCCATACCCTTCCTTAGTGGAAATTGAAATTTAATATTGCCTTGTTTCATAACAATCACGACACCAATAGTACGTAAAAACTGTCTACCAAGTATAATTGGACAAGACGGATTGCAATCAATATCAAGAACAATAAAATCTCCAGGCACATAATTCATACTTACAAGAATAAAAACATCATTAATTCTTCCCAAAGGCTTTCTAATAGTAGAATCCGCCAGGTACAAATTTAGAGAACACTCTTCAATATTAGTAAGACCAAGCACATCACATAAAGATTTCGGAATTGTGGAAACACTAGCACCCAAGTCACAAAAAGCAAAACACTCAAAAAAATTAATCTTGACTTTGATAGTAGGTTGCCATTCATCATGAAATTTTCTAGGAATTGAAATCTCTAATTCCAACTTTTGTTCCAAAGCTTTCATCATAGCATCAATGATATGTTTAGTAAAAGCTTTATTTTATTCATAAGCATGAGGTGAAGCAACAAAAAAAATACAATCAATCAAAGAACAATTATCATAATTAAAGTCTTTGTAATCCAAAACAGTGGCCACATCACTAGTTAAAGTTTTGATCTCTCCAAACCCACTTTTATCAATTTTCTCAACAAGATTTTCACCCTCCAAATTATCGGACGCCTTCTAAATAAAGTTGACTCTTCTTCAGTCCCTTTATCACTAGTTTTAATTTTTCTAAACAAAGAATCAATATAAGAAAAACCAATCACTTTAAGATCTTCATCATTTTTATTTTCTAACGTGATTGGTTTAGCGGCCATTTGATTTCCTAAGGTAGCTTGTGCATTGGATATTTTGCCTAACAAATTTTCAGCAAAATCATACTCACATCGGAGATTACAAACTTCTCTACTAATATCATCAAGTTGTTTTGCAATAGCATCCGGCACAACAGAGTGTTCCTTAAGTTCTTCGGTAAAATATTTATCGTGCTCAAATTGTGTAGTCATGTATTCCTTAGTACTTTTCTCAATTTCAAGCAAAATATTGGGCTAAGGAACATCATAATATTGTCTTTGAGGCATCATAACTACACAAACAAGAACGCAAACAAAAAAATAGATCTGACAAGAAAACAATGAACGAAAAAAAAGTGCGAATAAAATGGCAAATTTTTGTGAAGTGGGGGAGATGAAAACTAGAGGCAAATGGCAAATAATGTAAATTGCAAGGAGACAAGATTTGTGATTAGGAACCTAATAGATGTTGATGATCTCTCACCGGCAACGATGCAAGAAAACCTTTCTTGATGGCTCGTGTCCGTGTCAGTATTTTCCCCAAAGAGGAATGGATGATGCAACACATCTATGGTAGGTATTTCCCTCAGTAATGAGACCGAGGTTATCGAACTAGTAGGAGAACCACGCAACACTATATAAACGGTACCTACACACAAAGAAGAAATACTTGCAACCCGACGCGTAAGAGGGCTTGTCAATCCCTCCCGGGTAAGATAGATAAAATTGTAGTAGATTGGATAACTAGATCTCGCGGGAATAAGAGATAAAAAATAAAAAATGCAGCAAGGTATTTTTGGGTTTTTGGATTAATAGACCTGAAAATAAAAGAGGCAAATAATATATCGGGAAGCAAATGTGATAAAGAATAGACCCCAGGGCCGTATATTTCACTAGTGGCTTCTCTCGAGAAAAATAGCATATGGCTGGTAAACAAATTACAGTTGGGAAATTGATAGAACTTAAATAAATTATGACAATATCCAGGCAATGATTATTATATATGCATCACGTCCAAGATTAGTAGACCGACTCCTCCCTGCATCTACTACTATTACTCCACACATCGACCGCTATCCAGCATGCATCTAGTGTATTAAGTTCATGGAAAAACAGAGTAATGCAATAAGAACGATGACATGATGTAGTCAAGATCTACTGATGTAGGAATAGACCCCATCTTGTTATCCTTAATAGAAACGATCAATACGTGTCTTGTTGCCCCTTCTGTCAGAGGGAAAGAACACCGCATGACCGAACCCATCACAAAGCACCTCTTCCCATGGAAAGAAAAATCGATCTAGTTGGCCAAACTAAACCAAAGATTTGAAGAAGAAATACGAGGCTATAAGTAATCATGCATATAAGAGATCAAAACTCGAACTACTTCCATGGATAAAATAGATCTGATCATAAATGGTCTACAATGAACTACTCACACATCATCAGAGAGGCACCAATGAGGATGATGAACCCCTCTGTGATGGTGTCTAGATTGGATCTGGTGGTTCTGGAACTTGCGGCGGCTGAAATTGTGTTTCGTCGACTCCCCTAGGGTTTTTGGATTTTGGGAGTATTTATAGAGCAAAGAGGCAGTGCGGGAGGCCACCGAGGTGGGCACAATCCACCAGGGCGCCCCTGGGCCCCCAGGCGCGCCCAGGTGGGTTGTGCCCACCTCAGGGCACCCCTCTGGTACTTCTTTGGCCCAACTTGTTCCTTCTGGTCCAGAAAAATCTCCAAAAAGTTTCACTGCGTTTGGACTCTGTTTGGTATTGATTTTCTCCGAAGTAGAAAAACAAGCAAAAAAAGCAACTGGCACTGGGCACTATGTCAATAGGTTAGTCCCAAAAAATGATATAAAGTTGCTATAAAATGATTGTAAAACATCCAAGAATGATAATATAACATCATGGAACAAGCAAAAATTATAGATACATTGGAGACGTATCACTTCATCACAGAAATAAATGACATGCCCATCAATATTATCAACCAAGAGATCTTTAACCATAGCAACATTAGGTTCAACTTAGAGGGTGTAGGTGTTCTTATATAACTTTTGTTGACCACATTTGAAACCTTAGCGTGTTCTTTTATCCTTACAGGAAAAGGGGTTTCTCAATATAAGCAGTAGGAATAACTGGATTAACACTATGTGTAATAGCTTCTTCTTTAGCTTTAGTAGGTTCTTCTACTTTCACTTCAATGGGGGGATGATATTTAAACCACTTCTCCTTGGGGTGATCAACATGAGTAGAAAATGATTCACAGAAACAAGCTACTATCTCAGAGGTAAGTCCATAGTTAGTGCTAAATTTATTAAAAGCATCAGTATCCATAAAAGATTTAAGACAATCAAACTCAAGATTTATACCCGACTCTTTACCTTTGTTGAATTCCCAATCTTCAGAGCTGCATTTAATTCTTTTCAAAAGACCCCATATAAATTCAATAGTCTTATTCATAAAAGAACCAGTATAAGAAGTATCGAGCATGGATTGATCATAACGAGAAAGCTGAGCATAAAAATTCTGCATAATAATTTCTCTTGAGATCTCATGATTGGGGCATGAATACATCATTAACGTACGCCTCCCCCAAGCTTGAGCGATACTTTTTCACCTTCACGAGGCTAATATATATATATATATATATATATATATATATATATATATATATATATATATATATATATATATATATATATATATATATATATATATATATATAATTCCGATCACGATGAACCAGATGCATAGGATAAAACTTCTGATGAAATTCCAATTTCAATCGGTTCCAATCCCATATTCTAATATCATCACATAGCCTATACCATGTCAATGCTTTCCCCGCAAAGATAAAGGGAAAACCTTATTCGTGATTCCATCTTTGCATAACCTTCAAGCTTAAACAATCCACAAATTTCATCCACATATATCAGGTGCATATCAGGATGCATTGTTCCATCTCCTGCATAAGGATTAGCTAGTAGTTTCTCTATCATACTCGAAGGAATTCCATAATAAATATTTTCAGTAGTTGCAGTAGGTTGACGGAAAACTCTTTGTGCTTCTGGTCCAGGTGAAGATACCCCGAACAATCCCCTCAAAAGGATTACTTTCCATAGTGACAAGTGACAGTAAATTTCAGCACGTAATATAATTGTTTCCATTCCAAATTCCACTCACCAAAGGCGCTTCATGCTACTTCTTGAGCTTGCGTTGATTCTCCCTTCAAGAGGAAAGGGTGATGCAGAAAAGTAGAAATAAGTCTTTCCCTCAGTTAAGAACCAAGGTATCAATCCAGTAGGGGGCACAAGCTAGTCCCCAATATATGCACCTGCACAAACTAACAAACACTTGCACACAACGCGAAAAAGGGGTTGTCAGTCCCTTCACAATCACTTGCAAGAGTGTGATCTAATAGAGATAGATATAAAAGAATAGTAAAAGTCAAAATAAAGTAAACACAAATAAATTGCAGCAAGGTATGTTTGGATTTTTAGTTTTATAGATCAGGAAATAATGTGATGAAAAATAGACACGGGGGCCATAGATTTCACTAGAGGCTTCTCTCTCGAAGAAAGCATACGGTGGGTAAAAAAATTACTGTTGAGCAATTGATAGAAAAGCGCAAAGTTATGACAATATTTAAGGCAATGATCATGAATATAGGCATCACGTCCATGACAAGTAGACCGACTCCTGCCTGCATCTACTACTATTATTCCGCACATCGAGCGACTCCCGCCTACATCTAGTGTATTAAGTTCATAAGAACAGAGTAACACCTTAAGCAAGATGACATGATGTAGAAGGATAAGCTTAGTCAATGTGATATAAACCCCATCTTTTTATCCTTAATGGCAACAATACAATACGTGCCTCTTTACCCCTTCTGTCACTGGGTGAGGACACCGCAAGATTGAACCCATCACAAAGCACCTCTCCCATTGCAAAAACACCAATCTAGTAGGCCAAACCAAATCGATAGATCGGAGAGAAATACTAAGCTATCTCAATCATGCCTAAAAGAGTTTAGAAAAGACTCAAATAATATTCATAGATAATCTGATAATAAATCCATAATTTATCGGATCTTAACAAACGCACTGCAAAATAAGATTACATCGAATAGATCTCCAAGAACATTGAGGAGAACATTGTATTGAAGATCAAAGAGAGAGACAAAGCCATCTAGCTACTAGCTATGGACCCTTATGTCTGTGGTAAACTACTCACGCATCATCTTAAGGGTAGCAAGGTTGATGTAGAGGCCCTACGTGATCGAATCCCCCTCTGGCGGAGTGCCGGAAAAGGCCCAAGATGGGATCTGATGGGAACAGAAGCTAGTGCAACGGAAAAGTATTTCTGGTGTGCCCTCTAGTATAGGGGGAATATTTGAGGATTTATAATGTTGGAGCTATGGTTAGAGGAGCCATGGGGGGCCCACAAGACCCCTGGCCGCACCCCCCAGGGGCTCGCCCCAGGCTTCTGGCCCCCTCATGGGTCTTCTGGCCTACTCCCAAAGTCTCGTGGGTTTCTTCTGGTCCAAGAAAAAACATTGTAAAGTTTTATTCTGTTTGGACTCCGTTTGATATTCCTTTTCTGTAAAAGTCAAAACAAGGAAAAAAACAGAAACTGGCACTAGGCACTAGGTTAATAGGTTAGTCCCAAAAATAATATAAAATAGCATATTAATGCATATAAAACATCCAAACCAGATAACATAATAGCATGGAACAATAAAATATTATAGATACATTGGAGACGTATCAAGCATCCCCAAGCTTAATTCCTGCTCGTCCTCGAGTACGAAAATGATAAAAATAGAATTTTTGATGTGGAATGCTACCTAACATATTTATCCATATAAATCTTCTTATTGTGGCATGAATATTCAGATCCATGAGATTCAAAAAAAGTTTAATATTGACATAAAAACAATAATACTTCGAGCATACTAATAAAGCAATCATGTCTTCTCAAAATATCATGGCCAAAGAAAGTTATCCCTACAAAATCATATAGTCTGGTTGTGCTCTATCTTCATGACACGAAGTATTTTATCATGCACAACCCCAGTGTTGGTCAAGCAATTGTTTCATACTTTTGGTGTTCCCAAACCTTTTCAACTTTCACGTAATACATGAGCGTGAGCCATGGAGATAGCACTATACGTGGAATAGAATATGGTGGTTGTGGGGAAGACAAAAAAGGAGAAAGTCTCACATCAACTAGGCAAATTAATGGGCCATCAATTGATATTGATGAAAGTGAGTAGGGATTGCCATGCAACAAATGCACTAGAGCTATAAGTGTATGAAAGCTCAAAACAAAACTAAGTGGGCGTGCATCCAACTTGCCTCCCCATGAAGACCTAGGGAAAGTTGAGGAAGCCCATCATTAGAATATACAAGCCAAGTTCTATAATGAAAAATTCCCACTAGTATATGAAAGTGTTAAAATAGGAGACTCTCTATTATGAAAAACATGGTGTTATTTCGAAGTGCAGGTGTGCAAAAGGATAGTAACATTGTCCCTTCTCTCTTTTCTCTCTCTTTTTAATTTTATTTTGGGCTCTTTGGCCTCTTTTATTTTTTTAAAGTCCGGAGACTCATCCCAACCTGTGAGGGAATCATAGCTTCCATCATCCTTTCCTCACATGGGAAAATGCTCTGATAATGATGATCATCACACTTTTATTTACTTACAACTCAAAAGTACAACTTGATACAAGAACAAAGATATGACTCTATATGAATGCCTCATGCATATGAGAACAATATGACAATGATGGTGCGTGTCATAATAAATGGAATGATGGAGTTGCATGGCAATATATCTCAGAATGGCTATGGAAATGCCATAATAGGTAGGTATGGTGGCTGTTTTGAGGAAAGGTATATGGTGGGTTTAATGTATCAGCAAAAGATGCGCGGTACTAGAGAGGCTAGCAATGGTGGAATGGTGATAGGGCATATAATCCATGGACTGAACATTAGTCATAAATAACTCACATGATTACTGCAAAAAGTTTATTAGCCATCAAAACAAAGTACTAATATGCATGCCCCTAGGGGAGAGGTTGGTAGGAGTTAACCATCATGCGCTCCCGACCTCCACACAAAGGATGACAATCAATAAATAAATCATGCTCCGACTTCATCACATAACGGTCCACTGTAGGTGCATGCTTCGGGAATCACAAACCTTAACACAAGTATTTCTACCAATCCACAATTACTCACTAGCACGACTCTAATATCACCATCTTTATATCTCAAAGCAAATGCAAGGAATCAAACTTCTCATATATTTAATACTCTTTATATGAAAGTTTTTATTATATCCCTCTTGGATGTCCATCATATTAGGACAAAATTAATAACCTAAACAAATTACCATGCTTTTTAAGACAATAAAAATAATATAAGTGAAGCATGAGAGTTCAGCAATTTCTACAAAATAAAACCACCACCGTGCTCTAAAAAGATATAAGTGAAGTACTAGAGCAAACTACCTAGCTCAAAAGATATAAGTGAAGCACATAGAGTATTCTAATAAATTCATGATTAATGTGCGTCCCTCTCAAAAGGTGTGTACAACAAGGATGATTGTGGCGAACTAAACATCAAAGACTCATATAATACAATATGCTCCAAGCAAACACATATCATGTGGTGAATAAAAATATAGCCTCAAGTAAATTTATCGATGGATTGAAGACGTAAGAGGGGATGCCATCCGAGGCATCCCCAAGCTTAGATGCTTGGTTGCCCTTGAATATTAACTTGGGGTGCCTTTTGCGTCCCCAAGCTTAGGCTCTTACCACTCCTTATTCCATAGTCCATCAAAACTTTACCCAAAACATGAAAATTTCACAACACAAAACTCAACTGAAAACTCGTAAGATCTGTTAGTATAATAAAGCCAATCACCACATTAGGTATTGTTGTGAACTCGTTCTAAATTTATATCGGTGTTATATCTACTGCATTACAACTTCTGCATGGTTTATATCACCCGATACTACCCATAGATTCATCAAAATAAGCAAACAACACATAGAAAACAAAATATGTCAAAAACAGAACAGTCTGTAGTAATCTAGAAACTTTGTATACTTCTGTAACTCCAAAACTTCTATAAACTTAGGAAAATCTAGGCAATTTGCATATCAATCTTGCGTAAAAAATTCAGATCAAAAGCACACTTCTGTTATTTTTTGAAATTATGGCAATGAGCACAAAAGTTTTTGTTTTTCAGCAAGATCAAATCAACTATCACCATGACATCCCAAAGGTCTTACTTGGCACAAACACTAATTTAAACAGTAAAAAACAATTACTATAGAGGTAATATTGTGTGTACTCATCAAAACAAAAAATAAAAATATTGGGTTGTCTCCCAACAAGCGCTTCTCTTTAAAGCCTTTTAGCTAGGCGTTTATGATTTTAATGATGCTCACATGAAAGATAGCAATTGGAACACGAAGAGAGCATCATGTGAAAAAAAGTTTAAGTCTAACATACTTCCTATGCATAGGCATTTTATATGCAAACAAATTATCAAGACAAGCAAAGACTAGCATATGCGAGGAAGAAAAAAGAAACAATAGCAATCTCAACACAACGAGAGGTAATTTCAACATAACTGGGGTCTCCAATGTATCTATAATTTTTTATTGTTCCATGCTGCTATATTATCATTCTTGGATGTTTTAAAATCATTTTATAGTAACTTTGTTCATTTATTGGGACTAACCTATTGACATAGTGCCCAGTTCTAGTAGTTGTTTTTTACTTGTTTTTTACTTCGCAGAAAATCAATACTAAACGGAGTCCAAACGCAGCGAAACTTTTTGGAGATTTTTTCTAGACCAGAAGACACCCAATGGGCCAAAGAAGTACCAAAGGGGAGCCCGAAGGGGCACAACCCACTAGGGCGCGCCTGGAGGCCAGGCGCGCCCAGATGGGCTGTGCCCACCTTGTTGGCATCCCACATCGGCTCTTCGCCCTATAAATACCCAAATATTCCGGAAACCCTAGGGGAGTCGACGAAACACAATTCCATCCGCCGCAAGTTCCAGAACCATGAGATCCAATCTAAATACCATCACGGAGGGGTTCATCATCCTCATTGGTGCCTCTCCGATGATGTGTGAGTAGTTCACCATAGACCTACAGGTCCGTAGGCAGTAGATAGATGGCTTCCTCTCTCTCTCTCTTTTGATTCTCAATACAATGGTCTCTTGGAGATCTATTTGACATAACTCTTTCGTGATGTGTATGATGGGATCCGATGAACTTTGAGTTTTTTTATCAGATCTACATCCATCTATATTATTTTAGTCTTCTTTGATCTCTTATATGCATGATTATTTATAGCTTCATATTTCTTCTTCGAATCTTTGGTTTAGTTAGGCCGACTAGATCGATTTTTCTGGCCATGGGAAGAGGTGTTATGTGATGGGTTCGATCTTGTTGTGTTCTTTTCGAGTGATAAAAGTGGCAGCAAGACACGCATGTATCGTTGCTATTAACAATAACGAGATGGGGGCAATTCCTACATGAATAGATCTCGTCTACATCAGGTCATCATTCTTATTGCATTACTCTGTTTTTCATGAACTTAATACATTAGATGCATGCTGGATAGCGTCGATGTGTGGAGTAATAGAAGTAGATGCAGGCAGGAGTCGGTCTACTAATCTTGGACATGATGCATATATATTGATCATTGCCTTGGATATCATCATAGCTATTCGATTTTCTATCACTTGCCCAACAGTAATTTGTTTACCCACCGTGTGATATTTCTTGAGAGAAGCCACTAGTGAAATCTACGGCCCCCGAGTCTATTCTTTATCATATTTGCTTTCCGATCTATTATTTGCTTTGAGATCTATTTTTATTTGCTTTTTTTCAGATCTATTATTCCAAAAACCCAAAAATACCTTCCTGCAATTTTTAATTGCATCTTTTATTTTGCGTTTTATCGATACCTATTTATCCAATCTACCACAATTTTTATCCCGTCAACTTGACAATTCCTGGCACCGCTACCCGAATAGGGATTGCCAACCCCTCATACGCGTTGGGTTGCAAGTATTTATTCTTTGTGTGCAAGTACCATTTTACATAGTGTTGCTTGGTTCTCCTACTGCATTGATACCTTGGTTTCACAACTGAGGGGAAATACCTACCATATCTGTACTACAACATCCCTTCCTCTTTGGGGAAATATCGACGTAGTTTCAAGCAACATCAAAAGGAATTTCTAGCGCCGTTGCCGGGGAGACATCATCAACATCTATCGTGTTCCTAGTCACAAATCTCATCTCCTTGCAATTTATATTATTTGCCATTTGCCTCTCGTTTTCATCTCCCCCACTTCACAAAATTTGCCTTTTTACTCGCCCTCTTTTCCGTTCACCTTTTTCTCATTCGATATTTTGTTTGCTATCTTTGCTTGTGTTCCCATGTGCCTTCTATATGCTTTCATCTTCGCTTGATAAAGTTTTATTGATATGGATCCTCATCCACTCGCTAATCTTTTAAAAAGATCCAATTAGGATGAACCAAGTGCTAGTGAATCGTGTTCACTAGATTATCTTTATGAAGTTTTGTCGAGGAAACGACACCTATGGGATCACGTGGATCCCTTCTACGGTTGGCAGGGAAGAGGGGTGCGCAAAGAGCAGATCTAACGATCAACACAAGGGATTTTTACCTAGGCTCGGGCCGCTAAGCAGCGTAAAACCCTAGTCCTGCTTTCAGTGTATATTTAGGGTTCTTGAGCTTCGGCTAGCTGCTACGCATGCAAACTGGGCCGGAAAGTCAAAAAGTCCCTTCCTGCATCGCCCGAGGCGTCCTTTTATACCAAGGGGCTACCACAGTGGCGTGCAGGCACACATGAGGTGTAAAGTGCTACAGTGCACGTGCTTATCACTAACGTCTTAGAACAAATGCATTAAATGCGATGCTTAATTACTTGTCCTCCAACTTTATTGGGACGGAAACAGAGCTCGTCCCATCCGCCGCTGCCTCACCCCGTCTTGACACGCATCTAGGATGATGAGGCATGCAACGCCAAACTGACTGGCTAGCCGCTGCACTGGAGCGATGGCAGGATCTTCACAAAGATCTGCATGCCGCCATGTAGGTGCTTACCTAGTTGGCAGGCAAGTTGTTCTGCTGGAACGGTGGCAGGGCGGCAGAGCCTTATCATGCGCGAGCCTTGCCGTGGCCTTGCAATCGTCCCCGGCAAGGATCTTGCTGGGGCCTCGCAATCGTCCCCGGCAAGAACCTTGCTAGGAACTTTTCTTTCTGGTCTTCTCAAAGATCTGCATGCCACCACGCATGTGCCCCTAGGTTTTGCTCTTGACATTGTCGATGGTTCCAGAGCTCTCAACCTCAAGGGCGGTGGTCTTGTCAGTGCTTCGCAAGCCGTCTCGGCAAGGATCTTGCTCTAGCGCTTCGCGAGCCGTCCCGACAAGGATCTTGCCGGGGGTCCAACTTGTCTTTTGCTCTTTGGATACTGGCTTGGACGTCGTCTTGGTCGTCTTGTATTTTGCCTCTAGATGCCCCCGTCAAGCCTTGCTGCAGGTGCGGCTGCAACTGCCCATTCACAAGTAAGGGGTACCGAAGGGCCCAAACTTTATTACACCGATAGGAGCCCCCGGGCCTGGGCCATACACGAGTGCGAAGCATCATTGAGCCAGGCCCAAACAGTGTGCAGGCACACGTGGCAGGGGTCAACTGCTGTAATCATCTCATCTGTTGTGCTTCCCCATGATCCGCATTGAGTGCGCGGCGTGGAGGTCGTGTGCGGAATGGTCGCAGCACGCCTGTGAAAACGCCTTCACATCGAACAGTAAAGAGGCAGCCCTGTGCCTTCCCCATAGAAAGAGGAATCCGCAGGGGCCCTGCTCATTTACCCCTTTCGCCCATTCCAATCTAGGAACCGCCGTCCTCTTCTTCTTTCTCGAGCCCAAACAGAGCTTCCTCCTCCATTCGCCGTCGTCGTGCCCTCACCGCTCTCGATCCCCCGCCCTCCCTCGGCTGCTATGGCACCCAAAACGAGCAAGGGTAAGGGAGCGTCCAAGGCGAGCGAGGCGGAAGAGGTGCCGGAGAGCGAGCTGGTGAAGATGCAAAGGGAGCACGTCGTCTTTGCTCCGATGCTCGACGCGTGCGTGCTCAAGGACTGGTTCGTGTGCATGAGGGGGGGAGAGACGACGGGGCACCCGGCCACCCGTGTCATCCAAGCTTCTCGCACTCTGCCCCCCCCCCTTCGGATTTCTTCATCGATATCATATACACCTTCATCTTCCATCTCTTGGACTTCACGCCGAATGTTGTGTCATGTA
Source organism: Aegilops umbellulata (assembly GCA_032464435.1). Lineage (NCBI taxonomy): Eukaryota > Viridiplantae > Streptophyta > Magnoliopsida > Poales > Poaceae > Aegilops > Aegilops umbellulata. The sequence goes on from CP136060.1 coordinate 230,960,460, forward strand.
TGGCCACCTTCGCCCTCCTCTGCGAGAAATTCGCCGGGGTGGTCCCCATCACTGCGCTCTTCCACCACTACTTCATCCCCCGCATCCAGCTAGGAGGATCCTTTCTGGCCGCGTCACCTAGATCCCGAGGGCCTTGAGCAAGAAGACGTACCCATATGGGACCCACAAGGAGAAGTGGGATGAATGGCGGCACAATTGGTGCTGGATTATGGAGAAGGACCCGCAGCCGTTCTGTATGCCCCGGCAAACGAAACTGGTCTGTGGCGGCAATTGGGGCAACCTCGATCCTCAAGATGGGAAGCTCGCAGCTGTAATCACCAGAATTCTTCGCCTCAAGGCTGCCGGGTTCACACTCGAGATGATTGGGGCCGACTTTCTCCACCGCCGCATCGCCCCTCTGCACAAAAAGGGAGTACCACAACGCGGCATACATCATGAGGCTGCGCCCCGGCCTGAACAAGGTGATGCATCATGCGGCTCTCTACCAAAAGCTGTTTCACCTCAAGGCCGACAAGACCGAGAAGGCCGACAAGCCGCTCAGGTTGCCGGCGGGCGTGATCCCCTAGTGCAACAACTCCGCCCTGACCTCCATTATCGCCATAATGCCGATGTTCAACGCCCATGGCCTTGATCAGACCTGGGCCGAGCCAGATGCGAAGCGGGTGCAAAAGTTCTTCGAAAACTTGTCGGAGAGGGCAATCCGGGAAGAAACGCAGCTCATCCGCCCCACCACTGACGAGGAGGTGGCGTACATCGCTAGCAGGGAGGAAAAGGAAGCCCTTGCTGAGGAGGCCAGAAACGTCGACTTCTGGAAGACGAGGCCGGCATAGAGGAAGACTTTGTCGGGCGGGAGGAGCCTGTTGGAGAGCATAGTGGCACCGCTGCCAGGGGCCCTTCTGCCGAGGAGATAGCCGAAGACAGATGAAGAGGAGCCGCATGAGGAGCCCCCAGTCCCAGGGAAGAAGAAACGCGTCCTTCAGCGGGTTGGCTCTATCGAGCCAGTCCGGCAAGCCTCCTTGCACGAAGAGGTCCCCGCCAAGGGGGCGGCCGGCAAGGCCGCGGAGCGGCAAGAGGCCCAGCCGCAACCTGTGCGCCAAACGAGGCGCACGGCCACAACAGTAAGGGAAGCGGCGGCCGCCGCCTCTGCCACGACAAAGCGGCCCAAGTCTCCATCTTCAACCCTCGCATGGACACCATACCAGAGGCCGACTTCGACCTCACTTCTTTTAGCCCGAGGAAGGAAAAGAGGCCAGAACAAGAAGATGAGTAAGTGCCTCACTGCTTTCTTCATCTCCTGAGTTCCTGTTTTGCTACCTTGTCTAACTAGATCTGGCCCTGACTTGTTCCCGCAGAGACATGAAAACACTGGTGGAGAGGATGGCGAAGAAGGCCAAGACCTCGATGGGCTGCAAGCCCCCGGCAGGCACCTCAGGTGTGCCAGAGACAATCACGATCAGCCCGGATCCCAGCCACGACGCAGCCCCCAGCCCGGCCCCCAGCATGAGCTCGTTACTCACTTCCCACTGGCGAGCGTCGGGGTGTGTATCTTTACTGCTAACCTTGCCGGGTTTGCAGGAGAAGAGCGGCAATAGGAGGAGCCACTGAGGGCCACCCCCGACATGCCGCGTGCGTCAACTATTCCGCCCAGGGAGGGGTCCCCGGCAAGGGCTTCCACCGACGAGCCCACACGAGTGGAGGAAGAGCCAGTGAGCACAGGCGCTGGCAAATCCATTCCGGCGACAAGTGTTGTCGGGGAGGGACCACCCCTCCACAGCTCGTAACAGGAAAGCCACCTACTTCCTTGTCACTTGTCACTTTCCCAGAGCGATATTTTCCCTTTTTTGTTTGCTTTGAGCTTCAATCTTGTTTCTCCTCATTGGCTTTCATATCTCCCCTTGGCGGATCAGATGGTGTTGACGTCACCATCGAGGGTATCGCCAAGGATGCTACCACCGAAGCCGCCAAGGTTGCTGCCGACGAGGCCACCAAGGTCGCTGCCGGCGAGGCCGTCAAGGTCGCTGCCAATGAGGCCGCCAAGGACGCGCTTGAGGAGGCCACCAAGGGGTCTGCCGAGGAGGCTGGCAAGGAGGCCAGTGACCGAACTGACGACATTCCTACCGCAGGAGCGCCTGGTGCTACATCGGTCCCGGAGTCCTCGGCCACCGGGGAGACGGTGGTCGAGGATCGACCATCAACTTCCGAAGCCCCCACCTCAAGCAGACATCTGAAGATTTGCGACAATATGTTCGTCAGCATCCCGAGGATGGCAACCACTGTTGCGCCAACCGAGGGGGAGGTTTTTGACGAAGAAGACATAGCTGCCACCGGGCTCAAGGTTGTCGACAAGCTGAGCGCCAGCATCATCGGTTCCAAGAAAGACCAGCTCCTCCAAGCCATGAGCAGCAACTTTGAGAAGCTCCAGGCGCTTCATCATTCCCGCAAGGAGAAACTGGACTCCAGGGCAGTGGTTGTTGACGTGGCAGAGGCGTACTTCCAAAAGCGCGTTGAGCAGATGCAGGTCTGGTTCGCCGAGGCCCGGCAGGAGCTGAGGACTACCAAGGAGCAGCTGACCCATCATTGGAAGAAGCTCCTCCTGAAGAAGTCCGATGTTGAGAAGGCACAGGAGGAGGACGCTGCACAGGCCGCCAAGGGCGACGCCCAACTAAGGGAGCGTCGGGTCATGCTCGACGCTCAAGAAGAGGAATTGCTACTCATGAGGGGACACTTGCTGCCAAGCTCCGCGGTAAGGATGAAGAAGTGAAAAAAATTTGTCACGCAGCGGACCGAGGAGCTGGAGCAAAAGCATAAGGACACACTCGACACCCTGGTCCTGGATCATGCCGGCAAGTTGAAGGAAGCCGTCGATGCCGCCAAAGCTGCAGAGGCCGCCAAGAACGAGCTGGCCGGGAAGGTGGAGAAGCTGGAGGTGGAGCTGGAAAAGCGCGGCAAGGAGGTCTCGACACTTAAGAGCGACAGAGACAAAATTGCCTACACCTTGGCGGAGTTGCAGGTCACCATTTCTGAGAAGACCAAGCAGATCTTTGCCGCCAACGACTCCATTGCCGATCTGAAGCTGAAGCTGACCACACTGGAGGAGTCCCTCAAATGCAGCAGGGCTCGTGAGAAGACCTTGGCCAAGGACGTCTAGGATGAGAAGAAACTGCTTGAGAGCACCGCTTCCACCTACAACGACTATGTGAAAGGCGTGGGGATCTAGACTGAGCGCCTCGTTGACATCGCGGAGAGGCTCAGCACGCAACTGTCCATCATGGGCATGTCGAGCTTCAAGTTCTCCCACGAGGAGAGTGTGACGCCGAGAGCTGATAAGTCTCCAACATATCTACTTTTCCTAATGCTTTTTCTCTTGTTTTGAACACTAATTTGCATGATTTATATTAAACTAACCCCAGACTGACGATGTTTTCAGCAGAACTACCATGGTGTTGTTTTTGTGCAGAAATAGAAGTTCTCGGAATGGAACGAAACTTCGCAAGGAATTTTTATATAATAAATAAGATATTCTGGAGCCAAGACCTGTCGGAGAGGAGTACCTGGGTGGGCACAACCCACCAGGGAGCGCCCCCCTCTCCTGGCGCACCCAGGTGGGTTGTCCCCACCTGGTGGTGAAGGAAATATGCCCTAGAGGCAATAATAAAGTTATTATTTATTTCCTTACATATCATGATAAATGTTTATTATTCATGCTAGAATTGTATTAACTGGAAACATAATACATGTGTGAATACATAGGCAAATAGAGTGTCACTAGTATGCCTCTACTTGACTAGCTCATTAATCAAAGATGGTTATGTTTCCTAACCATGAACAAAGAGTTGTTATTTGATTAACGAGATCACATCATTAGTTGAATGATCTGATTGACATGACCCATTCCATTAGCATAGCACCCGATCGTTTAGTATGTTGCTATTGCTTTCATCCATGACTTATACATGTTCCTTTAACTATGAGATTATGCAACTCCCGTTTACCGTAGGAACACTTTGTGTGCTACCAAATGTCACAACGTAACTGAGTGATTATAAAGGTGCTCTACAGGTGTCTCCGAAAGTATTTGTTGGGTTGGCGTATTTTGAGATTAGGATTTGTCACTCCAAATGTTGGAGAAGTATCTCAGGGCCTTCTCGGTAATGCACATCACATAAGCCTTGCAAGCATTGCAACCAATGAGTTAGTTACGAGATGATGTATTACGGAACGAGTAAAGAGACTTGCCGGTAACGAGATTGAACTAGGTATTGGATACCGACGATCGAGTCTCGGGCAAGTAACATACCGATGACAAAGGGAACAACGTATGTTGTTATGCGGTCTGACCGATAAAGATCTTCGTAGAATATGTAGGAGCCAATATGGGCATCCAGGTCCCGCTATTGGTTATTGACCGGAGACGTGTCTCGGTCATGTCTACATTGTTCTCGAACCGTAGGGTCCGCACGCTTAACGTTACGATGACAGTTATTATGAGTTTATGCATTTTGATGTACCGAAGGTTGTTCGGAGTCCCGGATGTGATCACGGACATGACGAGGAGTCTCGAAATGGTCGAGACGTAAAGATTGATATATTGGAAGCCTACATTTGGATATCGGAAGTGTTCCGGGTGAAATCGGGATTTCACCGGAGTACCAGGAGGTTACCGGAACCCCCCGGGAAACATATGGGCCATATTGGGCCTTAGTGGAAAGGAGAAAGGGGCTGCCCTAGGGCTGGCCGCGCGCCTCCCCCTTCCCTAGTCCTATTAGGACTATGAGAAGGTGGCCGGCCCCCTCTCTCTTTCCCCCCCTTGAGGAATCCTATTCCAACTAGGATTGGGGGGGGGGGAATCCTACTCCCGGAGGGAGTAGGACTCTCCTGGCGCGCCAGGCTTGGCCGGCCAGCCCCTCCCCCTTGGCTCCTTTATATACGGGGGCAGGGGAGCACCCTTAAAGACACAAGTTGATCTACGGATCGTTCCTCAGCCGTGTGCGGTGCCCCCTTCCACCAAATTCCACCTCGGTCATATCGTTGCAGTGCTTAGGCGAAGCCCTGCGCCGGTAACACATCAAGATCATCACCACGCCGTCGTGCTGACGGAACTCTTCCCCGACGCTTTGCTGGATCGGAGCCTGGGGATCGTCATCGAGCTGAACGTGTGCCAAGAACTCGGAGATGCCGGAGTAACGGTGCTGTGATCGGTTGGATCGCGAGGAGAACGTACGACTACTTCCTCTATGTTGCTTCAACGCTTCCGCTTCGGTCTACGAGGGTACGTAGACAACACTCTCCCCTCTCGTTGCTATGCAACACCATGATCTTGCGTGTGCGTAGGAAATTTTTTGAAATTACTACGTTCCCCAACAGTGGCATCCGAGCCTAGGTTTTTATGGTTTGATGTTATTTGCACGAGTAGAAAACAAGTGAGTTGTGGACGATACAAGTCATACTGCCTACCAGCATGTCATACTTTGGTTCAGCGGTATTGTTGGACGAGACAATCCGGACCAACCTTACGCGTACTCTTACGCGAGACCGGTTCCCTCGACGTGCTTTGCACATAGATGGCTTGCGGAAGACTGTCTCTCCAACTTTAGTTGAACCGAGTGTGGCTACGCCCGTGTAACGCCCCGAGCCCGGCGCCCCAGAAGACTTCCAGCTGTTCCGAGCTTTGCCGTGTGTTTTATTTGCTTGTTGCATTGCATCATGTCATCATGCCATCATATCATTAATTTTTAAAACTCAACTAAATAAATCGTATGGATCTTCGGTCCATTTAAATTGAGGGAATTCACATGGTGAGTTCTCTTTATAATATATCTTTCCGATATTAGTGGAGCTATATAAATATTTCATTATTTGGAATTGATCATAACACACTTGCAAATAAATCTCAATGCCTTTGTTATCTCAATTCTTGGTCTCCAACTCTACCCATAAATCCTTTCATCTTTTTCCGGAGCTTCACCAAACATCTCAACATTTTTGGCCTTTCCTAAACTTTGTCCTAGTTCAAACCATTTGATTTAAATTCAAATGGGTTTGAATTTAAATCTTGCTTTCGCGCCAACTTCTATTTTCTTGGATCAAACTCATTTTTGTGAGTCCGGGATAATTATCCGCATGTTCAACTTCTTCCCTTAACACCTCCTTCCTTTTTCTTCTCTCTCCTTTCTTTCTTTGTTTTTTCCTGTTATTGCATTAGTTTTAGGCGAGAGAGAGAGAGCCGAGCCCAGCTCAGCCTCCCAGTAGCCCAACTAATTCGGCCCAAAGCCCGTCCGGCAGCCGGCCTCTAAGGCCGACCGAACCCTAGCCTCCCCGACCTCTTCCCCTCTCCTTCGTTCTCCTCCCCTGCCGCCAGGAGCGTCCGTGCTCTCGATCTCACCCTCTCCCTCCCGCAGCGCCTCCATCTCCCTCGCAGCGCCCCTCTCCCTCGACCCCCTCCTCCTGCTGCTCGCCAGGGAAAGGAGTGAGTCCCCGCGCTAGATCCCCCAGCTCCTCCCCATGCCAGCGCCTACCTCCTCGTCCCCGTGCCCGCAGCCACGGAGCAGAGTCCGCGCGGCCGGCTCTCGCCGACCCTGCAGGTCGCGCCCACCGTAGACATCGTCGCCGGCCACCACAGCAGCGACCAGCGCCCGCCTCTTGCTGCCCGTCCAGGAGCGCCACGCCGGCGGCCTCGCTCCTCCTCGACTACGTCCTCGCCGCCAAGCTCCTCCGTCCTCCGACCTCCTCCTCGCCGGAGTCCCGCGCAAGCCGCCGCTGTGGGTCGTCCTCAACGCCTTCCCCGCCTCCGGTCGCTCAGTGCCGGCAAGCCCAGTCGCCGGTGAAGCCCCGCAGGTCGCCGTGTGCCCCTGCATCCTCTGCTTCAAGCAGGAGGACGAGACGCGCCCGCTGACTCCTGCCGCGCTGCTCTGCTTCGCTCGCGTCGCCCCGGCCCCCTTTTGCTCCGTCCACGCGAGGTGAACGAGCGCACCAGCAGCGCCCGTTTGACCGCATCATCGCCTCCAAGTCCAATGACCTTTGAACAGGGAACTATCGCCAAGTACCACGACGACCGTCGCCGGAGACCCGTGTAACGTGAACGTGAACGACTACCGTCGCGAGTACCTCTACCGTTCTCGTGTACAACTACTTCCACTACGCCCGCGAGAACGTCTACTTCCACTACTACTGTCGCGGAACAACTACTTCCACTACTTCCTTCGACGAACTTGAACCGTCCCGAATGCACGCTTCAAAGGTATACCGCCGAGAACGACCGTCGTGGACCGAATGCATGTGTCGAATGAGATGCTCGAGTTTTTCACCGTGTCTGAATTGTCACTCGTTGCCATGCCATCGTCTCGTGGGAACCCGGTATCCAGGATCACCCCACCATCTTGCCCTACTCGCATCCGCACGCTTCCTTTTGCACCGGTATCCCAATCGAGTACCGGAAACCGATATGTTGCCGTGGCACCATTTTCGGATTTGTTGCCGTGGCACCCCTTTCGTTCTGCCATGGTGACCAAATGCTTCATAATATGCTCTTATCAACATTTTCATAATAAATTGCATAAATTACATATGTCATCCGCATCATAATAACAACATTTAAAATGCTTAAAAATGATGTCTGTTTAAACTTGCATAAATGCCATGTTAAAATGATTTATTTCATAACTAAATAACCGTAACTCGGAATTTAATAAATTATATATGTAAATGGGGCAGAAAAATGCATAGTTTAACATGGTGCACTTTATTTTCCTGTTTAACAACATTAAAATATGCGTTAGGTCAGATCAGTACCAAATCTAATATATGCTCATGAGGCTTTTCCGGAATTGTTGTTTGTTATTTCCGGCCTCATTTAAAATTGCCTAAATAGGTAGTTTTATTATGTTTCACCTCTTGCCATGTTAAGCAACATTTAATATTGTTGGTTATATAAACAAGAGAGAACTAAATAATTGTTGTGGTGTTTCGTCAATATGCAACTCGTTGCATATTGAGCTCCACTTAACTTGTAGTGTTGTTGGTTGCACTTTGCCATGCCATGCCTCATTTAAACCGGACATGCATCATACTTGATTGTGCATCATGCCATGTTTAGGTGTTGGTTGTTTACTATGTTGCTTGTTTCTTTCCGGGTTGCTTCTCTCGTTAGCTTCGGTTTCGTTCCGGAGTTGTGAGGATTCGTTCGACTACGTCCATTTGTCTTCTTCATGGACTCGTTCTTCTTCCTTGCGGGATCTCAGGCAAGATGACCATACCCTCGAAATCACTTCTATCTTTGCTTGCTAGTTGCTCGCTCTTTTGCTAAGCCTATGCTGCGATACCTACCACTTGCTTATCATGCCTCCCATATTGTTAAACCAAGCCTCTAACCCACCTTGTCCTAGCAAACCGTTGTTTGGCTATGTTACCGCTTTGCTCAGCCTCTCTTATAGCGTTGTTAGTTGCAGGTGAAGATGAAGTTTGTTCCTTGTTGGAACATGGAGTTGTTGTTCCTTGTTGGAACATGTTTACTTGTTGGGATATCACAATATATCTTATTTAATTAACGCATCTATATACTTGGTAAAGGGTGGAAGGCTCGGCCTTATGCCTGGTGTTTTGTTCCACTCTTGCTGCCCTAGTTTCCGTCATATCGGTATTATGTTCCCGGATTTTGCGTCCCTAACGCGGTCGGGTGATTTATGGGACCCCCTTGACAGTTCGCTTTGAGTAAGACTTTTCCAGCGAGGCCCAACCTTGGTTTTACCATTTGCCTCACCTAGCCCTTTTTCCCTTGGGAGTCGCTCTCTCGAGGGTCATCTTTATTTTGCCCCCCGGGCCAGTGCTTCTCTAAGTGCTGGTCCAAACCGAGTGATGTCCGGCGCCCCCTGCGCAATCAGGGTCTATGCCAACCCGACGTCTTGCTCATCCGGTGTGCCCTGAGACCGAGATATGTGCAGCTCCTATCAGGATTTGTCGGCACATCCGGGCGGCTTTGCTGGACTTGTTTTATTACTGTCGAAATGTCTTGTAGCCGGGATTCCGAGACTGATCGGGTCTTTCCGGGGAGAAGGAATATCCTTCGTTGATCGCGAGAGCTTATCATGGGCTAAGTTGGGACACCCCTGCAGGGTTTTGAACTTTCGAAAGCCGTGCCCGCGGTTATGGGCAGATGGGAATTTGTTAATGTCCGGTTGTAGAAAACCCGAAGTTGATCTTAATTAAAATACACCAACCGCGTGTGTAACCGTGATGGTCTCTTCTCGGCGGGGTCCGGGAAGTGAACACGGTTGTTGGAGTTATGTTTGACGTAAGTAGTTTCAGGATCACTTCTTGATCATAGTTGCACGACCGTGCTTTTGCCTTCTCTTCTCGCTCTCTTTTGCGTATGTTAGCCACCATATATGCTAGTCGCTTGCTGCAGCTCCACCTCATACCTTTTACCCTACCTATAAGCTTAAATAGTCTTGATCTCGCGGGTGTGAGATTGCTGAGTCCTCGTGACTCACCAGTTACTTCCAAAACCAGCTTGCAGGTGCCGCTGAGACCGTGCAGGTGACGCACCCGAGCACAAGGAGGAGTTCAATGAAGATCTTGTCCTTTATGTTGTTCCGTTCTAGTCGATCAGTAGTGGAGCCCAGTTGGGGTCGATCTTGGTCCTTTGTCGCTTTTGGGGTTTTCTTCTTTTATTTTGGCTCCGTAGTCGGGCCTTGATTGTAGCTGTATGATGCATTGTTTTATTCATGTATTTGTGTGAAGTGGCGATTGTAAGCCAACTATGTATCTCTTTCCCTTATGTATTACATGGGTTGTGTGAAGATTACCCCACTTGCGACATTGCTTTCAATGCGGTTATGCCTCTAAGTCGTGCTTCGACATGTGGGAGATATAGCCGCATCGAGGGCGTTACAAGTTGGTATCAGAGCCTTCCCCGACCTTAGGAGCCCCCACTGTTTGATCGTCTTTAGTGGCCGAGTTGTGTCTAGAAAAATGTTTTGAGTCATTTAGGAATTATATATCGGAGAGTTTAGGAATTCTTTTTACTCCCCAGTCCCTTCGACCTTCTGGTAAGGCATCCTGAAGTAGAGTTTTGACTCTTCTCTTCTCAAATTTCACTAAAAATTTTAGGATCACGCGGGTATATTACAATCGTTCCGATGGTTTTATGATGACAACATTGTCTTGGTTGCCTCCTGACATTTAGGGGTTGTGGCAGTGTCCCGGGGAGTTGAGCTCTGAGGTGTTGTCGTCATAATTTTATCGTTGCGGTTTTGGAATACCTGAGTTTAGTACGCCGACATCGAAAATCTCTTTTGTACAGTTGTTGGTGAGATAACCCTGATAGCCCAGTACTGTGGCGAGTGCAGGAGTATTGCCATGACTCGTATAACGGATGCTTTTCGAAGGTTGAGGTAGATGATTTCCGAAGGTTTCTTGGTTATGTGTTGAAGGATGGATACAGGTGGTTGTAGGATTTGCTAGTTTGGGTGAGATATTATGCTTCCCCTGTATCCCCAACACCTGATTGCATAACCAGAAAGTTTCGGGAGTTTATAAGTGGGAATTCAAGTATCTCTTAGGATATCTTTCCAACAGACACATGATACGATATGGGATCTATCATAGGTTTGTTTCCGGCTTATTCTGCAAGCCAATCCTTTGTTTTGATTTGGTTTATGGTATTGGAGTTGCTTCGATGTCAAATGTTGAATCCATACCTTTCCTAAATGGTGTTCTCTTATTTCTATGTGGATGCTAGTCCTTCTTGTTCATCAAGGTTGTCTTCTCAATTCTTTTTCAACCGGTGTGTCTCTCTTCAAGTGGATCCGATCACTTCAACATCTGCAAGATCATTTATCAGTTCTTCTCTATGGTGTTTGCTTCATCTGTTCCAAGTTGTCTTTTTCTTCAAGGACTCAGACTTCTCAATCAAGTATCCATTTTTACTCTTGTGAAACCTCTCCATTCTTCTCCTTCATGATTCTTACCCGGTGTTTCTTATGAAGATACTAACGGAGCCTCAAGTTCGTCATTCGTCATTCTTTCTTCTACGGTGGTTCCAATTCAAGCTTTATCGATCACATCTTTTCCTCGTTGCAATACCTTCTCATACCGGTGCACCTCACAATAATTCACTTCTCGCTATTCATTTGTTCCGGAGTGATGAAAATATCTCAGAAGATTCAAGTTTTCATTCTCATTTCACTCAAGTTCTTTTAAGGATGCTATCTCATTCAAGCCATTTAATTCAACCGGTGCAATATCCCTTTCGAGCAATCACTTCAACGGTGTATCTTTTGAGTGGGCCCTAACCCACAGGTCTTTTCCCAGGATCTTACCTGACTCTTCTAATCTTCCTGGAGCTTCTAAATTTCTTTTCAAAGTTTGACGTGGGAACGAATTTTCATCAGTCATATGTCTTTCTCCAAGATCTTTCAAATTATTTTCATCGTTGGTTCAATCTTTCTATTCTTCATTATTCCGGAGTTTCTCAACAGTTTGGCGGTGTTTCTCATCGTCATTCTCAACATTTGAAGACCGAAGAAGAGTTTCTCTTAAATCTTGCCCCATTATATTTAAGATTCATGGTTCTAGCTTGATGCCATCCTCTCATAATTGTTTTCGATTGTGAGAATCCTTTTCACCTACCCGGAGCATTTCAGGAGTCTTTTCAGTTTGATTCTTTGGAGGCCATCATTTCAGAAGAATTATTCATTCTCAGCTTCGCCTATCGTTCTCCAAATCTTACCGGTGCATCGTTCAGATATTCTCTAATCAGTTCATGATCTCTTCGTTCTCATGTATCTAAATCCTAGCAAGCATCTTCGTTCATTTGCTAATTCTTCCCGGTGTTTCTTTATCTTTTCTTCATCCATTTTAAATTCTTACGGTGGTTCGTTCAAGAGTTCTCTTCCTTCATTATTATATAGACTCATTCGTTCTTCCCAAATCCTACCGGCGGATCGTTGAAGACCTTCCCAAGTTTGTGCTATATCTCTCTTGATCCTTTCTACGAGAATAAGTAGTATGCCAAATCCATTGCTTGTCATCAATTTAAATTGGTGAAGGATACGCATAACATAATTCTTGTTCTTGTTTCATCCAAGTGATCTAGTTTCTGCTTTCCAGAGTTGTTCATCATGTCACATTTCTCAGTTTGAGATGCTTCAAATTTTTCATTTCCGGAGTTCCAAGTTTTCCGCTTTATCTCACCACGAAGCTCCATCTAAAGCATTACAAGGTTTCACCTTGTGTTTTCAACTTCTCTTTCTTCTATCATCTTTTTTTATCAGAGTTCTTCATGGAAGATCAACATGGTGGCTCATCAAGGATTCCTTTCATTTTTCAATTGTTCTTCAAGAATTCTCTCAAAGCTATGATCCGTCAAGCCATACTCTAAAATAAACATGGTGTTTCAACACATGTTTTGTCTTGAGGAGTTCAAGTATTCTTTATCTTGCATTTTAAAGTGCAATTCTTTCAACCGTATCATTCGAGGTGGTATTATGTCATTCTTGATAACTTGAGTTCATGTCTCATGATTCACATGTTGTCAAGAATGAGATATTTTTAACCCACCAATCTCTTCGTTGGATTTATCTTGTGTCATGTTTCACCTATAGCCTTCCCTAAGGATTGTTGCTATTTATGGTGCTTATAAATGACCCAAATTCTTCGTTTGTCCTCCCGGCGAAATAAGTCTCTCGTCTCCTTGATGATACCAATCCAATCTTTGGTTTCCGTTAGTGGCGTTTATCACCTCATAATGTTGAGATGTTTCCATAAGTCCACTACAAGTTTATTCTTTTCGTTGTTGGTTTCCCAACAACTCCGTCCAATCCTTCTTTTTAAGGAGGCTCTTTCAAATTCAATTGTGGTGGAAGTTGTCATTATCTTCTCCATTCTTTTCTTCCAACCATCTAACTTCCATTCTGTCGTTCCGGAGGCATTGTGATGTTACTCTCTTCGACTCATCATCTCGTTTTTGCCAAGATCATATTCTTTTCCTTGCTAATCCATTTTACCGAAGTGTCGTGTTTTCATTCGAGCTCTCTCATCTTATCAAGTCTTGCATCCCTTCTCAACCGGAATGTTGTCTGAAATCTTTCTTACCCCTTGTGCCATTCTCTTAATAGTTCCAGAGGCAGTGTGTTGTTAATTTCAGCAAGTATCCTCTTATCTTGTCAAGATCATGTTCAAATCCCTTCCATTTTCAGTCGGAGTGCTGCCCAAATTATACCATTCTTAATCCTTCTCTTCTTGTTTAAACCGGAGTGGTTTCATTATCTGTCGTGTCACTAAACCTTTTGGTTCTCGTCATATCCCATGTTAATCTTTCCTAACGGAGTTGTTTTCAACTTTGTTCATCTTCGTTGTTTTCGTTCTTTCATTTTGATTCAACCTCTCAAGGTTCCTTGGTTTCACTCTTTTGTCAAAGAAGCAACTTAGCTTTACCTCTTCTCTTTCTCTTCCGTTTTCCCTCCGGTGCCATCCTAGATCTCGGGACAAGATCCTCTCGTAGTGGTGATCAAACTCATTTTTGTGAGTCCAGGATAATTATCCGCATGTTCAACTTCTTCCCTTAACACCTCCTTCCTTTTTCTTCTCTCTCCTTTATTTCTTTCTTTTTTCCTGTTATTGCATTAGTTTTAGGCGAGAGAGAGAGAGCCGAGCCCAGCTCAGCCTCCCAGTAGCCCAACTAATTCGGCCCAAAGCCCATCCGGCAGCCGGCCTCTAAGGCCGACCGAACCCTAGCCTCCCCGACCTCTTCCCCTCTCCTTCGTTCTCCTCCCCTGCCGCCAGGAGCGTCCGTGCTCTCGATCTCACCCTCTCCCTCCCGCAGCGCCTCCATCTCCCTCGCAGCGCCCCTCTCCCTCGACCCCCTCCTCCTGCTGCTCGCCAGGGAAAGGAGTGAGTCCCCGCGCTAGATCCCCCAGCTCCTCCCCATGCCAGCGCCTACCTCCTCGTCCCCGTGCCCGCAGCCACGGAGCAGAGTCCGCGCGGCCGGCTCTCGCCGACCCTGCAGGTCGCGCCCACCGTAGACATCGTCGCCGGCCACCACAGCAGCGACCAGCGCCCGCCTCTTGCTGCCCGTCCAGGAGCGCCACGCCGGCGGCCTCGCTCCTCCTCGACTACGTCCTCGCCGCCAAGCTCCTCCGTCCTCCGACCTCCTCCTCGCCGGAGTCCCGCGCAAGCCGCCGCTGTGGGTCGTCCTCAACGCCTTCCCCGCCTCCGGTCGCTCAGTGCCGGCAAGCCCAGTCGCCGGTGAAGCCCCGCAGGTCGCCGTGTGCCCCTGCATCCTCTGCTTCGAGCAGGAGGACGAGACGCGCCCGCTGACTCCTGCCGCGCTGCTCTGCTTCGCTCGCGTCGCCCCGGCCCCCTTCTGCTCCGTCCACGCGAGGTGAACGAGCGCACCAGCAGCGCCCGTTTGACCGCGTCGTCGCCTCCAAGTCCAATGACCTTTGAACAGGGAACTATCGCCAAGTACCACGACGACCGTCGCCGGAGACCCGTGTAACGTGAACGTGAACGACTACCGTCGCGATTACCTCTACCATTGTCGTGTACAACTACTTCCACTACGCCCGCGAGAACGTCTACTTCCACTACTACCGTCGCGGAACAACTACTTCCACTACTTCCTTCGACGAACTTGAACCGTCCCGAATGCACGCTTCAAAGGTATACCGCCGAGAACGACCGTCGTGGACCGAATGCATGTGTCGAATGAGATGCTCGAGTTTTTCACCGTGTCTGAATTGTCACTCGTTGCCATGCCATCGTCTCGTGGGAACCCGGTATCCAGGATCACCCCACCATCTTGCCCTACTCGCATCCGCACGCTTCCTTTTGCACCGGTATCCCAATCGAGTACCGGAAACCGATATGTTGCCGTGGCACCATTTTCGGATTTGTTGCCGTGGCACCCCTTTCGTTCCGCCATGGTGACCAAATGCTTCATAATATGCTCTTATCAACATTTTCATAATAAATTGCATAAATTACATATGTCATCCGCATCATAATAACAACATTTAAAATGCTTAAAAATGATGTCTGTTTAAACTTGCATAAATGCCATGTTAAAATGATTTATTTCATAACTAAATAACCGTAACTCGGAATTTAATAAATTATATATGTAAATGGGGCAGAAAAATGCATAGTTTAACATGGTGCACTTTATTTTCCTGTTTAACAACATTAAAATATGCGTTAGGTCAGATCAGTACCAAATCTAATATATGCTCATGAGGCTTTTCCGGAATTGTTGTTTGTTATTTCCGGCCTCATTTAAAATTGCCTAAATAGGTAGTTTTATTATGTTTCACCTCTTGCCATGTTAAGCAACATTTAATATTGTTGGTTATATAAACAAGAGAGAACTAAATAATTGTTGTGGTGTTTCGTCAATATGCAACTCGTTGCATATTGAGCTCCACTTAACTTGTAGTGTTGTTGGTTGCACTTTGCCATGCCATGCCTCATTTAAACCGGACATGCATCATACTTGATTGTGCATCATGCCATGTTTAGGTGTTGGTTGTTTACTATGTTGCTTGTTTCTTTCCGGGTTGCTTCTCTCGTTAGCTTCGGTTTCGTTCCGGAGTTGTGAGGATTCGTTCGACTACGTCCGTTTGTCTTCTTCATGGACTCGTTCTTCTTCCTTGCGGGATCTCAGGCAAGATGACCATACCCTCGAAATCACTTCTATCTTTGCTTGCTAGTTGCTCGCTCTTTTGCTAAGCCTATGCTGCGATACCTACCACTTGCTTATCATGCCTCCCATATTGTTAAACCAAGCCTCTAACCCACCTTGTCCTAGCAAACCGTTGTTTGGCTATGTTACCGCTTTGCTCAGCCTCTCTTATAGCTTTGTTAGTTGCAGGTGAAGATGAAGTTTGTTCCTTGTTGGAACATGGAGTTGTTGTTCCTTGTTGGAACATGTTTACTTGTTGGGATATCACAATATATCTTATTTAATTAACGCATCTATATACTTGGTAAAGGGTGGAAGGCTCGGCCTTATGCCTGGTGTTTTGTTCCACTCTTGCTGCCCTAGTTTCCGTCATATCGGTATTATGTTCCCGGATTTTGCGTCCCTAACGCGGTCGGGTGATTTATGGGACCCCCTTGACAGTTCGCTTTGAGTAAGACTTTTCCAGCGAGGCCCAACCTTGGTTTTACCATTTGCCTCACCTAGCCCTTTTTCCCTTGGGAGTCGCTCTCTCGAGGGTCATCTTTATTTTGCCCCCCCGGGCCAGTGCTTCTCTAAGTGCTGGTCCAAACCGAGTGATGTCCGGCGCCCCCTGCGCAATCAGGGTCTATGCCAACCCGACGTCTTGCTCATCCGGTGTGCCCTGAGACCGAGATATGTGCAGCTCCTATCAGGATTTGTCGGCACATCCGGGCGGCTTTGCTGGACTTGTTTTATTACTATCGAAATGTCTTGTAGCCGGGATTCCAAGACTGATCGGGTCTTTCCGGGGAGAAGGAATATCCTTCGTTGATCGCGAGAGCTTATCATGGGCTAAGTTGGGACACCCCTGCAGGGTTTTGAACTTTCGAAAGCCGTGCCCGCGGTTATGGGCAGATGGGTATTTGTTAATGTCCGGTTGTAGAAAACCCGAAGTTGATCTTAATTAAAATACACCAACCGCGTGTGTAACCGTGATGGTCTCTTCTCGGCGGGGTCCGGGAAGTGAACACGGTTGTTGGAGTTATGTTTGACGTAAGTAGTTTCAGGATCACTTCTTGATCATAGTTGCACGACCGTGCTTTTGCCTTCTCTTCTCGCTCTCTTTTGCGTATGTTAGCCACCATATATGCTAGTCGCTTGCTGCAGCTCCACCTCATACCTTTTACCCTACCTATAAGCTTAAATAGTCTTGATCTCGCGGGTGTGAGATTGCTGAGTCCTCGTGACTCACCAGTTACTTCCAAAACCAGCTTGCAGGTGCCGCTGAGACCGTGCAGGTGACGCACCCGAGCACAAGGAGGAGTTCAATGAAGATCTTGTCCTTTATGTTGTTCCGTTCTAGTCGATCAGTAGTGGAGCCCAGTTGGGGTCGATCTTGGTCCTTTGTCGCTTTTGGGGTTTTCTTCTTTTATTTTGGCTCCGTAGTCGGGCCTTGATTGTAGCTGTATGATGCATTGTTTTATTCATGTATTTGTGTGAAGTGGCGATTGTAAGCCAACTATGTATCTCTTTCCCTTATGTATTACATGGTTTGTGTGAAGATTACCCCACTTGCGACATTGCTTTCAATGCGGTTATGCCTCTAAGTCGTGCTTCGACACGTGGGAGATATAGCCGCATCGAGGGCGTTACAGCCCGGTCCTTGAGAAGGTTAAAACGGAGTCTATTTGACAAACTATCGTTGTGGTTTTGATGCATAGGTAAGATGAGTTCTTGCTTAAGCCCGTAGCAGCCATGTAAAACTTGCAACAACAAAGTAGAGGACGTCTAACTTGTTTTTGCAGGGCATGTTGTGATGTGATATGGTCAAGACATGATGCTGAATTTTATTGTATGAGATGATCATGTTTTGTAACCGAGTTATCGGCAACTGGCAGGAGCCATATGGTTGTCGCTTTATTGTATGCAATGCAATCGCGATGTAATGCTTTACTTTATTACTAAGCGGTAGTGATAGTCGTGGAAGCATAAGATTGGCGAGACGACAACGATGCTATGATGGAGATCGAGGTGTCGCGCCGGTGACGATGGTGATCATGACGGTGCTTCGAAGATGGAGATCACAAGCACGAGATGATGATGGCCATATCATATCACTTATATTGATTGCATGTGATGTTTATCTTTTATGCATCTTATCTTGCTTTGATTGACGGTAGCTTTATAAGATGATCTCTCACTAATTATCAAGAAGTGTTCTCCCTGAGTATGCACCGTTGCGAAAGTTCTTCGTGCTGAGACACCACGTGATGATCGGGTGTGATAGGTTCTACGTTCAAATACAACGGGTGCAAAACAGTTGCACACGCGGAATACTCAGGTTTAACTTGACGAGCCTAGCATATAACAGATATGGCCTCGGAACACGGAGACCGAAAGGTCGAGCGTGAATCATATAGTAGATATGATCAACATAGTGATGTTCACCATTGAAACTACTCCATCTCACGTGATGATCGGACATGGTTTAGTTGATTTGGATCACGTGATCACTTAGAGGATTAGAGGGATGTCTATCTAAGTGGGAGTTCTTAAATAATATGATTAATTGAACTTAAATTTATCATGAACTTAGTACCTGATAGTATCTTGCTTGTCTATGTTGTGTAGATAGATGGCTCGTGCTGTTGTTCCGTTGAATTTTAATGCGTTCCTTGAGAAAGCAAAGTTGAAAGATGATGGTAGCAATTACACGGACTGGGTCCGTAACTTGAGGATTATCCTCATTGCTGCACAGAAGAATTACGTCCTAGAAGCACCGCTAGGTGCCAGGCCTGGTGCAAGAGCTACGCCAGATGTTGTGAACGTCTGGCAAAGCAAAGCTGATGACTACTCTATAGTTCAGTGTGCCATGCTTTACGGCTTAGAACCGGGACTTCAACGACGTTTTGAACACCATGGAGCATATGAGATGTTCCAAGAGTTGAAGTTAATATTTCAAGCAAATGCCCGGATTGAGAGATATGAAGTCTCCAATAAGTTCTATAGCTGTAAGATGGAGGAGAACGGTTCTGTCAGTGAGCATATACTCAGAATGTCTGGGTATAACAATCACTTGATTCAACTGGGAGTTAATCTTCCGGATGATTGCGTAATTGACAGAATTCTCCAATCACTGCCACCAAGGTACAAGAGCTTCGTGATGAACTATAATATGCAAGGGATGACCAAAACTATGCCCGAGCTCTTCGCGATGCTGAAAGCCGCGGAGGTAGAAATCAAAAAGGAGCATCAAGTGTTGATGGTTAACAAAACCACTAGTTTCAAGAAAAAGGGCAAAGGGAAGAAAAAGGGGAACTTCAAAAAGAACAGCAAGCAAGTTGCTAATCAAGAGAAGAAACCCAAGTCTGGACCTAAGCCTGAAACTGAGTGCTTCTATTGCAAGCAGACTGGTCACTGGAAGCGGAACTGCCCCAAGTATTTGGCGGATAAGAAGGATGGCAAGGTTAACAAAGGTATATATGATATACATGTTATTGATGTATACCTTACTAATTCTCGCAGTAGCACCTGGGTATTTGATACTGGTTCTGTTGCTAATATTTGCAACTCAAAACAGGGGCTACGGATTAAGCGAAGATTGGCTAAGGACGAGGTGACGATGCGCGTGGGAAATGGTTCCAAAGTCGATGTGATCGCGGTCGGCACGCTACCTCTACATCTACCTTCGGGATTAATATTAGATCTAAATAATTGTTATTTAGTACCAGCGTTGAGCATGAACATTATATCTGGATCTTGTTTGATGCGAGACGGTTATTCATTTAAATCAGAGAATAATGGTTGTTCTATTTATATGAGTAATATCTTTTATGGTCATGCACCATTAAAGAATGGTTTGTTCTTACTTAATCTCGATAGTAGTGATACACATATTCATAATGTTGAAACCAAAAGATGCAGAGTTGATAATGATAGTGCAACTTATTTGTGGCACTGCCGTTTAGGTCATATCGGTGTAAAACGCATGAAGAAACTCCATACTGATGGACTTTTGGAGTCACTTGATTATGAATCACTTGGCACTTGCGAACCGTGCCTTATGGGCAAGATGACTAAAACACCGTTCTCCGGTACTATGGAGAGAGCAACAGATTTATTGGAAATCATACATACTGATGTATGTGGCCCAATGAATATTGAGGCTCTGTCACAGCCCTAGCTTAGCCTTGCTTGTCTTGGCATCATCATCCTGCATCATGATTTAATTCCATTTAAATTTTGAAATGGGGATGACAAACCCTAGCACCAAATGGAATGCAATTAGGATCATTATAAAAATATTTTCAATTATCCCAAATGCCCTTTAGAAAAGTTCATGATTTTTGTCAAAGGGGAAAACCTCTGCCAAAAGTCATGCACATATTTCTAGGCCATTATGGTTTTTTTTGAATTAAACATATCATATTTGAATTTGGGCATTTAAATACTATAAATATTTAAAATGCCTAAATAATCCTAAACTGAAATATTCCATGTTGGATATATTCTATACAGTGGGCATGTACAGTTTGGTGATTTTTGAAAGGGTCTATGTATTTTTAGAAAAGCCACAAAGTTACTGAATAATTAAAAAACAGAAATAGAAAAGGGAAAGAACAGAAACCTACCTGGGCCAACTCACCTGTGCAGCCACCTGGCGGCCCAAGTGGCCGGCCCAGCCCACCTCCTCCTTCCTGTCGTCTTCCTCCCCAGGCCAGTAGGCAGAGCGCGTGGCCGCAGCGCGCCGGCACGTGCCCCGGCCACCTCCACCCTGCCTGCCTGCATCCCCGTCGCCCTGGATCTCTCCCGAGCGCCACGCGCTCCCCTCGACGCTCTCCTCTCTCTCCCGTGCCTCTCCCTTCCTCTGGCTCCCTCTCCCTCTCTTCCCCGAGCGACCAGAGTGCCGCCGTCGACGCCGCTCGTCACCACCGCGGCCACCAGCATCCCCACGCCCAGCCAGTTAGTGCCTGAGCTCCGCCTCCTTGCGCTGAACCTCCCCACCGAAGGAAGCGGGCCCGGACGGCCTCCATCGTCTCACCGTCGCTTTCTCCACCACCGGCCGCCGAGGATCTTCACCGTCGATTCGCGCCGTCAAGGACGTCCCCGACTCCCTGTGAGCTCCTGGTTCTTTCCCCGTGCTCGCCCTCTCCGTTCCCGTCCTCCAGGCCCGATTCCAACCATGACCGAAGCCTCTCGCCGCCGGCCATGGCGTAGACGTGGCCATAGCCGCGCACGCTCACAACCGAGCACACAGCCGTGCTCAGTGCGCTCCCAGGAGGTCGTAGCACCTCTCTTTGCCTCCTGCCGTGCTTCCTAACCCCGAAACCCAGTTCGCCCGAACTCCGGCCGCTGCCAAGGTCGACGCCGGCGCCGTTTCCGGCCAACCGCGGTCCAACCACCACCGCCACTTGATGCGGGGGAGCGCCCGCGGCACGTAGGTGCTCTCCGCCGCCGATTTGGTCATCGGGGGAGCATTTCCGAGCTGCCCCGCCGTCCCTGGCCTCACCGGCGACGAGCCGCGGGTCAACTCCGGTGAGTTTGACCCAGGGTTGACCACGGTTTGACCTCCCCTGACGTGTGGGCCCAGGCCCCCCGCTTAATTAGTGTTATTTTAATTGGTGCTAATTAACTTAGTTAACCACTGACTCGCTGACATGTGGGCCCAGCCCTGCTGACATTTTAGTTAACATTAGCTTAGCGCTAATCAACTCAGTTTACTAACTGAGTCACTGACCAGTGGGTCCCCCAGGTCAGGTTTGACCTGGACCGCGCCCCGTTGACCTGCTGACGTCATGATGATGTCAGGCTGACGCAGTAATCCTCTTCTGGAATTTAAATAAATCTTAAATGATTTGTTTAATTCAGAAAATATCCAAAACTTTGAAAAATCATAGAAATTAATCTATAACTCCAATGGGAAAGATTTATATATGAAAAATTATCAGAAAAATTCAAGGAATCCATCTGTACCATTTTCATGCATGTTTGAACAATGTTTGTCCTCTGTCTTGGACAAAACAAATAAAGGACATTTAAATAATCATATATGGAGTTGGATTTTGAATCATGTATTCAAACCAACTTCATTTAAATCATAGCTAGATGCATTAGCTCAAATCACAGCATATTGCCATGTCATGATCATGCATCATATTGTGGCATTGCATTGATTGTGTTCTTTCTCAGTTGCCGGTGTTTGTCCCCTCTCGATAGACGATGTGCCGACGATGAGATCGATGACACTGATGAAGAACTATATTATCTTCAGAAGTGCCAGGAAAGCAAAACCCCCTTGTTCATTCCGATAAAGTCCCACTCTCTCGCTCCTGCTCTCTTTTATTGCATTAGGGCAACAGCGATTCATGTGTTACTTGCTGCGGTAGTTGAACCCCTTTATCCTTTGCATGACCTGTCATTCCACAGTAAATAGATGAAACCCACTAGCATGAGTAGGAGTTGTTTGAGCCCTGATGTGCCTACTCATTCATGCTTGTCTGTCATGCCTGCTACTGCTTAGAGTTGAGTCGGGTCTGATTCATCGGGAATGAATTAGAATGGTGATGAACATGCCCTACTGTGTGTGAGCTAAGTGTGTGAACACGATTTGGTAAAGGTATTGGTGAGAGGCCATGTAGGAGTACATGGTGGGTTGTCTCATTGAAGCCATCCTCAGGAACTGAGTTCTGTGTTTGTGATCCATGAAACAGCTACTACCATGCATTGGGCCCTGAAATATGACCCCGCTCGACTTCTTAATCACCCTTGTCCTCTGTCCAGGAGTTGCAAGTAGTTTCTGGTGTTTGTAGTATGCTGGGGGCCGCACGCAGCGCTGACCGTAGGGGTGGGCTGTGTTGCGGTAGGCACGTGGCCGGGCAGCCGGGCGCCCGTTTGGTGTCTCGGACCCTGTACACATCGTTCGGGGCCGTTAGTGGAAACCTCGGCCGGACTCCCTGCGGATGGAACCCGAATAGGCGATAAACCTGGACTAGAGACTTGAGTGTTTAGGTAGGTCGTGGTCTACACCCACGTCGGCTTTCGCTTGAAGTCTGCCGAGCACATGTCGTGTGCAGACGCTAAGTGGTGGAAACATGTATGAAGAAGTACACCCCTGCAGGGTTAACATCATCTATTCGAATAGCCGTGTCCGCGGTAATGGACTTCTGGATTGCCTATATCAGTTCATAGACAAGTGAAAGTGGATACTCTAAAATGCGCAAGATAAGCGTGAGTGCTATGGATGGCCTTCTCGTAGGGAGACGGAAGTGGATCCATAGTGGTGTATTGATATGGTGAATATGTGGACTCGTGTGCGCCACCTCAAAAGAGTTACTTGCAGTCGTAGTTCAGGTTAGCCACTGAGTCAAAGCTGGCTTGCTGCAGTCAAACTCCACCACCCCCTTTATTGATACTGATGCATATGTAGTTAGTTCTGATGTAAGTCTTGCTGAGTACAATTGTACTCACGTTTGCCTATTTTATGTTTTTGCAGAGAGACTTCAGTCTCGCTAGTAGTACCACTTGGACTTCGACGTTTAGCTTGTTACCTCACCTACGATCTTGTGCCCTCGGCAGGATCTGGTAGATAGTCAGGCTTCTCAGCCTTTTTCATTTGTAGATGTCTGTACTCAGACATGTTAAGCTTCCGCATGTGCTTTGACTTGTATGCTTTGATTGTTGGGTCATGAGACCCATGCTTGTAATATCTGGCTCTTCCGAGCCTATTGAATAAATACCTTGAGTCGTAGAGTCTTGTTGTGATGCCATGTTGTATCTACACATATCGAGCATATTGTGTGTATGATTGAAATGCTTGCTATGTGTGGGATCCGACTATCTAGTTGTTTATCCTTGGCAGCCTATCATATGGGGAAATGTAGTCTAGTGCTTCTGAGCGATAGTAGTCCGCTACAGCCCGGTTCACCGGAGTCCTGCTAGCCCAGCACTACTGCTCGGAACACTTGACTGGCCGGCATGTGTTTCACGTCGTTCCTGTGTCTGTCCCTTTGGGGAAATGTCACGCGGTGTTATCCGGAGTCCTGCCTAGCCTGCTACATCCCGGGTTACTGGAGTCCTGTTAGCCCAGTGCTACAGCCCGGATATATATACGTTGTTGACCGACATGCTCGATGTGATTCATGTATGCCTGTCCTCATGGGTTAGTGCCGCCTTAGGTTCATGACTAGCCATGTCGGCCCGGGTTCTTTGTCATATGGATGCTAGCGACACTATCATATACGTGAGCCAAAAGGCGCAAACGGTCCCGGGCCAGGTAAGGTGACACCGTGGGAGTACCGTGCGTGAGGCCGCAAAGTGATATGATGTGTTACATGCTAGATCGGTGTGACTTAGGATCGGGGTCCTGACAGGCTCGTGGCGGATATCATTATTTTCTCACCTTCACTGATGATTTAAGCAGATATGGGTATATCTACTTAATGAAACACAAGTCTGAAACATTTGAAAAGTTCAAAGAATTTCAGAGTGAAGTGGAAAATCATCGTAACAAGAAAATAAAGTTTCTACGATCTGATCATGGAGGAGAATATTTGAGTTATGAGTTTGGTCTACATTTGAAACAATGCGGAATAGTTTCGCAACTCACGCCACCCGGAACACCACAACGTAATGGTGTGTCCGAACGTCGTAATCGTACTTTACTGGATATGGTGCGATCTATGATGTCTCTTACCGATTTACCGCTATCGTTTTGGGGTTATGCTTTAGAGACGGCCGCATTCACGTTAAATAGGGCACCATCGAAATCCGTTGAGACGATGCCTTATGAACTGTGGTTTGGCAAGAAACCAAAGTTGTCGTTTCTTAAAGTTTGGGGCTGCGATGCTTATGTGAAAAAGCTTCAACCTGATAAGCTCGAACCCAAATCGGAAAAATGTGTCTTCATAGGATACCCAAAGGAGACAGTTGGGTACACCTTCTATCACAGATCCGAAGGCAAGATTTTTGTTGCTAAATTCGGAAACTTTCTAGAGAAGGAGTTTCTCTCGAAAGAAGTGAGTGGGAGGAAAGTAGAACTTGATGAGATAACTGTATCTACTCCCTTATTGAGAAGCAGTACGTCACAGAAATCAGTTTCTGTGACACCTACACCAAATAGGGAGGAAGCTAATGATAATGATCATGAAACTTCAGATCAAGTTTCTACTGAACCTCGTAGATCAACCAGAGTAAGATCCGCACCAGAGTGGTACGGTAATCCTATTTTGGAAGTCATGTTACTAGACCATGATGAACCTACGAACTATGAAGAAGCGATGGTGAGCCCAGATTCCGCAAAGTGGCTTGAGGCCATGAAATCTGAGATGGGATCCATGTATGAGAACAAAGTGTGGACTTTGGTTGACTTGCCCGATGATCGGCAAGCAATTGAGAATAAATGGATTTTTAAGAAGAAGACTGACGCTGATGGTAATGTTACTGTCTATAAAGCTCGACTTGTTGCAAAAGGTTTTCGACAAGTTCAAGGGATTGACTACGATGAGACTTTCTCACCCGTAGCGATGCTTAAGTTTGTCCGAATCATGTTAGCAGTTGCCGCATTTTATGATTATGAAATTTGGCAAATGGATGTCAAAACTGCATTCCTGAATGGATTTCTGGAAGAAGAATTGTATATGATGCAACCAGAAGGTTTTGTCGATCCAAAGGGAGCTAACAAAGTGTGCAAGCTCCAGCGATCCATTTATGGACTAGTGCAAGCCTCTCGGAGTTGGAATAAACGCTTTGATAGTGTGATCAAAGCATTTGGTTTTATACAGACTTTTGGAGAAGCCTGTATTTACAAGAAAGTGAGTGGGAGCTCTGTAGCATTTCTGATATTATATGTGGATGACATATTACTGATCGGAAATAATATAGAATTTCTGGATAGCATAAAGGGATACTTGAATAAGAGTTTTTCGATGAAAGACCTCGGTGAAGCTGCTTACATATTGGGCATTAAGATCTATAGAGATAGATCAAGACGCTTAATAGGACTTTCACAAAGCACATACCTTGACAAAGTTTTGAAGAAGTTCAAAATGGATCAGGTAAAGAAAGGGTTCTTGCCTGTGTTACAAGGTGTGAAGTTGAGTAAGACTCAATGCCCGACCACCGCAGAAGATAGAGAGAAAATGAAAAATGTTCCCTATGCTTCAGCCATAGGCTCTATCATGTATGCAATGCTGTGTACCAGACCTGATGTGTGCCTTGCTGTAAGTTTAGCAGGCAGGTACCAAAGTAATCCAGGAGTGGATCACTGGACAGCGGTCAAGAACATCCTTAAGTACTTGAGAAGGACTAAGGATATGTTTCTCATTTATGGAGGTGACAAAGAGCTCGTCGTAAACGGTTACGTCGATGCAAGCTTTGACACTGATCCGGACGATTCTAAATCGCAAACCGGATACGTATTTACATTAAACGGTGGAGCTGTCAGTTGGTGCAGTTCTAAACAAAGCGTCGTGGTGGGATCTACATGTGAAGCTGAGTACATAGCTGCTTCGGAAGCAGCTAATGAAGGAGTCTGGATGAAGGAGTTCATATCCGATCTAGGTGTTGTACCTAGCGTATCGGGTCCAATGAAAATCTTTTGTGACAATACTGGTGCAATTGCCTTGGCAAAGGAATCCAGATTTCACAAAAGAACCAAACACATCAAAAGACGCTTCAACTCCATCCGGGATTTAGTCCAGGTGGGAGACATAGAGATATGCAAGATACATACGGATCTGAATGTTGCAGACCTGTTGACTAAGCCTCTTCCACGAGCAAAACATGATCAGCACCAAGACTCCATGGGTGTTAGAATCATTGCTTTGTAATCTAGATTATTGACTCTAGTGCAAGTGGGAGACTGAAGGAAATATGCCCTAGAGGCAATAATAAAGTTATTATTTATTTCCTTACATATCATGATAAATGTTTATTATTCATGCTAGAATTGTATTAACTGGAAACATAATACATGTGTGAATACATAGGCAAACAGAGTGTCACTAGTATGCCTCTACTTGACTAGCTCATTAATCAAAGATGGTTATGTTTCCTAACCATGAACAAAGAGTTGTTATTTGATTAACGAGATCACATCATTAGTTGAATGATCTGATTGACATGACCCATTCCATTAGCATAGCACCCGATCGTTTAGTATGTTGCTATTGCTTTTATCCATGACTTATACATGTTCCTTTAACTATGAGATTATGCAACTCCCGTTTACCGTAGGAACACTTTGTGTGCTACCAAACGTCACAACGTAACTGAGTGATTATAAAGGTGCTCTACAGGTGTCTCCGAAAGTATTTGTTGGGTTGGCGTATTTCGAGATTAGGATTTGTCACTCCAAATGTTGGAGAAGTATCTCAGGGCCTTCTCGGTAATGCACATCACATAAGCCTTGCAAGCATTGCAACCAATGAGTTATTTGCGAGATGATGTATTACGGAACGAGTAAAGAGACTTGCCGGTAACGAGATTGAACTAGGTATTGGATACCGACGATCGAATCTCGGGCAAGTAACATACCGATGACAAAGGGAACAACGTATGTTGTTATGCGGTCTGACCGATAAAGATCTTCGTAGAATATGTAGGAGCCAATATGGGCATCCAGGTCCCGCTATTGGTTATTGACCGGAGACGTGTCTCGGTCATGTCTACATTGTTCTCGAACCGTAGGGTCCGCACGCTTAACGTTACGATGACAGTTATTATGAGTTTATGCATTTTGATGTACCGAAGGTTGTTCGGAGTCCCGGATGTGATCACGGACATGACGAGGAGTCTCGAAATGGTCGAGACGTAAAGATTGATATATTGGAAGCCTACATTTGGATATCGGAAGTGTTCCGGGTGAAATCGGGATTTCACCGGAGTACCAGGAGGTTACCGGAACCCCCCGGGAAACATATGGGCCATATTGGGCCTTAGTGGAAAGGAGAAAAGGGCTACCCTAGGGCTGGCCGCGCGCCTCCCCCCTTCCCTAGTCCTATTAGGACTAGGAGAAGGTGGCCGGCCCCCTCTCTCTTTCCCCCCCTTGAGGAATCCTATTCCAACTAGGATTGGGGGGGGGAA
The DNA here is from genome assembly GCA_032464435.1 of Aegilops umbellulata. Classification (NCBI taxonomy): domain Eukaryota; kingdom Viridiplantae; phylum Streptophyta; class Magnoliopsida; order Poales; family Poaceae; genus Aegilops; species Aegilops umbellulata. The sequence continues at coordinate 230,988,196 of CP136060.1, forward strand.
TCCTACTCCCGGAGGGAGTAGGACTCTCCTGGCACGCCAGGCTTGGCCGGCCAGCCCCTTCCCCTTGGCTCCTTTATATACGGGGGCAGGGGAGCACCCTTAAAGACACAAGTTGATCTACGGATCGTTCCTCAGTCGTGTGCGGTGCCCCCTTCCACCAAATTCCACCTCGGTCATATCGTTGCAGTGCTTAGGCGAAGCCCTGCGCCGATAACACATCAAGATCGTCACCACGCCGTCGTGCTGACGGAACTCTTCCCCGACGCTTTGCTGGATCGGAGCCCGGGGATCGTCATCGAGCTGAACGTGTGCCAAGAACTCGGAGGTGCCGGAGTAACGGTGTTGTGATCGGTTGGATCGCGAGGAGAACGTACGACTACTTCCTCTACGTTGTGTCAACGCTTCCGCTTCGGTCTACGAGGGTACGTAGACAACACTCTCCCCTCTCGTTGCTATGCATCACCATGATCTTGCGTGTGCGTAGGAAATTTTTTTAAATTACTACGTTCCCCAACAGGTGGCCCCGTAGACCCTGAAGCCGATCCTACAAAATCCAATTTTCTGAGAAAAATGAGGGAGAAAGAATTATCACGATCCACGAGACGGAGCCGACACCAAGCCCTGTTCTTCCTCGGGAGGGCAGATCTGGAGTCCGTTTGGGGCTCCGGAGAGGTGGGTCTTTGTTCTTCGTCATCACCAACCCCTTGTCCATCGCAAATTCCATGATGCTTCCCACCGGGAGTGACTAATTCCTTCGTAGGCTCGCTAGTCGGTGAGGAGTTGGATGAGAGTCATCATGTAATCGAGTTAGTTTTGTTAGGGCTTGATCCCTAGTATTCACTATGTTCTTAGATTGATGTTGCTATGACTTTGCTATCCTTAATGCTTGTCACTTTGGGCCCGGGTGCCATGAACTCAGATCTGAATCGTTTATGTTATCATCATTATATCCATATTTTAGATCTAATCTTGCAAGTTATAGTCACCTACTCCTTGTTATGATCCGGCAACCCCGGAGTGACAATAGTCGGGCCCACTCCCGGTGATGACCGTAGTTTGAGGAGTTCATGTATTCACTTTGGGTTAATGCATTGTTCCGGTTCTCTATTAAAAGGAGGCCTTTAATATCCCTTAGTTTCCAATACGGACCCCGCTGCCATGGGAGGGTAGGACAAAGATGTCATGCAAATTCTTTCCCTAAGCACGTATGACTATTTACGGAATACATGCCTACATTATATCGATAAAGTGGAGCTAGTATAATATCACCCTAGGTTATAACTGTCTAATGATGAATATCATCCAACAAGTCACCGGTCCAATGCCTACGAATTTATCCTATATTATTTCTGCTAAGTTACTACTCCTATCATCACTGTTACACTTGCTACAAAATTACTGCTATCACTATTAGCGTTGCTGCTGTCACTACTATCAAAACTATCATATTACTTTGCTACTGATTACTTGCTGCAGATAATTAATCTCCAGGTGTGGTTGAATTGACAACTCAACTGCTAATACCTTCAAATATTGTTTGGCTCCCCTTGGGTCGAATCTATAAATTTGGGTTGAATACTCTACCCTCAAAAACTGTTGCGATCCCCTATACTTGTGGGTTATCAAGACCTTTTTCTGGCGCCGTTGCCGGGGAGCATTGCTATATTTGTTGAGTCACTTGGGATAATTATCAATTGATCACTATGAAGAATCTGAGGGATCCAAAGACTAAGATTTTTCCCTCAAGGACGAGGGGAGGTAAGGAACTGCCATCCAGTTGTGCTTCAGATTCACCTTCTGTTATGAGTAAACTTGCACCACCACCACATGCTATTAATTCAGATATGTCGCAAGTTATTGATGATGCTACTTCTGCTATGGATAATGCTTATGATGATGCTAGTACCTTGCTTGATAATGATGATGTGCCACTTGGTGAATTTCTTGATGAACAAATTGCTAGAGTAACACAACATGATGTTGTTGAATCTGATGATGAGCTTGAAACTGAAACTCTTGAAACACCTGTTAGAACTAGCCTTCCTAGATATGAATTGCCTAAGGTACCAGAAGGTTATGTTATGAATGAGGAGACAACAAGAGATATTCTTGCTTGTAAGGATAGAGATGATCTAGAGAAATTATTATGCAAGTATAAAGAAAAATCTCTGAATGCTAGAATGAAATGTGATCCTAAGTTTGCTACTTCACCTATCTTTATTGATGATAAGGGTTATGAATTCTCTATCGACCCAGAGTTAATTACTTTGGTTGAATCTGATCCTTTCCATGGTTATGAAACTGAAACTGATGTGCCACATCTTACTAAGTTGAATGACATAGCCACCCTTTTTACTCATGATGAGAAAACCCCTTATTACTTTATTATCAAATTATTTCCTTTCTCGTTAAAGGGTGATGCTAAATCTTGGTACAATACTCTTGCTCCTGGTTGTGTGCGTAGTCCCCAGGATATGATTTATTACTTCTCTGAAAAATATTTTCCTGCTCATAAGAAACAAGCTGCCTTACAGGAAATATTTAACTTTGTTCAAACTGAAGAAGAGAGTCTCCCACAAACTTGGGGGAGGCTTTGCCAGTTACTTAATGCTTTGCCTGATCATCCTCTTAAGAAAAATGAAATACTTGATATCTTCTATAATGGACTACCCGATGCTTCTAGGGACTTCCTAGATAGTTGTGCTGTTTGTGTTTTCAGGGAACGAACTGTTGGACAAGCTGAAGAATTATTGAATAACATATTAAAAAATTATGATGACTGGACTCTTCCTGAACCACTACCTAAATCCACTCCGAAGAAGAGGGGTATATTATATCTCAGTCCTGAAGATATGCAAGAGGCAAAGAAATCTATGAAGGAAAAAGGTATTAAAGCTGAGGATATTAAAAACTTACCTCCTATTGAAGAAATACATGGGCTTAATACACCACCAATGCCTAAGGTGGTAGAGGTAATTCTGTAATGAAATTCAATGATAATGACAATCCTCACAATATGCATCCTAGTCAATGCCTTTATGAGTTTGAAAACTATATTAGAAAACAAGGTCACTTCAATGCAAATGTTATGAAACAATTGAGATATAATTCTGATATGACTGCTCGCTTGAGTGATTTGTTAGTTAGAATCTCAAATGATGTTAGAGGTGTTTAGAGGTGTTGGAAAACTTGCTTCTATTGTTCAAACTCAGTTAGAACAAGTTGCTAAATCACAAAGAGAATTTCTTGATGAAATGAATCATAATATGCATGACTTTGCTGTTGGAGTTGCAACTAGAGGAGGTAAAATGACTCAGGAACCACTTTATCCTAAGGGAAACCCAAAAAGAATTGAACAAGATTCACAAAGAGTTAACACTGATGCACCTAGTCCTCTTAGAAAGAAAAAGAAGAAGAAAAATGATAGGACTTGGCATACTTCTAGTGAACCTGAAATAGGAAAACCTCCTGATAATGATAATGAAACTTCTATCTCTGATGCTGAAACTCAGTCAGGTAATGAACACTCACCTAGTGATAATGAAAAAGATAATGTTGAGGTTCATGAAGATACTCAACCAAACAATGAAAAAGAACCACATAATGATGTTGAGATAGAACCATCTGTTGATCTTGATAAACCACAACTTAAGAATAAAAGGTATGATAAAAGAGAATTCATTGCTAGAAAACACGGTAAATAAAGAGAACCGTGGGTTCAAAACCTATGCCTTTTCCACCCAAGTCAACTAAAAAGAAAGATGATGAAGAATTTGAACGCTTTGCTGAAATATTGAGGCCAGTCTTTTTGCGTACTCGCTTGACTGATATCTTGAAAATGCCTCCTTATGCAAAGTACATGAAAGACTACATCACTAATAAGAGAAAAATACCAGAAGCTGAAATCTCCACTATGCTTTCTAATTATACTTTTAAAGATGGAGTGCCTAAAAAACTTGGAGATCCGGGAATACCAACTATACCCTGCTCTATCAAAAGGAATTGTGTGAAAACTTCTTTGTGTGATTTAGGAGCTGGTGTTAGTGTTATGCCTTTCTCCTTATATAAAAGACTTGATTTGAACAAACTCACACCTACTGAAATATCTTTGCAAATGGCTGACAAATCAACTGCCATACCTATCAGTATCTGTGAGGATGTGCCCGTTGTTGTTGCTAATGTTACTATTTTGACTCACTTTGTTGTACTTGAGATGCCCGAGGAGGACAACATGTCGATTATCCTTGGTAGACCCTTCTTTAATACTGCAAGGGTTGTTATTGATTGCAATGAAAGCAAGGTCACTTTTCATATCAATGGTAATGAGCATACGGTGCACTTTCCAAAGAAACAATTCCAAGTGAAAGGTATTAATGTTATTGAAAAATCTCCGACAATCACTATTAGAAATTTTTAAATACCTCTACCTACTGTCAAAAATAAATATGAAATGCTTATTGTTGGGGACATTCATATCCCCATTGAAGTAACTTAGTGATTTACGAAAGTTCTTCGGTTTCATGCTAATCAAAAGTGGTTGTTAATAAGAACTGATCAACCTTATTAATGGATCATTTTTTAGAGGTATGAAGTTGATGAATTTAGTAAGCACTACCTTCTGTCCTTACTCTTTGTTTTCTGTATTTATTAGTTAAATAAAATAAAATGCCATATTTTGTCTATTTTCTGAATTTCCCGTGCAATAAAAAATGACCCAGAAATAGAAGTTCTCAGAATGCCCTGAAAACTTAATACTATTTTTTCTGAATATTTCTGAATTTCTGGTGGAAATAATATCAGAGGGAGGTGCACCAGGTGGGCACAACCCACCTGGGTGCGCCAGGATCCCCAGGCGTGCCCTAGTGGGTTGTGGTCCCCACGTGGGGCCCCTCACTTATCTCTTCATCCCACATCATCACTAACCTCCAGAAAAATTCTCCATTGCTCTCTCTCCCGTGTTCTTGCTCTCAAACCCGCGGACTTCGATCTCTTTGCTCGAATCTCCGTTTCTGAAACTATTTCGGGGAATTGTTGCTTGCTATGTGACTCCATCATTTGTCCAATTAGTTTTTGTTTTAGTGGTTTATATTTTGAATAATTAGCAACTCTTGGTGCTTCCATAGATGAGCTTGCATGGTAAATTATTAGAGTTCTAAGTAGTTTGAATGCTTGCTATGGCCTCTATTAATCCCTATGAGTAGTTGTTATCATTTTCATAAAGTTTTGTTGACAAATTTTTGTCACCCAAAATTTTTTATTATCACAAAATTGTATGCGGACATGAATATCTTTAGGAAGTTTGGCTCTAGGAAGAACTCCAAGGGTGTTATTGGGGAGTCTTCTGACAGTGATCTCCATCCTCGGAGGTTGGCGGAAGTACGACCGTGGCCGCACACCCCATTCCCGGGGGAGGCTGGAATCCTTCAAGAGTTCACACAATATGGTGCTAATGCCGGCCTCGCCGACTTCATCGGACATGAGTGTGACCAGCATCAAATCCTCACAAATATCTTTGTTCAAAGTTTTACTTTCCTGCCTAGGAATAATCCTCCTGAAGTGAGCTTTGATTTATATGCTGAAAACCATCAGATACCACTTACTGGATTTTGTGACATACGCATGATCCCTTCTGATGGGAGCTTAGCCAAGCCTAGGCCGCCTGGGTTTGAGGCCTTTTATCACACTTTGATAGTGGGAGGTGAGAGAGGGGTGTTAGCCACCATGGCTGCTAGCACCCACTTTCCTGACGTACATTATTTTGCTTTATTTGTTGCTAAGTGCTTGCTTTCTAGAAAGAAAGTAGGTGCGCTCAGCGCACCAGACTTTGTTGTTTTACGCCGAGCACTAGAGGGCGATAACACTCATAGCTTGGGAGCTATTGTGGCTCGTCGCCACCATCTTAATAAATCTGAAAGTGAAATACATGGTGGGATTTTTGCTACTCGTTTGGTGGCTTGCTTCAATGTTGAGATACGCCCTCATGATTACCCCCTGACCAAGGTTTACTTAGACCGTGCAGCCATGGAACACCATCATTTTCTTGCACGAGATTATCCTAACATCCCCACTTCCTATAACCTAATCTTTAGCGTTAAAACTCGTGATATTATTCCCTTGCCTGCACCTGCTTTGTTTGATTCTATTGACAGGGGCGAATATAGGATTATGCCTGCGGACATCATCGCCTACCGGAACGCTCAGGCTGCTGCATGGGCAGAGGAGGAGCCTCAGCAGTGGGATGAGTGGATGCCTGCTCCTCAGGATCCCTACTGCCATCCAGCTACTGACCGACTACCAAGTTAGGACAAAAGCCTAAGCTTGGGGGAGTACGTGTTCTCACCGACATTACATTCATGTCCACATATCATTCTATTTGTCGGTGTTCACACTTTTTTTCATTGTATCATCCATGCTTAGATTTATTTTCTTGCTTTCTTCTTGTGTGTTTGAAAAAACGTTAGAAAAACCAAAAAAAATAGTTGTAGTAATTTACTTTCTATGCATGCTTAGTATTAGTATTAAAAATAAAACCCAAAAAGATTTCCTTGTTCTTCTTTTGCTTGTTGGGAGCTTTCCCGTGTAAATAGTTTTTCTCGTTTTTGCTTTTTATTTCCTTGTTCAAGAAAACTAAAAACTCCAAAAATATTTCAGTGTGTTTCTCTGAATTTCTTTTTCTTTTATTCAAGTCTTACCGAGGAGAAGACCACGATGAATATGTTGAGTGGCTCTCATATGAATAATTGTTGAACTAATAAAGAGCACATTTTACCTTGTCTTCTCCTATTGAATAAAATGTTTGCAGATTCCAGCTTAGTCCACGACACTCTTGCACTATTATTATTTTCACATCATTTGGTCGTGCAAGTGAAAGGCAATAATGATGACATTCGATGAACTGGCCGTGGCAGAGAGAATATGGTATGAACTCGACTTGTTCTGTTCGTGTAAATATGTTTAACCTAGTATCCATGATTCAGCCCATTATGATTAAACACGTTTGCAATGACAATTAGAGATTATAGTTTCTCATGCCATGCATAAGTAGCTAGGAGTGGATAATGATTTATCTTGGATATCAACATAGCATTAAAATGATTGTGATGTAGTATGATGATATGGTATCCTCCTCCGAATGTTCGAGTGGCTTGACTTGGCACATGTTCATGCATGTAGTTAAATCAAACCAACATAGCCTCTTTGATATTTATGCTCATGGTGTTCATATCCTACTCATGCTAGAGTCCAATGTTACTTATGCATAATGCATGATCATGATCGTTGTTGCTCTATAGCTGGCCGCTTCTCAATCTAATTGCTAGCCTTCGCGTGTACTAAGTGGGAATTCTGCTTGTACATCAAAAACCTTGAACCCAAATTTATTCCAGATGAGTCCACCATACCTACCTATATGCGGTATTACCCTGCCGTCCTAAGTAAATTTGCATGTGCCAGCTCTAAAAACTTCTAAATAAATATCCTTTTCGTGTGCCTGGATCGTTCATGGAACGACAGGAGGTGGTTCGTATCTTCCATGCTAAGCGGGTTATTCTCAGGTCGAGTGTTTATTCACTCACCATCGCACGAGAAAAGGGCGGTAATAGGGATGCCCAGTCCCAAACAGCAAACATGAAAAAGAGTTAATCTCTTAAATAATCAAACAAAATATCCCCGGGGAGTAAACCTTTACTTTTGTCGCTTGGGAACCGCCACTTGCGTGCTTAGCATGGAAGATATTGATAACTGATGGTCATGAAGTAAATGAGAATGGTGCATGTCTCAAAATATCATTTACCTCCGTTTTAAAATTTTGAGCTCTGGCACCTTTGCAAATCACTTCTTCTTTCTACGAAGGGACTATCTATTTACTTTTATGTTATGTCATCACCTTCTAAAACAAGTGCTAGAACCTGAGAGCACAGCTGTCATGACTTATGCATTGTGTGTAGCTAATGTTGGGTGCATCATGACTGGATCTTTTCTACCATGAATTGCAATGTTTAGTCGTTGCTTGAAATTTGGAGGTGCTTTGGATTTATGTCTTGCGGTCTCAGAAAGGGCTACAAAGATACCACTATTGTCATATTATATCATGGTTGTTTTGACAACGTGTTGCCATATGAGATATCTTATTATTGCTCGCTAGCTGCTTATGTCATTTGGTATCAGTCATTATAATCTTTAAGAGTTATTGTCGGCATGGTTAGTTATAATGTTGGCTGAAAATCTCGGTGTTGTTTAAGCTTATTTATGCAAACAAGAGCAAAAGAGTTCATAAAAGTTTTTCTTTTTCACTTTCAGTTTATCAACTGAATTGCTTGAGGACAAGCAAAGGTTTAAGCTTGGGGGAGTTGATACGTATCCAACATATCTACTTTTCCTAACACTTTTCCTCTTGTTTTGGACTCTAACTTGCTTGATTTGAATGAAACTAACCCCGGACTCACGCTGTTTTCAGCAGAACTACCATGGTGTTGTTTTTGTTGAGAAATAAAAGTTCTCAGAATGGAATGAAACTTCGCGAGGAAACTTTTTATAATAAATAAGAATTTATGGAGCCAAGACCTGCCAGAGAGGGGAACCTAGGTGGGCATAACCCACCAGGGCGCGCCCCCCTCTCCTGGCGCGCCCAGGTGGGTTGTCCCCACCTGGTGGCCCCGCAGACCCTGAAACCGACACTATAAAACCCTATTTTCGGAGAAAAATTGAGAGAGAAAGAATTATCGCGATCCACGAGACGGAGCCACCACCAAGCCCTGTTCTTCCTCGGGAGGGCGGATCTGGAGTCCGTTTGGGGCTCCGGGGAGGGGGATCTTTGTTCGTCGTCATCACCAACCCTTCTCCATCGCCAATTCCATGATGCTCCCCACTGGGAGTGATTAATTCCTTCGTAGGCTCGCTGGTCGGTGAGGAGTTGGATGAGATTCATCATGTAATCGAGTTAGTTTTGTTAGGGCTTGATCCCTAGTATCCACTATGTTCTTAGATTGATGTTGCTATGACTTTGCTATGTTTAATGCTTGTCCCATTGGGCCCGGGTGCCATGAACTCAGATCTGAACCGTTTATGTTATCATCATTATATCCATGTTTTGGATCCGATCTTACAAGTTATAGTCACCTACTACGTGTTATGATCCGGCAACCCCGGAGTGACAATAGTCGGGCCCACTCCCGGTGATGACCGTACTTTGAGGAGTTTATGCATTCACTTTGTGTTAATGCTTTGTTCCTGTTCTCTATTAAAAGGAGGACTTAGTATCCCTTAGTTTCCAATATGGACCCCGCCGCCATGGGAGGGTAGGACAAAAGATGTCATGCAAGTTCTTTCCATAAGCACGTATGACTATTTACGAAATACATGCCTAGATTATATCAATGAACTGGAGCTAGTGTCGTATCGCCCTAGGTTATAACTGTCTCACGATGAATATCATCCAACAAGTCACTGATCCAATGCCTACGAATTTATCCTATATTGTTTCTGCTAAGTTACTACTACTATCATCACTGTTACACTTGCTACAAAATTACTGCTATCACTGTTACCGTTACCGTTGCTGCTGTCACTACTATCAAAACTATCATATTAGATTGCTATTGATTACTTGCTACAGATAATTAATCTCCAGGTGTGTTTGAATTGACAACTCAGCTGCTAATACCTTCATATATTCTTTGGCTCCCCTTGTGTCGAATCTATAAATTTGGGTTGAATACGCTACCCTCGAAAACTATTGCGATCCCCTATACTTGTGGGTTATCAAGACCTTTTTCCGGCGCCATTACCGGGGAGCATTGCTATATTTGTTGAGTCACTTGGGATTATTTTCAATTTATCACTATGAAGAATCTGAAGGATCCAAAGACTAAGATTTTTCCCTCAAGGACGAGGAGAGGTAAGGACCCTGGCCTCAACCTCACCAATGTGCTGGACAGCTTGCCGGAGGATGCAACCGCAAGGCACTTGAAGAGATCGTCGCGCCCATCATCGACTTGGTTGACCAAGTCAAGAGGATGGAATGCCAGCGCCGGGACTAGCCGCTTCGCTTCTCCTTGCTGCCACGAACTCGTACCCAAGACAACTTATCTTAAGTTAGAACTGTGGCAACTATTGATATAATATAACTTGCTGTGTTTTGGAATTGAATGCATGCTATCTTCTGTTGGGGATCATTGCAGAAATTAAAAAAATTCTACACATCACCGAGATCAATCGATGGAGATACTAGCAACGAGAGAGAGGGGATTGCATCTTCATACCCTTGAAGATCGCGACGCTAAGCGTTACAATAACACGGATGAAGGAGTCGTACTTGCAGCGATTCAGATCGCGGTTGATTCCGATCTAAGCGCCGAATAACGGCGCCTCCGCGTTCAACACACGTACAGCCTGGGGACGTCTCCTCCTTCTTGATCCAGCAAGGAGGGAGGAGAAGTTGGGGAAGAGCTCCGGCAGCACGACGGCGTGGTGGTGGAGCTTGCAGTTCTCCGGCAGGGCTTCGCCAAGCTCAACGGAGGAGGAGGGGGTGTTGGAGACGGGGAGGGTTGCGCCTTGGATGTGGTGCTGCTGCCCTCCCTCCATACCTCTATTTATAGGGCAAAGGGGGAAGGGGGCCGGCCCCTCTAGATGAGATCTAGAGGGGGGCGGTGGCCAACGGGAGGGGGCTTGCCCCCCAAGCCAAGGGGGCGCCCCCTTTAGGGTTCCCCCCCAACCCTAGGCGCATGGACCCTAGGGGGGATGGCACCCAGCCCACTTAGGTGCTGGTTCCCTTCCACATACAGCCCATAGGGCACTTCGGGACAGGTGGACCCTCCCGGTAGAACCCCGGAACCCCTTCGGTGGTCCCGGTACAATGCCGATAAACCCCCGAACACTTCCAGTGACCGTATGATGACTTCCCATATATAAATCTTCACCTCCGGACCATTTCGGAACTCCTCGTGACATCCCGGATCTCATCCGGGACTCCGAACAACATTCGATAACTGCATACTATTTCCCATAACAACTCTAGCGTCACCGAACCTTAAGTGTGTAGACCCTACGAGTTCGGGAATCATGCAGACATGACCGAGACATCTCTCCGGCCAATAACCAAAAGCGGGATCTGGATACCCATGTTGGCTCCCAAATGTTCCACGATGATCTCATCGAATGAACCACGATGTCGGGGATTCAATCAATCCCGTACACAATTCCCTTTGTCTACCGGTATGATACTTGCCTGAGATTCGATCGTCGGTATCCCTATACCTTGTTCAATCTCGTTACCGGCAAGTCTCTTTACTCGTTCCGTAACACATCATCCGGTGATCAACTCCTTGGTCACATTGAGCTCATTATGATGATGTCTTACCGAGTGGGCCCAGAGATACTTCTCTGTCACACGGAGTGACAAATCCCAGTCTCGATTCGTGCCAACTCGACGGACACTTTCAGAGATACCCGTAGTGTTCCTTTATAGCCACCCAGTTACGTTGTGACGTTTGGCACACCCAAAGCATTCCTACAGTATCCGGGAGTTGCACAATCTCATGGTCTAAGGAAATTATACTTGTCATTAGAAAAGCTTTAGCAGACGAATTGTACGATCTTGTGCTATGCTTAGGATTGGGTCTTGTCCATCACATCATTCTCCTAATGATGTGATCCCGTTATCAACAACATCCAATGTCCATGGTCAGGAAACCGTAACCATCTATTGATCAACGAGCTAGTCAACCAGAGGCTCACTAGGGACATGTTGTGGTCTATGTACTCACACATGTATTACGATTTCCGGATAACACAATTATAGCATGAACAATAGACAATCATCATGAACAAGGAAATATAATAATAACCATTTTATTATTGCCTCTAGGGCATATTTCCAACAGTCTCCCACTTGCACTAGAGTCAATAATCCAGTTACATTGTGATGAATCGAACACCCATAGAGTTCTGGTGTTGATCATGTTTTGCTCGTGGTAGAGGTTTAGTCAATGGATCTGCGGCATTCAGGTCCGTATGCACTTTACAAATATCTATGTCTCCATCTTCAACATTTTCATGAATTGAGTTGAAGCGACGCTTGATATGCCTGGTCTTCTTCTGAAACCTGGGCTCCTTGGCAAGGGCAATAGCTCCAGTGTTGTCACAGAAGAGAGCCATCGGGCCCGACGCATTGGGAATAACTCCTAGGTCAGTAATGAACTCCTTCATCCAGATTGCTTCATGTGCTGCCTCCGAAGCTGCCATGTACTCCGGTTCACATGTAGATCCTTCCACAACGCTTTGCTTGCAACTGCACCAGCTGACTGCCCCACCATTCAAAATATACACATATCCGGTTTGTGACTTGGAGTCATCTAGATCTGTCTCGAAGCTAGCATCAATGTAACCCTTTACGATGAGCTCTTCGTCACCTCCATACACGAGAAACATATCCTTAGTCCTTTTCAGGTACTTCAAGATATTCTTGACCGTTGTCCAGTGTTCCATGCCGGGATTACCTTCCTACCAAACTTACGGCAAGGTTTACATCAGGTCTGGTACATAGCATGGCATACATAATAGACCCTATGGCCGAGGCATAGGGCATGACACTCATCTTTTCTCTATCTTCTATCATGGTCGGGCATTGAGCCGTGCTCAATCTCACACCTTGCAATACAGGCAAGATCCCCTTCTTGGACTGATCCATATTGAACTTCTTCAATATCTTGTCAAAGTATGTGCTTTGTGAAAGACCAATGAGGCGTCTTGATCTATCTCTATAGATCTTGATGCCCAATATATAAGCAGCTTCTCTAAGGTCCTTCATTGAGAAACACTTATTCAAGTAGGCCTTTATGCTTTCTAAGAGTTCTATATCATTTCCCATCAATAGTATGTCATCCACATACAATATGAGAAATGCTATAGAGCTCCCACTCACTTTCTTGTAAACACAGGCTTCTCCATAAATCTGCGTAAACCCAAACGCTTTGATCATCTCATCAAAGCAAATGTTCCAACTCTGAGATACTTGCACCAGCCCATAGATTGAGCGTTGGAGCTTGCATACCTTGGCAGCATTCTTAGGATTGACAAAACCTTCCAGCTGCATCATATGCAATTCTTCCTTAAGGAAACCATTAAGGAATGTCGTTTTGACATCCATTTGCCATATCTCAGAATCATAGAATGCAGCAATTGCTAACATGATTCGGACAGACTTCAGCTTTGCTACGGGTGAGAAGGTCTCATCGTAGTCAAACCCTTGAACTTGTCGATAACCCTTAGCGACAAGCCGGGCTTTATAGATGGTCACATTGCCATCCGCGTTCGTCTTCTTCTTAAAGGTCCATTTATTTTCTATAGCTCGCCGATCATCGGGCAAGTCTGTCAAAGTCCATACTTTGCTTTCATACATGGATCCTATCTCGGATTTCATGGCTTCAAGCCATTTGTTGGAATCTGGGCCCACCATCGCTTCTTCATTGTTCGAAGGTTCACCATTATCTAACAACATTATTTCTAGGACAGGGTTGCCATACCATTCTGGTGTGGAACGTGTCCTTGTGGACCTACGAAGTTCAGTAGTAACTTGATCCGAAGTTCCTTGATCATCATCATTAACTTCCTCTCTAGTCGGTGCAGGCACCACAGAAACATTTTCTTGAGCTGCGCTACTTTCCGGTTCAAGAGGCAGTACTTCATCAAGTACTACTTTCCTCCCACTTACTTCTTTCGAGAGAAACTCTTTCTCTAGAAAGGATCCATTCTTGGCAACAAAGACCTTGCCTTCGAATCAGAGGTAGAAGGTATACCCTATAGTTTCCTTAGGGTATCCTATGAAGACACATTTTTACGATTTGGGTTCGAGCTTTTCAGGTTGATGTTTCTTGACATAAGCATCGCATCCCCAAACTTTCAGAAACGACAGCTTAGGTTTCTTCTCAAACCATAATTCATACGGTGTCGTCTCAATGGATTTCGACGGAGCCCTATTTAAAGTGAATGCGGTAGTCTCTAAAGCATAACCCCAAAATGATAGCGGTAGGTCGGTAAGAGACATCATAGATCGCACCATGTCCAACAGAGTACGATTACGACGTTCGGACACACCACTACGCTGAGGTGTTCCAGGCGGCGTGAGTTGTGAAACGATTCCACATTTCCTTAAGTGTGTGCCAAATTCGTGACTCAAATATTCCCCTCCACGATCTGATTGTAAGAACTTTATTTTCCTGTCACGTTGATTCTCAACCTCACTCTGAAATTCCTTGAACTTTTCGAAGGTCTCAGACTTGTGTTTCATTAAGTAGACATACCCATATCTACTTAAGTCATCAGTGAGGGTGAGAACATAACGATAACCACCGCGAGCCTCAACGCTCATTGGACCGCACACATCAGTATGTATGATTTCCAATAAATTGGTTGCTCGCTCCATTGTTCCGGAGAACGGAGTCTTGGTCATTTTGCCCATGAGGCATGGGTCGCACGTGTCAAATGATTCATAATCAAGAGACTCCAAAAGTCCATCTGCATGGAGTTTCTTCATGCGTTTAACACCAATGTGACCAAGGCGGTGGTGCCACAAGTATGTGGGACCATCATTATCAACCTTACATCTTTTGGCATTCACACTATGAATATGTGTAACATCACGTTCGAGATTAAATAAGAATAAACCATTGACCAGCGGGGCATGACCATAAAACATATCTCTCGTATAAATAGAACAACCATTATTCTCATATTTAAATGAGTAGCCATCTAGCATTAAGCGAGATCCAGATACAATGTTCAAGCTCAAAGCTGGCACTAAATAACAATTATTGAGGTTTAAAACTAATCCCATAGGTAAATGTAGAGGTAGCGTGCCGACGGCGATCACATCGTCCTTGGAACCATTCCCTACGCGCATCTTCACCTTGTCCTTCGCCAGTCTCCGCTTATTCCGCAGCTCCTGTTTTGAGTTACAAATATGAGCAACCGCACTGGTATCAAATACCCAGGAGCTACTACGAGTGCTGGTAAGGTACACATAAATAACATGTATATCATATACACCTTTGGTATTGTCGGCCTTCTTATCCTCTATGTACTTGGGGCAATTCCGCTTCTAGTGACTGTTTCCCTTGCAATAAAAGCACTCAGTCTCAGGTTTGGGTCCATGATTTGGCTTCTTCCCGGCAACTGGCTTACCGGGCACGGCAACTCCCTTGCCGTCTTTCTTGAAGTTCTTCTTACTCTTCCCTTTCTTGAAACTAGTGGTTTTATTGACCATCAACACTTGATGTTCCTTTTTGATCTCCACCTCTGCTGATTTCAGCATTGAATATACCTCAGGAATGGTTTTATCCATCCCCTACATATTGAAATTCATCACAAAGCTCTTGTAGCTAGGTGGGAGCGACTGAAGGATTCTGTCAACGACCGCGTCATCCGGGAGATTAACTCCCAGCTGAGATAAGCGATTGTGTAACCCAGACATTTTGAGTATGTGCTCGCTGACAGAACTATTCTCCTCCATCTTACAACTGTAGAACTTGTCGGAGACTTCATATCTCTCGACCCATGCATGAGCTTGGAAAACCATTTTTAGCTCTTGGAACATCTCATATGCTCCGTGCTGCTCAAAACGCTTTTGGAGCCCCGGTTCTGAGCTGTAAAGCATGCCACACTGAACCAGGGAGTAATCATCACTACGCGACTGCCAGGCGTTCATAACGTCTTGAGTTGCTGGGAAAACAGGTGCATCACTTAGCGGTGCTTAAAGGACATGTGCTTTCTTGGCAGCTATGAGGATAATCCTCAGGTTACGGACCCAGTCCGTATAGTTGCTACCATCGTCTTTCAGCTTGGTTTTCTCTAGGAACGCATTGAAGTTGAGGGCAACATAAGCGTGGCCATTTGATCTACAAGACATATTGCAAAGATTTTTAGACTATTTTCATGATAATTAAGTTCATCTAGTCAAATTATTTAATGAACTCCCACTCAGATAGACATCCCTCTAGTCATCTAAGTGATACATGATCCGAGTCAACTAGGCCGTGTCCGATCATCATGTGAGACGGACTAGTCACCATCGGTGAACATCTTCATGTTGATCGTATCTTCTATACGACTCATGTTCGACCTTTCGGTCTTCCGTGTTCCGAGACCATGTATGTACATGCTAGGCTCGTCAAGTCAACCTAGGTGTATTGCGTGCGTAAATTTGGCTTACACCCGTTGTATGCGAACGTTAGAACCTATTACACCCGATCATCACGTGGTGCTTCGGAACAACGGACCTTAGCAACGGTGCACAGTTAGGGGGAACACTTTCTTGAAGTTATTGCAAGGGATCATCTTATTTAAGCTACCGTCGTTCTAAGCAAATAAGATGTAAAAACATGATAAACATCACATGCAATCAAATAGTGACATGATATGGCCAATATCATTTTGCTCCTTTTGATCTCCATCTTCGGGGCGCCATGATCACCATCGTCACCGGCATGACACCATGATCTCCATCATCATGATCTCCGTCGTTGTGTCTTCATGAAGTTGTCTCGCCAATTATTACTTCTACTACTATGGCTAACAGTTAGCATTAAAGTAAAGTAATTACATGGCGTTTTCAGTGACATGCAGGTCATACAATAAATTAAGACAACTCCTATGGCTCCTGCCAGTTGTCATACTCATCGACATGCAAGTCGTGATTCCTATTACAAGAACATGATCAATCTCATACATCACATATATCATTCATCACATCCTTTTGGCCATATCACATCACACGGCATATGCTGCAAGAACAAGATAGACGTCCTCTAATTGTAGTTGCAAGTTTTTACGTGGCTGCTATAGGTTTCAAGCAAGAACGTTTCTTACATACGCCAAAACCACAACGCGATATGCCAATTCCTATTTACCCTTCATAAGGACCCTTTTCATCGAATCTGATCCGACTAAAGTGGGAGAGACTGTCACCTGCTAGCCACCTTATGCAACTTGTGCATGTCAGTCGGTGGAACCTGTCTCATGTAAGCGTATGTGTAAGGTCGGTCTGGGCCGCTTCATCCCACGATGCCGCCGAATCAAGATAGGACTAATAACAGCAAGTAAATTGACAAAATTGACGCCCACAATAACTTGTGTTCTACTCGTGCATAGAAACTAGGCATAGACCTAGCTCATGATGCCACTGTTGGGGATCGTTGCAGAAATTAAAAAATTTCTACGCATCACCAAGATCAATCTATGGAGAGACTAGCAACGAGAGAGAGGGGATTGCATCTTCATTCCCTTGAAGATCGCGACCCGGAAGCTTTACAAGAACGCGGATGAAGGAGTCGTACTCGTAGCGATTCAGATCGCGGTTGATTCTGATCTAAGCACCGAACAACGGCGCCTCCGTGTTCAACACACGTACAGCCCGGGGACGTCTCCTCCTTCTTGATCCAGCAAGGGGGAAGGAGAAGTTGGGGAAGAGCTCCGGCAGCACGACCATGTGGTGGTGGAGCTTGCAGTTCTCCGGCAGGGCTTCGCCAAGCTCAACGGAGGAGGAGGGGGTGTTGGAGAGGGGGAGGGCTGCGCCTTGGATGTGGTGCTGCTGCCCTCCCTCCATCCCTCTATTGATAGGGCGAAGGGGGAAGGGGCCGGCCCCTCTAGATGAGATCTAAAGGGGGGCGGCGGCCAAGGGGAGGGGCTTGCCCCCCAAGCCAAGGGGGGCACCCCCTTTAGAGTTCCCCCCAACCCTAGGCGCATGGGCCCTAGGGGGGATGGTGCCCAGCCCACGTAGGGGCTGGTTCCCTTCCACACACAGCCCATAGGGCCCTTCGGGGCAGGTGGACCCTCCTGGTAGACCCCCAAAACCCCTTCGGGGGTCCCGGTACAATGCCGATAAACCCCCGAACACTTCCGGTGACCGTATGTTGACTTCCGATATATAAATCTTCACCTATGGACCATTCCGGAACTCCTCCTGATGTCCGGGATCTCATCCGGGACTCCGAACAACATTCAGTAATTGCATACTATTTCCCATAGCAACTCTAGCGTCACTAAACCTTAAGTGTGTAGACCCCTACGGGTTCAGGAATCATGCAGACATGACCGAGACATCTCTCCGTCCAATAACCAACAGCGGGATCTGGATACCCATGTTGGCTCCCACATGTTCCATGATGATCTCATCGGATGAACCACGATGTCGGGGATTCAATCAATCCCGTACACAATTCCCTTTGTCTACCGGTACGATACTTGCCCGAGATTCGATCGTCCGTATCCCTATACCTTGTCCAATCTCGTTACCGGCAAGTCTCTTTACTCGTTCCGTAACACATCATCCCGTGATCAACTCCTTGGTCACATTGAGCTCATTATGATGATCTCTTACCGAGTGGGCCCAGAGATACTTCTCCGTCACGCAGAGTGACAAATCCCAGTCTTGATTCGTGCCAACTCAACAGACACTTTCAGAGATACCCGTAGTGTGCCTTTATAGCCACCTAGTTACATTGTGACGTTTGGCACAACCAAAGCATTCCTACAATATCCGGGAGTTGCACAATCTCATGGTCTAAGGAAATGATACTTGTCATTAGAAATGCTTTAGCAGACGAATTATACGATCTTCTGCTATGCTTAGGATTGGGTCTTGTCCATCACATCGTTCTCCTAATGATGTGATCCCGTTATCAACGACATCCAATGTCCATGGTCAGGAAACCGTAACCATCTATTGATCAACGAGCTAGTCAACTAGAGGCACACTAGGGACATGTTTTGGTCTATGTATTCACACATGTATTATGATTTCCGGATAACACAATTATAGCTTGAACAATAGACAATTATCATGAACAAGGAAATATAATAATAACCATTTTATTATTGCCTCTAGGGCATATTTCCAACATCTTCCTAGTTTGATATCTCTTTGTATGGCATACACCCTACACTTTCTTGGAAAAACTTGTTGGTGTGTGCACCCTTGCCGCGGGTGCTTTGAGGATGGTTCCTTAGCAGCCTGTTGGGGGTGCCGCTGCCGGCAAGGCACCTTGTCGTTCTTAGCGCAGCCACTTGATCGTCGAGCAGACTCGAACCAGAGCAAGGGCGCAACCATTCCTTACAAAGTTTCTTCACGTGCAGGTTTTCCATACAAGAACCAAAACCATCCGAGGAAAATAAACTTACATTTGAAAGAAATTCACTCAAGGTTTTGTGACTTACCTTTTCGCTGTTGTGTTCTTTTCCGCAAGATGCCACTTCAAACGTCGCTTGTTGGTGCCCACACTCTCTATCCCCCCCGGCAAACTTGTATGCGAGGGAACCTTCTGTCCTTTGAGAAAAAGAAAGAAGAGAAAATAGGAACATGGAACCTTGGCGGTTCATCATGAAGGAAATATGCCCTAGAGTTGTTAGAATTGTTTATGATAAATGTTTATTATTCATGATAAATGTTTATTATTCATGCTAGAATTGTATTAACCGGAAACATAATATATGTGTGAATACATAGACAAACAGAGTGTCACTAGTATGCCTCTACTTGACTAGCTTGTTAATCAAAGATGGTTAAGTTTCCTAACCATAGACAAAGGAGTTGTCATTTGATTAACAAGGTCACATCATTAGTTGAATGATCTGATTGACATGACCCATTATATTAGCTTAGCACCCGATCGTTTAGTATGTTGCTATTGCTTTTATCCATGACTTATACATGTTCCTATAACTATGAGATTATGCAACTCCCGTTTGCCGGAGGAACACTTTGGGTGCTACCAAACGTCACAACGTAACTGGGTGATTATAAAGGAGTACTTCAGGTGTCACCAAAGGTAGATGTTGGGTTGGCGTATTTCGAGATTAGGATTTGTCACTCCGATTGTCGGAGAGGTATCTCTGGGCCCTCTCGGTAATGCACATCACTCAAGCCTTGCAAGCATTGCAACTAATGAGTTAGTTGCGAGATGATGTATTACAGAACGAGTAAAGAGACTTACCGGTAACGAGATTGAACTAGGTATTGGATACCGACGATCGAATCTCGGGTAAGTAACATACCGATGACAACGGGAACGACGTATGTTGTTATGCGGTCTGACCGATAAAGATCTTCGCAGAATATGTAGGAGCCAATATGGGCATCCAGGTCCCGCTATTGGTTATTGACCGGAGATGTGTCTCGGTCATGTCTACATTGTTCTCGAACCGTAGGGTCCGCACGCTTAAGGTTTCGATGACAGTTATATTATGAGTTTATGAGTTTTGATGTACCGAAGGAGTTCGGAGTCCCGTATGAGATCGGGGACATGACGAGGAGTCTCAAAATGGTCGAGACGTAAAGATCGATATATTGGACGACTATATTCGGACATCGTAAGGGTTCTGAGTGGTTCGGGTATTTTCGGAGGTACCGGGGAGTTACGGGATTACGGGAGAAGTAATGGGCCTTGATGGGCTTTAGTGGGAAAAGGAAAAAGGCTGCTGCGCCCCCCCTCCCCTCTAGTCCGAATTGGACTAGGGAAAAGGGGGCCGGCCACCTTTCCTTCTCCTCCTATTCCTTCTCCCTTCCTCCCCTTTTGGTGGACTCCTACTAGGACTTGGAGTCCTAGTAGGACTCCACATCTTGGCCGCACCCTTTGCCTTGGCCGGCCTCCTCCTCCTCCATCCTTTATATACTGAGGCAAGGGGCACCCCTTGGACACACAATTGATCAACGTGATCGTTCCTTAGCCGTGTGCGGTGCCCCCCTCCACCATATTCCACCTCGGTCATATCATTGCAGTGCTTAGGCGAAGCCCTGCGCCGGTAACACATCAAGATCGTCACCACGCCGTCGTGCTGACGGAACTCTTCCCCGACGCTTTGCTGGATCGGAGCCCGGGGATCGTCATCGAGCTGAACGTGTGCCAAGAACTCGGAGGTGCCGGAGTAACGGTGCTGTGATCGGTCGGATCGTGAGGAGAACGTACGACTACTTCCTCTACGTTGAGTCAACGCTTCCGCTTCAGTCTACAAGGGTATGTAGACAACACTCTCCCCTCTCGTTGCTATGCATCACCATGATCTTGCGTGTGCGTAGGAAATTTTTTGAAATTACTACGTTCCCCAACAGTGGCATCCGAGCCTAGGTTTTTATGGTTTGATGTTATTTGCACGAGTAGAACACAAGTGAGTTGTGGACGATACAAGTCATACTGCCTACCAGCATGTCATACTTTGGTTCAGCGGTATTGTTGGACGAGACGATCCGGACCAACCTTACGCGTACGCTTACGCGAGACCGGTTCCCTCGACGTGCTTTGCACATAGATGGCTTGCGGAAGACTGTCTCTCCAACTTTAGTTGAACCAAGTGTGGCTACGCCCGGTCCTTGAGAAGGTTAAAACGGAGTCTATTTGACAAACTATCGTTGTGGTTTTGATGCGTAGGTAAGATGAGTTCTTGCTTAAACCCGTAGCAGCCACGTAAAACTTGCAACAACAAAGTAGAGGACGTCTAACTTGTTTTTGCAGGGCATGTTGTGATGTGATATGGTCAAGACATGATGCTAAATTTTATTGTATGAGATGATCATGTTTTGTAACCGAGTTATCGGCAACTGGCAGGAGCCATATGGTTGTCGCTTTATTGTATGCAATGCAATCGCGATGTAATGCTTTACTTTATTACTAAGCGGTAGTGATAGTCGTAGAAGCATAAGATTGGCGAGACGACAACGATGCTACGATGGAGATCAAGGTGTCGCGCCGGTGACGATGGTGATCATGACGGTGCTTCGAAGATGGAGATCACAAGCACGAGATGATGATGGCCATATCATATCACTTATATTGATTGCATGTGATGTTTATCTTTTTATGCATCTTATCTTGCTTTGATTGACGGTAGCATTATAAGATGATCTCTCACTAAATTATCAAGAAGTGTTCTCCCTGAGTATGCACCGTTGCGAAAGTTCTTCGTGCTGAGACACCACGTGATGATCGGGTGTGATAGGCTCTACGTTCAAATACAACGGGTGCAAAACAGTTGCACACGCGGAATACTCAGGTTATACTTGACGAGCCTAGCATATAACAGATATGGCCTCGGAACACGGAGACCGAAAGGTCGAGCGTGAATCATATAGTAGATATGATCAACATAGTGATGTTCACCATTGAAACTACTCCATCTCACGTGATGATCGGACATGGTTAGTTGATTTGGATCACGTGATCACTTAGAAGATTAGAGGGATGTCTATCTAAGTGGGAGTTCTTAAGTAATATGATTAATTGAACTTTAATATTATCATGAACATTAGTCCTGGTAGTATTAGCATATCTATGTTGTAGATCAATAGCTCGCGTTGTTACTTCCCTGTGTTTATTTTGATATGTTCCTAGAGAAAATTATGTTGAAAAATGTTAGTAGCAATGATGCGGATTGGATCCATGATCTGAGGTTTATCCTCATTGCTGCACAGAAGAATTATGTCCTTGATGCACCGCTAGGTGACGGACCTATTGCAGGAGCAGATGCAGGCATTATGAACGTTTTGCTAGCTCAATATGATGACTACTTAATAGTTTAGTGCACCATGCTTAACTGCTTAGAATCGGGACTTCAAAGACGTTTTGAACGTCATGGAGCATATGAGATGTTCTAGGAGTTGAAGTTAATATTTCAAGCAAATACCCGAGTTGAGAGATATGAAGTCTCCAACAAGTTCTATAGCTAAAAGATGGAGGAGAATCGCTCAACTAGTGAGCATGTGCTCAGATTGTCTGGGTACTACAATCGCTTGAATCAAGTGGGAGTTAATCTTCCAGATAAGATAGTGATTGACAGAATTCTCTAGTCACCATCACCAAGTTAGTAGAACTTCGTGATGAACTATAATATGCAAGGGATAACGGAAAATATTCCCAAGCTCTTCGCGATGCGAAAATCAGCGAAGGTAGAAATCAAAGAAAAACATCAAGTGTTGATGGTTGACAAGATCACTAGTTTCAAGAAAAGGGCAAAAGGAAAGAAGGGGAACTTCAAGAAGAACGGCAAGCAAGTTGCTGCTCAAGTGAAAAAGCCCAAGTCTGGTCCTAAGCCTGAGACTAAGTGCTTCTACTGCAAAGGGACTGGTCACTGAAAGCGGAACTACCCCAAGTGATTGGCGGATAAGAAGGATGGCAAAGTGAACATAAGCATATTTGATATACATGTTATTGATGTGTACTTTACTAGTGTTCATAGCAACCCCTCAGTATTTGATACTAGTTCAAGTTGCTAAGATTAGTAACTTGAAACGGGAGTTGCAGAATGAACAAAGACTAGTTAAAGGGCAAGGTGACGATGTGTGTTGGAAGTGGTTCCAAGATTGATATGATCATCATCACACACTCCCTATACTTTCGGGATTAGTGTTGAAACTAAATAAGTGTTATTTGGTGTTTGCGTTGAGCATGAATATGATTTGATCATGTTAATTGCAATACAGTTATTCATTTAAGTTAGAGAACAATTGTTGTTCTGTTTACATGAATAAAACCTTCTATGGTCATACACACCAATGAAAATAGTTCATTGGATCTCGATCGCAGTGATACACATATTCATGATATTGAAACCAAAAAGATGCGAAGTTAATAATGATAGTGCAACCTATTTGTGGCACTGCCGTTTAGGTCATATTGGTGTAAAGCGCATGAAGAAACTCCATGCTGATGGGATTTTGGAATCACTTGATTATGAATCACTTGATGCTTGCGAACCATGCCTCTTGGGCAAGATGACTAAAACGCCGTTCTCCGAAACAATGAAGCAAGCAACAGATTTGTTGGAAATCATACATACTGATGTATGTGGTCCGATGAATATTAAGGCTCGCGACAAGTATCATTATTTTCTGACCTTCACAGATGATTTGAGCAGATATGGGTATATCTACTTGATGAAACATAAGTCTGAAACGTTTGAAAAGTTCAAAGAATTTTAGAGTGAAGTGAAAATCATCGTGACAAGAAAATAAGGTTTCTACGATCTGATCGCGGAGACAAATATTTGAGTTACGAGTTTGGTCTTCAATTAAAACAATGTGGAATAGTTTCACAAATTCATGCCACCTGGAACACCACAGCATAATGGTGTGTCCGAACGTCATAACCGTACTTTATTGGATATAGTACAATCTATGATGTTTCTTACCGATTTACCAATATCATTTTGGGATCATGCATTAGAGACAGCTGCATTCACGTTAAAAGGGGCACCATCTAAAGTCCGTTGAGACGACACAAAATAAACTGTGGTTTGGCAAGAAACCAAAGTTGTCGTTTCTTAAAGTTTGGGGTTGCGATGCTTATGTGAAAAAGTTTCAACATGATAAGCTCAAACCCAAATCGGAGAAATGTGTCTTCATAGGATACCCAAAGGAGATAGTTGGGTACACCTTCTATCACAGATCCAAAGGCAAGACATTTGTTTCTAAGAATGGATCCTTTCTAGAGGAGTTTCTCTCGAAAGAAGTGAGTGGGAGGAAAGTAGAACTTGATAAGGTAATTGTACCTTCTCCCTTATTGGAAAGTAGTTCATCACAAAAATCTGTTCTTGTGACTACTACACCAATTAGTGAGGAAGCTAATGACGATGATCATGTAACTTCAGATCAAGTTACTACCGAATCTCGTAGGTAAACCAGAGTGAGATCCGCACCAGAGTGGTACGGTAATCCTGTTCTGGAAGTCATGTTACTAGACCATGATGAACTTGTGAACTATGAGGAAGCGATGATGAGCCCAGATTCCGCGAAATGGTTAGAGGCCATGAAATATGAGATATGATCCATGTATGAGAACAAAGTATGGACTTTGATGGATTTGCCCGATGATCGGCAAGCCAAAGAAAATAAATGGATCTTGAAGAGGAAGACGGACACTGATAGTAGTGTTACTATCTACAAAGCTAGAATTGTCGCAAAAGGTTTTCGACAAGTTCAAGGTGTTGACTACGATGAGAGTTTCTCACTCGTATCTATGCTTAAGTCTGTCCGAATCATGTTAGCAATTGCCGCATTTTATGAAATCCGGCAAATGGATAAACAAAACTACATTCCTTAATGGATTTATTAAAGAAGAGTTGTATACGATGCAACTAGAAGGTTTTGTCGATCCTGAAGGTGTTAACAAAATATGCAAGCTCCAGCGATCCATCTATGAACTGGTGCAAGCATCTCGGAGTTGGAATATACGCTTTGATAAGTTGATCAAAGCATATAGTTTTATACAGACTTGCGGTGAAGCCTGTATTTACAAGAAAGTGAGTGGGAGCACTACAGCATTTCTGATAAGTATATGTGTATGACATATTGTTGATCGGAAATAATGTAGAATTATTCTGCAAAGCATAAAGGAGTGTTTGAAAGGAGTTTTTCAAAGAAAGAACTCGGTGAAGCTGCTTACATATTGAGCATCAAGATCTATAGAGATAGATCAAGACGCTTGATAAGTTTTTCAATAAGTACATACCTTGAAAAGATTTTTGAAGTAGTTCAAAATGGAACAGTCAAAGAAAGAGTTCTTGCCTGTATTACAAGGTGTGAAATTGAGTAAGACTCAAAGCCCGACCACGGCAGATAATAGAAAGAGAATGAAAGTCATTTCCTATGCCTCAGCCATAGATTCTATAAAGTATGCCATGCTATGTACCAGATCTATTGTATACCCTACACTGTGTTAAGCAAGGGAGTACAATAGTGATCTAGGAAGTAGATCACTGGACATCGGTCAAAATTATCCTTAGTAAAATAAGGATATGTTTCTCGATTATGGATGTGACAAAAAGGTTCGTCGTAAAAGGTTACGTCGATGCAAGTTTTGACACTAATCTAGATGACTCTAAGTCTCAATCTGGATACATATTGAAAGTGGGAGCAATTAGCTAAAGTAGCTCCGTGCAGAGCATTGTAGACATAGAAAATTGCAAAATACATAACGGATCTGAATGTGGCAGACCCGTTGACTAAACTTCTCTCACAAGCAAAACATGATCACACCATAGTACTCTTTGGGTGTTAATCACATAGCGATGTGAACTACATTACTGAAACTAGTAAACCCTTTGGGTGTTGGTCACATATCGATGTGAGCTATGGGTGTTAATCACATGGTGATGTGAACTATTGCTGATAAATCACATGGCGATGTGAACTAGATTATTGACTCTAGTGCAAGTGGGAGACTGAAGGAAATATGCCCTAGAGGCAATAATAAAGTGATTATTTATTTCCTTACATATCATGATAAATGTTTATTATTCATGCTAGAATTGTATTAACCGGAAACATAATACATGTGTGAATACATAGACAAACAGAGTGTCACTAGTATGCCTCTACTTGACTAGCTTGTTAATCAAAGATGGTTAAGTTTCCTAACCATAGACAAAGGAGTTGTCATTTGATTAACAAGGTCACATCATTAGTTGAATGATCTGATTGACATGACCCATTATATTAGCTTAGCACCTGATCGTTTAGTATGTTGCTATTGCTTTTATCCATGACTTATACATGTTCCTATAACTATGAGATTATGCAACTCCCGTTTGCCGGAGGAACACTTTGGGTGCTACCAAACGTCACAACGTAACTGGGTGATTATAAAGGAGTACTTCAGGTGTCACCAAAGGTAGATGTTGGGTTGGCGTATTTCGAGATTAGGATTTGTCACTCCGATTGTCGGAGAGGTATCTCTGGGCCCTCTCGGTAATGCACATCACTCAAGCCTTGCAAGCATTGCAACTAATGAGTTAGTTGCGAGATGATGTATTACAGAACGAGTAAAGAGACTTACCGGTAACGAGATTGAACTAGGTATTGGATACCGACGATCGAATCTCGGGTAAGTAACATACCGATGACAACGGGAACGACGTATGTTGTTATGCGGTCTGACCGATAAAGATCTTCGCAGAATATGTAGGAGCCAATATGGGCATCCAGGTCCCGCTATTGGTTATTGACCGGAGACGTGTCTCGGTCATGTCTACATTGTTCTCGAACCGTAGGGTCCGCACGCTTAAGGTTTCGATGACAGTTATATTATGAGTTTATGAGTTTTGATGTACGAAGGAGTTCGGAGTCCCGGATGAGATCGGGGACATGACGAGGAGTCTCGAAATGGTCGAGACGTAAAGATCGATATATTGGACGACTATATTCGGACATCGGAAGGGTTCTGAGTGGTTCGGGTATTTTCGGAGGTACCGGGGAGTTACAGGATTACGGGAGAAGTAATGGGCCTTGATGGGCTTTAGTGGGAAAAGGAAAAAGGCTGCTGCGCCCCCCCCCCCCTCCCCTGTAGTCCGAATTGGACTAGGGAAAAGGGGGCCGGCCACCTTTCCTTCTCCTCCTATTCCTTCTCCCTTCCTTCCCTCTTGGTGGACTCCTACTAGGACTTGGAGTCCTAGTAGGACTCCACATCTTGGCCGCACCCTTTGCCTTGGCCGGCCTCCTCCTCCTCCATCCTTTATATACTGAGGCAAGGGGCACCCCTTGGACACACAATTGATCAACGTGATCGTTCCTTAGCCGTGTGCGGTGCCCCCCTCCACCATATTCCACCTCGGTCATATCGTTGCAGTGCTTAGGCGAAGCCCTGCGCCGGTAACACATCAAGATCGTCACCACGCCGTCGTGCTGACGGAACTCTTCCCCGACGCTTTGCTGGATCGGAGCCCGGGGATCGTCATCGAGCTGAACGTGTGCCAAGAACTCGGAGGTGCCGGAGTAACGGTGCTGTGATCGGTCGGATCGTGAGGAGAACGTACGACTACTTCCTCTACGTTGAGTCAACGCTTCCGCTTCAGTCTACAAGGGTATATAGACAACACTCTCCCCTCTCGTTGCTATGCATCACCATGATCTTGCGTGTGCGTAGGAAATTTTTTGAAATTACTACGTTCCCCAACACATCAGTACTTGCTGGTAGCAAAGGTAGTACAACATCCTTGACAAGCATGCATATGTGTATATATATATATATATACATATATATATATATAGAATTTCTTATATGTATATATATATAAACATGGAAATCAAGAAGAAATGTACATACTTAAACTTATTCAACTGCACACAAGGTCTGCGCGTGGCTCTGTACATAAGGTTATATGCCTTGGCGGCAAGGCTAGTACAAAAGGGGGTTGCTGGGAGCCCCGGCAACTGCGCCTCATGGGTAAAACTTGCGAAGATGTTTGATATTACAGGAGTTGCTCACTGGAATACCATCTTCGGTCTCCAGGCGGACTGCGCCGGGCCTGGTGACTCGTATTACCCGACAAGGGCCTTCCCACTTTGGTGTCAACTTGTTGGAATTCTTGGCGGACTGAATGCGCCAAAGACCAAGGTCGCCTTCCTCAAGGCTTCGGGCGTGAACCTTGCAGCTATGGTAGAGGTGCAAGGCTTGTTGGTAGTGCGCAGCTCGCACAGCAGCCTGAAGATGATCTTCCTCAAGGAGCGTAGCATCGTCTTGTTACAACTGCTCTTGCTCAAGCTCATCATAAGAGAGCACTCGAGCTGACCCGTATATGAGTTCCATGGGGAGAACTGCTTCTGCCCCGTACACCAGGTAGAAGGGCGTCTAGCCGGTGGCTCGATTCGGTGTCGTCCTGATTGAACAAAGAAACACCAGCAACTCATCAATCCAGCGTCTTCCGCACTTGTGCAGCCTCTCAAAAGTACTTGTCTTGAGGCCCCGCAGCACTTCAACATTTACCCTTTCTGCCTGGCCGTTGCTTCCCGGATGAGGAACAGAAGCCAAACAGATTTTGCTGCAGAGGTCCTGGATATACTGCATGAAGGTGCAGCTTGTGAATTGTGTGCCATTGTCGATGATGACTCTGTTTGGCCCACCAAAACGGAAAACTAGTCCTTTGAAGAACTTGATAGCCTAGTATGTCAAGCCCCCAGACTGAAAATGGCCAGGAGAGAGGGATCATTTGAATAGCTTGAGCTGACTGATGGAGTTGCTTTGAATGGAACTGACACGCTTCACACTTGGTTACGAGTGCAGTTGCATTCTGGAGGGCAGTGGACCAAAAGAAATCTTGCCGGAATGCCTTGCTGGCAAGGGCCCTTGATCCTATGTGAGAGCCACATATGCCTCCATGTATCTCTGCCAACAGCTCTAGTCCGTCCTCTCGAGGAATGCACTTCAATTCCATGCCGTTCGGTCTTTTCCTGTACAGGACATTGTCCACAAACTGGTACATGTTAGACCGATGGACTACTTTCTCCGCCTCTTCCTGTTCCTCAGGGAGTTCCCCAATTTGGAGGAACTGAACAATGTGATGTGCCCATGCTAGAGCTTGAGTCTCGACAGCAAGGACTAATGGCATGTTCTCTACCATGGGAACAATTGTCTCTACGGCAAGGGCTTGATGCCCTACCGGAGCCTATCGCTCCCCGGCAAGCTTGGCGTCCCCGGCAACTTCCTTGCCGGCAGCTCCTAGGAGCTCAGCAGGAAAGTACTTGCCGGGGCCTGACTTCCTTCGCTTATTTTGTCCTGCCGATGGTTCAACGGAGGGCTGAACTAGTTGGAGCACAAAGGTCCCTGGTTCCACAGGTAACTTGAGGGTAGCACATTTTGATAGGTCATCATCAATGGTGTTCTCTGCTCGAGGAACATGCTCTGCTTGCAGACCGTCAAAATGCTCCTCCAACTTTCTCACTTCATCTACGTAAGCTTCCATCAACGGGCTTCGATAATCCTTGTTAACTTGCTTGATGACAAGCTGTCAATCACCTCTGACGATGAGCTTCATAATTCCAAGGTCTTCCGCGATCCTGAGACCGCAAGAAGTCCCTCATAGTCCGCAGTGTTGCTTGTTGATCTCTCCCGGGGAAAGTGTATCTGGACCACGTACTTGAGGTGCTCCCCGGTGGGTGCGACAAGCAGCACACCAGCACTGGCGCCTTGCAGCAAAAAAGCCCCATCAAAGTACATGATCCAGTCTCGGCTCGTCTCCTTGCCGGGGAGAGTGGTCTCTTGAATTTCTTTGTCAGGCATTGAGGTCCATTCTACAATGAACTCCGCCAAGGCTCTGCTCTGAATTGTCGAAGTGCTTTCAAACCTGAGGCCAAAGCTTGATAGTTCAAACGCCCACTCCACAATCCTTCCGGTTGCATCTGGTTTGTGCAAGATCCGTTGCAACGGGAAGCGAGTGATGACAGTGATCTCATATGCTTGAAAATAGTGACGCTGCTTCCTCGAGGCCATAAGGAGGCCGAAGAGCAACTTCTGCACACTAGAGTATCTTGATCTAGCCCCTTGCAAGAGGGAGCTGACAAAATAAACTGGGTGCTGCATCTTCTTCTTCTTCTTCGGTATCACTTTGTTTGCTTGCGCAGATCCTGCCTTGCCGGCACCAGACTCTGCCCTGCCGGGACCAGACTCTGCCGGGGGTCTTGCCTTGCTGGCGCTAGACCCTGCCAGGGAGATCTCCGGCTCGTCATTCGACGGTCTCGCTGCCGCCACTGCTTCCGCGTCAACTTCTCTCTGTGCCACAAGCGCAGCACTGACCACTTGATTCGTTGCCGCTAGATACAGCAACAACGACTCTTGCGGTTTAGGCGCGACTAGTATTGGCGTAGAAGAGAGGTACCTATTCAAATCTTGCAGCACTGCCTCCGCTTCCGGAGTCCATTTCGTTGGACCTGCCTTTTTCAAAATCTTAAAAAAGGGCAGGGCACGCTCAGCAGATTTGGAGATGAACCTACTTAAAGCAGCAACGTAGACAGCAAGCCGATGCACATCTTTGACCCGTCTTGGTGCTTCAATCTGCTCAGTCGCCTTGATCTTGTCGGGGTTTTCCTCGATGCCACACTGAGACACAAAGAACCCTAGAAGTTTGCCGGATGGGACACCAAACACACACTTCTCTTGGTTGAGCCTGAGGTTGATCTTGTGCGAGTTTGCAAATGTTTCTTCTAAATCTTGCACAGGTGTTGCCTTGTCCTTGGTTTTACCACTATGTCATCAATATAAGATTCCATATTTCTATGTAGCTGGGGCTCAAAACCAATCTGAACTGCTTTTGCAAATGTCGAACCAACACTTTTCAACCCGAAAGGCATTTGTATAAAATAATACGTACCACATGGGGTGATAGACGTGGTCTTCTCTTCATCTTCCTTCGTCATGAAGATTTGATGGTATCCTGAGTAGGCGTCAAGGAACGAAAACAGGTCGCACCCGGCTATGGAGTCCCCGATCTGGACGATGTGCGGCAAAGGGAAAGGATCCTTTGGACAGGCTTTATTGATGTCCGTATAATCAATACACAACCTACATTTCCCATTCTCCTTGTGATACGTCTCCAACGTATCCATAATTTTTTATTGTTCCATGCTATATTATATTCTGTTTTGGACATTGTTGGGCTTTATTATACACTTTTATATTATTTTTGGGACTAACCTATTAACCGAAGGCCCAGCCTAGAATTGCTGTTTTTTTGCCTATTTCAGAGTTTCGCAGAAAAAGAATATCAAATGGAGTCCAAACGGAATGAAACCTTCGGGAACGTGATTTTCGGAACAAACTTGATCCAGAGGACTTGGACCCTACGTCAAGACATCAACCAGGAGGGCACGAGGTAGGGGGGCGCGCCTACCCCCTGGGCGCGCCCTCCACCCTCGTGGGCCCCATGTTGCTCCACCGACGTACTTCTTCCTCCTATATATATCTACGTACCCCCAAACGATCAGATACGGAGCCAAAAACATAATTCCACTGCCGCAACCTTCTGTACCCGTGAGATCCCATCAACACCATAGCCTCTCCAATGATATGTGAGTAGTTTACCTCAGACCTTCGGGTCCATAGTTATTAGCTAGATGGCTTCTTCTCTCTTTTTGGATCTCAATACAATGTTCGCCCCCTCTCTTGTGGAGATCTATTCGATGTAATCTTCTTTTGCGGTGTGTTTGTTGAGACCGATGAATTGTGGGTTTACGATCAAGTTTATCTATGAACAATATTTGAATCTTCTCTGAATTCTTTTATGTATGATTGGTTATCTTTGCAAGTCTCTTCGAATTATCAGTTTGGTTTGTCCTACTAGATTGATCTTTCTTGCAATGGGAGAAGTGCTTAGCTTTGGGTTCAATCTTGCGGTGTCCTTTCCCAGTGACAGTAGGGGCAGCAAGGCACGTATTGTATAGTTGCCATCGAGGATAACAAGATGGGGTTTATATCATATTGCATGATTTTATCTCTCTACATCATGTCATGTTGCTTAAAGCCTTACTCTGTTCTTATGAACTTAATACTGTAGATGCATGCTGGATAGCGGTCGATGTGTGGAGTAATAGTAGTAGATGCAGGCT
This sequence comes from Aegilops umbellulata, assembly GCA_032464435.1. Taxonomy (NCBI): domain Eukaryota; kingdom Viridiplantae; phylum Streptophyta; class Magnoliopsida; order Poales; family Poaceae; genus Aegilops; species Aegilops umbellulata. The sequence continues at coordinate 231,020,549 of CP136060.1, forward strand.
GGAGTCGGTCTAGTTGTCTCGGACGTGATGCCTATATACATGATCATACCTAGATATTCTCATAACTAAGCTCAATTTTGTCAATTGCTCAACAGTAATTTGTTCACCCACCGTAAAACTTATGCTCTCGAGAGAAGCCTCTAGTGAAACCTATGGCCCCCGGGTCTATTTTCTATCATATTAATCTTCCAACACTTAGCTATTTTTTTTACCTTTTAGTTTACTTTGCATCTTTATCATAAAAATACCAAAAATATTATAATATCATATCTATCAGATCTCACTCTCGTAAGTGACCGTGAAGGGATTGACAACCCCTTTATTGCGTTGGTTGCGAGGATTTATTTGTTTGTGTAGGTGCGAGGGACTCGTGCGTGGCCTCCTACTGGATTGATACCTTGGTTCTCAAAAACTGAGGGAAATACTTACGCTACTTTACGGCATCAACCTTTCCTCTTCAAGGGAAAACCAACGCAGTGCTCAAGAGGTAGCAAGAAGGATTTCTAGCGCCGTTGCCGGGGAGTCCATGCAAAAGTCAACATACCAAGTACCCATCACAAACCTTTATCTCCCGCATTACATTATTTGCCATTTGCCTCTCGTTTTCCTCCCCTCCACTTCCCCCTTGCCGTTTTATTCGCCCTCTCTTTTCCGTTCGCCTCCTTTCTTTTGCTTGCTTGGTCGTTATGGCTAGTCCCCTATCTTCTCCATTGTCTCCCGAGAATGAAGTTCTAACTTTTAAGGAAAGGGACGGAGAAAATATGAAAGACGCTTGGTATAGAATTTGCATTGCTCGAAATAGATCTACCAGGAAGCAATCTACTTCCGTTCTTCTCCGCAATTTTTATGTAGGAGCTACTCCTTGGTGCAAATATATCCTTGATACCATTACCGGATGGAATTTCTTGGGTAGCCATACTTTTGATTCTTATAATGATATGATAGATTTGTTTGGCTCACCACCTCTTTTGGTTAATGGAACTATGTTAACTTTGGAGCATATAATGCAAAGACTTGAAATTATTGAAAATAAATTTGTTACCACAGAGTTAATCGAAAATTTGGATAAAAAGATTCACAACGAAATTACCCAATATGGATCTAAAGTAGGAGTCACTTTGAAAAATATTAAGGAGAAGGAACCCATAGTTAATGAAAGAATAGATCAAGATTCCACTAGAATCGATAAACTTGAGGGTATCATTACCAACTTGGGAACCGCTTTTTCTTCCGTAAAGAATACTCCAAGTCCTCCAACTAAAATTGCCAATCTTATTTATGTTCCTAAAAATAAGGGTGAATCCTCTAGTAAGGAAACTGCGGATGTCGAATCTATAAGTATTCATCCCAATCTTTTTGCTATCATTAAGGAACCATTTGTTACAAATGAATTTTTTGATATTGTGACTAGAAGTTTGATGATTAATAAAAAGAAATAAACTCCTAAGGGTGATAGATGTCTCATTAAATGATTGCCTACCAAAGATGGCAATACCTAGATCTATCCTTGCTATTATGCCTAGCTAGGGGCGTTAAACGATATCGCTTGTTGGGAGGCAACCCAATTTTATTTGTAGTTTTTTGCTTTATTGCTTCTGTTTAGGAATAAATCTTGGATCTAGCCTCAGGTTAGATGTGTTTTTATGTTTTAATTAGTGTTTGTGCCAAGTTAAACATATAGGATCTTCTTGGATGATAGTTATTTTATCTTGCTGAAAATTGCAGAAACTTTCTGTTCACGAAAATAATTGTTAAAAATCACCAGAACGTGATAAAATATTAATTCCAATTTCTGCTGATCAACAAAAAAATTATCTAGGTCTTCCTATTTTGGCTGAATTTTTGGAGTTCCAGAAGTTTGCGTTAGTTAAACATTACTACAGACTGTTCTATTTTTGACAGATTCTATTTTTCGTGTGTTGTTTGCTTATTTTGATGAATCTATGGCTAATAAAATAGTTTATAAACCATAGAGAAGTTGGAATACAGTAGGTTTAACACCAATATAAATAAATAATGAGTTCATAACAGTACCTTAAAGTGGTGTTTTGTTTTCTTTCGCTAACGGAGCTCACGAGATTTTCTGTTAAGTTTTGTGTTGTTTTCAAGTCTTGGGTAAAAGATTTGATGGATTATGGAACAAGGAGTGGCAAGAGCCTAAGCTTGGGGATTCCCATGGCACCCCAAGATCATATAAGGACACCAAAAAGCCAAAGCTTGGGGATGCCCCGGAAGGCACCCCCTCTTTCGTCTACTTCCATCGGTAACTTTACTTGGAGCTATATTTTTATTCACCACATGATATGTGTTTTGCTTGGAGCGTCTTGTATGATTTGAGTCTTTGCTTTTTAGTTTACCACAATCATCTTTGCTGTACACAACTTTTGAGAGAGACACACATGATTCAGAAATTATTAGAATACTCTATGTGCTTCACTTATATCTTTTGAGCTATATAGCTTTTGCTCTAGTGCTTCACTTATATCTTTTAGAGCACGGTGGTGGTTTTGTTTTATAGAAACTATTATTCTCTCATGCTTCACTTATATTATTTTGAGAGTCTTAAACAGCATGGTAATTTGCTTAAATAATCCTAATATGCTAGGTATTCAAGACTAGTAAAAAACTATCTTATGAGTGTGCTGAATACTAAGAGAAGTTTGATGCTTGATGATTGTTTTGAGATATGGAAGTAGTGATATTAAAGTTGTGCTAGTTGAGTAGTTGTGAATTTGAGAAATACTTGTGTTGAAGTTTGCAAGTCCTGTAGCATGCACGTATGGTAAACGTTATGTAACAAATTTGAAACATGAGGTGTTCTTTGATTGTCCTCCTTATGAGTGGCGGTCGGGGACGAGCGATGACCTTTTCCTATCAATCTATCCCCCTAGGAGCATGCGCGTAGTGCTTGGTTTTTGATGACTTGTAGATTTTTGCAATAAGTATGTGAGTTCTTTATGACTAATGTTGAGTCCATGGATTATACGCACTCTTATCCTTCCATCATTGCTAGCCTCTTCGGTACCGCGCATTGCCCTTTCTCACATTGAGAGTCGGTGCAAACTTCGCCAGTGCATCCAAACCCCGTGATATGATACGCTCTTTCACACATAAACCTCCTTATATCTTCCTCAAAACAGCCACCATACCTACCTATTATGGCATTTCCATAGCCATTCCGAGATATATTGCCATGCAACTTTCCACCATTCCATTTATTATGACACGCTCATCATTGTCATATTGCTTTGCATGATCATGTAGTTGACATTGTATTTGTGGCAAAGCCACCGTTCATAATTTTTCATACATGTCACTCTTGATTCATTGTTATCCCGATATACCGCCAGAGGCATTCATATAGAGTCATACTTTGTTCTAGTATCGAGTTGTAATCATTGAGTTGTAAATAAATAGAAGTGTGATGATCATCATTCATAGAGCATTGTCCCAAAAAAAGAGAAAGGCCAAATAAGAAAAGAAGGCCCAAAAAAAGGGACAATGTTACTATCCTTTTTTTCCACACTTGTGCTTCAAAGTAGCACCATGATCTTCATGACAGAAAGGCTCTTGTTTTGTCACTTTCATATACTAGTGGGAATTTTTCATTATAGAACTTGGCTTGTATATTCCAACAATGGGCTTCCTCAAATGCCCTAGGTCTTCGTGAGCAAGCAAGTTGGATGCACACCCACTTAGTTTCTTTTGTTGAGCTTTCATGCATTTATAGCTCTAGTGCATCCGTTGCATGGCAATCCCTACTCCTTGCATTAACATCAATCGATGGGCATCTCCATAGCTCATTGATTAGCCTCGTTGATGTGAGACTTTCTCCTTTTTTGTCTTATCCAAATAACCCCCATCATTATATTCTATTCCACCCATAGTGCTATATCCATGGCTCACGCTCATGTATTGCGTGAAGGTTGAAAAAAGTATGAGATTACTAAAGTATGAAACAATTGCTTGGCTTGTCATCGGGGTTGTGCATGATGAGAGAATTCTTGTGTGACGGAAATGGAGCATGACTAAACTATATGATTTTGTAGGGATGAACTTTCTTTGGCCATGTTATTTTGAGAGGACATAATTTCTTAGTTAGTATGCTTGAAGTATTATTACTTTTATGTCAATATTAAACCTTTATCTTGAATATTTCGGATCTGAATATTCATACCACAATTAGGAGGATTACATTGAAATTATTCCAAGTAGCATTCCACATCAAAAATTCTGTTTTTATCATTTACCTACTTGAGGACGAGCAGGAATTAAGCTTGGGGATGCTTGATAAGTCTCCAACGTATCTATTTTTATTGTTCCATGATATATTATATTCTGTTTTGGACATTATTGGGCTTTATTATACACTTATATATTATTTTTGGGATTAACCTATTAACCGGAGGCCCGGCCCAGAATTGTTGTTTTTTGCCTATTTCAGAGTTTCGCAGAAAAAGAATATCAAACGGAGTCCAAACGGAATGAAACCTTCGGGAACGTGATTTTTGAAACAAACGTGATCCAGAGGACTTGGACCCTACGTCAAGACATCAACTAGGAGGGCACGAGATAGGGGGCGCGCTTACCCCCTGGGCGCGCCCTCCACCCTCGTGGGCCCCAAGTTGCTCCACCGACGTACTTCTTCCTCCTATATATACCCACATACCCCCAAACTACCAGATACGGAGCCAAAAACCTAATTCCACCACCGCGACCTTCTGTACCCGTGAGATCCCATCTTGGGGCCTTCTCTGGAGCTCCGCCGGAGGGGGCATCGATCGCGGAGGGCTTCGACATCAACACCATAGCCTGTCCGATGATGTGTGAGTAGTTTACCTCAGACCTTCGGGTCCATAGTTATTAGCTAGATGGCTTCTTCTCTCTTTTTTGATCTCAATAAAATGTTCTCCCCCTTTCTTGTGGAGATCTATTCAATGTAATCTTCTTTTGCGGTGTGTTTCTTGAGACAGATGAATTGTGGGTTTATGATCAAGTTTATCTATGAACAATATTTGAATCTTCTCTGAATTCTTTTATGTATGATTGGTTATCTTTGCAAGTCTCTTCGAATTATCAGTTCGGTTTGGCCGACTAGATTTTTATTTCTTGCAATGGGAGAAGTGCTTAGCTTTGGGTTCAATCTTGTGGTGTCCTTTCCCAGTGACAGTAGGGGCAGCAAGGCACCTATTGTATTGTTGCCATTGAGCATAACAAGATGGGGTTTATATCATATTGCATGAGTTTATCCCTCTAGATCATGTCATCTTGCTTAAAGCGTTGATGCATGCTGGATAGCGGTTGATGTGTGGAGTAATATTAGTAGATGCAGGCAGGAGTTGGTCTACTTGTCTCGGACGTGATGCCTATATACATGATCATACCTATATATTCTCATAACTATGCTCAATTCTGCCAATTGCTCAACAGTATTTTGTTCACCCACCGTAAAACTTATGGTCTCGAGAGAAGCCTCTAGTGAAATCTATGGCTCCCGGGTCTATTTTCTATCATGTTAATCTTCCAACACTTAGCTATTTTTATTACCTTTTATTTTACTTTGCATCTTTATCATAAAAATACCAAAAATATTATCCTATCATATCTATTAGATCTCACTCTCGTAAGTGACCGTGAAGGGATTGACAACCCCTTTATTGAGTTGGTTGCGAGGATTTATTTGTTTGTGTAGGTGCGAGGGACTCGTGCGTGGCCTCCTGCTGGATTGATACCTTGGTTCTAAAAAAGTGAGGGAAATACTTACGCTACTTTACTGCATCACCCTTTCCTCTTCAAGGGAAAACCAACGCAGTGCTCAAGAGGTAGCACCTTGCGCACCACAACCGGATTGGCCAACCACGTTGGGTGGAGCATTCCTCTGACCAAGCCTGCCGCCTCCAACTTCCTAATCTCTTCGATGATAAACTCTTGCCGCTCCAAATCTTGCTTCCTAACCTTCTGATTGACGGGTCGCGCATGAGGACAGACAACAAGATGGTGCTGAATCACCTCCCTGGGAACACCGAGATGTCAGATGCTTGCCATGCAAACACATCGACATTCTCCCGCAGGAAGGTGATGAGCGTGCTTTCCTATTTGCTGTAGAGGGTGGAGCTTATAGTGAAAGCTCCGCCCGTGCCGTCCTCCTTGACGGGCACTTCTTGGTCTCTAGTGGTGCTGCCTTGGATTTCTTGCACTTGTCGGTGGAGCTCTCTGGCATGTCCTCGACGGGAACGCAGCACTCTGAAGAGGCGCGCTTTCCAGAGTGGGCGCCAAATGTCTTGACGGTCTTCTTCTCCCCGAGAACTCCAGTTGCAGGAGCAAGTGCCTTGGCGGCAGGTGCAACCATTGCCTCCCGGTAGAGCTGGTCGACGCAGATGAGCGCGTCTTTCTTGTCGGAGTTGACAGTGATGATGCTCATCGGGCCGGGCATCTTCAGCGTGTTGTAGGCGTAATGCGACGCCGCCATAAACTTGGCCAGCGCTGGACGGCCAAGGATCCCATTATACGGCAACAGGATCTTGGCGACATAAAAAACGATCTTCTCTATCTTGTAGTTTAGCTCACCACCAAATATGACTGGTAGTGTGATCTTACCCTTGGGCTGGCTCCCCCCTGGATTGATCCCTTGAAACGTGCCCGTATCTTCGAGATCTCCATTAGGGATTTGCAACCTCTGGATCACCTTGGGCAAGATCCAATTCAGACCGGCCCCGCCATCAACTAACATTGTCGTCACCTTGAGGTTGTGAATTGTTGGCGAAACCAATAACGGCAAACATCCGACCGCAGTTGCGCGGTCAGCGTGATCCTCAGCATAAAAATGATAGGCATGTGGGACCATTTCAATGGCTTCTAAGCATTGATCGATGGCTCCGTCACATTGATCTCGCATGCCCACTATTTAAGTTGGCGGTGAGAAGAATGCAACGAGGCGCCACTATCGATGCACATGGCTTCTGTGGCTTTTTGATACTCATGGTCACTTGATTCGTCGTCCTCCTCATGGTCATTGCTACCTCTTGAGCACTGCGTTGGATTTCCTTGAAGAGGAAAGGATGATGCAGTACAGTAGCGTAAGTATTTCCCTCAGTTTTTGAGAACCAAAGGTATCAATCCAGTAGGAGGCTACGCGTGAGTCCCTCGTACCTGCACAAAACAATAACTCCTCGCAACCAACGCGATAAGGGGTTGTCAATACCTTCACGGTCACTTCGAGAGTGAGATATGATAGATATGATAGGATAATATTTTTGGTATTTTTGTGATAAAGATGCAAAGTAAAATAAAAGCAAAGTAAAAGGCAAAGGAAATAACTAAGTGTTGGTAGATTAATATGATGAAGATAGACCTGGGGGCCATAGGTTTCACTAGTGGCTTCTCTCAAGAGCATAAGTATTTTACGGTGGGTGAACGAATTACTGTTGAGCAATTGACAGAATTGAGCATAGTTATGAGAATATCTAGGTATGATCATGTATATAGGCATCACGTCCGAGACAAGTAGACCGACTCCTGCCTGCATCTACTACTATTACTCCACTCATCGACCTCTATCCAGCATGCATCTAGAGTATTAAGTTCAAGAAAACAGAGTAACGCCTTAAGCAAGATGACATGATGTAGAGGGATAAATTCATGCAATATGATAAAAAACCCATCTTGTTATCCTCGATGGCAACAATACAATATGTGCCTTGCTGCCCCTACTGTCACTGGGAAAGGACGCCGCAAGATTGAACCCAAAGCTAAGCACTTCTCCCATTGCAAGAAAAACCAATCTAGTAGGCCAAACCAAACTGATAATTCGAAGAGACTTGCAAAGATAACCAATCATACATAAAAGAATTCAGAGAAGATTCAAATATTGTTCATAGATAATCTTGATCATAAACCCACAATTCATCGGTCTCAACAAACACACCACAAAAAGAAGATTACATCGAATGGATCTCCGCGAGAGAGGGGGAGAACATTGTATTGAGATCCAAAAAGAGAGAAGAAGCCATCTAGCTACTAACTATGGACCCGAAGGTCCGAGGTAAACTACTCACACTTCATCGGAGAGGCTATGGTGTTGATGTAGAAGCCCTCCATGATGGATGCCCCCTCCGGCGGAGCTCCGGAACAGGCCCCAAGATGGGATCTCGTGGGTACAGAAGGTTGCGGTAGTGGAATTAGGTTTTTGGCTCCGTATCTGATCGTTTTGGGGGTACGTAGGTATATATAGGAGGAAGGAGTACATCGGTGGAGCAACAGGGGGCCCATGAGGGTGGAGGGCGCGCCCTGGAGGGGTGGGTGTGCCCCCTACCTCGTGGCTTCCTCCTTTCTTTCTTAACGTAGGGTCCAAGTCTCCCGGATCATAATCTTCCTAAAAATCACGTTCCCGAAGGTGTCATTCCGTTTGGACTCCGTTTGATATTCCTTTTCTGCGAAACTCTGAAATAGGCAAAAAAACAGCAATTCTGGGCTCGGCCTCTGGTTAATAGTTAGTCCCAAAAATAATATAAAAGTGGATAATAAAGCCCAATATTGTCCAAAACAGTAGATAATATAGCATGGACCAATCAAAAATTATAGATACGTTGAAGAGGTATCAGGCATCCCCAAGCTTAATTCATGCTCGTCCTCGAGTAGGTAAATGATAAAAAAATAATTTTTGATGTGGAGTGCTACTTGGCATAATTTCAATGTAATTCTTCTTAATTGTGGTATGAATATTCAGATCCAAAAGATTCAAGACAAAATTTCATATTGACATAAAAATAATAATAATACTTCAAGCATACTAACTAAGCAATTAAGTTAATCCCTACAAAATCATATAGTTTAGTCATGCTCCATTTTCGTCGCACAAGAATGCTCTCATCATGCAAAACCCCAATGACAAGCCAAGCAATTGTTTCATACTTTAGTAATCTCAAACCTATAAACTTTCACGCAATATATGAGCGCGAGCCATGGACATAGCACTATGGGTGGAATAGAATATGACGAGGGGGTTATGTGGAGAAGACAAAAAAGGAGAAAGTCTGACATCAAAGAGGCTAATCAATGGGCTATGGAGATGCCCATCGATTGATGTTAATGCAAGGAGTAGGGATTGCCATGCAACAGATGCACTAGAGCTATAAATGTATGGAAGCTCAACAAAAGAAACTAAGTGGGTGTGCATCCAACTTGCTTTCTCACGAAGACCTAGGGCACTTGAGGAGGCCCATTGTTGGAATATACAAGCCAAGTTCTATAATGAAAAATTCCCACTAGTATATGAAAGTGACAAAACAAGAGACTCTCTATCATGAAGATTATGGTGCTACTTTGAAGCACAAGTGTGGCAAAGGATAATAACATTGTCCCTTCTCTCTTTTTCTCTCATTTTTATGGCCTTTCTTTTTTTATGGCCTTTCTATCTTTTTTTATTCCTCACTTAGGACAATGCTCTAGAAAATGATGATCATCACACTTCTATTTATTCACAACTCAATGATTACAACTCGATACTAGAACAAAGTATGACTCGATATGAATGCCTCCGGCAGTGTACCGGGATATGCAATGAACCAAGAGTGACATGCACGAAAGAATTATGACGGTGGCTTTGCCACAAATACTATGTCAACTACATGATCATGCTAAGCAATATGACAATCATGAATGTGTCATGATAAACGGAATGGTGGAAAGTTGCATGGCAATATATCTCGGAATTGCTATGGAAATGCCATAATAGGTAGGTATGGTGGCTGTTTTGAGCAAGATATAAGGAGGTTTATGTGTGAAAGAGCGTATCATATCACGGGGTTTGGATGCACCGGCGAAGTTTGCACCGACTCTCAATGTGAGAAAGGGCAATGCACGGTACCGAAGAGGCTAGCAATGATGGAAGGGTGAGAGTGCTTATAATCCATGGACTCAACATTAGTCATAAAGAACTCACATACTTATTGCAAAAATCTACAAGCCATCAAAAACCAAGCACTACGCGCATGCTCCTAGGGGGATAGATTGGTAGGAAAAGACCATCGCTCGTCCCCGACCGCCACTCATAAGAACACCTCATGTTTCAAATTTGTTACATAACGTTTACCATACGTCCATGCTACGGGACTTGCAAACTTCAACACAAGCATTTCTCAAATTCACAACTACTCAACTAGCACGACTTTGATATTATTACCTCCATATCTCAAAACAATTATCAAGCATCAAACTTCTCTTAGTATTCAACACACTCATAAGAAAGTTTTTACTATTATTGAATACCTAGCATATTAGGATTACTTATGCAAATTAACATGCTATTTAAGACTCTCAAAATAATATAAGTGAAGCATGAGAGAATAATAGTTTCTATAAAACAAGTCCACCACCGTGCTCTAAAATATATAAGTGAAGTACTAGAGCAAAACTATATAACTCAAAAGATATAAGCGAAGCACATAGAATACTCTAACAAATTCCAAATCATGTATGGCTCTCTCAAAAGGTGTGTACAGCAAGGATGATTGTGGTAAACTAAAAGGCAAAGACTCAAATCATACAAGACGCTCCAAGCAAAACACATATCATGTGGTGAATAAAAATATAGCTCCAAGTAAAGTTACCGATGGAAGTAGACGAAAGAGGGGATGCCTTCCGGGGCATCCCCAAGCTTTGGCTTTTTGGTGTCCTTAGATTATCTTGGTTGTGACATGGGCATCCCCAAGCTTAGGCTCTTGCTACCCCTTGTTCCATAATCCATCAAAATCTTTCACCCAAAACATGAAAACTTCACAACACAAAACTCAACAGAAATCTCGTGAGCTCCGTTAGCGAACGAAAACAAAAGACCACTTCAAGTTACTATAATGAACTCATTCTTTGTTTATATTGGTGTTAAACCTACTGTATTCCAACTTCTCTATGGTTTATAAACTATCTTACTAGCCATAGATTCATCAAAATAAGCAAACAACACATGAAAAACAGAATCTGTCAAAAACAGAACAGTCTGTAGTAATCAGTAACTAACGCAAACTTCTCGAACTCCAAAAATTCAGCCACAATAGGAAAACCTAGGCAATTTGTTTATTGATCAGCAGCAATTGGGATCACTATTTTATCACGTTCTTGTTTTTTTTAACAATTGTTTTCATGAACAGAAAGTTTCTGGAAATTACAGCAAGATCAAATAACTATCATCCAAGAAGATCCTATAGGTTTAACTTGGCAAAAACACTAATTAAAACATAAAAACACATCTAACCAAAGGATAGAACAAAGATTTATTACTAAACAGAAGCAAAAAACTAAAATAAAATTGGGTTGCCTCCCAACAAGCGCTACCGTTTAACGCCCCTAGCTAGGCATAAAAGCAAGGATAGATTTAGGTATTGCCATCTTTGGTTTTCAACCTTTTAGCGGAATCAAGCTCGAATTCGGGAGGTTCTTTGTGTTTCCCTTCATATTCTGAAATTTTTAGATCTAAAGAATCCAACCTCTTATTGCAAAGAGTAATCAACATATTCATACGGTGAATATTTCCGCTAACGTTCTTAAGAGGTTCAAGAGACTTCTGTAAATTCTTTGTTACTTCGCAATTTTTTTCAAAAACTTGTGTCTCTTCCTGAGTAGGATGAGGCCCCTTTTGTTGAGGTAGTGTTCCCACTATACCTTCTATAACTTCAAGCGCAATATGGGGATCAATTTCAATAAAATTGCCTTTGGCAACGCAATCCAAGAGTTGTCTATGAGACATGTTTAATCCAACATAAAAATTGCGAAGCAAAATTCTCAGGTTCACTTCAAAGGTACAATTACGATAGGACTCCATTATTCTCAACCAGGCATATTTTAAGTTTTCTCCTTATCTTTGTTTGAAGTGAAAGACTTCAAACTCAGGGGACAACGGAGTGGATAAGGGACTAGCCATAACGACAAGCAAACGAAAAAGAGGCGAACGGAAAAGAGAGGGCGAATAAAACGTCAAGGGTGAAGTGGGGGAGAGGAAAACGAGAGGCAAATGGAAAATAATGTAATGCGGGAGATAAGGGATTGTGACGGGTACTTGGTATGTTGACTTTTGCATAGACTCCCCGGCAACGGCGCCAGAAATCCTTCTTGCTACCTCTTGAGCACTGCGTTGGATTTCCTTGAAGAGGAAAGGATGATGCAGTACAGTAGCGTAAGTATTTCCCTCAATTTTTTAGAACCAAGGTATCAATCCAGTAGGAGGCTACGCGTGAGTCCCTCGTACCTGCACAAAACAAATAACTCCTCGCAACCAACGCGATAAGGGGTTGTCAATCCCTTCACGGTCACTTACGAGAGTGAGATCTGATAGATATGATAGGATAATATTTTTGGTATTTTTGTGATAAAGATACAAAGTAAAATAAAAGCAAAGTAAAAGGCAAAGGAAATAACTAAGTGTTGGTAGATTAATATGATGAAGATAGACCCGGGGGCGATAGGTTTCACTAGTGGCTTCTCTCAAGAGCATAAGTATTTTACGGTGGGTGAACGAATTAGTGTTGAGCAATTGACAGAATTGAGCATAGTTATGAGAATATCTAGGTATGATCATGTATATAGGCATCACGTCCGAGACAAGTAGACCGACTCCTGCCTGCATCTACTACTATTACTCCACTCATCGACCGCTATCCAGCATGCATCTAGAGTATTAAGTTCAAGAAAACAGAGTAACGCCTTAAGCAAGATGACATGATGTAGAGGGATAAATTCATGCAATATGATAAAAACCCCATCTTGTTATCCTCAATGGCAACAAAGCTAAGCACTTCTCCCATTGCAAGAAAAACTAATCTAGTAGGCCAAACCAAACTGATAATTCGAAGAGACTTGCAAAGATAACCAATCATACATAAAAAAATTCAGAGAAGATTCAAATATTGTTCATAGATAATCTTGATCATAAACCCACAATTCATCGGTCTCAACAAACACACCGCAAAAAGAAGATTACATTGAATAGATCTCCACGAGAGAGGGGGAGAACATTGTATTGAGATCCAAAAAGAGAGAAGAAGCCATCTAGCTACTAACTATGGACCCAAAGGTCTGAGGTAAACTACTCACCTTTCATCGGAGAGGCTATGTTGTTGATGTAGAAGCCCTCCGTGATGGATGCCCCCTCCGGCGGAGCTCCGGAACAGGCCCCAAGATGGGATCTCGTGGGTACAGAAGGTTGCGTCAGTGGAATTAGGTTTTTGGCTCCGTGTCTGATCGTTTGGGGGTACGTAGGTATATATAGGAGGAAGGAGTACGTCGGTGGAGCAACAGGGGGCCCACGAGGGTGGAGGGGCTGACCTGGGGGGTGCGTGCCCCCCTACCTCGTGCCTTCCACCTTTCTTTCTTGACGTAGGGTCCAAGTCTCCCGGATCATAATCTTCCTAAAAATCATGCTCCCGAAGGTTTCATTCCGTTTGGACTCCGTTTGATATTCCTTTTCTGTGAAACTCTGAAATAGGCAAAAAAAACATCAATTCTGGGCTGGGCCTCCGGTTATTAGATTAGTCCCAAAAATAATATAAAAGTGGATAATAGAGCCCAATATTGTCCAAAACAGTAGATAATATAGCATGGAGCAATCAAAAATTATAGATACGTTGGGCACGTATCAGTCATCATCTCCCTCTTTCTTGTCGCGGCCCCGAGCAAGCCTCTCTTATTGCTTGTCCTTGCCGCGGCGCCCCCTCGGCCCCCGCGCTTCTTGCCGGACCCCTCAGCACCATCCTGGCACTACTGGAATCTGGCAATTTGCCATCTGCCATGGCAGATGGCAAAGGCATGGTCGGCGGATGGCAAAGTCTTTGCCATCAGCCAGCAGATGGCAAACAGGTCTGACTTCTTATCGGCAAAGGCTTCTTTGCCATCTGCTGGCTGATGGCAAAGAGCCTGTGGCTTTGCCATCAGCAGGCAGATGGCAAAGAGCCTGTGGCTTTGCCATCAGCTGGCAAATGGCAAAGCCTCTTAACGGGGTTAGCCCCGTTAGAAGGCTAACGGCATACTTTGCCGTCAGCTAGCAGATGGCAAAGGCTGCAGGCTCTTTGCCATCTGCCAGCAGATGGCAAAGTATGCAGGCTCTTTGCCATGTGCCAGCAGATGGCAAAGGCTGCATGCTTTGCCATCCGCCAGCAGATGGCAAAGTATGCAGGCTCTTTGCCATGAGCCAGCAGATGGCAAAGGCTGCATGCTTTGCCGTCTGCCAGCACATGGCAAAGAGGTTTGCCATCTGCTGGCAGATGGCAAAGAGCCCAAATAGGCCAGACACGTGGCCTCTTTGCCATCTGCGAGCTAATGGCAAAGCTCTTTGCCATCTGCCAGCAGATGGCAAAGTGACTATATTGCCCCATTTAATTTTGTTTTTTCTTATATCAATTCATTTTCACAGAATATCAAACACAAATATATTTATATGACCAATATAGCATTTCAACACATATTACCAATAGTCATGAACACATATATCCAATACATGTTACCAATAGTAGCAAGTTTCATCCGTACATATACATAGTTTCATCAATATTACACAGTTTCATCCATAGGTAACAAGTTTCACAAGGTCAAAACAAAAACTAAATACAAGCACTCCATCAACCCAAGCTTCCGTGATCTTAAGCTAATCTGTAAAATGGGAAAAAAGTAAGTTAGAAGAAGATAGTATGTCCAGCTAGCCAAATGAAAATAGAGGATACAATCTCAACAGATAGCAGCCAAAATTTACAAGAAGTTCCTTTGTAACTTTCTTCAAAAAAAGGAACACTGAAAGTCTGAAGAAAACTAACACTGGAACAAGCCTGAACATTACTGAATTTCAACAACTACTGCATACAAATCGTCTGTGTTATATTCAGACAAAGGAAAATAAGCTGAGTTTGTAGAGGGTATGTAGTATATTTAAACGAAGCAAAAGAGAACATCCCTTGCAATATATTTTGTACCAAGCAAAGAAACAGAATGTACATACACACACATAAAAATTGTACTGGACCACTTGTCACTTTCTTACGTCAACCAGATTTCTGCCAGACAAAGATTGTATAACAGAGATGAAGCAAGGGGTTCATGAGAAGTAGAGAAGATTCTACTATTCTTCCACACCCAAACCATGGTCCTTGAAAATGTAGATTAGATGGTCTTCGCAACAAAAAAAAGATTAGATGGAGAATGACAGTGACTCACGCCTCCTCACACTCCGTTCGAGCTAAAAATTATGTGGCTTCTTGGGGATGTAGATTGAGGGAAAGTGTGAGTCCCATATTCGGCTAGATGACATGAGTCGATTCTAGACAGTTCGAGATAGGTGTGTGGATTTGAACTTTTGGGTGACAAAAATGCCAAGTATAGGTCATTTTAGAGCTATCCTAGGTTAAATATGTCACTAGTATACATATGGCAGAGAACCCAGGCCGACATGACTAGTCATAGAACCAAGGTGGCACAGACGTACAGGGACAGGCATACATGACCCAACAATGCACGTGTCGGTCATCAGCGAGTGCAACCAAGTCGTAGCAAGCTACAAGGACTTCGGTGATACACCGCGTGACATTTCCCCGTAGGGACAGACACAGGAGCAAAGAAGGACACATGCCGGTCAATCCATGTGTTCCGGAGCAGTAGCGAACTACCATGGCTCGGTGGAAGCACTAGGAGGCATTTCCCCGTATGGAAGGCTACCAAAGGCACACGACTAGGTGTCGAATCCCACACATACAATGCATTTCAAACATACACACATTATGCACGATATGTGTAGATACAACATGGCATCACAACAAAACCCTATTAAGCAAAACACTTGGGAAACTTACCGTCATCACGGAGGTGTAGGTGTAGGTGTAGGTGTAGGTGTAGGACCGGTCGCGCCAGTGGCAGACGGAGAAGGATCGGTCGATGCTTGTCGGGAGATACCCTGCACCAAAGATTATTTCCAATGTATCGTTAGCATGATGCAACTCAAATGTGAAGACTAGTAACTAATGACCGTTCAAATGAAACTCACCGTGCCCGCCGGAGCAATGACTGGCATCGGCGGAGGGGTCTGGCCGTTCTTCTCGCACATGGACTGCACATTTGGTTTTGACGAGTCAATCATATTAGTTACTAATGAAAGGAACATTGCGTGAATGATTTAGCTAATATGCAGAAGAAACTTACCACGAAGAGCTCGTACATGGCCCGGTTAGCCAAGTCGTTCCGGTTCCTCTCCTCCTCCAATAGCCTAGCCGTCCTCTCCTCATTCTCCCGGTCCCTCTCCGCCAACTGCCGGTCCCTCTCCTCAAAAGCAGCCTGGGTCTTCGCTCTCTCTGCCTCAATAGCAGCCTGCAACACCACTCGTTAGCATTGTAATCATCGACGGCCGCAAACACAATGTAATGGAGGAAAGGCTACTGAGTCCGTATAACAAACCTGGAATTCAATTTCCACTGGTCGTAAACGACGCGGTATCTCAGGATCAGAGCTGGCCTAGCGCTTCTTGATCTGCGGGAGAGTGCTACTACAACGTATCAGTCCATTACCAATGGCTAATGATCCATGGGACCTCCCGCCACCAGATATCATCACCAGCTCTGGATCAAGAGGCCGGCTCGAGTTAAAGTTCGGCCCTTTCCTCGCCTTCCCGTGCTTAACGTACTGCACCATCTTGTGGTGGGAGGCCTTGTTGCTGAAGTTCTCTGCATTTTCGAGGTCAGACTCAGAGAATGCCTTGGCCTTCTTGTACGATGCAATATTGGACATGCCATAGAGGTCGAACAGCTCTGGCACTGGAGTCTTGTGGTGGTTTGACTAAAAGAGAGGAACAGAGTATTAGTTAAGGACTCAAACTAGCACAAAGAATGAATTTGCATGAATCATCAAGCAAACCACACATACCCACTTTTTCCCATACCCATGTAGGTTGACGTTGCCTAGATGGTGTGGCACACCTTTCATTTTGAGACGCTTCTCCTTTGCAATGTTGTGGGCGACGCGCCATTGGGGAGAGCACCACTCATCCACCAACGCCTCCCAGCAGTCCATCTTGTCCGCACACCATCTCGGGGGCACCTAAGTTAAGCAAGAGAAATTTGAGCGCTACGCCTACGAATCAAATCAAGGAAACTAAGTACAAGGCCTTAAGAATAGGTAATTACCTTCATGTACTTCTCCTTACTCAGATACTTGTCCCGGCACTTCTCTTTTCTCCTCCTAATACCAGTCTGTGCTAAGTAGTCTCGAACAGCCTGCGTCCGAGCCTCGTGCCGAAAGTTTCCAAGTAGGCGCCTGCACTCGGCGTCGATAACCCGAGCCGCGGCCTCCTCCTGTCCCTCAGCACACCTGTAGAAGGTCTGCAATCAAACAAGAAAACACGGATTAGAAGGTCTACAATCAAACAAGAAAACACATGTAGAAGGTATGCAATCAAAGAAGAAAACACAATGTAAATGGCAAAGGAGAAATTACCCAAAACGTGGCGATCACAATGTCGGCCACCATGTCGCACTCGACATCGCCGACCCTATGCTCCGGCGGGGCCGGGGCAGCCAAGTAGTGCTCCCAGGTCATTCCTAGCTCTGGAACCCGGCCCTCACCGGGCAACGTGACCCACCCCGGGAAGCACTGGCGACAAATCACACCAAGGACAGTGTTGGGCCTGTGGACACCATCTTCGTGTGTCCAAGAACTGCAGTATGACAAGGCCAACGCATTAGATATTCGAAGAAACGTCAAGGCAAAAGGTTAAAAAAGAGTAAATGCACTTACTTCTCCCCGTTAGGCGCAATCAACCACCTCTGGTCGGGGGTCGCCGGGGTGGGCGGGAGCTTTGTATGACCACGCTGGTAGACTTTGCGCCCCTCAACCCACTCACCCTCGCTATAGCTATCAGGACTATAGTCTGCACCCTGAACACGACCATGTGCACTCGACTCCGTCCAGTCCTCCGATGGGCTCGGCTCCGACTCAGTGTGACCCCGTCTGAGCTCCGGAGTCTCGTGGGGCGAAGACTCGGCGGCCCGAGGCTCGTCGTCGGCCCGAGGCTCGTCGGTCGTAGGCGCGCCTGCCATAGGCTCGTCGGCCGGAGGCTCGTGGAGTGGAGTCCGAGACGGGTCCACCTCAGATGGCTCGATCTCAGACGGAGCAGTCCTGTGGTCGGGTGACTCAGCTGGGGGTGGCGGCGAGGAAGGCGTAGCAGCCTTCCTACCTCTCCTGCCGCCACGTACACCTCTAGCAGCCTTCTCCTTCTTCTTACCCCCCCCCCCCCGACCTCTCCCGGCCGAAGAAGAAGCGACCGTCGCTGGACTCTGCAAACTGAGATCTAGCGCTCTCCGGAGGCTATGGGGGGGAATGGAACTACCCCTCCCACCACGTGCCGAGGTAGGAGCCTCGGAGCGCTCTCGACCCGCGCCCACCATCTGTCAACACCTGAAATGACAAAGAGTAAACAAAATTAGTACAACATAAAAAATGAATACCTGACATGAATAATAATATATATAAATTCATTTTAGAGGAATAAATGCTAAGTATAGCTCATTTTAGAGCTATCCTAGGTTAAATAGGTCATTTTTGAGCTAATTAAGGTTGTTATGTCATTTTTGAGCTAGCTAAGCATATAAATTCATTTTGGAGGAATAAATGCTAAGTATAGCTCATTTTAGAGCTATCCTATGTTAAATAGGTCATTTTTGAGCTAGCTAGGTTAAAACTTGAACAAATTAATAATATATATGGATATAATAATAATGGAATACCTGACATGAACTATAATATTAATCTTCATCGTCATCATTAATAAATGCATCATCATCGTCTATATATGCTTCGGGGTCAATAAATGCATCATCCTCATCACTATCAGTAATGATGTGCTCATCATCATCATCAATAAATTCATCAACAACTGGAAGGCCTCCTGTATGTAATCGGTCAAGCATTGACAGGTCATCCGCAGCAGTAACCTCTTCTTGTTCCGGCTCTTCTTGTTCCTGCTCAGGCTCGGATTCACTGCCGCTGTCTACTTGAATGTTCTAAGGTGAGCGGTTCTTGAAACGTTTTTTGGAAAGACGTGTTTCTTGGAACAATTCTCCTTCATATGTGTCTGGATTAATGTGAGGTTCATAATCCTCTTCATTGGGGGGAGGTGGTCTAACACGTGGTGGCACTTCATAAACGACATCCCAACCTTAGAGATTTGGATCACTTTGGCAGGCCCACGGTAGATAGAAAACTTGGGTTGCCTGTTGAGCCGTAATATAGACATCGGGAACATCCAAATGGGTGCTTTGTTTGATTTCGACTAGCCCTAGATGTTCATGAGTCCTTCTAGTCTCTTTCGGCTAGAACCAATGACATTTGAAGACTATGACGTTCGGTGGGTTTGCACCATAGAATAGAAGTTCATAAATTGCTTCAACTCTTCCATAATACTCGGTATCTCCTTCGCCGATAGCAGAGACACAACAATTTGTAGACTTTCGGTCGGCCATAGATAGCTCTTTGCCATAGGTACGAAAGCGATACCCATTGATGTCGTATTTGTCAAATGAATGGACCTTATAGTCAAAACCATTAGCGACTTGTCTCAATTCGGCATCCATAGACTCTGAACTAGCCTACAAGTTCAATACGAAAGGATTGTTGCATTAGCCAGAAATTAGAAGAAGAAATGAAATGGTCTAATGGAAATTACCGTTTGTTTGAACCAAGAGATGAAACCGGGATAGCCGCCTCCATGCATTGCCCGAAGCTCATACTCTTCGACGGAATCCTTTTGGATAACCGCTCCATACGAGAATTTGGCGACGTATCGACTGTATCAAATATCCGGGAATAGGAGTAGTTCAAATGAAGTAGAGGTTGTGAAACAATGTACCGAGAACTTACTCGATGTACGGCCGCACTTCTGTTAGATTGTTGAAGATATACAACGTAATGGTCCGCCATTCGTCGTTATCCAACAATAAGAGAGTATAAGCACCGGCTGGTGCGAGCTTCCCTTTGAATAGGCTGAGGTTGGATCCACCCTTTTTAGGGTCGCCAACATTGTACCGAGGCTTCGGATTATGCAAATGATGATTTTTGGCTTCGTAGTGTGCTGTCATGAAGTTTGCCGCCTCCTCAGTAATGAATGCCTCGGCCATCGATGCTTTAATTCGACGTTTATTTTTACATTTTGCTCAAAGCGTCTTCTGCATCCTCTCAGTTGCGTAGCACCAACGATTCTGCACGGGCCCCCCCAATCGTGCCTCGGTCGGGAGATGCAAAATCAAATGCTGCATTGGATTAAAGAAGCCAGGTGGAAAGATCATCTCCAACTTGCAGATCAACTCCGGCGCCAACTCTTCCATTTCTTCTATCAAGCCAGGCGATAATTCTTTCGCACATAGAACACGGAAGAAATAGCTCAGCTCTGCCAGTACTAGCCATTCATCCTCAGGGATAAAGCCACGCAACATCACCGGCATTACCCGCTCAAGCCATATGTGCCAATCATGACTCTTGAGACCAAATATTTTCAGTTTATCAAGATTTGCTCCCCTCTTTAGATTCGATGCATACCCATCGGGGAACATCAACTCCTTTTTCACCCACAGGAGTATTTCCCTCATAACCGGCCTTCCAAGATTGAACCATGCCTTTGGCTTCGCCCAGTTCTTCTTTCCTTTTGGTTGTTTCATGTTTTGTAGCGGTCTATCACATAGAGCCTCCTGATCGACTCTGGCCTTAGGATTATCCTTTGTTTTCCCCTCTATGCCGAACAATGTACCAAAGATGGCCTCGCCGACATTCTTTTCAGTGTGCATCACGTCGATGTTGTGTGGGCAAAGGAGGTCTTTGAAGTACGGCAGATCCCACAAGCATATCTTGTGGGTCCACGCGTGTTCCGTGTTATACCCCTTGAAATACCCTTGACGCTCTGGATCCGGCTCGAGAGCGTTTAACTGATCCAGGGTCTGTTGGCCTGTCAACGCAGGTGGTGCAGAGTTTTTGACATCTCTACCTTTGATGAAGTTCTTCTTGTCTTTTCTGAACTTATGGTGAGGATCCAGGAACTGTCTATGCATGTCGAAGCAAGAAAACTTGTGACCCGCCTGCAGCCGACGAAACTCAAGAGCTGCCTTGCATGTGGGGCACGGGAACCTTCCATGCACACACCAGCCAACGAATAGCGCATACGCCGGCAAGTCATGCATCGAGTACATGTACCACACACGCATTAGGAAGTTTTTTTTTGTAGCAGCGTCGTATGTCTTGATCCCATTATCCCAAGCTTCTTGTAGTTCATCCTTAAGCGGCTGCATGTACACATTCATATTCTTCCCCGGATAGTTAGGCCCCGGAATTATCAACGTCAGGAAAATGTTCTTTCTTTGCATAATCTGTCCGGGGGGGAGATTGAGTGGAATGACAAATACAGGCCAACAACTGTATTGGGCTGCCTTCATAACAAACACATTGAACCCATCCGTGCTGATGGCTACTCGAGGATGCCTTGGATCTTCCGCTTTTTCATCATGCAATGCATCGAAGTGTTTCCATGCAGCACCATCCGATGTGTGTACCATCATCAGATTCCCATCTGCATCCCGTTCGGTTCTTTTGCCCAATTTGTGCCATAGCATCTGTCTGGCCGTCTCTTCGACCATGAATAGACGTTGAAGTCTTGGTATGATTGGCATATACCGAAGAACGTTAATGGAGATTTTGGTCCGACTCTTCTCACCCATACCGTTGTCTACCTCAACATACCTGGAAGACTTGCAAATGGGACAATAGTTCAAGTCCGCATACTGGAGCCTAAATAAGGCACATCCATTCTCACAGGCATCTATCTTCTCATAGGGCATCTTAAGTACACGGAGGATTTTGTCCGACTGGTACAGGTTTGCAGGCATTATATGGCCTTTGGGTATAAAGCGTCCAAATAGTGTCACCATCGCGTCATAGAATTCTCTGCCCAAGTTGAATTGATCCTTCAGAGCCATTACTTGTGCGATGGCATCCAGCTGACGCTTCGAAGACTCCAACATATCATTGAAGGCCTTTGCAGATTCCTCCATCTCATCGTCCGAATCCCGAGCATCATCAAAGTTTTGCACCATGTCTTCCATCCCGGTACTATGCTCGTCAGTGCGACGACGGCCCTCCTCAGCTCTGGAACGTTGGGCAGACTCACCATGAAATGTCCACATCGTATAACCGGGCATAAAACCCCACTTCTGCAGGTGTTTGATCATTTCAAACTCTGACATCTTATAATAGTTGTCGCACTTGACACAGGGGCACCAGGTTGTTTCCTGTCCATTTGCAAATGCGGCTCTGATAAACCCCTTGGTTTTTGTCATCCATTCAGGGGTCATGTGTTTCTGACTAGGGTGACCGGTGTACATCCACGCACGATCACTCATGTTGCCTAGCTACTGGACACACAAGAAATACATACATAATTCAGCAAACCATATATTCATCAGTTAATAGAGTTTCTCAATTTTATTACGTCCATGCAACCTAGACGCTAATAGGTAAAGATAGGTCCTAATCCCACCCGAGTATGTGTAGATTGGGTTCGTTTTCCCATGCTCTGCTCCGGATCCGACACAAAATTTCGGCAGCACCTCCCTGTTGTTCTCCTGATACACGTCTCGGCAATAAGCAGAGAGGATGTGTACCCGGAGAACAATAGGGAGGCACTGACGAAATTCTGCATCGGACCCGGAGCAGAGCATATGGGAAAACGAACCCAATCTACACATACTCGGGCTGTCCATGGATAACGTTGGACAATTCGAAAGAATCACGGTTATAAATATGCAAATGCATGCATATGTATAGATGTAACCCTTTCGAACGGGAGACGCATACTGGTCACGCATACTGATGATTCAATCTACCTATAGCTAGCATGTTTCATCGGCACGAAGACCGGAACATAGAAAATGATTGGGGGAGGAGGAGATGTCATTTGTGCTCACCCACGAACGTCGGGGCAGATCTCGTCGAACACCAGACCCTCACAGCGACGAAACAACTCACATTTAAATCCACCCGATCAACACAAATATACATGCCTTTCAGTGTGCACTTAAATAGTCTGTCCACTGTACAATGTGATTTTTTTCAGTAGGGGTATAGGCGAGAACTCATAGACATCTTACCTTGGGCAAGAAGTGCTCAAGCGAGGAAACGAGAGTGACCAAGGCTGGATCAAGCCCAATCTCCTCCTTTACCTCCCTTAATGTTGTTGCTGCACCAAACAGAAAAATCTAGGTTAAAAATCATCTTAAAATTAGGGAGTGTCTATTTAGTACTTGATTGCTTTTCAATTTGGTAACATTCACATTTCCTGACAAATAAACGGAGGACACTTGTATGTCCAAAAAAACCCACCCCAGTTTGTATCTTAAAGGAATATTCATGCCACTTCCTTAGTTACTTGAAACATCAGAAAAATATAATTCACATGAGGGTGACGAAAATCCTGTAATTTTGCTACTGAACCAAAGATTGTTGGTAGCTTATCGTCCGCATTTGACTTGTTTAGTTTGTAGAAAAGGGGGCAAAAGTTGTACATAACTAGGATGCTCCCACAGGATTCGATCACAAAAACTACCTGTAACTGCAGATATTGAAACAGATTTACAGAAATAAGAACTGCCATGTCAAGAACCATGTCATAATCCACCCATCTGTTCTGGAGCACTTGTAGAGGCAGCAACTTGTATATAGGTCTTGATCTAGACCTGTAGAACCGAGATAACTTTGGAAGAAGAACTTGGCTGGCAATCAGCGGTAGCTGCGTGGAAGGCTGGGAGCGGCTCGAGGTGTGGACGCCTTGACTGGACTATTATGCCACATGGAGCTCGTACGACTAGACCGGCGTGCTATATATGTCGACTCTGCTTATTCTACTCTGCGTGTTGATGGTAGTCTCACGGTCCAAAATATCAATGCTTGTACAAAGAACGTGGTAATTTTATATATCCCCCTAAATAAAACCGTCAATTTGTTCGCTTTGTAGAAAAATGTTAAAATGGGAAATCGTTGTGCAATGCAATGACTGTGTCTTGCTGTGTTTTGACAGGTCACTAGACCGGAGCACGTCTACAGCTCCATTAAGAGGATCCTCAATTCCTCGCTGGACCGCAGGACTCGTTCAAGCTGAAATCGACGTGTACCGAAAGTAGTGGACCAATGACTCCAGTTGGCAGTTCATGGCCAGTGAGTACTAGTATTAAGACTTGCCAGTTACTCCCAGCACTCACGCACACAAAACTGAAGCAACAAAGAAGAAACTCCACTCCGAAATCCAGCAAAGCACCCATGCCAAGCCAGCTGATTTGGTTGTGCGTGCTCTTGTTCGTCTATTTGTATGATGGTGTTGCTGCCATCGATGAGTTCACATACAATGGATTCGTGTTCTCCATCACACCTATCAGATTTACAGAAATAAGAACTGCCATGTCATGACTCCCTGCCCACGAAGCAGATACCTGAATCTCGATGGCGGGGAGGGCCGCGGGAAGGGGGCGGCGCCGTGGCCTGGCTCGATGGAGGGGCGGGCCGCGGGGCACGCCGCGGTGGCCGGGAGGGCCGCGGTGGCCGGGGAGGGGCGGGGGAGGGCCGGCTCGGTGGAAGACGAGCGGCGGTGCTGGGACGGGCTGCGGTGGAGGGATGGGCGCAGGGGGGAGCTGCGGTGGCGGGGAGGGGCGGGAGAGGGGCGGGGGAGGGCTGCGGTGGCGGGGAGGGGCGGGCCGGCGGCGGTGCTGGGCGGTGGCAGGCCGGCGGCGCGCTGGGGTCGTCCGGCTGGGGCGCGCGGGTGCGGTTTGGGGGCAGACGTTTTTTTTAGACAAGTGGTGGGGGTGGGTGAGGTGGGGAGAGAGAGAGAGCGGTGGGGCCGGGCTGGAAGAGAGAGAGAGAGAGAGGGGAGGGGCCGGGTAGTTTGACCTCTTTGCAATCTGCCAGACGCTGGCTGATGGCAAAGATATGGGCCTTTGCCATCCGCTGGCAGATGGCAAAGAGGTGGGGCTACTGAGCCGTCACAACGCCGTTATCCATTGGGCCAACCCACTTCTTTGCCATCTGCCAACAGACGGAAAAGACTCTTTGCCATCTGCTGGCAGATGGCAAAGAGGTGGGTTGACAGGCCGTTACAACACTGGACCCTACCCACCTCTTTGCCATCTGCTGGCAGATGGCAAAGATTATTTGCCATCCACTAGCAGATGGCAAAGAATTGGCTGATGGCAACCATGTTCTTTGCCATCTGTCAGTTCTTTGCCATCTATTTTTTATAAGCAGATGGCAAAGACGTTCTTTGCCATCAGCTCGCAGATGGCAAAGAGCTGGCTGATGGCAAATTCCCAGTTTCCAGTAGTGTGGCCCTTATCCTTATATCGCCTCTCGTACTCAGCTTTCTGCCTTTCCACAAGCTGCTCAATTTGCCGACGGTTCTGGAGGTCATGGCCCTTGGTGCGATGGATCATGTAGTACTGCTTGTCGGAGCCCTCTGGCTTGTCGGCAGCGGCTAAGGCCTGGCAGGAGGTGCACCCAACAACCTCCTTGCCGGGGTCATCTACCTTGGCCTTCTTGGCGGTGCCGGGGTTGCCAGATTCCTCGAAGGCAAGCACGGTCTTGTCCTTGCGCTTCCTGTTGCACCGCCGGCCCTTCTTTGCCGGGGCAACGACGTATTCATCTCCGAAGGCACTTCCCGTGTTGGCATCTTCACTGAGGTACTTCCTTCCTTCCTTAGCCCGAGCACATCTGTCGGCCAAAACATAAAGTTCGGCAACATCCCTAACCTTGTTCATTGCCAACTCTTCACGCATCTTGCGGTTGCGCATGTTCTGATGAAATGCGCTGATGACAGCGGCAAGATGAACATCTGGGATGTTGTACTACACACGGCTGAACCTCTGTATGTATTTGTGCAAGGATTCTCCATCCCTCTGGGGGATGAGATGTTTATCACTTGCCTGGCCAGGAGCTTGGTGGCCTCCAGTGAAGGCACCAACAAACTTGTGGCACATATCCGACCATGAGGAGATGGAATCTACTGGCAGGTGCATCAACCACGACCTGACGTTGGGCTTGAGCACCAATGGGAAGTAGTTGGCAAGCACCTACAGCTTGCATCACGATGGTGTAAATGCTCAGGAACTCGGAGGGATGTGTCTTGCCGTCGTATTTCTCCGAGACCTCTGGTTTGAACACCCGGGTGGTGGGCCACTGGAATCGGTGCAGCTCATGTGTGAAAGATGGACAACCCACCTCGTAAGGTAGGTCACCAGAATCCCCCGGTGCAGGCCTGTCTATAGTGGGCCCCGCACGCCTATCAGATTGGTGGCGTGCTTCCTGTCACCGGTCGATGGTAGTTCGAGCGCCTCTTTGACCCGTTCTCGAAGAACTTGATGTTGGTCGCGACGAGCACATGGATCTGACGACGCCATGGATCTGTCGTCGCGGGCATCGTCCCGCCGAGCGGGCGACCGTTGCTGTCGTGGTGGAGGAGAGTGCACTGTGGTCGCAGAACATCTGCCCCTTCCACCGTCAGCACGCGTCGGCTCAATGGACCGACGCCGCGAAGGACCTGCCTCCTGATGCCCATCTTTATTGGCGTGGCCAATAAGGCTCTGGATAGCAGCACTCCACTCTTCTTGCTTCTCCGCAGCAGGAGGAAAGTCGAGGAGTAGCTACGCTTGCGCCAATGCTTTGGCTGGTGTGGGTGGCAGTGACAGGTGCGTGCAACGGGAGGTGCTCTGACTTCTAACCACATTAGAAGGAGCCCCGTCATGGTTCCGTGACCGTGCGCCGTTTCCGCCAGCGTCATGGCGTGCATGTGGCCCTGCGCATCTCAAGAGTGATGCTGAGGGCTCTTTCCGTGGGGACTCTCATTGTCTCCAACATCGTGGCGCCGCTCATCGTGCACAGCCTGGGAAGACCGTGGCGCAGGTGCCGGCGGGGGTGTCTTGGAGGTCGTCGTGCCGCCCGTAGGTAGCACGACTCCGTCCTTGGACCCAGCAGCGCGCGGATCATCGTACCGACCGCGTACAATACCGCTCACCTGGCTTCGGTCGCCTGAACACCGTGGATGCTCATGAGCCGCACCTCTGCCACCACCCGCGTCTATACCGTCGCCCGTCCGTGCTAGCACAGGCAGATTGGCTCTAGACAAACCGATCGCCGTGATCGTCATCTTCTTGGGAGCCATGGTGATCAAGGAATCGACGCGCTAACTGCTAGATCAGGTTTGCACAACCTCGCCCCCCTACCTGGCGAGCCAAATATGTCGGGGAAACTGAAAGCACAAGTGCTCCCTCGGTGATTTTGGTAATTAATGTCAACATATCTCTTGTTGGACTAATATTTTCATCTAGTATATTTCAGATAAGTTCAACATTGGAGTGGCAGGACAAGAGGATGTGGAACCCCTTCAAGATGCTAAGGACAAACATTGGCAAAAGCTCAAGACTCTACATTTTCATTTTAGTGGTCCAAGACCACATTGAGTCCATAGGAAAATCCAATACTATTAAAAGGGGATGAGGTGTTGCTTAATGGCTTGCTTGCTCAAAGTGATTAGTGATATGCTCCAAAGCCCTCAACCACTTTTTCATTTCCACATATGTCCTAAACCTAAAGTCAAACTCGGCCCCACCGATTGGATCTATCTGGCGCCACCGAGTTCACTTGACATAGCCACTGCCACAAACCCTAATCAATTTGGTCTCACCGATGGGATCTTGGTCTCACCGGGATGGGCTTGGAAACTCTCTGTTGTCTGTTGCAATTATTTCGGTCCCACCGAGATATGCAGTCGGTCCCATCGAGTTTGCTTGACCAACTCTCTTTTTTCTTATTAGCAAAATCGATCTCGCTGAGTTTGTGTAATCGGTCAAACCGAGTTGAGGTTTTACCCTAATCCTAGCACATCGGTCCCACTGAGCATGTCGGTCCCACTAAAAACTCTAACGTTCACATTTTGAACAATATCGGTCTAATCGAGTTTCACTATTTAGTCCCACCGAGTTTGGTAAATTGTGTGTAATGGCCAGATTTTGTGTGGAGGCTATATATACTCCTCCACCCATTCTCCATTCGTGGGGAGATCCATCAGAACATGCCTACACTTCCACTATTCATTTTCTGAGAGAGACCCACCTACTCATGTGTTGAGACCAAGACATTCCAATCCAACAACAAGAATCTTGATCTCTAGCCTTCCCCAAGTTGCTTTCCAATCAAATCATCTTTCCACCATATCCAAATCTGTGAGAGAGAGTTGAGTGTTGGGGAGACTATCATTTGAAGCAAAAGAGCAAGGAGTTCATCATCAACACACCATCTATTAACTTTTGGAGAGTGGTGTCTCCTAGATTGGTTAGGTGTCACTTGGGAGCCTCCATCAAGATTGTGGAGTTGAACCAACGAGTTTGTAAGGGCAAGGAGATCGCCTACATCGTGAAGATCTACCTAAGTGAGGCAAGTCCTTCGTGGGCGATGGCCATGGTGGGATAGACAAGGTTGCTTCTTCGGGACACATCGTGGGTGGAGCCCTCTATGGACTCGTGCAACCATTACCCTTCGTGGGTTGAAGTCTCCACCAACATGGATGTACGATAGCACCACCTATCGGAACCACACCAAAAATCTTTGTGTCTCTTGCGTTTGCACACTCCAATACCATCCCTTTACTTTCTTGCAACTTGCATGCTTTACTTTCCGCTGCTCATACACTCTTGTCATGCTTGCTTGAAATGTATTGTGAATGTTTAAACTTGTGCTAAAACTCCACCTTAACTTAAAGAACTTAAAAACTGCTACTTTTCTTTGTTGAGGGTCTAATCACCCCCCTCTAGACACCTCTTCTCGATCCTTTCAATTGGTATCGGAGCATTGGTCTCCATTGCTTTGGTTTAATCATCATTGGAGGAAGATGGGTGAGTCTACGTTGGGGAGTTTTAGACATAGAGTGCCTATACTTGATGAAGAGTTCTTTCATGCTTGAAAAAATGAGATGCTTGAGATTTTCAATGAATATCACTTGAACAAGTACATTACTAGCCCGTGTGCGCCCCTTGTTGATCCTTTGCATCCTACCCCTGATGAGCCTCTTGACATGATCCGCAACCTTAGAACTGTCAATCTTATTACTAGAGGTTTGCCTAGAAATTTGATTGTTTGCTTGCCTACTCTTGATTGTGCTTACACCATATGGAGATTTCTTGAGGAACAATTTCCAAACAATTCCTTACAAAATCTAGATGTGATTCTTCAAAAGTCAATTGCCTTAAGTAAGATGAATTCCAATGATCCTAAGTTTGGTGATTGTTTATTTGAGCTTCGTGACCTTATGCGTGACAAAGGAGATGTTGGAGTCATTAGCAACATCATTTCCGAAGTCAATAGAATTCATAAAGATGTACATTGTCATGATCATATATCTAATGAATCACTCTCTCTAGGAAACGATCAATCACAAGACGATGTTGAACATGGATACTATGATGAGGATGATGATAGTGACCTTGATCTCGATGAGTCTATGAGACACTTTGGTCTTATGGCTAATATTCATGTCTACATGGCTTGAGGAAGGGAATGGGTTCTTGATAGTGGATGTACCGATCACATGACCGGAGACAATGATATGTTTCATGAGCTTGCTGAAAATGATGACCCTCGAAAGTATGTCACTTTTGGTGATAACTCAATGGGTAAGGTGGTTAGCCTTGGTAAGGTGGCCATCTCACATGACAGCTCCATCCAAAATGTCATGCTTGTTGAATCTCTTGGCTATAATTTACTTTCTGTATCTAGACTAGCTGATTTTGGTTTCAATGTCCTATTTACTGAAGTAGATTGCCAAGTTTTTTGAAGAGATAATCATAAAATGGTCTTTACCGGTATACGTAGAGGTGATCTATACATTGTTGATTTCACTAAAAAGGCTCAACCTAGAACTTGCTTAATTTCGAAATCTTATAAAGGTTGTTTGTGGCATAGAAGGTTAGGTCATGTGGGCATGCAAAATCTTGATAAGCTTATTAAAGGTGATCATATCCTTGGAGTAAAAGAAGTTATATTTGACAAGGATAGATTGTGCAGTGCTTGTCAAGCAGGAAAATAGGTTGGAGGAAGCCAGCCCATGAAGAACATAATGACCACGAGAAGACCGCTTGACCTACTTCATTTGGATCTCTTCAGTCCAAACGCCTATAAAAGTCTCGGTGGAAACTCATTTGGTTTAGTCATAGTCGATGATTTTTCAAGATTTACGTGGGTGTTCTTTCTTGATGATAAATCGCAGGTCCAAAAGATCTTCAAGAACTTCGCTAGGAAGGCCCAAAATCAATTTGAAGTGAAGATCAAGAAGGTTCGCAGCGACAACGGAACAGAGTTCAAGAACGCAATGTGGACACCTTACTTGACGAAGAAGGGATTTCACATGAGTTCTCAGCTACGTACAAGCCTCAACAAAATGGAGTTGTTGAGAGGAAGAACCGGACTCTTATTGAGATGGAGAGAACGATGCTTGATGAGTACAAGGCGCCAAAACACTTTTGGGCGGAAGCGGTTGAGACAGATTGTCATGCAACAAATCATCTATATCTTCACAAGCTACTCGGCAAGACGGCATACGAGCTTCTCAATGGAGACAAAGACCCTTCGGAAGCAGTCCAAGACTTGTCTATTGGAAAGGTTCGTCCAATAGAGGTGAAGGAGAGTACCTCGTCCGTCCAATTGGAAGATTCTACCTCACGACAAGGTGAACCAAGAGTTGACTCATAGGCATCCACAAGTGGGACATGCCAAGATGAAGAAAATGAGGATGTACACCAAGATGAACCTCATCAACCTCCTTCTCCACCTCCACATGAGAACAACAATACCAACAACAAAGAAGGCCAAGAGGAAGAACAAGATGATGAAGAAGATGTTCCACCCCGACCCAAACAAAAGCTCTCACGAGTTAGAGCAACAGTCTCAAGAGACCATCCCATCGAACGAATCTTTGATGATATTCAAACCAAGAGAATCACCCGCTCTAAAACTCGTTTGGCTAATTTTTGTGAACATTATTCACTCATATCTAGCATTGAACCTAAGGAGGTTGAAGAAGCACTGGAAGATCCAGATTGGATAAATTCCATGCATGAAGAGCTACACAATTTTGAGAGGAACCAAGTGTGGACATTGGTTGAGAAGCCCGACAACAACCACAACATCATTGGTACTAAATGGGTGTTTCGAAATAAGCAAGATGAAGATGGACAAGTTGTACACAACAAGGCACGTCTCGTCGCTCAAGGCTACACACAAGTCAAAGGTATGGACTATGGTGAGACATATGCCCCCGTTGCTAGACTTGAGTCCATACGCATCTTACTTGCTTATGGCAATCATCATAATATCACATTGTATCAAATACACATTAAAAGTGCTTTTCTAAATGGTGAAATTGAGGAAGAAGTTTATGTTAAGCAACCTCCCGTCTTTGTCAATCCTAAGAAACCCAACCATGTTTACAAACTTCACAAAGCTCTTTATGGTCTTAAACAATCTCCTAGAGCGTGGTATAAATGCTTGACCAAGTTCCTCATTGAGAAAGGCATTGAGATTGGAAAATTTGATTCTACTCTATTTACTAAAAGGGTTAATCGAGAATTATTTGTGTGTCAAATTTATGTTGATGGTATCATATTTGGTTCGACTAACCCTCATTTTAGTGAAAAGTTTGGAAAGCTAATGTCGAAGAAGTTTGAGATGTCTATGATGTGTGAACTCAAGTTCTTTCTTAGTTTGCAAATCAAGCAAACTAAGGAAGGTACCTTTGTGTCTCAAACAAAGTATACCAAGGACTTATTCAAGAAGTTCAACATGCAAGAAAGCAAAGGTATGAAAACACCCATGCCTACTAGTGGACATCTTGACTTGACTAAGGATGGCAAACCGGTTGACCAAAAGGTTTACCGCTCTATGATTGGTTCATTGTTATATCTATGTGCCTCCCATCCTGATATTATGCTAAGTGTGTGCATGTGTGCACGATATTAAGCGGCCCCCAAATAATGTCATCTTAAGGCTGTGAAAAGGATAGTGATATACTTAATTCATACACCCAATTTTGGCAGTTGGTACCCTAAGAGGTCTTCTTTTGATCTTGTTGGTGACTCCAATTCGGACTATGCCGATGCCAAGTTTGATAGAAAGTCCACTTTGGGTACATGTTAATTTCTTGGTAGATCTCTCATGTCTTGGTCCTCCAAGAAACAAAACTCGGTATCCTTATCCACCGCCGAAGCGGAATACATTGCCGCCAGTTCATGTTGTGCTCAATTACTTTGGATGACCCAAACTCTTAAAGATTATGGGATATATGTGAAACATGATCCATTGCTTTGTGATAATGAAAGTGCTACTAAGATTCCTCACGATCCTGTGCAACATTCTCGAACTAAGCATATTGAAGTTTGTCATCATTTCATTCGAGATCATGTTGCTAAAGGAGACATTGATCTTAAGCATTTTTGTACAGATAAGCAATTGGCGGATATATTCACCAAACCGCTTTATGAGAAAGTATTTTGCCGTTTGAGAGGTGAATTGAACATCATTGATGCCTCAAACTTGGAGTAGACACTCCATTTGGATACATGCAAGGCATAAGCCCTTGACTAATCCTTGATATTTCTCTTATGATGATGAACATATGTCTTGGATCTACTTGTACCCTTCCATGCTATCTAACCCTAGGTACTTGGATGAATCTAGATCTATGAGATTGCAACTCACTCACATCTTGGGAAATCTCTATGTCGGTGGGAACGACACCTATGGGATCACAAGAATCCCTACTACGGTTAGCGGGGCGCGGGGTCGTGAGAAGAGCGGATCAAACAGATAGCACACGGTTTGTTTATCCAGGTTCGGGCCGCAAGGATGCGTAAAACCCTACTCCTGCTTTGGTGGATTGTATATTTGTGTTCTTGAGCTAGCTATGGGGCGTGAGGAGCTCCAAAAAGTTGAATCCTTCTCCTGGTCGCCTCGGGCTTCCTTTTATAGAAAAAGGGGTTGCCACAGTGGCACACAGGAGGTGGAAAGGGTACTGTGATGCGAGGTTATCCCTTGCATTACATGACAAGGCGCATTTAATGCGTCTTTCTTAGGTGTCCTTGCTTTATCGGGGACGGGGGAGAGACCTGTCTCGTCCGTCGCCGCTCCTTCGTGTGTCGACACGCGCCCTGGCCAGCGATGCCTGAGATGCCATGTAGGTAGGCAGGCAGCTGAGGTGGCGCAGTGGTGGGTCTCCATGAAGATCTGCATGCTGCCACGCGGGTGCCTGCCCAGCTGGTTGGGTCGGCAGCTGCATGCGCACGGCGGTGGAGGTTTAGTCGGCGTGGGTCTGATGGTGGCCCTGCGGGTGTTCTCTACAAGGGCCTTGCCGGGGCCCCGGCAAGGGTCATGCCGAGGTGCCTGTTGTCATCCCCCAAAAGGCGCTTGCCGGGGGCCTTGTGGTCCTCCTTGGCTGGGATCCCGCCAAGGGTTGTCATCTTCTATAGTGCGTACCTGATCTTGAATGTCTTCACAAAGATCTGCATGCCGCCACGGGGATGTCTCCCGAATCCTTGCCCCATGGGGGCAGTGGACTCAAGGGTGACTCGCTCCGTAGGCGTGGGGCGAATTGCCGCGGCAGGGGTCTTGCCGGGGTTGCTAAAACTGCCTCCCGGCAAGGATCTTGCCGAGGGAGTCCGCCTCGCCCCCTTTTCTCTTCGTTGTCTTGGCCTTGGCGTTGCTCCAGTTCCCTTGGGTTTTGGCCTTACCTTGGCTCACCTCCCTTGCCTTGCTTGATGTGGTGGTGCCCGCGGCTTAGACTGCTCGTGCACAGTTATACGGGTACAAAAAGTGTACCCCTCTTTTTGTACACCGACAGGAGCCCCCGGGCCTGGGCCACACATAAGCGCAACGCGTTGTTGGGCCAGGCCCAAAAACCGTGCGCGGGCAGGCGGGGCGGTTTTTACCGCGGTAAGTTTCTTCGCCCGCTGCACTTCCCACGACTCCCACGCGTGGCGCGGCATGGGGAGGTGGGCATGACGTGGGCTGCATGCGTGGGGTTAAGTTCTGCACGCATGCGTCACGTCGTAGTAAAGGGACGGTTGCCTTCCCCATAAACAGAGGGAGGCGTGGAGGCGCGGCCCATTTACTGAATAGGGCTGAGGCGCGGTCTTCAAGGCGTCCACTCCTCATGATCACGGGGTGGGGAGAAGTCGTCTCACCCGTCCCCTCGGCTCTGCACGTCCGCCACGTGTATCCCATGCGCTTGGGGCGGCAAACGGTGGAGGCGGAAAACCGGGCCGTCGCTGGCTGGGGCAGCGGGTCGGCCCCTGTTCCCTACGCCTCCTGCGTCTTGACTGGTCGAGCGGGGCGGCCGAGCTCCAACCCCGCTCCTTTATAAAGAGCGGGAGGGGGGATGGCGTCCCGCATTCTCTCATCTTCTTCTTCCTTCAGCTTCCGCTCCTCCCTTCCTTTTGTCATGGAGAGAGGGAATCCCGGTCCTTCGACGGTGGCGACGAGGGTCGCCGCCCGACAACGCGTCCCTCCTTCTCCTGCGCCTGCGGTGGCAGAGCCAGCCGCAAGGGGAAGGGGAGGGGGTGAGGCCGTGGGAGAGGCCGGGGCGCTCGGGGGAGAGGAGGACGGGGCGGCACGCCGGACTCGCCTCCGCCAGCAGCTCCTCCTCCAAAGGAAGGCCATGTTGGGGATGACCCTTGCGAGTTCTTCGTCAGGCTGCGCCGGCCGCCGCGCCGTCGCCTTCGTCTCCCGACTCTATTTGCGCGGGAGATGGAGCTGGATCCGCCGGAGTCGTTGCGGCTGCACATGAGGGGCTGCGGGATTAGTGGCACGCGGGTCCGCGTCGACTTCCCCGCCCCTCACGTGATGTATCTTCGTCGGGGATGGAAGACGTTTGCTCATATCCACCGCTTGACGGAGGGGCTCACTCTCCATTTTAAGCTGATGGAGGGTGGCCTCCTCTCCGTCAAGGTCTTCGGGCTCTTTGGGACCCGTGCAAGGTGCTGCGTGGAGAGCTTCTGATAGTGAAGACTCCTCCTCGGGCGGGAGTGACGAGGAGGACAGCGGCAGCAACGACGAGGGCGGTGGGCGGCAGGATGACGGGTCCGACTAGGTGTCGGGTGCCGCTCCGTGCGGCACTGGCGACCCCATCATCCGTGTCGCCGGCTCCTTGAACTTCTTGGAGTCGTCTCCTTGGGCGGCTGGCGTTGGGAGGCTGCGGAAGAGGAAGAGGGCGGGCGCCAAGGCCGTCAAATCAGAGTACGCAGGCACCGACGCCTTCGATGCATGCTGACGTCCTGCCGCCTCGTCTTCGAGCTCCGCTTCCAGCGCCGCCATCACCATCCAGCCTTCAGACGGCCGCCGAGATGTTCTCTTGGTGTCTTCTGCCACCCGTAGCTCGCCTAGGCGCTCCTTTTGTCCTTTTTGCCTCCTTGACCTGCCTCCTGAGGAGAGGGACAAGAAAGGGATTACGGGCACCTTATCTCTTTTTAGTTTGTAAGCCTTCGGGCCTTTTTTGAATTTAAAACTTGTAATCCCATCATTCATGTTTATCATTCCCTATGGACTGTACCTAAGTGGAATTGTCTTAATGAAAAAGGGATGCTTGCCGGGTCATTTGTTTGCGGGTAGAACCCACGACAACGAGTAAATCCTTGATATCTTCAAGATAAACATTTCCTTGCCCGGCAACAGGCCTTGACGTCTCCCCACTTCGCTTGACCTTTCTCACGCCTTCGGCGGAGGTAGGGATGAGGCGGGTTCAGGCTCCTTGTTTCGTCCTTTCGCTGCCGCGACTACGACCAAACTTGGCCCCAGGAACGAGCCCTAGGGCCTAGAGTTAGGGGAGCACGGTAGCTTTAGGGGAAAACGAGGTTTCACATACCTCAGTCCATAAGGGAATGCATGATAAGGGATGAAGAACTTATCTGAAGCTGTAGTCCCCGGCAACCCTGGTTTGCCGTGGGTGAATCTTTGCTCTTGCAGCCCCCGGCAACACTGGTTTGCCGGGGCCTAGATGCTGGTCCGTTCCCTTGAGCTTTTCAAGTCGTTTGGCAAGGATATCTGTGTGTCATGCGAACCAAAGAAGACAAAGAGAAAGACAAAGAGACGCGCACTCTACCTCTAAGCTAGGGGTTAGTCGCCGCTAAGCACTATCAACCCTAACCAAGGACGAGACTCGACCTAGCATGCATGCTATAACTTAGGGCGCCAGCGCTTCATTTATTTATGCTCAGGGTCTGCGCCTGGCTTTGTACAAAGGGTTACATGCATCATCGGCAAGGCTTGTACAAAAGGTGGCTTGCCGGGGGGCCCGGCAAGCCGCGCCTCACGGGTAAAACTTGCGAAGATGCTCAACGTTCCAGGAGTTACTCACCGGAACGGCATCTTCGATCTCCAGGCGGACTGCACCGGGCCTGGTGACTCGTATTACCCGATAAGGGCCTTCCCACTTCGGCGTCAACTTGTTGGAATTCTTGGCCGATTGAACGCGCCGAAGGACAAGGTCGCCTTCCTCAAGGCTTCGGGCATGAACCTTGCGGCTATGATAGCGGTGCAAGGCTTGCTGGTAGCGCGCTGCTCTCAGAGCCGCCCGAAGACGATCTTCCTCAAGGAGTGTTGCGTCATCTTGCCGCAGTTTCTCTTGCTCAAGCTCATCATAAGCGAGCACTCGAGGTGACCCGTATATGAGTTTAGTGGGGAGAACTGCTTCTGCCCCGTATACTAGGGCAAAGGGTGTCTGGCTGGTGGCTCGATTTTGCGTCGTTCTGATCGACCAAAGAACCGTCGGCGACTCATCAATCCAGCGCCTTCCACTCTTGTGCAACCTGTCAAAGGTCTTTGTCCTTAAGCCCCGCAGTACTTCAGCATTTGCCCTCTCATCTTGACCATTGCTTCGTGGGTGAGCAACGAAAGCGAAACAGACTTTGCTGCCGAGGTCTTGGGTATATTGCATGAAGGTGCGGCT
The DNA here is from genome assembly GCA_032464435.1 of Aegilops umbellulata. NCBI lineage: Eukaryota > Viridiplantae > Streptophyta > Magnoliopsida > Poales > Poaceae > Aegilops > Aegilops umbellulata. The sequence goes on from CP136060.1 coordinate 231,057,576, forward strand.
TGTGAACTGTTTGTCGTTGTCGGTGATGACCCTGTTGGGTACACCAAAACGGCACACTAGTCCCTTGAAGAATTTGACGGCTGACTGAGTTGTGACCTTCCTCACTGCCTCCACTTCTGGCCACTTTGTGAACTTGTCGATTGCAACGTACAAGTACTCAAAGCCCCCGACAGTGCGGGGGAAAGGGCCCAGTATGTCGAGCCCCCAGACCGAGAAAGGCCAGGAGAGAGGAATGGTTTGAAGGGCTTGAGCTGGCTGATAAAGCTTCTTTGAGTGGAACTGACACGCTTCACACCTGGTGACTAGTGTCGTCGCATACTGGAGGGCGGTGGGCCAGAAGAAGCCTTGCCGAAATGCCTTGCCGGCAAGGGCTCTTGACCCTATGTGGGATCCACATATGCCTCCATGTATCTCTGCCAACAACCCCAGTCCTTGCTCTCGAGGGATACACTTAAATTTCACGTCGTTCGGTCTCTTTCTGTACAGGACGTCATCGACGAACTGGTACATAGCAGATCGACGGGCTACTTTTTCTGCTTCTTCCTGCTCCTCAGGAAGTTCCCTAGTTTGGAGGAATCGGACGGTATGTTGTGCCCACGCTGGAGCCTGGGGCTCGACGGCAAGGACTAAAGGCATTTCCTCCGCTATAGGAGCGGCTATCTCGACGGCAATAGCTTGACGCTCCGCCGGAGCTAGCAGTCCCGTGGCGGGCTCAGTGTCCCCGGCAACATCCTTGCCGGCGGCTCCGGGGAGCTCGGCGGGGAAGTACTTGTCGGGCCCTGATTTCCTCCTCTTGTTTTGATCTGTTCAGGGACCAACGGATGGCTGAGTTAGGTGAAGCACAAAGGTACCTGGTTCCACAGGTAGCTTGAGGGCAGCGCGCTTTGACAGGTTATCGGCGATGTCGTTCTCCGCTCGGGGAACGTATTATTCCTGTACACCGTCAAAATGCTCTTCTAGCTTTCTCACTTCATCGACGAAGACCTACATCAACGGGCTCTGGTAATCCTTGTTGACTTGCTTGACGACAAGCTACGAGTCGCCCCTGACGACGAGTTTCTTGATTCCGAGGTCCGCCGTGATCCTAAGACCCGCAAGCAGCCCTTCGTACTCAGCTGTATTGTTTGTTGACACCTCCCTGGGGAAGTGCATCTGGATCACGTACTTGAGGTGCTCTCCAGTGGGCGCGACAAGCAGTACGCCAGCCCCGGCGCCCTGTAAGGAGAAAGCTCCATCAAAGTACATGATCCAGTCGCAACTTGCCTCCTTGTCGGGGAGAGCAGTCTCTTGGGCTTCTTCGTCAGGCGTCGCGGTCCATTCCGCAACGAACTCCGCCAGGACTCGGCTTTGAATCGTTGAGGTACTCTCAAACCTGAGGCCAAAGCTGGACAGTTCCAGTGCCCACTCTACGATCCTTCCTGTTGCGTCTGGATTGTGCAATATCCGTTCCAGAGGGAGGCGAGTGACGATAGTGATTTCGTGCGCCTGGAAGTAGTGACGCAGCTTCCTCGAGTCCATAAGAAGGCCGAAGAGCAGTTTCTGCACACCGGAGTACCTTGATCTAGCAACCTGCAGGAGGGAACTAACAAAGTAGACCGGGTGCTGCATCATTTTCTTCTTCGGCGACACTCCAACTGGCCATGTCGTCTCTACATCGGCGGCATCGGGCTCCGTCGCTGCTACTACCTCATCATCAATCTCTCTCTGCGCCACTAGTGCGGCGCTGACCACCTAGTTCGTTGCCGCCAAGTATAGCAGCAACGGTTCATGTGGCCTAGGCGCAACTAGTGTTGGTGCGGAAGAGAGGTACCTCTTCAGATCTTGCAATGCTGCTTCGGCTTCTGGCGTCCACTCCATCGGGCCTGCCTTTTTCAAAATCTTGAAAAAGGGAAGGGCGCGCTCAGCGGACTTGGAAATAAATCTGCTCATGGCGGCAATGCAACCAGCAAGCCGACGCACATCCTTGACTCGCTTGGGTGCTTCAATCTGCTCTATAGCTTTGATCTTGTCCGGATTGGCCTCTATCCCACGCTGTGACACAAAGAACCCGAGAAGCTTGCCGGACGGGACGCCGAAGACGCACTTCTCAGGGTTCAGCTTGAGATTGATCTTGCGTAGGTTTGCAAATGTTTCTTGTAAATCCGATACGAGGGTTGCCCTGTCCTTGGTTTTGACCACTATATCATCCATATAAGCTTCCATATTTCTATGGAGCTGGGGTTCAAAACCAATCTGGACCGCCCTTGCAGACGTTGAACCAGCACTCTTCAACCCGAAAGGCATCCGTATGAAACAATACGTACCACATGGGGTGATGAATGCCGTTTTCTCTTCGTCTTCTCTTGTCATGAAGATCTGGTGGTAGCCGGAGTAGGCATCGAGGAATGACAGCAGATCACACCCAGCTGTGGAGTCAACAATCTGGTCGATGCACGGCAATGGGAAGGGGTCTTTGGGACAAGCCTTATTAATATTTGTGTAATCAATACACAGCCTCCACTTCCCATTTGCCTTGCGCACTACCACTGGATTGGCCAACCACGTTGGATGGAGCACTCCTCTTACCAAACCCGCTGCTTCCAGTTTCCGGATCTCCTCTGTGATGAACTCTTGTCGTTCCAAAGCTTGCTTCCTGACCTTCTGCTTGACGGGCCGCGCATGAGGACAGACAGCAAGGTGGTGCTCAATCACCTCCCTGGGAACACCGGGGATGTCGGATGCTTGCCATGCAAACACATCGACATTCGCCCGCAGGAAGGTGACGAGCGCGTCTTCCTATTTGTGTTCAAGGGTGGAGCTTATAGTAAAAGCTCCTCCCGTGCCGTCCTCCTTGATAGAAACCTTCTTGGTTCCCGGCGGTGTGGCCATGTACTTCTTGTTTCTGTCGGCGGAGCTCTCTGGCACGTCCTCGACGGGAGCGCTACACTCCGAAGAGGTGCGCTTGCCGGAGTGGGTGCCTGAGGTCTCACCAGTCTTCTTCTTTTGCGTTTCCGGGGCTCCAGCGGCAGGAGCAGGCGCCTTAGCAGAGGCGGCTGCTGCAACTGCTTGTTGGTAGAGTTGGTTAGCGCAAATTAGCACATCCTTCTTGTCGGAGGGGATGGTGATGATCGCCACAGGTCCTGGCATCTTCAAGGTGTTGTAGGCGTAATGTGACGCCGCCATGAACTTGGCCAGCGTTGGGCGGCCAAGGATCCCGTTGTAAGGCAAGGGGATCTTGGCAACGTCGAACACAACCCTTTCTGTCATGTAGTTCAGATCACTCCCAAAAGTCACGGGCAGCATGACCTTCCCCTTTGGTTGACTTCTTCCCGGGTTGACCCCCTAAAACGTGCCCGTTTCTTCGAGGTCTCCATCAGGAATCTGCAATTTCTCGATCACGGCAGACGAGATTAGATTCAGACCGGCCCCGCCATCGACTAGCATCTTTGTCACCTTGAGGTTGCGTATTGTTGGTGAAACCAACATTGGCAAGCACCCGACCGCAGTAGTGCGATTAGGGTGATACTCAGTGTCGAAAATGATAGGTGTGCTGGACCACTTCAGCGGCCTTTGGGCATCAAACGACGGCTCTGCCGCTATAATCTCACGCGCCCACTGTTTAAGCTAGCGGTGAGAGGTATGCAGCGAGGCGCCGCCATCGACGCACATGGCCCCTGTAGCTTTCTGAAACTCTTGGTTGCCGGACTCGTCGTCCTCTTCGTGATCGTCGTCTTCTGGCTTTCTGTCACGGCCCCGGGCGGGCCTCTCCTGCTGTTTATCCTTGCCGCAACAGCCAGCCTGGCCGTCACGCTTCTTGCCGGACCCCTCAGCACCGTCCTGGCCCTTCTCTTTGTCCCGTCTCTCATATTCAGCCCTCTGCTTCTCAGCAAGGAGCTCAACCTGTCGGCAGTTCTGGAGATCATGGCCTTTGGTGCGATGGATCTTGCAGTATTGCTTGTCGGAGTTTCCTGGCTTCCCGGCAGCCGCCAAGGCCCGGCAAGCGACACATCCGGCAATTTCCTTGCCGGGGTCATTTGCCTTGGTTTTCTTGGCGGAGCCGGTGTCATCAGATCCCTTGACAGCAAGCACGGCTTTACCTTTGCGCTTCCTGTTGCGGCGCCGGCCTTTCTTTGCTGGGGCGGCAGTATCCTCATCTGAGGAGTCGGTTTCCACGCCGGCATCTTCGCTGGGGTACTTCCTTCCCTCTTCATCTCGGGCACATCTGTCAGCAAGAACATAGAGTTCTGCCACATCTTTCACCTTGTTCATTGCCAGCTCTTCGCGCATCTTGCGGTTACGCACGTTTTGATGGAACGCGCTGATGATGGCGGAAGGGTGAACATCAGGGATATTGTACTGTATCCGGCTGAACCTCTGTATATACCTGCGCAGACTCTCGCCTCCCTTCTGGGGAATGACGTGCAGGTCGCTTGCCTGGCTATGGGCTTGGTGGCCTCCAGTAAAGGCGCCCACAAACTCATGGCACAAATCCGACCAGGAGGAAATAGAGTCTACCGGCAAGTGCATCAACCATGACATGGCATTGGGTTTAAGAGCCAACGGAAAGTAATTCGCAAGCACCTTATCATCGCGGGCTCCGGCAGCCTCCATCGCGATGGTGTAGATGCTGAGGAACTCGGACGGGTGGGTCTTGCCGCTGTACTTTTCGCCAACGTCAGGTTTGAAGGTGCGGTGAGTGGGCCACTGGAACTGCCGCAGCTCATGTGTAAAAGCCGGACAGCCTACCTCGTACGGTAGGCCTCCAGGGCTTTCTGGGGCCGGGTGGTCCGCATCAGGCCCTGCTCGCCTATCTGGCTGGTGGCGCGCTCCGCGCCGGTGCTCGATAGTGGTTCGAGCGTCTTCATGGGCTCGTTCCCGAAGAACTTGGCGCTGGTCACAGTGGGTCCGCGGGTCAGACGACGCTATGGAGATTTCGTCGCCCGTAACGTCACGACGGGCTGGCGGTCGTGGTACCGGGCGAGGGGGAGGCGAATGCACCGTGGTCGCGGCGCCGCCAGCTTTCCTGCCATTGGTGTATGGGACTCCATCGGAGCGTCGACCCGGGGGCTCCACCGGACTCGGTTCGTCTTTGTTGGCCAACGCAACAAGGCTTCGGACAGTGGCTCTCCATTCGTCGAGTTTCCCCGTAGTGGGAGGAAAGTCGAGGAGCAACTGCGCGCGCGCCAGGGCCTCTGCTGGCATCGGCGGCAGCGAAACCTGCACGGATCGCGACGTGCTTCGACTTCTGACCATGTCAGAAGGAGCTCTATCACGATCCCGTGGTCGCACGCCGCTTTCACCAGCGCCTCGGTGGGCGGGCGGGTCTTCTATGTCCCGGGAGTGGCGTTCGGGGCTCTTCCCGCGGCAACGCCCGGGATCTTCGGCGTGATTACGCCGTTCGTCGCGCGCTGCCTGAGAGGAGCGCACTGTTGGCACCGGCGTGGGAGTCTTGGAGGCCCTTGCATCCCCTTCGGGCGGGGCGACGATGACCTTGGAAGGCCCCGCTCCACCCGCGGAGGGCCTGGCTCAGCCTTTGGATTTGGCGACGTGTGGCCCGTTACCAGGCGCACAAACATCGCCGCCTCCCAAACTCCGGCTGCTAGGACGGTGTTGGTCTTCACGAGCAGCGCCCCGGGTCCTTTCTGCGACCGGTCCGCTGCTCGCCCACACCGGGACGGGCTATCCAGCCTCCGACTGGCCAACTGCCACCGTCGTCTTCTTCTTGGGCGCCAGTACGATGAAGAGGCGCTGGACTAACTGCTAAGGCCGATTCTCACAACTGTGCCCCCTACGTGGCGCGCCAAAGATGTCGGTGGGAACGACACCTATGGAATCACAAGAATCCCTACTACGGTTAGCGGGGCACGGGGTCGTGAGAAGAGCGGATCAAATAGATAGCAACGGTTCGTTTATCCAGGTTCAGGCCGCAAGGATGCGTAAAACCCTACTCCTGCTTTGGTGGATTGTATATCTGTGTTCTTGAGCTAGCTATGGGGCGTGAGGAGCTCCAAAAAGCCGAATCCTTCTCCTGGTCGCCTCGGGCCTCCTTTTATAGAAAAAGGGGTTGCCACAGTGGCACACAGGAGGTGGAAAGGGTACAGTGATGCGAGGTTATCCCTCGCATTACATGACAAGGCGCATTTAATGCGTCTTGCTTAGGTGTCCTTGCTTTATCGAGGACGGGGGAGAGACCTGTCTCGTCCGTCGCCGCTCCTACGTGTGTCGACACGCGCCCTGGCCAGCGATGCCTGAGATGCCATGTAGGTAGGCAGGCAGCTGAGGTGGCGCAGTGGTGGGTCTCCACGAAGATCTGCATGCTGCCACGCAGGTGCCTACCCAGCTGGTTGGGTTGGCAGCTGCATGCGCACGGCGGTGGAGGTTTAGTCGGCGTGGGCCTGATGGTGGCCATGCGGGTGTTCTCGGCAAGGGCCTTGCCGAGGCGCCTGCTGTCATCCCCGGCAAGGCGCTTGCCGGGGGCCTTGTGGTCCTCCTTGGCTGGGATCCCGCCAAGGGTTGTCATCTTCTATAGTGCGTACCTGATCTTGAATGTCTTCACAAAGATCTGCATGCCACCACGGGGATGTCTCCCGAATCCTTGCCCCATGCGGGCAGTGGACTCAAGGGTGACCCGCTCCGTAGGTGTGGGGCGAATTGCCATGGCAAGGGTCTTGCCGGGGTAGCTAAAACTGCCTCCCGGCAAGGATCTTGCCGGGGGAGTCCGCCTCGCCCCCGTTGCTCTTCGTGGTCTTGGCCTTGGCGTTGCTCCAGTTCCCTTGGGTTTTGGCCTTACCTTGGCTCACCTCCCTTGCCTTGCTTGGTGTGGTGGTGCCCGCGGCTCAGACTGCCCGTGCACAGTTATAGGGGTATAAAAAGTGTACCCCTCTTTTTGTACACCGACACTCTACATCACCAAGTCTCTACAATACGGTGGTTGAAAACAAGGAAGCATAAATCATTTCAACATATCCTTTGACAATCCATATATATATATATATATATATATATATATATATGTCGGTGTACTAAAGTAGGGGTACCTCAGTACCCCGAACTTGTGCACGGGCAGTAGTAGCGTCCCGCGGCAAGGCCGGCCAGGGGAGCGACAAGAGTCTCCACGGCCCTTTCTGGGCCGGACGAAGGCCAAGTGATCGAGCCTAGAAGACCAAGCCCCGGCAAGAGGAGCTTGCCGGGCCGAGAAGGCGAGCCCCGGCAAGAGGAGCTTGCCGGGCCAAGGCGACAAGGCCCCGGCAAGAGGAGCTTGCCGGGACGACCAAGCCGAAGCACCAAGGCCCCGGCGGGAGGAGCTCGCTGGGGCGGCCAAGCCAAGGCACCCCAAGAGAAGCCCGCCGCGGCGCTCCGCGCGCCTCGGCAAGGCCTGACGAGCGGCAAGCTCTCAGGTGCGGCAAGACAACCGCCGCGGCAAGCCACTTGCCGCGGCAAACCACCACCTCAGGCATGCGCTCCAGCTCACCTTCCCACGCGTCACTCTAGAGCTTCCCCGGAGACACGTGGCGGGGCTCCGTGCAACCTGGGGCGCGCATGGCATGCGACGTTGGCGGAGCCGCACCCGTGGCCAGTTGAGGCGCCCCTAACGGTCCGCCTCAACACTGTTCAGGCGATCCAGACGGGCATTTAATGCCTTTGTCCCCGCCGTCAGAGTTAGGTGCGATAGCACTGTGCGGCCACTGTTCGCACAGTTCCTTGCCATTTTTACCCTCACCTGTGTCGCTACCTGTGGGAAACCCCTTAGCATATAAAAGGAGGCCCATGCGTACGTAGAGGGGGATCTAGACCCGGAGAGAGCGATCGAACCCTAGAGGAGAACAGAAAACCAGGAGGACGCTCAGTAGACCCTCGTCTACGTCCTGCTCCAGCTTACTGTAGCTTCTTGCGCTACAGAGCAAGAACTCCAATCAACCAGACATGCAGCAGTAGGGTTTTACGCATCCATGCGGCCCGAAGCTGGGTAAAATCTTTGTGTGTGTGTGTCGCCTCGATCTGCTCTTTGTGCAACCTCCGCCCCCCGCTGAACCGACAAGGGGCTCCGTCCCCATAGGTGCTCGTGGAGGCAGATATCCCCCGACATCTCTGGCGCGCCAGGTAGGGGGGTGCGTCGAGGTTGTGTGAATCAGATCCGGCGTCCGCGCGAGCCAGACTCTCTTCGTTTGCGCCAGCATGGCGCCGAAGAAGAAAGCTCCGGAGGTGACCGGTCCGTCCGCGTCGAACCCACCGCCCATGGAGCAGACGGGTGGTGGGGAGGACGCCGGTGGAAGAACGGACGCGGTCGAACCAGTTCTTGCTCCCGCGACGTCTGAGCTCGCCCCGCGTCCCTCTCAGGAGGCGCGAAACCAGCAGCGTCATGGTACCCATGGTACCATACGCTCGCTGGACCCGAGCCGCGCTGGCGGGTCCCAAGGCGCTCAGGACCAGCATGCGACCCAGCGTGCCGGAACGAGCGTCGCGCGGCTGCCTGGACCAGGTGCTGCTCCTTCTAACATGGTTAGGAGTTCGAGCACATCCCGCTCCTCGCGCCGTTCGCCGCCTCTGCCCGCCACCCCAGCGGAAGCTCTCGCGCGAGCTCAGCTGCTCCTAGACTACCCTCCAACGGCGGACAAACTCGACGACTGGAGGGCAATCATCCAGAGCCTCATCGGCTTCGCCAACGGCGACACTCCGCGGCAGCACAGCACGTCGCAGCCGCGGCCAGTCACCCAGGCGAGAACCGATGGCGCCAAGAATGGCGGGGGTGCGACCACCGTGCACTCCCCGCCCTAGAAGCCGCGGTCGCCGACTCGCCGGGCTCACCTCGACAACGACTCCACCGCGTCGTCGAACCCGCGAACTCGCCGCGACCAACGCCAAGTCCTTCATGAACGAAGGGAAGAAGACGCTCGAACCCGCATCGAGCGCAGAAGAGAGGCGCGCTGTCAATCAGACCAGCGCGTCGAGCCCACTGGAAACATGCCCGCACCGGGGGAACCAGGTGAACTGCCATATTCGGTAGGCTGCCCCGCGTTCACCCGCGAGCTGCGGCAAGTCCAGTGGCCCAGCACGAAGAACTTCAAGCCCGACGTGCCCGAGAAGTACGACGGCAAGTCGCATCCGTCTGAGTTCTTCAGCATCTACACCATTGCGGTGCAAGCTGCCGGGGGACGGGACGATAAGATCCTCGCCAACTACTTCCCGCTGGTACTCAAGCCCAACGTCAGATCCTGGCTCATGCACTTGCCGGACGGCTCCATCTCCTCCTGGCCAGATCTATGCCATCAGTTCGTTGGCGCCTTCACGGGCGGCCACAAACCCCATGGCCAGGCAAGCGATCTTCATCTGCTTGTTCAGAAGGAGGGGGAGCCTTTGCGCAAGTTCATCCAGAGGTTCAGCCGTGTGCACTACAACATCCCAGACGTCCACCCCGCCGCGGTGATCAGCGCGTTCCATCAGAACGTGCGCAACCGTAGGATGAGGGAAGAGATGGCGATGTGCAAAATCAAGGAGGTCAGCGAGCTTTACGCCCTGGCCGACAAGTGTGCACGCGCTGAGGAGGGGAGGAAGCTCCCCGGAGAAAGTGTCGGAGAAGGAGAATCCGACAGCGAAGGCGCCGCCCCGGCAAGGAGAGGCCGGCGGCGGAACGGCAAAAAGAAGAAAAACCCAGAGGTACTGGTTGTCGAGAAGTCCGGCAGCGAGGGCTCCGCCAAGAAAGCCCAGGCGGGAGGCCCCGGCAAGGAGGTTGTCGGGTGCGCCAACTGCCGGGCGGTGGCGGCTGCCGATAAGCGGGACGGTACCGACAAGAAGTACTGCAAGATCCACCGCACCAGGGGCCACGACCTCCAGAGTTGCAAGCAAGTCGAGCGGCTCGTCGACCTGCAGAAGGCCGAGTACGCACGACGCGACAAGGAGAGAGCCCAAGCAGGCGGCGGGGGATCCGGCACGAAGCGTCCCGGCCCGGGGGAGCGCCGCGGCAAGGACAAGCAGCGGCAAGCAGACAGACCTCCCCGGGGACGCGACAAGAGCGAAGACGATGACGACGACGAAGACATGGAAGACCCCGAGACCAGCGAGCAGGAGTTTCAGAAAGCCACTGAGGTCTTGTGTGTGGACGGCGGTGCCTCCCTACACGCTTCCCACCACCAGCTTAAACGGTGGGTGCGGGAGGTCAATGTAGCGGAGCCACCCGTCGAGTCACGCAGACCCCTGAGATGGTCCAGCACGCCTATCATCTTCGACATTGAGGACCACCCTGATCGCACAACCACGGTCGGGTGCTTGCCGATGTTGGTTTCCCCAACGATCCGCAACCTCAAGGTCACTAAGATGCTAGTTGACGGCGGGGCCGGCTTGAATCTGATCTCCTATGCTGTTCTCCGGAGACTCCAAGTTCCCGACAGCGAGCTCGAAGAAACCGGCACATTCCAAGGAATCAACCCGGGAAGGAGCAAGCCGAAGGGAAAGATCACGCTGCCGGTAACATTTGGCAGCGAGCTGAATTTCAGAACTGAGAGGGTCACCTTCGACGTCGCCGACTTTCCGCTGCCCTACAACGGGATCCTCGGCCGACCGGCGCTCGCCAAATTCATGGCGGCCTCTCACTACGCGTACAATATGCTCAAGATGCCTGGCCCGATAAGCGTCATTTCTGTCCCCGGCGACAAGAAGGATGCCCTTATCTGCGCCGACCAAATATACCAGGACGCAACAGCAGCAACGGCCCGCGGCTTGCTTGCCGCTGGAGCTTCCGGGGGAAAGAAGAAGTCCGGCAAGTGCTCTGGCGCCCACTCCGGCAAGCGCGCCTCTTCGGAGTGCTGCGCTGCCGTCGAGGACGTGCCATCGAGCCCCGCCGGCATGAAGAAGAAGTCCGGCAAGTGCTCTGGCGCCCACTCCGGCAAGCGCGCCTCTTCGGAGTGTTGCGCTGCCGTCGAGGACGTGCCATCGAGCCCCGCCGGCATGAAGAAGAAGTCCGGCAAGTGCTCTGGCGCCCACTCCGGCAAGCGCGCCTCTTCGGAGTACTGCGCCGCCGTCGAGGACGTGCCATCGAGCCCCGCCGGCAAGAAGACCAAGTCCGGCAAGTGCTCTGGCGCCCACTCCGGCAAGCGCGCCTCTTCGGAGTGCTGCGCTGCCGTCGAGGACGTGCCATCGAGCCCCGCCGGCAAGAAGGCCAAGCCCGGCGAACGCTCTGGTGCCCACTCCGGCAAGCGCGCCTCTTCGGAGTGCTCCGCTGCCGTTGAGGACACACCACCGAGCCCCGCCGACGAACACAAGGAAACGACGGCTGCTCCGCCAGCGACCAAGAAGCTGCCCGCCAAGGAGGACGGCACTGGTGGTACCTTCATCATCCGTGCCACTCTCGACCCCAAATAGGAAGGCACGCTCGTTGCTTTCCTGCGGGCGAATGTCGATGTGTTTGCCTGGCAACCATCTGACATCCCCGGCGTTCCCAGGGAAGTGATTGAGCACCACCTCGCCGTCTGTCCTCATGCGCGGCCCATCAAGCAAAAGGTCAGGAAACAAGCGGTGGAGCGCCAAGAGTTCATCGCGGAGGAGATCAGGAAGTTGGAAGCGGCAGGCCTCGTCAGAGGCGTGCTTCATCCGACGTGGTTGGCCAATCCTGTTGTCGTGTGCAAGGCAAACGGGAAGTGGAGGCTTTGCATCGATTTCACCGATATCAACAGAGCTTGCCCTAAAGATCCGTTTCCCTTGCCGCGCATCGACCAGATTGTTGACTCCACGGCCGGATGCGACCTGCTTTCATTCCTTGACGCCTACTCCGGGTACCACCAGATCTTCATGGCTGAAGAAGACGAAGAGAAGACTGCGTTCATCACTCCATGCGGCACGTACTGTTTTGTGCGGATGCCTTTTGCACTGAAGAACGCAGGCTCGACGTTCGCGAGGGTTGTCCACACTGCTTTCGAGCCACAGATCCACAGAAATATGGAGGCCTACATGGACGACATTGTGGTCAAGAGCAGGGACAAGGCAACCTAGGTTCAAGACTTGGAAGAGACCTTTGCGAACTTGCGCAAGATCAGCCTCAAGATCAACCCCGAGAAGTGCGTGTTCGGAGTCCCCTCCGGCAAGCTTCTCGGGTTCTTTGTGTCTCAGCGTGGGATCGAAGCCAACCCCGACAAGATCAAGGCCATCGAGCAGATTGAAGCACCAACGCGTGTCAAGGACGTGCGAAGACTTGCCGGCTGCGTGGCAGCTCTCAGCAAGTTTATTTCCAGGTCTACGGAACGCGCCCTGCCGTTTTTCAAAATCTTGAAAAAGGCAGGTCCAGTAAAATGGACTCCGGAAGCGGAGGCTGCGCTGCAAGACTTGAAGAAATACCTGTCCTCCGCTCCTATACTTGTCGCGCCTAGACCGCAAGAGAAGTTGCTACTCTACCTAGCGGCAACCAATCAAGTGGCTAGTGCTGCGTTAGTTGCAGAGAGGGAAGCTGATGACGAGCCAGCAACCACGGCAAGCGCGTCCGACGGCAAGCAGGGAGCTTCCCCGACAAGCTCTGGCCCCGACAAAGGCGGATCCGTGCAAGCGCAGGGGGAAGTGCAGAGGAAGAGGATGGTGCAGCGCCCAGTTTACTTCGTCAGTTCCCTCCTGCAGGGGGCTAGGTCGAGGTACTCTGGTGTGCAGAAATTGCTCTTCGGCCTAGTCATGGCCTCGAGGAAGCTGCGCCATTACTTCCAAGCACACGAGATCATAGTCGTCACTCGCTTTCCGCTTAAGAGGATACTGCAGAATCCCGAAGCAACAGGCAGGATTGTCGAGTGGGCACTAGAACTGTCAAGCTTTGGCCTCAAGTTCGAGAGCACATCGACCATCCAGAGCAGAGCATTGGCAGAGTTCATAGCAGAGTGGACGCCGGCACCGGACGAAGAAATTCTAGAGACGAGCATCCCGGGCAAGGAAGCAACCAAAGAGTGGCTGATGTACTTTGATGGTGCCTTTTCGCTGGAAGGCGCCGGTGCCGGCGTGCTGCTCATCGCGCCCACCGGAGAGCACCTCAAGTACGTCGTCCAGATGCACTTTCCCAAGGAGCAAGCAACCAACAATACAGCAGAGTATGAAGGTTTGCTCGCCGGTCTCAGGATCGCGGCGGAACTTGGGATCAAGAAGCTCATTGTCAGGGGTGACTCGCAGCTCGTCGTCTGCCAAGTGAACAAGGATTACTAGTGCCCGTTGATGGAAGCTTACGTTGATGAAGTGAGGAAGCTGGAAGAGCGCTTTGACGGCCTGCAAATGGAATACGTTCCAAGAGCAGAGAACGACATCGCCGACGTCCTGTCAAAATGCGCCGCACTAAAGCTACCTGTGGAACCAGGGACTTTTGTGCTCAAGCTGACTCAGCCATCCGTGACACCATCGACTGGGCCAAGCAAGAAGAGGAAATCGGTCTCCGGCGACTATCTCCCGGCAGAGCTTCCCGAAGCCGCCGCCAAGAGAGTCCCCGAGATCGACGCCAAAAGTGCTGAGGAGCTGCCCGCTCCGGCAAGCCCCAGGGTTTGTCCCGACGAAGCAGGCGCTCCCGGCAAGCCACGCCCCGGCAAGCTTGCCGGGGAACGTCAAGCTCCGGCTGAGCCCCACGTCCTCGCCGTAGAAGCTGATGTTCCCGCGGCCGCCGACATGCCTCTAGTCCTCGTCGTCGAGCCACAGGCTCCGACGTGGGCACAGCAGATCGTCCGTTTCCTCCAAACAGGAGAACTTCCCGAAGAACAAGAAGAAGCTGAAAGAGTAGCCCGGCAGTCCAGTATGTACCAGTTCGTTGACAGCGCACTGTACAGAAGAGGACGCAACGGGGTGAAATTGAAGTGCATCCACCGGGAAGACGGACAGAAGCTGTTGGCGGAGATACACGGAGGCATATGTGGACACCACATTGGCGCCAGAGCGCTTGCCGGAAAGGCGTTCCGGCAAGGCTTCTTCTGGCCCACAGCCCTCCAGGATGCAACTGCACAAGTAACCAAGTGTGAAGCGTGCCAGTTCCATTCCAAGAAGATACACCAGCCAGCTCAAGCTCTCCAGACGATCCCTTTATCCTGGCCCTTCTCGGTCTGGGGGCTCGATATCCTCGGCCCCTTCCCCCGATCCGTCGGGGGCTTTGAGTACTTCTTCGTTGCAATCGACAAGTTCACAAAGTGGCCAGAAGTGGAACCGGTGAGAAAGGTGACCGCCCAGTCCACGATCAAATTCTTCAGCTCGATTGTTTGCCGCTTCGGGATCCCCAACAGGATCATCACTGACAACGGTACGCAGTTCACAAGCCACGCTTTCATGCAGTACACCCAAGATCTCGGCACCAAGGTCTGCTTCGCTTCTGTTGCTCATCCCCGGAGCAACGGTCAAGTGGAAAGGGCCAACGCCGAGGTACTGCGCGGGCTCAAGACCAGAAGTTTTGACAAGCTGCTCAAGCGCGGACGGAACTGGATCGAGGAGCTGCCGGCGGTTCTTTGGTCAGTCAGAACGACGCCAAATCGAGCCACCGGCCAGACACCATTTGCTCTAGTCTATGGAGCAATTACCCCCACGGAACTCTTATACGGGTCACCTCGAGTGCTCGCTTATGATGAGATTGAGCAAGAGCGGTCGCGTGAAGATGACGCACTGCTCCTCGAGGAAGATCGTCTCCAGGCCACTGTGCGATCCGCTCGCTACCAGCAAGCTCTGCGTCGCTATCATAGCCGCAAAGTTAAGGCCAGGAGCCTCGAGGAAGGCGACCTTGTTCTTCGGCGCGTTCAGTCGACCAAGATACACAACAAGTTGACGCCGAAGTGGGAGGCCCTTACCGGGTGAAACGAGTCACGAGGCCCGGCGCCGTCTGCCTCGAGACCGAAGATGGTACTCCGGTGAGCAATTCCTGGAACATTGAGCATCTTCGCAAGTTTTACCCGTAAGGCGCGGTTGTCGGACCCCGTCCGGCAACCAACTCTTTGTACAAAAGTCTTGCCGCAGACGCATGTAATCCTTTGTACAAAGCCAGGCGCAGACCCTGGCCGCAATGACGCGCTGGGGCCCCCCAAGTTTTAGCATGCATGCTGAGTCGAAGTCTCGTCCTTGGTTAGGGTTGATAGTGCCTAACAGTCACTAACCCCTAACTTAGAGGTCGAGTCTGCGTCCTTTTCCCGTCCTTTCCCTTTGGCTCGCCGGAGTTGCATGCCCTTGCCGAGCCGCTCAAGGACGAAGAAGGGGAGAAGGACGAGCCAGCGCCCGCCTCCCGGCAAGACAGAGATGCCGGGGGCTGCAACCTCAGATAAGTCTTTACATCCCTTATCATGCATTCTCTCGTGAGCTGCGGAACGTGAAAACCTTGCTTCCTCCTAAAAAGCTGTTGTGCTCTCTTAAGCGGCAAACCCCGAAGCGCGTTCCCGGGGCCCGCTTCGGATAGTAGCCGCGGCGGCAAGGGGAGGAAGCGAGGGGCTACAACCCGCCTTCTCCCTCCCTCCGCCAAGAGCGTGAGGAGGGCCAAGGGGCGCGGGGGACGGCAGGGTCCGTTGCCGGGCGGGAAGTGTCTATCTTAATGGTGCAAAGGGTCCGCCCCTTGCCGCGGGATGTACCCGCGAGACAAATGATCTGGCAAACGTTCCCTTTTTCATTAAAAACATTCCACTCAGGTACAGCTCAGAGAGAATGAAAAACATGAAAAATGGGATTACAAGATTTAAATGCAACTAAGGCCCGAGGGCTTACAAGATAAAAAGAGATAAGGTGCCCGTAATCCCTTTCTTGTCTCTCTCCTCAGGAGGTAGGGCAAGGAGGCGAGAAGGGCAAAAGGGGCGCCTAGACGAGCTACGGGTGGCAGAAGGCGCCAAGAGAGCATCCGGGGCTCCGCCCCGGGGCTCCGGAGGCCGGATGGAGACGGCGGCGCCGGAGGCAGAGCTCGAGAAGGAGGCTGCAGGACGTCAACACACTGTCGAGGGCATCTAGCCCTCGTACTCCGAGTTGACGGCCTTGCCGCCAGCCTCTTCCGCAGCCTAGCCACTCCAGTTGCCCGAGAAGACGAAGCCCCGGCAAGAGGAGCTTGCCGGGCCGGAGAGAAGACCCCGGTGGTCGTCGCTGCGAGCAAGGGTGGTGACGGCGTCTGGGGCGAGGTTGGAAGACGAGGCAGCGGCCTCGCCGCCCGCCCTCTTCCTCTTCCGCATCCTCCCTACGCCAGCCGCCCAAGGAGACGACCCCGGGGAGTTCACGGCGCCAGCGACGCGGACGATGGGGGCCGCCGGTGCCACACGGAGCTGCGACCGGCACCTAGTCGGACCCGTCATCCCGGCGGCCGCTCCCCTCGTCGTCGCTGTCGCTCCCCTCCTCGCCACTCTCGCTCGAGGAGGAGCCTTCGCTGTCGGAGGAGCTATCCACGCAGCACCGGGCCCGGGTGCCGAGGTCCCCGAAGACCTTGACGGAGAGGAGATCGCCCTCATCAGCTTGAAGTGGAGGATGAACCCCGCCGCCAAGCTGTGGATCCGGGCGAACGTCTTCCACCCGCGGCCAAGGCACACCACCCCTCATGCGCAGTCTCAGCGTCTCGTGTTGTTCCGCCTCCAAGACGTCCGCGAAAGGAGCCGGGAGGCGGAGGCGACGGCGAGGCGCCCGGCGCAGCCTGATGATGAACTCGCAGGGGTCGTCCCCGAGATGAACCGCCGGGGGAAACGGAGCCGCCGGCGGAGGCGAGGCCGGCGCGCCGTCCTGCCCGCCTCGAGCGCCTCGGCCCCGTCCACGGCCTCGTCCACGACCTCGCCGCCTGGCGGCAACCCTTGCCGCCACCGAAGAAGGACCAGGGTTCCCTTTCTCCATGATAGTTGGGGAGAGGGGACCAGGGATCTAAGAGAAGGAAGAAGGAAGGAGTGCGGACCCCCGTCATCCCCTTCCGCTCCTTATAAAGGGGCGGAGTGGGGGCTCGACCGCCCCGCCCGACCAATCGAAGCAGAGGAAGCGCAGGCGACGGGGCCGGCCCTCTACTTCGACCCGCATCGGCCCGGCTTCCTGCTTCCACCACCGCAACCACAAGCGCATGGAGGACGCGTGGCGGGCAAGCAGGGCCGAGGCGACAGATGAAGCGACCTCTCCTCCCCACTCGAAAGTGGGGCGGACGTTTCGCCTTTCTAGATAAAGGAGTCGTGCCCGACGTGACGCATGCCTGCGGGCCTCAAGCCCCGCGCACGCCACCCACGTCACGCACGTCTCGCACGCCTCGCCCCCCCCCCCCCACGACGCGCGATAAGCGCGCGCCACTTGGGGAGGGCGCGACGAGCACGGAGTTAAGGAGCAGCGCAACCCAGGCCACGCGTGCCCGTGCGCTGTTAGGGCCTGGCCCAACAAAGCTCGGCACCATGTATGGCCCAGACCCGGGGGCTCCTGTCGGTGTACTAAAGTAGGGGTACCTCAGTACCCCGAACTTGTGCACGGGCAGTAGTAGCGTCCCGCGGCAAGGTCGGCCAGGGGAGCGACAAGAGTCTCCACGGCCCTTTCTGGGCCGGACGAAGGCCAAGTGATCGAGCCTAGAAGACCAAGCCCCGGCAAGAGGAGCTAGCCGGGCCGAGAAGGCGAGCCCCGGCAAGAGGAGCTTGCCGGGCCAAGGCGACAAGGCCCCGGCAAGAGGAGCTTGCCGGGACGACCAAGCCGAAGCACCAAGGCCCCGGCGGGAGGAGCTCGCCGGGGCGGCCAAGCCAAGGCACCCCAAGAGAAGCCCGCCGCGGCGCTCCGCGCGCCTCGGCACGGCCTGACGAGCGGCAAGCTCTCAGGTGTGGCAAGACAACCGCCGCGGCAAGCCACTTGCCGCGGCAAACCACCACCTCAGGCATGCGCTCCAGCTCACCTGCCCACGCGTCACTCTGGAGCTTCCCCGGAGACACGTGGCGGGGCGCCGCGCAACCTGGGGCGCGCATGGCATGCGACGTTGGCGGAGCCGCCCCCGTGGCCAGCGGAGGCGCCCCTAACGGTCCGCCTCAGCACTGTTCAGGCGATCCAGACGGGCATTTAATGCCTTTGTCCCCCGCCGTCAGAGTTAGGTGCGATAGCACTGTGCGGCCACTGTTCGCACAGTTCCTTGCCATTTTTACCCTCACCTGCGTCGCTACCTGTGGGAAACCCCTTAGCATATAAAAGGAGGCCCATGCGTACGTAGAGGGGGATCCAGACCCGGAGAGAGAGATCGAACCCTAGAGGAGAACAGAAAACCAGGAGGACGCTCAGTAGACCCTCGTCTACGTCCTGCTCCAGCTTACTGTAGCTTCTTGCGCTACAGAGCAAGAACTCCAATCAACCAGACATGCAGCAGTAGGGTTTTACGCATCCATGCGGCCCGAAGCTGGGTAAAATCTTTGTGTGTGTGTGTCGCCTCGATCTGCTCTTTGTGCAACCTCCGCCCCCCGCCGAACCGACAAGGGGCTCCGTCCCCATAGGTGCTCGTGGAGGCAGATATCCCCCGACAATATATATATATATATATATATATATATATATATATATATATATATATATATATATATGTACATACATATATATCAAATTTCATTTGGTATCGAACTTCATGCTTGTCATTTTGGATAAACAAGTGCTCTTTCTTTCAATACTAATCCATGTAGGTAGATGAACTCAAACTACGAGTGGTGCTCCCAACTCATGGATGAGCTACATCAACCTTGAGCATCCTACACAAGCTCAACATGACCAAGATCAACACCACCACCCAAGGTATGTCATTCCATCTTAGAGAAGCTTTTACCCCAAGTCATGGGTCAAAGCAGCTCATCAAGGTGTCAATACATCAAAATGCTTAAATGAAAAATGGCAACCCCATTTTTGGCTTAAACGATGAGTATGACCTACAATCAAGTGTTCTCACTTGACTTCTCGGTCAATATACTCTAACGTAGGTGACTTTGTCGCCGACCAATTCTAGATGAAGTTCTCTAGTGTTTTCTGAGTTCTTGCATGTTTGTTCCCCTTTTCGAAGAAAAACTTCATCTAGATTTCTTTTCTTTTCTCTGTTATGTTCTGCATTCCCTACATCCAATTCATTGCAAATCTTTTAGTAAATTCCTTGCAAATCTTTGTGAGATCTTATTTGCCTAAGTGAGCTGAGATGACAAATGTTTACTCTCTGTGTTGAATTCGGCCTCACTGATTTATTCTTATCAGCTAAACCGAAACAACTCGGTGACACCGAAGAAAAAGACTTTGTGTTACCGATTTTAATGCTAAGAAAACACTTTGCATTTGCATCCTGCATATTTGTTCCAGCTCCACTCAATGATTCTTGTCCTCTACCAGCATCTTATATTAGATGTTGCTTTGTAATATGTGGCTCAAGGACCAAATCTACTTGACTCGTGCTCCAGAAGATCCCTTCTTGGAAATTGATGTCAAAGTGGGAGAGAGGGCACATCAAAGCTTATCACATAAGAGAGAATGCACACCTTAAGCTTCTCTAGATGCTTATTATCCATAGAGGAGAGAAGTCACATGTCTTCAAGAGGGGAAAGACATGTTAGTATATGTTATGTTTGTTTTGCTCTGATTTTCTTTTACCCTATCTTCTCCCATTATCCAATATAAGATTCAAGGGGAGAAAGACATTTAAGGGAAGGAAATCTTCGAATTCATTGCATATCTTTACTCTTTGGGGACATGTCTATATCTAATAGAGTACTAAGTACTCACTCACTACATGTCATCCCAATCTTGGTACTCTTGTGGTTTTCTCGACTTGCTTTGTCTAGTAGGTGTTCGTGTGTTATCTAACCTTGTTTACTGAGGTTCATCTCTTCCAAAGCCAGCTCAAGACCACAAGGTAAGTATATACATCACATTCATGTGCATGATGATTTCTTGCTACTGTACATATTGTTTGGAAGAAGGAATCATGAACATGGAGGTACATTTCCTACAGTCACATCATTTGCTCTGATGCATATAACCAAGATACATGTAACTCATTGCTTGCTCTGACATGCTTATGCATTCACATGCTCTTATATTCTATATTCACATGATTGCACACATGTAGGGGGAGCCTATGCATGTTACATGTCCTTCCAAAGCTTTACTTGTTATTCTTCATATCTTTATCTAAAGCTTTGATGCATGTTTTCATCAATTACCAAAACTAGTCGCCAACCCGTGCATTCGCACGGGCTAGTTTTCTTAATGTAAGATATGAATACTTCACATTATTAAATACTTGTAACTTTGGTGTCTAGTTTAGGGTTTAAGACACGCGTAGTTTCTGATTCTTATTGACCATTGGAAGTTGAGTCATCGATTCTTTGTTTCCAAGGGTCGAAATCACCTTTTCCTGGATCGTCATCAGTTAGTACTTCGTTCATTCTGTAGTCATCCATGGATGTTCTATAATTGGATGTTCCATAATTAACCATGTATTTTGAAAATTATATTCCCCATTGTTCAGTGACAATATTTTGACACATATGGATATGCAACAACCAAATAAATCAATTATCTGCAGCCTTCTCTGTAGAAGCTCACTAATACCTCGCAACATCTAAGTCGAAGTGCTCGCTAAGACAATACTCTTGAAATCTCGAGTTGTTGAGTATCAACAAAATGAAGGGAAATAAAAAAACTAATAACTTTTAAGCTCATTCTTAGATACAGATGATGAACAGAAGCAAGGATCCTGCAAACCTAATTACATATATATGGGCAACATCAATCAAATACTATAGAGAGCATCAATGAACGTATTCAACGAACCTACACAACAACATAATTCATTGGTGTAGATAAGGTTTAAAAAATATCCGAACACATACATATAACATAAAACTAAGGAACCAACAATCGTGTTTGTATGTGGTCCAAAGATATCTAAAGCTCCCATAATCAAATCCCATGCAGCAAAGCCTAATCATGTATGTCGTTTTCTTATACAATGCATCACATCAGGCATCACATGCAAAAATTGCATGAAGAGAAAAGGAAGTAGAGAAGATGCAGGGAACTCACAGCTTATTTTCCATTCAAGTTCCTCTTCTGTGCTTTGATCACATGTGTTTCATTTATTGTGGGGATACGTCAATATCAAGCAGTCATGTTTTTACTCATTGAATGGAGAAGGCAGGCTCGCAGTCAGCGGCATTGGCTGGGAGGCTATGAGCACTTTGTAAGATCGGCATGTCCGGCGGCAAGCCTATCGTCGAAGAAGAGTACGCGGAGGCTAGGCAGTGCTGCAGTTGATATGTATGCACTGGTTGGAGATGAAGCAAACATGGGCAGCTGCCCTCGGCGTAGCGCACAATCTGGACCATGCAGAGAGATCTGGACTTCCTTTTTGTGTTTTTGCGTGCACGAAGATTTATACATCGTTTTTTTTTTGGAAGCCTACTGCCTTGCGCTTTTTTGGAGATAAGCAAGGCATGCTAGCTTTAAAGAAAAGAGATAATTAAGGATTGTTTTCTTTTGTTTTGTTTGCATTCACCCAGATATAACCAATGTGGAAAAGAATTTGTCTATTGTACGATCACAAATCTCGTTTTCAAGGGGAAAATCTGGACCGTTCTCAAATTAAAAATAACTTGCAGAATTAAAAATAATTAGATTCTAGGTAGCTTTATTTCAATTTGAGATATAATTACTTGGGCCCATCAAATGAATGGTTATACATTTACGTTTTTCTCTGATTAACACATGATGAGCCATGCATGACTTTACATGGAATGAAGCGTACATGATATGGACTCTTTATTTAATCAAAACCGTTATAAATTGATCACAGTAAATGAATGGTTTATATTTTTTAGTTTTTTTCTCTATGGGCTAATCTAGCCCGTAATAACTCTTCCCACCAGATGAACGACTCCTAGTTTGTCTACCACAATATTAAATTAAATGAATCTTAGCTACCATTATTAGTATCACATTGTTACTTGATCAAACTGTCTGGACACGGTCGTCGCCTAATTCATCTTCAAGTCAGCCTTTGTTGATGTTTGTGCTATATGCGAAAGAACTATCATAACTAAATTGTTACAGGCATGCATCGTCTCTGAAAAAAAGCAAAGGATGTCAAGTAAGGACATCCAGATGCATACACACGTACCTGTACCATATAAAATATTCTGTTGAGAAACTAAAAGAGAATGGGTACACATTAGTTGTATGTTGATACATGATGCATGATGCGGAATTCATGAGATTGGCAAGAAAACCAAGAATGCTCTCGCCGGTGAGTCTTGATTGCACAACATCGATCGTGATCAAGAATAAGTAAATGTTATATAGCAGAGGCAGATAGAACTTCCTTATATTTATATATACCAAGTCTGCATGCAGTACGTGATGATATGTTGTATATAGATCCAGGTTTTCCTCGATGCTCTTCCAAAAATGAATAACTGACAAAGACAGCTTGATCTAACGTGCAGCATCAATCAACATAATTTTCCCTACAAAAGCAATCCAAGACAAACTTTAGATATAGCAAGAAAATAGTTTGCAGGATTGAGACTATAAAGGAACGTTGTTGATCAAATAAATCATTACTCATAAAAACCATTATATTTGTGTTGGAAAAGGTACAGGGGCGTACCACATAACCAACATATGAAAGTGATGCTTATGTTGTGGGAAAGGTCCCATCGTTCCAAGGTCAAGAGGGAGATGTTGAATTCCATGGTCTTGAAAAGATAGTCATTTAGTAAAATTGGAACATATGACATGCATATGATACCATATAACAATAGTGAGACATGACCCCCAATTGAAATGTTAAAAGACTATTAAAAAGGATGCCCCGATTGCGGTCGAGAAATGAAAAATAGTAACAGGTTACACGATGAATGCTTTTTTAGCTCAAACACATGTAGTTATGAGATTTACCCTAGGATCAGACGTTTGATACAGAAAAGAGACCAACTTTTGGTTTCACGTACACAAAACTTCCATCCACTAAACTCCGAGGATTCTCACATCTTTACACCAGAAATACCTGCACCATGGGCAAAGCAAGCGGGTGGTAAGATTTATAATAGGGGCCACAAAGACTCGGTCGTCAGGGAGCCATAGTAAAGTGGATTGAGAGCAAAATAGATTGCAGCAATATATGATCAAGTTTGCAGGATTCAGAGGTAAATGTGTCTGCAGATTTTGATTAACCATGTTAAAGCGACAGTGGTGGGCCAAGGCTAGTGCATGGGCCAGAACCGGACTATGCATGAACCTCCAGATAGATTGATGCATTCTCCTGAATTAACATCTAGTAAATCATTACAAAAAATCAACCAAAATTGAAGGTACAACCATGAAGGTGTAATTTTCTTTGCCTTGATTGTTGACCTTCCTGAAAAAATAACTGCGGTGTAGAACCAGAATGAAACAAATATCCACCATAGAAGGCCAAGCTCGCCAGGGTGCGCAGGGCGGCCCAACGCGCTCGCCGCGCCGCATGCAGGGCTGAACTACGATGCATTCACACTGAATGAGTTGTGACATGCGTGGGGGCTGCTTGAGTCTGTTGAGCCGTGCTGGTGGAGATCGCGGAGAGGTGGAGGGCGCTGCTATTGACGGCCGATTGATGACGTAGTCGTCGAGACGAACAACGACTTTGGCCCTTGGATCACCTTGAACTGGCCATGAATATGATGCAACACTCGTAAAACCCCTGCCATGACGGTGCCCTCGTTTCTCGTCGAGCAGGCTATAGCAGCCTCCCGCCACATCTGCCATTACTGAAACGTGCGGCGAGGCTGAAAGGGGCAAGAAAAACCTTAGCCATCTGGACTCGGTCAACTTCACGTGAACATGATGGAAAAAGGGAAGATTTGAGGTGCATCAATAGGGTGGCAGCTTTCTAGTTTTTTTTGACGGTATGGCAGTTTTCTTGTTGAGAATACGTGGGACTTTTTTCTTGTGATCCATAATGACATGAACAATTTGTTACATGGTCACGTAAAAATAAACATTGTAACGTGGCCTTTTTATGGAACTTTGTAACATGATTTTTTTTCATGTTTTATTATGAAGGTTAATCTACACCGTAATAACTCGGTCCCACCGCAGATGAACGGCTCCTAATTTTTAATTAACATGGTAATTAGTTGGGAGTCTGTAATTAGTATAGGTATAGAAGGGGGAGATTGAAAGCACAAGTGCTTCCTGGGTGATTTTAGATAAGTTCAACTTTGGAGTGGCAGGACAAGAGGATGTGGAACCCCTTCAAGATGCTAAGGATAAACATTGGCAAAAGCTCAAGACTCTACATTTTCATTTTAGTGGCCCAAGATCACATTGAGTCCATAGGAAAAGCCAACATTATTAAAAGGGGATGAGGTGTTGCTTAATGGCTTGCTTTCTTGAAACGGGAGAGAGTTGAGTGTTGGGGAGACTATCATTTGAAGCACAAAAGCAAGGAGTTCATCATCAACACATCATCTATTACCTTTTCGAGAGTGGTATCTCCTAGATTGGTTAGGTGTCACTTGAGAGCCTCCATCAAGATTGTGGAGTTGAACCAAGGAGTTTATAAGGGCAAGGAGATCGCCTACTTCGAGAAGATCTACCCAAGTGAGGCAAGTCCTTCATGGGCGATGGCCATGGTGGGATAGACAAGGTTGCTTCTTCGTGGACCCTTCGTGGGTGGAGCCCTCCGTGGACTCGCACAACCATTACCCTTCGTGGGTTGAAGTCTCCACCAATGTGGATGTACGATAGCATGACCTATCGGAACCACGCCAAAAATCTCCGTGTCTCCAATTGTGTTTGCACACTCCAATCACATCCCTTTACTTTCTTGCAACTTGCATCCTTTACTTTCCGCTGCTCATACACTCTTGCCATGCTTGCTTGAAATGTATTGTGAATGTTTAAACTTGTGCTAAAATTCCACCTTAACTTAAAGAACTTAAAAACTGCTACTTTTCTTTGTTGAGGGTCTAATCACCCCCCCCCCCCTCTAGACATTTCTTCTCGATCCTTTTAGAAATGACACCTATGGGATCACGGGATCCCTTCGAACAAGCGTAAAACCCTAGTCCTGCTTTTAGAGTATATTTAGTGTTCTTGAGCGGCTAGCTGCTACGCATGCAAACTGGGCCGGAAAGTCCAAAAGTCCCTTCCTGCATTGCCCTGGGCCTCCTTTTATACCAAGGGGCTACCACAGTGGCGTGCAGGCGCATAGGAGGTGTAAAGTGCTAAAGTGCACATGCTTATCACTGACATCTCAGGACAAACACATTAAATGCGCTGCTTATGTGGCCTCCAACTTTATTGGGGACGAAAACAGAGCCTCAGGATGACGAGGAATGCAACGCCAAGCTGACGGGCTAGCCGCTGCGCTGGAGCGGTGGCAGGATCTTCACAAAGATCTGCATGCCGCCACGTAGGTGCTTGCCTAGTTGGCAGGCAAGTTGTTGTGCTGGAACAGTGGCGGGCGACAGAGCCTTGTCGTGCGCGAGCCTTGCCGTCGCCTATCAATCGTCCCCGGCAAGGATCTTGTCGGGGCCTCGCAATCGTCCCCGGCAAGAACCTTTGCATATGTTAGATATTTCTTGTCTTATAGTTTTTTTGCTTATAAAATTCCTATGCATAGGAAGTATGTTAGACTTAAATGTGTTTGTCACATGTTTTATGATGCTCTCTTTGTGTTTCAATTATTATCTTTCATGTGAGCATCAATGAAATCTTATGACTAGCTAGGGGCATAAAATGATAGCGCTTGTTGGGAGGCAACCCAATGAATAAAAAATATTTTTTTCCTTTTTCTTTCTATTTTTAAGTGTTTTCACAGTTATGCTACTGTTATGATTGTGCTTTTATGTTTTAATTAGTTTTTTTTCAAGTAAAGCCTTTGGGATTATGTTTGGTGATAGTTGATTTGATCTTGTTGGAATACAGGAACTATTGCGTCCAGTAAAATAATATTCATAAATCACAGGAGCGACCAAAAATTCTAAAGTTTTTACACACGATTGATATACAAATTTCCTACATCGTCCTAATTTTTTAGGAATTTTGGAATTACAGAAATATATGAAGTTTTCTGATTACTACACATTGTTCCGTTTTTGACAGATTCTGTTTCTGTTGCGTTGTGTGCTTTTGTTGATGAATCTATGGATTGTATCGGGGGTATAAGCCATGGTAAAGTTGAATATAGTAGATATAATGCAATAATAAGATATGAATGGGTTTGCAATAGTACTTAGACTAATGATTTGCTTTCTTATACTAACGGATCTCATGAAGGTTTTGTTAAGTTTTGTGTGATTGAAGTTTTCAAGTTTTTGGCGAGATCACGATGGATGAAGGAATAAGGAGTGAAAAGAGCCTAAGCTTGGGGATGCCCGATGGCAGCCCAAGTTAATATTCAAGGAGAACCAAGCAACTAAGCTTGGGGATGCCCCAGAAGGCATCCCCTCTTTCTACTAACAACCATCGGTATTTTACTTGGAGCTATATTTTTATTCGTCACATATCATGAGTTTTGCTTGGAGCATCTTGTATTATATGAGTCTTTGATTGATTTTCCTTTTAGTTTGTGTCATCTATCCTTGCTGGACACACCTATTTGAGAGAGCCAAAATTATGCTATGAATTGTTAGAGTTGCTCTTTATGCTTCACTTAAATTCTTTTGAGCTATGGAATTGCTCTAGTGCTTCATTTATATCTTTTTTAGCACGGTGTGCTTTAATATTTTTGAAGAAATGCTCTCATTCTTCACTTAGATTTATTTGAGAGTTAGTAAATTTGTGAAGAAATTCTCTCATGCTTCACTTATATTATTTTGAGAGAAGGAAAAAATTTATGCTCTTGTTCTTCACTTAAATTTGTTTGAGCTTATCAAAAGCAGCATATGAAACTAGTCCCAAAGTGATAGATATTCAAGAGGGATATAATAAAAACTTTCATGAAGATCATTGCACAAATTAAACTTGATTCTTTGTAATAGTTCTGCGATATGATGATAGTGATATGTGAGTCATGTTGGTGAGTAATTATGCTTTAGTAAGAATATTAGCATTGAGGTTTGTGATTCCCTATGCAAGCACGAAATTCAATAGTTATGCAATGAAATTACATCCTACTTATGGTGCATAATTCGGTGTTAGTTATGCTTAATGCTCGCTTATGTGAATTTTTGTTTCTTGGTTGGTTGCTTCTCAATCTATCTACTTGTCTCCACTTGTATTAACTAGAAATACTACTTGTGCGTCCAAAATCTTTAAACCCAGTTTTTCCATATGAGTCCACCATACCTTCCTACACTAGTACAGCGAGGTGCTAAACAAACGGTTTTAACCCCTTTCCGCGGCGGCATTTGGAACCGTCGCCAAGTGAGTGTGGGCGATAGGGGGTCCTTCCCACACGACCCAGAAATCGTCGGGGATATGCCCTCCTGGTACACACGCTCGGCAAAATGAGGTCGTGTGCGACCGGCGAGCACTCAAATATAGAAATACGTACAGTAGTGCTCAAAAAATACAATTATACAGGCGAAATCATTTCCGGTCGTAAGTACATCCCACACAGTCAGCCAACACTAAACGTTTCCGTTCGTATATACGTCCAACACAGCCGCTCCAAGGAAAACGTTTCTGTTCGCAAGTACATCACACACAATTTTCCCCGTTAAATCATTTGTGATAGTGTTTCTATTGCACATAGTATTAACAATTTTATCGTTTGCGTTATTGAATTCATCACACACGGTGCCTAGAAGAAACTGTGTGTCAAGGGTTGTCCATCACACATAGTTTTTATGTGGTAAACGTTTGCGCCAGGTGGCCTAACACAAACAATTTTCACAAGGATGTCGTGTGTGATTGTTCATTAATATAACACGGTTTATTCCTAGAAACTGTGTGTGTTATTGAATGCATCACACACGGTGTTTTCTCAATAACCGTTTGCAATAAAAAACCAATTATCAGGCTAATTATACGATTATTCATAATCCATTTATTAATCTAATTGACATTTCATATTAAGCACACAATATATTTCATTTTCATAATGGAAATACATCAAAGTACAACATCTTATAGCTTCAGCACTCAGCTACCCCATTACACAACTACACCAGGACCAAGTTTCACATGCAACATCTATAACCTTTCGAAATTAGCATCATATACGGTACATAGACAGATGTATCTCAACTGGAAAACTATTGAAGCAGAAGGACAAAATTGAGCCTTCATTGATGTTGAACGTCTTTGTAACTTTAGGCCAGTGCCTGTGGATGATTGACCATCCACCCTTCGTCCTCTACAAGAACACTTCAATATTGAACCGTGGGTGTTGTATGAATACCTTCCTCGCCTCCTGACCATACAGGTGGTTTGAGAGGTAATCATCAGTGAACTGCTTTGGAAAGGCCTGAAAACAAGGATGTGCATAAATATCTTCTCTATATTGGAAATGGGGCAAAGGAATAAAAAAGGCAAGGTATAATAGTTAATACCATCTTGTAGTGAACAGGTGTCTTTTTCATTATGCAGACAAAGATCTTGTTGTTTTTTGTCGCTAATTTCTTTATCCTAACAAACTTTCTGAGTTTCTTGACTTGACTGATATTCATGGACAACTCATTTCCCCATATGCAAAAAGGGTCGAACAGTGGGTCAAAACCTCTGACAGCAGGACCTACATGTGCAAGACCAAATTGTTAAAAATCTAAATATTAGAATGGTCCCTGCAATTTCCCAATAATGTGCTATTAGATAACGGACCATACACGTGCTAACCTCGATTGTAAACCTCATTGCTTCCCATTGTTTCCCTACAACACATATAAGGTAGTTAGTCATCAGGTTAAGTAAGAGTTCGCATGCTATCAGTAAAATATGTTGATGAAGAATAAGCACATTTCAGATTCATCAGATTAATTCAAGCCACATGGAAAACCTATTTATCCAAACCAAGCATGATTAAGAACTAGGAAATATAGCACTTGTACATGTTTCTCATGTATTAAGTGCAGCCAAATTCGATTTATTCCCCACATGCACAACAATACAAAATTCTACCCACGAGAATTGGACATTGCAGTGTAGAATTGAACCAAGCAGTTAGCTAAAAACCACAACAAATGAACCAAACATTAAATGAGCACCACATTGCACAATATAACATACTCCTAATAGAAGATCAAACAGTTAACCAAACCAAGCATGCTTAACAACTTGGAAATATAGCAATTGTATTTTTTGTCATGTATTTACTACAGCCAAATTCAATTTATTCCTCACATGGTATACAATAACAGAATGCACCCACAACTATTGAACATCGCATTGCAGAATTGAACCAAACAAAACAGTTAATTAAACACCACAACAAATGAACCAAATGTTAACTGAGCACCACATTGCACAATATAACATACTCCTAATAGAAGATCAGACAGTTAACCAAACCAAGCATGCTTAGCAACATGGAAATATAGAAATTGTATTTATTTCTCATGTATTTATATAGCCAAATTAGATTTATTTCTCACATGGTATACAATAAAAGAATGCACCCACAACAATTGAACATCGCATTGCGGAATTGAACCAAATAGCCAACCGTGTCGCGTCGTCGGTGCGCGAGGCGTCGACGGTGGCCTCGACGGTGAGGTGCTCCTCCAAGATCTGGGGGTCGACACGAATGGCAGCCATCGCGACCTCATCCGCGCATGCGGGCGCGATTTGTGAAAGTGCGTTATATCGACTAGAGGGGGTGAATAGGCGATTTTTATGAAATTCTTCACTGAGGAATTTGCTCGTGAGGAAATTCCTTAATGAAGAACTACTAGCAGCGGAATAAGTACTCAGATGAAAACATAACAGAGTCCTAGCATAGTCATCATGATGAAATGAAGAAAAACACTGAGTACAGAAAGCGTAAACACAGGATAGCACAAGTTGAAGACAAACAGACTGAAGAAATTGAACTGAGGAAATTGAGAAAGTCTTTAGTCAAAGTCTTCAAACACAGATATGATACACAAACAGCTCACTACTGAGGAAATGAAAGAGTTGAGGAAATAGAACCAGTAAGCTTGGTGAAGACAATGATTTGGTAGACCAGTTCCAAATGTTGTCTCAGTTGTACATCTGGTTGGAGCGGCTGAGTATTTAAACTCGAGGACACCCAGTCCCGGACACACAGTCATCACCGTATTCTCCTTGAGCTAAGAACACACAGTCCTCGCCCAATCACTCGTGGTAAGTCTTCAGGTGACTTCCAGACCTTCACAGACTTGGTCACTCGGCGATCCACAATTCCTCTTGGATGCTCTAGACCTTGACGCCTAACCGTCTGGAAGAAGCACAGTCTTCAAAGGTAACAAGCGTCGGATCCACGCAGGACCAATCTCTTCAGTGATGCTCAATCACTTTGGGTTTGTAGGTGTTTTGGGTTTGGGGTTTGGATTTTCCTCACTTGATGATTTTCGCTCAAAGTCCTCGGAGGGTGGGTTGCTCTCAAATGACAAGTGTCAAGTTCTCACGGAGCAGCCAACCAGCTAGTGATTGTAGGGGGCGGCTATTTATAGCCTAGGGAGCGGCCTGACATGATAAGACATAAATGCCCTTCAATGATATGACCGTTAGATGGACAAGATATTTTAGGACAGCTGGCGCGCAGCACAGCAACGGTCGGAAATTTGAGGTACAAATTCCTCAGGGCTATCATGTTCCTCACTGTGTAGGCAATTCGCACTGGCGAATTCCTAACTCCTCAGTCAGAGCAAAGTCCTCAGTGACCAGAAGAACTGCGTCTCTGTTACTGAAGAAATTGACTGAACTGTATGAGATTTCAAATGGCTTCACTCGAAGGGATTGGTAGGTGTAGGATTTGAGTTGAGCATCACATGGAAATTTTCTCCTTAGTATTTCCTCGACCCCCTTTAACAGTACGGTGTTTCCTATGACTCAAGAAAGAGAAAATGAAACTACGAAAACAAAAGTCTTCACGCTTCATGTTCCTCGAATGAATACCAAGTCTTCAAGGTCACACCAATTTCTTCCTTTCAAAGTCTTCAGAAAGTCTTCAGTATATCAAAGTCTTCAGTCGAAGAACTTCATTTTTAGGGGTCAACTTTCTCTGTAAATATCAAACTCCTCATAGACTTATAGATCTGTGTACACTCATAAACGCATTAGATACTTAACCTATAAGTCTTCAATACACCAAAATCACTAAGGGGCACTAGATGCACTTACAATTTGCTTCTCCGCTGCCAAATGGTCCTTGGGATCCTGGATATACTGCGCGCACCATGGCTTAGGGCGGCGCTTATTTGGTGGAGGGGTTGGTGATTTGGGTGGAAGGTGTCGCACCGGCGGGCAGGGCATGTGGGATGTAGAAGGAGAAGGAGGATGGGGGTCGGGTGTGGATTACCTGCCTGGATAGGCAAGGCCGAGCAGTGTGGAGGAGGGTCGCCGGCAAGGAGAGGCGCTGCAAACAAGGAGTGGAGGTTTCAACTTGGAAAGGAAGGCAGAAACAGGGGAAATGTGGCTTTTGGTAAGGGGGAGGGGGCGGGGAGGTAGATATTTCAGTGAAAAAACTGGCGCGCAAAGTGTCATCACACATGGTACCTTATTCAGAACTGTGTATGATATGTGAACATCACAATGATTTAGATAGCTTAACCTGTGTGTGTTGAGTTTGAATGTCAAAAAATTTGGTTCGAATTTCCCTGGTTATGGTGGTCATCCACGTCATTGCATAATTTGGGTACACAAAGGAGACTAACTTCTTAATCGAGCAAGTTCAGCAATTAAACAGAGCTACCTGACCTAAATACTCTAACAAATTAAAGACCGACGCTCTTAATTAAACAAAACAAAGAGTACTACTACGACTCGTGCTCGTCGTTCTCCGTCGCCGCCTCCATGTCCAGCTCGCGCACAACGGTCTCCTGGGGAAGGGGATCCATGGCATCAATTGCACCATACTCGGCAAGCATCTCACCATCCGCTTGTGCCATATCTATGGAATAGGCCGCCACGAGCTGGGCGTGGGCGGCCGCGATCTGGGCTCTGGCGGCTCCGTCGTGGCAAGGTATGCCGCGCAGGAATGGACGGCTGCTCGAACTCACTCAGCGCTTGCCAACTCTTCGACCGTGGGTTGCCGACCGTTGTCGGAGAAGCTTCGTTCGATTTGTGCGGTGACCACCACGAGCTGGGCGTGGACGGCCTCGACATGGTAGTAGGCGGTCGCCATCAGGGCTAAGGCCGCCGCTGTGGAACGGACAGCTGCTATGCCGCTCTTGTCAGTTGCTATACCCGAGGCAGATGCTGCTGCCGCCGCCTGAAAGCAACAGCGGTCGTTTGGGCTGCCTTGGCCGCCCGAACGCAGACTGCGGTCGCCCTCATGAAGCTTGCTAGCACACGCCTGGCGGCTACGGCCACGCTCTCGCCGGAGTGGGCGACCGAAGTTGCCCTCACGACGTGGGTCCACATCCCCATCTTTCACCGGCGACGAATGAATAGTGAAATGATATTTGGAGAGTGGGCTAGTGTGCTTGAGACGCCGGCTGTGGACTATAGCCGACGCACCTTCCCGCGTAAGCTATAGGCGTACTATACACCTACGGTGCTCCAAGATATTTTGTGCTGCATCTCACATGGTTGATGATAATAAACTGTGTGCGATCTACTTGATTTATCATCTTGATTTGAATTACATAATAGGGTCACAGCTACAAAGGATGGTGTTTGAATTGCTAGAACTAATTATCTGCAGTGAACATGCAACTATAGGTGTGTCGTCAAAAAAATGGAATTATTCAGGGTTCGTTTGGACATTTTTATACATTAACTTGGTTTTGTAGGCATTTTAGGTGCATAACTCTAATTTGAACTACATGCACATGCTGCAGTGCATATAAACGGGTTGAAAAATCAAATATGTGTCCTTGGTTGCATGCTTAGCTCCCATGCAAGAAATGGGAATGAATGTCACATACCCTACCTTCGTCACTCGGCCGCAAACATTGAGATACCTGGTTTTAAAATTCTAGTAAATCCAAAACTCGTTTGAAATTCATGAAACTTGGCATGCTATCATGGAGCGGCATCAACATGCCATGGTAAAAAATTTGTCCCATTTGGGGCAGGTTTGGGTATAAGCTTCTCACAAACTAGAGCTTCTCACAACAAGCGTGATTGTTTCGGTAGGGAACGTGCCACCTTTGGGGACGAAACGATATCCGTTGCCTCTTATTCCTTTCAAAAAAATTGAGTGTCAACATAGAACAACAGGAGTGTTGTGTTTAATTTTGGAATTTTTCGGGGTTCGTTTGGACATTTTGATACATTAACTGGGTTTCCCAGGCATTTTATGTGCATAATTAAAATATGAACTACATGCACATTCTCCCGTGCATATAAACTGGTTGAAATAACAAATCTGTGTCCTTGGTTGCATGCTTAGGTCCCACGCAAGAAATGGGAATGAATTTCAAACACCCTGCCACTGGACCGCAAACATTGAGATACCTGGTTTTTAAATTCTAGTATATCCAAAACTCGTCTGAAGTTCATGAAACTTGGCATGCTATCATGGAGCAACATCAACATGCCGTGGTAAAAAATTTGTCCCATTTGGGGCAGGTTTGGGTATAAGCTTCTCACAAACCAGAGCTTCTGGCAACAAGCATGATGGTTTCGGTAGGGAACTTGCCACCTTTGGGGATGAAACATAGAACAACCGGAGTGTTGTGTTTAATTTTGGAAATTTTCGGGGTTCGTTTGGACATTTTTATACATTAACTGGGTTTCCCAGGCATTTTACGCTCATAATTCAAATTTGAATTACATGCACATTCTCCAGTGAATATAAACCGGTTGAAAAATCATATTTGTGTCCTTGGTTGTATGCTTAGGTCCCATGCAAGAAATGGGAATGAATTTCAAACACCCGGCCACCGTCACTCGGCTTCAAACATTGAGATACCTGGTTTTCAACTTCTAGTAAATTCAAAACTCCTCTGAAATTCATGAAACTTGGCATGCTATCATGGAGCGGCATCAATATGCCGTGGTAAACTTTTTGTCCCATTTGGGTCAGGTTTGGGTATAAGCTTATCACAAACCAGAGCTTCTCACAACAAGCGTGATGGTTTCGGTAGGGAACGTGCCACCTTTGGGGATGAAATGATATCTGTTGCCTCTTATTGCTTTCAAAAAATTTCGAGAGTCAACATAGAATAACAGGAGTGTTTTGTTTAATTTTGGAATTTTTCGGGGTTTGTTTCGACATTTTTATACATTAACTGGGTTTCCCATGCATTTTATACGCATAATTCAAATTTGAACTACGTGCACATTCTCCAGTGCATATAAACTGGTTGAAAAATCAAATATGTGTCCTTGGTTGCATGCTTAGGTCCCATGCAAGAAATGGGAATGAATTTCAAACACCCTGCCACCGTCACTCGGCCGCAAACATTGAGATACCTGGTTTTTAAATTCTAGTAAATCCAAAACTCGTCTAAAATTCATGAAACTTGGCATGCTATCATGGAGCGGCATCAACATGACGTGGTAAATTTTTTGTCCCATTTGGGGCAGGTTTGGTATAAGCTTCTCACAAACCTTAACTTCTCACTACAAGCGTGATGGTTTCGATAGGGAACGTGCCACCTCTGGGGACGAAACGATATCCGTTGCCTCTTATTGCGTTCAAAAAATTTCGAGTGTCAACATAGAACAATAGGAGTGTTGTGTTCAATTTTGGAAGTTTTTGGGGTTTGTTTGGACATTTTTATACATTAACTGGGTTTTCCAGGCATTTTATGCGCATAATTCAAATTTGAGCTACATGCACATTCTCCAGTGCATATAAATTGGTTGAAAAATCAAATATGTGTCCTTGGTTACATGCTTAGGTCCCATGCAAGAAATGGGAATGAATTTCAAACACCCTACCACCGTCACTCGGCCGCAAACACTGAGATACCTGGTTTTTAAACTGTAGTAAATCCAAAACTCGTTTGAAATTCATGAAACTTGGCATGCTATTATGGAGCGGCATCAACATGCCGTGGAATTTTTTTGTCCCATTTGGGGCAGGTTTGGGTATAAGCTTCTCACAAACCAGAGCTTCTCACAACAAGCGTGATGGTTTCGGTAGGGAACGTGCCACCTTTGGGGAGGAAACGATATCGGTTGCCTCTTATTGCTCCCAAAAAGTTTTGAGTGTCAACATATAATACCAGGAGTGTTTTGTTTAATTTTGGAATTTTTCGGGGTTCCTTTCAACATTTTTATACATTAACTGGGTTTCCCAGGAATTTTATGCACATAATTCAAATTTGAACTACGTGCACATTCTCCAGTGCATATAAATTGGTTGAAAAATCAAATATGTATCCTTGGTTGCATGCTTAGGTCCCATGCAAGAAATGGGAATGAATTTCAAACACCCATCCACCGTCACTCGGCTGTAAACATTGAGATGCCTGGTTTTTAACTTCTAGTAAATCCAAAACTCGTCTGAAATTCATGAAACTTGGCATGCTATCATGGAGTGGCATCAACATGCCGTGGTAAAATTTTTGTCCCATTTGGGGCAAGTTTGGGAATAAGCTTCTCACAAACTTTAGCTTCTCACAACAAGCGTGATGGTTTCGGTAGGGAACGTGCCACCTTGGGGGACGAAACGATATCCGTTGCCTCTTATTGCTTTCAAAAAAAATCAAGTGTCACCATAGAACAACAAGAGTGTTGTGTTTGGAATTTTTCGGGGTTCGTTTGGACATTTTTATACATTAATTGGGTTTTCCAGGCATTTTATGCGCATAATTCAAATTTGACCTACATGCACATTCTCCAGTGCATATAAATTGGTTCAAATATCAAATATGTGTCCTTGGTTGCATGCTTAGGTTCCATGCAAGAAATGGGAATGAAATCCAGACACCCTACCACCGTCACTCGGTCGCAAACATTGAGATACCTGGTTTTTAAATTCTAGTAAATCCAAAACTCGTCTGAAATTAATGAAACTTGGCATGCTATTATGGAGCGAGATCAACATGTCGTGGAATTTTTTTTGTCCCATTTGGAGCAGGATTGGGTATAAGCTTCTCACAAACCAGAACTTCTCACAATAAGCGTGATGGTTTCGGTAGGGAACGTGCCACCTTTGGGGACGAAGTGATATCTGTTCCCTCTTATTGCTCTCAAAACATTTTGAGTGTCAACATAGAATAATAGGAGTGTTTTGTTTAATTTTGGAATTTTTCGGGGTTCGTTTCAACATTTTTATACATTAACTGGGTTACCCATGAATTTTTATGCGCATAATTCAAATTTGAACTACGCGCACATTCTCCAGTGCATATAAACTGGTTGAAAAAAAATATGTGTCCTTGGTTGCATGCTTAGGTCCCATGCAAGAAATGGGAATGAATTTCAAATACCCTGCCACCGTCACTCGGCCACAAACATTGAGATGCCTGGTTTTAAAATTCTAGTAAATCCAAAACTCGTGTGAAATTCATGAAACTTGGCATGCTATCATGGAGCGGCATCAACATGCCGTGGTAAAAATTTTGTCCCATTTGGGGCAAGTTTGGGAATAAGCTTCTCACAACAAGCGTGATGGTTTCGGTAGGGAACGTGCCAACTTTGGGGATGAAACGATATCCGTTGCCTCTTATTGCTTTCAAAAAAATTCTAGTATCAACATAGAACAACATGAGTGTTGTGTTTACTTTTGGAATTTTTCGGGGTTCGTTTGGACATTTTTATACATTAACTGGGTTTTCTAGGCATTTCATGTGCATAATTCAAATCTGAACTACATGCACAAGTTCCTGTGCTTATAAATTGGTTGAAAGTTCAAATATGTGTCCTTCGGGGCATGCTTAGGTCCCATGCAAGAAAAGGGAATGAATTTCAAACACCAGGGCACTGTTGATTGCCGGCAAAACATTAAGATACTTTGTTTTTAAATTCTGGTAAATCCAAAACTCGCCTGAAATTCATAAAACTTGGCATGCAATAATGGAATGGCACCCGACATGTTGTGGTATTTTTTGTGTCCATTTGAAAGAAGGCGCACTCGAATAACAACCAACAAAGGCATTTTAAAACAAATAGCTGCCACTGTAACATCTCAAACATTTTGTATAATTTAAATTGTGCACGTTATGTTAACCATTCACATGACGCCACACCTCACTCTTTTAATGGCTAGGAGGTGCCATGCGGACAGGTGCTTCAGTGCTTGACTAAATGGAAGGCGTGTGAGCTGTACTGCAATGCGGAGGCTCACCGGGAAGCGTGCGAGCTGTACGCCATGCAGGCTCACTGGGAAGCGAGCCCTTTGACTTCCATGGCCGCCCGCCTTGCTCGCATCCTCTACATTAATGGTGCCCGAGCCGCAGTTTAATACGGTTTTTAAATATAAAAGGTTTTTAAATACCTTTTAGTTAGAACACCCGTATGCAAAACCGACAATTTCCCCAGGAAGCCAAGGGAAAATGTGCCTAGCAAGATTTGTGCAGCTCTTGATCGCAAATGTTTTAGTTAGAACACCTTTATGCAAACCGACATCTTCCCCAGGAAGCCAAGAGAAAATGCGCCGAGCAGGATTTCTGCAGCTCTTGATCGCAAACGTTCTAGATAGAACACCCGTATGCAGAGTGAGAGCTATGGTCTTCCCCCTTAAGTCAAGGGAAAATCGACAATGCAGGATTTGTGCATCCCTTCAACACAAACGCTTGTTTTTGATGACCCATGTGCTACCACGTACACACAATTTGGTAAGATTTGCATCTGTCATATTGGGTATGTTGCCATTTGTCAAACTAGAAAGATTTACATTTGTTGATCTAGTAACGTTGCCATTTGTCAACCCTTGTAACACTGCGATTTGTCAAAATATGCAGCTAGAAATCACTAGCACTATCTAATTTTTGCAACTAAAATTCAGTAATTAAGCATAGATTTCATTCATAGATTAAGCAATCGTTCTTAATTTATACAAACAGTTCAACTCGACAGCTGAACCGAGTTGAACCGGCCAACTTTTCCCCAATTGTTGCCAACCATGTACTGAAATAGCTAGTTCAACTATATATACTAGCTAATTTTAAGTACGTTGTACAGTTCGACCACACATCTATAGTCACATGAACTGAACAAAATATCCCCCAAATACTACTACTACCACGGAGGGCTTTGTGCTACTTCCGGCAGCCTCTCCTGTGTCGAGCATGCTCACTAAGAGGCAGAGGAGGAGAAGGAGGAGGAGGAGGAGCCTACCGACGAGCTGGAGAAATGCAATATGGTGCCTGTCGCTGTTGCACGTTCAGCGACGCTCGCCGGCTCGAACGCCCACTGCCGCTCCAGACGATCCCTCTCGAAGCGGCCGGACTACTCGTAGATCTTCTGATTCCTCGCCTCTGCGTCGACGTGTGCTGCGGTAAGGCTATTTGCGTGCTCAACGAGGCACTCCTCCTCCTCCTGCAGGAACTCGATGTAGCACGCAAGGTTTCTGGCGCACGTGCGGGCCTCCACCTCCGCCTCCCTCCTTCAGGCGGCGGTGGCGGAGCAGGTGATGATCCCGGCGGTCGACGCTGGGTTGGTGGCCACGGCGGCCGACGATGGGGTGGTGGCCACGACCACCACCTCTCGCCTTCGGGCCACGGTGGCGGAGTGGGTGATGGCCACAGTGGCCGGCAGTGGGGTGGCGGCCACGACGGCCACCTCCCGCCTTTGGGTCGCAGCGGCGAAGCGAGAGATGGCCCTGGCATTCGACGGTGGTGTGGCGGCAACGGTGGCCGACAACAGCTGCCGACGGGCAGCGGCGACGGAGGTGTGGTGGGTGTTCTGTGCACACCCAAGAGGGACGCCACGCGCACTACACTACGCCGGGGACTGCACCGCCGCCGCGGTGTAGCCTCCCAGCTGGAGCTGTCCTCTGATGAAAGCGGAGTGGCTGAGCAACCACGACGGACCGGTGCCATTGGCGATTGTGGGAGAAGCACACGAGATAAGCTACAGGGAGGGGGGGAAATGCGACGCAGGAGTCGCCAGCCGTGAGGGTTTTTATAGCAGGCCGGTAAGCATTAAGATTTTGGGGGATTTCACTGAGTCGGGCGGGAAGCTTGCGCGGGAACCTGCGAGGTTGCGCAGGAACGGGCTCACCGACGATTCATTAGTGCCACCGTTTGGCCAAAAGAACGCCCCCACGCGCTGTGCAAGCTTGCGCTGTAAGTCGTCTGCGGCAGTGGGGTGACAAGACGTGCGAGAGGAGGACGAAAGGACACGTACACATACGCTTAATACAAAAAAACGTTTGCGATTTAATTACCTACTATACCCCCGTCCGGGTTTATTAGTAGGATTTAACTAATAAAATACGAATGCATGTTGCCAAAGATTATATCGTTGGAGTCGTATCTGAACATAGTTTCCAGCTATACAATTTTTGTAACATGCATTAACACTTTTTTGGTTAAATTTAAGGTTATATACCAGCAAGCGTTTGCCCACAACACACACGGCTTATTCCATCACAAACAGCTCGGATGGATCAACTGTATGCCACGTATCGCACACGCAAATCTAATTTGATTCGTGCTTGATGTCTCCGACATCGCTCGCACAGTTCATCTTATTTGCCACGTATCACTGTGCCGGCCTCTACTCGCGTCCCTTGGCAAGCTCTGCTCGCCGTTAGGCGCCGTGGTGCGCTCTGCACGCGTACGTCGGCGCGCTCGGCTTGTGGACAGCTTTTCCTTGCGCGTTCAACTACTATATATATATATATATATATGTATGTATATATATATGTATATATATATATGGTTGCTCGCCGTTGAGGCGACCGCGGAGCGCTCTGCTCGCGTCCCTGCGCGCGCGCTCTGCCAGCGGTTGCGCGTGCGCACGATCACGCCAGGGGCCCCATATGCATGCGATTGCGTCGCGCGCGTTACCATGCAATGCAGTTACGTGCAGCACGATGGAGTTACGCGCTGCAAAATAGAACTGCCATCAGGGCCTGCCGATATTCCTGGCCATCCGGCTTCCCTTTTAATTCCCGTGGCCATTATAAACTTAGTCTCTTCAAGCTTTCGATCGCGCCCCATAGCAGAACAAGCACACCCACGATGACACATAGAGAGGGGATGTCCAGCTGCGCTCCAATGGAGTTCGGCGAGCATAGAGTGGAGACCCACGCGAGGGAGACGGATCTCTCGGTGGTGTACACCATCGACCCGATCGTGGTGGATGACTACATCAACACCGTTGAGCAGTTGCTTGCTCGAGACAAGTACAAGGTGGTCGGCATCAACCTCCAGTACACCACCGATCGTCCCGGCATAGGTCAGAGGTTGCCATCGCCCAGGCCACGGTGGAAACCACCGACGATGTAAACATGCTCAGTGTTACGGGCTTGGCCTATAAGAACCTTGTCGAAATCCGTGACCACTGCAGGGTCTAGGGCAGCACGAAGAAGGACTCCCTGGTCGAACTCGCCTCAGCCATCATCGACCCCTACTACGAAAAGATGAAGCAGGATGCCCAGAGAACAAGTCCCCTATCCTGGCACAGGGCCTGGATGCGGCAACTGTATGAACCTCACCTCCGGTTCATGTCCAAGAGCGTGTACACATGCTACGAGATGCACAGGCGGATCGTTGACATGAGGAAGTGCCTCATTACCCAAATCTACGAGCCCGGATCGAGCCACAAGAAGAGCAAGCGTCACAAGAAGTAGATGATGATCAGATGATCGTTTATGCTAGTTAATCATGCATGTAATATATAGTTTACTTTATTGGTGTGTGGTAATGTCATGTGTGTAGTAGCCACCTATGTAATTATGCATGTAATAGTTTACTTTGGTGTGTGCAAATGCCATGGTTGTAGTAGCCACCTATGTAAGTGGATGTTTAATTTGGTTATGCAAGCATGTCCTTATAAGTGTGTGTGTGTGTGTGTGTGTGTGTGTGTGTATGTATGTTGTTGTTCTTTATGCAATCCCATCGCACAACACACATGTCTTATTAGCAACAACTGTATGTGTTATTATCGGTCTTCACACACATTTCTGATTACAGACCTGTTTGCCGCGTATCACACACATCTTGTTAAGTTGAACCATTTTTGTTCTCATGTCTCAACACAAACAGTTCATCCAAGTGAACCGCCTGTCGTATATCGCACACACCTTCATCTGGCTGACCGTTTCGTTTGCGTTGCCTAATCATAAACAATTCATCCGAGTGAACCGTATGCTGTATATCGCACACACCTCCATCTGGTTGCCCGTTTCTTCTGTTCCTCCTCATCGCAAACAGTTAATTGAAATGAACTGTATGCCCTAAATCGCACAAGCAACTAAAATCTAAACCGTGTTTGATGGCTCTGCCATCGTAAACATTTTGCACCTTTTTTTACGGTTTTTTACACCACCGTTTGCGATTATGGCATCGCACACAGTTTCGTCGAAGGGTCTCTGATCATAGTGTCGCATTAGCAGCATCCTGCAGTAGTGCTATATGTGGTATTTCCATGCCATTCTAAGCAAATTTGTATGTGCCATCTATAATTTTCAAAATAAATTTCCTTTTTGTGTTCTCGTACCGCTCATGAAGCGGCAAGGGGTGGCCAATATTTTCCATGCTAAATGTGTTATTCTCAAGATGAGTGTTTATTCACTTGTCATTGCATGAGAGTACGGTGGTAATATGGATGCCTAGTCCCGAAATGAAAAAGAAATTTACTTTATGTTGTCAAATAATAAATTCCTTGGAAAGTGTTGGCATGGAAGGAAAACGTGGATACGGCTAGCCATGGATTGTGAAAGAATGGTGTTAAAAGGAATAAAGTTTATTTTATGTTTGGGAACCGCCTATGATATATCTAGCATGGAAAGTGTTCGGAATTACTCGGTTGTTTTCATTGATGGGAAAAGTATGCCTCTCAAAAAAATTATCTCTCAATTTAAGCTCTGAGCTCTGGCACCTCTATAAATCCCTACTTCCCTCTGCGAAGGGCCTATCTATTTACTTTATGCAAAAAAAATTGAGTCTCCATATTCTCTTATAAAGCACCAAATAAGGAGCACTATGATCATAGTTGAGCATTGGATGTAGCTAATATGCCAGTGTGTTTCATGAATGGATCAATGATTGAGCATGATGGGCTAGGGATAACTTTCTTTAGTGTTGATATTTTGAAAGACATGGTTGCTTATTGATATGCTGGAGTATTGAAATCTTTATGTCAAAACTAGACGATTCTTTGAACCATATAAAACTCCAAATGTCCATGCTACAAAAGAAAAGAATATCTAATGAACATGTTAGGCACAATTCCACATCAAAAATTCTGTTTTTATCATTTACCTACTCGAGGACGAGCAGAAATTAAGCTTGGGGATGTTGATATGTCTCCAATGTATCTATAATTTTTGATTGTTCCA
The DNA here is from genome assembly GCA_032464435.1 of Aegilops umbellulata. Classification (NCBI taxonomy): domain Eukaryota; kingdom Viridiplantae; phylum Streptophyta; class Magnoliopsida; order Poales; family Poaceae; genus Aegilops; species Aegilops umbellulata. The sequence goes on from CP136060.1 coordinate 231,099,934, forward strand.
TGTCGTTATATTGTCATTCTTGGATGTTTTACAATCAGTTTATAGCAACTTTATATCATTTTTTGGGACTAACCTATTGACATAGTGCCCAATGCCAGTTGTTGTTTTTTGCTTGTTTTTTACTTCATGGAAAATCAATACAAAACGGAGTCCAAACGCAGCGAAACTTTTTGGAGATTTTTCTGGACCAGAAGACACCGAGTGGGACAAAGAAGTACCCGAGGGGAGCCCCGAGGGGGCACAACCCACCAGAGCGCGCCTGGACGCCCAGGCATGCCCAGATGGGTTGTGCCGACCTTGGCGGCCTCCCGCACCGCCTCTTCGCCCTATAAATACCCAAATATTCTAGAAACCCTAGGCGAGTCGATGAAACACAATTGAACTGCCACAAGTTCCAGAACCACGAGGTCCAATCTAAACACCATCACGGAGGGGTTCATCATCCTCATTGGCAGCAGCTAGATGGCTTCATCTCTCTTTTTTTATTCTCAATACAATGGTCTCTTGGAGATCTATTTGATGTAACTCTTTTTGCGGTGTGTTTGTTGGGATCCGATGAACTTTGAGTTTATGATCAGATCTATATCCATGAATATTATTTGAGTCTTCTTTGATCTCTTATATGCATGATTATTTATAGCCTCGTATTTCTTCTTCGAATCTTTGGTTTAGTTAGGCCGACTAGATCAATTTTCTTGCCATGGGAAGAGGTGCTTTGTGATGGGTTCGATCTTGCGGTGTTCTTTCCCAGTGACAGAAGGGGCATCAAGACACGCATGTATCATTGCTATTAAGGATAACAAGATGGGGGCTATTCCTACATGAATAGATCTCGTCTACATCATGTCATCGTTCTTATCGCATTACTCCATTTTTCCATGAATTTAATACACTAGATGCAGGTTGGATAGCGATCGATGTGTGGAGTAATAGTAGTAGATGCAGGCAGGAGTTGGTCTACTAATCTTGGATGTGATGCCTATATATTGATCATTGCCTTGGATATCATCATAACTATATGATTTTATATCAATTCCCCAACAGTAATTTGTTTACCCACCATGTGCTATTCCTTGAGAGAAGCCACTAGTGAAATCTACGGCCTCCGGGTCTATTCTTTATCATATTTGCTTTCCGGTCTATTATTTTCTTCGAGGTCTATTTTTATTTGCTTTTTTTTCAGATCTATTGTTCCAAAAACCCAAAAATACCTTTTATTTCGCATTTTATCGAGATATATTTATCCAATCTAACATAATTTCTATCCCATCAACTTGACAGTTTCTGGCACTGTTACCCGAAGAGGGACTGACAACCCCTCATACGCGTCGGGTTGCAAGTATTTGTTCTTTATGTGCAGATACCATTTACATAGTGTTTCTTGGTTCTCCTACTAGATTGATACCTTGGTTTCACAAATGTAAGTGCAAGAGATGAGAGTTTATGATAGGTACTTTGCACTCTTGATGTAGAACCTCCCCGGCAACGGCGCCAAAAATTCTTCCTGCTACTTCTTGAGGTTGCACTGATTTTTCCCTTGAAGAGGAAAGGGTGATGCAGCAAAGTAGAAATAAGTCTTTCTCTCAGCTAAGAACCAAGGTATCAATCCAGTAGGAGGCACAAGCAAGTCCCCAATATATGCACCTGCACAAACTAACAAACACTTACACACTACACAAAAAAGGGGTTGTCAATCCCTTCACGGTCACTTGCAAGAGTGAGATCTAATAGAGATAGATATAAAAGATGATTAAAAAGCAAAATAAAGTAAACACAGATAAATTGCAGCAAGGTATTTTTGGATTTTTAGTTTTATAGATCTGAAAAATAATATGATGGAAAATAGACCCAGGGGGCATAGGTTTCACTAGAGGCTTCTCTCTCAAAGAAAGCATACGGTGGGTAAACAAATTACTGTTGAGTAATTGATAGAAAAGCGCAAAGTTATGACGATATATAAGGCAATGATCATGAATACACGCATCACGTCTGTGACAAGTAGGCAGACTCCTGCCTGCATCTACTACTATTACTCCACACATCGACCAACTCATGCCTGTATTTAGAGTATTAAGTTCATAAGAATAGAGTAACGCCTTAAGCAAGATGACACGATGTAGAGGGATAAACTCAAGCAATATGATATAAACCCCATCTTTTAATCCTTAATGGCAACAATACAATACGTGCCTCGCTACCCCTTTTTTCATTGGGCAAGGACACCACAAGATTGAACCCATCACAAAGCACCTCTCCCATTGCAAGAAAAACCAATCTAGTAGGCCAAGACAAATCGATAGATCAGAAGAAATACTAAGCTATCTCAATCATGCATAAAAGAGTTCAGAAAAGACTCAAATAATATTCATAGATAATCTAATCATAAATCCACAATTCATCGGATCTCAATAAACGCACCGCAAAATAAGATTACATCGAATAGATCTCCAGGAACATCGAGGAGAACATTGTATTGAAGATCAAAGAGACAGAAGAAGCCGTGCATCTAGCTACTAGCTATGGACCCTTAGGTCCGTGGTAAACTACTCACGCATCATCAGAAGGGCATCAAGGTTGATGTAGAGGCCCTCAGTGATCGAATCCCCCTCCGGTGGAGTGCCGGAAAAGGCCCCAAGATGGGATCTCAAGGGAACAGAAGCTTGCGGCAGCGGAAACGTATATTTGGTGTGCCCTCTGGTATAAGGGGAACATTTGAGGATTTATAGTGCTGGAGCTAGGGTTAGAGGAGCCACGGGGGGTCCACAAGCCCCATGCCCCCCCAGGGGTGCTCCCCCAGGGCTTGTGGCCCCTCGTGGGTCTTCTGGCCTCCTCCCCAAGTCTCGCGGGTTTCTTCTGGTCCAAGAAAAATCATCATAAAGTTATATTCCATTATGGACTCCATTTGATATTCCTTTGCTGTAACAGTCAAAAACAAGGAAAAAAACAGAAACTGGCACTTGACACTAGGTTAATAGGTTAGTCCCAAGAATAATTTAGAATAGCATATTAATGCATATAAAACATCCAAAACAGATAATATAATAGCATGGAACAATAAAAAAATTATAGATATGTTGGAGACGTATCGCATCACTCCCCCGCAACGATCCCAGAAAAGAGTCTTGATGACCCACAAGTATAGGGGGTCAATGGTGGTCCTTTCGATAAGTAAGAGTGTCGAACCCAATGAGGAGCAGAAGGAAATGACAAGCGGTTTTCAACAAGGTATTCTCTGCAAGCACTGAAATTATCGGTAAGAGTTAGTTTGGTAGAAAGGTAATTCATAACGGGTAACAATAACAAGTGTAGAAAAGGTGCAACTAGGTGGCCCAATCCATTTTATGTCAAAGGACAAGCCTGGACAAACTCTTATATAAAGCAAAGTGCTCCCGAGGATACATGGGAATTATCCTCAAGTTAGTTTCATCATGCTCGTATGATTCACATTCACTACTTTGATAATTTGATATGTGGATGGACCAGTGCTTGGGTTCTATCCTTACTAGGACAAGCCTCCCACTTATGATTAACCCCTCTCACAAGGATCCGCAACTACAAAAGAAGAATTAAGATAAATCTTACCATAGCATTAAGAATGTGGCTCCAGATCAGCCCCTTACGAAACAACGCATAAACTAGGGTTTAAGCTTCTGTCACTCTAGCAACCCATCATCTACTTTCTACTTCCCAATGCCTTCCCCTAGGCCCAAATCATGGTGAAGTGTCATGTAGTCGACATTCACATAACACCACTAGAGGAAAGACACCATACATCTCATCAAAATATCGAACGAATACCAAATTCACATGGTTACTTATAACAATACTTCTTCCATGTTCTCGGGAATAAAAGTAACTACTCGAAAATCATGTTCATGTTCATGATTAGAGGGGTATTAAATATCATTAAGGATCTGAACATAAGATCTTCCACCAAATAAACCAACTAGCATCAACTACAAGGAGTAATCAACACTACTAGCAACCACAGGTACCAATCTGAGGTTTTGAGACAAAGATTTAATACAATAGATGAACTAGGGTTTTTGAGATGATATGGTGCTGGTGAAGATGTTGATGAAGATTGGTCCCCCCATGATGATAGGATCGTTGGTGATGATGATGGCTTCAATTTCCCCCTCCAGGAGGGAAATTTCCCCGGCGGAATCGCTCCACCGGAGACCTAGATTTCTTATGCCCAGGTTCCGCCTTGAGACGGTGATGTTTCATTCTGAAAGTACTCTCCTTTTTTTTCTAGGTAAAATCCCTTCATATAGAAGAATATGGGCACCGGAGGCTGGCCAGGGGGCCCACAAGCTCAGGGGGCACGCCTTGAGGGGTAGGGTGCGCCCTGGGCGGTAGGGCGCGCCCCTAGGCTTGTGTCCACCTGGTGGGTCCCCTCCTGGTATATCTTTGCCCAATATTTTTATATATTCCAAAATAATTCTTCGTAAAGTTTCAGGACATTTGGAGTTGTGCAGAATAGGGATCTCAGATTTGCTCCTTTATGGTCCAGAATTCCAGTTGCTCGCATTCTCCCTCTTCATGTGAATCTTGCAAAATAAGAGAGAAAAAGCATAAGAATTACATCATAAAGTGTAATAAAAATCCATAATGCAATAAATATCAACATAACAACATGATACAAAACAGACGTATCAGTGGCTAACGAGGTTTGTGTGGTTCTCCTATTGGATTGATAATCTTCGTTCTTAACTGAGGGAAATACTTATCTCTATTGTACTACTTCATCCTCTCCTCTTCAAGGAAATCCGAACGCAGCTCACAAGTAGCAGCCCCTCCTTCTTCTTCCTTGGCTTCCCTCCTAGATGGGAGGAGTATTTCCCCTCTGTTCCTTGGCCGTCATGGCTCCCGAAGGGCAGGAGCCCCTCCGAGATTGGATTTCTCCCTCTCTATTTCTCTTCTATTTCATGTTCCTACTTTCTGGCCCTTCACCAATTCTTATATTCCCAAAGATCCGTAACTCCGATTGGGCTGAAATTTTAACACGATTTTGATCCAGATATTAGCTTCTTTGCAGCAGAAGAACCCCCCAACCGACTTACTGGGTGGCCACAAGCTCACCCGGCATGCCCTAGGGTAGGGGGTGCGCCACCCGAGCTTGTGGGCCTCTCGAGCATCATCTTGTGTTGATTCTTGTGCCAAGATATCCCATATATTCCATAAAAATCACCATAACTTTTTCTCACTTTGAACTTCGTTTGATATGGATTTTCTATGAAATACAAAAACGAGGAACTGGCGGTGGGCACTAGATCACTAGGTTAGTCCCAAAAATGGTATAAATTGATGCCAAAAGTGTGTGAGAGTTGTAAAATAATGGCATGAAACAATAAAAAATTGTAGATACGACGGAGACGTATCACACACATATTCATCACAATTTATTAGAATGCTCATTATGCTTCACTTATATCTTTTGAGTTAAGGGAATTTACTCATGTGCTTCACTTATATCCTTAGAGCATGGAGATACATATATTTTATAAAAATAATTTGCACTCTCATGCTTCACTTATATCTTTCTCAGAGTTGAATATGTAGTGTTAATTTGCATGAGTTATATGTTTAGTCAAAAAATGATAGGTATACAAGAGTGGTATAATAAAAAAATTCATGTACATCAGTGAATATGATGTGATTGGTGATAACATTGAAATTATAATATGAAGGTTTACTAGTTGATAAACATTGGTTAGTAAAAATGTCGGTGTTAAGGTTTGTGATTTCGACCTCATTAAAGTGTCGGTTATTGCATGGTGGGGAAGTTGGAGCATAATTTATCCTTGATTAATATCCTTTGTGTTGTCCGGATCGGGCGCGCACGATGATTAACTCCTACCAACCTCCTCCCTAGGGGCATGCGATATTAGTTTGCTTTGAGGACTAATGTGAGTTCGTGGACTATAAGCACTTCAACCCTTCCATAATTTGCTAGCCTCTTCGGTATAGTGCATTGCATAATCTCACCTCAAGACTTGGTGCAAACTTCGCCGGTGCATCCAAATCCCATGATATGATACGCTCTATCACACATAAGCCTTATTATATCTTTCCTCAAAATATCCACCATACCTACCTACCATGGCATTCCTATAGCCATTCAGAGATATGTTGACATGCAACTACCACCGTTACTCTTCACATGACTTGAGCATTCATTGTCATTTTGCTTTGCATGATCATATAAAGCTGACATGATATTTTGTGGCAAAGTCACTGTTCATCATTTTTTATACTGTTACGCTAGATCATTGCACATCCTGGTACACTTTCAAGGACTTTCATATGTAGTCGTATCATTCAACATATTGAGGTGTAAGTAAATAGAAGTGTGACGATCATCATTATTAGAGCATTGTCCGAGTGAGAAAAAGAATGATGGAAACTGATGAGTCCTCAAAAAAGTGGGGATGAGGTTCATGATATTGTTCTAAAAATGAGAGAGGGAAAATAGAGAAGGGGCAATGTTACTATCCTTTACCAGACTTGTGCTTCAAAGTAGCACCATGTTCTTCATATAGAGAGTCTCCATGAGTTGTCACTTTCATATACTAGTGGGATTTTTTACATTATAGAACTTGGCTTGTATATTCCGATGACGAGCTTCCTCAAATGCTCGAGGTCTTCATGAGCAAGCAAGTTTGATGAACATCCACTTAGTTTCATATAGAGAGCTTTCATACACTTATAGCTCTAGTGCATCCGTTGCATGGCAATCCCTATTCCTCACATTGATATTGATTGTAAGGCCTCTCTATTGCCTAACAATTCATCGAGTTGATGCGGGACTTTCTCAACTTTTTTGTCTTACCTTATAAACATCTACCATCATTCTCTTTGCCGTCCAAAGTACGAAATCCATGGCTCATGCTCATGTATTGAGTGGAGTTGCAAAGGCTGAAGCATGAAAAAGTATGATACAATTGCTTGGTTTGGCAATGGGGTGTTCATGATTTATACTTTATGCTAGGAAGACCGAGTTATGCCATGCTTACATGACTAAGTAGGGATAACGTCCTTTAGCATTGTTTTTTCAGATTAACGATTATTTTCTAGCATTCTTGCATATTATCATTTTGATATATATTAAGTCATCGCCCAACATTCGTACCAAAATGATTTTATGATTAAGACATGTTAGGTAGCATTTCACATCAAAAACTTTGTTTTATCATTTACCTACTCGAGAACGAGCAGGAGTTAAGCTTGGGGATGTTGATACGTCTCCAATGTATCTATAATTTGTTATTGTGTCATGCTATTATATTATCGTGTATGCTTTATATGCCAATTTATATCATTTTTGGGAACTAACCTATTAACTCAGTGCCAAGTGTCAGTTCCTGTTTTCTGCTTGTTTTTGGTTTTCCAGAAAATATGTACCAAACGAAATCCAAACATGATGAAACTTTTTGAAGATTTTTTCTGGACAAAAGGAGACCCCTAGAAGCTTCAGGAGGAGGCCAGAAGACATACGAGGGAGCCACAAGGTAGGGGGCACGTCCTGGGGCCTTGTGGCCCACTCGTTGCTTCGTTTTACCTGACTCCAGTGCTACAAATTCCCATATATCCAGGAACTCCTAGGGGAGGCTCCGAAACAATTTTATCACCGCCGGAAGTCTCTGTTCTTCCGTGGTCCCATTTGAAGGCCTTTTTTGGTACTCTGCCGGAAGGGGAATCCATCACGGAGGCCATCTTCATTAACCTTGTTGCGTCCAGGATGATGTATGACTAGTTCTCACAGGATCTACTGGTCTATAGCAGTAGCTAGGTCTCTCTCTCTCTCTCTCTCTCTCTCTCTCTCTCTCTCCCCTCTGTCTCTTGATCTTCAATACAATGATCTCACCTGAGACCGATCCAATGTAAACTTTGCGGTGTGTTTGTTGGGATCCGATGAATTGTGGGTTTCTGATCAAATTATTCATTGATAGTATTTGAGCATTTTCTGAGATTTATCTATGTGTAATTTTATAGCCTTGTATTTCTCTCTGATCTATCTATCTCTTTTGGCCAATTAGATCAATTTATCTTCAGTGGGAGAGGTGCTTGGCAGTAGGTTCAATCTTGCGGTGTCCTTACTCTGTGAGGAGGAGTTGCAACACACATATTTGTATTGTTGCTACTAACGGTAAAACGACGGGGTTTGAACATATTATTTGTCTTATTTTGTCTACATTATGTCATCATGCTTCAAACATTACTCTCTTTATTATAAACTTAATACCTTGCAATGCATGCTGGATAGTGGTCAAGGGGTGGAGTAATAGTAGTAGACGTCAGTAAGTTTAATATTCTACTTGTCACAAACGTAATGCCTATATATTGATCATGCCATGAAGAATCATCATATCTATGTGTTATTCTGTTAATTGCCCGACAGTAATTTGTTTACCCACCCCTTGCAATGCATGCTTATGAGAGAGATGCCTCTACTAAACCTATGGCCCTCGGATCCACTCACTTGATGTTTACTGAAACTCTACAAATATTGTTGTAATTTATTTTCCTTTTATTTCTATTTCTATTATTTTATCTATCTACCACTACCAGATTTAGTCCATGCAATTGGCGAGGGGGTTGACAACCCTCTTGCTTTCATTGGGTGCAAGCATTTGCTTTGTGTGTGTGCAGGTACCGTTTATCTTGTTCGTGTAGTGTATCCTGCTGGTTCAATAAATCTTGATTCTTAACTGAGGGAAATACTATCTATTACTATACTACATCGCCCTTCCTCTTTGGAGAAATCCCAACGCCTATCACAAGTAGCAAACACATCAAAGAATAAGCACCTGCGTCACACAAAGAGCGAGAACATGAGTACCCGCCCCCACCGACACACGGTATCCCTCCCAAATCCACGTATATCATGCATGACCGACCCGGGAAACACCAAATCGAGTACCACGACGAACAAGAACCAACCTCCATAGTGACATCCTCACCGACCATCGACAATAAACCTAGAGTAGCTGGCACAACGCAACCGAAAACTACGGACCGTCCACCACCCCTGCAACAATGGAAGTACGAATGATTTGGGCAACACGAAACTGGACAAACCGAGCATCCCGGCGCTGGGCGAGAACCAGCCTCCACACCGACATCCCAACACCCACCGAAAACACAATGAGAGTAAAGTATCCGACAACAGCATACCATTCACCACCCTGACAACAACGCACGAGATATACCTGGCTTAGCCTAACCAACATAAGCTAACAATTGAGTAAGGCACGGCTACGCCACCCGGGCAACACCACACAAGACAAACTGAATACCACAACAGACTCTCGAACATGCCGAGAACCAGCCTCCAGCCCGCCCTCCTCGTAGCCCACGAACAAATTGGGAGTTACCGACGGCCAGGTAAGGCATGGCTACGTCCACATCGACCAATCACACGAAATGTGCATGCAAAGGCAACAGAAAACACCATAGAAAGGTAGCCTCGAGCGCGTCCGCGACCCACGCGTCATGGACCCCCAATGCCGCTAGCTCAGGAGCACCAGTGAAGATCGGACGATGGGGAGGGCGCCAAGAAGACAACGCAGCGAGGGGCGTGCGGATGGACGGTGCGAAAGGCACTCATGAGCGAGGATGCCCGCAAAAAAAAGGAGGACGCCCGCAGGAGGTGGTTACTCCAGCATCTCTTATAGCAGTCATTTGTATATTTTGACATCTTGAATATGTATTTGCGGCGAAAGATGTTATTGACATATGTAGATGATTAGTTTAGTTGTCTGACAAACAAAGAAAATATAGTACCTTTTCAATCCTATCGCGCATTGTGTGTGCAGCGTGCTCCATTACTAGTGTCTGGCAAGTATTTGAGGGAAGTGGCTAGTAGCAAGTAGTGTCGATTAATTAAGCACTGTGCACGTTGCTTTAAGCAATGCTTATCCTAATCCCCTCTACATTGACGTGAGGCTTACCCTCTAAACACCAAACATGATGGTAACATATCTACTATTGGGAAAAGCCCAATTGAGGTCCATCCACCACCTACACTACATACAATCTACATAACCTCTTTTACAATACAATCCACGTATATAACTTTGTTATACGAAAAAAAAGCACACGGCAAAGAATAAGATAAGTTGAGTGATGTGAGACAATTCTTATTCATTCTTCGATATTGTCAAGTGGAGGCAGCTATGTACATCTCTCTTTCTTGATATCTCTCTTAATTCTCCTCATAAAATAAGTCAATAGAAAAGGAGAAAAGAAAAGGAGAAGGGGAAGGAAATTACAAAAAAGAAGATTAAAAAAGTGAAGTGGGTGAGGTTGAAGAGGAGCTGAAAAAGAGAGAGAAGAGCATATGGATCTGCAAGTGCTATGCATAGTGCTCATTCACCAGATCCAATGCAGGTAGCCATCCCTGTCCTCCTCATAATTAGTGCCTCACCTACCAATAATACTCCACCACACAAACGTACACACACGCACGCACACCTCTTCTTCTCGCTCTGTCTCTCTCTCTCTCTCTCTCTCTCTCTCATCCCCTTTTGATTTCTCTCGTGAAAGCATGGATCCGTGGAGAGATGGGCGGATGGATGGAGAAGGGCCTAGCTAGCTAGCTATACGGACTGACCTATCTCTGGCGGCGAGGCCGCAGCGGCAGAAGGGTCGCTCCTTGGAGCGTGAGGTCAGAAGGAAAATAAGGGCAGCTTGCCGGCGTCGGCGTCGGTGGGGAGGAGGAGCGCGCGGCAGAGGGGGCAAGTAGCCTGACCCTTGTCGACCCACTTGTCTATGCAGGCCTTGTGGAAGGCGTGCGCGCAGTTGCCGAGCTCGCGGACGCGGTGCCGCGCCTCGAGCGCGCCCAGGCACACGGCGCAGCAGGTCGACGCCGCCGCGGCCCCGGCGGCGCAGCGCCGGCTCTTGAGGTCAGCATACCGGACGGCGGGGAGGCGCGCCTTGATGGCCGCCGGCGCGGGCGCCGGCCCGGATGCCAGGGATAAAGAGGACGAGGGAGCCGCTGCCTCCGCCACGGCCCAGAGGTCCGGCGGCGGCGCGTAGGCCGGGTGGTCGTCGGCCGCCGGCGGCGCCGCGAGGCCGAGCGAGGAGAGGCAGAGCAGGACCGCGTGGCGGAGGAAGTCGAGCAGCTGCAGCACCAGGATGAGCGGCTGCGGCAGGATGACGCAGTAGCACACTGAGGGGAACCCCATGGCCGGCGGGCACACTTGTAGTTAGAGAGAGAAAGCACGGCAGGAGCGAGAGAGAGGGAGGTGGGACGGTGGGGGTGAGGGGAGGAGAGGTGGGGTCTATATATAAGCGAGAGGGATGGATGCGTTTTGTGGGCAGGCTATGTTTGGAGGGGGTGCTACACGTACAAACGAGGATGGTTAATCTTGATTGGTCAATAGATGAGCGGGGCGGTCCATCCCTGAAAATCAGGAGGGAGGTTTATGATTGGTTGTTAGATGAAAGAAACGTGTAAAAGCGTGTAAGTCTTTGTATGTCTAGCATTTTTGGTTTGGAGGGGAGGGAGGGAGGCTACGCGTACTACAAAAGAAAACATGTCAAGCGAGAATAGACGGGCTACGTGCACGGTTGGAAGATTTATAGACCTTGTCTGCCCGTGACGCTGACAACGTGTGTGCCGGAAATATCAGCACTCTCGCGGTCTCACTTGTCTTTAGCCATACGTGTTGCCTGATTAAGCGCAGTGCAACCCGTAGTTAGCTCGAGAAGACGTGCGTGTGGGTGTGGCTTGTAGACGTGCGTGTGGGTGTGGCTTTGTTAGAGCATCGCCAGCCGTTTGACCCCGCACATCTGACGAATGTTTTTTGGCATTTGCACCTGCGGTTTTTTGGTCTTGGAAGCGATCGAATTTCCAGTCGTGCTTCTAGGTTTCGTCCCCAGACGCCAAAAAATTGAACTTGTTTTTCCAGCTGCCAAAAGACGCCACGAATTCGGCGATCATCATGCCACAGGCAGGCGATCGAATATACCCAAAAGTCTGGCGATCAAAAGGAAGGAATCATAGACATGGAACGCATCAAACGGCAGGCTCCTATGCCGTGGGACTGGCCGAGGGCGGCGTCGGCGTCGGCGCAACTTTAGTACTCGGGCTCGGCGTCGGCGTAGCTTCAGTGCTCGGGTTGTGCGTCGGCGTCGGCACAACTTCATTGCTTGAGCTGGGCATCGGCGTTGGCACAACTTCATTGCTCGGGCTGGGCGTCGGCGTGCGTAGAGGCGGTGGTCGCCGTCGGTCCCGACATCTGGTTCAAGACGAGGCTACGCTCCGCTAGGTACTATGCCTTCACCTGCTCGTCCATCGTCGACATATCTGCCGCCATGAATAACGCCAGGTCGGTATTCCTCTTCTTCGCGGCGACGTTGCTCCTGAGAAGGTCGAGCTTGACGTCATGCTTCGTCATCAACCAACGCCGACCACCTCGCGTCAGATTTATCCTCCCTCTTGGCGGCGTTGTTCTTGGCGTCAGCGATGCACTGCTCGATCAATGATTGTAGCCGTTCGGCAGCGGGTGTCGCGCCCCTCGCCGCCTTGGCTCTTTTGTTGCCAGTAGGGCGCCCTTCTGCCGCCGCCGGGGCAGGCGCGTCCGGCTTGTAGGTCTCCTTGGCCTTGGCGAGAGCGAGCCGGCACTCCCTCCACTTCTCGCACGACTCGATCCTGGAGAACGCGTGAAGGAACTTGAACTCTTGGTCACTGTTGTCATGGCGAAACATGTTTGAACATTCGAACCATCTGGATAGCCGAAGAACAAGTGTCGGCGAAGCACACAACGAAAGAACTAAGACGACTGGCATACGTGACCCTCGACGTTGGCGCCGCTTTCCGGGCGAACCGCGACCTCCTCTAGGATCCCATGCCACTTGTTGCAGGCTGCCTGGATGGTCACCCAATGGTTCACCATGCCCTTCACGTCGTGATCCATGTGGATGTTGGCGAAGTCAGGGTCGACCAACTTGCGCTCATCGAACGCCGTCTTGATCCTTCTCCGGTGCATGTCGGCGTTCTGATTTGAGCCGGTGATCGGGTCGATACTGATGTTCTTCCATGCGTCAGTGAGGCACTCGTCTTCCTTGGACGTCCACTTGACGCGAGGCTCGCCCGGTCTGGCATTGGACGCCCGCTTCTAATTTCTCCCGTTGGCCGCCCGGTCTGACGCGGTGCTCTGCTGGCTCCCCCGCCCTGCTTGTGGGCAGTGGCCGACCTGTTGAGGCAAAAGGTTCATCATCCCCGCGTGAGACGCCTCTCCCTGCTCCGCCGCCGCCGCATCCTTGGCCCTCTTCGTGATGAGCCTGTTCCGCCAATCGGCCGTGACCGCCTCCCGTCGCTCAATGTCTGCCTTCCACTGGGCGTTCGACAAGCCTGGTGGCCTTGCCATCGGCGCCCTCGGCTTCCTCTGCTTTGGCTGGCTAGTATCGGTGGCTAGGCGAGGGAGCGCATACTTCTTTGGTGGCATGGCGGCCGGATCTGATGAGGAGAATGGCGGGAGCGGCGGGGGAGAAGGGGGGAAGCACTAGGGAAATGGAGGGAAGGGGGTACGGCGGGAACAGACCGGTGTGTCGCCGACATGGCGGGTCCACGCACCTTTTCGCTTCAGGCGGTGCCCCTAGGCGCCCCCCGGTGCGCTGGGTTCGGCTTGGGTTCGTCGATTGTTATTTCGGCCCAAATCGGTGATAAACGACGATCTAGGGACGCGACTGGGCCAATTTTTCGCTGCCGACGCTAAAAAGGCACCGTGGGGGCCTGTTGGGGGCCGAGTGGAGATGCTCTTACATACATGGGCCGATGACACTTGCCAAAGGATGATCATGCACAAATCACCTTTCTTTTTTTGAGTAACCTGCACAAATCATCTGAGCTAGGCCTTTTCTTAGCCTAAGCGCCGGTCACCCAGCCCAGTTGCCGCGTAGGCGTCCGATTGGAGGAAGCACAACCATCAAATTTGAATCTGCCCTCCTCTGCAAAAGTCAACTCTCTCTCCCATGCACACGCGCTCAATGCTAGTTGCACGTCTCCGGTCATGGCGGCAGCACCCCTCCGCAGCGTGGAGCACCCGTCATTGCCCCCCTTTTGTCATCCGCTGATAGCAGACTTTGTCGCCGACGGTTGCAACTCCTTCCACCGGGGATGTCGCATTTGCGCCGGCCGGTTCCAGCAAAAAATACAGGTTTGCAGCGCCGCCAGGTTCCCCCTTATCACCGGTTGTAGCTTCTCCCGCTACCGGTTTGCAGCTCCAATGCAAGCCAGTTCCAGCAAAAATGGCTGCTGGTTCTAGCTTCCGCCATGGTCGTCGTTGTAGTAGGTTGCGACATAGTACCCCGCGTGCTCTTGCCACCCGTAACAAATTGGTCGGACAGTTCGAACAAAACGACCTGACGGTTCCAGCATTTTGTCGCCGAAATGGTCAGCTGGTTCCGGCAAAAAAGGATCATCAGCCGCAACTCTTCTCATCGTTGGTTCAGCACGCCACGTCAACGGATCCAGCTCCCTCGTGGCCGGTTGCAGCATGCCGTCTTGGCAGTTCCAGCATCCACACACGTTGGTTCCACCACGACTTGGTATCGGTTGTAGCACGGATCACAGCTCCGCTGGGCGCTGGTCATGCCCCACAATCCCCATGCTCGCAGCATGACGCATCCTCTTCCTGATTGTAGCTTCCCCACTACATAGCAGCTCCGCTGGGCGCCGGTCACGCCCCATCATCCCCATGCTCGCAGCATGACGCACCCTCTTCCTGATTGCAGCTTCCCCACTACATAGCAGCTTCGCCAACCGGCGACTGCAACTCTGTGGCCACCGGTTTGTAGCTCTTCGTTGGGTGTGGCATTGCATCAAGCTCGACCACACCCGCAGTTGTAGCTCCACCACCCCTGTTGTTCAAGATTCCTTCACCGTCGATTGAATCATGGCATGCCGTCGTGGGGGAAAGGATGAGAAGGAGGGAGTGGTCGAGACCTGTGCGCGCATAGCCACACCCGCAGGAGATGAGGAGAGAAAATTGGGGAACGGTGTGGGCGAGAGGTGGGGGAAAGGATAAGGGAGTGGAGGGGCAGTGTGTGGGCCATCAATGATGCACGTGGCAAGGGGGGCATTCGATCATCCGCGATCCAAGGAGACTGAGTAAATTGCACAGAAGTACCACAATTGAGGCATTGGAAGCAGATTGGTATCAAGTTTGGTAATTTTTACATGTCAGTACCAAGTCTGGGGCTATACGTTACAAAAAGGTCTAAATCGCGTATAAACGCATATTGACAGTGTATCTGACCGGCGGGGCCTGCCTGTCAGCTGCCGACGTGGCATTTTTTTGCAGAAACCCCCCCGCACCTCCTTTGTCCTCACGCGCCACGGCGCTCGATTTGGATCGAGGGGAGGAGCCCCTCAAGCCCCTCACGCCTGCTGCTGCGCCTTCTTCCTGGACGCCATCGGCGGCAAGGTGCTCACTCGCGTCGCCTGCGCGCCCGTCGCCTTCGTCGTCCTCGCCGCCGGGGTCACGCTGCTCGCCCGTCATCACATCTACCGCCCGCCCACCTCACCCACCTCGCCTCACCGTCGAGGACCCGACCCTCGCCCACCTCGCCCTTGCCGACGGAAACGCCACGGCCACTGCGCTCGCCTACAACGTCTCGCTCGCCGTCGCCCTACACAACCACAGGCTCAGGCGCGCCGAGCACACGGCGCCGCTCGACGCGGAGCTGCTCTTCGCCGGCGCGCGCTTCGCCCGCATCGCGCTGGCCGGCGCGGGGCCGTGGTCCAGGCGGGAAACACGGAGGCGTACCGCGCCGTGGCGGCGGCCGACAGGGCGGGCGTCGCGCTCGGGAGCGCAGGGGTGGCCGAGTTCGTCAGGGAGAGCACGACGGGACGCGCTCTGCCCGCTGGAGCTGCTGCAGCGGAGGGGGGAGAGGCAGCGGAGGGGGGGAGGCCGCGGCGGCGCGAGCAGAGGCCGCGGCGGCGCGAGCAGAGGCCGCGGCGGCGCGAGCAGGGGCAGCTCTGGCGCGAGCGAGGGCGGCGGTGATGCGAGAGGAGCTCGGGCTCGAGGGGATCCTCCCCTCGATCCAGACCGGGCGCCACCGTGCGGGGGGTTTTTGCAAAAAAAAAAATGCCACGTCGGCAGCTGACAAGCGGGCCCCGCCGGTCAGATACACTGTCAATACGCGTTTATACGCGATTTAGACCTTTTTTGTAACGTATAGCCCCAGACTTGATACTGACATGTAAAAATTACAAAACTTGGTACCAATCTGTTTTCAATGCCTCAATTGTGGTACTTCTGTACAATTTACTCAAGACTCATGACTCATGCGGTCGGTGAAGTTTCAGCCAGCCAGCCGATGGGAAACGTTTTCTTTTTTGGGGGGATATAAATATTTGGATGTCGTTCCCCAGGCGAGCGGAAGACCTTGACGAACCACTAGTTCGCGATTGGTTGCACAAACCCAGTGAACTAATTCATTCACTCTAGGACACCCACGACAAATGATCCTAATCAGCAAGGGCACCTCATTTCCACGCGCAGCTCACCTCTTTCAGCTCGCATGCCCCACCCTGTCAGCCAACCACGCAAAAACTTTTCCACCAGCATACCTAACAACCTTCTCGCCAACTAAGAACCCCTCTTTCCCTATTCTATCGCCACCAATTTGATTCCTCCTCCTCTTCTTTGCCCTTGCTCAACCAGTGAGTCGTCAGGCCAATAACTGTCATGAAAACTCAAGCATTGATGGATCCAATTACCATATCATCCAACTGAGGTGAGAATAACACCACCATCTATCTTCCCTCCTCAAAATTGCCAGCAGGATCTATCTAATCTTGCCATGGTCAATAATAGGTGTGATTTTGCCACTAGATTAGTAATACCAATGGTGGTAGATCAATTTTTTCAAAGTTGAAAGCATATACTTGCCATGTGTAATTGAATTTGGTGTCGTGTGGAAGTGAAAATTTGCTAAACTGAAATCGGGTTCTACTAGATGAAGTGGGCTTGTGTGATTTTCCTATAGAACTAATTGGTTTCCACTACAACACACATTTAATAGGCATAAAGACATGAATAAAAATGAAACAAATTTTAGAAAATTGAAAACATGAACTAAAGGTTAGAAAAAGGAAAATAACAAATTGCGTGATCGCAAAAAAAAAGATACTTGCCACAGTCACAACAATTTTTGTCATGCAAGCTATATAAAAGATGCCATCTGGGTGTCAGGGAAAATCTCATTGTGATGTAGTTGATGTTTAACAAAACTGTCATGCCAATATTAATAAAAATGCCATGGTAGTTGTAATAAAACTGCCACGGCGGTATTAATAAAACTGTCGTTGACATATCAATAGAAGTGTCATTGGCATATCAATATGCAAAAACTAGATTAAGAACCGTTGTGTGTGTTTAAATTACAAAATGCCATGCACCCGTCACATAAATTGCCATCCAAACTATGAATAAAAGTTCCACCCAAGTAATGCATATAAATGCCATGTTGAATATATATTAAATGCTATGTCCAAAAAATGACACAAGTTGCCATGATAACTCTACTACACTTCTGCAGGGCTAAAATTGTGTACGTAATGGAACTTGTTTTTGGCATAATATGCTCATGTGTGGTGACTGCCAACCCGTTAAAACATACTTTGATAAGTTGTGTAAAAAGGCATGCGGGGGGCCTAGTTCAATGAAGAAACAAAAGCCATGGATTAAGGAGGAAGCAGTCAACCATGGTTGAATACTACATGGACTGCAATGGATATAGAGGAAGTGACTTCAAGTTGCCCATTGCTACCCCTAATACAAGAATACTCAACCGAAGGTACAAAAAATATAAAGTTTTCTTATTGGTTGTTAAAAACCATGCATAAAAATGTCAAATTTAGGTACTGAACAGAAAAGAGAATCCTAACCTTTTATACATAAGGTCTGATGAGCTGCAACAATTGGTATGTGGAATGTCGAGCGATCAACCGCTTACACAGGCGAGAACTTGCACATTGAGATAAAAATGAAAAAAATAGCGACAAATAAAATAGTTGTTGCAAGAACAATGTTACATTTGCCATGTAGAAAACAAACTTTTGAAGACAATGATATCCATCCCATGTATGTGTAAAATGCCAACCATACAATTTTTTCCATGAGTTACCAATAAAATACTCCTACTTCATGACACGTGTTGATTTTACGATAAAAAATAAAGTAAAATAAAGAAGTGAGATGCAAGATTGAATCTCCTTCAAAAGAAAGTAAAACTTGTAGTGAGTTTTTTGCCATGGTTGTTTTGCTTAAACTGCCATGCTATCCTGTCAATAGTTGCCATACTGAACTATAATTTCCATGTAACATTTGATAAAAATGAAAAAAATTCATAAACACAGTAAGGACACTAGCTAGTTTTCCAAGATTGTGGTGCTTAAACTGGGATGCTATCATGCTAATAGTTGTGGTGCGGTGTGAGCTATAATTTCCATGTGACACACTGAGAAAATGAATGTACATAAAATAGTAAGGACACTAGGTTTTGTCAAGGTTGTCGTGCTTAAAGTACCATATAGTGATCAATAAAGTTGCCATTTTAAGGGATTGTAAAAAGGGAACTTCAAAAATTGATATGCTGTTAATAATTTAAATAGAAAATATCAGTACTAACCAGAAGTTGAAAGCACAACACTCGTAGGTTCCAGCAAGAGTTGAAGAGGGCTACATCATATGATGGCCATGGTCAATGAACATACTTTCAAGCTGAACACAAATAGGATAGAATCAGACTCCAAGGTAGAGGATCCCGACAAAGGTAGGGACTACAAAGTAAAGGCTGATATTGCACAATGGTGGTAATTCTGTCACTTCTGCAAATTTGAGCAAGACATCATCGTATGTTGTCACATACTAAAGGTGATGGTCTTGTAAGATGTGAGGGAGGTGTCATCACAATACATACGTAAGAGATGGACTTGGGATGTTGAAGAGGCACTTGAACCGCATGTTGGGGAACGTAGTAATTTCAAAAAAAATCCTACGCACACGCAAGATCATGGTGATGCATAGCAACGAGAGGGGAGAGTGTTGTCCACATACCCTCGTAGACCGAAAGCGGAAGCGTTATAATAACGCGGTTGATGTAGTCGTACGTCTTCACGGTTCGACCGATCAAGTACCGAACGCACGGCACCTCCGAGTTCTGCACACGTTTAGCCCGATGACGTCTCTCGAACTCCGATCCAGTCGAGTGTTGAGGGAGAGTTTCGTCAGCACGACGGCGTGGTGACGACGTTGATGTTCTACCGACGCAGGGCTTTGCCTAAGCACCACTACAGTATTATCGAGGTGGATTATGGTGGAGGGGGGCACCGCACACGGCTAAAAGATTAATGACCAATTGTTGTGTCTACGGGGTGCCCCCTGCCCCCGTATATAAAGGAGCAAGGGGGAGAGGCGGCCAAGGGGAGGAGGCGCGCCCAAGGGGGGCAATCCTACTCCAAGTAGGATTCCCCCCTCTTTCCTAGTCCAAGTAGGAGAGGGGAAGGAAGGGAAGGAGAAGGAGAAGGAAGAAGAGGGAGGAAAAGAAGGAAGGGGGGCCGGCCCCCTAGTCCAATTCGGTTTGGGCTAGGGGGGTCGCGCGCCCTGCCTCCTCTCTTCCACCACTTGGCCCATGAGGCCCATTGCTTCTTCCTCGTATTCCCGTAACTCCCCGGTACCCCCGAAAATACCCGAATCACTCGGAACCTTTCCGATGTCCGAATATAATCGTCCAATATATCGATCTTTACGTCTCGACCATTTCGAGACTCCTCGTCATGTCCCGGATCTCATCCGGGACTTCGAACTCCTTCGGTACATCAAAACTCATAAACTCATAATATAACTGTCATCGAAACTTTAAGCGTGCGGACCCTACGGGTTCGAGAACTGTGTAGACATGACCGAGACACGTCTCCGGTCAATAGCCAATAGCAGAACCTGGATGCTCATATTGGCTCCCACGTATTCTACGAAGATCTTTATCGGTCAGACCGCATAACAACATACGTTGTTCCCTTTGTCATCGGTATGTTACTTGCCCGAGATTCGATCGTCGGTATCTCAATCCTAGTTCAATCTCGTTACCAGCAAGTCTCTTTACTCGTTCTGTAATACATCATCTCGCAACTAACTCATTAGTCACAATGCTTGCAAGGCTTGAGTGATGTGTATCACCGAGAGGGCCCAGAGATACCTCTCCGACAATCGGAGTGACAAATCCTAATCTCAAAATACGCCAACCCAACATGTACCTTTGGAGACACCTGTAGAGCTCCTTTATAATCACCCAGTTACGTTGTGACGTTTGGTAGCACACAAAGTGTTCCTCCGGTAAACGGGAGTTGCATAATCTCATAGTCATAGGAACATATATAAGTCATGAAGAAAGCAATGGCAACATACTAAACGATCGGGTGCTAAGCTAATGGAATGGGTCATGTCAATCACATCATTCTCCTAATGATGTGATCCCGTTAATCAAATGACAACTCATGTCTATGGTTAGGAAACATAACCATCTTTGATCAACGAGTTAGTCAAGTAGAGGCATACTAGTGACACTCTGTTTGTCTATGTATTCGCACATGTATCATGTTCCCGGTTAATACAATTCTAGCATGAATAATAAACATTTATCATGAAATAAGGAAATAAATAATAACTTTGTTATTGCCTCTAGGGCATATTTCCTTCACCGCATGGCACACAGGACCTCTAACCCATGCAATAGGCATGCCAGCAAGATCCATGAGTATAGTGAGGAATGTGAAAATGAAGAAAAACTTTATTGAGATAGCAGATGAAGCATGCAACTGCTATGAAATGAGTAGGCTACTGGATAGGAAAACAAAAGGGTTGTATAGAGAGATGAAGATTACCAAGAATAGAAAAGACGAGGATGCGCTACACAAGTTCCTGAGAAGAAGTAGTACCATAGGTACATGTATAGACCCTTCTAAATAAAACTTGGACTTGGGGTCAGGTGCGTCTACAACACACATCAGGACCCCTCCCCCACATCAAACACAAAAGGGAGCCCAAAGAACATAGATACAAGTCCCAACTGAACATCCATGCATAACACAAGAAGAAGACCAAGAAGAGTGCCCACGAGGTGTGAAAAGGGGACATCATGGGCTACGCAAGAAGATGGACAAAAGAACTGAGCATCTCGACAGCCAATGTTGTAATCTCTCCTCCTAGATGTGTTTTTGATGTTCAATACAATAGCTACATGAGCTGCCCTACATGATTGTAGTTTATCATATGAGTGGTGGCGATGTAGATCATGTGATGGATTAACTATATATGTTCATATTTGTTTGTGTTTCATGTTTGATATATAGGTGCATAATTCTTCTCGGTTGCTTGTCTTGTCTTGGCCAATTAAGATCGGTAGCCAATAGTGAAAGAGGTTTGAGTTGGGTTCAAGTCCTGTAAATAGTCTACCATGGTGACAAAAAATGGAAAAGGCTTGTTTGTATTATTGCCACTACGAGTTAAAGGTTAACAGAGGACTAATAATCCCCTAACTGTAACAGTATGTCGTCGTTCTAAATGCAATTAATCGTGCTTTAGACTTAATGTCCAGATGATCCAGAGTGTTCCAGTCTTCAGTATTATGAATGTACTGCATATTTATATTCCCACAACGTTTACTTATCTTGCACGAACATGAGTATTCCGTATTGTACTTTATACACATGAGAAAGTCACCTAGAATAATTTGATCCATTGGAGAGCTACTACATAAGAACCCTAGTCAAACTTTCACCATAAGAATCACCTTCCGACAACATTTTAAATGTTGTTTTATTTTCAGTTCGGTTTTAGTCCAAAAATACCAAAAATGTTTATCATGCATTATCTTTTAATAGTCTTGCTCAAGTAGCAAACCTAGCAGGGATTGACACACTTGTTAGAATTACTAGGGACACAAGTGGTTATTTCTTGTGTTGCAGGGTCCAAGAAGGAGAGGTGTGAGCGTGCAACACCACCATTGCCTCCCAACCGTGCATGAGCATCAGTTGGTGCATCTGTGTTAATTTTAACCCATCCAAGATCTTGTGGCCGCCAACACTGTCCAACATGGGTTATTGTGACGATCTTTCAGTAACTCAAGAAATGTCGGGTCATCCCTTGCCCACTTGATAGCATGTACTAGGTCATGGCCTTCCTCATCATGAGTCCAACAAATTCTATGAGGTCCATGTAGCATATACAGTCGTGATAATCGCATTAATCTGTTTGGCTTGTCCGTAACGTGTTGTGACACGCCACAACTGTATGTGTATGGACATGGCCATGAAAATATATGCGCCTATCAATTTGGCTTGTCCATAACGTGCCATGACACATGAAAACTATATCTCAGGATGCCCGACGATTTTTTTCAAGGATACGTCAAGCAGACGTATCGCGATCATAGATCGAAGATGCCAAGATGGCGGGTTTTTACAACGTTACAACACAACCCACGGCTGCACAAGCCCGAGACCGCATGCTAACTACTCGCTACCACTCAACCGATCTAACCTAGTTGGGAGTGATCTTGCCTCCCTCAGCAAGGCCGCAACCCTCCAGTTTTGTCCCTCCGCCTCGATCTGCCGGAGGACCGTGCTGACAGATGGGGAAGCTTCGTTGAACACGATGTCGTTCCTATGTTTCCACAGTGTCCAAGCCACAAAAGTGATCACTGTCCATGTTTCCTTCCTCTTGGTCTTCTCGATGTTAAGGGAAGTCCACCATCGAACGAGCTCGGCCTCCAGCTCCGGAGTTCAGTGAGGCTTTCCCCAGTTGCCCATAATGTCGGACCATATTTCTCGAGCGAGAACACATCCAAGGAGCAGGTAATCGATCGTTTCTAGCTCCTGATCGCAGAACGGGCATGCCGCCGGACGTGGCCCGACGATGCAGATAGATTGGCAAATCAAATTAGTGACGCCAAAAAATTGGACGCACTATACTGAAAGACGTATCCAACACCTCCTCAAAGACGCCTACTTGGTTGGCATGTTGATGTTTGGTTATGCGCGCCATATTGTTTGACAATTTATTCTTCTGACATAACCCGACTAAATATTTGATGCGCCAGGTGCGTCGCGACTAACGATATGACGTTTTCTATGGGTATCAGGTAGGAAAGGAGAGGAACAGCCGTGGAAAGCAGAAAGTCAAACACACCTAACCATTGCTGGGCGTAACATGTAAATGATCTACCGAACTGTTTAGCACAGCTAGGAGGTTTTAAAATACGGATAAGTGTGCGTACCATGCATTAAAGAGTGCAGCTAGGAGGTGCAGCCGTGCAAAGACCAGTAAGTTTTCCTAGAAGCTAGTGGTGGGCTTCAGTTCTAAAGAGGGCGATTTAGGAGGATAAATATTGTATATCCTCTCATTCATAAAAAAGAGTATATCCTTCCGGAAGATGGCAAAAGCAGCTGCCGGCTTCCCTTCTCCCACAGTCAGTACTCATTGCCATGGAAGATTTTATTTTTGAGGGGAGGCTCTGGGTACGCGTAGTGTTTATTCCCATTCTTATATGGGCCGCACGTACGCGCACACATGTGCTGTCTCACTTGACCGCTGGTAGCTTCTGCTGGTGGTGGTTTAGAGATTCCTGTTCGTTCCGCGCTGTACGTTGATCGATCTCAAACACCGGTTCGGTTGGGGCACTGACTCGGATGGAGATCTATCTATCTATCGACCTCTGCTGCATCACCGGGCGATCCGTTGCTTGGGTTTGGCCATTGGGTTGCAATTTCCAAGAGGGAGTACGTTCAACAGTCGAGGAATCTTCTCGATCTTGCTTTGCTTTCAGCATGCGATGCACTGTGGTGTGGGTTGGGTCATGCATATGCGTATGCATATGCGTGGTTGGGTTAGATAGCTGAGTTGGTTGGGTTGATTAGATGGAAGGCAAGCCATGTGTGCGGTAGGGCCGCCGCCTCGTGCTGTACCTCAGGAAAAGCCATGTAGGTGGCCCACGCATGGTGGAAGAGAGAGAGAGGGTGCCTCCAAAAGTTGCTCACAATTATTTCGGGAGAGACAGTTTTGTTTCACACAGGTGTCACGGCATGGCAACTTTATGTGATGTAAGAGCAACTCCCACCCAGCGACCCATTTCGTCTGCGCGCGTCCGCTTAGGTTATGGCGGACAGAAAAGTCGGCCCAACACGCAGACTCAAACAGACGTGCATCGGCTTTTTGACCGTCCGCCGACCCATTCCCGGCCGATTTTTTAGCCTGATTTGCGTCGGCGCGGACATGAGACAGACGCGCGCGCCGCGCGTCAACTACTCCTCCTGGCGCGCCAGTCGGTGGCAAAACCTTCACCATTTCCCTCCACTTTCCCAAAAATCCCCCGTTCGCGCACGCTCCCGCCCGCTCGCCATGGACGACGCTCTCGGTGCCGCCGCCGGCCTCGCCTCCCTCGCCTCGTTCGGCATCACCCCCGCCCCCTCCGGCAAAGGCAAGCCCCCCCTCCCCCGCGCAAGACCGCCACCGCACCCAAGAAGAAGAAGCAGCTGACGCCGGAGGAGCGGGCCGTGGAGTCAGGGAAGAGGAAGGGACGAAGGCACGCGGCGGACACAAGGGACGAAGCAACGGCCGTCGCCGCGCAGCAGGAGGACACCAACGCCCGCATTGCGACGGCAACGATGGATGCGCTTGAAGAAAATATGCCCTAGAGGCAATAATAAAGTTGTTATTTTATATTTCCTTATTCATGATAAAGGTTTATTATTCATGCTAGAATTGTATTGATCGGAAACCTAAATACATGTGTGGATACATAAACAAATATCGTGTCCCTAGTGAGCCTCTACTAGACTAGCTCGTTGATCAAAGATGGTTAAGGTTTCCTAACCCTAGACATGTGTTGTCATTCGATAACGGGATCACATCATTAGGAGAATGATGTGATGGACAAGACTCGTCCGTTAGCTTAGCATTATGATTGTTTAGTTTTGTTGCTATTGTTTTCTTCCTGTCAAATACATATTCCTTTGACTATGAGATTATGCAACTCCCGATACCAGAGGAATGCCTTGTGTGCTATCAAACATCACAATGTAATTAGGTGATTATAAAGGTGCTCTACAGGTATCTCCGAAGGTGTTTGTTGAGTTGGCATAGATCGAGATTAGGATTTGTCACTCCGAGTATCAGAGAGGTATCTCTGGGCCCTCACGGTAATACACATCATAAGCTTGCAAGCAAACGCCTAAGAAGTTAGTCACGAGGTGATGTATTACGGAACGAGTAAAGAGACTTGCCGGCAACGATATTGAACTAGGTATGAAGATACCGACGATTGAATCTCGGGCAAGTAACATACCGACAGACAAAGGGAATAAAGTATGTTGTCATAACGATACAATCGATAAAGATCTTCGTAGAATATGTAGGAGCCAATATGGGCATCCAGGTTCCGCTATTGGTTATTGACTGAAGAGGTGTCTCGGTCATGTCTACATAGGTCTCGAATCCGTAGGGTCCGTACGCTTAACGTTCGTTTATGATATAGTATTATATGAGTTATGTGATTTGGTGAAAGAATGTTGTTCGGAGTCCCGGATGAGATCACGGACATGACTAGGAGTCTCGAAATGGTTGAGATGTAAAGATTGATATGTAGGACGATGGTATTCGGACACCGGAAGCGTTCCGGAGGATATTTGCTATTTATGGGAGTACCGGAGGGGTTACCAGACACCCCCGGGAGAATATATGGGCCATAAGTGGGGAGCACGCGAGCCCACAAGGGGTGGCGCACCCCCCTATGGCAGGATGCCGATTGGGAGAAGGAAAAGAGGGGGTTCGTCCCCCTTCCCTTTTCTCTCCGATGTTTTATGGAAGGGGGGCGCCACTTGGGGCAACCCCAAGTAGGATTCAGATCCTACTTGGGGCGCACCCTGGCTGCCTCCCCTCTCCCTCCCACCTATATATATGTGGGGGCGCCCCTAGCACACCCCTAGACAATTGCCTAGCCGTGTGCAGCGCCCCCTCCATCGTTTGCACCCTCAGTCATATTTTCGTAGTGCTTAGGCGAAGCCCTGCGAGGATCACTTCACCATCACAGTCACCACGCCGTCGTGCTGACGGAACTCATCTACTACCTCGACGTCTTGCTAGATCAAGAAGGTGAGGGACGTCACCGAGCTGAACGTGTGCAGAACGCGGAGGTGCCGTGCATTCGGTACTTGATTGGTTGAAGCGCGAAGAAGTTCGACTACATCAACCGCGTTGTTTAACGCTTCCGCTTACGGTCTACGAGGGTACCTAGACACACTCTCCCCCTCGTTTCTATGCATCTCCATGGATATATCTTTGTGTGTGCATAGAATTTTTTTTGTTTTCCATGCAACGTTTCCCAACAACCCTGATCTACCTAGGGTTAAACCCTGACCAGCACGGGCTCGACAACGCCGTTGTGGTCGCTGTCAGCACCGGCTCGTCCGTGTTTCCTCGGATGGTGCTGTCGGAGTCCGGCCGCTGGCAAGTGCGCCACCATGAACTGTGTGGTGTTGTTTTGGAGATGGCATTGTATGCCGGCCGTTGGCATGGTGCCAGCATGAACTTTGGGCGACGACATGGCCGCTGGCATGATCTACGGCCGCGGGCCTTTTCAAATTTGTGCGCGGACTAGGATTGGGTCGCGGGCGTTGGGCGCACTATGGACCCAAATGATAAATAGGGCGGATGCCGAGCGGGCGGCCGACCTAAACGGACAAAGCGTTGTCCATTTGAGTCGGCGCGTTGGAGTTGCTCTAAGGGCATCTCAAACACGGACCCTCATCCGTGCGGACCGTGTTCGGATGGTGGACCGTGTCCGGACAGCATAAGTATGACGCCCCCGATTCAATCGTACACTAATCATGCACACAAATGTGTACGATCAAGATCAGGGACTCACGGGAAGATATCACAACACAACTCTACAAATAAAATAAGTCATACAAGCATCATAATACAAGCCAGGGGCCTCGAGGGCTCGAGTATAAGTGCTCGATCATAGACGAGTCAGCGGAAGCAACAATATCTGAGTACAGACATAAGTTAAACAAGGTTGCCATAAGATGGCTAGCACAAACAGGGATACAGATCGAACGAGGCGCAGGCCTCCTGCCTGGGATCCTCCTAACTACTCCTGGTCGTCAGCGGGCTGCACGTAGTAGTAGGCACCTCCAGTGTAGTAGGAGTCATCGTCGACGGTGGCGTCTGGCTCCTGGGCTCCGGCATCTGGTTGCGACAACCAGGTAGAAGGGAAAGGGGAAAAGAGGGAGAAAAGCAACCGTGAGTACTCATCCAAAGTACTCACAAGCAAGGAACTACACTACATATGCATGGGTATATTTGTAAAGGGCCATATCAGTGGACTGAACTGCAGAATGCCAGAATAAGAGGGGGATATCTAATCCTGTTGAAGACTACGCTTCTGGCAGCCTCCGTCTTGTAGCATGTAGAAGAGAGTAGACTGAAGTCCTCCAAGTAGCATCGCATAGCATAATCCTACCCGGCGATCCCCTCCTCGATGCCCTGTTAGAGAGCGACCACCGGGTTGTATCTGGCACTTGGAAGGCTGTGTTTTATTAAGCATCCGGTTCTAGTTGTCATAAGGTCAAGGTACAACTCCGGGTCGTCCTTTTACCGAGGGACACGGCTATTCGAATAGATTAACTTCCCTGCAGGGGTGCACCACATAACCCAACACGCTTGATCCCATTTGGCCGGACACACTTTTCTGGGTCATGCCCGGCCGCGGAAGATCAACACGTCGCAGCCCCACCTAGGCACAACAGAGCGGTCAGCACGCCGGTCTAATCCTAAGCGCACAGGGGTCTGGGCCCATCGCCCATAGCACACCTGCACGTTGCGTACGCGGCCGGAGAGCAGACCTAGCAACCTCCATTACAAAGGAAGTCACATTACACGGTCCAACCCGGCGCGCGCCACTCAGTCGCTGACGTCACGAAGGCTTCGGCTGATACCACGACGTCGAGTGCCCATATCTTTACCACGTAGTTGGTTAGTGCGTATAGACCAAATGGCCAGACTCAGATCAAATACCAATATCTCGTTAAGCGTGTTATTTTGAAGTAACCGCGAACGCCGACAGGGCCAGGCCCACCTCTCACCCAGGTAGTCCCAACCTGCCCTATCGCTCCACCACAAAGATCCACCTAGAGGGCCGTCGGGACAAAGGTCCTTTCAGCCCCCAATCCGTGAATCACTCGTGGGTACTCCTCGAGCCGACCCGACTTTAGTCACCACATGTATCATGTATAAAGTAAGTATATACCCGTGATCACCTCCAGAGTGATCACGGCCCGATAGTATAGCACAGCAGACGGACAAGAATGTAGGGCCACTGATGGAAGACTAGCATCCTATACTAAGCATGTAGGATTGCAGGTAAAGGTAACAACAGTAGTAGCAAGGACAGGCTATGCATCAGAATAGGATTAACCGAAAGCAGTAACATGCTACACTACTCTAATGCAAGCAGTATAGAGAAGAGTAGGCGATATCTGGTGATCAGGGGGGGGGGCTTGCCTGGTTGCTCTGGCAAGAGAGAGGGGTCGTCAACTCCGTAGTCGTACTGGGTAGCAGCGACGTCGGTCTCGGTGTCTAGCGAGAGAAGAGGGGGAAGAAACAATAAATATTTAAGCAAACAGATGCATAGTGATGCATGACATGACAAGTATCGGTGCTAGGGATGCCCTAACGCGGTATGAGGTGATATCGGTGAAGGGGGGAAACATCCGGGAAAGTATCCCCGGTGTTTCGCGTTTTCGGGCAGAGGAGCCGGAGGTGAAATGTTGCAGGTTTGCTATGCTAGGGACGTGTGGCGGGCGAACGGGCTGCGTAACCGGATTCGTCTCGTCGTTCTGAGCAACTTTCACGTACAAAGTTTTCCATCCGAGCTACGGTTTATTTTATATTAATTTTTCAAGTTTTAGTTCATTTTCTAAATTACTGGAATTAAATTAATTCGAATTAAACACTAAAAGCTATGGGTACACAGAAGTGTACCCAGAGATGTGCATGTGCGGCTAAAAGCTATGGGAACACAGAAGTGTACCCAGAGATGCGCATGTGCGGCTGACAAGGGAGGGCCAGTTGACTCGGTCAACTGCCCAGTCAGCAGAGGCTGACAGGTGGGGCTAGGGGGCTGAGTGAGCAGCCCAATCAGCAGTCAACAATTTGACTGTTGACCGGTCAAACCTGACCAGTAGGTCCCACCGTCAGTGACTGTTATATAAAAAACATGTTTAATTAATCTGGTTAATTAGCTAGGGGCCCACTTGTCATTCCCTGTTAGCTTAATTATATTAGTTAGTTACTTTAATTAATTAAGTGGGCCCATAGGTCAGTGTCACCAGGGTGGATTAGGGAGGTTAGCTTAGGGCTAACCACCGTGGTTAGCGTCAGGACCCACAGGGAGTGGCCCAGCGGGCAAAATAGCGCACGCGCCGGCGATGAGGCCCGACGCGGTGGTGGTGGCCGGAATAAGGCCTCCGGCGACCATTTGGACGGCGGAGCGGCTCGTTCGAACCGGAGGAGCAGCACACGTGCAACGGCGGCATCGCTCCGAGCAGGGGTGGGCTATAGCGGCGACGGCGTGCAGCGGTGGTCGGAGCTGGCGGGCACGGCGGGACATGCGTGCGAAGGCCGTGGCCAGGGGGTGCGGGGTAGGCGCGTGCGGTGTGCACACGGACGGAGCGGCGCGCGGCCTGGGCGCGGCCCGGCCGCGGGGAGCGTGCGCGTGCGAGTAGAGGAGGTCGGAGCGTCGCGAACTACGCCGGCGACAGAGGGAAAGGGGAGAGGAGGGGGGTCCTCACGGCAGTTCGTAGGGTCAGGGACAGCGGGGCGTGAGGAGGAAGATGGGGACGACGTCGGCGGAGAGGACGGCGAGGAGGCGACGAGGTCGCCGAGGCGGAGTCGTTCCGGGCGGCGACGGCGGGGCCTTCGGGCGGGCGATGCGCGAGGGAGAAGTTGGGGCGAGGAGGAGGTCTAGTGACGGGGCGGGGTGGCATCGGGGACGGGCGCCGACGTCGCGGCGCGAGGCGCAGTCGTCGGGGAGGCGCGAGGCGTGGTCGTCGGGGGCGCGAGGCGTGGTCGTCGGGGTGGATCCACGATCCAGATCGAGGGGGAGTGGGAGGAGTGAGGGGGGTTGCGGGGTAGCGGTTTTAGGGTTTCGAGGGGCAAGGGGGCCATATAGGCCAGGGGAGGTGTGGGTCGGCTGGGCCGGCCTGGTCGGCTGAGCCGACTGGGCGAAGAGGCCCAGTGGGGGAAAGGGGGCCTTTTGTTTTTATTTATTTGTTTGTTTTTGTTTACAGTTTTGCCTTTTTTCTTTTATTTAATCCTCTTTTCTTTTTTATTAAATTTAGCTTTTATAGAATACAAAAGTTGTACCTAAAAGAGCATTAAGAACTATGCCTCTACCACAATTAGCTTCAAACTGAAACAAAATAGTTTGTAACGGTTTTATTATTTTAATCTCATTTAAATAATTGTTTTTGCCACTATTTAAATCATTTTAGAGTATTTAAGCATCTTAATAAAATGTGGTTTCTCCGTCATAATTACCTAAGCAATATTTGGTTCACTCCGAGCATTTTAGTTTTAACGTTTGAAAACTTTTATTGTTTGCCTTTGTTTTAAATTTGAAATTCGGACTAGGTTTCGAACTAACGCGAGTTTATCCACAGTAACCAAGGTGGCGTGGCATCATTAGCGGGGATCACTATAGCTTAATTATCCGGGCGTCACAATTCTCCTCCACTACAAGAAATCTCGTCCCGAGATTTAAGAGGGGAGTAAGGGGGAAAGTTCTGGTTATGATATGCTAACGGATCTTCTCGAAGAAGTTAATCCCTTTCGTTGATGTCTTCAATTCTTTAGTCCAATGCATCATGATAAACTTGTCATCATTTCTTCGGGAACTCCATCATACTTACGAAAGGTTAAGAGGCAGCTCAGCTACGTCAGAATGCTTTTGAGGGAAACAATCTGGGGTTAACCCATGAATGAGTATAAGATTATCTCTCGAGTTGAACATATGAAATACATCGAGAGTAAGATACGAAGGTACAATAAGAGGTTCCAAGCGGATAGATAGTTGCTCGAAGTCTGAACCAGACTGAGAAAGGGGTTCAGAGTAGCGAGAGTAAGTATTGCGTCTGATACCAGAATAGAGCACTAGGAAGGTGGCCCATGAATTAAATACGAAGCCAAGCATGGAGAATAACCATTAGAAACAGGGTAGTACAGGAGAGTCCGGTTTCGATCCTGTGAAACTGTGGGTTATGGGCCCACCATGTGGTTAAAAGTAGGAAGGGCGGAGACGTCTTGCGTGATCATGCAAGCAAGGCATGTCAGGGGGTAGCCTGTCGATTATATCGGTAACAACGTCGATACCAAGGGCGAGGGACAAAGAGAACCATCTTCCTGCTCGTTGAACGAGGCGGAATAATAGGCAAAGTTCCCGCCCATCGGTGGCTACCGGAATGTCATCAACAGTGGAAACAGGGTATTACTGATAGAGTTGTACACCGAGGTGTTTACATAAGCAGGAGAATAATACTGCTTAGATTATATAGACCTCATGAAAGGTTAAACCAACCAATGGAAAGGAAACAAGATTATCAGATTAAACAGAACAATGGAAAGGGAAATGTGTTTAAACACATATTTCAAGGGTATATCCTTCCCAAGGACAAGCAGAGCATGATATCCATGACAGGATATAATGTAGAAAACTCTTTAGGTAGGGGAGAGAAATTTCATGACATTACCCATACAGCGGTGTTTGGATAATTTAGCAGGAAACATTTAGCATTGGCTTCAAATGTTCTTGTTGAAAATCGGAGTACCATAGACATGCTTCGAGATAGCATTGACATGGTCATCAGGTGAAGATCAGACTTTGGAAACAGGAAGGATCCATCAGGAACAACTTGTAGAGTAAGTCTTACAATTTCCTCATGGAAGAATGGATAACCTTGCTAATAAGGAAACTATAACAGCATGTCATCCGGCCAGGTGTGCTGGACATGCCATCACCTTACCGGGTCATAAAAGACCAGTGTTATAACTCTTGGAAAAATGTTCCAACCATCATATCTGACCGAGATTCAGATCTGATCGGTGTTAGGATACCTCGGACTCAGGATGCTTGAGAGGGAAAGGTGCAAAACAAATTGACGAGACAACATTGTAAGATTCTCGGGAAATCTACTACGGAAGCGAGTTCCGAAATAGGAGCTCATCATTAAACCAAGGAGAGATGAGGAGGTGGCTGATGGATTCAGCAACATTTCATCAAGATTTCCAAACAGATGGATTTCCACAATTATGTGAACAAGCAGATAACATTAGTCATATCAAATGATATAACGATGTATGCTCGAGGAAAGACATACACAATTAAACATTGGTTGAAAGGTGCACCCGAAATATGAGCTGGGTTGCACGATCAATGTTAGAATGGTGACTTGACGATTAGAATGAAACTCGGCCATTCACTTCAAAGCAATAGGGTTGCTAGAAGTTTTGAATTCACACATCATAGTTCAATATTCGGCATTCCGGTTAGAAACAACACGGGTACCAAGAAAGAATGGTGAGGGTGAGAAGTATCACCATACCAAGAATTCTTAAGAGGTGGTGAAATTCTCACAACATTCTTGCTATATAAGATGGTATTACTTCAAGGTAGGACATAAGACAAGCTGGATAGCCAGGAACTCAAGGTACAGCCACAACACGAACAAGTTTGTGTTGGAAAGAAGGCAAGGAAGTAGTCGATGACAACACAAATCATCGAGGGGCAAGGATGGTAATTCTCATCATGAATTTGATTGATATTCTGGAAGAGCTCAGAATGTTGATAATGATCATGACACATTTGTCGAGAGATTACCTGAAGATGTAATCGATCAGCGATGACATCAAGTCAAAGGAATGATGAAGCAAGATGTTATTGGAACCATGGGTATGACACAAACTCAAAACCGAGCTTGTTGTCCGAGGTGGAATGATAAGACAAGGAAATCAACTTAAGCTTATCTCAGCGTAAAAAAAATTGTGTACCGAGAAGAAGGACCAGGTAGCACAGTTAAGATTTAGCACAATAATGATATAGCCGACAAGGCTAGGAATGACATGATCGGGTAAAAACTCGTAAGTAAAGAATATTAGTAAGTGTCTTTGAGTGTTTAAAAACTCGGAGCCCGTGAAAAATTGGAATCAGTGAGAATGTAGCACTTGATGGAGAACTCATAAGAAGTTATGCAGTTCCATGATAATCTCGAGATACCAGGGGGGTAATACTCGACGACAGATCAAAGTAGAGGTTGGACTAGGGTAATGCTCTGCAGAAGACAAGTGCTTAAACTTGCACGAGGAATGGTATTTAAAGGAGAACATGGTCGGAATCCACGATCATAAAGGATCGAACCACGGATACAAGATGAACTTATAACAAGGGGGTAATTATTTTTACGAGCAGCTTCCATGATAAGTTATACATCGTGTCCATGGGCATGAACACAAGGTTCAAGGTTGACTCCTACTTCTTCAATGTATAACCTTCCATTCACTTCTCGCTTTGATAAAGGCATTAGTGTTGAAATTTTTACCTGGTGAACTACCTGATGAGTATGACTCATGAAAACTTCCGAGTTCACACATATAAAGGAAGGCATAGGTTCAACCCGTTAGGGTATCATGGAAACCTATAGCACAAGCTTCAATAGTAAATATCACCAGCTCGGAAGCAGAGCATGGTTGGCCAAGCAGATGATACATTTTACCAAGGGCATTATGTATCAGGTAAAGAACTCACAAGAATTTTGGTTGTGAAGGACATTGTCGGATAATAACCCGGCAATGGGTACGGCGGTCCACAACGGGGCTGATGTGAGTATCGGTACTCAACCAGAGGAAGAAGAATGCACGGGCATCATATTATAGAACATCTGAATAATTCGATGCTTAGATAACAAATGAATTATGATTTCCAAAACAAAGGATTAGAAGCAGATGCTCTGATCAGGGATGGATAAGTTGGATAGACCAGAGGCACAATTGGCGACAAATAGTTTGCTCGAGAACCAGCTCATGTTCAAAATGACGTCTAAGTCGGAAGGATGAATTCTAGGATCTGATTGAGGATTGCGAGCATTCGCAACATATCGAATCAAGTGACCCGAAATGATAGTGGCAGAGGATATCAACGAAGATTACTAGAAGTATGGAATTAACCATAATGCAGGAAGGCCAGTAAATCAAGAGCAATGGGCTGCTGAGGATTTTCAGAAAATCGAATGGTATTTCGAGGACTTATGTTAGGTTCAACCCATTAGGGTATCATGGAAACCTATAGCACAAGCTTCAATAGTAAATATCACCAGCTCGAAAGCAGAGCATGGTTGGCCAAGCAGATGATACATTTTACCAAGGGCATTATGTATCAGGTAAAGAACTCACAAGAATTTTGGTTGTGAAGGACATTGTCGGATAATAACCCGGCAATGGGTACGGCGGTCCACAACGGGGCTGATGTGAGTATCGGTACTCAACCAGAGGAAGAAGAATGCACGGGCATCATATTATAGAACATCTGAATAATTCGATGCTTAGATAACAAATGAATTATGATTTCCAAAACAAAGGATTAGAAGCAGATGCTCTGATCAGGGATGGATAAGTTGGATAGACCAGAGGCACAATTGGCGACAAATAGTTTGCTCGAGAACCAGCTCATGTTCAAAATGACGTCTAAGTCGGAAGGATGAATTCTAGGATCTGATTGAGGATTGCGAGCATTCGCAACATATCGAATCAAGTGACCCGAAATGATAGTGGCAGAGGATATCAACGAAGATTACTAGAAGTATGGAATTAACCATAATGCAGGAAGGCCAGTAAATCAAGAGCAATGGGCTGCTGAGGATTTTCAGAAAATCGAATGGTATTTCGAGGACTTATGTTAAACACATGAACGGCTAGGGATGAGAGGATACTTGACAAGTGCGACGAATTATCCGTAGGGGTATTTATGTGGCTAGTAACTGCAAGGCAGTTGGCACAAAGTATTCTCGGAATATCCGAAGTATTTCAGGGTCTCTTGTAATAACAAGAACAATTGGAAGTGAAGTTATGGACAAAAAGTGTATGTAGTTATCCATAAGGGTTTATCGATGGTCGGGAATAGCAAAAGCGATGTCATAAAGTCTCAAGAGAACACCGGAGAGTATCTTCGGATTCTTCTGATGTAGCAGACGATCATCTGTAATAAGGGGCTCTCCGAGAGAAAATATTATCGAGAACCTAGAGTCAGAGTTAGTAAAATCGTTTAATCCGAATAGAAGAGATGTCAGAGTCCCAGAGTAAAGGTCGAGGAATAAAAGATCCTACTACCACCCAATGCCGACGTGGGCCCATAAGCCGCACAACCATGTTAGTAAAAGTTTTGCAATGTCTAGACTGAACTTCGGCCAAGGAGTTGGAAAGGGGGATTCCTACAGTCAGTCGGCTCTGATACCAACTTGTGACGCCCCCGATTCAATTGTACACTAATCATGCACACAAATGTGTATGATCAAGGTCAGGGACTCACGGGAAGATATCACAACACAACTCTACAAATAAAATAAGTCATACAAGCATCATAATACAAGCCAGGGGCCTCGAGGGCTCGAATACAAGTGCTCGATCATAGACGAGTCTGCGGAAGCAACAATATCTGAGTACAGACATAAGTTAAACAAGGTTGCCATAAGATGGCTAGCACAAACAGGGATACAGATCGAAAGAGGCGCAGGCCTCCTGCCTGGGATCCTCCTAACTACTCCTGGTCGTCGTCAGCGGGCTGCACGTAGTAGTAGGCACCTCCAGCGTAGTAGGAGTCGTCGTCGACGGTGGCGTCTGGTTCCTGGGCTCCGGCATCTGGTTGCGACAACCAGGTAGAAGGGAAAGGGGAAAAGAGGGAGAAAAGCAACCGTGAGTACTCATCCAAAGTACTCGCAAGCAAGGAACTACACTACATATGCATGGGTATATGTGTAAAGGGCCATATCAGCGGACTGAACTACAGAATGCCAGAATAAGAGGGGGATATCTAATCCTGTCAAAGACTACGCTTCCGGCAGCCACCGTCTTGCAGCATGTAGAAGAGAGTAGACTGAAGTCCTCCAAGTAGCATCGCATAGCATAATCCTACCCGGCGATCCCCTCCTCGATGCCCTGTTAGAGAGCGACCACCGGGTTGTATCTGGCACTTGTAAGGGTGTGTTTTATTAAGCATCCGGTTCTAGTTGTCATAAGGTCAAGGTACAACTCCGGGTCGTCCTTTTACCGAGGGACACAGCTATTCGAATAGATTAACTTCCCTGCAGGGGTGCACCACATAACCCAACACGCTTGATCCCATTTGGCCGGACACACTTTTCCGGGTCATGCCCGGCCGCGAAAGATCAACACGTCGCAGCCCCACCTAGGCACAACAGAGCGGTCAGCACGCCGGTCTAATCCTAAGCGCACAGGGGTCTGGGCCCATCGCCCATAGCACACATGCACGTTGCGTACGCGGCCGGAGAGCAGACCTAGCAACCTCCATTACAAAGGAAGTCATGTTACGCGGTCCAACCCGGCGCGCGCCGCTCAGTCGCTGACGTCACGAAGGCTTCGGCTGATACCACGACGTCGAGTGCCCATATCTTTCCCACGTAGTTGGTTAGTGCGTATAGACCAAATGGCCGGACTCAGATCAAATACCAAGATCTCGTTAAGCGTGTTATTTTGAAGTAACCGCGAACGCCGACAGGGCCAGGCCCACCTCTCACCCAGGTAGTCCCAACCTGCCCTATCGCTCCGCCACAAAGATCCACCCAGAGGGTCGTCGAGACAAAGGTCCTTTTAGCCCCCAATCCGTGAATCACTCGCGGGTACTCCTCGAGCCGACCCGACTTTAGTCACCACATGTATCATGTATAAAGTAAGTATATACTCGTGATCACCTCCAGAGTGATCACGGCCCGATAGTATAGCACAGCAGACGGACAAGAATGTAGGGCCACTGATGGAAGACTAGCATCCTATACTAAGCATGTAGGATTGCAGGTAAAGGTAACAACAGTAGTAGCAAGGACAGGCTATGCATCAGAATAGGATTAACCGAAAGCAGTAACATGCTACACTACTCTAATGCAAGCAGTATAGAGAAGAGTAGGCGATATCTGGTGATCAAGGGGGGGGGCTTGCCTGGTTGCTCTGGCAAGAGAGAGGGGTCGTCAACTCCGTAGTCGTACTGGGTAGCAGCGACGTCGGTCTCGGTGTCTAGCGAGAGAAGAGGGGGAAGAAACAATAAATATTTAAGCAAACAGATGCATAGCGATGCATGACATGACAAGTATCGGTGCTAGGGATGCCCTAACGTGGTATGAGGTGATATCGGTGAAGGGGGGAAACATCCGGGAAAGTATCCCCGGTGTTTCGCGTTTTCGGGCAGAGGAGCCGGAGGTGAAATGTTGCAGGTTTGCTATGCTATGGACGTGTGGCAGGCGAACAGGCTGCGTAACCGGATTCGTCTCGTCGTTCTGAGCAACTTTCATGTACAAAGTTTTTCCATCCGAGCTAGGGTTTATTTTATATTAATTTTTAAAGATTTAATTCATTTTCTAAATTACTGGAATTAAATTAATTCGAATTAAACAATAAAAGCTATGGGTACACAGAAGTGTACCCAGAGATGTGCATGTGCGACTAAAAGCTATGGGAACACAGAAGTGTACCCAGAGATGCGCATGTGCGGCTGACAAGGGAGGGCCAGTTGACTCGGTCAACTGCCCAGTGAGCATAGGCTGACAGGTGGGGCTAGGGGGCTGAGTGAGCAGCCCAATCAGCAGTCAACAATTTGACTGTTGACCGGTCAAACCTGACCAGTAGGTCCCACCGTCAGTGACTATTATATAAAAAACATGTTTAATTAATCTGGTTAATTAGCTAGGGGCCCACTTGTCATTCCCTGTTAGCTTAATTATATTAGTTAGTTACTTTAATTAATTAAGTGGGCCCATAGGTCAGTGTCACCAGGGTGGATTAGGGAGGTTAGCTTAGGGCTAACCACCGTGGTTAGCGTCGGGACCCACAGGGAGTGGCCCAGCCGGCAAAATAGTGAACGTGCCGGCGATGAGGCCCGACGCGGTGGTTGTGGCCGGAATAAGGCCTCCGGCGACCATTTGGACGGCGGAGCGGCTCGTTCGAACCGGAGGAGCAGCACGCGTCCAACGGCGGCATCGCTCTGAGCAGGGGTGGGCTACACCGGCGACGGCGTGCAGCGGTGGTCGGAGCTGGCGGGCACGGCGGGACATGTGTGCGAAGGCCGTGTCCAGGGGGCAGGGTAGGCACGTGCGGTGCGCACACGGACGGAGCGGCGCGCGGCCTGGGCGCGGCCCGGCCGCGAGGAGTGCGCGCGTGCGAGTAGAGGTGGTCGGAGCGTCGTGAACAGCGCTGGCGACAGAGGGAAAGGGGAGAGGAGGGGGGTACTCACACGGTTCGTAGGGTCAAGGACAACGGGGCGTGAGGAGGAAGACGGGGACGACGTCGGCGGAGAGGACGGCGAGGAGGCGACGAGGTCGCCGAGGCGGAGTCGTTCCGGGCGGCGACGGCGGGGCCTTCGGGCGGGCGACGCGCGAGGGAGAAGTAGGGGCGAGGAGGAGGTCCAGTGACGGGGCGGCGCGGCATCGGGGACGGGCGCCGACGTCGCGGCGCGAGGCGTGGTCGTCGGGGGCGCGAGGCGTGGTCGTCGGGGTGGATCCATGATCCAGATCGAGGGGGAGTGGGAGGAGTGAGGGGGGTTGCGGGGTAGCGGTTTTAGGGTTTCAAGGGGCAAGGGGGCCATATAGGCCAGGGGAGGTGTGGGTCGGCTGGGCCGGCCTGGTCGGCTGAGCCGACTGGGCCAAGAGGCCCAGTGGGGAAAGGGGGCCTTTTGTTTTTATTTATTTGTTTGTTTTTTCTTTACAGTTTTATCTTTTTTCTTTTATTTAATCCTCTTTTCTTTTTTATTAAATTTAGCTTTTACAGAATACAAAAGTTGTACCTAAAAGAGCATTAATAACTATGCCTCTACCACAATTAGCTTCAAACTGAAACAAAATAGTTTGTAACGGTTTTATTATTTTAATGTCATTTAAATAATTGTTTTTGCCACTATTTAAATCATTTTAGAGTATTTAAGCATCTTAATAAAATGTGGTTTCTCCGTCATAATTACCTAAGCAATATTTGGTTCACTCCGAGCATTTTAGTTTTAACGTTTGAAAACTTTTATTGTTTGCCTTTGTTTTAAATTTGAAACTCGGACTAGGTTTCGAACTAATGCGAGTTTATCCACAGTAACCGAGGTGGCGTGGCATCATTAGCGGGGATCACTATAGCTTAATTATCTGGGCGTCACAATTCTCCTCCACTACAAGAAATCTCGTCCCGAGATTTAAGAAGGGAGTAAGGGGGAAAGTTCTGGTTATGATATTCTAACGGATCTTCTCGAAGAAGTTAATCCCTTTCGTTGATGTCTTCAATTCTTTAGTCCAATGCATCATGATAAACTTGCCATCATTTCTTCGGGAACTCCATCGTACTTACGAAAGGTTAAGGGGCAGCTCAGCTACGTCAGAATGCTTTTGAGGGAAACAATCTGGGGTTAACCCATGAATGAGTATAAGATTATCTCTCGAGTTGAACATATGAAATACATCGAGAGTAAGATACGAAGGTACAATAAGAGGTTCCAAGCGGATAGATAGTTGCTCGAAGTCTGAACCAGACTGAGAAAGGGGTTCAGAGTAGCGAGGGTAAGTATTGCGTCTGATACCAGAATAGAGCACTAGGAAGGTGGCCCATGAATTAAATACGAAGCCAAGCATGGAGAATAACCATTAGAAACAGGGTAGTACAGGAGAGTCAGGTTTCGATCCTGTGAAACTGTGGGTTATGGGCCCACCATGTGGTTAAAAGTAGGAAGGGCGGAGACGTCTTGCGTGATCATGCAAGCAAGGCATGTCAGGGGGTAGCCTGTCGATTATATCGGTAACAACGTCGATACCAAGGGCGAGGGACAAAGAGAACCATCTTCCTGCTCGTTGAACGAGGCGGGCCAATAGGCAAAGTTCCCGCCCATCGGTGGCTACCGGAATGTCATCAACAGTGGAAACAGGGTCTTCCTGACAGAGTTGTACACCGAGGTGTTTACATAAGCAGGAGAATAATACTGCTTAGATTATATAGACCTCAAGAAAGGTTAAACCAACCAATGGAAAGGAAACAAGATTATCAGATTAAACAGAACAATGGAAAGGGAAATGTGTTTAAACACATATTTCAAGGGTATATCCTTCCCAAGGACAAGCAGAGCATGATATCCATGACAGGATATAATGTAGAAAACTCTTTAGGTAGGGGAGAGAAATTTCATGACATTACCCATACAGCGGTGTTTGGATAATTTAGCAGGAAACATTTAGCATTGGCTTCAAATGTTCTTGTTGAAAATCGGAGTACCATAGACATGCTTCGAAATAGCATTGACATGGTCATCAGGTGAAGATCAGACTTTGGAAACAAGAAGGATCCATCAGGAACAACTTGTAGAGTAAGTCTTACAATTTCCTCATGGAAGAATGGATAACCTTGCTAATAAGGAAACTATAACAGCATGTCATCCGGCCAGGTGTGCTGGACATGCCATCACCTTACCAGGTCATAAAAGACCAGTGTTATAACTCTTGGAAAAATGTTCCAACCATCATATCTGACCGAGATTCAGATCTGATCGGTGTTAGGATACCTCGGACTCAGGATGCCTGAGAAGGAAAGGTGCAAAACAAATTGACGAGACGACATTGTAAGATTCTCGGGAAATCTACTACGGAAGCGAGTTCCAAAATAGGAGCTCATCATTAAACCAAGGAGAGATGAGGAGGTGGCTGATGGATTCAGCAACATTTCGTCAAGATTTCCAAACAAATGGATTTCCACAATTATGTGAACAAGCAGATAACATTAGTCATATCAAATGATATAACGATGTATGCTCGAGGAAAGACATACACAATTAAACATTGGTTGAAAGGTGCACCCGAAATATGAGCTGGGTTGCACGATCAATGTTAGAATGGTGACTTGACGATTAGAATGAAACTCGGCCATTCACTTCAAAGCAATAGGGTTGCTAGAAGTTTTGAATTCACACATCATAGTTCAATTGTCGGCATTCCGGTTAGAAACAACACGGGTACCAAGAAAGAATGGTGAGGGTGAGAAGTATCACCATACCAAGAATTCTTAAGAGGTGGTGAAATTCTCACAACATTCTTGCTATATAAGATGGTATTACTTCAAGGTAGGACATAAGAGAAGCTGGATAGCCAGGAACTCAAGGTACAGCCACAACACGAACAAGTTTGTGTTGGAAAGAAGGCAAGGAAGTAGTCGATGACAACACAAATCATCGAGGGGCAAGGATGGTAATTCTCATCATGAATTTGATTGATATTCTGGAAGAGCTCAGAATGTTGATAATGATCACGACACATTTGTCGAGAGATTACCTAAAGATGTAATCGATCAGCGATGACATCAAGTCAAAGGAATGATGAAGCAAGATGTTATTGGAACCATGGGTATGACACAAACTCAAAACCGAGCTTGTTGTCCGAGGTGGAATGATAAGACAAGGAAATCCACTTAAGCTTATCTCAGCGTAAAAAAATTGTGTACCGAGAAGAAGGACCAGGTAGCACAGTTAAGATTTAGCACAATAATGATATAGCCGACAAGGCTAGGAATGACATGATCGGGTAAAAACTCTTAAGTAAAGAATATTAGTAAGTGTCTTTGAGTGTTTAAAAACTCGGAGCCCGTGAAAAATTGGAATCAGTGAGAATGTAGCACTTTATGGAGAACTCATAAGAAGTTATGCAGTTCCATGATAATCTTGAGATACCGGGGGGTAATACTCGACGACAGATCAAAGTAGAGGTTGGACTAGGGTAATGCTCTGCAGAAGACAAGTGCTTAAACTTGCACGAGGAATGGTATTTAAAGGAGAACATGGTCGGAATCCACGATCATAAAGGATCGAACCACGGATACAAGATGAACATATAACAAGGGGGTAATTATTTTTACGAGCAGCTTCCATGATAAGTTATACATCGTGTCCATGGGCATGAACACAAGGTTCAAGGTCGACTCCCACTTCTTCAATGTATAACCTTCCATTCACTTCTCGCTTTGATAAAGGCATTAGTGTTGAAAGTTTTACCTGGTGAACTACCAGATGAGTATGACTCATGAAAACTTCCGAGTTCACACATATAAAGGAAGGCATAGGTTCAACCCGTTAGGGTATCGTGGAAACCTATACCACAAGCTTCAATAGTAAATATCACCAGCTCGAAAGCAGAGCATGGTTGGCCAAGCAGATGATACAATTTACCAAGGGCATTATGTATCAGGTAAAGAACTCACAAGAATTTTGGTTGTGAAGGACATTGTCGGATAATAACCCGGCAATGGGTACGGCGGTCCACAACGGGGCTGATGTGAGTATCGGTACTCAACCAGAGGAAGAAGAATGCACGGGCATCATATTATAGAACATCTGAATAAT
This sequence comes from Aegilops umbellulata, assembly GCA_032464435.1. Taxonomy (NCBI): domain Eukaryota; kingdom Viridiplantae; phylum Streptophyta; class Magnoliopsida; order Poales; family Poaceae; genus Aegilops; species Aegilops umbellulata. The sequence goes on from CP136060.1 coordinate 231,142,636, forward strand.
TCGATGCTTAGATAACAAATGAATTATGATTTCCAAAACAATGGATTAGAAGCAGACGCTCTGATCAAGGATGGATAAGTTGGATAGACCAGAGGCACAATTGGCGACAAATAGTTTGGTCGAGAACCAGCTCATGTTCAAAATGACGTCTGAGCCGGAAGGATGAATTCTAGGATCTGATTCAGGATTGCGAGCATTCGCAACATATCGAATCAAGTGACCCGAAATGATAGTGGCAGAGGATGTCAACGAAGATTACTAGAAGTATGGAATTAACCATAATGCAGGAAGGCCAGTAAATCAAGAGCAATGGGCTGCTGAGGATTTTCAGAAAATAGAATGGTATTTCGAGGACTTATGTTAAACACATGAACGACTAGGGATGAGCGGATACTCGACAAGTGCGAGGAATTAACCGTAGGGGTATTTATGTGGCTAGTAACTGCAAGGCAGTTGGCACAAAGTATTCTTGGAATATCCGAAGTATTTCAGGGTCTCTTGTAATAACAAGAACAATTGGAAGTGAAGTTATGGACAACAAGTGTATGTAGTTATCCATAAGGGTTTATCGATGGTCGGGAATAGCAAAAGCGATGTCATAAAGTCTCAAGAGAACACCGGAGAGTATCTTCGGATTCTTCTGATGTAGCAGACGATCATCTGTAATAAGGGGCTCTCCGAGAGAAAATATTATCGAGAACCTAGAGTCAGAGTTAGTAAAATCGTTTAATCCGAATAGAAGAGATGTCAGAGTCCCAGAGTAAAGGTCGAGGAATAAAAGATCCTACTACCACCCAATGCCGACGTGGGCCCATAAGCCGCACAACCATGTTAGTAAAAGTTTTGCAATGTCTAGACTGAACTTCGGCCAAGGAGTTGGAAAGGGGGATTCCTACAGTCAGTCGGCTCTGATACCAACTTGTGACGCCCCCGATTCAATTGTACACTAATCATGCACACAAATGTGTATGATCAAGGTCAGGGACTCACGGGAAGATATCACAACACAACTCTACAAATAAAATAAGTCATACAAGCATCATAATACAAGCCAGGGGCCTCGAGGGCTCGAATACAAGTGCTCGATCATAGACGAGTCTGCGGAAGCAACAATATCTGAGTACAGACATAAGTTAAACAAGGTTGCCATAAGATGGCTAGCACAAACAGGGATACAGATCGAAAGAGGCGCAGGCCTCCTGCCTAGGATCCTCCTAACTACTCCTGGTCGTCGTCAGCGGGCTGCACGTAGTAGTAGGCACCTCCAGTGTAGTAGGAGTTGTCGTCGACGATGGCGTCTGGCTCCTGGGCTCCGGCATCTGGTTGCGACAACCAGGTAGAAGGGAAAGGGGAAAAGAGGGAGAAAAGCAACCGTGAGTACTCATCCAAAGTACTCGCAAGCAAGGAACTACACTACATATGCATGGGTATATGTGTAAAGGGCCATATCAGTGGACTGAACTTTAGAATGCCAGAATAAGAGGGGGATATCTAATCCTGTCGAAGACTACGCTTCTGGCAGCCTCCGTCTTGCAGCATGTAGAAGAGAGTAGACTGAAGTCCTCCAATTAGCATCGTATAGCATAATCCTACCCGGCGATCCCCTCCTCGATGCCCTGTTAGAGAGCGACCACCGGGTTGTATCTGGCACTTGGAAGGGTGTGTTTTATTAAGCATCCGGTTCTAGTTGTCATAAGGTCAAGGTACAACTCTGGGTCGTCCTTTTACCGAGGGACACGGCTATTCGAATAGATTAACTTCCCTGTAGGGGTGCACCACATAACCCAACACGCTTGATCCCATTTGGCCAGACACACTTTTCTGGGTCATGCCCGGCCGCGGAAGATCAACACGTCGCAGCCCCACCTAGGCACAACAGAGCGGTCAGCACGCCGGTCCAATCCTAAGCGCACAGGGGTCTGGGCCCATCGCCCATAGCACACCTGCACGTTGCGTACACGGCCGGAGAGCAGACCTAGCAACCTCCATTACAAAGGAAGTCATGTTACGCGGTCCAACCCGGCGCGCGCCGCTCAGTCGCTGACGTCACGAAGGCTTCGGCTGATACCACGACGTCGAGTGCCCATATCTTTCCCACGTAGTTGGTTAGTGCGTATAGACCAAATGGCCAGACTCAGATCAAATACCCAGATCTCGTTAAGCGTGTTAAGTATCCGCGAACGCCAACATGGCCAGGCTCACCTCTCACCCAGGTAGCCCCGAACTGCCCTGCCGCTCCGCCACAAAGATCCACACAGAGGGTCGACGGGACAAAGGTCCTTTCAGCCCCCAATCCGTGAATCACTCGCGGGTACTCCTCGCGCCAACCCGACTTTGGTCACCACATGTATCATGTATATAGTATATACCCGTGACCACCTCCCGAGTGATCACGGCCCGATAGTATAGCACAGCAGACGGACAAGAATGTAGGGCCACTGATGGAAGACTAGCATCCTAAACTAAGCAAGTAGGATTGCAGGTAAAGGTATCAACAGTAGTATCAAAGACAGGCTATGTATCAGGATAGGAATAACGAAAGCAGTAACATGCTACACTACTCTAATGCAAGCAGTATAGAGGAGAGTAGGCGATATCTGGTGATCAAGGGGGGGGGGGGCTTGCCTCGTTGCTCTGGCAAGAGAGAGGGGGTCGTCAACAACGTTGTCGAACGGGGCCGAAGCAGCGTCGGTCTCGGTGTCTATCGAGAGAAGAGGGGGGAGAAACAATAAATATTTAAGCAAGCAGATGCATAATGATGCATGACATGACAAGTAACGGCGTTAGAGGTGTCCTAACGCGGTATGAGGTGATACCGATGAAAGGGGGAAACATCCTGGGAGGTATCCCCGGGGTTCCGTGTTTTCGGGCAGAGGAGCCGGAGGGAGAAAAGTTGCGAGTTTGATATGTTAGGAATGTGTGGCGGACGAACGGGCTGCGTATCCGGGATCGCCTCGTCGTTCTGAGCAACATTCATGTTGAAAATATTTCAATCCGGGTTACGGTTTAAAAGATATGATTTTTTAAAGATTTTATTAATTTCTGGAATTTAATTAATTAATTAATTTAATTCGAAAAACAGATTAATGACATCAGCATGATGTCATGCTGACATCAGCAGTCAACAGAGTTGACTGGTCAACCTGACCAGTGGGTCCCACTGGTTAGTGACACATTTTTAATTAAACAGATTAATTAAATTAATCAAAATTAATTAGTGGGTGGGCCCCACTATCATACTAAATTTATTATCTAATTAACAGTAGTTAATTAGGTTAATTAATCTTAATTAGTTTAATTTAACCATAATTTAATTAATTAATTAATTAATTAATTAGTTTCATTATTTATTTATAATATTTTATTTTTAATTTTCTTTTTTTTAATTAAAACGTTCTGGGGTGGTGGGGCCCCATTGTCAGTGGGCAAAAGGCCTTAGCGGGTTTGGTGCAGCGGGTGCGGGTGCGGGCGTGAGCGCCCATGTGCGCCCGAGGCCACCAGAGGGGCGCCGGCCATGGCGGCTGGCCGGAGTAGGGCGGCGCGGCGACGGGTTTCGGGCACGGCGTCAACGGGCGAACCCGGGCGGCGCCGTCGGCGCGACGAGCGGCACCGGACGAGGACGAGCGAGGCACGGGGGTCGCCGGAGGGGGACGCTGGCAGAAGGGCAGCAGTGCGGCGCCGGAGTGGGGCCGTGGGCGTGGGGCTCCGCCTGCGTGCGGGAGAAGGAGGTCGCGGCAAGCGCGAGGACGATGCTGGAGCGGCGCCGTGGACGCCGAGGAGGGAGGCCGGGCACGGCGAGCAGGGGCTCGAGGCGACGGTGGCCTCGCTCGGCAGCGACAGTGGCGAGGTGCAGCTAGGCGGGGCTCGGGCATGGGCGTGGGCGGATGCAAGTGACGGCGGGCGGCGGAAGCGCTGGCTGGCAGATGGCTCGGCGAGCAGCGGCGAGGAAGCAGGCGGTTAAGAGCAACAGCAGCGAGGCCACGGCGGGCGGCACGAGCGGACAGAGGTGGGATGCGCTCGGGCTGCTCTAACGGAGGCGAGCGGCGCGCGGGGCGTGCGTAGGACGAGCGGGGGCGGCCGGGGCATCGCGGGTCGGAGCTCCGAGCATGGTAGTGGGATGAGGACTTGCGGTGACGAAAATGACGGGGAAAGGCGAGGGATCGACAAAGGGGCTCACAACGATCCCGTGGAGGTGCTCAGTGGGCTCGGGGAAGCGCCGGAGTTGGAGAATCGCGCCGTGAGTTTCGGCGGGGCAGAGGTTGAAGACGGCGTCGCAGAGCTCGATGCGGAGACGCTGAGCTCCAACAGGTGGCCTCAGGCGATGTAGAAGACAACGACGGTTCTTCCGAGCGCGGTTTCGGGCGTCGAGGTCGCTGGTGGCAACGCCGGCGAGTAGGCGGCAGCAACGATTGCGCTCGGGGGTGAGGGGAAAGAGAGGAGCGGGGGGGGAAGGGGGATCAGGGCTCGATCCAGATCGTGGGGGCGGTGGGGGGAAGTGGGAGTGGTGCGGTCGGCCTAGGGTTTGACCGGGGTGGGGTTATGGTGGAGTGAGGGGGCGGCCTGGGCCGGTTTGGGCCGGCCTGGCTAGCAGCTGGGCTGACTGGCCCAGTGGGGGGGTCCTTTTTGTTTTTCTTTGTTTTATTTCTTTTCTTTTTATTTATCCCTTTTTTGCTTTTCAAAAATGTTTAGCACCTAATTGATTATTATAAAATACAGGAGCTAGCTCATAAATTGCAGTGCATTAGACCCTAGCACCAAAAACTAGTCTGGGTGAAATACCATTTCACATTAGATTAGAATTAATTAAAAGGTTATTAAATAATGTATTCAGCCACTGTTTGAGGTTGTTTAAATGACTTATCAAATTTTAATAATGTTGTTTACAATTTTATCCTAGGCTCTGATTTAACTAATATTTATTGAACATTTTAGTTTTAATATTGGAAAACATTACCGTTTGACTTGATTATGAATTTTTGAATTCGAACGGGATTGAATCATCGTAAGATTTACAATAGTAAGAGTGGTGACGTGGCATCATTAGCAGAGGTTACTGTAGCGTGATTATCCGGGCGTCACAATTCTCCTCCACTACAAGAAATCTCGTCCTGAGATTTAAGAGGGGAGTAGGGGGAAGTTCTGGTTACGAAATTCTAACGTGTCTTCTCGGCCTTGGTTGGCCTTCTTGAAGCGGTTGATCCATAGCGTTGATGTCTTCATTTCTCTGCATCAATGCATCATGAGGAAGCTGTCGTCCTTCCTTTGGGAACTCCATCGTACTTACAGAGGAGTAAAGGATGGGTATACCGGAAGAATGGAATTCTGCCTGGTTGCTTATGCGGTAGATAATCATTAGGGAACGTGGCGAAAAGTAACTCTCGAATTGAAATTTACGAAATTATCGAGAGCAAGGTAAGGAGGTAACATGGGAAGTTTCGAGCGGGCATGCAATCGCTTGATGCCTGAAACAGGGCGTGAAATGGGGTTCAAAGCAACGGGAATAAGTATTGTGTCTGATACCAGAATTGATGATTTCTCGGAAGGTGGCTCGTGAATCACATACGAGGCCAAGTGCGAGGAATTAAATTTGGAAACCGGGGGTGTATAGGAGGGTCAGGTTTCGATCCTGTGGAACTGTGGGTTATGGGCCCACCATGTGGTTAAAAGTAGGAAAAGTGTTGATATCTTGCACGGTCATGATAGCAAGACATGTCAGAGGGTAGCCTATCAGTTATGTTGGCAACAATGTCAATACCAAGGGCGAGGGACGAAGAGAACCATTTTCCCGCTCGTTGAACGAGGCGGACCATTAGGCAAAGTTCTCGTCCATCGGTGGCTACCGAAATGTCATCAACAAAAGTAATAGGGTCTTGCTAAGAGAGTGGTACAACGAGCTGTTTACATAAGCAGGCAAATATTACTGTTTATATAATATAGATCATAAGAAGGTTTAAAGAAATCCAATGGAAAGGAAAAGTGATTATCAGATTTAAACAGAACAATGGAATGGAAAATGTGTATACACACATATTTTAGGGGTATATCCTTCCCAAGGACAAGCGGAGCATGATATCCATGACAGGATAGAAAGTAGAAAATCATGAAGGTAAGGGGGAGGAATCTCATGATATATCCTGTACAACGGTGTTAGGATAAATGCTAAAGAAAATTTAGCATTGTGCTTCAAATGCTCTTATTGAAAATTGGATTACCACAGACATGCTTCGAGATAGCATTGACATGGTCTTCAAGCAAAGGTCAGACTTTGGATACAGGAAGGATCCATCAGGAACTTATAGAATAAGTCTTACAATTTCCTCATGAAAGAATGGTTAACCTTACTAAAAAGAAAACTATAACAGTAGGTCCTCTGGCCAGGTGTGCTGGGCATGACATCACCTTACCGGGTCAAATACTAATGTTATAACTCTTGAGAATTTGTTCTAACCATCATATCTGACCGAGATTCACATCTGATTGGTGTCAGGGTACCTCAGGCTCGGGATGTCTGAGAAGAAAAGGTTCAACACAAATTGTCGAGATGACATTGTAAGATTCTCGAGCAACGAACTATGGAAACGAGTTCCATAACAAGAGTTCATCATTAACCCAACGAGAGGATGAGGAGGTGGCTGATGGAATCAGCGACAATTCATCGAGATTAACAAAAGATGGATCTCCACAATTATGTGAACAAGGAGATAACATTTGTCAGATCAAATGGTATAATGATGTATGCTCGAGGAAAACATACACAATTAAACATTGGTTCAAGGTGCACCCGAATATGGGCTGGGTTGCACGACCAACGTCAGAATGGTGATTCAATAATCAATAGTCTAAGAATGAACAGCAGGCCATTAACTTCAAAGCAAGAGGGTTGCTAGAAGGGCAGAATCCAAACAGCACCGCTCACTTGTTGGTACCCTGGTTGGAATCAGCACGAGGACCAAGAAAAGAACGGAGATGGCGAGAAGTATTATTATATCAAGAATTCTTAAGAGGTGGTGAATTTCTCACGACATTCTTGATATATAAGATGATATTTCTTCAAGGTAGGACATAAGACAAGTTGGATAGACAGGAACTCAAAGTACAGCCCAACACGAACAAGTTTGCGTTGGAAAGAAGGTAAGGAAGTAGTCGATGACAACACAAATCATCGAGGGGCAAGGATGGTAATTCTCATCATGAATTTGATTAATATTCTGGAAAAGCACAAAATGTTGATAATGAACGCGACACATTTGTCGAGAGATTACCTGAAGGTGTAATCAATCAGCGATGACATCAAGTCAAAGGAATGGCGAAGCAGGAGGTTATTGGAACCATGGGTACGACACAAACTCGAAATCAAGCTTGCTGATCAAGGCGAAATGATATGATGAGGAAAATTGATGTAAGCTTAGCTTATCATCGAAAATTGTGCTAAAGGAAGAAGGACCAAGTAGCACAGTCAAAAGTTTGCACGATAATGATATAGCCGATAAGGCTTGGAAATGACTTGAAGGGTTATTTAACTCGTAAGCAACGAGAATTACTTAGAGTTACCTAATCAGAGTGCGGAATCAATTCACTTCTTGGTGTTCTCGGTTGACCAACAACCCAGAACCCATGAAGTGACATTGCCAGGGAAAGGTAGTACTTCACCAAAAGTTCATAAGATGTAGTGCAATGACATGATATCCTCGGGATACCAGGGGGTAATACTTGACGACAGATCAAATGAAATGTTGAAGTGGGGTGTATTGATATATGGAAGACAAGCGCTTTTACTTGTCTGAGAAGTGGAATCAAAAGAAATTATGGTCGGAACCACAATCATAAATGATCAAACCACGAGTACAAGATGAACTTCTATCAAGGGGGTAATTATCTTTACGAGCAGCTTCCATGATAAGTTCTACATCGTGTCCATGGGCATGAACACAAAGTTCAAGGTCGACTCCCACCTCTCCAATGCATAACCTTTCATTAACTTCTCGTTTCTTTTCGAAATGGCATTAGTTGTTGAAAGTTTTACCTGGTGCATTACCAGATAAGTAGGACCTGTGAAATCTTTCGAGTTTGTAGAGATTAGGGAAGGCATTGGTTCAACCCATCGGGGCTTCTTAGGAACATATACCACAAGCTTCAAGAGTAAATATCACCAGCTCGAAAGCAGAGCATGGTTGGCAAAAGGAGATGATACAATTTACAAAGGCATTATGTATCGAAGAAAGAACTCACAAGGTGATTAATTATACAGGACACTGTCGGATAATAATCCAACAGTGGATATGGCGATCCACAATGGAGCTGATGTGAGTATCGATACCCAATAAGAGGAAGAAAGAATGCAAATGCATCGATTTATAGAACATCTGAATAATTCAACCTCTAAATAGCAAGGAATCATGATTTTCAATTCAAGGGATCAGGAGCAAATGCTCTGATCAAGGATGGATAAGTCGACTAGACTGAGGGGTAAAACCGATGGCAATCTGATTGGCCGAGAACCAGCCCATGTTCGAAAGACGTCTGAGCCGGAAGATAATTTATAAGGATTAACTGATGATTGCGTGCATTCTCACAGATATAGAATCAACGGACTTAAAATGATAGTGACAAAGGATGCCAATAGGATTACTAGACTTATTGGTTTAACCAAAATGTAAGCATGCAAGAATTTCAAGAGCAATAGGCTCCTGAGGATTTTTGGAAGATCGAAAGGTATTTCGAAGATTGGTGTCATTCATGAGTCAACTAGGGATGAGTGGATACTCGGTAAGTACGAGAATTTATCCGTAGGGATATTCATGTGGCAAGAACTGCAAGGCAGTAGGCTCAACATATTCTCGGATCATTAGAGAGAATTTCGGAGTATCTTGTAATAACAAGATCCACTGGGAATAAAATTAAGCACGATAGGTGTAAGTATTTATCCATAAGGATATTTCGGTGGTAGGGAATTGCAAAAGCAACGGGCACAAGGTCTCGAGAGAATATCGGAGAGTATCTTCGAAATCTTCTCGTGCAACCGGCGATCATCTAGACTGAAGGGGCTCTCCGGCAGGAAGTGGTAACGAGAACCTAGAGTTAGATTTTAGCGAAATCATTTAAACCGAATAGAAGAGATGTCAGAGTCCCAGAGTATAGGTCAAGGAGTAAAAGATCCTACTACCACCCGATGGCGACGTGTGCCCGTAAGACACACAGCCAAGTTAGTAAAAGTTTTGCAATGCCTAGACTCAACTTCGGCCAAGGAGTTGGAAAGGGGGGATTCCTACAGGCAGTTGGCTCTGATACCAACTTGTGACGCCCCCGATTCAATCATACACTAATCATGCACGCAAATGTGTACGATCAAGATCACGGACTCACGGGAAGATATCACAACACAACTCTAAAACATAAATAAGTCATACAAGCATCATAATACAAGCCAGGGGCCTCGAGGGCTCGAATACAAGTGCTTGATCATAGACGAGTCAGCGGAAGCAACAATATCTGAGTACAGACATAAGTTAAACAAGTTTGCCTTAAGAAGGCTAGCACAAACTGGGATACAGATTGAACGAGGCGCAGGCCTCCTGCCTGGGATCCTCCTAACTACTCCTGGTCGTCGTCAGCGGGCTGCACGTAGTAGTAGGCACCTCCAGAGTAGTAGGAGTCATCGTCGACGGTGGCGTCTGGATCCTGGGCTCCATCGTCTGGTTGCGGCAACCGGGTAGTAGGGAAAGGGGGAAAAGGGGGAGAAAAGCAACCGTGAGTACTCATCCAAAGTACTCGCAAGCAAGGAGCTACACTACATATGCATGGATATATGTGTAAAGGGCCATATCGGTGGACTGAACTGCAGAATGCCAGAATAAGAGGGGGATATCTAATCCTGTCGAAGACTACGCTTCTGGCAGCCTCCGTCTTGCAGCATATAGAAGAGAGTAGACTGAAGTCCTCCAAGTAGCATCGCATAGCATAATCCTACCCGGCGATCCCCTCCTCGTTGCCCTGTTAGAGAGCGATCACCGGGTTGTATCTGTCACTTGGAAGGGTGTGTTTTATTAAGTATCCGGTTCTAGTTGTCATAAGGTCAAGGTACAACTCCGGGTCGTCCTTTTATCGAGGGACACGGCTATTCGAATAGATAAACTTCCCTACAGGGGTGCACCACATAACCCAACACGCTTGATCCCATTTGGCCGGACACACTTTCCTGGGTCATGCCCGACCTCGGAAGATCAACACGTCGTAGCCCCACCTAGGCACAACAAAGCGGTCAGCACGCCGGTCTAAACCTATGCGCGCAGGGGTCTAGGCCCATCGCCCTGAGCACACCTGCACGTTGCGTACGCGGCCGGAAGCAGATCTAGCCCCCTTAATACAAGTGCGATCTTACGATCCAATGCGGCGCGCGCCACTTAGTCGCTGACGTCAAGAAGTGCTTCGGCTGATACCACGACGCCGAGTGCCCATATCTTTCCCGCGTAGTTGGTTAGTGCGTATAGACCAAATGTCCAGACTCAGATCAAATACCCAGATCTCGTTAAGCGTGTTAAGTATCCGCGAACGCCAACAGGGCCAGGCTCACCTCTCACCCAGGTAGCCCCGAACTGCCCTGCCGCTCCGCCACAAAGATCCACACAGAGGGCCGTCGGGACAAAGGTCCTTTCAGCCCCCAATCCGTGAATCACTCGCGGGTACTCCTCGAGCCAACTCGAGTTTGGTCACCACATGTATCATGTATATAGTATATACCCGTGACCACCTCCCGAGTGATCACGGCCCGATAGTATAGCACAGCAGACGGACAAGAATGTAGGGCGATTGATGGTAAACTAGCATCCTAAACTAAGCAAGTAGGATTGCAGGTAGAGGTATCAACAGTAGTATCAAAGACAGGCTATGCATCAGGATAGGAATAACGAAAGCAGTAACATGCTATACTACTCTAATGCAAGCAGTATAGAGGAGAGTAGGCGATATCTGGTGATCAAGGGGGGGCTTGCCTGGTTGCTCTGGCAAGAGAGAGGGGTCGTAAACTCCGTAGTCGAACGGGGCAGCAGCAGCGTCGGTCTCGGTGTCTATCGAGAGAAGAGGGGGGAGAAACAATAAATATTTAAGCAAGTAGATGCATAATGATGCATGACATGACAAGTAACGGCGTTAGAGGTGTCCTAACGCGGTATGAGGTGATACCGGTGAAGGGGGGAAACATCCGGGGAGGTATCCCCGGGGTTCCGTCTTTTCGGGCAGAGGAGCCGGAGGGAGAAAAGTTGCGAGTTTGATATGTTAGGAATGTGTGGCGGACAAACGGGCTGCGTATCCGGGTTCGTCTCGTCGTTCTGAGCAACATTCATGTTGAAAATATTTTAATCCGGGTTACGGTTTAAAAGATATGATTTTTTAAAGATTTTATTAATTTCTGGAATTTAATTAATTAATTAATTTAATTCGAAAAACAGATTAATGAATTCAGCATGATGTCATGCTGACATCAGCAGTCAACAGAGTTGACTGGTCAACCTGACCAGTGGGTCCCACTGGTCAGTGACACATTTTTAATTAAACAGATTAATTAAATTAATCAAAATTAATTAGTGGGTGGACCCCACTATCATACTAAATTAATTATCTAATTAACAGTAGTTAATTAGGTTAATTAATCATTAGGTTAATTAATCTTAATTAGTTTGATTTAACCATAATTTAATTAAGTTAATTAATTAATTAATTAGTTTCATTATTTATTTATAATATTTTATTTTTTTTAATTCTCTTTTTTTTAATTAAAATGTTCTGGGGCGGTGGGGCCCCTTTGTTAGTGGGCCAAAGGCCTTAGCGGGTTTGGTCCAGCGGGTGCGGGTGCGGGCGTGAGCGCCCATGTGCGGCCGAGGCCACCAGAGGGGCGCCGGCCACGGCGGCTGGCCGGAGTAGGGCGGCGCGGCGACGGCTTTTGGGCACAGCGTCAACGGGCGAACCCGGGCGGCCGTCGGCGCGACGAGCGGCACCGGACGAGGACGAGCGAGGCACGGGGGTCGCCGGAGGGGGACGCCGGCAAAAGGGCAGCAACGCGGCGCCGGAGTGGGGCCGTGGGCATGGGGCTCCGCCTGCGTGCGGGGGAAGGAGGCCGCGGCAAGCGCGAGGACGATGCTGGAGCGGCGCTGTGGACGCCGAGGAGGGAGGCCAGGAACGGCGAGCAGGGGCTCGAGGCGACGGTGGCCTCGCGCGGTAGAGACAGTGGCGAGGTGCAGCTAGGCGAGGCTCGGGCATGGGCGTGGGCGGATGCACGTGACGGCAGGCGGCGGAAGCGCTGGCTGGCGGATGGCTCGGCGAGCAGCGGGGAGGAAGCAGGCGGTTAAGAGCAACAGCAGTGAGGCCACGTCGGGCGGCATGAGCGGACAGAGGTGGGATGCGCTCGGGCTGCTCTAACGCGGCGCGCGGGGCGTGCGTAGGACGAGCGGGGGCGGCCGGGGCATCGCGGGGTCGGAGCTCCGAGCATGGTAGTGGGATGACGACTTGCGGTGACGAAAATGACGGGGAAAGGCGAGGGATCGACAAAGGGGCTCACAACGATCCCGTAGAGGTGCTCAGTGGGCTCGGGTAAGCGCCGGAGTTGGCGAATCGCGCCGTGAGTTCCGGCGGGCCAGAGGTTGAAGACGGCGTCGCAGAGCTCGATGCGGAGACGTTGAGCTCCAACAGGTGGCCTCAGGCGATGTAGAAGACGACGACGGTTCTTCCGAGCGCGGTTTCGGGCGTCGAGGTCGCTGGTGGCAACGCCGGCGAGTAGGCGGCAGCAACGATTGCGCTCGGGGGTGAGGGGAAAGAGAGGAGCGGGGGGGAAGGGGGGATCGGGGCTCGATACAGATCGTGGGGGCGGCGGGGGGAAGTGGGAGTGGTGCGGTCGGCCTAGGCTTTGACCGGGGTGGGGTTATGGTGGAGTGAGGGGGCGGCCTGGGCCGGTTTGGGCCGGCCTGACTAGCAGCTGGGCTGACTGGCCCAGTGGGGGGGGTCCTTTTTGTTTTTCTTTGTTTTATTTCTTTTCTTTTTATTTATCCCTTTTCTGCTTTTCAAAAATGTTTAGCACCTAATTGAATATTATAAAATACAGGAGCTAGCTCATAAATTGCAGTGCATTAGACCCTAGCACCAAAAACTAGTCTGGGTGAAATACCATTTCACATTAGATTAGAATTAATTAAAAGGTTATTAAATATTGTATTCAGCCACTGTTTGAGGTTGTTTAAATGACTTATCAAATTTTAATATTGTTGTTTACAATTTTATCCTAGCCTCTGATTTAACTACTATTTATTGAACATTTTAGTTTTAATATTGGAAAACATTACCGTTTGACTTGATTATGAATTTTTGAATTCGAACGGGATTGAATCATCGTAAGATTTACAATAGTAAGAGTGGTGACATGGCATCATTAGCAGAGGTTACTGTAGCGTGATTATCCGGGCGTCACATGGGATGAGTGAGGGGGGTTGCGGGGTAGCGGTTTTAGGGTTTCGGGGGGCAAGGGGGCCATATAGGCCAGGGGAGGTGTGGGTCGGCTGGGCCGACCTGGTCGGCTGAGCCGACTGGGCCAAGAGGCCCCGTGGGGGAAAGGGGGCCTTTTGTTTTTATTTATTTGTTTGTTTTTGTTTACAGTTTTGCCTTTTTTCTTTTATTTAATCCTCTTTTCTTTTTTTATTAAATTTAGCTCTTATAGAATACAAAAGTTGTACCTAAAAGAGCATTAATAACTATGCATCTACCACAATTAGCTTCAAACTGAAACAAAATAGTTTGTAACGGTTTTATTATTTTAATCTCATTTAAATAATTGTTTTTGCCACTATTTAAATCATTTTAGAGTATTTAAGCATCTTAATAAAATGTGGTTTCTCCATCATAATTACCTAAGCAATATTTGGTTCACTCCGAGCATTTTAGTTTTAACGTTTGAAAACTTTTATTGTTTGCCTTTGTTTTAAATTTGAAATTCGGACTAGGTTTCGAACTAACGCGAGTTTATCCACAATAACCGAGGTGGCGTGGTATCATTAGCGGGGATCACTATAGCTTAATTATCCGGGCGTCACAATAAGCCATCGAACACGGATCTGTATCGGTACGTCGGGCGGTCCGGACTTTCTCCCGTAAATTGGGGGCAAAGTGAGGGAAGCTTTGTGTGAGTCATGACAGCAGACATGTATGATTCCGACACCCCGGCCCACCTAATCCCCCTTTTGGTCCCACTTCCTTCCACTCCGGCCCTTCTACCCCTTGCTTTGCATCTCCACCCTCCACCTCTATAGCCGCTGTTGTATGCCTTCGGCCGCCACGGAGGCATTACCGGACGTCTGTAACCAGCACCGACGCACTCACTCGCCTCTACGATGGCATTGTCCATCCTAGAGCCGTTTGTACCCAGGTACACTCCGCCCCTCCCCCTGCCGATCACCTCCATGGCGGGCACCATGCTCGGCAGGTGTTGTGTCAAATTCCATTGAGCTTATTTTCGAACGCTATGTCTTTTTTTAGAGTAAAAAGGATGGCAAGCTACTCAACCATGGAGAATGAAACTATGTGCGGTTTGTCGTGTCCGTGAATTTCGTATGCAGGAGAAGAGGGGGGCCTTCTAGCAGCAAGTGCATGAATTATTTCATACATGAAAGCACATTGCGCCCTATGACATGTACATCATTCAACAGCGCAACGTGAGGTCGTTATCGTATCGCTGGTACGCAATCCAGACCAGCGTCACCAAGTTTTATGACATGGTTCCTCAGCAGGAGGCAAGGTGGACATTGCACACGCAGAGGATGAGATCGTAAGTTTCGCTTCCTCTTGCTCAACTTGTTGATTGATTCATTCACTCAATGTTGGTCTACACATTATGTAACCACACGCGCTGCCGTGGTGTACCACAGGACAGTGGGACAGTCATTTACGTACACACTTTTAGATGAAACTAAAGGGGGAGTATGTGTAGGAGGGCCTGATCCATTGATGAAAAACTTGTTGAACATCCCACTAATCTAGTCGAATTTGAGACATTGTTGTACTAGACTTAATTTGCATGCTAGTATGAATGACTTGTGTTATTTTCTACTCGAATTTGATGAATATAGGATGGTTTGCATGAATTTCATCCGGTTAGTTCAAATGTGGGTTGAAATGTATGTGAGCAGCATCGGATGACGGCCTCCCATATTAGTGTCTGTGGACTACTCCCCCTGTCTGCGAACAGATACGAGAAAAAAATTACGAGTCGGCCATTGGAGATGCCCTAACTATGCCTACGTTTGTGTCATAATGCAGTGACTAAATACACGTGGGTTACTACGGCATAACACAAATGATGATATTTAAGTATATGTGTGCCAACACCACATGCATGGTGTTTCTGGGTGCATCACAATAAACACTTGTGTTTTTCTTCATTTATTTTTGTAACCGCAATGAATTAACAATGTACAGATAGAGACCATAGCGAGTTGTACAGACAGTTTTGGAAATTTCTTCATTACAGATTTTGATTTCATGGTAGCCTAACCTCAAATTGAGCTTGGAAAAGACTTATCTCGAGTAGCTGGTTGAAAAGATCATCAACTCAGGAAAAGCGGATACTTGTTTTTTGTGATCTTTTGATTAAGGGGATGGTAATTGTTAGGACCAAGAGTATATCGACAAGAGGGGGGGTGAATGGCAGATTAAAAAATTCATGCGAATGTTTTGAATTGAGCCCAAACACAACAACAGAATAGGTTTGGATAAGATAATAATGAACATGCACTTCAGTGAGGAGCAAATCTTTCGAGCTAAGAAGCTATAATCATTCGAGCATAATAGTTCAGGTCTTGACGATAATAATGGTGATGTTGTAACCTATCAGGTGAAGTATCATGGAAGAATGATAACAAAGATATGAAGGCAAAGCTAACAGTACAAACATGGATGATTGCGAAAGGTACACATGCTAAAACAGAAGAAATAGTACTAAGATCAGATATATCTATTGACGTAGAGCACGAAAGTAATTTTCTGAAGGGAATGCCGTAAAGATAAGTGAACCAGTGGTGCTCGATGGTGATAGAAGGATTTTGTAGACCAGTTCGCCCTTCTGCCGAAGGACTACGTCTGGATGGAGCGACTTGTGATTGAACACATGAGAAACCTCTCCCCGTCCTATTCTCCTTCAACTAGGAGCTGATCAGACCCCAGTTGATTTCACTCGTGGTAGATACTTGTCGGCGATCTCGAAATCCTCGAGATACTTCTTCGCGAATCACACCAACTCTTGATTGCTGAAGACTTTGCTTCGTGAATACAATTACTCTTCGTCACTCAAGCCGACACCTATTCGTCTAGAAAGTGCGCATCTGTCAAGTGTAATAGGTACAAGAACCCTGACTTAGAACTACTGTGATGCTCAATCACTGTCTAAGTCGGCTCTTGGTTTTCTCTCAGTGGATTTTAAACTCAAATCCATCAAAGAGGGGATGGTCAGTCAATCCTCTCAGAAATCTTAAGCGGAGCAGCGAACGGACAACGTTGGAGCGGGGTGACTATTTATAGCCGCAGACGTCCCTAATGGAAAATGACCAAATTGGACATGCGGATTAGCCAATGGCAGAATGACACATTTCCAACAGTCAGAAATTGAGCACAACGGTAACATTCCTTGCTGATCAAGAAATGCTAACTCCTTAGTTCGAAAGATATCTCCTTTAGCACCGAAGAACAACGTCTTCTACTGATAGGTAATCAATCGAAGCATAAATAGATTTCTCTCAGTCTTTCATTGGTTTCGGCTAAGCATCACAGCGGACCTAAGCATCGAGAACCTATACCCCTTTGAATAGTACGGAGGTCCTATGACTCAAAAGAGAGAAAGAAGAACAACGAAATAAATGCAACATCTTCATTTCGACTTCAACTTCTCGACTGTAGTGAATTTGTTCTTGACAACACCGAACCTGTATTGCTTCTCATTAGCAATAATTTTAAGGGGTCAATTCCTTGACTTCAATCTTCTCGCAAATACATCTTAGCAAAACATAGCTCATCCTTCTCTACAACGCAGATATTCTTTGGTGAAGTTCCTTGAACTTAACACGGAATATAGCATTCAGTTCGTCCTGCATGGACTATTTATCTCTGTATGCACTAGCAAACAAATCAATACATGCCTGTTTCTGGCAACAATCTCCAAAACACAATGGGGCAAGACTTTGCCCACCCCCTTGGACGATTGTTGACAAAACATAACACAACGAAGGTAGATGAATATATAAAGGAATGTATTGCGAAGGAAAATTAAGTAGCGAAAGATAATCACAAAGATGAGACACGCTCCCCCTGACAATATGCATCTTACTGAAGATTTGACTGAAGTCATGCATATGTATGTAAGTACAAGGGAGGCGATGTGAATCTTTGCTTGAGTAGGATTGATAGTCGATATTGTTCGTTGACTTAACAAATGCACTCAATAATATCCGAGATGTTTTCTGCGACACATAATCTTTGAAGAAGATTTGTTAAAGAGTATGAATACTTTGAAATGTTTTATCGCAGAAATAATCCATGAAGATTTCCCCAGAACATAGCTTGAATCCACATGAGATAAATGACTACCCTGCAAGGTTAGATACGCAGGTAATTTCATAGCAAGGTATGAACTATAATTTTGCTCGAGGTAGATATGCTTTCAAAGGTATTTTCCTGCAAGTTAGAAATGAATGCGAAATCATGACAGGACCTACATCTCATTGAGACGAATGCATTTCCCTTTAGAGAAATGAGGATTTATAATCCTTTCTCAGCTGCTATTGCTTTCTCTGCAGGAAGATAATCAATGAAAATTATTGCATGAGCGTAAATTTTGCCAGGCACCTGCAACCAAAGATACGAGGGAAAATATAGCATTGCAGGGGGGTTATTAACATTACATGATAACGAGGTTCCCAGCATAACAGGCGGTGCTATAATGTTTCATGACCACTTAAGCAAAAAGTTCAACTGCAGAAAACCAAACTATTTGACTGAAAAGCAAATGGCGAAAGCAAAACCCTGCAAATAACCCGCACATCTATCTCTCGATGTTCTTCTCGCCCTTTTTGCCAACAAGTGTCAAAAAGGAAGGAGAATGCATGCGAGGAACTACTCATCCGAAGAACCCTCAAAGGTCAAACTGTTTGGCAAATCAGAACGAGGAATGGTGGAGGCTAAGGCTGGAGCAGGGCTTCCGTCTTTGGCTTCGAGATCTTCAGAGCAAGGAGCATCTGGCTTGTAAATCAAAGTGCATGCAGTGTCTTCATTTTCATCATCTGGCTTGACAAATAGCAGATCAATGGAGTCAGACCTCTGAGGCAGAATTGGAGTTTGTCTTCGGATGCGAGGAATTTCAAACCGCTCTAGATAGTCATAGTTCTTCTCGATGTCCTTGGCAGTGAGCTGCTTATGAGTATAATGCTTTTGAAGTAGAGTCCATGAGCTCTTCTTTTGTTCCTTCTCATGCAGAAGAGTTTGGGGAGCATAATTGTGAAGCAAATTTATCTTAGCCATCTTCTCCACTTTTACTTTGCATTCAAGCATGATATGTCTATCAAGAGCCTGTAGAGTGCGAACACAAATCTCGTATAGCGAAGGATTTTCATCTCGAGGGATTTCAAAAGTGACCTTCTTGACTTTCGAGGCTCGAGCTGAATTAGGAGCGGTTGCATCAATGGGTGTCTTTCCTTTTACTATATCCTTTAAAATTTACAGAGTGTCAGGAACTAGAGGAGTGAAACTTTTGGCACATGAGGACAAAATAACTTTGTCTTAGTAAGATGCTCTATCCATACATAATCCACAGAGCATACGGCTTGAAAGCTTGAGCCCTGCTAGCTGCATAGGCCATGTTCTGAATGAACAGGTCGGGAACATCATACCGAATGCCATGATATGTTGCATTAAATGCATTTGCCATGATACCACCAATAGTTTCTGGTTGGTTAGTAGGGGTGAGAGAGTTATAGAGTGTGTAGAACAACACTTTGTTCTCATACGCCAGATTTTTTGGATTCACTTCGGTACATGCATCACCAACAAGCTCAGGGCCCATCAGGATATGAATTTGAGCTTCAGCGACTTCCCCAAAATGCAGTTTGTGTTCATGAGCCTTATAAATTTCACGATGAGGAATATTTAGCAAAGCTAGAAACTGATCATCAAAGAACATGGTATTATCTTCTTCGGTCATCCATTCGAGAACCCATGTGCTGCCATCTGCAATGTCTCCTAAGATATATGGAATGGCATAGAATTGAAGAATTACTTCTCGATTCCATCCATGATTAAAACACAGAAATCCTTTCAGAAAGACTTGCTCTTTCTCGGTTGTCTAGCGAAAGCAAGGAAATCTTTCGAGTTCAGCAAAATCCAGAATCTTGTGCTTGAATATGCGATTCTTGCAGAACAGAATGCGCACACAATAAGCTGCATGTTCCTTAGTCCAGAATCTTGGCAACAAAGATGTTCGCTCCCCTTCATATGGCCTAGTCCCAAAGAATGCAAGCATCAAATTGTGAAGTTGTTCATTGAAAGCTGGACCATTCTGTTGGTGCAATAATTTGACTCCTTATGTTTTGAAGATTGTTGACATAAATAGTAAGGGACTAATATGTTTACTAGTGCACACAGATTTAAAAGTCCTTGAAGTCATGAGGATATTGCTATAAACTTCGAAGAATATGCCCTCCATAGCAGCGAGCATTATTCATGAAGCTTATGCTATGAAGAGTGGCCCCTAAAATTGTTGACGAAAAGCAATTGGTTTGGTGGTTTACGAAGGAAGTGACTACAGCCGAAGGAAGTCGAAGACGAAGTACTCTTTTCATTATTCTTCTTTTCTTTCTTTGAGTCATAGGACCACCGTACTATTAAGGGGGGGTACAATGTTCGAAGCTTACGTTCTCTGATGCTAAACTCAATCCTATGAAAGCTTTGAGAGAAATCTCTTTGTGTTCCGAGAAAATACCTGCCAGGAAGAGATTGTGATCTTCTTCGCTGCGAGAGATTTGTCTCGGATTGGAGAGTTAGCATTACTTATTCCTCAAGTAATGTTACTGTTGCTTGAAAAATCCAACCGTTGCAAACATGTTGGTTGGCCATTGGCTGGACCGCATGTCCAAAATGGCCATTTCCCATCAGGGAAGGCTGCGCTATAAATAGCCACCCTGCACCGGCTTTGTCCGGTGGCTGCTCCTTTTGATTCTTAGAAGATTGTGGAGCAACCCACTCTCCAGGGTGATTTGAGTTAAAAATCCACCGAGAGAAAAATCCTAGAGCTGAAGAATTAGATAGTGGTTTAGCATCACTCGAATCTAAGTCTAGTACGCTCCAGCTATTACTCTTGAGAGTTGCAAACTCTCTATACGGTTGCTCACATTGGATTAGAAGGCAGCTATCACAGCCGCCGGGTGGAAATCTGGGATATTTCTGTGGACTCTACTGAATCTCTACAAATACTTTCGTAGAGTCTCCCCTTCTTTTTGTTGGAGAAGCTGCAAGTTGCTGGGCCGTCCTGGTTCTTGATGGCCGCTCGTGAAGGCGCCAATGAACTCATGGCACAGGTCAGCCCATGTCGAAATGGAGTTCTTCGGCAGGTGCATCAGCCAAGACCTCACATTGGACTTGAGTGCCAAAGGGAAGTAGTTGGAGAACACCTTCTCATCTCTTCCCCTGACAGCTTGAACATCGATGGTGTAGATGCTCAAGAACTCTGCCAGGTTCAGCCTCCCATCATACTTCTCGGGTATCTCTGGCTTGAATGCGCGAGCGGACGGCCAACGGACTTGCCGCAGCTCACGAGTAAAGGTAGGGAACTCAACCTCGAAAGGCAGGCACCCGCCATCGTCGAACGCGGGCTCGTCGACGTCGGGGCCATCGCACCCATTAGTCCGACGGTTGTCGTTGCGGCGTTGCTCGACAATGATGCGTGCACCCATTATATGGCATTATATGTTGTTGTTCTAAGGATGATCAGGATGCCCTCATGTCCGTATTTTATTTTTATCGACACCTCTATCTCTAAACATGTGGACATATTTTTCGATTTCGGCTTTCGCTTGAGGACAAGCGAGGTCTAAGCTTAGGGGAGTTGATACGTCCATTTTGCATCATGCTTTTATATTGATATTTATTGCATTATGGGCTGTTATTACACATTATATCACAACACTTATGCCTTTTATCTCTTATTTTATAAGGTTTACATGAAGAGGCAGAAAGCCGGCAGCTGGAATTCTGGACTGGAAAAGGAGCAAATATTAGAGACCTATTCTACACAACTCCAAAAGTCCTGAAACTTAACGGAGAATATTTTTGGAATATATAACAAATATTGGGCGAAGAAAGCACTAGAGGGGGGCCACCAGCCAGCCACAAAGGTGGAGGGCGCGCGCCCTATCCTTGTAGGCCCCCTGGCAGGCCTCCGACGCCCATCTTCTTCTATATGGTGTGTTTTTACCTGGAAAAGAAATCAGAAGGAAGCTTTCGGGACGAAGCGCCGCCGTCTCGAGGCAGAACCTGTGCAGAACCAATCTAGGGCTCCGGCGAAGCTGTTCTGCCTGGGAAACATCCCTTCGGGAGGGGGAAATCATCGCCATCGTCATCACCAACGATCCTCTAATCGAAGGGGGTCAATCTCCATCAATATCTTCACCAGCATCATCTCCTCTCAAACCCTAGTTCATCTCTTGTATTCGATCTTTGTCTCAAAACCTTAGATTGGTACCTGTGGGTTGCTAGTAGTGTTGATTACTCCTTGTAGTTGATGCTAGTTCGTTTATTTGGTGGAAGATTATATTTTCAGATCCTTAATGATAATTAATACTCCTCTGATCTTGATCATAAATATGCTTTGTGAGTAGTTACGTTTGTTCCTGAGGACATGGGAGAAGTCTTGTTATAAGTAATCATGTGAATTTGGTATTCGTTCGATATTTTGATGAGATGTATGTTGTCTCTCCTCTAGTGGTGTTATGTGAACGTCGACTACATGACACTTCACCATTGTTTGGGCCTAGGGGAAGTCATTGGGAAGTAATAAGTAGATGATGGGATGCTAGAGTGATAGAAGCTTAAACCCTAGTTTATGCGTTGCTTCATAAGGGGCTGATTTGGATCCATATGTTTCATACTATGGTTAGGTTTACCTTAATACTTATTTCGTAGTTGTGGATGCTTGTGGGAGGTGTTAATCATAAGTGGGAGGCTTGTCCAAGGAAGGGCAGCACTCAAGCACCGGTCCACCAACATATCAAATTATCAAAGTAACAAACGCGAATGATATGAGCATGATGAAAACTGACTTGACAATAATTCCCATGTGTCCTCGGGAGCGCTTTGCTTTATATAAGAGTTCGTCCAGGCTTGTGCTTTTCTAAAAAAAGGATTGGGCCACCTTGCTGCACCTTCTTTACTTTTGTTACTTGTTACCCTTTACGATTATCTCATCATACAACTATCTGTTACCGATAATTTCAGTGCTTGCAGAGAATACCTTGCTGAAAACCGCTTGTCATTTCCTTCTGCTCCTCGTTGGGTTTGACACTCTTACTTATCGAAAGGACTATGATAGATCCCCTATAATTGTGGGCCATCAGGACTCTTTTCTGGCTCTGTTGTCAGGGAGTGAAGCGCCTTTGGTATGGAAACTTTTATATAGTGTGCTGAAATTTACTGTCACTTGTTACTATGGAAAATAATCCTTTGAGGGGCTTGTTAGGGGTATCTTCACCTCGACCGGAAGAGCAAAGAGTTGCTCCTCAACCTACTGCACCTACTGAAAATATTTATTATGAAATTCCTTCGGGTATGATAGAGAAACTGCTAGCTAATCCTTATGTAGGAGATGGAACATTACATCCCGATATGCACCTAATCTATGTGGATGAAGTTTGTGGATTATTTAAGCTTGTAGGTATGACCGAGGATGTTGTCAAGAAGAAGGTGTTCCTTTTATCTTTGAAGGGAAAGGCATTTGCATGGTATAGGCTATGTGATGATATTGGATCTTGGAACTACAACCGATTGAAATTGGAATTTCATCAGAAGTTTTATCCTATGCATCTGGTTCATCGTGATCGGAATTATATATACATATAATTTTTGGCCTCATGAAGGAGAAAGTATCGCTCAAGCTTGGGGGAGGCTTAGGTCAATTTTATATTCATGCCCCAATCATGAGCTCTCAAGAGAAATTATTATTCATAATTTTTATGCTCGGCTTTCTCATAATGAGCGATCCATGCTCGATACTTCTTGTACCGGTTCTTTTATGAAGAAGACTGAATTCAAATGGGATTTATTGGAAAGAATTAAATGCAACTATGAATATTGGGAACTCGACAAAGGTAAGGAGTTAGGTGTAAACCTTAAGTTTGAGTGTGTTAAATCTTTTATGGATACCGATGCTTTTCATGATTTTAGCACTATATATGGACTTGACTCTGAGATAGTTGCTTTTTTCTGTGAATCCTTTGCTACTCATGTTGATCTCCCTAAGGAGAAGTG
Organism: Aegilops umbellulata; assembly: GCA_032464435.1. Taxonomy (NCBI): domain Eukaryota; kingdom Viridiplantae; phylum Streptophyta; class Magnoliopsida; order Poales; family Poaceae; genus Aegilops; species Aegilops umbellulata. Next base: position 231,166,174 of record CP136060.1, read on the forward strand.
GTTTAAATATTATCCTACCATTGAAGTTAAAGTTGTAGAACCTATTAAAGTTGAAGAATAAACTATTACTTATAGTGTTGATCCAATTGTTCCTATTGCTTATATTAAGAAACCACCTTTTCCTGTTAAAGGATCATGCTAAAGCTTCAACTGTGGTTCATAAAAGTTATACTAGAACACCTACACCTGCTGAGAAAATTAAAGTTGAACCTAGTATTCCTATGGTTAAATATCTTTTGGTTGATAATATTGATGGGCATGTTATTTATTTCTGTGATGAAGCTGCTAGGATTGCTAAACCCGATATTAAAGATAAACATAGACCTGTTGTTGGCATGCCTATTGTTTCTGTTAAAATTGGAGAACATTGTTATCATGGCATATGTGATGTGGGTGCTAGTGTGAGTGAAATTCCTTATTCCTTATATAAAGAGATTAGGAACGATATTGCACCTGTTGAGATAGAAGATATGGATTTTACTATGCAGCTTGATAGTAGAGATACTATAGCACCAATTGGGATTGTTAGAGATGTTGAAGTCTTGTGTGGGAAGATAAAATATCCTACTGATTTTCTTGTTCTTGCTTCCCCACAAAATATTTTTTGTCCCATTATATTTGGTAGACCTTTCTTGAACACTGTTAATGCTAAGATAGACTGCGAGAAAGATGTTGTTACTGTTGGTTTAGGGGATATGTCTCATGATTTTAATTTCTCTAAATTTCGTAGACAACCCCATGATAAAGAATTGCCTAGTAAGGATGAAATTATTGGTCTTGCTTCTATTGTCGTGCCTCCTACTGATCCTTTAGAACAATATTTGCTAGACCATGAAAATGATATGTTTATGAATGAAAGAAGGGAAATCAATGAAGTACTCTTTAATCAAGGGCCTATTTTGAAACACAATTTGCCTGTTGAAATCCTTGGGGATCCTCCTCCACCTAAGGGTGATCCCTTGTTTGTTCTTAAACAATTACCTAATACTCTGAAATATGCTTATCTTGATGAAAAGAAGATATATCCTGTTATTATTAGTGCTAACCTTTGCGAACATGAAGAAAAGAAATTATTGAAAACTCTGAAGAAGCACCGTGCCGCTATTGGATATACTCTTGATGATCTTAAGGGCATTAGTCCCACTCTATGTCAGCACAAAATTAATTTGGAGCGGGATGCTAAACCAGTTGTTGATCACCAACGACGGTTAAATCCAAAGATGAAAGAAGTGGTAAGAAATGAAATACTAAAGCTTCTGGAGGCAGGTATAATTTATCCTATTGCTGATAGTCAATGCGCAAGTCATGTTCATTGTGTGCCTAAGAAAGGAGGTATTACTATTGTTCCTAATGATAAGAATGAATTGATCCCATAAAGAATTGTTATAGGTTATAGAATGGTAATTGATTTTCGCAAATTAAATAAAGCTACTAGAAAATATCATTACGCTATACCTTTTATTGATCAAATGCTAGAAATATTATCCAAGCATACACATTTTTGCTTTCTATATGGTTATTCTGGTTTCTCTCAAATACCTGTGTCAAAAGATGATCAAGAGAAAACCACTTTTACATGCCCTTTCTGTACCTTTGCTTATAGATGTATGCCTTTTGGTTTATGCAATGCACCTGCTACCTTTCAAAGATGTATGACTGCTATATTCTCCGACTTTTGTGAAAAGATTGTTGAAGTTTTCATGGATGATTTCTCCGTTTACGAAACCTCTTTTGATGATTGCTTAAGCAACCTTGATCGAGTCTTGCAGAGATGTGAAAAAACTAATCTTGTCTTAAATTGGGAGAAGTGCCACTTTATGGTTAATGAAGGTACTGTCTTGGGGCAAAAACATTGTGAAAGAGGTATTGAATTTGATAAAGCTAACGTAGATGCTACTGAAAAGATGTCGTGTCCTAAAGATATCAAAGGTATAAGAAGTTTCCTTGGTCATGCTGGTTTCTATAGGAGGTTTATTAAAGACTTCTCCAAAATTTCCAGGCCTCTCACTAATCTCTTGCAAAAAGATGTCCCTTTTGTTTTTTATGATGATTGTGTAGAAGCATTTGAAATACTTAAGAAGGCCTTGATTTCTGCACCTATTGTTCAGCCGCCTGATTGGAATTTACCCTTTGAAATTATGTGTGATGCTAGTGATTATGCTGTTGGTGATGTTCTAGGACAAAGAGTTGATAAGAAATTGAATGTTACTCATTATGCTAGTAAAACTCTAGACAGTGCCCAGAGAAATTATGCTACTACTGAAAAAGAATTTTTAGCAGTTGTATTTGCATGTGATAAGTTCAGACCTTATACCGTTGATTCCAAAGTAACTATTCACACTGATCATGCTGCTATTAAATACCTTATGGAAAAGGAAGATGCTAAACCTAGACTTATTAGATGGGTTCTCGTGCTAAAAGAATTTGATTTGCATATTATTGATAGAAAGGGAGATGATAACCCCATTGCAGACAACTTGTCTAGGTTAGAAAATGTTCTTGATGACCCACTGTCTATTGATGATATCTTTCCTAATGAGCAATTAGCTGGCATAAGTGCTTCTCGTAACACTCCATGGTATGCTGATTATGCTAATACATTGTTGCTAAATTTATACCACCTAGTTTCACATACCAGCAAAATAAAAAGTTTTTCTATGATTTAAGACATTACTTTTGGGATGATCCACACCAAGAAGGATTAGATGGTGTTATTAGACATTGTGTACCTGAGCATAAATAGGAACAGATCCTACGCAAGTGCCACTCCGAGGCTTACGGAGGACACCATGCTGGAGATAGAACTGCGCACAAGGTATTGCAATACGATTTCTATTGGCCCACTGTCTTTAAAGATGCTCGTAAATTTGTCTTGTCTTGTGATGAATGCCAAAGAATTGGTAATATTAGTAGACATCAGGAAATGCCTATGAACCATTCACTTGTTATTGAACCATTTGATATGTTTGGGGCTTTGATTATATGGGACCCTTTCCTTCCTCTAATGGGTATACACATATTTTAGTTGTTGTTGATTATGTTACTAAGTGGGTAGAAGCTATTCCAACTAGTAGTGCTGATCCTAACACTTCTATTAAGATGCTTAAAGAAGTTATTTTCCCGAGGTTTGGAGTTCCTAGATATTTGACGACTGATGGCTGTTCACATTTTATTCATGGTGCTTTCCGTAAAATGCTTGCTAAATATGTTGTTAACCATAGAATCGCATCTCCATATCAACCTCAGTCTAGTGGTCAAGTAGAATTGAGCAATAGAGAGATTAAATTGATTTTGCAAAAGACTGTTAATAGATCTAGAAAGAATTGGTCTAAGAAACTTGATGATGCATTATGGGCTTATAGAACTGCTGATAAGAACCCTATGGGTATGTCTCCGTATAAAATGGTTTATGGAAAATCATGTCACTTACCTCTCGAACTAGAACATAAGGCATATTGGGCTATTAAAGATCTCAATTATGATTTCAAACTTGCCGGTGAGAAGAGGATATTTGACATAAGCTTGCTTGATGAATGGAGAACCCGAGCCTCTGAGAATGCCAAGTTGTTTAAAGAAAAAGTTAAAAGATGGCATGAAAAGAGCATACAAAAGCGTGAGTTTAATGTAGGTGATCATGTTTTGCGATACAACTCTCGTTTAAGATTTTTTGCAGGAAAGCTTCTCTCTAAATGGGAAGGTCCTTACATTATCGAGGAGGTCTATCATTCCGGTGCCATAAAAATCAACAACGCCGAAGGAACAAATCCGAAGGTGGTAAACTGTCAAGGAATCAAACATTATATCTTAGGTACTCCCATAAATGTTGAGACCAATATAATATAAACCATACTACCGGAGGAGTACATAAGGGACACTTTCCAAAATGTTTCAGACTCCAAAAAGGAATAGGTACGTCGTACGGTAAGTAAACCGACTCCAGAACATTTCCAATAGCAATTTTTCTCTGTTTTGCAATATTTAAAAAATTAGGAAAATTAGAAGTAGTTCGAAAGAGACACGAGGCCACCACAAGGGTGGAGGGCACGCCCCCCGTCCTTGTGGCAACCTCGTGTGCCCTCTGAACTCCGTTTTCTTGCACGATACTTCTTTTGGTCGGTAAAAATTCACTATATAATCTCCCGAAAGTTTTGACCACCATACCACGACAATATCTCCTGTTCTTATTTCGATCTATTTTCTGCCAGAGTTTTCAAGGCCAGGCATCATGTCGTCCCCCTCCTCCAACAACGCAGGTGACGATGCTTGGCTAGTGAAGATAGAGATGAAGAGAGAAGAACCTGGGGAAATAAACGAGGGTGATAAGATCAAGAAGGTTGCCGAAGATCAAGTTCCGGCAGCAGAAGAAGACATCCTTCAACCCTACTACAACCGCCTTACCCCTACTGAAATTGAAGCTTTCAAGATCATTGGAATAGTTCATGTGCAAAATAAATATCTGACTCGTGAAAACATTCTCTTGCAAGAGCATATCACCGCACTCAAGGGCATTATTCGCAAGTTGGAGCTTCTCTTACGCTTGATGTGTGACACTACTTCATCAACAACTCCATCATCACCACCTCCGAAGAATGAGACATAAATACATGGGTATGGGCACTCCCCTTGGCAACTGCCAAGCTTGGGGGAGGTGCCCCGGTATCATATCACCATCACATCTTTACCTTTATCCTTTTCTTAGTTTGATCCTTTTGATTGTATCTTGATCTAGTAGAATTAAGTTTTAGTATGATCTAGCTTTGAGTTTTGTTTCGGTCTCTATCTATGTAATCGAGTCCTTGGGTATATAATAAATAGTAGTTTTAGTTGAGCGCTTTCCTTTCTTACTATGATCTTGACGGAATTAAATAAAAGGAAAGAATAAAAAGAAATAAAGAGATCATATATTGATCTTATGGAGAGTACTGACTTCACATATAAAGAGTATGATGAATTAAAGTTGTTAAGAGTTGACAAATATAGTTTTGGTCATTGTTGGAATTAATAGGAAGTAATACAGAAAGAGAGGCTTCACATATAAACATACTATCTTTGACATCTTTTGTAATTGTCATTAAAATATGACATGCTAAAAAGTTGATGTTGGACAAGGAACACAACATAATGGGTTACGTTTTCTTATATCCAAATAGAAGTTATATTGTCATGGATAATCCAACATGTTGAGCTTGCCTTTCCCTCTAATGCTATCCAAATTATTTGCACCAAGTAGAGATACTACTTGTGCTTCCAAACATCCCTTAAACCAGTTTTGCCATGAGAATCCACCATACCTACCTATGGATTGAGTAAGATCCTTCAAATAAGTTGTCATCGGTTCAAGCAATAAAAAATGCTCTATAAATATGTATGATCTATTTGTTGGGGAACGCAGTATTTCAAAAAAATTCCTACGATCACGCAAGATCTATCTAGGAGATGCATAGTAACGAGAGGGGAGAGTGTGTCCATGTACCCTCGTAGATCGAAAGCGGAAGCGTTTAGTAATGCGGTTGATGTAGTCGAACGTCTTCGCGATCCAACCGATCCAAGCACTGAACATACGACACCTCCACGTTCAGCACACGTTCAGCTCGATGACGTCCCTCGAGCTCTTGATCCAGTTGAGCCGAGGGAGAGTTCCGTCAGCACAATGGCGTGGCGACGGTGATGATGAAGTTACCAGTGTAGGGCTTCGCCTAAGTACTACGATGATATGACCGAGGTGTGTAACTGCGGAGGGGGGCACCGCACACATTTAAGAGAAACTTGTGTGTTCTAGGGTGCCCCATGCCCCTGTATTTAAAGGAGGGGAGGGGGAGGCGGGCCGGCCCCTGTAGGGCGCTCCAGGAGAGGGGAGCCTTACTAGGACTCCAAGTCCTAGTAGGATTCCACCTGGAGGAAAGGGGGAAGAAGGAAGGGAGAGGGGGGAGGGAAGGAAAGGGGGGCACCGCCCCCTTCCCCTAGTCCAATTCGAACCAAAGGGGTGGGGTGGGGGGGCGGCCAGCACCCTTGTGGCCCTTCTCTCTCCCCACTAAGGCCCATCAAGGCCCATTAGCTCCCCTGGGGGGTTCCGATAACCCTCCGACACTCCGATAATTATCCGGTACCTCTCGGAACTCACCCGGTGTCGGTGTACTAAAGTAGGGGTACCTTAGTACCCCAGACTTGTGCACGGGCAGTCGTAGCACCCTGCGGCAAGGCCCGCCCAGGAAGCGCCAAGAGAAGACCAAGCATTCAAGACAAGGCCCCCGGCAAGAGGAGCTTGCCGGGCCAAGAAGACAAGGCCCCCGGCAAGAGGAGCTTGCCGGGCCAAGAAGACAAGACCCCGGCAAGAGGAGCTTGCCGGGACGACCGAGCCCATGTAATGCCATCCAAGAACAAAGTATACGAGACAGAAGATCGAGACCCCGACAAGAGGAGCTTGTCGGGAAGGCCGAACCCAGGCACCACAAGAGAAGCCCGCCACGGCGCGCCATGCGCCCCGGCAAGGCCTGATAGCCGGCAAGCTATCAGGCACAGGAAGACGACCCCCGCGGCAAGCCACTTGCCGCGGCAAATCGCCGCCTCAGGACTGCGCTCCAGCTCGCCCGTCCACGCGTCGCTCCGGGGCTTCCCCCAAGGGCACGTGGCGGGGCACCGCGCAGCCTGGGGTATGCGGTGGCATGCAGCCACTACCGTGGCGAGCGGTGGCGCACCTAACGGTCCGCCTCGGTGCTGTCCAGGCGACCGTGACGGGCATTTAATGCCCTTGTCCCCTACCGTCAGAAGTAGGTATGATAACACTGTGCCGCACTGTAGCGCCACTGTTCCCGCGCTGTTACAACTACCACCCCTTTTACACTTTTACCCCTTCCTCTTACGTTGACACCTGTCGGTGACCCCTTTGCGCTATAAAAGGAGGCCCGTGTGCAACGTAGAAGGGGTTCCGAGGTTCGGAGATTTGGGATCCAGACAGCCATACGCTCGGTGCAGCTAGCTCTCCAAGCTCCCGAGCTCCCCAGTTCAATACAACCAAGCAGGAGTAGGGTTTTACGCGTCCATCGCGGCCCGAACCTGGGTAAACCGCCCGTGTGCTCGCCTCGATCTGCTCTCTGTGCTCCCTCCGCCCCCCTCACCGGACAACGAAAGGGGCTCCGGCCCCATAGGTGCTCGCGGGGGACGCGGTCCGCCCCGACATCTTTGGCGCGCCAGGTAGGGGGCGCGCGTCGAGGTTGTACGGATCTGATTCAGGCGAACACTGGTAATTTCAGGTATGGACAGGTACCTTTCCGCCCCGCTCCGCGGGGCGGAGGCATTCCTCCCTACGGAATCGTGCACGGCCCTCCTCGAGTACCCACTCACGCAGAGTTCGGGCAAGAAGCAGCTGCTCCTTGAGGAGGACCGCCTTCCGGCCGCTGGGCGAACCGCTCGCTTCCAGCGAATCCTGCGCCGCTCCTGTAGCCGCAGCGGTTAGCGCCGGAAGCCGCGAAAAAGGCGACCTCGTTCTTCGGCGCGTTTCGTCCGCCAAGATCCAAACGAGTCGACGCCAACCGTGGGAGGAGTTTCGCCAGCGCGGTTGCCGGGACCCGTTCCGTCAACCAACCTCCCTGCCCAAGTCTTGCCGCAGTTGCATGTGATCCTTGGCGCAGGGGCGGGCGCAGACCCCGCGCATCAGTGAAAGCTCCTATGCTTTGCGCTTTTTGCCTTTTACATGCTCCTCTTCGTTATTTGCATGTATTATTTGGCATCCTGCGTAACATGCATGTCCAGTAAGCATCAGCACGCCGAAAGGCCATGTGCTTGCTTCCCTCTTTATTTTCCTTGCCTCTTAGTCAGAGGGAGCATTCCTCGCGCACAAAGTTTGCCGGGGGAAGGAGATGGGAGAGGAACCAAGTGCTGGAACCAAGTGCTGTCCGAGAAAAAGAAGCCTCGTCGAGGAACGAGCGTTATGCATAAGCTAAGTTATTAGAATTTGAGCAGTTCAGATTCTTAATTTTCGGTTGTCTTCCTTGAACAGTCACACTTTGTATGGAAAACCTGTGCGCGGAGGAACCTACCCGCGGCTAGACGCACCCTCACCTTGTTTCGAGTACGCTCAACGATTCAAGTGAGCTGCGATGAGCGTCGCGCCCTTGTTTCGTTTCCGAGCTCACTCAACAAGCTGAGCGCGATTGCGACTGGCTGCGGCGAGGTTGCTTCCCAGTGAGGCCTTGGCCAGCAGGCTGCTATAAGCCCAAGGGCCCCTTGCCGGAAAGTTCCCCGGGAGCGTAGGGTGAAAAGCATACAAAGCAAAGGGCCAGGACAAGGAAGATAACAATGCACTGATTGGTTCAGATAAGATAAAAACCTTACGTAACTTATCACAGTGACTAATGAGCTCATAACGCCGTGTGCAGCGACAAAAAGAGATAAGATAAAGAAGGCCTAGTCTACGCGGTCGCCCTCAATCCTGGAAATCTTGCCCACTCTGGCGATGATGTCGGCGACCTGCTCCTTCAGCGCCTCCATGTCAGCGTCGGCCGGCAGGCTGCGAAGAACGTTGATGAGATTTATACCGGGATTGCGGTATACAATCTTCGTCAGCACACGCTCCAAGGTTCCCGTGCAGGCCCGGCGCGTCTCCTCGGCCAGTTGCGCGGGGATCTTCTTCCGAAGATCCGCAAGAGCCGGCGCGACCCCTCTGAAGAAGAGGCTGAGCTTGGCGCTGTGAGGGAGGTCCGGGTCCGGAGAGTAGATGAGGTGTTCCAACTTCAACGCCAGCAACTCCTGGTCGATGTTGGATGCAGAAGACACCAGGTCCTCGGTCCACACCGCGACGGTCCGACGGAAGTCCTCGGCCGCAGTGTTGGCGCTCTCCGCCAAGCTTCGCTCCTTGCGGAGCCCCTCCTCCAGCGCGGAGACTTTCAGCTCCAGGGCCTCGATGGAGTCCTTGGCGGCCTTCAGCTCGTCGCCCTGCTTGGAGAGACGCGCCTGGAGTTCGGAGTTGGCGTGGGCGTCCTTCTCCCGCTCCACATTGAGCGCGCCGACCCTCTCCGCGCTCGCCTTCAACGACTCCTCTAGCTGCGCGACCTTGGCGGCAAGCTCCTCCCTGACGGTCTCCGCGGCAGCCGCGGCGGCTTTCGCCTCTTCCAGCTCCTCGCCAAGGGCCCGCTCCCGAGCGGCAAGATCCTCCTCGTGGGAGTTGAGATTGGCCTGCAGCTGGGCAAGCTCTCCCTCTCGCCGGGACAGCTCCGCCCCGGCGAGCCGCTGCTGCTCTTCGGCGTCGGCCTTCTGCAGCACCCACTCCTGGTACTCCCCGGCGAGCCTCTCGCGCTCCTCCGCCACGCTGCGGAGGGCGGCTTGGTTGGCGGCGCGGAGCTCCGTCGCACGCTTCTCCATCTCGATGGCGGCCTCCGCGGCGAGGGCCTCCCGGGAAGCGAGCTTCGCCTGCCGGGCCCGGTAAAGGGCCAGGAGCCGGCGAAGCAGCTTCTCCTCCTCGGGCTCTTCGGCCCCGCCGGGCGCCTCGACAATCCTCAGGCCCGCGGAGGCGAGGACCTCCCCATCGAGGGCCTCGCCCTCCGCGAGGGCCCGCGCAGAAGAGCCCCATGGCACCTGGATGAAGATGCCATTGGGGGCTTCAAGGTAATGACCCGCCCGCTCCTTTTCGGCGGAGGGGTCGGCGGCCGGCGCAGCACCTGATGCTCCTGCTGCCTCCGGGTCGGCAGTGCGACCGCCGTCCCCCTCCCCGGCCGTTGCGGCCGCCGCTGGGGCGGTCTCCTCCGCGGATGGCTCGGCAGCTCCCGCCGCGTCCTCAGCGGCAGGGGCATCGCCGCTGCCGCCGCGCGCACCCTCCTCCTCCTCGATGTTGATGACCTCCGTCTCCATCTGCTCGGGGGGAGGGGAATCTAGAAGAAGGAGAATAGTGAGCAAAAGAAATTCAAGCAAACATCCAAAAGAAAAAGACGAACCCAAGATGACTAAGTCACAGAGCTTACCTTTGCGGACGTCATCAGCGGCGGGTTCCCTCGCCGGGGAGCTCTGCCTTGGCGGGGTCACCGCCCTCGCCGGGCTACCCGCCCCTGGCGGGGTACTCGCCCTCGGCGGAGTGCTCGCCCTTGGCGGGGTGCTCTCCTTTACTGGAGAGCTCGGCCTTGGCGGGGACGGCGGGGCCCGCGGCTCCTCGGGGGCGGTTTCTGGCCGCTCCTGCGGCTGCGGCTCCACCTCTGCACGAGACAGTATTATCAAGATACCAGCGCAGGGACGATCCCTCAAGCACGCCCGACGAGCGAAAGTACGGAACCCAGACTTACGCTGGGGGCTGCGCTGGGGGCTGCCCCTCGGAGCAGCGCTCGGATCCGGCAGGCTGGGCTCCGGCACGCCCCCAGTTGCCGCGGTGGGCGAGTCGCCCACAACCTCGACCACGGGCGCCTTGGCTTTCTTCGCCGCTCGCTCCGCCAAGGTCCTGAAGTTAAGATGAGGAACAAGATCAGAGCCTGCGACAATCAAGGCAAGGTTTATGAAGATGCAAGACCTCAAAGCTCTTACTCCCGTTCGTCCTCGTCGTCGTCGTCGCTCAAGGCGGAGAAATCAAACTCCACCTGACGCGCGGTCACGCGGGGAGCGGGAGGCGAGGTCTCCCTCGGGCGCTTGGCGATCCCGACGGTTGCCGGGGCCCGGGGAGCGGGCGGAGCCGCCGCTCCACCCTCCAAAGGCTCCTTTCCGTGCGGCGCTGCCTTACGGGGCGCCCCTGACGTAGCTGACGCGCCGGGCGCCCTCGTTGCAACCTGGCTCCCCCGGGAGGCTCGTGCCGCTTGGCGGGGTGGTTGTTGCCGGGAGGCCGGCACCTTTGCCCCCATCGCCGTCCTGCGGAGACGCTTCGCTGGAGAACGCCTGGGGCTTACACGGGACGAGGAGGTCTCCGACGCTGAGGGAAGGTCATCGGCGTAGAGCTCCAAGGATCCGTCGGAGTCGTCGTCACCACCGCCCTCCTCCTCCACCCCGGCAAGCCCGCTGGACCCAGCGTCCTGCGCTGTGGCCCCTTGTCCTCCGGCGGTGGTGGCCCTTGCCGCGGCCTCGATCAAGATCCCCTGGATCTCGGAGTGCCTCAGAGAGGGAACCCCGGCGAGCTCGTCGGGGGGCAGCTTCAGCAGTCTGCAGATCTCCGCCACCTCCGCTTGGCGGGACGCCTCCGCGGCCTCCGCCTCCTCGGGCGAGAAGCCGAACTCCCCGGCCGCTGCGGCTGCGGTGGCCTCTTCAGCCCAAGAGGCTATGCATGCTGCCTCTCGCGCGGTGGTGTCCCGCGTCAGCCCCTGGGCCTCGTCCTTCTTCTTCGCCACCTCCGCCAGGTTGTCGAAGAAGTTCATGATGACGTCTGGCTTGGGCGGAATCCACGTGCGGTCGACGCCGTGCGAGTCGCACGCGGGCATCATGGCGCGAAGGGAATCCCGAGCCGAGCTGTTGCAAAGAGGCACAACTCCCCGGGGCTCCCTGAACCACTCTGGGTGGGCCGGGTCATGCTTGAATAGCTCCCGGACCATCCCCTTCAGCTCCACCGACGTGAAGTTGAAGTTGAGCCCGGGGCGCAGCCTCATTATGTCCGCCGCGTTGCTATACTCCCAGGCTGGCCTCTTCCTATCTTGAAGAGGGGCGATGCGGCGGCGGAGGAAGTCTGCGCCCACCTCTCCAACGGACAGCCTCGCTGACCGAAGACGGAGAATCCTGATGAGGGCGACGTTGAGCTTGCAGTCGTCCGAATCCAGCTCGCTCCAATCCTTGCCGCGCATAATAGGTGTTGCACGCGGCGCGGTGAAAGGTTGCGGCTGGTCCTCGACAACCCAGCACCAGTCGGCACGCCACTCCTCCCATTTGCCGCGGAGCTCCTCCGGCAAGTAGGAATCCTTCTTGTTCAGGCGAAAGACCCAAGATATCCCTCCGGCGAGGGGGGCGCCGGCCTCTACTCTAGGGATGAAGAAGTGCCTAAAAAGCGCGACGTTTGGATATACCCCAATATAGTTTTCGCACATATGCGCGAAAACCGCCATCGTGAGGACGGCGTTGGGAGTGAAGTCCAGAAGGTGGAGGCCGAAGGTGTTCATTATGTCGCAGAAGAAATCAGAAAAAGGAGGGCAAAGACCGCAGTGGAAGAAGGCTGCGAAGAAATAATACCCGCCGGGGTAGTTGCCCTTGGCGGCGGCCGGATAGGCTCGGGTGCGGGGATGCGCCTTGGTCTCCTCGGCCCAGAACAAGTAGTACTTGTTCCAGAGCTCCCGCGCGCTGAGCTTCGGCGAGAAGACGAGGTTCTGCTTCCGCAGCAAGGTGAGCATCGCCGCGTGCTCCGATTTCTCCTTCCTGGTCTTCTCCGCCTTCGCCTTCTCGGTCTTCGGGGCCATGGCGGAGGCGGCGAGGGAAGGGAGACGAAGAATCCGGTAGCACCGCAGGTGCGAGCGAGCGGCGGAGGAAATATGGAGGCGGAGCACGAAGGGGATCTCTGGAGACGGGAGAGGACGCAGTAAAGGCGAAGGAGGGGAGCCGCTCCCATTTCCTCTGCCTTATATGGAGAAGTGGCGGACACTCCGTTCTTGCCATTAAGAATCGCGCGACGTGACGCGCGCCTGCGCGGATTCAGCCCCGCGCACGCCACCCACGTCACGCTCACCCCGCACGCCCCGCCCCCACGACGCCGCGATAAGCGCGCGCCGCCTGGGGAAGGTGCGACGGGTGCGGAGTTAAGGAGCAGCGCGACCAAGGCCACGCGTGCCCGTGCACTGTTAGGGCCTGGCCCAACGACGCTCGGCACCGTGTGTGGCCCAGGCCCGGGGGCTCCTGTCGGTGTACTAAAGTAGGGGTACCTTAGTACCCCAGACTTGTGCACGGGCAGTCGTAGCACCCTGCGGCAAGGCCCGCCCAGGAAGCGCCAAGAGAAGACCAAGCATTCAAGACAAGGCCCCCGGCAAGAGGAGCTTGCCGGGCCAAGAAGACAAGGCCCCCGGCAAGAGGAGCTTGCCGGGCCAAGAAGACAAGACCCCGGCAAGAGGAGCTTGCCGGGACGACCGAGCCCATGTAATGCCATCCAAGAACAAAGTATACGAGACAGAAGATCGAGACCCCGACAAGAGGAGCTTGTCGGGAAGGCCGAACCCAGGCACCACAAGAGAAGCCCGCCACGGCGCGCCATGCGCCCCGGCAAGGCCTGATAGCCGGCAAGCTATCAGGCACAGGAAGACGACCCCCGCGGCAAGCCACTTGCCGCGGCAAATCGCCGCCTCAGGACTGCGCTCCAGCTCGCCCGTCCACGCGTCGCTCCGGGGCTTCCCCCAAGGGCACGTGGCGGGGCACCGCGCAGCCTGGGGTATGCGGTGGCATGCAGCCACTACCGTGGCGAGCGGTGGCGCACCTAACGGTCCGCCTCGGTGCTGTCCAGGCGACCGTGACGGGCATTTAATGCCCTTGTCCCCTACCGTCAGAAGTAGGTATGATAACACTGTGCCGCACTGTAGCGCCACTGTTCCCGCGCTGTTACAACTACCACCCCTTTTACACTTTTACCCCTTCCTCTTACGTTGACACCTGTCGGTGACCCCTTTGCGCTATAAAAGGAGGCCCGTGTGCAACGTAGAAGGGGTTCCGAGGTTCGGAGATTTGGGATCCAGACAGCCATACGCTCGGTGCAGCTAGCTCTCCAAGCTCCCGAGCTCCCCAGTTCAATACAACCAAGCAGGAGTAGGGTTTTACGCGTCCATCGCGGCCCGAACCTGGGTAAACCACCCGTGTGCTCGCCTCGATCTGCTCTCTGTGCTCCCTCCGCCCCCCTCACCGGACAACGAAAGGGGCTCCGGCCCCATAGGTGCTCGCGGGGGACGCGGTCCGCCCCGACACCCGGTGTCCGAATAACATCGTCCAATATATCAATATTTATGTCTCGACCATGTCCGTGATCTCACCCAGGACTCCGAACAAACTTCGTTCATCTAATCACATAACTCATAACACAAACCGTCATCGAACATTAAGCGTGCGAACCCTACGGGTTCGAGAACTATGTAGACATGACTGAGACACATCTCCTGTCAATAACCAATAGCGGAACCTGGATGCTCATATTGGCTCCTACATATTCTACGAAGATATTTATCAGTCAAACCGCATAACAACATACGTTGTTCCCTTTGTCATCGGTATGTTACCTGCCCGAGATTCGATCGTCGGTATCATCATACCTAGTTCAATCTCGTTACCGGCAAGTCTCTTTACTCGTTCCGTAATGCATCATCCCACAACTAACTCATTAGTCACATTGCTTGCAAGGCTTATAGTGATGAGCATTACCGAGAGGGCCCAGAGATACCTCTCTGGTACTCGGAGTGACAAATTCTAATCTTGATCTATGCCAACCCAACAAACATCTTCGGAGACACCTTTAGAGCTTCTTTATAATCACCCAGTTATGGTGTGACATTTGATAGCACACAAGGTGTTCCTCCGGTATTCAGGAGTTGCATAATCTCATAGTCAGAGGAATATGTATATATAAGTCATGAAGAAAGCAATAGCAATAAAAACTAAATGATCATTAATGCTAAGCTAACGGATGGGTCTTGTCCATCACATTATTCTATAATGATGTGATCCAGTTCATCAAATGACAACACATGTCTATGGTTAGGAAACTTAACCATCTTTGATTAACGAGCTAGTCAAGTAGAGGCATACTAGGGACATTCTGTTTTGCCTATGTATCCACATGTACTAAGTTTCCGGTTAATACAATTATATCATGAATAATAAACATTTATCATGATATAAGGAAATATAAATAACAACTTTATTATTGCCTCTAGGGAATATTTCCTTCAGTCTCCCACTTGCACTAGTGTCAATAATCTAGTTCACATCGTCATGTGATTTAACACCAATAGTTCACATCTTTATGTGATTAGTTCACATCTCCATGTGAGTAATCCCCAAAGGGTTTACTAGAGTCAATAATCTAGTTCACATCTCTTTGTGATTAACACCCAAAGAGTGATCATGTTTTGCTTGTGAGAGAAGTTTAGTCAACAGGTATGCCACATTCAGAGCCGTATGTATTTTGAAAATTTTCTATGTCTACAGTGCTCTACACAGAGCTACTCTAGCTAATCACTCCCACTTTCAATATGTATCCAGATTGAGACTTAGAGTCATCCAGATCAGTGTCAAAGCTTGCATCGACATAACCCTTTACGACGAACTTTTTGTCACGTCCATAACCGAGAAATATTTCGTTAGTCCTCTAAGGGTAATTTTGACCGTTGTCCAGTGATCTACTCCCAGATCACTATTGTACTCCTTGCCAAAATCATATTAAGGTATACAATAGGTCTGGTACACATCATAGCATACTTTACAGAACCTATGACTCAGGCAAAGGGAATGACTTTTCATTCTCTTTCTATTTTTGATCATGGTCGGGTTTTGAGTCTTTACTCAACTTCACACCTTACAACTTAGGCAAGAATTCCTTCTTTGTCAGATCCATTCTGAACTTCTTCAAAATCTTATCAAGGTATGTACTCATTGAAAATCTTGTCAAGCGTCTTGATCTATCTTTATAGATCTTGATGCCTAATATGTAAGTAGCTTCACTGAGGACTTTGTTTAAAAAAAATCCTTTCAAACACTCCTTTATGCTTTCCAGAAAATTCTACATCATTTCTGATCAACAATATGCTATTCACATATGTTTATCAAAAAGGTTGTAGTGCTCCCACTCACTTTATTGTAAATACAGGCTTCACCAAAAGTCTGTATAAAACCATATGCTTTGATCACTTTATCAAAGCGTATATTCCAACTCCAAGATGCTTGCACCAGTCCATAGATGGATCGCTGGAGCTTGCACACTTTGTTAGCACCTTTAGGATTGACAAACCTTCTTGTTGCATCATATACAACTCCTCTTTAAGAAATCCATTAAAGGAATGCAATTTTGACATCCATTTGCCAGATTTCATAAAATGTGGCAATTGCTAACATGATTCTGACAGACTTAAGCATCACTACAAGTGAGAAAATCTTATCATAGTCAACACCTTGAACTTGTCGAATACTTTTTGCGGCAATTCGAGCTTTGTAGATAGTAACACTACTATCAGCGCCCGTCTTCCTCTTGAAGATCCATTTATTCTCAATGGCTCGCCAATCATCGGGCAAGTCAATCAAAGTCCATACTTTGTTCTCATACATGGATCCCATCTCAGATTTCATCGCCTCAAGCCATTTCGCGGAATCTGGGCTCATCATCGCTTCCTCATAGTTCGTAGGTTCGTAATGGTCTAGTAACATGACTTACAGAAAGGATTACGGTACCACTCTGGTGCGGACCATACTCAACCTACGAGGTACGGTAGTAACTTGATCTGAAGGTTCATGATCATCATCATTAGCTTCCTCACTAATTGGTGTAGGAATCACTGGAACTGATTTCTGTGATGAACTACTTTCCAATTCGGGAGAAGGTACAATTACCTCATCAAGTTCTACATTCCTCCCACTCACTTCTTTCAAGAGAAACTCCTTCTCTAGAAAGGATCCTTTCTTAGCAACGAATATCTTGCCTTCGGATCTGTGATAGAAGGTGTACCCAATAGTTTCCTTTGG
Source organism: Aegilops umbellulata (assembly GCA_032464435.1). Classification (NCBI taxonomy): domain Eukaryota; kingdom Viridiplantae; phylum Streptophyta; class Magnoliopsida; order Poales; family Poaceae; genus Aegilops; species Aegilops umbellulata. Next base: position 231,182,770 of record CP136060.1, read on the forward strand.
GTATTCTATGAAGACGCATTTCTCTGATTTGAGTTCGAGCTTATCAGGTTGAAACTTTTTCACATAAGCATCACAACCCCAAACTTTAAGAAACGACAGCTTAGGTTTCTTGCTAAACCACAGTTCACATGGTGTCGTCTCAACGGATTTAGATGGTGCCCTATTTAAGGTGAATGCAGCTGTCTCTAATGCATAACCCCAAAACGATAGTGGTAAATCGGTAAGAGACATTATAGATCATACCATATATAATAAATTACGGTTACGATGTTCGGACACACCATTACACTGTAGTGTTCCAGGTGGCATGAGTAGCGAAACTATTCCAAATTGTTTCAAATGAAGGCCAAATTCGTAACTCAAATATTCACCTCTGCGATCAGATTGTAGAAACTTTTTTTCTTGTTACTTGATTCTCAACTTCACTCTGAAATTCTTTGAACTTTTCAAATGTTTCAGACTTGTGTTTCATTATGTATATATACCCATATCTGCTCAAATCATCTGTGAAGGTCAGAAAGTAATGATACCCGCCACGAGCCTCAACACTCATCGGACAACATACATCGGTACGTATTATTTCCAATAAGTCAGTGGCTCGCTCCGTTGTTCCGGGGAACGGAGTCTTAGTCATCTTGCCCATGAGGCACGGTTCGCAAGCATCAAATTATTATAATCAAGTGATTCCAAAAGCCCATCAGCATGGAGTTTCTTCATGTGCTTTACACCAATATGACCTAAATGGCAGTGTCATAAATAAGTTGCACTATCATTATTAACTTTGCATCTTTTTGCTTCAATATTATGAATATGTGTATCACTACGATCGATAATAATAAACAATTCACCTTGGGTGTATGACCACAAAAGGTTTTATTCATGTAAACAAAATAACAATTATTCTTTGACTTAAATGAATAGTCGTATTGCAATAAACATGATCCCATCATATTATGCTCAACGCAAACACCAAATAACGTTTATTTTAGGTTCAACACTAATCCCGAAGGTAAAGGGAGTGTGTGATGGTGATATTATCAACCTTGGAATCATTTCCAACACACATCGTCACCTCGCCCTCAACTTGTCTTTGTTCATTTTGTAACTCCTGTTTCGAGTTACTAATCATTGCAACTGAACCAATATCAAAAACCCGGGGGCTACTATGAACACTAGTAAACTACACATCAATAACACGTATATCATTATCATATATACTTTTGTTCACTTTGCCATCCTTCTTATCCGCCAAGTATTTGGGGTAGTTCCGCTTCCAGTGACCATTTCCTTTGCAGTAGAAGCACTCAGTTTCAGGCTTGGGTCTAGCTTTGGGCTTCTTCATGGGAGTGGCAACTTGCTTGCCATTCTTCTTGAAGTTCCCTTTCTTTCCCTTGCCCTTTTACTTGAAACTAGCGGTCTTGTCAACCATCAACACTTGATGTTTTTCTTCATTTCTACTTTCGACGATTTCAGCATCGCGAAGAGCTCGGGAGTCATTTTCGTCATCCCTTGCATATTATAGTTCATCACGAAGTTCTAGTAACTTGGTGATAGTGACTAGAGAATTATGATAATCACTATCTTATCTCGAGGATTAACTCCCACTTGATTCAAGCGATTTTAGAACTCAGGCATTCTAAGCACATGCTCACTGGTTGAGCTATTCTCCTCCATCTTGCAGACAAAGTACTTGTCAGAGGTCTGGTGTCTACTACGCAACCTTCTTCTTGTAGACGCTGTTGGGCCTCCAAGTGTAGAGGTTTGTAGGACAGTAGCAAATTTCCCTCAAGTGGATGACCTAAGGTTTATCAATCCATGGGAGGCGTAGGATGAAGATGGTCTCTCTCAAGCAACCCTGCAACCAAATAACAAAGAATCTCTTGTGTCCCCAACACACCCAATACAATGGTAAATTGTATAGGTGCACTAGTTCAGCGAAGAGATGGTGATACAAGTGCAATATGGATGGTAGATATAGGTTTTTGTAATCTGAAAATATAAAAACAGCAAGGTAACAAGTGGTAAAAGTGAGCGTAAACGGTATTGCAATGCTAGGAAACAAGGCCTAGGGTTCATACTTTCACTAGTGCAAGTTATCTCAACAATAATAACATAATAATCCCTCAACATGCAACAAAGAGTCACTCCAAAGTCACTAGTAGTGGAGAACGAACGAAGAGATTATGGTAGGGTACGAAACCACCTCATAGTTATTCTTTTCAATCAGTCCGTGGGGCTATTCTAATAAGTGTCACAAACAGCCCTAGAGTTCGTACTAGAATAACACCTTAAGACACAAATCAACCAAAACCCTAATGTCACCTAGATACTCCAATGTCACCTCAAGTATCCATGGGTATGATTATACGATATGCATCACACAATCTCAGATTCATCTATTCAACCAACACATAGAACCTCAAAGAGTGCCCCAAAGTTTCTACCAGAGAATCAAGACGAAAACGTGTGCCAACCCCTATGCATAAGTTCATGGGCGAAACTCGCAAGTTGATCACCGAAACATACATCAAGTGAGTCACGTGATATCCCATTGTCACCACAGATACGCATGGCAAGACATACATCAAGTGTTCTCAAATCATTAAATACTCAATCCGATAAGATTACTTCAAAGGGAAAACTGTCGGTGTACTAAAGTAGGGGTACCTTAGTACCCCGAACTTGTGCACGGGCGGTCGTAGCACCCCGCGGCAAGGCCTGCCAGGCGATCGCCAAGACCCTCAATGGTTCCCTATTGGGCCATTCAAGAACAAAGTATTTGAGCCAAGGCCCCGGCAAGAGGAGCTTGCCGGGAAGGCCACCCGAAGAGAGCAATGCCCCGGCAAGAGGAGTTCGCCGGGACTGCCGCTCGAAGCACAAGACCCCGGCAAGAGGAGCTTGCCGGGAAGGCCATCCACGGCACGACAAGGACCCTGCCACGGTGCGCCCCGCGCCCTGGCAAGGCCCGGTGAGCAACAAGCTCCCGGGCGCGACAAGACATCCACCGTGGCAAGGCGCTTGCCGCGGAAAGTTACCACCTCATGCCTGCGCTCCAGCTCACCCACCAACGTGTCGCTCTGGGGGGCATCCCAGGCGCACGTGGTGGGAGGCTGAGCAGCGAGGGGCATGCGGTGGCGAAGCGAAGCTGACAGAGTAGCCATCGTGGCAAACGGTGGCGCTCCTGATGGTCCACTCCCCTGCTCCGTCTGAGCGACGCGGACGGGCATTTAATGCCCTTGTCCCCCGCCGTCAGAGTTAGGTATGATAGCACTGTACAGCCACTGTGCAGGCAGCTGTACCCACTATAGCATTCTACCATTTTTGCCCTCACCTATGCTGCCACCTGTGGGTAACCCCTTGAGCATATAAAAGGAGGCCCCCATGCGCACGTAGGGGGGAGACCAATCTTCGCGCCTAGCCTCGCGAGCAGCTCGAGTGTACTGTAGCATCTCGCGCTTTCGAGCAAGAACCCAAATAAATCAGACAAGCAGCAGTAGGGTTTTACGCACCAATGCGGCCCGAAGCTGGGTAAAATCGTTGTGTGTGTGTGAGTCGCCTCGATCCGCTCTTTGCGCAGCCTCCGCTCCCCGCCGAACCAAGAAGGGGCTCCGTCCCCATAGGTGTTCGAGGAAGCCGATTCCCCCCGACATCTTTGGCACGCCAGGTAGGGGGCGTCGAGGTTGTGCGAACCTGATCCAGCGTCTGCACCAGCTAGATCTCCTTCATCCTCAGCGACATGCCACCGAAGAAGAAGGCTCCGGAGGTGGCCGGTCCGTCTGCGTCGAACCCGCCTCCCTTGGAGCAAACGGGTGGCGGGGACGGCGCGGGCGGCGGAACGGGCGTCGTCGAGCCAGCTCACGGCGCCACGGCGTCCGAACATGCTCCGCGGTCCTCCTAGGATGCGCGGAATCAGCAGCGTCTTGGTACCCACGGTGCCATACGCTCGCTGGACCCGGATCGAGCTGGCGAACCCCAGGACGCTCAGGGCTAGCAAGCGCACCGGCGTGCTGGCACGAGCGTGGCACGGCTGCCTGGACCGGGTGCTGCTCCTTCTAACGAGGTTAGGAGTTCGAGCACATCCCGCTCCACGCGCCGTTCGCCGCCACTGCCCGCCACTCCAGCGGAAGCTCTCGCACGAGCCCAATTGCTCCTGGATTACCCTCCAGCGTCGGACAAGCTCGATGATTGGAGGGCCACCATCCAAAGTCTCATCGGTTTTGCCAACGGCGACACGCCGCGGCAGCCTGGTGCGTCGCAGCCGCGGCAGGTCGCCCAGGCGAGAGCCGATGGTGCCAAGACTGGTGGGGGTGCGACCACCGTGCACTCCCCACACCAGAGGCAATGGACGCCGACCCGCCGAACCCACCACGACGACGCCTCTACCGCGTCGTCGAATCCGCGGACTCGTCGCGACCAGCACCAAGTCCTCCACAAGCGAAAGGAGGAAGACGCTCGAACTCGCATCGAGCGCAGAAGAGAAGCGCGGCGTCAATCAGACCAGCGCGCTGAGCTCGCTGGCGACATGCACGCACCGGGGGAACCAGGCGACTTGCCGTATTCGGTAGGCTGCCCTGCATTCACCCGCGAGCTGCGGCAAGTCCAGTGGCCCAGCACAAAGAACTTCAAACCCGACGTACCCGAGAAGTACGACGGTAAGTCGCATCCGTCGGAGTTCCTCAGCATCTACACCATCGCGGTGCAAGCTGCCGGGGGACGAGACGACAAGATCCTAGCCAACTACTTCCCGCTGGTACTCAAACCCAATGTCAGATCCTAGCTCATGCACTTGTCGGACAACTCCATATCCTCCTGGCCAGGCTTGTGCCATCAGTTTGTCGGCGCCTTCACGGGCGGCCACAAACCCCACGGCCAGGCGAGTGACCTTCACTTGCTCGTTCAGAAGGAAGGAGAGTCTCTGCGCAAGTTCATCCAAAGATTCAGCCGCGTGCACTACAACATCCCAGATGTCCACCCCGTTGCGGTCATTAGTGCGTTCCATCAGAACGTGCGAAACCGCAGAATGCGGGAGGAGATGGCGATGTGCAAAATCAAGGACGTCAGTGAGCTATACGCCCTGGCCGACAAGTGTGCACGCGCTGAGGAGGGGAGGAAACTCCCCAGAGAAAGCATCGGAGCAGGAGGGTCTGACAGTGACGACACCGCCCCGGCGAGGAAAGGCCGGCGGCGGAATAACAAGAAGAAAAAGAGCCAAGAAGTGATGGTTGTTGAGCAGTCCGGCAGTGAAGGCACCGCCAAGAAAGCCCAGGCCGGTGGCTCCGGCAAGGAGGTTGCCGGGTGCCCCAGCTGCCAGGCAGTGGCGGTCGCCGACAAGCGGGACGGCACCGACAAGAAGTATTGCAAGATCCACCGCACCAAGGGCCACGACCTCCAGAATTGCAAGCAGGTCGAGCGGCTCGTCGAGCTGCAGAAGGCCGAGTACGAGCGGCGCAACAAGGAGAGAGCCCAAGCAGGCGGCGGGGGATCCGGCACGAAGCGTCCCGGCCAGGGGGAACGCCGCGGCAAGGACAAGCAGCGGCAAGCAGACATACCTCCCAGAGGCCGCGACAAGGATGAAGACGACGACGAAGACACGGAAGACCCCGAGACCAGCGAGCAGGAGTTTTAGAAATCCAAAGAGGTCTTGTGTGTGGACGGCGGTGCCTCTCTGCACACTTCTCGCCGCCAACTTAAACAGTGGGCACGGGAAGTCAATGCAGCGGAAACGCCCGTTGAGTCGCGCAAGCCTCTGAAGTGGTCCGGCACGCCTATCATCTTTGGTATTGAGGACCACCCTGATCGCACAACCGCGGTCGGGTGCTTGCCGATGTTGGTTTCCCCAATGGTCCGCAACCTCAAGGTCACTAAGATGCTAGTTGACGACGGGGCCGGCTTGAACCTGATCTCCTCCGCTGTTCTCCGAAGACTCCAAGTTCCCGACAGCGAGCTCGAAGAGACCGTCACGTTCCAAGGAATCAACCCGGGAAGGAGCAAGCCGAAGGGGAAGATCACACTGCCGGTAACGTTTGGCAGCGAGTTGAATTTCAGGACCGAGAGGATCACCTTTGATGTCGCCGATTTTCCATTACCTTACAATGGAATCCTCGGCCGTCCAGCGCTCGCCAAGTTCATGGCGGCCTCTCACTATGCGTACAACGTGCTCAAGATGCCAGGCCCGATAAGCGTCATCTCTGTCCCTGACGACAAGAAGGATGCCCTTATCTGTGCCGACAAGATCTACCGGGACGCAGCAGCAGCAACGGCCCACGGTCCACTTGCCGCTGAAGCTCCCGGGGGAAGGAAGAAGGCCAAGTCCGAAGAATGCTCTGGTGCCCACTCCGGCAAGCGCGCCTCCTCGGAGTGCTACGCTACCGTCGAGGACGCACCATCGAGCTCCACCGACAAGAAGACCAAACCCGGCAAGTGCTCTGATGCCCACTCCGGCAAGCGCGCCTCTTCGGAGTGCTGCGCTGCCGTCGAGGACGCACCATCGAGCTCGGCCGGCAAGGGCAAGAGGATGATGGCGGCTCCACCAGCGACCAAGAAAGTGCCCGCCAAGGAGGACGGCACTGGTGGTACCTTCACCATCAGTGCCACGTTGGACCCCAAATAGGAAAGCGCGCTCATCACTTTTCTGCGGGCGAATGTCGATGTGTTTGCCTGGCAACCATCTGACATCCCCGGTGTTCCCGGGAAAGTGATTGAGCACTACCTTGCCATCTGTCCTCATGCGTGGCCCATCAAGCAGAGGGTTAGGAAACAAGCGGTGGAGCGCCAGGAGTTCATCACAGAAGAGATCAAGAAGCTGGAAGCGGCAGGCCTCGTTCGAGGCGTGCTCCATCCGACGTGGTTGGCCAATCCTGTTGTCGTGCGTAAAGCAAATGGGAAATGGAGGCTTTGCATCGATTTTACCGATGTCAATAAGGCTTGCCCCAAAGACCCATTTCCCTTGCCGCGCATTGACCAGATTGTTGACTCCACGGCCGGATGTGATCTGCTTTCATTCCTTGATGCCTACTCCGGATACCACCAGATCTTTATGGCTGAAGAAGACGAAGAGAAGACCACATTCATCACTCCATGTGGCACGTACTGTTTTGTACAAATGCCTTTCGGACTGAAAAATGCTGGTTCAACATTTGCAAGGGTTGTCCATACCGCTTTTGGACCGCCGATCCACAGGAATGTGGAGGCTTACATGGATGATATAGTGGTCAAAAGCCGGGACAGGGCAACCCTGATCCAAGACTTAGAAGAGACCTTTGCAAATCTGCGCAAGACCAACCTCAAGCTCAACCCCGAGAAGTGCGTGTTTGGAGTCCCTTCCGGCAAGCTTCTCGGATTCTTCGTGTCTCAGCGGGGAATCGAAGCCAACCCCGACAAGATCAAGGCCATTGAGCAGATTAAAGCACCAACGCCTGTCAAGGATGTGCGAAGGCTTGCCGGCTGCGTAGCGGCTCTCAGCAGGTTCATTTCCAAGTCCGCGGAACGCGCCCTGCCATTTTTCAAAATCTTGAAGAAGGCAGGTCCAGTAAAATGGACTCCGGAAGCGGAGGCTGCGCTACAGGACCTGAAGAAATATCTGTCCTCCGCTCCAATACTTGTCGCGCCGAAGCCACAAGAGAGGCTGTTGATGTACCTGGCGGCAACCAATCAAGTGGTTAGTGCTGCGTTAGTAGCGGAGAGGGAGGCAGATGGCGAGCCAGCGACCGCGGCGAGCACATCCGACGGCAAGCAGGGGGCTTCCCCGACAGGCTCTGGCCCCGGCAAAGATGGATCTGCGCAGATGCAAGGAGAGGGGCAAAAGAAGAAAATGGTGCAGCACCCAGTTTACTTTGTCAGTTCCCTCTTGCAGGGGGCTAGGTCAAGGTACTCTGGAGTGCAGAAATTGCTTTTCGGTCTCCTTATGGCCTCGAGAAAGCTGCGCCACTACTTCCAAGCACACGAGATCACAGTTGTCACCCGCTTTCCGCTGAAGAGGATACTGCAGAATCCCGAAGCAACAGGCAGGATCGTCGAGTGGGCACTGGAACTGTCAAGCTTTGGCCTCAAGTTCGAGAGCACTTCAACGATCCAAAGCAGAGCATTGGCAGAGTTTATAGCAGAATGGACGCCGACACCCGATGAAGAAATTTCAGAGACGAGCATCCCCGGCGAGGAAACAAACAAAGAGTGGCTGATGTACTTCGATGGCGCTTTCTCGCTGCAAGGCGCCGGTGCTGGCGTACTGCTTGTCGCGCCCACCGGAGAGCACCTCAAGTACGTCGTCCAAATGCACTTTCCCAAGGAGCAGGCAACCAACAATACAGCAGAGTATGAAGGTTTGCTTGCCGGTCTCAGGATCGCGGCAGAACTTGGGATCAAGAAGCTTATTGTCAGGGGTGACTCGCAACTCATCATCCGCCAAGTGAACAAGGATTACCAGAGTCCGTTGATGGAGGCTTACGTTGATGAAGTGAGGAAGCTTGAAGAGCGCTTTGACGGCCTACAAATGGAGCACGTTCCAAGAGCCGAGAACGACGTTGCCGACGGCCTGTCAAAGTGCGCCGCACTAAAGATACCTGTGGAACCAGGAACCTTTGTGCTCAAGCTGACTCAGCCATCCGTGACACCGTCAACTGGACAGAACAAGAAGAGGAAGTTGGTCTCCGGCGACTATCTCCCGGCAGAGCTTCCCGAAGCCGCCGCCAAGAGAGTCCCCAAGATCGACACCAAGAGTGCCGAGGAGCAACCCGCTCCGGCAAGCCCTAGGGTTTGTTCCATTGAAGCAGGTGCTCCCGACAAGCTCTGCTCCGGCAAGCTTGCCGGGGAACGACAAGCTCCGGCCGAGCCCCAGACTCTCGCCGTAGAAGCTAATGTTCCCACAGCCGCAGACATGCCTTTGGTCCTTGTCGTCGAGCCACGAGCTCCGACATGGGCGCAGCAGATCGTCCGATTCCTTCAGACAGGAGAACTTCCCGAAGAGCAAGAGGAAGCGGAAAGAGTAGCCCGGCAGTCCAGTATGTACCAGTTTGTTGACAGCACACTGTACAGAAGAGGACGCAATGGGGTGAAATTGAAGTGCATCCACCGGGAAGACGGACAGAAGCTGTTGGCGAAGATACATGAGGGCATATGCGGTCACCACATTGGCGCAAGAGCACTTGCCGGCAAAGCGTTCCGGCAGGGTTTCTTCTGGCCGACAGCCCTCCAGGATGCAACTGCACAAGTAACCAAGTGTGAAGCGTGCCAGTTCCACTCCAAGCAAATACACCAACCAGCTCAAGCTCTCCAGACAATCCCTTTATCCTGGCCCTTTTCGGTCTGGGGGCTCGATATCCTCGGCCCCTTCCCCCGAGCTGTCGGGGGCTTTGAGTACTTGTACGTCGCCATCGACAAGTTCACAAAGTGGCCGGAAGTGGAACTAGTGAGGAAGGTGACGGCCCAGTCCGCGATCAAATTCTTCAGGTCGATTGTTTGCCGTTTCGGGATCCCTGACAGGATCATCACCGACAACGGTACGCAATTCACGAGCCACGCCTTCATGCAGTACATCCAAGACCTCGGCGCCAAGGTCTGCTTCGCTTCTGTTGCTCATCCTAAGAGCAACGGTCAAGCGGAAAGGGCCAACGCCGAGGTGCTGCGCGGGCTCAAGACCAGAAGTTTTGACAGGCTGCACAAGCGCGGACGGAACTGGATCGAGGAGCTGCCAGCGGTTCTTTGGTCGATCAGAACGACGCCAAATCGAGCCACTGGCCAGACACCATTTGCTCTAGTCTATGGAGCAGAAGCAGTTATCCCCACGGAACTCGTATACGGGTCACCTCGAGTGCTCGCTTGTGACGAGCTTGAGCAAGAGCGGTCGCGTGAAGATGACGCGCTGCTCCTCGAGGAAGATCATCTCCAGGCTGCTGTGTGAGCCGCTCGCTATCAGCAAGCTTTGCGTCGCTACCATAGCCGCAGAGTCAAAGCCAGGAGCTTTGAGGAAGGCGACCTTGTTCTTCGGCACGTTCAGTCGGCCAAGAATCACAACAAGTTGACGCCGAAGTGGGAAGGCCCTTACTGGGTGAAACGAGTCACGAGGCCCGGCGCTGTCCGCCTCGAGACCGAAGATGGAACTCCGGTGAGCAACTCCTGGAATATTGAGCATCTTCGTAAGTTTTACCCGTAAGGCGCGGTTGTCGGACCCCGTTCGGCAACCAACCCTTTGTACAAGTCTTGCCGCAGTTGCATGTAATCCTTTGTACAAAGCCAGGCGCAGACCCTGGCAGCAGATAAAGAAGCGCTGGCACCCTAAGTTTTAGCATGCATGCTGAGTCGAGTCTCGTCCTTGGTTAGGGTTGATAGTGCCTAACTGTCGCTAACCCCTAGCTTAGAGGTCGAGTCTGCGTCCCTTTTTCCTATTCTTTCCTTTGGTTCGCAGGGATTACATGTCCCAGCCGGGCCGCTCAAGGATGAAGAGGGGGAGAAGGACGAACCAACGCCTACCCCCCGGCAAGCCAAAGTTGCCGAGGACTGCAAGTACGAGGATCCACCCGCGGCAGGCCTGAGATGCCGGGGGCTGTAACCTCAGATAAGTTTCGGCATCCCTTATCATGCATTCTCTTATGGACTGTGGGATACGAAAACCTCGCTTCCTCCTAAGAGCTGTTGTGCTCTCTTAAACGACAAGCCCCAGAGCGCGTTCCTGGGGCCCGTTTTTGATAGTAGCCGCGGCGGCAAAAGAAGGAAACGAGGGGCCTGAACCCGCCTTCTCCCTGCCTCCGCCAAGAGCGCGAGGAAGGTCGAGGGGCGCGGGAAGACGGCAGGGCCTGTTGCCGGGCGAGGAAGTGTCTATCTTAACGATGTAAAGGATTCGCTCCTTGCCGCGGGTGGTACCCGCGAGACAAATGATCCAGCAAACATCCCCTTTTCATTAAAAACATTCCGCTCAGGTACGGTTCAGAGAGAATGAAAAACATGAAAAGATGGGATTACGAGATTTAAATGCAGCTAAGGCCCGAAGGCTTAGAAGTTAAAAAGAGATAAGGTGCCCGTAATCCCTTTCTTGTCTCTCTCCTCAGGAGGTAGGACAAGGAGGCGAAAAGGGCAAAACGGGCGCCTAGGCGAGCTACGGGTGGCAGAAGACACCAAGAGAACGCCCCGGGGGCTCCGGAGGCTGGATGGTGGCAGTGGCGCCGGAGATGGAGCTCGAAGATGAGGCAGCGGGGCGTCAACACGCTGTCGGGGGCACCTAGCCCTCGTACTCCGAGTTGACGGCCTTGCCGCCAGTCCTCCTCCTCTTCCGTAGCCTCGCCACTCCAGCCGCCCGGGAAGACGGCCCCGAGAAGCTCAAGGAGCCGGCGACCCGGATGATGGGGTCGCCGGTGCCACACGGAGCTGCGACCGGCGCCTAGTCGGACCCGTCATCCCGACGACCGCTGCCCTCGTCGTCGCTGTCGCTCCCCTCCTCATCGCTCTCGCTCGAGGAGGAGCTTTCGCTGTCGGAGGAGCTATCCACGCAGCACCTGGCCCGGGTCCCGAGGTCCCCGAAGGCCTTGACGGAGAGAAGGTCGCCCTCCATCAACTTGAAATGGAGGGTGAACCCCTCCGTCAAGGTGTGGATATGGGCGAATGTCTTCCACCCTTGGCCAAGATATACCACGCCGGGGGCTGAGAACTCGACGTGGACCCGCGTGCCGCTGATCCCGCAGCCCTTCATGCGCAACCTTAGCGTTTCGGGTTGCTCCATCTCCATCACGCTCGCAAAAGGAGCCGGAAGGCGGAGGCGGCGACGAGGCGCCCAGCGCAGCCTGACGAAGAACTCGCAAGGATCGTCCCCGAGATGGACCGCCGTGGGAAGAAGGGCCGCTGGCGGAGGCAAGGCCGGCGCGTCGCCCCGCCCGCCTCTTCCCTGAGCATCGTGGCCTCGTCCACGCCCTCATCCACGACCTCGCCCCCTCCCCCTTCCCCTTGCGGCTGGCTCCGCCACCGCGGGTGCAAGGGGAGGAGGGGGGCGCTGCCTGGCGGCAACCCTCGCCGCCACCGATGAAGGACCCGGATTCCCTTTCTCCATGGCTAATGGAGAGAGGGAGGTCAGAGGAGGAAGAGATGGAGGAGTGTGGGTTCCCGTCGCCCCCCCCCCCTCTTGCTCCTTATAAAGGAACAGGGTGGGGACTCGACCGCCCCGCTCGACCAATCAGGGCGCAGGGAGGCCAGGCGACCGGGACCGGCCTGCTGCCTCGACCCGCGACGGCCCGGTTTCCCGCCTCCACCGTCCGCAACTCCAGGTGCATGGAGGCCGCGTGGCTGACGTGCAGGGCCAAGGCGACGAGTGAGGCGGCCTCTCCCCCACCCCGTGATCATGGGGAACGGGCGCCTTGGAAACCATGCCTCGGCCCCATCCAGCGAAAAAGCCACGCCTCCACACCTCCCTCTACTTATGAAGATGGCACGAACCGTCCCCATTTATCGCGACGTGACGCATGCCTGCAGGGCTCAGCCCCGCGCACGCCGCCCACGTCCCGCACGCCTCCCCCCCACATCGCCGCGTTCGACGCGTGCCATCTGGGGAAGGTGCGTGGGGCTCGGAGTTAAAATGCAACCTGACCCAGGCCACGGGCGTCCGTGCACTGTCTTGGGCCTGGCCCAACAGCGCTCGGCGTCGTGTATGGCCCAGGCCCGGGGGCTCCTGTCGGTGTACTAAAGTAGGGGGTACCTTAGTACCCCAAACTTGTGCACGGGCGGTCGTAGCACCCCGCGGCAAGGCCTGCCAGGCGATCGCCAAGACCCTCAATGGTTCCCTCTTGGGCCATTCAAGAACAAAGTATTTGAGCCAAGGCCCCGGCAAGAGGAGCTTGCCGGGAAGGCCACCCGAAGAGAGCAATGCCCCGGCAAGAGGAGTTCGCTGGGACTGCCGCTCGAAGCATAAGACCCCGGCAAGAGGAGCTTGCCGGGAAGGCCATCCACGGCACGACAAGGACCCTGCCACGGCGCGCCCCGCGCCCCGGCAAGGCCCGGTGAGCAACAAGCTCCCGGACGCGACAAGACATCCACCGCGGCAAGGCGCTTGCCGCGGCAAGTTACCACCTCGTGCCTGCGCTCCAGCTCACCCACCAACGTGTCGCTCTAGGGGGCATCCCAGGCACACGTGGCGGGAGGCTGAGCAGCGAGGGGCATGCGGTGGCGAAGCGAAGCTGACAGAGTAGCCATCGTGGCAAACGGTGGCGCTCCTGACGGTCCACTCCCCTGCTCCGTCTGAGCGACGCGGACGGGCATTTAATGCCCTTGTTCCCCGCCGTCAGAGTTAGGTATGATAGCACTGTACAGCCACTGTGCAGGCAGCTGTACCCACTACAGCATTCTACCATTTTTGCCCTCACCTACGCTGCCACCTGTGGGTAACCCCTTGAGCATATAAAAGGAGCCCCCCATGCGCACGTAGGGGGGAGACCAATCTTCGCGCCTAGCCTCGCGAGCAGCTCGAGTGTACTGTAGCATCTCGCGCTTTCGAGCAAGAACCCAAATCAACCAGACAAGCAGCAGTAGGGTTTTACGCACCAGTGCGGCCCGAAGCTGGGTAAAATCGTTGTGTGTGTGTGAGTCGCCTCGATCCGCTCTTTGCGCAGCCTCCGCTCCCCGCCGAACCGAGAAGGGGCTCCATCCCCATAGGTGTTCGAGGAAGCCGATTCCCCCCGACAAAAACTCAATCCATTACAAGAGAGTAGAGGGGGAGAAGCAACATAAGATCCAACTATAATAACAAAGCTTGCGATACATCAAGATCGTGCCAAATCAAGAACACGAGAGAGAGAGAGAGAGAGAGATCAAACACATAGCTACGGGTACATACCCTCAGCCCCGAGGGTGAACTACTCCCTCCTTGTCATGGAGAGCTCCGGGATGATGAAGATGGCCACCGGTGAGGGATCCCCCCTCCGGCAGGGTGCCGAAACAGGGTCCCGATTGGTTTTTCGTGGCTACAGAGGCTTGCGGCGGCGGAACTCCCGATCTATTCTGTTCCCCGAAGTTTTTAGGGTATATTGGTATATATATAGGCGGAAGAAATATGTCAGGGGAGCCACGAGGGGTCCACGAGGCTGGAGGGCGCGCCCAGGGGGGTGGGCATGCCCCCCTGACTCGTGGCTCCCTCGTTTCTTTCCTGACATGCACTCCAAGTCTATCGGGTAGCTTTCCTTCCAAAAATAACTTCTCCAGAAGGTTTCATTCCGTTTTGACTCCGTTTGATATTCCTTTTCTTCGAAAAACTGAAACGAGGGAAAAAACAGGAACTGGCACTGGGATCTAGGTCAATAGGTTAGTCCCAAAAATAATATAAAAGGGTTTAATAAAACCCATAAACATCCAAAACACATAATATAATAGCATGGAACAATCAAAAATTATAGATACGTTGGAGACGTATCAACATCCCCAAGCTTAATTCCTGCTCGTCCTCGAGTAGGAAAATGATAAAAACAGAATTTTTGATGTGGAATGCTACTAGGCATAATTTCAATGTGATTCTTCTTAATTGTGGTATGAATATTCAAATCCGAGAGATTCAAGAAAAAAGTTCATATTGACATAAAAATAATAATACTTCAAGCATACTAATTAAGCAATTATGTCCTCCCAAAATAACATGGCCAAAGAAAGTTCATCCCTACAAAATCATATAGTTTAGTCATGCTCCATCTTCGTCACACAAGAATGCTCTCATCATGCAGAACCCCAATGACAAGCCAAGCAATTGTTTCATACTTTAGTAATCTCAAACTTATAAACCTTCACGCAATACATGAGCGCGAGCCATGGACAAAGCACTATGGATGGAATAGAGTATGATGATGGGGGGTTATGTGGAGAAGACAAAAAAGGAGAAAGTCTCACATCAACGAGGCTAATCAATGAGCTATGGAGATGCCCACTAATTGATGTTAATGCAAGGAGTAGGGATTGCCATGCAACGGATGCGCTAGAGCTATAAATATATGAAAGCTCAACAAAAGAAACTAAGTGGGTGTGCATCCAACTTGCTTGCTCACGAAGACCTAGGGCACTTGAGGAGGCCCATTGTTGGAATATACAAGCCAAGTTCTATAATGAAAAATTCCCACTAGTATATGAAAGTGACAAAACAAGAGACTCTCTATCATGAAGATTATGGTGCTACTTTGAAGCACAAGTTTGGTAAAAGGATAGTAACATTGTCCCTTCTCTCATTTTCTCTCATTTTTTTTTCTTTTTTTGGGCCTTCTCTTTTTTTATGGCCTTTCTATTTTTTTTATTCCTCACTTGGGACAATGCTCTAGAAAATGATGGTCATCACACTTCTATTTATTTACAACTCAATGATTACAACTCGATACTAGAACAAAGTATGACTCTATATGAATGCCTCCGGTGGTGTACCAGGATATGCAATGAACCAAGAGTGACATGAAAGAATTATGAACGGTGGCTTTGCCACAAATACTATGTCAACTACATGATCATGCAAAGCAATATGACAATGATGAACGTGTCATGATAAACGGAACGGTGGAAAGTTTCATGGCAATATATCTCGGAATGGCTATGGAAATGCCATAATAGGTAGGTATGGTGGCTGTTTTGAGGAAGATATAAGGAGGATTATGTGTGAAAGAGCGTATCATATCACGGGGTTTGGATGCACCGGCCAAGTTTGCACCAACTCTCAATGTGAGAAAGGGCAATGCACGGTACCGAAGAGGCTAGCAATGGTGGAAAGGTGAGAGTGCGTATAATCCATGGACTCGACGTTAGTCATAAAGAACTCACATACTTATTGCAAAAATCTACAAGTCATCAAAAACCAAGCACTACACGCATGCTCCTAGGGGGATAGATTGGTAGGAAAAGACCATCGCTCGTCCCCGACCACCACTCATAAGGAGGACAATCAAAGAACACCTCATGTTTCAAATTTGTTACATAACGTTTACCATATGTGCATGCTACGGGACTTGCAAACTTCAACACAAGTATTTCTCAAATTCACAACTACTCAACTAGCATAACTTTAATATCACTACCTCCATATCTCAAAACAATCATGAAGCATCAAACTTCTCTTAGTATTCAACACACTCATAAGAAAGTTTTTACTAGTCTTGAATACCTAGCATATTAGGATTAAGCAAATTACCATGATGTTTAAGACTCTCAAAATAATATAAGTGAAGCATGAGAGTTCATCTATTTCTTCAAAATAAAACCACCACCGTGCTCTAAAAGATATAAGTGAAGCACTAGAGCAAATGACAAACTACTCCGAAAGATATAAGTGAAGATCAATGAGTAGCCGAATAATTATACAACTATGTGAAGACTCTCTAACATTTAAGAATTTCAGATCTTGATACTTTATTCAAACATCAAGCAAAGCTAAAGAAAGTAAAATGACGCTCCAAGCAAAACACATATCATGTGGTGAATAAAATATAGCTCCAAGTAAAGTTACCGATGAACGAAGACGAAAGAGGGGATGCCATCCAGGGCATCCCCAAGCTTAGACGCTTGGTTGTCCATGAATATTACCTTGGGGTGCCTTGGGCATCCCCAAGATTAGGCACTTGCCACTCCTTTTTCCATATTCCATCGAATCTTCACCCAAAACTTGAAAACTTCACAACACAAAACTTAACAGAAAATCTCGTGAGCTCCGTTAGTGAAAGAAAACAAAACACCACTTCAAGGTACTGTAATGAACTCATTATTTATTTATATTGGTGTTAAACCTACTGTATTCAAACTTCTCTATGGTTTATAAACTATTTTACTAGCCATAGAGTCATCAAAATAAACAAACAACACACGAAAAACAGAATCTGTCAAAAACAGAACAGTCTGTAGTAATCTGTAACTAACGCAAACTTCTGGAACTCAAAAAATTCTAAAATAAATTGTTGGTCCTGAGGAATTTGTCTAGTAATTATCTTCAAAAATAATCAACTAAATAGCACTCTCTAGTAAAAGTTTGAAGCAAATATCGTGAGCGCTAAAGTTTCTGTTTTTAGAGCATGATCATAAAGACTTCACCCACGTCTTCCCAAAGGTTCTACTTGGCACAAACACTAATTAAAACATAAAACCACATCTTAACAGAAGCTACATGGGTTATTTATTACTAAACAGAGCCAAAAAGCAAGAAACTAAAATAAAATTGGGTTGCCTCCCAACAAGCGCTATCGTTTAACGCCCCTAGCTAGGCATGATGATTTCAATGATGCTCACATAAGAGATAATAATTGAAACATAAATAGAGCATCATGAAGAATATGACTAGCACATTTAAGTCTAACCCACTTCCTATGCATAGGGATTTTGTGAGCAAACAACTTATGGGAACAAGAATCAACTTGCACAGGAAGGTAAAACGAACATAACTTCAAAACTTTAAGCACATAGAGAGGAAACTTGATATTATTGCAATTCCTACAAGCATATGTTCCTCCCTCATAATAATTTTCAGTAGCATCATGAATGAATTCAACAATATAACCAACACCTAAAGCATTCTTTTCATGATCTACTTGCATAGAAATTTTATTACTCTCCATATAAGCAAAATTCTTTTCATTCGGAGTAGTGGGAGTTTCATAAGAGACTTGAATACTATAAATTGTTTCCACATTAAAAGTGTAATGTTCAGAAAAATGATAATCATAATCATGAAAAATTTATAAGTATAGTCATCACTGCTTTTTATAGCATAAGTTTTATCACAATAATCATCATAATTAGCAACTTTGTTCTCATCATAATCAATTGAAACCTCTACCGAAATAGTGGATACATCACTAAATAAAGTCATGACCTCTCCAAATCCACTTTCATAAATATTATAAGATTCAACATCCTCCAAAATAGTGGGATCATTACTTCCTAAAGTTGACACTCTTCCAAACCCGCTTTCATCACTATAATCATCATAAGTAGGAGGCATGCTATCATTATAACAAATTTGCATATCAAAACTTGGGAGACTAAAAATATCATCTTCATTAAGCATAGCATCCCCAAGCTTGGGACAAACATTAATTGCAGCAAATATATTCTTAAAAACATCATCTTCATCAAACATAGCATCCCCAAGCTTGGGCTTTTTCATATCATAAGCATAATCACTCTCATCATCAATTGTATGGATAGCACCAATAGTATAGCAAACATTATTATCATATTCTTCCAAGAAAATGCCAAAAAGATTTTCAAGATCATAAGAAGTATCACTATCTTCCCAATCATAATCATCACAACAAGAAATAGGCATAATGATATCATCATCAAGTGCATCATCTTCCACAATTATTTTTGATTCATTTTCATGAGGCACAACAATAATAGGAGCAACATTATTTGGGAGAGATATCTTTTTACCTCTCTTCGTTTTTATTTTATTCTTCTTCACCACATCATGTGTGGGTTCAAGCCTCTTTTTTGAGCTCCTTATTGATGAGATTGGTTGAATAGAAAGCTCCTCCTCGTTACCTGATTCATCATAAGAAATAATAGGAGGATATTGGGAAGTCTCTTCCCTTTCTTTTCTTTATGTAATTGGCAATATAAGGATTTTCAATGCAATTCACCGCACAATACATATAAATCTTCTCTAGATCAAAACCAAGAAGTTTGTCACGGGCAAATACTGGAAGATAGTTAGTTATACGTTTCATTTCTTCATAACCCGTAAGCAAACTAAGTTCATTATAATGTGCAAGGGAAATCAAGTCGTCACAATTTTTGGACATGATTAGATCGTGAAACAATTTGCATCGGATAGTTAAATGACCCTGTTAATTGCAAAGTACACAAGTATGGCCAAGAACATTTAAATTTTCAGCGCAAACATCTAGCCTTTCTTGCAACAATTTAGTTTCTGAATGCTTATGCCTCTTGCAATATCTATCTTCCCTATTTGATGTGTACTTGCAAACCCAATGAACTCCACAAAAATTGACATGTTTATATGAGACATTTTCATCATAGCTAGTGCAATCATCATTAGTACTATGGATATTCAAGGAGTTCATACTAACAACATTGCAATCATGCTCATCATTCAAGGATTTAGTGCCAAACATTTTAATGCATTCTTCTTCTAACACTTTGGCACAATTTTCCTTTCCATCATACTCACGAAACATATTAAAAAGATGAAGCGTATGAGGCAAACTCAATTCCATTTTTTTGTAGTTTTCTTTTTATAAACTAAACTAGTGCTAAAACAAGAAACAAAAAGATTCGATTGCAAGATCTAAAGATATACTTTCAAGCACTCACCTCCCCGGCAACGGCGCCAGAAACTGCTTGATGTCTACTACGCAACCTTCTTCTTGTAGACATTATTGGGCCTCCAAGTGCAGAGGTTTGTAGGATAGTAGCAAATTTCCCTCAAGTGGATGACCTAAGGTTTATCAATCTTTGGGAGGCATAGGATGAAGATGGTCTCTCTCAAGCAACCCTACAACCAAATAACAAAGAGTCTCTTGTGTCCCCAACAGACCCAATACAATGGTAAATTGTATAGGTGCACTAGTTCGGCGAAGAGATGGTGATACAAGTGCAATATGGATGGTAGATATAGGTTTTTGTAATATGAAAACATAAAAACAGCAAGGTAACAAGTGGTAAAAGTGAGCGTAAACAGTATTGCAATGCTAGGAAACAAGGCCTAGGGTTCATACTTTCACTAGTGCAAGTTCTCTCAACAATAATAACATAATGGGATCATATAATAATCCCTCAACATGCAACAAAGAGTCACTCCAAAGTCACTAGTAGTGGAGAACGAACGAAGAGATTATGGTAGGGTAAGAAACCACCTCAAAGTTATTCTTTTCAATCAATCCGTTGGGCTATTCCTATAAGTGTCACAAACAACCCTAGAGTTCGTACTAGAATAACACCTTAAGACACAAATCAACCAAAACCCTAATGTCGCCTACATACTCCAATGTAACCTCAAGTATCCGTGGGTATGATTATACGATATGCATCACACAATCTCAGATTCATCTATTCAACCAACACATAGAACCTCAAAGAGTGCCCCAAAGTTTCTACCGGAGAATCAAGATGAAAACGTGTGCCAACCCCTATGCATAAGTTCATGGGCGGAACCCGCAAGTTGATCACCAAAACATACATCAAGTGAGTTACGTCATATCCCATTGTCACCACAGATACACACGGCAAGGCATAGATCAAGTGTTCTCAAATTATTAAAGACTCAATCCGATAAGATTACTTCAAAGGGAAAAATCAATCCATTACAAGAGAGTAGAGGGGGAGAAGCAACATAAGATCCAACTATAATAGCAAAGCTCGCGATACATCAAGATCGTGCCAAATCAAGAACACGAGAGAGAGAGAGAGAGAGAGAGAGAGAGAGAGAGAGAGAGAGAGAGAGATCAAATACATAGCTACTGGTACATACCCTCAGCCCCGAGGGTGAACTACTCCCTCCTCGTCATGGAGAGCGTCGGGATGATGAAGATGGCCACTGGTGTGGGATCCCCCCTCCGGCAGGGTGCCGAAACAGGGTCCCGATTGATTTTTCGTGGCTACAAAGGCTTGCGGCGGCGGAACTCCCGATCTATTATGTTCCCCGAAGTTTTTAGGGTATATTGGTATATATAGGTGTAAGAAATACGTCAGGGGAGCCACGAGGGGCCCACGAGGGTGGAGGGCACGCCCAGGGGGTGGGCGCGCCCCCTTGTCTCGTGGCTCCCTCGTTTCTTTCCTGACGTGCACTCCAAGTCTATCGGGTAGCTTTCCTTCCAAAATTAACTTCCAGAAGGTTTCATTCCATTTTGACTCCGTTTGATATTCCTTTTCTTCGAAGCACTGAGACAAAGGAAAAAACAGGAACAGGCACTGGGCTCTGGGTCAATAGGTGTAACGCCCTCGATGCGGCTATATCTCCCACGTGTCGAAGCACGACTTAGAGGCATAACCGCATTGAAAGCAATGTCGCAAGTGAGGTAATCTTCACACAACCCATGTAATACATAAGGGAAAGAGATACATAGTTGGCTTACAATCGCCACTTCACGCAATACATGAGTAGAGCATTTCATCAAACAGATACAGTCAAGGTCCGACTACGGAACCAAAATAAAAGAAGACTACCCCAAATGCTACACAGATCCCCGATCGTCCCAACTGGGCTCCACTACTGATCAACTGAAACGAAACAACACAATGAACAAGATATTCATCCAGCTCCTCCTTGAGCTCGGGTGCGTCACCTGCACGGCTTCATCGGCACCTGCAAACTGGTTTGGAAGTATCTGTGAGTCACGGGGACTCAGCAATCTCACACCATCGCGATCAAGACTATTTAAGCTTATAGGTAGGGTAAAAGGTATGAGGTGGAGCTGCAGCAAGCGACTAGCATATATGGTGGCTAACATACGCAAATGAGAGCGAGAAGAGAAGGCAAAAGCACGGTCAATGAACTATGATCAAGAAGTGATCCTGAAACTACTTACGTCAAGCATAACTCCAACACCGTGTTCACTTCCCGGACTCCGCCGAGAAGAGACCATCACGGTTACACACGCGGTTGATGTATTTTAATTAAGATCAACTTCGGGTTTTCTACAACCGGACATTAACAAATTCCCATCTGCCACATAACCGCGGGCACGGCTTTCGAAAGTTCAAACCCTGCAGGGGTGTCCCAACTTAGCCCATGATAAGCTCTCGCGATCAACGAAGGATATTCCTTCTCCCCGGGAAGACCCGATCAGTCTCGGAATCCCGGCTACAAAACATTTCGACAATAATAAAACAAGACCAGCAAAGCCGCCCGGATGTGCTGACAAATCCCGATAGGAGCTGCACATATCTCGTTCTCAGGGCACACCGGATGAGCCAGACGTCGGGTTGGCATAGACCCTGATTGCCCAGGGGGCGCCGGACATCGCTCGGTTTGGACCAGCACTCGAAGGAGAACTGGCCCAGGGGGGCTAAAATAAAGATGACCCTCAGGCTCCGGAAACCCAAGGGAAATAAAAGGGCATAGGTGAGGCAAATGGTAAAACCAATGTTGGGCCTTGCTGGAGGAGTCTTATTCAAAGCGAACTGTCAAGGGGGTCCCATAAATCACCCAACCACGTTAGGGACGCAAAATCCGGGAACATAATACCGATATGACGGAAACTAGGGCGGCAAGAGTGGAACAAAACACCAGGCATAAGGCCGAGCCTTCCACCCTTTACTAAGTATATAGATGCGTTAATAATATAAGAGATATTGTGATATCCCAACAAGTAAACATGTTCCAACAAGGAACAACATCTTCAACTCCACCTGCAACTAGCAACGCTATAAGAGGGGCTGAGCAAAAGCGGTAACATAGCCAAACAACGGTTTGCTAGGACAAGGTGAGTTAGAGGCTTGGTTTAACAATATGGGAGGCATGATAAGCAAGTGGTAGGTATCGCAGCATAGGCATAGCAAAAGAGCGAGCAACTAGCAAGCAAAGATAGAAGTGATTTCGAGGGTATGGTCATCTTGCCTGAGATCCCGCTAGGAAGAAGAACGAGTCCATGAAGAAGACAAGCGGACGTAGTCGAACAAATCCTCACAACTCCGAAACGAAACCGAAGCTAACGAGAGAAACAACCTAGAAAGAAACAAACAACATGGTAAACAACCATCACATAAACATGGCATGATGCACAAACAAGTACGATGCATGTCTGGTTCAAAGATGCACGGCATGGCAAAGTGCAACAAACAATACTACAAAATAAGAGGAGCTCAATATGCAACGAGTTGCATATTGACGCGACACCACATCAATTATTTAGTTTTCTCTCGTTTATGTACCCAACAATATTAAATGTTGATTAACATGGCAAGGGGGTGAAGCAAAATAAAACTACCTATTTAGACAAGTTTAAATGAGGCCGAAATAACAAACAACAAGTCCGGAAAATCCCCATGTGCATATTTATGGATTAGGTACTGTTCTGCCCTATACACAATATAATGTTGCTAAACAGCAAAATAAAGTGCATCATGTTAAACTAGGCATTTTTCTACCCCATTTACATATAAAGAACATTTAAATTGGAGTTACGGTTATTTAGTTATGAAATAAATCATTTTAGCATGGCATATGAGCAAATTTAATCAAACAACATTTTAAACATTTCAAACATGGATGAAAGTGGCATATTATGAAACTAGATGAAACTCTAAGCAAGTTACATGTATAAAGTATTTGCATATGATGGATGGTTAATTCATTATTAGATGCATGAACAAAAGGGGTTTTTCTGTAAAACAGGCGTTCTCAGGATAATGTTAAATTCGCAGCAGGAAAAAAACATGCACGGGCCGAATCTGGAGCTACAGGAACTGGGCGGCTCACCAGGCCTCATGGCCGGCTAATGAAGGAGGCCCGACAAGGGGGCGCAGCTGGGCTTGGAGGCTGCTGGCCCAGGCGCTGCAGGCGCGGTCAACGCTCGGAATGAGCGAGTTGCTGCTCTCGTTTCGTTTCTGAAGAACAGAAACAACAGCAGGCCATGGTGATGTAGAAGACGGACGGCGCGGCAACGGGGCTCCAGCTAGCTGAGGAGTCCGGCAACGAAGGGGATGGTCGGGACCCGACGGATCCGAGGAGACGAGGTGGCCGGAGTTGGAGCTCCATGGCGGCAGTTTCTCTGCAAAACGGCGGCGGTGCAACACAAATCAGCGAGAGGGAGATATTCAGAGAAGCAGAACGGAAAGGGGAAGAAGAGAGAAGGCGAGGGCGACGGGCGCGCGACCTGCAGGACTCCGGTGGCGCGGCCGGGCATACGCGAGGAGGAGGCAGGAGTCGGGTCGAGGC
This sequence comes from Aegilops umbellulata, assembly GCA_032464435.1. Taxonomy (NCBI): domain Eukaryota; kingdom Viridiplantae; phylum Streptophyta; class Magnoliopsida; order Poales; family Poaceae; genus Aegilops; species Aegilops umbellulata. Next base: position 231,206,597 of record CP136060.1, read on the forward strand.
AGGCCAAGGCGGGGCACTCCAGTGAGGAAGATGGCCGACGTGGGCTCTCAGGCATGGGGAGGCGACGAGGGAACTGACGGGGAGGCGCAGGCAAGGCAGGGACTTGGCGCGGGTCTTGGGCGGCAGAACGGACTGATCCGGGAGGTCTTGACGACGGGGAGCCGGTTCCCGGCAGTTGGAGCACGGGACGGCTCGATGAACAGCAACGGGCAGCGAAGCTTGAACTTGCTGAGGCCATGGCGACGAGCGGGAGGCCGCAGGCGCAAGGAAGGGGGTGTGGAGCACCAGATCCGAAGCAGGGGAACGGGAGGAGGTCGGATTCGTCGCGGCTCGCCGAATCTTGCCGGAGATGGTGGCGGAGCAAGGACGAGGCTGCTGCGATGTTGCTCCTCGAGGTGCTCCCATGGCTGTCCTCCTACACGGGAGAGAGAGAGAGCACTGAGAGAAGAGCAGGAAAGGGGAAGAAGGAAGAGCAGGGGCGCGGAAGACCTGCGAGGGGCGGCGCCGCTTGCTGGTCTTTGGGAGGAGTTCCTCCGGTTGGCCGGGTGGATCATGGGGAGGAGGCTGACTGCGAGGGGATTTGGCAGGCTGTAGGTGGCGAGCGATGGTTGGGGAGGGATGGATCCCGAGGGCATTTGGTGAGTGGGTGGCAGCGGCTGATCCGAGGAGGAGGAGGGCTGTAGGTGGCGGCGGCTAGGGAGGACAAATGTCCTAGGATCTAGGGTTTGGTCTAAAAAAATGGACATGGAAGTTTATATATATAAAGGAAAGAGAGGAGTTTGGATCATGCGATCAAAATCGGATGATCGAGATAAAATAGGCTTCGAAAGTCCAAATGAGTAAACGGAGATATTATGTAGATGTTTGGGGATGAACCGAATGCAACGGTGATGACTGAGCAGGTTGGGTTCGGGTAAGTATTCGGACGTGCCCGAGGTTGCAAAAGAGAGTCCATGGCTATGCAAAGAGATAAGGTGGTCAAACAAGAGGGAAACGAGAACCCGGTTGGTCTCGGATCGATCGACGAAGGCGAGGGGGGGACGCGGCAACTACGAACGAATGCAAGCTTTAAAAACAATGACGGCAACGAGGTGCCGATGCAATGCGTATGATGCGATGATGAATGCAACAAACAAATAAATAACACAGCTGACACGCAAAACATGGAAGACATCTGGAGCGTCGGTCTCGGGGCGTCACAATAGGTTAGTCCCAAAAATAATATAAAAGTGTTTAATAAAGCTCATAAACGTCCAAAACACAAAATATAATAGCATGGAACAATAAAAAAATTATAGATACGTTGGAGAGGTATCAAGGTCTCATACCTCTTAACACGGGTAGGAGTCTGAAATACCAATTTCAACTCTTGGAACATCTCATATGCTTTGTGTCATTCAAAACGTTTTTGAAGTCCCGTTCTAAGCCGTAAAGCATGGTGCACTAAACTATCAAGTAGTCATCATACCGAGCTTGCCAAACGTTCATTACGTCTGCATCTGCTCCTGTAATAGGTCTGTCACCTAGCGGTGCATCAAGGACATAATACTTTTGTGCAGCAATGAGGATAATCCTCAGATCACATAGCTAGTTCGCATCATTGGTACTAACATCTTTCAACTTATTTTTCTCTAGGAACATATCAAAAAAACAAAGGAACGGTTGCACGGGCCATTGATCTACAACAACATAGACATGCAAAATACTATCAGGTACTAAGTTCATGATAAATTAAAGTTCAATTAATCATATTACTTAAGAACTCCCACTTAGATAGACATCTCTCTAGTCATCTAAATGATCACGTGATCCATATCAACTAAACCATGCCCGATCATCACGTGAGATGGAGTAGCTTTCAATGGTGAACATCACTATGTTGATCATATCTACTATATGATTCACGTTCGAACTTTCGGTCTCAGTGTTCCGAGGCCATATCTGCATATGCTAGGCTCGTCAAGTTTAACCCGAGTATTCTGCGTGTGCAAAACTAGCTTGCACCCGTTGTATGTGAATGTAGAGCTTATCACACCCGATCATCACGTGGTGTCTCGGCACGACAAACTGTAGCAACAGTGCATACTCAGGGAGAACACTTATACCTTGAAATTTAGTGAGACATCATCTTATAATGCTACCGTCGTACTAAGAAAAATAGGGTGCATAAAAGATAAACATCACATGCAATCAAAATAAGTGATATGATATGGCCATCATCATCTTGTGCCTTTGATCTCCATCTCCAAAGCACCGTCATGATCACCATTGTCATTGCTACCTCTTGAGCACTGCGTTGGTTTTCCCTTGAAGAGGAAAGGGTGATGCAACAAAGTAGCGTAAGTATTTCCCTCAGTTTTTGAGAACCAAGGTATCAATTCAGTAGGAGGCCACATGCAAGTCCCTCGTACCTACACAAACAAATAAGAACCTTGCAACCAACGTGATAAAGGGGTTGTCAATCCCTTCACGGCCACTTGCAAAAGTGAGATCTGATAGAGATGACAATATTTTTGGTATTTTTATGATAATATTAAAAGTAAAGATTGTAAAGTAAAAATAAATTGAAAACTTATATGATGGAAAATAGACGTGGGGGCCATAGGTTTCACTAGTGGCTTCGCTCAAGATAGCATAAGTATTACGGTGGGTGAAAAAATTACTATCGAGCAATTGATAGAAAAGTGCATAATTATGAGAATATCTAGGCATGATCATGTATATAGGCATCACGTCCGCGACAAGTAGACCGACTCCTACCTGCATCTAGTACTATTACCCCACACATCGATCGATATCCAGCATGCATCTAGAGTATTAAGTTCATAAAACAGAGTAACGCATTAGGTAAGATGGCATGATGTAGAGGGATAAACTCATGCAATATGATATAAACCCCATCTTTTTATCCTCGATGGCAACAATACAATACGTGTTGTTTCCCCTACTGTCACTGGGATCGAGCACTGCATGATTGAACCCAAAGCTAAGCACTTCTCCCATTGCAAGAGAGATCAATCTAGTAGGCCAAACCAAACTGATAATTCGAAGAGACTTGCAAAGATAACCAATCATACATAAAACAATTCAGAGAAGATCCAAATATTGTTCATAGATAATCTTCGTCATAAACCCACAATTCATCGGATCTCGAAAAACACACCGCAAAAAGAGTTACATCAAATAGATCTTCAAGAATATCGAGGAGAACTTTGTATTGAGATCCAAAGAGAGAGAAGAAGCCATCTAGCTAATAACTATGGACCCGAAGGTCTGTGGTAAACTACTCACAAATTATCGGAGAGGCTATGGTGTTGATGTAGAAGCCCTCCGTGATTGATTCCCCCTCTGGCGAGCGTCGGAAAAGGCCCCAAGACGGGATTTCACGGGTACAGAAGGTTGCGGCGGTGGAATTAGGTTTACATGGTACTCCTCGATGGTTTGGGGGTACGTAGGTATATATAGGAGGAAGAAGTAGGTCAGTGGAGCTACGAGGGGCCCACGAGGGTGGAGGGCGCGCCCAGGGGGGTAGGCGCTCCCCCTGCCTCGTGGCTTCCTTGTTGATTACTTGACTTCCACTCCAAGTCCTCTGGATCATGTTTGTTCCAAAAATCTTGCTCCCGAAGGTTTCATTCCGTTTGGACTCCGTTTGATATTCCTTTTCTGCGAAACACTAAAATAGGCAAAAAAAACAACAATTTGCACTGGGCCTTGGGTTAATAGGTTAGTCCCAAAAATAATATAATTGTATAAATAAGCCCATTAAACATCCAAAACAGAATATATAATAGCATGGAGCAATAAAAAATTATAGATACGTTGGAGACGTATCAAGCATCCCCAAGCTTAATTCCTGCTCTTCCTCGAATAGGTAAATGATAGAAACAGAATTTTTGATGTGGAATGCTACTTAGAATATTCTTCAATGTATTTCTCTTTATTGTGGCATGAATGTTCAGATCCGAAAGATTCAAGATAAAAGTTTAATGTTGACATAAAAATAATAATACTTCAAGCATACTAACAAAGCAATTATGTCTTCTCAAAATAACATAGCCAAAGAAAGTCCATCCCTACAAAATCATATAGTTTGGTCATGTTTCATTTTCGTCACACAAGATGCTCTCATCTTGCATAACCCCGATGACAAGCCAAGCAATTGTTTCATACTTTAGTAATCTCAAACTTTTTTCAACTTTCACGCAATACATGAGCGTGAGCCATGGATATAGCACTATGGGTGGTAGAATATGATGATGGGGGTTGTGCGGAGAAGACAAAAAAGGAGAAAGTCTCACATCGACGCGACTAATCAACGGGCTAGGGAGATGCCCATCAATAAATGTCAATGCAAGGAGTAGGGATTGCCATGCAACGGATGCACTAGAGCTATAAATGTATGAAAGCTCAACAAATGAAACTAAGTGGGTGTGCATCCAACTTGCTTGCTCACGAAGACTTAGCGCATCCGAGGAAGCCCATTGTTGGAATATACAAGCCAAGTTCTATAATGAAAAATTCCCACTAGTATATGAAAGTGACAAAACAAGAGATTCTCTATCGTAAAGATCATGGTGCTACTTTGAAGCACAAGTGTGGAAAAAGGATAGTAGCATTGTCCCTTTTTATTTCTCTCTTTTTCTTCTTTTTTTGGGCCTTTCCTTTTTTATTTGGCCTTTCTCTTTTTCTATTTGGGACAATGCTCTATTAATGATGATCATCACATTTCTATTTATTTACAACTCAATGATTATAACTCGATACTTAGACAAAATATGACTCTATATGAATGCCTCCGGCGGTGTACTGATACGTCTCCAACGTATCTATAATTTTTGATCGTTCCATGCTATAATATATTCTGTTTTGGACATTAATGGGCTTTATTATGCGCTTTTATATTATTTTTGGGACTAACCTATTAACCGGAGGCCTAACCCAGAATTGCTGTTTTTTTTGCCTATTTCAGAGTTTCGAAGAAAAAGAATATCAAACGGAGTCCAAACGGAATGAAACCTTCAGGAATGTGATTTTCGGAACGAACGTGATCCAGAGGACTTGGACCCTACGTCAAGACATCAACCAGGAGGGCACGAGGTAGGGGGGTGCGCCTACCCCCCTGGGCACGCCCTCCACCCTCGTGGGCCCCATGTTGCTCCACCGACGTACTTCTTCCTCCTATATATACCTATGTACCCCCAAACTACCATATACGGAGCCAAAAACCTAATTCCATCGCCGCAAACTTCTGTACCCGTGAGATCCCATCTTAGGGCCTGTTCCGGAGCTCCACCGGAGGGGGCATTGATCACGGAGGGCTTCTACATCAACACCATAGCCTCTCCAATGAAGTGTGAGTAGTTTACCTCAGACCTTCGGGTCCATAGTTATTAGCTAGATGGCTTCTTCTCTCTTTTTGGATCTCAATACAATGTTCTCCCCCTCTCTCGTGGAGATCTATTCGATGTAATCTTCTTTTGCGGTGTGTTTATTGAGACCGATGAATTGTGGGTATATGATCAAGTTTATCTATGAACAATATTTGAATCTTCTCTGAATTCTTTCATGTATGATTGGTTATGTTTGCAAGTCTCTTCGAATTATCAGTTTGGTTTGGCCTACTAGATTGATCTTTCTTGCAATGGGAGAAGTGATTAGCTTTGGGTTCAATCTTGCGGTGTCCTTTCCCAGTGACAGTAGGGGCAGCAAGGCACGTATTGTATTGTTGCCATCGAGGATAACAAGATGGGGTTTATGTCATATTGCATGAGTTTATCCATCTACATCATGTCATCTTGCTTAAAGCGTTACTCTATTCTTATGAACTTAATACTCTAGATGCATGCTGGATAGCGGTCGATGTGTGGACTAATAGTAGTAGATGCAAGCAGGAGTTGGTCTACTTGTCTCGGACGTGATGCCTATATATATGATCATACCTAGATATTCTCATAACTATGCTCAATTCTGTCAATTGCTCAACAGTAATTTGTTCACCCACCGTAAATACTTATGCTCTTGAGAGAAGCCACTAGTGAGACCTATGGCCCCCGAGTCTATTTTCCATCATATTTAATCTCCCGACAACAAGCTATTTCCATTGCCCTTTTTATTTTGTTTACTTTACTTTGCATCTTTATCATAAAAATAACAAAAATATTATCCTATCATATCTATCAGATCTCACTCTCGTAAGTGACCGTGTAGGGATTGACAACCCCCTATCGCGTTGGTTGTGAGAATTTATTTGTTTGTGTAGGTGGGAGGGACTCGTGCGTGGCCTCCTACTGGATTGATACCTTGGTTCTCAAAAACTGAGGGAAATACTTACACTACTTTGCTGCATCACCCTTTCCGCTTCAAGGGAAAACCAACGCAGTGCTCAAGAGGTAGCAAGAAGGATTTCTTTCGCCGTTGTCGGGGAGGCTTACGCAAGGTCAAGTCAAGATTTGGACTCCCGACAACGAGCCATTTTTGGCGCCGTTGCCAGGGAATCTACGCAAAAGTCAACATACCAAGTACCCATCACAAACCCTTATCTCCCGCATTACATTATTTTCCATTTGCCTTTCGTTTTCCTCTCCCCCACTTCACCCCTGCCATTTTATTCACCCTTCTTCCGTTCGTCCTTTTGTTTGCTCGTGTTGCCATGTGCCTTCTATATGCTTGCATCTTCGCTTGCTCAAAATCTATTGATATGGATCCACTTAAAGTATTCTACATGGATTATATTCGATCCTTACGCGCTCGTGCCGAAACCCCAACTAGCCTAGTTGATGGGAAATCTTTAGATGAGCATGCTCATTTTGTGCGTCACCGTTTGTCTGAAAAAGGGAAACTCTTATGGAATCAAATAAACAGATTGCTATGTTATGCTTGGAATCTTAGTGAAATTTGTTTTATTTGTTGCTCTAAGAACCCTAAAAAACACCTTCCCTACCTATGTGAGTTTAATGACAATGAAATCTTATCTTCTTATGCTAAAGGTGTTTATAGTTACTATGATATCGAACCAATTGAAGAATTTGTTGCTTTTAAGGGTGCTTATGAAGTTGCCTCTTTGATTGAAAAGTATGATAGTACTCTCTAAGAATCTAATTTTTTTGACATACTTAAATATTGCTATGAAAACTATGCTCATAATGTCTATGTCAAAGAATTTATTGAGAGAATGACCATTGCTTTGGAAGAAAATAATGATACGCATGAATCTATAGATAATTGTGATTCCGATGATTTGGTTGAAATATCCCTTGATGAACATGATGCTTTCTATTCTTGTGGCCATGATGCCAATATTTATGAAGATGAATTTGCTATAGTTCCGTATGTTAAACATGAGATCGTTGCTATTGCACCCATACTTGATAGTTCCTTCGATAAAAATCATGATTGCAATGATTTTACTATAAATTCTCTTGATGTCAATTGTGCTAATAATATGCAAAACCCTAAGCTTGGGGATGCTAGTTTTTTTATGTCTACTACTTGTTGCAATGATCATGATTGGGGTGATTCTTCTGATGATCTTGAAAATTTATTTAAGCCCCATGATGAATGTGAGATTGATAATAGTGTTTGCAATATTATTGAAAGTGGGTTTGGAAGAGTGTCAACTTTAGATCCCACATATTTGGAGTATGTTCAATCTTATGATATTTTTGATAAAAGTGGGTTTGGAGAGGTCATGACTTTAGTTAATGATATTCCCACTATTTTGGAAGAGTGTCAACTTTGCATGCATGTGGATCATGTAGAATATTTTTATGTGATAGCTATATTGTTGAATTTGAACATGATCCCACATGTAATTATTATGAGAGAGGAAAATATGGTTGGAGAAATTTTCATGTTACTAAATTACCTCTCGTCATGTTGAGATTGCTATTGTTTCTTTCCTCTTCCTTGCATATGCTAGTTTTTGCTTGATATGATCATTTGTTTTCCTATAAGATGCCTATGCATAGGAAGTATGTTAGACTTAGATGTGTTTGTCACGTGTTTCATGATGCTCTCTTTTGCGCTTCAATTCTTGTCTTTGATGTGAGCATCATTAAAATTATCAATGCCTAGCTAGGGGCATTAAACGATAGCGCTTGTTGGGAGGCAACCCAATTTTCTTTTTAGTTTTTTTGCTGTTTGCTTCTGTTTAGGAATAAATATTTGATCTAGCCTCTAGTTAGACTTGTTTTTATGTTTTAATTAGTGTTTGTGCCAAGTTAAACCTATAGGATCTTCTTGGATGATAGTTATTTGATCTTGCTGAAAATTCCAGAAACTTTCTGTTCACGAAAATAATTGTTGAAAATCACCAGGACGTGATAAAATATTGATTCCAATTTATGCTGATAAATAAACAAATTGTCTAGGTCTTCCTATTTTGGCTGAATTTTTGGAGTTCCAGAAGTTTGCGTTAGTTACAGATTACTACAGACTGTTCTGTTTTTGACAGTTTCTGTTTTTCGTGTGTTGTTTGCTTATTTTGATGAATCTATGGCTAGTAAAATAGTTTATAAACCATAGAGAAGTTGGAATACATTAGGTTTAACACCAATATAAATAAAGAATGAGTTCATTACAGTACCTTGAAGTGGTGTTTTGTTTTCTTTCAAACGGAGCTCACGAGATTTTCTGCTAAGTTTTGTGTTGTGAAGTTTTCAAGTTTTGGGTGAAAGATTTGATGGATTATGGAACAAGGAGTGGCAAGATCCTAAGCTTGGGGATGCCCATGGCACCCCAATTTAAATCAACTAGGACATAGGCCCGTGCGTTGCAACGGGCGATCAAAACCCTGGTTCATATCCTCTATTTCAACATGGCATCCCACCTGTGTTGTTGCATATCCTCTTTCACATCCTTTTTCTCTTTATAAATGTACAACAAGGAGTTGAGTCCGCATATGCCCCTGCATTGCAATGGAATAAAAAAATCACACGCCCCTAACCCTTATAAGCATGGCTCGAGACGAACCACAAGAAAATGATGTGGACATATTTACTATCTAATTATTTGTATACTATCTAATTATTTTCTATGCAAAACTAACTTATTTACATCTACATTAATGGTAAAGATATTCTCAAAAGACATGCATTTTTGGACTGGGCTTCAAATTTAGCGTTGTAATGTGCCTTCCTTGTGAAAAAAATGTGACATGTAATGTCACATCACTATTGAAAAAAGTGATCCTTATGGACACTCTCTGTTCATAAGAGGAAAGACTGAAAATATCACATAATCGGTTTTAGTGTTATCCTAATTTGTAACATTAGGTCAAAAGGTGTATATAATTCTATTACACTTATTTTATATATGTACATTTTTTATTAGCTGCATATTAATTTTTGATGAAAATCAATGCTATTTTCCTCTAACTTGTTATTCCCTAATATATATGTATATGAAATAAAGTTTTGTGATCAATTGTGTCCGCAAACTTAGGTGTCTCCATAATGAAAAGCTAGGAGTCCGCAATATTTTCATTTGATCGAGGTTTCGTTTTATACATTTGCTTCGTACGACCATAATTTCCTCTAATTACAAGAGATGGCATGGTCCTCCCTTCCAGCCCCCATTTCATGCGAGTTAACTGATACTCACACCGCAACTTTTTTATTGCGCCCTTTTCTTTATTCTTTCTTATATTATGAAATTCCTTTGCTTTCAAGGTTAAATAGGACCCACACTTCAACCTCTATTCGTTATTCTTGATGTTTTTTTTATTCTGTGACTACTCGTGGGCTATATAAACTGATAAAATATCATGTAAAAAAGCGAGGTGGGACTATTTAAATGCATAATGAGCTGTGTAGTTAACATAAACAGGAGCTAGCTTAGCTGGTTGTAGCCTGAAGGAGGCAAATAGCAGGTCGTGGGCTTGATCCTTAAAGCTAGTGGCAATTTTTTTGTGAATCCTTCTTCTAAGCACAAGAGCAGGCCCATGGCCCAGTACGTTTGTGACGTACACCAATAAAAGGCCCAGAGCAGCGCTGGCGTAAATAGACCCAAGAAAGCAGTGGTAACATATATGAATCTGTTTTGTAGAAAAAAATAGTACCACCTCATATATAGTAAAAAAGAATCACCTAAGCGGGACGAAACCAAGAATATCACCTTGCTTTAATAAGAGGTATAGATATAGATATAGATATAGATATAGATATAGATATAGATATAGATAATGATGCTAGCCAACTCTGTCTCACAGAGCTCCCCCAATTTGGTGCTTTCGCTGCCGTTGGATCGCGGTAAAATTCCCACTTGGCTCTTCTCGGCCGTTAGATATTCACCACATGTTTCACCTTATTATTTCTTTCACGTTAGTATGACTAGTGGGCCAATTTGTTGGTGGGGTCGCATTGTGTTGGCTGGGTGTGGAGTGGACGGGTGTGATTGGTTTCTCCTCGCGCAGAGCCCATTGGGCAACCGTGCGAACCCTAGCCCCAATCCACAGCCCCCACGCCCCTCACTCCTCCCTCCCTCGTCCGCCGCCACGCTCCCTCCCTCCTCCCTCCTCTTCCTCCTTCTCCCTCATCTCCACGGCCTCCGCCCTAGGAGCCCCACCGCCGACTGCTACTCCTCCACCACCATGCCCCTTCCTCCTCCTCGCCTTCCCATCGCTCGTGCACAGGTCGCCGCCGTGGTAGAGTAGGGACAGTGCTGGGTTGTCAAGATGGGGTGGTTACGAAGGCTTCCCAGCCCGACGACGCCGTCATGGGAGGAGGCTCGCCATTAAAGAGTAGCCGCAGGTGCACAGCATCCAAAGAGGTGCAACCATGAGGAGGTGAGGATAAGTCGCTCGATTGACAAGAGCAGATCAGCGGATTGTATTGAGGGGGCCTGCATGTCCATGCCGCCGCCTAGAGTCACCCTAACTGCCGTCTCAAGCTGCAACCGCGAGTCAACTGCACCACTGCCGCCAGGAATCCCGTCCCCAGCAAGGTTACTTCCTCTGAATCCCTTCTCTACCTGCTCCTCCTGCCCTGCTTATTACATGTGTGATGTGTGCGTGCTTGCTGCTGCCGTGCTGTGTTCGTACGTTCTTGCTCGCTGTGTGCGTGCGTTCTTGCTTGTTGTGTGCATGCTTGCTGGCTTGCTGTTGGGTGCTTTGTCGCTGGGTCTTGACCCGCTGATGGCCTGATGCTGGTGCTTTGCTGTATATATATTTGTATAATGCTTGTATCATGCTTTATTGTAAACTGCTTGTTGTGGCTGACCTATTGATGTTGCTGCTTTGCTGGCCAGAGAAGTTCAGTGACATAAAGACATAGGAGATATTTAGTTATGTTGAATGGGGAAATTAATGATAATTCAGTCAACAAATGGGGCAGTATTCTGATCTTATTTCATCTCATGCATTGATTATTTGATGTCTTCTTTGCATACATAGTTTAGATATAGATAATGATGCTAGCCAACTCTGTCTCACGGAGCTCCCCCAATTTGGTGCTTTCGCTGCCGTTGGATCGCGGTAAAATTCCCACTTGGCTCTTCTCGGCCGTTAGATATTCACCACATGTTTCACCTTATTATTTCTTTCACGTGAGTATGACTAGTGGGCCAATTTGTTGGTGGGGTCGCATTGTGTTGGCTGGGTGTGGAGTGGACGGGTGTGATTGGTTTCTCCTCGCGCAGAGCCCATTGGGCAACCGTGAGAACCTGTGACGCCCCCGATTTAATCGTACACTAATCATGCACGCAAATGTGTACGATCAAGATCAGGGACTCACGGGGAGATATCACAACACAACTCTACAAATAAAATAAGTCATACAAGCATCATAATACAAGCCAGGGGCCTCGAGGGCTCGAATACAAGTGCTCGATCATAGACGAGTCAGCGAAAGCAACAATATCTGAGTACAGACATAAGTTAAACAAGTTTGCCTTAAGAAGGCTAGCACAAACTGGGATACAGATCGAACGAGACGCAGGCCTCCTGCCTGGGATCCTCCTAACTACTCCTGGTCGTCGTCAGCGGGCTGCACGTAGTAGTAGGCACCTCCAGAGTAGTAGGAGTCGTCGTCGACGGTGGCGTCTGGATCCTGGGCTCCATCGTCTGGTTGCGGCAACCGGGTAGAAGGGAAAGGGGGAAAAGGGGGAGAAAAGCAACCGTGAGTACTCATCCAAAGTACTCGCAAGCAAGGAGCTACACGACATATGCATGGATATATATGTAAAGGGCCATATCAGTGGACTGAACTGCAGAATGCCAGAATAAGAGGGGGATAGCTAGTCTTATCAAAGACTACGCTTCTGGTCGCCTCCGTCTTTCAGCATATAGAAGAGAGTAGACTGAAGTCCTCCAAGTAGCATCGCATAGCATAATCCTACCCGGCGATCCCCTCCTCGATGCCCTGTTAGAGAGCGATCACCGGGTTGTATCTGGCACTTGGAAGGGTGTGTTTTATTAAGTATCCGGTTCTAGTTGTCATAAGGTCAAGGTACAACTCCGGGTCGTCCTTTTACCGAGGGACACGGCTATTCGAATAGATAAACTTCCCTGCAGGGGTGCACCACATAACCCAACACGCTTGATCCCATCTGGCCGGACACACTTTCCTGGGTCATGCCCGGCCTCGGAATATCAACACGTCGCAACCCCACCTAGGAACAACAGAGCGGTCAGCACGCCGGTCTAAACCTATGCGCGCAGGGGTCTGGGCCCATCGCCCTGAGCACACCTGCATGTTGCGTACGCGGCCGGAAGCAGATCTAGCCCCCTTAATACAGGTGCGAGCTTATGATCCAATGCGGCGCGCGCCACTCAGTCGCTGACGTCAAGAAGTGCTTCAGCTGATACCACGACGTCGAGTGCCCATATCTTTCCCACGTAGTTGGTTAGTGCGTATAGGCCAGTAGCCAGACTCAGATCAAATACCCAGATCTCGTTAAGCGTGTTTAGTATCCGCGAATGCCAACAGGGCCAGGCTCACCTCTCACCCAGGTAGCCCCGAACTGCCCTGCCGCTCCGCCACAAAGATCCACACAGAGGGCCGTTGGGACAAAGGTCCTTTCAGCCCCCAATCCGTGAATCACTCGCGGGTACTCCTCGAGCCAACCCGACTTTGGTCACCACATGTATCATGTTTAAAGTATAGTATATACCCGTGATCACCTCCCAAGTGACCACGACCCGATAGTATAGCACAGCTGACGGACAAGAATGTAGGGCCACTGATGGTAAACTAGCATCCTAAACTAAGCATGTAGGAGAGTAGGTAAAGGTAACAACAGTAGTAACAAGGACAGGCTATGCATCAGGATAGGATAACGGAAAGCAGTAACATGCTATACTACTCTAATGCAAGCAGTATAGAAGAGAGTAGGCGATATCTGGTGATCAAGGGGGGGCTTGCCTGGTTGCTCAGACAAGAAGGAGCGGTCGTCGATGACGTAGTCGACCACAGGGGCAACAACATCGTCACGGGGTCTACCGGAAAGAAGTAACGGAGGGGGAACACAATAAATAACAGAGAAATCAAAGTATAACATGGCAATGCGCGGTGCTAGAGGTGACCTAACGCGGTAGTAAGTGATACTGGTGAAGGGGGAAACATCCGGGAAAGTATCCCCGGTGTTTCGCGTTTTCGGGCAGAGGAGCCGGAGGGGGAAAGTTGCGAGTTTGATATGTTAGGGGTGTGTGGCGGGCGAACGGGCTGCGTATCCGGATTCGTCTCGTCGTTCTGAGCAACTTTCATGTACCAAGTTTTTCCATGTGAGCTACGGTTTATTTTATATTAATTTAAAAAGGATTTAATCATTTTCAGGATTTAACAGATTTAATTTAAACCCAAAATAGGTTTACTGCATCAGCATGATGTGACAGTGATGTCAGCAGTCAACCAGTCAGTTGACTGGTCAAACTGACGGGTGGGTCCCGTCCGTCATAGGTATAATAACCTAATTAACCTATTAATCTGTTTAATTAGTTAATTAGGTAACTAATGTTTAATTGGTTTAATTAAATAGGAATAATTAAGTTAATTAATTTAGTTAATTAATTAATTGACATTTTTATTTACTTATTATTTATATATTTATTTATTTTTAATTTCTTTCTTTTTTTTATCGTTCTCAGGGGACGTGGGGCCCCCATGTCATTGGCCCTATGGAACAAACGGGCGCGGGCGACAGGCGCTGGGCGCCAGCCCGATACGGCGCCGACGAAGCAAGGAAGGGCCCCGGGGTGCGGGCATAACCCGCCCACGCGACGCGGCACAGCCGGGCACGGGCGTCGGCGGCCAGGGGCCGCACGAGCGCCGGCCGGAACAGGGCGGCAGGGACTGGAGCCGTGGGCGCGCGTGGCGCTGGATAGTGAGGGCGGCGGTGCAGGGCGAGGCCACGGCGAGCGTGGGCCTCGGCGGCCAGAGCAGGGGGTGCGCGGGGCACCGTGGTGCGCGCCGACGCACGCGCGCGAGTGGCGGGTGCGGTGCGCGCGCACCAGCGCGGCGCGATGTACGGCGAAGCACGACCGGAGCGAGGTGACCGGATGGGGCGACCGTGAGCTCGGGTGCGGGTCGGCGCGAGCGGCCACGGTGAGCGCGCATCGCGCCGGAGCGGGGCGGGCAGAGAGGCAAAGAGTAGAGGGCGGCGGCTCACGGCGGGTGCAGGGTCGTGGCAACGGGGGGTGATGAGGAGTCGGGGACGACGGCGCCGGTGAGGAGGAAGGTCGGCGAGGCGGCGTTCCGGGCGGCGTCGTCCTGGCGCGGTTCGAATCGGCGGCGGGGTCGAAGCAGCAGGAGGGGCGACGGGTTAAGGCGGCAGGAGGGGTGACGGCGGAGCGGTCCGGCGAGGGGCGCCGGTGCGGTGGCGACGGGACGCGAGGGCGATGGCCGATGTGGTTGGCGCGGCGAGAGGCCCCGTCGAGCGCCCGATCCAATCCGGATCGGGGGGGAGCAGAGGGAGGAGTGGGACGAGTGGGGGGGTGGCGCGGTGGAGGGTTAGGGTTTGGGGGGTTAATGGGGGAGTGGGGAGGCCTGTTGGGCCAGGAGGGAGCTGGGCCGGCCTGGTCAGCTGAGCCGACTGGGCCAAGAGGCCCTGTGGGGAAGGGGGCCTTTTGTCCCTTTTGTTGTTTACTTAATGTTTTCTATTTTCCTTAGTCTTAACAAAATACGAAAGTGGCACCTAAATTGATGTCACCAATTATGCCATTGCCACAAATATTTTGGCACATTAAATAAAGTACTTTGTATTTGTTTATTATTCTAAGAGCATTTAATTAATAGTTTTGCCACTGTTTTATTTGTTATAGTGCAATTAATCAGATTATGAAAGTGTGGTCCCTTCACCAATATTACTTTTGATTTATTTATCACAATTTAGTTTTAACATTTGAAAAATTCACTGTTTGACTTTATTTTGAAGTTGAATTCCGAACCGGTTTTGAACTAATGTGAGATTAACAACAGTAACCGAGGTGACGTGTCATCATTAGCAGAGGTTTACTATAGCTTAAATACCCGGGCGTCACAATTCTCCTCCACTACAAGAAATCTCGTCCCGAGATTTAAGAGGTAGAGTAAGGGGGAAAAGTCTGGTTACGAAATTCTAACGGATCTTCTCGGTCTTGGCGGCTCTTCTCGAAGCGGTAGATACATTATGTTGATGTCTTCATTTCTCTGCTTCAGGTCATCATGATGTAGTACACATCCTTTCTTCGGGATCTTCATCGTATTTACGAATAGGTAACGGGGTAGATCAGAAACGACAGAATGCTATAAGGGTAATAACCTGGGATTAACCCATGAATGAGCATATGAGTACCTCTCGAGTTGAACAAACAGAACACATCGAGAGTAAAGTTGGAAGGTCCGACAAGAAGTTTCAAGCAGCCAGGCAATCGTTCAATGCCTAGTCATAAGGTGAAAGGGGTTTCAAGCAACGGAAAAATTATTGTTTCCGATGCCAGAATTGATGATCTCATGGAAGGTGGCCCATGAATTACATACGAGTCCAAGCGGGAGGAATAATTCTAGGAACAAGGGGTGTACAGGAGAGTCGGGTTACGATCCTGTGGAACTGTGGGTTATGGGCCCACCATGTGGGTTAAAGGTAGGAAGGGGGGCTGACATCTTGTACGGTCACAATAGCAAGGCATGCCAGAGGGTAGCCTGTTAGTTATGTCGGCAACAACATCGATACCAAGGGCGAGGGACGAAGAGAACCATTTTCCTGCTCGTTGAACGAGGCGGACCAATAGGCAAGGTTCCCGTCCGTCGGTGGTTACCGAAATGTCATCAACAATAGTAACAGGGTCTGACTGATAAGGTGGTGCACCGAGGTGTTTTCGTAAGCAGGGAAATATTACTGCTTAGATCATATAAACCTCAAGAAAGGTTAAACCAAACAATGGAAAGGATAATATGATTATCGAATTAATCAGAACAATGGAAAGGAAAATGTGTTTAAACACATATATCAGGGGTATATCCCCCCCAAAGTCAAGCAGAGGATGATATCCAAGACAGGATATAAAGTAGAAAACCATTTTGGTAAGGGGGGAGGAATCTCATGATATTACCCATACTACGGTGTTAGGATAAATGATAAATAAAATTTAGCATCGTGCTTCAAATGTTCCTGTTGAAAATTGAAGTACCATTGACATGCTTCGAGATAGCATTGACATGGTCATCAGGTGAAGATCAGACTTTGGAAACACAAATGATCCATCAGGAATAACTTGTAGAATAAGTCTTACAATTTCCTCAGGGAAGAATGGATAACCTTGTTAAAAAGGAAACATTAACAATAGGTCCTCCGACCAGGTGTGCTGGGCAAGACATCACTTTACCGGGTCATAAAAGAACATTGTTATTACCCTTGGAAATATATTCCAACCATCATATCTGACCGGGATTCAGATCTGGTCGGTGTTAGGATACCTCAGACTCAGGGTGCCTGAGAAGAAAAGGTGTAACACACATTGACTAGATGATACTGTAAGATCCTTGGAAATGAATTATAGAAGCGAGTTCCAAAACAAGAGTTCATCATTTAACCAAGCAGAGGACGAGGAGGTGGCTGATGGACTCAGCGTCAATTCCTCGAGATTTCCAAAAGGATGGATTTCCACAACTATGTGAATAAGGAGATAACATTTCTCAGATCAGATGACATAATGAGGTATGCTTGAGGAAAACATACACAATTTAAACATTGGTTGAAAGGTGCACCAGAATTATGGGGTCATGTAGCATGATCAATGTTAGAACGGTGGTTCAGCAACCGATAGGCTAAGAATGAATTATCGATCATTAACTTCAAAGCAATAGGGTTGCTAGAAGTGCAGAATCCATACAACATCGTTCACTTGTGGGCACCCCGGTTGGAATCAACACGAGGACCAAGAAAGAATGGTGATGGTGAGAAGTATCATTATAGCAAGAATTATTAAGAGGTGGAGCAATCCTCACAACCTTCTTGACATTAAAGATGGTAATACTCCGCGGTAGAACATATCATAAGTCGGATAACAAGGAACTCAAGGTACAACACAAAACAGGAACAAGTTTTGTGTTGAAGGGAATGCAATAATGTTTTCGATGATAACCCAAATCATCGAGGGCAAAGGATGCTATTTCTCATCAAGAATTCAATTGATATCCTGGAAACACTCAGAGTGTTGATGATGATCACGACACATTTGTCGAGAGGTTTCATGAAGATGAAATCAACCAGCGACGACATCAATTCAAAGGAATGATGAAGCGAAAAGTTATTGGAACCATGGGTACGACACAACTCGAAATCAAGCTTGTTGTTCAAGGCAAAATGATATGATGAGGAAAATCGACGTAAGCTTAGCTCATCGTCGAAAATTTTGCTCCGAGAAGAAGGACCATGTAGCACAGTTAAAAAGTTGCACAAAAATGATATAGTCGGTCAGGCTAGCAATGACGTGATTGAGTTCAAACTCGTAAGTAATGAAGGTTACCAAGAGTTGCTTAATCGCGATGCGGACTCGAGTCAGTTATAGGTGTCTTTGAGTGTTAATAACTCAGAGCCCGTGAAAAATTGGGATCAATGAGAATGTAGCACTTGATGGTGAACTCATAAGAAGTTATGCAGTTTTGTGAGAATCTCGAGATACCAGGGGGTAATACTCGACGACAGATCAAAGCAGAGGTTGGAATGGGGTATTGCTCCACAGCAGACAAGTGCTTACACTTGCTTGAGAAATGGTATTTGAAGGAGAATCATGGTCGGAACCATGATTACAAAGGATCAATTCACCGATACCAAAGGATAGTATATTAAGGCAATAGTTACGAGAAGCTTCCATGATAGGATCTACATCGTGTCCATGGGCATGAACACAAAGTTCAAGGTCGACTCCCACTTCTCCAATGCATAACCTTTCATTCACTTCTTGCGTTCGATGAAGTTGCAGTGTTGAAATTTTATCTGGCGAAGCACCAGAAGAGTATGAATCGTGAAAACTTTCGGGTTCACACGGTTTAGAGAAGGCATATGTTCAACCCTTAGTGGCTTCTTAGAAACGTATACCACAAGTTACAAGAGTAAATAACACAAGCTCGAAAGTAGAGCATGGTTGGTCAATCAGAGGATATGATTTACCAATGGTGAAAGAACTTCCAAACTTACTGAATATGAAGGACGCTATCGGATAAAATCCAACAAAGGATCCGGTGGTCCTCAAAGGATCCGATGTGAGCATCGATACTCAACCAGAGGAAGAAACAATGCAAGGAGATCATACTATAGAAACAACTGACTAATTCAAAGCCAATGCAAAAGAATTATGATTTTCAAATCAAGGGATCAGAAGCAATGTCCTGATTAGGGATGGATAAGTAGAATAGCCTTAGGGGTACAATCGACGACAATTGGATTTGTTGAGAGCCAGCTCATGTTTAAAATGACGTCTGAGCCGGAAAGATAATTTCAAAGGATCAACTGATGATTGCGTGCATTCGCACTCATGTTGAATCAAAAGGATCAAAATGACGGTGCCTAAGTATACTAACGAATATTGCCAGACATATGGAAAGCATCCATCACGCAAGCAGACAAGTATTGCAGAGCAATAAGCTACTAAGGATTTTTAGAGGATCGAATAGTATTTCGAAGACCATTGTGAAATACATGAACAACTGGGGAATGAGCGGATACTCGATAAGTGCGAGAATTATCCGTAGGGGTATTCAGGTGACCAAGAACAGCAAGGCAGTAAGCTCGAATGATTATCGAAACAACGACGAGTATTTCGGGGTATCTTGTAATAACAAGACCAACTGGGGATGAATGTAAGAATGACAACTGCATGTAGTTATCATAAGGGTTGACGGTGGAAGGGGAATTGCAAACGCGATGAACACAAGTTCTTGGGTTAACAGCGGAGAGTATCTTCAGGGTCTTCACGTGCAGCAGACGATCATCAGTAATAAGGGTCTCTCCGGGTGAAAGTGATAACGAGATCCTAATGTTAGATTTAGCAAAATTCATTTAACCCTAATAGAGGAGAGATCAGAGTCCCAGAGTAAAGGTCGAGGAGTAAAAGATCCTAATACCACCCAATGGCGACGTGGGCCCGTAAGGCACACAGCCATGTTAGTAAAAGTTTTGCAATGACTAGACTCGACTTCGGCCAAGGAGTGTGGAAGGGGGATTCCTACAGGCAGTCGGCTCTGATACCAACTTGTGACGCCCCCGATTTAATCGTACACTAATCATGCACGCAAATGTGTACGATCAAGATCAGGGACTCACGGGAAGATATCACAACACAACTCTATAAATAAAATAAGTCATACAAGCATCATAATACAAGCCAGGGGCCTCGAGGGCTCGAATACAAGTGCTCGATAATAGACGAGTCAGCGTAAGCAACAATATCTTAGTACAGACATAAGTTAAACAAGTTTGCCTTAAGAAGGCTAGCACAAACTGGGATACAGATCGAACAAGACGCATGCCTCCTGCCTGGGATCCTCCTAACTACTCCTGGTCGTCGTCAGCGGGCTGCACGTAGTAGTAGGCACCTCCAGAGTAGTAGGAGTCATCGTCGACGGTGGCGTCTGGATCCTGGGCTCCATCGTCTGGTTGCGGCAACCAGGTAGAAGGGAAAGGGGGAAAAGGGGGAGAAAAGCAACCGTGAGTACTCATCCAAAGTACTCGCAAGCAAGGAGCTACACTACATATGCATGGATATATGTGTAAAGGGCCATATCAGTGGACTGAACTTCAGAATGCCAGAATAAGAGGGGGATAACTAGTCTTATCGAAGACTACGCTTCTGGTCGCCTCCGTCTTTCAGCATATAGAAGAGAGTAGACTGAAGTCCTCCAAGTAGCATCGCATAGCATAATCCTACCCGGCGATCCCCTCTCGATGCCCTGTTAGAGAGCGATCACCGGGTTGTATCTGGCACTTGGAAGGGTGTGTTTTATTAAGTATCCGGTTCTAGTTGTCATAAGGTCAAGGTACAACTCCGGGTCGTCCTTTTACCGAGGGACACGGCTATTCGAATAGATAAACTTCCCTGCAGGGGTGCACCACATAACCCAACACGCTTGATCCCATCTGGCCGGACACACTTTCCTGGGTCATGCCCGGCCTCGGAAGATCAACACGTCGCAGCCCCACCTAGGCACAACAGAGCGGTCAGCACGCCAGTCTAAACCTATGCGCGCAGGGGTCTGGGCCCATCGCCCTGAGCACACCTGCACGTTGCGTACGCGGCCGGAAGCAGATCTAGCCCCCTTAATACAAGTGTGAGCTTACGATCCAATGCGGCGCGTGCCACTCAGTTGCTGACGTCAAGAAGTGCTTCAGCTGATACCACGACGCCGAGTGCCCATATCTTTCCTGCGTAGTTGGTTAGTGCGTATTGGCCAGTAGCCAGACTCAGATCAAATACCCAGATCTCGTTAAGCGTGTTAAGTATCCGCGAACGCCAACAGGGCCAGGCTCACCTCTCACCCAGGTTGCCTCGAACTGCCCTGCCGCTCCGCCACAAAGATCCACACAAAGGGCCGTTGGGACAAAGGTCCTTTCAGCCCCCAATCCGTGAATCACTCACGGGTACTCCTCGAGCCAACCCGACTTTGGTCACCACATGTATCATGTTTAAAGTATAGTATGTACCCGTGATCACCTCCCAAGTGACCACGGCCCGATAGTATAGCACAGCTGATGGACAAGAATGTAGGGCCACTGATGGTAAACTAGCATCCTAAACTAAGCATGTAGGAGAGTAGGTAAAGGTAACAACAGTAGTAACAAGGACAGGCTATGCATCAGGATAGGATAACGGAAAGCAGTAACATGCTATACTACTCTAATGCAAGCAGTATAGAAGAGAGTAGGCGATATCTGGTGATCAAGGGGGGGGCTTGCCTGGTTGCTCAGACAAGAAGGAGCGGTCGTCGATGACGTAGTCGACCACAGGGGCAACAGCATCGTCACGGGGTCTACCGGAAAGAAGTAACGGAGGGGGAACACAATAAATAATAGAGCAATCAAAGTATAACATGGCAATGCGCGGTGCTAGAGGTGACCTAACGCGGTAGTAAGTGATACTGGTGAAGGGGGAAACATCCGGGAAAGTATCCCCGGTGTTTCGCGTTTTCGGGCAGAGGAGCCGGAGGGGGAAAGTTGCGAGTTTGATATGTTAGGGGTGTGTGGCGGGCGAACGGGCTGCGTATCCGGATTCGTCTCGTCGTTCTGAGCAACTTTCATGTACCAAGTTTTTCCATGTGAGCTACGGTTTATTTTATATTAATTTAAAAAGGATTTAATCATTTTTAGGATTTAACAGATTTAATTTAAACCCAAAATAGGTTTACTGCATCAGCATGATGTGACAGTGATGTCAGCAGTCAACCAGTCAGTTGACTGGTCAAACTGATGGGTGGGTCCCGTCCGTCATAGGTATAATAAACTAATTAACCTATTAATCTGTTTAATTAGTTAATTAGGTAACTAATGTTTAATTGGTTTAATTAAATAGGAATAATTAAGTTAATTAATTTAGTTAATTAATTAATTAACATTTTTATTTACTTATTATTTATATATATATTTATTTATAATTTCTTTTCTTTTTTTATCGTTCTCAGGGGACGTGGGGCCCCCATGTCATTGGCCCTAGGGGCCAAACGGGCGCGGGCGACAGGCGCTGGGCGCCAGCCCGATACGGTGTCGGCGAAGCAAGGAAGGGCCCCGGGGTGCGGGCGTAACCCACCCACGCGACGCGGCACAGCTGGGCGCGGGCGTCGGCGGCTAGGGGCCGCACGAGCGTCGGCCGGAACAGGGCGGCAGGGACTGGAGCCGTGGGCGCGCGTGGCGCTGGATAGTGAGGGCGGCGGTGCAGGGCGAGGCCACGGCGAGCGTGGGCCTCGGCAGCCAGAGCAGGGGGGTGCGCGGGGCACCGTGGTGCGCGCCGACGCACGCGCGCGAGTGGCGGGTGCGGTGCGCGCGCACCAGCGTGGCACGGTGTACGGCGAAGCACGACCGGAGCGAGGTGACCGGATGGGGCGACCGCGAGCTCGGGTGCGGGTCGGCGCGAGCGGCCACGGTGAGCGCGCATCGCGCCGGAGCGGGGCGGGCAGAGAGGCAAAGAGTAGAGGGCGGCGGCTCACGGCGGGTGCAGGGTCGTGGCAACGGGGGTTGATGAGGAGTCGGGGACGACGACGCCGGTGAGGAGGAAGGTCGGCGAGGCGGCGTTCCGGGCGGCGTCGTCCTGGCGCGGTTCGAATCGGCGGCGGGGTCGAAGCAGCAGGAGGGGCGACGGGTTAAGGCGGCAGGAGGGGTGACGACGGAGCGGTCCGGCGAGGGGCGCCGATGCGGTGGCGACGGGAGGCGGGGGCGATGGCCGACGTGGTTGGCGCGGCGAGAGGCGCCGTCGAGCGCCCGATCCAATCCGGATCGGGGGGGGGGGGAGCAGAGGGAGGAGTGGGACGAGTGGGGGGATGGCGCGGTGGAGGGTTAGGGTTTGGGGGGTTAATGGGGGAGTGGGGAGGCCTGTTGGGCCGGGGGGGAGCTGGGCCGGCCTGATCGGCTGAGCCGACTGAGCCAAGAGGCCCAGTGGGGAAGGGGGCCTTTTGTCTTTTTTTGTTTACTTAATGTTTTCTATTTTCCTTAGTCTTAACAAAATACGAAAATGGCACCTAAATTGATGTCACCAATTATGCCATTGCCACAAATATTTTGGCACATTAAATAAAGTACTTTGTATTTGTTTATTATTCTAAGAGCATTTAATTAATAGTTTTGCCGCTGTTTTATTTGTTATGGTGCAATTAATCAGATTATGAAAGTGTGGTCGCTTCACCAATATTACTTTTGATTTATTTATCACAATTCGAACAATTTAGTTTTAACATTTGAAAAATTCACTGTTTGACTTTGTTTTGAAGTTGAATTCCGAACCGGTTTTGAACTAATGTGAGATTAACAACAGTAACCGAGGTGACGTGTCATCATTAGCAGAGGTTTACTATAGCTTAAATACCCGGCGTCACAGAACCCTAGCCCCAATCCACAGCCCCCATGCCCCTCACTCCTCCCTCCCTCGTCCGCCGCCACGCTCCATCCCTCCTCCCTCCTCTTTTTCCTTCTCCCTCATCTCCACGGCCTCCGCCTTAGGAGCCCCACCGCCGACTGCTACTCCTCCACCACCATGCCCCTTCCTCCTCCTCGCCTTCCCATCGCTCGTGCACAGGTCGCCGCCGTGGTAGAGCAGGGACAGTGCTGGGTTGTCAAGATGGGGTGGTTACGAAGGCTTCCCAGCCCGACGACGCCGTCATGGGAGGAGGCTCGCCATTGAAGAGTAGCCGCAGGTGCACAGCATCCAAAGAGGTGCAACCGTGAGGAGGTGAGGATAAGTCGCTCGATTGACAAGAGCAGATCAGCGGATTGTATTGAGGGGGCCTGCATGTCCATGCCGCCGCCTAGAGTCACCCTAACTGCCGTCTCAAGCTGCAACCGCGAGTCAACTGCACCACTGCCGCCAGGAATCCCGTCCCCAGCAAGGTTACTTCCTCTGAATCCCTTCTCTACCTGCTCCTCCTGCCCTGCTTATTACATGTGTGATGTGTGCGTGCTTGCTGCTGCCGTGCTGCGTTCGTACGTTCTTGCTCGCTGTGTGCGTGCGTTCTTGCTTGCTGTGTGCATGCTTGCTGGCTTGCTGTTGGGTGCTTTGTCGCTGGGTGTTGACCCGTTGATGGCCTGATGCTGGTGCTTTGCTGTATATATATTTGTATAATGCTTGTATCATGCTTTATTGTAAACTGCTTGTTGTGGCTGACCTGTTGATGTTGCTGCTTTGCTGGCCAGAGAAGTTCAGTGACATAAAGACACAGGAGATATTCAGTTATGTTGAATGGGGAAATTAATGATCATTCAGTCAACAAATGGGGCAGTATTCTGATCTTATTTCATCTCATGCATTGATTATTTGATGTCTTCTTTGCATACATAGTTTATTAATTATTTATATATACTTGCTGTATCTTTGTACTGCTGTTTTTACAAATTGCCGTATCCTATGTGCTTGTTTCCGTATCGTCATATCTGTGTTGTTGTATGGTGCTTCATAGCAAAAACTTATACTTACTAAAGAAAGTGTTCCTTTTCTTGGTCCCATTGCTCCATAAACATGATCACGTTTCTACTAATTGATTATACATATGATCTTTCTTTTGATTATTTTGTGATACTTCTGATTGACACTATGAGGTGCTTCATGCAGATTCATCCTTTACTTAAATACTGATGATGATATGGTTGTAAATTAGTCTGGTATGTGCCAATAGTTGTCTCTCCCAGAAGATTTTTTTTGTCAGAATAGCTTACCTAAAGAGTTGGTTTGCCCAGATGCATCAGTTACTTATACACTGATGATATTGCTGTAGCTAAAGAAATGGGTGAAAAAACACATCAACCCATCTATAAGAATGCAATCTTATGATTCATGCTCACCTATGGTTGGTTGCTATATTGTACATTCTTTTGAAAAAACTACATTGTACATTTAATAACCTGACTTCTTCCATGAGAGAGCACTACTTAGAGGTTTAACTGAGTGAGATTGGGTTTAGGGACAAGAAGAGGAACCATGGGCGGGTGCTCTTGCGACTCTCGGCTGGTTCCAAGATTGTGCTTGATCGGTTTATCTATCTGTGCAGGGATGGCAAGGCAGCTTGAAGGTGGTCACGACCATCTCGCAGAGATGGTGCAAGCTGTCAAGAATCACGGTGCTGGGGCACTGCACTTCACCGCCGGGTGCAAGATGGTGGAAGTGTGCGAGTACCTGTTGAGGATGTCCAGGTGGACGTGGATGTCGTTGACCAAGCAGGTGTGTCTCTGCAAATTAATATTGGTGTTTTTTGCTCTTTTAAGATTTTAAGCCTGGTGTATAAGCATACATGTCACTCACTGTATGCAACTTTCAGTGCAAGATTAAAATAGGGGATAAATAATTATGGAAGTATATGATTGAATAGCAAATTGGATGGATTTACTGTCATATCATTTATTTGTGACTGCATGATCTGAATTGTGCATCTCTGAAAATATGTTAGGCTCTTGCCCTTGGAAGATTAGACTGATGTGGTGTTGATTTGTAAATAAATGGCATGCTTACCATTTTGATCTAGGTGTGTAGGCAGAAGCGAAAAAAGAATCATAATCTCAGGTTTAGGCATGCACATGGCCACTGATCACAAATAAATAGGAACAAATGCAGTATTGTGATTTTGAGCAAGAGAGATAGAAGTACAGTTTATTGTTCATATTTTAAGCTACACTTGAACCTTGTCCTAATAACTAGGACTGTTGTGATGTTGCCCTATTATAAGTGCCTTGCTTAAACATTTGGTTAAGTCGAGTGTATAGCGAAGAAAAGGCTAGCTGAACCATGCTAAATATGGAAAGAAGCGAGAGCTATACACATGATCGGTTGTTCATCATTTCAAGTTTGACTTATTATTAGTTGATTACCTGCTTCTATGCGGTGAACAAATGAGTAAGCAGTTTTAATTGATATAGGTGTAGGCAGCACATCTTTTTTGCTCCATTTTTTGGTTTATAAGTCAAGGTTGTTTAGCCTCTGAATATCTTAATTGTAAAACAGTTTTGATGCAATTTTTTAACAATTCGGACTGTTTTGTTCGTGCAGTTCATGGTACCACATCTTCATGCTACATCTTCTGTAGATTTGGCTACCACATTATATGATGTTTCACTATGCTCCGTCAAAGTTTCAGTAAGAAATTTAATTGAACATCTTTTTGTAGACATACAAAAATGGTCCTGCATTTTTTACATCGCCCTGACATCCAATTCAAACTATATTTTCTGCCTAAACTGTTGCATACCTATGAGATCATGGGATAACTCAGACACGAGCCGGTGTCCAGTGCACAGTTGGGTGCATTATTTGGTGACATCCAGTGCTAACTCTTTTTTCAAGGCCACCCAATGGAGCGAGGATTAGTAATGTGGCATCGCCTATTCTGGAACTGTGTATTATACTCCCTCCGATCCAAATTAAGTGTTGTGGTTTTAGTTCAAAAATCACAACACTTATTTTGGATGAACCTGTGTATTATACTCCCTCCGATCCAAATTAAGTGTTGTGTTTTTAGTTCAAAAAACATGTCACTTATTTTGGACTGGAGGGAGTAGTATTTAAGAGATTCCTTGCATACGCATGATTCAGAAAAGTACAGTATGTGATGCCATTATAAACTCGTGAAATTTGATCCTGATAGTGACATGATTAACTCTGTTTGATCAAACAGGTCAAAGCAAAAGCTGTTTTTATTGAATCTGATGATGTCCCTGCTTCTTGCTGCCGTAAGCAAGGAAAGCGACTACAAGTTTCAACGTCAACCTGATTTTTTATTGTGGATGTTTGAGCATCAACCTGAATTTTGTTTAACCTACTACAGAAAGAACTTTTAGGATGATTAGCTGTAGTATTGTGATAAATAATCAGGAAAGATCATTTGGTAGGATGGTCAGTACTGCAACTACTTGACTACAAGTTTTATGTGGAGTTCCGCTGTACAGCTTGCGCGAACTTAGTGAGATCAGGAATCATCATCGCTCACATTTTTCTCTTAAAAGAGAGGTGTCACCCCTGCATTCTTTTCTCAGAATCAAGGATGTTTCAAACATTCTGTGTGAGCTCACCTTCAAAATGTGGCAACAGACCATGCCCATATATAATCAAACAAACCAAACTGACATGTGTATACTGAACCGTCTTTAGAGAGTTCCATAAAATGATTTCCTGTATTTCTCCCTCTTCTCTGCATTGTTGTGTAGTGCAAGTGTCTAAATCTGAAGTATTCAGTTCTGAATCTGTATGCCATGACGTTCAATGTCGGAACAAATTTCAGGATCGAAGCAAAACTGAGTTTACAAGGGGAAGATCTTTTAGCTGCGAGCCCATCCTAATCCCTTTTGAGTTGTTAACATTGGGGCTACCTGAATCGCCCTTCGTACTTCCTCTTCAACTGTGGCAAGTACATTCCCAATGGTAAAAACCTACTTCTATTGATGAAGTCAAATATTCTTAACACTTTGGGGTTGACACTGTGGCAAGTACATTCCCAATGGTAAAAACCTACTTCTATTGATGAAGTCAAATATTCTTAACACTTTGGGGTTGACACTCTACTCTTGTTCAAAAATAAAATTAGTGGAAAAAAATGCAAATATTTTCATCGCGTGCATGGTTTTAAATGGGACTATGTGCCATTTGGCGCAACCGGTCATCTATAAAAAATAATTGCGCAATGGGTTATACAATTTTTTTAAAACTCGGATTTCACAATGTGATAGACATTTTCAAAATAGCAAGGTTTAACACATGGGCTTTCTACTACAAGTAACAAATGTGTCCTTGCAAAATGAAACTATTTTCATCGACAACATGGCTTTAGCGGGTCTCTGCGCCATTTGGCGCGACGGGTCAACTAGTATAATCTAAGGACACCAAAAAGCCAAAGCTTGGGGATGCTTCGGAAGGCATCCCCTCTTTCGTCTACTTCCATCGGTAACTTTATTTGGAGCTACATTTTTATTCACCACATGATATGTGTTTTTCTTGGAGTGTCTTGTATGGTTTAAGTCTTTGCTTTTTAGTTTACCACAATCATCCTTATTGTACACACCTTTTGAGAGAGACACACATGATTCGGAAATTATTAGACTACTCTATGTGCTTCACTTATATCATTTGAGCTATATAGTTTTTGCTCTAGTACTTCACTTATATCTTTTAGAGAACGGTGGTGGTAACTTTTGTTTTATAGAAACTATTATTCTCTCATACTTCAATTATATTATTTTGAGAGTCTTAAATAGCATGGTAATTTTCTTAAATAATCTTAATATGCTAGGTATTCAAGACTAGTAAAAACTTTCTTATGAGTGTGTTGAATACTAGGAGAAGTTTGATGCTTGATGATTGTTTCGAGATATGGAGGTAGTGATATCAAAGTTGTGCTAGTTGAGTAGTTGTGAATTTGAGAAATACTTGTGTTGAAGTTGAAGTTTGCAAGTCCCGTAGCATGCAAGTATGGTAAACGTTATGTAACAAATTTGAAACATGAGGTGTTCTTTGATTGTCCTCCTTATGAGTGGCGGTCGGGGACGAGCGATGGTCTTTTCCTACCAATCTATCCCCCTAGGAGCATGCGCGTAGTGCTTGGTTTTTGATGACTTGTAGATTTTTGCAAGTATATGAGTTCTTTATGACTAATGTTGAGTCCATGGATTATACACACTCTCACCTTTTCATCATTGCTAGCCTCTTCGGTACCGTGCATTGCCCTTTCTCACATTGAGAGTTGGTGCAAACTTCGGCGGTGCATCCAAACCCCGTGATATGATACGCTCTTTCCCACATAAACCTCCTTATATCTTACTTAAAACAGCCACCATACCTACCTGTTATGGCATTTACATAGCCATTCCGAGATATATCGCCATGCAATTTCCCACCGTTCCGTTTATCATGACACGTTCATCATTGTCATATTGCTTTGCATGATCATGTAGTTGACATAGTATTTTTGGCAAAGCCACCATTCGTAATTCTTTCATACATGTCACTCTTGGTTCATTGCATATCCCGGTACACCGTCGGTGGCATTCATATAGAGTCATACTTTGTTCTAGTATCGAGTTGTAATCATTGAGTTGTAAATAAATAGAAGTGTGATGATCATCGTTTCCTAGAGCATTGTCCCAAGTGAGGTGAAATAAAAAAATATAAAAAAGAGAAAGGCCATAAAAAAAGAGAAGGCCCAAAAAAAAGAGAGAGAAAGAGAGAAGGGATAATGTTACTATCCTTTTTACCACACTTGTGCTTCAAAGTAGCACCATAATCTTCATGATAGAGAGTCTCTTGTTTTGTCACTTTCATATACTAGTGGGAATTTTTCATTATATAACTTGGCTTGTATATTTCAACAATGGGTTTCCTCAAATGCCCTACGTCTTTGTGAGCAAGCAAGTTGGATGCACACCACTTAGTTTCTTTTGTTGAGTTTTCATATATTTATAGCTCTAGTGCATCCGTTGTATGGCAATCCCTACTCCTTGCATTAACATCGATCGATGGGCATCTCCATAGCTCATTGATTAGCCTCGTTGATGTGAGACTTTCTCGCTTTTTGTCTTTTCCACATAACCCCCATCATTATATTCTATTCCACCCATAATGCTATATCCATGGCTCACGCTCATGTATTGCGTGAAGGTTGAAAAAGGTTTGAGATTACTAAAGTATGAAACAATTTCTTGGCTTGTGATCAGGGTTGTGCGTGATGAGAGCATTCTTGTGTGACGAAAATGGAGCATGACTAAACTATATGATTTTGTAGGGACGAACTTTTTTTGGCCATGTTATTTTGAGAGGACATTATTGCTTAGTTAGTATGCTTGAAGTTTTATTATTTTTATATCAATATTGAACTTTTATCTTGAATCTTTGGGATCTGAATATTCATACAACAATTAAGAAGAATTACATTGAAATTATGCCAAGCAGCACTCCACATCAAAATTTATGTTTTTATCATTTACCTACTCGAGGACGAGCAGGAATTAAGCTTGGGGATGCTTGATACGTCTCCAACGTATCTATAATTTTTTATTGTTCCATTCTATAATATATTCTGTTTTGGACATTAATGGGCTTTATTATACACTTTTATATTATTTTTGGGACTAATCTATTAACCGGAGGCCCAGCCCAGAATTGCTGTTTTTTGCCTATTTCAGAGTTTCGCAGAAAAATAATATCAAACGGAGTCCAAACGGAATGAAACCTTCGGGGATGTGATTTTTGGAACGAACGTGATCTAGAGGACTTGGACCCTACGTCAAGACATCAACCAGGAGGGCACGAGGTATGGGGTGCGCCCTCCACCCTCGTGGGCCCCATGTTCCTCCACCGACATACTTCCTCCTCCTATATATACCTACGTAACCCCAAACTACCAGATACGGAGCCAAAAACCTAATTCCACCGCCGCAGCGTTCTTTACCCGTGAGATCCCACCTTGGGGCCTGTTCCGGAGCTCCGCCGGAGGGGGCATCGATCACGGAGGGCTTCTACATCAACACCATAGCTTCTCCGATGAAGTGTGAGTAGTTTACCTCAGACCTTCGGGTCCATAGTTATTATCTAGATGGCTTCTTCTCTCTTTTTGGATCTCAATACAATGTTCTCCCATCTCTCGTGAAGATCTATTCGATGTAATCTTCTTTTGCGGTGTGTTTGTTGAGACCGATGAATTGTGGGTTTATGATCAAGTTTATCTATGAACAATATTTGAATCTTCTGTGAATTCTTTTATGTATGATTGGTTATGTTTGCAAGTCTCTTTGAATTATCAGTTTGGTTTGGCCTACTAGATTGATCTTTCTTGCAATGGGAGAAGTGCTTAGCTTTGGGTTCAATCTTGCGGTGTCCTTTCCCAGTGACAATAGGGGCAGCAAGGCACGTATTGTATTGTTTCCATCGAGGATAACAAGATGGGGTTTATATCGTATTGCATGAGTTTATCCCTCTACATCATGTCATCTTTCTTAAAGCGTTACTCTGTTCTTATGAACTTAATACTCTAGATGCATGCTGGATAGCGGTCGATGTGTGGAATAATAGTAGTAGATGCAGGCAGGAGTCAGTCTACTTGTCTCGGACGTGATGCCTATATACATGATCATACCTAGATATTCTCATAACTATGCTCAATTCTGTCAATTGCTCAACAGTAATTTGTTCACCCACCGTAAATACTTATGCTCCTGAGAGAAGCCACTAGTGAAACCTATGGCCCCCGGGTCTATTTCCCATCATATTTAATCTCCCGACAACAAGCTATTTCCATTGCCCTTTTTATTTTGTTTACTTTACTTTGCATCTTTATCATAAAAATACCAAAAATATTATCCTATTATATCTATCAGATCTCACTCTCGTAAGTGACCGTGTAGGGATTGTCAACCCCTTATCGCATTGGTTGCGAGGATTTATTTGTTTGCGTAGGTGCGAGGGACTTGTGCGTGGCCTCCTACTGGATTCATACCTTGGTTCTCAAAAACTGAGGGAAATACTTATGCTACTTTGGTTCATCACCCTTTCCTCTTTAAGGGAAAACCAACGCATTGCTCAAGTGGTAGCATGTACCGGGAAGGGCAATGAATCAAGAGTGACATGTATGAAATAATATGCATGGTGTCGGTGTGGAACGACACCTATGGGATCACAAAAATCCCTACTACGGTTGCCGGGGCACAGGGTTGCGAGAAGAGCAGGATTAGTAATTAGCACAAGGATCGTTTACCCAGGTTTGGGCCGCGAGGATGCGTAAAACCCTAGTCCTGCTTTGGTGGATGTATTGAGTGTTCTTGAGCCCTTGAACATGGTGGCTGAGTGGTTCCAAAGAGCCGAATCCTTCTCCAGTACGCCATGGGCCTCCTTTTATAGTCGAAAGAGGCTACCACAATGGCACACATGACGTGGAAAGGCCTACAGTGCCGCGAGCTTATCACTCGTATTACAGGACAAGACGCATTTAATACGTAGCTTAGGTGTCCCCTTGCTTTATTGGGGACGGGAACGAGGCCCGTCCCGTCCGTCGCCGCTCCTCCTCGCTTCGACACGCGCCCTCGCCAGTGACACATGCGGCGCCATGTAGGCAGGCAGGCAGCTGAGGTGGCGCGGTGGTAGGGTGTTCACGAAGATCTGCATGCCGCCACGCATGCGTGTGCTGAGTTGGCTTGGAAGCTGCATGTTGCCACGCAGGTGCCCGGCCAGCTGGTTGGGCTGGCAGCTGCATGCGAACGGCAGTGGAGACTTTGTTGGTGCAGGCCTGGCAGTGGCCCCGCTGACGCCCTTGGTGAGGGCCCGGCAAGGGTCTTGCCGTGGCATGCTGTCATCCCCAGCAAGGATCTTGCCAGGGGTCTTGTGGCTCTCCTCGGCAAGGATCTTGCCGTGGATCGTTGTCTTTTAATCCTCATATGATCTTGAATATTCCTTGTCTTCACAAAGATCTGCATGCCACCATGGAGGTGCCTCCCGAGCCCTGGCCCAACGTGGTTGATGGTGTTGGAGACCGTGGGCTCAAGGGTGGTGCGCTCCGCTGGTGTTGGACGAGCCGCCCCGACAAGGGCCTTGCCAGGGCCGCGGAGGCTGCCTCCGGCAAGGATCTTGCCGGTGGGACCTGCTTCACCTCTCTGCTTCTTTGTGGTCTCGGCCTTGGCGTTGCTCTGGCTGTCTTGGGCTTCGATTTTACCTCGGTTCACCTCCCCTGTTCTACTTGGTGTGGCCGCGGACGCGACTCCGACTATCCGTGCACAGGTAAAGGGGTACAAAGGTGCGCCCCTTCTTTTGTGCACCGACAGGAGCCCCCGGGCCTGGGCCACACATAAGCGCGACACGTTGTTGGGCCAGGCCCAAAACGGTGCGCGGGCAGGCGGGGCAGTTTTTACCGCGGGAAAACTTTTCGCGCGCTGCGCTTCCCACGACCCGCGTTGAATGCGCGACGTGGAGGGGTGCGCGTGACGTTGGCGGCATGCGTGGGGCCGTTCCCACATGCATGCGTCACATCGCAGTAAATGGGCAGCGCGACCCTCACCATCCCCATAAAAAGGGATAACCGCGAGCGCACTATTCCTTTTACCCTCCGCGCAATCCCAATCTCGGAAGCCTCCATTCATCTTCCTCTTGTTCCCTAAGCTTCGCTCTTGCTCGCCGCCGTTGCGTTCCCGCCATCCTCTGTTTTGCCTCCCTCCCCCAGCCGCCATGGCGCCCGAATCCACCAGGGGCAAGGGAGTGGCCAAGGATGCCGGAGCGACGGAACCGCGGGAGAGTGCGTTGGCCGTGCAGCGGACGCAATCCGCGTACTTACCCTCGACAGTTGATGTGTTCGAGCTCCAGGAAGCCTTCAGGCACCTGTGGGGGGGTGAAGACAGGGGGAGAGAAGACGGGGCACCCAGCCACGCACGCCATCCCCGCCAACTGCGCCGAGGCTACCCCGAATCGGTACCCTTTCTTTGTCGACTATTTATCCTGCGGGCTTTGTCCTTCCTTCTCGGATTTCTTCAGCGACATCATGCCTACCTTTGGCTTCCGCCTCTTGGATTTTACCCCAAATGCGGTGGCGTGCATGTCCCTTTTCGTGCACCTCTGCGAAGGTTTCGCCGGGGTGCACCCCAACACGACACTTTTTCGCCACTACTTCTTCCCTCGGATTCAAACGGGGGGCGCCATCTCCGGTTGCGTCACCTGGATCCCAAGAATCAAGGGAGCGTACCCGGATGGTGCCATGAAGGAGAGGTGGGAAGAGTGGCGGGGCCGATGGTGCTGGATTGAAGAAAAGGACCCGTCGGCGTTCTGTGAAGTTCGCCGGGTGCCGCCAGTCCGCAGAAGCGATTGGAGAGACGTCGATGCCGACAACGAGAAGCTCACGATCGCCCGCACCAGGATCCTTTGGCTCACAGAGGCCGGGCTCACCCTTGAGATGATCGGGGCGGACTTCATCCGCCACCAGATCGCTCCACTGCACAACAAGGGGAGGCCGGCTTGGCTCTTCACGAACCACGTCGATATCATGCGGCTTCGCCCCGGCCTCGACCACAATTTTACAGTGATGGGGCATGCCCATTTCTGCCAGCGACTCTTCCAGCTCGATGTGGGCCATGATGACGAGGTCGAGTGGACCGGCAAGGTCGCGAGGGCCGCCGCGAAGGCCGGCAAGGTCGTCAAGGGGACTTTGTTCAAGTTGCCGGCATGAGTGGTCCCGCAGTGCAATAATTCGTGCAGGACCGACGAGATGATCGGGGCGGACTTCATCTGCCGCCGCAAGCCTCTGAAGCAACCAAAAGTCAATCGGGAACCTGTTCCGGCACCCTGCCGGGTGGGGGGGGGGGGGTACACTCACCGGTGGCCATCTTCATCATCCCGGCGCTCTCCATGACCAGGAGGGAGTAGTTCACCCTCGGGGCTGAGGGTATGTAAAGTAGCTATGTGTTTGGTCTCTCTCTCTCTCTCTCTCTCTCTCTCTCTCTCTCTCTTGTTCTTGATTTGGCACGATCTTGATGTATCGCGAGCTTTGCTATTATAGTTGGATCTTATGTTGCTTATCCCCCTCTACTCTTTTGTAATGGATTGAGTTTTCCCTTTGAAGTAATCTTATCAGATTGAGTCTTTAATGATTTGAGAACACTTGATATATGTCTTGCCGTGCGTATCTGTGGTGACAATGGGATATCACGTGATTCACTTCATGTATGTTTTGGTGATCAACTTGCGGGTTCCGCCCATGAACCTATGCACAGGGGTTGGCACACGTTTTCATCTTGATTCTCCGGTAGAAACTTTGGGGCACTCTTTGAGGTTCTATGTGTTGGTTGAATAGATGAATCTGAGATTGTGTGATGCATATCGTATAATCATACCCACGGATACTTGAGGTGACATTGGAGTATCTAGGTGACATTAGGGTTTTGGTTGATTTGTGTCTTAAGGTGTTATTGTAGTACGAACTCTAGGGCTGTTTGTGACACTTATAGGAATAGCCCAACTGATTGATTGGAAAGAATAACTTTGAGGTGGTTTCGTACCCTACCATAATCTCTTCGTTTGTTCTCCACTATTAGTGACTTTGGAGTGACTCTTTGTTGCATGTTGAGGGATAGTTATATGATCCAATTATGTTATTATTGTTGAGAGAACTTGCACTAGTGAAAGTATGAACCCTAGGCCTTGTTTCCTAGCATTGCAATACCGTTTGTGCTCACTTTTGTCATTAGTTACCTTGCTGTTTTTATATTTTCAGATTACAAAAACGTATATCTACCATCCATATTGCACTTGTATCACCATCTCTTCGCCGAACTAGTGCACCTATACAATTTACCATTGTATTGGGTGTGTTGGGGACACAAGAGACTCTTTGTTATTTGGTTGCAGGGTTGCTTGAGAGAGACCATCTTCATCCTACGCCTCCCACAGATTGATAAATCTTAGGTCATCCACTTGAGGGGAATTTGCTACTGTCCTACAAACCTCTGCACTTGGAGGCCCAACAACGTCTACAAGAAGAAGGTTCTGTAGTAGACATCAAGCTCTTTTCTGGTGCCGTTGCCGGGGAGGCTAGGTAAGCGACACTCACACCCCGTCAACTAAGCTCTTTTCTGGCGCCGTTGCTGGGGAGGTGAGTGCTTGAAGGTATATCTTTAGATCTTGCAATCGAATCTTTTAGTTTCTTGTTTTATCACTAGTTTAGTCTATAAAAGAAAACTACAAAAAAAAACGGAATTGAGTTTTCTCATACGCTTCATCTTTTTAATATCTTTCGTGAAAATGATGGGAAGGAAAATTGTGCTCAATTGCTAGAGGAAGAATTACATATAATGTTTGGCACTAAATCTTTGAATGATGAGCATGATTGCAATGTAGTTAGTATGAACTCCTTGAATATCCATGGTACTAATGATGATTGCACTAGTTATGATGAAAATGTCTCCTATAAACATGTCAATTTTTGTGGAGTGCATTGGGTTTGCAAGTATACACCAAATAGGGAAGATAGATATTGCAACAGGCATAAGTATTTAGAATCTAAATTGTTGCAAGAAAGTCTTGATGTTTGTGCTGAAAAATTCAATATTTTTCGCGCCCCTTGTGAACTTTGCAATGAACATGGTCATTTAAATCTCCAATGCAAATTGTTTCATGACCGAATCGTATCCAAAAAATGTGATAATTTGATTACCCTTGAGCATCATAAAGATCGTAGTCTTGTTTTAGGGTATGAGGAAATGAAACGTATAACTGAGGGTATTCCAAAGTTTAATCTTGATAGATTTCTTGATTTTGATCTAGAGAAGATTTATATGTATTGTGCGGTGAATTGCATTGAAAATCCTTATATTGCCAATTACATAAAGAAAATAAAACAAATAGAAGATGAAGATAATACTAACGAAAGGGAAGAGACTTCCCAATATTCTCCTATTATTTCTTATGATGAATCAAGTAACGAGGAGGAGCCTTCTATTCAACCAATATCATTAATAGGGAGCTCCAAAAAGAGGATTGAACCCACACATGAGGTGAAGAAGAAGAAAAGAAAAAGGAAGAGAGGTAAAAATATATCTCTCCCAAAGGATGTTGCTCCTATTATTGTTGTGCCTCATGAAAATGAATCAAAAATAATTATGGAAGATGATGCACTTGATGATGATCTCGTTATGCCTATTGCTTGTTGTGATGATTATGATTGGGAAGATAATGATACTTCTTATGATCTTGAAAATCTTTTTGGCACTTGCTTGAAATATGACAATTGCTATACTATTGGTGCTATCCATACTATTAATGATGAGAGTGATTATGCTTTTATATGAAAAGGCCCAAGCTTGGGGAATCTATGTTTGATGAGAATGACATATTTGAGAATATATTTGCTGAAATTAATGTTGGTCCCAAGCTTGGGGATGCTATGTTTTATAATGATGATAGCATGCCTCCTACTTATGATGATTATATTGATGAAAGTGGGTTTGGAAGAGTGTCAACTTTAGGAAGTAATTATCCCACTATTTTGGAGGATGTTGAATCTTATGATATTTATGAAAGTGTATTTGGAGAGGTCATGAATTTATTTAGTGATGTATCCACTATTTCGGAAGAGGTTTCAATTGATTATGATGAGAACAAAGTTGCTACTAATAATGATTATTGTGATGAAACTTATGCTATAAAAAGTAGTGATGATTATATTTATAAAACTTGTCATGATTATGATTACCCTTTTTCTGAACATTACTCATTTAATGTGGAAACAATTTATAGTATTCAAGTCTGTTATGATACTCCCACTATTCCGAATGAGAATAATTTTTCTTGTGTGGAGAGTAGTAAATTTTCTATGCTTGTAGATCATGAAAAGAATGCTTTAGGTGCTGGTTATATTGTTGAATTCATTCATGATGCTACTGAAAGTTATTATGAGGGAGGAATGTATGCTTGTAGGAATTGCAATAATATCAAGTTTCCTCTCTATGTGCTTAAAGTTTTGAAGTTATGCTTGTTTTACCTTCCTACGCAAGTTGATTCTTGTTCCCATAAGTTGTTTGCTCACAAAATCCCTATGCATATGAAGTGGGTTAGACTTAAATGTGCTTGTCATGTGTTTCATGATGCTCTCTTTATGTTTCAATTCTTATCTTTTATGTGAGCATCATTGAAATCATCATGCCTAGCTAGGGGCGTTAAACGATAGCGGTTGTTGGGAGGCAACCCAATTATACTTTAGTTTCTTGCTTTTTGGTTCTGTTTAGGAATAAATAATCCATCTAGCTTCTGTTTAGATGTGGTTTTATGTTTTAATTAGTGTTTGTGCCAAGTAGAACCTTTGGGAAGACTTGGGTGAAGACTTTATGATCATGCTGTAAAAAACAAAAACTTCGCGCTCACGAGATTAGCTAAAACTTTTTACTGGAGAGTGCTATTTATTTGATTCTTTTTGAAGATGATTACTAGACAAATTCATCAGGTCCACCAATTTATTTTAGACATAAGTATACGTTTGATACAGATTACTACAGACTGTTCTGTTTTTGACAGATTCTGTTTTCTATGTGTTGTTTGCTTATTTTGATGAATCTATGGCTAGTAAAATAGTTTATAAACCATAGAGAAGTTGGAATACAGTAGGTTTAACACCAATATAAATAAAGAATGAGTTCATTATAGTACCTTGAAGTGGTGTTTTGTTTTCTTTCGCTAACGGAGCTCACGAGATTTTCTGTTAAGTTTTGTGTTGTGAAGTTTTCAAGTTTTGGGTAAGGATTCGATGGACTATGGAATAAGGAGTGGCAAGAGGCTAAGATTGGGGATGCCCAAGGCACCGCAAGGTAATATTCAAGGACAACCAAGAGCCTAAGCTTGGGGATGCCCCAGATGGCATCCCCTCTTTTGTCTTCGTTCATCGGTAACTTTACTTGGAGCTATATTTTTATTCACCACATGATATGTGTTTTGCTTGGAGCGTCATGTCATTTTATTTTGCTTTGCTTGCTGTTTGAATAAAATACCAAGATCTGAAATTATTAAATGGGAGAGTCTTCACATAGTTGCATAATTGTCCGACTACTCATTGATCTTCACTTATATCTTCCGGAGTAGTTTGTCGTTTGCTCTAGTGCTTCACTTATATCCTTTAGAGCACGGCGGTGGTTTTATTTTGAAGAAATAAATAAACTATCATGCTTCACTTATATTATTTTGAGAGTCTTTAGAACAGCATGGTAGTTTGCTTTGGTTATGAATTTAGTCCTAATATGATGGGCATCCAAGATGGTATAATAAAAACTTTCATATAAGTGCATTGAATACTATGAGAAGTTTGATTCTTTATGATTGTTTTGAGATATGAAGATGGTGATATTAGAGTCATGCTAGTTGAGTAGTTGTGAATTTGAGAAGTACTTGTTCTAAAGTTTGTGACTCCCGTAGCATGCACGTATGGTGAACCATTATGTGATGAAGACGGAGCAGATTTGTTTATTGATTGTCTTCCTTATGAGTGGCGGTCGGGGACGAGCGATGGTCTTTTCCTACCAATCTATCCCCCTAGGAGCATGCGTGTAGTACTATGCTTTGATAACTTGTAGATTTTTGCAATAAGTATGTGAGTTCTTTATGACTAAGGTTGAGTCCATGGATTATACGCACTCTCACCCTTCCACCATTGCTAACCTCTCTAATACCGCGCAATTTTCACTGATATCATACACCCACCATATACCTTCCTCAAAACATCCACCATACCTACCTATCATGGCATTTTCATAGCCATTCCGAGATATATTGCCATGCAACTTACCACCGCTCCGTTTATTATGACACCTCCATCATTGTTATATTGCTTTGCATGATCATGTAGTTGACATTGTCTTTGTGGCAAAGCCACCGTTCATAATTCTTTCATACATGTCACTCATGAGTCATTGCACATCCCGGTACACCGCCGGAGGCATTCATATACAGTCATATTTAGTTCTAAGAATCGAGTTGTAACTCTTGAGTTGTAAGTAAATAAAAGTGTGATGATCATCATTATTAGAGAATTGTCCCAGTGAGGAAAGGATGATGGAGAATATGATTCCCCCACAAATCGGGATGAGACTCCGGACTTAAAAAAAAGAGAGGCCATAAAAAAGAGAAAAGGCCCAAATAAAAAATAAAAACAAAAAATGAGAGAAAAAGAGAGAAGGGGCAATGCTACTATCCTTTTACCACACTTGTGCGTCAAAGTAGCTGTAACGCCCTCGATGCGGCTATATCTCCCACGTGTCGAGGCACGACTTAGAGGCATAACCGCATAGAAAGCAATGTCGCAAGTGAGGTAATCTTCACACAATCCATGTAATAAATACAGGGGAAAGATACATAGTTGGCTTACAATCGCCACTTCACACAAGTACAGAAATAACATCCATCAAACAGATTACACTCAAGGTCCGACTACGGTACCAAAATGAAAGAAGACTACCCCAAATGCTAACAGATCCCCGGATCACCCAACTGGGCTCCACTACTGATCATCTGGAAAAGAAACATAGTAACGGCCACGTTCCTCGTCGAACTCCCAAGTGAGCTCAGTTGCGTCATCAGCACTGACATCGTTGGTACCTGCAACTGAGGTGATAATATCTGTGAGTCACGGGGACTCAGCAATCTCACACCCGCGAGATCAAGACTATTTAAGCTTAAAGGTGGGGAAAGGATAGTGAGGTGGAGCTGCAGCAAGCGACTAGCAAGTGGTAGCTATAGCGCAAAAGAGAGCGAGAAGAGAAGGCAAAGCACGGTCGTGAAGCTAGAAGTGATCAAGAAGTGATCCTGAAACAACCTACGTCAGGCATAACTCCAACAACCGTGTTCACTTCCCGGACCCTGCCGAGAAGAGACCATCACGGTTACACACGCGGTTGATGTGTTTTAGTTAAGGTCAATTTCGGGTTTTCTACAACCGGACATCAACAAATTCCCATCTGCCTCATAACCGTGGGCACGGCTTTCGAAAGATAATACCCTGCAGGGGTGTCCCAACTTAGCCCATGATAAGCTCTCACGGTCAACGAAGGATATTCCTTCTACCGGGAAAACCCGATCAATCTCGGAATCCCGGACTACAAGACATTTCAACAGCAATAAAACAAGTCCAGCAAAACCGCCCGATTGTGCCGACAAATCCTGATAGGAGCTGCACATATCTCGGTCTCAGGGCACATCCGGATTGTCCAAACTTCCGATAGGCGAACCCAGAGTTGCCCCTGGTGGCCACCGGCGGCTGACGGTTTGGACCAGCAATCGAAGGAGAACTGGCCCGGGGGTTAAAATAAAGATGACCCTTGAGTCTGCAGAACCCAAGGGAAAAAGGCTAGGTGGCGAATGGTAAAACCAATGTTGGGCCTTGCTGGAAAAGTCTTATTCAAAGCGAACTGTCAAGGGGGTCCCATAAATCACCCAACCGTGTAAGGAACGCAAACTCCGGGAACATAACACCGGTATGACGGAAACTAGGGTGGCAAGAGTGGAACAAAACACCAGGCATAAGGCCGAGCCTTCCACCCTTTACCAAATATATAGATGCATTAATTAAATAAGAGGTATTGTGATATCCCAACAAGTAAACATGTTCCAACAAGGAACAACAAGTCCATGTTCCAACAAGGAACAAACTTCATCTTCACCTGCAACTAACAACGCTATAAGAGGGGCTGAGCAAAGCGGTAACATAGCCAAACAACGGTTTGCTAGGACATGGATGGTTAG
This sequence comes from Aegilops umbellulata, assembly GCA_032464435.1. Classification (NCBI taxonomy): domain Eukaryota; kingdom Viridiplantae; phylum Streptophyta; class Magnoliopsida; order Poales; family Poaceae; genus Aegilops; species Aegilops umbellulata. The sequence goes on from CP136060.1 coordinate 231,247,935, forward strand.
GGGCTGACAAGGCAATATAGGAGGCATGATATAGCAAGTGGTAGGTATCGCAGCATAGGCATAGCAAAAGAGCGAGCAATCTAGCTAGCAAAGATAGAAGTGATTTCGAGGGTATGGTCATCTTGCCTGCAAGGTTCTCAGAGTTGTCGAAAGCTTGGTCCTCGTAAGCGTTCTCAACAGGTTCCTCGTTCACGTACTCGTCTCCCGGCTCTACCCAAGACAAGAGAACAAGCAAAGGAACCAAAATCAACCACGGTGCAATGCGCAATCAACATGATGCAAAACATGGCATGATATGCGAGAGGGGATATGCAATGCGTATGCATGCTCCGGAAGGACAAGGATGAACAGGGCATAATCTTGGCAAACCAAGCATGCCACTGGATAGATGAGGTGATTTCGGTTGAAATCGATATAAAGATCACCGGAATCGGATGCACGGTTTGCAAATGGCAATCAATACAAGAATGACACGAATCTGCCCTAAACAGCATGATGCTACTTAGCAATCAACAAATAATTAAGCTACTGCACCCAAACATGGCAACAAATTATATGACAGTAATCTACTCAAGATGCACGACAAAAGATGAGCACTGAGCTACGGCTTAATCCCATCATAACAGGTTCAAACAAGCATGGCAAAAGTGCAACTTATAACAGATTCACAGACTTAGTGAAATAACAAGTCAGGAAAACAACATCAGGATGACATGTTCAGAGCAATGAAACAACATGCTACAGATTCAGAACATAGCAAATAAAGGCATGGCATGAATCTACTCATAGCACTTGACAAAAGTATCTTACTGACCATAAGCCAAAAGGGACCAGAAAATATGATTACACCCAAGTCAAATAAGCAAGTTTCGTTACAGGTTTCAGACTTAGCAGAAAACTGGACATGGCAGAAAACTGTTAACGACTAGGCATGTTCGTGAGCTCGATGCACTCACTACAGAGCATCACATGATAAACTAAGCATACATACATCAAGAAGACATGGCATAGCAACTAGACATGGCAAGAATAACATCATATCATGCAAGGGTCAACTACACCAAGCTTGGCAAAATCGAATAACATGTAAACAATCTGCCAGCAACATTTTGAAGCAAAAGTAGAGCTCGATTCACTCAAGCTATGGCATCCCATAATTGCAAACAAAGGCATGGATGGATTAAGCAAATACTCAAGTTCAAAACTCCCTTACTGATCATGCTCAAATTATGCATGGATCTCCCAGAAACAACATGAATACATGGCATGATAATAACAAAAGTCAGGGACTTAGTGAAATCACTAAGTCTCTGAAAACAGCAATATCATCATCCCTACTTTGCATGCAATTTCTAGCCACCTCAAACATCACAAAAATACATAGCAAAATCCTCTGGAAAGGTAACATGGCATATTACAAAACACATATATAACTCAACCTCATAGGAGGTACACATCAATCATGGCAAAAATGACAAAAGTGCATGATCAGTTAAGATCCAGCAATAAACATCAACTAGCCCTCTTCTAACAGCATTTCGGGCATTAAGATGACTTCAAATGAAAATGATGCAATGGAACAAAATGATGTACTCTTCGAGACGAACAAAATGACATATTATACGCGCGAAACGGAGCTACGGATGCAAAGTTATGGCATGATGAAGATGCGGTGATAATGCAAAAAAATAATGTCTTAGAGAAATATTTGAGAGGGGGAAGAAGTCAACGGGCGCGGGATTCGAGGATCGCCGGCGCGGGGTGGCCGGAGACGAGGCGGCTGACGGCGGGGGCGGCCGGATCCGGGGGCTCCGGCGACGGCGGGGCTCCGGGGCGGCGCGGGGAGAGGCGGCGGAGGCCGGCACGGGCGCGGGGTGGCCGGATCCGCGGCGGGGATCGGCGCCCGGGGCGGCGCGCGCCGGCGAAGGCGGCGGCGGCGGCGGGGAGCCGGGTCGGCGCGGGAGGCGGCGCTGGGCGGCGGGCGCGGGCGACAGGCGGCGGGGCGAGGCGCGGGCTGCGGGGGCCGGCTTCGGGCTCGCGGGCCCGCGGGGAGGAGGCGGCGCGGCGAAGTGGGCCTCGGGCGGGCGGCGACGTGGCGGCGCCCGGTTGGCCCGGGGCGCCCGCGTGGAGGCGGCTGGCCAGTCAGGGGGTGCCAAGTGGCGGCCCCTGGTTGGCCCGGGCGGCGGCGGCGGCGGATCAGGTGGGGAGGCGCGGATTTCGAGGCGAGCTTAGGGTTTCGGTGATACTCTCTCAGATTTGGAAGGGGAGGGCGTTTTTATAGATAGGAGGAGCTAGGAGGCTCCAAACGGAGTGCGGTTTTCGCCCACGCGATCGTGATCGAACGGCGGAGGACATGGGAGTGACTTAGATGGGTTATTGGGCTGTTTTGGAGGGGTGTTGGGCTGCAACACACACGAGGCCTTCACGGTTACCCGGTTAACCGTTGGAGTACCAAACGAACTCCGATTGACCCGAAACTTGACAGGCGGTCTACCGGTGCTATACCGAGGCCACATGTCAAACCTCGGTCCATTCCGAGAATGTTTAATACCCGCTCACGAAGAAATGTAAAAGGGGACGCCGGGAGACATAGGAGCGCCGGATTGCAAAACGGACAACGGGAAAGATGCTCGGATTTATGAGACGAATGCGTATGCGAATGCGATGCACATGATGACATGATATGAAATGCATGACATGACCAAAATGCAAAACGGAGAGAACCCAACCACGGAGGAAATAACATGGCACATAGCCGGAAATGGCAAGAGTTGGATTACAAATATGGCAAGTTACATCGGGGGCGTTACAACACACCACCACTACGAGAGGATCTCGTCCCGAGATCTAGGACTGAAAGAACTCCGGATACTCAGAACGTAGGTGGTCTTCACGCTCCCAGGTGGCCTCTCGGTCTGAATGATGTGACCATTTCACTTTGAGGAATTTGATTGACTTGTTGCGAGTCTTGCGCTCAGTTGTCTCAAGAATGGCAACTGGGTGCTCATGATAGGACAAATCTTCTTGAAGATCAATCTCTTCGAAGTTGATGGTGCGCTCAGGCGTCTTGAAGCACTTGCGAAGCTGTGACACATGGAAAACATTGTGCACATTTGCAAAGTTGGAGGGGAGCTCAAGTTGATAGGCTAGATCGCCTCGTTTCCCGATAATCTTGAAGGGGCCCACGTATCTGGGAGCAAGTTTCCCCTTGATACCGAAGCGACGAGTTCCTTTCATTGGCGAGACACGGAGGTAAACATGGTCTCCGATCTCGAATGCCACATCTCGGTGTTTGCTATCGTAATAGCTCTTCTGGCGCGACTGCGCTGCTTTGAGGTTCTCACGGATCACCTTGCACATGGCCTCAGCCTCTGAGATCAAATCATTGCCGAGCAATTGGCGTTCACCGGTTTCAGACCAATTGAGAGGAGTACGGCACTTTCTGCCATAGAGAATCTCGAATGGGGCTTTGCCCGAGCTGGCTTGAAAGCTGTTGTTGTAAGAGAATTCAGCATAAGGAAGACAATCCTCCCACTTCATGCCGAAAGAGATAACACAGGCTCTGAGCATATCTTCAAGGATTTGATTGACACGCTCGACTTGTCCACTAGTCTGAGGGTGGAACGCTGTGCTGAAGCGGATGTTGGTGCCCATGGCCTTCTGAAAAGAATCCCAAAACTTGGAGGTAAAGATGCTGCCACGGTCTGAAGAGATCAATTGTGGAATGCCGTGCAAAGAGACAATTCTGGAGGTGTAGAGCTCTGCCAGCTGCGCTGCTGTGATAGACTCTTTGATAGGAAGAAAATGAGCCACTTTGGTGAGCTTGTCGATGACGACGAAGATAGCATCATTTCCACGCTTGGACTTAGGAAAACCAGTCACGAAGTCCATTTCGATATGATCAAACTTCCATTCTGGAATAGCAAGAGGTTGGAGAAGTCCAGCTGGTCGTTGGTGTTCTGCTTTCACCCTTCTGCAGACATCACACTCATTCACGAATTGAGCGATCTCACGCTTCATTCGAGTCCACCAATACGACTGCTTAAGGTCATGGTACATCTTCGAACTACCAGGATGAATTGACAGAAGAGAATTGTGCGCTTCATTCATAATGACTTTATGAAGATCGCCCTTCGGAACCACGATCCGGTCCTCGAAGAAAAGAGTATCTCTGTCATCAACTCGATAGCACTTGTATTTGGGGATGCTCTTTTCAATACCACGTTTCACCTTCTTCACCATGGTATCCAACAATTGTGCCTCACGAATCTGATCTTCCAAAGTAGGAGAGACAAATAGGTTGGCAAGGACACCTTGAGGAACAACTTGGAGATTCAACTTACGAAAAGCTTCACAAAGATCCGGTTGGAAAGGCTTGAGGATTAAGCTGTTGCAGTAAGCCTTTCTGCTCAAAGCGTCTGCAACCACATTAGCCTTGCCTGGAGTATATTCAATACTCGGATTATACTCTTGAATCATTTCGACCCATCGAGTTTGCCTGAGGTTGAGATGAGGCTGAGTGAAGATATACTTGAGACTCTTGTGATCTGTGAAGATGTCCACTTTCCTTCCTAACAGGAGATGTCTCCATGTTATTAGTGCGTGGACAACTGCCGCCAACTCAAGATCGTGAGTGGGGTAGTTCCTTTCATTGGGCTTCAACTGGCGAGAGGTATAGGCAACAACCTTCTTCTCTTGCATTAAGACAGCACCGAGGCCCTGGAGAGAAGCATCACAGAATACTTCATAAGGCTTTGATTCATCAGGAGGAGTCAGAACTGGAGCAGTGACAAGTTTCTCTTTGAGAGTGTTGAAAGCAACGTCACACTCAGGAGACCAGACATATTTCACATGCTTCTGGAGGAGGTTGGAAAGAGGCTTGGCAATCTTGGAGAAATTCTCAACGAATCTTCTGCAATAGCTTGCAAGTCCAAGAAAACTGCGAAGCTGCTTGACATTCTGAGGAGGATTCCAATTCAAAACCGCAGACACCCTCTCTGGATTAACAGCGATGCCCTTGGCAGAGATGATATGACCAAGGTAAAGAACTTCATCAAGCCAGAATTCACATTTGGAGAACTTCGCATATAATTGATACTCTCTGAGCTTGTCGAGTACCAATCGCAAATGTTCGGCATGATCCTTCTTATTCTTGGAGAAGACCAAAATATCATCAAGATAGACCAAGACAAATTCGTTGATGTAGGGGTTGAAGATGAAATTCATCAAGCGAGTGAAATACGGAGGAGCATTGACGAGGCCGAAAGACATGACAGTATATTCATAAGAACCAAAGCTTGTTCTGAATGCTGTCTTGGGAATATCTTCTTCACGAATGCGAATCTGATGATAACCCATACGAAGGTCAAGCTTGGAGAACACCTTAGCACCTTTGAGTTGCTCAAATAGCTCATTGATGTTGGGAAGTGGGTACTTGTTCTTGATAGTCTTCTTGTTCAATGGACGGTAATCGACACAAAGTCGGTCCGTGCCATCCTTCTTCTTGACAAAAAGAACACCACAACCCCAAGGAGAAGAACTTGGTCTGATCAGACCCAGACGTTCTTGTTTATCGAGTTGAATCTTCAATTCCTTGAGCTCATCTGGTCCAAGCTTGTAAGGACGCTTGCAAACGGGTTCCGTGCCGGGCTCAAGCTCAATAACGAATTCAACTGGCCTGCGGGGAGGCATACCCGGAAGCTCTTCTGGAAAAACATCTTGGTACTCACAAACGACTGGAATCTGAGAGATAGCCTCCATTTCACCCATCTCATTGAGAGAAAACAACCGAATGGTATCATCACGAGAAGCATAGATGATCACATCGTTAGAAGTGTGAGTCAATTTGATTTCCCTGGCAGCACACTCAAGCTGAGCCTTGTGCTTAGAAAGCCAGTCCATCCCGAGAATAAGATCAATATCAGAATCACCAAGCACCATTGGAGACGACAGAAATTTATAGTCACCCATCTTGATAGAGACATCCGGAACCATATAACTTGCATTCATGCATTTAGCCGGAGAGACAACTGATAAGGATTTAGGCAAACCTTGGATAGGCAATTCATGCATCGATGCAAAAGGCTTTGAGATGAAACAATGTGATGCACCAGTATCAAATAAGACTTTAGCAGGAATATCATTAACAGGAAGATTACCCATGATCACTTCAGAAGACTCCTCTGCTTGAGCTGCATTCAACATGTTCACCTTGGCATACTTGGAATTATGCTTAACCACTGCATTACTGGAAGATTTCACAGGAGGAGGAGGCGGAAGGCGCCTCTGGTTGAAGCACTTGTTCGCATAGTGACCCTTCTGCTGGCATTTGTTACAAGTCACTTCTGAGAGCGGACGATGGTAAGGAGCACTTGGCCTTGGAGTTTGGTTCTGAGACTTGTTCTGATAACCAGGGTTGGGTGGGTGGGAAGATCCACGGCCACTTGAGTTCTTCTGCTGATAAGGCTGACGGAACGGAGGAGGAGGAGGCAACCAGAACTTCTGTTGCTTAGCTGCCACAAGTGAAGAAGAAGAAGACTGAACTGCGTCTCTGACTCTCTTCTTAGATGCCTCACACTTGAGCTGAGCAGCTTCTTGTTTCAGTGCCATGTTGTAGAATTCATCATACTTTAATGGCTCGAAAAGCACGAGAGCAAGCTGCAGATCTTCTCTGAGACCACGCCTGAACTGGTAGATCATACTCTTCTCATCAGGAATGTCTTGCCTTGCAAAACGAGAGAGCTTCTGGAACTGAGTGTTGTATTGATAGACAGTCATGTTGCCTTGCTTGAGATTGCGGAATTCCTCACGCTTAAGCTCAACAACACTTTCTGGAATGTGGTGCGCTTTGAAGTCACGACGGAAATCATCCCAAGTGATCACACGACCTCCTCTGGAATCTTTGTATTGCTGGAACCACTCAGCAGCTTGATCTTTGAGTTGAAAAGAGGCAAACTTGACAAAGTCCTCAGGTCTCACATTGCTGCATTCGAAATGCTTGCTGATGTCCACTAGCCAATCATCTGCGTCTGTGGCCTCGACACAGTAGCTGAAGGTTTTTGGCTGATTAGCAAGGAACTGGTTCAGTGAAGCGAAGTGCGGCTGATTGTTGCCTTGGCCTTGATTCTCTTGATTAGCTTGACCCTGGTTGCGATCTTGCAAGAGCTGAATCAGAATCTGAGCATTGGCATTTGTAGCAGTCATCAGGGCTTGCCAGGCTTCCGGAGGCGGAGGTGGTGGCGGAGGGTTAGCCTGATCTCCATCATTGCGTTCCGGATTCTGACGCGTTGGTGGAGCCATCCTGAAGAGGGTGACATCCATTAGCCACTTGACAGAGATATATTGAAGTTGAATCAAAGGAACGAAATTGCAACATATAGTCTTCACAATTAACATTCGAACGAGAATGAACGAATGAATTCCAATGTAAATCATCACACTTCCAAAGCTGAGAAGCCACTTAGAACATGGTAAGGAATAAAATCAACAAGGTACGGATATGAACAAATACTTGGTAATGATTACCCAATCACAACCCAAATATCTGCGGAAGAAATACTAAAGCTACATGAATTCCCACTTATAAACTCCCGAAACTTTCTGGTTATGCAATCAGGTGTTGGGGATACAGGGGAAGCATAATATCTCACCCAAACTAGCAAATCCTACAACCAGCTGTATCCATCCTTCAACACATAACCAAGAAACCTTCGGAAATCGTCTACCTCAACCTTCGAAAACACCTCCGTTATACAAGTCATGGCAATACTCCTGCACTCGCCACAGTACTGGGCTATCAGGTTATCTCACCAACAACTGTACAAAAGAGATTTTCGATGTCGGTCGTACTAAACTCAGGTATTCCAAAACCGCAACGATAAGATTATGACGACAACACCTCGGAGCTCAACTCCCCGGGACACTGCCACAACCCCTAAATGTCAGGAGGCAACCAAGACAATGTTGTCATCACAAAACCATCGGAACGATTGTAATATACCCGCGTGATCCTAAAAAAAATTTTAGTGAAATTTGAGAAGAGAAGAGTCAAAACTCTACGTCAGGATGCCTTACCAGAAGGTCGAAGGGACTGGGAAGTAAAAAGAATTCCTAAACTCTCCGATATATAATTCCTAAATGACTCAAAACATTTTTTTCTAGACACAACTCGGCCACTAAAGACGATCAAACAGTGGGGGCTCCTAAGGTCGGGAAAGGCTCTGATTACCAACTTGTAACGCCCTCGATGCGGCTATATCTCCCACGTGTCGAGGCACGACTTAGAGGCATAACCGCATAGAAAGCAATGTCGCAAGTGAGGTAATCTTCACACAATCCATGTAATAAATACAGGGGAAAGATACATAGTTGGCTTACAATCGCCACTTCACACAAGTACAGAAATAACATCCATCAAACAGATTACACTCAAGGTCCGACTACGGTACCAAAATGAAAGAAGACTACATCTTCGTGATAGAGAGTCTCCTATGTTGTCACTTTTGTATACTAGTGGGAATTTTACATTATAGAACTTGGCTTGTATATTCCAATGATGGGCTTCCTCAAAATACCCTAGGTCTTAGTGATCAAGCGAGTTGGATGCACACCCACTTAGTTTCTTTTGTTGAGCTTTCATACACTTATAGCTCTAGTGCATCCATTGCATGGCAATCCCCACTCACTCACATTGATGTCTATTGATGGGCATGTCCATAGTTCGTTGATACGCCTAGTTGATGTGAGACAATCTTCTCCTTTTTGTCTTCTCCACGACCACCATTCTATTCCACCTATAGTGCTATGTCCATGGCTCACACTCATATATTGCGTGAAGATTGAAAAAGTTTGAGAACATGAAAAGTATGAAACAATTGCTTGGCTTGTCATCGGGGTTGTGCAGGATTTAAATATTTTGTGTGATGAAGATAGAGCATAGCCAGACTATATGATTTTTTAGGGATAGCTTGCTTTTGCCATGTTATTTTGAGAAGACATGATTGCTTTGTTAGTATGCCTGAAGTATTATTGTTTTCATGTCAATATTAAACTTTTGTTTTGAATCTTATGGATCTGAATATTCATGCCACAATAAATAAAATTACATTAAGAAATATGTTAGGTAGCATTCCACATCAAAAATTCTGTTTTTATCATTTACCTACTCGAGGACGAGCAGGAATTAAGCTTGGGGATGCTGATACCTCTCCAACGTATCTATAATTTTTTATTGTTCCATGCTATTATATTATCTGTTTTGGATGTTTATGGGCTTTACTAAGCACTTTTATATTACTTTTGGGACTAACCTATTAACCCAGGGCCCAGTGCCAGTTCCTGTTTTTTCCCTTGTTTCAGTGTTTTGAAGAAAAGGAATATCAAACGGAGTCGAAACAGAATGAAACCTTCTGGAGAAGTTATTTTTGGAAGGAAAACAACCCGGGAGACTTGGAGTCCACGTCAAGGAAGCAACGAGGAAGGCACGAGGCAGGGGGCGCGCCCACCCCCTGGGCGCGCCCTCCACCCTCGTGGGCCCCTCGTGGCTCCACTAATGTATTTCTTCCGCCTATATATATATATATACCCTAAAAACATCGGGGAACAGAATAGATCGGGAGTTCCACCGCCGCAAGACAATGTAGCCACCAAAAGTCAATCAGGACCCTGCCGGAGGGGGGGGGGAACCCTCACCGGTGGCCATCTTCATCATTCCGGCGCTCTCCATGACGAGGAGGGAGTAGTTCACCCTCGGGGCTGAGGGTATGTACCAGTAGCTATGTGTTTGGTCTCTCTCTCTCTCTCTCTCTCTCTCTCTCTCGTGTTCTTGATTTGGCACAATCTTGATGTATCGCGAGCTTTGCTATTATAGTTGGGTCTTATGTTGCTTCTCCCCCTCTACTCTCTTGTAATGGATTGAGTTTTCCCTTTAAAGTAATCTTATCGGATTGAGTCTTTAATGATTTGAGAACACTTGATGTATGTCTTGCCGTGCGTATCTGTGGTGACAATGGGATATCACGTGATTCACTTGATGTATGTTTTGGTGATCAACTTGCGGGTTCCGCCCATGAACCTATGCATAGGGGTTGGCACACGTTTTCGTCTTGATTCTCCGGTAGAAACTTTGGGGCACTCTTTGAGGTTCTATGTGTTGGTTGAATAGATGAATTTGAGATTGTGTGATGCATATCGTATAATCATACCCACGGATACTTGAGGTGACATTGGAGTATCTAGGTGACATTAGGGTTTTGGTTGATTTGTGTCTTAAGGTGTTATTGTAGTATGAACTCTAGGGCTGTTTGTGACACTTATAGGAATAGCCCAACGGATTGATTGGAAAGAATAACTTTGAGGTGGTTTCGTACCCTACCATAATCTCTTTGTTTGTTCTCCACTATTAGTGACTTTGGAGTGACTCTTTGTTGCATGTTGAGGGATAGTTATATGATCCAATTATGTTATTGTTGTTGAGAGAACTTGCACTAGTGAAAGTATGAACCCTAGGCATTGTTTCCTAGCATTGCAATACCGTTTGTGCTCACTTTTATCATTAGTTACCTTGCTGTTTTTATATTTTCAGATTACAAAAACCTATATCTACCATCCATATTGCACTTGTATCACCATCTCTTCGCCGAACTAGTGCACCTATACAATTTACCATTGTATTGGGTGTGTTGGGGACACAAGAGACTCTTTGTTATTTGGTTGTAGGGCTGCTTGAGAGAGACCATCTTCATCCTACGCCTCCCACGGATTGATAAAACTTAGGTCATCCACTTGAGGGAAATTTGCTACTGTCCGACAAACCTCTGCACTTGGAGGCCCAACAACGTCTACAAGAAGAAGGTTGTGTAGTAGATATCAAAGGTGGTGAAGGCCGCGGTGGAGAAGAAGAAGGCATCTGCTTCCTCTTCGTCCAAGCGCGCGCAGACTACGCCCTCCTCCCCTCCTCCGGCAGACGCCGACGCGGGGGTCACTTTTGACTTCGGGTCCCTCAGCCCGAGGAGGAAGAGAAAGGCAACAGAGGAGGAGGTGGACGACGAGTAAGTATCCTGCTCTTTCCCGTCATCTCTATCTCCTCAATCTGCACCGTTTATCTTGACTTGTTTTCATCTTTGCAGGGACGTGGAGACGCTGGCCCAGAGGGTGAAGAGGGCCAACGCCTTGGCGGGCGGCCAGCCCCCGGCTGGTACTTCAAGGGCACCAGTGGTGGTGTTGAGCAGCCCGGACAGCAGCTCCCGGCGCAGCCCCCAGCGTAAGTTCCTCACTCACCCCTCGTCGACATGTGTCAGGGGTATGATGCTTTGGTGCTGACCTTGCCGTGTATGCAGGAGGAGAGCAGTAGCAGGAGGAGCCACAGAGGGCTACTCCCAACATGCCGTCCCCATCAACCACGCCGCCCCGAGGGGCGTCCTCAGCAAGGGCGCCAAGCCCCGAGCCCACGCACATGGAGGAGGAGGAGGAGGAGAACTTGGGTGCTGGTGGCTTCGCCTCGGCGCCAGATGCCGGCGGGGAGGGGACCTCTGTTCCTCAGCCTGGCATGTGTAAGCCGCTCGCCTTTTGTCTCCGTTCTTTTTCTTTTCTTGCTGATTCTTGGTTTTCTCTTCGTCTCATCCCCTCCTTGGTGCCCAGATCGTCCACCGGCGGACCAGGAAGACATAGACGCCATCATTGAGGACGTCACCAAGGACGCCGCGGCAGAAGCCGAGAAGGTCGATGCTGAGGAGTCTGTCAAGGGTGCTGCGGAGGACGCCACCAAGGGGCCTGCCGGGGAGTCCGGCAAGGCCGCCGCCGAGGAGGAGGTGGTCGATGACCAGCCTTCCTCCTCCGCTGCCTCCGGCTCCGGCAAGTACCTGAAGGTGAGCGACGACCTCTCCGTCCACCTCCTCGGCGCGTCGAGCACGAGGGCCCCCATCGAGGGAGAGGTGTTCGGCGATGAATTGCTCGCCTCCGCCGGATTCGAGGTCGTCGACGAGCCGAGCGTTGGTGGCGATGGCTCCTAGGAGGAGCGGATGCTCCAGGCCATGGGTGCCAACTTCCGGAGGCTCCAGGCGCTCCACCGTGCCCCCCTGGACAAAGCTAGGTCTAGGATGGCGGTGGCGGAGAAGGCGGAGGCGGACGTCCAGAAGCGCGTCGTCGAGACGCAGGACTGGTTCCGCCAGGCTCGCGACGAGCTGAAGGCCGCCCAGGGTGAGCTGGCCAAGCGCGATGTGGAGCTCACCATGAAGTTGTCCGACGTCGAGAAGGCCCAAGAGACGGTGAAGAACTTGGCTGCTGCCGCCGAAGCCGCCCGGACCCAGCATGAGGCCACCCTGAACTCCCAGGAGGAGGATCTCGCCAAGCGCGAGGCGGACATCGATGCCAAACTCTGCGCCAAGGACGAGGAGGTGGAGAAGCTTGTATTGCGGTGGACCCAAGAGCTAGAGAAGAGCCACAGGGAGGCGTTCGATGCCCAGGCTCTGGTTCACGCTGGCAAGGTGAAGGAGCTGGAGGTGGAGCGGGACGGGCTGAAGGAGCAGGCCCTGAAGCTGTCCCAGGAGAAGGACACGCTCAACGGCGCCCTGACGAAGGCGCAGGGCGTGGCCGTCAGCAAGGCCGAGGAGCTCTCCAAGGCCAACAACTCCATCAAAGACCTCAGGCTGAAGCTGGAGGGTCTCGAGGGAACGCTCACGGAGGCCAAGGCCCGGGAAGGGACCCTGGCCAAGGAGCTGGAGACCGAGAAGCAGCTGCGGAAGAACGAGGCCGCCGAGCACTAGGATTCTGTGGAGGGCGTGAACCGCTGGACCGGCCATCTCGAGGACGTCGCCGACAGGATCACCGTGCAGCTAGCCGCTATGGGGGTGCCCAATGTAACCACCAACGCCAAGCTGACCCTGTTCTTCGAGTGTGTTCTCGGGGCCCTAGAGCAGCTTCATGCCAACCGGGCGGCCTCGCTGCCCGACAAGGCCCGGAGGCTTTGCCAGGGCGCCATGACCAAGGTTCTCACCAAGGTGGCATACTGGTACCCCGACCTCGACTTCGACGCCGCGCTGGAGAGCTTGCCAGAGGATACTGACCTCGCGCCGCTCAGGGAGCGCATCAAGCCCATCATCAGCGGTGTCGACGGAATTCTGAGGGTGGAGGGCCAGTGCCGGGATTAGGCACCCCGTTTCTTATCGTCGCTGCAGGTTCATGGTCAAGAAAATTTCTATCTTTAGTTGAACCGCGGCGACAATTGATGTAATATAACTCTGCAGCACTTCTGATGTTATGCATGTTATTTTCCTGTTTGATTCTCCCTTGTATGTCCACCCTACATAACTGGGTAGGCTTGCCGGCACGTAAACTCAGGGCGACATCTTGGGGACGGATCCCCATTGGCCTGCCGGGTGTGCTTGCTGCCAGGCGAACCACCTTACCGCCCTTAGCGCGGCCGACCAAACTATCGAGCTTGACTCGAGTCAGAATCGAGAGCGTTTCCAAGTGCGGAAGGCTACCCTGCCACTCTCGACGAGGCCTCTTGAGCTGTTGAGCGGACTTGAAATAGAACAAGGGTGTTGCCAATTGCGAGAGGGCCCCTTTGCATGCAGGTTTTTCATACATAGGCAAGATCTCCGAGGACGATAACCTTATGTATAAAAGGAAATAACTCAAGGCTCTGAATGACTTAGCTTTTCTGTTGCCGCGCTGGCGTCCTTCGCGTTCGCGGACGGCGCTGTCCTTTTCGCCGTCTTCTTCTTGGGAGCTATGGCGATGAAGAAACGCTAGGCTAACTACTAGACCAGATCCTCACAATTGCGCCCCCTACCTGGCGCGCCAAATTTGTCGGTGTGGAACGACACCTATGGGATCACAAGAATCCCCACTACGGTTGCCAGGGCGTAGGGTTGCGAGAAGAGCAGGATTAGTAATCAGCACATGGATCATTTACCCAGGTTCGGGCTGCGAGGATGCATAAAACCCTAGTCCTGCTTTGGTGGGTGTATTGAGTGTTCTTGAGCCCTTGAACTAGCTACGGTGGTTGAGTGGTTCCAAAGAGCCGAATCCTTCTCCAGTACGCCATGGGCCTCCTTTTATAGTCGAAAGGGGCTGCCACAGTGGCACACAGGAGGTGGAAAGGCCTATAGTGTCATGAGCTTATCGCTCGCATTACAGGACAAGACGCATTTAATACGTAGCTTAGGTGTCCCCTTGCTTTATCAGGGACGGGAACGAGGCCCGTCCCGTCCGTCGCCGCTCCTCCTTGCTTCGACACGCGCCCTGGCCAGCGACGCATGCGGCGCCATGTAGGCAGGCAGGCAGCTGAGGTGGCGCGGCGGTAGGGTGTTCACGAAGATCTGCATGCCGCCACGCAGGCGTGTGCTGAGTTGGCTTGGAAGCTGCATGTTGCCACGCAGGTGCCCGCCCATCTGGTTGGGCTGGCAGCTGCATGCAAATGGCGGTGGAGACTTGGTTGGTGCAGGCCTGGCAGTGGCCCCGCTGACGCCCTTGGTGAGGGCCTTGCTGGGTGGCCCGACAAGGTTCTTTCCGTGGCGTGCTGTCATCCCGTCAAGGATCTTGTTGGGGGTCTTGTGGCTCTCCTCGGCAAGGATCTTGCCAAGGATCATTGTCTTTTAATCCTCATCTGATCTTGAATATTACTTGTCTTCACAAAGATCTGCATGCCACCATGGAGGTGCCTCCCGAGCCCTGGGCCAACGTGGTTGATGGTGTTGGAGACCGTGGGCTCAAGGGTGGTGCGCTCCGCTGGTTTTGGACGTGCCGCCCCGCCAAGGGCCTTGCCGGGGCCGCGGAGGCTGCCCCCGGCAAGGATCTTGCCGGGGGAACCTGCTTCGCCTCTCTGCTTCTTTGTGGTCTCGGCCTTGGCGTCGCTCTGGCTGTCTTTGGCTTCGGTTTTACCTCGGTTCACCTCCCCTGTTCTGCTTGGTGTGGCCGTGGGCGCGGCTCCGATTGTTTGTGCACAGGTAAAGGGGTACAAAGGTGCGCCCCTTCTTTTGTACACTAACACATGGTGGCTTTGCCACAAATACGATGTCAAGTACGAGATCATGCAAGGCCATATGACAATGATGAAGCGTGTCATAATAAATGGAACGGTGGAAAGTTGCATGGCAATATATCTCGGAATGGCTATGGAAATGCCATAACAGGTAGCTATGGTGGCTGTTTTGAGGAAGATATAAGGAGGTTTATGTGTGATAGAGCGTATCATATCACGGGGTTTGGATGCACCGGCGAAGTTTGCACCAATTCTCAAGGTGAGAAAGGGCAATGCACGGTACCGAAGAGGCTAGCAATGATGGAAGGTTGAGAGTGCGTATAATCCATGGACTCAATATTAGTCATAAAGAACTCACATACTTATTGCAAAAATCTACAAGTCATCAAAAACCAAGCACTACGCGCATGCTCCTAGGGGGATAGATTGGTAGGAAAAGACCATCGCTCGTCCCCGACCGCCACTCATAAGGATGACAATCAAAGAACACCTCATGTTTCAAATTTCTCACACAACGTTTACCATACGTGCATGCTACGGGACTTGCAAACTTCAACACAAGTATTTCTCAAATTCACAACTACTCAACTAGCGCAACTTTAATATTACCACCTTTATATCTCATAACAATTATCAAGTATCAAACTTCTCTTAATATTTAATGCACTTAAAAGTTTTTATCTTGGATGCATATCATATTAGGACCAATTTTATAACCAAAGAAAATTACCATGCTGTTTTAAAGGACTCCCAAAATAATATAAGTGAAGCATGAGAGATCAATAATTTCTATAAAACATAACCACCACCGTGCTCTAAAAGGTATAATTGAAGCACTAGAGAAAAATTGTTTAACTCAAAAGATATAAGTGAAGCACATAGAGTTTTCTAATAAATTCCGAATAATGTGTGTCTCTCGCAAAAGGTGTGTAAAGAAAGGATGATTGTGGTGAACTAAAAAGAAAAGACTCAAATCATACAAGACGCTCCAAGCAAAACACATATCATGTGGTGAATAAAAATATAGCTCCAAGTAAAGTTACCGATGGACGAAGACAAAAGAGGGGATGCCTTCCGGGGCATCCCCAAGCTTAGGCTTTTTGGTGTCCTTAGATTTTACCTTGGGGTGCCTTGGGCATCCCCAAGCTTAGGCTGTTGCCACTCCTTGTTCCATAATCCATCAAATCTTTACCCAAAACTTGAAAACTTCACAACACAAAACTTAACAGAAAATCTCGTGAGCTCCGTTACCGAAAGAAAACAAAACACCGCTTCAAGGTACTGTAATGAACTCATTCTTTCTTTATATTGGTGTTAAACCTACTATATTCCAACTTTTCTATGGTTCATAAACTCCATTAATGGCCATAGATTCATCAAAATAAGCAAACAACACGCGAAAAACAGAATCTATCAAAAACAGAATAGTCTATAGTAATCTGTAACTAACGCAAACTTCTGGAACTCCAAAAATTCTAAAATAAATTTCTGGACGTGAGGAATTTATCTATTAATCATCTTAAAAAACAATCAACTAAATAGCACAGTCCAGTAAAACGTTGTAGCTAATTTCGTGAGCGCTAAAGTTTTTGTTTTTTACAACAAGATCGCAAAGACTTTCCCCAAGTCTTCCCAAAGGTTCTACTTGGCACAAACACTAATTAAAACAAAAAACCACATATAAATTGAAGCTAGATTTATTATTTTTAAACAGAACCAAAAAGCAAAAAATTAAAATAACATTGGGTTGCCTCCCAACAAGCGTTATCGTTTAATGCCCCTAGCTAGGCATAAAGGCAAGGATAGATCTAGGTATTGCCATCTTTGGGATGCAATCCATAGGTGGCTCTCATGATAGATTCATAAGGTAATTTTATTTTCTTTCTAGGAAAGTTTTCCATGCCTTTCCTTAATGGAAATTGGAATATAATATTTCCTTCCTTCATATCAATAATTGCACCAATCGTTCTAAGGAAAGCTCTACCAAGAATAATAGGACATGAAGGATTGCAATATATATTAAGAACAGTGACATCTACGGGCACACAATTCCTATTCAACAATGATAAAATCATTAATTCTTCCCATAGGTTTCTTAATTGTGGAATCCGCAAGGTGCAAGTTTAAAGAACAATCATGAAAGTCACGGAAACCCAACATATCACACAAAGTTTTTGGAATCGTGGAAACACTAGCACCCAAATCACACAAAGCATAGCATTCATGATCTTTAATTTTAATTTTAATAGTAGGTTCCCACTCATCATAAAGTTTTCTAGGGATAGAAACTTCTAATTCAATCTTTTCTTCATAAGATTGCATTAAAGCATCAACGATATGTTTAGTAAAAGCCTTATTTTTGACTATAAGCATGCGGACAATTTAGCACGGATTGCAACAAGGAAATACAATCTATTAAATAACAATTATCATAATTAAATTCCTTGAAATCCAAGATAGTGGGTTCATTGCTATCTAAAGTTTTGACCTCTTCAATCCCACTTTTACCAATTTTTGCATCAAGATCTAAAAACTCCGAATCATTTGGATGCCTTTTAACTAAAGTTGACTCATCTCCAGTCCCATCATCAAGATTCATATTGCAAAACAAGGATTTAATAGGAGACACATCAATCACTTTTAGATCTTCATCATTATTATCATGAAAACTAGAATAACGCGCTTTCACAAAGCAATCTTTTTTAGCATGCATCCTAGCGGTTCTTTCTTTGCACTCATCAATGGAAATTCTCATGGCTTTGAGAGACTCATTGATATCATTCTTAGGTGGAATATATCTAAGTTTCAAAGAATCAACATCAAGAGAAATTCTATCCACGTTCCTAGCCAATTCATGAATCTTAGGCAGTTTTTCTTCAAGCAAAGCATTGAAATTCTTTTGAGAAATCACGAATTCTTTAACACTAGTATCAAAATCAGAGGGTATCTTGTTAAAATTCCCATAAGAGTTGTTGTAGGAATTACCATAATTGTTAGAGGAATTACTAGGATACAGCCTAGCATTAAAGTTTCCTCTATAAGCGTTGTTACCAAAATTGTTCCTACCAACAAAATTCACATCCATAGATTCATTATTATTCTCAATCAAAGTAGAGAAAGGCATATCATTGGGATTGGAAGAAACACTCTTATTAGCAAACAATTTCATAAGTTCATCCATCTTTCCACTCAAAACATTAATTTCTTCAATTGCATGCACCTTTTTACTAGTAGATCTTTCAGTGTGGCTTTGAGAATAATTAACCATAATATTATCTAGGAGTTTAGTAGCTTCCCCCAAAGTGATTTCCGTAAAAGTGCCTCCCGCGGCCAAATCTAAAAGATTTCTAGAAGCAAAATTCAATCCGGCATAATTTTTTTGTATAATCATCCATAAATTCAAACCATGTGTAGGGCAATTACGTATCATTGATTTCATTCTCTCCCAAGCTTGTCCAACATGTTCATGATCAAGTTGCTTAAAAGTCATAATATCGTTTCTAAGAGAGATGATCTTAGCGGGAGGGAAATACTTAGAGATAAAAGCATCTTTGCACTTATTCCAAGAATCAATACTATTTTTAGGCAAAGACGAAAACCAAGTTTTAGCACGATCTCTAAGCGAGAAAGGAAATAACTTCAATTTGACAATATCATTGTCCACATATTTCTTCTTTTGCATATCACACAAATCAACAAAGCTATTTAGATGGGTAGCGGCATCTTCACTAGGAAGGCCGGAAAATTGATCTTTCATGACAAGATTCAGCAAAGCAGCATTAATTTCACAAGATTCAGCATTGGCAAGAGGAGCAATCGAAGTGCTAAGAAAATCATTGTTGTTGGTATTGGCAAAGTCACACAATTTAGTATTATCTTGAGCCATCATGACAAGCAATCAATCCAACACACAACCAAACAAGAAGCAAGCAAAAAAAGGTGAACAGAAAGAGAGGGCGAATAAAACAGCAAGGTGAAGTGGGGAGAGGACGAGAGGCAAATGGCAAATAATGTAATGCGAGGGATAAGAGTTTGTGATGGGTACTTGGTATGTCTTGACTTGTGCGTAGACTCCCCGGCAACGGCGCTAGAAATGGCTTGTTGACGGGAAATCAAATCTTGACTTAACTTGGTGCACACCTCCCCGGCAACGGCGCCAGAAATCCTTCTTGCTACCTCTTGAGCACTGCGTTGGTTTTCCCTTGAAGTGGAAAGGGTGATGCAGCAAAGTAGCATAAGTATTTCCCTTAGTTTTTCAGAACCAAGGTATCAATCCAGTAGGAGACCACACGCAAGTCCCTCGTACCTACACAAACAAATAAGAACCTTGCAACCAACGCGATAAATCGGTTGTCAATCCCTTCACGGCCACTTGCAAAAGTGAGATCTGATAGGGATGATAATATTTTTGGTGAACATCATTATGTTGATCATATCTACTATATGATTCACGTTTGACCTTTCGGTCTCAGTGTTCCGAGGCCATATCTGCATATGCTAGGCTCGTCAAGTTTAACCCGAGTATTCTGCGTGTGCAAAACTGGCTTGCACCCGTTGTTTGTGAACATAGAGCTTATCACACCCGATCATCACGTGGTGTCTCGGCACGACGAACTTTGGCAACGGTGCATACTCAGGGAGAACACTTATACCTTGAAATTTAGTGAGAGATCATCTTATAATGCTACCGCCGTACTAAGCAAAATAAGGTGCATAAAAGATCAACATCACATGCAATCAAAATAAGTGATATGATATGGCCATCATGATCTTGTGCCTTTGATCTCCATCTCCAAAGCACCGTCATGATCACCATTGTCAGTGCTACCTCTTGAGCACTGCGTTGGTTTTCCCTTGAAGAGGAAAGGGTGATGCAGCAAAGTGGCGTAAGTATTTCCCTCAGTTTTTGAGAACCAAGGTATCAATCCAGTAGGAGGCCACACGCAAGTCCCTTGTACCTACACAAACAAGTAAGAGCATTGCGACCAACGCGATAAAGGGGTTGCCAATCCCTTCATGACCACTTGCAAAAGTGAGATCTGATAGAGATGACAATATTTTTGGTATTTTTATGATAAAGATTAAAAGTAAAGATTGCAAAGTAAAAATAGATTGAAAACTTATATGATGGAAAATAGACCTGGGGGCCATAGGTTTCACTAGTGGCTTCTCTCAAGATAGCATAAGTATTACAGTGGGTGAACAAATTACTGTCAAGCAATTGATAGAAAAGTGCATAATTATGAGAATATCTAGGCATGGTCATGTATATAGGCATCACGTCCGCGACAAGTAGACCGACTCCTGCCTGCATGTAGTACTATTACCCCACACATCGACCGATATCCAGCATGCATCTAGAGTATTAAGTCCATAAGAACAGAGTAACGCATTAGGTAAGATGACATGATGTAGAGGGATAAACTCATGCAATATGATATAAACCCCATCTTTTTATCCTCGATGGCAACAATACAATACGTGTCGTTTCCCCTACTATCACTGGGATCGAGCACCGCATGATTGAACCCAAAGTTAAGCACTTCTCCCATTGCAAGAAAGATCAATCTAGTAGGCCAAACCAAACTGATAATTCGAAGAGACTTGCAAAGATAACCAATCATACATAAAATAATTCAGAGAAGATTCAAATATTTTTCATAGATAATCTTGATCATAAACCCACAATTCATCGGATCTCGACAAACACACCGCCAAAAGAGTTATATCAAATAGATCTCCAAGAAGATCGAGGAGAACTTTGTATTGAGATCCAAAGAGAGAGAAGAAGCCATCTAGCTAATAACTATGGATCCGATGGTCTGTGGTAAACTACTCACACATCATCGGAGAGGCTATGGTGTTGATGTAGAAGCCCTCCGTGATCGATTCGCCCTCCGACGGAGCGCCGGAAAAGGCCTCAAGATGGGATCTCACGGGTACTGAAGGTTGCGGCGGTGGAATTAGGTTTTTGTGGTGCTCCTCGATGGTTTGGGGGTACATAGGTATATATAGGAGGAAGAAGTAGGTCAGTGGAGCTACGAGGGGCCCACGAGGGTGGAGGGCGTGCCTAGGGGGGTAGGCGCGCCCCCTGCCTTGTGGCTTCCTCGTTGATTGCTTGACGTCCACTCCAAGTCCTCTGGATCACGCTTGTTCCAAAAATCATGCTCCCGAAGGTTTCATTCCGTTTGGACTCCGTTTGATATTCTTTTATGCGAAACACTAAATTAGGCAAAAAAAAACAGCAATTTGCATCGACCTTGGGTTAATAGGTTAGTCCCAAAAATAATATAAAAGTGTATAAATAAGCCCGTTAAACATCCAAAACAGAATATATAATAACATGGAGCAATAAAAAATTATAGATACGTTGGAGACGTATCAGTCATCGGCTTGACACCTTGATCTCCATCGTGGCATTGTTGTCGTCTCGCCAACTATTGCTTCTAGGACTATTGCTACCGCTCAGTGATAAAGTAAAGCAATTACAAGGCGATTGCATTTCATACAATAAAGCGACAACCATAAGGCTCCTGCCAGTTGCCGATAACATCTACAAAACACGATCATCTCATACAACAATTTATATATCATCACGTCTTGACCATATCACATCACATCATGCCCTACAAAAACAAGTTAGACGTCCTCTAGTTTGTTTTTGCAAGTTTTACGTGGCTGCTATGGGCTTCTAGCAAGAACCGTTCTTACCAATGCATCAAAACCACAATGATTTTTCGTCAAGTGTGCTGGTTTAACCTTCAACAAGGACCAGGCATAGTCAAACTCGATTCAACTGAAGTTGGAGAAACAGACAACCGCTAGCCACCTGTGTGCGAAGCATGTCGGTAGAACTAGTCTCATGAACGCGGTCATGTAAAGTCGGTCCAGGACGCTTCATCCAACAATACCGTAGAATCAAAGTAAGACGTTGCTGGTAAGCAGTATGACTATTATCGTCCACAACTCATTGTGTTCTACTCGTGCGTATAACATTTACGCATAAACCTGGCTCTGATACCACTGTTGGGGAACGTAGTATTTCAAATTTTTTCCTACGATAATGCAAGATCAATATAGGAGATGCATAGCAACGAGAGGGGAGAGTGTGTCCACGTACCCTCGTAGACCGAAAGAAGAAGCATTGAGTAGCGCGGTTGATGTAGTCGAACGTCTTCGCGATCCAACCGATCCAAGCATCGAACGTACGTCACATCCGCGTTTAGCACACGTTCAGCTTGATGACGTCCCTCGAGCACTTGATCCAGTTGAGGCCGAGGGAGAGTTCCGTCAGCTCGACGGCATGGCGACGGTGATGATGAAGTTACTGGCGCAGGGCTTCACCTAAGTACTACGACGATATGACTGAGGTGTGTAACTGTGGAGGGGGGCACCGCACACGGTTAAGAGAAACTTGTGTGTTCTAGGTGCCCCCCTGCCCCACATATAAAGGAGGGGAGGGGGAGGCCGGCCGGCTATTGTAGCCAGGAGAGGGGAGTCCTACTAGGACTCCAAGTCCTAGTAGGATTCCACATGGAGGAAAGGGGGAAGAAGGAAGGAAGAGGGGGAAGGGAAGGAAAGGGGGGTGCCGCCCCCTTCCCCTATTCCAATTCAGATCAAAGGGGGGGCGGCCAGCCCCCTTGTGGCCCTTCTCTCTCCCCACTAAGGCCCATCAAGGCCCATTAGTTCACCCGGGGGTTCCGATAACCCTGTGGCACTCCGATAATTATCCGGTACCTCTCGGAACTCATCCAGTGTCCGAATAACATCGTCCAATATATCAATCTTTATGTCTCGACCATTTCGAGACTCCTCACAATATATGTGATCTCATCTGGGACTCCGAACCAACTTCGGTCATCGAATCACATAACTCATAACACAAACAGTCATCGAACGTTAAACGCGCGGACCCTACGAGTTCGAGAACTATGTAGACATGACCGAGACACATCCCTGGTCAATAACCAATAGCGGAACCTGGATGCTCATATTGGCTAGTACATATTCTACGAAGATCTTTATCGGTCAAACCGCATAACAACATATGTTGTTCCCTTTGTCATCGGTATGTTATTTGCCCGAGATTCGATCGTCCGTATCATCATACCTAGTTCAATCTCGCTACCGACAAGTCCCTTTACTCATTCCGTAATGCATCATCCCGCAACTAACTCATTAGTCACATTGCTTGCAAGGGTTATAGTGATGTATATTACCTAGAGGGCCCAGAGATACCTCTCCAATACTCGGAGTGAGAAATTCTAATCTTGATCTATGCCAACCCAACAAACACCTTCGGAGACACCTGTAGAGCATCTTTATAATCACCTAGTTATGCTGTGACATTTAATAGCACACAAGGTGTTCCTCCGGTATTCGGGAGTTGCATAATCTCATAGTCAGAGGAATATGTATAAGTCATGAAGAAAGCAATAGCAATAAAAACTAAATGATCATTAATGCTAAGCTAACAGATGGGTCTTGTCCATCACATCATTCTCTAATGATGTGATCCCGTTCATCAAATGACAACACATGTCTACGGTTAGGAAACTTAACCATCTTTGATTAATGAGCTAGTCAAGTAGAGACATACTAGGGATATTTTGTTTTGTCTATGTATCCACACATGTACTAAGTTTCCGGTTAATACAATTCTAGCATGAATAATAAACATTTATCATGATATAAGGAAATATGAATAACAACTTTATTATTGCCTCTAGGGCATATTTCCTTCACTATTAGTGTGAAGAAAATAAGCTTTATACAAACTTGTGATATGGAAGAAATAAAAGCGACGGACTACATAGTAAAGGTGTTTATCACAAGTGGCAATATAAAGTGATGTTCTTTTGCATTAATATATTGTGCATCCAACCATAAAAGCGCATGACAACCTCTACTTCCCTCTGCGAAGGGCCTATCTTTTATTTTTATCTTCTACCCTTATACAAGAGTCATGGTGATCATCACCTTTCCTTTTACACTTTTTCCTTTGTCAAGCACTATGTGTTGGCTTGGGGGAGTTGATACGTCCATTTTGCATCATGCTTTTATATTGATATTTATTGCATTATGGGCTGTTATTACACATTATATCAAAATACTTATGCCTTTTCTCTCTTATTTTATAAGGTTTACATGAAGAGGGAGAAAGCCGGCAGCTGGAATTCTGGACTGGAAAAGGAGCAAATATTAGAACTATTCTGCACAACTCCAAAAGTCCTGAAACTTCATGGAGAATATTTCTAGAATATATAACAAATATTGTGCGAAGAAAGCACCCGAGGGGGGCCACCAGCCAGCCACAAGGGTGGATGGCACGCCCCCGTCCTTGTGGGCCCCCGGCAGGCCTCTGACACCCATCTTCTGCTATATGGTGTGTTTTGACCTAGAAAAAAAATCAGAAGGAAGCTTTCGGGACGAAGCGCCATCGTCTTGAGGCGAAACCTGGGCATAACCAATCTAGGGCTCCGGCGGAGCTGTTCTGCCGGGGAAACATCCGGCCGGGAGGGGGAAATCATTGCCATCGTCATCACCAATGATCCTCTCATTGAGAGGGGGTCAATTTCCATCAACATCTTCACCAGGACCATCTCCTCTCAAACCCTAGTTCAACTCTTGTGTCCGATCTTTGTCTCAAAACCTCAGATTGGTACCCGTGGGTTGCCAGTAGTGTTGATTACTCCTTGTAGTTGATGCTAGTTGTTTTATCTGGTGGAATATTATATTTTCAGATCCTTAATGATAATTAATACTCCTCTGATCTTGATCATGAATATGCTTTGTGAGTAGTTACGTTTGTTCCCGAGGACACGGGAGAAGTCTTGTTATAAGTAATCATGTGAATTTGGTATTCGTTCGATATTTTGATGAGATGTATGTTGTCTCTCCTCTAGTGGTGTTATGTGAACGTCGACTACATGACACTTCACCATTGTTTGGGCCTTGGGGAAGGCATTGGGAAGTAATAAGTAGATGCTGGGTTGCTAGAGTGACAAAAGCTTAAACCATAGTTTATGCGTTGGTTCGTAAGGGGCTGATTTGGATCCATATGTTTCATACTATGGTTAGGTTTACCTTAATACTTCTTACGTAGTTGCGGATGCTTGCGTGAGGTGTTAATCATAAGTGGGAGGCTTGTCCAACGAAGGGTAGCACCCAAGCACCAGTCCACCCACATATCAAATTATCAAAGTAACGAACGCGAATCATATGAGCATGATGAAAACTAACTTGAAAATAATTCCCATGTGCCCTCGGGAGCGCTTTGCTTTATATAAGAGTTCATCTAGGCTTGTCCTTTGCTACAAAAAGGATTGGGCCACCTTGGTGCACCTTATTTACTTTTGCTACTTGTTCCCCGTTACGAATTATCTCATTGTACAACTATCTGTTACCGATAATTTCAGTGCTTGCAGAGAATACCTTGCTAAAAACCGCTTGCCATTTCCTTCTGCTCCTCATTGGGTTCGACACTCTTACTTATCGAAAGGACTATGATAGATGACCTATACTTGTGGATCATCAGGGATTGCACTGAGAGGGTGGCCCCTTCTGTATGGCCAGCAACACGTGCCGCTGCTCGCTGTGAGCCCCCAGCATCGGCGAAGCCAATCAGACTCTAAATGGTGGCTCTCCACTCATCCATCTAATCAGCTGCCGGCAGGAACCTCAACAGCAGTTGGGCCCGCACCATGGCCTCCGTAGCGGTGCTTGGAATTGGTGATGATGACGTAGACCGCATCGTCGCCCGGCTTCTGACGGTGCCGACGGCGACCGCATCGCGCCCTCGCAGTTGCGAACCAGCCGCTTGGATGGCATAGTGATGCAGTGGACGTGCTTGAGGGCCAGTTGCTCCAGTGGGCACAGTGGCAGGGTCAACCCGCTCCATGGGTGGCGCGCGCCCTGCGGTTGCGCCTATAGCGGGGGCGACAGGAGGGTGGCGATTCGCCCCAGACCGGGTGCCACCACTGCGGTTGTGCCCTTTAGCGAGGGGAAGAGGTACAGACGGAATAACCCCTTTGTTCGTACCTCGTGGAGCATGACCACTAGGATGTTGCTGATGCTGCTCTCCTCCGGTGCCTCCCGCTCCTAAGGTGGTGACAACGCCAGCTGCGCCGACCGCATCCCCCGCAACACCCACATCCTTGTGCGCCTCCGCATACCCCGCGACATCGGCGGCCGTGGGTGGCGGAGCCTTCGAGGCGGACGGGTGAGCTGCGGCACCGGAATTCTTCTTGGGCGCCATAGTCGATGGAGCCATCAATGATGAAAATGGCGATGAAGATGACGCGCTGCTCACGCTGTCGTGTTCACGCAAGTGATCCCCCTATGTGGCGCACCAAAGATGTCATGGGAAACCATGGCCACCTGTGGGACCAAGAGCCCCTTTCTGGTTCGGCGGGGGGATAGCACATTGCACAAAGAGCGAAGAAGCATGGAACAACACGACAGAGATCACACGGGCAGTTTTTACCCAGGTTTGGCCACCGCGAGGCGTAAAACCCTACTCCTGCTTTGGTGGATTGATGGTGGAAAAGATGGTGGTGAACGCAACACGTTTGCCCGGCAGGGTTGCCTCAGGGGGAGAACGGCTATGCGCGTATGGGCGTGTTATGGTCTGAACCAGCCAACCTTTTCTCCGTTTGCCATGAGCCTACTTTTATAGATGAAGGGGTCACCACAGTGACAAATCAGTCATTACACACTAATTAGATAGCAAACAGTGCTATCATAACTATCTCTGCTGGCAGATAGAGTGCATTAAATGCGCCGCTCGATGTCACATCATAGCTTGTCCGGCAGGCCCTACCGGGCTGTTTTGCCAGCTTCGCGCCTGCTTGCTTGACACGTCTCAGGATGGGTGTCACTTTGAGGTATCTTCTGTACGAAGTGGTTGCCATCACTACAAAAAAAGACACATCCGTGACATTTTGGGCCGAACGAATTTTTTTTCTGTCATGCTTATGATACTTCTATGATGATAATTGTGACAAAAGCCGGTATCATCATAGATGTGGTGGGATCCTACTTCTATGACAAAAAATCATGACAGAAAATGGGCTTTTCGTCCTGGGCGGGCCAGAGACGCACATGCATGACATTCTTTGGGCCGTCCATGACGGAAAAATTCATGGTAGAAGCAAGGGCGAGGAAATTTCGGGGAGTTCCCGGTTACGATGGGTGGTCGGGGCCGAGCGATGCACGGAGGTTTGCGCGTTTCTCTTGTACACGTACACGCGTGTGTGTGAGGCGTTTCTCTCTAACTAAACCCGAGCGAGGCATTGGTCTCTAACTGAACCCGAGCGATTGCACTAGGTATGTTACTGAACCCCGATCGATCCCTTGCTGTTAACTGAACCTGAGTGATTCCTTCGCTAATGCTCCTAACTGAAGCCGATCGAAGCTGCCTCTTGATGAACAGTTCCCGGTGGGTGTTGGATGAACAGGATCCCGTGGTAGTAGAGGTCGTTGCCGCTGGATGAATAGGATCCCGATCGAGGACGCGTGGGGGTGGATGAACAGTAGCCGGTGGAGGGACCCCGTACGTGGAGGGCTGGTTGAACAGGACCCCGTGGAGGGGCTGGTTGAACAGGACCCCGTGGAGGGCTGGTTGAACAGTAGCCGGTGGAGCTGGATGAACTGGACCCCGGGTAGGGCTGGAAGAATAGTAGCTGGTGGAGGCTAGATGAACAGGACCCCGTGGATGAACAGTAGCCGGTGGAGGCCGGTGGAAGTCGACGGTGGATGAACAGTAGCAAGTGGAGGCTGGGGGAAGTCGACGGTGGATGAACAATAGCCCGTGGAGTCCCGTTTTGCGGTACCCCGCACCCCTCCCGATGAACAGGACCCGTTTCGACCCTAGGAGCTCCAACACTAGTCTGTTTCCTCAGTTTTGCGGTACGCCACACCCCCTCCCGGTCAACAGGACCCCGTTTCGACCATACGCGGTGGAACACAAGTCCGTTTCCTCCGTTTTGCGGTACTCCAAACCCTTCTCGATGAACAAGACCCCGTTTCGACCGTACGTGGTCGAACACAATTCCGTTTCCTCCATTCTGCGGTACGCCAAATACTTCCTAATGAACAGGACCCTGTTTCGACCGTACGCGGTCGAACAGAAGGCCCTTTTCCTCCGTTGCGCGGTACGCCATACCTAGTTTCGGCTGTTCCGTCCAAGCCGATTGGCTCCCGATGAACATGACGTATTCCGTTGCCTCCCAATGAACACGACGCATTCCGTTTCCTCCCAATGGACACGACGCAGTTTCTCCGTCCGACCCAGCCGGTTGGCTTCCGATGAACAGGACGCTGTTGCTGCCGTCCTTGGCCTCTCTATGTACACGAGCCCTGGCCGTACGTATGCGTGAGTACGTGTTCGAGACCCCGCCCGTATGTACGTACATGGCCTTATTTTTTTGCATCTGGCTGTACGTACGTGTACACGGTTTTGACTGGACTGCCTGAACTGCTACCGCTCCTTACTCGGCCATGGTTCATCGTGGCAGACAGACTGATCGACCGGTATGTACACAGATAATGCTACGTACGCTTCGTCTGGGTGGGTCCCAGCTGTCAAGGAGGATAAGGACGCACTTCCTTGCGTGTGAAGATATACCTGGTGGGTCCCAGCTGTCAGGGGGAAGAATCATTTTTTTCCCGTAATAAGGACACACTTCTTTGCATGCGAAGATGTAGCTGGTGGGTCCCAGCTGTCAGGGGGAGAAAACATTTTTTTAGTGTAAAAATGATGCAGTTGCATGCATGCGTCCATGGGTGTGGTGCGTCCCCACTGTCAGCCTCTCCATGTATTGTCATCTTCTGATGACTCTCGTTTGTTGACCACGTTGACCACACCTCGCACCAAGCCGGTGGACGACGACGAGGCCCAAGACTGGAATGCCCTGGAGATGGGGAAGACGCGGCAGTGGAGTCGCAGATGAAGAGGAGTGGGAAACAACACACGTCGAGTTTAACGGAACATGAAGATGAAGAGGAGCCGGTTGGACGAATGACATGTTTAACGGAACCTTGTGATGTTACAATAGATGATGAATGAAGATGGACTTGTATTCTCTGGACCGATCACTCAGTTGGAGGCAGAGCTATGGATTCAAAACATGGAGAATCACTTCGAGAGCAATTTAGTTGCAAGGAAGTATGAGGTTCAATACGCTCTTCAGTACTTTACAAAAAGTGTTGCAACCTGGTGGAAAATACATCAGGCCATAAAAGGATGTAATGGAGCAAAAACTTGGGAGGAATTGAGTAAGACTCTGTTGGGATCCCGTCTTATCCGGAAGCATGGTGATAACCCGACGAAGAAACCTTGTGCCTGCAAGATATGCGGAGAAATAGGACACACCAATGAAGAACACAAGGATGGATGCCATCATTGTGAAGGAAATCACCGAGCTGAAGAATGCCCAACTAGGCAGGTTACTTGTTTCTTGTGTGAAGGAACTACGCACTACCCTGCCCAATGTCATATTTACCCCAAGGTACAAGAAATTACCAAGCAGCAGAAGGAAACAATGAAAGAAGCCCTCAGGGAAAGTTTGAAAGAACCTGTGATGAAGGAAGATGTTGACGACCCTAATGGAGAAGACCTAAACAGATTTTACTCCAATGCCTGCTATTCATGTGGGGAAGAAGGACATTTTTCACTGTATTGCATGAAGCAAAGCCAAGAGTATCTGGGAGACTTCCCGACAAAAGAAGTGGAGTTTGATCGACAAGAGATAGAAGAATTGGTCGGAACGAAGAAGTCAAGGAAGAGAAAGAGCATGTGTCCCCAGAACAACCCAATTTCTACAGGAAAGGACCTAAGTCATATCACTTGTTATAGGTGCAAGGATTTAGGTCATTACGCTAGCAAATGCCCAACAAGGAAGCCAGGGAACCCAAGGAACCAAGATAGCCACCAGGAAGCCCCTGGATTTGTCTGAAGTCATTTGTTTACGCTGCAAAGGAGTAGGACATTTTGCCAGAGAATGTTCAGACCCGAGGAAAGCTTGAGCAGAGTAGTTGAGATCTTGATATTGGAATGAAGCATGTAATAATGTGGAATATACTTTTATTTTCATTGAGGATGTTGAGTTGAGTTATGAAATGGAAATTCTAATAGCTCATGAAGCAATAAAAGTTGATGTGGTTGGAATCTCATATGAGATGTTATGACTTCTTGCTGATTGTGAGTGCCTCTCTCACTATGTCACCCAGACTTAAACCTTGAACCCATGGACAAGCTGACCCAAACCTTTCCCAAAAAAAACCACATTTCACCCAAGGAAATACATACAGTATCCTAAGTACCCCTTCTATATTATACCCACAGATGACAACCTTTACGAGTCTTTTCTCAAGGGCCCGGAAACGATCATGACCCTGACTAGTGATCAGGATTACCCGAAGATCCTGAAGGACATGATGAAGCATATTCATCTTGAAGGAGATGTAGTCTACAAAGGTTATCCTTTCATGGAGAATGGAGTTGAACTTTGGTACGTGGAGGTACACCTCCACCGTGTGAAGGGAGTTTGCCCAAAGACTATGGGGCAATACTTTTTCATTTCTCAAGTACCACGAGCAACATTCTTCGACTCTATTCGTGAAGCTGCTATGGAAGCCATACATGAAGTTGGAGAAACACTAGAAGCAAGACTCCGTCACACTCAGGAATACCTGAGGGAAGTGCATGCAGAGATGATGGAGATGAAACTCATGGCCACCATGATGAAGCAAAAGGTCGATGATTTCAAGGATCACGTCGCACAATTCTAGTGGGACTGAAGCATCTTCAAGTAGGGCAAATGAATAAAGATGGAAGTAATGCTTGACCATACCAAACTATGTGGATGGCAACATTTGTAATAAAGTACTTTTGGAACCTGACTTTTGGTGGTTAAGGATGTAATAAAGGATTTGATATGAAGAGAATATGAATTATGGATGAACCAGTACATTTTGTTTTAATGGTAAAACCCTGTGTGAACACTAGACCAGTGGAAAGGAAAATGTATTCCATAGAGTGGAGTTTGGACAAATGAGTTGGAGTTTGGTTTTAGTTATGATGGTTACCCCAAGAATATGAAGTAATGAAGCACTATTGGATTTAAAGGAGATGTAATGTTGGAATATGGAACAATAGTAACTCTAAGGATGAGTTAAAGATATATAAGTATTTAAGTGGGCCATAACCCACAGGACCCAGGATTTAAAAGGAACAAGCACAACCTTGTTGCAGGAAGAATTATGGAAGAAGCCGTGATTTCATCAACGGATGTTCCATAGGAGGTTACGTAAACCCGAGAGTTGTGAAGAAACAATAGAGGTTTTTTTTGGCTTGCAGAACCAATGGATTACCCGAACCCTGTTCGTGGAGAAGAGAAGTTCTGCAATGCTTGTGAGGATGCCAAAGTGTTAGAATACGTGATTCACTATCTGCGTATGTGGTAATGATTCAAGTACGGGATGGATTGGCCCCCATACCGGAGACTTCTATCATGAACTATCATATGTTGATGGAAAATCAGAGAGCCTTAAAACCCTAGAACAGTGTCGACATGACAAATCAAAAGCCTTAGAATGGCAGGACGATGGAAACCATGTACAGGCACCCGTTGCCAATCGTAGGTTATACAGTGAGATTCAACCTAGACCCATTTCCTGTAGGAGGAACCAGTAATTGTTGACCACCATGAGATTTTCGATAGTTGTTTAGCATTGGCGACAGACCCGTCAGCTAAGAAGACCCAGTATCGGAAGGATCATATTTTGATGCAAGGACTCAAGATTTTGAGGAAAAGGTTATGCCCTACCGGAAGAGCCTCAAAGAAAGAGTTACTCCAGGGAGTATGAGAGGACCGACACCGTCAACCCAAAGGGCGAAGTACATGAGTTTTGTTGGAAGCGTAACCATGCTTCTAAGGGTGGTAGCACCCCATACCTTGTGTTGATGAATGGATTTTCAAGGAGACCCCCCAAACCTAACTTTATTTCTAGCCTCTCCGAATCACGAGGACGAGATTCATTTTAAGGGTGGTAGTTTGTAACATCCCAAAATTCTAAATTTTGGAATGTTATATTAAATAAATAATTATGTTTGTTTGTTCGATTATTGTGTGAATGATTGTGTGAAATTGAGTGGAAATTGGAACTTTTTTAAAGTTGAACGAGAGGGAATAAAAGGACTTTCCCAAACTTTCAACGTTGCATTTTTTATTTTTTATTTATCTCCATGAATTAAAATTCATTTCATTACAAAACCCTAGAGTGAAGATAATATGACTTCTTCCATTTAAAGAAATGAAAAGGGATTTGAAAATGATTTGAATTCCATTTGAGAATATTTCAAATCAGAAACTTTATGCCACTCAAGGATTTTCATGAGAGAAGATAATATGACTTCTTCAAAATATATGAACTAGAGTGGGGAGTGATGAGGAGAACTTTTGAATTTCATTTGGTTCCCTTTCGGAAAGTTTTCCATTTTAAGTTTCAAAATCATTTCCATTTATTCAAATAAAATAACGAGAGAAGGAAATATGACTCCTTCAAATATCAGAAATAAAATATGGAAAGGGATT
This sequence comes from Aegilops umbellulata, assembly GCA_032464435.1. Lineage (NCBI taxonomy): Eukaryota > Viridiplantae > Streptophyta > Magnoliopsida > Poales > Poaceae > Aegilops > Aegilops umbellulata. The sequence continues at coordinate 231,280,515 of CP136060.1, forward strand.
ATGAAACTGATAGAAGTTATTCTAAAATTTGAAATCATTTGCATCTCATGATTTATTGCATTTTGGAGTTTTATTTCAAATATTCAAATAATTATCCACTCGAGAAAAAGAAATTAGAGGGGATAAAGATGACTTCCTCAAATCATACAAGAGTTGGAAATTTCATTTTGAATATTAGTTGGAGTTTTTATACTCTATTTGGTATCACTGAATTTGCAAACAGTGCATTAAATGCATTAGGAAAATATTTTCAAATTCTTCTATGCTTGATAAATGTTCACTATGTTACAGATATTCACAGATAATTTTAGAAATTATCATGATATTTTTAGGATTTTGTTTTGGTTTTGGTTTGGCCTCGAAAAGTTTTCTGTAAAAAAAAAACCGCACGCACACCCCTGGACCGTAACCACTTCGGCCGAGGGGCGCACCGACTGGCCCACCGGCGACAGGCCAAGGCAGTGGCCCAGGCCAGCCCGCGTCGAAGACCCCAGCGCCCGCAGGCTTCTCCTGGCTCGCCCGCGCCTCTCTTCCCTCGCTCGCTCTCTCCCACCGCCGCTGCCTGTGGGGCCTGCAACCCTTCGTCCCTAACCTCCTGCTTAACCCGCTGGATAAGAAGGCGCATGCGCTCCCGCAATGACCGACGCCATTGCCCTCGGGATAAGCATCATCCCTGCAACTCCGCAGCCCCTCCTCACGCCTATAAATGCCACCGACACCCCTCGTACGATTATGCCTCTGTGATTCTGCAATCCACGAGACTTGGAGTGGACGTCAAGGAAGCAACGAGGCGGCCACGAGGCAGGAGGGCGCGCCCCCACCCTCGTGGGACCCTCGTAGCTCCACTGACCTACTTCGTTCGCCTATATATACTCTTATACCCTGAAAATATCCAGGGGAGCCATGAAACCACTTTTCCACCGCCGCAACCTTCTGTATCTATGAGATCCTATCTTGGGGCCTTTTTCGGTGATCTGCCGGAGGGGGATTCGATCATGGAGGGCTTCTACATCAACACCATAGCCTCTCCGATGATGTGTGAGTAGTTTACCACAGACCTTCGGGTCCATAGTTATTAGCTAGATGGCTTCTTCTCTCTCTTTGGATCTCAATACAAAGTTCTCCTCGATTCTCTTGGAGATATATTTGATGTAATTCATTTTGCGGTGTGTTTGTCGAGATCCGATGAATTGTGGGTTTATGATCAAGATTATCTATGAACAATATTTGATTCTTCTCTGAATTCTTATATGCATGATTTAATATCTTTGCAAGTCTCTTCGAATTATCAGTTTAGTTTGGCCTACTAGATTGATCTTTCTTGCAACGGGAGAAGTGCTTAGCTTTGGTTCAATCTTGCGGTGCTCGATCCCAGTGACAGAAAGGGAAACGACACGTATTGTATAGTTGCCATCGAGGATAAAAAGATGGAGTTTATATCATATTTCTTGAGTTTATCCCTCTGCATCATGTCATCTTGCCTAATGCGTTACTCTGTTCTTATGAACTTAATACTCTAGATGCATGCTGGATAGCGGTCGATGTGTGGAGTAATAGTAGTAGATGTAGAATCATTTCGGTCTATTTGACACGGACGTGATGCCTATGTTCATGATCATGCCTAGATATTCTCATAACTATGCGCTTTTCTATCAATTGCTCGACAGTAATTTGTTCACCCACCGTAATATATGCTATCTTGAGAGAAGCCACTAGTGAAACCTATGGCCCCCGGGTCTACTTTACATCATATAAGTTTCCGATCTACAATTCTAGTTTACTATCTATTTTATTTTGCAATCTTTACTTTTCCAATCTATACAACAAAAATACCAAAAATATTTATCTTATATTATCAGATCTCACTTTTGCAAGTGGCCGTGAAGGGATTGACAACCTCTTTATTTCGTTGGTTGCAAGGTTCTTGATTGTTTGTGTAGGACTAGGCGATTTGTGTGTAGTCTCCTACTGGATTGATACCTTGGTTCTCAAAACTAAGGGAAATACTTACGCTACTTTGTTGCATCACCCTTTCCTCTTCAAGGGAAAACCAACACATGCTCAAGAGGTAGCAAGAATTATATTTGGCGCCATTGCTGGGGAGATCTATGCTCAAGTCAAGACATATCGAGTACCCATCACAAACTCTTCTCCCTCGCATTACATTATTTGCCATTTGCCTCTCGTTTTCCTCTCCCCCACTTCACCCTTGCCGTTTTATTTGCCCTTTTCCGTTCGTATCTTCCTGCTTGCTTCTTGTGTGTTCGTGTGTTAGACCGTTTGTTTTGCTGTTATGGCCAGTCCTTCTATCATTGTTAGTACTCCCGATCATGAAGTTCTTAATTTTAAACAAAGGGAGGGAGAAAATCTAAAAGATGCTTGGTATAGAATTTGCAATAATCATAATAGATCCACTAGGAAGCAATCTACTTCCATTCTTCTTCGCAATTTTTATGTAGGCATCACTCCTTGGAACAAATATATTCTTGACACCATTACCGGAGGGAATTTCTTGGGTGGCCATTCTTTTGATTCTTATAATGCTATGATAGATTTCTTTGGCCCACCACCTCTTTTGGTTAATGAAACTATTTTAACTTTGGAACATGTGATGCAAAGGCTTGAAATTATCGAAAATAAAGTTGCCACTGTAGAGTTGATCAAGAATTTGGATAAAAAGATCCACAACCAAATTACCCAATTTGGATCTAAGGTAGGAGTTACTCTGAATTTTTTTCGAGAAAAAGAACCCATAGTTAATGAAAAGATAGATCAAGATTCCATTATAATTGATAAACTTGAGGATATTATTACCAATTTAGGGTCTGCCTTTTCTGCCATAAGAAACAATTCAAACCCTCCTACTACCAAAGTTGCCAAATTCCTGTATGTTACTAAAAATAAGGGTGAATCTTCTAGTAAGGAAAATGCGGATCTCAAATCAATAAGTGTTCGCCCCAACTTTTTTGCTATCATTAAGGAACCTTTTGCTACAAATGAATTTCTTGATTTCTTGCCTAGGAGTTTGATCATTAATAAAAAGAAGGAAACTCCTAAGGGCTATAAGTGTTCAATTGAAGAATTGCATACCAAAGATGATAATACCTAGATCTATTCTTGATTTTATGCCTAGCTTGGGGCGTTAAACGATAGCGCTTGTTGGGAGGCAACCCAATTTTATTTTTGTTCCTTGCTTTTTGTTCCTGTTTAGTACTCCCTCCGTTCCTTTATATAAGGTGTATTTATTTTTTGATAAAATTTCACAATGTAAGGTGCATTTGTTTTAATTTCTCGTAATTCCAATCTTGGCCCTCCAGAAAAAGGAAAGTATCTCTCACCTGATTGCATGTATCTATACGTAGAGAAAGAAAAGGAAACTATCTCTCTCCCGATTGTGTGTATCTCTTCCTTTCCTAGCCTAAATGATTTACTTGCTGCTAATCTACACATTAGAGAAGGGTAATTTTGTCCTATCTAGTGCATAATTATGTGCCTTGGTCACCGTGATGAAAATAATACACCTTAGATAAAGGAATGGAGGTAGTAATAAATAATTAATCTAGCCTCTGTTTGGATGTGTTTTTATGTTTTAATTAGTGTTTGTGCCAAGTAGAACCAATAGGATCTTCTTGGGTGATAGTTGTTTGATCTTGCTGAAAAAGACAGAAACTTTGTGCTCACGAAAATATTATTAAAATTCACCAGGATGTGATAAATTACCAATTATTTTTGCAGTAGATCAATATAAAAATTATCCAGGTTGTCCAAGGTTTTCAGAATTTTTGGAGTTCCAGAAGTATTCAAACAAATCAGATTGCAGCAGACTGTTCTGTTTTTGACAGATTCTGTTTTTGTGTGTTGTTTGCTTATTTTGATGAATCTATGGCTAGTATCGGGGGGTATGAACCATAGAGAAGTTGGAATACAGTAGGTTTAACACCAATATAAATAAAGAATGAGTTCATTACAGTACCTTAAAGTGGTGGTCTATTTTCTTGCACTAACGGAGCTCATGAGATTTTATTTTTAAGTTTTGTGTTGTGAAGTTTTCAAATTTTTGGGTAAAGATATGATGGATTTCTTAATAAGGATTGGCAAGAGCCTAAGCTTGGGGATTCCCAAGGAACCCCAAGGTAAAATTCTAGGACAACAAAATGCCTAAGCTTGGCGATGCCCCGGAAGGCATCCCCTCTTTCGTCTTCGTCTATCAGTAACTTTCCTTGAGGCTATATTTTTATTTACCACATGATATGTGTTTTGCTTGGATCGTCTTGTATGATTTGAGTCTTTGCTTTTTAGTTTACCACAATCATCCTTGGTTTACAAACCTTTTGGAGGGAATTTATTAGAATACTCTATGTGCTTCAGTTTTATCTTTTGAGCTAGATAATTTTGCTCTAGTGCTTCACTTATATCTTTTTAGAGCATGGCGGTGGTTTTATTTTATAGAAATTATTGATCTCTCATGCTTCACTTATATTATTTTGAGAGCCTTTTAGAATAGCATGGTAATTTGCTTTGGCTATGAAATTAGTCCTAATATGATAGGCATCCAAGGTGGGTGAGGGAGTACTGGATTAGGGGGTGTTCGGACAGCCGGACTATACCTTCGCCGGACTCCTGGACTATGAAGATACAAGATTGAAGACTTCGTCCCGTGTCCGGATGGGACTTTCCTTGGCGATGCGGATATTCAAGATCTCCTACCATTGTAACCGACTCTGTGTAACCCTAACCCTATCAGGTGTCTATATAAACCGGAGGGTTGTAGTCCGTAGGACATCAACTCCATACACAACAATCATACCATAGGCTAGCTTCTAGGGTTTAGCCTCCTTGATCTCGTGGTAGATCTACTCTTGTACTACCCATATCATCAATATTAATCAAGCAGGAGTAGGGTATTACCTCCATCGAGAGGGCCCGAACCTGGGTAAAAACATCGTGTCCCTTGTCTCCTGTTACCATCCGGCCTTGACGCACACTTCGGGACCCCCTACCCGAGATCCGCCGGTTTTGACACCGACATTGGTGCTTTCATTGAGAGTTCCTCTGTGTCGTCGCCTTTAGGCCCGATGGCTCCCTTGATCATCAACAACGATGAGGTCCAGGGTGAGACTTTTCTCCCCGGACAGATCTTCGTCTTTGGCGGCTTCGCACTACGGGCTAATTCGCTTGGCCACCTGGAGCAGATCGAAAACTACGCCCCTGGCCATCAAGTCAGGTTTGGAAGCTTAAACTACACGGCTGACATCCGCGGAGACTTGATCTTCGACGGGTTCGAGCCACGGTCAAGCGCGCCGCACTATCTCGAGGGGCATGATCTAGCTCTGCCTCCGAACAGTGTCCTGGAGGCCGCACACACACCGGTCCCGACCCTTAACTCGGAGCCTATTGCGCCGATCGAGGATGAGCGGTTCGTCGTCACCTCGGGGGCTGCGATCTCAAAGGCGATCAAGCCGAACGCCAGCCCCGCACTCTGCATGACCCATGACTCCGAGGATCCGGACTCCTCCCCGGACTCTGAACCCCCCGCGCCCCTGCCAATCGAATCAGATTGGGCGCCGATAATGGAGTTCACCGCCGCGGACATCTTTCAGCACTCACCTTTTGGCGACATCCTGAATTCTCTCAAGTCTCTCTGTTTATCAGGAGAGCCCTGGCCGGACTACGGTCTGCGAGGATGGGATACGGGCGATAAAGATATTCAAAGCCCACTCACCACCCACTTTGTAGCCACTGTCGACGATCTAACCGACATGCTTGACTTCGGCTCCGAAGACATCGACGGTATGGACGACGATGTAGGAGACGAACAGGAACCAGCACCTGTAGGGCGCTGGAAGGCCACCTCATCATATGACATATATATGGTGGATACTCCAAAAGATGGAGAGGGCGATGCAACAGCGGGGGATGACACCTCCAAGAAGCAGCCAAAGCACCGGCGTCAGCGGCGCCGCTCTAAATCCCGCCAAAGTAAAAACGGTGATTCCGGCACGGGAGACAATGCTACCCCGGATAGCGCCGAAGAACACCCCCTCCAGCAAGATTCGGCACAGGAAGATGGAGAAGCCAACCCTCACGAGAGAGCAGCAGACCGGGAGGTTGAGGATGACAACTATATACCTCCCTCCAAAGACGAGGCAAGCCTCGATGACGACGAATTCATCATACCATAAGACCCCGCCAAACAAGAGCGTTTCAAACGCAGGCTTTTAGCCACGACAAGTAGCCTCAAGAAAAAGCAGCAACAGCTTAGAGCTGACCAAGATTTGCTAGCGGATAGATGGACTGAAGTCCTTGCGGCCGAAGAGTATGAACACGAACGCCCCTCCAAAATTTACCCAAAGCGCAGGCCGCTACCCCGATCAGAGGAGGAAGCACCTACATCACCAGCGCACGACATGGCAGACCGGCCACCTCGCGGTCGCGACAGAGAGGCCTTTCGGCCCTCCACCCAAGCCATGCCCCGACGCCGCTCAATTAAGGCACGGGAAAATGCGCCAGATCTGCGAGACATACTGGAGGATAAGGCAAGACAAACAAGATCGATCTACGGATCGCGCAGGCGCCCTACGGCATGTGACAATGACCTTCACTCCGGATACAACAAATCCGGCCGGGCCGAACACAACAAACATAGCTCTTCCGATCTGCGTCGTGATATAGCCCAGTACAGGGGCGCCACACACCCACTATGCTTCACGGATGAAGTAATGGATCATAAAATCCCAGAGGGTTTCAAACCCGTTAACATCGAATCATACGATGGCACAACAGATCCGGCGGTATGGATCGAGGATTATCTCCTTCACATCCACATGGCACGCGGTGATGATCTACACACCATCAAATACCTCCCGCTCAAACTTAAAGGACCGGCCCGGCATTGGCTTAACAGCTTGCCAGCAGACTCAATCGGTTCTTGGGAGGACCTGGAAGCCGCATTCCTCGACAACTTCCAGGGCACTTACGTGCGACCACCGGATGCCGACGACTTAAGCCACATATTTCAGCAGCCAGAGGAATCGGCCAGGCAATTCTGGACACGGTTCCTAACAAAGAAAAACCAGATAGTCGACTGTCCGGACGCAGAGGCCCTAGCAGCCTTCAAGCATAACATCCGCGACGAGTGGCTTGCCCGGCACCTGGGACAGGAAAAGCCGAAATCTATGGCAGCCCTCACGACACTCATGACCCGCTTTTGCGCGGGAGAAGATAGCTGGCTAGCTCGCAGTAACAACTTAGCAAAGAACCCTGGTAATTCAGATACCAAGGACAAAAGTGGCAGGACACGTCGAAATAAGCAAAAACGCCGCGTTAGCAGCGACAACAATGAAGATACGGCAATTAATGCCGGATTCAGAGGCTATAGATCCGGTCAGCGGAAAAATCCATTCAAAAAGAATAGTCAGGGCCCGTCCAGTTTGGACCGAATACTCGACCGCTTGTGCCAGATCCATGGCACCCCCGAAAGGCCAGCCAATCACACCAACAGGGATTGTTGGGTGTTCAAGCAGGCAGGCAAGTTAAGAGCCGAAAACAAAGACAAGGGGCTGCATAGCGATGACGAGGAGGAGCCCAGGCCGCCGAACAACAATGGACAGAAGGGCTTTCCCCCACAAGTGCGGACGGTGAACATGATATACACAACCCACATTCCCAAGAGGGAGCGGAACCATGCGCTACGGGACGTATACGCGATGGAGCCAGTCGCCCCAAAGTTCAACCCATGGTCCTCCTGCCCGATCACTTTTGATCGAAGGGACCATCCCACTAGCATCCGTTATGGCGGCTTCGCCGCATTGGTTCTCGACCCAATCATCGACGGATTTCATCTCACAAGGGTCCTCATGGACGGCGGCAGTAGCCTGAACCTGCTTTACCAGGATACAGTGCGGAAAATGGGCATAGATCCCTCAAGGATTAAGCCCACAAAAACGACCTTTAAAGGCGTTATACCAGGTGTAGAAGCCAACTGTACAGGCTCAGTAACACTTGACGTGGTCTTCGGATCCCCGGACAATTTCTGAAGCGAAGAGTTAATCTTCGATATAGTCCCGTTTCGCAGTGGCTATCACGCCCTGCTCGGACGAACCGCATCCGCAAAGTTTAATGCGGTGCTGCACTACACATATCACGGTCAACGGAAACACCGAACGCTCCCTCCGTACGGAGGAGCACACGGCGGCTCTCGGAGCGGAAGTACAAAGCAGCCTTCTTAGGCAATTCTCCAGTCCGGCCGTTAAAAAGCCAGACACTGCAAAGCGCGCCCGGAGTAACCTACAACAAGACCGCCTGGCACGTTATGAGCAGGCGTAGCAATGCGGCCCCAACCCCAGCCCTCGCGACGTAGCGAAACCAGTGGCTCGCGTACATAACTACGCCCTGGAAATACCATGGGCACAGGGGAAGGGGCACAATAACGGCACGCCCAAAATACGGCTTAAAACGTACTAGGGGCTGCCGGATTCTTTTCTAATTTTTTCTTACTTTCAGGACTCCATACTTCGGACGACCTGTTCGGCAATTCGACTGCCGCACAAACGATGCAAGATCCAGGGAGGCAGACAAGCCATGCCGCATTATGGAACTCCCAGGTGGTCTCTGTTACGAGCAGTATACCTGTTTTAAATACAATTCCGCGGCCTGCCCCTGGTCAGGACATGTTAAATAGTCCAATATCTTTTTGCTTATCGCACTACTTGTATCGTTCGGCTTTGATAAATAGCCTCTCTATAAACAATGCATAGCTTTTTGCCTATTTTTTGCATTATCCTCTTTTCACATATATGTTTATTAAAAGACATGATTGCACCCGTACACCATGGTACGACAAACACGCCAGGGGCTTCAGTACCCCTCATTATGGTGTGAGAGGTCCGTACACTTTCACAAGTGTGGCACCCCGAACTTATAGGACTATATGCATCGGCTCCGAATCATGATTTGGGTCAATAGTTGGGTTTGCCCGACTCCTATGTTTTGGTGCCTTACGTTCCGCTATATCGGCTAAGGTAGCACTAGGAGAACCACTGCAATTGTGCCCCGGTTCAGCTGGGTTAAGCACCTCAGTGGAGAAAGCTAAAACTGACTGTCATGATGAGGCGAGAGACCGGTCGCTGTTCGAGAGGTTTTTCGAGTCCCTAAAGACTTATGCCGCTTCGAGCGAGGAGCCGGCTTTGTCCGGCCAAGGCATGGATAGCGCCCCGAACTCGGTCTTCCGAACTAGGGGCTTCGCGGAAATTTAAAATTATAGAGTTCTATTGCTAAGTGAGAGTGTTCAAGCATTATAGTCCGATTGCCTGGTTCGTTGTGCTGAGCGCCTCCCTCGAAGGACCCAACTATGGGAAAAAGAGTGCTCAGGTTTATCCCGAACACCCCAGCACTAGTGGCATGGGGGCAGAAGCCGACGACTGGCCATCTCTCAATTTTTTGATAAACGGTCGCATAGAAAGTAATATTTTAAATTCAATAAGCATTGCTTAGCGCATATGAACAAGTTTTCAGCGCACAGGATAAACACGAGCGAGTTCATCCAAAAATTACATCCTTGGTACATTCATCCGCCACAAGGCGGGCACCTGCAAGAACATCCTTGTAGTAGTTCTCGGGCTTGCGATGCTCCTTCCCCGGCGGCGGCCCGTCCTTCACAAGCTTCTCACCATCCAGCTTACCACAGTGCACCTTGGCACGGGCAAGGGCCCGACGGGCACCTTCGATGCAGACGGAGCGCTTGATGACCTCGAGCCTCGGACAGGCCTCCACCAGCCGCCGCACCAGCCCGAAATAGCTCCCAGGCAGGGCCTCTCCGGGCCACAGCCGAACTACGAAGCCCTTCATGGCCTGTTCAGCCGCCTTGTGGAGCTCGACCAGCTGTTTCAGCTGGTCGCTCAAGGGCACAGGGTGTCCGGCCTCAGAATACTGTGACCAGAACACCTTCTCCGTCGAGCTGCCCTCTTCAGCTCGGTAGAATGCGGCGGCATCGGATATGCTGCGGGGAAGATATGCGAATGCCCCTGGAGAGCTCCGGATTCGGGTAAGTAACAAGTAGTTTACTTTTATATTTCTGCTTTGCATAAAGAATGCCTTACCTGCTGCTATGTTCCTCATCTCCTCCAACTCTTGGAGGGCCTTTTGGGCTTCGGCCTTGGCAGACATGGCAGTCTCAAGGGCCGCTGCGAGCTCGGATGCTTGCGCCTTTGACTCAAGCTCCAAACTCTCATGTTTTTTCATGAGAGCCTGAAGCTCTTGCTGCACCTCGCCGACATGAGCCCCAAGTCTCTCTCGCTCGGTGCGCTCCGCGGCCGTTTTCTTTTCGACCTCAGACAACGCCTGCTTGAGGGTCGCCACCTCAGTCGTGGCCCCTATAATAAGCAGTACAATCCTATTATTTTTTGCAATCACGCCTTTTTATAGGCACTTTTTCTGTAAGGTATTTCTTACCTTCTTTCTCCTCGAGCTGCCGCTTGGCAAGGCCGAGCTCTTGCTCGGTCCTCCCGAGGTCCTGTTTCAGGACACCCACCTCCGCAATCAGTGCGGCGGTGGATAGCAGCGAAGCCTGCATACGCATATTGACTCTTTATTGTTAGACTCCTGTGAATATTAATAGATCCTCTATTCGGCTTTTCTTTCCAAACGCCAAATAGAGCATCAGGGGCTACTGTCTATGCAGTAATATTCTTACATATTTTTACTTACCTCGAAGCCTGTTAGAAGCCTAGCGCAAGCTTCAGTCGGTCCGCTCTTGGCAGACTGAACCTGCTGGATCAGCGTACTCATAATAGTACGATGCCCCTCGTCGATGGAGGCGCCGTCAAGCACCTCCAGCAAATTGTCCGGCCCCTCTGGTTGGACGGAGGCCGCCGGCTCGGAAGGCTTGCTCCTCTTGGAAGGAGTTCGCCTACCGTGGCCCGGAAATTTGGAAGATTCCGGCGCGGTGTCCGGCACAAAGCCGGACTTGGAGCCCTGGGGGGCCTTATCCCCTTCACTCCTGGAGTCCGGGAGGTTGCCTTGCGGCTCCTCCGGGACCACCTCCTCCTGCCCCGAAGCTTGTCGCGACGCCACTTCGGCGTCGTCTGCAGTGCTGGGGGAGACAGCGGGCGGAACTGAGTTCACGTCTGATGAGTCCAGGGAGCCGCCCGACGATTCGTTGAATTCGGCCCGGGGCGGGATGCATAATTACGTTCGACATTAAGAAAAGTTGTGCAACAAAGGAACATCATGAGTTACTCTGATATCCGAACTTACGATTTCGCCGGACGCTTGGCCCTGTTTGGCCACTCCTCTTCGCCCTCTTCGGCGTCGGCGGAGTAGTCCGGAGGAGGGGTCTTCCTTTTCCTAGACCCCTCGGCCTCCCCCGTTGGGGCGACCTTCCTCTTCTCTCCTCCCTTCGCTAGGGGGGGGAGAGTTTTCTTCTTCCTCCTCCTCGTTTTCACAGGAAGAGGGCGTCTCGGACTCGTCGGATGACGAGTCCGACACCACCACGTTACGGGCACTCTTTCGAGTCCCCGTGGTCTTCTTCTTCTTGGCCTTCTTCTCTGACACCACATAAGGTGCCGGAACCAGCAGCTTCACTAGGAGAGCAGGGGCTGGGTCTTCGGGCAAGGGAGCCGGACAGTTAATTGGTCCGGATATCGCCTGCCAAGCCTGTCAAAGGTAAGGGAGTTTAGATCCCGCATAGAGTCAAACTATGAAAGGAAAAAAGAGCTTAATATCCTGTAAAAGGTGAAGATAGCTTACCTCGCTAGCATGACGCTGTGAGCTGTATCTGTGGTCCTCGGAAGCGGATGTTGGAGCCTCGGCGCCTTTGATTAGCACCTTCCAGACGTCTTCATACGTCGTGTCGAAGAGCCTGTTAAGGGTTCGGTGCTGCGCCGGGACGAACTCCCACAGATTAAAGTCCCGTTGTTGACACGGGAGGATTAGACGAACGAGCATGACCTAGACTACATTGACAGGCCTGATTGGCTTGTTTACCAGGGACTGGATGCATGTTTTCAGTCCGGTCACCTCTTCTTTGTTACCCCACGACAGGCCCGTCTCTTTCCAGGACATAAGCCGCGTGGGGGGGCCGGATCGAAACTCGGGGGCTGCGACCCATTCCGGATCGCGTGGCTCGGTGATGTAAAACCACCCGGCTTGCCACCCCTTTAGGGTCTCCACGAAGGAGCCCTCGAACCATAGGACGTTGGCCATCTTGCCCGCCATGGCGCCTCCGCACTCCGCCTGGCTGCCACGCACCACCTTGGGCTTGACGTTGAAGGTCTTGAGACAGAGGCCGAAATGGGGGCGGACGCGGAGGAAAGCCTCACACACGACGATAAACGCCGAGATGTTGAGGATGAAGTTCGGGGCCAGATCGTGGAAATCCAGGCCGTAGTAGAACATGAGTCCCCAGACAAATGGGTGGAGTGGAAAACCCAGTCCGCGGAGGAAGTGGGGAAGGAACACTACCCTCTCATGGGGCCTTGGGGTGGGGAGAAGCTGCCCCGTCTCGGGAAGCCGGTGCGTGATGTCCTTGGACAGGTATCCGGCCTTCCTTAGCTTTTTCACTTGGCCCTCCGTGACGGAGGATACCATCCACTTGCCTCCCGCTCCGGACATTGCTGGAGAAGGTTGAGGTGGGGAGTGCGGGCTTGGGCGCTGAAGATCGAGTGCGTAGGAGATGGATAGGCAAAGGAGGAAGAAGGAATAGGTAAAAAGGTGGATCCTTATCCCCTTATATGGGCGGATGCGGTTGTGCGTCCCCACCAGCCTAGTAAAACTCGCTTGCCTCCCAAGCGCCGTGATAAATGGCGCGGTTGGGTTACCCACGTCCATATTGATGAGAATCCCGTAAAAGGGGGTACACGATCTCTGCTTTGACAAGACGTGCCAAGGAAACCGCCTCGCAAAACGTGCTGAGGTGGAAAATTAAAAACGATTCGAGTAAAGGACTTGGCCGTAGTGTGATGACGCACTGCGGAATACGTCAGCAGATTTGATTTGTGTTAATATTATTCTCTCTATGGCAATATGTGGAAATTTATTTTGCAGAGCCAGACACTATTCTTGGTGTTTACAATCTTCTATGAAGGACTTGGAGGAGGAACCCGCCTTGCAATGCCGAAGACAATCTGCGCGCCGGACTCGTCGTCATTGAAGCCTGGTTCAGGGGCTACTGAGGGAGTCCTGGATTAGGGGGTGTTCGGGTAGCCGGACTATACCTTCGCCGGACTCCTGGACTATGAACATACAAGATTGAAGACTTCGTCCTGTGTGCGGATGGGACTTTCCTTGGCGTGGAAGGAAAGCTTGGCGATGCGGATATTCAAGATCTCCTACCATTCTAACCGACTCTGTGTAACCCTAACCCTATCCGGTGTCTATATAAACCAGAGGGTTTTAGTCTGTAGGACATCAACTCCATACACAACAATCATACCATAGGCTAGCTTCTAGGGTTTAGCCTCCTGGATCTCGTGGTAGATCTACTCTTGTACTACCCATATCATTAATATTAATCAAGCAGGAGTAGGGTATTACCTCCATCGAGAGGGCCCGAACCTGGGTAAAAACATCGTGTTCCTTGTCTCCTGTTACCATCCGGCCTTGACGCGTAGTTCGGGACCCCCTACCCGAGATCCGCCGGTTTTGACACCGACAATGGGTATAATAAAAACTTTCATATAGAGTGCATTGAATACTACGAGAAGTTAGATACTTGATGATTGTTTTGAGATATGAAGATGGTAATATTAGAGCCATGATAGTTGAGTAATTGTGAATTTGAGAAATACTTGTGTTGGAGTTTGCAAGTCTCGTAGCATGCACGTATGGTAATCGTTGTGTAACAAATTTGAAGCATGAGGTGTTTCTTTGATTGGCCTGCTTATGAGTGGCGGTCGGGGACGAGCGATGGTCTTTTCGTAACAATCTATCCCCCTAGGAGCATGCGTGTAGTGCTTGGTTTTGATGAATTGTAGATTTTTGCAATAAGTATGTGAGTTCTTTATGACTAATGTTGAGTCCATGGATTATACACACTCTCACCTTTCCATCATTGCTAGCCTCTTCGGTACCGTGCATTGCCCTTTCTCACCTTGAGAGTTGGTGCAAACTTCGCCGGTGCATCCAAACACCGAGATATGATACGCTCTATCACACATAAACCTCCTTATATCTTACTTAGAACAGCCACCATACCTACCTATTAGGGCATTTCCATAGCCATTCCGAGATATATTGCCATGCAACTTTCCACCGTTCCGTTTATTATGACACGCTTCATCATTGTCAAGGCCACCATGCATAATTTCATACATGTCACTCTTGTTTCATTGCCCATCCCGGTACACCGCCGGAGGCATTCATATGGAGTCATACTTTGTTCTAGTATCGAGTTCTAATCTTTGAGTTGTAAATAAATAGAAGTGTGATGATCATCAATATTAGAGCATTGTCCCGAAAAAAAGAAAAAACAAAGAGAAAGGCCAAAAAAAGAAAGGCCAAAAGAAAGAGAAAGGCCAAATAAAAAGAAAGGCCCAGAAGGGACAATGCCACTATCCTTTTTCCACACTTGTGCTTCGAAGTAGCACCATGATCTTCATGATAGAGAGTCTCTTATATTGTCACTTTCATATACTAGTGGGATTTTTTCATTATAGAACATGGCTTGTATATTCCAACAATGGGCTTCCTCAAATGCCCTAGGTCTTCGTGAGCAAGCAAGTTGGATGCACACCCACTAGGTTACTTTTGTTGAGCTTTCATACGTATAGCTCTAGTGCATCCGTTGCATGGCAATCCCTACTCCTGGCATTGACATCTATTGATGGGCATCTCCATAGCCTGTTGATTAACCGCGTCAATGTGAGACTTTCTCGTTTTTTGTCTTCTCTACACAACCCCCATCATTATATTGTATTCCACCCATAGTGCTATGTCCATGACTCGCGCTCATGTATTGCGTGAAAGTTTAAAAAGCTTGAAAATACTAATTATGAAACAATTGCTTGGCTTGTCATCAGGGTTGTGCATGATGAAAGCATTTTGTGTGACGAAAACGAAGCATAGCCAAACTATATGATTTTGTAGGGATGAACTTTCTTTGGCCATGTTATTTTGGGAAGACATAATTTCTTAGTTAGTATGCTTGAAGTATTATTATTTTTATGTCAATATTAAACTTTTGTCTTGAATCTTTCAGATCTGAACATTCATGCCACAATAAAGAAAATTACATTGATAATTATGTTAGGTACCATTCCACATCAAAAATACTATTTTTATCATTTAGCTACTCGAGGACGAGGAGGAATTAAGCTTGGGGATGCTTGATACGTCTCCAACGTATCTATAATTTTTGATTGTTCCATGCTATTATATTATCTGTTTTGGATGTTTAATGGGCTTTAATATGCTCTTTTATATTATTTTTCGGACTAACCTGTTAACCGAAGGCCCAGTGCAAATTGCTGCTTTTTTTGCCTATTTCAGTGTTTCTCAGAAAAGGAATATCAAACGGAGTCCAAATGGAAGGAAACCTTCGAGAAGATCTTTCTTGGAACGAACGCAATCCACGAGACTTGGAGTGGACGTCAAGGAAGCAACGAGGCAGCCACGAGGCAGGAGGGCACGCCCCCACCCTCGTGGGCCCCTCGTAGCTCCACTGACCTACTTCGTTCGCCTATATATACTCTTATACCCTGAAAATATCCAGGGGAGCCACGAAACCACTTTTCCACCGCCGCAACCTTCTGTATCTATGAGATCCTATCTTGGGGCCTTTTCCGGTGATCTGCCGGAGGGGGACTCGATCACGGAGGGCTTCTACATCAACACCATAGCCTCTCCGATGATGTGTGAGTAGCTTACCACAGACCTTCGGGTCCATAGTTATTAGCTAGATGGCTTCTTCTCTCTCTTTGGATCTCAATACAAAGTTCTCCTCGATTCTCTTGGAGATATATTTGATGTAATTCTTTTTGCGGTGTGTTTGTCGAGATCCGATGAATTGTGGGTTTATGATCAAGATTATCTATGAACAATATTTGATTCTTCTCTGAATTCTTATATGCATGATTTAATATCTTTGTAAGTCTCTTCGAATTATCAGTTTAGTTTGGCCTACTAGATTGATCTTTCTTGCAACGGGAGAAGTGCTTAGCTTTGGTTCAATCTTGCGGTGCTCGATCCCAGTGACAGAAAGGGAAACGACACGTATTGTATAGTTGCCATCGAGGATAAAAAGATGGAGTTTATATCATATTTCTTGAGTTTATCCCTCTGCATCATGTCATCTTGCCTAATGCGTTACTCTGTTCTTATGAACTTAATACTCTAGATGCATGCTGGATAGCGGTCGATGTGTGGAGTAATAGTAGTAGATGCAGAATCGTTTCGGTCGACTTGACACGGACGTGATGCCTATGTTCATGATCATGCCTAGATATTCTCATAACCATGCGCTTTTCTATCAATTGCTCGGCAGTAATTTGTTCACCCACCATAATATATGCTATCTTGAGAGAATCCACTAGTGAAACCTATGGCCCCCAGGTCTAGTTTACATCATATAAGTTTCTGATCTACAATTCTAGTTTACTATCTATTTTATTTTGCAATCTTTACTTTTCCAATCTATACAACAAAAACACCAAAAATATTTATCTTATATTATCAGATCTCACTTTTGCAAGTGGCCGTGAAGGGATTGACAACCCCTTTATCATGTTGGTTGCAAGGTTCTTGATTGTTTGTGCAGGTACTAGGCGATTTGCGTGTAGTTTCCTACTGGATTGATACCTTGGTTCTCAAAATCTGAGGGAAATACTTACACTACTTTGCTGCATCACCCTTTCCTCTTCAAGGAAAAACTATCTGTCGGTGTACTAAAGTAGGGGTACCTTAGTATCCCGAACTTGTGCACGGGCAGTCGTAGCACCCCGCGGCAAGGCTTGTCAGGCGATCGCCAAGACTCTCCGTGGCCCCTTTTTGGGCCATCCAAGAACAAAGTATCTGAGCCAAGGCCCCGGCAGGAGGAGCCTGCCGGGAAGGCCACCCGAAGAGAGCCAGGCCCCGGCAAGAGGAGCTTGCCGGGACGACCGCTCGAAGCACAAGACCCCGGCAGGAGGAGCTTGCCGGGAAGGCCAACCACGGCACGACAAGGACCTTGCCACGGCGCGTCCCGCGCTCCGGCAAGGCCCGGTGAGCGACAAGCTCCCGGGCGTGACAAGACATCCACCGCGGCAAGGCGTTTGCCGCGGCAAGTTACCACGCCGTGCCTGCGCTCCAGCTCACCCACCAACGTGTCGCTCTGGGGGCATTACAGGCGCATGTGGCGGGAGGTTGTGCAGCCAGGGGCATGCGGTGGCGAAGCGAAGCTGACAGAGTAGCCATCGTGGCGAACGGTGGCGGTCCTGACGGTCCACTTCCCTGCACCGTCTGGGCGACGCGGACGGGCATTTAATGCCCTTGTCCCCCGCCGTCAGAGTTAGGTATGATAGCACTGTACCGCCACTGTGCAGGCAGCTGTACCCACTACAGCATTCTCCCATTTTTGCCCCCACCTGCGCTGCCACCTGTGGGTAACCCCTTGAGCATATAAAAGGAGGCCCCATGCGCACGTAGGAGGAAGAGGACACCCATCGCCACGCTCAGTCTCGCCAGCGGCTCGTGTGTACTGTAGCACCACGCGCTCCCGAGCAAGAACACAATACAATCCACAAAGCAGCAGTAGGGTTTTACGCATCCTTGCGGCCCGAAGCTGGGTAAAATCCCCCGTGTGCCTCGCCTCGATCTGCTCTTCGTGCGACCTCCGCCCCCCGCCGAACTAAGAAAGGGGCTCGGTCCCCATAGGTGTTCGAGGAAGCCGATTCCCCCCGACATCTTTGGCGCGCCAGGTAGGGGGCGTCGAAGTTGTGCGAAGCTGATCCGGCGTCTGCACCAGCTAGATTTCCATCATCTTCGTCGACATGCCACCGAAGAAGAAGGCTCCGGAGGTGGCCGGTCCATCCGAGTCGAACCCGCCGCCCTTGGAGCAAACGGGCGGTGGGGACGGCACTGGCGGCGGGACGGGCGTCGTCGAGCCAGCTCATGGCGCCACGGCGTCCGAACATGCACCGCGCCCCTCTCAGGAGGCACGGGACCAGCAGCGTCTTGGCGCCCACGGTACCATACGCTCGCTGGACCCAAATCGAGCCGGCGGATCCCAGGTCGCTCAAGGCCAGCACTCACACCAACGTGCTGGCGCGAGCATGGCGCGACTGCCTGGTCCGGGTGTTGCTCCTTCTAACGTAGTTAGAAGTTCGAGCACATCCCGCTCCAAGCGCCGTTCGCCACCACTGCCCACCACTCCAGCAGAAGCTCTGGCGCGAGCTCAACTGCTCCTAGACTACCCTCCAGCGGCGGACAAGCTCGACGACTGGAGGGCCACGATACAGAGCCTCATCGGTTTCGCCAACGGCGACACCCCGCGGCAGCACAGCGCATCGCAGCTGCGGCGGGACGGCCAGGCAAGAACCGATGGCGCCCGGAACGGCGGGGGTGCGACCACCGTGCACTCCCCGCCCCAGAGGCCAAGGTCGCCGACTCGCTGGAATCATCACGACAACGACTCCACCACGTCGTCGAATCCGCGAACTCGTCGCGATCAACGCCAAGTTCTTCACGAGCGAGAGCAAGAGGACGCTCATACTCGGATCGAGCGTCGGAGAGAAGCGCGGCGTCAATCAGACCACCGCGCAGGGCCCTCTGTCGACATGCATGCACCGGGGGAACTAGGTGACCTGCCATACGCGGTGGGCTGCCCTGCGTTCACCAGTGAGCTGCGGCAAGTCCAGTGGCCCAGCACGAAGAATTTCAAGCCAAACATACCAGAGAAGTACGACGGCAAGTCGCATCCGTTGGAGTTCCTCAGCATGTACACCAGCGCGGTGCAGGCTGCTGGAGGGCGAGACGACAAGATCCTTGCCAACTACTTCCCGCTGGTACTCAAATCCAACGTTAGATCCTGGCTCATGCACTTGCCGGATAACTCCATAACCTCCTGGACAGACTTGTGCCATCAGTTTGTTGGCACCTTTACGGGCGGCCACAAACCCCATGGCCAAGCGAGCGACCTTCATCTGCTCGTCCAGAAGGTAGGGGAACCCTTGCGCAAGTTCATCCAGAGATTCAGCCGTGTACACTACAACATCCCAGATGTCCACCCCGCCGCGGTCATCAGCGCGTTCCATCAGAACGTGCGTAACCGCAGGATGCGGGAGGAGATGGCGATGTGCAAGATCAAAGACGTCAGTGAGCTATATGCCCTGGCCGACAAGTGTGCCCGTGCCGAGGAAGGGAGGAAACTCCCCGGAGAGAACACTGGAGCAGGAGAATCTGATAGTGAGGATACCGCCCCGGCAAGGAAGGGCCGGCGGCGGAGCAACAGGAAGAAGAAGAGCCAAGAAGTACTGGTTGTTGAGCAGAACGGCGATGAAGGCGCCGCCAAGAAGGCCCAGGCTGGTAGCTCTGGCAAGGAGATTGCCGGATGCGCCCACTGCCAGGCTGTGGCGGTCGCCGACAAGTGGGACGACACCAACAAACAGTACTGCAAGATCCACCGCACCAAGGGCCATGACCTCCAGAGCTGCAAGCAGGTCGGGCGGCTCGTCGAGCTGCAAAAGGCCGAGTACGAGCGGCGCGACAAGGAGAGAGCCCGGGGAGGTGGCGGAGGATTAGGCACGAAGCGCCCCGGCCAGGGAGGACGCCGCGACAAGGACAAGCAGCGGCAAGCGGACCGACCTCCCCGCGGCCGCGACAAGAACGAAGACGACGACGAAGACGAAGACGTGGATGACGTTGAGACCAGTGAGCAGGAGTTTCAGAAAGCCACAGAGGTCTTGTGCGTAGACGGCGGTGCTTCCCTGCATACTTCTCACCGCCAGCTCAAGCAGTGGGCGCGGGAAGTCAATGTAGCGGAACCACCCGTCGAGTCGCGCAAGCCTCTGAAATGGTCCAGCACGCCTATCATCTTCGATATTGAGGACCACCCTGATCACACAACCACGATCGGGTGCTTGCCGATGTTGGTCTCGCCAACAGTCCGCAACCTCAAGGTCACTAAGATGCTAGTTGACGGCGGGGCCGGCTTGAACCTGATCTCCTCCGCTGTGCTCCGGAAACTCCAAGTCCCCGACAGCGAGCTCGAAGAGACCGGCACGTTCCAAGGAATCAACCCGGGAAGGAGCAAGCCGAAGGGGAAGATAACGTTGCTAGTGACATTTGGCAGCGAGCTGAACTTCAGGACAGAGAGGATCACTTTTGACGTTGCCGATTTTCCATTGCCCTACAATGGAATTCTCGGCCGTCCAGCGCTCGCCAAGTTCATGGCGGCCTCTCACTACGCCTACAACATGCTCAAGATGCCAGGCCTGATAAGTGTCATCTCTGTCCCCGGCGACAAGAAGGATGCCCTTATCTGTGCCGACAAGATCTACCGGGAAGCAGCAGCCGCAGCGAATCACAAGCCGCTTGCCACTGGAGCTCCCGGAGGGAAGAAGAGGACCAAGCCCGGCAAGTGCTCTGGCGCCCACTCCGGCAAGCGCACCTCTTCGGAGTGCTGCGCTACCGTCGAGGACGCACCATCGAGCTCCACCGGCAAGAGTAAGAAGACAATGGCAGCTCCGCCAACGACCAAGAAGGTGCCCGCCAAGGAGGACGACACTGGTGGTACCTTCACCATCAGTGCCACGCTCGACCCCAAATAGGAAAGCGCGCTCGTTGCTTTCCTGCGGGCGAATGTCGATGTGTTTGCCTGGCAACCATCTGACATCCCCGGCGTTCCTAGGAAAGTGATTGAGCACCACCTCGCCGTCTGTCCTCACGCACGGCCCGTCAAGCAGAGAGTCAGGAAGCAAGCAGTGGAGCGCCAAGAGTTCGTCGCAGAAGAGATCAAGAAGTTGGAGGCGGCAGGCCTCGTCAGAGGTGTGCTCCATCCGACGTGGTTGGCCAATCCTATTGTCGTGCGCAAAGCAAATGGGAAATGGAGGCTTTGCATCGACTTCACCGATGTTAACAAAGCTTGTCCCAAAGATCCCTTTCCCTTGCCGCGCATTGACCAGATTGTTGACTCCACGGCCGGATGTGACCTGCTTTCATTTCTTGACGCCTACTAAGGATATCATCAGATCTCCATGGCTGAAGAAGACAAAGAGAAGACCGCGTTCATCACTCCATGTGGCACGTACTGTTTCGTACGGATGCCTTTCGGACTGAAGAACGCCGGTTCAACATTTGCGAGGGTTGTCCACACCGCTTTTGAGCCACAAATCCACAGAAATGTGGAGGCCTACATGGATGACATAGTGGTCAAGAGCAGAGACAGGGCAACCCTGATTCAAGACTTAGAAGAGACCTTTGCGAACCTGCGCAGGATCAGCCTCAAGCTCAACCCCGAGAAGTGCGTGTTCGGAGTCCCTTCCGGCAAGCTTCTCAGGTTCTTCGAGTCTCAGCGAGGAATAGAAGCCAACCCAGACAAGATCAAGGCCATCGAGCAGATTGAAGCACCAACACGTGTCAAGGATGTACGGAGGCTTGCCGGCTGCGTCGCGGCTCTCAGCAGGTTTATTTCCAAGTCTGCAGAACGCGCCCTGCCGTTTTTCAAAATTTTGAAAAAGGCGGGTCCAGTAAAATGGACTCCGGAAGCGGAGGCTGCGCTGCAGGACCTGAAGAAATACCTATCCTCCGCTCCAATACTTGTCGCGCCTAAACCACAAGAGAAGTTGCTGCTATACCTGGCGGCAACCAATCAAGTGGTTAGTGCTGCGTTAGTAGCGGAGAGGGAGGCAGATGATGAGCCAGCAACCACGGCAAGCACGTCCAATGACAACCAGGGGGCTTCCCCGAAAAGCTCTGGCCCCGACAAGGATGAATCTGCGCAGGAGCAAGTGGAGGTGCAGAAGAAGAAAATGGTGCAGCGCCCAGTTTACTTTGTCAGTCCCCTTTTGCAGGGGGCTAGGTCAAGGTACTCTGGTGTGCAGAAATTGCTTTTCGGCCTCCTCATGGCCTCGAGAAAGCTGCGCCATTACTTCCAAGCACACGAGATTACAGTTGTCACCCGCTTTCCGCTGAAGAGGATACTGCAGAATCCAGAAGCAACAGGCAGGATTGTCGAGTGGGCACTAGAGCTGTCGAGCTTCGGTCTCCAGTTTGAGAGCACCTCGACTATCCAAAGCAGGGCATTGGCGGAGTTCATAGCGGAGTGGACACCGACACCGGATGAAGATATCCCAGAGACGAGCATCTCCGCCAAAGAAGCAAGCAAAGAGTGGCTGATGTACTTTGATGGTGCTTTCTCGCTGCAAGGCGCCGGTGCTGGCGCGTTACTCGTCGCGCCCACCGGAGAGCACCTCAAGTACGTAGTCCAGATGCACTTCTCCAAGGAGCAAGCAACCAATAATACTGCAGAGTATGAAGGTCTGCTCGCCGGTCTCAGGATCGCGGCAGAACTTGGGATCAAGAAGCTCATTGTCAGGGGTGACTCGCAGCTTGTCGTCCGCCAAGTGAATAAGGATTACCAGAGTCCGTTGATGGAAGCGTACGTTGATGAAGTGAGGAAGCTCGAAGAGCACTTTGACGGCCTGCAAATGGAACACATTCCAAGAGCTGAGAATGACATCGCTGATGGCCTGTCGAAGTGCGCAGCATTTAAGTTACATGTGGAACCAGGAACCTTTGTGCTCAAGCTGACTCAACCATCCGTAACGCCATCAACCAGACAGAGCAAGAAGAGGAAGTTGGTCTCCGGCGACTATCTTCCGGCAGAGCTCCCTGGAGCCGCCGCCAAGAAGGTCCCCAAGATCGACGCCAAGAGCGCTGAGGAGCCGTCTGCTCCAGAAAACCCCAGGGTTTGTTCCATAGAAGCAGGCGATCCCGACAAGTTTTACTCCGGCAAGCTTGCCGGGGAACGTCAACCTCCGGCTGAGCCCCAGATCCTCGCCGTAGAAGTGGACGTTCTCGCATCAGCAGAAGTGCCTCAGTCCTTGTTGTCGAGCCGCAGGCTCCAGCATGGGCGCAGCAGACTGTCCATTTCCTCCAGCACGGAGAACTTCCCGAAGAGCAAGAAGAAGCGGAAAGAGTAGCCCGACGCTCGAGTATGTACCAGTTCGTCGACAACACACTGTACAGAAGAGGGCGCAACGGTGTGAAATTGAAGTGCATTTCCCGGGAAGATGGACAACAACTGTTGGCAGAGATACATGGAGGCATATGTGGTCACCAGATCGGCGCAAGAGCACTCGCCGGCAAAGCGTTCCGGCAAGGTTTCTTCTGGCCGACAACCCTCCAGGATGCAACTGCACAAGTAACCAAGTGTGAAGCGTGCCAGTTCCATTCCAAGCAGATACACCAGCCAGCTCAAGCTCTCCAGACGATCCCTTTATCCTGGCCATTTTCGGTCTGGGGGATCGACATCCTCGGCCCCTTCCCCCGAGCTGTCGGGGGCTTTGAGTACTTGTACGTCGCAATCGACAAGTTCACAAAGTGGCCGGAAGTGGAACCAGTGAGGAAGGTGACAGCACAGTCAGCCATCAAGTTCTTCAGGTCGATTGTCTGCCGCTTCGGGATCCCCAACAGGATCATCACCGACAACGGTACACAATTCACGAGCCGCGCCTTCATGCAATACGTCCAAGATCTCGGCGCCAAGGTCTGCTTCGCTTCTGTTGCTCATCCCAGGAGCAACGGTTAAGCTGAAAGGGCCAATGCCGAAGTACTGCGCGGACTCAAGACCAGAAGTTCCGACAGGCTGCACAAGTGCGGAAGAAACTGGATCGAGGAGCTGCCGGTGGCTCTTTGGTCGATCAGAACGACACCAAATCGAGCCACTGGCCAGACACCATTTGCTCTAGTCTATGGAGCAGAAGCAGTTACCCCCACGGAACTCGTATACGGGTCACCTCGAGTGCTCGCTTATGATGAGCTTAAGCAAGAGCGGCTGCGTGAAGATGACGCGCTGCTCCTTGAGGAAGATCGTCTTCAGGCTGCTGTGCGAGCCTCTCGCTACCAGCAAGCTTTGCGTCGCTACCATAGCCGCAAAATTAAAGCCAGAAGCTTCGAGGAAGGCGACCTTGTTCTTCGGCGCGCCCCGTCCGCCAAGAATCATAACAAGTTGACGCCGAAGTGGGAAGGCCCTAACCGGGTGAGACGAGTCACGAGGCCCAGCGCTGTCCGCCTCGAGACCGAAGATGGCACTCCGGTGAGCAACTCCTAGAATATTGAGCATCTTCGTAAGTTTTACCCGTAAGGCGCGGTTGTCAGGCCCCGCCCGGCAACCAACCTTTTGTACAAGTCTTGCCGCAGTTGCATGTAATCCTTTGTACAAAGCCAGGCGCAGACCCTGAGCAGCAGAAATGAAGCGCTGGCGCCCTAAGTTTTAGCATGCATGCTGAGTCGAGTCTCGTCCTTGGTTAGGGTTGATAGTGCCTAACAGCTGCTAACCCCTAGCTTAGAGGTCGAGTCTGCGTCCTTTTTCTGGTTCCTTCGTTTCCTTTGGTTCGCAGGGTTTTGCATATCCTGGCCAGGCCACTTAAGGACGAAGAAGAGAAGAAGGGCGGACCAGCATCTGGTCCCCGGCAAGCCAGTATTGCCGGGGGCTGCAAGTACGAAGATTCGCCCGCGGCAAGCCAAAGTTGCCGGGGGCTACAATCCCATATAAGTTTTTGCATCCCTTGTCATGCATTCTCTTATGAACTGTGGAATACGAAAACCTTGTTTCCTCCTAGAAGCTACCGTGCTCCCTTAACGACCGGCCCCAGAGCGCGTTCCTGGGGCCCGTTTTGGTAGTAGTCGCGGCGGCAAAGGGGCGGAACGAGGGGCCCGAACCCGCTTCATCCCTTCCTCCGGCAAAGGCGTGAGAGAGGTCGAGTGGCGCGGGAAGACGGCAGGGCCTGTTGCCGGGCAAAGAAGTGTCTATCTTAATGATATAAAGGATTCGTTCCTTGGCATGGGTTTAACCCACGGGACAAATGGCCCGGCAAACATCCCCTTTTCATTAAAAACATTCCGCTCAGGTACAGTTCAGAGAGAATGAAAAACATGAAAGATGGGATTACAAGTTTCAAACACAGCTAAGGCCCGAGGGCTTACAGATTGAAAAAAGATAAGATGCCCGTAATCCCTTTCTTGTCTCTCTCCTCAGGAGGTAGGACAAGGAGGTGAAAAGGGAAAAAGGAGCGCCTAGGCGAGCTACGGGTGGCAGAAGACACCAACAGAACGCCCAGAGGGCCGCCGGGGGGCTCCGGAGGCTGGATGGCGGCGGCGGCGCCGGAGATGGAGTTCGAAGATGAGGCAGCGGGACGTCAACACGCTGTCGGGGGCACCTAGCCCTTGTACTTCGAGTTGACGGCCTTGCCGCCAGTCCTCCTCCTCTTCCGCAGCCTCGCCACTCCAGCCGCCCGGGAAGACAACCCCGAGAAGCTCAAGGAGCCGGCGACACGGATGATGGGGTCGCCGGTGCCACACGGAGCTGCGACCGGCGCCTAGTCGGACCCGTCATCCCGACGACCGCTGCCCTCGTCGTCGCTGTCGCTCCCCTCCTCGTCACTCTCGCTCGAGGAAGAGCTTTCACTGTCGGAGGAGCTATCCACGCAGCACCGGGCCTGGGTCCCGAAGTCCCCGAAGGCCTTGACGGAGAGGAGATCGCCCTCCATCAACTTAAAATGGAGGGTGAACCCCCCCGTCAAGGTGTGGATACGGGCGAATGTCTTCCACCCTCGGCCAAGATACACTACGCCGAGGGCTGGGAACTCGACGTGGATCCGCGTGCCGCTGATCCCGCAGCCCTTCATGCGCAGCCTTAGCGTCTTAGGTTGCTCCATCTCCATCATGCTTGCGAAGGGAGCCGGGAGGCGGAGGCGGCGGCGAGGCGCCCAGCGCAGCCTGACGAAGAACTCGCAAGGATCATCCCCGAGGTGGACCGCCGTGGGAAGAGGAGCCACTGGTGGAGGCGAGGCCGGCGCGTTGCCCCGCCCGCCTCTTCCCTGAGCGCCGCGGCCTCGTCCACGCCCTCGTCCACGACCTCTCCCCCTCCCCCTTCCCCTTACGGCTGGCTCCGCCACCACGGGTGTAAGGGGAGGAGGGGCGCGCTGCCTGGCGGCAACCCTCGCCGCCACCGATGAAGGACCCAGATTCCCTTTCTCCATGGCGAATGGAGAGAGGGGGTCAGAAGATGAAGAGGAGAAGAGATGGAGGAGTGTGGGTTCCCGTCGCCCCCTCTTGCTCTTTATAAAGGAGCAGGGTGGGGGCTCGACCGCCCCGCTCAGCCAATCAAGACGCAGGAAGGCCAGGCGACTGGGGCCAACCTGCTGCCCCGACCCGCGACGGCCCGGTCTCCTGCCTCCACCGTCCGCAACCCCAGGTGCATGGAAGCCGCGTGGCTGACGCGCAGGACCGAGGCGACGGATGAGGTGACCTCTCCCCACCCCGTGATCGTGGGGAACGGGCGCCTCGGAAACCGCGCCTCGGCCCCGTCCAGCGAACAAGCCACGCCTCCACGCCTCCCTCCACTTATGGAGCTAGCGCGAACCGTCCCCCTTTATGGCGACGTGACGCATGCCTGCAGGGTTCGGCCCCGTGCACGCCGCCCACGTCACGCACGCCTCTCCCCACGATGCCGCGTTCGACGCGTGCCTTTCGGGGAGGACTTGGTGGGCGTAGAAGCAGATGCAGCGTGACCCAGGCCGCGCGTGCCCGTGCACTGTTTTGGGCCTGGCCCAACAGCGCTCGGCACCGTGTATGGCCCAGGCCCGGGGGCTCCTGTCGGTGTACTAAAGTAGGGGTACCTTAGTATCCTGAACTTGTGCACGGGCAGTCGTAGCACCCCGCGGCAAGGCTTGCCAGGCGATCGCCAAGACTCTCCGTGGCCCCTTTTTGGGCCATCCAAGAACAAAGTATCTGAGCCAAGGCCCCGGCAGGAGGAGCCTGCCGGGAAGGCCACCCGAAGAGAGCCAGGCCCCGCCAAGAGGAGCTTGCCGGGACGACCGCTCGAAGCAAAAGACCCCGGCAGGAGGAGCTTGCCGGGAAGGCCAACCACGGCACGACAAGGACCTTGCCACGGCGCGTCCCGCGCTCCGGCAAGGCCCGGTGAGCGACAAGCTCCCGGGCGCGACAAGACATCCATCGCGGCAAGGCGTTTGCCACGGCAAGTTACCACCCCGTGCCTGCGCTCTAGCTCACCCACCAACGTGTCGCTCTGGGGGCATTCCAGGCGCACGTGGCGGGAGGTTGTGCAGCCAGGGGCATGCGGTGGCGAAGCGAAGCTGACAGAGTAGCCATCGTGGCGAACGGTGGCGCTCCTGACGGTCCACTTCCCTGCACCGTCTGGGCGACGCGGACGGGCATTTAAGGCCCTTGTCCCCCGCCGTCAGAGTTAGGTATGATAGCACTGTACCGTCACTGTGCAGGCAGCTGTACCCACTACAGCATTCTCCCATTTTTGCCCCCACCTGTGCTGCCACCTGTGGGTAACCCCTTGAGCATATAAAAGGAGGCCCCATGCGCACGTAGGAGGAAGAGGACACCCATCGCCATGCTCGGTCTCGCCAGCGGCTCGTGTGTACTGTAGCACCACGCGCTCCTGAGCAAGAACACAATACAATCCACAAAGCAGGAGTAGGGTTTTACGCATCCTTGCGGCCCGAAGCTGGGTAAAATCCCCCATGTGCCTCGCCTCGATCTGCTCTTCGTGCGATCTCCGCCCCCCGCCGAACCAAGAAAGGGGCTCGGTCCCCATAGGTGTTCGAGGAAGCCGATTCCCCCCCGACACCAACGCATGCTCAAGAGGTAGCAGACAACAGTTACTACCCCTCCCTTGCCTGCTGCACGCCAGGCAGAACATGCACCCTCGGTGTATTCAAACGCCTCCATTAAGAAACCTATTCCGACCACATGTCGGTTCACGAGCGGGTCTGTAGTGGTACTGTATTATCAAGTGTTAGTGGTCACTTTACTTAAATTTAATTAGCTTTAATTGAAATTTATTCTTAAAACAAGCAATGCATTGGCTCGTTTTATCAGTGCCACAGGATCAACATGCACAACAATTAAAATTATTATTCTCAGGACACACATGATCAGCACATTTGTCGCACTTTCACATAGATAATACTACCAAGTTTGAACTGTTTGTTATGGTGTCTGTCCTCTGCATCATCATGCCGTGTTTCCCAGCTTGCAAGATTCAGAACCAATAAATAAGATTCAAATAATAAGTACAACAAAGATGCCAACACATCTCATTGATTCCCAGCTTGCAAGATTCAGAACCAACAAATAAGATTCAAATAGTAAGTACAACAAAGATGCCTACACATCTCATTAATTCCCAGCTTGCAAGATTCATAACCAACACATTAGAGCCTTTTGGTAAAGTGAATATCGGGATTAAGTCCATCTTGGCTAGCCGTGTCATACAACTCAAGAATTTGGCAAATGCTCTTCACCATCACAACATCTGTAGTTGAGTATTCCTGTTTGCACAACACAGATAATAAAGAGCATGATTACTATAATACTGGCACTAGTGGAAGTCAACCTGCAGCTCCACTCGATGATTCAATTCATGTGCCTTTTTCTACAGTTCACCTGAAATGAAGCAAAGATTGCATCATTCAGCTCGCAAGAAGTACTTGCTCTCGTGAGCTGGTAGGTTCTTCTTTAGTAGTTGCACAAAAATTGAGCAACATTAAGGTTGGCTGTCTTGCTCTGTAAGGTGCAACTATAATTTGCTTATCCTTTTGTGCAGTTCCACTAAAATAAAGTGCCATTGTGGTGACAGTGACGGCTCATCTTGCAAAGGCTAATAAAATGTTGCACGAGATTACCAGTAGAATTTGACGGAGATTTTGGAAATTCCAACCACCATTTTGTGCAGTTCCACCAAAATTGAGAGATGTTGCCCACGTGACATTTTAGTTGAACTGCACAAGACACTCATTCCAAAAAAGTGTTTTTTGCAGTTCACCAAAAGGTCACAATAGCTACAAGGTGAAATGGATATCCCTGTCTGCACAAAAAGATAGAAAGAAAACAATTGCAGGTCAATAAGAAGATACGAAACATACACGAAATGAAAAGAAGCATCTTAATTATGTTCATGGCCATCACGCAAGGACAATAGAAATTTTGAAATGTTAGCAATGCTTCATTTTACCGGAAGCATTACAATCAATAATGCCATTCGTCAAATATGTGATTACTTTAATGGTGGCATACCTTGTTTACCAGATACAGTAAATCAACAGCAGATAAAGAGTTGGTTTAAGGGCATGGGACCGTGGGGACTCCAAGACACTCAGCAGCGTAAAGAAGCAACTTACTTATCATACTGGGGAAAATATCAGGAGTACCATTGGTAAGACAGTTTAATTGCATCATATCACTAGAGGCATTAGGTTAACAATAACACTGGTTAGACATGTCCTTAAGGTACCAGTGTGATTGCTTCATTTTACATGCGCCCTTACATTAACAATAGTAAAAAGTTGGTATAAGGACATGCGACAGTGGACGCATCAGCACAATGTACCTACAAGGAGGCATAAAGTGGTGATGCCGAGTTTGTTCATACTCTGTGAGGGCAGCAAATCTAATCCTAGAGACCTTTTACTATGTGAGGGCAACAAATCTAATCGTGGACATACTCTGTTGACTTGTCCTCCATATGCCACTTTCTATCCTTTTTTCAACCAATAATAGATCTGTTCCTTATCCAGTTGGTACTGCGTCTTCCCTGTATTCCCCTTTTCAACCAAGAAACCAGTTGGGTATCTGGTCTCTACTACTTTCCGCCTGTTATCTCCTCTTTGAATCAAGTCCTAGATTCATGCTACGACTTCCCCCCTTTCTTCGTTGTTTGAACCAAGTCCTAGATTCGAATGCATGAACTAGCTTTACCTCTAATAATACTAAAAATTTAGGTAGCTTTGGAAGAGCTGATGGAAGTAGAAAAAGATGCACATACAGACACGTGGGGAGCCGGGGCAGTAGAGCAAGGCCCCTTTCAAAAAACCTATACCTGAGGGTCATCGGGATGTCGGCGGCGGGAGGTCGGATCTGCGCACAATATGATAGGGAGGAAGAAGGGTCAGAGGACCTCCCGAGCCGGTGCTGTGTTGGAGAGAACGGCACGGGTAGAGGATCGGGCCCCGCCGACAGCTGTGGGTTTCCTCCCTCGCTGGCGATGACCACGTGAACAATGCACCTAGTCCTCTACACACACCGGCCGAAGGGAACCCGCCGGATCTGTGACCAGCGGTGAGCAGAGAGAAAATGTCGCTATCACTGTCTTGTTTAGATCTGGAGAGGATGAGAGAATGAAGAGATCAACCCTAGTAAAGCAAGCGCTCAGGCCTCTGCCTACATATATAGTGGAGTGATTATATTTTTCTCTCCACGACAAGCGTTTCAATTTGTGTACGGGGCATTAAAGAAAAGAAACTCTCTATTTAACATGACTAACTATACAACTCCTACTTACTAGTAGTAGTATTGTTCACTTGTGCTCCCGGGCCCTCCATTCATTGAACGACCCCACGGGTGAATAAACATACAATACTAGTATTTATATAGAACGAACAAGCTCGAACTATTTTCATGTAGTTAAAAGTTGAGGGCGGGGCTTTTTCTCGGGCAGTACGCGCGACAATTTTTGCGTAGGCGGTCTAACAAAGAGGAGAGGAGGGTGAGGGAGTAGCGGATTCAACTTACTTATTGCTGGAAAGGTAGGGCTATGCGATTTGATGGCGCGTTACTGCTGGAAAGACTTGTGATATGACTACTCACTATAGTCATGAATTACTAGCTCTACGACCGGGGTGATGTCCTCCTTCCGTTCCCCACTGTAATCTGGTGCATGACACGTTGACCCGGATGCTGGCTCTCCCACATGTCGGCGAAGTACGTAAGAAGGACCAAAGAATCATGCGTTATACGTCGGAGGGGTTCCCGAGGCTTGGGCTATACAGAGCCTTCCTCCAGAGCGACAATGACAAGCTCCTCCCTGGGCGCGTCAGGGGCTCCGGTCTCCCTCCCTATCGTGAATGCCTTCCGTGATGAGTTAGCTCATGCTTTGTTTCATGGAGTGTAATTTTTTTTGTGAAGCTTGATTGATGACTTGTATGTTTAATTGGGATATCTCATTTTATGGACAAAATAAAATTTATCATGTTTTTCATGCTTGATTTGTAAATATGGTTCGTTTATGTCAATTGTGAGCGGGAGGAGGCCACACAAGAGCTGGCCACACCAAATCTAGCAGGAAATAGGGTCCAAAGTAGTCAAATGATTGAGAAAGAGCATTTATTGTCAACCTAACTGTCGGTGTCAAAACCGGCGGATCTCGGGTAGGGGGTCCCGATTTGTGCGTCAAGGTCGGATGGTAACAGGAGACAAGGGACACTTTATTTTACCCAGGTTCGGGCCCTCTCGATGGAGGTAAAACCCTACTCCTGCTAGATTAATATTGATGACATGGGTAGTACAAGAGTGGGTCTACCACGAGATCAAGGAGGCTAAACCCTAGAAGCTAGCCTATGGTATGATTGTGTATGATGATGGTTTATCGACTAGCCTGGCCTCGGTTTATATAATGCACCAGAGGCCTAGGATAACAAGAGTCCTAGCCGAATACGCCGGTGGGGAGGAGTCCTTGTCTTGATCGCCAAGTCTTGTGGAATCTTCCTTGTATGCGGCAACTGTCCGAACTGGCCCATGAGTATACGGCCATGGGGGTCCTCGGCCCAATCTAATAGATTGGGAGACGACATGGTGAGTACCCCCTAGTCCAGGACACCGTCAATAGCCCCCTGAACCAGTCTTAAAGTTAGGGACGCTCCTCGATTCTTCCGAACTGTTCTTCATCTTCGGTCGTCGGTCTTGAAAACTGGTTCAACAAATCTTCTTTATCTTCGATCTTGAGGATCGCCGAAATGCATTCGACGGGTTTACACGTCGGGTATCCGAGGAGCCCCTTTAAGTTTCCGGCCTTTATCAATGCCTTGTTTATTTTTATGCCACACCTCGGGTTTGAAGTCATTCCCGGGAGGCAGTTTCCTCTTGCGCCCGAGCTCCAACGCCGGACTGCATTCGAGGTATCTTTTGCAGCCGAGCACCAACGCCGGACCGCTTCCCAGCCCTAATGCCGGAATGTATCCGAGCCCCAACGCCGGACTATGTATCCGAGCTCCAACGCCGGACTGTATCCGAGCTCCAACGCCGGACTGTGTATCCGAGCTCCAACGCCGGACTGTATCCGAGGTGTCGTAAATCACCTTGGTTCAAAGAAGTTTGAAGGAGTTTAGCCGAGCTTAATGCCGGAAATGCCCTCTATGGAGCCAGCCACTAGCGCCCGAGCTTTATGCCGGGCTGCTTCCGAGGTGGTGCACCACCCCGAATGTGGGCCGATTTTTGTCATTATTTTTGATTGGTGCAATTTATTCTCTGCCGAGATATATAGCCAGTAGCCCTCAAGGTGGGTATCGGTCTAAAATCCGAGATGCACATGAAGGATGACATAAGACCGCTGATCCCAGTAGCCGCTGAGACTCAGGTCGATTTGCAAAATCGGCCTGAGGATCAAGTCCTAGCTCGGCAGAATACTTCGGGACACTAAAAGCGGCGTGCTCAGTCCTCGAGACTCAGGTTGGGTGCGGCCGACCAACCTGAGGATCAAAATCTCCTCGGGAACTATATTGCACATAAAATTTTCTGCATTGGACAAGCAATGCAGTAGCCCCCGAGACACTGGTCGGGTGGCAACACCAGATCAGGGGATCGATATGCCCCTTTAATATGTTTAAATAATAAGCCTGAAGCCCAGTAGCCCCCGAGCCTTAATGCGGGCACGGGTGGCCGAATTAAGGATCGATATCCATAGTAAAATCACAAATTGTGTGTAATGACTCTATGTATCCAAGTACTTTACGTCATTTAATGCTCGGATCCGCATTGTACAAAACTTTGTTGACCGACCATCGGCTTCCACCTCCTCGGCCAGTAGCCGAGGAGTATTTGTCTTACTTTATAAAGCCTTTATGAGGGCAAAGATTTATGACAAACAAGGCAATCTGGCCATACGGTTTTATAAACAAAGGTACGCGGA
This sequence comes from Aegilops umbellulata, assembly GCA_032464435.1. Taxonomy (NCBI): domain Eukaryota; kingdom Viridiplantae; phylum Streptophyta; class Magnoliopsida; order Poales; family Poaceae; genus Aegilops; species Aegilops umbellulata. The sequence continues at coordinate 231,313,642 of CP136060.1, forward strand.
GAGATATGTTATATTACTGTTTAACAGAAGAAATGTCTTCCAAAGAAAATAGTCCCGCTATCGGTTCCTTTCTTTAGGTTGTCATGCTAAGCATGATCATGAAACCTCAGCTCCAACGTAAGAGCAAAATATCGAGGATTTAGTTTGGAGGCTAGTTAATAGCCCCCGGTAGTGTTCGGCGACAGTCGAGGTCAAGCCGTAAACACTTCGGCCAATGTTATGAACGGCCTATTATTTAACATAGTCATCGGATTGCTGACCAGTTTACGCTTATTGTGAAAGTCAGTTTTCGGCTTTCTCCACTGAGGTGCTTAACCATGTGAGATGGAAGCACAATCGCAGTGGTTCTCCCTTTGCATGCCTAGCCGAACAAAACGGAACGTAGGAAGCAAGTGCAGGAGCCGGGCAACTCAACTATTAACCGAAGACACAATTCGAAACCGATGCATATATAGCAATATCTGAGAATGTTTTTGCCGAATCCCTAAAAGGTGTCCGGCGTTGCACTGCGAGACTAATGCTGGAAAAGCACAAATAGTTTATAAGTGCCAAAAAGCTTGGAAAACCAAGAAACGTCGGTAAAAACATGCCGTCCGAACAATATCAAGTGTTCGGTGCCAACCCGAAAATTGGTCTTAGAAAAAAGAAGTGCTTCTGTCATGCTTTAACATGATACATCCTATCTCAAGACTTCGAGCGGGTCAGCCTACGGCTTCAACCTCCTATCCCGAGGGCGGAGTACTTCTCATCAGGCCAGTTTAGCAAACTAAACTCTAGTGGCTTTTGAGAAAGAAATTAGGCTCCCCGGCTAGTGACCGCACACTCGTGTCAAAAAAAGGAGTGATAAATAATAATAACTTTGCAACGACTAAGAAGAAAAACACTTAGTATGAAACGACTCAAATAAACATAAGAGCCCCCAAGTGACTTGGGTAAAAGTTGACTATTTAATGTAAGGTGCCATGTAGAATGCCTTCTAGCCGGATTGTAGATCGTTTGTCGTAGCGGACCTTTTCGCTTCAACCTCTGGACCCAATAGTCCGGAGTGTGTCCGAATACCATAGCGGTTATATAAGAACCGTGATATGCATGGAGACCAGGCATAGGGGTCATTAGTGCTTTATCAGACAAGTGCCCAACTAGTTATGTTATATTACATGGTTAGTAAGAAACATCTTCCAGAGAGAATAGTTCCGTTAAGGGTTCCTTTCGCTGGGGTGGCATGCCCTAAAGTGCATGTCCGTACTGCAAATGCAGGAAAATCATCTGGGGGCATGTATATGAGTGAGTAAAAAGGTTCATCTTTAGTTCACCGACCGAATATTCCCTTAAGAACGCTAGCTTTCGGCTTCACCCAGTCTGAGGTACACATCCGGCTTATCCGGCAGTAGCAATCGCAGAGGTGCTCCCTTTACCGCCTAGCCGAACAATCGGGAACGTAGGGGTAAGCACAGGAGCCAGGCAACCCAGCTTGGCCAAAACTTAAGTCATATCGATGCATATAATGGTGAATAAAAGGTACATGCGGAAGTGTGACACATGTGTTGGGCATAAAGCCCGTATTAATAAGCTTCTGTTAAAGAAGCCCCCAGGTATAATGAGCGCGGGTAGCGCGTCAAGTATGTGTGAACAAAGTTTGGATAAGATTTTTTTTACAAGCAACTTTTTTTTTTCAAAAAAGTATAACGCTTGGTCGAACCGAACACAAGTTAGAAATTAAAGCTTTGAGCATGAAAGCGACTTAGCGGGTTAATGTGTTCGCAGTCCGAGCTTGATGCGGGACAAGGTTCTATCCCCCAAGCTGGTCCCGAGGTGGCGGAGCGGAGAGCTCGACACGCCGAAGTGGTGACATAGCACGATCGATGCAGACCGGCAGAGTGACGCCGAAGTCCCCGGATCATTTTCCTGTGCACAAAAAATAGTGCAAACGGGAGATAATAGTAATAATGATAAAAAAATCGTTGCATAATGAATAATTTATGCAAAGTGAGTAATAAAACAAATATGGCCTGGCGCCAAAGTCGATGTCGACGCAAGGCATCGGCGTGATGCGGTAAAGGCGTGGCAAAGCCTGAATTCACAGGTCGGTCCGCGCTCCAGATGCGGCGTTCGCCGGACTATGTACGGAGACTGACCGAACCAGCATGCGACCGTCGTTAATGCGGCCACCATTTGATAGACCTGTGAACATATGATGGACAAACCAGAGTAATAATTCTTTGGAAAAAATGAACCCAAACATGCAAAAAATATTAGGATTAATAGCACCTGGTTTATTTGTTGTAGTAATCCAAAGGAAGATGATGCTGGCTTGATGAAGCGACCGTGCGGTGATGCCGGTATGCCCGCTCCGTGTAATCCGTGGGGCGGCGATGTTGGTGATGATTTATCCTTCGCGATGCCAGACTCTTGTTCGGCTTGCCGAGATGATGATCCAAAGAAGTTGAGCTCGGCTCAACAAAGGGACGCCGTGTCTAGCACAGGTCGGCAGCCGGGGAGCAATATTGTCGGACTGGTTTGACACCAGCAATGTTGTTGAAGATCATGTTCAAAAGATCTTAAAGTTAGTGGGATGTGTTCGGGAACAATACAGAATATCCCATACAAAACTTCCTTCAAAAAGGATGTCCGAAATCCCGTTCGTAAAAAAGATGAATTCGGGTCGGATTTGTTCTCGCGCAGAAAACAGATCCAAAAAGTGATGCACTAATCGGAAGGTTTCCGGAGTTTGGACGGTTGGATCGAGCTGAAATTTTGAAGGGTAGTAGATATAGTAATTCCGCAGCCGATCAACGGTTGGATCTTCCAAAGGACGGCCGAGCTAGAAGCTGGACACCACGCCCTAAACTCATCCAGATTCCCGTCCAGATTTGACAGGGCTCCAGTATATTATGGATTACCGGAGATTCCTCCATCGGAACTGGACGAAATTTTCCAGGGTTGTTGTAGACTCAATTCCGCACAATTCCACCAAAGCGATTGTCAAAGCGATACTCGAGGAGGTGGCGGCAGAAGATACGAGTTCGCTGTCCAGAAAAACAGCACGGTCGCTTGAGGGCAATGTTGACGTTGAGCCCCCGAGCTTCATGGATGATTCCTCCGTGATCATGATAGAGATCGGAGTTGATGTTTGATGAAGGCCCTCGTCCGAACATGGTGATCCGAACACGGGGCACAATTCTTGGTCGAACCAAGGCGACCAGTCGAGCTGGTGACGAAGATGCCAAAGTCGCAGTTGATCTGCAGGCGAGCCATCGATCCTTTTGTCGATCACACAGCGGAACTCTCAATGAAAGCACCAATGTCAGTGTCAAAACTGGCGGATCTCAGGTAGGGGGTCCCGATCTGTGCATCAAGATCGGATGGTAACAAGAGACAAGGGACACTTTATTTTACCCAGGTTCGGGCCCTCTCGATGGAGGTAAAACCCTACTCCTGCTAGATTAATATTGATGACATGGGTAGTACAAGAGTGGATCTACCACGAGATCAAGGAGGCTAAACCCTAGAAGCTAGCCTATGGTATGATTGTGTATGATGATGGTTTATCGACTAGCCTGGCCTCGGTTTATATAATGCACCAGAGGCCTAGGATAACAAGAGTCCTAGCCGAATACGCCGGTGGGGAGGAGTCCTTGTCTTGATCGCCAAGTCTTGTGGAATCTTCCTTGTATGCGGCAACTGTCCGAACTGGCCCATGAGTATACGACCATGGGGGTCCTCGGCCCAATCTAATAGATTGGGAGACGACGTGGTGAGTACCCCCTAGTCCAGGACACCGTCACTAACCCTGCCATCCAAACAAATCTTTGGTTAGAGTTAGTTCAGGGTTAGTTTAGGGTTAGAATCTAACTCTAACCTCCAACCGAGTTAGAGTTCTCCTCGTCTCGGTTCATCGCCATCATAGTTTCCCCAATCCTGTGTTTTCAGTATACTACGAATCAAAGAGTGCCTTAGACTGGTTCAGGTCCCGTCGTTTTTTAAAAACATGTTATGTACAAAATTTAATGAACGTGCTCCAGTTTCTACGAAAATAATCCGGTTTCATGTAGTAATTCATTGATTATTTATTCTTCTGCGGGGGGTTTGCATGTAATTCGTGTGGTCTGAAATGTAAAGTACCCTGACATGGTTGCATATGCTCCTAGTCGTGCATGCACTATGACCAAGATGCTCTATGTCCCACATGTCGGCGAAAGGGAGCACGTGGAAATAGCCTAGGAGTACATATAGGAGGATAAATGCGTAAAAAATATGTACTATGAAGCGTAGCTGCAGTTCGAAAAGGATACCTAAAGTGATTACAGGTATAGGTCGGATGCACCCAACTAGTGGTACTAGATGTATGACTACTTTTTCACTAAAAAAGAGGATGAGTGCTCAATACTCCTATTCTATCAACACGAGCCCCATCTGACAACAGTGTCCGTGCTCCAACTAGCTCTTCTCCCTGGTTTCTCTCTTCTAATTGTAAACTCAGCCGACGCGCGGTGGGCGGGGTGGGGATTTGCCGATGGTCGTTTTGCTCAACTGCGGCCCCACCTCACAGTGAAAACATTATGCCTGGAATAAAAATGCCATATACTAACAAAATATTAAGGCCACGAAGCGATGCAGTGCTGGTTACAGGAGGCAAGAAGAAAGATGCATCCATCAATGACGTCCACCTCCTCGACTCAGGGCGTCGGCCCATCGGACAACGACTAAGTAGGAGCGGCTTTCGTGGCCAGGTCGACGTGCTTCTGAACAATGGCGTCCAAATATTACAGCCGCTGGAAGAAGGCCAACGTCTTTCTGTCCTCGCTGGACTTGTAGTGGCCTATGTAGACGATTTCCTCATAGATGTGGATGTGCAGGTCGACAGTTTCTTGCATGGCGAGGCGCTGCATGGTGAGCGCGACCTCGAGGTGCACATTCTTCGTTGTGACCTCCGGCACCTGCAGGGCCACCAGGGCTTGAAAGAGTTCGTCACCATGAAGGCCGATGAGGGTGGTAGGCAATGAGGAGCCTGGGCGCGTGGGTCGGAGCAGTACGGCAAGGTTGTCTGCGTGTTTCTTGACGGTGGTGAACTTGCGGATGGACTGGAGCATCATGTCGTCCATGCGAGAGGTGAAGCCGGCGTCGGCGAGGGCCATGACGCCGGCGGTCGCCAGCATCGTCTGGAAATGCTACGCAGTGCGGGGCCGTAGGCCAGCGTCTTGGATGATCTAGCACAGCCGACTGCCGCTCGCGTCCATCGCCTCCATAGGTGCTTGTGGCTTCTAGTCACTTGGTCTTGGATTGGAGTGAGCAGTGTTGCGTAGAGACTAGGAGTAGACGGATTGGAGTGGTGGGCGCCTTTATATGAGAGTCCAAAGTCTATTGATTTCACATCATGCTGGCTCTATTATTCTTATCCAATTAATTCCCTCTGCATGCTAATTGCGGATGCATCATTGACCGTTCAATATCTCGAGAACCGATACCCTCTCCCTCCTTGGCATTCAAGCCGTATCAATGTAAATGCGGGTCAAGAAGAGACTAGTTACTACATTTTGCACCACGACCGTGTGGGGGTGCGACGCAAATGACACAGGCATGCTGTACTTGTTCCACTTTCTCGTTTTGAACTCTTGACTTGTAGTAACGCTTAGTTTTGAATATAAGTTTGGTTGTCGCGCCAATATATACAACACTCCCTCCATGTAGGTTGGGTCGCTGAAGTCAAAATTAGACACAAAACACGATGGTGTCAAACCATTCTACCTCCGTCCTGGTTTATTGCTCCCCGTCATAATCTGTGCCAAATTTTGACCATAAATTTGACTAACAAAAGGTTCATGCATGTCACCAAAATTATATCATTGAAAACTATGTTCAAATACAAATCAAATGATATAATTTTTGTTGACATGCACTAACATTTTTTCAGTTAAATCTTTGGTCAAAATTTAGCACAAATTACAAAAGGGACTAATAAACCAGGACCTAGGTAGTACCCCAGGTCAAACACAGTGATACTACATATAATTCACACCAAATTAGAGCAAGGGATCACACATGCCATTTACGACTATAATAAAAATCCCATATACTAATAAAACATTAAGGCCACAAGGCGATGTAGTGCTGGTTACAGGAGGCCAGAAAAAGATGCATCCATCGACGATGTCCACCTCCTCGACTCAGGGCGCCGGCCCACCTAACGGTGGCTAAGTAGCGGCGGCTTTCGTGGCCAGGTTGACGTGCTTTTGAACAATGGCATCCAGAGATTCCAGCCGCTGGAAGAAGCCCAACGTCTTTCTGTCCTCGCTAGCCTTGGAGTGGCCTATGTAGACGATTTCCTCGTAGACGTGGATGTGCAGATCGACAATTTCTTGCATGGGGAGGCGCTGCGCGGCGAGCGCGGGCTCGAGCTGCGCATTCTTCATCATGACCTCCGGCAGCTGCAAGGCCACCAGTGCTTCAAAGAGTTTGTCACCTTGGAGGCCGATGAGGGTGGCAGGCAACAAGGAATCTGGGCGGGCGGGCTGGAGCAGTACGACAAGGTTGTTCGTGCGCTTCTTGACGGCGGTGAACCTGCGGATGGAGTCGACCATCATTTGGCACATGCGAGAGGCGAAGCTGGCATCAATGAGGGCTATGACGCCGGCGGTCGTCGACACCATATGGAAATGTTGCGCGGTGCGGGGCCGCAGGTCGGCGTCATGGACGACCAGGCATAGCCGACTGCCGCACGTGTCCATCGACGCCATGGGTGCTTGTGGCTTATGGTCACTTGGTCTTGGTCTTGGATTGGAGTGGGCAGTGTGGCACAGAGACTAGGAGTAGATGGATTGGAGTGGTGGGGCGCCTTTATATGAGAGTCCAAACTGCGTTGGGTTCATCGTGATGGCTCCATTCTGCTTCTCCAATTACTTACTCCTACCTCTGCATGCTAATTGAATGCGGAGGCATCATTGACCATTCAACGTTTCGGGAACCGCTACCCTCTACATTGTTGGCATTCAAGCCGTATCAATGTAAATGCGTGTCAAGAAGAGACTAGTCAGTAGTAGTTGCTACCTCTTGAGCACTGCATTGGATTTCCTTGAAGAGGAAAGGATGATGCAGCAAAGTAGCGTAAGTATTTCCCTCATTTTTTGAGAACCAAGGAATCAATCCAGTAGGAGGCTACGCGCGAGTCCCTCGTACCTACACAAAGCAAATGACTCCTCGCAACCAACGCGAATAGGGGTTGTCAATCCCTTCACGGTCACTTACAAGAGTGAGATCTGATAGAGATGATAGATAATATTTTTGGTATTTTTGTGATAAAGATGCAAAGTAAAATAAAAGGCAAAGTAAAAAAGCAAAGCAATAATAAAGTGATGGAAGGTTAATATGATGAAGATATACCCGGGGGCCATAGATTTCACTAGTGGCTTGTCTCAAGAACATAAGTATTTTATGGTGGGTGAACGAATTACTGTTGAGCAATTGACAGAATTGAGCATAGTTATGAGAACATCTAGGTATGATCATGTATATAGGCATCACGTCCGAGACAAGTAGACCGACTCCTGCCTGCATCTACTACTATTACTCCACTCATCGACCGCTATCCAGCATGCATCTAGAGTATTAAGTTCAAGAAAACAGAGTAACGCTTTAAGCAAGATGACATGATGTAGAGGGATAAATTCATGCAATATGATAAAAAACCCATCTTGTTATCCTCGATGGCAACAATACAATACGTGCCTAGCTGCCCCTACTGTCACTGGGAATGGACACCGCAAGATTGAACCCAAAGCTAAGCACTTCTCCCATTGCAAGGAAAACCATAAACCCACAATTCATCGGTCTCAACAAACAAACCTCAAAAAGAAGATTACATCGAATAGATCTCCACGAGAGAGGGGGAGAACATTGTATTGATATCCAAAAAGAGAGAAGAAGCCATCTAGCTACTAACTATGGACCCGAAGCTCTGAGGTAAACTACTCACACTTCATCGGAGAGGCTATGGTGATGATGTAGAAGCCCTCCGTGGTGGATGCCCCCTCCGGCGGAGCTCCGAAACAGGCCCCAAGATGGGATCTCGTGGGTACAGAAGGTTGCGGCGGTGGAATTAGGTTTTTGGCTCCGTATCTGATCGTTTGGGGGTACGTAGGTATATCTAGGAGGCAGAAGTATGTCGGTGGAGCTTCGTGGGCCCCATGAGGGTGGGGGGAGTGCCCTAGGGGGTAGGCGCGCCCCCTACCTCATTCCCATCTCGAAGCTTCCTTGGCATAGGGTCCAAGTCTCCTGGGTCATATTCGGTGAGAAAATCACGTTCGTGAAGGTTTCATTCTGTTTGGACTCTGTTTGATATTCCGTTTCTTCGAAACTCCGAAATAGGCAAAAAATAGCAATTCTGGGCTGGGCCTCCGGCTAATAGGTTAGTCCCAAAAATAATATAAAAGTGGAAAATAAAGCCCAATATTGTCCAAAATAGTAGATAATATAGCATGGAGCAATCAAAAATTATAGATACGTTGGAGACGTATCAGGCATCCCCAAGCTTAATTCCTGCTCGTCCTCAAGTAGGTAAATGATAAAATAGAATTTTTGATGCGGAGTGCTACTTGGCATAATTTCAATGTAATTCTTCTTAATCTTGGTATGAATATTCAGCTCCGAAAGATTCAAGACAAAAGTTCATATTGACATAAAAATAATAATACTTCAAGCATACTAACTTAGCAATTATGTCTTCTCAAAATAACATGGCCAAAGAAAGTTCATCCCTACAAAATCATATAGTTTAATCATGCTCCATTTTCGTCACACAAGAATACTCTCATCATGCACAACCCTGATGACAAGCCAAGCATTTTTTTCATACTTTAGTAATCTCAAACTTTATAAATCTTCACGCAATACATGAGCATGAGCCATGGGTATAGAACTATGGGTGGAATAGAATATGATGATGGGGGTTATGTGGAGAAGTCAAAAAGGAGAAAGTCTCACATCAACGAGGCTAATCAATGGGCTATGGAGATGCCCATCGATTGATGTTAATGCAAGGAGTAGGGATTGCCAATGCACTAGAGCTATAAATGTATGAAAGGTCAACAAAAGAAACTAAGTGGGTGTGCATCCAACTTGCTTGCTCATGAAGACCTAGGGCACTTGAGGAGGCCCATTGTTGGAATATACAAGCCAAGTTCTATAATGAAAAATTCCCACTAGTATATGAAAGTGACAAAACAAGAGACTCTCTATCATTAAGATTATGGTGCTACTTTGAAGCACAAGTGTGGAAAAAAAGATAGTAGCAATGCCCCTTTTTATTTCTTTTTTTGGGCCTTCTTTTTTTTCTTTTGGCCTTCCTCTTTTTTTATTGGGACAATGCTCTATTAAATGATGATCATCACACTTCTATTTATTTATAACTCAATGATTACAACTCGATACTAGAACATAGTATGACTCTATATGAATGCCTCCGGCGGTGTACCGGGATATGCAATGAACAAGAGTGACATGTATGAAAGAATTATGAACGGTGGCTTTGCCACAAATACTATGTCAACTACCTGATCATGCTAAGCAATATGACAATGATGAATGTGTCATGATGAACGGAATGGTGGAAAGTTGCATGGCAATATATCTTGGAATGGCTATGGAAATGCCATAATAGGTAGGTATGGTGGCTGTTTTGAGGAAGAAATAAGGAGGTTTATGTGTGAAAGAGCGTATCATATCACGGGGTTTGGATGCACCGGCGAAGTTTGCACCAACTCTCAATGTGAGAAAGGGCAATGCACGGTACCGAAGAGTGCAATGATGGAAGGGTGAGACTGCGTATAATCCATGGACTCAACATTAGTCATAAAGAACTCACATACTTATTGCAAAAATCTACAAGCCATCAAAAACCAAGCACTACGCGCATGCTCCTAGGGGGATAGATTGGTAGGAAAAGACCATCGCTCATCCCCGACCGCCACTCATAAGGAGGACAATCAAAGAACACCTCATGTTTCAAATTTGTTACTCAACGTTTACCATACGTGCATGCTACGGGACTTGAAAACTTCAACACAAGCATTTCTCAAATTCACAACTACTCAACTAGCATGACTTTGATATTATTACCTCCATATCTCAAAACAATTATCAAGCATCAAACTTTTCTTAGTATTCAACGCACTCAAAAGAAAGTTTTACAAATCTTGAATACCAAGTATATTGAAATTATTTAAGAAAATTACCATGCTATTTAAGATTCTCAAAATAATCTAAGTGAAGAATGAGAGATCAATAGTTTCTATAAAACAAATCCACAACCGTGCTCTAAAAGATATAAGTGAAGCACTAGAGCAAAACTATATGGGTCAAAAGATATAAGTGAAGCACATAGAATATTCTAATAAATTCCAATTCATGTATGGCTCTCTCAAATGGTGTGTATAGTAAGGATGATTGTGGTAAACTAAAAAGCAACGACTCAAATCATACAAGACACTCCAAGCAAAACACATATCATGTGGTGAATAAAAATATAGCTCCAAGTAAAGTTACCGATGGAAATAGACGAAAGAGGGGATGCCTTCCGGGGCATCCCCAAGCTTTGAATTTTTGGTGTCCTTAGATTATCTTGGGGGTGCCATGGGCATCTCCAATCTTAGTCTCTTGCCACTCCTTGTTCCATAATCCATCAAAAGATTTCACCCAAAACTTGAAAACTTCACAACACCAAACTCAACAGAAATCTCGTGAGCTCCGTTAGCGAAAGAAAACAAAATACCACTTCAAGTACTGTAATGAACTCATTCTTTATTTATATGGGTGTTAAACCTACTGTATTCCAACTTCTCTATGGTTTATAAACTATTTTACTAGCCATAGATTCATCAAAATAAGCAAACAACACACGAAAAACAGAATCTGTCAAAAACAGAACAGTCTGTAGTAATCTGTAACTAACGCAAACTTCTGGAACTTCCAAAATTCAGCAAAAATAGGACGACCTAGGAAATTTACGTATTGATCAGCAGCAATTGGAATCACTATTTTATCATGTTATGCTGATTTTTAACAATTGTTTTCGTGAACAGAAAGTTTCTGGAAATTACAGCAAGATCAAATAACTATCATCCAAGAAGATCCTATAGGTTTAACTTGGCACAAACACTAACTAAGACATAAAAACACATCTAACCAGAGGCTAGATCAAAATTTATTCCTAAACAGAAGAAAAAGAAAAAAAACTAAAAATAAATTTGGGTTGCTCCCAACAAGCGCTATCGTTTAACGCCCCTAGCTAGGCATAAAAGCAAGGATAGATCTAGGTATTGCCATCTTTGGTAGGCAATTCTTCAATGAGACATCTACCTTCCTTAGAAATTTCTTTCTTTCTGGTAATTATCAAACTTTTAGGAACAAGATCAAAAAAATCATTCGTAGCAAATGGTTCCTTAATGATAGCAAAAAGATTGGGATGAATACTTATAGATTTAAGATCCGCAGTTTCCTTACTAGAGGATTCACCCTTATTTTTAGGAACATACATAACCTCGGCAATTTTAGTAGGAGGACCGGGAGTATTATTTACGAAAGAAAAAGCGGTTCCCAAGTTGGTAATGATACCCTCAAGTTTATCGATTCTAGCGGAATCTTGATTTATTCTCTCATTAACTATGGGTTCCTTTTCCTTAATACTTTTCAAAGTTACTCCTACCTTAGATCCATATTGGGTAATTTTATTGTGGATCTTTTTATCTAGATTTTCAATTAACTCAACAGTAGAAACTTTATTTTCAATAATTTCAAGTCTTTGCATTACATGCTCCAAAGTTAACATAGTCCCATTAACCAAAAGAGGTGGTGAGCCAAATAAATCTATCATAGCATTATAAGAATCAAAAGTATGGCTACCCAAGAAATTCCCTCCGGTAATGGTATCGAGGATATATCTATACCAAGGATTAGCACCTACATAAAAATTGCGGGGAAGAACTGAAATAAATTGCTTCCTGGTAGATCTATTTTGCGCATTGCAAATTCTATACCAAGCGTCTTTTAGATTTTCTCCCTCCCTTTGTTTAAAAGTTAGAACTTCATTCTCGGGAGACAACGGAGAAGATATAAAACTAGCCATAATGACAAGCAAGCGAGAAAGAGGCAAACAGAAAAGAGAGGGCGAATAAAAAGGCAAGGGTGAAGTGGGGGAGAGGAAAACGAGAGGCAAATGGCAAATAATGCAATGCGAGAGATAAGGGATTGTGATGGGTACTTGGTATGTTGACTTTTGCGTAGACTCCCCGGCAACGGCGCCAGAAATTCTTCTTGCTACCTCTTGAGCACTGCGTTGGATTCCTTGAAGAGGAAAGGATGATGCATCAAAGTAGCGTAAGTATTTCCCTCAGTTTGTGAGAACCAAGGTATCAATCCAGTAGGAGGATACGCGCGAGTCCCTCGTACCTACACAAAGCAAATAACTCCTCGCAACCAACGCGAATAGGGGTTGTCAATCCCTTCACGGTCACTTACGAGAGTGAGATCTGATAAAGATGATAGATAATATTTTTGGTATTTTTGTGATAAAGATGCAAAGTAAAATAAAAGGCAAAGTAAAAAGAAAAGTAATAATAAAGTGATGGAAGGTTAATATGATGAAGATATACCCGGGGGCCATAGATTTCACTAGTGGCTTCTCTCAAGAACATAAGTATTTTATGGTGGGTGAACGAATTACTGTTGAGCAATTGACAGAATTGAGCATAGTTATGAGAATATCTAGGTATGATCATGTATATAGGCATCACGTCCGAGACTTGTAGACCGACTCCTGCCTGCATCTACTACTATTACTCCACTCATCGACCGCTATCCAGCATGCATCTAGAGTATTAAGTTCAAGAAAACAGAGTAACGCTTTAAGCAAGATGACATGATGTAGAGGGATAAACTCATGCAATATGATAAAAAACCCATCTTGTTATCCTCGATGGCAACAATACAATACGTGCCTTGCTACCCCTACGGTCATTGGGAAGGACACCGCAAGATTGAACCCAAAGCTAAGCACTTCTCCCGTTGCAAGAAAAATGTCGGGGGAAATCTGCCTCCACGAGCACCTATGGGGACGGAGCCCCTTTTCGGTTCGGCGGGGGGCGGAGGTTGCACAAAGAGCAGATCGAGGCGACACACACACAATGATTTTACCCAGCTTCGGGCCGCACGGATGCGTAAAACCCTACTGCTGCTTGTCTGGTTGATTCGAGTTCTTGCTCTGGAGCGCAAGAAGCTACAGTAAGTTGGAGCTGGACGTAGACGAGGGTCTACTGGGTGTTTCCTCCGGCCTCCGGGCCCCTCTCTACGTGCGCATGGGCCTCCTTTTATATGCTAAGGGGTTTCCCACAGGTAGCGACGCAGGTGAGGGTAAAAATGGCAAGGAACTGTGCGAACAGCGGCCGCACAGTGCTATCGCACCTAACTCTGACGGCGGGGGACAAAGGCATTAAATGCCCGTCTGGATCGCCCGAACAGTACCGAGGCGGACCGTTGGGGGCGCCTTCGCTTGCCACGGGGCGACTCTGCCAACGTCGCATGCCACCGCGCACCTCAGGTTGCGCGGCGCCCCGCCACGTGCCTCTGGGGAAGCTCCAGAGTGACGCGTGGTCAGGTGAGCTGGAGCGCAGGCCTGAGGTGGTGGTTTGCCGCGGCAAGTGGCTTGCCGCGGTGGTTGTCTTGCCGCACCTGAAAGCTTGCCGCTCGTCAGGCCTCGCCGAGGCGCACGGCGCGCCGCGGCGGGCTTTTCTTGGGGTGCCTTGGCTTGGCCGTCCCGGCGAGCTCCTCCCGCCGGGGCCATGGTGCTTCGGCTTAGTCGTCCCGGCAAGCTCCTCTTGTCGGGGCCTTGTCATCTTGGCCCGGCAAGCTCCTCTTGCCGGACCTCGCCTCCTTGGCCCGACAAGCTCCTCTTGCCGGGGCCTGGTCTTCTAGGCTCGAACCCTTGGCCTTCGTCCGGCCCAGAAAGGGCCGTGGAGACTCTTGTCGCTCCCCTGGCAAGCCTTGCCGCGGGACGCTACTACTGCCCGTGCACAAGTTCGGGGTACTAAGGTACCCCTACTTTAGTACACCAACAGGAGCCCCCGGGTCTGGGCCATACACGGTGCCGAGCGTTGTTGGGCCAGGCCCTAACAGTGCACTGGCACGCGTGGCCTGGGCTGCGCTGCTCCTTAACTCCGTGCCCGTCGCGCCCTCCCCAAGTGGCGCGCGCTTATCGCAGCGTCGTGGGGGGCGAGGCATGCGAGGCGTGTGTGACGTGGGTGGCGTGCGCGGGGCTTGAGGCCCGCAGGCATGCGTCACGTCGGGCACGATTCCTTTATTTGGAAAGGCGAAACGTCCGCCCCCACTTTCAAGTGGGTGGAGACGTGGAGGCGCGGCTTGGTGAACGAACGGGGTCGAGGCGCGGCTTTCGAGGTGCCCGCCCCCACGATCACGGGGCGGAGAGAGGTCGCCTCATGTGTCGCCTCGGCCCTGCTCGCCCGCCACGCGTCCTCCATGCGCTTGGGGTTGCGGTGGTGGAGGCAGGAAACCGGGCCGACGCGGGTCGAAGTAGAGGGTCGGCCCCGTCGCCTGTCCTTCCTCTGCTTTGATTGGTTGGGCAGGGCGGCCGAGCCCCCACTCCGCCCCTTTATAAGGAGCGGAAGGGGGTGATGAGGGTCCGCACTCCTTCCTTCTTTCTTCTCTTAGATCCCTGGTCCCCTCTCCCCAACTATCATGGAGAAAGGGAACCCTGGTCCTTCTTCAGTGGCGGCAAGGGTTGCCGCCAGGCAGCGCGCCCCTCCTTCCCTTGCACCCGTGGTGACGGAGCCAACCGTAAGGGGAAGGGGGAGGGGGCGAGGTCGTGGACGAGGCCGTGGACAGGGCCGAGGCGCTCGAGGCGGGCGGGGCGGCGCGCCGGCCTTGCCTCCGCCGGCGGCTCCGTTTCTCCCGGCGGTTCATCTCGGGGATGACCCCTGCGAGTTCATCATCAGGCTGCGCCGGGCGCCTCGCCGTCACCTCCGCCTCCCGGCTCCCTTCGTGGACGTCCTAGAAGCGGAGCAACACGAGACGCTGAGACTGCGCATGAGGGGCTGCGGGATCAGTGGTACGCGAGTCCACGTCGAATCCCGAGCCCCCGACGTGATGTATCTTGGCCGAGGGTGGAAGTCGTTCGCCCGGATCCACAGCTTGATGGAGGGGTTCACCCTCCATTTTAAGCTGATGGAGGGTGATCTCCTCTCCGTCAAGGTCTTCGGGGACCTCGGCACCCGGGCCCGGTGCTGCGTGGATAGCTCCTCCGACAGCGAAGGCTCCTCCTCGAGCGAGAGTGACGAGGAGGGGAGCGACAGCGACGACGAGGGGAGCGGTCGCCGGGATGACGGGTCCGACTAGGTGCCGGTCGCAGCTCCGCGTGGCATCGACGACCCCCATCGTCCGCGTCGCTGGCGCCGTGAACTCCCCGGGGTCGTCTCCTTGGGCGGCTGGCGTAGGGAGGCTGCGGAAGAGGAAGAGGGTGGGCGGCAAGGCCGCTGCCTCGTCTTCCAGCTTCGCCCCAGACGCCGTCACCACCCCTGCTCGCGGCGACGACCACCGGGGTCTTCTCTCCGGCCCGGCAAGCTCCTCTTGCCGGGGCTTCGTCTTCTCGGGCGGCCGGAGTGGCGAGGCTGCGGAAGAGGCCGGCGGCAAGGCCGTCAACTCGGAGTACGAGGGCTAGATGCCCTCGACAGCGTGTTGACGTCCCGCAGCCTCCTTTTCGAGCTCCGCTTCCGGCGTCGCCGTCTCCACCCGGCCTCCGGAGCCCCCGGGCGGAGCCCCGGATGCTCTCTTGGCGTCTTCTGCCACCCGTAGCTCGTCTAGGCACCCCTTTTGCCCTTCTCGCCTCCTTGCCCGTACCTCCTGAGGAGAGAGACAAGAAAGGGATCACGGGCACCTTATCTCTTTTTATCTTGTAAGCCCTCGGGCCTTAATTGTGTTTAAATCTTGTAATCCCATCTTTCATGTTTTTCATTCTCTCTGAGCTGTACCTGAGTGGAATGTTTTTAATGAAAAGGGAGTGTTTGCCGGAACATTTGTCTCGCGGGTACATCCCGCGGCAAGGAGCGAACCCTTTGCATCGTTAAGATAGACACTTCCCCGCCCGGCAACGGACCCTGCCGTCTCCCCGCGCCCCTTGGCCCTCCTCACGCTCTTGGCGGAGGCAGGGAGAAGGCGGGTTCTGGCCCTTCGCTTCCTCCTCTTGCCGCCGTGGCTACTATCAGAAGCGGGCCCCGGGAACGCGCTCCGGGGTTTGTCACTTAAGAGAGCACGGCAGCTTTTAGGAGGAAGCAAGGTTTTCGCATTCCGCAACTCACGAGAGAATGCATGATAAGGGATGTAAAGACTTATCTGAGGTTGCAACCCCCGGCAACTCTGGCTTGCCGGGGCGCGGGTGCTGGCTCGCCCTTCTCCCCTTCTTCGTCCTTGAGCGGCTCGGCAAGGGTATGCAATTCCTACGAGCCAAAGGGGAAGGACGGGAAAAAGACGCGGACTCGACCTCTAAGTTAGGGGTTAGCAACTGTTAGGCACTACCAACCCTAACCAAGGACGAGACTCGACTCAGCATGCATGCTAAAACTTGGGGGCGCCAGCGCTTCATTATCTGCTGCCAGGGTCTGCGCCTGGCTTTGTACAAAGGATTACATGCAACTGCGGCAAGACTTTGTACAAAGAGTTGGCTGCCGGACGGGGTCCGACAGCCGCGCCTTACGGGTAAAACTTGTGAAGATGCTCAATGTTCCAGGAATTGCTCACCGGAGTACCATCTTCGGTCTCGAGGCGGACGGCGCCGGGCCTCGTGACTCGTTTCACCCGGTAAGGGCCTTCCCACTTCGGCGTCAACTTTTTGTGCATCTTGGCCGACTGAACGCGCCGAAGAACAAGGTCGCCTTCCTCGAGGCTCCTGGCTTTAAGTTTGCGGCTATGATAGCGACGCAGAGCTTGCTGGTAGCGAGCGGATCGCACAGCAGCCTGGAGACGATCCTCCTCGAGGAGCAGTGCGTCATCTTCACGCGACCGCTCTTGCTCAAGCTCATCATAAGCGAGCACTCGAGGTGACCCGTATACGAGTTCCATGGGGGTAACTGCTTCTGCTCCATAGACTAGAGCAAATGGTGTCTGGCCGGTGGCTCGATTTGGCGTCGTTCTGACCGACCAAAGAACCGCCGACAGCTCCTCGATCCAGTTCCGTCCGCGCTTGAGCAGCCTGTCAAAACTTCTGGTCTTGAGCCCGCGCAGTACCTCGGCATTGGCCCTTTCCGCTTGACCGTTGCTCCGGGGATGAGCAACAGAAGCGAAGCAGACCTTGGTGCCTAGGTCTTGGGTGTACTGCATGAAAGCGTGGCTTGTGAACTGCGTACCGTTGTCGGTGATGATCCTGTTGGGGACCCCGAAGCGGCAAACAATCGACCTGAAGAATTTGATCGCAGACTGGGCTGTCACCTTCCTCACCGGTTCCACTTCTGGCCACTTTGTGAACTTGTCAATGGCAACGAACAAGTACTCAAAGCCCCCAACGGCTCGGGGGAAGGGGCCGAGGATATCGAGCCCCCAGACCGAGAAGGGCCAGGACAAAGGGATCGTCTGGAGAGCTTGAGCTGGCTGGTGTATCTTCTTGGAATGGAACTGGCATGCTTCACACTTGGTTACTTGTGCAGTTGCATACTGGAGGGCTGTTGGCCAGAAGAAACCTTGCTGGAACGCTTTGCCGGCAAGTGCTCTGGCGCCAATGTGGTGTCCACATATGCCTCCGTGTATCTCCGCCAACAGCTCCTGTCCGTCTTCCCGGTGAATGCACTTCAATTTCACCCCATTGCGTCCACTTCTGTACAGTGCGCCGTCGACGAACTGGTACATACTGGACTGCCGGGCTACTCTTTCCGCTTCTTCTTGTTCTTCGGGAAGTTCTCCTGTCTGGAGGAAATGGACGATCTGCTGTGCCCACGTCGGAGCCTGTGGCTCGACGACGAGGACTAAAGGCATGTCGGCGGCTGCGGGAACATCAGCTTCTACGGCGAGGACTTGGGGCTCAGCCGGAGCTTGACGTTCCCCGGCAAGCTTGCCGGGGCATGGCTTGCCGGGAGCGCCTGCTTCGTCGGGACAAACCCTGGGGCTTGCCGGAGCGGGCAGCTCCTCAACACTCTTGGCGTCGATCTTGGGGACTCTCTTGGCGGCGGCTTCGGGAAGCTCTGCCGGGAGATAGTCACCGGAGACCGATTTTCTCTTCTTGCTTGGCCCAGTCGATGGTGTCACGGATGGCTGAGTCAGCTTGAGCACAAAAGTCCCTGGTTCCACAGGTAGCTTTAGTGCGGCGCATTTTGACAGGCCGTCAGCGATGTCGTTCTCTGCTCTTGGAATGTATTCCATTTGCAGGCCGTCAAAGCGCTCTTCCAGCTTCCTCACTTCATCAACGTAAGCCTCCATCAACGGGCACTGGTAATCCTTGTTCACTTGGCGGACGACGAGCTGCGAGTCACCCCTAACAATGAGCTTCTTGATCCCAAGTTCCGCCGCGATCCTGAGACCGGTGAGCAAACCTTCATACTCTGCCGTATTGTTGGTTGCTTGCTCCTTGGGAAAATGCATCTGGACGATGTACTTGAGGTGCTCTCCGGTGGGCGCGATGAGCAGCACGCCGGCACCGGCGCCTTCCAGCGAAAAGGCACCATCAAAGTACATCAGCCACTCTTTGGTTGCTTCCTTGCCGGGGATGCTCGTCTCTGGAATTTCTTCGTCCGGTGTCGGCGTCCACTCTGCTATGAACTCTGCCAATGCTCTGCTCTGGATGGTCGATGTGCTCTCGAACTTGAGGCCAAAGCTTGACAGTTCTAGTGCCCACTCGACAATCCTGCCTGTTGCTTCGGGATTCTGCAGTATCCTCTTAAGCGGAAAGCGAGTGACCACTGTGATCTCGTGTGCTTGGAAGTAATGGCACAGCTTCCTTGAGGCCATGAGGAGGCCGAAGAGCAATTTCTGCACACCAGAGTACCTCGACCTAGCCCCCTGCAGGAGGGAACTGACGAAGTAAACTGGGCGCTGCACCATCCTCTTCTTCTGCACTTCCCCTTGCGCTTGCGCGGATTCGCCTTTGCTGGGGCCAAGGCTTGTCGGGGAAGCCCCCTGCTTGTCGTCGGACGCGCTTGCCATGGTTGCTGGCTCGTCATCAGCTTCCCTCTCTGCTACTAACGCAGCACTAACCACTTGATTGGTTGCCGCTCGGTAGAGCAGCAACTTCTCTTGCGGTCTAGGCGCGACAAGTATAGGAGCGGAGGACAGGTATTTCTTCAAGTCTTGCAGCGCAGCCTCCGCTTCCGGAGTCCATTTTACTGGACCTGCCTTTTTCAAGATTTTGAAAAACGGCAGGGCGCGTTCCGCAGACCTGGAAATAAACCTGCTGAGAGCCACCACGCAACCGGCAAGTCTTCGCACGTCCTTGACACGCGTTGGTGCTTCAATCTGCTCGATGGCCTTGATCTTGTCGGGGTTGGCTTCGATCCCATGCTGAGACACGAAGAACACGAGAAGCTTGCCGGAGGGGACTCCGAACACGCACTTCTCGGGGTTGAGCTTGAGGCTGAACTTGCGCAAGTTCGCAAAGGTCTCTTCCAAGTCTTGAACCAAGGTTGCCTTGTCTCTGCTCTTGACCACAATGTTGTCCATGTAGGCCTCCACATTTCTGTGGATCTGTGGCTCGAAAGCAGTGTGGACAACCCTCGCAAACGTCGAGCCTGCGTTCTTCCGTCCAAAAGGCATCCGCACAAAACAGTACATGCCGCATGGAGTGATGAACGCAGTCTTCTCTTCATCTTCTTTGGTCATGAAAATCTGGTGGTACCCGGAGTAGGCGTCGAGGAATGAAAGCAGGCCACATCCGGCCGTGGAGTCAACAATCTGGTCGATGCGCGGCAAGGGAAATGGATCTTTAGGGCAAGCTCTATTGACATCGGTGAAATCGATGCAAAGCCTCCACTTCCCGTTTGCTTTGTGCACGACAACAGGATTGGCCAACCACGTCGGATGGAGCATGCCTCTGATGAGGCCTGCCGCTTCCAACTTCCTGATCTCCTCCGCGATAAACTCTTGGCGCTCCACCGCTTGTTTCCTGACTTTTTGCTTGACGGGCCGCGCATGAGGACAGACAGCAAGGTGGTGCTCAATCACCTCCCTGGGAACGCCGGGGATGTCAGATGGTTGCCAGGCAAACACATCGACATTCGCCCGCAGGAAAGCAACGAGCGCGCTTTCCTATTTGGGGTCGAGAGTGGCACTGATGGTGAAGGTACCACCAGTGTCGTCCTCCTTGGCGGGCACATTCTTGGTCGCTGGTGGAGCAGCCGTCGTCTTCTTGTGTTTACCGGCGGGGCTCGATGGTGCGTCCTCGACGGCAGCGCAGCGCTCCGAAGAGGCGCGCTTGCCGGAGTGGGCGCCAGAGCATTCGCCGGGCTTGGCCTTCTTGCCGGGAGAGCTCGATGGCACGTCCTCGACGGCAGCGCAGCACTCCGAGGAGGCGCGCTCGCCGGAGTGGGCGCCAGAGCACTTGCCGGGCTTGGTCTTCTTGCCGGGAGAGCTCGATGGCACGTCCTCGACAGCAGCGCAGCACTCTGAGGAGGCGCGCTCGCCGGAGTGGGCGCCAGAGCACTCGCCGGGCTTGGTCTTCTTGCCGGGAGAGCTCGATGGCACGTCCTCGACGGCAGCACAGCACTCCGAGGAGGCGCGCTCGCCGGAGTGGGCGCCAGAGCACTTGCCGGACTTCTTCTTTCCCCCGGAAGCTCCAGCGGCAAGTGGGCCGCGGGCCGTTGCTGCTGTTGCGTCCCGGTATATTTGGTCGGCGCAGATATGGGCATCCTTCTTGTCGCCGGGGACAGAAATGACGCTTATCGGGCCAGGCATCTTGAGCATGTTATACGCGTAGTGAGAGGCCGCCATGAACTTGGCGAGCGCTGGTCGGCCGAGGATCCCGTTGTAAGGCAACGGAAAGTCGGTGACGTCAAAGGTGACCTTCTCAGTCCTGAAATTCAGCTCGCTGCCAAATGTTACCGGCAGCGTGATCTTTCCCTTCGGCTTGCTCCTTCCCGGGTTGATTCCTTGGAATGTGCCGGTTTCTTCGAGCTCGCTGTCGGGAACTTGGAGTCTCCGGAGAACAGCAGAGGAGATCAGATCCAAGCCGGCCCCGCCGTCAACTAGCATCTTAGTGACCTTGAGGTTGTGGACCGTTGGGGAAACCAACATCGGCAAGCACCCGACCGCGGTTGTGCGATCAGGGTGGTCCTCAATGTCGAAGATGATAGGCGTGCTGGACCATCTCAGGGGTCTGCGTGACTCGACGGGTGGCTCCGCTGCATTGACCTCTCGCACCCACCGTTTAAGCTGGTGGTGGGAAGCGTGCAGGGAGGCACCGCCGTCCACACACAAGACCTTAGTGGCTTTCTGAAACTCCTGCTCGCTGGTCTCGAGGTCTTCCATGTCTTCGTCGTCGTCATCGTCTTCGTCCTTGTCGCGTCCCCGGGGAGGTCTGTCTGCTTGTCGCTGCTTGTCCTTGCCGCGGCGCTCCCCCGGGCCGGGACGCTTTGTGCCTGATCCCCCGTCGCCTGCTTGGGCTCTCTCCTTGTCGCGTCGTGCGTACTCGGCCTTCTGCAGCTCGACGAGTCGCTCGACTTTCTTGCAACTCTGGAGGTCGTGGCCCCTGGTACGGTGGATCTTGCAGTACTTCTTGTCGGTACCGCCCCGCTTATCGGCAGCAGCCACCGCCCGGCAGTTGGCGCACCCGACAACCTCCTTGCCGAGGCCTCCCGCCTGGGCTTTCTTGGCGGAGCCCTCGCTGCCGGACTTCTCGACAACCAACACCTTTGGGTTTTTCTCCTTTTTGCCGTTCCGCCGCCGGCCTCTCCTTGCCGGGGCGGTACCTTCACTATCGGATTCTCCTTCTCCAACACTTTCTCCGGGGAGCTTCCTCCCCTCCTCAGCGCGTGCACACTTGTCGGCCAGGGCGTAAAGCTCGCTGACCTCCTTGATTTTGCACATCGCCATCTCCTCCCGCATCCTGCGGTTGCGCACGTTCTGGTGGAACGCGCTGATCACCGCGGCGGGGTGGACGTCTGGGATGTTGTAGTGCACATGGCTGAACCTCTGGATGAACTTGCGCAAAGGCTCCCCCTCCTTCTGAACAAGCAGATGAAGGTCGCTTGCCTGGCCATGGGGTTTGTGGCCGCCCGTGAAGGCACCAACGAACTGATGGCATAGATCTGGCCAGGAGGAGATGGAGCCGTCCGGCAAGTGCATGAGCCAGGATCTGACGTTGGGCTTGAGTACCAACGGGAAGTAGTTGGCAAGGATCTTGTCGTCCCGTCCCCCGGCAGCCTGCACCGCAATGGTGTAGATGCTGAGGAACTCCGACGGATGCGACTTGCCGTCGTACTTCTCGGGCACGTCGGGCTAGAAGTTCTTCGTGCTGGGCCACTGGACTTGCCTCAGTTCGCCGGTGAACGCGGGGCAGCCTACCGAATACAGCAGTTTGCCTGGTTCCCCCGGTGCGTGCATGTTTCCAGAGGGCTCAACGCGCTGGTCTGATTGACGCCGCGCCTCTCTTCTGCGCTCGATGCGGGTTCGAGCGTCTTCTTCCCTTCGTTCGTGAAGGACTTGGCGTTGGTCGCGGCGAGTTCGCGGGTTCGACGACGCGGTGGAGTCGTTGTCGAGGTGAGCCCGGCGAGTCGACGACCGCGGCTTCTGGGGCGGGGAGTGCACGGTGGTCGCACCCCCGCCATTCTTGGCGCCATCGGTTCTCGCCTGGGTGACTGGCCGCTGCTGCGACGCGCTGTGCTGCCGCGGAGTGTCGCCGTTGGCGAAACCGATGAGGCTCTGGATGGTTGCCCTCCAGTCGTCGAGCTTGTCCGCCGTCGGAGGGTAGTCTAGGAGTAGCTGAGCTCGCGCGAGAGCTTCCGCTGGGGTGGCGGGCAGAGGCGGCGAACGGCGCGAGGAGCGGGATGTGCTCGAACTCCTAACTATGTTAGAAGGAGCAGCACCCGGTCCAGGCAGCCGCGCGACGCTCGTTCCGGCACGCTGGATCGCATGCTGGTCCTGACCGCCTTGGGACCCACCAGCACGGTCTGGGTCCAGCGAGCGTATGGTACCATGGGTACCATGACGCTGCTGGTTTCGCGCCTCCTGAGAGGGGCGTGGGGCGAGCTCGGACGTCGCGGGACCAAGAACTGGTTCGACGGCGCCCGTTCCTCCGCCGGCGTCCTCCCCACCACCCGTCTACTCCATGGGCGGTGGGTTCGACGCTGACGGACCGGTCACCTCCGGAGCTTTCTTCTTCGGTGCCATGCCGGCGCAAAAAATGAGAGTCTGGCTCGCGCGGACGCCGGATCTGGTTCACACAACCTCGACGCACCCCCTACCTGGCCCGCCAAGGATGTCGGGGGAAATCTGCCTCCACGAGCACCTATGGGGACGGAGCCCCTTTTCGGTTCGGCGGGGGGCGGAGGTTGCACAAAGAGCAGATCGAGGCGACACACACACAACGATTTTACCCAGCTTCGGGCCGCACGGATGCGTAAAACCCTACTGCTGCTTGTCTGGTTGATTCGAGTTCTTGCTCTGGAGCGCAAGAAGCTACAGTAAGTTGGAGCTGGACGTAGACGAGGGTCTACTGGGTGTTTCCTCCGGCCTCCGGGCCCCTCTCTACGTGCGCATGGGCCTCCTTTTATATGCTAAGGGGTTTCCCACAGGTAGCGACGCAGGTGAGGGTAAAAATGGCAAGGAACTGTGCGAACAGCGGCCGCACAGTGCTATCGCACCTAACTCTGACGGCGGGGGACAAAGGCATTAAATGCCCGTCTGGATCGCCCGAACAGTACCGAGGCAGACCGTTGGGGGCGCCTCCGCTTGCCACGGGGGCGACTCTGCCAACGTCGCATGCCACCGCGCGCCTCAGGTTGCGCGGTGCCCCGCCACGTGCCTCTGGGGAAGCTCCAGAGTGACGCGTGGTCAGGTGAGCTGGAGCGCAGGCTTGAGGTGGTGGTTTGCCGCGGCAAGTGGCTTGCCGCGGTGGTTGTCTTGCCGCACCTGAAAGCTTGCCGCTTGTCAGGCCTCGCCGGGGTGCGCGGCGTGCCGCGGCGGGCTTTTCTTGGGGTGCCTTGGCTTGGCCGTCCCGCGCGAGCTCCTCCCTCCGGGGCCTTGGTGCTTCGGCTTAGTCGTCCCGGCAAGCTCCTCTTGCCGGGGCCTTGTCGCCTTGGCCCGACAAGCTCCTCTTGCCGGACCTCGCCTCCTTGGCCCGGCAAGCTCCTGTTGCCGGGGCCTGGTCTTCTAGGCTCGATCACTTGGCCTTCGTCCGGCCCAGAAAGGGCCGTGGAGACTCTTGTCGCTCCCCTGGCAAGCCTTGCCGCGGGACGCTACTACTGCCCGTGCACAAGTTCGGGGTACTAAGGTACCCCTACTTTAGTACACCGACAAAAAACCAATCTAGTAGGCCAAACCAAACTGATAATTCGAAGAGACTTGCAAAGATAACCAATCATACATAAAAGAATTCAGAGAAGATTCAAATAATGTTCATAGATAATCTTGATCATAAACCCACAATTCATCGATCTCAACAAACACACCGCAAAAAGAAGATTACATCGAATAGATCTCCACGAGAGAGGGGGAGAACATTGTATTGAGATCCAAAAAGAGAGAAGAAGCCATCTAGCTACTAACTGTGGACTCGAAGGTCTGAGGTAAACTACTCACACTTCATCGGAGAGGCTCTGGTGATGATGTAGAAGCCCACCATGGTGGATGCCCCCTCCGGCGGAGCTCCGGAACAGGCCCCGAGATGGGATCCCGTGGGTACAGAAGGTTGCGGCGGTGGAATTAGGTTTTTGGCTCCGTATCTGATCGTTTGGGGGTACGTAGGTATATATAGGAGGAAGAAGTACGTCGGTGGATGTCGGTGTCAAAAACCGGCGGATCTGGGTAGGGGGTCCCGAACTGGCGTCTAGGTGGATGGTAACAGGAGACAAGGGACACAATGTTTTACCCAGGTTCGGGCCCTCTCGATGGAGGTAAAACCCTACGTCCTGCTTGATTAATATTGATGATATGGGTAGTACAATAGTAGATCTACCACGAGATCAAGGAGGCTAAACCCTAGAAGCTAGCCTATGGTATGATTGTTGTCTGTTGTCCTACGGACTAATACCCTCCGGTTTATATAGACACCGGAGAGGGTTAGGGTTACACAAAGTCGGTTACAATGGTAGGAGATCTGAATATCCGCATCGCCAAGCTTGCCTTCCATGCCAAGGAAAGTCCCTTCCGGACACGGGACGAAGTCTTCAATCTTGTATCTTCATAGTCCAGGAGTCCGGCTGAAGGTATAGTCCGGCCACCCGGACACCCCCTAATCCAGGACTCCCTCAGTAGCCCCCGAACCAGGCTTCAATGATGACGAGTCCGGCTCGCAGATTGTCTTCGGCATTGCAAGGCGGGTTCCCTTCCAGATTCTGTGTACCTGTTGAATAATGTGTTGTGTTTTGTGAATGCAGCGCTCTTTGGCTTCTACGCCCAATAATGGCCGCCTTCCATGTGTCAAACGAATACGAAAAGTCTGGGTGTTTTTACATTCACACCCCTAGCTGCGTAAATGAGCCGCCTATTTAAAGGGATGGGGATTTAGATCCAAACCACACCTTCTCCCCTCCACGAGTAGTCATCAGAGCGCATCCAGCCAAGGTCCATTCCACCATGGCCAGCCGTCGCAACTCCTCCTCTCGCCCTTCCAGTCCTAAGCCTATAGATTGGGAGAGGTGCTCCATCCCGCGTAGCGAGCTAGTATCGCTTCAGACCAAGGGATTCCTCCCTCCGGCCTATATGGTCCCGGTTCGAGCCGGACTCGCCACCTATAATGGCGGAGAGTAAGCGGAGAGCACCCCCAATCCCTCCAAAGGAGAGCGGGCATGCCTCGTCCCTTATCTAATAAGAGGACTTGGATTTCCAATTCATCCGTTTCTCCGGGGGCTTCTGGAGTTCTATGGCCTCTAGCTGCACAACCTCACGCCTGCCTCTATATTGCATATCGCGGGCTTTGTTGCCCTTTGTGAGCTGTTCTTGGGTGTTGAGGCTCATTTCGCGCTGTGGAAGAGGCTATTCTGCCTGGTGCCCTGTTCTCGGGAGGGGTTAATATATCAAGTGGGCGGAGCCGAAGTGTAGCGCATCGCCGGGACCGGATATCTATCCGGAACCTCAAAGAAGGCGTCCGAAGACTGGCCTTCGGAATGGTTCTATATAGAGGATGTCCCGCTGCCGGATCCTGTTCGGATCGGCCTCCCTGAGTTCAACAGTGCTCCCCCGAAGAAGCGCCTAAGCTGGCGTCCACGGAGCTCTCAGAGAGAAAGTGACAAGGACGTCCTTTACCTGATGGGCCGGATCAAATTATTGGCCCATTCCGGACTAACCATGATCGGAGTCATGGTCGTATGCATCGTGCGGGGGGTGCAACCGCTTCAATATAGAGGCCACCCCATGTGGGATTTCAACGGGGAGGACAACGCCACCCGTCACGGCCGTAAGGGGCCGGACTCGGCTGCCGCTTTGATAAAGATCTTGTCCACTTTGTACAGGGGAGAAGAGGAGGAATTTCTCCGCGTCAACCCTCAGGGTGGATTTACCATGTATAATCCTCCAAACTGGGTAAGTGAGCATTTTCACTTGTCCATCCGTTTTGTATTCCTACTGTCAAATATATAGTCTGATGTCTTTATCGCAGGAACTGCGCCAGGCTGTTAAAGAGATAAACAACCCCCCTCCACAACCCGAGGATCCGGGACGGTCCCTCGACCCGGCCTCCCAAGAGGATCCAGACATATCTGTGGAGCTAATTTATGGGGTATTCCATCAATTACGCAAGGACAACACCATGGTGGCCATTACAGCCGATTACCCAGGGCTAATCCCAGCCTCCGAGGTAACTGAGACCAAAATCCCAGTATTTTGAAAGGGGACCCATCCTCGCGTGTTTTCAATGACCGTATAACAACCGCGTTTTGCAGAGGAGGTCCTTGAGGCGGGAGGCCGAGCCTGCGGCGGCCAGCCCACGAGGGGCTGCGGGGCCCCGTGGGATAAAAAGAAGTGTAGTCCGGACCAAGGTGCCGGCGCAAAGGTATAGCGCGCCTTTTTATTCCCAGGTGTTATTTCTTCAAGGCATATTAACACTCGTGCTCTGTTCAGGGCAAAGAGACCTCGCCGGACTATATCCGGAGAGGCCGCCAATCGCGCCTCCACCAGCCAGGCTACACAGCCTGGTCCGGAGGCGGAGGCGAACACGAGGCGCGCACCGGACGCTCCTCCGACAGATGATGCAGACAGGCTGTCTGCCACCTATTCTGAGGTGGAGAGTGCCATGAACCATAGGCGTCGCCGGACAGTTCTTCGTGATACTTGTTTCTCCCAAGAGGCGTTAGATGCCTTCAATTCGGGAGATGCGTATCTCAGTGTCGCTCAAAATGGTCTAGCCAGAGCCACGAAGCAATATGTAAAAGACATACGGGTGAGAAAATTTAATGGTTATATATATCAGTAGCCCCCGAGACTTGAAATAGCTAGAATAACTTATTTAAGGATCGTGTAATATGCAGTTTCTTTCAGAGAAGAATACCCAACTGTCCCAGGAGCTAAAAGAGTGCAAAGCCCAACTTGAGGCCGCACTAGCCGCGACGGGGGAGCCCAAGGAGACCCCCTCTGGTAATATATGCTTCAAAAAGATAAGTATTATGTGAAGTGCGGCGTATGTGCGAATCTGACAAATGAAATTGCAGATGGCGCCGGACTAGATCCGGAGAAGCAACAACTCCTACGCCAGCTAGAGGCTGGTGAGAGCGTGCTGACAAAGGTGAGGCGGGAGAAGAATGATCTTCAGGATGCCAACACCAAGCTGGACGTTGAACTAAAAGATGTTCGTGCCCAGCTGTCGAAGTCCGCTAAGGAGAATCAGCGGCTTCGACGCGGCATATTTAGTAAGTGCTTAAGTGAACTTTGAAAAAAGAGTTCGGCGAGGAAGTCGACTAACAGAGTGATGTCTGTAGGTATGCTAACAGGTCGTCCTGCAGAGGAGATGCTCGGTTCTACGGCTGACCTCCTTCCCGAGCTCCCGCAACTGCACAAGCGAGTTCGGCAGGCGATGCAAGGCGTTGCCCAAGCCTTATGGCCATCCCTCTCCATGCTCGAGGGCCTTGGAGAGCTTGCAGAGAAGCTGAAGGGAGCGCGGCGGTGCTTCCTATTGTGGAAGATATCGGCCTGCCGTCAAGGCACTAGGGAGGCCTGGGCCATGGTGAAGACGCGGTACACAAAGGCTGACCCAAAGCACATGGCGGAGGTCGGACCCGTGGGGCCTGATGGGAAGGAGATCCCTGTAAGCTTAGTATACGGCCAAGTAGAATTGGCCGCAAAGTATTCCCAGCAAGACTGTAAATTAGACAGCATGTTAGATGGTATTGAAGTGGAATACAATCAGTCAGAATGACTATGTAATTTAATTGACATTTGTAATGCCTTCTAGCCGGATTGTAGATCGTTTGTCATGGCCGACCTTTTCTCTTCAACCTCGGGACCTGACGGTCCGGAGTGTGTCCGAATACCCTTGCGGTTATATAAGAACCGGGGTATGCATGGAGACCAAGCGTAGGGGTCATTAGTACTTGAACAGACAAGTGCCCAACTAGTTATGTTATATTACATGGTTAGTAAGAAACATCTTCCAGGAGAATAGTTCCGTTAAGGGTTCCTTTCCCTGGAAGGCATGCCCTAAAGTGCATGTCCATTCTGCGAAAAAGACGCAGGAAAAATCATCTGGGGGCGCATAAATAAATAATTGGAAAAATCATCTTTCAGGTCACCGACCGAATATTCCCTTAAGAACGCTAGCTTTCGGCTTCACCCAGTCTGAGGTACACATCCGGCTGACCCGGCAGTAACAATCGTAGAGGTGCTCCCTTTACCGCCTAGCCGAACAATCAGGAACGTAGGGGTAAGCACAGGAGCCAGGCAACCCAGCTTGGCCAAAATTAAGTCATATCGATGCATATAATGGTGAAATAAAAGGTACATGCGGAAGTGTAACACATGTGTTGGGCATAAAGCACGTCTGAATAAGCTTCTGTTAAAAGAAGCCCCCAGGTTTAATGAGTGCGAATAGCACGTCATGTGATGAGCCTTTTAAGGCTATAAGAGGAGAGGAGAAGGAGAGAAATATAAGACAGACAGTATATATAAAAAATGGACAGAGGAAGGAGACGAACACATAGTCTAGCGCTAGGCATAGAATCTTCGGAGACGGGTTGCATTCCATGGGTTCGGCTCGAGTCGGTTATCCGATGCATCTCGCAGGCGGTACGCTCCACTGGTCAGGACTTGGTCAATTATGAAGGGACCTTCCGACTTGGGGTTGAGTTTGTCCTTTTTCTTGTCCGGCAGGCGTAGAACTAATTCGCCAACGTTGTAATTTTTGGCCCGTACTTCTCTGCTTTGGTATCTTCGAGCCTGCTGTTGATAGAATGCGGAACGGGCTTTGGCCACGTCACGCTCTTCCTCCAAGGCGTCCAAACTGTCCTGCCGATCGAGCTCAGCCTCTCTTTCTTCGAACATGCACACCCGAGGTGAGTCATGAATTATGTCGCAAAGCAAAACTGCCTCTGCGCCGTACACCATGAAGAATGGTGTGTATCGGGTGGTGCGATTCGGCGTGGTCCGTAGACCCTAGAGTACGGAGTCGAGCTCCTCTACCCAGTGTGTGTTGGATTCCTTGAGGGACCGCACTAATATGGGTTTGATGCCACTCATGATAAGACCATTTGCACGTTCGACCTGCCCGTTAGTTTGTGGGTGATAGACGGAAGCATAATCGAGCTTGATGCCCATGTTTTTGCACCAGAGTTTTACCTCATCGGCATAAAGTTCGTGCCGTTATCAGTGATGATGCTGTGGGGGACGTTGTAACGGTGTACGGCCCCAGATATAAAGTCTATCACCGGTCCGGTTTCGGACGTCTTAACAGGCTTGGCTTCTATCCATTTGGTGAACTTATCCAACCATCTCAAGCCCCCAGACCGCGAAGGGCCAAGTGATGGGGATAGTTTGGAGGGCGGTTGGTGGCATATGGCTTTGGTTTGCGAAAAGCTGGCAACCGACGCATCGTTGGACCAAGTCCTGAGCGTCTGCCCGGGCCTTCGGCCAATAAAAGCCTGTACGGAAAGCCTTGCTTACAAGGGACCGGGCTACAGCGTGATGACCACCGAGTCCGGCATGAATTTTGGCCAGCAAGTTCCTCCCTTCCTCTTCGGAGATGCACCTTTGAAGGACTCCGGTAGTGCTTTTCTTATAGAGTTCTCCCTCATGGACTTTATAGGCTTTAGATCGCCGCACTATGCGGCGTGCCTCGTTTTGGTCCTCTGGGAGTTCCTGCCTAGTAAGGTAGGCTAGGAATGGTTCTGTCCACGGGGCGATGACGACCATTATTACGTGGGCTGAAGTTGTAACTTCATTGGCAGAGCCTCCAATTATGTCAGATTGTTCGGTGTCGGGCAGTGCGGTTGGGTCCGGGCTGTTATTGCCAGGTTTCCCTTCCCATACTACGGATGGCTTGAACAGCCTTTCCAAGAACATGTTAGGGGGGACGGCATCACGTTTTGTGCCGATGCGTGCCAGGACATCTGCCGCCTAATTGTTTTCTCGGGCTATATGGTGAAATTCAAGCCCTTCGAACCGAGCTGACGTTTTTAAGACGGCGTTGCGGTAAGCTGCCATTTTCGGATCCTTGGCATCGAAGTCTCCATTTATTTGGGATATCGCGAGATTTGAATCCCCGCGCACCTCTAGGCATTGAATGCCCATGGATACTGCCATCCGGAGACCATGTAAAAGGGCCTCGTATTCGGCTGGATTGTTGGAGTCTGTGTACATAATCTGGAGTACATATTGAACTGTGTCTCCCGTGGGGGACATCAAAACGACGCCAGCCCCTAGTCCGGCCAACATTTTGGAGCCATCGAAATGCATGATCCAATTTGAATATGTGTCGTACTCTTTAGGGAGTTCGGTCTCCGTCCATACTGCGACGAAGTCGGCCAAAGCTTGCGACTTAATAGCTCGCCGTGGCTTATAGGTTGTGTCGAACAGGAAGAGCTCGATGGCCCATTTTGCAATCCGGCCCATTGCATCGCGGTTGTTTATAATATTGTTGAGTGGTACTTCCGAGGCTACCATTATCGAACACTCTTGAAAGTAGTGTCGTAGCTTCCGGGATGCAATGAATACCGCGTATGCAATCTTTTGATAATGCGGGTATTGCGATTTGCATGGAGTGAGGACAGTGGACACGTAGTAGACCGGCTTTTGAAGGGGGAATTTGTGTCCGTTCGTTTCTCGCTCGACGACGAGGACTGCGCTTACAACCTGATGGGTTGCTGCAATAATAGCATTGGTTCGCCAATGTTTGGCGCGACCAGGACTGGGTTTGTTGCCAGTATTGCTTTTATTTCGTCGAGTCCGGCCGTGGCGGCATCCGTCCACTCGAAGTGTTCGGTGCACCGAAGGAGGCGATAGAGGGGTGGTTCCTTTTCTCCTAGGCGGGAGATGAAGCGGCTTAGAGCCGCCACGCATCCGGTTAATTTTTGTATTTGTTTGAGGTCCTTTGGGATATCCAATTGTGACATAGCTCGGATCTTGGCTGGGTTTGCTTCAATTCCTCTACCGGATACAATGAAGCCCAGGAGCTTTCTGGCTGGAACGCCGAAAACGCATTTTTCCGGATTGAGCTTGATGTCGTATGTTCGGAGGTTATCAAATGTGAGCCTCAAGTCATCTACTAGAGATTCGACATGTTTTGTTTTGACGACCACATCATCTACATATGCCTCCACTGTTTTGCCGATCTGGTTTGCCAGACATGTCTGAATCATGCGCTGATACGTTGCGCCGGCATTTTTGAGCCCGAAGGGCATTGTGTTGAAGCAGAATGGGCCGTATGGTGTGATGAATGCCATTGCGGCTTGGTCTGACTCTGCCATCTTGATTTGATGGTAGCCGGAATATGCATCGAGGTAACACAACGAATCGTGTCCTGCGATAGCATCGATGATTTGATCGATGC
Organism: Aegilops umbellulata; assembly: GCA_032464435.1. Taxonomy (NCBI): domain Eukaryota; kingdom Viridiplantae; phylum Streptophyta; class Magnoliopsida; order Poales; family Poaceae; genus Aegilops; species Aegilops umbellulata. The sequence continues at coordinate 231,345,806 of CP136060.1, forward strand.
GGGGGAGGGGGAAGGGATCCTTTGGGCAAGCCTTGTTAAGGTCTTTAAAATCAACGCACAAGCGCCAAGATTTGTCCTTCTTTGGTACCATCAGCAGGTTTGCTAGCCAGTCCGGATGTTTTATATCTTTGATGAATCCGGCCTCCAATAGCTTGGCTAGCTCCTCTCCCATGGCCTATCTCTTAGGTTCGGAAAAACGCCGAAGAGCTTGTTTGACAGGTTTGAATCCTTTTAGGATATTTAAGCTGTGTTCGGCCAGCCTGCGTGGGATTCCTGGCATGTCTGAAGGGTGCCAGGCGGAGATGTCCCAATTTTCATGTAGGAATTCTCGCTGTGCGGCGTCTACATCAGGGTTTAATTGTACCCCGATGGAAGCTGTTTTATTGGGGTCCGTTGGATGGACCTGGAATTTGACTATTTCGCCCGCTGGTTTAAAGGAGGTGGACTTGGATCTTTTGTCGAGTATCACATCGTCCCTGTTTATCGTGGAGCGCAGCACAGTCAGTTCCTCAGCCGCTAGAGCTTCGGATAGTGCCTCAAGGGCCAATGCGGCTGTCTTGTTTTCGGCGCGGAGTGCTATGTCCGGATCACTGGCGAGAGTGATGATTCCGTTCGGCCCAGGCATCTTGAGCTTCATGTACCCGTAATGGGGTATTGCTTGGAATATTGTAAACGCTTCCCGCCCTAGCAGAGCGTGGTATCCGCTACTGAACGGGGCCACCTGGAACATGACCTCTTCGGACCTGTAAAGCTTGTGCTGCTTCGCTCAATGCGGTTCCTGTCTATTTCCATTTTTTGAAGGGTTTCCTCATAAATCAGGTTCAATCCGCTGCCTCCATCCATGAGTACCTTGGTTAGGCGAAAGCCGTCCACTATTGGACTGAGGACCAATGCGGCTGGTGCTCGGGCTGTTCGGTATTTAGGTTCATCACTGGCATTAAAAGTAATAGCCGTGTCACTCCATGGGTTTATTGTTGCTACTTGATAAACTTCGGCAAGGCTGTGGAGTGTCCTTTTTCGCATATTATTTGATGCGAAAGTCTCGAAGACTGTTAAGACTGTACTGGTGTCCCTGGGGTGGCTTTCTGCGGCCTCCGGAATTAGGAGGTCTTCGCCAATTTTGGCCACCAGCCGGAGTATCCAACATGCTCTGAAGCTGTGAGTTGGAGTGGCGTCCTCTATACTATGAATTTTACAGGGTCCATTAAGCCATCTTTCCAGTACGGTTCCATGCCCTATAGAGGGTTTTGGTTTTTTGATGTTTAACCCGGGTGTCTGATGATGATGCACCCTTTTATTTCGGACAAGGTTTCTATTCAGGGCCGGATTGTCCCAAAATTTTATTTCGGTTTTCCAAGCGCTTTCCATCGCACAGTACTTTTGTACTATGGACGCCAAGTCGGCGAAGCGTGTAATATCGCGACGACTTATGGCATTGAGGATTCCCTTGTCCGTGCAATTATTGCAGAAGATTGAGATTGCGTCTTCCTCGCGGCAGTCCTTTATCCTGTTCATAACCAGGAGGAATCTGGCCCAGTAATGGTGTACTGTTTCTTCGGGCTTTTGTCTGATTTGGGATAGATCGCTTATGTTCGGGTGGGTGGGTGGAATTGAATCCAAAACCTCACCCAATCTGAGACTCAGAGGCCAAGGAGTTTCCGAACTCTGAAGTTTGGATTCTTGGATGTTGTCCAATGAGTCTAGCCCGTTGCCTGATTCTAAGTTCAGGTCTTGAGTTATATCCTCCCCTCCGCGGGTATCCGGCCTGGAGGGATCGAGAATCCGGACGTAGTTAGTCCTTAAGATAGATGAAGGTTCGCCGAACTGCCCTTCTACCACGGCAACGTGATGGGTGACTTGGGGAGAGTTAATCTCTCTTAGATCGGGTTTAGGCCCAACCTGGTCGTAATCCGTAGCGACCCCCAGGGCGGCGATGCGATCCAAGAGCTCGTTTATGGAAGAGAGCTCCATTGGATCTAACTACTCGGCGAGTTCCGAACTGACATGAAGATTGCTTTTGATGACCTGAGAGGTCATCGTCGGCGCAGCAGCCGAACAGGCGGTCATAAGAAAACCACCCAGCCGGAGAGTTTGGCTGACAGCCAAAGCTCCCTTTGCAACGGTGTCGTCTTTAAAGACGGGATGAGGCATCCTTCCTGATGGCGACGGCACAGAGGAACTCTCAATGAAAGCACCAATGTCGGTGTCAAAACCGGCGAATCTCGTGTAGGGGGTCCCGAACTGTGCGTCTAGGCGGATGGTAACAGGAGACAAGGGACACAATGTTTTACCCAGGTTCGGGCCCTCTCGATGGAGGTAAAACCCTACGTCCTGCTTTATTAATATTGATGATATGGGTAGTACAAGAGTAGATCTACCACGAGATCAAGGAGGCTAAACCCTAGAAGCTAGCCTATGGTATGATTGTTGTCTGTTGTCCTACGGACTAAAACCCTCCAGTTTATATAGACACCGGAGAGGGTTAGGGTTACACAAAGTCGGTTACAATGGTAGGAGATCTGAATATCCGCATCGCCAAGCTTGCCTTCCACGCCAAGGAAAGTCCCTTCCGGACACGGGACGAAGTCTTCAATCTTGTATCTTCATAGTCCAGGAGTCCGGCTGAAGGTATAGTCCGGCCATCCGGACACCCCCTAATCCAGGACTCCCTCAGTGGAGCTTCATGGGCCCCACGAGGGTGGGGGGAGCGCACTAGGGGGGTAGGCGCGCCCCCTACCTCGTGCCCACCTCGAAGCTTCCTAGGCATAGGGTCCAAGTCTCCTGGGTCATATTCGGTGAGAAAATCACGTTCCCGAAGGTTTCATTCCGTTTGGACTCCGTTTGATATTACGTTTCTTTGAAACTCTGAAATAGGCAAAAAACAACAATTCTGGGCTGGGCCTCCGGTTAATAGGTTAGTCCCAAAAATAATATAAAAGTGGAAAATAAAGCCCAATATTGTCCAAAACAGTAGATAATATAGCATGGAGCAATAAAAAATTATAGATACGTTGGAGACGTATCAGTAGTGTACTCAATATTGTGCACCGGGACCAAGACGGAGAGGAAAATGAGAGAACTACGTATTTATTTACGGTGTAGATTCACTCATTTTGCTCCATATGTACTCATTTAGGGTGTAATCACTTGTTGAAATCTCTAGAAAGGCAAATACTCCTTTCTGGTTTACAGGGCTATACTAGCAAGTACTATAATAGTGGGCTTAAAGCCTGCTTACATAGCAATTTTGTCTCATGCAAGAGCCTGGCTATATGCGTGCTCCAAGGCTCCTCACCACGCCCCACCCCTACACAAAGACTGCCAGGCAAGCGTTCGCAACTGCCACGTTCGGGTTGCGCTTGGCTCTTCACCTCTTCGAGAAGACAAACAATGATGTTACTACTTCTACAGTATCATATCAACTGCTACATGTACGTCCACCGCGTGCGGGAGGGATATCTTGTTGTAGTAAGCAAAAGCTTGTACTCATCTGCGAACCACCGCGTGCATGGGCGAGAGAAAAGGCGTGTAGTAGTAAAATCAAGCTTCTCCTCATTGTACGAGTTGACGCGACACATCATAGCACTGGCCCCACATGCTTGCCTCTAAACTTGCCCAAAAGACCCGTAGTGTAGAATGTATTTGCTACAACCTCTAACATTTACCCCATCAAAAATTAATATATATATATATGTCTGATACGTCTCCATCGTATCTATAATTTTTGATTGTTCCTTCCCAATATTATTCAACTTTATACTTTTGGCAACTTTTTATATTATTTTTGGGACTAACATATTGATCCAGTGCCCAGTGTCAGTTCATGTTTGTTGCATGTTTTATGTTTCGCAGAAACCCAATATCAAACGGAGTCCAAACGGGATAAAAACAGACGAAGAATTATTTTGGAATATTTATGATTTTTGGGAAGTAAAATCAACGCGAGACGGTGCCTGACAAGGCCACGATGCAGGTGGGCGTGCCCCAGGGGGCAGGCGCGCCCTGGACCCTCGTGGGCACCCCGTAAGGCGGTTGACACTCTTCTTTTGCCGCAAGAAGCTAATTTTATGAGAGAAATGTGGGTGAAAGATTCAACCCAATCGGAGTTACGGATCTCCGGATATAAAAGAAATGGTGCCAGGACAGAATCTGAGAACGCAGAAACAGAGAGAGACAGAGAGACAGATCCAATATCAGAGGGGCTCTCGCCCCCCCCCCCCACGCCATGGAGACCATGGACAAGAGGGGAAACCCTTCTCCCATCTAGGGAGAAGGTCGACGAAGAAGAAGAAGGAGGGGGGCTCTCTCCCACTCGCTTCTGGTGGCGCCAGAACGCCGCTGGGGCCAACATCATCACCGCGATCTTCACCAACACTCCGCCATCTTCACCAACACGTCCGCCATCTTCACCAACATATCCATCACCTTCCCCCCTCTATCTACAGCGGTCCACTCTCCCGCAACCCTCTGTACTCTCTGCTTGAAGATGGTGCTTTATACTTCATATTATTATCCAATGATGTGTTGCCATCCTATGATGTCTGAGTAGATTTTCGTTGTCCTATCGGTGGTTGATGAATTGCTATGATTGATTTAATTTGCTTGTGGTTATGGTGCTGTCCTTTGGTGCCCATCATATGAGCGCGCGCGTGGATCACACCATAGGGTTAGTTGTATGTTGATAGGACTATGTATTGGAGGGCAAGAGTGACAGAAGCTTCAACCTAGCATAGAAGTTGATGCATACAGGATTGAAGGGGGACCAATATATCTTAATGCTATGGTTGGGTTTTACCTTAATGAACGTTAGTAGTTGCAGATTCTTGCTAATTGTTCCAATCATTGGTGCATAGAATTCCAAGTCAGGGATGACATGCTAGCAGTAGCCTCTCCTACATAAAACTTGCTATCGGTCTAGTAAAGTAGTCAATTGCTTAGGGACAATTTCACAACTCCTACCACCACTTTTCCACACTTGCTATATTTACTTTAGTTGTGTCTTTATCTAAACAGCCCCTACTTTTTATTTACGCGCTCTTTATTATCTTGCAAACCTATCCAACAACACCTACAAAATACTTCTAGTTTCATACTTGTTCTAGGTAAAGCGAACGTTAAGCGTGCATAGAGTTCTATCGGTGGTCGATAGAACTTGAGGGAATATTAGTTCTACCTTTAACTCCTCGTTGGGTTCGACACTCTTACTTATTGAAAGAGGCTACAATTGATCCCCTATACTTGTGGGTTATCAAGACCTTTTTCTGGCGCCGTTGCCGGGGAGCAATAGCGTGGGGTGAATATTCTCGTGTGTGCTTGTTTGCTTTATCACTAAGTAATTTTTATTTACTGTTCTTAGTTATTTTGTATCTTTAGTTATGGGTAGGAAACACAAAATGCCAAAAAAATTAGTTGTACCTACTGAACCAATGGTTGAAGAACCACTTAATATCTATCGTACTCCTGAAGCTTATTACTTGGATCATCTTCGATCCCTATGTGCTCGTGCTGAAACCCCAACTAGCTTATTTGAGGGCAGATCTTTAGATGAGCATGCTTGTTATGTTCGACACCGCATATCTGAAAAAGGGAAACTTTTACTAGGTCAAATTCATCTTTTGCAATGCTATGCTTGGAATTTATGTGAAATATATGATTTTACTTGTTGTTCTGAAAACCCTAAGAAACACCTTCCCTATCAATGTGAGTTTAGTGATAATGGAATCGTATCTTCGTATGTTAAGGGTGTTTATAGTTACTATGATGTTCAACAAATCGATGAATTTGTTGCTTTTAAGGGTTCTTATGAAATTGCTTCTTTGATTGAAAAGTATGGTGCTACTCTTTACAAATCTTAAAATTTTTCCATACTTAAATATTCCTATGATAATTATGCTTCTAATGAATATGTTGAACCATATATTGAGGACTAATCCGCTGTCCAAGAAGAGACTAACATTTTGCAGGAGTCTATGGAAGAAGAAATTGATGAAACTGTGAGCTCATTGGATGAAAAAGATGATGAGGAGAGCAAAGAACAAAAGGAGGAAGAGCGGATTAGCTACCCGTGCACACCTTCTAATGGGAGTAACTCTTCAACTCATACATTGCTTAATTTCCCTTCATGCTTACCGAAGGATGATTGCTATGATGATTGTTATGATCCTGTTGATTCGCTTGAAATATCCCTTTTTGATGATGCTTGATATGCTTTTGGCCAAGATGCCAATATGAATTATTCTTATGGAGATGAACTTGTTATAGTTCCTTATGTTAAACATGAAATTGTTGCTATTGCACCCACGCATGATAGTCCTATTATCTTTTTGAATTCTCCCGATTATACTATATCGGAGAAGTTTGCCCTTATTAAGGGTTATATTGATGGGTTGCGTTTTATTATTACACATGATGATTTTGATGAATATAATATGCATGTGATTTCTGCTCCTACTTGCAATTATTATGAGAGAGGAACTATATCTCCACCTCTCTATGTTTCCAACATGGTAAAATTGCAAGAAACTGCTTATAATATGCACTGGCCTTTACTATGTGTGCATGAATTGTTCTTTTATGAGATGACGATGCATAGGATGAGAGTTAGACTTCGTCAGTACTTGATATATGTTGCTTTGTGCTCACTACTAAATGCCAAATCATTGCTAATTAAAATTGGCTTTGATATACCTTAGAATCCGGGTGGATTCACTATTTGAGCACTATATGCCTAGCTTAATGGCTTTAAAGAAAGCGCTGCCAGGGAGACAATCCGGAAGTTTTAGAGATTCATTTATTTCTTTTGTGTGATTTTATAAATTTTAGAAATAAGAATAATGTGCCAAGGTTTGCCTTAAGGATGTTTACAATGCATGTTGGTTTGTACGGTGCAGGACAGAAACTTTGGCTGTAGTCAGTGATTTTTAATTTTTACTGGAACATCAAATGGTTCTGATTCCTTCTGCACTGTCTTTCTATACAAATTTTTTATTTTTCCTAATTCTGGAAGAATTTTTCAAGTATCAGAAGTATGGTGAATGTTCATATTATTACAGACTGTTCTGTTTTAGACAGATTCTGTTTTTGATGCATAGTTGGCTTGTTTTGATGAAACTATCGATTTATATCAGTGGATTAAGACATCAAAAAGTTATACTACAGTAGACACAATGCAAAAAAATAATATGAATTGGTTTGCAACAGTACTTAGAGTAGTGATTTGCTTTATTATACTAACAGATCTTACCGAGTTTTCTGTTGAAGTTTTGTGTGGATAAAGTGTTCGATGATCGAGAAGGTCTTGATGTGAGGAGAAGGAAGAGAGGCAAGAGCTCAAGCTTGGGGGTGCCCAAGGCAACCCAAGTAAATATTCAAGGAGACTCAAGCGTATAAGCTTGGGGATGCCCCAGAAGGCATCCTGTCGGTGTCAAAACCGGCGGATCTCGGGTAGGGGGTCCCGATCTGTGCGTCAAGGTTGGATGGTAACAGGAGACAAGGGACACTTTATTTTACCCAGGTTCGGGCCCTCTCGATGGAGGTAAAACCCTACTCCTGCTAGATTAATATTGATGATATAGGTAGTACAAGAGTAGATCTACCACGAGATCAAGGAGGCTAGACCCTAGAAGCTAGACTATGGGTATGATGATGGTTATGATGTGTTCGTCCTACGGACTACAACCCTCCGGTTTATATAGGCACCGGATAGGGTTAGGGTTACACAGAGTCGGTTACATTGGTAGGAGATCTTGAATATCCGCACGCCTAGCTTGCCTTCCACGCCAAGGAAAGAACCTTCCGGACACGGGACGAAGTCTTCAATCTTGTATCTTCATAGTCCTGGAGTCCGGCTGAAGATATAGTTCGGCTATCCGAACACCCCCTAATCTAGGACTCCCTCAGTAGCCCCTGAACCAGGCTTCAATGACGACGAGTCCGGCGTGCAAATCGTCTTCGGCATTGCAAGGCGGGTTCCTCCTCCAAATTCTTCAAGAAGATAATAAACACCAAAAAATAGTGTCCGGCTCTGCAAAACAAGTTTCCACGTATTGCCATATAGAGAATAATACAAACACAAATCAAATCTGCTGACGTATTCCGCAGTGCGTCATAACACTGCGACCAAGCCTTCTGTATGGATTATTTTTTGTTGTTCCACCACAGCATGTTCAAACGAGGCGGTTTCCTTGGCACGTCTTGTCGAAGCAGAGATCGTGTGCCCCCTTTAACGGGATTCTCATTAATACGGACGTGGGTAACCCAACCGTGCCTTTTAAGCACGTCCTGCCTTGATTAAAGGCTAGTCCAAGACGGTTACGGGGAGGGCTCTTGATATTCTGCCTCTTATAAAGAGACCGAGACCTTGCTCCCCTCTTGTGTTCTCAAAACAAGCTCGCCCATAGCCTCGAGTTCCAACACCCCAGGCTTTTAGATTCTAGGCGCACCGGACCATCGACAATGTCCGGCTCCGGCCTTCAAGGCCAATGGATGCCCTCCTCCGTTACGGAGGAGGACTTATCAAGGTTGAGGGAGGCTAGGTTCCTGACCAGCGAGATCCCACACAGGTTGCTTGCTCAAGGACAAGCGATCCCAAGCCCTCAGCCTGGTGAGAGCGTAGTATTCATCTCCCACTTCCTTCGGGGATTTGGCTTCCCAACGGATCCTTTCGTAAGGAGGCTGATGTTTTATTATGGGCTGGAATTCCATGACCTAGCTCCGGAGTCCATCCTCCATATCTCCTCATCCATTGTTGTGTGTGAAGCGTTTCTCCATATCACTCCTCACTTTGGATTATGGCTCAAGACCTTCAAGGTAGAACCGAAGATAATCGAGGGGCGTCACGTAGAGTGCGGAGGTGCTGTTATAAAAAGGAATACCAATGCTCCATGGCCCGAGGGCACTTTTCAAGAGGAGCTCGGCTTATGGCAACAGGAGTGGTTCTACATCACCTCTCCTCGGGGCACCACTTGGGTAGCGCCTCCCGCCTTTTGCTCGGGCCCCCCACCACGTTTAACATCGTGGATCAACACAGGGTTAGATCGGGGCTTGCCCAAAGACATTCCTCTGTTGCAGGGCCGCATAAAGGATCTCCTAAAAGGAGACCTCAACCTGGTCAAGGTGACACAAGTTATGCTGATTCGCCGGACACTGCCCGGCCAACGTCGCCCCCTTCGCTTGTGGGGGTTCAACCCAGAGGGGCCGCGAGTTCTCCGAAATTTCATGGGCGTGACGCCTACGGAGATGTATAGACTGTTCTTCGGACCACAAGGAGTGAGTCCGGATTTGACCGAGGATGCTGGCTTAAGCCGCAACCGCCCGAATACAGAAGTAGGTGAGCCTTCTATCCGTACAATTGACTTATTTTTTAATAGTACTTCTCCTTTTTACGCAGGAGTGGATAGCGAAGGCGAAGCTGGTCCGGTGTCCGGCTCCCCTTCCCGAGACCAGGCTAGATCCTGTGCTAGTCAGGATGTTGGAGGTGGCGCCTCTGGAGGAAAATGAAGGGGCGGACAAGGAAACCGTGGCCTCTTCGAAAGGGGCCATCCCAAAGGGGGGAATCGATAACTCCTCTCCAAAGGGGAAGAAAAGGGCCGCCTCTGACGACCCGTGAGCCGTAGCTCCAAAGCAGGGGAAAGAATCCGCGTTAGAGGACCCGACGCCGGGGAGCCCCTCGGCCAAACTAAATCCTCAAAAGGAGCAGCCCTCCAACGAGCCGTAAGTAGAAAGAGAGTCATCCTTTTAAGAGAAATCCTTAATTTATATCTGAGAAGTTTTAACCGAAACCTTACCTTGTAGTTCGGACCTCGACCCTTCTCGGCAGAGCTCGTCATCGGGGGATCTTCTTCCGGAGATGATGGAGAGCGGAACGCCTCCTCCTTCATCGCCTAGCAAGGCGGGCGACGCCAAAGTGTCGTCGCAGTGGATTTCTCCGAACCTGCCAGAGGCAGAAGGTGATCATGCGCCCCCCCGGGGTTCTCCGTGTCCGGCCTCCGAAGAAGGCCATGGGACGAGTCCGGCACCATCTGGTGTTCGGTCGGAGGAGCTGAAGGTTCTGCTGGGCCGAGCCTCTGTTTCAGAGGAGCATCGTGTGTTGATGCACACGGTGATTGAAAAGATTTCATCCGCGGAAAGCGGACTGAACGAGGCCGTCAAGAGTTTACTGGCGGGCCTTGAGGTATGTTTTGAATAACGAACATTAGTGTTAATTGCGCATAATAACATGCGCCCTGTATAGATAGTAGCCCCTGAGACTCTGTGTGCCGCAAAGATTAGCGGCGCGCAGAGGATCTTAATCCCAGGTCCTTTAAGTGGCACCTTTGTATGTAGGTGGCAGGTTGTCCGGAGACGAGCCGGACTCGAGATTTTGCCGAAATGAAACGGCAACTCGATGAGGCAGAAGCCGACATCGTGCTTGTTAACAAGCGGCTTGATGATGCTCAAGGTATTGAGTTTATTTGGCGATTGTTAGTAAGAGGAGCTTTATGTCAATATCTTACCTTGTGTATGCTTGATGCAGATGGTGCGGCGGCCGTAGAAGGACTTAGGGCCGAGCTCGCCAAAGCAAAGGAACAAGCCAGAAAAAGCGATGCGGCTGCCGGAAGAGCCCGTGAAGAGCTAAAAGCCGAACAGGCTTCCCATTGCCGAAGCAAGGAGGAGATGGCTGATATAGCCGTGAAGTTGAAAAGTGCTACTGACCGTTGCAAACTTCTTGAAGAGGAAGGTCGAGCCCGGCAGACGGATTTAGAGAAGGCCGTCGCCGACGCCAAGGACGCCCGCTCTGGTATGAGAGCGTCAAGGGAAGAGCTGCGTCAAGCCGGACTAATTACGGATGGAAAGCCCTTCCTGCTGCGGAGAAAATTCTGTGATCCGAAGTTCGCCCCGTTGGACCGAGCGTGGAGCATGGAGGACACCTATCTGGATTTGTCGGCTAGTGCCACTGATGCGACCAGGTACTTTCAAGATAAGAAAGATCATGAAGTGGAAAAGCTCTTCTGGTCGCAGTTCACTAATCCAGAGCGTCCACTATTAGTGGATGATCGCCTGGCCCAATGGGCCGAGCTGAATAGGTTGTCCAGACTCGCCATGAAGTATGCCATGGACCGCCTGTGTCCGGGGAGATCGAAGCCGAGAAGCTATTTCAGTTTGGTGCAGCAATTTCTTGACGTGGTGCCTCGGATTGAAGCTCTAAAGAGGTCCGCTTGCACAGAGGGCGCGCGGCCGGCTCTTGCTCGTGTCAAGACATACTAGGCAGATATGGAGCCCACCGTTGTTGCGTCCCGTGATTCGGATAAAAGTCGAATTCCTTCCGAGCACTATTTTGAGGAAGTCCTCGCGGGCGCTCGTATAATAGAGACGCAATGTTCGAAAGATGCTGTTTTATGACAGCATATGTAATCGTAGATCAATATTTTTATAAATTGTAATGGCGTAATTTAGACTTGTGCCTTCAAGTATTAATAACATCTCCTATGCGGCCGTTTTAATATATAAATTCTGAAAGATTGCAGTCGTTGGCTTCAGCCCCCACGCACATAGTGCGGGGGTGCGCGCGGAGAACGCATTTTCACACTTAACCCAATGTCTTGGTCCTACAAAGGAGGTGATAGCGCCGTGGGCTAGGCAACCGGACTATAATGCTTTAACACTTTCACTTAGCCATAGGAGCTTGACAGTGGGACTCTTTAGGTAGCCCTTTAATGGCGACTGCGTTTACCCGAATTCGGGACGCATATGTGCCTGACCGGGAAGCGGCCCTTCGTCAAAAGGGAGGAATTCGATAAATTCCTATAAGTCATCGAGTGGCGACCAGTCTCGCGCTACATCATGACAGTCGGTTTTCGGCTTTCTCTACTGAGGTGCTCACCCGGCCGAACCGGGGCACAATCGCAGTAGTTCTCCTGGTGCAACCTTAGCCGACAGAACGGAACGTAAGGTGGCCGAACTCAGGAGCCGGGCAACCCAACATGTGACCAAAATCATGACTCGGAGCTGATGCATATAGTGCCAAAACTCGCGGCGCCGAACACTCCCTAAGGTGTTCGGTCTTTGTGGGTGCGTGTGAAACAACACCCTTGAAAAAGAAAAAAGCCCCTTGTGTCCAGGTACGAGCAAGAATTCTGGCGTGGCAACATGCCAAAACGCCAGTCTCCTCCATGGTTATAGTGAGGTAAACCAGGGGATGTATATCAGCAAGAGACAGTAAAAAAGGTTTACGCAGGGTCTTAATCTAAGAAGAATCCTTTGGGGCGGGTCCCTACTGCACGTTTGCGCCCGTGTCTCCGCTGTGCCGTGTCCTGGACGGGCGCCGTACGACGTTCATCTGTAAAAGGGAAGAACTAAATTGAAAAATGGGTCGTGCGGATCAAAAAGAATAATAAATAAAATGTGAAGTGAGAAATAGATACGGTCGAGTTTTATTGTCTCGGCGTACAACCCCTGGTGAGGCGTACCAAGCCTATAACGAAAATGGGCTTGTGCCGAACTCATTGAGTCCGGGTACGCGGCCTTTTGTGACTTACATCGAAAAAGTCTTTTGGCTGGCGAGGCCATTTTGTTGGGCGGCCGTTTAAGCGGCCGCACAATCCTCCGTTTGGAGGAGATGTAGTTTATCATGCTCCCTTTAAAGAGATGATGCCTCGAGGACTGGGCATCTTTAGCGTGAGGGATGCATAATGCGGTATTGCGTTAAAGCGAGCGAAAGCTCCGTGTCCCATTAGTGCTTGATAGCGACTTGAAAACGGGACTATGTGGAAAATAAGCTTTTCGCGACGAAAGTTATTGGCAGAGCCAAATATGACCACAAGCCGGAGAAAACCCATACAGTGGGTGTCCGGGCCTGGTGCTACTCCTTGAAAGGAGGTTTTACTGTGACGGATTCGTGCTGGGTTTATGCCCATGCGGTGAATTGTATCCTGATATATCAGATTTAGTCCACTGCCACCGTCCATAAGGACGTTGGTAAACTGGAATCCGTCTATTATTGGATTAAGCATCAGGGCAGTCCGGCCTGCGTGTTTGATATTGCGAGAATAATCTAGCTGATCAAACATGATTGGCTTTAGTGGCCAGTGGCCAGACTCCTGAGGGATAGGCTTGAATGTGCGGACCTTTATGGGTGCCTCATGCCTTGTTATGTGAAGTGAGTTCACTTTTTTGACTTCTTGCGGGAAGTTCTTTTGCTTCCTGGTGTTCTGCTTTTGGGGTTCGTCCTCTTCCTCACTTTGTGTGTCGAGCCCCTTGTGTTCGGCGTTAAGCCTTCCGGATTGTTTGAAAACCCAACAGTCTCTGTGGGTATGATTAGCAGGCTTTCCAGGAGTATTGTGTATCTGACATATCATGTCCATGATTCTCTTTAGACTGGACGGATCTTCCCTATTATCCTGAGGGGGTGATTTTGTCTGATTTTTCCGTGAGCCTTTGAATCCGGCATTGACTGTCGTGCTCTTCGGACTTTTTCTTTTGATTCGGCGAAGGTCCTTGTTTCGCCGTGGTTTCCCGTTTCCATCCCTGATTTCTGATGTACTTGGGTCGCTGGGGCTGCATCGTGCCAACCAGCTGTCCTCTCCTACGCAAAAGCGGGTCATGAGGCTTGTGAGTGCGGCCATTGTTCTTGGCTTTTCCTGGCCGAGGTGTCTGGCGAGCCATTCGTCTCGGACATTGTGCCTGAAAGCCGCTAGGGCTTCAGCGTCCGGACAATCCACTATTTGATTCTTTTTAGTGAGGAATCTGTTCCAGAACTGCCAAGCTGATTCTCCGGATTGCTGAGATATGTGACTGAGGTCGTCTACGTCCGGGGGACGGATGTAGGTCCCTTGAAAATTTGCTCGGAAAGCGTCCTCGAGCTCTTCCCAACTTCCAATTGTGTTTTCGGGAAGGCTTTTAAGCCAGTGCTGGGCTGGCCCTTTAAGCTTAAGGGGTAAATATTTTATGGCGTGGAGATCAACTCCTCTAGCCATATGTATGTGGAGGATATAATCCTCGATCCAGACTCCCGGGTCTGTTGTTCCATCGTACGCCTCTATGTTAACGGGTTTAAATCCCTCTGGGAATTCATATTCCAGGACCTCATCGGTGAAACATAGAGGGTGTGCGGCACCCCTATATTTGGGTGTGCCGGATTCTGATGGTGGATTTTTTGCATTGCTTGCGAGAGCTTGCTTTCTTGGCCCGTAAATGGACCTGGCTGGGCCATGATGCGAGTCTTTGATTGTGTCGCATGCCCCATTGAGTGCGGCACCATTTGCCGTATTGTAGTGGCCGAGAGGTCATTTATTCGACCGTGTAGCCTTTTTGTTTTTCGAGTTTGGGGGCTCTAGGGCCTCCTGGTCGAATTCGTGCAGTAGCTGTCTCTTCGGATAGCTTTTGGTGCGGCGGCTGCCGCCGTATTTGTCTGCGGTCTTGATTACTTTGCTCCATCTTGTTTTGAGTGCATATTCCGCCGTCTTTAGCTTTTGCTTCTGCTTCTTCAGGCTTCGTGCTGTGGCGACGAGCCTTTCTTGGAGATTCTTCTGCTCCATGATTTTATCCGGCGTGGTATCGTCTGGAGTTCTGTTATGACCGGGGGAGGACTGTCCGTCCTCTCTGCCCGTGTTACCCTGTTCGGACAACTGTTCTGGGATGCGTTCGTCATCTGTCGGCTCGTCCTGCTCTATGGCTGGGTCTTGATCGAGGCGGGGCTTCGCTCGGCGTTTACGTCGCCGCTTTGAGTGCTTTTCGGAGGGTTTACCCTTCTTTTTGCCCCCTTCTTCCTCATTGTGAGTTTTTTCAGGTGTATCCACCATGAATACGTCATTAAGTGGGGTGGAGGTCTAGTGCCCTATGGGCGCTGGTTCCCATTCGTCTCCGTCTTCGTCGTCCATACCGTCTAAGTCTTCGGAGCCGAAGTCGAGCATGTCGGTTAAATCGTCGACAGTGGGTATTAAGTGGGTGGTGGGTGGGCTTGAATTTCTTCGTCGTCCGAATCCCAACCTCGCAGGCCATAGTTCGGCCCGGGCTCTCCTGACAAAGAGAGAGACTTGAGAGAATTCAGAATATCACCAAAAGGTGAATACTGAAAGATGTCCGCGGCGGTGAACTCCATTACAGGCGCCCAATCTGATTCGATCGGCGGGGGTACGGACGACCCGAAGTTCGGAGAAGAGTTCGGCTCCTTGGAGTCACAGGCCATGCGGAGCGCGGGGCTTGCGTTCGGCTCAATGGCCTTTAAGATCGCAGCCCCCGAGGTGACGTCCAACCGTTCATCTTCAAAGAACACAGCGGGCTCCGAATCGAGGATCGGGGCCGGAGCGTATGCTTCCTCCAGGACACTATTCGGAGGCAGAGCTATATCATGCCCCTCGAGATAGTGCGGCGCGCTTGGCTGTGGCTCGAATCCGTCGAAGATCAAGTCTCCGCGGATATCTGCCGTGTAGTTTAGGCTTCCAAACCTGACTTGATGGCCAGGGGCATAGCTTTCGTTCTGCTCCAGATGACCAAGCGAGTTGGCCCGCAGAGCGAAGCCACCGAAGACGAAGATCTGTCCGGGGAGAAGAGTCTCACCCTGGACCTCATCGTTGTTGATGATCAAAGGAGCCATCAGGCCTAAAGGCGACGACACAGAGGAACTCTCAATGAAAGCACCAATGTCGGTGTCAAAACCGGCGGATCTCGGGTAGGGGGTCCCGATCTGTGCGTCAAGGTCGGATGGTAACAGGAGACAAGGGACACTCTATTTTACCCAGGTTCGGGCCCTCTCGATGGAGGTAAAACCCTACTCCTGCTAGATTAATATTGATGATATGGGTAGTACAAGAGTAGATCTACCACGAGATCAAGGAGGCTAAACCCTAGAAGCTAGCCTATGGGTATGATGATGGTTATGATGTGTTCGTCCTACGGACTACAACCCTCCGATTTATATAGGCACCGGATAGGGTTAGGGTTACACATAGTCGGTTACATTGGTAGGAGATCTTGAATATCCGCACGCCTAGCTTGCCTTCCACGCCAAGGAAAGAACCTTCCGGACACGGGACGAAGTCTTCAATCTTGTATCTTCATAGTCCTGGAGTCCGGCTGAAGATATAGTTCGGCTATCCGAACACCCCCTAATCCAGGACTCCCTCACATCCCCTCTTTCTTCAACAAGTATTGGTATGTTTTCGGATTCGTTTCGTTCATGCGATATGTGCAATCTTGGAGCGTCTTTTGCATTTAGTTTTCATTTTACTTTTATGCACCATGCTGGTATGAGATAGTCCTTGGATGATTTATAGAATGCTCTTTGCACATCACTTATATCTTTTGAGTATGGCTTTATAGAATGCTTCATGTGCTTCACTTATATCATTTGAAGTTTGGATTGCCTGTTTCTCTTCACTTAGATAACCGCCATTTGTAGAATGCTCTTTTGCCTCACTTATATTTGTTAGAGCGTGGGCATATCTTTTGTAGAAATAATTAAACTCTCTTGCTTCACTTATATCTATTTAGATAGTTGACAGGAATTGGTCATTCACATGGTTAGTCATAAAATCCTACATAAAACTTGTAGATCAATGAATATGATGCTGTGTTTGATTCCTTGCAATAGTTTTGCGATATAAAGATGGTGATATTAGAGTCATGCTAGTGGGTAGTTGTGGATTGTATAAATACTTGTGTTGAGGTTTGCGATTCCCGTAGCATGCACGTATGGTGAACCGTTATGTAACGAAGTCGGAGAATGATTTATTTATTGATTGTCTTCTTTATGAGTGGCGGCCGGGAACGAGCGATGGTATTTTCCTACCAATCTATCCCCCTAGGGGCATGCGTAGTAGTACTTTGCTTCGAGCGCTAATAAACTTTTGCAATAAGTATATGAGTTCTTTATGACTAATGTGAGTCCATGGATTATACGCACTCTCACCCTTCCATCATTGCGAGCCTCTTCAGTACCGTGCATTGCCCTTTCTCACCTTGAGAGTTGGTGCAAACTTCGCCAATGCATCCAAACCCCGTGATACGATACGCTCTATCACACATAAACCTCATTATATCTTCCTCAAAACAGCCACCATACCTACCTATCATGGCATTTCCATAGCCATTCCGAGATATATTGCCATGCAACTTCCATCATCATCATATATATGACTTGAGCATTCATTATCATATTGATTTGCATGATCGTAAGATAGCTAGCATGATCTTTTCATGGCTTGTCCGCTTTTTGATGTCATTTCTACGCTAGATCATTGCACATCCCGGTACACCGCCGGAGGCATTCATCTAGAGTCATATCTTTGTTCTAGTATTGAGTTGTAAGTAAATAAAAGTGTGATGACCATCATTATTAGAGCATTGCCCCAGTGAGGAAAGGATGATGGAGACTATGATTCCCCCACAAGTCGGGATGAGACGGCGGACAAAAAAATTTAAAAAAATAAAAAAGAGAAAGGCCAAAAAAAAAGAGAAGGCCCAAAAAAAGGGGAAAAAGAAAAAAATGAGAGAAAAAGAGAGAAGGGGCAATGTTACTATCCTTTTACCACACTTGTGCTTCAGAGTAGCACCATGTTCTTCATATAGATAGTCTCTTGAGTTATCACTTTCATATACTAGTGGGAATTTTCATTATAGAACTTGGCTTGTATATTGCAACGATGGGATTCCTCAAATGCCCTAGGTCTTCATGAGCAAGCAAGTTGGATGCACACCCACTTAGTTTCAGTTTGATATTTCATACACTTATAGCTCTAGTGCATCCGTTGCATGGCAATCCCTACTCCTCACATTAACATCAATTGATGTGCATCTCCATATCACATTGATTAGCCGCTTCGATATGAGACTTTCTCCCTTTTTTGACTTCTCCACATAACCCCCATCATCATATTCTGTTCCACCTATAGTGCTATGTCCATGGCTTGCGCTCATGTATTGTGTGAGGGTTGAAAAAGCTGAAGCGCGTTAAAAGGTATGAACCAATTGCTCGGCTTGTCATCGGGGTTGTGCATGATGTGAATTATTTTGTGTGGTGAAGATGGAGCATAGCCAGACTATATGATTTTGTAGGGATAACTTTCTTTGGCCATGTTATTTTGAAAAGACATGATTGCTTTATTAATAGGCTTGAAGTATTATTGTTTTTATGTCAAATGATAGACTATTGCTTTGAATCACTCGTGTCTTAATATTCATCCCATGATTAGACATATGATCAAGATTATGCTAGGTAGCATTCCACATCAAAAATTATCTTTTTTATCATTTACCTACTCGAGGACGAGCAGGAATTAAGCTTGGGGATGCTGATACGTGTCCGTCGTATCTATAATTTTTGATTGTTCCATGCCAATATTATTCAACTTTCATATACTTTTGGCAACTTTTTATATTATGTTTGGGACTAACATATTGATCCAGTGGCCAGTGCTAGTTCCTGTTTGTTGCATGTTTTATGTTTCGCAGAAACCCGGTATCAAACATAGTCCAAACGGGATAAAAACGGACGGAGAATTATTTTGGAATATTTATGATTTTTGGGAAGTAAAATCAACGCGAGACGGTGCCCGAGGGGGCCACGAGGCAGGGGGGGCACCCTGGACCCTCGTGGGCACCCCCTAAGGCGGTTGATGCTCTTCTCTTGCCGCAAGAAAGCTAATTTTATGACAAAAATCTGGGCGAAAGATTCAACCCAATCGGAGTTACGGATCTCCGGATATAAAAGAAACGGTGCCAGGGCAGAATCTGAGAACGCAGAAACAGAGAGAGACAGAGAGACATATCCAATCTCGGAGGGGCTCTCGCCCCTCCCACACCATGGAGACCATGGACCAGAGGGGAAACCCTTCTCCCATCTAGGGAGAAGGTCAAGGAATAATAAGAAGGAGGGGGCTCTCTCCCCCTTGCTTCCGGTGGCGCCGGAACGCCGCCGGGGGCCATCATCATCACCGCGATCTTCACCAACACCTCCGCCATCTTCACCAACATCTCCATCACCTTGCCCCTCTATCTACAGCGGTCCACTCTCCCGCAACCCGCTGTACCCTCTACTTGAACATGGTGCTTTATGCTTCATATTATTATCCAATGATGTGTTGCCATACTATGATGTCTATGTAGATTTTCGTTGTCCTATCGGTGGTTGATGAATTGCTATGATTGATTTAATTTGCTTGTGGTTATGTTGTTGTGCTTTGGTGCCCATCATATGAGTACGCGCGTGGATCACACCATAGGGTTAGTTGTATGTTGATAGGACTACGTATTGGACGACAAGAGTGACAGAAGCTTCAACCTAGCATAGAAATTGATGCATACGGGATTGAAGGGGGACCAATATATCTTAATGCTATGGTTGGGTCTTACCTTGATGAACGTTAGTAGTTGCGGATGCTTGCTAATAGTTCCAATCATAAGTGCATAGAATTCCAAGTCAGGGATGACATGCTAGCAGTAGCCTCTCCCACATAAAACTTGCTATCGGTCTAGTAAAGTAGTCAATTGCTTAGGGACAATTTCACAACTCCTACCAGCACTTTTCCACACTCGCTATATTTACTTTAGTTGTGTCTTTATATAAACAGCCCCTACTTTTTATTTACGCGCTCTTTATTATCTTGCAAACATATCCAACAACACCTACAAAGTACTTCTAATTTCATACTCGTTCTAGGTAAAGCGAACGTTAAGCGTGGGTAGAGTTGTATCGATGGTCGATAGAGCTTGAGGGAATATTTGTTCTACCTTTAGCTCCTTGTTGGGTTCGACACTCTTACTTATTGAAAGAGGCTACAATTGATTCCCTATACTTGTGGGTTATCAATGTCTTGACCAGATGAGCGTGCAAACCACAATCACCAGGATGACAGGTAGGGACAAAAGATTATTTAAAAAAAATATGCTTCGAGATGGCCTCATGGCATGGAGCCGACCCCCATTATTTTAAGCTTAGAGGCATGGTACACGCTATCCTAGACTACTCTACACATGAAACTGCCACACGAGTGTCCGGGTTGCGCTTGGCTCTTCGCCTCTTCGGGAAGTCGAACAATGATGGTACTACTGCAGTGGAGTACTACAGTATGCTTCTGGCCATATGACACCGAATGAACTGCTGCATGTCCACCGCGTGCGGGAGGGAGAGCGTGTAGCAAAAGCTTCTCCTAGTCCTGTGAGCCACCACGCGGGGCATTGTAATCGAACTTCTCCTTGTTGTACGAGTAACATGACACGTCAAAGCAGTGCACTCGATATATTTCAATAATTTGCATTTATCGATGCATTAATTACAATGCATGCATGCATGCCGTGACTTTCCTTTTGATACTTGCATGTGATGTTTTAATGAACCTTGAAGTAGTATGAATATGTGATGGTAAAAATTTGTAATGCCCTGGCCCTAAAACTAGAGATGGTTGTGCACGAGGAGGACGAGATCATGCCGACGGAACAGGACCCGACGATGGAGCTCTCTATGGTCTCTATGGACCTCACCTTGCTCCACTGCCCCTTGTGCCTCTGCCCCTTGAAGCATCCAGTGTATGAGGTTTGAATACACCTCGTCCATTCGGCTGATCAAGCAAGGTGCATGTTTCTTGATTGATGTGCTGTTCGATTGATTTGTGAAGTGCAAGGGAGGGCACCTGGCCTGCACGGACTGTCGCAGCGAGCGCCTCGGGAACCAGCGGCAGTGCGAGAAGTGCGAGCACGGTGGCGGCTTCGACGTGCGGAACACAACGATGGACGCCATCCTCTCCGCGGTGAGGGTGGAGTGCCCGCACAAAGGCTGTGGGCCCTACGTCACTTACCACAAGCTCGCCGATCACCAGAGCGTGTGTCCGCTCACGCCCTGCAAATGCCCCATGCCCGTCTGCGGCTATGAAGGCCCACCGCTGGCGCTCTCCCACCATACCAGCATCGTGCATCCCATGCAGGTACAGGATCCAGTACGACGAGGTGCTCCAGCTACAAGTGCCAGTGTCGGAGCCACGACTCTTGCTGTTCACAGAGGAGGAAGGCTGCATGTTTTTCTTGGTCGACAGCGTGCTCGACATTGACACACCTATCGCCATGTCGATCGTTTGCATCAGAGTGGGGGCGTCCCCACTGCCGCACTACGCGGCCAAGCTGTGGGCGAACGGCCCGCAGGGGGAGCCCAAAGGCAGGACCGACACCGTGAAGGTGGAAATCGAGGTGACAAGCAGCAAGGATCCCGGCAATGTCGCCGTGTAGGAGCTGACCTTCTTCACAGTTCCACCAAAGCTGCTGGCCGGGGCTGGGTTGTCGAGTGCAGTTTCCCTCCACATTCAGATTGACAAGCTCGCCTCCTAAATGATTCTATAGTGCCTTCTGTTTATCTTAGTAATATGCTAATATAGGGGTTAGCTCGGTCTACTTTAGCTTAAGAGATGGTGGGTTTTGGTGGCGATACAACAATTACTTCGACATCAGATCTGTAGTTAAAGTAATTTCCAATAGTCGAACGGATATTTTATGTGTGTTGGATATAAATGTGACGCCCCCGATTTGACCGTACACTAATCATGCACGCAAACGTGTATGATCAAGATCAAGGAATCACGGAAAGATATCACAACACAACTCTAAAAACATAAATAAGTCATACAAGCATCATAATACAAGCCAGGGGCCTCGAGGGCTCGAGTACAAGTCCTCGATCATAGACGAGTCAGCGGAAGCAATATCTGAGGACAGACATAAGTTAAACAAGTTTGCCTTAAGAAGGCTAGCACAAACTGGGATACATATCGAAAGAGGCGCAGGCCTCCTGCCTGGGATCCTCCTAAACTACTCCCGGTCATCTTCAGCGGGCTGCACGTAGTAGTAGGCACCTCCAGTGTAGTAGGAGTCATCGTCAACGGTGGCGTCAGGATCCTGGGCTCCAACATCTGGTTGCGACAACTAGGTAGAAGGGGTAGGGGGAAAAGAAGGTGAAAGCAACCGTGAGTACACATCCAAAGTACTCGCAAGCAAGGAGCTACACTACATATGCATGGGTATATGTGTAAAGGGCCATATCGGTGGATTGAACTGCAGAATGCCAGAATAAGAGGGGGATAACTAATCCTGTCGAAGACTACGCTTCTGGCAGCCTCCGTCTTGCAGCATGTACAAGACAGTAGACTGAAGTCCTCCAAGTAGCATCGCATAGCATAATCCTACCCAACAATCCCCTCCTCGTCTCCCTGTTAGAGAGCGATCACCGGGTTGTATCTGACACTTGGAAGGGTGTGTTTTATTAAGTATCCGGTTCTAGTTCTCATAAGGTCAAGGTACAACTCCAAGTCATCCTGTTACCGAAGATCACGGCTATTCGAATAGATGAACTTCCCTGCAGGGGTGCACCACATAACCCAACACGCTCGATCCCATTTGGCCGGACACACTTTTCTGGGTCATGCCCGGCCGCGGAAGATCAACACGTCGCAACCCTACCTAGGCACAACAGAGAGGTCAGCACGCCAGTCTAAACCAAAGCGCATAGGGGTCTGGGCCCATCGCCCTTAGCACACCTGCATGTTGCGTGGGCGGCCGGAAGCAGACCTAGCAACCTCCATTACAAAGGAAGTCATGTTACACGGTCCAATCTAGCGCGCGCCACTCAGTCGCTGACGTCACGAAGGCTTCGGCTGATACCACGACGTCGAGTGCCCATATCTTTCCCACGTAGTTGTTTAGTGCGTACAGACCAAATGCCCAGACTCGGATCAAATACCAAGATCTCGTTAAGCGTGTTAATGATGTAACCGCGGACACCGACCAGGGCTAGGCCCACCTCTTGCCTGGGTGGTCTCAACCTGCCCCGTCGCTCCGCCACAAAGATCCACACAGAGGGCCGTTAGGATGAAGGTCCTTTCAGCCCCCAATCCGTGAATCACTCGCGGGTGCTCCTCGAGCCGACTCGACTTTAGTCACCACATGTATCATGTATAAAGTGTATAGTATATACCCATGATCACCTCCCAAGTGATCACGACCCGATAGTATAGCACAACAGACGGACAAGAATGTAGGGCCAAAGATGGAATACTAGCATTCTATACTAAGCATGTAGGATTGCAGGTAAAGGTATCAACAGTAGTAGGTAGGACATGCTATGCAGCAGAATAGGATTAACGGAAAGCAGTAACATGTTACAGTACTCTAACGCAAGCAGTAGAGAGTAGAGTAGGCGATATCTAGTGATCAAGGGGGGGGGGGGGCTTGCCTGGTTGCTCTAGCAAGAAGAAGGGGTCGTCGTCGATGTAGTCGATCACAGGGGTATCGGCAAAGGTCTCGGAGCCTACCAGAAAGAAGTAATGGAGGGGGAACACAATAAATAACAGAGCAATCAAATGTAACACAAATCAAGACGCGGCAATACGTTGTGCTAGGGGTGACCTAATGCAGGGATAGGTGATACCGGCGAAGGTGGGGAACATCCGGGAAAGTATCCCCGGTGTTTCGCGTTTTCAGACAGATGAACCGGAGGGGAAAGTTGTGTGTTCTCTATGCTAGGGATGTGTGGCGGATGAACGGGCTGCTTATCCGAATTCGTCTCGTCGCTCTGAGCAACTTTCAGGTACAAAGTTTTTTCATCCGAGTTACGGAATATTTTATATGATTTTATAAAGAATTAATCATTTTCTGGGATTATTATTATCTAGTTAAATCGAAAAAGAATTACTGTGTCATCATGATGTCAGCATGACATCAGCGGTCAAAGTTGACCGTTGACCAATTTAACTGACACATGGGTCCCGTTCGTCATAGGCTCAGAGTTATTAAGCAAGGTTAATTAGTTTTAACTAAAAGATTAGATTAACTAATTTTAATTAGTTTAGTGAAACATAATTAATTAAGTTAATTAAGTAATTAATTAACTAATATTTTTATGATATATTTATTTATCTATTTCTTCTTTATTTCTTTTTTTTAAACATTCAGGGGCTGGGCCCCTCGTGTCATAGACCTAGATGGCCTAACGGGCGCGAGCGGGCGCCCGAGCGGTGGTTAACGGGGCGGAGCCCCGTGGGAGGCTGAACCCGGGTGGCGGAGGACGCGCGCGGGGGCGAAGGATGTGGGCGAGCTCGGGGCTCCAGGGCGCGGGCGCGGATTCAGAGCGTCGATGCAGGGGGGCAGCGGCAGCAGCAGAAGTGGGCAGAGGCGGACGCGGCGAGCGGCCAGTGTTGGCAGAGCGAGCTCGCCGGAGCCAGATGGGGCGGTGAGTGCGCGAGGCTCGGGCGCGCATGCGCGGCGGCAGGCGAAGCCGAGCAGCAGCAGCGTGCAACGGGGGCGACGGCCAAGCGAGGCCACGTCGCGGCAGGTGCGGGCAGGGAAGTGGAGGCGGGCGAGGGACGTCTGGGCCGGTGTGGGGCATGGGTGGCATGCACATGTGTGCGCGGCCGTGGGAGCGCCCGGTGCGCGGACACGGCGTGGTGAGCACGGACGAGCGGCGATGACCGTGGCCAAGATAGAGAGAGGAGGAGGGCGTGGCCCTCACCGGCGTTGCAGGGGTACGGCGGGGGCGGCGAGTCTCGGTGGAGGCCGTTGAAGAGGAAGACGGGGACGGTCCGGCGACGGGGTCGGGGAGGTGATGGGAGGCACGGAGCATCGGGGGCGTCGGCTACCCCGACCAGATCCATGCGGGGCGGAGGGTTGAGAAGGCGAGCGTCGGTGATGGCCGTAGTTGACGGTTCCTCGGGCGCGGGCACGCCAGCGAGGTGGGTCCCCAGCGCGGCATCGGGCGGTTGTTCCCCACCCCGATCCAAATGGGATCGAGAGTGGTGGGGGAAAGGGAGAGAGCGAGTGGGGGAAAGTGGGGGGCGGTTTTAGGGTTTCAGGGTCCAGGGAGGTTAAGGGAGTGGGTGGGCGGGCCTGGTGGCCCGGTTGGGCTGTTGGCTGGGCCGTAGCCCAATGGGGGGGGCTTTTCTTTGTTTTTCTTTTCTCTTGTTTTATTTTCACCTTTTCTTTTTATTTATTTTCTTTTCTGTTTTAAATCATTGTAAAATATTTAGGCATTTTCTAAAAATGAGTTTTCTCCACAATAATTACCAGTGCAATATTTGGCACCCACTGAACATTTTTGTTTCAATGGTTGAAAACTTTTGTCGTTTGCCATATTTTGAATTTGAATTTTTAACCAGTTTTGAACTAACGAGAGATTAGCAACAGTAACGGAGGTGGCATCATTAGCAGAGTTTCACTGTAGCTTAATTACCCGGGCGTCACAATTCTCCTCCACTACAAGAAATCTCGTCCCGAGATTTAAGAGGGGGACTAAGGGGGAAAGGTCTGGTTACGAAATTCTAACGAATCTTCTCGGTGTTGATTGCTCTTCTCGAAGTGGTCGATCCGTTACATTGATGTCTATATTTTTTTCTGCTTCAGGTCACCAAGTTGAAGTCGGCATCCTTTCTTCGGAAACTCTATCATACTTATGAAAGAAAAAAAGGGGGGGAGCATTCCGGGAGAACCTACCTCTGCAAGGTTGACTATCTGGTCGATAACATCGGGGAAGGTGGACGAAAGTAACTCTTGAATTGAAACTTAAGAAAATATCGAGAGCAAGGTAAGAAGGTGCAATAAGAAGTTTCAAGCGGATAGGTAATCAATTGTTTCCTAAAACAGAGTGTGAAAGGGTTTCAGGGCAATGGGCATAAGTATTGTTTCGGATACCAGAATTGGTGACCTCTCGAAAGGTGGCTCGTGAATTACATACAAAAAAATCACGCGAGGAATAACTTTGACAACAGGGTGTATAGGAGAGTCAGGTTTCGATCCTGTGGAACTCTGGGTTATGGGCCCACCATGTGGGTTAAAAGTAGGAAGGGCGATGACGTCTTGCATGATCATGTAAGTAAGGCATGTCAGAGGATAGCCTATCAGTTATGTCAGATACAACATTGGTACCAAGGGCGAGGGACGAAGAGAACCATTTTCCTGCTCGTTGAACGAGGCGGACCAATAGGCAATTGTCTCGTCCATCGGTGGCTACTAGAATGTCATCAACAATAGTGTCTTGCTGACAGAATTGTTCACCGAGGTGTTTACATAAGCAGGAGAATACTACTGCTTAGATCATATAGATCACAAGAAATGTTAAACAAAACAATGGAAAGGAAAATGTGATTATCAGATCAAACAAAACAATGGAAAGGAAAATGTGTTTAAACACATATTTCAAGGGTATATCCTTCCTAAGGACAAGCAAAGCAAGATATCCATGACAGGATATAATGTAGAAAACTCTTTGGGTAAGCGGAGAGAAATTTCAAGACATTACCCATACAGCGGTGTTTGTATAATTGAGCAGGAAACATTTAGCATTGGGCTCCAAATGTTCTTGTTGAAAATCGGAGTATCACAAACATGCTTCGAGATAGCATCGACATGGTCTACAAGCAAAGGTCAGACTTTGGAAACACAAAGGGTCCATCAGGAATAACTTGTGGAATAAGTCTTACAACTTCCTCACAGAAGAATGGATAACTTGCTGAAAAGGAATCTATAACAATAGGACTTCCGGCCAGGTGTGCTAGGCACGACATCACCTTACCGGGTTATATAAAGACCAATGTTATGACTCTTGGAAAATGTTCCAACCACCATATCCGTCCGAGATTCAGATCTGATTGGTGTCAAGATACCTCAGACTCGGGATGCCTGAGAAGAAAAGGTGCAACGCAATTGACGAGATGATATTATAAGATTCTCGGGCAATGAACTATGGAAGCGAGTTCCGAAACAAGAGTTCATCATTAATCCATGGAGAGGATGAGGAGGTGGCTAATGGACTTAGCGACAATTCATCGAGACTTCCAAAGATGGGTTTCCACAATTATGTGAATAAGGAGATAACATTAGTCAGGTCAAATGATATAATGTTGTATGCTTGAGGAAAACATACACAGTTAAACATTGGTTGGAAGGTGCACCCGAAATATGGGCTTAGGTAGCATGATCAATGTTAGAATGGTGGTTCGATAAACAATGGTCTAAGAATGAAATGTCAACCATTAACTTCAAAGCAATAGGGTTGCTAGAATTGCATAATCCAAACAGCACCGTTCACTTGTTGGTATTTCGGTTAGAATCAACACAGGGACCAGGATATGAACGAAGATGGCGAGAAGTATTTCTATATCAAGAATTCTTAAGAGGTGGTGAAATTCTCATGGCATTCTTGACATAAAGATGGTAATACTCCAAGGTAGAACATAATACAAACTGGATAGCAAGTTGCATCCCTAACAAGAACAAGTTTGTGATGAATGGAAGGCGATAAGGTGGTCGATGATAACACAAATCATCGAGGGCAAGGATGGTATTTCTCATCATGAATTCAACTGATATCCTGGAAGAGCTCAGAATACTGATGATGATCACGACACATTTGTCGAGAGATTTCATGAAGATGTAATTGATCGGCGATGACATCAAGTCAAACGAATTATGAAGCGAAAGGTTATTGGAACCACGGGTAGGTCACAAACTAGGAATCAAGTTGTTGTTCAAGGAGAAATGATATGACGAGGAAGATCGACGTAAGATTAGCTCACCGTCGAAAGTTGTGCTTCGGGATTAAGGACCAGGTAGCACAGTTAAAATCGGCATGATAATGACATAGCTGATCAGGCTAGGAATGACTTGTAGGATTAATATACTCATAAGCAACGAAGATTATTTAGAGTTATTGAATCGGAGTGCGGAATTGATTCACTTATCAGTGTTCTCGGTTGAGGACAACCCAAAACCCAGAAAAATTGGAATCGGTGAGAAATAACAGCTGATGAAGAACCGATGAGAAGTTATGCAATTTCGTGATAATCTCGAGATACCGGGGGTAATACTCGAAGGTAGATCAAAGTAAAGGTTGGAATGGTGTATTGATCCACAGAAGACAAGTGCTTAAACTTGCCCGAGAAATGGGATCAAAGAAGAACATATGGCCGATACCAAAGGATATTATATCAAGGAAATAGTTATTATTACAAGAAGCTTCCAGGATCGGATCTACATCGTGTCCATGGGCATGAACACAAAGGTTCAAGGTCGACTCCCACTTATTTAATGTATAACCTTCCGTACACCTCTCACTTTTGAAGAAGTTGTAGTGTTGAAATTTTATCTAGCAAAACGCCAGAAGAGCATGACTCGTGAAAACTTTCGAGTTCACACATATTTAGAAAGGCATAGGTTCAACCCGTCAGGGTATCATGGAAACATATACCACAAGCTTCAATAGTAATTAACACAAGCTCGATAGTAGAGCATGGTTGACAAAAACAGAGGATACAATTTACCTAAGGCATTAGGTATCAGGGAAAGAACTTCTCGAGGTTTTTGTATACGAAGGAAGCTGTCGGATGATATTTCAACAAATGATCCGACGGTCCGTAGTGGAGCTGATGTGAGCATCGGCACACAACTAGAGGAAGAAACAATGTGAAGGCATTGGATTACAGAAGAAGATGACTAATTCAAAATTTAATTGCAAAGGAATTATGATTTCCAAATCAAGGGATCAGAAGCAACGCTCTGATCAAGGATGGATAAGTTGAGTAGGCTTATGGGTATAATCGATGACAATTTGATTGGTCGAGATCCAGCTCATGTTTAAAATGACGTCCGAGCCGAAAGGATGAATTCTAGGATCTGATTAAGGATTGCAACATCCGCAAAATACAAGGGACCCAAGATGATAAAGGCAAATGACATCCATGAATATTTCTAGTCATTTGGAATTAACCAAAATGCAGGAAGACAAGCATTTCAAGAGCCATAGGCTAATGAGGATTCTTGAAAGATCCGATAGTATTTCGAAGAATTTTGTGAAACACATGAACAACTGGGGATGAGCGGATACTCGGTAAAAGCGAGGAATTATCCGTAGGGGTATTCAAGTGACAAAGAACTGCAAGGCAGTAGGCACAAAGTATTCTCAGGTCAAATAGGGATAATTTCGGGGTATCTTGTAATAACAAGATCAACTAAGCACAAAAGTAAGAACAACATGTGTATGTATCTATCCATAGGGATATTTCGGTGGTAGGGAATTGCAAAAGAAGTGGGCACAAAGTCTCGAGAGAACTTTAGAGAGTATCTTCGGAATCTTCTAGTGCAGCAAGCGACTATCTGGAGTGAGGGCTCTCCGGGAGAAAGTATTTTCGAGAATCTAAAATTAGTTTTGTTTTTAGCAAAATCATTTAACCTGAATAGAAGAGAGATCAGGTGTCCCAGAGTATAGACGAGGAATAAAAGATCCTAATACCACCCAATGGTGACGTGGGCCCGTAAGGCGCACAACCATGTTAGTAAAAGTTTTGTACTGTCTAGACTCGACTTCGGCCAAGGAGTGTGGAAGGGGGATTCCTACAGGCAGTCGGCTCTGATACCAACTTGTGACGCCCCCGATTTGACCATACACTAATCATGCACGCAAACATGTATGATCAAGATCAGGGACTCACGGGAAGATATCACAACACAACTCTAAAAACATAAATAAGTCATACAAGCATCATAATACAAGCCAGGGGCCTCGAGGGCTCGAATACAAGTGCTCGATCATAGACGAGTCAGCGGAAGCAATATCTGAGGACAGACATAAGTTAAACAAGTTTTCCTTAAGAAGGCTAGCACAAACTGGGATACAGATCGAAAGAGGCGCAGGCCTCCTGCCTGGGATCCTCCTAAACTACTCCTGGTCATCGTCAACGGGCTGCACGTAGTAGTAGGCACCTCCGGTGTAGTAGGAGTCGTCATCAACGGTGGCGTCTGGATCCTGGGCTCCAACATCTGGTTGCGACAACCAGGTAGAAGGGGTAGGGGGAAAGAAGGAGAAAGCAACCGTGATTACTCATCCAAAGTACTCGCAAGCAAGGAGCTACACTGAAGTCGTCCAAGTAGCATCGCATAGCAGAACCCTACCCGGCAATCCCCTCCTCGTCTCCCTGTTAGAGAGCGATCACCGGGTTGTATATGGCACTTGGAAGGGTGTGTTTTATTAAGTATCTAGTTCTAGTTGTCATAAGGTCAAGGTACAACTCCAAGTCGTCCTGTTACTGAAGATCACGGCTATTCGAATAGATAAACTTCCCTGCAGGGGTGCACCACATAACCCAACACGCTTGATCCCATTTGGCCGGACACACTTTTCTGGGTCATGCCCGGCCTGGGAAGATCAACACATCGCAGCCCTACCTAGGCACAACAGAGAGGTCAGCACGCCGGTCTAAACCTAAGCGCACAGGGGTCTGGGCCCATCGCCCTTAGCACACCTGCACGTTGCGTGGGCGGTCGGAAGCAGACCTAGCAACCTCCATTACAAAGGAAGTCACATTACGCGGTCCAATCTGGCGCACGCCGCTCAGTCGCTGATGTCACGAAGGCTTCGGCTGATACCACAACGTCGAGTGCCCATATCTTTCCCACGTAGTTGGTTAGTGCGTATAGACCAAATGGCCAGACTCAGATCAAATACCGAGATCTCGTTAAGCGTGTTAATGATGTAACCGCGGACACCGACCAAGGCCAGGCCCACCTCTCGCCTGGGTGGTCTCAACCTTCCCCGTCGCTCCGCCACAAAGATCCACACAGAGGGCCGTTGGGACAAAGGTCCTTTCTTCCCCCAATCCGTGAATCACTCGCGGGTGCTCCTCGAGCCGACCCGACTTTAGTTACCACATGTACCATGTATAAAGTACGTAGTATATACCCATGATCACCTCCCAAGTGATCACGGCCCGATAGTATAGCACAACAGACGAACAAGAATGTAGGTCCATAGATGGAATACTAGCATGCTATACTAAGCATGTAGGATTGCAGGTAAAGGTATCAATAGTAGTAGGAAGGAGAGGCTATGCAGCAGAATAGGATTAACGGAAAGCAGTAACATGTTACACTACTCTAATGCAAGCAGTAGAGAGTAGAGTAGGCGATATCTGGTGATGAAGGGGGGGCTTGCCTGGTTGCTCTGGCAAGAAGAAGGGGTCGTCGTCGATGTAGTCGATCACAAGGGTATCGGCAAAGGTCTCGAAGCCTACCGGAAAGAAGTAACGGTGGGGGAACACAATAAATAACAGAGCAATCAAATGTAACACAAAGCAAGACGCGACAATACGTTGTGCTAGGGGTGACCTAACGCGGGGATAGGTGATACCGGCGAAGGTGGGGAACATCCGGGAAAGTATCCACGGTGTTTCGGGTTTTCGGACAGATGAACCGGGGGGGGGGGGGAGTTGCATGTTCGCTATGCTAGGGATGTGTGGCGGACGAACGGGCTGCGTATCCGGATTCTTCTCGTCGCTCTGAGCAACTTTCATGTACAAAGTTTTTTCATCCGAGTTACGGATTATTTTATATGATTTTATAAAGAATTAGTCATTTTCTGGGATTATTATTATCTAGTTAAATCGAAAAAGAATTAAGGTGTCATCATGATATCAGCATGACATCAGCGGTCAAAGTTGACCGTTGACCAGTTTAACTGACGCGTGGGTCCCGTTCGTCATAGGCTCAGAGTAATTAAGCAAGGTTAATTAGTTTTAACTAAAAGATTAGATTAACTAATTTTAATTAGTTTAGTTAAACATAATTAATTAATTAATTAATTAATTAATTAATTAATTTTTTTATGATATATTTATTTATCTATTTCTTTTTTATTTCTTTTTTTAAACGTTCAGGGGATGGCCCCCTTGTGTCATAGGCCTAGAAGGCCTAACGGGCGCGAGCGGGCGCCCGAGCGGTGGTTAATGGGGCGGAGCCCCGTGGGAGGCCGAACCCGGGTGGTGGAGGACGCGCGCGGGGGCGAAGGATGCGGGCGAGCGCGGGGCTCCAGGTCGCGGGCGCGGATGCAGAGCACCGATGCCGGGGGCGGCGGCAGTAGAAGTGGGCGGAGGCGGACGCGGCGAGCGGCCAGTGTTGGCAGAGCGAGCTCGGCGGTGGACGCGCTCGCCGGAGCCAGATGGGGCAGTGAGTGCGCGGGGCTCGGGCGCGCATGCGCAGCAGCAGGCGAAGCCGAGCAGCAGCAGCGTGCAGCGGGGGCGACGGCCAAGTAAGGCCACGGCGCGGCAGGTGCGGCCAGGAAGTGGAGGCGGGCGAGGGACGTCCGGGCCGGTGTGGGGTGCGGGTGGCATGCGCGTGTGTGCGCGGCCGTGGGCGCGCCCGGTGCACTGACACGACGTGGTGAGCACGGGCGAGCGGCGATCACCGCGACCAAGATAGAGAGAGGGGAGGGCGTGGCCCTCACCGGCGTTGCAGGGGTACGGCGGGGACGGCGTGGCTCGGTGGAGGCCGTTGAGGAGGAAGACGGGGACGGTCCAGCGACAGGGTCAGGGAGGCGACGGGAGGTGCGGAGCATCGGGGGCGTCGGCTGCCCCGACCAGATCCTTGCGGGGCGGAGGGTTGAGAAGGCGGGCGTCGGCGATGGCCGTAGTTGACGGTTCCTCGGGCGCGGGCACGACGGCGAGGTGGGTCTCCGGCGCGGCATCGGGCGGTTGTTCCCCACCCTGATTTAGATGGGATCGAGAGTGGTGGGGAAAGGGAGAGAGTGAGTGGGGAAAAGTGGGGCGGTTTTAGGGTTTCGGGGTCCAGGGGGGTTAAGGGAGTGGGTGGGCTGGCCTGGTGGCCCGGTTGGGCTGCTGACTGGGCCGTAGCCCAATGGGGGGCTTTTCTTTGTTTTTCTTTTCTCTTGTTTTATTTTCACTTTTTCTTTTTATTTATTTTCTTTTCTGTTTTAAATCATTGTACAATATTTAGGCATTTTCAAAAAATGCGTTTTCTCCACAATAATTACCAGTGCAATATTTGGCACCCACCGAACATTTTTGTTTTGATGTTTGAAAACTTTTGTTGTTTGCCATATTTTGAATTTGAATTTTTAACCAGTTTTGAACTAACGAGAGATTAGCAACAGTAACAGAGGTGACGTGGCATCATTAGCAGAGTTTCATTGTAGCTTAATTACCCGGTCGTCACAATAAAGATCCTTTGGGTAAGAAGTATAAGTAGCTTAGTATATGCTTGTTTCAGAAAGTCTCACATACTTGTGCGAGTTGACGCGACACATCAAAGTAGTAGTACTACTAGTAGTACTCACCCGACTGCGCACCATGCAGACGAAGCTCGTGTCGTGTTGGTGCCATGTGCGGTCCGCACATTAACCAAAACCTCGCGCCTCCAGAGTACAAGTGTATGTGGGTGGCATCGACTTAGGGAGCTAGAGATGGTGTGTGCGAGAAGTCCCAAGAGACTAGGTGTGTGCGTGGGAAAAAGGGAGGGAGATGATATGTGTCGATGTAATGCGTGTGAAAAAAAGACTAGTCTATAGCTCAGCACGAGGCTATTCTCGTCGAACGCTCCAATAACCATAAGATATATATCCGACGGTGCCATTTATTGCATGTATAAAGCAGTAGAAAAAGAAGTACCATGGCATATTACAAAACTGCTACATCACGGCCGAGAACACGTGCCCACGTTATGCCATCCGGGAATAGTGTCGCACTTTGAAACTAGAACCGTCAATAAATTGAGATCGCGTCTCGTCACATTCCAAATTACTAGCATGCTATATTTAATTGCAAACCTGTTCACACCGATCACAACCTAAATGGTTTCCCACTTAGGAGCGTATTATTACTCGATTATAAATACTACTATGCCAAGATGACTGCACATTCCTCCTCAACTCCTCATCCACAAAAAAAACAAGTCATTCATCATCCTTCCCTTGCGTCTGCCATGGCCAGCGTGAGGTCTGGGTCGAGAGATTACCACCAGGGGGAGGCGAGCATGGAAGCAGAAGCACGAGATATGTCTTGCCTCGCCGCGAAAGCAACCGACATGTCCCGCTGTGCGGCAGTAGCAACACAGAGGTCCTGCCGCGCCGCTGAAGCAGCACGGAGGTCCCGCCGCGCCGTCAATGTAGCAGACTGGTCCGACCGCTCTGCGGAAGCAGCAGAGATGTCCTCCCGCGTCGCGGCGGCCTGGGAAAATGTGTCACGAGCATGCGAGAACTCTTACAGGCGCATGCATGTGATCGTCCATAGCCAGATGGATTAGATCTCTGGTTGCAGGACAACATGAAAGCCTTGTTTGAACAGGCTACCAGCGTGATCCGACAACTAGGGAGGGAAATGCGAAGCTCCAGGCCAAGCGCGGCCTGCTGAGGGCGAAGATCGCCGGAACGGAGGAAACCGCTGCCTTGTTGAAGAGGACGGGCATCATCATCGAGAAACTTATTGACGAGAATGCCATGCTCTGCATCGAGCGCAAAAGGCCAGTGGAAGAATCCGTGGATGCTACCAAGTAGCGTATTAAGCACGTGAAACTAATGAAAGAGAGCATCGCCACTCGCCGTGAGAACTAGTCTCCGCGACCTGCAGCGCATAAAAAAAGTAGAGATCAGCGAGCCAAATCGTTGTATGCGTCTTCCTTCTTCTTTTGCCCTTGTGTTTCGGGCATAGCCGCATGTGGCTTTTTTAATTATCTTCCAAAATATGTAAGACAATTATTATCCACTGTCGTCCTTATATATTCGTCAGTCTTGCTATAAGTCACAGTAGATGCTATATAGGTCCCTCGGATCTTACATCAAGATTCGTGCAATATTTTCTTTTTAGATTTTCTTTTCTCTCTCTTAAATTTCAGTCGAGTGAGACAAAGCCACGCCATTAAACAGGCGCTCGAGCGCCATTAATGGAGATCTTGGGAGAGAGGTCGGTGGCAGATGGAGGTCAAAGGGCTCTCCTCCCGATAAGCATGCGAAGGGGTCTGATCGCACGCCTCCCGTACTCAACTAGCTTCCCTGCAAGGGCGCATGTTTTTCTTGGTCGGCGGCACATAAATGGTAAGTAGAATGCCCACCGTTTCAATAATACTACTTGTGTTTCCGATTGTAATGTGACAGCACTTGTTCCAAAATGACTTTGTTGATTGTTAATGTGTGCGCCTCCGCAAATCTGACAACAAAATTACCACAACATGTTGGTGCCATGTCATGACACCAAGCGAAGTTTCATGATATTCATGCATTTTTTGGATTTATAGGAATTAAAAAACAAAGTTTCTGAATGTTTCCGGCTGAGCCACGATGCCCAGATGTATGAATTTCATTCCCATTTCTTGCATGGGACCTAGAAATTTACACGAGGACACACATTTGATTTTTC
The DNA here is from genome assembly GCA_032464435.1 of Aegilops umbellulata. Lineage (NCBI taxonomy): Eukaryota > Viridiplantae > Streptophyta > Magnoliopsida > Poales > Poaceae > Aegilops > Aegilops umbellulata. The sequence goes on from CP136060.1 coordinate 231,380,947, forward strand.
AACCAACTTTGGTGTACTGGGGCATGTGCTTGTAGTTCAAATTTGAATTATGCGCATTAAATGACCAGAAACTCAATTAATGTATAAAAAGGCCAAACGAACCCGGAATAATTCCAAAATTTAACACGACACTCATATAGTTCTATGTTGCCTCTTGATAGAAAATAAAGGGGGTGTGGCAGCGTATATCAATTCGCACACAGAGGTGACACGTTCCCTCTCAGAACCACGAGCCTTCTAGAGAGAAGCTCCGGTTTGCAAGAAGCTTAAACCAAAACTTGTTCCAATTCGGCCAAGTTTTTTTACCATAGCATGTCAGTGCCATGACATGACACCATGGCAAGTTTCATGATTTCCTGGTGAGTTTTGGATTTACAGGAATTTAAAAACCAAGTTTCTCAATGTTCTCGGCCAACTCATGACGCCCAGATGTTTGAACTTCATTCCCATTTCTTGCACGGGACCTAGAAATTCATTCGAGGACACACATGTTATTTTTCAACCAACTTTGGTGCATTGGGCATGTGCTTGTAGTTCAAAATTGAATTATGCACATTAAATGACCAGAAACTCAATTAATGTATAAAAAGTCCAAACAAACCTGGACTAATCCCAAAATTTAACACGACACCCATATAGTTCTATGTTGCCTCTGTAAAGAAAATGAAGGGGTCAGCGTATATCGTTTGGCACACAGAGGTGACACGTTCCCTCTCATAACCACAAGCCTTCTTGAGAGAATCTCCGGTTTGCAAGAAGCTTATACCAAAACTTGTTCCAACTCGGCCAAGTTTTTTACCACAGCATGTTAGTGCCATGACATGACACCATGCCAAATGTCATGATTTCCAGACGAGTTCTGGATTTACAAGAATTTAAAAACCAAGTTTCTCAATGTTCTCGGCTGAGTCACGACGCCCAGATGTTTGAATTTCATTCCCATTTCTTGCATGGGACCTAGAAATTCACCCAAGGACACACATGTGATTTTTCAACCAACTTTGGTGCACAAGAGCATGTGCTTGCAGTTCAAATTTGAATTATGCACACTAATGTCCAGAAAATCAAATAATGTATAAAAAAGGCCAAACGAACCCGAAATAATCCAAAATTTAACAAAATGTAAACTTAATTAATATCTTCTCTATGTGGGGCATTTAAAAAATGTCAATTATATATGTTTTCTACCCTATTCAAATTTAGTAGATATGATAGTTTGATGTTCTCACATAATCTATTATTGACACTATAGGGGATGTTGATTCCTATCAACTACCATATCCTAAAGGTTAAAACAGGTACATAATCATCTTCTCTGTTTTGCATAGAGCACTACCAATCCCTATACGATGATGCACATTAAACTGTTGATACGAGTTTTTTGTAAACCAGTTGCTGAAAGTTGATTTTGATATTGTTTGAAATTGTGTCAATAAAGACTTTTTTAAGAATATTGTTTGCTGATGCTATCGGATGTGTGTAGGAAAGATGATTTCTTTTCCTCCCGTTGCAACGCATGGGCATGTTTTGCTAGTGTATAAAAAAGGCCAAACGAACCCGGAATAATTCCAAAATTTAACAAGGCACTCATATAGCTCTATGTCGCCTCTGTAAAGAAAATCAGGGGGGAGGCAACATATATCGTTTTGCACACAAAGGTGACACTTTCCCTCTTGGAACCATGAGGCTTGTTGAGAGAATCTCCGGTTTACAAGAAGCTTATACCAAAACTTGTCCCAATTCGGCCAAAAATTATACATATGAAAACAGGGTTTAGATTATCCCGAACATCTCGCTAACTAGACCAATGTGCTGTGATTTGAATTCAACATAAAAGGGATACAAATATTTGAATTGGAGATCGTATGGTACATGTAGTTCATAGTGAAATATGATTACTTTTATATGCATGTTTTATATTATCAACATAATATTGAAATGATGGTATAACTTGACAACAATCATATTCAAATAAGGAAAATTGATTCAAATTTAGTCCATATGGTAGACGAAAATATATATGTTCATAGGGTGGAGTAACTGTTGGGGAACGTAGTAATTTCAAAAAATTTCCTACGCACACGCAAGATCATGGTGATGCATAGCAACGAGAGGGGAGAGTGTTGTCTACGTACCCTCGTAGACCGAAGCGAAAGCATTGACGCAGCGTAGAGGAAGTAGTCGTACGTTCTCCTCGCGATCCAACCGATCACAGCACCGTTACTCCGGCACCTCCGAGTTCTTGGCACACGTTCAGCTCGATGACGATCCCCGGGCTCCGATCTAGCAAAGCGTCGGGGAAGAGTTCCGTCAGCACGACGGCGTGGTGACGATCTTGATGTGTTACCGGCGCAGGGCTTCGCCTAAGCACTGCAACGATATGACCGAGGTGAAATTTGGTGGAAGGGGGCACCGCACACGGCTGAGGAACGATCCGTAGATCAACTTGTGTGTTTAAGGGTGCTCCCCTGCCCCCGTATATAAAGGAGCCAAGGGGGAGGGGCTGGCCGGCCAAGCCTGGCGCGCTAGGAGAGTCCTACTCCCTCCGGGAGTAGGATCCCCCCCCCAATCCTAGTTGGAATAGGATTCCTCAAGGGGGGGAAAGAGAGAGGGGGCCGGCCACCTTCTCCTAGTCCTAATAGGACTAGGGAAGGGGGGAGGCGCACGGCCAGCCCTAGGGCAGCCCCTTTCTCCTTTCCACTAAGGCCCAATATGGCCCATATGTTTCCCGGGGGGTTCCGGTAACCTCCTGGTACTCCGGTGAAATCCCGATTTCACCCGGAACACTTCCGATATCCAAATGTAGTCTTCCAATATATCAATCTTTACGTCTCGACCATTTCGAGACTCCTCGTCATGTCCGTGATCACATCCGGGACTCCGAACAACCTTCGGTACATCAAAATGCATAAACTCATAATAACTGTCATCGTAACGTTAAGCGTGCGGACCCTACGGTTCGAGAACAATGTAGACATGACCGAGACACGTCTCCGGTCAATAACCAATAGCGGGACCTGGATGCCCATATTGGCTCCTACATATTCTACGAAGATCTTTATCGGTCAGACCGCATAACAACATACGTTGTTCCCTTTGTCATCGGTATGTTACTTGCCCGAGATTCGATCGTCGGTATCCAATACCTAGTTCAATCTCGTTACCGGCAAGTCTCTTTACTCGTTCCGTAATACATCATCTCGCAACTAACTCATTGGTTGCAATGCTTGCAAGGCTTATGTGATGTGCATTACCGAGAAGGCCCTGAGATACTTCTCCAACATTTGGAGTGACAAATCCTAATCTCGAAATACGCCAACCCAACAAATACTTTCGGAGACACCTGTAGAGCACCTTTATAATCACTCAGTTATGTTGTGACGTTTGGTAGCACACAAAGTGTTCCTACGGTAAACGGGAGTTGCATAATCTCATAGTTAAAGGAACATGTATAAGTCATGGATAAAAGCAATAGCAACATACTAAACGATCGGGTGCTATGCTAATGGAATGGGTCATGTCAATCAGATCATTCAACTAATGATGTGATCTCGTTAATCAAATAACAACTCTTTGTTCATGGTTAGGAAACATAACCATCTTTGATTAATGAGCTAGTCAAGTAGAGGCATACTAGTGACACTCTGTTTGCCTATGTATTCACACATGTATTATGTTTCCAGTTAATACAATTCTAGCATGAATAATAAACATTTATCATGATATGTAAGGAAATAAATAATAACTTTATTATTGCCTCTAGGGCATATTTCCTTCAGTAACATGCTCATATAAGATGGAAGATCAAAATGTAGGACTACATCCATTATAAACCGCAAGGTCACCTAACGATATATTAGAATTCAACATAATGTGGATTCAAAAATTGAGATTCGAGATCCTGGCACTTTTAATCATATAAAAAGTGACATGACACTTTCTTGTGGTGGGAATTGATTTGTTTTTTGTTGTTGTTGAGGGAAGTGCGAATTGATTTGGTACTGTACAGGGTAATCTTGTTCTCCCGATTTCTTTACAATTTTCTTGTACTTTTTTCAGTGGCGTTTATAGCAATATAGTAAAAGGGGACATGAATCTCTTGTGTCTTGTATGATATGAATTGTTTTTTTGTACACGTTAAGTTTGTTCTGCCGAACATGAAATCCGCGCCTTGTTATCCCGAAATTTCAAGCTCCTTTTGTCTCTTCTGCTATGAAACTCCCGCCTCTTCAACCCGCGCCGCGCCTTGTTATCCCAAAATTTTGACGCGTGCAAAAACTCCCTCCTCATCCGAAATCGGTCCCGCAGCCAAGACATGTGAAATCCCCCTTCTACCCCTCAGCCGGAAATCCCGCCTCGATGTTGCGTGGTCAAAACCGGTGGGGGTACATTCATAACTTACCCTACATTTCGGACAAGCGCGTCCCTTAAGCCACCGGTCCCCCTACCTTCCCCTTCTCCCTCCCCCATTCTTACACCAAGGGCACCAAAACCCGCGAAACCCCAAGATCCTCCGTCCTCCTCCCGATCGCCGCCCAGCAGGAGACACTTCCCCGACGATGTCGTCCTCTGCAGCAGCTTGCCGTCCCTCATCCACCCCACCGGATGAAGATCCGTCATAGATCTCGTCGTCTCGCCGGATCAGCCGCCCCATCCTTCACCTCCAAGGAGCTGCCCCGACGTTCGCCTCATCTATCGCGCCACCTCCATCCCCATAGCGTCGTCTTGACCTACCCCACCGGAACCGCAACACCTTCACCAATTCCTCCAATGAAGCCGAGGCCTACTCGGCGCCACCAAGGAGGTTCTGCACTCACTGCTCCATTTTACCATTTATTCGATCTCACGGGGCTGCCGGTGATCGATACTGAGCAGCCATGGCGGGTCTCCATGGACGGCGCCGTCACTAGCCACTTCATCCACGACGTGTCTCCCCCATGTCGTTGCTTCCTCGGCGGCGACTTCCACACCAGCACTAGCTGCAGATACTCCAGCTCTCGCTCGCGCTACGGCTCTATTCTTGCTGTTGGTCACGCTGCTACACTGCTCTTGCTTTCGGCCGTGCTGCTGCTCTACTCTTCTATTGGTATCAGTCACGCTGCTGCTCCGCTCTTGCTCTGCTTCGTGCTGCTACTCTGCTCTTGCTCTCACTCGCACTGCTACTGCTGTTGCATGACCTCCGACAGCTACAGGAGTTTTTGCTTTAGCACCCGCTCGCGGTGCTGCTTCACGACTTGCTCTCTGCTAGTGTGTTCCCTGCTCGAGCGGCTACTGATTTAGATCACTGCTTCTCTGCTACTAGTGCTCGAACGCCCAAAACATCTATTGCAATGCTCTGCTACTAGTTCAATCAGTTTCGACAGTAAAATTCAGTTTCGACTGTAAAGTTCAGTTTCTTCAGTTAAGTTCAGAGTGAACAGTATTTACAACATCTGTCGGAGCGGCCGTGGCGCGGCTTATGCATTTTACATCTAGCACTTTTTGGTGATGTATTTTACATCATTTATTGCAGATGATATTAGAGTCCCACTTCAGATTAACGTTGTCTGTCTTGTCCTGCTTCAGCCTCGCCGCCGTACACCTCAACGAAGCTGCTCCAACGACAGAATCGTCCATCATAGTGGAGCAGTACCCTCGGCGTCGTTTCCAGAGGCCTCAAATCTTCTTCATCACCTTCAACAGTCAGACCAGCATCACCATCCACCACGTCCACCCCAATGATGCTGAGGTCGACAAGGCTATGCCAAAGAGGTTGTACACTCGTCGCATCACTTTGTTACTCTGCATTCATGTCGATCCTCAGGGATCCTTTGCTATGGAACTACTATGGTACTACTATTCGTGCATTTGGTTAGAGGAGTGGAGCAAAGCAAAGCTGGAGGATTTGTTTCCTTTGGTGTCTCTTTCAAAGAAAAAACATAGGAATTTTAATATCCACTTGGACGTCCTTTTCAAATTAATATGCATGAAGAACAGGACTAATTGCATTACTGGCATAATAAGATTATTATTTTTTCATTTTCAAGTGATTTCACTTTAATTTAACCCTGTTTCTCCATTCTTGTGTTCTTCCAATTCATGTGAACCAGACACCCAGGTTGACAAAAATCCTATGTTTCCAAATGCTCTGTTTTGCACGTGCATTCGTATCCTGTTCCTGTATTTTTCCTGTCCCTACATTTATAGAATCCTCCAATTCTAAGGAGCCCTTACAGATTTACTTCATTTTTAGATATGTCGGCGTTCTGGGAACGGGTGTCCCCAGACTTTCCTGCCTGCGGCCTGCGGTGTGGCTCAAAGGGGGGCCCAGCACGGCCCATCTTCATCAACACAAGACTCAAGACCCTCGCGAGGGGCCAAGCCTCGCGGGGCGGACGACGCGGAGCTTCCTCAGGCGCGGTCTCATCAGGTTGGCTCACGAGGAGGCGGAGAGATCAAGGTGGGGTACCTCACGAGGTGCCCATGACGCAAGCCATGACGACCGAGGGCGCCAGGCGAGCGCCGGCCTGCGCAGTGTCCTCCTTTCCTCTTTGGTGCAAAGGGGGCAAGCGTAGGCAAGAGCATCAGGTAAAGGCACCCGTGTCGGTGCAACGAGACCAAGACCAGTCCAACGGTGGGGAGGAAGTCATTGTGGAGCCCAAGCTAGCGTCACCACGAGAGCCTTTGGCAGGCGAGGACCAACTTTAGTCAGGATAAGTGTACCAGATGTTCCCCTTCAAAATGGTCAATTGTTGGCGCCCTTCCCGCTCAATATTTGGGAAGAGGCCCAGGGCCTTTGCCTATAAATAGGACTAGCCACCCCCAGGGTAGTGGCGAATGGGAGTGAGGACACACAGATACACAGAGAGAAGGGTGACTGAACTCCTCCTAGCAGTTCATCGTCCCGGGCAAGGACAGACCCTCGCGAGGCTGTCCTTCCTTGTATTGTTCATCATCCTCAACCCAAGAGGCAATCCACCACACCACACTGGAGAAGGGTATTGCACCACATCGGTGGCCCGAACCAGTATAAACCCTGCGTCTCTTGTGCTGTTCTTTCGATAGTTTAGATCTTTGCGAGTCGGAGGAGCGCGGGTAGGTAGAAGGCGTAATCTCCGCGCGCACCCCAGAGTTCGAACCTCAAGGTTCTGCCGGAACCCAAAATCTGACATTTGGCGCGCCAGGTAGGGGTGCGCCAGAATTCGTCTTCCACCGCCCCGTTCTTCTACGACCGTCGCGTCCATGTCTGACGCTCGCCGGGCCCGCGCCGAGCGCCGAGCCGCTCTCGCTTCCCGTATTGCCTAGACGGCTCCCGTCGGCGGGCGTCCTCGCCGTTCCCTGTCGCCTGCCGTTAACGCCGCCACCGGCCCGGCGTGGAACGAGCAGCAAGTCTCGTCCTAGCATCCCTCCGTGCGGCAAGACGGCCGTACCGCTACTCCCTCGCTCACCCCAGCTGGTTCTTCATCCCGCGCGCTCCGCGCGCTCCGCGCGCCCATGGAGGCCCGAGCTGCACTCATCGCGGCAAACGAGCTCCTGCGCTACCGTCCCGTCGGCGACGTCTATGAAGAATGGCTCGACCACGTCGCCGAGCTCGTCCGTGCCGCAGGGGGCTCTCCTGCACCGTATTTTCCGCTGCACCGAACCCCGCCCCGTGTGGGCGACGAAGCTCCGGGGGCATCCCAGCCGCCTCCTCATCAAGAAGACGCCATGGCTCCAAGGCGCCCGGCCCCTGTGCGGAACCCGCTCCGTCAGGTGCCGGCACAGCAAGAACAGAGCTGTCAAGAAGTCCATCGCCCGCAAGAAGCTGCCCGGGCGCTCCCTGCTCCAGCACGTCGCGACCACGCTCCTGCTCCCGCACGTCAAGACCCCACGCTGCTCCCAGCTGCGGCGCACGGGGACCCGCAGGACCAAGATCTCCGTCACCCAAGGCCTCCCATGGCCACAGCAGGCTGCCGTGCATACACCACCGAGCTATGCAGCATCACGTGGCCCGGCAAGTTGAAGCCACACCTGCCTCCTCGCTACGACGGCACGGCAGACCCCGCGGAGTTCCTCCAGCTCTATGACCTGGGCATCGAAGCTGCCAACGGAGATGAGGAGGTCATGGCGAACTGGTTTCCCATGGCGCTCAAGGACGGGGCCCGCACCTGGCTCCTGAACCTGGCTCCAGGCAAGATCTCCTCCTGGGACCAGATGCGCACCCGCTTCATCGCGACCGGCCGCCCGCCGTGAGCGACATGCGCCGCATCAAGCAACAACCCGGAGAGACCCTGCAAAAGTACATCCAGCGCTTCAACAGCGCATGCCTTAAGATTCCCAAGGTGTCCGAGGAGGCCATCATCTCAGCCTTCTCCGACGGCGTGCGCGATGTCAAGATGAAGGAGGAGTTGGCGATGCATGAAGACCTGTGCACTTCCTTGGAGCTGTTCAACTTGGCGACCAAGTGTGCCAGGGCCGAGGAGGGGCGTCTCTCCCTCCTCGAGCTGCCTGCCGCAGACCCAGAAGAGAAGAAGTCCAAGGCCAAGAATGTGAAGCGCAAGGGGGCTGCCGTGCTCACGGCAGAACCAGACACCAAGCGGGGCAAAGATCAGCCCGAATCCTCCCGGGGCAGTCGGTACTGCGTGTACCATGACCTCCACACCCACAACACCAACGAATGCCAAGAGCTCCGAGCCGTGCGAGAAGGAAGGATCGGCCGTCGCCCCGATCGCGCTGACCGGGGCTACGACCGAGGAGGAGGAAGAAACACAGGACGCTGGGAAGACCGCGGCCCGCGCCAAGGGTGGCGCGACCAACCTCGCGAGGATCGCTGGCGAGACCCGCCTCACGAGGGAGACTGGAGGGACCAGCCTCGCGAGGATCGCCCACAAGGTAACGCAGGCCTCTCTCCGCTGCCGCCTCAGCCAAGGAGAAACGAGGACCGCCATCAGGACGAAGGGGCTGGGGGCTTCCAGGAGCCGCGCGCGATCGCCTGCATCCTGGGCGGAGCTCAAGCCCCAGCCTCCCAGCGCATCTTCAAGCATTTTGCCCGTGAAGTGAATGCAGTCCTCCCCAAGCTTGAAGCCACGCGCCCTCTTAGGTGGTCGGCATGCGCCATCACGTTCAGCTCAGTGGATCAGCTCAAGTGTGCAGCCACAGCCGGAGTCCTCCCGATGCTTTGTTCCCCGATCATCAGCAACGTGGTGGTTACCAGGACCCTCATCGATGGCGGGGCAGGGCTCAACGTCCTATCCGTGGAAACATTCAACAATCTCCAAGTGCCCTACAACCAGCTCCAGCTAACCAAGCCTTTCTCTGGAGTCACCAACGGCTCCACGGTCCCGATTGGGCAGGTCCGCCTCCCTGTCACCTTCGGGGCACGCGACAACTACCGCACCGAACTCATCGACTTCGACGTCGCTCATATTCGCCTATCGTACAACACCATCCTCGGGTACCCAGCGCTGGCCAAATTCATGGCTGTGACTCACCACGGCTACAACGTCCTCAAGATGCCAAGAAGTGGCGGAGTCATCATGGTGCCCTATGAAGAGAAGGATGCGGTGTGTTCCCTGGAGCGAGCCTTTCAGGCCACGTCACTAGAAGACCCGAATCGCGGAAGTAGGAGGCTTCCTGAGACCACCCCCAAGAAGAAGAAGACATCGTCAGGACCGGCCCCTCAGGAGGCAGGCCCCTCAGGGCCCCCGCCTGCCCAGGGGGAACCCCCTTCCAGCGCATAGGAAAGCGCGCCCGACGCCCTCCTTAGGCAGGGCTCGGGGGCTCTCCCCTGGAGGGCCACCGAGCTAGCCAAGGTCACGAGGGAGGCGCTTGGGCACCACGTGGAGGCATGTTTCGAAGCACGTTTCCCTCGAGAAGGAGCAAGACATGGAGAGTTAGACCCTCAGGAGTTCGTCAGCAAGGCCATTCAAGAATTACAGGAAACAAGAGTCATGAGAGGTTGCCGCCGCCAACCAGCTGTGGCTCCCTATCCAGGCGAGGATGGTGGGCTGCGTGTCTGCATCGACATACCAGGGCTCAATCGAGTCACCTCTCTAGAGCACCTCTGGCCCTCGCGAGTGGGGCATTGCGAAGGTCCACCCCACAGCTACGTTCACATGCCTTACGGCCTGCCGAACGCGGCTGCCGTGTACCAGCACCTCATGAGGGGCATCATGGAAGCTCAAGAGGCCAGGCGTTCCGCAGCCTTGGCGGAGATGGAGATGGTCTGCGAGGAGCCACCAGTGCCTTCGGAGCCCCCCGAGGCCCCCGGGCCTGGGGGCTCGTGAGGACCGGCTTCCGCAGCCCACCGAGTCTGCTACACCAACACTCCTTCGTCCTCAACGTCATCAGGTGACATCTTTTAAGTTTCATTTCCAGCTGGGAGCGCCCCTCAGAGCTGCATTATTCCCCGGCCGCGTGGGTCCGTCCCTGCGGCATGTATCCCTTTTATTTCATGTTGCCAGCTTACTTCGTTGGGGGCGCCCCTCGGGCTGCATCATCCCCAAGCCGCTCGGGCCAGACCCAGCGGCATGTATCCCTTTTACGTTTATCTATGGCTATGCGTTCGGTCCACCATGCTTGATTATTCGTTGCCGGTTCACGGCACCCCTTCTTCTCCATGTCGACCACTTGCACGTTAAAGGGGGGGGGTTACCTGAGCATCGCGACTCAGGGCTCTTACTGGCTCTCCAGCCCTCACCCTCTGGCCTTGACCACGACATCGCGACCTGGCATACCAGCGACGGCTGAGACCAGCTCGAGGGCCGGGACCCGAGGACGTAGAGTGCCGGCATCTAACCCAATTTGCAGGAACACATCACAAGATAAGGCCCAGTGCCAGGCGCAACCCGCCTAGAGGTAGGGCCCCATGAGTCCCGCACTGGCTCACGGGTGCCCAGATACACCTCATCAGGCCCTACCGTGCCAGCCACGTGTCAGGGCGGGGCTGTACACGCCCAGGGGGCTCCTCCCAGAGGGGGCCCCCTCCCACGTACCAGTGGAAGCACCATGCTCCGCGCTGGCTGACGACACTGCCGAGGAGTGGCTATGTCCGTACACATACGAAAGCGCTATGCTCCACGCTGGTGATAAACAACTGAGGGTGGCCCCCGGGCCGCATTAACCTCAAGGATCCCAGAGCTCAGTGTCTAGCCTCATCGCAACGCCTCCCCTAGGGAGTGCCGCGCGAGGGGGCTGGGCACGGGGGCTGTGCCTGGGTCATGCCCAGACGCACGCCGCCCAGCCAGGCCCCCCGGGCCTGGTTCGTCGCGCGTCTCTCCCCGAGCGGAGCCAAGGTACGAGGGCCGTTTGAGCGTCAAGGGGGACTCCTGAGCATCGCGACTCAGGAGCCTAACTGGTCACGTAGCCCCTCACTCCTTTAGTTTCGAAAGGCTAATGCTGGGTGAGGTACGCGCGGGGCCGGGCTCTGCAGACGTAGAATGGTACATCCACTTACAATTTGCTGTTCGTGCGTCAAGGGGGACTCCTGAGCATCGCGACTCAGGAGCCTAACTGGTCACGTAGCCCCTCACTCCTTTAGTTCCGAAAGGCTAATGCTGGGTGAGGTACGCGCGGGGCCGGGCTCTGCAGACGTAGAACGATAGATCCACCTGCATCACGCCTCCCTACTTGCTGTTCGTGCGCCAAGGGGGACTCCTGAGCAGCACGACTCAGGAGCCTAACTTGTCCCGTGGCCCCTCACTCCTTTGGTCCCGTCCTGGTTTCCGGTCGGGGCTAATGCTGGGTGAGGTACGCGCGGGGCCGGGCTCTGCCGGCGTAGAACACAAGCAAGTAGGAGGGAAAGGCATAAATTCAAGGAATTTAAAAGCAAATATTACAGTCCACACTGTCATGCCAATACCAAACGCAAGTTTAAACGCCTCCCCGAGGCATGATACATGTGTAGGAATTAAAAGCAGAACAGGAGCAGCAGCAGAGTCACTGGTCGGCGGTGGAGCAGCGCGGAGTGGCTTCGCCTCATGGAGCAGCAGGGTCGGTAGCGCCTGGCTTCGGCTTGGTGCTGAAGGCCCGGAACTTCCCCAGCAGAGCCTCCGCGCGACCCATCATGGCCTCGGCAGCGGCGGCGGCACGCTCGCCGCTCACTGGCTCCAGCAGGCTGTCAAGGTCGACGTTGGGGTCGCGAAGGTAAATGTGGGCGAAGACCCACGTCAGCGCTGCAGAAGACAGGACACGCGCCTCGGCCTCGGCCGTGGGGCCAAGGCCAAGGGTGACATCCTCAAGAGCACGAACCAGGAAGGAAAGTAGCTTGGCGGGGCCGTCCTCGGCGCCAGCCAGCGGGCTCTCCAGGCCGTTGGCGTAGAGCATCTTCAGCGAAGCACGAGCCTTCGCCTCCATGTCTGCGAAGTCCACGCGGTCCTCGGCAAGAACCCGGGCCTTGCCGTCCAGTTCAACCTTCACCGCCTCCAATTCCTTCTCCAGCACGCCTAGGCGGTCGCGGCGTTTCTTGAGCTTAGCCTCCCGGACCTCGACGGCTGCCTCGCGAGCCTTCACGCCCTCTTCTTGCTCTTGGGGAAGGCGGGCCTCTTTCGCGATCTGGTCCCGCAGGCCTTGCAGCTCGTCCTCCAGCCCCTTGCAGCGACCGCGGACGTCAGCCGCCTCCCCCTGGGCGGCATCACGAGCAGCCTTCGCCTCAAGGGCGGCCTGCCTGTCCTCATCACAAGCCGTTGAGGCCTGGACCAGCGCCGCCCGAACCGAAGCGTCGGAGCGAATCCATCCTGAAGCCAGATCCAAGCGCCCAGCCACCAAGCGAGGGTCGGCGCCAAGAAGATCCTGCCGGAGCCGGTCCAGCTCGGCAGCAACGCGATCCAGAACGGCGGGAGGAGTCGGAGAGACAGCAGTCGGTGGAGTAGGAGGAGAAGGCGGCTGCACGACCACAGCATCCTGAGGCAGAGTTTGCTGCGCCCCAACAGTTATGGTGGCGGCAGCAGGCAAAGGCACCTCGGGAGTCACTTGGGCCATGGGGGCTGAGCTCGCCCCAGCCAGCTCGGCCAGGCCTTGCGAGGACGACCGAGCAGGAGAGGCCCGTGCGTCGCGGTCACCTTCCTCCGCTGGCAGAGGCGCTGCCGCGGATGGAACCTTAGGAGCCCCCTTCAGCTTCTTCGTCGCGGGTGCTAGCCTATCCAAGAGATGCGGACGTCAAGCCTCAGCAGCAAAACAGGAAATAAAGACAAGGATCAAGTGCTTACGGGTCGTCGCCAGTAAGCTCAGGCAGCCTCCGGCCAAATTTGAAGCCTGAAAGCCGGCTGGAGGGGTCAACCTCGGAAGCGGAAGGCGCGTCTGCGGTCCGCCTCGGGGCAGGGGCAGACCCGCGGGGGATCAGCCCGGTCCTGTCTTTCTTCGAGATCGGGGGCAAGCTCCCGCCGACCTGCTCGTCATCATCCTCGTCGTCGTCACTCGGAGAGAGGCGAAGAGTGCGGGACCTGCGCCCGGGGAGCGGAGCCCTCGACTCTCCATCCGTCGCCTCGGAGTCAAGCCCTTTCTCCCGCTCCCCTCTGTCATCCTCGTCGCTGGAGTCACCGGAGGACACGTCCACCGGTCCCTCGGGAGCCTCCGCAGGCACGGGCCCGTCCCCGTTGAAGACGGCATAGACTCCACCACCTGTTCCCAGTCGTCGCGGAGGAACAAGGGCGTAGGAGCACCCTCCAACCTCGCCACATTGCCCCCGACCAGAGATTGGAGCACCGCGGCCAGATCTCCGTTGCCCAAGGCCGCGGGGCTCAGATGAGGCCTCCACATCGGAGGTTGTCGTGGATTTGTCACGGCAGATGTCCTAGTAAGAGGACTTAGTCGTGGAGCCATCGCAACGGGTTAGCTTGAAGGGGTTAAAGTGGACACAAGGACACGGTTTTTATACTAGTTCGGCCCCTTCGATGAAGGTAAAAGCCTACGTCTAGTTGTGATGGGATTGATGGGTTTCGAGGGCTTAAGGAGCAATATGCTTCGCCTAAACCTCGAACTCTTCTTCTCTGTCCCCCAACCGCCGTCGGGTCGTCCCCTTATATATACGGGTGACGCCCGTCGGTCTGCAAAGTCTCGACCTCCGGCTTATAAACGTGCCCGGGTCGGTCTCTCTATTCCTATCTTACAATACAAGTTGGCCCCAGGCCGGTTTACACCATAAACCCTTAAACCGGTTATAGACCTTGGGCCTTTCTACTTCTCCGTGGGCTTTAACATCTCGGGTCTGTTGACGGCGGTAACCCGGGCCCTGCAGGCCGGTTTACCCCAAATAATAACATCCCCAACATTAGGCCCCAGATTGATTTGAACAGGTTCATGTCAATCCTTAATAAGCCTCCGTCTTCAAATGTCTTCCAGTGACTTGTTTAAACCGTTGTTTCTCCGTCTCCTCTTGCTGTGGTAAACCGATATGACGTCAGCGCAAGCTACCGTCTCCTTTCGCTAACCCGCAAGAATTAGGGCGACGGCTGGGCTTCCGAAATCTCCGGCCCCTGGATTCGTGCGCCTGACACGCGCGCCGCACCTTATAAATAAGACTTGAAGGCCATCTTCCTTTCCTCCCCTTCTTCGTCTTCCTCGCGACCCAGGCCTCAGAGCTCCGCCGCCGCCGTCAGCTGCTGCACCACCTCCGGCCGCTGCATCAACCTGATCGGATCAGAGCACCGCGGCGACTTTCCGCATCTGTTTGGACCCCGGTAAGGCCCCTGTTCTTATTGCTTTAGATCTGTTCTAGGGTTCATCGTCCTGCTACTGTTTCTTGCTCATCCCCATAGCAGCCCTTGCGAACAGATAATGCTACCTGTATCTGGATTTGTAGTTCCTCTTAGCAGTCGCCATAAATCTGTACTCATTTCCTTAGATCTCACCCTTGTTCCTGCTTGTCGAACTTATGTTGTTCTGCTGTGAGCCCGACTTCATATTACCTGTTTTTATTTCTTTTCCGTCCTAGCTGTAGATCCATTGTTTTGAAAGAATCCGTACGGGCTCTGTTCCTGCTTTCATACTCACAACTGTTTAGATCTGGTCGGTTTAACTCTTAGCAAAGCGAACAAACCGATCCACACATCCATTAGTCCCCTTGATGAACCGCCGGTTGATATTATTGTAGATAACCTGACTCCATATAAGAGCATCTTCGGTTTACTATCATACTTGCCCTCAAACCGGAATACCTTTGCCTTGTAGATTTCCTCATGGCAAAACAGGTGTATGAATGCAACTGGGTTCCCTCTTGCATCACTGAGACCCAACTAAACAACTTAGTTCTGACTGGTGCCTTGAGTAGCAAAAGTACCATCCATTGGAGGGTTCCAGGAGAGGAATGCCCTCCTACCCCGCAAGAGGGAGAAGTGGTGGTGTTTGCGGATCACCTGGCCCGGGGGTTTAATCCACCCGGTTCAAAATTTTATCGGGATGTCTTGGCTAATTTTAGGCTGCGCCCACAAGATGTTGGTCCAAATTCAGTCACGAATATCTGCCATTTTCAAGTACTTTGCGAGGCGTACTTCCAAGAAGAACCTACTGCAGAGCTGTTCCGGGACTTTTTCCATTTGAACCGACGTACTGAATTTACCGACGGCCCTAATATGGAACTGGGTGGTATGGCAATTCAGAAAAGGAAAGAGGTGACTTATCCTCACGCCAAGTTGCATAGTCATCCGCAAGAATGGAATTGTACTTGGTTCTATTGCAAGGATACTTCCCCTGCTGAAGAAAATCCACTGCCCGGTTTCCGTCCAGAGAGACTTAGCAATACTCACCCCTTCCCCCCACGGCTAACTGCCAAAGAGAGGAGTAAGTATGCCCCTCAGCTGTCCAAGCTCAGAGCCTTCATGGCTAATGGTTTAACAGGGGTTGATCTTGCTCGTTGCTGGATTTCATGGAGCATCCTGCCCCTTAGCATCCGCTCCGGTTTGATGTGCCAATACACGGGTCGGGTTGATGACCCTTTGAGGCACTGCAACATTCAGCTGACGGAGGACGAAGTCGCTGAAGCCGTGAAGAAGATGCTGAACGAACCGGAACCTGTTTGCGCTCAAACCGGCCTGCTTCCATTTTGTGCCACAAACAAACCACCTGCTGTAAGTAATTCCTCTGTTTATAGAATCTTTTGATCTCCTTATATATATGTTGTTGACTCCAGTCCTTCCTGAAACAGGGAGATGATCCATTTTGGAGCAAGAAGTTACAAGAGCCGACCGAAAAGGTAACCCGTCCCAAGACGAGGGTGAAGAAGCCTGCTCAGAGGAAAAGGAACACCGCTTCCAATACTCTGGATCTAGAGGAGGATGATGTGGGTAATCCGGACCTCGGGGTAGACCTCGATTCAGTTGGTTTGCTTTTTGTACGTCTTATTGATGATGATATTTGTCAGGATGACGCTGAAGTGAGCCATGCCGAAGGCCCAGAGGTAACTATTCTTTCTTCTGATGCCGTTCCTTTGCCTTTGAAAAAACCTCGCCAGGCAAACCGGAAAATTAAATTTTCTCACCCTCTTGCTTACTTGGATCCCAAATTTCTTGTGAAGACCCAGCAACATGAAGCTCGACGCACCACCCGTCATAGCGGCCAGGTAGTCACCTCCGCCGGTTTACCGAACAGCCCGGTTCGGAAACGCCGCTCAGAGGTCTCCGATTTACGCGCTAGCTTTCCTCCTAAAGCAGGTTTAACTCGTCAGCCTCTAAATCCATATGACTCCGATTATCAGGTCACTTCCCATTCCTCTTCCGGTGAATCTTCAGCCACTCAACTGCCACCGTTGAAGACAGTTATTGGGTAAGTTGGACCGATCACAACATATCTCTGTATGGGTCTCTTAATCCATCTTATACTGTTTTACCAATCCTTGGGTTTTTCCAGGGCTAAACCTAGACCGAGCAAGAAGGCTCGTCTGGATAACCCGGCTGAAGGAACTGCCGCTCCTGAACCGGAGAAAACTCCTGGTGCTGACGCTCTGGGTCGTGAAGATACTCAGAACTATCTATCTCCGCAAGATGACATCTGCGCTGAAGAAAGGACTACCGAACCTGCTAGCCGTACTGATCCGCCTGCCAGTCCTGTTCGGGTTGAGGAATCCATCCCCCCTTCTGCAACTGCTGATAAACCGACAGGGCCACTGCAGAGCAGCGACTCCAAGGATGATGATGTCGTAATTACCGGTATTGGCCGCTCTGAACCGGGGAACACTGCTACTTTGGCCAAGCATACTGCCAAGGACGAAGTCTCGGCCATAAAAGGCAAATGGGACCTTGACTTATCTACGTACGCCTCTTTAAGCGCCCCGGATCTTTATTCTGGGTATCTGAACCGGCTGTAGACCAGTCGGGATTATGAGGCTGCCATGATCAAGATGATGAAGGAGAAACTTGAGGTAACTCCCTTGTGCTTCATTCTATTGCAACTTTAGCTTATCAATACTTCCAAACCGAGATGGTAGTCCGGACCAGGCTGCTTTTGACAATTAAGGTCTGGTTTAGAAAACCCAAGGTTTCAACATCGGTCATAACCAGAAAACATCAACCGATAACCATTAGTCCCCAAGTGCCAAGCTTAAATACTTGTATTAATCTTGGGACTTTTTGTAATGGAAAACTTATGTTAAAATCAAATATGCATTAGCCCCCAAGTATCGAGCACATAACTTGCTTGTGTGGTTGATACTTCCAAACCGTGCAATATTTTTTTGAACACTGTTGATGACCTGCTGCAGGGGGATTTGAAGACCAAAGAGAACCAAGTCTCGGACCTTCAGGAAGCTTTAAAAGCCCAGCAGATTGAAACTGAAAAAGCAAAGGAGGAATTGACCAAAGCTTTAACTGTTATGGAGCAGCTGAAAGCAAGCCGCAAAAAGGAGCAAACCGATTGGGCTACTGAAAGAGCTCTTTTGACGAAGAGGGCTGAAAACGCCGAAGCTGCTCTTAAACCGGTGGTTGATGAGTTATCCACCGTGAAGCGACAAATACACTCCATGACCTCTGCCGTCTTTGGTAAACTTTTCGATGCCCTTCTTCCAATTTGTACCTTGTTTGCTACACCCTATGTCCGGTTTGTAATCCACCTTGAAACACTGCAGGCTCACGTATTGGACACTTGGGTTCTGACGTGCGGATGAAACTCAAAGCTGCTTATACTCTGATTGAACAGTTATACACCGGAGCACAAAGAGCTATCACCACTGCATCGCATAACAACCCTGCGCCGTCTCTGATTCAAGACACATTAAAGAGGCTGTCCATGCTTCCGGCCCGGATTGAAGAATTGAAGAGATCAGCTGCTCGAACTGGAGCCATTACTGCCTTGATCCGGGCCAAAGCGTGGGTACCAGATTTCGATCCTGTCGAAGCGGCCCAAGGATACCCCAGCTTGAAGGAAGACGGTTCAGACTTTGGTGAAGACGACTTGAGGGCGATAAACCGGGCGGTGCGCCCCTAGCTTGTCAATTGGCTGAGGAAGCAGATCTGTCACGTTACCAAGCCCAATACGACAATCAGAAAAAACGAGTATCTGCCCCGGTCCCTGAAGCGGGAAACCTTGTTCCTCCAATCCGTAAGCATACTTACGCCCCAGACATTGAACCGTCTTCGCTGATTCATGAAGAAGCCGTCTTTCAAGCGCTAATGGGAATCGACTGGACCACTGCTGATTTCCAGCCAATGGGTAACCAAGATGGAGCTGAAGCGGTGCAAGACGATCCCCAGCCTTCGACCCGAGGCGGCGAACAGGCGTAATCAACGCTCCGGTTCACCTTACATGGTGACGTCTTAATCCGTCAACGAACAATATATTCAGGCACTACGTTGCCTTGTAATAAGATAGTTAATACCTCTACATTTGAATGTGCCTTCGCGCACGGGTACTGATGCTCTTTCCAATGGCGCTTCCAACTTATGTTTCCTGCCTTTACTGAATATACAATGTGATTTTTCGACCACCTGAACCGTGCTGCGCCTTTGCCAAACCGGGCAATTTGCCTCCGGGTTAAAAAACGGACCAGGCTATGCCAGCTGAATCGGTTTAAGAATGCTTGACGTTCCGAAGAACCAAAAAAAGACACCACAATAAAGGAAGAAAAACCAAACCAAATATGAAAAGGCGACGTGATAGTAAACGCATGCGAATAGTGGTTACTATGAACCGTTCAGTCGGCGTGACCATCGTCAAGACAAAACCGAGCCCCCAAAAGGTGTAGCTACGGTTTAGGTCGACTAGGTTCCTAACTGAATGTGGCAAATATGCCGGCCAAATGGCATTGCATTGGTTCGTCAACCAAGCCCCCAAGTGACTCAATGGCCAAGGGCCGATCAAGTGGCATTGCGTTGGTTCGGACACGACCAAGCCCCCAAATGATTCATTGGCTAAAAAGCCGACCAGAAGGCATTACCATCATCAAGACATGACCGAGTTCCCCTAAGGCGTAATCCACGGTTCAAGTCGATTAGGTCCCCAACTGATTCAGTGGCAAACGTGCCAGCCAGAAGGCATTACCGTCGTCAAGACATGACCGAGCCCCCCGAAGGTGTAGCTACGGTTCAGGCCGACTGGGTCCCCAACTGACTTTATAGGGATAGCTACGTTCTCTTTGGTTCGAATACGACCTATGTTTGAACAGCTGTGTTCTCTTTGGTTCGAATACGACCTATGTTTGAACAGGAAACCCCATGTTTGAATAGCTATGTTCTCTTTGGTTCGAATACGACCTATGTTTGAACAGGAAGCCTCATGCTGAATGGCTATGTTCTCTTTGGCTCGAATACGGCCTATGTTTGAACAGTAAGCCTTATCCTTGAACCGGGATATTGAACCGGATATTAAGAGCTTCACAGCCTTGTGGGAGACATCTTCCCTTGAACCGGCTTTTAAACCAGAGTCTATAATTTGAACTTCTGTGAAACGACCTCCATGGGTAAGCACACATGATGTGAAGAACAGTAGAGACCCCATTTTACTCGAGGCTCCGGTTTATTGTATTAATCATAATATATACATGGTCATGATATGTACATAAACAGAGCCCAGGGCTCATGTATAATAAGGTCAAAGATGAGCTATGTTCCACGGCCTGCTGGTTTCCTCCTCTGACGTGCGTGAATCCTTGCGCTCTCGAATATCAATCAGGTAATATGACCCATTATTCAGATTCTTGCTGACCACAAAAGGTCCCTCCCAAGGCGGGGATAATTTATGCTGATCAGATTGATCCTGGATGAGCCGAAGCACCAAATCCCCCTCCTGAAAGGTTCTGGTCCAAACCCGACGGCTGTGGTAACGGCGAAGATCTTGCTGGTAAATCGCTGAACGGGCAGCTGCCAAGTCACGCTCCTCATCCAACAAGTCAAGAGCGTTCTGCCGTGCCTGCTCATTATCCGCTTCAACATATGCTGCCACGCGAGGTGAGTCATGTCGTATATCACTTGGGAGAACCGCCTCTGCTCCATAAACCATAAAAAACGGTGTAAACCCCGTGGATCTGTTAGGCGTGGTGTTGATGCTCCATAATACAGACGGTAGCTCCTCCACCCAACAACCCGGCGTCCTTTGCAAAGGGACCAGAAGCCGGGGTTTGATACCTCTCAAGATCTCTTGGTTCGCTCGTTCTGCCTGACCATTAGACTGTGGGTGCGCTACCGAAGAAACATCAAGCCGTATATGCTCCCGTGCACAGAACTCCTTCATGGCCCCCTTGGACAGATTGGTACCATTATCTGTGATGATGCTGTGTGGAAAACCAAACCGGAAGATCACCTTCTTTATAAACCGAACCGCCGTGGCTGCATCACACTTACTGATAGGTTCTGCCTCTACCCACTTTGTAAATTTGTCAACCGCCACCAGTAGATGGGTCTTCTTATCTTTAGAACGTTTAAAAGGCCCAACCATATCAAGCCCCCAAGTCGCAAACGGCCAAGTGATTGGAATCATCCTCAATTCTTGAGCCGGTATGTGTGCTCGTCTGGAAAATTTCTGGCAACCATCACATAATCTGACCAGGTCTTCTGCATCAGCATGAGCAGTTAACCAGTAGAAACCGTGGCGGAACGCTTTAGCCACCAATGATTTTGAACCGGCGTGGTGGCCGCAATCCCCTTCATGTATTTCTCGTAATATCTCGCACCCCTCCTGAGGGGATATGCACCGTTGCAGCGCTCCTGATACGCTGCGATGATGTAACTCTCCTTGGAAAATGGTCATAGACTTGGACCGTCGTACTATCTGCCGAGCCAAGCTTTCATCTTCTGGCAACTCACCCCGGTTCATATATGCCAGGTAAGGGAGCGTCCAATCCGGGGTGGCGTGAAGAGCCGCCACTAACTGAGCCTCCGGATCAGGAACAGCCAACTCCAGCTCACCGGGCAGCTGTACCGATAGGTGGTACAATACATCCAAGAAAACATTAGGTGGGACCGGTTTACGCTGAGAGCCCAAGCGACTTAAAGCGTCCGCTGCCTCATTCTTTCTGCGGTCCACATGATCCACTTGATAACCTTTGAAATGTCCAGCCACCATATCCACTTCACGCCGGTACGCCGCCATAAGCAGATCCTTAGAATCCCAGGTGCCAGATACCTGCTGGGCCACCAGATCCGAATCACCAAAGCACCTAACTCTGCTCAAATTCATCTCCTTAGCCACCCGAAGACCATGAAGCAAAGCTTCATACTCCGCCGCATTATTTGTACAGGGGAACATCAAACGGAGGACGTAACAAAACTTATCTCCTCGTGGGGAAGTTAAAACGACTCCAGCCCCCGAGCCTTCCAATTGTCTTGACCCGTCGAAATGAACGGTCCAATAGGTGTTATCTGGTTTCTCCTCAGGCGCTTGTAACTCTGTCCAATCGTTTATGAAATCGACAAGTGCCTGTGATTTTATGGCCATCCGGAGTACGTACCTTAAATCGTGCGGCCCGAGCTCGATAGCCCACTTGGCAATCCGACCGGTCGCCTCCCGGTTCTGTATAATGTCACCCAAAGGAGCTGAACTGACCACCGTGATTGGGTGTCCTTGGAAATATTGCCTCAGCTTCCGGCTTGCCATAAAAACGCCATATACCAGCTTCTGCCAATGCGGATACCTTTGTTTGGACTCGATAAGCACTTCACTGATATAGTAAACCGGTCGCTGAACCGGATGTTCCTTTCCAGCCTCCTTTCGTTCTACCACCATCGCCACACTGACTGCCCTGGCGTTCGCTGCAACATATAACAGGAGTGGCTCTTTATCTACAGGGGCTGCCAACACCGGCGGATTGACTAGTTGTTGCTTCAAGTCCTCAAACGCCTTATCAGCCTCCGGACTCCAGACAAACTGATCCGTTTTCTTGAGCATTTGATACAAGGGAATCGCCTTTTCACCAAGGCGACTGATAAACCGGCTTAACGCCGCAATCCGCCCGGCCATGCGCTGAACATCATTGATGCATTTCGGTTTGGCCAGGGAGGTGATGGCTGTGATCTTTTCTGGATTGGCCTCAATTCCTCTATGGGACACTAAAAACCCCAACAGCTTGCCTGCAGGTACACCAAAAACACTTTTAGCCGGGTTGAGCATCATTTGGTACACTCTCAAGTTATCGAAAGTCTCCTTCAAATCGTCAACCAGGGTCTCCTTCTTTCGTGACTTGACCACGATATCATCCACATAAGCATGCACATTACGCCCAATCTGCTCGTGGAGGCAATTTTGCACACATCGTTGATAAGTAGCCTGCGCACTCTTAAGCCCAAAGGGCATAGACACATAGCAGAAGGCTCCAAAGGGAGTAATGAACGATGTCTTCTCCTGGTCCTTAACTGCCATCTTGATCTGATGATAACCCGAATAAGCATCCAAAAAACTTAAACGCTCGCAACCTGCCGTAGCATCAATGATCTGATCAATCCGGGGGAGAGCAAAAGGATCTGCCGGGCAAGCTTTATTCAAGTCTGTGTAGTCCACACACATGCGCCAGGTGCCGTTTTTCTTAAGAACTAGCACCGGATTAGCGAGCCATTCGGGATGAAAAACCTCAATGATAAAACCAGCTGCCAGGAGCCTGGCCACTTCCTCTCCAATCGCTTTACGTCGTTCTTCGTTAAACCGCCGTAAGAACTGCTTTACCGGCTTGTACTTAGGATCCACATTAAGGGTGTGCTCAGCGAGTTGCCTCGGTACACCCGGCATGTCAGATGGCTTCCATGCAAAGATGTCCCGATTCTCACGGATGAACTCGATGAGCGCGCTTTCCTATTTTGGATCCAAGTTTGCACTGATGCTGAACTGCTTGGATGAATCGCCAGGTACGAAGTCAACAAGCTTAGTTTCGGCCGCTGACTTGAACTTCAAGGCCGGATCGTGGTCCGTAGTTGGCTTTTTTAATGAAGTCATATCCTCCGGATCAACACTGTCTTTGTACTGCTTTAGCTCCTCCGTAGCACAAACCGATTCTGCATAAGTCGCATCTCCTTCCTCGCATTCCAAAGCGATTCGACGGCTCCCATGAACCGTTATAGTGCCCTTGTAACCTGGCATATTAAGTTGCAGATACACGTAACAGGGCCGTGCCATAAATTTTGCATAAGCCGGCCGTCCGAACAAAGCGTGGTACGGACTTTGGATTTTAACCACTTCGAACGTCAGCGTCTCTGATCTGGAATCGTGACTATCGCCAAATACCACTTCAAGGGCTATCTTACCAACCGGATATGCAGACTTGCCAGGCACCACTCCGTGGAATACTGTATTGGTCGGTTTGAGCTCCTTATCTACCAGTCCCATACGACGGAAGGTCTCGTAATACAAGATGTTGATGCTGCTTCCTCCGTCCATGAGCACCTTGGTAATCTTATAACCTCCCACCTGAGGCGCCACCACCAATGCTAACTGACCCGGATTATAAACCCTGGGAGGGTGATCCTCTCGGCTCCATATGATGGGCTATTCTGACCAGCGCAGATAGTGAGGCGTGGCTGGTTCGATAGCACTAACTGCTCGCCTCTGAAGCTTTCTATCCCGTTTATCCAGGCTTGTAGTAAAGACATGATACTGTCCACCACTCAACTGTTTCGGGTTGCTCTGATAACCTGTTTGCTGTTGCCCGAAACCACTCTGATTACTTTGATTATTTTGGCTGACCTGCCCGCCCGGATTGCCCTGGAACCCTGGACCGGAACCTGAACCGCCGCCGGAGCTGCGATCATTCTGGAAAGTGTTTGAGCTTTTGAACTCCTTCATGATATAACAATCCTTCCAAAGATGGGTTGCTGGTTCCTCCTTTGTTCCGTGCTTCGGACAGGGCTGGTTTAAGAAAAAGTTCAAACGCTCCGGATTAGGACCAGGATCTGTGCGGAAACTTGGCTGTTTCCCCTTGCGCCGCTGGCCCTTGTTCTGTGCACTTGCGTTGGCTACAAAGTCCATGTTCCCGTCCGGTTTACGCTTACCTCCGCCTCCATTACCTGTCGGTCGAGGCTGCTGGCCTTTGGTGTTGCTATTCTTCCTTCCCTTCCCTGCTTTGTCATCACCAGAGTCAGGATCCTTGGTACTGTCAGAATCCGCATACTTCACTAAAGCGGTCATGAGCGTTCCTATATCTGTGCAATCACGCTTCATCCGGCCCAGCTTTAGCTTCAAAGGGCCAAACCGACAGTTGCTTTCCAACAGTACTACAGCGGTGTCTGCGTTGATGCGATCTGATGAGTGCAAGACTTCTGATACTCGTTGTACCCAATGGGTAGTTGATTCCCCTTCTTGCTGAACGCAGGCTGCTAGGTCAACTATTGACATTGGCTGTCTGCACGTGTCCTTGAAGTTCTTGATAAACCGGGCGCGCAATTGGGCCCACGAGCTAATTGAATTAGGCGGCAAACTCTTTAGCCAAGTCCGGGCCGTTCCTTCTAACATCATAGTAAAATACTTGGCACACGCCGCGTCATCCACATCCAGCATCTCCATAGCCATTTCATAGCTCTCCACCCACGTCTCCGGAGGCTGATCTGCCGTGTAGTTTGGTACCTTGCGGGGGCCTTTGAAGTCTTTGGGCAGGCGTACGTTGCGCAAGGCGGGGACAAGGCACGGTACTCCCAAAGAACTGGAAACCACCCCCGGTTCAGCCGCAGCTGCTGGGAAGATTGGTGTAATCTGATGAGCCTGATGCTGCGCTGCCAATCCGGCCTCCCGTGCACGGGTGCGATCCACATTCTCATGAGCATTGTCAACGCCCGCCGGATTGTTGCCGCGGAGCGCTTCACGCCTGGCATTACTTGAAACGGCCGGCTCCTCCACGCGCCTGCTATAGCTCCCGCTGGGGCGAGGGGTGGAGTGAATCCGATCACGGCTTTGCGAATATGCTTCTTGCTGGGCCAACGCGGTCCTAAGGAGCTCCTTGACCCGGCGTGTTTCTTCATCCTGCGGTGAATCTCCTTCGATCGGAATGGCTTCCAACCGAGCCGCCGCCGCGACGAGGTTATCCATCGGATTGGAATAATGACCTGACGGCGTTGGCATGGCCGGTGGCGTATCAGTGTTATGACGAGGCAGGTTTATAATCCGATGCTGAACCGGGGCGCCGGCCGTCACCTCCGCACGGTTTACCCCCGGGGTGTTGAAGAGGTTTCGAGCGTCAAGGGCGGCGGGCAACCGAGACCGGGATTTTCTCTTCAGGACCTCCTGAGACGCCTTCTGGTCCATCATGAGCCTGTAAGCCTGTGCATCTAAAGCGGCGCGCTCCGCCGTCATCCTGATCTCTTCTGCTGCCAGCTCCGCTTTAGCCCGAGTGATCTGCTCTCTCACTTTGGCAATCTCAGCATTGTGAACCTCCTGATCCACCGGGTTGGCTTCCGCCATGAGCGCTGCTAGTGCGTCAAACAGGTCTGACAAAACTTGGGCTGGTGAACCTGTAGGGCCTCCTGCCCGCGCAGCCGTTGCTGCTGCTGATCCGGAGATCGCTGCTGCTGTAGTTGATGATCGTGGCGCCGCCTGTGTTCCAGCCATGAAGATCCCAACCCGACAGGGCAGATCCGAGGGGTCCGGAATACTGTTGCCATCGGAGCCGCCCTCAATCCGATCATCTTGTAGCTGGTAAAGAGATTTGGTTTCCCCGGTCGACGTTTCATCGCCGGAGTAGATGGCGGTTTCGTCACCAGATTCGGATCCTTCCTCGTAGCTTCCTCCGCGGATGACCCCCACGAAGGCGTGCTTTCTGATCGGTTTAGCCAGGGTCGATCTCGTGCACTGAGCTGTCTCGATGAGGTCGGCGCAGACGCCTAACTCGGGGCCCGGTTCTCCGATCTTGCCGATGAAAACATGGATGCCGCCAAAGGGGACCCGGTACCCGTACTCGATCGAGCCGGCGTCGGGGCCCCAGCCTGTGCTGTCGATGTAGAGTTTTCCGCGGCGGCTCTTGGTCATCCGTCCCACAGCGTAACCCTCGAGTCCTTCAAAGCGGCCCTCCAAGAACTTGAAACCATCTCGCGATAGCCCCACGGTGGGCGCCAACTGTCGTGGATTTGTCACGGCAGATGTCCTAGTAAGAGGACTTAGTCGTGGAGCCATCGCAACGGGTTAGCTTGAAGGGGTTAAAGTGGACACAAGGACACGGTTTTTATACTAGTTCGGCCCCTTCGATGAAGGTAAAAGCCTACGTCTAGTTGTGATGGGATTGATGGGTTTCGAGGGCTTAAGGAGCAATATGCTTCGCCTAAACCTCGAACTCTTCTTCTCTGTCCCCCAACCGCCGTCGGGTCGTCCCCTTATATATACGGGTGACGCCCGTCGGTCTGCAAAGTCTCGACCTCCGGCTTATAAACGTGCCCGGGTCGGTCTCTCTATTCCTATCTTACAATACAAGTTGGCCCCAGGCCGGTTTACACCATAAACCCTTAAACCGGTTATAGACCTTGGGCCTTTCTACTTCTCCGTGGGCTTTAACATCTCGGGTCTGTTGACGGCGGTAACCCGGGCCCTGCAGGCCGGTTTACCCCAGATAATAACATCCCCAACAGAGGTGAGTACTGCCGAAGCGGAGCCAGCTGGTGCTCCAGGAATTCCCTCAGCAACGACACACCGATCAGCTTCGCCGCAGCCATGCTGGCCGGCCTCAGATCCGCATCCATCTTCTCCAACACCGGCTTCGCGCGGGGGTCCGTGAGCTCCGCTCGACCCCAATCACCGGAGCTCGTGGGTAGCTCCGTGGGCAAGATCAGCCGAGGGTGCATGCGCCCAGCATCTGCCAGGACCCACTTGCTCCTGAAGCCCTCAATCCTCTTCCTAGGCTTCGAAATGGCAATGGCGCCACCGTACGCGATGAAGCTCGCGCACTCGGTAGGAGAACCACGAGAGACCCGGAGGGAGAAGTAGTGGTGCAGCAAGGCCACTGAGGGCTGCACCCCTATGTGAGACCCGCAGTAATAGGCGAAGATTTCCAGGAGAAGGACGGAGTTGGGGTGGAGGTGCAGAGCCTGTAAGTTGTAATGGCGGAGGACAGAGAAGAAGAACTCGGAGAAAGGAGGCACCAGTCCAGCAGCAATGGAGCTTACGAAGAGCGGATAGAAGGTGCTCCCTCGGCCCTCAGGGGTGGCGGAGCCGGCCTTGAACACCCTCGCCCCATCGACGCCCTACGCAGCCGCCATCCGGCGCAACCGGGCAAGGCTCGCCTCCGACACATTCAGCGAGTCCAGGGCAGACGAGTACCAAGCTTCGGCCAGGGACTGACGAGGCACCATGGCTCCCTAGGTCACGCGGTCGGAGAAGATCTGGAAATTTGGAGGAAGGAAGGAGAGGTGCAAGAAAGGGGATCTGAGCAGCAACCGGAGAAAGCAAAAAGCAAAGCCTAGGCAGATGCCGCTCCTTTATCAACCTGCACAGTTGCTGAAGCGCTCCCGTCCAATCAACCGCCATGCGGCGCCCAAGGCCGCAGGCTGTTAGGGCCCGCGGCGCTTCGCCCTTGCCCTTTCGCCTCTCTGCGCGGCCAAGTCCGGGCGCGCCTTGGGCCCGGGGGCTACTGTCGGCGTTCTAGGAACGGGGGTCCCCAGACTTGCCTGCCTGCGGCCTGCGGCGTGGCTCAGAGGGGGCCCAACACGGCCCATCTTCATCAACACAAGACTCAAGACCCTCGCGAGGGGCCAAGCCTCGCAGGGCGGATGACGCGGAGCTTCCTCAGGTGCGGTCTCATCAGGTTGGCTCATGAGGAGGCGGAGAGATCAAGGCGGGGTACCTCACGAGGTGCCCATGACGCAAGCCATGACGACCGAGGGCGCCAGGCGGGCGCCGGCCCGCGCAGTATCCTCCTTTCCTCTTTGGTGCAAAGGGGGCAAGCGCAGGCAAGAGCATCAGGCAAATGCACCCATTTCGGTGCAACGAGACCAAGACCAGTCCAACGGTGGGGAGGAAGTCATTGTGGAGCCCAAGCTAGCGTCACCACAAGAGCCTTTGCAGGCGAGGACCAACTTTAGTCAGGATAAGTGTACCAGATGTTCCCCTTCAAAATGGCCAATTGTTGGCGCCTTTCAGCTCAATATTTGGGAAGAGGCCCAGGGCCTTTGCCTATAAATAGGACTAGCCACCCCCAGGGTAGAGGCGAATGGGAGTGAGGACAGACAGAGACACAGAGAGAAGGGTGACTAAACTCCTCCTAGCAGTTCATCGTCCCGGCCAAGGACAGACCCTCGCGAGGCTGTCCTTCCTTGTATTGTTCATCATCCTCAGCCCAAGAGGCAATCCACCATACCACATTGGAGTAGGGTATTACACCACATCGGTGGCCCGAACCAGTATAAACCCTGCGTCTCTTGTGCTGTTCTTTCAGTAGTTTTGATCTTTGCGAGTCGGAGGAGCGCGGGTAGGTAGAAGGCGTAATCTCTGCGCGCACCCTAGAGTTCGAACCTCAAGGGTCTACCGGAACCCGAAATCCGACAAGATAGGCGTCAAAGATAACTCTATGTGTTATGTCCTGCTCCTGCCGTGCCCTCATCCACCCCACCCGAGGTGCACCATCGACGGAAGCGTTCACTGCAACAGAGATTCACCCTGCAGACTTTCTTTCGCCGCCTCAAATCATCTTCCGCATTGCCGGCAGCCACACCATCTGCATTACCATCATCGACTGAGCAGATGAACTTGAGGACAACACAGTTCCAGAGGAGAGGTCGCACTCTTTCATGTCTGTTTACATTATACATCGGTAATTATTACCTTCTACTTTATCACTCAAACTTGAGTTTTAAAATGCCCATGGGGCACATATCGAGGCAGCAACGAATAGTATCTGTCTACCATCTGGTTCATCCGGGGTATTCTATGTGGTTCATGTTGTGTGGGCAACAAACAGTAGATGATCCATTGTCTATCTTTTTAAGCTGAAGCTATAATCTACCTGCTATCATTAGTTTTTGATCTATCCACTCGTTTGCTACCATCAGTCTTGATTTCTGCATGCACCCCTTAGGCCTTACATAATCTAACTATGTTTTTTTATTATGCATGTCAGTTATTGTACACAATCGTACTGACATGTATAGAAAAAGAGAATACCATTGCATGGGAATATAATGTCATGCAGACCCCGCTCCATGGTGGGCGAAGTGGCCCCTCTCCTGCTATTCTAGATTGTATTCCAGAGGAAGATAACTGTTCAGAGGGGGATTCAGAGGGAGGCGACCTCTCCTTTTTACCCCCTGAGGTGTTTGCTCTAACCTAGCATGCTGATGTTGGTCATATCATGCATCTGGCGCCTCGCATTGCTTACATTGTACATCTTATATGTCATCAGCTTAGTTTAGATTTGCTTTGTGTCAATGCCACTTGTTGGGTTTCTATATCACACTCCCACCGTTCCTAAATATTTATCTTTTTAGAGATTTCAACAAGTGACTACATAAGGAGCAAAATGAGTGAATCTACACTCTAAAATATGTCTATATAACATCCATATGTGGTAGTCCATTTGAAATCTCTAAAAAGACAAATATTTAGGAACAGAGGGAGTATATGGGATTATGAAATGCCATCTTCTTTAGCGAGGCATCATATACGTGAATCATGCAATGCCATCCTGTTTAGCCAGTCATCATACATGTGAATTGTATCGTGCCATATTTTTTTCATAATGTATTCCATTTGTCAACAATGTTTATACATTCATATACTCTTCCTGTGCATCAGCCATTTGAGTCGGTCGTAGGAAAATCTGGAGTGAATACAAGGTCTTCTGAGCAGTTAGTGCTACCTGTCGATGCATATTTCTTGCTGGTTACAGATAGGTCCTCAGAGGAGGATTCAGAGATAGATGACCAGTCGTATTCCCCCCCCCCCGAGGTGCATGCTCTAACTTGGCAAGGTTATATTGCTCATATCATGCATAAGGTGTCTTGCATTGCCATGCCATCTGCTTAGATTAGACATGCTTTGTGTGAATGCCTCGTGTTTGCTTTCTATATCAGATATGTGAATTATGCAATGCCATGTTTTCAACCAGTTATCATATATGTGGATTATGCACCGCCATGTAGCCAGGCATCATATATGTGAATTATCTCATGCCATCTTTTTTTTCATTACGTATTCCATTTGTCGACAATCTGTGTATATTGAACTACTATTCATGTGTATCAGCCATTTGAGCCGGTTATGGAAAAATCAGTAGTGAAAACAAGGTCTCCAGGGAAGGCAACACCTGTTGAAGCATATATCTTGATGGTTACAGGTAGCTCCTCAGAGGAGGATTCAGAGACAGATGACAAGTCCGATATCCCACTTGAGGTGTATGCTCTAAGTTGCAATGTTTATGTTTCTCATATCATGCATATGGTGTCTTGCATTGTTTAGTTTAGACATCATATGCACAATATTGAATTCCATCTGCTTAGTTTAGAGATCATACATGCGAGTGCCAGCTGCTTAGTATATGGATAAATTATGTCAATTATATCATGCCATCGTGTATACTTAGACAACATGTATGTGAATTATTTCATCCCAACCTATTTTAGAAAGACATCATTGGTTTTGTCATGTCATCCTGTTTAGATACTCATCATATGTTGAATTATGCTATTATATCTTGTTAAGTTATCCATCATATAACTGAAACTGTGTCATGCTATCATGTTTAGTTAGGCATCATATATGTGAAATTGTGTCATGATGTCCTGTTTGGTTAGACAACATATATGTGAATTACCACATCTGTCTATCATACAATGTCTATATGTTCAATTTCTTTTCTTGTTTATCAGCCATTTGAATTGGAGGGGGTGATGGCAGTATCTAAAGGAGCAAAAACCCGTTCTTCACAAAAGATGGTGCTACCCGTCGATGCAGATAGAACCATGGTTTTACTAGCCCACGAACTAGCCCCACCACACATAATCAAGACTCTTCCAGATTGCACACTTATACCGTTGGACAGAGAACCAGCTACAACCCATCTAACCCCAACCCCAGCGGATAGTAACCCACTTCTAGTTGACACAACACCATGTCCACCACAGAGTACCCCCACACGAGCAGTTTGTAAAGCAACTGCAGTGCCCAAAGCACAAAGACCACCACAGCGAACCCAAACTCCACGTTTAAAGCAGAAGAGCAACTGTTCTTAGGTCAGATTATGTAGCTATGGTCCATACTCCTTTGTTGTTGCATCACTGTATTTACTTATACCAACTACTTTCGAATTTGAAGGATCCAATTGAAACTTCAATGGCGCAACATGTATGTTTTAAACCTATTTCTTTAACTGGATTGCTGTTCTAACTTCTTGCTCTATATTGATTTTAGTTTTAGTTGTATAAGCAGTTATGTTCTCATGTGATGCAGATTACAAGTGTTGCCAATGCTGTGTAGTTTCTCACACTTATATCCTGTCTATGCTGATGTGTCTTAAAAATATTTGATTTGATCTATGTCTCTATCTTGATTTGGCAACATAAACTAGAATGATATGGACAATACAGTGACCATAGTACATAGATATATGTTTGTTTCATGCTGTTATCCTGTCCACCTTACTACTGAACCGGTTTACCAATATGAGTTTCGTATACTACATGCTAAACCTGTGATGTGTCTGCTTGTTTCTCTTGTAGAATGCGAACAGAATATTGGAGAAGAGCACCCCACTATGCAATGGTAGAGAAAGTAATGCATATAAGGTTCAAGATAGTGAGACAACCCTGTTGATCTCCAAGAAAGGTGATAAAAACGATCTTGTAGACAGTGAGACAACCCCACAGTCCTGCGTTGATTTAGTGTTCGAGTTACTGGCCAGTACCACTCGCACAAGCTCTTCGAACTCTCTGCCTGAATCACTTTGGCTTCTTCAGTCTCAGCTACAAGCTGAAAGGCATCAGTGAGCTATGCCACGGCAAAAAGCTGAAGGACCGAGGAAGTCCCTGCAAAATTCAGGTGCATACTTTCTGGTGCAACAGCAAGAGCTCGAGGATTTAAGCGCCAAACAAGTGAAAGTTAATAAGCTTGCTAAGAATCTTGCCAGCATTATGGGTACCCCGGATATTGTTTCTTGAGCTCTTCTGAAGTGGTTTCAGTTCTGGACTTGTTTTGGTACGACGTAAGTTGCTTTCTTATTTATTTCCTTGTTGTCTTGTTTATTTGTTTGCTTGTAGTCAGTGCAGTTCTTTTTCCGTGGTTTGCTAGTGGCCGCAATAACCTATTTTTAAACTAGGCCACAATAACCATGGGCTACATATTTACTGTAGTGACCCTGGGCCTCCTACGGGCCGTAGAAACAACATACCTTCTATGGGCCGTAGAAACAATGGGCCTTCTACGGGCCATAGCATCAATGGGCCTTCTACGAGTCGTATGATCGATTGGCCAAACATGGGCCAATAACAGACCGCATTATGGGTCATAAATGGGCTAGAGTTGGAATCGTCTGTTCATGGGCCGACCATAATGGGCCGTTGTTAATCGGCCGTATTTGATGAGGCTATGAAAATGGCCCAATGGATTAACGGCCCGCAAACGGGCCGACTGTAACCATGGGCTGAATTTGGCCCACAAGTAGAAAAGGCCAGTAACGGGCTGTAAGTAACCGAATGCTGGAAATGAGCCCAAGAATAAATGGGCCCTGAGAAGGCCGAAAGATAACACAGGTTGGAAACGGCCCAATGTTATAATGGGCTGTTAATGGGTATAAAGCGGTACACTGTTCATTACGGGCCAGTTTCACCACGGGCCGTTAATGGGCCAAGAGTTACAAAGAGCCTCATATGGGCCGAAAGACGTCATGGGCCATACGTGGGCCGGAAGTTACAATGGGCTGGAATCATATTGGACAACCCAGATGAAGCTACTGGGCTTAATTTGGATAGGTCGTAACGGGTCACGCGTTAGCGGGCCGTAAATGGGCTATATACGAACAGGCCGTTAACAGGCTTTCTGTGGGCTGGCCTGCTACCTTTTGACCAAGTCACACGGGCCAGCCTTTTCACCGGAATGGGCCTCTGTTGGGCTGTGCCACATGTCGACGTATCATAGGCGCCTCCTATCCAATGAGTGGATGACATCTCTCCCAACGGTGAGCCAACACGTGTTTCCTCCGGCCAATGAGAATTTTACACGTGGAAATCCCCATTGGTCCAGGCTGTTAACGGGTTATCGGATTCAAAACAAGACCCGATAGCTTAACGGTGACCCGTTATGGTGGATGCCATGTGTTGGTTACCCTTGAAGAAAGCACTTCCATGACACGCCATTTATCGTCGGAAGTGGACACTTCTGTGATGATAATTTTGGTAATGTCATGGAACACTTCTACGACAGCACATGTATGACTATCTTGATTCTACCATAAAATCGTCATGGATGTACATGCATGACAAAAACGTGACCTACTGTGACAAACACTTATCATCATGGAAGTCTTTTTTTGTAGTCAATGTGGCAAATAGCAGCCACTTAGTCACTTTGTGGCTTGACACCGCACTGATTGATGACTTGCGTTGCTCGTGAGGTGGAGCGGTGGACTGGTTTGCCTCCGTAAGCCCCGGCAAGGCTGCCGGGGAGATCCGAAAGCTTGCTTCCGGGGGTAACCCCATCTTAGCCAGGCTCGCCTGCCCGGCAATGGAGGATTTTCCCTTAGCAATATCTTGCTTCCCTGGATAGTCTTGGTCCTCTGGATCTGCACATTGGTCCTTCGAAGAACTGATCCCTTGTGCTCCAATCTGCTCTTGGTGCTGTGATCATGCTCTTGTGCGTGTGCACAGTCTGGGCAACGGACCCAGGGTTTGTTGCACCGACAGACGGACTATCTCCTCTGGAAGGAGAAGATGAAGACCCGTCTCTGAGCAATTGACTATGACATGTGGAATGTGGTGTAGAATGGTTTCATGGTGGAAATTCCTCAAGTCCCAACTGACCTCAAGAAGAAACGTATTGAGATGGATGCTCAAGCCAAAGTTGAAATTGGCGGTCATCTCTCGTGCGCTCAGTTCTGTCGGTATCGTCCATGCGAAACCGCGAATGAATTATGGGACATTCTTGAGAAGATCAATGAAGGTGTTTGAAGTCAGAAAGAAGCTCGCATCAACACTCTTCGAGCAAAATTCAATCACTTCAAGATAATTGGCAATAAAAGCTATCAACAAACTTTTTATTGCCTTAGTGACATTGCAAATGAACTACATGGTCTCGGCACCAAAGATATCACTGATCGTGAAGTAGTGAAGAAGTTTCTTTGATCTCTTGACTATTCCTTCGATACCCTTGTTATAATGATTTATGAATTGGGTGATTTCGAGACTCTTGACTTTGCTGATATCATGGAAAGGCTAAACACCATGAGGAACAGGAAGGAGAAAAGAAAGATCTTTATGGCTCCAGTCAATGAAAGAATCATGATCTCGAAGCTATAGCCAATTCTTACTCAAAAGACAACATGGAAGAAGATTCCGATGACCCTGAAAGAATGAGCAAAGACCTTGCACTGATCACTAAAAGATTCCAGCACTTTCGAAAGAAAAACCAGTTTTAGGTAAAAGGATCAAACTCTTCTAGCAAGTCAAAATCCTCGCCAACACCTGTTTTAAGTGCAAGAAACCAGGACATTTCATCTCGGACTGTCCTCTCTGGGAAGCTGAGATACGAGCCAGTAGAAGATTTGATTTGGGAAACAACAACCATGGTAAAGGCAAGAGCTAGAACTATGACTCAAATGATGAGAAGAAACCGAAGAAGTCCTTCAAGAAGAAGGACAACTCCTCCAAATCTTCATCAAGCTCTTCTTCACGGAATCCCTCCAAGTCCTCGTCCAACACAAGAACACCTCTCGCAAGGCCAAGGCATACATCAGCAAGGAGATGGATCCTGACGAGGAAGAATCATCTGACTCCAAAGAAGTTGCCAAATCTGATGATGATTCGGACTCGGGAATGGCCGGCGTAGCTTGTGCTACAACACCAACCAAAAACTTCTTCAAGAATCACACGAGCGATGATTAGTCACCAGCTTTTTGCTTCATGGCTAAGGCCTCGAAGGAGAGGTATCCTCCAAACATCAACAGGTTCCCACCAGTAATCAATTTTCTTTTGCTGAGGACGACGATGCTAAGATGATCAAAATTGCTAAGAAGCAACAAATCTCTCTCGAGAAAATAGAGAAAACTCATAGGAAATCTAAAGGGTTATTGGTTCAGGAGATGGAGAGAAACCAGTCTCTGACTGAAGAGCACTCCGGTATTTCATCTCGAATGGAAGAACTGAGTAATCATCATGATTTTCTCTCAGCAGACCATGAAAGATTGAATTATGATTACCTAAAAAGGAAACATGAACTCGAGTCGCTGAGAGAGGCTCATGACAATTTAATCAGGGAAAGTTCTCTTCTCACCCAACAAATCAAGGAGAAAATTGAAGTTTTTATACCACCCTGCTTAAAGTACCTTGAAAGAAATAATACTAAATCAAATGCTGAATCCTCTGTGACTGCTAATCCCTCGGTCGTGGAAAATGGTTCCGTGTCTGATGAAAATGCTAGGTTGAAGGATCTTCTTCAGACAGGAATGTTCAAAGGTCTCAAAGGGTATTAAACCTTGTGCGATGTTCTGAAGAAATCCGTTCTTCACAAAAACCCGAAGAAAGAGGGTTGGGGTTTCGAAAGGAAACTAAATCAAGAAGGTTCATATTGGGAACCTGATCAATATCCTTGTACTGTGTGGGTTCCTGCAAAAAAAGAAACTCCCGACATTGCTTTACTGTCGGGATATGATTGCCCTATTCCTGAACACTCTTATGATGACCCTGGACAATTATAAATTGTTCAAAAACCAACATGGTGAGGTTGTTGCTCGCTATGTTGGACTCTACTGTAGGAATGCCCCCCATAGAAATCTATTTAGGTCCAAATAAAACTATCGAGGAATTACATGTTACTATGTTACTAACCATGGAAGAAGAAAATGCTTGATACATCCTTGAGAAGGCTCGACAAACTTAATATATGCATAAATCTTCAATCATTATGCTCATCTGTCTAGAAAGAATTTTAATGCTTATTCATTTGGTTATGCTCAAACTTCTGCGAGAAACAACTCTTTTATTTACGGAATGAAATCATATCCTGCTCGCTCATATGTTTCGAAGCCACCTGCAAAGATGTTGGTGGTTAAGAAACCTTAATTCTCCTGCAAGACTATGTCTCCAGGTGTACTGAATGGATCGTGGATAGTTGATGCACTAGTCATATGACCAGAGACAAGTCGTTGTTCGTCAACCCCAACTTAACTGCTTCTTCTCAGAAGTACATCACTTTTGGAAACAACAACAAAGGAAAGGTAACTGGGCTAGGTAAAATTGCTATTTCCGACGACAAGAACATTGATAATGTTTTACTTGTTCAGTCTCCTGGATTCAATCTCATGTCAGCTGGCA
The DNA here is from genome assembly GCA_032464435.1 of Aegilops umbellulata. Classification (NCBI taxonomy): domain Eukaryota; kingdom Viridiplantae; phylum Streptophyta; class Magnoliopsida; order Poales; family Poaceae; genus Aegilops; species Aegilops umbellulata. The sequence continues at coordinate 231,417,741 of CP136060.1, forward strand.
AGCTTTGTGATCTAGGAACGCTAGTTCTATTTTCCATCACCAAATGTATTGTCTTTATGGCTGTCGGTGTCAAAACCGACGGATCTCGGGTTGGGGGTCCCGAACTGTGCGCCTAAGGCGGATGGTAATAGGAGACGGGGGACACAATGTTTACCCAGGTTCGGGCCCTCTCGATGGTGGTAATGCCCTACTTCTTGCTTGATTGATCTCGATGATATTAGTATTACAAGAGTTGATATACCACGAGATCGTAGAGGCTAAACCCTAGAAGCTAGCCTATGGTATGATTGTTGTTGTCCTACGGACTAAACTCTCCAGTTTATATAGACACCGGAGGGGGCTAGGGTTACACAGAGTCGGTTACAAGGGAGGAGATCTACATATCTGTATTAGCAAGCTTGCCTTCCACGCCAAGGAAAGTACCATCCGGACACGGGACAAAGTCTTCAATCTTGTATCTTCATAGTCCAACAGTCCGGCCAAAGGATATAGTCCGGCTGTCCGGAGACCCCCTAGTCCAGGACTCCCTCAGTAGCCCCTGAACCAGGCTTCAATGACTATGAGTCCGACGCACAGATTTGTCTTCGGCATTGCAAGGCGGGTTCTTCCTCCGAATACTCCATAGAAGATTTTGAACGCAAGGATAGTGTCCGGCTCTGCAAAATAAGTTCCACATACCACCGTAGAGAGAATAATATTCCCACAAATATAATCTGCTGAATACCTTTCATAACGTGACATCACACTATGGCCTGACCATTACTCAAACCGTATTTCTTAATCAGCCCGCCATCGCATGTTTCGCGAGGTGATTTTATTGGCCCGTCTTGTCGGAGCAGAGATCATGTCCCCTTATTACGGGATTCTCATCAATACGGACATGGGTAACCCAATCGTGCCCGTTGGTATGACTCCTCGATTTTAGGCAAGTCCCAAACGGACACGAGGAGGACGCCTGATATTCACCCTCTTTATAAAGAGACCAAGGCCCGTCCTTTTTTCTCCTCACACTCCATCGAATCCTTCCCCCGCCTCGAATTCCAACACCCAATGCTCAGGTTAGGCGCTTCGGACCTTCAACCATGTCCGGATCCAACCTTCAAGGTCGGTGGATTCCTTCCTCCGTCACACAGGAAGACATCAAGAAGCTAAGAGAGGCCAGGTATTTGACCGGCGAAATCTTGCACAGGTTGCCTGCTCGAGGGCAGGTCATTCCCACTCCCGAACCAGGCGAGAGCGTTGTATTCATCTCCCACTTCCTCCGAGGGCTAGGCCTTGCTCTAGATCCCTTTGTTAGGGGGATCATGTTCTATTATGGGCCGTATTTCCATGACCTTGCCCCGGATTCCATTCTTCACATCTCATCATTCATCATCGTGTGTGACGCCTTCCTCCGCATCACCCCACACTTCGGCATGTGGCTCAAGACTTTCAATGTGAAGCCGAAGATGATTGAGGGGCGACACGCAGAGTGTGGAGGTGCCGCAGTAAGCAGAAGCGCTGATGTTCCGTGGCCAGAGGGTTCCTTCCCGGAGGTCTCCAGCTTATGGCAACGAGAGTGGTTTTATATCACAGCTCCCCGGGGTACCAAGTGGGTGGCCGCCCCTGCCTTTCGCTCGGGCCCCCCGGCACAACTGACATAATGGATCAACAAGGGGCTGGACTGGGTGCCAGTAAATGATGTGCCGATATTGCGGAGTCACATCCGAGATCTCCTCGAGAGATATGTCAGCCTGGTCACGGTAATGCAAGTCATGCTAGTTCGTCGAGTCCCGCCTTGCAAATGTCGACCCATGTGGGAATTCAACCCAGAAGGACCGTGAACTATTGAGCACTTCCTCGACATGACGCTCGAAGAGATGTACAAATTGTTCTTCGGACCACAAATAAGGTGTCCGAACACCACTGAGGATGCGGGTCTGAGCTGCAATCGTCCAGATACCCAAGTAATTAATCCCGTGGCCGAACACATTTTTATTTATTTATTACAACATCATTCTGAAAGGTCGCTCTATGACCAGGACTGGGTAACAAAGATGAAGATGATCAGGTGTTTGGCCCCCCTTCCCGAAGGCTCAGCAGATCCATTACTGACCAGAATGCTCGAGCCGGCGCCTTATCAGGCGCACTCAGGGGAAGATAAAGGGGGGAATAAAGAGGCTAAAAGTGGGCCACACTCATTATTCATCCCAACCGGGGGAATTAGCCCCTCTGCGAAGGAGGGTAATCGGGGAGAAGAGTCTGAAATTCCTTCTCCCCTAGGAAGGAAGAGGACCACCTCTATAGACCCGGAAACAAAGGTTTCCAAACGGGGGAAGAAATCTTCGCCAGAGGGTCCTGCCTCGGAAGGTACCCTTGCCGCACAGTGCCCGCAAGGGGGTCAGCCCTCCACCGAGCTGTAAGTAAACAAAAAGCACTTAATAGTAAAAATATCCTACTTTACTTCTGAAGACAATAACCAAAGCATATATCTTGTAGTTTGGATCGTAGCCCTTCTCGACAGAGTTCGTCTTCGGGGGATGTTCTTCCAGAGATGATGGATAGCGAAACACCGCCCCATGCCACCCCGCCTCATGAGGCGGGCGACCCTGAAGTGTCGTCGCGGAGGGTGATCCGCCAAGGTGAGAGGGTAATCCTTCGGCCACCCGAAGTCCTCAGTATTCGACCCTAAAGAGAGCAACAGAAAGAGTCCGAAACTGTCAGGTGTGCGATCGGACGCACTAAAGGATCTTCGGGAGCAAGCAGCTATCTCAGAAGCGCATCATACGCTAATGGGTAAGGTGATTGAGAGGATTTCATCCGCCGAAAGAGGGTTGCATGAAGCTTTTATGAGTCTGCTGAAAGGCTTTGAGGTACGTGAAATAGTGTGTGTTTTTTGACAGTATCGCACACGTTAGGTGTGCCCTATGCAAATAGTAGCCCCTGAGATTCTGGTTGCTGCCGAGAACGGCGGCAAACAGAGGATCATAGTCCTAGGTAATAATCAAGCCGCCTTCATGTGCAGGTGGCTGAAGGTCTGGTGGCTAGCCGGACTAGTGAGTTTGCCGAGCTGAAGCGGCAACTTGATGCGGCAGATGCCGACATCGTGCTTGTCAACAAGCGGCTCGACGAGGCACAGGGTATGTGATTTCTCCGGTGATCAACACATAGTAAGAGGAGCATGATGCTAGTATCTTTAATGCGTTGTGACTGCAGATGGAGCTGCCGCCGTGGAGACCCTTCGGGCGGAACTTGCCCGAGCCAAGGAACAAGCCAGGAATAGTGATGCGGCCGCTCTAAAGGCGGTCGAAGAGCTGAGAGCCGAACAGGCTGCACATTGCCAAAGCAAGGAAAAAATAGCCAAGATGGCCGTTGAGTTGAAAGATGTCGCCGACCGTTACCAGCTTCTTGAAAAAGAAAATCGAGCGAAGGCGACGGACCTGGAGAAGGCCATGGTAGCAGCCAAGGAGTCCCGCTCTAAAATCAGAGCAGCGAAGGAGGAGTTGCGTCAAGCTGGAGATATCGCGGCTGGGAGGCCCTTTTTATTGCGGACAAAGTTCGGATATCCGAAGTATGCCCCTCTTGATCAACTATGGAGTTCTGCAGACGCATACGTGGATTTGGCGGCCAGTGCTACTGATGCGGCCGAGTATTTCAAGGATCAAAAAGAACGTGAAGTGGAAAAGCTGTTCTTGTCACAGTTCCATGTTCCAGTGCGTCCACTACTATTGAATGAGCGAATGGCCGTGCGGGCCGAGCTCCATAGGTTGTCCGGGCTCGCCATGAGATCTGTTGTGGATCATCTGTGGCCGGAAGGGCCAAGGCCAAATAGTTATTTTGGTTTAGTGCAACAGTTCCTTGGTGCTGTGCCACACATCGATGCTATGAAGAGGTCGGCGTGCATAGACGGTGCGCGGATGGCACTTGCCCGTGTCAAGACATACTGGGCGGAAATGGAGGCCACCGCTATTGCAACTCAAAGTTCGGCCGTGGGCCGAGTATCTGTCGAGCACTACTTTGAAGAAGTCCTTGAAGGCACTCGTTGAATAGAGGCTCGGTGCTCAAAGAATATTATTTTCTAGTGACATGTATTCCCATTGTAAAAACAATGTTTTATTAAATTATAAAGGCTGTGTTTATACTTTTGCCTGAAAGTATTATGATGCCTCCTGTGCGGCCGTTTATGTATGTATGTATATAACCTGAAAGTTTGCAGTCGTCGGTTTCAGCGCCCACGCATATAATGCGGGGATGTTTACAAAAAATGTGTTTTCACACTTTATCCAACGTCTTGGTCCATTAAGTAGGTGGTAGCGGAGGGAACGAGGCAATCGGACTATATTGCTTTAACACTTTCACTTAGCCATAGGAGTTTGACGGTGGGACTACTAGATAGCCCCTGGTACCTCCGCGCTTGTCCGAATATGGGGCGCGTACGTACATGACCGGGAAACGGCCCTTCGTTAATGCGGAGGAATCCCGAAGATTACGCTAAGTCATCGAGTGGTTGACAAGTCTCGCGCTTTATCATGACGGTCATTTTTTGGCTTTCTCTACTGAGGTGCTCATCCGGATGAACCAGGGCACAATCGCAGTAGTTCTCCCGGTGCCACCCTAGTCGATAGAGTGGAACGTAAGGTAGCAAAACACAGGAGCCGGGCAAACCCAACATTGGACCAAAGACATGATTCGGAGCTGATGCATATAACGCCAAACTCGCGACGCCGAACACTCCCTAAGGTATTCGGTCTTTATAACATATGCCGGGCTGAGCAATGCCCTTGATAATTAACCCCCAGTGTCCAGGTACGTGCAATGTTCTGATGTGGTGAAATGCCAATAACGTCAGCTTCTTTCTTGGTTATGCTAATTATCCGTAGGATGTGAACAACAAGAGACAGTAAAAAAGGTTTACGCAGGGTCTTAATCTAAGAAGAAGCCTTTGAGCGGGTCCCTGCTGCACGTCTGCGCCTGTGTCTCTGTTGTGCCGTATCTTGGACGGGTGTGGCACGATTGTGATCTGTAAAAGAGAAGAACTTAGGTGAAAGTTGTCATGCGAAATATTGGTTATTCTCGATAAACCATGAAAAATTTAATGTAAGTAAAGTTGAGCCGAACTAGCCCTACTTATACGCGGGAAGCCCCTGGTGTCATCTATGGGGCTATAACCATCGAACCAATCACGGGTTTATCTAAGCTGTTATAGCTAGTAATGCGCCGAACTTGTCTAGACGTGTCCGCGGTCTTGACGACCGATCCTTTATTCTGGTTGGAGAGGCCATTTAGTGTTCGGCTGTTAAAGCCGTCGCACATTCTTCCGCTCGTAAGGAACGTTCAATATTTCCGCTAATGGTGATGATGCCACGTGGACCGGGCATCTTAAGCTTGAGGGAAGCGTAGTGCGGTACTACATTAAAACGAGCGAAAGCCGCTCTTCCGAGTAGTGCTTGATAGCCACTTCGGAATGGAGCGATGTCGAAGGCTAACTTTTTGCTTCGGAAGTTGTCGGGAGAACCAAATACAACCTCTAGTAATAGAGAGCCCGTGCAGTGGGCTTTGGCCCTGGTATTACTCCCTTGAAGGTAGTATTATTGTGGATGATTTTTGTAAGGTCTATCCCCATTTCACGGACTGTGTCCTCATATATCAGATTAAGCCTACTGCCGCCATCCATAAGGACTCATGTGAGATGGTATCCATTTATTAGTGGGTCTAACACCAAGGTAGCTAATCCTTCGTGCCGGATGCTTGTCGGGTGATCCCTGCGATTAAAAGTGACCGGGCAGGCCAACCAGGGGTTGAACTCAGGGGTGACGGGCTCTACGGCGCGTGTGTCTTAGAGTGCGTGTTTGCTTCTCCTCTTCGTCACGTGGATCATGTTTACTGTTTTAACCTCTGGTGGTAATTTTTTCTGTCCTCCAGTGCTTTGCTGGCGAGGTTCATCCTCGTCTTCGCTTGGTGTCTCCCTCCCCTTGTGTTCGGCGTTTAGCTTACCGACCTGCTTGAAGACCCAGCATTATGTGTGCGTGTGATTTCTAGGTTTATCGGGGGTGCCATGGATCTGACATAGTTTGTCTAGAATCTTGTTTAGGTTGGACGGTCCATCTCTGCTGCCTTTAAAAGGCTTTTTCCGCTGACCTGGTCGAGATCCCCCGAATCCGGCGTTTACCGCCGTATTATCTGGGTTGTCTTCTTTATTTCGACGCTTGCTTTTACTGCGTCGTGGTTTTCCATTGCCATCCCTTACTTCGGATGTGCTTGGGTCGCTGATGCTACTGCAGGCTAACCAGCTATCTTTGCCCGCGCAAAAGCGGGTCATGAGGCTTGTCAAGGCTGCCATTGTTCTTAGTTTTTCTTGGCCGAGGTGTCTGTCGAGCCATTTGTCTCGGACGCTGTGCTTGAAAGCTACTAAGGCTTCGGCGTCCAGGAAGTCGATGATTTGGTTCTTCTTAGTGAGAAACCTGTTCCAAAGCTTTCGGGCTGACTCTCCGGGCTGTTGAATTATATGACTTAAATCGTCTGCATCCGGAGGTTGGACATAGGTCCCTTAAAAATTAAGCCGAAAAGCATCCTCGAGCTCCTCCCAACTTCCTATTGAGTTTTCAGGGAGGCTTTTCAGCCAGTGCCGAGCTGGTCCTTTAACCTTGAGGGGCAAGTACTTGATAGCGTGGAGATCGTCTCAGCGAGCCATATGGATATGGAGGATAAAGTCCTCAATCCAGACCGCAGGGTATGTGGTCCCATCGTATGCCTCTATGTTCACTGGTTTGAATTCTTCTGGAAATTCGTGGTCCAGCACCTCATCGGTGAAACATAGGGGGTGTGCGGCACCCCTGTATTTGGATGTGTCATGGAGTTCGGATGGTTGTAGTATTCGGTTTTGATTTTGTGTCGGAACATGCTTCCTAGATCCATAGATCGATCTGGTCATGCCGGTCTTGTGATGCAAGTCATCATGTGAAGCGTGTGCTGACTTATGTGCGGCCTTGTTGGACACTCTATCGCGGCCACAAGGTGGTTGATCCGACCGGTCAGCCGTTTTATTTTTCGGCTGTGTGGGCTCTAAGGCCTCATCATCAAATTCAGGCAACAACTTGCGCTTTGGATAGCCCTTTGTGTGGTGACTACCACCATACTTTTCTTCATTGTCGAGCACTTCGTTCCATCTACTGTTGAGCATATTCTGCATGGCCTTGAGCCTTTGATTCTGCTTCTTCAGACTCCTCGCGGCGGCAATAAGCCTTGTGCGGAGGTTCTCTTGTTCCAAGTGCCTTTCTGGGATGATGTGTGCATCTTCGTCCGGACTGTTTTCCTCTTCGGAGGGAGGTTGATGAGCTTTATCCTCGGCGTCGCCGTGTTCGGACAGCGGATCTGTACTATGTTCGTCGTTTGCTGGTTCATCCTGCTCCGCCGCTGGGTCAATGTGGTCGTCATTTCCTCTAGAGTCGACTGGGTTGTTATTTTCTCTTTCACTGTTACCGCTATTTTTGCCGAGGCGGGATTTGGAGCGGCGCCTACGCCAACGCTTTGCTTGCTTCTCGATGGAGCTGTTCTTCGCTGCATCCTTCCGTTCCTCGTCATTGTTTTCTTTGGGTGTATCCACCATGTATATGTCATGTGATGAAGTGGCTGTCCAGCGCCCTGTGGGCGATGGTTCCTGTTCTTCTCCTGCATCGTCGTCCATGCCGTCGATGTCTGCGGAGTCGAAATCGAGCATGTTGGTTAAATCGTCGAAAGTGGCTACTAAGTGGGTGGTGGGTGCACAACGAATTTCTTCGTCGTCCGAATCCCATTCTAGCCGGACATAGTTCGGCCAAGGTTCTCCTGACAAGGAGAGAGACCTTAACGAATTTAGCACGTCGCCGAAGGGCGAGTGTCGTGGGTTTGTAACGGCAGATGTCCTAGTGAAAGGACTTAGTCGTGGAGCCATCGCAACGGGTTAACTCGAAGGGGTTAAAACGGACAAGGGACACAGGGAGTTTATACTAGTTCGGCCCCTTCGATGAAGGTAAAAGCCTACGTCTAGTTTATGATGGAATTGATGGGGTTTTGATGACTAGGGAGCAAACAAGCTTCGCCTAGTCCTCGAGTTATTGTTCTCTGTCCTGAACCGCTATCGGGTTGTCCCCTTATATACACGGGTGACACCCGTCGGTTCCTAGAGTCCCAATCTCCGGTTTATATTCGTATCCGGGTTGGTCTCTCCCTACTCCTAACTTATAATACAAGTCTATATACACGTAGGTTTACGGCGACAGATACTAAACCGACTACGGCCTTGGGCCTTTGTCTAGCCTCTGGGCCTTAGCACCTTTAGATTACTGATGAAGTCAACCCGGCCCACTTAGGCCGGTTTACGCCCAGCAGTAATATCCTGTATCTGTTGAACCGTCATGTCGTCATCTTCTTTGGTTGTTGTAAACCGGCATGACGTCATCATGAAGCTGGCTTTTATGATGCCTTCTTTGTTTAATAGATCCGCAATAATCAAGGCGACAACTCCGAAATTTGTGGCTCCTGGATTCGCGCGCCTGGCACATGTCCTTTGCCTTATAAATAGGGTCGAAGGGTCATTTCCTTTTCTCTCCTTCATCCCCTTTCTCTTCGTCTTCTCCGCGCCGCCAGTCCTGGAGCTCCGCCGCCGCTGCTAACCTCTGCATCGTCTTGGGCCGCTGCATCGACCTGACCGTACCAGAAAACCGCGGCGTCCTTCCGCGTCTCCCCCGGCTCCGGTAAGATCTCTATTTCTATCAATCTGGATCCATACTAGGGTTTCGCGTTCTTGCCGTGTTCTTGCTCACTGCTCATGTTCCTGCTCATACCTCTAGGTTGATCCAAGAAAACCCTACTGTGATTTACCAATGGGCCTTTAGCATTCGTCTTGTAGATTCATGCTTAAGTTCATAGATCCAAATAACCTTTCTGCTCTTTGAATCCATATTGTTCCGCCTTGAACTTTTAAATATTTTCCTTTTTCTGAACTGGCTTTAGATTTGTCGTTTGTAGAGAAGTCTTGTGAAATCTGTTTCTGTGTTTGTATACCCTTGATTACCTTCAATGTTCAGATCCGGTGGTTTAACCTTGGTGTAGAAAATGTGAAGGACCAGTATATATCATTAGTCCCCTTGTTTGAACCGCCAGACGTTGCCACCTTACATAACTCCGGTTTGGATAGGACTACCTTCGGTTTAAATAGATATGCATCCGGTTTAATCAAACATATACTTGAACCGAAACTACTTATCTTGTAGATTTCCTCATGGCCAAGCAAATATATGAATGCAACTGGGTTCCTTCCCGTGTTACGGAAACACAGTTGAACAACTTAGTTCTCACCGGCGCTTTAAGCAGTAAAAACACCGTCCACTGGAGAGTCCCAGGCACAAAATGTCCTCCCACCCCTGAAGAGGGAGAGGTTGTTGTTTTTGTGGATCACCTGGCCTGGGGCTTTAGTTCGCTCGGTTCAAAGTTTTGTCGGGATGTCTTAGCCAATTTCCAACTGCGCCCACAAGATACCGGTCCCAACTCTGTCACTAATATATGCCACTTCCAAGTGCTTTGCGAAGTGTACCTCCAAGAGGAACCCACAGTGGAATTGTTCCGAGATTTCTTTCACTTGAACCGTCGCACAGAGTTTACTGATGGCCCCAATATGGAACTGGGTGGTATGGCAATCCAGAAAAGGAAAGAAGTCACTTATCCTCATGCGAAACTGCACAGTCATCCCCAGGAGTGGAATAATTCCTGGTTCTGTTGCAAAGACACCTCTCCTGCCGAAGAGAATCCCTTGCCTGGTCTCCGTCCGGAACGGCTTAGCAACACTCACCCTTTTCCTCAGAGGTTAACTGGCAAAGAGAGGAGTAAGTACGCTCCCCAATTGTCCAAGCTCAGAGCTTTCCTAGCCAACGGTTTAACTCGAGTTGATCTTGCCCGTTGTTGGATATCCTGGAGTATACTGCCCCTCAGCCGACGCTCCGGTTTGATGTGTAAATATACGGGCAGTGTTGACGATCCACTGCGGCATGTAAACATCCAGCTTACTGATGAAGAAGTCACAGAAGCTGTAAAGGAAATTTTGAATGAACCGGAGCACGTCTGCGCTCGTACCGGCCTGCTTCCTTTTTGCGCCATCAACAAACCGCCAGCCGTAAGTCTGCATTTTTCCTTTGTACTAGCCTTGATGCTATTGTACTTGTTTAGTACTAATGCCGACATCTATGTGATGCAGGGTAATGATCCGTTTTGGAGCAAGAAAATCCCACAAGAGAAAACCAATAAACCGGACAGACCAGTCCGGCCCAAGACCAAGGTTGTTAAGAAGTCTGCTTATAAAAGGAGAACCACTGCTTCCTCTGATCCGCCCGCTGATGATGATGTGGGTAATCGGAACCTTGAGGCAGAACTTGATTCCCTCGGTTTACTTTTTGTACACCTTATTGATGATAATATTTGTCAGGATGATGCTGAAGCTAGTCATGCTGATGATGTGGAGGTAATTGTCCTTTCCTCTGACTGAAGCCTTCCGCCTTCACATAAAATCCGTCGGACAAACCGCAAAGTTAAATTTTCTCATCCCCTTGCTTATTTGGATCCCAACTTTCTTATGAAGACCCAACTGCATGAGGTGCGCCGCACAACTCGTCACAGTGGTCAGGTAGTTACCTCCGCCGGTTTACCGAACAATCCGGTTCGAAGACGTCATTCAGAGGTCTCTAATTTGCTTGTCAGTATTCGTCCTAAAGCGGGCCATTTTTCGTCAACCGCTTAATCCGTCTGACTCCGATTATCAGGTCACCTCGCACTCCTCTTCTGGCGAGTCAACTGGCACCCAGCTGCCTCCACTTAAAACCGTGCGTGGGTAAGCTTGCACCTATCATAACGTTGTTGATTTTTGTAGTTTTCAACATGTACTGTCCTTGATTTTGCTGGTTCTTTTTAGGGCCAAACCGAGGCCAAGTAAGAAAGCTCGCCTGGATAAGGCAGCTGAAGAAGACGCTGCTCCTGAACCGGATGTTACCCCAAACATTGAAGCGGTCATCCATGAAGGTGTGGTTGATGACCCGCTAGTACGAGATGAAGTTGTTACTGCTGATGAAGGTTTTGTTAACACCTCCGGTCCTACTGACCAGCCAGCCATTCCCATCCGGATTGAGAAAACCACCAGCCCTTCCAGACCTGCCGATAAACCGACTACGCCGGTTCAAACCGGCGAGTCTAAGGATGATGAAGTTATAATCACTGGCATTGGTCGTTCTGAACCGGGGAATCCCGTCGCCTTAGCCAAGCATACTGCCAAAGAAGAAATTTCTGCCATGAGTAAAGGCAAATGGGATGTTGATCTAGCAACATATACTGCTCTGGGCGCCCAAGATGTGCATTCTGGATACTTGAACCGGCTGTATACTAGCCGTGATTATGAAGCTAATCTGGTAAAGCTGATGAAAGAGAAGCTTGAGGTAACTTCCATGAATTTGTTCCTGCTTATCACCATTGTAGCCCCCAAGGGCCGGTTCAACCTATCATAGTTGAATCGGGTCTTGACATTAAAAATTCCATGCTTCAAAATTCCTTGATATAGCCCCCAAGGGTCGGTTTAACTTGATGTAGTAAAACCGAAACTTTAATCTTCATACCGTGGCATCAGAAACTTATCAGAGCAAATAGCCATTAGCCCCCAAGTGCCAAGTTGAATATTTGTATTGAGCTTGGGACTTTTTCAATTAACTGATAGCTATAGATCAAATAAGCATTAGCCCCCAAGTACAAAGCGCATAACTTGTTATGTGGTTGGTACTTCATTGTTCATGTTTGCTGTTAAACCGTATAACTGTCGGAATGCAGGCTGAAGTAAGGGCCAAAGAAAACCAAGTTGCCGACCTTCAAGAGAATTTGAAAACCCAACAAGCTGAAACCTCCAAGGCAAAGGAAGAGCTAACCAGCGCTTTAAGCAGCATGGAGCAGCTGAAGGAGGACTTCAAGAAGGAACAGGCTAACAGGGCCACAGAAAAGGCCGCTTTAACCAAGAAGATTGAAAATGCGGAGGCTGCCCTAAAACCGGTAACTGATGAATTAACCAGCGTAAAGCGACAAGTGCACGCCATGACTGCCGCCATCTTTGGTAAGCTTCTTCCAACTTGTATAATAATAGTGATCCTCTTATAAAACAGCCCGGTTTGTAAACTGTTGATCATGTTACAGGCACTCGTATTAACCACTTGGGGTCAGACGTGCGGATGAAACTAAAAGCCGCCTACACCTTAATCGAGCAGCTGTACACTGGAGCACAGCGGATTATTGCAACTGCATCACACAATAATCCAGCACCCACTTTAATCCAAGATACTCTGAAGAGACTGTCAACGCTCCCTGCTCGAATTGATGAGCTAAAAAGTCTGCTGCTCGAACCGGAGCCATTAATGCCTTAATCCGGGCAAAAGAATGGGTGCCCGATTTTGATCCTGTTGAAGCGGCTCAAGGTTATCCCAGCTTGAAGTTGGATGGCTCAGAATTCAGCGAAGAGGATTTAAGAGAAATAAACTGGGCGGTGCGCGCTCTGGCCTGCCAATTGGTGGAGGAAGCAAATTTGTCGCATTATCAAGCTCAGTATAATGACCAGAACAAAAGAGTGGCTCCAATCCCTGAAGCGGAAAACCTGATTCCTCCAATCCGTAAGCATACTTACGCCCCTAATATTGAACCGTCTTCATTGATCCATGAAAATTCTGTCTTTCAAGCATTAATGGGAATCGACTGGACCACTATTGACTTCCAGCCACTGGATAGAGACGAGGAAGCTGAAGCGGCGCAGGATGATCCAGAACAATCAAATCGGGGTGGTCAGCAAGCGTAAACCGAAGGTAGCTTTATCGAGCTTCCTTGTTATATCTTGTCAAGAAAACAATTATCTCATTTGGGCTCCAAACCGCCTTGTAATAGGATAGACAATACTTTTGCTTCCTGAGATGCCTTCGTGCATCTATGCTGATACCTTTATTTGGAAGGTCAATATTGCCAACTTATATCTCCTGCCATTTATTGGGCACGAAGTAGGCGCGTAGTCAATCTTGAAACGGGGGTTTGATAACCCTAAACCGTCATGGGAGAAAGCAGCTCCTGTATATATAATGCCGACTTACTGTGTAAACCATGCTTTGATCATAATAGCCTTTTGTTACTCAAAAAAAAAGGGATGTGAACAGAAAAAATTAAACCGGGCAAATAATCCTTGGTTTAAAAAATGGACCGTGTTCCGCCAATTTGGCTGTTTGAACCGGTACAAAGCACTGTCGGTTTAAAAATGCAACTAAGATAAATAGCAACTCCTTAAGAAAAACTATTTAAAGCAAAAGCAATGATAAAACTTTTTGCAAAAAGAGAGGTTGTACTGAGCCGGTCAGATGGTGTTACCATGGTCAGATGCAACCAAGCTCCCCAAAGGTGTAGCTATGGTGCCAGTCGGCCAGGTCCCCAAATGACTCGTGCCATTAAGCCGGTCAAGTGGCATGGCAATGGTTCGGGTTCGACCAAGCCCCCAAGTGACTCTAAGGCATGTAGGCCGACAAAGAGGCGTGACCGGTTCGGACTTGACCGTGTCCCCAAGTGATCTGGTGGCTTTCGCCGATCAAGAGGTGTTGCATCAGTTCGGACACGACCGAGCCCCCAAGTGATCTGGTGGCTTTCGCCTATCAAAAGGTATTGCATCGGGTCAGACATGACCGAGCCCCCAAGTGATATTGATAATATTCGCAAGGGGTAAACCGGAGGTCGTTTTAAAATAGAACAACTCGGTGTAACCACACATGATAGAAACAAACAGATACCCCGCTTTAGCCGAGGATCCAGTTTATTATATTGAGAATATATACATTGTCATAATATGTACAAAAGCGGAGCCAATGGCTCAGGTGTAGTAAGGCCAGAGATGAGCTATGTTCCATGGCCTGCTGGTCTCCTCTTCTAACTTACGTGAGTCCTTATGCTCTTGAATATCAATCAGATAGTATGATCCGTCGTGCATATTTTTGCTGACCACGAACGGTCCTTCCCAAGGTGGAGATAACTTATGCATATCGGTTTGATCTTGAATGAGTCGAAGCACCAAATCTCCTTCTTGAAAGGTTCTGGTTCTGACCCGACGGCTGTGATAGCGATGAAGATCTTGTTGATGAATCGCCGAGCGGGCAACTGCTGTGTCTCGCTCTTCATCCAACCGGTCTAATGCATCTTGCTAGGCCATCTCATTGTCCGCTTCAACATAAGCCACAACCCGAGGTGAATCGTGACGGATATCACTAGGGAAAACCGCCTCTGCTCCATAAACCATGAAGAACGGCGTGTATCCAGTTGATCTATTGGGCGTGGTATTGATGCTCCATAATACAGAGGGTAACTCTTCGACCCAACAGCCCGGTGTTGTCTGCAAGGGAACCATAAGCCGGGGTTTGATGCCTCTCAAGATCTCCTGATTAGCTCTTTCTGCTTGACCATTGGACTGCGGGTGTGCCACCGATGAAACGTCAAGGCGGATGTGCTCCCTTTCGCAGAACTCTCTCATGGCACCCTTAGACAAATTGGTACCATTGTCTGTAATGATACTATGTGGAAAGCCAAACCGGAAAATCACCTTTTTAATGAACTGATCCGAAGTGGCTGCATCACACTTGTTAACGGGCTCTGCCTCCACCCATTTTGTAAATTTATCAACCGCCACCAGGAGGTGGGTCTTCTTGTCTTTGGACCTTTTGAAAGGCCCAACCATATCCAGCCCCCAGGTTGCAAACGGCCAAGTAATTGGAATCATCCTCAATTCTTGAGCCGGAACATGGGTGCGTCTTGAGAACTTTTGGCAACCATCACATCGCCTGACCAGATCCTCCGCCTCAGCATGGGCAGTCAGCCAATAGAAACCGTGGCGAAACGCCTTAGCCACCAAAGACTTTGAACCGGCGTGGTGACCACAATCCCCTTCATGGATCTCACATAAAATTTCACAGCCTTCCTCAGGAGACACACAACATTGAAATGCTCCTGATACACTGCAATGATGCAACTCGCCATTGATGATTGTCATGGACTTGGACCGCCGTATTATTTGTCTGGCCATATTATCATCCTCTGGTAACTCGCCCCGGTTCATGTACGCCAGGTAAGGAAGTGTCCAATCCGGAATGGCGTGGAGTGCCGCCACCAACTGAGCCTCTGGATCAGGAACAGCCAAATCTGCTTCTCTAGGTAGCTGAACCGATGGGTTGTGTAATATGTCGAGAAAGACATTAGGCGGGACTGGTTTACGCTGTGACCCTAGCCGGCTCAAAGCGTCCGCCGCTTCATTCTTCCGACGGTCCACGTGGTCCACCTGATAACCCTTGAAATGACCAACAACAGCATCCACCTCACGACGATATGCCGCCATGAGTGGGTCCTTAGAATCCCAAGTACCAGACACTTGTTGAGCTACCAGGTCCGAGTCACCGAAGCACTTAACCCGGCTTAAGTTCATCTCTTTAGCCATCCGGAGACCATGGAGCAAGGCTTCGTACTCAGCTGCATTGTTAGTACAACGGAAAATTAAGCGGAGAACATAACAAAACTTGTCACCTCGTGGGGGAGTTAATACGACTCCAGCCCCCGAGCCCTCCAATTGCCGTGATCCGTCAAAATGGATGGTCCAATATGTGTGATCCGGCTTCTCTTCAGGGGCCTACAGCTTTGTCCAGTCGTTAATAAAATCGACAAGTGCTTGGGACTTCACTGCCGTCCGAGGCACGTATTTTAAACCGTGTGGCCCAAGTTCTATGGCCCACTTGGCAATCCGACCTGTTGCTTCACGGTTCTGGATGATATCACCTAAAGGGGCAGAGCTGACCACTGTGATGGGATGCCCTTGGAAATACTGCTTCAGCTTCCGGCTTGCCATGAAAACTCCATATACCAGCTTCTGCCAATGCGGATATCTTTGTTTAGACTCAATAAGCACTTCGCTGATATAATAAACCGGACGCTGCACCGGGTACTCTTTGTCTGCCTCCTTCCGCTCCACCACTATAGCTACACTGACCACACGAGCATTAGCAGCGACATACAGCAATAATGGTTCTTTGTCAACGGGGGCGGCGAGTATAGGCGGATTGGCCAATTGCCGCTTTAAATCCTCCAAAGCCTGATCCGCGGCAGAAATCCAGATAAACTGATCCTTTTTTTTCAACATCTGATACAACGGGATCGCCTTCTCGCCGAGGCGACTGATAAACCGGCTCAACGCGGCAATCCGGCCAGCTAAGCGTTGAACATCATTAATACATTTCGGTTTAGCCAGAGAAGTGATAGCCGTGATCTTCTCCGGATTAGCCTCAATTCCCCTGTTGGACACCAGAAAACCCAATAGCTTGCCTGCTGGTACACCAAAGACACATTTGGCCGGATTGAGCATCATCTTGTACTTCCTCAGGTTATCAAAGGTTTCCTTCAAGTCATCGACTAAAGTCTCCTTCTTCCTTGATTTAACAACAATATCATCCACATAAGCATGCACATTACGGCCAATCTGTTTGTGGAGACAATTTTGCACACACCGTTGATAGGTTGCCTGGGCACTTTTGAGCCCAAAAGGCATAGACACATAGCAGAAGGCTCCAAAAGGAGTAATGAACACTGTCTTCTCTTGGTCCTTCACTGCCATTTTGATCTGATGATAGCCGGAATAAGCATCCAGGAAACACAAACGCTTGCAACCCGCCGTAGCATCAATAATCTGATCAATACGGGGGAGGGCAAAAGGATCTGCGGGACAGGCTTTGTTAAGATCAGTATAATCCACACACATGCGCCAGGTGCCGTTTTTCTTAAGGACTAGCACCGGATTAGCAAGCCACTCAGGGTGGAAAACCTCAACAATGAAGCCAGCTGCCAAGAGCCTGGCCACTTCTTCTCCAATAGCTTTTCAACTCTCCTTGTTGAACCGACGGAGGAACTGTTTCACCGGTTTGTATTTAGGATCCACATTAAGAGTGTGCTCAGCGAGTTGCCTCGGTACACCAGGCATGTCAGAAGGCTTCCATGCAAAGATGTCCCGATTCTCACGGATGAACTCGATGAGCGCGCTTTCCTATTTCAGATCCAAATTGGTGCTGATACTGAACTGCTTGGACGAATCGCCAGGTACAAAGTCAACAAGATTAGTCTCAGCGGCTGATGTAAACTTCAGGGCCGGGTCATGCTCTGTAGTAGGCTTCTTTAAAGGAATCATATCCGTCGGATCAACATTATCTTTGTAATACTTGAGTTCTTCAGTACTGCAAACCGATTCTGCATAAGCTGCATCTCCTTCTTCGCATTCCAAAGCGATCTTGCGGCTTCCGTGAACCATGATGGTCCCCTTATGACCTGGCATCTTGAGTTGCAAGTAGACATAACAGGGTCGTGCCATGAACTTCGCATAGGCCGGTCTACCGAACAGGGCGTGATACGGGCTTTTGATTTTCACCACCTCGAATATGAGCGTCTCAGACCGGGAATCGTGATCATCTCCGAAAGCCACTTCTAATGCTATCTTCCCAACGGGGTATGCTGACTTGCCAGGTACCACACCATGAAAAACCGTATTTGAAGGCCGGAGTTCCTTATCTGTTAGCCCCATTCGACGAAAGGTCTCATAGTACAGGATGTTAATGCTGCTACCTCCATCCATGAGTACCTTGGTGAACTTATAACCTCCAACCTGGGGTGCCACCACTAATGCTAGCTGACCCGGATTGTCAACCCGGGGAGGGTGATCCTCTCTACTCCATATGATTGGTTGCTCCAACCAGCGCAGATACCGGGGCACAGCCGGTTCAATAGAATTAACTGCCCGCTTCTGGAGCTTCCTATCCCGCTTGTCCAAGCTAGTGGTGAATACATGATACTGCCCACTATTTAGCTACTTTGGATTGCTCTGGTAACCCGACTGCGGCTGTTGCTGATTGTTACCACCCTAGTTATTCTGATTATGCTGGTTGTTATGCCCGCCCGGGTTACCATTAAATCCTGAACCGGAATTTCCACCACCGTGACTCGGTCCAGACCCAGAACCTCCACCAGAGCTGGGGTCATACCGGAAGGCATTGGAATTCTTGAATTCGTGCATGATATAACAATCTTTCCAAAGGTGATTTGCCGGTTCCTCCCTTGTTCCATGCTTTGGACAGGGCTGGCTTAACAGATATTTCAAGCGTTCCGAATTAGGACTGGGCCCTCCACTGCGGTTTTTGCCCTTCCGTCGCTGGCTTCCGTTCTGTGCGTTAGTATTGGCCACAAAATCCATGTTGCCATCCGCTTTACGCTTGCCTCCCCCACCGTTTCCAGCTGAGTGATGGTGCTGACCTCTGAAGTTGTCGTTCTTCTTTCCCTTCCCTGTCTTTTCATCATCAGACTCGAGATCCCTGGTACTATCAGAATCAGCGTACTTTACCAAAGCGCCCATGAGGGTTCCCATGTCAGTACAATGGCGTTTCATTCGTCCTAACTTCAACTTCAAAGGTCCAAACCGGCAATTGCCTTCCAAGATTACAACTGCGGTGTCTGCATTGATGCGGTCTGAAGAGTTCAGAACTTGTGAGACCCTGCAAACCCAATGAGTCGTTGACTCTCCTTCCTCCTGGACACATGCAGCTAAATCCACTATTGACATGGGCTGCTTACACGTGTATTTGAAACTATTGATGAACCGGTCTCTCAGCTGGGCCCATGAACTGATAGAATTGGGCGGCAGGCTTTTTAACCAAGTGCGGGCTGTCCCTTCAAGCATCATGGTAAAATATTTTGCACACGCCGCTTCATCAACATCAAGCATCTCCATGGCCATCTCATAACTCTCCACCCACGTCTCTGGGGGTTGATCCGCCGTGTAGTTCGGCACCTTGCGCGGGCCTTTAAAATCCTTGGGCAGACGCACATTGCGTAAAGCAGGGAGAAGACAAGGCACTCCTAGGGCGCTAGACGTGAGCCCCGGTTCAACCGAAGTGGTGGGACGAACCGGCGTGAACTGATGAGTCTGATACTGTGCTGCTAACTCAGCTTCCCTGCACGCTCGGGCCCGGTCTACCACCTCCTGGGCATCGGGAGCTGGATTGTTGCCGCGGGGCGCTTCACGCCGCGCGTTACTTGATACAGTTGGTTCCTCCATACGCCTGCTATAACTCTGAGCTGGACGTGGGGTGGAATGAATTCGGTCGCGACTGTATGAGTATGCTTCCTGTTGGATCAAGGCCGTCCTGAGGAGCTCCTTAACCCGGCGCGTTTCGATCGCCTGTAATGATTCACCTTCAACCGGAATATCCTCTAGCCGTGCCGCAGCTGCAACGAGGTTATCCATCGGATTGGAGTAGTGACCCGGAGGTGTAGGCGCGGCTTGCGGTACACCAGCATTATGATGAGGCAGATCTATTAAACGGGGTTGAACCGGTGCTCCTGCCGCAGGTGCCTCCGCCCGGTTCACTACCGGCGGATTATTGATTCCTGCTTCAGGGGTGTTGAAAAGGTTCCTTCCTTCAAAAACTGAGGGTAACCGAGATCGGTATTTCCTCCTCATGACTTCCTATGAGGCGTTCTGGTCCAGCATGAGTTTATAAGCTTGGGCATCCAAAGCGGCCCGCTCCATGGTCATCCTGACCTCTTCTGCTGCCAGATCTGCTTTGGCCTGGGTAATCTGCTCTCTCACCTTTGCGATCTCCGCGTTATGAGCATCCTGATCCACCGGATTAGCCTCCGCCATGAGTGCAGCCAATGCGTCGAATAGATCTGATAACACTTGAACCGGCGGGCGCACCGAGCCTCCTGCTCCGGCATCCGTTGCTGCTGCTGAACCGGAAATCATCGCCGCGGCTGTCGATGAGTGAGGTGCTGCCTGTGTACCGGCCATGAATATCCCAACCCGGTTGGGCAGATCGGAGGGGTCTGGAATACTGTCGCCATCGGAACAGCCCCCAATTCGGCCATCTTGTAGCTGATACAATGACTCAGTCTCTCCGGTCGATGACTCGTCACCAGAGTAAATGAAGGTTTCACCACCAGATCCTGATCTGTCCTCATAGCTTCCTCCATGGATGACTCCCACAAAGGCACGCTTCACGGCCGGTTTAACCCGGGCAGGTCGTGCGCGCTGAGCTGTCTCGACGAGGTCGGTGCAGGTATCCAGCTCAGGGCCAGGTTCACTGATCTTGCCGATGAAGACATGTATGCCACCAAAGGGGACCCGGTACCCGTACTCAATTGAGCCGGCCTCGGGGCCCCAGCCTGCGTCGTCGATGTAGATCTTGCCGCAACGACTCTTGGTCATCCGACCCAGGGCGTATCCCTCGAGTCCTTCAAAGCGGCCCTCCAAGAACTTGAAACCATCGTGCGATAGCCCCACGGTGGGCGCCAACTGTCGTGGGTTTGTCACGGCAGATGTCCTAGTTAAAGGACTTAGTCATGGAGCCATCGCAACGGGTTAACTCGAAGGGGTTAAAATGGACAAGGGACACAGGGAGTTTATACTAGTTCGGCCCCTTCGATGAAGGTAAAAGCCTACGTCTAGTTTATGATGGAATTGATGGGGTTTCGATGACTAGGGAGCAAACAAGCTTCGCCTAGGCCTCGAGTTATTGTTCTCTGTCCTGAACCGCTATCGGGTTGTCCCCTTATATACACGGGTGACACCCGTCGGTTCCTAGAGTCCCAATCTCCGGTTTATATTTGTATCCGGGTTGGTCTCTCCCTACTCCTAACTTATAATACAAGTTTATATACATGTCGGTTTACGGCGACAGATACTGAACCGACTACGGCCTTGGGCCTTTGTCTAGCCTCTGGGCTTTAGCACCTTTAGATTACTGATGAAGTCAACCCGGCCCACTTAGGCCGGTTTACGCCCAGCAGTAATATCCCCAACAGCGAGAGTTGAAAGATATCCGCGGAGGTAAACTCCATGATCGGCGTCCAATCGGATTCGATTGGCATGGACGCAGGCGGCTAGGATTCAGTGGCCGAAGACGAATCCAGTTGTTTGGCAACACAGCTCTCGTAAGGGATGAAGTCAGTATCCAGTTCTATTGCCACTGAAAGTGCGGCCTCCATGACGGGGTCTATCCACCTGTCCTCAGAAGGCGCAATTTGCTCCGGATTGAGGGCCGGAGTAGTTGCAGGTGTGATCACCCGAACAATGTCCGGCGGCAGAGCTAAATCATGCTCGTCGTGATCGTGCGACACACCTGACATGGGGTCAAATCCGTCGAAGATCAAATCTCCGCGGATGTCGGTAGTGTAGTTCAAGTTTCCGAACCTGACCTGGTGGCCAGGGGCGTAGCTCTCGATCTCTTCCTGATGGCTAAGCGAGTTGTCCCGCGGTGCGAAGCCGCCGAATACGAAGATCTATCCGGGGAGGAAAACCTCACCCTGGACCGCATCGTTACCGATGATCGAAAGACCCATCAAGCCTTATGGTGACGGCACAGTGGAACTCTCAATGAAAGCACCAATGTCGGTGTCAAAACCGGCGGATCTCGGGTAGGGGGTCCCGAACTGTGCGTCTAAGGCGGATGGTAATAGGAGGCGGGGGACACAATGTTTACCCAGGTTCGGGCCCTCTTGATGGAGGTAATACCCTACTTCCTGCTTGATTGATCTTGATGATATGAGTATTAATAGAGTTGATCTACCACGAGATCGTAGAGGCTAAACCCTAGAAGCTTGCCTATGGTATGATTGTTGTTGTCCTACGGACTAAACTCTCTGGTTTATATAGACACCAGAGGGGGCTAGGGTTACATTGAGTCGATTACAAGGGAGGAGATCTACATATCCGTATTGCTAAGCTTGCCTTCCACGCCAAGGAAAGTCCCATCCGGACACGGAACAAAGTCTTCAATCTTGTATCTTCGTAGTCCAACAGTCCGGCCAAAGGATATAGTCCGGCTGTCTAGAGACCCCCTAGTCCAGGACTCCCTCAGTGGCCACTGACAATTCCTTCATCTTTGAGGGACATAGAAAAGGTGATCTATATATTGTGGATTTGTCTGAGGGTCCCTCGGTCCAAACTTGTTTGCTTGCTAAAGAAACCGAAGGATGGATGTGGCACCATAGACTTGGTCATGCAGGTATGAGAAACTTGCAGACACTTGTGAAGAAGAATCATCTTTGTGGCATTCCTAATGTGAAGTTTCAATAAGGATCATCTCTGTACTGCATGTGAGGCTAGAAAGTTGGCCAGGAAACATCATTCTTCCAAGACAGTCATGACCACAACAAGACCTCTTGAAATTCTTCATATGGACTTATTCAGGCCTCAAAATTATGCCAGCTTTGGTGGAAGCCATTATGGTCTAGTTATAGTGGATGATTTCTCTCGCTGCACTTTTGTATTCTTTCTCGAAGACAAGACCTACAATCAAGATATCTTCAAAAGATTCACCAAGAAAGCTCAGAATGAATATGATGTGTGAATTAAGCATGTCAGGAGTGACCATGGCACCGAGTTAAAAAATACCAATATCGAAGACTGTCTCGATGAATATGGTATCAATCATGAGTTCTTTGCTGCATACACTGCCCAACGAAATGGAGTTGTTGAGTGAAAGAATAGAACTCTTATTGAAATGGCAAGGACTATGCTCCATGAGTACAAAACTCCCTATCGTTTTTGGGCTGATGCTATTAATACTGCTTGCCATGTTGTGAATGTTGTTTATCTTCACAAGTTCCTTAAGAAAACTTCATATGAGCTTATCACTGGCAAGAAACCATATGTTTCTTATATGTGTGTTTTTGGTGCACCGTGCTATATTCGTGACATGAATCATAATTCTAACTTTGGACCTTAAGCACATGAAGGTTTTCTTCTTGGTTATAGCTCGAACTCGCATACTTATCGGGTCTGTAACTCTCAACATGGGAAAGTTATGGAGACAATAAATATGCAATTCGGTGAATCTAACGGCTCCCAAAAGGAGCACCTGCCAAATGTGATGGATGAACCTCCAATCTCGGAAGCTATTCAGCAAATGGCAATTGGAGATGTCTGGCCTATTGAAGCAAATTTACCAGACTCCTCCAATGATGATGCTCCACCTGTTCAAAGAAGAACACGTCAAGCCAGTGCTGAAGAAAATGCTGCTCCAAACCCAATGGCAATCTTGATACTAATGCCGAGAAGAAAGGAAATCATGAAGATAATGGCAATACTAATGCATCGAGATGATGCTACCGATAGAAATTATCATTCTGAGGGAAATCATCATCCACGAGTTGCAAATCGAGTTGATCCTACATTAATTCTCAAAGATCTCGAGAACCCAGGTTATCGACCAACAACTTGTTCACGTACTCTTTTGGCTAACTATTGTGGTAGTTTCTCTTTTGTCTCATTAGCACAACCTACCAAGTATGAAGAGGCCATGCATGATCCTGATTGGATGAATGCTACGCAAGAAGAGTTGGTTCAATTCGAGCTTAATGATGTGTGGGAACTAGTCGATCAATCGAGTCCTAAGAAGGACAATATCACCAGTACCAAATGGATCTTCCAAAATAAGCAAGATGAAGATGTCATTGTGGTAAGAAATAAAGCTCAAGGGTATATATAGGTAGAAGATATAGATTTCGGTGAAACTTATGCTCCTGTTGCCCATCTTGAGGCCATCCGCGTTGTTCTTGCATATTTAAGTTTCAATGACATCTTGCTATATCAAATGGATGTGAAGAGTGCCTTCCTTAATGTGAAATTGATGAGGAAGTTTATGTTAGACAACCACCTAGCTTTGAAAATCCTCAGTTCCCTAACAAAGTTTTGAAGTTGAAAAAAGGCTCTATATGGGCTCAAGCAAGCTCCTCCAGCCTGGTACGACACTCTAAAGAAGTTTCTACTCGTAAAAGGGTTCAAGCCTGGATCCACTTATTCCACTCTTTCACACGTGCTATTAATGGTGATTTATTCTTGTGTCAAATTTATGTGGATGATATTATCTTCCGCTGTAGTAACAATGCTTGCAGCTTAGGATTCGTACAAATGATGTCCGAGAAATATGAGATATCAATGATGGGTGAACTTAAGTTTTTTGTTGGGTTGAAAATTCGGCAACAAAAGAATGGAATTTTTTTCTACCAGGAGAAATATCTCAGAGACTGTCTAAAGAAGTTCAAGATGCAAGATTGCAACCGTAAGCACTACAAAACTCCTACGCCTATGGATGGTTTGCTCGATGCTGATGTGTACGATAATGATTATGATCAGAAGTATTATCGTTCAATGATTGGTTATTTGCTCTACCTATGTGCATCCAGACCTGACATTATGTTGAGTGTTTGTATGTGTGCCTATTTTCAAGCCGCACCAAAGGAATCACACCACCAAGCGATCAAGCGTATTCTTTATATTTGGCTCACACCCCCACCTTATGTTTTTGGTACCCTAAGGGAGCACAGTATGACCTCATTGGTTATTCAGACTCAGATTATGCAGGTGACTGGGTTGACAGTAAATCTACCTCAGGGACATGCCATTTCCTTGGTAGTCTTTGGTTTACCGGTCGTCAAGGAAGCATAACTATGTGTCATTATTGATGACTGAGGCCGAATATATTGCTGCTGGCGCATGTTGCACTCAGTTTCTATGGATGAAGCAAACTCTGAAGGATTATGGAGTCAAGGTCAAGAAGATTCCTTTATTGTGAGACAATGAGAGTGAAATCAAACTTTGCACACAATCCTATGCAACACTCTCGCACCAAGCATATTGAGATCATACAACATTTCCTTCGCAATCATGTTGGTCGAGAGGATATTCTGATCAGTCATGTCAAGACCAAAGAAAATCTCGCTGATATCTTCACCAAGCCTCTCGATGAGAAAAGATTCTATTTGTTACGGTGTGAGCTAAATATCCTAGATTCCATGAATGTGCATTAAGATGCACTCCACACTCGTACCAACATTTCCACATCTTAGAAGGAAAGGGCGCATAACACTTGAGGAGTTTGAAAATTTCGACAAAGTGAAATTTGTTTTCTGCGAGTGAATACATTAATGAAGAATTAGACTAACCAGTTTCCATGACTAGTTGTGCGACGCTCGAGGTCATATAATTCTTGTACGGTGGGTGACGGCACCACATTTTCTTTCTCTCTTTTTCTTTCTTTCATGCGTGTGCTTGTGTTTCTATCTGAATGCATTTCACTCATATCTTTCCATTCGGTTGTTGTTTTTCGTCTGAGTGAAATGTGTAGGACCCCTTGTTTCATTCTCGTCCATCTCTTCCTGTCTATGCTGCTTCGTTATAAACGCACAAATTTATTTGGAGAAAACTTATCTAGTGTCCTTGACCATGATTTCATTTCGGCCCAAACCTTATCTCTTTTGGCAAAAGCTGTCAAAAATTTGGGGGTTCCCGCCCAAGTTAGGACCACATCTTTGATCACGGTTACCACATTCTATTCAACAACTGCCATCAAATCTGGGTCATTGAATTGCCAAAGTCCTCTGACTGTGGTCATTTGATCAGATTCACCGGGTGCGGTTATTTCCTCTTGCATATAAATACCGCGCCCACCCCGTCCACCAATACACTTCGTCTTCGCCATCCTCCTTTTCCTCAGAACCCCAACCGTACCGATCCACGTCGATCATGATGTCCGATCAACCTCGCTGCTTAGCTGCTGGAAGTTGCTCGCTGCAGTCCTTCCTCGCTGCCGCGGGTCATCTCCTACTCCACGTCACCATAGCAGTTGCACATCACCAAGCTAGGGTATGTGTAGCATGAACTCGGGCTTCTTTTTATCCGTTTGAGTTCATCCACGGTAATTTTCACGGAATTTTTCTGTGTTCCTCAGATCTTCACCATTAGGAAAAATTCATGGATGCGGTTTGTAGTTGTTCCTCTCTCTGTGTTTAGATCTAGGGTTTGTGTTCTGTCTCGAGCAAATGAAATGGTTGGCTTGATAGCTGGTATATTTCTTCGATCTACTAGTTAACCCTGGTCATTTACTTCTCTCAAAACATTACTAAAGCCCTGCATCTATGATCTAGGGTAGAACCCTAGATGCCCGATGTTTCACGATTGGAGTGGATCTCGTGAAGAACGCGAAGGTAAAACACGAGGGAAACACGAGAGAAATAACTCAAACCAACAAGATTCGATTACACATGTGCTAGATCCTTGAAACACAAAGAGATACATGATCCATGATCAACAAGGGATGATACAATTAGCAAGTTCTTCTCCGTGAGGAGGCTTTGAGGGGGGTCTTCCCACGAGGGGTCTTGAATCCGCTTGGGGGATCTTCTCCGAAGAGGTCGTGAACTCCAATGGAGAAGTAACCAAGTGGATGAGCAAAGATCTATCTCTCAAATGGGCTAATCCTTTGCTAACCCTAGAAAGAAGGAGGAGGAGGAGGAGTATATATAGTCTAAGTGGATGAAGGGGTACATGGGCCTCGACCCAACACGCTGTCAACACACAGGCGTCGGACGTCCGACAATCACCGGTCGTCTGATGGCTCGCAAGGGTTCGGACATCCGGTACTTGTCGGAAGTCCGATGTTTCGTCTCTTGTCAAGTTGTGTCGGTCGTTCGGTCAGGGTCGGATGTCCAAGACGTGGTCGTCCGGAGGTTCCACACTTCCGATGTTTTGGCTCGGTGATGGTGGTGTCAGTCGTCCGGTGGTGCTCGGCCGTCCAGGCGCTAGGAGGTGTCGGTCCTCTAGTCGCTAGAGTGTGCGTAGGCTGGGACTTGAATGGCCGGTAGGAGCCTCCAGGCGTCGAACGTCCGAGAGGCGTCGGTCGTCCGGTGGCTGGGAGTTTCGAGAAGCCCTTCTTCTTGTCCCTTGTATTTGGTGTCCTCGCCATCTTGTCCGTTGGATGTAGCTGTCACGTGGCTTCCTCCAAGTACCTGATCACACATAGGGTCTCCGCTTGAGGTAGTAGCCATGTCTCATATGTATAAAGTGGTAGTTCGGAGAGGAGCGAGTTCACCTTATCTTTGATAGCCTTTGCTCGAGCTCTTGTCATTCGTCCAAGTGGTGTCATGGGGGATGTAGGTAGGTCCATGGGGATGACCTTGGGATGCTTCGCATCATCTCCCCCCTCCCCATGGGAAAGATCCGACCTCGGATCGAATTCTTCATCACCATGGTAGGGAGAGAGATCTTTTACATTGAAAATGCCACTCACATTGTACTTGTAGCGCGAGAGGTTGATCTTGTTGTTGTAGCGTGCCAGCACCTTGAAGGGTCCGTCGGCTCGAGGTAGAAGCTTGGATTTGCGGTCATTGGGGAAGCGGTCCTTTCGAAGGTGTAGCCACACGAGATCTCCAATGTTGAATATCATGGGTTGTTTTGAAGTTGATATTGGTCGCGAGTCATTGTACTTGGTGTTCGATGGTGTGCCTTGTATCTTTATGCATCTTCTTGAGGTAGTTCACTCAGGCACTGGCGTCCATGTTGATGCGCTCTTGTAGTGGTAGAGGAAGAATGTCCAATGGGGACAATGGGTTGAAACCATAGACGACCTCGAAAGGGGACTTGCCGGTAGTCGAATGTCTTGCACGGTTGTAGGCGTACTCGGCAATGGGTAGACACTCCTCTCACTCCTTGATTTTCTTCTTGATCAACGCGCGTGGTGGAGTGGAGAGCGTTCAGTTTCGTCACTTCCATTTGGCCGTTGGTTTGAGGATGGTATGCCAAAGAGAACAAAAGCTTGATTCCGAGCTTGGCGCATAAGTTCTTCCAAAAGTAGCTCAAGAACATGACGTCGCGGTCCGAGACAATCATCTTTGGCACTCCATGTTGGCGCAAGATTTCCCTACAAAAAAGATTTGCAACATGTGAAGCATCGTCTATCTTGTTGCAAGGAATGAAATGAACCACTTTAGAGAATCGGTCCACAACAGCAAACACTGAATCTTTGTCATTTCTAGTTGTAGGCAAACCAAGCACAAAGTCCATGCTAATATCTTCCCATGGGTGATATGGAATAGGAAGTGGCATATAGAGACCATGGGATTGAGCTTTAGACTTAGCTTTGCGACATGTAGAGCATCGGTTGGTGAAGTGTGAAACATCGCGGCACATCTTGGGCCAAAAGTAGTTCTTTGAGAGTGTAGCAAAGGTCTTGTTACGTCCAAAGTGCCCCATTAGTCCTCCTCCATGATATTCTTGCAAAATTAACAGACGAAGAGAAGACTCGGGGATACATAGTTTGTTAGCTCTCATAAGATAATCATCATTGATGTAGTAGCGTTCCCAAGACGTATGCGTCAAACATTTGGCATAAGGAGTAGCAGAAGTAGGATCATGCGCATATAAGTCTTTGAAGTGCTCAAAACCAATGACATTCAATTCAAGTTGGGTAACAAGCATGCATATACGGGAAAGCACATCCGCCACAACATTCTCTTTGCCTTTGATGTACTTGATGACATAAGGAAATGACTCAATGAATTCACTCCACTTAGCATGACACTTGTTCAACTTAGTTTGGCACTTAAGATACTTAAGTGCTTCATGGTCGGGTGTGAAGAATGAACTCGTGAGGGTGGAGATAATGCTCCCAAACATGCAAGACTCTCACTAAATCATATAAATCTTTGTCATATATGGGGTAATTGAGTTGGGATCTGGAAATTTTCTCGCTAAAGTAAGCTATGGGGCGCTTCTCTTGCATTAACACACCTCCTATGCCATAACCGCTAGCATCGCAATGTATCTCAAATGGCTTATCAAAATTGGGTAATGCAAGGAAAGGAGCATGTGTAAGAAAATTCTTAAGCTCATTGAATGTGGTATCTTGAGATGGTCCCCAAACAAAAGGTTCATTTTTCTTACTCAAAGCATGCAAAGGTAAAGCAATGGTGCTAAAATCCTTCACCAATCTATGATAAAATCCGGCTAAGCCAAGAAAACTATGCACTTGTTGCAAGTTTGTTGGTTGGGGCCAAGTTTTAATAGAATTGCTCTTAGATTCATCTACATGAACACCCTTAGAAGACACGAGAAACTCAAGTAAACAAGCTTATCAACAACAAAAAGGCATTTGTCCATATTAGCATAAAGTTGCTCTTTCCTAAGGGTTTGCAACACGGCTCTAAGATGGGTGACATGGTCTTTGAGAGATTTGCTAAATACAAGAATATCATCAAAGTAGACCACAATAAATGCACCAATGTATGGGCGAAGAACAAAATGCATGACTCTCATGAAAGTACCGGGTGCTTCGGATAAGCCCGTAAGCATAACAAGCCATTCATATAAGCCAAATTTTGTCTTAAATGCGGTTTTCCATTCATCACCTTCTTGTATGCGTATTTGGTAGTAGCCACTTTTAAGATCAATATTAGAGAAAATGGTGGCTCCGCTAAGCTCATCTAGCATGTCGTCAAGGCGAGGAATAGGATATCTATAGCAGACTGTGATAGCATTGATAGGTCTACAATCAGAACACTTGTGATAAGTACCATCTTTCTTGGGAACAAGGATTACTAGTATGACACATGGGCTCACGCTTTCTCGCACATGGCCGTTGTTGATGAGTTGTTGTACTTGCGTTGGATCTCCTTGGTTTCCTCAGGGTTGACTGCTAAGGTGCTTTGTTAGGAAGAGGTGCTCGGGTAAGAGGTCGATGTGGTGTTCGATGCCTCGTAGTGGAGGTAGACCCAGAGGTAGCTCGTCAGGGAATACATCTTGGAATTCCTGCAATAGAGAAGATAACACTAAAGGTAGATTGGGAGAGTTGTTTGTTTTTGGTGCTTCGTCCTTGCACAAAAGGACATAGTGCATAACACTTGATGGGTTCTCACAAACTTCTCTCATCTCACTTTTGGTGGCAAATAGGACTAAGTTTTTCTTGTCTCTCATCGTGGAGGAACTCAATTTGGGCTTGTGGCACTCACTCTCTTTTTGGTGGTTCGCTCTCTCACTATTATTTCCATAATGTTTGGCTTACTTGTCGATGATCACTTGGCTTGGAGATATAGGTCGTAACACGTACTCCTTTCCCTTCATCTTGAAGGTATAGTGATTGGTACACCCGTTGTGGATGACGCCTTGGTCAAATTGCCATGGTCGTCCAAGAAGGAGGTGGAAAATGGACATCAGAATGACATCACACTCCAAAGTGTCTTCGGATGCTCCTATCTTGAAGGAAACATACACCATATGATCGACTTGGATAGTGCCGGAGTCGCTTAGCCATTGGAACTCGTAGGGGTGTGGGTGCTTCATCTTGACCAATTGGAGCTTGGAGCATAGTTCTTCACTTGCCAAGTTAGTGTGGAAGATATGGCATCTTTGGTCTTCCTCTTGTTGATGTTGAAGTGTCAAGACCTTGGAAATAACGAGAGCGGGGCTCGAATCTTCGTCACAAAAGATTTGATCATCTTCATCCTCATTCAGTTGCCGGTGCGTAGCCACGTTATCAAGGGCTTCCATTTCTCCTTCACTCATGGAGTCATATGTACCATCGTCGTTCAGGATCATGGTGCGCTTATTGGTACACTCGAAGGACTTCTGGCCTCGACCGCCGCATGTGAAACACTTGATGGAACTTGTCTTGATTGTCTCATCTGGTGGAGTTGTAGATGATGAAGCTCTTGGCTTGAAGTTGCATGAAGTAGGAGGACGACTTGAGGTTGTCGAAGTTTTTTTGTAACTTCACCTGTCTCCATTGCTTGTAGAAGTTTTGGTTGAGGTAGAGGACGTTCGAGTCATTGAAGGTTGGTTGTTGGAGAAGCCGTAGTTCTTGGAAGAGTACTTGGCGTACTTGAAGTCATCTTGCACTTGCCGTTTCGCCTTGGTAGCTTGATGCAGTAGCTTGATGAGGTTGGAGTAAGGTTGGAAGTCGGCAATCTTCTTGATAGGATGATTTAGTCCATTCAAGAAATGTGCCATAGTTTGCTCATCATCTTCCGTGACATTGGTCTTATCATGGCAATCTCCATTTCTTTGTAGTACTCATCAACGCTCATTGTTCCTTGCTTGAGGAGTTGGAGTTTCTTGAAGAGGTCGCGGTTGTAGTATGTTGGCACAAAATGTGCTCTGATAACATCCTTCATTTGATCCCAAGTGGTGATTGTTGGTTCACCTCTTGCTTCTTGTCGCTCGATGACTTGTTCCCACCATATGAGGACATAGTCTTGGAACTCAAGGGATGCCATGGCGATCTTCTTCTCTTCCTCATAGTTGTGCAAACGAAAGATCTTCTCGACCTTCAATGCCCATGAAAGGTACTCTTCGGGGTCATTGCTTCCGGTGAACTTGGGCATGGTGAACTTGAGCTTGTCGTAGCGTTGCTCTTCATTGTGTTGGGGTCGAGGGTGATGACATCCTTGACGTGGAGGATTGTCTCCCTCAACTTGCTCTTGGCGCGGAGGATTCCCATTGTCTTGTTGCTCTTGGTGAACTTGAGGTTCTTTTCGAGCTTGTGGAACTTGTTGGTGCACTCGAGCTTGATAGTTCCTTTCTTGAAATTTGTCCCAAAGTGCTTCTTGTTGGTCACAACGTTGACCGTTGCGGTTGGCGATGACGCGACTTGAGTCATGGAGGGAACGTTGCACCTCAAATGCTTGAGCTTCATGTCGTTGTTGTTGTTGATGGAGAGCTTCGTCGTCTTGCTCGTCTTGGTGTCGACGTGCTCGCTCTTCGTCTTGTTGGTGTAAGTGTTGCCGTTCTTGTACTTGCGCAAAGGTAGCTTCATTTTGGCGATGTCGATGTTCTTGCTTGTCAAGTTGCTCTTGTGGGCGATTGCCATGCAGAGGATTGCGGTTTGCTTGATGGTCTTGACACACGGCTCGTCGAAGAGTGTTTGATGTCGGTGTACTTGAGCCAGAGATGGTATCATCGGAGTGTCGACTCGAGTGGCTCCATCTTGAGTAGGACGAAGTGGTAGAAGAATGGTTGACCAACAAGGCACGTATCTCGTCCATTCTTGCATTGTTCTGTTGTTTTTGTTCGTCGAGCTTGTTGTCGAAGTAGTCTCTTGTACGTTGCTCGGAGAGTCGCAAGTCGGTGGCAAGGTTGTTGATGTTGTCGCTCAATGCTTGTTGTTCTTGATGCAATGCTCTTTGTTCACCAAAGAGGTGGTTCTTGGTGACGTAGGTGTCTGGGTCCTCGTCTTGCTCGAATAAGAGTGGGTTGGTAGAATAACTTGGCCTATCCATCATTCCAAGAAAATATGTGAGTGGGAGAAAGAGAAGAACTTATACCAAATGTACCTTGACCGATGTTGAAGATGGATCAATGATCGCTCAATGATGTAACAAGGAAATAGCACCATTGGTACCGGTTCCCGTCAATTTCTCACACCTATACAAATAAGGCTTTGGTGGAGCTCGGCTAGGATGGTGGCACAAAATTTATGCAGTTGTTAGTGAGACTCAATAATGTTGGAAAAGATTCACAAATTTTCAAATGCAACAAGTAGACCAATAGCGAGATATGGTACACGGAAACACACACACGGAAAGATAAATGGGATCGTGCAACCAAGGAATGTGCGAAAATGTGGAATCCATGGAAAATGCTCTTGTTGAATAACACTAGAGAGACGCTAGCACGATTGCACAATAGGAGGATACGAGACTTGTGCACAACCTACTAAGCCAAAATGCTAAAACTTCTATCCCAAGTATGTTATATTTATGGTGTTCCGGTGATATGATCCAAGATGACCGAGTATGACAATCTTAATGTTGTATGATGCTATGATTCTTGCTTAAAAGTTTGTTTGGCTCTTTCTCTTTGGAGCTCTTTCTCATGCAAAACTTCATGAACCAAGATAGCAATTGTGTATATGCGATGACAACCTTGTGACACAAGAGATGATACCAAGATATGTACCAAGATGATATGGTATGTATGCTATGGGAAGTATGATCACTAATGTGCGCAAGTAACATTGCCGATAATACTCAAAGGCTAGTCTCGATAGGCAAGGTACGCAAAATGGGCTATGGGGTTATCAATGTAATGGCAAGAATGTACAATGATGATATACCATGATACCAAGATGATATAGAGGTTAACGTTCTTGCTTACGGCGAAGGTGTCAAAATGGTGAGGTGGCCGATGTCGATGACGAATATGAGCGGCGGTGATGTTGTCGAACTGTCCCTAAGTAGCCGAAACACGTTAGGAAACGGAAACCACAACTCAAATCTCAAAGACCAAACATGGCAAAATTTGTCGGAGTGTGTATCGGGTAAGCAAAGGTGGTTGTGGAAAGCGATGGTGGTTGGGCAGGTTGAAGTATCAGAGTGTTGGAATGGAAATGTGGTATTGGAGTGTGTATGCAGAAGTGGGAGTGGAGTGGTAATGCGGAAGTGTGGGCGGTGGCCGAAAATTTTTGAGCGACAAAATTTAAGTTTCATCAGGAAACATCGGACGTCCGGAGGAGGTTGGATGACCGGTACTCATCGGATGTCCGGAGACGGTCGGACGTCCGATGCCTGGGCGATTTCGTGCACGAGATGAACTTTCAGGGTTCGTGGTGGGGAGGGAAAATTGGGTCAAAATTGGGCGATTTTGTTGATTAGAAAGGTGGAGATGGTGCGGAAAAGCTTGATCCCCTCGTGGTGAAGCAAATCCATGGATCAAATCCAACAAAACTTCATCAAAACCAACAAATCACAAAAAAATTTGGGGCTATTTTGGTGGGGATTTTTGAATTTGGGGAAGCACACAACAAAACAAGGATAGAAAACAAGGGTAGCGGCTCCAAAATCATGATCAACCTTGGCTCACGATACCAAGATGATGTAGGGTAGAACCCTAGTTGCCCGATCTTTCACGATTGGAGGGGATCCCACGAAGAATGCAATGGGAAAACATGAGGGGAAACATGAGAGAAATCACTCAAACCAACAAGATTCGATTACACATGTGCAAGATCCTTGAAACACAAAGAGATACACTATCCGCGATCAACAATGGATGATACAAGTAGCAAGTTCTTCTCCGTGAGGAGGCCTTGAGGGGGTCTTCCCGTGAAGGGTCTTGAGTCCGCTTGGGGGATCTTCTCCGAAGAGGTCATGAACTCCAATGGAGAAGTAACCAAGTGGATGAGCAAATATCTATCTCTCAAATGAGCTAATCCTCTGCTAACCCTATAAAGAGGGAGGTGGAGGAGTATATATAGTCTAAGTGGACGAAGGGGTACATGGGCCTCGGCCCAACACGCTGTCAACACATAGGCGTCGGACGTCCGACAGTCACCGGTCGTCCGATGGTTCGCGAGGGTCCGGTACTTGTCGGAAGTCCGACGTTTTGGCTCTAGTGGTTGTGTCGGTTGTCCGGTCAGGGTCGTACGTCCGGTGGCTTCCATACTTCCGATGTTTTGGCTCGATGATGGTGGTGTCAGTCGTCCGTTGGTGCTCGGCCGTCCGGTCGCTGGGAGGTGGCGGACGTCCATTCGTTGTCGGTCGTCTGGTCGCTGGAGCGTGCACAGGCTTGTGCTTGGCTGGCCGGTAGGAGCTTCTAGGAGTCGGACGTTCGAGAGGCGTCGGTCGTCCGGTGATTGGGAGTTTCTGGTAGCCCTTCTTCTTGTCCCTTTTACTTGGTGTCCGCGCCGTCTTGTCCGTTGGATGTTGCTTTCCTGTGGCTTTCCTCCATGTACCTGATCACACATAGGGTCTCCGCTTGAGGCAGTAGCCAAGTCTCATATGTAGAAAATGGTTCGGAGAGGAGCTAGTTCACCTTATCTTCGATAGCCTTTGCTCGAGCTCTTGTCATTGCTCCAAGTGGTGTCATGGGGGATGTAGTTAGGTCCATGGGGATGACCTAGGGATGCTCCGCATCAATCTATTTGCATTGACACCTCTTTCTTTCGAAACTCTCGCTGTGTGCATTTGTAACCCTATCCCATTTTCCCTCACATCTATTCTTATTCATGGGGAAATGCAGTCTGTGGAAGATTCTGCCCAACCAGTGGGTCGCATTGACAACGAAGAAGATCTGTTCTTAGGAATCAAAAGCTCCAAATGCAAAGGGCCCAGTGGTAGGCCCCTCCACGAGCAAGTGAAAGAAATCTAATGATCTGAACAACGAGCAAGAAGAGACCGCTTTGAAGAAAAAGAGAAAGGGTGGTCGGCAGCCATACACAAACAACAGAGAATATATCTCATGATGGTTACAAAATTGTTGAAGGTGAAACCAAGGATCAAAGAGAAAAGTGACTGTAAAAGATTCACCATCATTGGGTGTGCAATTGTTCTTCTGTAAGTTCATTCGCCCTCGATGTGCCAAGAACTTTGCTTTTCATCCACCATGGGGTGATTGCGAGGACATTTCTCTCATACCTTGCTGGGTCCCAAAGCAAGACCTGTTGGAAATATTCCCTAGAGGCAATAATAAAGTGGTTATTATTATATTTCCTTGTTCATGATAATTGTCTCTTGTTCATGGTATAATTGTGTTATCCGGAAATCGTAATACATGTGTGAATACATAGACCACAACATGTCCCTAGTGAGCCTCTAGTTGACTAGCTCGTTGATCAGTTTCCTGACCATGGACATTGGATGTCGTTGATAATAGGATCACATCATTAGGAGAATGATGTGATGGACAAGACCCAATCCTGAGCATAGCACAAGATCATGTAGTTCGTCTGCTAAAGCTTTTCTAATGTCAAGTATCATTTCCTTAAACCATGAGATTGTGCAACTCCCGGATACCGTAGGAATGCTTTGGGTGTGCCAAACGTCACAACGTAACTGGGTGACTATAAAGGTACACTACAGGTATCTCTGAAAGTGTCTGTTGGATTGGCACGAATCGAGACTGGGATTTGTCACTCCGTATGACGGAGAGGTATATCTGGGCCCACTCGGTAATGCATCATCATAATGAGATCAATGTGACTAAGTAGTTAGTCATGGGATCATGCATTACGAAACGAGTAAAGTGACTTGCCGGTAACGAGATTCAACGAGGTATTGGGATACCGGCGATCGAATCTCGGGCAATTAACGTACCGATTGACAAAGAGAATTGTATACAGGATTGATTGAATCCCCGACATCGTGGTTCATCCGATGAGATCATGGTGGAACATGTGGCAGCCAACATGGGTATCCAGATCCCGTTGTTGGTTATTGGCCAGAGAGCTGTCTCGGTCATGTCTGCATGATTCCCGAACCCGTAGGATCTACACACTTAAGGTTCGGTGATGCTAGAGTTGTTATGGGAATTAGTGTGCAGTTACCGAATGTTGTTCGGAGTCCCGGATGAGATCCCGGACGTCACGAGGAGTTCCGGAATGGTCCGGAGGTTAAGATTTATATATGGGAAGTCCTATTTTGGCCACCGGAAAATATTCGGGATTTTTCGGTATTGTACCGGGAAGGTTCTTGAAGGTTCCGAAGTGGGGCCCACCTGCATGGGGGGACCCACATGAACGTGGGTTGTGGGGGCAAGGCCCCACACCCCTGGTCAAGGCGCACCAAGAGCCCCCCTTAGAAGGAATAAGATCATATCCTGAAGGGATAAGATCAAGATCCCTAAAAAGGGGGGATAACAATCGGTGGGGAAGGGAAATGATGGGATTTCTTTCCCCACCTTTGCCAACGCCCCAATGGACTTGGAGGGCAAGAAACCAGCCCCCTCCACCCCTATATATAGTGGGGAGGCGCATGGGAGCCGCACCCCTTCCCCTGGCGCATCCCTCTCCCTCCCCAACACCTCCTCCTTCTCCTTAGTAGTGCTTGGCGAAGCCCTGCCGGAAAACTGCAAGCTCCGCCACCATGCCGTCGTGCTGCCGAAGCTCTCCCTTAACTTCTCTCCCCTTGCTGGATCAAGAAGGAGGAGACGTCCCCGGGCTGTACGTGTGTTGAACGCGGAGGCGCCGTTGTTCAGCGCTTAGATCGGAATCATTCGCGATCCGAATCGCTGCGAGTACGACTCCTTCATCCACGTTCTTGTAACGCTTCTGCATCGTGATCTTCAAGGGTATGAAGATGCACTCCCCTCTCTCTCGTTGCTAGTCTCTCCATAGATTGATCTTGTTGATGCATAGAATTTTTTTAATTTCTGCAACGATCCCCAACAAGACCTCCTCCTCCACCTGATGCTGATGAATCATCACTGCTCATACCCATAGGAGTTGTCTTAATTTATTGTATGACCTGCTTGTCAATGAAAACGCCGTGTAATTACTTTAGTTTATTGCTAACCGTTAGCCATAGTAGTAGAAATAACAGTTGGCGAGACAACTTCATGGAGACACGACGATGGAGATCATGGTGTCATGCCGGTGACGATGACGATCATGGCGCCCCGAAGATGGAGATCAAAAGGAGCAAAATGATATTGGCCATATCATGTCACTATTTGATTGCATGTGATGTTTATCATGTTTTTGCATCTTATTTGCTTAGAATGACGGTAGCATAAATAAGATGATCCCTCACTAAAATTTCAAGAAAGTGTTCCCCCTAACTGTGCACCATTGCGAAGGTTCGTTGTTTCGAAGCACCACGTGATGATCGGGTGTGATAGATTCTAATGTTCGCATACAATGGGTGTAAGCCAGATTTACACATGCAAAACACTTAGGTTGACTTGACGAGCCTAGCATGTACAGACATGGCCTCGGAACACGAGAGACCGAATGGTCGAACATGAGTCGTATAGTAGATACGATCAACACACTACTAGGAAAAGGGCTATAGATAGGAGTGATACTAATGGCGCACCAGGGAAGCAGTGCGCCACTAGTATATACTAATGGCGCACCTGTTGGTGATACGCCATTAGTGTGGAAGACACTAATGGCGCACCGGAAACAGGGTGCGCCACTAGTATGAATTATTATTTTTTCCATTTTCCCATACATACTAATGGCGCATCTGGTCCATAATGCACCATTACTAGTTATAACTACTAATGGCGCACCAAGCAGACAGTGCGCCATTACTGCAAATTTTGTTTCATTCTTTTTTTTGCAAAACCACTAATGGCGCATCTTCTCACAGTGCACCATTACTAGTTTAAACTACTAATGGCGCACCACCTGCTGGTGCGCCATTAGTAACCAGGGTTACTAATGGCGCATTTGCTTGTGGTGCGCCATTAGTAACCTGGGACCCCAACAAGATATTTTGGACAGCCCACACCTACCCACGTACTTTCCCCACTTCATTCCATCCACCTCCTTCTCCAAGCTTTCGGCCATCTCCTCCTCCTCACCTCATTTCCACCATAGATTCAACAAAATTAAGTGGTGAAATTACCTTTTTTTGATAGGTAAGTAAGGGAAAGCTATCTTCATGATGTAGATCTACTTTTTTTCTCCCTAGCTCGCTCCAACAACGTGCACATGCACTTTTTGTGGCCTAGCTAGATCTATGTATGTTTGTGGTGTTGCATGTGTTTGTGGTGTTGCATATATGTTTGTGTTTGAAGGTACCGGTATTTGAAATGCGATAGTTGCCAATATTTTGCCGGAATGTTTTGATTCATTTCCGTTTCGGCGAGAATTTTGGCACTATGCATTCTTTTTGGTCCTATTTTTAGGGAAGGTCATGCCAAATTTTTTCTTGGTTCTAACATATCGTTTTGCTCTACCCCGCAGGCGACCATGGTCCGCACGATGACTGAAGGCATCGTGAATAGGTTTTTGAGCTCCGCGAAGGCCGAGATGCTTCAAAAGAACGAGACGGAGATAAGATGTCCGTGTCGAAGATGCAAGCTGAAGAGCCTTATTGCGGACCCGGATTTCGGGCAGGTGCGGGACCACCTCCTCTTGCGTGGTTTCATGGATGGCTATTGGTGGCAAGGTGACGAAGATGACTATGAAGTCGTCCATGGCCGGGGCCGGGCAAGAAATGAGGAAGGGCAACAAGACAAGTACCACCGCGGCGAGGGCGGGCAAGAAGACGAAGAATCTCCAGGACATGATCACGAAGGTGATGCTGTACACAGTCATCATGTAGAAGATGTCGTACATGATGATGAGGAAGATCAAGACGAAGGGCAGGATCATGAAGATGAAGATGCCGGAGCAGACGACGAAGGAGGCTGGGTGCAGGACCCTCATATTCAAGAGCTGCTTCTCAAGCAGACGGATAACGCAAGAGCTGCCGCCCGAGAGAAAGCCAAGCTGGATCAACTGGAGATAGACGCGGTTACTCCATTGTATGAAGGATGCAGGCCCGAGGATACCCGCCTGAAAGTAACGCTCATGGCTCTGGAGATGAAGGTAAAACACAAAATGACCGACGCATGTTTCGACGAGAACATGTCATTCTGGCACGAACGTCTTCCCAAGGGGAACAAGTGCCCGACCAGTTTCGAGGAGGCGAAGAAAATCATGTGTCCTCTGGATTTACCGCACGTGAAATACCATGTGTGCATGAACAATTGTATCATTTATCGGGACGAGCACGCGGAGTCTACCATATGTCCGGTGTGCGGCGTCACTCGATACAAGAAGAGGAAGAAAGCTCCTCGAAAATCGGTGTGGTACTTTCTGATCACTCCTCGTCTGCAGCGGTATTTCGCGGACCCTAAGGTAGCAAAGCTCCGGCGTTGGCACGCGGATAGGGAGGAGAAGAAGCGGGAAGATGACGCAAATGATCCGAAGATAAATAAAAAAGACAAGATGCTGAGTCACCCTAAGGATGCGAGTCAGTGGCAAGCGTTGAACTTCGAATACCCAGAATTTGAGAAGGATCCAAGGTACATCGTGCTGGGCGCGAGCACCGATGGAGTCAATCCGTTTGGCAGCCAGAGAAGCACACATAGCACCTGGCCTGTGTTTGTGTGGATGTACAACCTTCCCCCCTGGTTGTGCATGAAGAGGAAGTACATTCACATGAGTATGCTAATTGAAGGGCCGAAATAACCAGGGAACGACATCAATCTATATCTGGGGCTGCTGAAGGAGGAGCTAGACACACTGTGGAAAACGCCAGCCAATACGTGGACGCCACAGAGAAAGAATATTTCCCTATGAGAGCCGCACTGCTCACGACGGTGCACGACTATCTCGGTTACGGATATCTCGCGGGGCAGGTAGTCCACGGATTTTCTAGATGCGTAAGGTGCATGGATGACACAATGTATCGCCAGCTAGATAGAGATCCCGGGTCTTCGAAAACCGTGTTCATGGGACATCGAAGGTGCCTTCGCGATGATGACCCGTGGAGGAAACGCAAGGATCTGTTCGATGGTGAAACCGAACCCCGAAAACGCCCGTGTACGAGGAGCGGCGAGGAAATAGACAAGCTGTTGAAAAATTGGAAAGACTGCCCACTGCCGAGAAAGAAGCGAAAGGCGCCAGAGCCGCTGCTGAAGGTATGGAAAACGAGGTCTGTTTTCTGGGACTTGCCGT
This sequence comes from Aegilops umbellulata, assembly GCA_032464435.1. Classification (NCBI taxonomy): domain Eukaryota; kingdom Viridiplantae; phylum Streptophyta; class Magnoliopsida; order Poales; family Poaceae; genus Aegilops; species Aegilops umbellulata. Next base: position 231,458,048 of record CP136060.1, read on the forward strand.
ACTGGAAGATCCACCGTGTGCCTCACAGCCTTGATGTCATGCATATCACGAAGAACGTGTGCGAGAGTCTGCTTGGTACCCTGCTCAACATGCCAGAGAGGACCAAAGATGGGCCGAAAGCAAGGGCGGACTTGAAATCAATGGGCATCAGGCAGGAGCTTCACGCTAATGATGATGATGATGATGAGGCGAAGCAGGACACGGAAAGTCGTCGCAAAGGCAAAAAGGCCAAGAAGACCGGAAATGACTACCCTCCCGCGTGCTTCACTCCAAGTCAGGAGGAGATCGAGCAGTTTTTCACCTGCCTCCTAGGAGTAAAACTTCCTTACGGTTACGCGGGGAAGATAAGCAGATACCTAGACCCAGCGAAGCAGAAGTTCAGCGGGATGAAGTCTCACGACTGTCATGTGCTGATGACGCAGATACTTTTGGTTGCAATCCGTGGGATCATGGACGCGCACGTCCGTGAAATGCTATTTGGCCTATGCAACTTTTTCGACGTCATCTCTCAGAAGTCGACTGGCGTGAGGCAACTCAGAAGGCTACAGGAGGAGATCGTGGTGATACTATGCAAGCTTGATATGTACTTCCCGCCCGCATTCTTCGATGTTATGGTGCATCTGCTGGTCCATATAGTGGAGGATATCATCCAACTCGGGCTGACGTTCCTGCACAGCATGATGCCGTTCGAAAGGATGAATGGTGTCATCAAAGGATACGTTCGCAACATGTCACGTCCAGAGGGAAGTATAGCCAGGGGCTTTCTGACCGAAGAGTGCATATCCTACTGCACGAATTATCTAGGCATCGAGAACCCCGTTGGTCTGCCCGTCAACAGGAACCTCGGCAGGCTCGCTGGATGGGGTCACCGTGAGGGTCGCCGCGAAATGCATGTCGACTTCGAGGGTCGACTCGCCGACTTTGAAAGAGCATACCTAGTCGCGCTACAACACATAGACGTGGTCGATCCTTGGGTGGTAGAGCACAAAACCTTTATTAAGAAGACGTACAATGACCGAGGCCAACAGAGGACGGACGGAGATATACTCAAAGAGCACAACTCATGTTTCACGCGTTGGTTCAAGCAGAAGCTTCTGTCGTACCCTTTACATGAGGATTCTTCCGCGGAAGAACAACTCATATTCGCCTTGTCACAAGGCGCCGAGCACAACCTGATGACCTATGAGGCGTACGATATCAACGGCTACACATTCTACACCGAGGACAAGGACATGAAGAGCGATGGTTATCAGAACTCCGGGGTAACGATGGAATCCTACACCGGTAACGACAAGGACAGATACTACGGAAGGATCGAGGAGATCTGGGAGCTGAGCTATGCTGGAGAGAAGGTCCCGATGTTTCGTGTCAGATGGGCCAAGAGCGTCCTAAAAGAAGACCGGTATTTCACCACCATGGTTATACCCGAAGCCAAATCCAAGATCGCGGGCGCAAACATCACCGCGAAAAATGAGCCATGGGTACTGGCTTCCCAAGTGGACCAATGCTTCTTCATTACCGACCCGTCAAAGCCCAGTCGTGTTGTCGTGAGGAGAGGCAAAAGGAAGATCATCGGAATGGATGGAGTAGCCAATGAGCAAGACTTCGACAAGTGCGGCGACCCGAAGATCGAACATGACGATGACGATGAAGTAGCAGCACACACCACAAGAAGAAGCAGGACCACCCTACCTAAAGGACGTCCGTTCCACAGAAGAACTCCATTTGTGAAAAAGAAGGGCAAGAAGATTGTGAACAGATAGCTAGCTAAGATCGATTGTATTTAAATCATAGTCTTAATTTATCGATTGTATTTCATGGGCACTTTTTTATATCATGAATATTTTTAAATTTCATGGGCACTTTTTGAATTCATGAGGACACTCGATCTCGATCCCCTCCATCTCGATCTCGATTACCCCTCCATCTCGATATCGATCCCCCTCCATCTCGATCCCACCCGCACCCTCCCCCGCTAGCTCCACCACCGCCGACGACCCACCGCAACCCTCCCCCGCTCCACCGCCGCCGACGAGCACCCGGCCCCCCGCACCCTCCCCCGCTCCACCGCCGCCAACGGGCACCCCCCACACCCTCCCCTGCTCCACCGCCGCCGCTGATGATATTTTCAAGTAACAAATTTGAACATATTTTTTAAAAAATTATTACTGTTTTTATAAAATATATTACTGTTATGATTTAAACAAGTTTGAACATATTTAAACACAAATAAATATAAAAAACAGCATTTAAAATGCATAAAAAAATATTGGGGAGCCTGGGAATCGAACCCAGGACCTCCTGGTGTGTGTGTTGCGTGCTGATCAGTCAGGCTAGTGGGTGGGTTCTGTTGTAGATAGGGTTAGGTTGTAGATATGGTTAGTGGGCTAGATTAAAACAAAATTCTAATGGCGCACCGAGGGGTGGTGCGCCATTAGAATAGTCATACTTATGGCGCACGACTGGACGGTGCGCCATTAGAACCCTCCCCCTAGCTATCCTGCCTCTCTCTCGCCAGGTCCCCTTCGACCCTCTCTCCCTCGCCACCAGATCCACCCGCGCGCCGCCCCGACCCACGACGCCGTCGCCCCGACCCTCACCGGACTCCACCCCCACCGCACCCGCGCCCCCGCGCCCCCAACCCAGCCGCCCCGACCCTCGCCGGACTCCTCCTCACCGTCTGCGCCTTCTTCCACATCCTCGAGGCCTCCACCGCCGCCGGCCGCCAAGGCACCAACCACCTCCTCGGACGGGGCGCTCTTCCTCGCGCTCTCCTCACCAACCACGATGCCGGCCACCTGCTCCTCACCAACCACGACGTCGGCCACCTGCTCCGTCGTCTCCGGCAGAGGTTACTCCACCTAGCTGCAAAACTCATGCGCTTGGCGGCTAGGGTTTGCCTCTAGCCTCTCCCCTCCCCCATCAATGAGAGGAGCACCCGGTGCCCCCGCCCTCGAGTTCGTCCACGGCGCCGTCCTCCAGCCGCAGCCGCCGCAGGTACAGAGCCCCCGATTCCATCTTCCCCCTCGCCCCCATTTTTTTCCTTGATCCAACCCATCTTTTAGATGCAACTCTGTGATCTCCATCTTTCAGATGTTATAGTGTACAGGAGCAACTTTGCACCAATGCATGATTCTAGTTAAAGTGCCGAACATTGTTAAACAAATGATTTTTTTTGCAATTTGACATGATTACTTTGATCTTCTAGATGCTTCAGTCTCATTGTAGATTGAATTTGTTCATGCCATACATCTGTGTTGTGCTTCATAGGCAGCAACAATCGTTCTTATCGATATATGGCCCGTTGATAAAACTGCATTCATATAGATTAGCCCGTTGGGTAGAGAGAGAAGAGTGGGTTTCAGTTTGCTCTGGGCAGTGATGTGCACCTGAGTAGCCCTGTTGACATAGCTCATAGAAGTAGGTATTTCAAAATATATGGACTAATGCATAAATTTGTACTCCAGCAAGCTTACTCCAGTACTCAGTTTAAAATTCAGTTTACTGTTAAATGACAGTAATTCAGTTTACTGTTAAATTTCAGTTTCACAGGCTAGTTTCCAACAAACAAAGCCTATGCTTATGAAGAATAAATCAGCTGAAATGAGATACTGATCCTTTTTAACTTTGTTTGTTCAGATTGTTGGAAATTTTAAGCTCTCAATCACTGAAGGCCACTGTAGTTCTTTGAATTCAACCATTTAGGTGAGCGACAACTAGGAGGATTTTGGAGTAGTACTCTGAAACTGTTGTTGTTAGAACATGCTGTTACTTGCTGTCAGTTAACTGAATTGGTACAAAACTCTTCTAAGGAGTTAACCGAAGACCAGCAAGCAAATCAAAATCTGCAACACATTTTCTTCAGCCCCTAACTGACAACACCATTTCTTCAGTCTAGTGATGCAGCAATTTCTTCAGTCTAGTGTAAATGTAACTGACTACTGGTCAAATACTCTAGTGTATTTAGTGTTAATCTAGTCTGAAACTAGTAGAGCTCTTGGTGATTTGCAAATTCAGTTTAAATAAAAATTTGGTACATGACTACTGATCATGTATGAAAGATGTTGCTACTGGATGAGCACAAGAACTACTCAATAGATAATTGATTTTGTAGAACAAGTCTTGTTGCCAGTCTTGAACCAATAGATAATCTTAATTGAAATTTGACCATGTCTTGTTGCCAGCCCTAATGAAAAAAGCAACTGAATTTCCAACAACCTGCTAGGTAGAACAATCCATTTCCAACAACCTGCTAGGTAGAACAATCCATTACTACATGATTGCAACTGAATTGTCAACTCTATGTACTATGTATGCTATGGCATGTGGTGTGGTCCGAGTGATCAGGTTTCAAGTGATTTTGAATTTTTACGATTTTTATGCACATATATGTGTGTATGATGATCCTCCTTTCCTATAGTATTATAACTAGGATATATACCAAAAAAGATTGTTATATTCCTCCCTGGTACAATAAATAATAAACTAAAATAGTTCCTGGTACAAAAAGAATAAACTATACATAGTTAATTTCTTCATCTTTGAATTGTTTCAGAAATTGGTATGACTAAAGATGCTATTGTATATAAATGGGCTGCTCTAGAACTGTTCTTCATCTTTACAGTGCTGTTGTATAGAAATATGCTGAATTTTCTGCTCTGATTGTTGCTCAAAGAAATTTAGCAAAAAAATGGGGTCCTGGGAGACGCCGCTGCTGCTTGAGGCCCTTGAGAGGCCCTTCGTGCCGTGATGATTTTGCAGGTACCCCGAGAGGCCCTTGAGTTTTCCGGAATGTCGACTAACTTCCGTTCCGGCAAATTCGGGTACTCCATATGTCCTATTTTCAGCAAAGGTCATGCTAAAATTTTCCGTGAATTTTAGCATGACTTTGCTAAAAATCAGACATATGAGGTACTTGCTACTAATGCATGGGCTGGGGTATCTTAGTACTTAATTAATTAGGATCAACTGCCCCTTTATTCTTGCTGTATTAAACCATAGGTGGCAATAGAGCAAAGTGATTAGTGCCAAGTGATTAGGCCCAACCTAGGGTGCCTCGGCATCGATAAACCCTAAATGACGAAAACTTAACTTGGCTGCCCCGGATGCCTCGGTGTCGATGAGAACCTGAATGATGTACGCTTAGGCTTTTAGGGTGCCTCGGCATCGACAAACCCTAAATGATGAAAGCTTAGGCTTTTAGGGTGCCTCGGTGTCGACAAACCCTAAATGATGAGACCATGATCTTGTTCCTTGACAATAACCAACTTTTTGACCAAACTTTTTTCCTATTTAGAGCAAAACATGGCCCACAACAATGAGGCCGGTGGTTCGGGCGGCAAGCAATTCTGGGAGCTGTCCCAAGAGCTGGAGGAACAACCTCACCGCTATGATGACGCCGCGGAAGACACCGATCCTGATTACACAACCCCTAGTGGCGTCGGGGATGAGACCACTGATGGTGCCGCCGAGGATGCCACCATTGATGATGGCGGCGCACACACAGATGGCAGCCAACCGAAGAAGCAAAGGAAGGACCGGCGCCCGAATGCGCGCTGCACCGTCAGGGAGGAATTCACTCAAGTGGACTCCGACGGGAATCCAACGGAGCCCAAACATATAGTCAAGGGGTACTCGATTCAGCTCGGGTGCATTCTCCGGAGCACCGTCTCGATCAACACCGAGAACCTTAGGCATAAGGACCGAGGGAATTTGCGCAACCTCCTCTTCACGAAGCTGCACGAATGATACAAGTTCCCCGCCGAATTTGAAAACACACACCTCTCAGGGAATAATGTGAACAGTGTCGCCCTCACGAAGATGAGCACGGCCCTATCTACTTGGAGAAGCGCGGTGAAGAGAATGATTGACAAAGGTGATAGTTATGACAAGATCAAGGCGAAATATCCTTTGATGAGCGAAGATGAGTACAAGGAGTTCAAGATCAAGTGCCAGAGCCCCACAACCTCCGAATCAAGTCAGTGGGGGAAAGAAATGCGGGAGTTGAACTTAGGGGAACACAAACTCGGTCCCGGCGGTTACAGAGTGGCGGAGCCTATATGGGACAAGGAGGACGCGGAGCGTGCCGAGCAAGGCCTACCGCCCCGCTTCGAGAAATACAGCGGTGACAAGCAGACCAGGAACTATGTCAGGGCCCGATACAAGGAGGACCCGATAACAAAGGAGCTTAGCATGGATCCGAAGACCAGGGCGCTTGATCTTCTTCTGGTAAGGAATACACCCCCGCGTAATTAGCTCCATATGGTTGCACTCTAATTAATCCCCAATATTTCTAAATGGTTCACGTTCCTTTCGCAGGACAATGAAAGCAGTAGCGCGGGGTCGTCTAAGAGCTCCCCTTTCGACACCCCTTTAAATAGGGCGTTGAACATAATGAAAAACAAGGATAAGCTCAATAAGCCGACGTCAGCTGGTCGTGTGGCCGGCAAAGGCTTGTCCACAAAATGGGGGTCATACTATACCGCTGGTGTGCGGAAGGAGAAAAAGACCAGCTCGGAAAGCCAGACGCGCGAGGTTGAAGAACTCAAGGCACAAGTGGCACGGATTCCGGAGCTTGTCCAAGAGCAAGTGCAACAACAACTTGAAACGACGCTCAACGCCATGGTGCCTACGTTGATTCATGGGCTGACGACGTGGATTGCGGGCGGCCAAAAGGGGCCTCCCCCGGTTCCCAACTTCACGGCCAGCAACTCGCACAGCGCGCAGGTGGCACCATTGGTGTCTCCGGCGGCGGCGCTATTGGTGTCTCCGGCGGAGGCGGTATTCGTGTCTCCGGCGCCGGCACGGGCATTGGAGCTTAATGCACCCGGGTGTACGCCGGCCGGCACCTCGCCAGCAAGCGCCCCCTCCGTCAGTTGCACGCCCGCCGTTGGCGGTGCCTCGACATTAGCCGAGATCGATGGCATCACGGTAACTAAGCCTCTCGGCCGATGACTTCATCTCCTTGCCTTTGACTGGGCATCCCTGACGCCCTATACATGTTTTCGCAGGGCACCGCCGATGTTCCTTGCACTCTTCTGCACTTCGTGGGCGCCGAGTTGGTCGATGTCGCCAAGGGCAGAACCGTTCAATCGGGCAACCCCATGTTCCACGGTAATCCGATGCCACCCACAATGTATAGGGTTGAAGTGGTCCGGGTGCTGCCAGGCTGCGACAAGCTGGTACCTCCGATTCGACCCGCTGGGGCCGATGAAGAAGATGAGATGACCCTCGGCACCTGCGTAAACTGGCCCCTGCTATGGCCGAAGAGCCAGATTCGTTTGGGGGCGGGGGACACCACCCCACAGACAAGACCGCCAGTCGTGCCGACGCCAAGCCATGGCAAGAACGCCGCAACGCTACCGGACCTGCCGGACATCCCTATGGCACAGGATCCGGACAGCCCTATGGCACAGGATTCGGACGGCGACGACAACGACGACGGTACATTTACCAAAGTTGATAAGTACTTTGCCGAACATGGGTACGCTGACGAGTTCTGCGGGCCTCTTTCTCAATAACCCAACCAAGACCACCGCGATCTTGCTGGTACGGCGAAGAAACCCAATTGCAACAAGCGTCGTCTGGCGTTCAGTTCTCAGGACACGCCTCCAGCTCCCGCCTTCACCGAGCCTCAGATAGCTGAGGCGCGAAATATTATCATCCCCAACACGCTGAAGAAGGCGGTCTGTGAGCAGAACTCGGTCCCATTACAGGAGATCAAGAAGAAGGGACGGAAATGAAAGACTAACAAGGGCGCCGGTGCGAGCCAGCCGGCACCGAGTTCGATCTATGCTCAGGACGGGCCACCTTCACCTAAGAATATCTCGAGGAGGGTGCATGTGGCGGGTAGGGCGATGCTACCGCCAAATATGCTGAATGCTGCAACCGGTGCTATGCGGAGTCTGCATGACAGTGTTCTTTCTTTGGAGAAGCGGCGTCTCAGAGAGAAGGATGTGGCATACCCGGTTTTCGTGGCCAAGGTGCCAGAGAGCAAGGGCTTTGTGGATGGCGACATCGGGGGTACGATCGTCCTGCGGTTTGATGACATCTTTGCTATGTTTAACCTTCATCCGCTGCACTACACCTTCGTTCGGCTGTTTTCGCTGAGCATGCAGATGCGGATCATTAGAGACAAGACCCCGGACATCATGATAGTCGACCCCTTCTACATGCGTGCCAAGCACTTGAGCAGCGCTGGGGACCGCCAAGTTGCGAGTTCACACCTCGAAGGCGTCATTCTGGCAAACGCAGATAAGGATAACTTCCTTGTGGCTTACTTTCCCGAGTAAGTCATCCCTTAACCGCCCCACATATGATTTCTTAGATTTCGATCGTTCTTTTTTTTTCTAACATTCCGTGTTCTGTGCAGTGACACACATTGCACACTCATCCTCTTAAGCCCAAAATATTCCATGACCACGTATTTCGACCCGAACCGTAACTCCAAGATAGACTACACAAATGTCAAGAAAGTTCTTGATGATGTTCTCCCCGGCTACGCCAAATCTGGAGGCACCTTCACCAGGCCAGTTCGTAAGTACGGCAAGCACATGTTCTCACACAATACGAAGTTCTGCTGCGTCAAGCAGCCGCCTGGCGGTCATAAGGATGCCTACTACGCCCTCCATCACATGCGGGCGATCGTAAGGGACCATCATCACCTTCTGCTACCAGATAATCTCAAAGATTGGGCTGCGAGCTGGTCGGCAGTCCAGGACGCGGACCTCAGACAAGAATTCTTTCGCATCCAGTCGGAGTTTGCGGACATCATCCATCAAGATGTCCTTCATACCGCGGGGCAGTTCTTCCTCAGATATCAACCGTCCAATAGTGAGATAGATGAAACGCTACAAATGCACGGTGACAACGACCGTGATTTCATGACCATCACGACAGACGGCGGCTTCACCCACACTCCTGTCCGATGAGTCGAGTCGAAAGTAGTGATGTGTAGTTCTGAAACATTGATTGGCTCATGTTGTAATTAAACTTTAATGAATTCGTATGTCTCTTTGGTTTGGACAGTTGTTCAACTTAGATGTAATCGATGCTATTTATTAGTAGGACTATGAATCGTGCTATTAATGTCTTGCTTTTCTCTTCCGATCCTTTTGTTGCATACTTACATATTGCTTATGTATTATCTATTGTTTGGCTTGTGCATAGAGATGCCGCCGTATGTCGTGTACAAGGGTAAGGTTCCCGGAGTCTACGATGACTGGGAGGAGTGTCGGAGACAGGTTCACCGTTTCAGCGGTAACAGTTACAAAGGGTACACCACTAGGGCGGAGGCCGAATCTAGATACGCCCGCTATCTAGCGAGAGAGAGGAGGGAGCGTTGGAGGAACCGGATGAAGACCAGTTTGATCGCGATGATGCTCGTCGTGATGAACACAGCTCTCTTCTATGTGATGGTAGTTTAGATGATTGATATCGACTTGTAATGTGAAGGCAAACTCGATACTCGCGGTCTTGAGACTTGTAGTGTTTTATCTTTGTCCGGTCTTTCGAATTCGGAGACTAATATGATGAATTGTATTCGGAGACTATTGTATTTGATGAATCTGATGTTGCTATGTGCTGCTGTCTATATTCTGTCCCATAATATTTTTTGTAACCTGTGCAAAAATCAGAAAAGCAAAAAAAATAAAATCTAATATTCACACTAATGGCGCACCACACAAGACACTAATGGCGCATTGTGATCATCACACTAATGGCGCATTGGCTGCCGGTGCGCCATTAGAGTGCCAAAGCACATGGGTACATATGGCCCCCTGGGAGGCACTCTAATGGCGCACCAGTGGTGCACCGTTAGAACACCAGATACTAATGGCGCACCAGTGGTGCGCCATTAGAATTTAATTCTAATGGCGTGATGCCAGTGGCGCACCAGCAGTGCACCATTAGAAGGAAAATCTGGTGCGCCACTAGCATGCCTTTTCCTAGTAGTGACATGGAGATGTTCACCGTAGATGACTAGTCCGTCTCACGTGATGATCGGACACAGCCTGGTCGATTCGGATCATGTATCACTTAAATGATTAGAGGGATGTCTATCTGAGTGGGAGTTCATTAAATAATTTGATTAGATGAACTTGATTATCATGAACTTAGTCTAAAATTGTATTTACAAATCTATCATGTAGATCCAATGGCCCACGCTAATGTTTCCCTCAACTTCAACGCGTTCCTAGAGAAAACCAAGCTGAAAGACGATGGTAGCAACTACACGGACTGTGTCCATAACCTGAGGATTATCCTCATAGCTGCCAAGAAAGCATATGTCCTTGAAGCACCGCTAGGTGACGCACCTGTTTTCCCAGCAACTCAAGACGTTATGAACGCCTGGCAGTCGCGTAGTGATGATTACTACCTGGTTCAGCACGACATGCTTTACAGCTTAGAACCGGGGCTCCAAAAGCGTTTTGAGCAACACGGAGCATATGAGATGTTCGAAGAGCTGAAAGTGGTTTACCAAGCTCATGCCCAAGTCGAGAGATATGAAGTCTCCGACAAGTTCTACAGTTGTAAGATGGAGGAGAATAGTTCTGTCAGCGAGCACATACTCAAAATGTCTGGGTTGCACAACCGCTTGTCTCAGCTGGGAGTTAATCTCCCGGATGACGCGGTCATTGACATAATCCTTCAGTCGCTTCCACCTAGCTACAAGAGCTTTGTGATGAACTTCAATATGCAGGGGATGGAGAAAACCATTCCTGAGGTATATTCAATGCTAAAGTCAGCGGAGGTGGAGATCAAAAAGGAACATCAAGTGTTGATGGTCAGTAAAACCACTAGTTTCAAGAAAGGCAAGGGTGAGAAGAACTTCAAGAAGGACGACAAGGGAGTTGCCGCGCCCGGTAATCCAGTTGTCGGGAAGGAGCTAAAGAATGGACCCAAGCCCGAGACTCGGTGCTTTTATTGCAAGGGAAACGGTCACTGGAAGCGGAACTGCCCCAAGTACTTAGCGGATAAGAGGCCGACAATACCAAAGGTATATATGATATACATGTTATTGATGTGTACCTTACCAGCACTCGTAGTAGCTCATGGGTATTTGATACCGGTGCGGTTGCTCATATTTGTAACTCAAAACAGGAGTTGCGGAATAAGCGGAGACTGGCGAAGGACGAGGTGACGATGCGCGTAACGAATGGTTCCAAGGTCGATGTGATCGCCGTCGGCACGCTACCTCTACACTACCTTCGGGATTAGTCTTAAACCTCAATAATTGTTATTTAGTACCAGCTTTGAGCATGAACATTGTATCTGGATCCCATTTAATGCGAGATGGCTACTCATTTAAATCGAATAATGATTGTTCTATTTATATGAGAGATATGTTTTATGGTCATGCCCCGCTGGTCAATGGTTTATTCTTATTGAATCTCGAACGTGATGTTACACATATTCATAGTGTGAATGCCAAAAGATGTAAGGTTGATAATGATAGTCCCACATTGTAACATCCCAAATTTTCAATTTGGAATGTTATACATTAGATCATCATTGCATATCATATTTTATTTGCTTTGGTTTCGATCCTAGAAAATCCTAAGCAGCTCAAGGACCCACGGAGAGAGTTGGGGATTTCGTTATTTTCATATTTGAGTTTTCTCAAATTTTGAGAAAAGGATCATTTGATTTTATTTATTTTATCATAAATTGTTTCTATTACCAAGATATGAGAGAGGGAATAAAATGACTTTCCCAAAATAAAGAAATATTTAGGATTTAATGATAAAATCAAATAAGATTTATTTTGGAGTTTTTTGATATTTTTATTTGAATTTAGGAAAAATATGCATTTTTGAAAATTGCATTTAGGCCCTAAATAAATGTTCACTTTGTCGGGCTTAGTTTTAGAAGTCCGGGAAAATTTATTTCGGGATTTTTGGAGTCCGTTAATATTTATTTTTATTTTTCTTCTGAGCGTAATTATTTGAAAAAACGAACCGACCTACGGGCCGTGTCCGACCGGGACTCTGGCCCGGTAGGATTTATAAGCCGGGGCAGCCCACCCGGGGCAAACCCTAGCCGCCCGAGCCGCCCCAGCCCCGCACCCGCGCCGCCGCACGCTCGCGTCGCCGCCGCCGCCGCCTGCGCCGCCGCCACCGCACGCAGCCGCCCCGCTGCGCGCCGCCGTCCCCCGCCGCCGCGCCGGACGCCGCCGCCGCCGAATCCCGTAGCCCGAGGTTCGCCTCGCCTCGTTTTTTGTGCCATCGGTTTTTTCAAAAAAACCGATCGGTTTTCGTCGGTTTATTTTTTTAGTTTCGTTTTTTTATTAGATCGGTTTTATTTTCGGTTTAGGTTAATTAGCGAGCGTTCGCTCGTTCATTCGTTTTAACGAACGTGTTCATCATTTAGATCTGGATAATGAACGTTCGTCCGTTAATCCGTTCGTCGTTATTCTTTTTCTCGGATTTTCCACGGTTATTTTCTGATCGCGATTTCTGATCCGATTTTCGTTTTAGTATAACTTTTCGCTCGTTTATCGGAATCCGGCATTGAAGCGCCGGAAGTTTCATCTCAAAACTCTCTATCCGTTTAACCAACTTAAACAAGTTTTTGCTTCTGTAAAATTTGACTTATGTCCAGATTAGTAGAACGAAGTTGTTTTCTTTCGCCGTTTGACTTTCGTTGCTTCGTTCGATTTGATTCATTTTGCAAACCCGAGTTCATAAGTTGAACTTTCTGGTTAGATCTCTTATTTGAGTTTTACCTGTGCATTAAATGAGTAATTATTGTATGCTTGTTTGTTTGTCTGCGATAGAATACCCGGAGTGCGCCGCATGTTACTTCGAATCTCTAGGTTTTGCGGATCATCAGCAAGGCAAGTAACACTTTGATCTTACCTCTTTTACTACCCAGTTTTATTGCATTAGATCAATCCTCAAACATTGCATGATTAGGATCTAATTAAATTGTGGGATGGGAAGTAGTTGAGGTAGTACCTATTACCTGTTTTATTATCAAACCTTTGGGAGTTACTTCTACGTTTGCTTATTATGCCATGCTATGCTAGTAGACGTGGATTGGGTGAGTGATATCCATGACAGATGTGAGTTTGTTAATTACTGGTTTATCTAAGGTGGCAACTTAAACACACATCTGGGTGGATTGAGGTACCTGGGTATTCCAGGATTGCCTGTTGTTTTTCTTTATGGACCGCCACCTAGGCTCAAAGGGATCATGAGATTATTCAACTAGAAACTTCCGTGTGCAGCCACAAGCCATTATGGGCTCTTGCATAGTTGACTAAGTCATGCGAACTCTTACAATGGTAGACTAGCAGATGTAGGGGATGTAGGTTGGTACGGTCTATCACATCATAAGGTGCTAGCGCTTCTGAAAGACTGTGTCTCGGTCATCCGTTTCTCAAACACCATGTAGTGCGAGAAATCCAACGGAGGCGATCGAGTCTTGTGGGGGAAAAGTGCGCAAACCTCTGCAGAGTGTACAAACTAATCATGGTTAGCCGTGTCCCCGGTTATGGACGTTTTGAGTATCTAGTACTTGGATATCATGTGAATCTCATCATGTTACTTTAAATTAATGTTGTTGGGTTTTAATGATGATTATTTTAATTGGGATTGAGGACGCTGTCAACCATTCTCAATGTTTAACAACCACCAGATAGTTAAATAAAATTTATTCCTTTGGAGTAGGGAAAAATTGGCTTTACGCAAAACTGTAACCATAGAGCTTTCCACCAGCCATATATGCATGTAGTATAACTTTGTTCTTTCAATACTCTCTATGTGTTACATTGCCAGCATATTCCATGTGCTGACCCGTTTCGGGCTGCAAAGTTTCATGTTGCAGACTTTTCAGACGACGAGTAAGGTGCCTTTTAGGTCGTGGTTCTATACTCAGTGATGCCGTTGGAGTTGATGGACTCGCTTATCTTCCAAGCCTTCCGCTGTTATCGTTATTAGATGGCCATAAGCCATATTATTGTAGTAAGTTCTCTTTGAGACATTCGATGTAATAAGTGTGTGATTGCTACTCTGTTATAAATCCTTCAAAGTACTTTGTGGTGTCAGCGTTACAGATCCAGGGATGACACCTGAGCACAGAGGTCAGACTGTTTGAGGTCTGGTCGCTACAGAGATGGTATCAGAGCACACGCTGACTGTAGGATACGACCACTAAGATAAAGCCCTAGATCACTACTCTCTTCTCATTTCTGACTCCTCATCTTTTCGACTCTTTTACGATGACGGAAGCAAGGATCAAGTTCACGCAGCCGGATGAAGATACACCTTTTGGACGGCACCTGAAGGAAGTCACTAAGTCACTGGGACCTACAAAGCCACTTTACCCAAAGAGGAGCGCTGGAAGATTCAAGCTCTAGTTCCAGTAAGGACGTTCACGCCAGTCATGGAGCCCATAGAGTGTGTTTTTAATGCACCAACCTAGAGTCTGGGAAAGAGCATGGCAGCTCACATAACCATGGGACGCATTGGAGAAGTCTACCAAGAAGACCTCAAGGATACTATCTATTAGATTTGCGGACGCCGAGATGAACAATGGGAGATAGTTAGCACCAAGAAGGATAGATCCATTGCAGCTTTCATCCAGGAGTTAAACCAGCACATTCGATGCCAGGAGAATCAGATGTGCGCAGACAGACATGATGGAGTTGAAGAAAGCAAAAGCCAAGATTATTGAACTAGAAGGAGAACTGAGGGCCACACGCAAGGACTACATGGATGAGATTGTAGCTCTAGTGAGACAAAACAACGATCTTAAGGAGAAGATTGAAGAACTCATGGGGAATTCAGCACCCGGAGGAGAAGATGAAGATTGCACCTGTCCAGATAATTACATCATCACCGACGACACCGATTCCGATCCTAGTGATGATGATTTCGAAGACAAAGCTGGAGCAGATATCTTGGAGTCTTCATCGGAGCAGTTTTTCTAGTAGACTACCATAACAGTAGTAGTGTTCCACCATGTACATATAGTCCACGCACTTTTGCGATAGTTCTAGACCGATTGTATGCCCTTGTTTGATTGAATGAAGTGATTTTGTGTGCATTTGCCTCATGTGCATTTGGGTAGTTTTTTCTCTTTAGACCTCATTCTATTCTTAATTCTCATCTTTTCTAAAACCTCAGATGCCTCCGAGACGTGACAATGGATTTGCTTTTCCACCGGAGCTCACTCAGTTGATCCAGCAGCAGAATGCTTTGATGCAGTTGTTAGTCCAGAACCAGAACAACAACCCTCCGCCGCCACCACCAGTTGATCACTTAACCCGTTTCCTGAGGCTGAATCCACCGGTGTTTTCTAGTAGCACCGAGCCAATAGTAGCAGATGATTGGCTCCGCAAGACAGGGAGGGAGTTGACCACTTCAGGATGTACAGATGGGGAAAAAGTAAAATTTCCCGCACATCAGCTAGAAGGACCCACAGCCGCATGGTGGGAGGATTTTACAGCCACTTATCCAGTAGACACTGTCACATGGGATCAGTTTCAGCAAGCTTTCCGTACTTCCCATGTTTCAGAAGGAGCTATGGCCATGAAGAAGTGCGAGTTTCTTCAAGGAGGACGGACAGTTGGCCAGTATGTGGATGACTTTAGTAAGCTAGCACGTTATGCCCCAAATGACGTTGCTACGGACGCAGCTAAGCAGGAGAAGTTTCTGGAAGCACTGAATGACGAGCTGAGTATGCAGTTGATGGTAGCAAGCTTCAACAACACTCAGGAGTTGGTAGATCGTGCTCTTATGATTGAGGGGAAGCAGCAGCAGATTGAAAACCGCAAGAGGAAGTATGGACAGGGGAAGTATAATTCAGGAGCTCAGCAAAAGCCCCGTCTTACCCTTAAACCGGGAGTTCATTTTCAGCACACCCATGGAGGAGGTAGCTCGCACAATCATAATGGATCCAAGAATGGTAATGGGAATGGAGGAAGCAACGGCTAGAACCGTACCACCCCATCAACCCCAGCTAACAGAGATCTGAGCCAAGTCACATGTTTCAAGTGTTCCAAGACCAGACATTATGCCAATGAATGTCGAGAAGGCCAGAATGGCAATGGAAGCTCTAGAAAGAAGCCGAACCCTTTCAACAGGGGACAGGTGAACCACGTTAGCATGGAGGAGGTTGAAGCTCAGCCTGATGCAGTACTCGGTAAGTTTTTGGTTAAGTCATTTACTGCACTCGTTCTTTTCGATACTGGTGCATCGCATTCATACATATCAAGGGGATTTGTGGATAAGTATAACCTGTCAACCCAAGCCCTTAGGTCACCCATGTTAGTAACCTCGCCTGGAGTAGAGTATATGGCTAGTCGATGGTGTGATCGGTTACCATTAAGGATTGGTAACTATGTGTTTCCCTCAGACCTAATAGTATTGGAATCTCAAGGATTGGATGTGATATTAGGCATGGATTGGTTGTCAAAGTGTGAAGGGAACATTGAATGCGCAAGTAAGACAATTTTGCTCACAACGCCAGAAGGAAGAAGGATCAAGTATTTATCACGGCATGTGCCGAAAAAGATTCAAGCAAATTCCTTGACAGGAGTTGTGCAGGAGGAAGTACCAGTGGTAAAGGATTTCCCTGATGTGTTTCCAAAAGAGTTGCCAAGCATGCCACCGGATAGAGATATTGAGTTTTTGATTGAGCTTTTGCCAGGCACAGGGCCAATATCGAAGAGACCATACAGGATGCCCGCAAAGGATTTGGTGGAGATTAAGAAGTAGATTAAGGAGTTGCTGGATAAAGGTTACATTCTCCCAAGCTCTTCGCCTTGGGGATCACCAGTACTTCTAGTGGAGAAGAAGGATGGATCGTTAAGAATGGTTGTTGATTACCGCGGATTGAACGAGGTAACAATCAAGAACAAGTACCCGCTACCCATGATCAATGATCTGTTTGATCGGTTGCAAGGATCTAAAGTGTTTTCCAAGATCGATTTGCGATCAGGGTACCATCAGTTGAAGATTCGAGAGCAGGACATACCTAAGACAACATTCACCACAAGATATGGACTGTATGAGTATACCATTATGTCATTTGGTCTGACTAACGCACCTGCCTATTTTATGAACATGATGAACAAAGTGTTTATGGAGTTTTTGGATAAGTTCGTCGTGGTGTTTATTGATGGTATTCTGGTTTACTCGAAGAATGAAGAGGAGCATAAGGAGCATTTGCGTTTGGTACTCGAGAAGCTTAGAGAACATCAGTTATATGACAAGTTCAGCAAATGTGAGTTTTGGATGAAGGAAGTAGGATTCCTCGGACACGTTATATCCGGAGAAGGAATAGCAGTTGACCCCACAAAGGTTATCACTGTGACCAATTGGGAAGCACCAACAACAGTTGGAGAGATCCGGAGTTTTCTTGGACTCGCAGGATACTACCGGAGATTTATTGAGAACTTCTCAAAGATTGCAAATCCTATGACGGAGTTGTTGAAGAAGGATACCAAGTTCATATGGGCTGAGGAGTGTGAGGCTAGTATCCAGGAGTTGAAGAAACGTTTGGTTACCTCACCAGTGTTGATTTTGCCAGATCAGACCAAGGATTATGAGGTGTATTGCGACGCTTCACGTCGAGGACTTGGAGCAGTGCTTATGCAGGAGGGAAGAGTTGTTTCGTATGCTTCACGACAACTGAAGCCTCATGAATTGAATTATGCCATGCATGATTTGGAGCTAGCAGCCATAGTTCATGCATTGAAAACTTGGAGACATTTCCTCATTGGAAACCATTGTGAGGTGTACCCAGATCACAAGAGTTTGAAGTACATTTTCATGCAGAAGGAGTTGAACCTCAGACAAAGGAGATGGTTGGAGCTCATCAAAGATTATGATATGAGATTGCATTACCATCCCGGAAAGGCTAATGTAGTAGCTGACGCATTGAGCCGTAAGAGCCATGTCAATACACTAATGACAGGAGAAATACCAAAGGAGTTAGCCGAGGATCTTCGTGAGCTATGTTTGGAAATAGTTCCGAGAGGCTATGTAGCAGCATTGGAGATTCAGTCAACTTTGATGGATAGAATCAGGGAAGCTCAGAAGGCTGACAAGGAGATTGCTTCTATAAAGGAGAAAATGAGCGAAGGAAAAGCTAAAGGATTTCGTGAGGATGAGCATGACACCCTATGGTTTGAAGACCGTGTTTATGTGCCCAATGATCCGGAGATCAGGAAATTGATTCTGCAAGAGGCACATGATTCATCCTATTCGATTCACCCAGGAAATACCAAGATGTATTTGGATTTGAAGGATACTTTCTGGTGGACCGGAATGAAGAAAGATATTGCGAAGTATGTAGCAGTTTGTGATGTATGTCAGAGAGTAAAGGCAGAGCATCAGAAGCCAGCAGGATTGTTACAACCATTGTTGATACCCGAATGGAAGTGGGATAAGCTAGGCATGGATTTTATCACGGGATTACCAAGGACTCGATCCGGCTATGACTCGATTTGGGTTGTAGTTGATTGACTGACGAAGGTAGCTCATTTCATCCCAGTAAAGACCACTTATACCAGTGCTAAGTTGGCAAAGATATATATGACCAGGATCGTATGTCTGCATGGAGTTTCGAGGAGTATCGTATCAGACAGAGGAACCCAGTTTACCTCAAAGTTCTGGAAGCAGTTGCATGAGACTTTGGGAACCAGGCTAGAGTTCAGTACAACTTTTCATATGCTGAGAGCTTGTGCGCTAGATTATGGATCTAGTTGGGACGACAATTTGCCATATGCGGAGTTCTCTTATAACAACAGTTATCAAACCAGTTTAAAAACAACCCCTTTTGAAGCCTTGTACAGAAGGAGGTGCAGGACACCGTTATTGTGGGACGAAGTTGGAGACCGCTAGTTGTTTGGACCTGATTTGATTAAGGAGTCTGAACAGAAGGTCAAGTTGATTCGCGATAGGCTCAAGGTAGCCCAGTCCAGGCAGAAGAGCTACACAGATTCTAAACGCAAGGAGACAGTTTACGAAGCCGGAGACAGAGTTTATCTTTGAGTGTCACCACTACGAGGAATTAAGCGTTTTGGTGTAAAGGGAAAGTTAGCGCCTCGATTTGTAGGACCATACAGAGTATTGGAGCGTATGGGAGAAGTGGCCTAAAAGTTGGAATTGCCCGAAGGATTGTCAGGAGTTCATGATGTGTTCCACGTTTCCTAGTTGAAGAAGTGCCACGCGGAGATGGTTGACATACCTTTGAGAGACACAGTGCCATTGGAAGCAATTCAGTTGGATAACAATTTGACCTATGAGGAGAAACCAGTCAAGATTCTCGAGTTTGCCAGCCGAGTCACTCGCAGCAAGATTATCAAGTTTTGTAAAAGTTCAGTGGAGCCATCACACGGAGGATGAAGCCACCTGGGAGCGAGAGGAAGATTTGCTCAAGGACCACCCTCACCTATTTTCTAGCCAACCCAAATCTCGAGGGCGAGATTCATCTTAAGGGGGGTAGGTTTGTAACATCCCAAATTTTCAAGTTGGATGTTATACATTAGATCATCATTGCATATCATATTTTATTTGCTTTGGTTTCGATACTAGAAAATCCTAAGCATCTCAAGGACCCACGAAGAGAGTTGGGGATTTCGTTATTTCCATATTTGAGTTTTCTCAAATTTTGAGAATAGGATCATTTGACTTTATTTATTTTATCATCAATTGTTTCTATTACCAAGATATGAGAGAGGGAATAAAATGACTTTCCCAAAATAAAGAAATATTGACGATTTAATAATAAAATCAAATAAGATTTATTTCGGAGTTTTTTGATATTTTTATTTGAATTTAGGAAAAATATGCGTTTCTAAAAATTGCATTTAGGCCCTAAATAAATGATCACTTTGTCGGGCTTGATTTAATAAGTCCGGGAAATTTTATTTCGGAATTTTTGGAGTCGGTTTAGTATTTATTTTTATTTTTCTTCTGACTGTAATTATTAAAAAAAACAAACCGACCTACGGGCCGTGTCCGACCGGGACTCCGGCCCGGTAGGCTTTATAAGCCGGGGCAGCCCACCCGGGGCAAACCCTAGCCGCCCGAGCCGCCCCAGCCCTGCACCCGCGCCGCCGCCCGCTCGCGTCGCCGCCGCCGCCGCCGCCGAATCCCGCAGCCCGAGGTTCGCCTCGCCTCGTTTTCCGTGCCGTCGGTTTTAATTTAAAAAACAGATCCGTTTTCGTCGGTTTATTTTTTAGTTTCGTTTTTTATCAGATCGGTTTTATTTTCGGTTTAGGTTAATTAGCGAGCGTTCGCTCATTCGTTCGTTTTAACGAACGTGTTCATTGTTTAGATCTGGATAACGAACGTTCGTTCGTTAATCCGTTCGTCGCTTTTCTTTTTCTCGGATTTTCCGCGGTTATTTTCTGATCGCGATTTCTGATCCGATTTTGGTTTTAGTATAACTTTTCGCTCGTTTATCGGAATCAGGCGATTCAAGCGCCTGGAGTTTCGTCTCGAAACCATCTATACGTTTAACTAAGTTAAACAAGTTTTTGCTTTTGTAAAATTTGACTTAGGTCCAGATCATCAGCAAGGCAAGTAACACTTTGATCTTACCTCTTTTACTACCCAGTTTTATTGCATTAGATCAATCCTCAAACATTGCATGATTAGGATCTAATTAAATTGTGGGATGGGAAGTAGTTGAGGTAGTACCTATTACCTGTTTTATTATCAAACCTTTGGGAGTTACTTCTACGTTTGCTTATTATGCCATGCTATGCTAGTAGACGTGGATTGGGTGAGTGATATCCATGACAGATGTGAGTTTGTTAATTAATGGTTTATCTTAGGTGGCAACTTAAACACACATCTGGGTGGATTGAGGTACCTGGGTATTCCAGGATTGCCTGTTGTTTTTCTTTATGGACCGCCACCTAGGCTCAAAGGGATCATGAGATTATTCAACTAGAAACTTTTGTGTGCAGCCACAAGCCATTATGGGCTCTTGCATAGTTGACTAAGTCGTGCGAACTCTTACAGTGGTAGACTAGCAGATGTAGGGGATGTAGGTTGGTACGGTCTATCACATCGTAAGGTGCTAGCGCTTCTGAAAGACTGTGTGTCGGTCATCCGTTTCTCAAACACCATGTAGTGCGAGAAATCCAACAGAGGCGATCGAGTCTTGTGGGGGAAAAGTGCGCAAACCTCTGCAGAGTGTACAAACTAATCATGGTTAGCCGTGTCCCCAGTTATGGACGTTTTGAGTATCTAGTACTTGGATATCATGTGAATCTCATCATGTTACTTTAAATTAATGTTGTTGGGTTTTAATGATGATTATTTTAATTGGGATTGTGGACGCTGTCAACCATTCTCAATGTTTAACAACCACCATGATAGTTAAATAAAATTTATTCCTTTGGAGTAGGGAAAATTTGGCTTTATGCAAAACTGTAACCATAGAGCTTTCCACCAGCCATATATGCATGTAGTATAGCTTTGTTCTTTCAATACTCTCTATGTGTTCCATTGCCGGCATATTCCATGTGCTGACCCATTTCGGGCTGCAACGTTTCATGTTGCAGACTTTTCAGACGACGAGTAAGGTGCCTTTTAGGTCGTGGTTCTATACTCAGTGATGTCGTAGGAGTTGATGGACTCGCTTATCTTCCAAGCCTTCCGCTGGTATCGTTATTAGATGGCCTTAAGCCATATTATTGTAATAAGTTCTGTTTGAGACATTCGATGTAATAAGTGTGTGATTGCTACTTTGTTATAAATCCTTCAAATACTGTGTGGTGTCAGCATTACTGATCTAGGGATGACACCTGAGCACAGAGGTCAGACTGTTTGAGGTCTGGTCGCTACACACATACTTGCGGCACTGCCGCCTTGGTCACATTGGTGTCAAACGCATGAAGAAACTCCATGCAGATGGACTTTTAGAGTCTCTTGATTATGAATCATTTGACACGTGCGAACCATGCCTCATGGGCAAAATGACCAAGACTCCGTTCTCTGGAACAATGGAGCAAGCAACCAACTTATTGGAAATCATACATACGGATGTGTGCGGTCCAATGAGCGTTGAGGCTCGCGGTGGTTATGATTATGTTCTCACCCTCACTGATGACTTAAGTAGATATGGGTATGTCTACTTAATGAAACACAAGTTTGAGACCTTTGAAAAGTTCAAGGAATTTCAGAGTGAGGTTGAGAATCAATGTGATAGGAAAATAAAGTTCTTACGATCAGATTGTGGAGGGGAATATTTGAGTCACGTATTTGGCACGCACTTCTAGGAATGTGGAATTGTTTCACAAATCATGCCGCCTGGAACACCTCAGCGTAATGGTGTGTCCGAACGTCGTAACCGTACTCTATTGGATATGGTGCGATCTATGATGTCTCTTACTGATCTACCGCTATCATCTTGGGGTTATGCTTTAGAGACTGCCGCATTCACTTTAAACAGGGCTCCAAATCCATTGAGACGACACCGTATGAATTGTGGTTTGGGAAGAAACCTAAGCCGACGTTTCTAAAAGTTTGGGGATGCGATGCTTATGTCAAGAAACTTCAACCTGAAAAGCTCAAACGCAAATAGGAAAAATGCGTCTTCATAGGATACCCTAAGGAAACTATAGGGTATACCTTCTACCTCAGATCCGAAGGCAAGGTCTTTGTTGCCAAGAATGGATCCTTTCTGGAGAAAGAGTTTCTCTCGAAAGAAGTAAGTGGGAGGAAAGTAGAACTTGATGAGATATTGTCTCTTGAACCGGAGAGTAGCGCAGCTCAGGAAAATGTTTCTGTGGTGCCTGCACCGACTAGAGAAGAAGTTAATGATGATGATCATGAAACTTCGGATCAAGTTGCCACTGAACTTCGTAGGTCCACAAGGACAAGTTCTGCACCAGAGTGGTACGGCAACCCTGTCCTGGAAATCATGTTGTTAGACAATGGTGAACCTTCGAACTATGAAGAAGCGATGGCGGGCCCGGATTCCGACAAATGGCTTGAGGCCATGAAATCCGAGATAGGATCCATGTATGAAAAGGAAGTATAGACTTTCACTGACTTGCCCGATGATCGGCGAGCCATAGATAATAAATGGATCTTTAAGAAGAAGACGGACGCGGATGGAAATTTGACCATCTATAAAGCTCGGCTTGTCGCTAAGGGTTATCGACAAGTTCAAGGGGTTGACTACGATCAGACCTTCTCACCTGTAGCCAAGCTGAAGTCCGTCCGAATCATGTTAGCAATTGTCGCATTCCATGATTATGAGATATGGCAAATGGACGTCAAAACGGCATTCCTTAATGGTTTCCTTAAGGAAGAATTGTATATGATGCAGCTGGAAGGTTTTGTCGATCCTAAGAATGCTGACAAGGTATGCAAGCTCCAACGCTCAATCTATGGGCTGGTGCAAGCATCTCGAAGTTGGAACATTCGCTTTGATGATATGATCAAAGCGTTTGGGTTTACACAGACTTATGGAGAAGCCTGCGTTTACAAGAAAGTGAGTGAGAGCTCTGTAGCATTTCTCATATTATATGTGGATGACATACTATTGATGGGAAATGATATAGAATTCTTGGAAAGCATAAAGGCCTACTTGAATAAGTGTTTTTCAATGAAGGACCTTGGAGAAGCTACTTACATATTAGGCATCAAGATCTATAGAGATAGATCGAGACGCCTCATTGGTCTTTCGCAAAGCACATACCTTGACAAGATATTGAAGAAGTTCAATATGGATCAGTCCAAGAAGGGGTTCTTGCCTGTATTACAAGGTGTGAGATTGAGCACGACTCAATGCCCTACCACGACAGAAGATAGAGAAAAGATGAGTGTCATCCCCTATGCCTCGGCCATAGGGTCTATTATGTATGCCATGCTGTGTACCAGACCTGATGTGAACCTTGCCATAAGTTTGGTAGGAAGGTACCAAAGTAATCCCGGCATGGAACACTGGACATCGGTCAAGAATATCATGAAGTACCTGAAAGGGACTAAGGATATGTTTCTCGTTTATGGAGGTGACGAAGAGCTCATCGTAAAGGGTTACGTCGATGCTAGCTTCGACATAGATCTGGATGACTCCAAGTCACAAACCGGATACATGTATATTTTGAATGGTGGGGCAATCAGCTGGTGCAGTTGCAAGCAAAGCGTAGTGGCGGGATCTACATGTGAAGTGGAGTACATAGCAGCCTCGGAGGCAGTGCAGGAAGCAGTCTGGATGAAGGAGTTCAACACCGACCTAGGAGTTATTCCCAATGCGTCGGGCCCAATGACTCTCTTCTGTGACAACACTGGAGCTATTGCCCTTGCCAAGGAGCCCAGGTTTCACAAGAAGACCAAGCATATCAAGCGCCGCTTCAACTCCATTCGTGAACATGTTCAAGATGGAGACATAGATATTTGTAAAGTGCATACGGATTTGAATGTCACAGATCCGTTGACTAAACCTCTTCCATGAGCGAAACATGATCAACACCAGAACTCTATGGGTGTTCGATTCATCACAATGTAACTAGATTATTGACTCCAGTGCAAGTGGGAGACTGTTGGAAATATGCCCTAGAGGCAATAATAAAGTGGTTATTATTATATTTCCTTGTTCATGATAATTGTCTTTTGTTCTTGCTATAATTGTGTCATCCGAAAATCGTAATACATGTGTGAATACATAGACCACAACATCTCCCTAGTGAGCCTCTAGTTGACTAGCTCGTTGATCAATAGATGGTTACGGTTTCCTGACCATGGTCAATGGATGTCGTTGATAACGGGATCACATCATTAGGAGAATGATGTGATGGACAAGACCCAATCCTGAGCATAGCACAAGATCGTGTAGTTCGTCTGCTAAAGCTTTTCTAATGTTAAGTATCATTTCCTTAGACCATGAGATTGTGCAACTCCCAGATACCGTAGGAATTCTTTGGGTGTGCCAAACGTCACAACATAACTGGGTGGCTATAAAGGTACACTACAGGTATCTCTGAAAGTGTCTGTTGGATTGGCACGAATCGAGACTGGGATTTGTCACTCCATATGACAGAGAGGTATCTCTGGGCCCACTCGGTAATGCATCATCATAATGAGCTCAATGTGACTAAGTAGTTAGTCGCGGGATCATGCATTAAGAAACGAGTAAAGTGACTTGCCGGTAACGAGATTGAACGAGGTATTGGGATACCGACGATCGAATCTCGGGCAAGTAACGTGCCGATTGACAAAGGGAATTGTATACAGGATTGATTGAATCCCCGGCATCGTGGTTCATCCGATGAGACCATCGTGGAACAAGTGGGAGCGAACATGGGTATCTAGATTCCGCTGTTGGTTATTGGCTAGAGAGCTGTCTCGAGCATGTATGCATGATTCCCAAACCCGTAGGGTCTACACACTTAAGGTTCGGTGACGCTAGAGTTGTTATGGGAATTAGTGTGCAATTACCGAATGTTTTCCGGAGTCCCGGATGAGATCCCAGACATCACGAGGAGTTCCGGAATGGTCCGGAGGTAAAGATTTGTATATGGGAAGTCCTATTTTGGCCACCGGAAAATGTTCGGGGTTTTTCGGTCTTGTACCGGGAAGGTTCTAGAAGGTTCCAGAGTGGGGCCCACCTGCATGGGGGGACCAACATGAACGTTGGTAGTGGGGGCAAGGCCCCACACCCCTGGTCAAGGCGCACCAAGATCCCCCCTTAGAAGGAATAAGATCATATCCCGAAGGGATAAGATCAAGATCCCTAAAAGGGGGGGATAACAATCGGTGGGGAAGGGAAATGACGGGATTTCTTTCCCCCACCTTTGCCAGCGCCCCAATGGACTTGGAGGGCAAGAAACCAGCCCCCTCCACCCCTATATATAGTGGGGAGGCACATGGGAGCCGCACCCCTTCCCCTGGCGCAGCCCTCTCTCTCCCCAACACCTCCTCCTTCTCCTTAGTAGTGCTTGGCGAAGCCCTCCCGGAGAACTGCAATCTCCGCCACCACGCCTTCGTGCTGCCGGAGCTCTCCCTCAACTTCTCATCTCCCCTTGCTGGATCAAGAAGGAGGAGACGTCCCCGAGCTGTACATGTGTTGAACGCGGAGGCGCCGTTGTTCGGTGCTAAGATCGGAATCAACCGCGATCTGAATCGCTGCGAGTACGACTCCTTCATCCGCGTTCTTGTAATGCTTCCTCATCGCTATGTTCAAGGGTATGAAGATGCACTCCCCTCTCCCTCGTTGCTAGTCTCTCCATAGATTGATCTTGGTGATGCGTAGAATTTTTTTTAATTTCCACAATGATCCCCAACAAGACCTCCTCCTCCACCTGATGTTGATGAATCATCACTGCTCATACCCGCCGACTTTCCTGAAGAACTTCTCAAACGTCAACAGAACGCTGCAAAGCAAGCCAAGCAGGCCGAAAAGAAAAGGTTTAAGGAAGCTGAAAACCTTTGCCTACTTAATGATGATCTTGAGAAGAAAAAGGCCCCACTAAATGAAAGCATGATCCCAGCTCTGCTTCGAAAAAGAAGGGTGCACCAAAGAAAAAGAAGGCACCACCTGTTGATGAGTAGGGCGTGAGTGATCCCTCTGATGCTGGTGATCCTCTTATCTCTAAGGAGGAAGCTGCCGCTCTTAGTGAGAAAGTTAACATTACCACTTCCACAGTGCTGCACGATATTCATCCACCTGTTGCTCTTCAGGCTCCGCCAAAGAAAATTGTTGTTAAAAGAAAAACTCCTCATACAATTGTCACTTTGCAACAACATGTCGACGCCACTCCTCATCCCAATGCAATTGATTTGAAGGATTTGGTTGTTGAGGCACCTATGAAGTCTGCCAAACCAAGCGAATGGATTCCCAAGTTTCGATGAAACTTATGCGCCACCTTTGGAGAAGCTCAAGGCTGCCCCAACCGATCAAAATGTTGCACAAGCCGATGATGATTCGAAGGGAAAATCTGCCAAGTTTGCCCCCACTCAGACCTAGCCTCTAGCTTCTATGGCTCTGACCGAGGCAAGCTGCTCCTGCTCATGAATTCAAAGAGGCTCCTCACTAATACAATCATATTTTCATTATGGAGCAACTTGACAAGTTTGTGGAAAATCCATTCGATGGAGATGTGGCATCTTCGCCCATTGATACGTCTCCAACGTATCTATAATTTTTTATTGTTCCATGTTGTTATAGTATCAATCCTGGATGTTTTATATGCATTTATATGTTATTTTATATCACTTTTTGGGACTAACCTATTAACTTAGTGCCCAGTGACCCCCAATGTGGCATCTAGTGTGACTATGACTCAACTTTCTGATGATCAGGCTGGAGATGCCCCACCAACTTTGTCTGCCCCTGAGATCCAACACATTGGAGTGAACCAGTGCGCCATCCCACCTGAAGAACTATCTGAAGACGTGCTCCTTGCTGGCTCGGAGGACGGCCCCTCCACTGCTTAATTATCACCTATCTTTCTTCTTTTAAGATTTCAATGGTACTTCTTTCAAACTGGAATGTTTTATGTTGGAACGTCCGGGGCCTAAATGCAGACCCTAAGCTATTGGCTCTCTCGAATGCTATTACTTCTAGTGGTTGCGCGGTTATCTTCTCGCAAGAAACTAAAAAGCATGATTTTAATAATATGTACATTAAGCCTTGCTGCCCCAAAAGGTTTGATAAATTTGCATTCATTCCCTCTCATGGTGCTTCTGGTGGCATCATAACCATTTGGAACAGCTCCATCTTTTCTGGTACAGTACTCACTGAAGAAGACTTTGCCTTGGTTATCAAATTCAAATCCGCTCATTCGGCTCAAGAATGGACCTTGGTTAATATATATGGTCCTTGCCAGGGGGACTCCAGGGTGGATTACACGAATTGGTTGCTAAACCTCAACATTCCGAGCACTGAAGATTGGTTATTAGTTGGTGATTTTAACTATGGGCAGCACTAGGGATCAGACTACTGCTAATTGCATCCTGTCAGGCCAGTTAGAGACGGTAGGATTAGAATCATGGTTACCGTCCAATCTGCTAGTAGCCCACGCATGGTTTGTTGGATAGGAAGTGTGTTCCAAGCTAATAACTGTGCACAGCGTGATTAGAGGATACTAATAATTGTCCACATATCACGTGATTTGTGAACTAATCCATTATATTAGGAAGCTAAACAAATCTTAGGAAACTAATTCTGTATTTGAATGGAAATAATCAATCTGGTGAAATATGTTTCCGCACCATGCACTTTGTTTCCTTTATGAGGCAAACTTAATTTGTACCCACTGTACCAAAATTTGCTTCCAATGCAAATTAAAGTTATTTTTACACCAATTTTTTTTGTTTCTATTCATTTGCAATGCACCAAAACTATGCTTCTGTCGGCTAATTTTTCTGCTTCCAGATCAACTAAAAATTAACATGCTTGATTGGTTCGTATAACATGTTTCCAATGACGTAAATATTTGCTTCCTTCTCATCACCAAATCACAGTGCTTCATCATAATGTTTTGTTTTGGAAGACCTAAATATTTCCTTCGTTTTGGTCGCCAAAATTTCGCTTCCACATCAGCATAAATTAACATACTTCATATCATATGTTACGTCTTCACAATAATATTTTCTTCACTCCGCTATCCACGTGCTTCCTTACATGGTTTATATTTTGAACAAGCCAGCAGCCTCTAAGGACTGAGTGTGTGTCGTTATCAAATTCAAAGCATGTGTTCACTGAAACATGAACACAAGTTCTATGAAGTAGGGAAAGAAAATGTACTCGAAGCAAGCACCCTTGGAAGCATGAAACAAGTTGTCAGAGCAGAAAGAAAACATGCAACTTAGTCACATTACTCACCCAGAAATTGTTTCATACCAACGGATGATTGCTTCA
Source organism: Aegilops umbellulata (assembly GCA_032464435.1). NCBI lineage: Eukaryota > Viridiplantae > Streptophyta > Magnoliopsida > Poales > Poaceae > Aegilops > Aegilops umbellulata. Next base: position 231,486,884 of record CP136060.1, read on the forward strand.
ATCTATTGAAAATTTATATTAGTATATTTTGTTTGCTATGCATAGACAATACAACGACCAACAAATTGTTTCAAGTGTAACATGGAATTGGTCCCAGTAGAAAAAAATTGTTTCCGTCAATCAGACGTTGCTTCTTGATATAGTAGAATCTACTTTCGAAGAAAATATAATTTGCATCCAAAGAAATCATTTTTTTCTTAAACCCAGATGCTACTACTATACTAGAGCATTTTATCTTCTCCGGGAAATTTGCCACCAGCCTCTAATCTTATCCACCGACGATCTCCTCGCTGGGCATGGCACAGCCACATGATCCTTTGTGACTTCCACACCACCGTAAATGTCACACATACAGCTTGAGGCTATGGGCACCATGTCATCAAGGGTGGCGCTGATCTGAACTCACAGATTGTTTGATCACCTACATTCCAAAAAGGTAATAAAATTTGGTTGAACTATGGAAGGAAAAGCACCATTTAAAAAATTGTATGGAAGCAAATTATCATGTGGTGCAAAACTGTTGCATATTAGAAGCACCTCATTACAATGTCAGACCTAGCACTGGCGGCAACAAGAGCAAGATTAAAGTGCAGACCTCGTCAAAGTCGATTGCACATATCTCGGCCTTATAGGACTGCGACATTGTGCAGGTAGGTTGGCGTGAGTTCCATCTTCTCCTTGTGTAACACTCCATAGGCGTAGGTGATGTGCGGCCCGCCGGAGCTGGATGGATCAGAGGCGAGGCCCCTCACAAACCCGGCGACCTCATCGGGGGATGATACGTCTCCGTCGTATCTACTTTTCCAAACACTTTTGCCCTTGTTTTGGACTCTAACTTGTATGATTTGAATGGAACTAACCCGGACTGACGCTGTTTTTAGCAGAATTACCTTAGTGTTGTTTTATGTGCAGAAAGCAAATATTCTCGGAAAGTCCTGAAACTCCACGGAACACCTTAGAAAAAATAATAAAAAATCCTCGCCAAAGATGAAGACCAGTGGGCCTACACCCTGTCCACGAGGGTGGGGGGCACACCCCCCCTACCTCGTGGGCCCCCTGGAAACCCTCCGACGCCAACTCCAACTCTATATACTGGCTTTCGGGGAGAAAAAAATCAGAGAGAAGAAATCATCGCGTTTTACGATACGGAGCCGCCGCCAAGCCCTAAAACCTCTCGGGAGGGCTGATCTGGAGTCCGTTCGGGGCTCCAGAGAGGGGGATTCGTCATTGTCGTCATCATCAATCATCCTCCATCACCAATTTCATGATGCTCACCGCCGTGCATGAGTAATTCCATCGTAGGCTTGCTGGACGGTGATGGGTTGGATGAGATTTATCAAGTAATCGAGTTAGTTTTGTTAGGGTTTGATCCCTAGTATCCACTATGTTCTGAGATTGATGTTGCTATGACTTTGCTATGCTTAATGCTTGTCACTAGGGCCCGAGTGCCATGATTTCAGATCTGAACCTATTATGTTTTCATGAATATATGCGAGTTCTTGATCCTATCTTGCAAGTCTATAGTCACCTACTATGTGTTATGATCCGGCAACCCCGAAGTGACAATAATCGGGACCACTCGCGGTGATGACCATAGTTTGAGGAGTTCATGTATTCACTATGTGCTAATGCTTTGTTCCGGTTCTCTATTAAAAGGAGGCCTTAATATCCCTTAGTTTCCAATAGGACCCCGCTGCCACGGGAGGGTAGGACAAAAGATGTCATGCAAGTTCTTTTACATAAGCACGTATGACTTTATACGAAATACATGCCTACATTACATTGATGAATTGGAGCTAGTTCTGTGTCACCCTATGTTATGACTGTTACATGATGAACCGGATCCGGCATAATTATCCATCACTAATCCGGTGCCTACGAGTTTTCCATATAATGGTTCTCGCTTATTTACTTTCCCGCTGCTACTGTTACAATCACTACAAAATACCAAAAACATTACTTTTACTGTCTTTACTTTTGTTGTCGTTACCACCACTATCATATTACTGTGCTACTAAACACTTTGCTGCAGATACTAAGTTCCCAGGTGTGGTTGAATTGAAAACTCAGCTGCTAATACTTGAGAATATTCTTTGGCTCCCCTTGTGTCGAATCAATAAATTTGGGTTGAATACTTTACCCTCGAAAGATGTTGCGTTCCCCTATACTTGTGGGTTATCAAGACTAATTTCTGGCGCCATTGCCGGGGAGCATAGCTTTATTCTTTGAGTCACTTGGGATTTATATCTGTTGGACACTATGAAGAACTTGAAAGATGCTAAGACAACAATTTATCCCTCAACTACGAGGGGAGGTAAGGAGCTTCCATCTAGCTCTGCACTTGATTCACCTTCTGTTATGAGTAAGCTAGCGACACCTAAAACTGCTTCTGCTATTCGTTCCGAAATGTCGCATGTTATTGATGATGCCACTTCTGCTATGCATGATACTTATGATTAAACTGCTTCTATGCCTGATACTACTGTGCCCCTTAGTGAATTTCTTGAAGAACAAATTGCTAGGCTAGAGAAAGAGAAATTGATGAATCTGAATACGATGATGATAGTGATGATGAAAATATGCCTGTTATTCCAGAAGGTTATCTTTTTGATAAAGATTATACTTTAGCTATTTTGAGCTTTAGAGGTTATTGATTAAATGGAGCAAAGAATCACTTAGAGATAAAATGAAACCCGACCCCGCTTTTGCTACTTCACCTAAATGTGTTCCTGATAAGGATTATGAATTCTCTATTGATCCTGATATAATTACTTTGGTTGAATCCGATCCTTTTTATGGCTATGAATCTGAAACTGTTGTGGCACATCTTACTAAGTTAAATGATATAGCGGCCCTGTTCACTAATGATGAGAGATCGCGTTACTTCTATATACTCAAAATATTTCCGTTCTCATTAAAGGGTGATGCTAAGATATGGTTTAATTCTCTTGATCCTGGTTGTGTGCTTAGTCCCCAGGATACGATTTATTACTTCTTTGCTAAATATTTCCCTGCTCATAAGAAACAAGCTGCTTTGAGGGAAATATACAGTTTTGTGCAAATTAAAGAAGACAGTCTCCCACAAGCTTGGGGAGGCTTCTCAAGTTACTTAATGCTTTGCCTGATCATCCTCTTAAGAAACCTGAAATACTTGATATCTTTTATAATGGACTAACCGATGCTTCCAGAGATTACCTGGATAGTTGTGTTGGTTCTCTTTTCAGGGAAAGAACACCGAATGAAGCTGAAATTCTATTTAATAATATGTTGACAAATGAAAATAATTAATTGGGCACCTCCTGAGCCACCTCCTGCTCCAACTACTGAACCTATTCCTAAACCAACTCCGAAGAAGAGAGGTGTTCTATTTCTCAGTCCCAAAAATATGCAGGAGGTAAAGAAATCTATGAAAGAAAAAGGTATTGAAGCTGAAGACGTTAAGAATTTACCTCCTATTGAAGAAATACATGGTCTTAATCTACCGCCTGTCGAGGAAGTATATGATCTTAATCCTTTATTTGTTGAAGAACCTCCCGATATCCTGACACAGGTAGTAAAGGTAAATTCTCTATATAGATTTGATGAAGGTGATATCCCTCACCATAAGTCTGCTAGGCAATGCTTTGATGAGTTTGATAACTTTATTGTCAAACAAGAAAATTTTAATGCTTATTTTGGTAGACAATTGAAATATGATTCCGATATGCTTAAATACTTGGGTGATTATATGGCTAATATTAAAGGTGCACTTAAACTTGTTAGCAAACATGCTTCTATGGTTACCACTCAAGTAGAACAAGTACTTAAAGCTCAAAAAGAAGAGCTTGATGAAATGAATAGTAAGAAAAATGAATATGTTGTTAGAGTGGCTACTAGAACTGGTAGACTGACTCAGGAACCTTTGTATCCTGAAGGCCACCCTAAGAGAATCGAGCAGGATTCTCAGAGAAATAATGTTGATGTTCCTAGTTCTTCTAAAAAGAAGAAAAAGAAAAATGATAGAACTGTGCAAACTTCTAGTGAACCTATTGCTGAACCACCTGATAATCCAAATGATATATCTATGTCTGATGCTGAAACACAATCTGGTAATGAACATGAACTTAATGAAAATATTAATGATGATGTTCATGATGATGCTCAACCTAGTAATGATAATGATGTAGAGATTGAACCTGCTATTGATCTTGATAACCCACAATCAAAGAATCAACGTTATGATAAAAGAGACTTTGTCGCTAGGAAACATGGTAAAGAAAGGGAACCCTGGGTTCAGAAACCCATGCCCTTTCCTCCTAACCATCCAATAAAAAGGATGATGAGGATTCTGAGCGCTTTGCTGAAATGATTAGACCTATCTTTTTACGTATGCGATTAACTGATGTGCTCAAAACAAATCATTATGCTAAATATATGAAGGATATCATTACTAATAAAAGAAAGATACCGGAATCTGAGATTTCCACCATGCTTGCTAACTATACTTTTAAGGGTGGTATACCAAAGAAACTTGGAGATCCCGGAGTACCTACTATACCTTGCTCCATTAAAAGAAATTATATTTAAACTGCTTTATGTGATCTTGGAGCCGGTGTTAGTGTTATGCCCCTCTCTTTATATCGTAGACTTGACTTGAATAAGTTGACACCTACTGAAATATATTTGCAAATGGCTGATAAATCAACTGCTATACCTGTCGGTATTTGTGAGGATGTGCTTGTTGTGGTTGCAAACATTACTATTTTAACGGACTTTGTTATTCTTGATATTCCCGAGGATGATAGTATGTCTATTACTCTTGGAAGACCTTTTCTTAATACTACAGGGGCTGTTATTGATTGCAACAAGGGCAATGCCACTTTTCATGTTAATGGTAATGAGCATACGGTACACTTTCCGAGGAAACAACCTCAAGTTCATAGCATCAACTCCATTGGAAAAATCCCATCAATTATAATTGGAGGTTTTGAATTTCCTCTTCCTACGGTCAAAAAGAAATATGATATACTTATTATAGGGGATGTGCATATCCCCGTTGAGGTAACTTAGTGCTATTCGAAATTTCTCCGGTTTCATGATTATCGGAATGAGTTTGTTAACAAGACTTGATCAACCTTGTTAGTGCATTCTTTTTCATGAGCATGAGATGGACGAAACTAGAAGCACAAACTTCTGTACCCTCTTTATATTTTCTGTAATTTAGTAGAAATAAAGTAAAAATAGTATTTTTTCCGTCTGTTTCCTGGCTCATCCGTGCAATATAAAAATATCCCGAAAATAAAAGTCCTCAGAATGCCATGCCGATTTAATATGATTTTTTCGAGAATATTTGAGGATTTACTATGCAAAAATTACCACGGGAGGAGCTGCCACCTGGCCACGAGGGTGGTGGGCGCTCCCCCTATAGGGCGCGCCCCCTGCCTTGTGGGGCCACGGTGGCCCAACTCCACTTATCCCAGCACCCATCTTCTTCCTCTGCCTCACACAAACCCAAAAAACCAACTCAAGCACGAGTTCCAGCCACTTTTGCTACGATTTTCGATCTCCTTGCTCAAAGCCCCTCTCGCAAAACTGCTTGGGGAGATTGTTCCTTGGTATGTGACTCCTCCATTGGTCCAATTAGTTTTTGTTCTAGTGCTTTATTCTTTGCAAATTTGTGCTGCATAGGTGACATTGTTCTTGAGCTTGCATGTCAAATTTATATGGTTCCAAGTAGTTCTAATGCTAGATATAGGCTCTAGGCACTTGTAGGAGTAGTCGCTATCAGTTTTATCAAAGTTGATTCACTTTTGTTTAAAGTTACTAAAAATTTCAGAATTTTTCAGAGAAAAACAATATGATTAGGAAGATGTTCCAAGGTGGTTCCTCTAAGAAGCAAGGACCCAGGATTGCTATGCGCGATGCTGACGAGGATCCACCAAGAGACGCTCCGGTACGGCCTTGCGAATGGCCATCGGAAAATTTTATGGACCGTGCGGGAATTAAAGAAGAATTCAAAGCATATTTGCGCAATGCCGGCCTTGAGGATTTTGAAGTTAACAAATGCCCCCAGTATCATGATCTCACAAGTTCATTTGTGAGGAGGTTTGAGTATTCATCTTCGCGTAATTCTCCTTCAGTCATGTTTGATCTTTATGATAAATCTTATACAATGGACTTAGAGGATTTCACTCTTGCTTGCAAACTTCCATCATGGGGTAGTATTAGGGATCCCCCTAAATCTGAATTTAGAAACTTTCTTGCCAGTATAACTGTGGGGGAATCTAGGGATATAACGCAAGCTACCATAGGGAGCATTCACTTTCCTGCTATACATTATTTTGCTCTCTTCATCGGTAGATGCATAAATGCTAAGGATGAAGCATGTCACATGTGTGTCCTTGACCTTAGCATTCTTAGGAGTGCTGTGTTAGGAGACCAATCTTATCATATGGGAGCCATTGTAGCTCGTAGGTTGCATCATAATAGACATAATGGAGATTTCTTTGGAGGAATTTATGCAACCCGCTTAGCTCATTTTCTTGAGATAGATATCCGTGAGGGTGATACGGAGTTTCCCACTGCATATTTAGATTATGACTCCATGGCCTCACATCATTTTGTTGAGCGACCCGAATCACCTCTTTTATACCGTTTAATTTTTAACAAACGACATGTTGTCCGTATTACTCTCCCTGCTCCTGCTCTTTTTGATTCACAGTCAAAAGGAAGATATACTATTACTAGAGAGGAGGCGGATGAGTTCGAGAGGAGAGCGGAGGCAGCCCGACTCCACGCTGGAGCTCAAGAGGCGATAACTGTTGTATCGCAGTATGACCCCAGCTACACCTACGGGTATCCGCCAGGCTATCCCTGGCAATAGACCAACTTAGGCCAAAAGCCTAAGCTTGGGGGAGTACGTATTTCTTACCGACATTACATTTATGCTCACACACACTCATTGCTAGATGTCGGTGCTCATCCTCTTTCACTGTAATATCCATGCTAGTTTATTTTCTTTTTCCTGCTTTCTTCTTGTGTGTTTGATAAACCTTAAGAAAAAAATTAGTTGTATTTTACTTTCCTGCTGTAGTAGGAGTAATTAAAAAGAAAACCCAAAAATATTTCCCGTTCTTCTTTTGCTTGTTGGGAGATTTCCCATGTTAATAGTTTTATTTATTTTCTTTTCTTTGGGGGTCAGTAGGATAAGACCATGATTAAATTGTTGTAGTGGCTCTTATATGCATTATTGTTGAATTAACCAAATATCCCATTTTGCCTTGTCTTCTCATGTTTCTTGAATGCTCGCAGATTCCAGCTTAGTCCAATGCACATGCACTCTTATTATTATTCACACCGTTCGGTCGTGCAAGTGAAAGGCAATTATGATGATATATGATGGACTGACTGAGATGAGAAAAGCTGGTATGAACTCGACCTCTTTTGTTTTTGTAAATATGATGAGCCCGTCGTTCTTGATTCAACTTATTGTGAATAAACATGTTTGCAATGACAATTAGAGATCATAGTGCTTGTGCCATGCTTGATTAGCTATGAGTTATAAGGGTTTACCTTGTGTGCCAACATGCTATTGAGATGATTGTTAAGTGGTATGATGGGGTGGTATCCTCCTTTGAATGATTTAAGTGACTTGACTTGGCACATGTTCACGCATGTAGTTGAAACAAAAACAACATAGCCTTCACGATATTTATGTTCATGGTGGATTATATCCTACTCATGCTTGCATCCAATGTTTATTAATTTTAATGCATGTACATGGCTATTGTCGCTCTCTAGCTGGTCGCTTCCCAGTCTTTTGCTAGCCTTCACCTGTACTAAGTGGGAATACTGCTTGTGCATCCAATCCCTTAAACCCCAAAGTTATTCCAGATGAGTCCACTATACCTTCCTATATGCGGTATTTACGTGCCGTTCCAAGTAAATTTGTATGTGCCAAACTCTAAACCTTCAAATAAATATTCTGTTTTGTATGCTCGAATAGCTCATGTATCAACCAAGGCTATCCTTATCTTCCGTGTTAGGCTGGTTATTCTCTAGAGGAGTGGACTCCGCTCCTCACTCACAAGAAAATGGCTCGTCACCGGGATGCCCAGTGCCATGCTTTATGCAAACTAAATCAAAATTAATTGCAAACAAAACTCCCCCTGGGACCTGATGTATGTTGGAGACACTCGTTGTTTTGAGGAAGTCATGGATTGATGCTTGTTGGTGGAGGGGGAGTATAAATTTTACCATTCTGTTTGGGAACCGCCTATAATTTGTTTAGCATGGAAGATATTGCCATCTCTTAGTTGTTACATTGACAATGAAAGTATACCATTCAAAATGCAATTTATCTCTATTTCAAAACCGAGCTCTGGCACCTCTACAAATCCCTGCTTCCCTCTGCGAAGGGCCTATCCATTTACTTTAATGTTGAGTCATCACCCTCTTACTAAAAAGCACTAGCTGGAGAGCACAACTGTCATTTGCATTCATCATTGTTAATTTATATTGGGTGTGACTATGATTGGATATCTTTTACCATGAATTACAATGTCTAGTTAGTCCTTGATCTTTGAAGGTGCTCTACATTTATGTTTTGCGGTCTCAGAAAGGGCTAGCGAGATACCATCTTGTTATATCATATTATGATTGTTTTGAGGAAGTGTTGTCATCCGAGATTTATTATTATGGCTTGCTAGTTGATTAAGCTATTGATATGAGTAATTATGAGACCTGAAAATTATTACAAATGTGGTTAGTTATGATATATGCTGAAAACTTCAATGCTGGCTTGACATAGTTACAACAACAAGAGCAAAAAGAGTTTCTAAAAGTTTTTCTTTCTTTCTTTCAGTTTGTCAACTGAATTGCTTGAGGACAAGCAAGGGTTTAAGCTTGGGGGAGTTGATACGTCTCTGTCGTATCTACTTTTCCAAACACTTTTGCCCTTGTTTTGTAGTCTAACTTGTATGATTTGAATGGAACTAACCCGGACTGACGTTGTTTTCAGCAGAATTACCTTGGTGTTGTTTTATGTGCAGAAAGCAAATATTCTCGGAAAGTCCTGAAACTCCACGGAACACCTTAGAAAAAATAATAAAAAATCCTCGCCGAATATGAAGACCAACGGGCCCACACCCTGTCCACGAGGGTGGGGGGCGCGCCCCCCCTACCTCGTGGGCCCCTTGGAAACCCTCCGACGCCAACTCCAACTCTATATACTGGCTTTCGGGGAGAAAAAAATCAGAGAGAAGAAATCATCGCGTTTTACGATACGGAGCCGCCGCCAAGCCCTAAAACCTCCCGGGAGGGCTGATCTGGAGTCCGTTCGGGGCTCCGGAGAGGGGGATTCGTCGCCGTCGTCATCACCAACCATCCTCCATCACCAATTTCATGATGCTCACCGCCGTGCGTGAGTAATTCCATCGTAGGCTTGCTTGACGGTGATGGGTTGGATGAGATTTATCATGTAATTGAGTTAGTTTTGTTAGGGTTTGATCCCTAGTATCCACTATGTTCTAAGATTGAAGTTGCTATGACTTTGCTATGCTTAATGCTTGTCACTAGGGCCCGAGTGCCATGATTTCAGATCTGAACCTATTATGTTTTCATGAATATATGTGAGTTCTTGATCCTATCTTGCAAGTCTATAGTCACCTACTATGTGTTATGATCCGGCAACCCCGAAGTGACAATAATTGGGACCACTCGCGGTGATGACCATAGTTTGAGGAGTTCATGTATTCACTATGTGCTAATGCTTTGTTCCGGTTCTCTATTAAAAGGAGGCCTTAATATCCCTTAGTTTCCAATAGGACCCCGCTGCCACGGGAGGGTAGGACAAAAGATGTCATGCAAGTTCTTTTCCATAAGCGCGTATGACTATATACGGAATACGTGCCTACATTACATTGATGAATTGGAGCTAGTTCTGTGTCACCCTATGTTATGACTGTTACATGATGAACCGCATCCGACATAATTATCCATCACTAATCCGGTGCCTACGATTTTTCCATATACTGGTTCTCGCTTATTTACTTTCCTGCTGCTACTATTACAGTCACTACAAAATACCAAAAACATTACTTTTACTGTCTTTACTTTTGCTGCCGTTACCACCACTATCATATTACTGTGCTACTAAACACTTTGCTGCAGATACTAAGTTTCCAGGTGTGGTTGAATTGACAACTCAGCTGCTAATACTTGAGAATATTCTTTGGCTCCCCTTGTGTCAAATCAATAAATTTGGGTTGAATACTTTACCCTCAAAAGCTGTTGCGATCCCCAATACTTGTGGGTTATCAGGGGACGAGGTGCTAAGCAGGGCCAAGAGCTCTTCCAAGGTTTTGCCGCGTGCTCTGGTGACCACCAGGGCGGGCTCGCCGTCGTGTAGATTGACAACGGCAAGAAGGCAACGTCGTCTTCACCCGCAGACAGCTTTTTTGCGAGGCGAAGCGCGAACACCGTCAGGCCGTCAGAGCCCACCGCAGGCAGTGGTGACCACATGGAGAGCTGGAGGAAGTTGTGTGCGTGGTGAGGGGTGAAGGGGATCTGTGCGGAGGTGGAGGAGACAGGCCGGGACTGGAATCAGGAGAGATTTACGCGTGGGGCTGCTGGTAATTAGTTCCTGCCAATGATTTTTTTTCATAAGGAACACAATTTGTGAGGCGTCAGATTTCGTTGAATCAACGACATTGGATTGGTCTGGGGCTGGACATCTATCAGACTATAGATAGAAAGTGTTTCCCTTTAACAATATCCGAAGCCCAATTAATCGTAGTAAACCAGGTGGCAACTTTAATGATATGATCACATTTAATCATTTCATCCGGACGGAAGGACTCAATGAACTCCCAATTAAAGCTAGATCGTATACATGGAGCAACATGCAAAGTTACCCCCTTTTATAACAATTAGACTGGTTTCTTACCTCCACTAATTGGACGATTTCATACCCAAATACAATGGTGAAACCTTTGGGTAAACCAGCTTTTGACCATATTCCATGCGTCGTCACCATTGAAACAACCATACCAAAGAGCAAATTGTTCAGATTTGAATACTTTTTGGTGCAACATCTAGGTTTTCTTGATCTAGTCACTTTGCAATGGAGCAAACCTGTTAGATCAGATAATTATGCTATAGTTCTCTACAAAAAACTTAAAACCCTCATATATGAATTAAAGCACTAGAGTAAGAAAATCTCCAAGCTCTCTGTAGCCATTGATAACTCTAATGCAACGCTGGCTGACCTGTATGCTCGAGAAAATAGGAGAAATCTCACTTGACCAGAAAAAGCAACTTTAGGTAGATACCCAAGAAACACATCCTAAGACTGCTACATTATCAAAAACTTACTGGAAGAAAAGATGCACAATCCGGTGGGTACAGTTGGGAGATGAAGTTCCAAAATTTCTCGAAGTAATGGCTTCGGAAAGATTCCGCAGGAACAATATAACCACTCTACAACTAGAAAATGGTACGCTAGTAGAAGATCATGCCGGCAAAGAAGCTCTAATATACCAAACCTTCAAAAATAGGCTATGAACTTCTGGTGCTTACCAAATGAAGTTCTATTTACCTAGAATCATCAAGAGGCACGCCGACATGCATCAACTCACAGCCCCATTCACTAGAAATGAAATTGATAATGTCATAAAGGAAATGCCTTGTGATAGGTTACCGGGCCCAGATGGCTTCACTGGGCTCTTTGTGAAGTCATGTTGTCACATTATTAACGAGGATTTCCACAAACTTTTTGATCAATTCCATGCAGGAAATCTCAACCTGGAAAGCATCAACGAAGTTTACATCACGCTCATTCCAAAAATACCATCGCCAGAGACTTTCAATGATTTTCGTCCGATAACGCTCTTAAATTCTTGCCTCAAGGTGATCACGAAGTTACTCGCCAACCGCTTACAAAAGGTCATTCTCAAGCTGGTACACTGCAGCCAATACAGTTTCATCAAAGGTAGAGAAATACAAGATTGTCTGGCTTGGGCATTCGAATATATACACCAATGGAAAACTTCAAAGAACAAAATAATTCTGCATAAATTTGATTTTACCAAAGCATTTGACACAATTGAACATTACACCATGATTGAAATTATGAGCAATATGGGCTTCAATGAAAAATGGCTACACTGGATGAAATCTATATTTTCCTCAGGCAAATCCTCGGTTGTACTTAATGGCATTCCAGGGAGACAATTCATTTGTAAAAGTGGTGTTCCGCAAGGTGACCCTCTGTCGCCCCTCATTTTTGTCCTGGCAACAAATCTCCTACAGGCTGCAATCAATGATGCATTCTGACAAGGATGATCTCTCTCCCATTCATGAGGCAAATGAAAAGGACTATCCAGTCATCATAATGCCAGCATGCCCAACTCAAGCTAACACAATGAAAGACATACTCAATGACTATGCCACCTCCATTGGACTTAAAATAAACTTTCACAAGTCAACACTGATACCCATAAACTATCCAGATGAGCTCAGCACTGATTTAGCAAATATTTTTGGATGCAAAATTGGTAACATGCCCTTCAACTACCTGGGTCTGCCACTAGGTACCACTAAACCAACCATTCAAGATTTATTGCCATTGGTTTGTATGATGGAACGCAGATTAACATATACTTTATCCATGATGTCTTATGGAGCTAAGCTCTCACTAAAGAATACAGTCATCACTTCCCTCACAATATTTGCACTATGCACAATTCGATTCCCGCCGAAGATACTGGAACTTCTGGACAAACTTCATCGGAGCTGCCTCTGGACAAAAGTGAGAAATGTAACTCCCTTGTTGCTTGGGATAGAATGTGTCGACCCAAACAAAACGATGGCCTTGGGAACATTAACCTTAAAATGCAAAGTGCTGCTCTTTTGCTCAAATACCTACAAAAATTCTACAATCGACATGACCTCCCATGGGTTGTATTGATCTGGACTACATACTACACAAACAAAATACCACATGCGTCAGATGCTTGCGGATCCTTCTTGTGGCGAGATATACTCAAACTAACCCCAACCTGTTGTGGCATATCCAAGGTTGAGGTACATCACGGGGCAAATGTTCTGATGTGGAGAGACTTATGGCTCAATGATACACTTGCTCAATCTCACCCGCGAGGCTTCTCTTTTGTTATAAATGAAGAGACCTCAGTCAAAGACTTTTTGAGCATTTATTCCCCGAAGGAAGCGTTCCACCTACCACTATCGACACAGGCCCATGACGGGGTCTGAGACATATAACATTTGGCGGCACAAATTTCAACGAACAATGAAACTGAGGATATCTGGTCCTACATCTGGGGTAACAATGAATACACGGCCAAAAGATTCTACAAATTCTATTTTAGAGATGTCACTGTGCACAAATCATATCATTGGCTATGGAAGTCCAATGTGACAATCAAGATTAAAGTATTTGGTTGGCTTCTTTTATCAGATCGCCTTAATACCCGCAATATGCTTAAGAGAAGACACTACAATGTAGGCAATGACTTGAACTGCCTCCTGTGTGGACAAACTGAGGAAGACAAAGACCACATGATACTCAATTGTCCATTCAGTAAACAATGTTGGCTACATCTTGGGATGCACCCCAGAGTCAACTACACAAGCCTTACTTGGCTGGAGCATGCTAAGAATAACTAGAACAAACCAATGTTCGTGGAAGTATTCTTGCAATCCTCATGGAGCATCTGGAAAGAAAGAAACAATAAACTCTTTAGGAACATTCAACCTAGTCATAACTCCTGGTTACTCAGATTCAAGGAAGATTTTGGGCTGCTCCAACATAGAGTCTAAGAGAACACGAAAGAGTTCATCTTCCTCCTTCTGGACTCCCAATGATTAGACTTGTAGTCATAGTCATCATAATCCCTTACCCCAAAGGGTGTAAGGGAATGCCAAATGTAATTGTAAGATGTACTCCCCCCATCCGGAAATATTTGTCAGAAGAATGGATATATCTAGATGTATTTTAGTTTTAGATTCATCGATTTATATCCATTTCCACGACAAGTATTTCTGAATGGAGTACATTGTAAAGTCTTGAGAAGTAATATATCACAGAGGGAGCCTCTCCCACTGTCACAGGTTTAAAAAAAACCTAGTGCCCAGTGACAGTTGTTGTTTTTGCTTGTTTTTGGCTTTTCAGAAAATCAATATTGTCGGTGTACTAGAGTAGGGGTACCCTAGTATCCCGAACTTGTGCACGGGCAGTCGTAGCGCCCCGCGGCAAGGCTTGCCGAATGATCGCCAATATCCTCTTTGGTTCCTTTGGAGCCATTCAAGAATAAAGTATTTAAGCCAAGGAGACAAGGCCCCGGCAAGAGGAGCTTGCCGGGAAGGCCACTCAAGGCACAAAGCCCCGGCAAGAGGGGCTTGTCGGGAAGGCCAACCAAGGCATCTCAAGGAACTTGCCGCGACGCGCCACGCGTCCCGGCAAGACCCGGCGAGCAACAAGCTCCCGGACGCGGCAAGACAACGGCCGCGGCAAGGCATTTGCCGCGGCTAGCAACCACTCTGTACTCGCGCTCCAGCTCACCCACCAACGTGTCGCTTTGAGACCCTTCCAGGCATACATGGCGGGAAGCTGTGCAGCCAGGGGTGCACTATGGCAAGCGGCGCTGACAAGATCGCCATCGTGGCGAGCAGTGGCGTCCCTGACGGTCCCTTTTCTGCACTGTTTGGGCGACATAGATAGGCATTTAATGCCCTTGTCCCCTGCCGTCAGGGTTAGGTATGATACACTGTGTAGGTAGCTGTACCTACCGCAACACCTTTCCATTTTTACCCTTTTCTACGTTGCCACCTGTTGGAGACCCCTTGAGCATATAAAAGGAGGCCCATGCACAACGTAGAAGGGGGAGGACAGAAGAGCGCTCGGTCTCGTTAGCCGCTTGTGTGTACTGTAGCACTCAGCGCTCCCGAGCAAGAGCTCAATACAAACCACAAAGCAGCAGTAGGAGTATTATCTCTCCGGAGAGCTCCGAAGCTAGGTAAACCGCTCGTGTGCCTCACCTCGATCTGGTCTTCGTGCGACCTCCGCCCCCCGCCAAACCGAAAAGGGGCTCCGTCCCCATAGGTGATCGCGGATCAGTCTCCCCGACATCTTTGGCGCGCCAGGTAGGGGGCGTCAAGGTTGTGAGAACCTGATCCGGCGTTCGCACGAGCTAGATCTTCATCCACTTCATCGACATGCCGCCGAAGAAGAAGGCTTCAGAGGCGGCTGCTCCGTCCGCGTCGAACCCACTGCCGGCGGAGTAAACGGCTGGTGGGGAAGACACCGGCGGAAGAACGGGCGTCGACGAGGGAGCTCACGGTGCCGCCAGGTCCAAGGACAAGGTTGCGCCGCCCATCGGCAGTGTAGCCGGCTCCCACGACGACCGAGCGTCCATAGATGCACCGCGCCCATCTCAGGAGGCGCAGGACCGGCAGCGTCGTCGTACTCGCGGTACCATACGCTCGCTGGACCCAGATCGAGTTGGCGGATCTCGGGATGCTCCAGGCCAGCGTGCACGCCAACGTGCTGGCGCGAGCGAGGCACGGTCGCCTGGGCGGGATATTGCTCCTTCTAACGCAGTTAGGAGTCCGAGCATATCCCGCTCCTCGCACCATTCGCCACCGCTACCCGCCACTCCAGCAGAAGCTTTGGCGCGAGCTCAACTGCTCCTAGACTTCCCTCCAACACCAGACAAGATCGACGACTGGAGGGCCACCATTCAGAGTCTCATCGACTTCGCCAACGGCGACACTCCACGGCAGCCGACTACGTCGCAGCCGCGACAAGTCAGCCAGGCGCGACCCGATGGTGACAAGACCGGTGGGGGTGCAACCACCGTGCACTCTCCACCCCGAAGGCCAAGATCGCCGACTCGCCGGGTCCACCGCGACAGCGACTACACTGCTTCATCAGATCCACGAGCTCGTCGCGATCAACGCCAAGTTCTTCATGAACGACAGCAAGAAGATGCTCGTACTCGCATTGAGCGCCGAAGAGAAGCGCGACGTCAGTCAGACCAGCGCGCTAGGCCCACTGTCGACATGCATACGCCAGGGGAACCAGGCGACCTACCGTACGCGGTAGGTTGCCCTGCGTTCACCCATGAGCTGCGGCAAGTCCAGTGGCCCAGCACGAAGAATTTCAAGACAGACGTACCCGAGAAGTACGACGGCAAGTTGCATCCGTCGGAGTTCCTCAGCATCTACACCATCACGATGCAAGCTGCTGGGGGGCGGGACGACAAGATCCTTGCCAACTACTTCCCACTGGTGCTCAAGCCCAACGTCAGGTCCTGGCTCATGCACTTGCCAGACAACTCCATATCTTCCTGTGCAGACCTATGCCATCAGTTTGTCGGCGCCTTTACAGGCGGCCACAAACCTCATGGCCAGGAGAGTGATCTTCATCTGCTTGCCTAGAAAGAAGGAGAGCCCCTGCGCA
This sequence comes from Aegilops umbellulata, assembly GCA_032464435.1. NCBI lineage: Eukaryota > Viridiplantae > Streptophyta > Magnoliopsida > Poales > Poaceae > Aegilops > Aegilops umbellulata. The sequence goes on from CP136060.1 coordinate 231,503,343, forward strand.
AGTACATCCAGAGATTCAGCCAAGTGCAACGCAACATCCCAGATGTCCACCCTGCCGCAGTCATCAGCGTGTTCCATCAGAATGTGCGTAACCGCAGGATGCGGGAGGAGATGGCGATGTGCAAGATCAGAGACGTCAGTGAGCTGTATGCCCTGGCCGACAGGTGTGCACGTGATGAGGAAGGGAGGAAACTCCCCGAAGAGAATGCAGGAACAGGAGGATCTGATAGCGATGATGCTGCCCCGGCAAAGAAAAACCGGCGGCAGAACAACAGGAAGAGGAAAGGCAAAGACGTGCTAGTTGTTGAGCAGTCCGGCAGCGACGGTGGCGCCAAGAAAGCCAAAGGTGGTAGCTCCGGCAAGGAGGTTGCCGCATGCGCCAACTGCCAGGCTGTGGCGGCCGCCGACAAGCAGGACGGCACCAACAAACAGTACTGCAAGATCCACCGCACCAAGGGCCATGACCTCCAGAGCTGCAAGAAGGTCGAGCAGCTTGTCGAGCTGCAAAAGGCCGAGTACGAGCGACGCGACAAGGAGAAAGCCCAAGGAGGTGCTGGAGGATCGCGCACCGGCCGGGGAGGACGCCACGGCAAGGCCAAGCAGCGGCAAGGAGACAGACCTCCCCGCGGCCGCGACAAGGATGAAGATGACAATGACGACGAAGACATGGATGATGACGAGACCAGTGAGCAGGAGTTCCAGAAAGCCACAGAGGTCTTGTGTGTTGACGGCGGTGCTTCTCTGCATACTTCACACCGCCAACTCAAGCAGTGGGTGCGGGAAGTCAATGCGGCAGAACCACCCGTTGAGTCACGCAAGCTTCTGAAATGGTCCCGCACGCCTATCATCTTTGATATTGAGGACCACCCTGATCGCACAACTGCGGTCGGGTGTTTGCCGATGTTGGTCTCGCCAACTATCCGCAACCTCAAGGTCACTAAGATGCTAGTTGACGGCGGGGCCGGCTTGAACCTGATCTCCTCCGCTGTGCTCCGGAAACTCCAAGTCCCTGACAGCGAGCTCGAAGAGACCGTCACATTCCAAGGAATCAAACCGGGAAGGAGCAAGCCGAAGGGGAAGATCACGCTGCCGGTGACATTTGGCAGCGAGTTGAACTTTAGGACTGAGAGGATCACTTTTGACGTTGCCGATTTTCCGTTGCCTTATAATGGGATTCTCGGCCGTCCAGCGCTCGCCAAATTCATGGCGGCCTCTCACTACGCGTACAACATGCTGAAGATGCCGGGCCCGATAAGTGTCATCTCTGTCCCTGGCGACAAGAAAGATGCTCTTATCCGTGCCGACAAGATCTACCAGGAAGCAGCAGCCGCAACGGATCGCGAGACACTTGCCGCTGAAGCTCCCGGGGGGAAGAAGAAGACCAAGTCCGGCAAGAGTTCTGATGCCCACTCCGGCAAGCGCACCTCTTCGGAGTGCTGCGCTACCGTCAAGGACGCACCATCGAACTCCACCGGCAAGTGTCCGCCAAGCGACCAAGAAGGTGTCCGCCAAGGAGGACGACACTGGTGGCACTTTCACCATCAGTGCCACTCTCGACCCTAAATAGGAAAGCGCACTCATTGCTTTCCTGCGGGCGAATGTCGATGTGTTTGCATGGCAACCGTCTGACATCCCCGGTGTTCCCAGGAAAGTAATTGAGCACCACCTTGCTGTCTGTCCTCATGCGCGGCCCGTCAAGCAGAAAGTCGGGAAGCAAGCAGTGGAGCGCCAAGAATTCATCGCAGAAGAGATCAAGAAGTTGGAAGCAGCAGGCCTCGTCAGAGGAGTGCTCCATCCTACGTGGTTGGCCAATCCTGTAGTCGTGCGCAAGGCAAACGGGAAATGGAGGCTTTGTATCGACTTTACCGATGTCTATGAAGCTTGTCCCAAAGACCCATTTCCCTTGCCGCGCATTGACCAGATTGTTGACTCCACGGCCGGATGTGATTTGCTTTCATTTCTTGACGCATACTCAGGATATCATCAGATCTTCATGGCAGAAGAGGATGAGGAGAAAACCGCATTCATCACTCCCTGTGGCACGTACTGTTTCATACGGATGCCTTTCGGTTTAAAGAATGCTGGTTCGACATTTGCAAGGGTCGTCCATACCACTTTTGAGCCACAAATACACAGAAATGTGGAAGCCTACATGGATGATATAGTGGTCAAGAGTAGGGACAAAGCAACTCTGATTCAAGATTTAGAAGAGACTTTTGCAAATCTGCGCAAGATCAGCCTCAAACTCAACCCCGAGAAGTGCGTGTTTGGAGTCCCTTCCGGCAAGCTTCTCTGGTTCTTCGTGTCTCAGCGGGGAATTGAAGCCAATCCCGACAAGATCAAGGCCATTGAGCAGATTGAAGCACCGAAGCGCGTCAAGGATGTACGGAGACTTGCCGGCTGCGTGGCGGCTCTCAACAGGTTTATCTCTAAGTCTGCTGAGCGCGCCCTGTCGTTTTTCAAAATTTTGAAAAAGGCAGGTCCAATGAAATGGACTTCGGAAGCGGAGGATGCGCTGCAGGACTTGAAGAGATACCTGTCCTCCACTCCAATACTTGTCGCACCTAAGCCACAAGAGAAGTTGATGTTGTATCTGGCGGCAACCAATCAAGTGGTTAGTGCTGCATTAGTAGCGGAGAGGGAGGCAGATGATGAGCTAGCAACCACGGCAAGCGCATCCAACGACAAGCAGGGGCTTCCCCGACAAGATCTGGTCCCGGCAAAGATGGATCTGCGCAGGCACCCGAGGAGATACAGAAGAAAATGGTGCAGCGCCCAGTCTACTTTGTCAGTTCCCTTCTGCAGGGGGCTAGGTCAAGGTACTCTGGTGTGCAGAAATTGCTTTTCGGCCTTCTCATGGCCTCGAGAAAGCTGCGCCATTACTTCCAAGCACATGAGATCACAGTTGTCACTCGCTTTCCGCTGAAGAGGATACTGCAGAATCCAGAAGCAACAGGCAGGATTGTTGAGTGGGCACTGGAACTGTCAAGCTTTAGCCTCAAGTTTGAGAGCACTTCAACTATCCAAAGCCGAGCATTGGCAGAATTCATAGCAGAGTGGACACCAACACCAGATGAAGAAATTCCTGAGACGAGCATCCCCGTCAAGGAGGCAAGCAAAGAGTGGCTGATGTACTTTGATGGTGCCTTTTCGCTGCAAGGCGCCGGTGCTGGCGTGCTACTTGTCGCACCCACCGGAGAGCACCTCAAGTACGTAGTCCAGATGCACTTTCCCAAGGAGCAAGCAACAAACAATACTGCAGAGTATGAAGGTTTGCTTGCCGGTCTCAGGATTGCGGCAAACCTTGGGATCAAGAAGCTCATTGTCAGGGGTGACTCGCAGCTTGTCGTCCGCCAAGTGAACAAGAACTATCAGAGTCCGTTGATGGAAGCTTACGTTGATGAAGTGAGGAAGCTAGAAGAGCACTTTGTCGGCCTACAGATGGAACATGTTCCAAGAGCTCAGAACGACATTGCCGATGGCCTGTCAAAGTGCGCAACACTTAAGTTACCTGTGGAACCAGGGATCTTTGTGCTCAAGCTGACTCAACCGTCTGTTACGCCATCAAGTGGACAGAGCAAGAAGAGGAAGTTGATTTCTTGTGACTATTTTCCGGCAGAGCTTCCCGAAGTCGCCGCCAAGAAGGTCCCCAAGATCAACGCCAAGAATGCTGAGGAGCAGTTTGCTCCGACAAGCCCCAGGGTTTGTTTCGTTGAAGCAGATGCTCCCGTCAAGTTTTGCTCCGGCAAGCTTGCCGGGGAACGTCAAGCTCCGGCTGAGCCGCAGGTTCTCGCCGTAGAAGCGGATGTTCCCGCAGCAGCAGATATGCCTTTAGTCCTTATTGTCGAGCCACAAGCTCCAGCATGGGCACAGCAGATCGTCCGTTTCCTTCAGAGAGGAGAACTTCCCGAAGAGCAAGAAGAAGCGGAAAGAGTAGCCCGGCAGTCAAGTACGTACCAGTTTGTCGACAACGCACTGTACAGAAGAAGACTCAACGGTGTGAAATTGAAGTGTATTCACCGGGAAGATGGACAAAAGCTGTTGGCGGAGATACATGGAGGCATATGTGGTCACCACATTGGCGCAAGAGCGCTTGCCGGCAAAGCTTTCCGGCAAGGTTTCTTTTGGCCAACAGCCCTCCAGGATGCGACTTCACAAGTAACCAAGTGTGAAGCGTGCCAGTTCCATTCCAAGCAAATACACCAGCCAGCTCAAGCTCTCCAGACGATCCCTTTATCCTGGTCATTTTTGGTCTGAGGGCTCGACATCCTCGGCCCCTTCCCCCGAGCAGTCGGGGGCTTTGAGTACTTGTACGTCGCAATCGACAAGTTCACAAAGTGGCTGGAAGTGGAATCAGTGAGGAAGGTGACAGCACAGTCAGCAGTCAAGTTCTTCAGGTCAATTGTTTGCCGCTTCGAGATCCCTAACAGGATCATCACCGACAACGGTACGCAATCACGAGCCGCACCTTCATGCAGTACGTCCAAGATCTTGGCGCCAAGGTCTGCTTCGCTTCTGTTGCTCACCCCAGGAGCAACAGTCAAGCGGAGAGGGCAAGTGCTGAAGTGCTGCGTGGACTCAAGACCAGGACTTTCGACAGGCTGCACGGGTGCGGAAGAAACTGGATTGAGGAGTTGCCGGTGATTCTTTGGTCGATCAGGACGACGCCAAATCGAGCCACTGGCCAGACACCTTTCGCTCTAGTCTATGGAGCAGAGGAAGTTCTCCCCACGGAACTCGTATACGGGTCACCTCGAGTGCTCGCTTATGATGAGCTTGAGCAAGAGCAGCTGTGACAAGATGACGCGCTGCTCCTTGAGGAAGACCGTATTCAGGCTGCTGTACGAGTTGCTCGCTACCAGCAAGCTTTGCACCGCTACCATAGCCGCAAAGTTAATGCCAGAAGTCTCGAGGAAGGCGACCTTGTTCTTCGGCGCGTTTAGTCCGCCAAGAATTCCAACAAGTTGACGCCGAAGTGGGAAGGCCCTTATCGGGTGAAACGAGTCACTAGGCCTGGCGCTGTCCGCCTTGAGACCGAAGATGGCATTCCGGTGACCAACTCCTGGAACATCGAGCATCTTCGTAAGTTTTACCCATAAGGCGCGGTTGCCGGACCCTGTTCCGGCAACCACCTTTTGTACAAGTCTTGCCGCTGTTGCATGTAATCCTTTGTACAAAGCCAGGCGCAGACCCTGAGCATAGATGAAGCGCTGGCGCCCTAAGTTATAGCATGCATGCTAGATCGAGTCTCGTCCTTGGTTAGGGTTGATAGTGCTTAGTAGCGGCTAACCCCTATCTTAGAGGTCGGGTATGCGTCCCTTTGCCGTTCTTTCATTTCCCTTGGTTCGCAGGGCTCGCATATCCTGGCCGGACCACTTCAGGACGAAAAAGAGAAGGAGGACGGACCAGCATCTGGACCCCAGCAAGCCAGTGTTGCCGGGGGCCGCAAGTACAAAGACTCACCCACGGCAAACCATAGTTGCCGGGGGCTGCAATCTTAGATAAGTTTTTCATCCCTTATCATGCATTCTCTTATGGACTGAGGTATGCGAAACCTTGTTTCTTCCTAAAAGCTACCGTGCTCCCCTAACTCTAGGCCCTAGGGCTCTTCCTGGGGCCAGGTTTGGTCGTAGTCGCGGCAGCAAAGGGACAAAACGAGGAGCCTGAACCCGCCTCATCCCTGCCTCCGCCAAAAGCGTGAGAAAGGTCGAGCGACGTGGGAAGAAGGCAGGGCCTGCTGCCGGGAAAAGAAGTGTCTATCTTAAAGATATTAAGGATTTGCTCCTTGACATGGGTTCCACCCACAAGACAAGTGACCTGGCAAGCATCCCCTTTTCACAAAAAAACATTCCACTCAGGTACAGTTCATAGAGAATGAAAAACATGAATGATGGGATTACAAGTTTTAAATGCAGCTAAGGCCCGAGGGCTTACAAATTAAAAAGAGATAAGGTGCCCGTAATCCCTTTCTTGTCCCTCTCTTCAGGAGGTAGGTCAAGGAGGCGAAAAGGGCAAAAGGGGCGCATAGGCGAGCTACAGGTGGCAGAAGACACCAAGAGAACATCTCGGTTGTCGTCCAAAGGCTGGATGGTGATGGCGGCGCCGGAGGCAGGGCTCGAAGACGAGGCAGCAGGACGTCAGCACACTGTCGAGGGCGTCGCGCCCACGTACTCCGAGTTGACGGCCTTGCCGCCCGCCCTCTTCCTCTTCCAGAGCCTCCCTACGCCAGCCGCCCAAGGAGACGACCCCGAGAAGCTCAAGGAGCCGGCGACACGGATGATGGGGTCGCCGGTGCCGCACGGAGCGACGCCCGACACCTAGTCGGACCCGTCATCCTGCCACCCGCTACCCCCATCATCGCTGCCGCTGTACCCCTCGTCACTCTCGCTCGAGGAGGAGTCTTCGCTATCAGAGGAGCTCTCCACGCAGCACCTTGCCCGAGTTCCGAAGCACCCGAAGACCTTGACGGAGAGGAGACCGCCCTCCATCAGCTTAAAATGGAGGGTGAGCCCCTCCGTCAGGCGGTGGATACGGGCGAACGTCTTCCACCCTCGACCAAGATACATCACATTAGGGGCCGGGAAGTCAACGCGGACTCGCGTACCGCTGATTCCACAGCCCCTCATGTGCAGCCTCAGTGTCTCGGGCGGATCCAACTCCATCTCGCTCGCAAATGGAGTCGGGAGACGAAGGCGACGATGAGGCGGCCGACGCAACCTGACAAAGAACTCGCAAGGGTCGTCCCCAATATGGTCCGCCATGGGAAGAGGAACCGCTGGCGGAGGCGAGGCCGGCGAGCCGCCCCGTCCACCTCTTCCCCGAGTGCCTCGGCCTCGCCCTCGACCTCGCCCGCGGCCTCGCCCCCTCCCTCTTCCCCTTACGGCTGGCTCTGCCACCACGGGTGCGGGAGAAGGAGGGACGCGTTGTCTAGCGGCGACCCTCGCCGCCACCGTTGAAGGACCAGGGTTCCCTTTCTCCATGGCGAATGAGAGAGAGGGGAGCAGAAGCTGAAGGAAAGAGGAGATGAAAGAATACAGGTTTCCATTCCCCCCCTCCCGCTCCTTATAAAGGAACAGGGTGGCGGCTCGGCCGCCCCGCTCAGCTAATCAAGACATAGAAGGAGCGGGGAACTGGGACCGACCCGCTGCCTCGACCCATGACGGCCCGGTTTCCCGCCTCCACCGTCGCCACCCCAAGCGCATGGAAGCCGCGTGGCAGGCGTACAGAACCGAGGCGACGGATGAGGCGACCTCTCCCCACCCCGTGATCATGGGGAGTGGACGCCTCGAAAACCACGCCTCCACGCCTCCCTCCGTTTATGGGGAAGGCGCGAACTGCCCCTGTTTCCCCTGCTTATAAGGAGGAAGGGAGCGGACGTTCCACTTTTCTGAATAAAGAAACCACCCATGATCTCTCCCACGATGCCGCAATCGACGCGTGCCGTTCGGGGAGGGCGCGGTGGATACGGAGCAAGATACGGCGTGATCCAGGCCGCACACGCCCGTGCCCTGTTTTGGGCCTGGCCCAACAGCGCTCGGCACCGTGTATGGCCCAGGCCCGGGGGCTCCTGTCGGTGTACTAGAGTAGGGGTACCCTAGTATCCCGAACTTGTGCACGGGCAGTCGCAGCGCCCCGCGGCAAGGCTTGCCGGATGACCGCCAATATCCTCTGTGGTTCCTTTGGAGCCATTCAAGAACAAAGTATTTAAGCCAAGAAGACAAGGCCCCGGCAAGAGGAGCTTGCCGGGAAGGCCACTCAAGGCACAAAGCCCCGGCAAGAGGAGCTTGTCGGGAAGGCCAACCAAGGCATCTCAAGGAACTTGCCGCGACGCGCCACGCGTCCCGGCAAGACCCGGCGAGCGACAAGCTCCCGGACACGGCAAGACAACGGCCGCGACAAGGCGTTTGCCGCGGCTAGCAACCACTCTGTACCCGCGCTCCAGCTCACCCACCAACGTGTCGCTCTGAGACCCTTCCAGGCGTACGTGGCGGGAGGCTGTGCAGCCAGGGGTGCACTGTGGCAAGCGGCGCTGACAAGATCGCCATCGTGGCGAGCGGTGGCGTCCCTGACGGTCCCTTTTCTGCACTGTTTGGGCGACATAGATAGGCATTTAATGCCCTTGTCCCCTACCATCAGGGTTAGGTATGATACACTATGTAGGTAGTTGTACCTACCGCAGAAACTTTGCATTTTTACCCTTGTCTACGTTGCCACCTGTTGGAGACCCCTTGAGCATATAAAAGGAGGCCCATGCACAACGTAGAAGGGGGAGGACAGAAGAACGCTCGGTCTCGTTAGCCGCTTGTGTGTACTGTAGCACTCAGCGCTCCCGAGCAAGAGCTCAATACAAACCACAAAGCAGCAGTAGGAGTATTATCTCTCCGGAGAGCTCCGAAGCTGGGTAAACCGCTCGTGTGCCTCGCCTCGATCTGCTCTTCGTGCGAACTCCGCCCCCCGCAGAACCGAAAAGGGGCTCCGTCTCCATAGGTGCTCGCGGATCAGTCTCCCCGACAAATATCAAATAGAGTCCAAAAGGAGAAAAATCTTTGAATAATTTTTTTCTAGACCAGAAGGGACCCACAAAGGTTCTGGAGAAGACCAAAAGAACCACGAGGGAGCGACAAGCCTGGGGTTGCGCCAGGGGGGCCAGGCTTCTGACCCCTCGTGGCACCTCTTCACCTAATTCCACCTCTATAAATTCCCGAATGTTCCCAACCTACCAGAGAGCCACCCGAAACACTTTTTCTGCCGCCGCAAGTCTCTATTCTTCCGCGATCCCATCTAGAGACCTTTTCCAGTACTCCTTCGAAGGGGGAATCTATCACGGAGGGCTTCTACATCATCCTTGCCGCCTTTCGATGATGTGGGAGTAGTTTAGCATAGACATACGGGTCCATAGCTAGTCAGTTGATGACTTCTTCTCTCTCTTTGATCTTGAATACAATGTTCCTGGAGTTCTATCTGATGTAATCTTCTTTTGGGGTGTGTTTGTTGGGATCCAATGAATTGTGGTTTATGATCAGATTATTCATGAATATTAATTGTGTCTTTTTCTGAGTTCTTTTATGCATGAGTATTATAGCATTGTATTTTTGTCCAATCTATCCGTTTGGTTGGGCCAACTAGATTGATTTATCTTGCAATCAGAGAGGTGCTTTGTGATGGGTTCAATCTTGCGGTGCTCAATCCGAGTGATAGAAAGGGACATGCCACATATTTGTATTGTTATCGTTAAGGATGAAAAGATGTGGTTTATTCATATTGCTTGGGTTTACTTTGTCTACATCATGTCGTTTTGCTTAAGGCGTTACTCTGTTTTTATTAACTTAATTATCTAGATGCATGCTGGATAGCGGTCGATAAGTCGAGTAATAGCAATAGATGCAGGCAAGAGTCGGTCTACTTGTCTCGGACGTGATGCCTATATACATGATCATTGCCTTGAATATCGTCATGACTATGCGCTTTTCTATCAATTGCCCAACAGTAATTTGTTCAGCCACCGTATGCTATGTGCTCGAGAGAGAAGCCTCTAGTGAAAACTATGGGCCCCGGGTCTACTTTTATCATATAAAAAACTCAAAATACCTTGTTGCACTTTATTTTATTTTATTTTATTTTGTTTTGCCATTTATCTATCTACCTACCACTATGAGATTTGATCCTTGCAAATAACCGTCGAGGGGATTACAACCCCCTTGTTTGCATTGGGTGCAAGTATTTGCCTTTGTGTGTGCAGGTGCTGCTAACAAGGTTCTTTGTGGTTCTCCTACTGGATTAATAACCTTGGTTCTTAACTGAGGGAAATACTTATCTCTATTGTACTAGTTCATTCTCTCCTCTTCGGGGAAATCCCGACGTAGCTCACAAGTAGCAGGAAGAATTTCTGGCGACGTTGCCGGGGAGACATCAACGAAAACTATCAAGTATCTTCGCACAACTATCATCTACTAGATCTTATTTTTATTTGCCTTTGCATCTTGTTTTCATCTCCTCGCTTCTATTTTTTTTAACAAAAACACTAAAATATTTTTATTTGCTAATCTGCTTGCTTTGTCTCTATGTCTCAAGAAAACACTAAGTTGTGTGATTTTGCAAATACTAATAATAATGTTTTTATTAGTGCTCCAGTTGCTCCTCCTGCCACTAGTGTGGAGTCATGTGATATTAATGCCGCTTTGCTAAATCTTGTTGTCAAAGAAAAAATTCTTGTAGTCCTAAAGAAGATGGTATATCCCATCTTAATACTTTCGTTGAATTATGCAATATGCAAAAGAAGAAAGATGTGGATAATCATATTGTCAAATTGAAATTATTTCCACGTCAATGACATGCACAGGTAGGATCCCTTGTCAATGACATGCGTGATGATGCTGTTGAAATCAACTTCCTGTCTAATGAGCTAGTTGAACTCATTTGTTCTGAGGTGTCTGCTCCTCCTCCTCTTGTAGCTCCAATTTCATCTGAACCACTGGTGGTCAAGCAACAACTGCCCCAGTACGAGAAAAATCAAGCTCCACCTCTTGAGACGGAATCCATTCCATTGGCTTCTGAAGCTCAACTTACGATAACAGTCGCTGCAACTATGGCCTCTCCTCCTTCAATGTTTCAACTGACTATTGATAAAAAAGGTCAACCTGATGAACCTGGTTCATCTGTTCGTCGATCAACTTCTACCCATCATCCCGACTCTGTAGTTTATGGCGATGAATTTCTTTCACCTAAAGAACTCAAATATCCATACCGTTGAGAATAATTGTCTATATTTTCTGCGTTTCTGGTGCTAAGGGTCCTATGTTCAACATGCACACCCATCCAAAGTTCGTTTAGAACAATCCTTATGATGGTCCTCGCACTTCTGATTCACCTCGGTTCTGGACAAAGGAGCAGGCTATTTATTACTCCAGTGCTTTACGAAAGCAAGAAAATTTTCCCTTGTGAATTTCCCTACATCCCTGTGATGCAAAATATTGAATGTTTTAGTCAATTGCTTCAAGACTTGGATGATTTCTGCCTCACCAAGGTATTTGAATTCGAGCATCCTTGGATTTGATAGATTATACTTTAGTTGTATGCTACATTATACATCTTTGGTGATGAAAATGATAGCTCCAAGTGGATATTCGAATAGATGAATAAAGGAAAAGGGACCAAGTGCACCTCAACTAATTTTACCTCGCACTTCCATTTTCCTCTATTTGAGCATGGTAATGATGAAATTCGCATGCACAACATTGATGTCATCTTCGATGAAGATTTCAAGTGCATTATGGACAAGGATAAGATTTGAGATTATACTGGTCCTCCACTGCCTGAACATTTAACCTTCGAGAATCAGACCCTCTATCATATGGTCACACACTCCATCTGTCCTCTAGCTGGCATGAGTGCTGATAGGTACATTTCTGATATCCTTCTAAATGCAATCTATGCCATCTCTGAGCGATATATATCTGATGTTGAGGACTTATTTTTGCGGATTCTAAAAGATGCTCCTCAATTTCCATATGGTGTGAAAGTATATGCTCTGTGGATTCAAAAAGTCATTGATCGTGCAATGCAAACTATATATCTTTACAAGGCCAGCCACAAAAGTTTCATTCCACCAGTGCGTGACACTGTGAAAGCCATGGAAGAATTTTCCTCAAGAAAACCATCATCCCCTCCCGAAGATTATCATCAAACTTTTGATGGTCCACGACTTCCTCGGCATGTGTGAAAGCTTACTACTCAGTCGCCATCTCATCTCAAAATCAGCATGCGCACACAACAATTGATTATGCCACACAATGCTTATGATAGGCGTGAAAAAGTGAATCCTGTGAATGAAATCAATCTCATCAACAATCGCACCAGGATGGTTCCTCTGGTTGCTAATGAAAATAAAAGAAAACTCTGGAAGTTAGTTCGAAAGTTCTTCACCAAAAAACAACTCCTGAATGTGAACCTCCACGAGCTTTATGATTACATTAACAAAGGCTTCAATGTGGATGGTTTTCAGGAGCGCAGAACTCCTCCTTTACCAGCTCGCGAACTTCCAACTGATACTTTTCACTTGCAAATTTGCTAATTGCTGGAAGTATCTGAAGCCACCTCTCCCACTATCAAACCCACCGAAGGCAATCTTATCACCGGTATGCGTCGGTGCTATACAAAAGGTTTTAACCCATTTCCGCGACGGCATTTGGAACCGTCGCCTAGTGAGGTGGGCGATAGGGGGTCCTTCCCACACGACCCAGAAACCGTCGGGGATATGTCCCTCCTGGCACACACGCTCGGCAAAATGATGTCGTGTGCGGCCGACGAGTGCTCAAATATGGAAATACGTACAGTAGAGCTAAAAAATACAATTATACAGGAGAAATTGTTTCCGGTCACAAGTATCTCTCACACAGTCAGTCCTCGCTAAACATTTCCGTTCGCATGTACATTCCACACAGTCGCTCCAAGGAAAACATTTCTGTTCACAAGTACATCACACACAATTTTTTCCGTTAAATCATTTGCATTATTGAATGTATCACACATGGTCCGTAGAAGAAACTGTGTGGCAAAGGTTGTCCATCACACACAATTTTTATGTGGCAAACGTTTGCGCAAGGTGGCCTAATGCAAACAATTTTCAAGAGAAAGTTGTGTGTGATTGTTCATTGATCCAACACGGTTTATTCCTAGAAACCGTGTGCGTTGCCTGAGGTCATCGCCCACGGTATTTTTTCAATAACCGTTTGCAATAGCAAAACCCAATTAGCAGGCTAATTCGCCATTAGCAGGCTAATTGCCCTATTATTAGTAATCCATTTATTAATCTAATTGACATTTATATTAAGCACGTAATATATTTCATTTCCGTATTAAGGTAGCAGAATTTCATAATTGAAATACATCAGAGTACAACATGATATAGCTTCAGCACTCAGCTACCCCATTACACAACTGCACCAACATCAAGTTTCACATGCAACATGTAGAACCTTTCTAAATTAGCATCATAGACGATATGCATCTCATCTGGAAAACTGCTAAAGCGGAAGGCGAATATTGAGCCTTCATTCATGTTGAAGGTCTTGGCAACTTTAGGCCAGTGCCTGTGGATGATTGACCGTCCGTCCTTCGTCCTCTTCAGGAACACTTCAATACTGAACCGTGGGTGTTGTATGAAAATCTTCCTCGACTCCTGACTGTAGAGGTGGTTTGAGAGGTAATCATCAGTGAACTGCTTTGGAAAGTCCTGAAAACACGGATGTGCATAAATATCTTCTCTATATTTTAAATGGGGCAAAGGAATAAAAAAGGCAAGGTATAATAGTTAGTACCATCTTGTAGTGAACAATCTTTCTAAGTTTCTTGATTTGATTGATATTCATGGAAAACTCATTTCCCCATATGTAAAAAGGATCGAACAGTGGGTCAAAGCCTGTGACAGCAGGACCTACATCTGCAAGACCAAATTGTTAAAAACCTAAATATTAGAATGGTTCCTGCAATTTCACAATAATGTGCTATTAGACAACGGACCATGCACGTGCTAACCTCGATTGTAAACCTCAGTGCTTCCAATTGTTTTCCTACAACACATATAAGGTAGTTAGTCATCAGGTTAAGTAAGGGTTCGCATGCTATCATAAAATATGTTGATGAAAAATAAGCACATTGCCAATTCTAGTGAACCAGGCAGTTAACTAAACACCACAACAAATGAACCAAACATTAACTGAGCACGACATTGCACAATATAACATACTCCTAATAGAAGATCAGACAGTTAACCAAACAGTTAAGTACAACCAATTGTAGCAATTGTATTTGTTTCTCATGTATCTACTGCAAGCAAATTCAATTTATTCCTCACATGGTATACAACAACAGAATGCACCCACAACTGTTGAACATCGCATTGCAGAATTGAACCAAACAGTTAACTAAACACCACAACACAAATGAACCAAACGTTAACTAAGCGCCACATTGCAAAATGTATAACCAAACGAAGCATGCTTTACAACTTGGAAATGTAGCAATTGTATTCGTTTCTCATGTATTTTGTAAATATAAATTTGATTTATTTCTCACATGGAAGACAATATAAAATTGCAGCATGAAGAGTTGAACATCACATTTGCAGAATTGAACCAAACAGTTAACTGAAGATGACAACTAATTAACAAAATAGTTAATAAGTGAGCACCACACTGCATGACATATAGAACATATACACTAGAGCAACAGATTGCATGGTAAAATTAGATATCACAATTCACTAGAATTTGTGAAGAAAAGGCAAGAGCAGCACACGCAACGGGTAAACCGAGCATACTTAACCGGCGTAGCTAGCAAATGGCAAGGTGCTCCTCCAAGATCTAGTGTCGGCACGAATGGCAGCCATTGCGACCTCATCCGCCCGTGCGGCCGCGATTTGCTTCTTCGCTGCCAAATGCTCCTTGAGATCCTAGCTATACTCCGTGCACCATGGCTTAGGGCGGCGCTGATTTGGTGGAGGGGTCGGTGATTTGGGTGGAAGGTGTCGTCCTCGCGCCGATGGTCGGGGCATGTGGGATGTGGAAGGAGGAGGAGGATGGGGTCGGGTGTTGATTACCTGCCTCGATAGACGAGGCCGAGCAGCGTGAAGGAGGGTCGCCTATGAGGAGGCGGCGCTGCAAGCAGGGAGTGAAGGTTTCAACTTGGAAAGGAAGGCAAAAACAGGGGAAATGTGGCTTTTGGTAAGGGGGAGGGGGCGGGGACGTAGATATTTCTGCAGAAGTCGAAAATTTGGAGTCGCTTCAGCGAAAAAACTGGCTCGCAAAGTGTCATTAGACAGGGTCCCTTATTCAGAACTGTGTACGATATGTGAACATCACAAACGATTCAGATAGCTTAATCCCGTGTGTGTTGAGTTTGAGCGTCAAAAATTTTGGTTCGAATTTCCGTGGTTACAGTGGTCATCAACGTCATTACATAATTTGGGTACACAAAGGAGACTACAACACACCCACACTTCTTAATCGAGCAAGTTCAGCAATTAAACATAACTAGCTGACCTAAACATTACTCTAACAAATTAAAGACCGGCGCTCTTAATTAAACAAAGCAAAGAGTCTACTACGGCTGTTGCTCGTCGATCTGCGCCGTCGCCTCCATGTCTAGCTCGCGCCCGATGGTCTCCAGGGGAAGGGGCTCCATGGCATCCATCACACCATACTCGGCAAGCATCTCGCCATCCGTGTCCGCCATCTCTTTGGAAAAGGCCGCCACGAGCTGGGCATGGGCGGACGCGATTTGGGCTTGGACGGGCTCCGTCGTTGCAAGGTATGCGGTGGAGGAACGGATGGCTGCTCAAACGCTCTCGGCGATTGCCAGCGCTTCGGCCGTGCGTTGCCGACCATTGTCGGAGAAGCTTTGTTCGATTTGTACGGTAACCGCCAGGAGCTGGGCGTGGGCGGCCTCAACATGGTCGTGGGCGGCCTCCATCAGGGCGAAGGCCGCCGCTGCGGAATGGATAGCTGCTGTGCCGCTCTCGCCAGTTGTTATCCCTGAGCCAGATGTTGCTGCCACCACCTGAGAAGCAACAATGGCCGTTTGGGCTGCCATGGTCGGCCGGTCACAGATTGCGACCGCGCTCATGCACCTTGTTAGCACGAGCATGGCCGTTGCGGCCGCGCTCTCGCCGTAGTGGGCCACCAAAGTTGCCCTCATGACATGGGTCCACATGCCCATCTTTCACCGACGATGATTGAACAGTGAAATGATATTTGGGGAGCGAGCTAGTGTGCTTGAGACGCCGGCTGTGGACTATAGCCGACGCACCTTCTCGCGTAAGCCATAGGCGTACTATACACGATGGTGCTCCAGGATATTTTGTGCTGCATCTCACACGGTTGGTGATAATAAAATGTGTACGATCTACTTGATTTTTCATCTTGATTTGAATTACATAATGGGGTCACAGTGGCAATGGATGGTGTTTGAATTGCTAGATCTTTTATCTGGAGTGAACATGCAACTATATGTGTGTCGTAAAAGAATTTGAATTATTCATGGTTCGTTTGAACATTTCATACATTAAATTGGTTTTCTAGCCATTTTAGGTGCACAATTCAAAATTAAGCTACATGCACATGGTCCGGTGCACCAACATGGGTTGCAAAATCATATATGTTTCCATGGGTTTATGCTTATCTCCAATGCAAGAAATGGGGATGAAATCGAACACCACGACACCGTGGCTCTCCGGCAAACGTTGACGTACTTGCTTTCGTAATTCTAGTAAATCCATAATTCATCCTAAATTCATGAGACTTGGCATGCTATCATGGAGCGACATCAACATGCCGTGGTAAATTTTTTGACCCATTTGGTGCAGGTTTGGGTATAAGCCTCTCATAAACCAGAGCTTCTCACAATAACTGTGATGGTTTTGGTAGGGAACGTTTCACCTTTCTTGACGAAACGAAATCCGTTGCCTCTTCTCGATTTCAAATTTTTTTCTAGTGTCAACACAGAACAACAGGAGTGTTGTGTCAATTTTTGGGATTTTTCGGGGTTCGCTTGGACATTTTTATACAATAACTAAGTTTTCTATGCATTCATGTGGATAATTCAAATTTGAACTATAGGCACATCCTCTAATGCATATAAATTAGTTGAAAATTCAAATTTGCGTCCTTGGTTGCCTGCTTAGGTCCCATGCAAGAAATGGGAATGAATGTCAAACACCCTTCCACCGTCACTCGGCCGCAAACACTGAGATACCTGGTTTTTAAATTCTAGTAAATCCAAAACTCGTCTGAAATTCATGAAACTTGGCATGCTATCATGGAGTGGCATCAACATGCCGTGGTAATTTTGTGGTCCCATTTGGGGCACGTTTGTGTATATGATCCACAAACTAGAGCTTCTCACAACAATCATGATGGTTTCGGTAGGGAACGTCGCACCTTTGGGGACGAAACGATATCCATTGCCTCTTATTGCTTCCAAATTTTTTCTCGTGTCAACATAGAACAATTGGAGTGTTGTGTCAATTTTTGTGATTTTTCGGGGTTCGTTTGGACATTTTTATGCATTAACTAAGTTTTCAATGCATTTATGTGCATAATTAAAATTTGAACTACATGCACATGCTCCAGTGCATATAAATTGGTTGAAAAATCAAATCTGCGTCCTTGGGTACATGCTTAGGTCCCATGCAAGAAATGGGAATGAATTTCAAACACCGGGGCACTATTGATTGCCGGCAAAACATTGAGATGCCTAGTTTTTAAATTCTAGTAAATCCAAAACCCGTCTAAAATTCATGAAACTTGGCATGTTATCATGGAGCGGCATCAACATGCCGTGGTAAATTTTTTTTCCCATTTGGGGCAGGTTTGGGTATATGCTTCTCACAAACTAGAGCTTCTCACAACAAGCATGATGGTTTCGGTAGGGAATGTCCCACCTTTGGGGCCGAAACGATATCCATTGCCTCTCATTGCTTCCAAAAATTTTCTCGTGTCAACGTAGAACAACAGGAGTGTTATTTCAATTTTTGTGATTTTTCGGGGTTCGTTTGGACATTTTTATGCATTAACTGAGTTTTCAACGCATTTATGTGCATAATTCAAATTTGAACTACATGCACATGCTCCAGTGCATATAAATTGGTTGAAATATCAAATCTGTGTCCTTGGGTGCATGCTTAGGTCCCATGCAAGAAATGGGAATGAATTTCAAACACGAGGGCACTGTTGATTGCCAGCAAAACATTGAGATGCCTGGTTTTTAAATTCTAGTAAATACAAAACTCGTCTGAAATTCATGAAACTTGGCATGCTATCATGGAGCGGCATCAACATGCGGTGGTAAATTTTTTGTCCCATTTGGGGCAGGTTTGGGTATAGGCTTCTCACAAACCAGAGTTTCTCACAACAAGCATGATGGTTTCGGTACACTACTGCAGGAAGGTCCAAACGCGACACTACGATCAGAGACCCTTCGATGAAACTGTGTGCGAGGCCATAATCGCAGAGGGTGGTGTAAAAAACACGTCAAAAAAGGTGTAAAACGTTCGCGATGACAGATGCATCAAACACGGTTCAAAATTTAGTTGCCTGTGCGATGCAGGGCATACGGTTCAACTCAATGAACTGCTTGTGATGAGGAGGCACAAAAGAAACGGGCTGCCAGATGAAGGCGTGTGCGATATACAGCATACGGTTCACTGGGATAAATTGTGTGTGATTAGGCAACACAATGGAAACGGTTCAACTGAACAAGATGTGTGTGATACACGACAAACAGGGCAGTAATCTGAAATGTGTGCGAAGACCAATATTAACACAAATGATTGCTGCTAATAAGCCGTGTGAATTGCTCTATCTACAGTAGAATAACATGTATATATATAACTAAAATAATCATCCAATTACATAAGTGACTATATAGATCATTCGCACACACCTCAATAAACAATTGCATGCATTCTAATGTAGGAGAAACGATCGTCTAGTCATCTACTTCTTGTGAAGCTCCCGCAACTGCTATGTGGCTCGATCCCTCGTCTGGGTCAAGAAGAAGACAGTTCCTCATGTCAACGATCCTCTTGTACATCTCGTAGCTTGTGTACACGTCCATGGCCGCGTACTTGACATGTTGTTCATCCAGTCTCTTATGGCACACACTGTGCCAGGCGTTCTTGTCCTTATTACTCTCTTGCTTCATCTTCACATAGTACGGGTCGATGATGGCCGAGGCGAGGTCAACCAGGGAGTTCAGTTTGCTCTTGCCGGTGCCCCAGACCTTGTAGTGGTGTTGGATGTTGATAAGATTCGGGCATTTCAAGTCCGAAACCTTGAGGGCTTTTAGATCGTTGGTGGTGTCCACCGTAGCGAAATTGTAGTCGGAGCTCTTGATAAACTTGGAGAAACGCTCGCAAGGCCTTGTGGCAAGGTGGAAGTGGTAGATGAGGACGTCATGTCGCACACACAATTGGGCAACGACAACCTTCCAATCGTGCCCGGCACGACCGATGGTGTACTCGAGGTCGTAGCCGACCACTCGGTACTTGTCCTCGGCAAGGAACTGCTCTATAGTTTGGATGAAGCTCTCCACCGAGACCAGATCGTTTCTATACACCACCTAGAGGGCCTTCCCCCTCACGTGGGTGTCCACTACGTGATGCGTGGTGAACTGCCTGCCGTTGTCATCGTCGGCCACTAGGAGCGCCATTGGAGCCACGGGGAGCGCCATTGGAACCGTTGGATGTCCTCTCTGTATGTGTCCTCGTGGGTGTGCTTATTGTGACGTGTGAGATGAGAGATGAAGGTAAATGGCCGCAGGAATAAAAGGGGGCCAGGCGGCATGGATTCTTGGTGCATCCGAATGGCAGTTTTTGCAGCGGGTAACTGCATCGTCGCGCCGCGCCCGGCGCAACTGCTTGCACATGAACGTGCATGATCGTGCGCCATCCCAAAACACTGGCAGTGCGCATGGAGGGACGAGGGTAGAGGACCCGGAGGGATGCGAGAGTAGAGCGCGCGCGGCGGTGTGCGAGCAGAGCGCGCCACGGCCTCCTGAACCGAATGGAACCACACGCATGGAGCAGTTGAACACGCAGCAAATGGTTGCCTACAAGCCGGCCGAAAATTGCCTCGCTGCGTAGAGAGTGGCTGTGTGGTACCACCTCCGTCTAGTCTATAGTCTCCTTTATATTCCGTGCCATACTTTGCCCTCAAATTTAACCAACAAAATGTTAATGCATGTTTTAAAAATTATATAATTGGAAACTATGTTCAAATACAAATCCAACTATATAATCCTTGGCGACATGCATTCTTATTTTATTAGTTAAATCATACTTATAAACCAGGACGGTGGTATAGTAGGTAATTAAATCGGAAATGTTTTTTTGTTAATCGTATGTGTACGTGGCCTTTCGTCCTCCTCTCCCATGTCTTGTCACTCCGCTGCCGCAGACGGCTTACAACGCAAGCTTGTGCAGCACGCGGGGGCGTTCTTTTTGCCAAACGGTGGCGCCAATGAATCGTCGGTGAGCCCGTTACCGCGCAACCTCGCAGGTTCCCGCGCAAGCTTCCCCCCCGACTCGTTGAAATCCCCCAAAATCCCAATGCTTACCGGCCTACTATGAAAACCCTCACGGCCGGGGAGTCCTGCGTTGCATTTTCCCCTCCATCCCTATAGCTTATCTCGTCTGCTTCTCCCACATTCACCAATGACACCGGTCCATCGTTGTCGCTCAGCCACTCCGCCGTCATCATAGGACAGCACCAGCTGGGAGGCTACACCGCGTCGGCAGCGCAGTCCCTTGCATAGTGTAGTGCGTGTGGCGTCCCTGTTGGGTGTGCGCGGAACACCCACCACAGGCTCCGCCGCCGGTGCCCGTCGGCAGCTGTTGCCGGCTGCCGTTGCCGCCACACCACTGTCGAAAGCCAGGGCCATCGCCCGCTCCGCCGCCACGGCCCAAAGGCGGGAGATGACCGTCGTGGGCGCCACCTCCCTACCAGCCACTTTGGCCATCACCCGCTCCGCCACCGCAGCCCGAAGGCGGGAGGTGGTGGTCGTGGCCGCCACCCCGTCATCGGCCGCCATGGACGCTAGCCCATCGTGGACCGCCGGGGTCATCAACCACTCCACCACCGTTGCTCGAAGGCAGGAGGCGGAGGTGGATGCCCACACGTGCGACAGCGACCTTGCGCGCTACACCGAGTTCCTGCGAGAGGAGGAGGGGCGCCTCGTCGAGCATGAAAAGAGCCTTACCACCGCAGTGGCAGTGGCACACGCCGCCTCAGAGGCGAGGAATCGGGAGATCTACAAGGAGAACCACTGCTTCGAGAGGGGTCGTCTGGAGCGGCAGAGGGCGTCCGAGGCGAGCATCGCAGAAGCTGCATTAGTGGCAGGCACGGCATTGAGGTTGCCCAGCTCGTCGGTAGGCTCCTCCTCCTCCGCCTCTTACTGAGCGCGCTCGGCAAAGGAGAGGCAGCCGGAAGTAGTACAAAGCCCCTCCGCACTAGTAGTAGTAGTATTTAGGGGCTATTTTGTTCAGTTCATCTGACTATAGATGTGGTGGAACTGTACAACGTACTTAAAATTAGCTAGTATATATAGTTGAACTAGCTATTTCAGTACATGGTTGGCAACAATTGGGGAAAAGTTTGGTCGGTTCAGCTGTTGAGTTGAACTGTTTGTATAAATTAAGAACGACTGCTTAATCTATGCTTAATTACTGAATTTTAGTTGCAAAAATTAGATACCGTTAGTGATTTTTTGCTTCACATTTTGACAAATCACAGTGTTACAAGGATTGATAAATCTTACCAAATTGTTTGTACGTGCTTCCACACGGGTCATCCAAAACAACCGTTTGCGTTGAAGGGATGCACAAATCCTGCGCTGCTCTCACTATGCATGCGGGGGTTCTATCTAAAACGTTTACGATCAAGAGCTGCAGAAATCCTGCTCGGCACATTTTCTCTTGGCTTCCTGGTGAAGTTTTCGGTTTGCATACGGGTGTTCTAACTAAGACGTTTGTGATGAGTGTTCTATATTTAAAAAGCAAATTATACTGCGGCTTGGGCGCCATTAATGGAGAGGATGCGAGCAAGGCGGGCGGCCGTGGAAATCGAAGGGCTCGCTTCCCAATGAGTCTGCGCAGCATACAGCTCGCGCACTTCCTGGTGAGCCTATGCACTCAAGGACAGCTTGCACGCCTCTCGGTCAGCCTGTGCACCGGACGGTGCTTGCACGCCTCCCGTTCAGTCAAGGTCAACCAGTTGTCCGCACGGTACCTCCTACAGCCATTAAAACCAATACACGTGGCTTCATGTGAATGGTTAACAGGATTTACTAGAATTTAAAAAGCAGGCATCTCAATGTTTTGCCGGCAATCAATGGTGCCTTGGTGTTTGAAATTCATTCGCATTTCTTGCATGGGACCTAAGCATACACCCAAGGACACATATTTGATTTTTGAACCAATTTATATGCACTGGAGCATGTGCATGTAGTTCAAATTTGAATTATGCACATAAATGCATTGAAAACTCAGTTAATGCACAAAAATGTTCAAACGAACCCCGAAAAATCACAAAAAATTGAAAGCAATAAGAGGCAATGGATATTGTTTCGTCCACAAAGGTGATACGTTCCCTACCGAAAACCATCATTCTTGTTGTGAGAATCTCCGGTTTGTGAGAAGCATATACCCAAACCTGTCCCAAATGGGACAAAATTTGTACCACGGCATGTTGATGCCGCTCCATGATAGCATGCCAAGTTTCATGAATTTCAGACGAGTTTTGGATTTACTAGAATTTAAAAACCAGGCATCTCAATGTTTTGCTGGCAATCAACGGTGCCCTGGTGTTTTAAATTCATTCCCATTTCTTGCATGGGACCTAAGAATGCACCCAAGGACACATATTTGATTTACCAATTTATATGCACGGGAGCATGTGCATGTAGTTCAAATTTGAATTATGCACATAAAATGCATTCAAAACTCAGTTAATGCATAAAAATGTTCAAACGAACCCCGAAAAATCACAAAAACTCACACAACACTCCTGTTATCCTATGTTGACACGAGAAAAAAAATTGAAAGCAATAAGAGGCAATGGATATCGTTTCGTCCACAAATGTGAGACGTTCCCTACTGACAACCATCATGCTTCTTGTGAGAAGCTCCGTTTTGTGAGAAACATATACGCAAACCTGCCCCAAATGGGACAAAATTTGTACCACGACATGTTGATGCCGCTCCATGATAGCATGGAAAGTTTGATGAATTTCAGATGAGTTTTGGATTTACTAGAATTTAAAAACCAGTCATCTCAATGTTTTGCCGACAATCAGTGGTGCAACGGTTTTGAAATTCATTCCCATTTCTTGCATGGGACCTAAGCATGCACCCAAGGACACATATTTGATTTTTCAACCAATTTATATGCACTGGAGCATGTCATGTAGTTCAAATTTGAATTATGCACATAAATGCGTTGAAAACTCAGTTAATGCATAAAAATGTCCAAACGAACCCCGAAAAATCACAAAAATTGACACAACACTCCTGTTGTTCTATGTTGACACGAGAAAAATTTTGGAAGCAATGAGAGGCAATGGATATCGTTTCGGCCCCAAAGGTGGGACGTTCCCTATCGAAAACCATCATGCTTGTTGTGAGAAGCTCCGGTTTGTGAGAAGCATATACCCTAACCTACCCCAAATGGGAAAAAATTTGTACCACAGCATGTTGATGCCGCTCCATGATGGCATGCCAAGTTTCATGAATTTCATACGAGTTTTGGATTTACTTGAATTTAAAAACCAGGCATCTCAATGTTTTGTCGGCAATGAACGGTGCCCCGGTGTTTGAAATTCATTCCCATTTCTTGCATGGGACCTAAGTATGCACCCAAGGACACATATTTGTTTTTTTAACCAATTTTTATGCACTGGAGCATGTGCATGTAGTTAAAATTTGAATTATGCACATAAAATGCATTGAAAACTCAGTTAATGCATAAAAATGTCCAAACGAACCCCGAAAAATCACAAAATGACACACAACACTCCTGTTGTTCTATGTTGACAAGTAAAAAAAATTTGAAAGCAATAGGAGGTAATGGATTTCCTTTCGTCCACAAAGGTGGGATGTTCCCTACCGAAAACCATCATGCTTGTTGTGAGAAGCTCCGGTTTGTGAGAAGCATATACCGAAACCTGCCCTAAATGGGACAAAATTCGTACCACGGCATGTTGATGCCGCTCCATGATAGCATTCCAAGTTTCATGAATTTCAGACGAGTTTTGGATTTACTAGAATTTAAAAACTAGGCATCTCAATGTTTTGCTGGCAATCAACGGTGCCCCGGTGTTTGAAATTCATTCCCATTTCTTGCATGGGACCTGAGTGAGGGAGTCTTGGATTAGGGGGTGTCCGGATGGCCGGACTATACCTTCAGCCGGACTCCTGGACTATGAAGATACAAGATTAAAGACTTCGTCCCGTGTCCGGGAGGGACTTTCCTTGACGTGGAAGGCAAGCTTGGCGATGCGGATATTTAGATCTCCTACCATTGTAACCGACTTTGTGTAACCCTAACCCTCTTCGGTGTCTATATAAACCGGAGTGTTTTAGTCCGTAGGACAACATACAACAATCATACCATAGGCTAGCTTCTAGGGTTTAGCCTCCTTGATCTCGTGGTAGATCTACTCTTGTACTACCCATATCATTAATATTAATCAAGCAGGACGTAGGGTTTTACCTCCATCAAGAGGGCCCGAACCCTGGGTAAAACATTGTGTCCCTTGTCTCCTGTTACCATCCGCCTAGACGCACAGTTCGGGACCCCCTACCCGAGATCCGCCGGTTTTGACACCGACATTGGTGCTTTCATTGAGAGTTCCTCTGTGTCGTTGCTTTCAGGACCGATGGCTCCTCCGATCATCAACGGCGATGCAGTCCAGGGTGAGACTTTTCTCCCCGCACAGATCTTCGTCTTCGGCGTTTTTGCACTACGGGACAATTCACTTGGCCATCTGGAGCAGATCGAAAGCTACGCTCCTGGCCATCAGGTCAGGTTTGGAAGTTTAAACTACATGGCTGACGTCCGCGGGGACTTGATCTTTGACGGATTCGAGCCACAGCCGAGCGTGCCGCACTGTCACGATGGGCATGATCTAGCTCTGCCGCCGAACAGTGCCCTGGGGGCCGCACACGCATCGGTTCCGACCCTTAATTCGGAGCCTACTGCGCCGATCGAGGATGAGTGGTTGGACGCCGCCTCGGGGGCTGCGATCCCAAAGGCGGTCGAGCCGAACACCAGCCCCGCACTCCATAAGGCCCGTGACTCCAAGGGGCTGGATTCCTCTCCGGACTCCGAGCCCTCTGCGCCCCTGCCGATCGAATCCGATTGGGCGTCGATCATGGAGTTCACCGCCGCGGACATCTTTCAGCACTCGCCCTTTGGCGATATTCTGAAATCATTAAAGTCTCTCTCTTTATCAGGAGAGCCCTGGCCGGACTGCGGTCAGGAAGGTTGGGATACGGACAATGAAGAAATTCAAAGCCCACCCACCACCCACTTTGTAGCCACTGTCGATGATTTAACTGACATGCTCGACTTCGACTCCGAAGACATCGACAGTATGGACGCCGATGCAGGAGACGATCAAGAACCAACACATATAATGCACTGGAAAGCCACCTCGTCATATGACATATACATGGTGTATACCCCAAAAGAAGGAGATGGCGATGGAACGGCGGGGGATGACCCCTCCAAGAAGCAACCTAAGTGCCGACGTCAGCGGTGCCGCTCTAAATCCCGCCAAAGCAAAACGGTGATTCCGGCACAGGAGATAATAATACTCCGGATAGCACCGAAGAACACCCCCTCCAGCAAGATTCAGCACATGAAGATGGAGAAGCCAGCCCTCACGATAGAGTGGCAGACAGAGAGGTCGAGGACGATAATTATATGCCTCCCTCCAAAGACGAGGCAAGCCTCCACGACGACGAATTCGTCATGCCAGAGGATCCCGTCGAAAAAGAGCGTTTCAAACGCAGGCTTATGGCCACGGCAAGCAGCCTCAAGAAAAAGCAGCAACAGCTTAGAGCTTATCAAGATTTGCTAGCCGACAGATGGACTGAAGTCCTCGCGGCCGAAGAATATGAACTCGAACGCCCCTCCAAGAGCTACCCAAAGCACATGTTGCTACCCCAATTAGAGAAGGAAGCACCTAAACCTACATCACCAGCACATGATACGGCCGATCGGCCACCTCGTGGCCGTGATAGAGAGGCCTCTCAGCCCTCCACTCAAGTCGCGCCCCGGCGCCGCTCAAAATATACTAAGGCACGGGAAAACACGCCAGACCTGCAAGACATATTGGAGGACAAGGCAAGGCAAACAAGATCGATCTACGGATCGCGCGGGCGCCCCACGGTACGTGACGGTGATCATCACTCCGGATATAATAAATCCGGCCGGGCCAAAACACAATAGACAAAGCTCGTTTGAACTGCGTCGTGATATAGCCCAATACAGAGGCGCCGCACACCCACTATGCTTCACAGATGAAGTAATGGATCATAAAATCCCTGAGGGTTTCAAACCCGTGAACATCGAATCATATGATGGCACAACAGATCCTGCGGTATGGATCGAGGATTATCTCCTTCATATCCACATGGCCCGCGGCGATGATCTACACGCCATCAAATACCTCCCACTCAAACTTAAGGGACCAGCCCGGCATTGGCTTAACAGCTTGCCGGCAGAATCAATCGGTTCTTGGGAGGACCTAGAAGCCGCATTCCTCGACAATTTCCAGGGTACCTATGTGCGACCACCGGATGCCGATGAACTAAGCCACATAATTCAGCAGCCAGAGGAATCGGCCAGGCAATTCTAGACACGGTTCCAAACAAAGAAAAACCAAATAGTCGACTGTCCGGACGCAGAGGCCCTAGCAGCCTTCAAGCATAATATCCGCGACGAGTGGCTTGCCCGGCACCTTGGACAGGAAAAGCCGAAATCTATGGCAGCCCTCACGACACTCATGACCCGCTTTTGCATGGGAGAAGACAGCTGGCTAGCTCGTAGCAATAACTTGACCAAGAACCTTCGTAATTCGGACACCAAGGACAAAAGTGGCAGGTCACGTCGGAACAAGCAAAAGCGCCACGTTAACAGTGACAGCAACGAGGATACGGCAGTCAATGCCGGATTCAGAGGCTACAAATCCGGTCAGCGGAAAAAGCCATTCAAAAGAAATATTCAGGGTCGGTCCAGTTTGGACCGAATACTCGACCGCTTGTGCCAGATACATGGCACCCCCGAAAAGCCAGCCAATCACACCAACAGGGATTGTTGGGTGTTCAAGCAGGCAGGCAAGTTAAATGCCGAAAATAGAGACAAGGGGCTGCGTAGCGATGACGAGGAGGAGCCCCGGCCGCCGAACAACAGTGGACAGAAGGGTTTTCCCCCACAAGTGCGGACGGTGAACATGATATACGCAACCCACATCCCCAAGAGGGAGCGGAAGCATGCATTAAGGGACGTATATGCGATGGAGCCAGTCGTCCCAAAGTTCAACCCATGGTCCTCCTGCCCGATCACCTTCGATCGAAGGGACCACCCCACTAGCATCCGTCACGGTGGGTTCGCCGCATTGGTTCTAGACCCAATTATTGACGGATTTCATCTCACAAGAGTCCTTATGGACAGCGGCAACAGCCTGAACCTGCTTTACCAGGATACAGTGCGGAAAATGGGCATAGATCCCTCGAGGATTAAGCCCACCAGAACAACCTTCAAAGGCGTCATACCAGGTGTAGAGGCCAACTGTACAGGCTCCGTTACACTTGAAGTGGTCTTCGGATCTCCGGATAATTTCCAAAGCGAGGAGTTAATCTTCGACATAGTCCCGTTCCGCAGTGGCTATCACGCACTGCTCGGGCGAACCGCTTTTGCAAAGTTCAATGCGGTACCACACTACGCATACCTTAAGCTCAAGATGCCAGGCCCTCGAGGAGTAATCACGATCAATGGAAACACCGAACGCTCCCTCTGAATGAACGACCACACGTCGGCCCTCGCAGCGGAAGTACAAAGCAGCCTCTTTAGGCAGTTATCCAGTCCGGCCGTTAAAATGCCGGACACAGTCAAGCGCGCTCGGAGTAACCTACAACAAGACCGCCTGGCACGTTACGAGCAGGCGTAGCAATGCGGCCCCAACCCTAGCCCTCGCGATATAGCGAAACCAGTGCTTCGCATACATAACTACGCTCTTGAAATACCATGGGCACAGGGGGAGGGGCACTATCACGGCACGCCCGAAACACGGCTTAAACCGCACTAGGGGCTGCCGATTTCTTTATTTTCTCTTACTTTCAGGACTCCATACTTCGGACGACCTGTTCGGCAATTCAACTGCCGCACAAATGATGCAAGAACCAGGGAAGCAGACAAGCCATGCCGCATTATGGAACTCCCAGGTGGTCTCTATCACGAGCAGTATACCTGTTTTGCATACAATTCCGCGGCCTGCCCCTGGACCGGACATGTTACATAGTCCAACCTTTTTCTTATCACGCTATTTGTATCGTTCTGCTTTGATCGCAGCATTTTTAATAAACAATGCGTAGCTTTTATCTATTTTTGCATTACTCTTTTTATGAATATATGTTCATTAATGACATGTTGCATCCCTACACTATGGTACGGCCAATGCGCCAGGGGCTTAAGTACCCCTCAATATGGTGCGAAAAGTCCGAACACTTTCACAAGTGCGGCACCCCGAACTTATAGCATTATATGCATCGGCTCCGAATCATGTCTTGGGTCAATAGTTGGGTTTGCCCGGCTCCTATGTTTTGGTGCCTTACGTTCCGCTATATCGGCTAAGGTAGCACTAGGAGAACTACTGCGATTGTGCCCCAGTTGAGCTGGGCTGAGCACCTCAGTAGAGAAAGCTAAAGCTGACCGTCATGATGAAGCGAGAGACCGGTCGCTGTTCGAGAGGTTTTTCGAGTCCCTAAAGACTTATGCCGCTTAGAGTGAGGCGTCGGCTTTGTCCGACCAAGGCGTGGATAGCGCCCCGAACTCGGTCTTCTAAATACTAGGGGCTTCGCCGAAATTTAAAATTATAGAGTTCTATGGCTAAGTGAGAGTGTTCAAGCATTATAGTCTGATTGCCTTGTTCGTTGTGCTGAGCGCCTCCCTCGAAGGACCCAAACATGGGAAAAAGAGCGCTCAGGTTTATCCCGAACACCCCAGCACTAGTGGCATGGGGGCAGAAGCCGACGACTGGCCATCTCTCAATTTTTGATAAACGGTCGCACAGAAAGTAATATTTTAAATTCAAAAAGCATTGCTTAGCGCATATGAACAAGTTTTCAGCGCACAGGACA
The DNA here is from genome assembly GCA_032464435.1 of Aegilops umbellulata. Taxonomy (NCBI): domain Eukaryota; kingdom Viridiplantae; phylum Streptophyta; class Magnoliopsida; order Poales; family Poaceae; genus Aegilops; species Aegilops umbellulata. Next base: position 231,532,257 of record CP136060.1, read on the forward strand.
ATACGAGCGAGTTTACTCAAAAATTACATCTTTGGTACATTCATCCGCCATAAGGCGGGCACCCTTCAGAACGTCCTTATAATAGTTCTCGGGTTTGCGATGCTCTTTCCCCGGCGGTGGCCCGTCCTTCACAAGCTTCTCACCGTCCAGCTTGCCCCAGTGCACCTTAGCACGGGCAAGGGCCCTCCGGGCACCTTCGATGCAGATGGAGCGCTTGATGACCTCGAGCCTTGGACAGGCCGCCACCAGCCGCTGCACCAGTACGAAGTAGCTCCCAGGCAGAGCCTCTCCAGGCCACAGCCGAACTATGAGGCCCTTCATGGCCTGTTTGGCCACCTTGTGGAGCTCGACCAGCTGCTTCAGCTGGTCGCTCAGGGGCAAAGGGTGTCCGGTCTCAGCATACTGAGACCAGAACACCTTCTCCGTCGAGCTGCCTTCTTTGGCTCGGTAGAATGCGGCGGCATCAGATACGCTGCGGGGCAAATCTGCGAATGCTCCTGGAAAGCTCCGGATCCGGGTAAGTAACAAGTAATTCACTTTCACATGCTTGCTTTGCATAAAGAAAGCCTTACCCGCCGTTATTTTCTTCACTGCATCCACCTCCTGAAGGGCCTTCTAGGCTTCGGCCTTGGCAGACTTGGCAGTTTCAATCGCCGCCGGAGCTCAGACGCTCGCGTCTTCGAGTCAAGCTCCAAGATCTCATGTTTTTTCATGCGAGCCTGGAGCTCTTGCCGCACCTCGCCAACCTGCGCCTCATATTTCTCCCGCTCAGTGCGCTCCGTGGCCGCTCTGTTCTCAGCCTCGGATAGCGCCTGCTTGAGGGTCGCCACCTCAGTTGTGGCCCCTACAATATGCCGCGTTAATCCTGTCATTTTTTGCAATTGCATCTTTTTTGTATTTTTCTATAAGGTATCTCTTACCTTCTTTCTCCTCGAGCTGCCGCTTGGCAAGGCCGAGCTCTTGCTCGGATTGCTCGAGGCCCTGCTTCAGGGCGCCCACCTCCACAGTCAGTGCGGCGGTCGCTAGCAGCGAAGCCTGCATACGCATATTGACTCTTTTTTTGTTAGACTCTTGTGAATTTCTTAGATCCTCTATTCGGCTTTTCTTTCCGAACGCCAAACAGAGCATCAAGGGCTACTGTCTATGCCGTAATATTTTTACATATTTTTTACTTACCTCAAAGCCTGTTAGAAGGCTAGCACAAGCTTCAGTCAGTCCGCTCTTGGCGGACTGGACCTTCTGGATCACCGTACTCATAATAGTACGGTGCTCCTCGTCGATGGAAGCGCCGTAAAGCACCTCCAGCAGATTGTCCGGCGCCTCCGGTTGGACGGGGGCCGCCGGCTCAGTAGGCTTGCTCCTCTTGGAAGGATTTCGCCTACCGCAGCCCGGAACCGTTGAAGATGCCGGCGCGGTGTCCGTCTCAAAGCCGGACTTGGAGCCCTGGGGGCTCTTGTCCGCTTTACTCCTGGAGTCCGAGAGGTCGCCTCGCGGCTCCTCCAGGACCAGCTCCTCTTGGCCCGGAACTTGTTGCGACGCCACTTCGGCGTCGTCCGCAGTGCGGGGGGAGGTAGCGGGCGGAACTGAATTCACGTCCGACGAATCTAGGGAGCTGTTCGACGACTCATCGAGCCCGGCCTTGGGCGGACTGCATAATTATATTCGACATAAGGAAAAGCTGTGCAACAAAGGAATATTATGAGTTACTCTGGTATCCGAATACTTACGATTTCACAGGGCACTTGGCCCTGTGCGGCCACTCCTCTTCGCCCTCGTTGGCGTCGGTGGAGTAGTCCGGAGGAAGGGTCTTCCCCTTCTTGGACCCTTCGGCCTCCCCTGTTGGGGTGGCGTTCCTCTTCTTTCCTCCCCCCGCTGGAGGGGGAGAGGCTTCTTCTTCCTCCTCCTCGTCTTCACGGGAGGAGAGCGTCTTGGACTCGTCGGATGATGAATCCGACACCTCCAGATGCCGGGCACTCTTTCGAGTCCCCGTGGCCTTCTTCTTGGCCTTCTTCTCTCTCGCCGCATAGGGTGCCGGAGCCAGCAGCTTCGCTAAGCGAGCATTGGTTGGGTCTTTGGGCAAAGGAGCCGGACAGTCGATCTGTCCGGACTTCGCATGCCAATCCTGTCAAAGGTAAGGGAGCTTAGATCCCACATGGAGTCAAACTATGAGAAACAAATGCCCTGTAAAAGGTAAAAATAGCTCACCGCTGCATGCTAAATCCGCGATCCTCGGAAGCGGAGGCAGGAGCCTCGGCGCCCTTGAATATCACCTTCCAGGCATCTTTGTGCATCGTGTCAAAGAGCCTGCTCAGGGTTGGGTGCTGCGCCGGGTCGAACTCCCACAGATTGAAATCCCGTTGTTGACACAGGAGGATCCGGCGGACGAGCATAACCTGGACTACATTGACAAGCTTGAGCTGCCTGTTCACCAGGGATTGGATGCATGTTTGCAGCCCAGTCACCTCTCCTTTGTCGCCCCACGACAGGCCCGTCTCTTTCCAGGACGTGAGCCGCGTAGGGGGTCCGGACCGGAACTCGGGGGCTGCGACCCACTCAGGGTCGCGCGGCTCGGTGATGTAAAACCACCCCGATTGCTACCCCTTCAAGGTCTCCACAAAGGAGCCCTCGAGCCATAGGACGTTGGCTATCTTGCCCGCCATGGTGCCTCCGCACTCCGCCTGGTTGCCGCGCACCACCTTTGTCTTGACGTTGAAGGTCTAGAGCCAAAGGCAAAAATGAGGGTGGATGCGGAGGAAAGCCTCGCACATGACGATAAACGCCGAGATATTGAGGACAAAATTTGGGGCCAGATCGTGGATATCTAGGCCATAGTAGAACATGAGCCCCCGGACGAATGGGTGGAGAGGAAAACCCAGTCCGCGGAGGAAGTGGGGAAGGAATACTACCCTCTCATGGGGCCTTGGGGTGCGGAGGAGCTGAGCCTCTTCGGGAAGCCGGTGCGTGATGTCGTCAGACAAGTATCCGGCCTTCCTTAGCTTTTTTATGTGTCCCTCCTTGACGGAGGAGACCATCCACTTGCCTCTCGCTCCGGACATGGCTGGAGAAGGTCGAGGTGGGAAGTGCGGACTTGGGCGCTGGAGCTCGAGTGTGCGGAAGATGGATAGGCAAAGGAGGAAGCAGGTGTAGGTAAAAAGGTGGATCCTTATCCCCTTATATGGGCGGATGCAGTTAAGCGTCCCCACCATCCTGGTAAAACTCGCCGTGATACATGGCGCGGTTGGGTTACCCACGTCCGTATTGATGAGAATCCCGTAAATAAGGGGACACGATCTCTGGTTTGACAAGACGTGCCAAGGAAACCGCCTCGCAAAATGCGCTGAGGTGGGGGAGAAAAAACGATTCGAATAAAGGCTTGGCCGTAGTGTGATGTCACTCTACGGAATACGTCAGCAGATTAGATTTGTGTAAATGTTATTCTCTCTATGGCAATATGTGGAAACTTATTTTGCAGAGCCAGACACTATCCTTAGTGTTTAAAATCTTTTATGAAGTACTTGGAGGAGGAACCCGCCTTGCAATGCCGAAGACAATCTGCCCGCCGGACTCATGGTCATTGAAGCCTGGTTCAGGGGCTTCCGAGGGAGTCCTGGATTAGGGGGTGTCCGGATGGCCGGACTATACCTTCAGCCGGACTCCTGGACTATGAAGATACAAGATTGAAGACTTCGTCCCGTGTCCGGGAGGGACTTTCCTTGGCGTGGAAGGCAAGCTTGGCGATGCGGATATTTAGATCTCCTACCATTGTAACCGACTTTGTGTAACCCTAACCCTCTTCGGTGTCTATATAAACCGGAGGGTTTTAGTCCATAGGACAACATACAACAATCATACCATAGGCTAGCTTCTAGGGTTTAGCCTCCTTGATCTCGTGGTAGATCTACTCTTGTACTACCCATATCATCAATATTAATCAAGCAGGACATAGGGTTTTACCTCAATCAAGAGGGCCCGAACCTGGGTAAAACATTGTGTCCCTTGTCTCCTGTTACCATCCGCCTAGACGCACAGTTCGGGACCCCCTACTCGAGATCTGCCGGTGTTGACACCGACAGTGAGCATGCACCCAAGGACACAGATTTGATTTTTCAAGCAACTTATATGCACTGGGGCATGTGCATGTAGTTCAAATTTGAATTATGCACATAAAATGCATTGAAAACTCAGGTAATGCATAAAAATGTCCAAACGAACCCCAAAAAATCACAAAAAATCACACAACACGCATGTTGTTCTATGTTGACATCAGAAAAAAATTTGAAAGCAATAAGAGGCAATGGATATCGTTTCGTCCCCAAAGGTGGGACGTTCCCTACCGAAAACCATCATGCATGTTGTGAAAAGCTCCGGTTTGTGAGAAGCATACACCCAAACCTGCCCCAAATAGGACAAAATTTGTACCATGGCATGTTGATGGCGCTCCATGATAGCATGCCAAGTTTCATGAATTTCAGACGAGTTTGGGATTTACTAGAATTTAGAAACCAGGCATCTTAATGTTTTGTCGGCAATCAACGGTGCCCCGGTGTCTGAAATTCATTCCCATTTCTTGCATGGGACCTAAGCATGCACCCAAGGACACAGATTTGATTTTTCAAACAATTTATATGCACTGGAGCTTGTGCATGTAGTTCAAATTTGAATTATGCACATAAATGCATTGAAAACTCAGTTAATGAACAAAAATGTTCAAACGAACCCCGAAAAATCACAAAAAATCACACAACACTCCTGTTGTTCTATGTTGACACGAGAAAAAATTTGAAAGCAATAAGAGGCAATGGATATCGTTTCGTCCCCAAAGGTGGGACGTTCCCTACCGAAAACCATCATGCTTGTTGTGAGAAGCTCCGATTTGTCAGAAGCATATACCCAAACCTGCCCCAAATGGGACAAAATTTGTACCACGACATGTCGATGCCGCTCCATGATAGCATGCCATGTTTCATGAATTTCAGACGAGTTTTGGATTTACTAGAATTTAAAAACCAGGCATCTCAATGTTTTGCCGGCAATCAACGGTGCCCCGGTGTTTGAAATTCATTCCCATTTCTTGCATGGGACCTAAGCATGCACACAAGGACACAGATATGATTTTTCAACCAATTTATATGCACTGGAGCATGTGCATGTAGTTCAAATTTGAATTGTTCACCTGAAATGGCTAGAAAACCAATTTAATGTATAAAATGTTCAAACGAACCCTAGGGATAAGCTTTCTTTGGCCAAGTTATTTTGAGAAGACATAATTGCCTTGTTAGTATGCTTGAAGTATTATTGTTTTTATGTCAATATTAAACTTTTGTTTCGAATATTATGGATCTGAACATTCATGCCACAATAAAGAAAATTACATGGATAAATATGTCAGGTACATTCCACATCAAAAATTTTGTTTTTATCATTTACCTACTCGAGGACGAGCGGGAATTAAGCTTGGGGATGCTTGATACATCTCCAACGTATCTATAATTTTTTATTGTTCCATGCTATTATATTATCTATCTTGGATGTTTTATATGGATTTATATGCAATTTTATATGATTTTTAGGACTAACCTATTAACCTAGAGCCCAGTGCTAGTTTCTGTTTTTTTCCTTGTTTATGAGTTTTACGGAAAAGGAATATCAAAGGGTGTCCAAATGACCTGAAAATTTACAACGATTGTTTTTGGACCAAAAGAAGCCCACGGAGTACCGGAGATGCACCAGAAGAGTCCCGAGGCCGCAACAAGGGTAGAGGGCGCCCCCACCCCCAAGGGCGCGCCCTCAGATTACAAAAACCTATATCTACCATCCATATTCACTTGTATCACCATCTCTTCGCCGAACTAGTGGACCTATACAATTTACCATTGTATTGGGTGTGTTGGGGACACAAGAGACTCTTTGCTATTAGCTTGCAGGGTTGTTTGAGAGAGACCATCTTCATCCTACGCCTCCAACAGATTGATAAACCTTAGGTCATCCACTTGAGGGAAATTTGTACTGTCCTACAAACCTCTGCACTTGCAGGCCCAACACGTCTACAAGAAGAAGGTTGTGTAGTAGACATCAAGCTCTTTTCTGGCGCCGTTGCCGGGGAGGTGAGGGCTTGAAGGTATATCTTTAGATCTTGCAATCGAATCTTTTAGTTTCTTGTTTTATCACTAGTTTAGTTTATAAAAGAAAACTACAAAAAATGGAATTGAGGGTGCCTCATATGCTTCATCTTTTTAATATCTTTCGTGAAAATGATGGAAAGGAAAATCGTGCTCAAGTGTTAGAAGAAGAATGCATTAAAATGTTTGGCACTAAGTATTTGAATGATGAGCATGATTGCAATGTTGTTAGTATGAATTCCTTGAATATCCATGATGCTAATGATATGCAAAGCCACAAGCTTGGGGATGCTATGTTGGACGAATATGATATTTTTTGTCCCCCAAGTTTCGATGAGCAAGTTTATTATGATGATAGCATGCCTCCTATTTATGATGATTATATTGATGAAAGTGGGTTTGAAAGAGTGTCAACTTTAGGAAGTAATGATCCCACTATTTTGGGGGGTGTTTAATATTATTGTGATAATTATGAAAGTGGATTTGGAGAGGTCATGACTTTATTTAGTGATGAATCCACTATTTCGGAAGAGGTTCCAATTGATTATGAAACCAAAGTTGCTATATATGATGATTATTGTGATGACATGTATGCTATAAAGAATAATGATAACCATGAAACTTGTCAGCATAATTTTAATTTTCAATTGGATTATGCCTCACATGATAGTTATTTTGTTGAGTTTGCTCCCACTACTATTCATGAGAGGAATTTGCTTATGTGGAGAGTAATAAAAATTATATGCTTGTAGATCATGAAAAGAATGCTTTTATGTGATGGTTATATTGTTGAATTCATTCATGATGCTACTGAAAATTATGTGGAGGGGGCACCACATACGGCTAAACAATCAACTTGTGTGTTCAAGGGTGCCCCCTGCACCCGTATATAAAGGAGCAAGGGGGTGGCCGGTCGGCCCTATAGGGTGCGACCAAGGGGGGCAATCCTACTAGGAGAAGAAGGAAGGAGAGGGGAAAGAGAAGGAAGGAGGGGCGCCGCCCCTCCCGCTTGTCCAATTTGGACTAGGCCCTTGGAGGGTCCGCGGCCAGCCCTTGGCTGCCCCTCTCTCTCCCCTAGGCCCAATAAGGCCCATTACTTCTCCGGTGGATCCGATAACCCTTCCGGCACTCCGATATTTATCCGGTGACCCCAGGAACTCATCTGGTGTCTGAATAACATCGTCCAATATATCATTCTTTATGTCTCGACCATTTCGGGACTCCTCGCCATGTCTGTAATCACATCCGGGACTCCGAACTACCTTCGATACATGAAAACACATAAACTCATAATACCGATCGTCATCGAACGTTAAGCATGCGCACCCTATGGGTTCGAGAACTATGTAGAAATGACCAAGACTCATCTCTGGTCAATAAACAATAGCAGAACCTGGATGCTCATATTGGTTCCTACATATTCTACCAAGATCTTTATCGGTCAAACCCCATGACAACATATGTTGTTCCCTTTGTCATCCGTATGTTACTTGCCCGAGATTCGATCGTCGGTATCATCATACCTAGTTCAATCTCGTTACCGGAAAGTCTCTTTACTCGTTCCGTAATGCATCATCCTGTAACAAACTCATTATTCACATTGCTTGGAAGGCTTATAGTGATGTGCATTACCGAGAGGGCCTAGAGATACCTCTCCGACAATCGGAGTGACAAATCCTAATCTTGATCTATGCCAACTCAACAAACACCATTGGAGACACTTGTAGAGCATCTTTATAATCACCCAGTTACGTTGTGATGTTTGATAGCACACTAAGTGTTCCTCCGATATTCGGGAGTTGCATAATCTCATAGTCATAGGAACATGTAGAAGTTATGAAGAAAGCAATAGCAATAAACTAAACGATCATAGTGTTAAGCTAATGGATGGGTCAAGTCAACCACATTATTCTCTAATGATGTGATCCCGTTCATCAAATGACAACTCATGTCTATGGTTAAGAAACTTAACCATCTTTGATTAACGAGCTAGTCAAGTAGAGGCATACTATTGACACTCTGTTTGTCTATGTATTCACAGATGTACTAAGTTTCCAGTTAATACAATTCTAGCATGAATAATAACCATTTATCATGATATAAGGAAATATAAATAACAACTTTATTATTGCCTCTAGGGCATATTTCCTTCAGTCACCCACTTGCACTAGAGTCAATAATCTAGATTACACAGTAATGATTCTAACACCCATGGAGTCTTGGTGTTGATCATGTTTTGCTCGTGAGAGAGGCTTAGTCAACGGGTCTGCAACATTTAGATCCATATGTATTTTGGAAATCTCTATGTCTCCCTCCTTAACTTGATCGCGAATGGAATTGAAGCGTCTCTTGATGTGCCAAGGCAATTGCACTAGTATTGTCACAAAAGATTTTCATTGGACCCGATGCACTAGGTATGACACCTAGATCAGATATGAACTCCTTCATCCAGACTCGTACATTTGCTGCTTCCGAAGAAGCTATGTACTCCGCTTCACACGTAGATCCCGCCATGACGCTCTGCTTGGAACTGCACCAACTGATAGCTCCACCATTCAATAAAAATACGTATCCGGTTTATGACTTAGAGTCATCTGGATTAGTGTCAAAGCTTGCATCGACGTAACCGTTTACGGCGAGGTCTTTGTCACCTCCATAAACGAGAAACATATCCTTAGTCCTTTTCGGGAATTTCAGGATGTTCTTGACCGGTGTCTAGTGATCCACTCCTGGATTACTTTGGTACCTCCCTGCTAAACTAATAGCAAGGCACACATCTGGTCTGGTACACAACATTGCATACATGATAGAACCTATGGCTGAATGTCGGTGTACAAAAGTAGGGGTACCTTAGTACCCCGAACTTGTGCACGGGCAGTCGTAGCACCCCGCGGCAAGGCTTGCCAGGCGATCGCCAAAACTCTCCATGGTCCCTTTTTGGGCCATCAAAGAACAAAGTATTTGAGCCAAGGCCCCGGCAGGAGGAGCTTGCCGGGAAGGCCACCCGAAGAGAGCAAGGCCCCGGCAAGAGGAGCTTGCCGGGACGGCCGCTCGAAGCACAAGGCCCCGGCAAGAGGAGCTTGCCGGGAAGGCCGACCAGGGCACGACAAGAGACTTGCTGCGACGCGCCTCGCGTCCCGGCAAGGACCGGTGAGCAACAAGCTCCCGGGCGCGACAAGGCATCAACCGCGGCAAGGCGCTTGCCGCGGCAAGTCACCATCCCGCGCCTGCGTTCCAGCTCATCCACCCACGCGTCGCTCTGGGGCCATTCCAGGCGTACGTGGCGAGAGGCTGCGCAGCCAGGGGCATGCGGTGGCGAAGCAACGCTGACAGGGTAGCCGTCGTGGCAAACGGTGGCGCCCCTGACGGTCCCTTTTCTGCACTGTTTGGGCGACCCATACGGGCATTTAATGCCCTTGTCCCCTGCCGTCAGAGTTAGGTATGATAGCACTGTGCAAACAGCTGTACCCAACACAGCGTTTTCCAGTTTTACCCCCGCCTACGTTGCCACCTGTGGGTAACCCCTTGCGCATATAAAAGGAGGCCCCATGCGCAACGTGAGGGGAGGAGGTGGAGGAAGGAGGCCACTCACGCTCGGTCTGATTAGTTGCCTGAGTGTACCGTAGCACTCAGCGCTCCCGAACAAGAACACAATACAAACCACAAAGCAGCAGTAGGGTTTTACGCATCCGTGCGGCCCGAAGCTGGGTAAACCCCTTGTGTGCATCGCCTCTATCCGCTCTTCGCGTGACCTCTGCCCCCCGCCGAACCAGAAAGGGGCTCGGTCCCCATAGGTGTTCGTGGAGGAAGATTTCCCCCGACACTGAAGCATAGGGAATGAATTTCATTTTCTCTCTATCTTCTGTAGTGGTCGAGCATTGAGTATGACTCAACTTCACACCTTGTAACACAGGCAAGAACCCTTTCTTTGCTTGATCCATTTTGAACTTCTTCAAAACATTATTGAGGTATGTGCTTTGTGAAAGTCCAATTAAGCGTCTTGATCTATCTCTATAGATCCTGATGCCCAATATATAAGCAGATTCACCGAGGTCTTTCATTGGAAAATTCTTATTCAAGTATCCTTTTATGCTATTCAGAAATTCAGTGTCATTTCCGATCAACAATATGTCATCCACATATAATATCAGAAATGCTACAGAGCTCCCACTCTTTTTTTTGTAAATACAGGCTTCTCCAAAAGTCTGTATAAAACCATATGGTTTGATCACACTATCAGAGCGTATATTCCAACTCCGATAGGCTTGCTGTAACATCCCAAAATTCTAAATTTTGGAATGTTATATTAAATAGATATTTTTGATTGTTTGTTTCGTTGTGGTGTGATTGATTGACTGAAACTGAGCAAAATTCTAAACTTTTTTAAAGTTAAATGAGAGGTAATAAAAGGACTTTCCCAAACTTTCCTTTTTTGCATTTATGATCTCCATGAATTCAAATTCTTTTCATCACAAAACCCTGGAGAGAAGATGACATGACTTCTTCCATTTAAATAAATGAAAAGGGTTTTTGAAAAGATTTGAATTTGATTCATAAATATTTTCCAATTCAGAAACTTTAAGCAAATCAATGATTTTCATGAGAGAAGATAAAATGACTTCTTCAAAACATATGAAATATGAGTTGGAAGTTTTAAAAGAATTAAATTCAAAGTCTCATTGAAACTATTTTCAATTTGGAGTTATTTGGGTTTTATTGAAATTATTTATCTCCAAAAATAAAATATACGGAAAATAGGGTAAAATGATTCCCTTCAATAGAAAATTGGAGAGAAATAAATTTGAATTTATTTTGGTATTTTTAAAAATGATTTTGCTGGATTTCGATAGAGCAGTAGCACTCTTTGCTTTATTTGAATTTTTGTGAATTTTATTTTGAGCTAGAATAATGTTCATGTCGTAGAAAATATTTTTCTGAAATTTTTGATATATTTATTTTTTTATTTATCCTTTTCATCTGACTTTATTTAAAATAAAATCTTCGTCGACTGGGCCAAAGCCCAGCTAGCCAACCGGCCCACTCGCGCGCCACCGCCTTCCACCCGGAGTCCGCCCGGTCTCTGACTCGCCGGAGCCGTACGAGCTCGGGAGAGCTTCCCGAGGTTCGCCGCCCCTCCCCTATAAAAGCCGAGGCCCGACCCGCCTCTCTATCCTCCCCGCACCTCCGCCGCTGCAGCCGCCGCACGCCGCGCCGCGCGCCACATCTTGCCGCCCATCTCCTTGCGGTGTCACCACACTTCTGTCGAGCCACCACCGCTGCTCCACCACCGCGCCGCCTCTTGCTTTGCCCGCGCTGCGCAAGCCGCCGCCATCTCGCCCCGCGTCGCCGGAGGCCGCCGCCGCCCCGACACCCACGCCGGAGTTCGCCGCTGGCCGGATCCGCTCCGCCGCTGGTTTTCTCACGAAAACTGCCTAAACCGCCGAACCGGTATAAACCGCCGAAAACCCGCCCCGGTTTATTTTTTATTCGTTTTCGATTTTATCGTTAGATCATTTTTTAATAGGTTTAGTCATATAGCGAGCGTTCACTGGTTAGGCCTCTGTAGTGGACGAATTCGTCGCTTATGCTTCTGTAGCGAACGTTCGTTCGATAGGATTTTGCTTTTTCTTTCTAATTTCGGCAAGGGACCCATCCGTGAATATTATATTTATAGATTAGTCCCTGTACTTCATTTGATCACCAGTTCTCGCTCGTTTGTCCAAATCCAATGAAACCAACGCCCACTTATTCGTTATGAACCCCTCTATCCAGATAATCAACTTAAACATGTTTTTGGAAGTTTTAAAATTTGAATTCAAACAGATTTGATTTGAATCTTCGTTTGATCGTAGCTTGAGTTTTATAACTCTGTTTGAGTTTATTCTTTTTGCAAATTAAAGCTCTTGACCTAAACTTTCTGATAAGTCCAAATTCACATAATTTTGGAACTATTATAAATTGTTTTATGTTGCAAGAGTTATTTGCTTGGTTTTGATGTTTTCCAAATAGTCTTCTTCGTTCTTCCCGATCTTTTGAGTGATTGCTTATGTGTGGTTACTATTGCTTGCTCATGATAGATTGACCGGAGTGTGACGAGTAGAACTATCAAGAGTTATGCATGCAAACCATCTTCATCAACAGTACAAGGCAAGTTCACACTTTGATCATATCCCCTTTACTACCCAGTTTTTATGCATTAGTTTCAACCCTCAAAACTTTGCATGAGTAGGATCGATAACATGTGGGTTGTCGGAGTAATGGGCCACGGGTAGCCTAACCCGAGCCCCAGAACCTTTCAAGGCATCGGGGCCGGCTGCGCCCCTCAAGACGTCAAGATGGAGCGCCGCCTTCTAGTAGCCGGCCGGCCAAACGGCCGACTGTCGGAAGACGGCTACGCTTAAGAAGACGACTCCAAGACGGGCCCACTCCTGGCAGGATGCCTCCAGAGAGACCGGCTCCTAGCAGTCGGCCCACGGCGCCCTCAGAGTCTGCGTGCCCATTAAGAAGACGAGACAGGGTGAGGCTACAGTGTAGCCCATCACCCCCGTATCTAGGGCCGGGCGAGGCCGCAGTGCTCCGTACAGGCAGAGATCTCCGCCCGACGCGGCACAGTTGCCACTCCGCCCCTGATGTGACTCCTGTCAGGCGAAGACCTGCTCCCACGACCGTCTGTCGGTACGGACCGAAGACGACGGGCCCTACCGATCAGCGAGAGCCCGGAAGATGGCTAGAGCCTCACCAGTCGGACCCGAGGGAGGCCGGCCCCCAGCAGTCGGCCTGCCCCTTCCTCGGGGCCCACACGCCATTAACCAGATAAAACGCGGAGTGGCTACAGTGATCTCCCGCCAAGCGGCGGGACTATAGCCACGCCCCCTGACCAAGAAAGCGTCATTAGCGTTACGACTATAGTAATCAGTAGCCGGCAAGACCTCCGAACTGCGGAGGCGGCCTGTCGGCTCCGTACCAGACCAACCGGCGGGGCCCACCAGGCAGGCGGGCCCCAGCCGCCGACGGAGAAGCCGGCGACCAGAGTGACTGACGGTCGGGACCTACAAACAGTCGTATTACCATTGTACCCCTGGGGGGTAGGCCTATATAAACCCCCAGGGCACCCACGCAAATGGTTCGAACCTGTTATAATTAGACCAGCACCTAGGGGGAGAGGAGAGCAAACCTTGCCTTCTTCTACCTCTAGCAAATAGCTCAAGGAGCACCATTGTACTCACTAGTGCCTTAGTGATCATGCGGAGGCCCCGCAGAGCAGGACTAGGGGTGTTATCTCCTAGGAGAGCCCCGAACCTGGCTAAAGTGCGCTAGCGTTCATGTCTACGCCTTATCCCGCTTCCAGGCACCGGCGACGTTCTACTCGCTCCCACCATGATAAGCCATCCATTGGCATATGTCGCACCCAACCCCCGACAATTGTTGCCCACCGTGGGGCGAGGTGCACCATCTCCCGGAGATCTATTCTGGACGGGAACCTTGTTCCTTCCCGGCGAGCGCAGCCAGTCCGGCATGACAGAGGGAGTCTGCGCCGATGCGCTGCACGGCGCGGAGGTTGCCTATGTAGCGAATTCCCTCGCTGATCTTGTTGGCAAGGTTCGCCTCTCCAACGAGCCCGCATCTGACACAAGCACCGAGGGCCCCGAGAGCCGCCTCGTGAGCCTCCTCGATCAGCTCCACGTCTCCAGCGAGCCAGCTGTAGACTTGGAGTCGGTTGGCTCCCACGACCCGATGCTTGTCGACTCCGACACGGCGTCGCTTGACGCATTCCCCACCAACGTGGTGGTCTACGATGACCCGCTTCCTCACGCGGACAGCGGCGGTAGCACCATCACGAAAGTGCTCGTCATCAGCCACAGCGAGCACTGTGGCGGAGGTGGCCAGGATCTGTTGCGGGCGGTGATACAAGACCTGACTGCGCCCATCCCGGGAAACGCCGACGCCGAGACGCTGGAGGCACACCGCGTCCAGCTCGTCGAGAGCGCCAACTGGCTGGCCAGCATGAGATGCCTTTCGGAGGCCTACCAGCGTGAAATGGACCGTACCGTCGGTGGCACGCCGGCTCCTGGTGGGCCTAGCCGCATTGGCCAGATCCAGCAGCATGGTGCAACCATCGCCAGCTTGTTCGGGACAGATCGTCCCGTCTACGCCACACCTGCAGAAAACATACGGGCTGCCCAGGCTGCAGCAGACAAGCTAGACAAGCTCGAGGGCGACTTGCGTCGCCACATGACGGAGCGGGTCCAGCAGCTCCTCGACGCGGCTGCTGAGCAGCAAGACGCCGGGTGCCACACTAAAGCGCCCAACCGGCAAAACGACGACCCGCCTCCTCGCCGAGACCAAGGCGTGACATCCCGGACGCCGACTAGCAGCGTCCACGATAGAAGAGACAAGGATCCGGCAGCTAGCCGCAGCCGGACTCGCATCACCATCGAGCGCGACCAAGACGGCCGCCCAAGAGCAGTGCAACGACGAGACGGTTGTCCGCCTCCTCCTCCCCGCAGGGAGAGGCGCATTTCCCCGCCGCCTTTTGATCACCTGTCACTCGGCGACTGCCTTGGCCTCCGAGAAGGAATCAGAGAAAACGACGCCCGCCACCGGATCGATCGCCTCAATCGATCCCTGGCACTAGAAGAAGAAGATGAGCTGGATCCGCCTTGCTTCGGCCCCCGCATCTGAGGCGAACCTTTCCCCAAAGGGTTCACGCTCCCGAGAGATACACCCAAGTACATCGGCTCCGTGAAGCCGGAGGACTGGCTGGTCGACTACTCCACAGATGTCAGCATCGCGAATGGCAACAAGCGCGTAGCCATGAAGTACGTTCCGCTCATGCTCCAGGGCACGACCCGGACATGGCTGAACAGGCTGAAGTTCCGCAGCATCAACAGTTGGGTTGATTTCACTGAAGCATTCATCCGCAACTTCACCAGCACGTACAAGCGGCCGCCCAAGCGCCGCCAACTCTCCTTGTGCGTCCAAGGCCCCAACGAGTCGACTCGCGACTACCTCACGCGCTGGGCCGAGCTATGCAACTCTTGTGAGGGCGTGCACGAGGTGCAGGCCATCGAGTATTTCACTGCCGGGTGCCGAGAGGGCACCCTCCTCAAGCACAAGCTCCTGTGCGACGAGCCGGCGACCCTCGACGAACTGCTGATCATAGCCGGCAAGTACGCCACGACCGACTCCTCCATGAAGACGGAGATCCAAATCAATCTGTCGGGCAAGGTGGCCCCTCAAGCTCCTCGGACCCCGGCTGGTGACACCAGTTGGAGACAGCAACCAAACGACAACAAGCGTAAGGCCATGCAGCCGGCTTCCTCGAGCCGGCAGGTGGCAACAGTCGAAGATCAGTAGCCGGAAGGGCAGCCTCCCCCCAAGTGCCAAAAGGGCGGTAAGCCCAACTGGTTGCCCGCCTTCTCATACGAGCATACTCTTGACGCACCCTGCAAATTCCACAGCGGCGCGAAGCCATCCAACCATACGACTCAGAAGTGCCACTGGCTCACCAGCATCGCCAAGGGCGACGGACTCCAGCCCGCTCCGCCAGCCGGCCCGCCTCATCCTCCACCTCAGCAGCCGGCGGTTCGGCCAGTCGGCGCGATACAAGATGAATACCCTGAGGAGCATGGAGCCTATGTTGTGTTCACCAGCATGGCCGACGATAGGTGCAGCAGACGTGTCGGGGGTTGGGTGCGACATATGCCAATGGATGGCTTATCATGGTGAGAGCGAGTAGAACATCGCCGGTGCCCGGAAGCGGGATGAGGCGTAGACACAAACGCCGGCGTACTTTACCCAGGTTCGGGGCTCTCCTAGGAGATCACACCCCTAGTCCTGCTCTGCGGGGTCCCCGCATGATCACTAAGGCAAAGTGAATACAAGGTTGCTCTTCGAGCTGTATGCTAGAGGTAGGAGAAGGCAAGGCTAGCTCTCTCCGTCCTATATGATCTGGTCTAGTACTAATGGGTTGGAACCATTTACATGGGTGCCCTGGGGGGTTATATAGGCCTACCCCCTAGGGGTACAATGGTAATCCAGCTAGGCGCAGGGACCAGCCGTCAGTCTCTTCTATCACCGGCTTCTTCGCCGACTGCTGGGGCCCGCCGACTGGTTCGGTACGGAGCCGACAGGCTGTACCCACCGCTTGCGGGTCTTGTCGGCTGCTAATTACTGTAGCCGTGACTCTAATGACGCAGGCTCGGTCATGGGGTCCTGGCTACAGCCCTGCCACCTGGCGGGCGATTACTGTAGCCACTCCCCGTCTCGTCTGGTTAATGGCACGTGGGACCCATGGGAGGGGCAGGACGACTCCCATCGGGCCGAATGGTAGTGCTCTTGCCGTCTTCTGGACGCTCGCTGTCTGGTAGGGCCCATCGTCCTGGGGCCATACTGACAGGCCGTCGTGGGTGCAGGACTCCGCCCACTGGTGCTGATGTCAGGGACGGCATGGCAACAGTGCCGCGTCGGATGGAGATCTCCGCTGGTACAACGCACTGTGGCCACGCCAGCCTCTAGAAAGGGAGAGGAGTGGGCTTCACTGTAGCCACTCCCCGTCCCGTCCCCCTTGATGAGGGCATAGTCTTTGTTGGTGCCGTGGGCCGACTCCCCATGGCCGGCTTCTACGGAAGTTGCCAGGTAGGAGTCGGCTTATCTTGACCTCGCCTCCAGGACTCGGCCGCATGCGGGTAGTTGGCTGTTCCTCCAGCCGGCCTACAGAAGGCGGCTCTTCATCTTGGCGTCCTGAGGGGCGTAGTCAGCCCCAATGTCTTGAAAGGTTCTGGGACACGGGTTAGCCTACCCGTGGCCCATTACTCCGACAGTAGTCCCCGAAGCTGGTGAGGCGCCGCGGATGATCAGCCAGGGGCCTCAGCAGTTTCTTTCTCCGAGCACTTGAGGTGAGACCTCATTCGACTTCTGCCGGGCTAACTGGTAGGAGTCGGATTCGCCTAATCTGGTTTGTTCAACATTTTTGAATGCCTCGGCGGGATCCAAGTGGCGTTCTAGCTAAGCTTCCATGCCGCCGCCCGTTTTAGGCCTGTCACGTGGCGACGTGCGGCCGGGCCAGTCTGCCCACCCACGCGCGCGACGGGATATGCCTGCAGGCGGGGCCCGTTGAGGGAGTCCTGGATTAGGGGGTGTCCGGATAGCCGGACTATACCTTCAGTCGGACTCCTGGACTATGAAGATACAATATTGAAGACTTTGTCCCGTGTCCGGAAGGGACTTTCCTTGGCGTGGAAGGCAAGCTTGGAGATACGGATATATAGATCTCCTACCATTGTAACCGACTCTGTGTAACCCTAACCCTCTCCGGTGTCTATATAAACCGGAGGGTTTTAGTCCGTAGGACATCCAACAATCATACCATAGGCTAGCTTCTAGGGTTTAGCCTCCTGGATCTCGTGGTAGATCTACTCTTGTACTACCCATACCATCAATATTAATCAAGCAGGAGTAGGGTTTTACCTCCATCGAGAGGGACCAAACCTGGGTAAAAACATCGTGTCCCTTATCTCCTGTTACCATCCGCCTAGACGCACAGTTCGGGACCCCCTACCCGAGATCCGCCGGTTTTGACACCGACATTGGTGCTTTCATTGAGAGTTCCTCTATGTCATCACTTTTAGGCCCGATGGCTCCTCCGATCATAAACAGCGATGCAGTTCAGGGTGAGACCTTTCTCCTCGGACAGATCTTCGTATTCGGCGGCTTCGCACTGTGGGCCAATTCGCTTGGCCGTCTGGAGCAGATCGAAAGCTACGCCCCTGGCCATCAGGTCAGATTTGGAAGTTTAAACTACACGGCGAACGATCGCGGAGACTTGATCTGCGACGGATCTGAGCAACAGCCAAGCGCGCCGCACTGTCACGATGGGCATGATCTAGCTCTGCTACCGAACAGTGCCCTGGAGGCCGCACCCGTGTCCGCTCTGACCCTTAGCTCGGAGCCGACCACACCAATCGAGGACGGGTGGTTAGACACCGCCTCGGGGGCTGCAATCTCTACGGCAATAAAGCCGAACACCAGCCGTTTCCTCTACGAAGCCAGTGACCCCCAAGCGCCGGACTCCTCTCCGGACTCCCAGCCCTTTGCGCCCCTACCAATCGAAGCCGATTGGGCGCCGATCATGGAATTCACCGCCGCAAATATCCTTCAGCACTCGCCCCTCGACGACATTCTGAATTCACTCAGGTCTCTCTCTTTGATAAGAGAGTCCTGGCCGGACTATGAACGGCAGGATTGGGATGCGCACGACGAAGAAATTCGTTGCCCACCCACCACCCACTTCGTAGCCACCATCGATAATCTAAACGACGTGCTCAACTTTGACTCCGAAGACATCGACGGTATGGACGACGATGTAGGAGACAAACATGAACCAATGCCTATAGGGCACTGGACAACCACCTCATCTCATGACATATACATGGTGGACACTCCTAAAGGAAGCGACAACGAGGAACACATGGATGCAACGAGAGATCGTTCACTCGAAAAGCAACCCGGTCGGACAGACGACCCCATGGCCAACATTGAACGGCAAGCGGCGCCGCACACAAGCCGGCACGCTATCCACTCAAGGATTCGCATCAAAATGATGGCCCAGCCAGATCTATCTATAGGCCAGGAAAGCAAGCTCTTGTAAGCAATGCAACACAACCAATATCCGAACATCACGACACACCCAAATACAGGGGAGCCGCACACCCCCTATGTTTCACCGATGAGGTTCTGGACCATGAATTTCCAGCGGGATTCAAGCCCGTAAACATACAGGCGTACGACGGAACAATAGACCCTGGAGTCTGGATTGAGGATTACATCCTCCACATACACATGGCTAGAGGAGATGGCCTCCACACCATGAAATACTTACCCCTTAAGCTTAAAGGGCCAGCTCGGCACTGGCTCAAAAGCCTTCTCGAAAACACCATTGGAAGTTGGGAAGAGCTCGAGGATGCTTTTCAGGCAAATTTTCAAGGGACCTAGGTCCGCCCTCCGGATGCAGATGATCTAAGTCACATAACTCAACAGCCCGGAGAGTCAACCCGGAAATTCTGGAACAGATTCCTTACTAAAAAGAATCAGATAGTCGACTGTCCGGACGCCGAAGCCTTTGGATCTTTTAAACATAACGTTCAAGGCGAATGGCTTGCCAGACACCTCAGCCAAGAAAAGCCAAGAACAATGGCCGCATTAACAAGCCTCATGAACCGCTTTTGCGCAGGAGAGGACAGCTGGTTGGCAAGATGTAGCACCAGCAACCCAAGTACATCCGAAGTTAGAGATGGAAACGGAAAACCCCGACGCAGCAAGGACCAGCGCCGGAATAAGGGAAGCAGCCCAAAGAGCACGACAGTCAATGCCGGATTCAAAAGCTCGCGGCAGAGTCATTAAAAGCCGCCCCTCCAGGATAACAGGGACAAGCTATCCAACCTAAACAAAATCTTGGACAGGATATGTCAAATACATAGTACTCCCGAGAAGCCTGCAAACCACACCCACAGAGATTGTTGGGTCTTCAAGCAATCCGGCAAACTCAACGCCGAACACAAGGGGCTCGACACACCAAGTGAAGACGATGTCGAACCCCACAAGCAGAGCACCAGGAAGCAAAAGAATTTTCCACAAGGAGTCAAAACAGTAAACTTACTTCACGTGACAAAACGAGCGGCGCCCATAGAGATACGCGCTATACGGCCTATCCCAAAGGAGACTCGCCACTGGTTGTTAAAACCAATCACCTTTGACCATCAGGATTACTCTAGAAGTATCGGGAACGCAGGCTGGACTGCCTTGGTATTAGATCCAATAATCAGCAGACTCCACTTTACAAATGTCCTGATGGATGGCGGCAGTGGTCTAAACCTGTTATATCAGGACACAATCCGCCACATGGGGATAGACCCAACAAAAATTCGCCATGGCAACACTTCCTTTCAAGGAGTAACGCCAGGCCCAGTTACCCACTGCACGAGCTCTCTCCGGCTAGAAGTTATGTTCGGCTCCCCCGACAACTTCCGTCGCGAAAGGCTAACCTTCCATATCGCCCCATTCTCAAGCAGCTATCAAGCACTACTGGGACGTGAGGCTTTCGCCTGCTTCAACGCAATACCGCATTATGCGTCTCTTATGCTTAAGATGCCCGGACCACGAGGCATCATCTCATTAAAGGGAAAACATTGAGTGCGCCTCCCGCGCGGAAGACTGTGCGTCTGCCTTAACAGCCCCACAATAAAAAACGGCGTCACCAGCCAAAACATCTAAACAGTTCGTTAAGACCACGGACGCGGCTAGACGAGTCCGGCACAAACATATAATTGATAAAGGCTTAAAAGCCGTATACCCCTGTACTAGGGGCTCCGCACATATAAAACAAGAGACAATCAAGCTCAATATTACCCATTTCAATTTATACTTTGTTTATTTTGTATAACTTCTGTTCGGCACGACCTTCCTTCAACTCAGTTCCTCTCTTTTACAGATGAACACCGTGTTGTGCCCGTCCAGGATACGGCACAACGGAGACACAGGCGCAGACGTGCAGTAGGGACCCGTTCCAAGGATTTTTTTCAGATTAAGACCCTGCGTAAACCTTTTTTACTGTCTCTTGTTGATACACATCCCCTGGGTTTTTTTTGGTATCACCAAGGAGGAGGCTGGCGTCTTGGCATGTGGCCACGTCAGAATTTTGCGCGTACCTGGACACTAGGGGCTTATAACTAAGGGCGTTGTCTTGCCCGCCCTCATAAAGACCGAATACCTTAGGGAGTGTTCGGCGTCGCGAGTTTGGCCTTATATACATCAGCTCCGAATCATGTCTTTGGTCAAATGTTGGGTTGCCCGGCTCATGTGTTTTGCTGCCTTATGTTCCGCTCTATCGGCTAAGGTGGCACCAGGAGAACTACTGCGATTGTGCCCCGGTTCGGCCAGGCGAGCACCTCAGTAGAGAAAGCCGAAAACTGACTGTCATGATATAGTGTGAGACTGGTCAACCACGCGATGACTTATCGGAATACTTAGGATTCCTCCACATTAACGAAGGGCCGTTTCCCGGCCAGGCACATACGCGCCCCGAGTTCGGGCAAGCGCAGACGCCACCAGGGGCTATATAAGTAGCCTCACTGTCAAACTCCTATGGCTAAAAGAAAGTGATAAAGCATCATAGTCTGATTGCCTAGTTCGTTGCGCTATCACCTCCTTTGTAGGACCAAGACGTTGGATTAAGTGTGAAAATGCCCCTTCTGCGAACACCCCCGCATTATTTGCGTGGGGGCTGAAGCCGACGACTGCCATCTTTCAGATTATATATACATATACCTTAAACGGCCGCACAGGAGGTGTTATAATACTTGAAGGAACAAGTATAAAAAGCTTCTACAATTTATTAAAACATTGTTTTACAATAACATGTGCTATTCGAACATAGCATCCTTCGAGCATTGCGTCTCTATTACACGAGCGCCTTGAAGAACTTCCTGAAAATAGTGCTTGGTAGGTACTCGGCTTTCGTCCGAATCTCGGGATGCAATAGCGGTGGTCTCCATCTCCGCCCAGTAGGTCTTGACATGGGCAAGAGCCATCCGCGCACCCTCTATGCACGCTGACCTCTTCATCGCATTAATATGCGGCACCGCACCAAGGAACTGCTACACCAAGTTGAAATAACTTTTCGGCTCTGGCCTCCCTGGCCACAGATGACTCATGACACACTTCATGGCGATCCCGGACAACCTATTTAGCTCGGCCCATTCGGCCAGACGATCGGCTATAGACAGTGGATGCTCTAGATTGTGGAACTGCGACCAAAAGAGCTTTTCCACTTCGCAATCTTCTTGATCTCGAAAGTGTTCAGTCGCATCTGCAGCACTCGCTGCCAAATCGAGATAGGTGTCCGCCGTACTCCACATCCGGTCTAACGGAGCATGTTTAGGATCGCAGAACTTCCTCCGCAGCATGAAGGGCTTTCCAACCGCGATCTCTCCGGCTTGACGCAGCTCCTCCTTCATAGATCTTATCGCAGAGCGAGCATCCTTGGCATCGGCAACGGCCTTCTCCAGGTCCGTTTGTTCCGCCCAGTCTTCTCTTTCAAGAAGCTTCGACAGTGCTCTTCAACTTCACGGCCCTCTGGGCCATTACCTTCTCGCTTCGGCAGTGAGCAGCCTGTTCGGCTTTCAACTCTTCAATTGCCTTTCCGACAGCCGCATCACTTTTTCTGGCTTGCTCCTTGGCTCGGGCAAGTTCCGCCCGAAGATTCTCCATGGCAGCAGCACCATCTGCATCAAGCACACACATTGTAAGATACTGACATAAAGCTCCTCTTACCAGGTGCCACTGGAGGAATTACATACCTTGTGCCTCGTCAAGCCGCTTGTTGACAAGCGTGATGTCGGCATCTGCCACGTCAAGCTACCGCTTTAGCTCGGCAAATTCATTAGTCCGGCTGGCCTTCGGACACTTCGCCACCTACGTATAAAGGCAGCATATTAGACCTGGGATTATGATCCTCTATGCGTCATCACTTTTGACAACACACAGAGTCTCAGGGGCTACTATCTACACAGGGCGCATCTCCTTTACGCGCAACTGTCAAGAAAGGGTACATTATTTCACGTACCTCATAACCTGTCAGTAAACTCCTGACGGCCTCATGCAATCCGCTCTCCGCGGATGAAATCCTCTCAATCACCGTGCCCATCAATGCACGGTGCTCCTCTGAGATAGACGCTCGCCCTAGCAAATTCTTTAGCTCCTCCTACCGTGCACCGGACGGTGCCGGACTTGTCCGATGGCCCTTTTTGAAGGCCGGACGCGGAGGGCTTCGGGGGCCCATACGACTACCTTCCAGCCCTGCCGGATTCAGAGAAACCCTCCGCGACGATACCTCAAGGTTGCCCGCGTCGCTAGGCGGTACGGCAGGGGGAGGCGTTCCGCTCTCCATGATCTCCGGAAGAAGGTCCCCCGAAGACGAGCTCTGCTGAGAAGGGCTAAGGTCCGAGCTACAAGGTAAATTTTCGGTTACTTTCCTCAGATATAAAGCAAGGATTTCTCTCATCTCTTAAAAAGAAAACCTCTCTCTACTTACGGCTCGGTGGAGGGCTGACCCCCTTGAGGGCATAATTCGGCCGAGGTATACGCCGGCACAGGACCCCCCGACGAGGAATTTTTTCCCGCTTTGAGGCCATGGTCTCCGGGTCTTCAGAGGCGGTCCTCTTCTTCCCCTGAGAAGAGGAATTTTCGGTTCCTCCCTTCCGAACAGCCTCCTTCGAGGAGGCCGTAGTTTCCTTGTCCCCTCCCTTGCTTTCCTCCAAAGGCACAATCTTAAACATCCTGACTAGCACGGGATCCGGCATGGTCTCGGGGAGGGGAGCTGGACACCTAATCAACTTTGCTTTCACTATCCACTCCTGTTTAAAGGACAACTCTTTTAGGTGCAAGTTTATGACCAAATATACGGATAGCGAGTCTGGGCACAAGGCTACTTACTAGAGTATCCGCGCGGTTGCAGCTCAAACCTGCGTCCTCGGTCATGTCCGGACACATTGCCTGTGATCCGAAGAACAATTTATACATCAACGCGGGCGTTGCGCCCATGAAATGCTGGAGAGCTCGTGGTCCCTCCGGATTAAACTCCCACAATCGAAGGGGGCGACATTTGCCGGGCAGGATTCGGCGGATCAGCATGACCTGCGTCACTTCGACCAGGCTGAGGTCTCTTTCTAAGAGATCCCTGATGCGGCCTTGCAACAAGGGCACATCCTTGGATGGCCCCCGGTCTAGTCCTTTATTGACCCATGACGCTAGCTGTGGTGGGGGACCCGGGCGAAAGGCAGGTGGCGCCACCCACTTGGTGCGCCTGGGAGCGGTGATATAGAACCACTCTCGTTGCCATAAGCCGAGATCCTCTTGAAAAGAGCCCTCGGGCCATGGAGCATCGGCATTCTTGCTTATAACAGTGCCTCCGCACTCCGCGTGCCGTCCCTCAATCATCTTCGGCTCTACTTTGAAGGTCTTGAGCCATAGTCCGAAGTGAGGAGTAACACGGAGGAAGGCTTCGCACACGACGATGAATGAGGAAATATGGAGGATGGACTCCGGAGCTAAGTCGTGAAATTCCAGCCCATAATAAAACATGAGCCCTCTCACGAAGGGATCCATCTGGAAGCCTAGCCCCCGACGGAAGTGAGACATAAACACCACGCTCTCACCAGGCTTGGGAGTAGGAACGACCTGCCCTTGAGCAGGCAGCCTATGCGAGATTTCGCCAGTCAAGAACCTGCCCTCTCTCAGCTTTAGCACGTCCTCCTCTATAACGGAGGAGGACATCCATCGGCCTCGAAGGTCGGAACCGGACATCGTCGAAGATCCGAAGCGCCTTGGGTGTTGGAACTCGAGGCGAAAGGCGAACTCGTTTGAGATTGAAAGAAAGGAGTAAGGCCCTGGTCTCTTTATAGGAGGTTGAATACCAAAGGCCTTCCCCGTAACCGTTTGGGACTCGCCTTTAATCGAGAAAACATGCCAACGGGCACGATTGGGTTACCCACGTCCGTATTGATGAGAATCCTGTAAATAAAGGGGACACGATCTCTGCTTCGACAAGACGTGCCAAGGAAACCGCCTCGCTAAACGCGCTGAGGTGGGACAGTAAAAACGATTCGAATAAAGGCTTAGCTGTGGTGTGATGTCGCGCTACGGAATACGTCAGCAGATTAGATTTGTGTAAATATTATTCTCTCTATGGCAATATGTGGAAACTTATTTTGCAGAGCCGGACACTATCCTTTGTGTTCAAAATCTTCTATGAAGTACTTGGAGGAGGAACCCGCCTTGCAATGCTGAAGACAATCTGCGGGCCGGACTCGTCGTCATTGAAGCCTGGTTCAGGGGCTATTGAGGGAGTCCTGGATTAGGGGGTGTCCGGATAGCAGGACTATACCTTCAGCCGGACTCCTGGACTATGAAGATACAAGATTGAAGACTTCGTCCCGTGTCCGGAAGGGACTTTCCTTGGCGTGGAAGGCAAGCTTGGCGATACGGATATATAGATCTCCTACCATTGTAATCGACTCTGTGTAACCCTAATCCTCTCTAGTGTCTATATAAACCGGAGGGTTTTAGTTCGTAGGACATCCAACAATCATACCATAGGCTAGCTTCTAGGGTTTAGCCTCCTTGATCTCGTGGTAGATCTACTCTTGTACTACCCATATCATCAATATTAATCAAGCAGGAGTAGGGTTTTACCTCCATCGAGAGGGCCCGAACCTGGGTAAAAACATCATGTCCCTTGTCTCCTATTACCATCCGCCTAGACGCACAGTTCGGGACCCCCTACCCGAGATCCGCCGGTTTTGACACCGACACCCGCCACTACCGCGCCTCGGCGCGCGAGCGAATCCGCTGCGGCCGGGGTGGACGGTTGAGGTTCCGGCGGAGTTACTGCGCGCAGTAACTTTGCGTGATAAACGTGGGGGGTGTGGGGTAGTGGGCGCAGTGAATCCCGCAACCGCCCCCTCGGCTTTGCAGCCCATGAGTCTATAAGTTGGGGGAGGAGGGGGAGCGGCAGAGCACGCGCGCCCCTCCTCCTCACTTCTTCCTCTTCTTCCTTCTCTCGCCGCTGCGCCCCAAGCTACATCGAGCGCTGCGGTGGTACGTTCCCGATGAGTTCTTCTTCCACCGTCACACCCCCCGTGGTGCGCTCCGGCACATGGGACGGTTCGGAGGTCCACGACGATCATGTCGAATTCCTCCGCAAGACGGGTCGGCTGCCCGGCAAGGACTTCGTGCGGGTCTGCCTCGTGCCGAGGGGGGAAATGTCGCCGGCACCGCAGGACGGCGAGCTGGTCGTCTTCCGCTCGCACTGCCCGCGAGGCCTCGGCCTGCCGGCGAGCGGCTTCTTCTGCTCCTTTCTTGAGTTCTACGGCCTCTAGCCGCACCACCTCACCCCCAACACGGTGGTGCTGCTATCCGCCTTCGTCTCTTTGTGTGAAGGCTTCCTCGGCGTCCTCCCCACCATCGAGCTCTGGGGGAGTTCTTCCACAGCAAGCTTGGCACCCAAGCAGCAGGCGTGCCGGCTCAGTGCGGCGTGTTCATCGTCATGCGGAGGCCAAGGGCCGACAACCCGTTTCCCCCCATCTCGCTAATAAAGTCGGTGAAGATGTGGCAGCGGTCGTACTTCTACGTGAAGAGCATCTTCACGGAGGGCGACTGGGTCAACCTGCCGGCTTACGTAGCTGGCCTGCCAGCTGGAAGGCGACCCAACTGGTCGTACCGGGCCAGGACGCTGACGCCTGCTGGAGCCGCCGCAGTTGCGCGGCTGCGAGTTCTGATGCAGTCGGAGGGCCTAACCGGGTCTGATTTGCTGGCCGTCTGGAACACCCCGGATGTAACTTTCCATATTCGTAACTTCAACTCTTGCCTTTTCCGTAGATGCGATATGATATTCCCTCCATGGTTGGGTTTTCCTTCTTTTGCATTTTGTTCATGCCATGCATTTCATATCATGTCATCATGTGCATCGCATTCGCATACGTGTTCGTCTCCTGAATCCGAGCATTTTCCCCGTTGTCCGTTTTCCAATCCGGCACTCCTATGTCCCCCGGCGCCCCCTTTTGCCTTTTTCCGTGAGCGGGTATTAAACTTTCTCGGAATGGACCGAGGTTTGTCAAGCGGCCTTGGTATAGCACCGGTAGACCGCCTGTCAAGTTTCGGGTCATTCGGAGGTCGTTTGATACTCCAACGGTTAACCGGGTAGCCGTAAAGCCCCTCTCTCTTTGCAGCCCAACACCCCTTCAAACTGGCCCAAAACCCACCTATACCCCTTTCATCATATCGGTCGTTCGATCACGATCGCGTGGCCAAAAACCGCACTCCATTTAGAGCCTCCTACCTCCCTCTACCTATAAATATGTCCACCTCCCCGAAACTCCGGATCAAACCCTAGCCTTCTTCTTCCTCCGCGCGCTGGAGATGTCCACTCCGCCACCGGACACGTCCAGCCACCGCGCCGGACGAATCCGCCGCCGCCACGTCGCCTCCCCGCACCCTCTCTCTCCTCCCCGCCGCCGGGGCCCGTGAAGCCAGTTCGGGCCCGCCCCGGGCCGGATCGGGCCCGCCGCCGCCCGTCTCCCGCCGAGCGCCCCGCGCCCGAGGCGCCTGGCCTCCTCCTCCGCCACCCAGCGCCGCCAGCCGCGCGCCGCCGCTGGCTGCAGGCCCCGCCGCCCGCCGCGCCTGCCGGAGCTCCTCCTCCGCGCCGACCCGTCTCCTCCCTCTCCGGCCTCCTCCCTCGTCGCCGGCACCGCCCATCTCCGGCGATGCCCGATCCAGATCCAGATCCGGATCTCGCAGGTCGACCCCGATTTCCACAGTCCCGAAATTATTGACATTTTCATGCCATGTTCATCGTGTCATAACTCGCAGCATACTGCTCTGCTTCGTGCGTGTGATATGTTAAATTGTTCGCCTCGTTGAGTACATCATTTCATGTCATTGCATCGTTTTCATTTGAGCTTATCTTGATGCCCGAAATGCTGTTAGAAAAGGGCTATGTGATGTTAGTTTCAGATCTGTTACAGTAGGTGCACTTTTGTCATTTTTGCCATGATTGATGTGTGCATCCTATGAGCTTGATCCCTACATGTGTTTTGTAATATGCCATGACATCTTTACATGGCTGTATGCCATGTATTATTGTGATCTTTGTGGTGACTAGCACAAGCATGCAAACTAGGGATCATATTGTTGCTGATTTCAGGGACTTAGTAATTTCAGTCATTCCCTGCTGTTATTTTTATGCCATGTGTTCATGTTGTTTCAGAGAGATCTATGCCTCTTTTGAGCATGATCAGTAAGGGTGTTTTGAACATATGGATTTTCTCTACCCATCCATGCCTTTGTTTGTAATTATGGAGTGCCATAGCTTGAGTCAATCGAGCTCTACTTTTGCTATATAATGTTTCCTGGCAGATTGTTTACATGTTATTCGAATTTGCAAAGCTTGTTGTAGTTGATACTTGCATGCTATGATGTTGTTCTTGCCATGTATATCTTCTATGCCATGTCTTATTGATGGGTGTATGCTTAGTTTATCATGCAACGCTCTGTAGTGAGTGAATCGAGCTTGTAAACATGCCTACTTGTTATCTGTTTTTGACATGTCCAGTTTTCTGCCAAGTCTGGAAACTGTAACGAAACTTGCTTAATTGACATGGGTGCTATTATATTTTGTGTTACTTTTTGGCTGATGGTCATTAAGGAACTTTTGTTCAATGATTTGAGTATATTCATTCCATGCCTTGTTTTGCTATATTGTGTTCCTGTAGAAGGTTGTTTCCATGCTCTAAACATGTCATCCTGATGTTAATTTCTGGCATGTTATTTTCACCAAGTCTGTGAACCTGTTATCGTTTGCACTTTTGCCATGCTTGTTTGATCCTGCTGTGTTGTGATTTGGCCATAGCTCAGTGTTCATCTTTTGTCATGCATCTTGAGTAGATCACTGTCATATGCTTTGTTGGTACGTTTGGGTGCAGTAGCTTAATTTCTTGTTGCTTGCTAAGTAGCATCATGCTGTTAATGGCATAATCTTGTCATTCTTGTTTTGCTTGTCATTTGCAAACTGTGCATCCGATTCCGGTGATCTTTATATCGATTTCAACCGAAATCACCTCACCTTTCCAGTAGAATACTTGGTTTGCCAAGATTATGCCTTGTTCATCTTTTTCTTCCGGAGCACGCATATGCATTGCATACCACATCTCGCATATCATGCCATGTTTTGCATCATGTTGCTTGCGCATTGCATCGTGATTGATGTTTGTCCCCTTTGCTTGTGTTTTTGCCTTGGGTAGAGCCGGGAGACGAGTACGTGAACGGGGAACCTGTTGAGAACACTTACGAGGACCAAGCTTTCGACAACTCTGAGAACCTTGCAGGCAAGATGACCATACCCTCGAAATCACTTCTATCTTTGCTTGCTAGTTGCTCGCTCTTTTGCTATGCCTATGCTGCGATACCTACCACTTGCCTATCATGCCTCCCATATTGTTAAACCAAGCCTCTAACCCACCTTATCCTAGCAAACCGTTGTTTGGCTATGTTACCGCTTTGCTCAGCCCCTCTTATAGCGTTGTTAGTTGCAGGTGAAGATGAAGTTTGTTCCTTGTTGGAACATGGAGATGTTGTTCCTTGTTGGAATATGTTTACTTGTTGGGATATCACAATATATCTTATTTAATTAATGCATCTATATACTTGGTAAAGGGTGGAAGGCTCGGCCTTATGCCTGGTGTTTTGTTCCACTCTTGCCGCCCTAGTTTCCGTCATACCGGTGTTATGTTCCTGGATTTTGCGTCCCTAACGCGGTCGGGTGATTTATGGGACCCCCTTGAGAGTTCGCTTTGAATAAGACTCCTCCAGCAAGGCCCAACCTTGGTTTTACCATTTGCCTCACCCCCACCTACCTTTCCCTTGGGGGTAATTAACCCAAGGGTCATCTTTATTTAGCCCCCCCCCCGGGCCAATGCTTGTATAAGTGTTTGCCCGAAACGAGTAGACTGCGTGGCCACCATGGGGAAACTTGAGGATTGGTTTTACTCATAGGATGTCTCATCCGG
Source organism: Aegilops umbellulata (assembly GCA_032464435.1). NCBI lineage: Eukaryota > Viridiplantae > Streptophyta > Magnoliopsida > Poales > Poaceae > Aegilops > Aegilops umbellulata. Next base: position 231,561,994 of record CP136060.1, read on the forward strand.
TGTTGCCCTGAGAACGAGATATGTGCAGCTCCTATCGGGATGTCGGCGCATCGGGCGGCTTTGCTGGTCTTGTTTTATTACTATCGAAATGTCTTGTAGCCGGGATTCCGAGAATGATCGGGTCTTCCCGGGGAGAAGGAATATCCTTCGTTGATCGCGAGAGCTTATCATGGGCTAAGTTGGGACACCCCTGCAGGGTTTGAACTTCTGAAAGCCGTGCCCGCGGTTATGTCGCAGATGGGAACTTGTTAATGTCCGGTTGTAGAAAACCCGAAGTTGATCTTAATTGATAATACATCAACCGCGTGTGTAACCGTGATGGTCTCTTCTCGGCGGAGTCCGGGAAGTGAACACGGTGTTGGAGTTATGCTTGACGTAAGTAGTTTCAGGATCACTTCTTCATCATAGTTGTTCGACCGTGCTTTTGCCTTCTCTTCTGGCTCTCATTTGCGTATGTTAGACACCAGATATGCTAGTCGCTTGCTGCAGCTCTACCTCACTACCCTGTCTTACCCATAAGCTTAAATAGTCTTGATCTCGCGGGTGTGAGATTGCTGAGTCCCCGTGACTCACAGATACTTCCAAAACCAGTTTGCAGGTGCCGATGAAACCGTGCAGGTGACGCACCCGAGCTCAAGGAGGAGCTCGATGAAGATCTTGTTCATTGTGTTGTTTCGTTTCAATTGATCAGTAGTGGAGCCCAGTTGGGGACGATCGGGGATCTGTGTAGCATTTGGGGTAGTCTTCTTTTATTTTGGTTCCGTAGTCGGACCTTGATTGTATCTGTTTGATGTAATGCTTTACTCATGTATTGTGTGAAGTGGCGATTGTAAGCCAACTATGTATCTCTTTTCCCTTATGTATTACATGGGTTGTGTGAAGATTACCTCACTTGCGACATTGCTTTCAATGCGGTTATGCCTCTAAGTCGTGCTTCAACACGTTTGAGATATAGCCGCATCGAGGGCGTTACAAGTTGGTATCAGAGCCTTCCCCGACCTTAGGAGCCCCCACTGATTGATCGTTTTTAGCGGCCGAGTTGTGTCTAGAAAAATGTTTTGAGTCATTTAGGAATTATGTATCGGAGAGTTTAGGAATTCTTTTTACTTCCCAGTCTCCTCATCGCTTTGGTAAGGCATCCTGACGTAGAGTTTTGACTCTTCTCTTCTCAAATTTCACTAAAAAAAATTTTAGGATCACGCGGGTATCTTAGAATCGTTCCAATGGTTTTGTGATGACAACATTGTCTGGGTGCCTCCTGTCAGCAGGGGTTTAGTGGAAGTGTCCCGGGGAGTTGAGCTCTGAGGTGTTGTCGTCATAATTTTATCGTTGCAATTCTGGAATACCTGAGTTTAGTACGCCGACATCGAAAATCTATTTTGTACAATTGTTGGTGAGATAACCCTGATAGCCCAGTACTGAGGCGAGTGCGGGAGTATTGCCATAACTCGTATAACGGATGCTTTTCGAAGGTTGAGGTAAACGATTTCCGAAGGTTTCTTGGTTATGTGTTGAAGGATGGATACAGCTGGATCTAGGTATTGTTAGTTTGGGTGATATATTTTGTGTCCCCTGTATCCCCAACACCTTATTGCATAACCAGAAAGTTTCGGGAGTTTATAGGTGGGAATTCAAGTAGCTCCTAGAATATCTTTCCAACAAACACATGATATGATATGGGATCTATCATATGTTTGTTTCTGGCTTATTCTGCAAGCCAAATCCTTTATTTTGTTTTGGTTTGTGGTATTCGAGTTGCTTCAATGTCAAGTGTTGATTCCATACCTTATTCTAAGCGGTGTTCTCATACTTCTATGTGAATACCAATCCGTCTTGATCATCGAGATTGTCATGCCAATTCGTGTCCAACCGGTGTGTCCCTCTTCAAGTGGATCCGATCACTTCAACATTCGCAAGATCAATTATCAGTTCTTCGCAATGGTGTTTGCTTCATCCATTCCAAGTTGTCTTTGTTTTTCCCGCCCTCCCACCCCTTTTCTTCAAGGACTCAGATTTCTTAACCAAGTATCCATTTTATTGAGTGAAGTTTCTTCATTCTTTTCCTTTAGTGTTTTATCCGGTGATTTCTCATGAAGATGCTGAAGAAGCTTCAAGTCTATTATTCTTCATTCTTTTCTTCTCCGGTGGACTCAAGTCAAGCTTTCGGTGTTGATCATATTCCTTTTCTCATTTCAAGTGCTTTCTTATGCCGGTGTACCTCTTAATCATCCACTTCTCGCTAGTCAATTGTTCCGGAGTGATGAAGATATCTCAGAAGATTCAAGTTTCCATTCTCAATTCACTCAAGTTCTTTTGAGGATGCTATCTCATTCAAGCCATTTAATTCAAGCGATGCAATCTCTCTTTCCAAGCAATCGTTCAACGGTGGTTCTTTTGAGTGGGCCCTAACCCACAGGTCTTTTCCCAGGATCTTACCTGACTCTTCTAGTTATCCAGAAGTTATTCTCAAATTCTTTTCGAAGCTTGACGTAAGAATGAATTTTCATCAGTCATATGTCTTTCTCCAAGATCTTTCAAATTCTTTTCATCGTTGGTTCAACCTTTCCAATTTTCATTCCGGAGTGCCTCAACAATTCATGGTGGTGTTTCTCGTCATCATTCTCAACATTGGAAGACCGAAGAAGAGTTTCTCTTAAATCTTGCCTCATTCTCTTCAAGATTCATTGTTCTAGCTTGTTGCCATCCTCTCATAATTGTTTTCGATTGTGAGAATAATTTTCACCCATCCGGAGCATTTCAGGAGTTTTTTTCAGTTTGATTCTCCGAAGGCCATCATTTCAGAAGAATTATTCATTCTCAGCTTCGTCTATCGTTCTCCAAATCTTACCGGTGCATCATTCAATATTCTCTAATCAGTTCATGATCATGATCTCTTCGTTCTCATGTATCTAAATTCTGTCAAGTATCTTTATTCGTTTTTTATTTTCTCCCGGTGAATTGTGCCTTGCTACTTTCATTTTCAATTCTTATGGTGGTTCGTTCAAGAGTTCTCTTCCTTCGTTATCATATTAATTCGTTCGTTGTTTCCAAATCCAACCGGTGGTTCCATCAATACCTTCCCAAGTTTGCGCCATATCTATCTTAATCCTTTTCTACGAGAATAAGTAGTATGCCAAATCCATTGCTTGTCATCAATTTAATTGGTGAAGGATAAGCATAATGTAATTCTTACTCCTGTTTCATCCAAGTGATTAATTCCTTATTCCGGAGGTTTATCAAAAGTCTTGATTTCATTTGTTCATCTTTCTTTCCGGAGTTCCATGTTTTCTCGGTTATATCATTTCAAAGCTTCATCTTATCACTGCAAGGCTTCACCTTGTGTTTTCAACTTCTCTTTCTTTTATCATCCTTTTCTTACCGGAGTTCTTCATGGAGGTTCACATGGTGGTTCGTCAAGGACCCTTTTCATTATTCATTTGTTCTTCAAGATTTCTCTCGGAGTTAAGATCCGCCAAACTAATACTCAAAATTAAACAGGGTGCTTAACACTTGTTTTGTTTGGAGGAGTTCAATCATTCATCATCTTGCATTTCAAAGTGCAATTTTTTCCATCAATATCTTTTGAGGTGGTGTTATGTCGTTCTTGACAATTTCCCCTCGTGTTTCATGATTCACATGTTGTCAAGAATGAGGTATATTAAATCCATCTATTTCTTCCTTGGAGTTATCTTGGGTTATATTTCACTTAAAGCTTTCCCTATGGATTGTTGCTATTTATGGTGCTTTTAAATGACCCAAGTTCTTCATTTGTCCTCCCGGTGAAATAAGTTTCTCGTCTCCTTCTTTATATCAATACAATCTTTTGCTTCTGGTTAGTGGCAGAAGCTCACCTCATAATTATGAGATGTTTCCATAAGCCCGCTACAAGCTTATTCGTTTCGTTGTTGGTTTTCTAACAACTCCGTTCTAACCTTCTTGGAAGGGTGATCTCCAAGTTCATTTGTGGCAGAAGTTGTCATTTTCTTCTCCATTCTTTTGTTCCAATGATCTATCTTCTATTCTTTCTTCCGGAGGCATTGTGATGTTGCTCACTTCGCACATCGTCTCAAATTGTGAGGATCGTGTTCTTTTCATGCATACCCATTTAAACGGAGTGTTGTATCTTCTCTGCTCAAGTTCTTTTCATCTTATCAAGTTCTGCATCTCTTTTCAACCGGAGTGTTGCCCGAATTCTTTAATCTATTCCTTGTCAAGCTAATTTTAACCGGAGTGGTTTTAAATTTCTTCTTGCCCCTTGAGATCTTGATTCACGAGTTTGCAACCTACAAGGTTCTTGTATTGTTCCTTGTTCCTCTTTTCTAACGGAGTGTTTTCAACTTTGTTCATCTTCGTTGTTTTTCGTTCTTTTATTTTGTTCAACATCTCAAGGTTCTTTGGTTTCACTCTTTTGTCAAAGAAGCAACTTAGTTTTACCTCTTCTCTTTCTCTTCCGTTTTCCCCTCCGGTGCCATCCTAGATCTCGGGACGAGATCCTCTCGTAGTGGTGGAGTGTTTTAACACCCCGGATGTAACTTTCCATATTCGTAACTTCAACTCTTGCCTTTTCCGGAGATGCGATATGATATTCCCTCCGTGGTTGGGTTTTCCTTCTTTTGCATTTTGTTCATGCCATGCATTTCATATCATGTCATCATGTGCATCGCATTCGCATACGTGCTCGTCTCCTGAATCCGAGCATTTTCCCCGTTGTCCGTTTTCCAATCCGGCACTCCTATGTCCCCAGGCGCCCCCCTTTTGCCTATTTCCGTGAGCGGGTATTAAACTTTCTCGGAATGGACCGAGGTTTGTCAAGCGGCCTTGGTATAGCACCGGTAGACCGCCTGTCAAGTTTCGGGTCATTCGGAGGTCGTTTTATACTCCAATGGTTAACCGGGTAGCCGTAAAGCCCCTCTCTGTTTGCAGCCCAACGCCCCTTCAAACTGGCCCAAAACCCACCTATACCCCTTCCATCATCTCGGTCGTTCGATCACGATCGCGTGGCCGAAAACCGCACTGCATTTGGAGCCTCCTACCTCGATCTACCTATAAATATGTCCACCTCCCCGAAACTCCGAATCAAACCCTAGCCTTCTTCTTCCTCCGCGCGCCGAACATGTCTACTCCGCCACCGGACACGTCCAGCCGCCGCGCCGGATGAATCCGCCGCCGCCACGTCGCCTCCCCGCACCCTCTCTCTCCTCCCCGCCGCCGGGGCCTGTGAAGCCAAGTTCAGGCCCGCCCCGGGCCGGATCGGGCCCGCCGCCGCCCGTCTCCTGCCGAGCGCCCCGCGCCCGAGGCGCCTGGCCTCCTCCTCCGCCACCCAGCGCTGCCAGCCGCGCGCCGCCGCTGGTTGCAGGCCCCGCCGCCCGCCGCGCCTGCCGGAGCTCCTCCGCCCGCGGCCGCCTCGTCCCGCCGCCGACCTGTCTCGCCGGCGCCGCCCCTAGTCGCCGCCCGGGCGAGCTCCTCCTCCGCGCCGACTCGTCTCCTCCCTCTCCGGCCTCCTCCCTCGTCGCCGGCGCCGCCCATCCCCGGCGATGCCCGATCCAGATCTAGATCTGGATCTCGCAGGTCGACCCCGATTTCCACTAAGTCCCGAAATTATTGACATTTTCATGCCATGTTCATCGCGTCATAACTTGCTGCATACTGCTCCGTTTCTTGCGTGGTAGAAGAGGGCTATCTCATGTTAGTTTCAGATCTGTTTCAGTAGATGCACTTTTGTCATTTTTGCCATGATTGATGTGTGCATCCTATGAGCTTGAGCCCTACATGTGTTTTGTAATATGCCATGCCATATTTACAGGAGTGTATGCCATGTATTTTTGTAATCTTTGTGGTGACTAGCACAAGCATGCAAACTAGGGATCATATTGTTGCTGATTTCAGAGACTTAGTAATTTCACTAAGTCATTCCCTGCTGATATTTTTATGCCATGTGTTCATGTTGTTTCAGAGAGATCTATGCCTCTTTTGAGCATGATCAGTAAGGGTGTTTTGAAGATATGATTTTCTCTATCCATCCATGCCTTTTTTTGTAATTATGGAGTGCCGTAGCTTGAGTCAATCGAGCTCTATTTTTGCTATAAAAGGTTTCCTGGTAGATTGTTTACATGTTATTCGATTTTGCCAAGCTTGTTGTAGTTGATACTTGCATTCTATGATGTTGTTCTTGCCATGTATAGCTTCTATGCCATGTCTTTTGATGGGTGTATGCTTAGTTTATCATGCAATGCTCTGTAGTGAGTGAATCGAGCTCGTAAACATGCCTACTTGTTATCTGTTTTTGACATGTCCAGTTTTCTGCTAAGTCTGGAAACTGTAATGAAACTTGCTTAATTGACATGGGTGCTATTATATATTCTGTTACTTTTTGGTTCATGGTCAGTAAGGAACTTTTGTTCAATGCTTTGAGTAGATTAATTTCATGCCTTTGTTTGCTATATTGTGTTCCTGTAGAAGGTTGTTCCCATGCTCTAAACATGTCATCCTGATGTTAATTTCTGGCATGTTATTTTCACCAAGTCTGTGAACCTGTTATCGTTTGCACTTTTGCCATGCTTGTTTGATCCTGCTGTGTTGTGATTTAGCCATAGCTCAGTGTTCATCTTTTGTCAAGCATCTTGAGTAGATCACTGTCATATGCTTTGTTGGTATGTTTGGGTGCAGTAGCTTAATTTCTTGTTTCTTGCTAAGTAGCATCATGCTGTTAATGGCAGAATCTTGTCATTCTTGTTTTGCTTGTCATTTGCAAACCGTGCATCCGATTCCGGTGATCTTTATATCGATTTCAACCGAAATCACCTCACATTTCCAGTGGTATACTTGATTTGCCAAGATTATGCCTTGTTCATCTTTTCCTTCAGGAGCACGCATATGCATTGCATACCACATCTCGCATATCATGCCATGTGTCGTGGATTTGTCACGGCAGATGTCCTAGCGAAAGGACTTAGTCGTGGAGCCATCGCAACGGGTTAACTTGAAGGGGTTAAAACGGACGCAAGGACACAGTGTTATACTAGTTCGGCCCCTTCGATGAAGGTAAAAGCCTACGTCTAGTTGTGATGGGATTGATGTGTTTCGAGGGCTAGGGAGCAATAAGCTTCGCCTAAACCTCGAGTTGTTGTTGTCTGTCCTTAAACCGTCGTCGGGTCGTCCCCTTATATACACGGGTGACGCCCGTCGGTCTACAAAATCCCAACCTCCGGTTCATAAACGTGCCCGGGTTGGTCTCTCTATTCCTAACTTACAATGCAAGTTTACCTCAGGCCGGTTTACGGCCATAAACCTTTAAACCGATTATAGGCCTTGGGCCCTTCTATTTCTCCTTGGGCTTTAACATCTTGGGTCCATTGACGGAGCTAACCCGGGCCCTGTAGGCCGGTTTACCCCAAATAGCAATATCCCCAACATTAGGCCCCAGATTGATTTGAACAGGTTCATGTCAATCCTTAATAAGAATTTCTGTCTTCAAATGTCTTCCAGTAACTGTTAAACCGCCGTTCTGTCGTCTCCTCTTGCTGCTGTAAACCGATATGATGTCAGCACAAAGTTACCGTTTCTTTTTACTGAATCCGCAATAATCAAGGCGATAGCTGGGCTCCCGAAATCACCGGCTCCCGGATTCGCGCGCCTGGCACGCGCACCACGCCTTATAAATAGGACTAGAAAGCCATCTTCCTTTCCTCCCTTTCGTCCCCTTCTTCTTCGTCTTCCTCGCGACTCAGACTCCGGAGCTCCGCCGCCGCCGTCCACTACTGCATCAACTCAGGCCGCTGCATCAACCTGACCGGACCAGAGTATCGCGGCGACCCTCCGCATCCGTTTGGATCCCGGTAAGGCTCCTGTTCTTCTTGCTTTAGATCTGTTCTAGGGTTCGTCATCCCTATCGTGCCACTGTTCATTGTTCATCTCCATAGCAAGTTTTTGTGAACAGATTATGATACTTATATTGTGATTTGTAGTCACTCTCAGTATTCGCCATAAATCTGTACTCATCTCCTTAGATCTCACTCATTTCCCTGCTTGTCGAACTTGTGCTGTTCTGCTGCGAGCCAAACCTCATATTTTCACTTCTTTTTTTGCCCTAGCTGTAGATCCATTGTTTTGAAAGAATCCGTACGGGATCTGTTTCTGCTTTCATATACATAACTGTTAGATCTGGTCGGTTTAACTTTTAGCAGAGCGAACAACCCAAACTATATATCCATTAGTCCCCTTGATGAACCGCCAGATGATATCATTCTAGATAACTCCGGTCTATATAAGAGCATCTTCGGTTTACAATCACGCCTGTTCTCAAACCGGAATACCTTTGTCTTGTAGATTTCCTCATGGCAAAACAGATATACGAATGCAACTGGGTTCCCTCTCGCATCACCGAGACCCAATTAAACAACTTAGTTCTGACTGGCGCCTTGAGTAGCAAAAATGCCATCCATTGCAGGGTTCCAGGGAATGAATGTCCTCCTACCCCACAGGAAGGAGAAGTTGTTGTGTTTGCGGATCACCTGGCCCGGGGCTTTAATCCACCCGGTTCAAAATTTTACAGGGACGTCCTGGCTAATTTTAAGTTGCGCCCACAAGATGTTGGTCCAAACTCAGTCACGAATATCTGCCATTTTCAAGTGCTTTGTGAGGTGTACTTCCAGGAGGAACCTACTGTAGAGTTGTTCCGAGACTGTTTTCATTTGAACCGACGTACTGAATTCACCGATGGCCCTAATGTGGAACTGGGTGGTATGGCGATTCAAAAGAGGAAAGAAGTGACTTATCCTCACGCCAAGCTGCATAGTCATCCGCAAGAATGGAATCACACTTGGTTCTATTGCAAGGATACTTCCCCTGCTGAAGAAAATCCTCTGCCTGGCTTCCGTCCAGAGAGACTTAGCAATACACACCCCTTCCCCCCAAGGCTAACCGCCAAAGAGAGGAGTAAGTATGCCCCTCAACTGTCCAAGCTCAGAGCCTTCATGGCTAACAGTTTAACAGGAGTGGATCTTGCCCGTTGCTGGATTTCATGGAGTATCCTGCCCCTTAGTATCTGCTCCGGTTTAATCTGCAAATATACGGGCCGGGTTAATGATCCTTTGAGGCACTGCAACATTCAGCTGACGGAAGACGAAGTTACTGAAGCTGTGAAAAAGATGCTGAATGAACCGGAATATGTTTGCGCCCGAACCGGCCTGCTTCCCTTTTGTGCTACAAATAAACCACCTGCTGTAAGCATCTCACCTCTGTTTGTTATAGAATTTATGATCTCCTTATATGTATACTGTTAACTCCAATCCTTTCTGAAACAGGGAGATGATCCGTTTTGGAGCAAGAAGCTTCAAGAGCCAACAGAAAAGGTAACCCGACCCAAAACAAGGGTGAAGAAGCCTGCTCAGAAGAAAAGGAACACCGCTTCCTCTACCCCGGAATTAGATGAGGATGATGTGGGTAATCCGGACCTTGAGGTAGACCTCGATTCAGTTGGCTTACTTTTTATACGCCTTATTGATGATCATATTTGTCAGGATGACGCTGAAGCGAGTAATGCTGAAGGCCCAGAGGTAACTATTCTTTCTTCTGATACAGTTCCTTTGCCTTTGAAAAAACCTCGCCAAGCAAACCGGAAAGTTAAATTTTCTCATCCTCTTGCTTACTTGGATCCCAAATTTCTTGTGAAGACCCAGCAACATGACGCTCATCGCACCACCCGGCATAGTGGCCAGGTAGTTACCTCCGCCGGTTTACCGAACAGCCTGGTTCGGAAACGCCGCTCAGAGGTCTCCGATTTATGCGCTAGCTTTCCTCCTAAAGCAGGTTTAATTCGTCAGCCTCTTAATCCATCTGACTCCGATTATCAGGTCACTTCCCATTCATCTTCTGGTGAATCTTCAGCCACTCAACTGCCACCGCTAAAGACAGTTATTGGGTAAGTTGGACCGATCACAACATATTTCCATATGGGTTTCTTAATCCATCTTACACCGTTCTTCAATCTTTGGGTTTCTCCCAGGGCTAAACCTAGACCGAGCAAGAAGGCTCGTCTGGATAATCCGGTCGAAGGAACTGCCGCTCCTGAACCGGAGAAAACTCCTGGTGCTGATGCTCTAGTTCGTGAAGACATTCAGAATTATCCACCTCCACAAGATGACGCCTATGCTGAAGAAAGGCCTACCAATCCTGCCAGCCATACCGATCAGCCTGCCAGTCCTGTTCGGGTTGAGGAATCCATCCACCCTTCTGGAACTGTTGATAAACCGACAGTGCCAATGCAGAGCAGCGATTCCAAAGATGATGATGTTGTGATTACCGGCATTGGTCGCTCTGAACCGGGGAACTCTGCTACCTTAGCCAAGCATACTGCTAAGGAAGAAATCTCGGCCATAAAGGGCAAATGGGACGTTGATTCCTCAACGTATGCCGCTTTAAGCGCCCAAGATCTTTATTCTGGGTATCTGAACCGACTGTATACCAGTCGCGATTATGAAGCTGGCATGATCAGGATGATGAAAGAAAAACTTGAGGTAACTCTTGTGCTTCATTCTATTGCAACTTAGCTTCTCAATTTCTTCCAACCCGAGATGGTAAACCGAATCATGCTGCGTTGACAACCAAGGTCCGGTTTGATAAAACAGGGCTTCAACATAGGTCGTAACCAGAAAACATCATCAAATAACCATTAGCCCCCAAGTGCCAAGTTTAAATACTTGTATTAATCTTGGGACTTTTGTAATGTAAAACATGCGTTAAGATCAAGTATGCATTAGCCCCCAAGTATCGAGCACATAACTTGCTTGTGTGGTTGATACTTCCAACCCGTGCAATATTTTCTGAACACTGCTGATGACCTGCTGTAGGCGGATCTGAAGACCAAAGAGAAACAAGTCTCGGACCTTCAGGAAATCCTAAAAACCCAGCAGGCTGAAACTGCAAAAGCGAAGGAAGAATTGACCAATGCCTTAAACGTCATGGAACAGCTGAAAGAAAACCGCAAAAAGGAACAAGCTGATTGGGCTACTGAAAAGGCTCTTTTGATTAAAAGGGCTGAAAATGCCGAAGCTGCTCTCAAACCGGTGGTTGATGAATTATCCACTGTAAAGCGACAAATACACTCCATGACCTCTGCCGTCTTTGGTAAGTTTCTTTTGATGCCCTTCCTCCAATTTGCACTTTGTCTGCTATATCCTATGTCCGGTTTGTAATCCATTTTTGAAACACTGCAGGCACACGTATTGGACACTTGGGTTCTGATGTGCGGATGAAACTCAAAGCTGCTTATACTTTGATTGAACAGTTGTATACCGGAGCACAGAGAGTTATCACCACTGCATCGCATAACAACCCCGCACCATCTCTGATTCAAGACACGTTAAAAAGGTTATCCATGCTTCCTGCCCGGATTGAGGAGTTAAAAAGATCAGCTGCTCGAACCGGAGCCATCACTGCCTTGATCCAGGCCAAAGCGTGGGTACCAGACTTTGATCCTGTCGAAGCGGCACAAGGATATCCCAGCTTGAAAGAAGACGGTTCAGATTTCGGCAAAAATGACTTGAGGGCGATAAACCGGGCGGTGCGCCCCCTAGCTTGTCAATTGGCTGAAGAAGCAGATCTGACACATTATCAGGCCCAATATGATAACCAGAACAAGCGAGTAGCTGCCCCGATCCCTGAAGCGGAAAACCTTATTCCTCCAATCCGTAAGCATACCTACGCCCCTGACATTGAACCGTCTTTGCTGATTCATGAAGAAGCTGTCTTTCAAGCGTTAATGGGAATCGACTGGACCACTGCTGATTTCCAGCCAATGGGTAGCCATGAGAAGGCTGAAGCGGCGCAAGATGATCCACAACCTTCGAACCGAGGCGGCGAACAGGCGTAATCAAAGCTCCGGTTCACCTTAATTGGTGACGTTAATCCGTCAAAAAACAATATATTCAGGCACTACGCTGCCTTGTAATAAGATAGTTAATACCTCTGCCTTTGAATGCGCCTTTGTACACGGGTACTGATGCCCTTGCCATGACTTTTTCCAACTTGTGCTTCCTGTCTTTTACTGGGTACAAAGGACGGTCTTTCGACCATACGAACCGTGCTGCGCCTTTGCCAAACCAGGCAACTTGCCTCCGGGTTAAAAAACGGACCAGGCTGTGTCAGCTGAATCGGTTTAAAAGTATTTGTCGTTCCAAAGAACAAAAACACCACAAGAAGGAAGATAACAAACAACCAAATACGAGAGGAAACGCAATAGTAAAACGCATGCAAATGGTGGTTGCTATGAACCGTTCAGAAGGCGTTACCATCGTCAAGACAAAAAAACCAAGCCCCCAAGGGGTGTAGCTACGGTTTAAGTCGACTAGGTTCCTAACTGAATCGTGGCAAATATGCCGGTCAAATGGCATTGCATTGGTTTGGATTCGACCAAGCCCCCAAGTGACTCAGTGGCCTAGGGCCGATCAAGTGGCATTGCATTGGTTCGGACACGACCAAGCCCCCAAATGACTTATTGGCTGTTTAAAAGCCGATCAGAAGGCATTACCATCATCAAGACATGACCGAGCTCCCATAAGGTGTAACTACGGTTCAAGTCGATTAGGTCCCCAACTGACTTAGTGGCAAATGTGCCAGCTAGAAGGCATTACCGTCGTCAAGACATGACCAAGCTCCCCGGAGGTGTAGCTACGGTTCAGGTCGACTAGGTCCCCAACTGACTTTGTTGATCTTCTGTGAAGCGACCTCAAGGGGTAAACCGGAGGTTGCCCTAAAGCGAATCAACTCCGTGTAACCACGCATGATGTGAAGAAAAACAGAGACCCTGCTTTACTCGAGGCTCCGGTTAATTATATTGATCATAATATATACATGGTCATGATATGTACATAAGCAGAGCCCAGGGCTCATGTATAGTAAGGTCGAAGATGAGCTATGTTCCACGGCCTGCTGGTCTCCTCCTCTGATGTGCGTGAATCTTTGCGCTCTCGAATATCAATCAGGTAGTATGACCCATTATTCAGATTCTTGCTGACCACAAAAGGTCCTTCCCAAGGCGGGGATAATTTATGCATATCGGACTGATCCTGGATGAGCCGGAGCACCAAATCCCCCTCCTGAAAGGTTCTGGTTCTAACCCGACGGCTGTGGTAACGGCGAAGATCTTGCTGGTAAATCGCTGAACGGGCAGCTGCTAAGTCACTTTCCTCCTCCAACAAATCAAGAGCGTTCTGCCGTGCCTGCTCGTTGTCCGCTTCAACATAAGCTGCCACACGAGGTGAATCATGTCGTATATCACTTGGGAGAACCGCCTCTGCTCCATAGACCATAAAAAACGGCGTAAACCCCGTGGATCTGTTAGGCGTGGTGTTGATGCTCCATAATACAGACGGTAGCTCCTCAACCCAACAACCCGGCGTCCTCTGCAAAGGGACCAGAAGCCGGGGTTTGATACCTCTCAAGATCTCTTGATTCGCTCGTTCTGCTTGACCATTAGATTGTGGGTGAGCTACAGAAGAAACATCAAGCCGTATATGCTCACGTGCGCAGAACTCTTTCATGGCACCTTTGGATAGATTGGTACCATTATCTGTGATGATGCTGTGTGGAAAACCAAACCGGAAGATCACCTTCTTTATAAACCGAACCGCCATGGCCGCATCACATTTACTGACAGGTTCTGCCTCCACCCACTTTGTAAATTTGTCAACCGCCACCAATAGGTGGGTCTTCTTATCTTTGGAACGTTTAAAAGGCCCAACCATATCGAGCCCCCAAGTCGCAAACGGCCAAGTGATTGGAATCATCCTCAATTCTTGAGCCGGTATGTGCGCTCGTCTAGAAAATTTCTGGCAACCATCACATAGCCAGACCAGGTCTTCTGCATCAGCATGAGCAGTTAACCAGTAGAAACCGTGGCGGAACGCTTTAGCCACCAATGATTTTGAACCGGCGTGGTGGCCGCAATCCCCTTCATGTATTTCACGTAATATTTCGCACCCCTCCTCAGGGGATACGCACCGTTGCAGCGCTCCTGACACGCTGCGATGATGTAGCTCCCCTTTGAGAATGGTCATAGACTTGGACCGCCGTACTATCTGCCGAGCCAATATTTCGTCGTCTGGCAACTCACCCCGGTTCATATATGCCAGATAAGGAAGCGTCCAATCCGGGATGACGTGAAGAGCCGCCACTAACTGAGCCTCCGGATCAGGAATAGCCAACTCCAATTCCCCGGGGAGCTGTACCGATGGGTGATACAATACATCCAAGAAAACATTGGGTGGGACCGGTTTACGCTGAGAGCCCAAGAGGCTTAAAGCGTCCGCTGCCTCATTCTTTCTGCGGTCCACATGGTCCACTTGATAGCCTTTGAAATGCCCTGCCACCATATCTACTTCACGACGGTATGCAGCCATGAGCGGGTCCTTAGAATCCCAGGTGCCAGATACTTGTTGAGCCACTAAATCCGAATCACCAAAGCACCTAACTCGGCTCAGATTCATCTCTTTAGCCATCCGAAGACCATGAAGCAAAGCTTCACACTCAGCCGCATTGTTTGTACAGGGGAACATTAAACAGAGGACATAACAAAACTTGTCTCCTCGTGGGGAAGTTAAAACGACTCCAGCCCCCGAGCCTTCCAATTGTCTGGATCCGTCAAAATGAATAGTCCAATATGTGTTATCTGGCTTCTCCTCAGGTGCTTGTAACTCTGTCCAATCGTTTATGAAGTCGACAAGTGCTTGTGACTTTATGGCCGTCCGGGGTACGTATCTTAAACCGTGCGGCCCAAGCTCGATGGCCCACTTGGCAATCCTACCGGTCGCCTCCCGGTTCTGTATGATGTCACCGAAAGGAGCGGAACTGACCACCGTGATGGGGTGCCCTTGAAAATATTGCTTCAGCTTCCGGCTTGCCATAAAAACACCATATACCAGCTTCTGCCAATGCGGATACCTTTGCTTGGACTCGATAAGCACTTCGCTGATATAGTAAACCGGACGCTGAACCGGATGCTCCTTCCCAGCCTCCTTGCGTTCTACCACACTCGCCACGCTGACCGCTCTGGCGTTTGCAGCAACGTATAACAGGAGTGGCTCTTTATCAACGGGGGCTGCCAACACTGGCGGATTGACTAACTGTCGCTTCAAGTCCTCAAACGCTTTATCAGCCTCCGGACTCCAGACAAATTGATCTGTCTTCTTGAGCATTTGATACAAGGGGATCGCCTTTTCACCGAGGCGGCTGATAAACCGGCTTAACGGAGCAATCCGCCCGGCCACGCGCTGGACATCATTGACGCATTTCGGTTTGGCTAGGGAGGTGATGGCTGTGATCTTTTCCGGATTGGCCTCAATTCCTCTATGGGACACTAAGAATCCCAACAATTTGCCTGCAGGTACACCAAAAACACATTTAGCTGGGTTGAGCATCATTTGGTACACCCTCAAGTTATCGAAGGTTTCCTTCAAATCGTCAACTAGGGTCTCCTTCTTTCGTGACTTGACCACAATGTCATCCACATAGGCATGTACATTACGACCAATCTGTTCATGGAGGCAATTTTGCACACACCGCTGATAAGTAGCCTGCGCACTCTTGAGCCCGAAGGGCATAGAAACGTAGCAGAAGGCTCCAAAGGGAGTAATGAACGCTGTCTTCTCCTGGTCCTTAACTGCCATCTTGATCTGATGATAACCCGAATAGGCATCCAAAAAACTCAAACGCTCGCAACCTGCCATAGCATCAATGATTTGATCAATACGGGGGAGAGCAAAAGGATCCGCTGGACAGGCTTTATTCAAATCTGTGTAATCCACACACATGCGCCAGGTGCCGTTTTTCTTAAGAACCAGCACCGGATTAGCAAGCCACTCGGGATGAAAAACCTCAATAATAAAATCAGCTGCCAGGAGCCTGGCTACTTCCTCACCAATCGCTTTACGTCTTTCTTCGTTAAACCGGCGTAGGAACTGTTTTACCAGTTTATACTTAGGATCCACATTAAGAGTGTGCTCAGTGAGTCGCCTCGGTACACCAGGCATGTCGGACGGCTTCCATGCAAAGATGTCCCGATTCTCATGGATGAACTCGATGAGCGCGCTTTCCTATTTTGGATCCAAGTTTGCACTGATGCTGAACTGCTTGGACGAATCGCCAGGTACGAAGTCAACAAGTTTAGTTTCAGCAGCTGATTTGAACTTCAAGGCCGGATCGTGGTCCGTAGTTGGCTTCTTTAATGAAGTCATGTCCTCCGGATCAACATTGTCTTTGTACTGCTTTAGCTCCTCCGTAGCACAAACCGATTCTGCATAAGTCGCATCTCCTTCCTCGCATTCCAAAGCGATTTGACGGCTCCCATGAACCGTTATAGTGCCCTTGTAACCCGGCATCTTGAGTTGCAGATATACATAGCAGGGCCGTGCCATAAAATTTGCATAGGCCGGTCGTCCGAACAAAGCATGGTATGGACTTTGGATTTTAACCACTTCAAACGTCAGCGTCTCTGATCTGGAATCATGACTATCGCCGAAGACCACTTCAAGGGCTATCTTACCAACAGGGTACGCAGACTTGCCAGGCACCACCCCGTGGAACACCGTATTGGTCGGTTTGAGATCCTTATCCACCAGTCCCATGCGACGGAAGGTCTCATAATACAAGATGTTAATGCTGCTCCCTCCGTCCATGAGTACCTTGGTGAGCTTGTAACCTCCCACCTGAGGCGCCACCACCAATGCTAACTGACCCGGATTATAAACCCTGGGAGGATGATCTTCTCGGCTCCATATGATTGGTTGTTCCGACCAGCGCAGATAGTGAGGCGTGGCCGGTTCAACAGCACTAACTGCCCGCCTCTGAAGCTTTCTATCCCGTTTATCCAAGCTTGTAGTAAAAACATGATACTGTCCACCACTCAACTGTTTCGGGTTGCTCTGATAACCTGATTGCTGCTGTTGTTGCTGGCTGTAACCACTTTGATTACCTTGATTATTTTGGCTGTTCTGTCCGCCCGGATTACCATGGAACCCTGGACCGGAATTTCCGCCGCCGTACCCTGATCCGGAACCTGAACCGCCGCCAGAGCCGTGATCATATTGGAAAATGTTTGAGCTTTTGAATTCCTTCATGATGTAACATTCCTTCCAAAGATGGGTTGCTGGCTCCTCTTTTGTTCCGTGCTTCGGACAGGGCTGGTTTAAGAAAAAGTTCAAACGCTCCGGATTAGGACCGGGATTTCCGCGAAAACCTGGCTGTTTCCCCTTACGTCGCTGGCCCTTATTCTGTGCACTGGTGTTGGCCACAAAATCCACGCTCCCATCCGGTTTACGCTTACCTCCGCCTCCATTGCCTGTTGGTTGATGCTGCTGGCCTTTGGTATTGCTATTCTTCCTTCCCTTCCCTGCTTTGTCGTCACCAGAATCAGGATCCTTGGTACTGTCAGAATCCGCATACTTCACTAAAGCGGTCATGAGCGTTCCCATATCCGTGCAATCACGCTTCATCCGGCCTAACTTTAGCTTCAATGGGTAGGATGCGTTGATGCGATCTGACGAGTGCAAAACTTCCGATACCCGGCGTACCCAATGGGTAGTTGACTCCCCTTCTTGCTGAACGCAAGCTGCTAGGTCAACTATCGACATTGGCTGTTTGCACGTGTCCTTGAAATTCTTGATAAACCGGGCTCGCAACTGGGCCCACGAACTAATGGAATTAGGCGGTAGGCTCTTTAGCCAAGTCCGGGCCGTCCCTTCTAACATCATGGTAAAATACTTCGCACACGTCGTGTCATCCACATCCAGCATCTCCATAGCCATCTCATAGCTCTCCACCCATGTCTCCGGAGGCTGATCCGCCGTGTAGTTTAGTACCTTGCGGGGGCCTTTGAAGTCCTTAGGCAGGCGTACGTTGCGCAAAGCGGGAACGAGGCATGGTACTCCCAAAGAACTAGAAACCACCCCCGGTTCAATCGTAGCATTTGGGAAGATAGGTGTAAGCTGACGAGCCTGATGCTGCGCCGCTAATCCGGCCTCCTGCGCACGGGCGCGATCCACCATCTCTTGAGCATTGTCGACGCCAGCCGGATTGTTGCCGCGGAGCGCTTCACGCCTGGCATTACTTGAAACAGCCGGCTCCTCCATGCGCCTACTATAGCTCCTGCTGGGGCGAGGGGTGGAGTGAATCTGATCACGGCTTTGCGAATATGCTTCTTGTTGGGCCAAAGCGGTCCTAAGGAGCTCCTTGACTCGGTGTGTCTCTACATCCTGCGGTGAATCGCCTTCGATCGGAATGGCTTCCAACCGAGCTGCCGCCGCAACGAGGTTATCCATCGGGTTGGAATAATGGCCCGATGGTGTTGGCACGGCCTGTGGTGTACCAGGGTTGTGACGAGGCAGGTTTATTATACGGTGCTGAACCGGGGCGCCAACTGTTGCTTCCGCACGGTATACCCCCGGCGGATTATTGGCCCCCGCCCCAGGGGTGTTGAAGAGATTTCTGGCATCGAGGGCTGCGGGCAATCGAGATCGGAATTTCCTCTTCAGGACTTCCTGAGATGCATTCTGGTCCATCATGAGCCTGTAAGCCTGTGCATCTAAAGCGGCACGCTCTGCCGTCATCCTGGCCTCTTCTGCTGCCAGCCCCGCTTTAGCTTGAGTGATCTGTTCTCTCACTTTGGCAATCTCAGCATTGTGAACCTCCTGATCCACCGGGTTGGCTTCCGCCATGAGCACTGCCAGTGCGTCAAACAGATCTGACAATACTTGGGCTGGTGAGTCCGCAGGGCCCCCTGCCCGCGCAGCTGTTGCCGCTGCCGATCCGGAGGTCACTGCTGCCGCAGTTGATGAATGTGGCGCCGCCTGTGTTCCAGCCATGAAGATCCCAACTCGATTGGGCAGACCAGAGGGGTCCGGAATACTGTCGCCATCGGAGCTGCCCCCAATCCGATCATCTTGCAGCTGGTATAGAGACTCGGTTTCCCCGGTTGACGTTTCATCGCCGGAGTAGATGGCGGTTTCGCCACCGGATTCGGATCCTTCCTCGTAGCTTCCTCCGTGGATGACTCCCACGAAGGCGCGCTTCCTGGTCGGTTTAACCAGGGTCGATCTCATGCACTGAGCTGTCTCGACGAGGTCGGTGCAGACGCCCAGCTCGGGGCCCGGTTCACCGATCTTGCCGATGAAAACATGGATGCCGCCAAAAGGGACCCGGCACCCGTACTCGATCGAGCCGGCGTCGGGGCCCCGGTCTGTGCTGTCGATGTAGAGTTTTCCGCGACGACTTTTGGTCATCCGGCCCACAGCGTAGCCCTCGAGTCCTTCAAAGCGGCCCTCCAAGAACTTGAAACCATCTCGCGATAGCCCCACGGTGGGCGCCAACTGTCGTGGATTTGTCACGGCAGATGTCCTAGCGAAAGGACTTAGTCGTGGAGCCATCGCAACGGGTTAACTTGAAGGGGTTAAAACGGACGCAAGGACACAGTGTTATACTAGTTCAGCCCCTTCGATGAAGGTAAAAGCCTACGTCTAGTTGTGATGGGATTGATGTGTTTCGAGGTCTAGGGAGCAATAAGCTTCGCCTAAACCTCGAGTTGTTGTTGTCTGTCCTTAAACCGTCATCGGGTCGTCCCCTTATATACAAGGGTGACGCCCGTCGGTCTACAAAATCCCAACCTCCGGTTCATAAACGTGCCCGGGTTGGTCTCTCTATTCCTAACTTACAATGCAAGTTTACCTCAGGCCGGTTTACGGCCATAAACCTTTAAACTGATTATAGGCCTTGGGCCCTTCTATTTCTCCTTGGGCTTTAACATCTTGGGTCCATTGACGGAGCTAACCCGGGCCCTGTAGGCCGGTTTACCCCAAATAGCAATATCCCCAACACCATGTTTTACATCATGTTGCTTGCGCATTGCATCGTGATTGATGTTTGTCCCCTTTGCTTGTGTTCTTGCCTTGGGTAGAGCCGGAAGACGAGTATGTGAACGGGGAACCTGTTGAGAACACTTACGAGGACCAAGCTTTCGACAACTCTGAGAACCTTGCAGGCAAGATGACCATACCCTCGAAATCACTTCTATCTTTGCTTACTAGTTGCTCGCTCTTTTGCTATGCCTATGCTGTGATACCTACCACTTGCCTATCATGCCTCCCATATTGTTAAACCAAGCCTCTAACCCACCTTGTCCTAGCAAACCGTTGTTTGGCTATGTTACCGCTTTGCTCAGCCCCTCTTATAGCGTTGTTAGTTGCAGGTGAAGATGAAGTTTGTTCCTTGTTGGAACATGGAGATGTTGTTCCTTGTTGGAACATGTTTACTTGTTGGGATATCACAATATATCTTATTTAATTAATGCATCTATATACTTGGTAAAGGGTGGAAGGCCCGGCCTTATGCCTGGTGTTTTGTTCCACTCTTGCCGCCCTAGTTTCCGTCATACCGGTGTTATGTTCCTAGATTTTGCGTCCCTAACGCGGTCAGGTGATTTATGGGACCCCTTGACAGTTCGCTTTGAATAAGACTCCTCCAGCAAGGCCCAACCTTGGTTTTACCATTTGCCTCACCACCACCTACCTTTCCCTTGGGAGTAATTAACCCAAGGGTCATCTTTATTTAGCCCATCCTCCCCCGGGGCCAATGCTTGTCTAAGTGTTGGCCCGAAATGAGTAGACTGCGGGGCCACCTTGGGGAAACTTGAGGATTGGTTTTACTCGTAGGATGTCTCATCCGGTGTTGCCCTGAGAACGAGATATGTGCAGCTCCTATCGGGATGTCGGCGCATCGGGCGACTTTGCTGGTCTTGTTTTATTATTGTCGAAATGTCTTGTAGCCGGGATTCCGAGACTGATCGGGTCTTCTCGGGGAGAAGGAATATCCTTCGTTGATCGCGAGAGCTTATCATGGGCTAAGTTGGGACACCCCTGCAGGGTTTGAACTTTCGAAAGCCGTGCCCGCGGTTATGTGGCAGATGGGAATTTGTTAATGTCCGGTTGTAGAAAACCCGAAGTTGATCTTAATTAATAATACATCAACCGCGTGTGTAACCGTGATGGTCTCTTCTCGGCGGAGTCCGGGAAGTGAACACGGTGTTGGAGTTATGCTTGACGTAAGTAGGTTCAGGATCACTTCTTGATCATAGTTGTTAGACCGTGCTTTTGCCTTCTCTTCTCACTCTCATTTGCGTATGTTAGACACCAGATATGCTAGTCGCTTGCTGCAGCTCTACCTCACTACCCTGTCCTACCCATAAGCTTAAATAGTCTTGATCTCGCGGGTGTGAGATTGCTGAGTCCCCGTGACTCATAGATACTTCCAAAACCAGTTTGCAGGTGCCGATGAAACCGTGCAGGTGACGCACCCGAGCTCAAGGAGGAGCTCGATGAAGATCTTGTTCATTGTGTTGTTTCGTTTCAATTGATCAGTAGTGGAGCCCAGTTGGGGACGATCGGGGATCTGTGTAGCATTTGGGGTAGTTTTCTTTTATTTTGGTTCTGTAGTCGGACCTTGATTGTATCTGTTTGATGTAATGCTTTACTCATGTATTGTGTGAAGTGGCGATTGTAAGCCAACTATGTATCTCTTTTCCCTTATGTATTACATGGGTTGTGTGAAGATTACCTCACTTGCGACATTGCTTTCAATGCGGTTATGCCTCTAAGTCGTGCTTCGACACATGGGAGATATAGCCGCATCGAGGGCGTTACACCGCCTTCGTGGCGCGCCGAGTGCTCCCGCTCCAGGGTCGTCCTTACCTTATCTGCCAGATGAGTGGGCATCGGGACCCGAGTCGGATGTGCACCAAGGAGGTGCCTCACGAGGAGGTAGCCTACATGGTGAACTACCTTGCGAACTGCAATCTCAAAGAAGAGTGGCAGTTCGGCAAGGAGCTGTATTCACGTGCCAACCCTCCGCCCATGGTGAGTTGTTTCTTTTTCTTTCTTTTTCCTCTGACTCTTTGCTGCCGAGCCCGTCTTGTCTAGTCTGACCAGTCGGCCTTTGAACGGAGCCCCCTCCCTCAGCCAGCAGCCGGCACCACGGGGCCGGCCCGCGACTTCTCTCCGGAACGAGCGGAGAGCGACGTCGACGACCCCTACTTGGGGGCGGCGGCCTTGGAGGACGATGCCGAGGGTGGAGGCGGTGACGTAGGCGGCTCGAGGCTCGGAGCCAGCCTCGAGGATTGGCCTGATGATGACGTGGGGGAAGTCGCCCCTCATCACCAGCCAGGAGTCGGCCAGCACGGTACGAGCTCTTCCGCCGTGCCGGACGGACAAGGCGGAGCGAAGAAGCGCAGGGCCGCGCCGAGCATGTTCAACAGTCGGCCGAAGAAATCCAAAAGCTCGGCCGCGGTGACCAAGCGGGAAGAGGCGGCCGCGAAGGCCAACCGCTTCCGCAAGGAGGTGAAGAAGCCGTCATTGGTCTCCGCGTAAGTGCTCCTTCCTTTCGCCTTCATTTTTTCTTTCGTTGATCTTGTCTGAGTTTTTGCTTGTTTTCCCTTGGTCTAGGGCTCCCCTCTCTCTTGATAAGGTCGCAGCCACCTCCATCGTAGGGTCGGCGGAGACCTCCACCACTTTTCGACGGGTAGATCCAGTCGTCGACCTCCGGGAGGCGATAGAGCGGAATGCGCGAGAAGCGCACGAAGAGCGGGCGGCCGCCCCTCCTGGAGAAGGCGGAGGCCGAGAAGTCAGAGTCTGCCGCCCAGAAGAAACTGGCGGAGGCCGAGGCTGCCGTCGCGGCAAAGAAGCAGGATGAAGAAGCCGCTCACCGCCAATCGGCAGTTTTTGTCACTCCACTAAACACCGCGCCGCCGCCTCCGGAGTTCACGGGGCAGACTGGGGAAGCCGAAAGTGAGAACCCGGTATTGGATAGGGACGACGGCGATGCTTCCATGCCGGATGTGATTGTGCCGCCACCGCCGCCATCTGGGAGTGCACAAGGCGGACAGCCGGCGGACCCACCGGTGCCGCCGACTAAGCATGAGGTGGTGGCAGGCCTAGTTCTCCAGGTCGGCACGCCGACGCGTCGCCGTCTCGCGAAGGCGGCTTCGGCGCCGTGCCCTCTGGAGACCGGCGCCGCGAGCTCCTCGATCCCGGACACCGAGGCGACGAGCGCCGCGCCCACAGGGTGGCTGCGGGGAGGCGGGACGGGCCCATTTAACCGGGCGCTTTTGGATGTCCAAGCCAAGATCCGAGCCGAGGGCGACGCCATCCTGAGCTGCAACAAGGCGCCCCTAGCGGTGCGAGAGGCTGTCCGAGTATGTTTCTTTCTTCTTTGTTTCTGCTTCTTGCACTCATTCGTGGGGGCGCGCCAGCGCACGTACTAGGTGTAGTCCCCGAGTTTCGGGCCGGCTGCTGAGCAGGCGGCTCGAAAGTCTAATCGGTGAGTTCCAACTACTAACACTTGTCTGAAATTTTGTCATAGGACTACCATAATCTTCGCGGGACCGCCTTCAATGCCAACGTCGAGGAGCTGGCCAAGCGGACCACCGACTTGTCAGAAAGCCGGAGTGAGTCCTCTTCCTTCTCTGCGGGGGCGCGCTGGTGCACCCGCGGGCTGTAGTCCCCGAGATTCGGGCCGACTGCTGAGCAGTCAGACCGGATCTCCCCGGCCACTACTCTTCTTTCTGTCGATGATTCCTTTCGTCGCGGGGGCACACTGGCGCACCCGCAGGCTGTAGTCCCCGAGATTCGGGCCGACTGCTGAGCAGTCGGGCCGGATCTCCTCGACGACCTTTCTTCCTTGTTGACGACTGACGCCTTTTTCCTTCTTTCTACAGAAGCCAACGCCACCCTGCAGTAGGAGCTGGGCGAGACCAAGATCATGTTGCATGCCAAGGAGGAGGAGTGCAACAAGCTGGCCGCGGAGCGTGATCTGCTGGTCATGCAACTGGCAGAGCAGAAGGAGCTGCTCAAGAAGACCCAGAAGGAGGTGGAGGAGAAGGAGACCGCCCTCCTTGCTGAGTTCACAAGCGAGAGCTCCTCCTGGACTGACAAGGAAGCGATGTTGGCTTCCGGCTTCCATGAGATCGAGGATCTCGTCGATGGTGAGCTTCCCCTCATTTTCCTTTTCTAGCTGCCGACTGCTAGTCGAGTCGACCTCTAGTCTTTAATCTTGTTCTTCGTTCTTCTGTCTTCGCAGACTTCTTCCCTGGCCACTCGAACGCTGCCAACCAAGCCATCGAAGCTGATCGCGAAGGGCGGAGGGCGGACGGCGCGAAGATCGCCGCCGATGCCCCCTGAACTCTTGACGAGCAGATCCTGAGCATCGAGGCCCGCCTTCGGCTAGCTCACCGGATGTTGCGCCGGCTTCCGCGTGTCGGCACCTAGCCGATTGTCGCCCTGTGGCCGGATATGCATGCAGCGCGCACCCCCAGTCATACTGCTGACTAGCTGGAGGTAGCGGCTGGCCGCCTTGAGGCCCAGAAGGGCTCTTTGGCCCGGCTGGAGCATGCCAGGCCTTAGAGTTTGTCAAGGCGTGGTATCCTGGGCTGAGTCTAGCCCAGCTAGCCACGTTCCGGCAAGAACTCCGGAGGAGTTGGCGGTCGTGGAAGACGCTCTTGTCAAGCGCGCGGTGTCGATCGCCGAGTACACTGACACTAGCATCTTCATCACAGAGCGAGCTGAGAACGGTGACGGGGTGCCGCCGGAGAGGTTTGGGCTGAACCCGAACGACGGCGAGGACTCGGCGGAGGTGATCGACTCCAGCGGCGAGGAAGAAGGCGAGGCGGAGGAGGGAGGCGAAGAGGAGGCGCCGGAGGTCGGGGCAGACGGCCAGCCTCAGCTCGACCGCGCCTCCAGCAATGAGCCATGCCTAACCGAGCCGGCTACTACTGGAGGCGGTCATGCGGAGACCGACCAGCCGGCCACTCCACCAACCGGCGCTATGGACTCCTCCGACCCTCTGAACCCTTCTGCTGCTTCCTAGGCTGCCACTTTGTCTTTGCTTTTATCTGCTTAATAGTCTCAATGAACTTGTTAATTTGCACAATTCCACCCGCGGGGTGTACTTTGAACTTCAGTTTGAAGATTCGGCCAAGGCCTTCTGACAGGAGACGGCTTAAGTGCCACACACTACTTGTCCGGCTGCAGGAAGCATTTCATAGTACAAGACGGCAAGTCCCCGGGCCGACTGGTCGAAACCGGTCCCAAGCGGCATAACAAAGAATATCATACTCATAGGCATAATTCTTATCATATAAATAAAAGAGGCCAGTCCCCAAGCTCTTCTCGAGGGGCCCGAAGTCTTCGTACTTTAATACAAAAGGTAGCATGGTACATACTGCATTAACTGTAAAATCTTCGGAGGAGATTTGCATTCCATGGCTGCTCCATCTCTTTGCATGAGTCTTCCCTCTTGCGTGCTCGGGGCTTCTGAGCGTCGATCAGGTAGTAGGAGTCATAGCCCAACACTTTGTTGATGATGAAAGGGCCTTCGCAAGGTGCTGAGAGCTTGTGCTGGCCGGCTGTTTGCTGGATCAGCCGGAGCACAAGGTCTCCTTCTTGGAAAGATCTCGGCTTGACCTTCTGGTTGTAGTATCGACGCAGGCTCTGCTGGTAGATGCTGGATCGGCTGAGTGCCAATAGCCGGCCCTCTTCCAGCAGATCGACACTGTCTTGACGTGCTTCTTCTGCTTCCTCCTCGGTGTACATGGTGACTCGAGGGGAGTCGAACTCTATGTCCATTGGGATGAAGGCTTCAGCACCGTAGACAAGAAAGAAAGGTGTGAAACCAGTTGACTTGTTTGGAGTTGTGCGTGGGCTCCAGAGGACGGCTGGCAACTCGTCAAGCCAGCAGCCGGCCGAACGCTCCAGAGGCTCGACCAGTCGAGGATTGATGCCGGATAGGATGAGGCCATTTGCTCGCTCTACCTGGCCGTTTGACTGCGGATGGGCAATGGACTCTAGGTCCAGTCGGATGCCCTACGTCACACAGAAACGGGCCAAGGCACCTTTGGCAAAGTTTGTGCCGTTGTAGATGATGATGCTGTGTGGTATGCCATACCGAATTGTGATGTCGGAGATGAAAGTCACGGCAGTCGGACCATTCAGCTTCTTGATTGGTTTTGCTTCTATCCACTTGGTGAACTTGTCCACCGCGACAAGCAAGTGAGTCAAGCCGCCTCTTGCCGTCTTGAATTGTCCCACCATGTCCAGGCCCCAAACAGGAAAGGGCCAGGCAATGGGAATAGTCTTGAGTGCAGAAGCCGGCTGATGTGGCTTGGAGCGGAATTCTGGCACCCTTTGCATTTTTGGACCAAGTCCTTGGCGTCTTCTAAAGCAGTCGGCCAAAAGAAACCATGGCAGAAGGCTTTGGCGACGAACACTCTTGAAGCCGCGTGGTGGCCACACTCGCCTTGATGGATATCTTTGAGAATTGCTTGGCCTTGCTCTGGCTCCACGCAGCGCTGGTAGACGCCAGTGACACTGCGCCTTACAAACTCTCTGTTGACTATGGTGTAGGCTGCTGCCCGGCGTTGCACTTGCCGAGCTAAGATCTCATCGGTTGGTAGCTCTTTGTTCACCAGGAATTTGAGGATGGGTTGGGCCCATGAGGGTGCTACGATCTCTTTGACTGTCAGGACTTCGACTTGGACGAGGGCGGCTGGGCCGGGAGGCGGCGGGTTGGAGTCGGCAGCCGCTTTCTTGATCGATGAAGTCCCCGGGCCAATTGGCGCAGTCCCCGAGCCGGGTTCTGAAGTCTCCGAGCTGACCACTGCAGTCCCCGGGCCGGGTGCAACTGCTGCGATCCCCGGGCCACCTGCCAGAATTCTTGTGCCGTCTGCTGGGGCTCTTGAGTCGGATCCGACTCTTTCAGGAGGAGTCGGCATGAAGATAGAGTCCGACTCTGGCGATGGCTTGACAGACGGCTTGAGGAGGCATTGAAGGGCGATGCCGGACGGTATTGCTTGACAGGTAGAGCTGACTCATGCCAAGTCATCTGCTTGCATGTTGTCGTTTCTTGGCACATTGAGAAACTCGCACCCTTCAAAGTATCCACTGAGTTGCTGTACGATGAAGCGGTAGCTCGCCATGTTTGCATCTTTGGCGTCCCAGTCGCCGGACGACTGCTGGACCACCAAGCCGGAGTCACCATAGCATAGGATCCGGCGAATGCCGAGCTCTTTGGCAAGCCGGAGCCCGTGGATTAGTGCCTCGTATTCGGCGACGTTGTTGGAGGCGGCAAAATGGATTTGCAACACATATTTGAGCTTGTCGCCTTTGGGAGAGGTGAGGACGATGCCGGCTCCCAAGCCGGTGCGCATCTTGGAGCCATCAAAATGCATCCGCCAATGGGTGGAGTCAGGCGTTGGCGGCAGGTACTGGGTCTCGGCCCAGTCGACGAGGAAGTTGGCCAACGCTTGTGATTTGATGGCGGTGCGAGGCTGGTAGTAGATGGTGTAGGGGGCCAACTCTATGGCCCACTTGGCCACTCGGCCTGAAGCATCCCGGCTTCCGATGATCTCGGCTAGTGGAGTTGTGCAGACCACAGTGATTGGGTGCTCTTGAAAGTAAGGCTTCAATTTCTTGGCGGCAGAGTGCACGCCGTAGCACATCTTCTGGTAGTGGGGGTAGTTTTGCTTGGAGTTCGACAGTACTTCACTCAAATAATATACCGGTCTCTGGACCGGTAGCGCCTTGCCTTCCTCCTTGCGCTCTACCACGATGACTGTGCTGACCACTCGGCTGGTGGCGGCGATGTATAGGAGCATGGGCTCCTTAGGAGTCGGAGACGCCAGGACAGGTCGAGTAGTCAACGTCTTCTTAAGCTCGAGAAAAGCTTCGTCCGCCTTGTCGTTCCACTCAAAAAGGTGGTTTTCTTCATGAGTTGGTACAAGGGAAGAGCCTTCTCTCCCAGCCGACTGATGAAGCGGCTGATGGATGCCAAACAGCCAGTGAATTTCCGTACGTCCAGCAGTCGGGTGGGCACTTCCATCCTCTCGATGGCCATGATCTTCACGGGGTTGCACTCTATGCCGCGTTCGGAGACCAGGAAGCCAAGAAGCTGGCCGGCTAGTACTCCGAAGACGCATTTCTCTGGATTGAGCTTGATCTGAAACCGACGCAGGTTCTCAAAACTCTCCTTGAGGTCTTCCAGCAGGGTTCCACGTTTCTCCGTCTTCACCACCACATCGTCACGTAAACGTGGGCGTTTCTGCCGAGCTGCTTGAGGAGGCACTTTTGCATGCAACGTTAAAAGGTGGTGACGGCATTTCTCAAGCCGAACGTCATGGTCAAGTAGCAGAAGGCTCCAAACGGCGTGATGAAAGCGGTTTTCAGTCTGTCGGTCGGGTTCAACTTGATCTGGTGATATCCTGAATATGCATCTAGGAAACTCAACAGCTCGCATCCGGCTGTGGAGTCTATCACTTGGTCGATCCTTGGCAAAGCGAACGGGTCCTTGGGGCATGCTTTGTTGAGGCTAGTGTAGTCAATACACATTCGCCACTGCTTGTTCTTCTTCAGCACCAGGACCGGGTTGGCTAGCCACTCTAGAAAGAACACCTCCATGATGAAGCCGGCTGCCAGTAGCCGGGCTATCTCTTCTCCAACAACTCTTCTTTTCTCTTCTAACAGGCGGCGCAAGGGCTGCCTGACTGGCTTGGCATCAGATCGGACATGTAACTTGTGCTCGGCGAAATCCGTCGGAACACCTGGCATGTCTTTGGGGGACCATGCAAAGATATCCCGATTCTCACGGAGGAAATCGACGAGCTCGCCTTCTTATTTGCTGTCGAGGTTCGTACCTACGACAGCGTACCTCTCCGGGTGCTGCTGGTCCAAGTGTATCTTCTTTGTCTCTTTGGCCGGCTTGAACGAGCCCTCAGCTGCGATCACGAGGGACTCGGCCAGCCGACTGCTCTCTGCTGCGCAGGCGGACGACTTCCTGTAGTCGCCGGCTATGGTCAGAATCCCCTTGGAACTTGGCTTCTTCATCTTGAGGTAGGCATAGTGGGGGAAAGCCATGAACTTGGCCAAGGCAGGCCGGCCAAGTAACGCATGGTATGGGCTCTCAAAGTCCACCACCTCAAACCAAACTGACTCTCGGCCGAAGTGATCTTTGTCTCCGAAGAGGACGTCTATCAGGATCTTGCCGATTGGTGAGGAGGAAAGGCCAGGGACTATGTGTCACACCCTGATTTTCATGCCACAACACTTAACCTAATAAATCATGATAAAATGTGGTTTGACAAAAACTTTTGAGTGTTTTGGACCTTACCTTGATTGGATTTTATCTGTTGTTTGCAAGTGCTCTAAAAATCAAATAAATCCTGCAACTCCTATACTTCATCTCCTTGCTCTAAACTCTTGAACCAATGATCATTCCATGTGTATAGGACATAAAAATAATTTCTTACAAAAATAATTTGGCCAAATAATATTTTCAAAAATTAGTTTTCCAAAAACCCCTGAATTGAGGTTTGCAGTGCAAGTACTTAATTAACGGCAGTAATAATCTTTCCAAAAATATTTTTGACTCCTATTAGATATAGGATACCCAGAAACCACAAAAATATAATTTTAAAAGTTATTTTCCTATTTTATTTAAAGGATTTTTCTTAAGGCCAGAAATGGTCTTTAATAGGTTAAAATAATTTTGATACTTTAAAAATATTTGTGAAAATTTAGGGAAACTCAGTGGACATATATTGTCCATATATGAGAGTTTTAACACATGGTCATGTTCAAAATATTGGTCAAATCCCACAAAAACCCTTTCTGGATATTTCAAGCCTTTGAAATATTTACAAAGGAAATATTCTCTAAAAATTCCAAGAAAATTCTAGCATGTCACATATGACATATTATATGATCTTGCCAAGTCTCATGACTTGGATAACAATATAACATCATCAAATCCGCTCAAAACCATTTCTGTCCATTTTGAAGTTTGAGCAACTTTACATTGCCAAACATTTCCAAATGTTCTCAAACCTTGTGAACATGCTCAAATGTTCTAATTATTCATCTAGACCAAGTGGCACAAGTTGGAGAACAAGTTAACTTGATTAAATGGCCCCAAAACCCTTCCTGTCCAGAACCAAATTTGAACAACTCTACATTGGCAACTTTCTCCTTTTGATCTCAGCTTTTGTGGACATGTTCAGAACCTCAAATGATGACACTTCACCAAGTGGTGCATCAAGGAGAATAGTCTTGCATGTCTATATCTTGGAAAACTCATTTATGTTGATTTCTAGGGTTTACAAAAGTTGCATTGGCAACTTTGCCCAAATCGACTCAACCTTGGTGGAACCTATTATTATCTCATGCCATTTGACCCTGTCAAGCCTCATGACAATAGGAGTTCATCTTCTTGCCCAAACCAGCAACAAACACCTTCTGCCATTTTACTAAAACCCAAGTTTTGACCACTTCCACTAATCTCCATGACCCTATGTTTTTACCACAGCTGCCCCAGGTGTAACGCCCCAAGACCGGCGCACCATAAGCCTTTCATGTTTTTCGTTGTTGCTTTGTGTTTTATTTGTTTGTTGCATTTCATCAAGGCATCATCCGCATTGCATCGGCACTCGTTGCCCTCATTGTTTTTAAAATTTGCATCCGCTCGTAGTTGTCGCGTTCCCCTTGCTTTTGTTGACCGTTCCGAGACCAACCTTGTTCTTCGTTTTCCCTTTTGCCTAAACAGGAGTCTCTATGTACAGTGCTCGAACCCCTCGCGTGCGCGTCCGAAACTCCCCCGAGCCCGACTCAGGTTGTCGTTACCGTTGGATTCAGATCCTCCTCAAACATCCATAAAATGTCTTTGTTTTATTTATCGAACTCCCTAGCCTTTTTTTTCCGACCGTCCGGTTTCAATCGGAGGAGCGGATTAATCCCTATCCTAATCCCTACCTATATAAATGGTCTAACCCTAAATTTGAGGATAGTTGTCCCATCCCTCCCATCGCGGCCGCCAGCCAACTACCCACTCCTCTTCCACCTCGGGATCTTCCCAGGTCCATCTCGTAGCTAGCCAACCTGCACCCAACCACTGAGAGCCGAAGCCTCCTCCTTCCCGATCCACCCAACCATCACCCGACCTCGCCATCGATCCATCTCACCAACCAGAGCAGCCAGCCCTGCTCCTCGTGTCCGAGGCCTCCCGAGCCGCTCCTCACCGGCAACCACCAGGACCGGCCTTGTCCCACTCATCTCCTCCCCTGTCTCCCTTCCTCCCCGTGCTTCTCTCTCACACACATCTCTCTCTAACTCATTTCCATCAGGGAACGGAAGGAAGCCGCCATGGCCTGGGCTCGGCCTCAAGATCCCATCGCCACCTTCTTCTGCAGCTACTGCCTTGCGGCTTTGCCCGCTGGTCGCCTGGCACCCCTCGCTGAAGGAGGAGCTCCCTGCCATCTCCAGTGTCTCGCCTCTGCGTCTTGCAGTCTCCGCTCGATCGAGAGAGGAGCTCGCCGGGGCCCTAACTCCGGTCGCCTGTCGTCCCCGCGCCAAGTCCATGGAGCCGCCTTGCCTGCTGCTGATTCCTGCAACGCCAGCCAACCCACAGTCGCATCGACCCCCTCCCCAAGCACCTCTTGAAGTCCCGGCCTCCTCTGCTTCGAGTGGCGTTCTGCATCAAGCGGAGCGCTCGTCCCCGACCGTTGACCGCACCCCTCTCTGCTCGTCGGCGTCTCAGCCTCCTGCATACCGCCGTGCCTCTGCTTCGTGCGTGCGGCCGCCGCCTTGGAGACCCACGTCCCCGTCACTCCGGTGTTGCCCTTCGTCGAACCCGCGCCAAGATGTCGTCTCCTGCCTCCGCCAAGTCCCTGTCGCCATCCCCTTCTGCTTCATCATCGCCCGCGAGGAGGACGACCCCAGCGCCAAGTCCCGCTTCGTCGTTGACTGTGCCCCTTCCACCTCGTCCGATCCAGCCGTCCCTGCCCGTTGACCTGTCCAGCGCCAGGGTGGATGAGTGTCGTGTCGCCCGTGCGCCCACCTCGACGCACAAGGAAAGCTGGCGAGGCTTGGGCAGCCGCTTGTACATGCTGGTGAAGTTGCGGACGAAGGCGTCGGTGAAGTCGACCCAACTGTTGATGCTGCGGGGCTTCAAGGTGTTCAGCCATGTCCGGGATGTACCCTGGAGCATGAGCGGAACGTATTTCACGGCAACATGCTTGTTGCCGTTTGCTATGTTGACGGTTGTGGAGTAGTCAACCAGCCAGTCCTCCGGCTTCACGGAGCCGGTGTATTTGGGCGTATCTCTCGGGAGCGTGAACCCTTTGGGAAAGGTCTCGTCTCGAATGCGGGGGCCGAAACATGGCGGACCCAGCTCATCTTCTTCTTCTAGCGCCAGGGATCGGTGCAGGCGGTCGATCCGGTGGCGAGCATCATTCTCTCAGACTCCTTCTCGGCGGCCAAGGCGGTCGCCGAGTGTCGGGTGATCAACACGCGGCGGGGAGACTCGCCTTTCCGTGCTAGGGGGAGGAGGCGGACAGTCGTCCCGTCGTTCCACTGCTCTTGGGCAGCCGTCTTGGTCGCGCTCTATGGTGATGCGAGTCCGATTGCGGCTGGCAGCCAGCTCCTTGTCTCTTCTTCCGCGGACGCTGCCAATCGGTGTCCGAGTTGTCGCGTGTCGGTGTCAAAACCGGCGGATCTCGGGTAGGGGGTCCCGAACTGTGCGTCTAGGCGGATGGTAACAGGAGACAAGGGACACGATGTTTTTACCCAGGTTCGGGCCCTCTCGATGGAGGTAAAACCCTACTCCTGCTTGATTAATATTGATGATATGGGTAGTACAAGAGTAGATCTACCACGAGATCAAAGAGGCTAAACCCTAGAAGCTGGCCTATGGTATGATTGTTGTTCGTCCTACGGACTAAAATCCTCCGGTTTATATAGACATCGGAGAGGGTTAGGGTTACACAGAGTCGGTTACAATGGGGAGGAGATCATATCCGTATCGCCAAGCTTGCCTTCCACACCAAGGAAAGTCCCATCCAGACACGGGACGAAGTCTTCAATCTTGTATCTTCATAGTCCAGGAGTCTGGCCAAAGGTTATAGTCCGGCTATCCGGACACCCCCTAATCCAGGACTCCCTCAGTAGCCCCTGAACCCAGGCTTCAATGACGACGAGTCCGGTGCGCAAATTATCTTCGGCATTGCAAGGCGGGTTCCTCCTCTGAATACTTCATAGAAGATTTTGAACACAAGGATAGTGTCCGGCTCTGCAAAATAAATTCCACATATTGCCCTAGAGAGAATAATATTTACACAAATCTAATTCGCTGACGTATTCCGTAGCGTGACATCACACCACGGCCAAGCCTTTATTCGAATCGTTTTATTGTCCCACCTCAGCGCGTTTAGCGAGGCGGTTTCCTTCGCATGTCTTGTCGAAGCAGAGATCATGTCCCCTTATTCCGGGATTCTCATCAATACGGGCGTGGGTAACCTAACCGTGCCATTGATTACGACGCTTGGGAGATAAGCGAGTTTTACTAGGTGGGTGGGGACGCGCAGTTTGCGTCCGCCTATATAAGGGGATAAGGATCCACTTTTTTACCTATGCCTTCTTCCTCCTTTGCCTATCCATTTCCGCGCACTCGAGCTCCAGCGCCCAAGTCCGCACACCTTACCTCAACCTTCTCCAGCCATGTCCGGAGCGGAAGGCAAGTGGATGGTCTCCTCCGTCACGGAGGGACACATCAAAAAGCTGAGGAAGGCCGGATACTTGTCTAACGACATCACGCACCGGCTTCTAGAAGAGGGGCAGCTCATCCCCACCCCAAGGCCCCATGAGAGGGTGGTGTTCCTCACCCACTTCCTCCGCAGACTGGGTTTTCCTCTCCACCCATTTGTCTGGGGGCTCATGTTCTACTACGGCCTGGATTTCCACGATCTAGCCCCGAACTTCATCCTCAACATCTCAGTGTTTATCGTCGTGTGCGAGGCCTTCCTCTGCATCCCTCCCCACTTTGGTTTATGGCTGAAGATCTTTAACGTCAAGCCGAAGGTAGTGTGCGGCTGCCAGGCGGAGTGCGGAGGGGCCATGGTGGGCAAGATGCCCAACGTCCTATGGCTCGGGGGCTCTTTCGTGGAGACCCTAAAGGGGTGGCAATCGGGGTGGTTCTACAACACCGAGCCGCGCGACCCTGAATGGGTCGCAGCCCCCGAGTTCTGATCTGGAGCCCCTACGCGGCTCACCTCCTCGAAGGAGACGGGCATGTCTTGGGGCAAAAAAGGAGAGCTTACCGGACTCCAGACATGTGTCCAAACCCTGGTGAGCAAGAAGCTCAAACTCGTCAATGTAGTCCAGGTCATGCTCATCCGCCGGATCCTCCCATGCCAACAACGGGCTTTCAGCTTGTGGGAGTTCAATCCGGCACAGCACCGAACCCTGAGCAGGCTCTTCGACACTACGTACGAAGATGCCTGGAAGGTGCTGTTCAAGGGCGCCGAGGCTCCCGCATCCGCTTCCGAGGATCGCGGATTCAACAAGCAGCATCAAGCCGGCGTGGTAAGCTGCTTTTACCTTTTACAGGTTTTTTGCCTTTCATAGTTTGACTCTATGCGGGATCTAAACTCCCTTACCTTTGACAGGTTTGGCAGGAGACGTCCGGACATATCAGTTGTCCTGCTCCTTTGCCCGGAGACCCAGCGGACGCCCGTTTGACAGGGCTGCTGGTTCCGGCACCCTATGTGGTGCCGGAGAAGAAGGCCAAGAAGAAGGCCACGAGGACTCGAAAGAGTGCCCGGTGCCTAGTGGTGTCGGATTCATCGTCCGACGATTCCGAGACGCACTCCTCCCGTGAAGACGAGGAGGAGGAAGAAGAGGCCTCTCCCCCTCCATCGGGGGAGGAAAAAAAAGGAAGGCCGCCCCAACTGGGGAGGCTGGAGGGTCCAAGAAGGGGAAAACCCTTCCTTCAGACTACTCCACCAACGCCGACGACGGCGAAGAGGAGTGGCCGCATAGGGCGAAGCCCCTAGTGAAATCGTAATTATCTAGACACCAGAGTAATTCATAGTGTTCCTTCATTGCGTAGCTTTTCCTGACGCCGCATAAAATTATGCAGTCTGCCCAAAGACCGGCTCGACGTGTAGACGAGCGGCTCCCTGGATTCGTCGGATGTGAACATCACTTCACTTCCGGCCGCCTCCTCCCCTCACCCTACGGATAATGCCGAGGTGTTGTCGCAGGAGGCTCCAGGCCAGGAGAAGGTGGTCCTGGAGGCGCCGCAAGGCGATCTCCCGGACTCCAGGCGCCAAGGGGACAAAACCCCCAAGGGCTCCAAGTCCGGCCCTGGGCCGGACACTGCACTGGAACCTTCAAAGGTTCCGGAGTCCGGCAGACGACCCCCCTAGTAAGAAGGGCAAGCCTACTACTCCGGTGACCTCCGCCCATCCGGAGGCACCGGATAATTTGCTGGAGGTGCTTAATGGCGCCTCCATCGACGAGGAGCACCGTACTGTAATGAGTACGGTGATCCAGAAGGTTCAATCCGCCAAGAGCGGACTGACTGAAGCCTGTGCCAGCCTTTTAACAGGCTTCGAGGTATGTAAAAAATATGTGAAAATATTACCGCATAGACAGTAGCCCCTGATGCTCTGTTTGGCGTTCGTAAAGAAAAGCCGAATAGAGGATCTAATAACATTTACAGGAGTCTAACAAAAGTAAGTCAAATATGCGTATGCAGGCTTCGCTGCTGGCGTCCGCCGCACTGACTGCGGAGGTGGACACGCTAAAGCAGAACCTCGAGCGGTCCGAGCAAGAGCTCGGCCTTGCCAAGAAGCAGCTCGAGGACAAAGAAGGTAAGAGATACCTTATTTAAATATATAAAAAGGTGAAATTGCAAAAATTTATAGGATCAACGTGGTATTGTAGGGGCCACAACTGAGGTGGAGACCCTTAAGCAAGTGCTGTCCGAGGCCTAAAAGAGGGCGGCCGCGGAGCGCACCGAGCGTGAGAAGCATGAGACACAGGTTGGCGAGGTGCGGCAAGAGCTCCAGGCTCTCATGAAAAAACATGAGAGTTTGGAGCTTGACTCGAAGACGCGAGAGTCCGAACTCGCGGCGGCCATTGAAAATGCCAAGTCTGCCAAGGCCGAAGCCCAGAAGGCCCTCCAGGAGGTGGAGGCAATGAAGAAGATAGCGGCGGGTAAGGCATTTTTTATGCAAAGCAAGCATGTGAAAGTGAGTTACTTGTTACTTACCCGAATCCGGAGCTCTCCAGGAGCATTCGCAGATTTGCCCCGTAGCGTGTCATATGTCGCCGCCTTCTACCGGGCCGAGGAGGGAAGCTCGACGGAGAAGGTGTTCGGGTCTCAGTATGCTGAGGCCGGTGTGGGGACCCCGACTCATAAGTCGTGATCACCAAATGCACGTGTACAGTGTTCCCAGAGATCAATTCTCACTGAACACACAGAAGCTGAATAACAAGAGTCTTACATCCATACATACCGTATTACACATGTAGGACCATTATGGTCAAGTCTTGAGTATAGCATTGCAGCAGAAATCTTCGTCGATAACTTGGACCCATGCCATCTGCCTTAACCCTACAGGCATTCTGACTGGGAAGCGTCCTAGCTCGCATGTTCATCGGCAAAGAATTCTTCTTCATATCATGTCCTTTCATGCCTGGCCAATAAAATAACCAGTGGCAAGCCAATGAGTACTTTGAATGTACTCGCAAGCAACCCATGTATTGGTTCAAGGTACAACAATGCATGATATAGGTAAATTTTTGCTGAAAGCTAGTTTTGAGTGCAATGACATGTTCAACAACTTGTAAGACATGCATGAGGAGAATTCAATTAACCATGAGGACATGTTACAGATGTCATCATAAATAGAGCGGGCATCAACCCAACTCAATCATGTCAAGTCCTTTGACTTGACCCAAGTAGTTCTTCCCACACACACTGGTTTGTAAACAAGTGGACATAGCCCAAGAGCGGTAACCCAACTGTCCTTGACCGTGGACACGGCTATTCGAATAGTTTTACACTCTGCAGAGGTTGCACACTTCACCCACAAGATCCGGGGAACTTCCGTGTCATCCACGACCCGCGGTACCTCAAGTACCCGGGGTAAGCACCCGATCACTATCTTTCCCTAGACGACACTAACATAGAGTCCACTCGATTGGTAGTAACCCCCGTGCCAAACATTTCACAACTTAAAATTGTGGAGCCTCGCTCCCATATTTGTCACATACCACTGGCACGGGGTACCAACGGTGTGTCCGGTGCCCCATAAAAATGTTCTTGGCCGCCCTACCTGGCACGACCCCGTCCCGAGAGAGAGCACCAACTCTACCCCATCACTAGTAATGCGGGATCCAAGCTAGTATCGACCTAGGTAATCAATAATGCCCTTTCCCACATAAGGGTAGAGTGGTTATGCACGTAAGGTTGGAATAACGGTCGCAACTTAAACCAATCCGTTTTTGTAAGCAACACACACACTTGCCTCGGTACACCACTTCGTCATCAAGTGGTTACCCATCTCATTATCTCCCTCGGGCATAAGTGGCACCCGACGGGGTTTCGAAAAGTCTTTTGAAAATACTTTGTCTCCATCACCATGCATATTCCCGTCCCTTTTTGCATAGCATCTACTTTAGCATCCTATCTACTCCCACCGGCATAACCCTCATAGGATGGTAGGGTCATGCACAGTGCAAGTATCAATAAGGAAGTAACGGAGGCAACCCATCAAAGTGGTTACTACCTCATCATGATTCCGTTGCAACAACAATATGGTGTTATATGACATGCATAAAAAGGGTTACATAGACATGGTCAAAGGGATGCTTGCCTGTTTTAACAAAGTCTTCGAGGTCTTCAAATATCTCTGGTCCAACTCCAAGCATTTCGTCTACTTCGTCAACTGTCGTCGAAAGCAACCATAATAAGCAACATAACAGGGCAGAAAATAAAAGTGCTCTAAAAATAGGAAGTTGACTTTTCTAGGACTCCCCTGGTTATATAAAAAATAACCAGAGTGGTTTCATTGGAATTGGATCAATGGTTATTTCTGAACATTTCAATATGTTAGAATCAAGGGGATTATGGATTTGCAAGATGTGTACAGAAATATTATTTTGAAAAACGAGCAAAGATACCCATTTAACAAGGCATGATTTTAGAAGCATCTAGGAGTTGGTTTCACTGGATTTGGAGTTCAAATGATTTTCCTATGAATTTGCAAAGTTGACAAATATGAAGAAATGGCTCATTATTTTGTGTTGCATAGAAAGTGTTAATAAAAATGTTCATAAACTAAATTATGAACCTAGAAGTATCTTGGTGTTTGAAAAATGGAATTTTGATCAAATATAAGCTCTCTGTGATTTTCTAAAGTTTGGCTCAGAAAAGGAAATATAGGTTTATTTAAATATGTGTGAAGGAAACTTTTCTAGAAAAATGTGCATGCTGCACCATGAGTTAGATCAGAAATTTATAAGACCCTAGGATTTTGAATCATCAAATTTGGATCTTATTTGAATATTTGGGAGATTTTACAAGTTTTACAAAAAGGAAAAGGAAACTATTTTTACCAGAATGGGTTGGATCTGGGCGGCGACAGCGCGCACCGGGCGAGATATAGTGCCGTGTGCACTGGGCCTGGCCCAGTCGCTCAGCCGTGCAGAGGGAGGGAGTGGCGCGTCAAAAACGCCCGCCGGGAGTTCGCCTTGGCCGCGGGGAGGCGGCTTCCGTAGAAGTCGTGTCCACTTAACTCGCGGGCCCGGCACTCACGGTCGCCGACACATGGGGCCCAATAGTCGGGTTCATCCCCAACCTCCCGCGCATGCGCGTCGGGAGACAGAGGAGGCGAGGCCGGACAGTGCCGGCGCTTTCCCCGGTGGCACCGGCCATCTCCGGCGACGCCATGCAGACCAGCAGGTCCAGGAGACAACGCCGCATCCGCCAAGGTGCGCTGCGACCGCAGGGGTGGTCGGACGTGGGCGCTTCACCGGCCGTGGCGGGCAGGGCCGGCGGTGGAGACGGAGCTCGACCACATGGCCATGGGAAGGAGGGGAAGTAGCAGGGGAGAGTTCCACGATGGTCGTGGTGATGCAGTGGAATGATGAGGCGAGGAGGAGGGGGCTCGGGTGGCGAGAATTCAAGCCGAGGCTGACGACAAGCCTCCGGCCATGGTGGTGGATGGAGGGCACGGGAGGAAGAATGGGTTGGCCTGGGTGGTGTACGGGAGAGTGAGGGAGCAAATGGAGCAGCTAGGAGGGCCTGGAACGGTCTTAAGTAGCCAATCCGTGGCTCACCATGGGCGCGACGCATGGGTGGCCACGGCAACGGCTCGGGCTGCCAGGAGAGGGCTAAGGGTTGTCTGCGGCGTTAGTGGGGGTGGACTAGGGCGCCAGGAAGAGAGAGGAGGAGCGAGAATAGCTCCGGGTGGAGCCACGAGCTCGCACGACATTGGCGGGCTCGGGCGGCTCGGGGCACGCGCGGCATGGGCAAGACAGTGGGTGAAAGGAGGGGGCCAGCGCGGCGGAGTGTTGCGGACGTCCAGGCACCTCGACTGGCGCAAGGGGGAGGCTCGAGGTGGTCGGGGGACGTGGCGTCAACGGTCGCCTGCTCTACCTCGCGCTCCAGAGCGCGTCTTTGGCCGGCATCCGCGGCTTTTCTGTGCGCACTCGCGCGTCCACTTGTGTCCAGTGGCTGCAGGAAGAATAAAGAAGGCGGGAGCAGGCCTTGGATGCTCTGGGACCTGGCAGGAGTGAGAGAGAGGTGAGAAAATGGGAGAAATGCAGCTGTCTAGAGAGGGAAAAAGAGATTTTTACCCCCATCATCTAGGCTCCTTGGGCAGGGAAAGATGCAGGGCTTAGTGGAGGGCCAGATGATTCTGTGGGAGAAAGCTTAGCTCATGGAGATTAGTGGAAATGGCCAAAACATGCATTTTAAATTTCTGCCTGAAGGTGTTTGATGGTTTTTTGGGCAAGCAGATGATTTCCATTTTCCATGAGACTCCATAGGGTGAAATGTCACATATAATTAGGGCCTTCCACCAATTTTGAGCTCATTTGGGCAAAGTTGTCAATGCAACTTTTGTAAACCCTAGAAATTAGCAGAAATGGACTTTTCAAGCTTTAGTCATGCAAATCTATTCTCCTTGATGCACCACTTAGTGTAGTGTCATCATTTGAGATTACGAACATGTCCACAAAAGTTGAGATCAAAAGAAGAAAGTTGCCAATGTAAACTTGTTCAAATTTGGTTTTGGACAGAGAGGGTTTTGGGGCACTTTGATCAAGATAACATTCTCTCCAACTTGTGCCATTTAGTCTATATGCATTATTACACCATTTGAGCATGTGAAGCAAGTTTGAGAGCATTTGAACATGTTTGTCAGTGCAAAGTTGTTCAAACTTGAAAAAGGACAGAAGTGGTTTTGAGAGGGTTTCATGGGGTTATACTGTTCTCCATGACATGAGACTTGGCAAGATCATCAAACATGTCGTATGTGACATGCTAGAATTTTCATGGAATTTTTGGGGAACATTTCCTTTGTAAATATTTCAAAAGCTTGAAATATCTAGAAAGGGTTTTTGAGGGGTTTGACCAATATTTTGAACATGACCATGTGTTGAAACTCTTATATATGGACAATATATGTCCACTGAGTTTCCCTAGGTTTTTCCCGAATATTTTTAAAGCATTAAAATAATTTTTACCTATTAAAGACGACTTCTGGACTAAAGAAAAAGCCTTTAAATAAAATACGAAAATAACTTTTAAAATTACATTTTTGTGGTTTCTGGGTGTACTATATCTAATAGGAGTCAAATATATTTTCGGAAAGATTTTTACTGCCCTGAATTAAGTACTTGCAGTACAAACCTGAATTCAGGGGTTTTTGGAAAACTAATTTTTGAAAATACTATTTGGCCAAATTATTTTTATGTCCTATACACATGGCATGATCATTGGTTCGAGGGTTTGGAGCAAGGAGATGAAGTATATGAGTTGGAGGATTTATTTGATTTTTAGAGCACTTGCAAACAACAGATAAAATCCAATCAAGGCAAGGTCCAAAACACTCAAAAGTTTTTGTCAAACCTCATTTTATCATGATTTATTAGCTTAAGTGTTGTGGTATGAAAATTAGGGTGTGACAGACCTACCCCCCTTACAAGAATCTCGTCCCCGAGATTCCCAGACTAGGCGCGGAAAGGGATACAGAAACTTGGATCTGGGGTAGTCTTCATGTCCTCATGTTTCTTTTGCTTCCGTGTAGTGCTCCATTGTATCCTTGGAGTGCTTGATGGTGTGGCTTCGCGTATGATGTTCTTCTTGATCCAGGTTGCTAATGGGTAGCTCGCGGTAGGTCAGATTGGGCTATTTAGGAAGTTGGAGACACATCCGGGGGGTGTCGCGTGGAAAACGCTGTGCATACTGGGTAACTCAGGTGGTAACTCCAGCTGGTAATTTTCTACTCTTCGTCTTGCAGTGATCTCGGAGAGGGCTGATAAATCTTGGTGTGAGCTTCCCTTTGACATGGAAATGCTTGGTTCCTTTGAGAGAAGTAGCTTGTAGATATGCCTGGTCTTCGATGCGAGGGTTTACTTCTTGACGATGGTGGTTGGTGTAGTTCTTCCTCCTGGACATGGCGATCTTCAGATGTTCCTTGACTAGCTCAGTGATTCTTCTTCCGTCTTCGGGTAGACAAGTATGTTACCAAAATAAAGATGACAACCAACTTGTCCAAGTACTCCATGAAGACTTTGTTCATGAGGTACATAAAGTAGGATGGGGGTATTGGTGGTGGTCACGGTTGAGTATGGTCCAAGGTGTTCTCGATCTAGAGTCAAGACCCATGGTCATGGTCCGACCATGTTGTAGTTTGGTAGGGCTTAAGGGTTTCAAGGATTCTAGGGTGCGAGTGAATGTTTATCCTTGAGCACAATTCCTGAGATGCCAATTGTTCTATCACATCATATTACCGAAAGAATCATCTCGTATAGGTTAACTCCAATCATCATTTATACTATTCATATCCTCATGACTCCCAAGAGGAGGTCTAACAAAATTATACATGTCTACGATCCCCAAAAATCATATGTATGGCTATCCTATGTAAAAATCCATGGGTAGAGCATACAAGCTGCTAAGCTTCAATTAAACATGACAATCCAAGTGCTCATCCTATTCTTCCAAGGTCTAAGATAATGCATCTCTATCCTAAGGAAACATGTCGTATACCACTCCAAGATCTTGTTTCCTTCCTATGAATCAACTCCAAAAGCCCATTAATTACATAATTCATTAATTCTACAAATCCATTGTCTATGGTGTTCCACATGACCTTCTAATGTCCTATAACCCCCATATGCTTGAAAGGGATATCCTTACTATAGTCAGTCCTCCAATTTCCATTATCATGGTCAAGTAAATTCCAAGGTCAGGCGTATATAGATCCCTAAATCAAGTCCAACAATCAATCCAATCTCCTAGTTTATCATCCACCGAGAAACATGGTATCAAGATCATCAGTCTGAATCGAATTTACTCCGAACCATGTAGACTTACTCAGCATCTATACTCAACTAGAATCACCTACTTAAATCCAATCTCATGTCCAACGAGAATTTCTATATGTCTCCCCCAAGTCATTATCGTAATGCCAACCATCTTCTATGAACGTCCCCTGGCTAAGTCAAATCCTTATACTTCCAGGAGTTTCAGCTTGCGATCATAATTGTCCTACAAAATCCAATTTACTCCAGGGGTAATGAAAGTTATACTATTCTATCAACATGATCCCACCAAGTTCATCTACCAACATTAAAGCCTTATAATCCACCGAAGTCTCAGATGATTCCTCAAGGTCACTGATATAAACTCATCAAGTCATTTGTCCTCTATTCCTACATCCTCAAATTGGTCTTCCCTATGGCATCATCAGTTCTTGTGCTATATTAGGATGACAACGTACTCATTCACTATGTCTACTAGTTCCATAATGAACCTAGTGTTGAGCGAGGTTACAGAGGCTTAACTGGTTCTCTTGCAATTCTGTTGGTTAACCACATGGTTAAGGATTCGAGATGGGGTATCTCGTGAAGTCTCAAAGGGTCTAGGAATGGGTTTCTAGTCTGGAGGGTTAAATATAACTCTACGGGGTTTCACTTGGTCGAGGAGAAGGTAGCAAAAGTCTTCATTGCTAGCTGGTTGCCGAGGTAGAATCCTTGGTGCATCTTGTCTTGCTGTTCTTCAGTTGATGAGAGAGATGAGAGGGAAAATTATCATATAGGAGGGGGAGTGCATAAAGGGGGTTCTATAGTGCAGGTGCAAACAAACAGGTTCAAAAGGGCCAAACAAAAGAAATAACTTATGGAAGGTGATATAGTCGCGTACTTGTTGCCTTGGCAAAAGTGCGACCTATATCAAAACACAACCAAATAAAAACAAACAACACACAATCATGGTTCTATTCGAACCATCGTACGGAATCGACTGCGCGTATGGGGTACACGACTCATCCTACCCTAGGGGTTCTCGGACTCAGTAGTCGTGCCTTGTGCCTCATGCAGTCTTCTGAGTTTCCCTCAGTGTTGCTACGTCTCTTGTAGTTTTTCGAAGAAATGATCTGGGTTGAGCCTGAAGAGTCTTCAACAACTTCTCGCATGTTGAAGTGATGGGGTGAAGGTGGCTGCTCGTAGCTGGCATTGACTCGGTCTTCTGTTGTCTTCTTAATCATGATGATCCCTTTTGCCTCCTAAGGCGTCGATGGTACCAGGTAGGTATACCTTTATGCAAGGACGTCAACAAGGCATAGTAGAGGTCCAACATGTCGGTTACGTTGATGACAACATCGACACCAAAAGCGGGGGATGATGAGAACCGTTTTCCTACTCACTATAGTGAGGCGGACCAAATGGCGAGGTTCTCATCCACCGGTGGTTGTTGATACAACAACGGTAAGGACAGGATTGCTCTAATAGCGATGTATATCATGGTCTTGCATATCTTACCCCCTAATCGTCATAGGACAAGGTTGCATCATCCTGGGGGAAATTCAAAGGTGTCACCATCCTCTGGGTCTTCATGTCCTCATTCTTCAAAGGCGTATCTTCTATTGGCATTGTCTTGTTGTGGTGTCGCCAATCTTTGGTTCAGAAGAGGTGGGTGAATGTCTGGCAAGGCATCTTCCTTCTAGATTATCCCAATTTCCAGTGGTGAAGGGAATAAGGGTTCTAGCGACCAAAGGTTTTGAGTGGAAGAGATCGATAGGGAACATATACCTTAGTTTTTCAGAAAACCTTAGAGGGGAAAAGAAGTATAGATAGTTTTGAAAACTGGTACTAGTTTTGGAAATAGTTTTACCCTAAGTAACGACCATGCTAACTAAGGCTTCCTACAGTCAGGATGGCTCTGATACCAACTCTATGGGGACCCCGACTCATAAGTCGTGATCACCGAATGCACGAGTACAGTGATCCCATAGATCAATGCTCACTGAACAAACAGAAGCTGAATAACAAGAGTCTTACATCCATACATATCGTATTGCACAAGTAGGACCATTATGGTCAAGTCTTGAGTATAACATTGTAGCGGAAATCTTCGTCGATAACTTGGACCCATGCCATCTGCCTTAACCCTACAGGCATTCTGACTGGGAAGCGTCCTAGCTCGCATGTTCGTCACTGAAGTATTCTTCTTCATATCATGTTCTTTCATGCCTGGCCAATAAAATAACCAGTGGCAAGCCAATGAGTACTTTGAATGTACTCGCAAGCAACCCATGTATTGGTTCAAGGTACAACAATGCATGATATAGGTAAATTTTTGCTGAAAGCTAGTTTTGAGTGCAATGACATGTTCAACAACTTGTAAGACAT
Source organism: Aegilops umbellulata (assembly GCA_032464435.1). NCBI lineage: Eukaryota > Viridiplantae > Streptophyta > Magnoliopsida > Poales > Poaceae > Aegilops > Aegilops umbellulata. The sequence goes on from CP136060.1 coordinate 231,606,777, forward strand.
GCATCAGGAGAATTCTATTAACCATGAGGACAGATTACAGATGTCAACATAAATAGAGTGGGCATCAACCCAACTCTATCATGTCAAGTCCGTTGACTTGACCCAAGTAGTTCTTCCCACACACACTGGTTTGTAAATAAGTGGACGTAGCCCAACAGCGGTTACCCAACTGTCCTTGATCGTGGACATGGCTATTCGAGTAGTTTTACACTCTGCAGAGGTTGCACACTTTACCCACAAGATCCGGGGAACTTCCATGTCATCCACGACCCGCGGTACCTCAAGTACCCGGTGTAAGCACCCGATCACTATCTTTCCCTAGACGACACTAACATAGAATCCACTCGATTGGTAGTAACCCCCGTGCCCAACATTTCACAACTTAAAATTGTGGAGCCTCGCTCCCATATTCGTCACATACCACTGGCACGGGGTACCAACGGTGTGTCCGATGCCCCATAAAAATGTTCTTGGCCGCCCTACCTGGCACGACCCCGTCCCGAGAGAGAGCACCAACTCTCCCCCGTCACTAGTAATGCGGGCTCCAAGCTAGCATCGGCCTAGGTAATCAATAATGCCGTTTCCCATATAAGGGTAGAGTGGTTGCGCATGTAAGGTTGGTATAACGGTCGCAACTTAAACCAATCCGTTTTTGAAAGCAACACACACACTTGCCTCGGTACACCACTTCGTCATCAAGTGGTTACCCATCTCATTATCTCCCTCGGGCATAAGTGGCACCCGACGGGGTTTTCGAAAAGTCTTTTGAAAATACTTTGTCTCCATCACCATGCATATTCCCGTCCCTTTTTGTGTAGCATCTACTTTAGCATCCTATCTACTCCCACCGGCATAACCCTCATATGATGGTAGGGTCATGCACAATGCAAGTATCAACAAGGAAGTAACGGAGGCAACCCATCAAAGTGGTTACCACCTCATCATGATTCCGTTGCAACAACAATATGGTGTTATATGACATGCATAAAAAGGGTTTCATAGACATGGTCAAAGGGGGGCTTGCCTGTTTTAACAAAGTCTTCGAGGTCTTCAAATATCTCTGGTCCAACTCCAAGCATTTCGTCTACTTCGTCAACTATCGTCGAAAGCAACCATAATAAGCAACACAACAAGGCAGAAAATAAAAGTGCTCTAAAAATATGAATTTGACTTTTCTAGGACTCCCCTGGTTATATAAAAAATAACCAGAGTGGTTTCATTGGAATTGGATCAATGGTTATTTCTGAACATTTCAATATGTTAGAATCAAGGGGATTATGGATTTGCAAGAGGTGTACAGAAATATTATTTTGAAAAATGAGCAAAGATACCCATCTAACAAGGCATGATTTTAGAAGCATCTAGGAGTTGGTTTCATTGGATTTGGAGTTCAAATGATTTTCCTATGAATTTGCAAAGTTGACAAATATGAAGAAATGGCTCATCATTTTGTGTTGCCCAGAAAGTATTAATAAAAATGTTCATAAACTAAGTTATGAACCTAGAAGTATCTTGGTGTTTGAAAAATGGAATTTTGATCAGATATGAGCTCTCTGTGATTTTCTAAAGTTTGGCTCAGAAAAGGAAATATAGGTTTATTTAAATATGTGTGAAGGAAACTTTTCTGGAAAAATGTGCATGTTGTCGTGGTTCTAACTCTGACAGTGATGTAGGGGGGTATGAATGGAGAGGCTAGATCTTAGCTATGGAAGAGTTGTAAGCACACGATGTTTACGAGTTCAGGCCCTTCGCGGAGGAAGTAACAGCCCTACGTCTCGGTGCCCGGAGGCGGTCGATTGGATTATAGGTGTGTGAATAACAGGGGTGCGAACCCTTGATACTGAGGAGGGGGTGGCTTATATAGAGTTCGCCAGGCCCCTCCAGCCCTCGGTAATGCAGGGTTTTAAAGTACATTAAGACTGGGAGTTACTGGTAACGTCCCTAATAAAGTGCTATGATGACCATAAAAGCTACTTAATAACCGACCGTTGGCGTGCGGAGTGACTTTAGATCTCCTGGTAGTCGAGTGGTTGGCTTCGAGGTCGAGTCATAGCTCCATGGTCGAGTGTCTTGACTCCGTCGAGTGGGATACCTCCAAGTCGATTGAAAGGTGACTTCTCCTATGGATGTCCTTGGGTAGGGCACTTAGGACAGGCCCATGCCCCTACCCTAGGTACATAGCTTCATCATTAGCCCCCGAATGGATCGAGGTTTGAGTGGGAAAGGAGTTGGGGATCCTTTCGACTGGTTCTCCGTGCCACATGAACGCCTTGTTTCGGATCAGTCGTCACGGATGACGTCGTCAACTTCTTTCAGTCGCCTTGATCCATTCTAGGCCTTTTGTCGAGTGAATTTCTTTATTTGTGAAGTTTCGAGTGATGGTGTGAAAGGGATCTTCTGCTTGACTAGTTGTTCTACAGCCCGCGGATTTTGCGGGATTTGAATTTCGGGAAGTGCGCGGGACGGGGCGGCCGCAGTAATCGGATGTAATAAGACGGAAGCTCCCCAATCCCCGCGCCACCTTTTTCGCCACGTACCGCGCGCGCACCTGTTGCGGGATTTGACAGGATTGCCCGGGCCTACCAGTCAGTCACTCGCAAGTGACCTCTTATAAGCTGCCGGCTCTAGACTCCCAAACCGTGCGCCTTCACTTTTCCTCCTCCCTTCGCAAGATCCTCCACCACCTCCGCTCTCACCTTAGTGCCGTAGGTCTGTTCGAGCTTCGCTGGCGACGATGGTGAAGGACAAGACGTCAGCTATGGAGCGCGCGAAGAAGGCGGCGGTGCAGGGGAAGGGGAAGAAGTCCGCTCGGGGCAGGCCTTCCTCGAGCACTGCTCTGCCCAAGGATTGGATCCAGGGCGACTGGATGCCATCGGTGATTCGGCAGGAGGACCTTGATGATATGGTCGAGGGGGGAGTCATTCTCCATGAAGCTGCGCGTCTCCCGGGGAAAGAAGTTGAACCCCAACCTCTTGATGGTGAGTGCGTCCTCCTCGCTACCCATATCGATCGCGGATTCTCTCTGCCTCCTCATCCTTTTTTCCGGAGTTTCTTGAACTTCTTCGGAGCGCAGCTCCATCACTTCACCCCCAATTCTATCGTGTATCTTGCCGCTTTCGTTTCCTTGTATGAAAATTTCTTGGGCTGCCACCCCCATTGGGGACTCTTTAAGCACATCTTCACTTGTCGTTCCCAATCGGTCAAGAAGGCCAAGTCGAGTGACGAACGAATGCAGGTGATCCAACTGTGCGGGGGCCTGGCGATCCAGATGAGGGGAAAAAGTTCTTTTCCGTCTATCACTTTTCCCGAGTCGGTCCGTGGTTGGCAGTCGACCTGGTTTTACTGTAAAGACCAAGCGACCCCAGGACAGTTGACTGGGCTTCCCCCTTTCTCTCTGAACCGAGCGCAGAAACCTGCCTCCCTGAAAGTGGCGCCGGAGGAAAGGGCGCAAGTCAAGATGTTGGTTGGTCGAGTGGTTCAACTTGTCCGCGAGGGCGTGACCGGCATGGACTTGTTGGAGGTCTTCCTTCGTAGGCGCATCCAACCGCTTCAGGCTCGTGACCATCCAATGTGGCTGTACTCGGGTCTCGAAGACACCACTCGGATTTACTCGGAGGAGGTCACTGACGAGATGCTGGAAGGGTGGCTATCGAGTATCACAGGGAACAAAGACAACCCCCGAGGAGCCAGGAGGATTCCTCCACTCGACAACACATACGAAGTGGACCAGGTCTGACCTTGCATTTCTGACGGAGATCTTGCTTTCTTTATCTGTTCTCTTTGAATCGGTCGATTGATTTTTGTCTTGTATGCTGTCCTCCAGGCAATTACTGAGATGTACTCGACACCCAATGGAGCGCAGGAGCAGGCCGAGGAAGGAGAGGCGAGCGGAGGTGAGAGCGGAGACGAGCTATGAGAGTGGGAATCTAACGGCGAAGGAGAGGGGGATGGCGACGATGACTCCAGCGAAGAGGAGGAGGAGGAAACTGAACCCCCCCACTCGGAAAGGCGATCCAAACTTACGCACGACCCTGCGCGGGAACGTGGTAAGGCGACTGCTCCTGTTGGGTAGTCGTCGAAGCGCACTCGAACCTCTTCTCCAGCGCCGACTGAAAAAGCTCCCAAGCATCCATGCGCGACGCTGTCGAAGCCACCCAAGACTCTGCCCAAGATGAAGATGATTGTCCCCACCATTTCTGGGTAATAGTAGAATTTGTTTTCCTTTGTTGAACGTGAGGGACTCTTGGTCGACTCATTGAGCAAGCTGACTGACTTTCGAAATTTGCGGAGCTGCCACCTCGGAGATCTCCGCCAAGGATGATGATCAAGAGATGGAAGACGCTGTTACCTCCAACCCTGGTATGATTACTGATGCTCTGCCTGGAGTCGACTGTCAATTTGTTATAACTCTGGTCGATTGAACTTTTCTTGTAGCTCCTCCTCATGTTATTGACCTCCCTGATGACGACGACGAAGTGCCACTGAGAGTGAGAAGGAACAGGAGGGCGTCGGCTGGCAAGACCCCGCAAACTACCCCGGCGCCTGAGGCCGTAGTTCAGGATGGTGGTGATACCACTCGGGCTTCTGTGACTTTCGTTGTTCCTTTGACGAGCGTGTGGCCTTCAACGTCGAATGCAAATCCGCCTTCGCTTTTTGCCACATACCCCGTCCCTGAGGACCAAGTGGGTGCAGCTAAAGAGGCTATACGCCAGGCGGGAATCATGATGGAGCAAGTGAAGGTGGTTCGGGAAGCCAGCCAAGCAGCTTATGACGCGAGTTCAGCTCTTCAAAGCAACGTCCAGGTCAGTCGACTCAACACTTGTTCTATTAGGATATGTTGTCTGAAGAATCTCTTTTCCGAAGATCTTTATTTATGTACACCCAGTGGGTGCGACTGTTAATTTTTGGATGAGTGGGGGCACGCTAAGTGCACCCACTTGGTGTAGTCCCCGAGACTACGGTGGACTGCTGGCAGTCGACTGTAGTCTTTATACTGTCTTTCTGTAGTTGTACTTATTCACTCGGTCTGGTGAGGCCATGTCGAATGGAACTGTATTCGGTCGACTACGGGCAGTCCACTTTTTTTAAAAAAACCAGTGGGGGCACGCTGAGTGCACCCACTGGGTGTAGTCCCCGGGACTGCTGTCGAATGTTTTGATTCGGTTGTAGTCTTAGAAACGCCACCATTGTCTCTTGGTTACTCGGAAGCAGCCTATCTTTGACGTTTGTTGACTGGTTTTTCACAGAAATCCTGTGAACTTGTGGCTCGCTTCACCGAGTTGGAGAAGCAACAGATCCAGTTCTACCTTGACCTGAAGCTTGCTCAGGAGAACTTGCAGAAGGCGCGAGAAGAAGCAAAAGGTATGGCTGGTGAGGTTCTCCATTCTCAACGACTGACTTTTCTTTCTTGTCCATTCTTGGTGTTGATCTTACTCGACGTTCCGTAGATAAACTGGAGGAAGCTCTGAAGAAGATGGATCAAGATCTTGCCGAAGCGCAGAAGGAGGCCTTGACCAAAACCAAGCTTGCTGAAGAAAATCTGACTTCAGCCGGAACTCTTGAAAAGGAGAACTCCAGACTAAAAACTGCTTTTGATGCGGCTAACCAAGAAGTCAGCCGTCTGAAAAATGACAAGATAGCTCTGGGTGACAAGGCCAGCGAACTAGTGGGGAAGAAGAACGATCTTGAGGCTTATCTCGGGGGACTCGCTAAGAAGTTGTTCGTCATGCTTGAGGGTAACAATTTTCACCTGACTAGCTTGTCGCCACTAAGCTCATGCAGGGTCGCTGTCTTATCTTTGACTTGTGTTTACAGAATTCTGCTAGAACTTCGAGGAGGAGACCAGTCGAGTGGAGAGGGATTTGGATCCCATTAACTCGCCAGTGAAAGATGGAGCTGCTATGAACGTGCTCCGGCTGGAGTCTCGTGTTGCAAGTGTGGTTGATTATCTGGCCCGACTGAAGGTTGCGGTGTCGCGGATCCACACGTCACTCTGGTCCAGGATGACGCTCCCGAATGACCTCGAGTCTCTGATGACTCGACTGAATGACATTCCTGGTCGAGTCACGGAATGGAAGAAATCCTCCGCAAGGTGTGGTACTGATGTCGCTCTGTCCCTGGTCCGCGTCCACTGCAAGGAGGCGAGAGAGGAAAAGCTGGCTGCTATCCAAGTTGCTAATACCAGGAAGCACAACTTTCAAGACTTCATGGAGGCTTTCATTGCTGCGGCCACTCGTATTGATGACGGGATCGACTTGGATGAGTTCGTCGCCCCTTCCAGTCCTCCGCCAGAGGAATAAAACTTTTATGCTTCACTTTAAATTTGCCTCGGAATGCCGAGTGGATTTTGTAACCGTTAAAATCTGTCGAGCTGAGGGCTCGAGTACTTTGATCTGAGGTCTGGGACCTTTGGGATCTTATCCGAACTTGTTTATCATTGAATATCTTCATGAATTATCTGTCGAGTGGAACTTGTTCCTCACTCATAGTAACTTTGTATTTGTGGTGTAGCTCCGCAGGAGAAGGTAGCAGTCGATTCGCACCTCCTCGTCCTTACGGATTGGGATGTGTTCCGTACTTAGGCGAGTGCTGGGTTGCAGCTAAGCCTTCCGAGTGGGAAGTTTGCTCTCACTCGGTAGGATTTTTCAAACTTAGGCGAGTACTGGACTGCAGCTAAGCCCCCGAGTGGCAGGTTCGCTCTCCACTCGGTAGGATTTTTAAACACTTAGGCGAGTAATGGACTGCAGCTAAGCCCCCGAGTGGGAGGTTTGCTCTCCACTCGGTAGGATTTTTAAACACTTAGGCGAGCACTAAGCTGCAGCTAAGCCCCCGGGTGGGAGGTTTGCTCTCCACTCGGTAGGATATTTTCACACTTAGGCGAGCACTGGGCTGCAGCTAAGCCCCCGAGTGGGAGGTTTGATCTCCACTCGGTAGGATTTTTTTGAACTTAGGCGAGCACTGGGCTGCAGCTAAGCCCCTGAGTGGGAGGTTTGCTCTCCACTCGGTAGGATTTTTTCACACTTAGGTGAGCACTGGGCTGCAGCTAAGCCCCCGAGTGGGAGGTTTGCTCTCCACTCGGTAGGATTTTTTTGAACTTAGGCGAGCACTGGGCTGCAGCTAAGCCCCTGAGTGGGAGTCTGGCTCACCACTCGGTAGGATTTTTTCACACATAGGCGAGCACTGGGCTGCGGCTAAGCCCCCCGAGTGGGAGGTTTGCTCACCACTCGGTAGGATTTTTTAAACACTTAGGCGAGCATTGGGCTGCCGCTAAGCCCCCGAGTGGGAGTCTGGCTCACCAGTCGGTAGGAATTTTTAAACACTTAGGCGAGCACTGGGCTGCAGCTAAGCCCCCGAGTGGGAGGTTTGCTCTCTACTCGGTAGGATTTTTTAAACACTTAGGCGAGCACTGGGCTGCAGCTAAGCCCCCGAGTGGGAGGTTTGCTCTCCACTCGGTAGGATTTTTAAACACTTAGGCGAGCACTAGGCTGCAGCTAAGCCCCCGAGTGGGAGTCTGGCTCACCACTCGGTAGGATTTTTTAAACACTTAGGCGAGCACTGGGCTGCAGCTAAGCCCCCGAGTGGGAGGTTTGCTCTCCACTCGGTAGGATTTTTTAAACACTTAGGCGAGCACTGGGCTGCAGCTAAGCCCCCGAGTGGGAGGTTTGCTCTCCACTCGGTAGGATTTTTAAACACTTAGGCGAGCACTGGGCTGCAGCTAAGCCCCCGAGTGGGAAGTTTGATCTCCACTCGGTAGGATTTTTTTGAACTTAGGTGAGCACTGGGCTGCAGCTAAGCCCCCGAGTGGGAGGTTTGATCTCCACTCGGTAGGATTTTTTTGAACTTAGGCGAGCACTGGGCTGCAGCTAAGCCCCCGAGTGGGAGGTTTGCTCTCCACTCGGTAGGATTTTTTCACACTTAGGTGAGCACTGGGCAACAGCTAAGCCCCCGAGTGGGAGGTTTGCTCTCCACTCGGTAGGATTTTTTCGAACTTAGGCGAGCACTGGGCTGCAGCTAAGCCCCCGAGTGGGAGTCTGGCTCACCACTCGATAGGATTTTTTCACACTTAGGCGAGCACTGGGCTGCGGCTAAGCCCCCCGAGTGGGAGGTTTGCTCACCACTCGGTAGGATTTTTTAAACACTTAGGCGAGCACTGGGCTGCAGCTAAGCCCCCGAGTGGGAGGTTTGATCTCCACTCGGTAGGATTTTTTTGAACTTAGGCGAGCACTGGGCTGCAGCTAAGCCCCCCAGTGGGAGGTTTGATCTCCACTCGGTAGGATTTTTTTGAACTTAGGCGAGCACTGGGCTGTAGCTAAGCCCCCGAGTGGGAGGTTTGCTCTCCACTCGGTAGGAGTTTTTCACACTTAGGTGAGCACTGGGCTGCAGCTAAGCCCCCGAGTGGGAGGTTTGCTCTCCACTCGGTAGGATTTTTTTGAACTTAGGCGAGCACTGGGCTGCAGCTAAGCCCCTGAGTGGGAGTCTGGCTCACCACTCGGTAGGATTTTTTCACACATAGGCGAGCACTGGGCTGCGGCTAAGCCCCCCGAGTGGGAGGTTTGCTCACCACTCGGTAGGATTTTTTAAACACTTAGGCGAGCATTGGGCTGCCGCTAAGCCCCCGAGTGGGAGTCTGGCTCACCAGTCGGTAGGAATTTTTAAACACTTAGGCGAGCACTGGGCTGCAGCTAAGCCCCCGAGTGGGAGGTTTGCTCTCTACTTGGTAGGATTTTTTAAACACTTAGGCGAGCACTGGGCTGCAGCTAAGCCCCCGAGTGGGAGGTTTGCTCTCCACTCGGTAGGATTTTTAAACACTTAGGCGAGCACTAGGCTGCAGCTAAGCCCCCGAGTGGGAGTCTGGCTCACCACTCGGTAGGATTTTTTAAACACTTAGGCGAGCACTGGGCTGCAGCTAAGCCCCCGAGTGGGAGGTTTGCTCTCCACTCGGTAGGATTTTTTAAACACTTAGGCGAGCACTGGGCTGCAGCTAAGCCCCCGAGTGGGAGGTTTGCTCTCCACTTGGTAGGATTTTTAAACACTTAGGCGAGCACTGGGCTGCAGCTAAGCCCCCGAGTGGGAGGTTTGATCTCCACTTGGTAGGATTTTTTTGAACTTAGGCGAGCACTGGGCTGCAGCTAAGCCCCCGAGTGGGAGGTTTGATCTCCACTCGGTAGGATTTTTTTGAACTTAGGCGAGCACTGGGCTGCAGCTAAGCCCCCGAGTGGGAGGTTTGCTCTCCACTAGGTAGGATTTTTTCACACTTAGGTGAGCACTGGGCTGCAGCTAAGCCCCCGAGTGGGAGGTTTGCTCTCCACTCGGTAGGATTTTTTCGAACTTAGGCGAGCACTGGGCTGCAGCTAAGCCCCCGATTGGGAGTCTGGCTCACCACTCGATAGGATTTTTTCACACTTAGGCGAGCACTGGGCTGCGGCTAAGCCCCCCGAGTGGGAGGTTTGCTCACCACTCAGTAGGATTTTTTAAACACTTAGGCGAGCATTGGGCTGCAGCTAAGCCCCCGAGTGGGAGTCTGGCTCGCCAGTCGGTAGGATTTTTTAAACACTTAGGCGAGCACTGGGCTGCAGCTAAGCCCCCGAGTTGGAGGTTTGCTCTCCACTCGATAGGATTTTTTAAACACTTAGGCGAGCACTGGGCTGCACCTAAGCCCCCGAGTGGGAGGTTTGCTCTCCACTCGGTAGGATTTTTAAACACTTAGGCGAGCACTAGGCTGCAGCTAAGCCCCCGAGTGGGGTCTGGCTCACCACTCGGTAGGATTTTTTAAACACTTAGGCGAGCACTGGGCTGCAGCTAAGCCCCCGAGTGGGAGGTTTGCTCTCCACTCGGTAGGATTTTTTAAACACTTAGGCGAGCACTGGGCTGCAGCTAATCCCCCGAGTGGGAGGTTTGCTCTCCACTCGGTAGGATTTTTAAACACTTAGGCGAGCACTGGGCTGCAGCTAAGCCCCCGAGTGGGAGTCTGGCTCACCACTCGGTAGGATTTTTTAAACACTTAGGCGAGCACTGGGCTGCAGCTAAGCCCCTGAGTGGGAGTCTGGCTCACCACTCGGTAGGATTTTTTTACAAACTTAGGCGAAACAGATTCACAGCTAAGTCACCCACGGGGGGATTTCACACGCAAACAAAAGCGACAGCAATTAAAGGAGAAATTGGAACACTCTTGTCTTTGATAAAAATAAACTACAAAATTTTTTCTTATTACATCTCATCCGAGTGAGAATTCAAGTGTAAATGAGGCGGAGTAGTTCCGCATTCCAAGCTCGTGGCTCGTCGATCTGGCGATCGACATTATAAAGGTGATACGCTCCATTGTGGAGGACTCTGGTGACGATGAACGGGCCTTCCCAAGTAGGAGCGAGCTTCTGTGGTTTCTGTTGATCCACCCGGAGGACCAAATCTCCTTCTTGAAAGGCTCGACTCTTCACATTTCTGGCATGGAATCGATGCAAGTCTTGCTGATAAATGGTCGATCGGATCATAGCCATTTCTCTTTCTTCTTCTAGGAGGTCGACTGTGTCTTGCCGGGCTTGTTTTGCTTCATCTTCGGTATAAAGCTCGACTCGGGGTGCATTGTGAAGTAGATCACTCGGCAGGACTGCTTCGGCTCCGTATACCAGAAAGAACGGAGTTCTCCTAGTCGACCGGTTCGGGGTGGTCCTCAATCCCCACAGAACTGAAGGAAGCTCGTCGACCCAAGTGCCTGCTGCGTGCTTGAGATCACGCATCAGCCGAGGCTTTAGTCCTTTGAGAATTAGACCATTTGCTCTTTCTGCTTGTCCATTCGACTGGGGGTAGGCGACCGATGCGTAGTCGACTCGTGTGCCTTGAGAGGCGCAAAAAGCTCTGAACTTGTCTGAATCAAAGTTTGACCCATTGTCAGTGATGATGCTATGTGGGACTCCATATCTGAATGTTAGCTCTCTGATGAAACTGATAGCAGTGCAAGCATCAAGATTTTTGATAGGTTTAGCTTCAATCCATTTGGTAAACTTGTCGACTGCCACAAGCACATGTGTGAAGCAGCTCCTTCCTGTTCTCAACGGACCAACCATGTCTAGTCCCCAAACAGCGAAGGGCCAGACGAGTGGAATGGTCTTCAGGGCTGATGCAGGTTTGTGCGACATGTTGGAGTAGAACTGACACCCTTCACACTTGTCGACTATCTCTTTTGCCATTTCATTAGCTCTTGGCAAGTAAAATCCCGCTCGGTATGCTTTAGCCACAATGGTCCGAGAGGACGCATGATGACCACAGGTCCCCGAGTGGATATCGTCAAGGATTATCTGACCTTCTTCAGGTGTTATACACTTATGGCTGATTCTAGTACCGCTTTCCCTATACAACTGTCCCTTTATGACTGTGAAGGCTTTGGATCGACGGGCGGCCTCTCGAGCCTCTTCTTCGTTCTCTGGGAGTTCTTTCCTCAGGATATACGCGATGTACGGTATCGTCCAGTCGGGGGTGATTGTCAAGACTTCCATGATCAGGTCGACCATTGCTGGAATTTCAACTCCAGTCGGATCCGTGGCGCTCTTTAGCTGTGGGGCCTCATCTGTAAAAGGATCTTCTTGGACTGATGGCGAGTGGATGTGTTCCAAAAACACATTGCTGGGGATGGCTTCTCTCTTGGAGCCTATCTTTGCCAAATCATCAGCCGCTTGATTTTTCAGTCGAGGGATGTGATGAAGTTTTAACCCCTCGAATTTCTTCTCTAACTTTCTCACTGCATTGCAATAACCAGTCATAGCTGGACTTCTGACGTCCCACTCCTTCATCACCTGATTCACCACCAAATCTGAGTCGCCATAGACCATGAGGCGACGGACGCCGAGTGAAATGGCCATGCGCAACCCATACAAAAGTGCTTCATATTCTACTTCGTTATTGGAAGAATCGAAATGAATCTGGAGGACATATCTGATCTTATCTCCTCGGGAGGAAACCAATACCACCCCAGCACCAGAACCATTCAGCATCTTAGATCCATCGAAGAACATGGTCCAATGCTCCGAGTGAACTTGAGTCGGAAGTTGCTGTTCGATCCACTCAGCGACGAAATATGCAATTGCTTGGGACTTGATAGCTTTCTTTGCCTCAAACATGATATCCAAGGGAAGAAGTTCAATCGCCCATTTGGCCACTCGACTAGTTGCATCTCTGTTGTGCAAAATCTCTGTTAGTGGAGCTTCGCTGACGACTGTAATGGAATGATCAGAGAAGTAATGTGCAACCTTCTTCGTGGTCATATAAATCCCATATACAAGCTTCTGGTAATGAGGATATGTTTTCTTTCAAGGAGTCAAAACTTCAGAAACATAATATACTGGGCGCTGAACTTTGAAGGCCTTTCCTTCTTCCTCCCGCTCGACTGTAAGTACTGTACTGACAACTTGTCCTGTAGCTGCAATGTAAAGCAGCAAAGGCTCCTTGCTGATTGGGGCAGCAAGCACCGGCTGGGTGGAGAGCAGAGCTTTGAGCTCTGCAAACGCTGCATCAGCTTCTGGAGTCCACTCGAACTTGTCGGACTTCTTCATCAATCGGTAAAGAGGCAATGCCTTTTCACCGAGGCGAGAGATAAATCGACTTAAAGCGGCCAAGCATCCTGTAAGCTTTTGGACGTCATGTACACGCACAGGACGTTTCATCCGGAGAATAGTACCAATTTTTTTAGGGTTGGCGTCGATTCCCCATTCGAAAACGAGAAAACCAAGTAACTTCCCACCCGAAACTCCAAATGTGCACTTTGATGGATTGAGCTTCATATCATACCTCCTGAGATTGGCAAAGGTATCAACAAGGTCAGACAGCAGGTCGGAACCCTTCCGTGACTTAACCACAATGTCATCTATGTATGCCTCCACATTCCGACTGATCTGAGTGAGCAAACACTTCTGAATCACCCTCATGAACGTGGCCCCGTCATTCTTGAGGCCTAAGGGCATGGTGACATAACAGAAGCACCCGAATGGAGTGATGAAAGCTGTTTTGATCTTGTCGGGTCCATACAGACGGATCTGATGGTACCCGGAGTAGGCATCTAGAAAAAGACAATCGCTCACACCCCGCGGTCGAGTCGACTATTTGGTCGATGCGAGGGAGAGGAAAATGATCTTTCGGGCAGGCCCGATTGATATGTTTGAAGTCGATGCACATGCGGAGTGACTTGTCCTTCTTGGGGACCATGACAACATTGGCGAGCCACTTGGAGTGGTAAATTTCTCGGATGAACTCAGTTGCTAGGAGCCGAGCCACCTCCTCGCCAATGGCTTTCCTCTTCTGGACGGCGGACCGTCGAAGATGTTCTTTCACAGGTTTAATTTTTGGGTCGACTCATAGACGGTGCTCAGCCAGTCCCCTGGGAACTCCAGGCATGTCAGAAGGCTCCCATGCGAAGATGTCCCAGTTCTCACGGAGGAACTGGATGAGCGCTTCTTCCTATTTGGAGTCGAGTGTTGTTGAAATGTGAGTCGGAGCAGCATTTGGATCGGTCGTGTGAATGTGAACTGGCTTCGTTTCACCGGATGACTGAAAAGCTGACTCTGAAGCAGGCTTCTTGGCTCGTAGCAACTCACTCGGATCTGCATTCTTCTGATATTCTTGCAGCTCGACCACTGACATCTGAGCGTCAGCAATCTTTGAGCCTTTCTGAAAACACTCTTCTGCTTTCTTCCGATTGCCTGTAACAGTGATCACACCTCTGGGTCCAGGCATCTTCAATTTGAGATACACATAACATGGTCGAGCCATGAAGCGTGCATAAGCTGGCCTGCCCAAAATGGCGTGATAAGCACTTTGGAAATCCACAACTTCGAATGTCAACTTTTCCTTGCGGTAATTTTTGGAATCACCGAAAACCACATCAAGAGCAATTTGGCCGAGTGACTCGGCTTTCTTCCCAGGAATGACTCCATGGAAACTCATGTTACTGGTACTGAGTCTGGACATCGGAATGCCCATCCCTTTCAATGTTTCTGCATACAATATGTTCAAACCACTGCCACCATCCATCAGGACTTTAGTCAGCCGAGTGCCTTCGACAACTAGGTCGACCACCAACGCTTGCCTCCCAGGGGTGGCAATGTGCGTAGGGTGATCAGACTGGTCAAATGTGATGGCAGTCTGAGACCACTTCAGATAACTGGGTGTTGCCGGAGCAACCATATTCACCTCATGGTTAATGACTTTCAGTCGACTTTTGCTTTCAACATCAGCAAAAATCATCAAGGTGGAATTGACCTGAGGGTACCCATCATCACTATCTTCCTTGACCTCAACTTTGTCTGACTCCTTTTCTTTATCTTTGGATTGTTTGCCCAGAAACTGCTGGATCAGGAGCCGACACTGCCGAGTGGTATGCTTTGGGTAAACGAGTTTACCCTCTTCGTCTTTCTTGGTGTGGATGTGACACGACAGATCCAAAACAACATTTCCATCCTGGTCCTTAACTTTCTTGGGGTTCCAAGGCCCCTTGGGTTTTCCCTTGAATTTTCCCTAGGTTACGGGCAGGGCCTCCCCAGGAGCAACTGGCTCAGCCTTCCGCTTCTGTTTCCGACTGGAATTTCCTCCGGTTTCCTGGGCGACTGCCTTTTGCTTGCCACTCCGGAGTCGATCCTCATCTTCACCATTAGCGTATTTGGTGGCAATCTCCATCATCCGATTCAGAGACATTTCTCCGGTTCGACCGAACTTCAGATTCAACTCTCTGTACTTAACGCCTTCTTCAAAGGCACAAACTGCTTGATGATCTGGTACATTTTCCACTGTGTGATGCAATGTGATCCACCTCTGGATGTAATCCCTCAGAGTTTCATTCGGTTTCTACACGCAAGACCGCAACTCAGTTAGACCTGCAGGTCGCTTGCATGTTCCTTCAAAGGTTGTGACAAACACTCGGGAGAGGTCCTCCCAAGTGTAGATGTTGCTGGGTGCTAACTGGTCTAACCACGCTCTGGCTGAGCCTTCTAACATGAGAGGCAAATGCTTCATAGCTACCTCATCATTGCCACCGCCAATCTGGACAGCCACTCGGTAATCTTCGAGCCAAGTGTCAGGCTTAGACTCACTGGTGAACTTACTAACTCCAGTCGCCAACCTGAAGTTGGGAGGAATCACAGCGGCTCTGATGGCTCGACTGAAACATTCTGGTCCTGAAACATGTACTCTGCTACTAGTAGGAGCATCTCTGTCGTGGCCTTCTCGGTGAGCTCTATTCCTGTCGACCAAACCTTGAACGAGAATGGATCTCGCATCAAAGCTTGGATCTCTGTGGTCGACTGGAATTCTCCGCCCAACACTGTGAGGGCGCCTATCATCTTGCTGCCGAGGCGCATATGATCCGCTCCTCGGGGGAGGGGTTGACACTCGACGTTGATCATCACGGTCGAATCGGTGATCATACTACTCATTCCTTCTGTACTGATCATGCCGGTCCCCACGTCCCTCACGCCTCGGGGGCGATCTTGGGCTGTGAGCCGACTGGACTGTATCCGCTGCAACGGATCGACTATGGATCTTATTCCGTGACTGAGAAACAGCGGAATTCTGGTTTCCCGCTACCCGGAGCAACGCTCTGATTTGCAACAAGCCCCTACCAGCCTCTGACTGGGAGGGCTGAATCGACTCTGCTATACGGGCTACAGCCGCCAAATTCTGAACTGGAGTTCGATATACCTGCGTAGGCGGGAAGAGCTGACGCCGACTAGACTCGGGAGCCTGTTGACGCGCTCGCTCGTCGAGTGCTCGCTACAGATTCTCCAGTCAAGTGCGCTCGGCCAAGTTAGCCAAGCGGGCGTCCTCCAAGGCTCGGGCCTCGGGGGTTTCTCCAATGATAGGAGTGTGAAGTGCATCCATGTTCCGGTGGCAAAGCTCCTCTTCGTGGGGGTGCGACGGGTCGCCCCCACCTGCGCCCCTGTCGGTGCGGGGAAAACCGGGAGGACCGCGTGGCCCGTCTATGACCAGGACCTCCGCCGCTGGGTCACTGCTGTCGCATTCGGACGCGGTCTCTGCGGAGCCAGTCGAACAGGCCGTAGAGGGACTCGTCGGGCTTGATTGCCGCAACTTGTTGGGTGGCCGACTGGCGAGAGACAAGGCGGGGAGATGACACGGGAGCCGACCGATATTGGGTCGACGGCTGCCACAGGAGGACGCCACGGACACATGCGCGAAAGTGCATCGCAGCGCGGACGGGGAGCGCGTCAATGTCGAGTGGAGCCTCCTGAAGCCAAGCGGAGTCGTCGGCGATGAACGTGAGCGCGCCGAGACGGATCGCGCGGCCCTCCACCAAAGCTCCGCCAGAAACCATGATCAAAGGGATCGGAAAAATTACAACTTCTCCAACTAGCCGCTAAGACTCCTAGCCCCAAGGTGGGCGCCAACTGTCGTGGTTCTAACTCTGATAGTGATGTAGGGGGGTATGAATGGAGAGTCTAGATCTTAGCTATGGAAGAGTTCTAAGCACACGATGTTTACGAGTTCAGGCCCTTCGCGGAGGAAGTAACAGCCCTACGTCTCGGTGCCCGGAGGCGGTCGATTGGATTATAGGTGTGTGAATAACAGGGGTGCGAACCCTTGATACTGAGGAGGGGGGTGGCTTATATAGAGTTCGCCAGACCCCTCCAGCCCTCAGTAATGCAGGGTTTTAAAGTACATTAAGACTGGGAGTTACTGGTAACGTCCCTAATAAAGTGCTATGATGACCATAAAAGCTACTTAATGACCGACCGTTGGCATGCGGAGTGACTTTAGATCTCCTGGCAGTCGAGTGGTTGGCTTCGAGGTCGAGTGATAGCTCCATGGTCGAGTGTCTTGACTCCGTCGAGTGGGATACCTCCAAGTCGATTGAAAGGTGACTTCTCCTATGGATGTCCTTGGGTAGGGAACTTAGGACAGGCCCATGCCCCTACCCTAGGTACATGGCTTCATCACATGCTGCACCATGAGTTAGATCAGAAATTTATAAGACCCTAGGATTTTGAATTATCAAATTTGGATCTTATTTGAATATTTGGGAGATTTTACATGTTTTACAGAAAAGAAAAAGGAAACTATTTTTACAAGAATGGGCTGGATCTGGGCGGCGACAGAACGCACAGGGCGAGATATAGTGTCGTGCGCACTGGGCCTGTCCCAGTCGCTCAGCCATGCAGAGGGAGGGAGTGGCGGCGTTGAAAACGCCCGCCGGGAGTTCGCCTTGGCCGCGGGGAGACGGCTTCCGCAGAAGTCGTGTCCACTTAACTCGCGGGCCCAGCCCTCAGGGTCACCGACACATGGGGCCCACTATTCGGGTTCATCCCCAACCTCCCGCGCGGGTGCGTCGGAAGACAGAGGATGCAAGGCCGGACGGTGTCGGCGCTCTCCCCGGTGGCACCGGCCATCTCCGGCGACGCCCTGCAGACCAGCGGGTCCAAGAGACAACGCCGGATCCGCCAAGGTGCGCTGCGACCGCAGGGGTGGTCGAACGGGGGCGCTTCGTCGGCCGTGGCGGGCGGGGCCGGCGGTGGAGATGGATCTCGACCGCATGGCCACGGGAAGGAGGGGAAGTAGCAGGGGAGAGTTCCACGATGGTCGTGGTGATGCAATGGAATGATGAGGCGAGGAGGAGGGGGCTCGGGTGGCGTGAATTTAAGCCGAGGCCGACGGCAAGGCTCCGGCCATGGTGGTGGATGGAGGGCACGGGAGGAAGAATGGGTTGGCCTGGGTGGTGTACGTGAGACTGAGGGAGCAAATGGAGCAGCTAGGAGGGCCTGGAACGGTCTTAAGTAGCCGACCCGTGGCTAATCGTGGGCGCGGCGCACGGGTGGCCGCGGCAACGGCTCGGGCTGCCAGGAGAGAGGGCGAGGGGTTGTCTGCGGCGTTAGTGGGGGTGGAGTAGGGCGCTAGGAAGAGAGAGGAGGAGCGGGGCGAGCTTCGACTGGAGCCACGAGCTCACACGGCATTGGCGGGCTCGGGCGGCTCTGGGCACGCGCGGCATGGGCAAGAAAGAGGGGGAAAGGAGGGGGCCAGCGCGCTGGAGTGTTGCGGACGTCGAGGTACCTCGACTGGCGCAAGGGGGAGGCTCGAGGTGGTCGGGGGACGCGGCGTCAACGGTCGCCTGTTCTGCCTCGCGCTCCAGAGCGCGTCTTTGGCCGGCATCCGTGGCTTTTCCGTGCGCACTCGCGCGTCCACTTGTGTCCACTGGCTGCAGGAAGAATAAACAAGGGGGGAGGAGGCCTTGGATGCTCTGGGGCCTAGCAGGAGTGAGAGAGAAGTGAGAAAATGGGAGAAATGCAGCTGTCCAGAGAGGGAAAAAGAGCTTTTCACCCCCATCATCATGGCTCCTTGGGGAGGGAAAGATGCAGGGGTTAGTGGAGGGCCAGATGATGCTGTGGGACAAAGCTTAGCTCATGGAGATTAGTGGAATGGCCAAAACATGCATTTTAAATTTCTGCCAGAAGGTGTTTGATGGTGTTTTGGGCAAGCAGATGATTTCCGTTTGCCATGAGACTCCACAGGGTGAAATGTCACATATAATTAGGGCCTTCCACCAATTATGAGCTCATTTGGGCAAAGTTGCCAATGCAACTTTTGTAAACCCTAGAAATTAGCAGAAATGGACTTTTCAAGATTTAGTCATGTAAATCTATTCTCCTTGATGCACCACTTATTGTAGTGTCATCATTTGACATTATGAACATGTCCACAAAAGTTGAGATAAAAAGCAGAAAGTTGCCAATGTGAACTTGTTCAAATTTGGTTGTGGACAGAGAGGGTTTTGGGGCACTTTGATCAAGATAACATTCTCTCCAACTTATGCCATTTGGTCTAGATGCATTATTACACCATTTGAGCGTGTGAACCAAGTTTGAGAGCATTTGGACATGTTTGTCAGTGCAAAATTGTTCAAACTTGAAAAAGGACAGAAGTGGTTTTGAGAGGGTTTCATGGGGTTATACTGTTCTCCATGACATGAGACTTGGCAAGATCATCAAACATGTCATATTTGACATGCAAGAATTTTCTTGGAATTTTTGGGGAACATTTCCTTTGTAAATATTTCAAAAGCTTGAAATATCCAGAAAGGGTTTTTGAGGGGTTTGACCAATATTTTGAACATGACCATGTGTTGAAACTCTTATATATGGACAATATATGTCCACTGAGTTTCCTTAGGTTTTTCCCAAATATTTTTAAAGCATTAAAATAATTTTTACCTATTAAAGACCATTTCTGGACTTAAGAAAAAGCCATTAAATAAAATAGGAAAATAACTTTTAAAATTACATTTTTGTGGTTTCTGGCTGTCCTATATCTAATAGGAGTCAAATGTATTTTTGGAAAGATTTTTACTGCCCTGAATTAAGTACTTGCAGTACAAACCTGAATTTAGGGGGTTTTGGAAAACTATTTTTTGAAAATACTATTTGGCCAAATTATTTTTATGTCCTATACACATGGCATGATCATTGGTTCGAGGGTTTGGAGCAAGGAGATGAAGTATAGGAGTTGGAGGATTTATTTGATTTTTAGAGCACTTGCAAACAATAGACAAAATCCAATCAAGGCAAGGTCCAAAACACTCAAAAGTTTTTGTCAAACCTCATTTTATCATGATTTATTGGCTTAAGTGTTGTGGCATGAAAATCAAGGTGTGACAGTCGGACACCCTGTGCCCTTGAGCGACCAGCAGAAGCAACTAGTCGAGCTCCACAAGGTGGCCGAACAGGCCATGAGAGGCTCTACCTGGGAGCTATTTCGGGCTGGTGAGGCAGATGGTGGACGCCTGTCCGAGGCTTGAAGTTATCAAGCGCTCCGTCTGCATCGAAGGTGCCCGTAGGGCCCTTGCCCACGCTAAAGTGCACTGGGGCAAGCTGGATGCAGAGAAGCTTGTGAAGGACGGGCCAGCGCCGGGCAAGGAGCATCGCCACCCCGAGATGTATTATGAGGGCGTCCTGAAGGGCGCCCGCCTTATGGCAGACGAATGTTCAAAAGATGTAATTTTTGAGTGAAACTTGCTCATTTTATCCTGTGCGCCGAAAACTTGTTCATATGCGCTATGCAATGCTTGTTTAATTTAAAATATTACCTTGGGCGACCGTTTATTAAATTTGAGAGATGGTGAGTCGTCGGCTTCTGCCCCCATGCCACGAGTGCTGGGGTGTTCGGGTTAAACCTGAGCACTCCTTTTCCCATTTTTGGGTCCTTCGAGGGAGGTGCTCAGCACAACAAACAAGGCAATCGGACTATAATGCATTATCACTCTCACTTAGCCATAGAATTCTATAATTTTAAATTTCGGCGAAGCCCCTATTGTTCGGAAGAACGAATTCGGGGCGCTATACACGCCTAGGCCGGACAAAGCCGACTCCTCGCTCTAAGCAGGGTAAGTATTTAGGGACTCGAAACCTACCGAACAGCGACCAACTCTCGCCCTATCATGACAGTCAGTTTTAGCTTTCCCTATTGAGGTGCTTAGGCCCAACTCAACTGGGGCACAATCGCAGTAGTTCTCCCAGCCCTACCTTCGCCGATATAGCGGAACGTAATGTACCAAAACATGGGAGCCGGGTAAACCCAACTATTGACCAAAGACATGATTCGAAGCTGATGCATATAATGCTATAAGTTTGGAGGGCCGCACTTGTGAAAGTGTTCGGACTTCTCACGCCGGATTATGGGGTACTTGAGCCCCTGGCGTATTGGCCGTACCACAGTGTATGTGTGCATAATGTCATAACTGAACATATGTAATGAAAAATAGTAAATGCAATAGTAAGCTGGAGCTGAGCATTGTTTATTAAAAGACTGCTTGTAAAAAGCAGAACGATACAAATAGTGTGATAAGCAAGAGATGGGACTATTTGACATGTCCCTCTCCAGGGGCGATCTGCGAAGCGATATGTAAAACAGGTATTTTGCTCGTTATAGAGACCACCTGGGCATTCGACGTAGCTTTCTGCCTCCCTGGCTGTTGCATCATGTGTTCGGCGATTGTGCTGCCGGATAGGCCTTCCGGAGAGTGGAGTCCTGAAAGTAAGAAAAGAAAAAAATGACAAAATCGGGAGCCCCTGGTGTGGTCGAGCCACTTCGTGGGCATGCCGTGGTCGTGCCCCTCCCCTATGCCCATGGTATTTCCAGAGCGTAATTATGTACGCGTAGTACTGGTTTCGCGATTTCGTGAGGGCTGGGGTTGGGGCCGCATTGCTACGCTTGCTTGGAACGTGCTAGACGGTCTTGCTGTAGGTTACTCCGGGCGCGCTTGACGGTGTCCGGGCCTTTGTTAGCCGGACTTGAGAATTGCCTTGAGAGGCTACTTTGCACCTCTCCGCGAGGGCCGCCGTATGCTTCTCCGTTCAGAGTGAGTGTTTGGTGTTTCCATTGACCGTAATGACTCCTGGAGGGCTGGCATCTTGAGATTGAGGTATGCGTAGTGCGGGACCACATTGAACTTCGCAAATGTAGTTCGTCCGAGCAGTGCGTGATAGCCACTGCGAAACGGGACTATGACGAAGATTAACTCCTCGCTTTGGAAGTTATCCGAGGATCTGAAGACCACCTCAAGTGTAACTGAGCATGTACAGTTGGCCTCTACACCTGGTATGACACCTTTAAAGGTCGTCTTTGTGGGTTTAATCCTTGAGGGATCTATGCCCATTTTTCGCACTGTATCCTGATAAAGCAGGTTCAGGCTGCTTCCGCCGTCCATAAGGATTTGAGTGAGGTGAAATCCATCAATGATTGGGTCTAGCACCAATGCGGCAAATCCGCCATGCCGGATACTAGTGGGGTGGTCCCCTCGATCGAAAGTGATCGGGCAGGAGGACCATGGGTTGAACTTTGGGGCGACTGTCTCCAACGCATATATGTCCCTGAGTGCACGCTTCCGCTCCCTTTTGGGGATGTGGGTTGCGTATATCATGTTCACCGTCCGTACTTGTGGTGGGAAGCCCTTCTGTCCACTATTGTTCGGAGGCCGGGGCTCCTCCTCGTCGTCGCTATGAAGCCCCTTGTCTCTGTTTTCGGCATTTAATTTGCTTGCCTGCTTGAACACCCAACAATCCTTATTGGTGTGATTGGCTGGTTTTTGGGGGTGCCATGTATCTGGCACGAGCGGTCGAGTTTTCGGTCCAAGCTGGACATGCCCGGAGTATTTCTCTTGAATGGCTTTTTCCGCTGACCGGGTTTAGAGCCTCTGAATCCGGCATTAACTGTCGTATCCTCAGCATTGTCACCGTTAAAGCGGCGCTTGTGCTTGTTGCGACGCGACCTGCCATTGCTGTCCTTGGTATCCGAATTACCAGGGCTCTTGGTCATGTTATTACTACGAGCTAGCCAGCTGTCTTCTCCCGCGCAAAAGCGGGTCATGAGTGTCGTGAGGGCTGCCATGGATTTCGGCTTTTCCTGTCCTAGGTGCCGGGCAAGCCACTCGTCACGGATGTTATGTTTGAAGGCTGCGAGGGCCTCTGCGTCCGGACAGTCGATGATTTGATTTTTCTTGGTTAGGAACCGTGTCCAGAATTGTCTGGCCGATTCCTCTGGCTGCTGAATTATGTGGCTTAGGTCATCGGCGTCTGGTGGTCGCACATAGGTGCCCTAGAAATTGTCGAGGAATGCGGCTTCCAGGTCCCCCCAAGAACCAATTGACTCTGCTGGCAAGCTGTTAAGCCAATGCCGAGCTGGCCCTTTAAGCTTGAGTGGGAGGTATTTGATGGCGTGTAGGTCATTACCGCAGGCCATGTGGATATGAACGAGATAATCCTCGATCCATACCGCAGGGTCTGTTGTGCCATCATATGACTCAATGTTCACGGGTTTGAAACCCTCAGGGATTTGATAATCCATTACTTCATCTGTGAAGCATAGTGGGTGTGCGGCGCTTCTGTATTGGGCTATATCACGACGTAGCTCAAATGAGCTTTGTCTGCTATGTTCGGCCCGGCCGAATTTGCTATATCCGGCGTGACGGTTGTCTTCTCGAGTCGTGGGGCGCCCACGTGATCTGTAGATCAATCTTGTTTGCCTTGCCTTGTCCTCCAATATATCTCGCAGGTCTGGCGCGTTTCCCCGTGCCTTGGTATTTTTTGAGCGACGCCGGGGTGCGACTTGAGTGGAGGGCCGAGAGGCTTCTCTGTCGCGGCCACGAGGTGGCCGATCAGCCGTGTCATGCGCTGGTGATGTAGGTTTAGGTGCTTCCTCCTCTAATCGGGGTAGCAGCCTGCGCTTGGGGTAGCTCTTGGAGGGGCATTCGAGTTCGTACTCTTCGACCGCGAGGACTTCAGTCCATCTGTCGGCTAGCAAGTCTTGGTCAGCTCCAAGTTGTTGTTGTTTTTTCTTGAGGCTGCTCGCTGTGGCCATAAA
This sequence comes from Aegilops umbellulata, assembly GCA_032464435.1. Classification (NCBI taxonomy): domain Eukaryota; kingdom Viridiplantae; phylum Streptophyta; class Magnoliopsida; order Poales; family Poaceae; genus Aegilops; species Aegilops umbellulata. The sequence goes on from CP136060.1 coordinate 231,630,117, forward strand.
CCTGCGTTTGAAACGCTCTTGTTCGACGGGATCCTTAGGCACAACAAATTCGTCGTCGTCGAGGCTTGCCTCGTCTTCGGAGGGACGAATGTAATTATCGTCCTCTACCTCTCTGTCTGCCGCTCTCTCATGAGGGCTGGCTTCTCCATCCTCCTGTGCTGAATCCTGCTGGAGGGGGTTGTCTTCGGCACTGTCTGGGGTGTTATTATCGCCCGTGCCGGAATCACCGTTTTTGCTTTGGTGGGATTTAGAGCGGCGCCGCTGACGCCGGCGCTTAGGCTGCTTCTTGGAGGGGTCATCCTCCGCTGTTCCATCGCCATTGCCTTCTTTTGGGGTGTCCACCATGTATATGTCATACAACGAGGTGGCTTTCCAGTGCCCTATAGGTGTTGGTTCCTGTTCGTCTCCTACATCGTCATCCATACCGTCGATGTCTTCGGAGTCGAAGTCGAGCATGTCTGTTAAATCATCAACAGTGGCTATGAAGTGGGTGGTGGGTGGGTTTTGAATTTCTTCGTCATCCACATCCCAACCTTGCTGACCATAGTCCAGCCAGGACTCTCCTGATAAAGAGAGAGACTTTAGTGAATTCAGAATGTCGCCAAAGGGCGAGTGCTAAAAGATGTCCACGGCGGTGAACTCCATGATCGGCGCCCAATCGGATTCAATCGGCAGGGGCACGAAGTGTTCGGAGTCCGGAGAGGAGTCCAGCACCTTGGAGCCACGGGCCTCGCATAGAATAGGGATGGTGTTCGGCTCGATCGCCGTAGAGATTGCAGCCCCCGAGGCGGTGTCCAACCACCCGTCCTCGATTGGCGCAGTCGGCTCCGAGCTAAGGGTCGAAGCGGACACAGGTGCGGTCTCCAGAGCACTATTCGGCGGCAGAGCTCGATCATGCCCATCGTGACAGTGCGGCGCGCTCGGCTGTGGCTCGAATCCGTCGAAGATCAAGTCCCCGCGGATATCAGCCGTGTAGTTCAAACTTCTAAATCTGACCTGACGGCCAGGGGCGTAGCTTTCGATCTGCTCTAGATGGCCAAGCGAATTGGCCCGCAGTGGAAAGCCACCGAATACGAAGATCTGTCTGGGGAGAAAAGTCTCACCCTGGACCGCATCGCTGTTGATGATCGAAGGAGCCATCGGGCCTAAAAGTGACGACACAGAGGAACTCTCAATGAAAGCACTAATGTCGGTGTCAAAACCGGCGGATCTCGGGTAGGGGGTCCCGAACTGTGCGTCTAGGCGGATGGTAACATGAGACAAGGGACACTGTTTTTACCCAGGTTCGGGCCCTCTCGATGGAGGTAAAACCATACTCCTGCTTGATTAATATTGATGATATGGGTAGTACAAGAGTAGATCTACCACAAGATCAGAGAGGCTAAACCCTAGAAGCTAGCCTATGGTATGATTGTTGTTCGTCCTACGGACTAAAACCATCCTGTTTATATAGACACCGGAGAGGGCTAGGGTTGCACAGAGTCGGTTACAATGGGGAGGAGATCATATCCGTATCGCCAAGCTTTCCTTCCACGCCAAGGATAGTCCCATCCGGACACAGGACGAAGTCTTCAATCTTGTATCTTCATAGTCCAGAGCCCGGCCAAAGGTTATAGTCCAGCTATCCGGACACCCCCTAATCCAGGACTCCCTCATCGCGCCTTGTTCTCGGCGGAAAGGCAGATCGTCGTTTTTCCTTTGCGGCGCATCAGTGCGGCAGCCGGCCTCGATCTGCTCAGCAGCCACGTCGAGGAGCCGCTGAACGCGCTCCGTCATCAGGCGACGTTCATCGCCCTCGAATTTGTCCAGCTCGTCCGCTGCCACCTGGGCAGCTCGGATATTCTCTGCAGGCGTGGCGTAAATGGGGCGATTTGCCCCGAACATGTTGGCGATGGCCACGCCGCGCTGCTGGACCATGCCAAGGCGGCTAGGCCCAGCCGTCGCCGGCGTGCCGCCCACAGCACGGTCCATCTCGCGCTGGTAGGACTCTGGTAGGCGTCTCATCCTAGCCAGCTTCTTGGCGCCTTCGACAAGCTGAAGGCGGTGTGCCTCCAGCGTCTTGGTGTCGGCGTCTTCGGGAATGGGCGCCGTCAGGTCTTGCAGTGTCGCGTCGAGTGGGTCATGAGCACCTCCGCCGGAGTGCTCGCCATGGCCGATGACAAGCACCTCCGTGACGGTGCTTCCGCCGCTCTCCGCACGAGGGAGCAGCTCGTAATAGACCACCATGTTGGTGGGGAACGCGTCAAGCGACGTGGTGTCGGAGTCGACCAGCATCGGGTTGGTGGAGCCTACAGACTCCAGGTCCACAGCAGGCTCGCTGGCGACCTGGAGTAGATCAAGGAGGCCCGCGAGGACTCTCGGGGCCGCCTGTGCTCGCGTCGGATGCGGGCTCGTCGGAGAGGCGAACCTCACCAACAAGATCGGTGAGGCAACTGGCCGCGCAGGCGACTTCCGTGCCATGTAGCGCGTCGGCGTAGACTCTGTCCGGCGTGCCGGGCTGGCTGCGCTCGCGAGGGAGGAAAAGGGTTCCCATCCAGAACAGGTCTCTGGACGACGGTGCACCTCGCCCGACGGTGGGCGCCAAATGTCGGGGGTTGGGTGGGACATATGCCAATGGATGGCTTATCATGGTGCGAGCGAGTAGAACGTCGCCGGTGCCCGGAAGTGGGATGAGGCATAGACACGAACGCCGGCGTACTTTACCCAGGTTCGGGGCTCTCCTAGGAGATGACACCTGTTGATGTCAAAACCGGTGGATCTCGGGTAGGGTGTCCCGAACTGTGCGTCTAGGCGGATGGTAACAGGAGAGAGGGGACACGGTGTTTTTACCCAGGTTCGGGCCCTCTCGATGGAGGTAAAACCATACTCATGCTTGATTAATATTGATGATATGGGTAGTACAAGAGTAGATCTACCACGAGATCAGATAGGCTAAACCCTAGAAGCTAGCTTATGGTATGATTGTTGTTCGTCCTACGGACTAAAACCCTCCGGTTTATATAGACACCAGAGAGGGCTAGGGTTGCACAGAGTCGGTTACAATGGGGAGGAGATTATATCCGTATCGCCAAGCTTGCCTTCCACGCCAAGGAAAGTCCCATCCGGACATGGGACGAAGTCTTCAATCATGTATCTTCATAGTCCAGAGCCCGGCCAAAGGTTATAGTCCGGCTATTCGGACACCCCTTAATCCAGGACTCCCTCATCGCGCCTTGTTCTCGGCAGAAAGGCAGATCGTCGTTTTGCCTTTGCGGCGCATCCGTGCGGCAGCCGGCCTCGATCTGCTCAGCAGCCGCGTTGAGGAGCCGCTGGACGCGCTCCGTCATCAGGCGACGTTCTTCGCCCTCGAATTTGTCCAACTCGTCCGCTGCCGCCTGGGCAGCTCGGATATTCTCCGCAGGCGTGGTGTAAATGGGGCGATTTGCCCCGAACATGTTGGCGATGGCCACGCCGCGCTGCTGGACCGTGCCAAGGCGGCTAGGCCCAGCTGGAGCCGGCTTGCCGCCCACAGCACGGTCCATTTCGCGCTGGTAGGACTCTGATAGGCGTCTCATGCTGGCCAGCTTCTTGGCGCCTTCGACAAGCTGAGGCGGCGTGCCTCCAGCGTCTCGGCGTCGGCGTCTTCGGGAATGGGCGCAGTCAGGTCTTGCAGTGTCGCGTCGAGCGGGTCATGAGCACCTCCGCCGGAGTGCTCGCCATGGTCGATGACAAGCACCTCCGTGACGGTGCTTCCGCCGCTCTCCGCGCGAGGGAGCGGCTCGTAATCGACCACCATGTTGGTAGGGAACGCGTCAAGCGATGTGGTGGCGGAGTCGACCAGCATCGGGTTGGTGGAGCCTACAGACTCGAGGTCCACAACTGGCTCACTGGCGACATGGAGTTGATCAAGGAGGCCCGTGAGGACTCTCGGGGCCGCCTGTGCCCGCGTTGGATGCGGGCTCGTCGGAGAGGCGAAGCTCACCAACAAGATCGGTGAGGCAACTGGCCGCGCAGGCGACTTCCATGCCATGCAGCGCGTCGGTGCAGACTCCGTCCGGCGTGCCGGGCTGGCTGCGCTCGCCCGGGAGGAAAAGGGTTCCCGTCCAGAACAGGTCTCCGGACGACGGTGCACCTCGCCCCATGGTGGGCGCCAAATGTCGGGGGTTGGGTGCGACATATGCCAATGGATGGCTTATCATGGTGTGAGCGAGTAGAACGTCGCCGGTGCCCGGAAGCGGGATGAGGCGTAGACACGAACGCCAGCGTACTTTACCCAGGTTCGGGGCTCTCCTAGGAGATAACACCTGTTGATGTCAAAACCGGCGGATCTCGGGTAGGGTGTCCCGAACTGTGCGTCTAGGCGGATGGTAACAGGAGAGAGGGGACACGATGTTTTTACCCAGGTTCGGGCCCTCTCGATGGAGGTAAAACCCTACTCCTGCTTGATTGATCTTGATGATATGGGTATTACAAGAGTTGATCTACCACGAGATCAGAGAGGCTAAACCCTAAAAGCTAGCCTATGGTATGATTGTTGTTGTTGGTCCTATGGACTAAACCCTCGAGTTTATATAGACACCGGAGGGGGCTAGGGTTACACAGAGTCGGTTACAAGGAAGGAGATCTACATATCCGTATTTCCAAGCTTGCCTTCCACGCTAAGGAGAGTCCCATCCGGACACGGGATGAAGTCTTCAATCATGTATCTTCATAGTCCAACAGTCCGACCAAAGGTTATAGTCCGGCTGTCCGGATACCCCCTTATCCATGCCAGGACTCCCTTAGTATCCCCTGAACCAGGCTTCAATGACGATGATTACGGTGCGCAGATTGTCTTCGGCATTGCAAGGCGGATTCCTCCTTTGAATACTTCATAGAAGATTTTGAACACGAGGATCGTGTCCGGCTCTGCAAAACAAATTCCACATACCACCATAGAGAGAATAACATTGCCACAAATCTAATCTGCTGACGTATCCCGTAGTGTGACATCACACCACATCCAGGTCTTTATTCGAATCGTTTTTACGACCAACCTCAACGTGTTTCATGAGGCGGTTTCCTTGGCACGTCTTGTCGAAGTAGAGATCGTGTCCCCTTTATTTACGGGATTCTTATCAACACGGACGTGAGTAACCCAATCGTGCCCGTTGGTATGTTCCCTCGATCGAAGGCAAATCCCAAACGGTCACGAGGAGGGCTCTTGGTATTCAACCCCTTTATAAAGAGACCAAGGCCTATTCTTTTTTCTCGATCTTAATCGAATCCGCCTCCTACCTCGAGTTCCCACACCCAAAGCTCAGATTCAGGCGCTTCGGACCTCCGATTATGTCCGGATCCAACCTCCAAGGTCGCTGGATGCCTTCCTCCGTCACGAAGGAAGACGTAATAAAGCTAAGGGAGGCCAGATACTTGGCCGGCGAAATCCCGCATAGGCTGCCTGCTCAAGGGCAGGTTATTCCCACTCCCAAGCCCGGTGAGAGCGTCGTGTTCGTATCTCACTTCCTCCGAGGGCTAGGCTTCACGCCAGATCCCTTCGTGAGAGGGCTTATGTTCTATTATGGGTTGGAGTTCCACGATTTAGCTCCGGAGTCTATCCTCCACATCTCCTCGTTCATCGTCGTGTGCGAAGCTTTTCTCCGTATTACCCCTCACTTCGGATTGTGGCTCAAGACCTTCAAAGTGGAGCCGAAGATGATCAAGGGGCGGCACGCAGAGTGTGGAGGCGCCGTAATAAGCAAAAATGTTGATGCCCCATGGCCCAAGGGCTCATTTCAGGAGGAGTCCAGCTTATGGCAACAAGAGTGGTTTTACATCACAGCTACCAGGGGCACCAAGTGGGTGGCTCCCCCGGTCTTTCGCTCTGGGCCCCTGCCACGACTAACGTCATGGGTTAACAAGAGGCTGGACTGGGGGCCAGTAAAGGACGTGCCCATGTTGCAGAGCCGCATTCGAGATCTCCTTGAGAGAGATACCAGTCTGGTCGTGGTAATGCAAGTTATGTTAATTCGCCACGTCCTGCCCTGCAAACGTCGTCCCCTCCGCCTGTGGGAGTTCAATCCGGAGGGACCGCGAGCTCTTCAACATTTCCTTGGCATGACGCCCGAGGAGATGTACAAATTTTTCTTCGGACCTAAAATAATGTGTCCAGACTCCACTAAGGATGTAGGCCTGAGCTGCAATCGTCCGGATACCCAAGTAAGTAGCCCCGCATCCGAACACACCATCCATTTATTTATCGCAACGTCGCCCTTAAAAATGCCGCTCTTTAACTAGGAGTGGATAGCGAAGGAAAAGTTGATCAGGTGTCCGGCCCCTCTCCCTGAGACCTCGCCGGACCCTGTGTTAACCAGGATGCTGGAGATCGCGCCTTATCAAGCGCCTTCGGGAGAAGGTAAAGGGGGGAACAAGGGAGCTACCGCCTCCGCGCCGAAAGGGAGGAATCGAAACTTCTTTTCCCCGGGGAAAGAAGAGGACCGCCTCTGAGGACCCGGAGACAATGGTCTCAAAACGGGGGAAGAAATCTTCGCCAGAGGGTCCTGTACCGGGAGATACCCCGGCCGCACTACGCCCTCAAGGGGATCAGCCCTCCACCGAGCTGTAAGTAAAAGGGTACTTAATAATGAGAAAAACCTTGCTTTACTCCTGAGGAAAATGACCGAAGCATTTATCTTGCAGTTCGGATCTTAGCCCTTCTCAGCAGAGATTGTCTTCGGTTGATCTTCTTCCAGAGATGATGGAGAGCGGAACGCCTCCCCCTACGATACCGCCTTATGAGGCGGGCGACCCCGAGGTGTCGTCGCGGAGGGTTTCTCCTGATCCGGCATGGCCAGAAGGTAGTCATATGGCCACCCGAAGCACTCAGCATCCGGCTTTTGAAGAGAGCAATCGAAAGAGCCTGGCACCGTCTGGTGCGCGGTCGGAGGTACTGAGGGATCTGCTAGAGCGAGCGGCTATCTCAGAAGAGCACCGTACGTTGATGGGTACAGTAATTGAAAGGATTTCATCCGCGGAGAGCGGGTTGCATGAAGCTGTCATGAGTCTACTGACGGGTTTTGTGGTACGTGAAATGATGTACATTTTTGACAGTACCACATATTTTAAGATGCGCCCTGTGTAGATAGTAGCCCCTGAGACTCTGGGTGCTGTCGAAGACGACAACACGCAGAGGATCATAGTCCTAGGTACAATTTTGCCGCCTTAATATGCAGGTGGCGAAGTGTCCAGTGGCCAGCCGGACTGATGAATTTACCGAGTTAAAGCGGCAGCTTGACGTGGCAGATGCCGACATCGTACTTGTCAACAAGCGGCTTGACGAGGCACAAGGTATGTGATTTCTCCGGAGGCACATGGCAAGAGGCGCAAGATGCCAGTATCTATAACATGTGTGTTAATGCAGATGGAGCTGCGGCCGTGGAGAACCTGCGGGCAAAACTTGCCCGAGTCAAAGAACAAGCTAGAAAAAGAGATGCGTCTGCCCTAAAGGCGGTTGAGGAGCTAAAAGCCGAACAGGCTGCTCACTGCCAAAGCAAGGGGAAGATAGCCAGGATGGCTGTGGAATTGAAGAATGTCGCTGACCATTACAAGATTCTTGAAAAGGAAGACCAAGCGAAGAGGGCAGACCTGGAGAAGGCCATGGTGACGGCCAAAGACACCCGCACTGCAATGAGAGCGATGAAGGAGGAGCTGCGTCAAGCCGGAGATATCGCGGCTGGGAAGCCCTTTATGCTGCGGATGAAGTTCGGCAATCCTAAGTACGCCCCTTTGGACCGGCTGTGGAGTTCGGCGGATGCATACCTGGATTTAGCGGCGAGTGCTGCCGATGCGGCCGAATACTTCCGAGATCAAAAAGATCGTGAAGTGGAAAAGCTATTTTGGTCACAATTTAACGATCCAGAGCGTCCGCTTTCATTGACTGATCGGTTGGCCGAATGGGCCGAGCTGAACAGGTTGTCCGGACTCGCCATGAGGTCTGTTGTGGATCAGCTGTGGCCGGAAAGGCCAAAGCCGAATAGTTATTTTAGTTTGGTGCAGTAGTTCCTTGGCGTCGTGCCGCATATCAACGTGATGAAGAGGTCGGCGTGCGTAGAGGGTGCGCGGATGACCCTTACCCGTGTGAAGACATACTGGGCAGAGATGGAGGCCACTGCCATTGCAGCCCAAGACTCGAACGAGAGCCGAGTACCTGCCGAGCACTACTTCCAAGAAGTTCTTGAGGGCGCTTGTTCAATAGAGGCGCAGTGCTTGAAGAATATTATGTTCTAATGACATGTATTCCCATTCAAAACAATGTTTTGCTAAATTGTAAAGGCTATTTTATACTTGTGCCTGCAAAAATTATAACACCTCCTGTGCGGCCATTCATGTATATATGTATATAACCTGAAAGATTGTAGTCGTCGGCTTCAGCCCCCACGCATATAATGCGAGGGTGTTCCCAGAAGACGCATATTCACACTTGATCCAACGTCTTGGTCCATTAAGGAGGTGATAGCGCAGCGAACTAGGCAATCGGACTATAATGCTTTAACACTTTCACTTAGCCATAGGAGTTTGACAGTGGGGCTACTATATAGCCCCTGGTGGCTCCGCGCTCATCCGAATTCGGGGCCGTGCGTGCCTGTCCGGGAAACAGCCCTTCGTTAAGGCGGAGGAATCCCGAAGATTCCGCTAGGTCATCGAGTGGTTGACCAGTCTCACGCTACATTATGAGAGTCAGTTTTCGACTTTCTCTATAGAGGTGCTCAATTGGCTGAACTAGGGCACAATCGCAGTAGTTCTCCTAGTGCCGCCTTAGCCGATAGAGCGGAACGTAAGGCAGCAAAACACAGGAGCCGGGCAAACCCAACATTTGACAAAAGACATGATTCGGAGCTGATGCATATAAGGCCAAACTCGCGACGCCGAACACTCCCTAAGGTATTTGGACTTTATGATATAAACCGGGCGAAACGTCGCCCTTTGTAATAAGCCCTTGGTGTCCAGGTACGTGCAATAATCTGGCATGGCCACATGCCAATACGTTAGCATCCATCTCAGTTTTACTGAGAATCCGGGGGATGTGTATCAACAAGAGACAGTGAAAAAGGTTTACGCAGGGTCTTAATCTGAAGAGAATCCTTGGAACGGGTCCCTGCTACATGTCTGCACCTGTGTCTCCGTTGTGCCGTATCTTGGACGGGTGTAGCACGATGGTCATATGTAAAAGAGAGGAATTTAGTTGCAAAGTTGTCGTGCAAAATGTATGTTATACTAAATAAGCCAAGTACAGTTCAAGATGGGTAAAATTGAGCCTTATTGTCACTTGTTTAAACGCGTGGAGCCCCTTGTATTGTTATAGGGGTATAGCCATCAAACCTTTATCAATTATATAGCTACGCCGGACTCGTCTAGCCATGTCCATGGTCTTAACGACCTGTTAGATGCTCTAGTTGGTGAGGTCGTCTAGTGAGCGGCTGCCAAGGCAGCCGCACGGTCTTCTGTGCGCAAGGAGCGCTCAATATGTCCCTTTACTGTAATGATGCCACGTGGACCGAGCATCTTAAGCATGAGATACACGTAATGCCATATTGCGTTAAAGCGAGCGAAAGCTTCGCGTCCCAGTAGTGCTTGATAACCACTTTGAAACGGAGCGATGTGGAAGGTTAGCTTTTCGCTGCGGAAGTTATCGGGGAAGCTGAATATAACCTCTAGTAGGAGGGAGCCCGTGCAATGGGCTTCTGGGCCTGGCGTTACTCCTTTAAAGGAAGTATTGCTATGGCTAATTTTTGTTGGGTCCATCCCCATTTTGCGGACTGTGTCCTGATATATCAGGTTTAAACTACTGCCGCCGTCCATCAGGACTCGTGTAAAATGGCATCCGTCAATTATTGGGTCTAACACCAAGGCAGCCCATCCTGTGTGCCGGATACTCGCAGAGTAATCCCGATGGTCGAAGGTGATCGGTTTGGACGACCAGTGGCGGAACTCCACGGTGATAGGCCCTGGGGGACGTATCTCTATGAGTGCCGTGTTGTTTTTATTTATCAAGTGTAACACGTTTACTGTTTTGACTTCTGGTGGGAATTTCTACTGTTCCCCAGTGCTTTGCTTGCGAGGCTCGTCCTCGTCTTCGCTTGGTGTATCAAGCGCCTTGTCTTCGGCACTGAGCTTGCCGGACTGCTTGAAGACCCAACATTCTCTATGGGTATGATTTGCAGGTTTGTCGGGGGTGCTGTGGATTTGACATAGTTTGTCCAGAATCTTGTTTAGGCTGGACAGTTCATCTCTGTTGCCTTCGGAGGGCAGCTTTTGCTGACCTGGCCGATAGCTTCTGAATCCGGCGTTTACAGCCGTGCTCTTCGGGCTCTCTTCTTTATTCTGGCGCTTGTTTTTGTTGTTTCATGGCTTCCCGTTTCCGTCCTTGACTTCGGATGTGCTTGGTTCGCTGGTGCTGCATCGGGCTAACCAGCTGTCCTCGCCCGCGCAAAAGCGGGTCATGAGGCTTGTTAATGCAACCATTGTTCTCGGCTTTTCTTGGCCGAGGTGTCTGGCGAGCCATTCGTCTCGAATGCTATGTTTGAAAGCTGCTAAGGTTTCAGCGTTCGGACAATCGACTATTTGGTTCTTTTTAGTAAGAAATCTGTTCCAAAGCTTTCGGGCTGACTCTCCGGGCTGTTGAGTTATATGACTTAAATCGTCTGCATCCGGTGGTCGAACATAGGTCCCTTGAAAATTTGCCCGAAAAGCGTCCTCGAGCTCTTCCCAACTTCCAATGGTGTTTTCGGGGAGGCTTTTAAGCCAGTGCCTGGCTGGCCCTTTGAGCTTGAAGGGTAAGTACTTGATGGCATGGAGATCGTCTCCTCGAGCCATGTGGATATGGAGGATGTAGTCCTCAATCCGGACCCCAGGGTCTGTCGTTCCGTCGTACGCCTCTATGTTTACGGGTTTGAATCCCTCTAAAAATTCATGGTCCAGCACCGCATCGGTGAAACATAGGGGGTGTGCGGCACCCCTATATTTGGGTGTACCGTGGTGTTCGGATTTTTGTTGTGTTGCCTCGCAAGCTGAAGCGAGCTTTCTTGGCCCGTAGATAGATCTGGTTGGGACATACTTTTGATGCGAGTCCTCACGTGGATCGCGTACTGGCTTGTGTGCGGCGTCGTTTGCCGCTCTATGTTGGTCATGAGGTCATCTATCCGATCGGATGGCTGTTTTGTTTTTTGATTGCGGGGGCTCTAAGGCCTCCTCATCGAATTCAGGTAGTAGCTTTCGCTTCGGGTAGCTCTTTGTGTGGCGTCTGCCACCATATTTGTCTGCGGAGTTGAGTACTTTACTCCATCTGATTCTGAGTGTATCTTCCGCAGCCTTGAGTTTTCGCTTCTGCTTTTTCAGGCTCCGCGCAGTGGCGACAAGCCTTTTATGGAGGTTCTTCTGCTCCAGGAGCTTATCTGGCGTGATGTCGTCCGGACTGTTATCTTCGCCAGAGACGAGTTGTTCGGTTTGATCCTCCGTGTTGCCATCGTAGGACGGTTGTTCAATGCCGTGTTCGTCGTCCGCTGGCTCACCCTGCTCTATCGCTGGGTCTGTATGACCGCTGTTTCTGCTGAGGCGGGATTTGGAGCGGCGCTTACGCTGCCGCTTTGACTGCTTCTCGAGGGAACGATCCTTTGCTGGGTCCTTCCGTTCCTCGTCGTCGTTTTCTTTGGGTGTGTCCACCAGGTATTCATCATGGGATGAGGTGGCTGTCTGGTGCCCTATGGGCAGTGGTTCCTGCTCGTCTCCTGCATCATCGTCCATACCGTCGATGTCTTCGGAGTCGAAGTCGAGCATGTCGGTTAAATCATCGAAAGTGGCTACTAAGTGGGTGGTGGGTGGGCGGCGAATTTCTTCATCATCCGCATCCCAATCCTGCCGGACATAGTTCGGCCAGGTTTCTCCTGACAAGGAGAGGTACCTTAGTGAGTTCAGTATGTCGCCGAAGGGCGAGTGCTTAAAGATATCCGCGGAGGTGAACTCCATGATTGGCGCCCAGTCGGATTCTATAGGCACGGGCGTAGGCGGTTCGGAGTCCGTGGCAGGAGAAGAATCCGGCAGATTGGAGTCACGGCTCTCATGAAGGGTAAGGTTGGTATTCGGCTCGATCGCCGCTGAGACTGCGGCCTCTGGTGCAAGGTCTAGCCACCCGTCCGCGGATGGCGCAATTAGCTCCGAATTGAAGGTCAGAGCGGTTGCAGGTGCGATCTCCTGAACACTATCCGACGGCAGAGCTAAATCATGCTCATCGTGATAGTGCGGTGCACTCGGCAGGGGCTCGAATCCGTTGAAGATCAAGTCTCCGCGGATGTCGGCCGTGTAGTTTAAGCTTCCAAACTTGGCATGGTGGCCAGGGGCGTAACTCTCGATCTGCTCCAAATGGCCAAGCGAGTTGGCCCGCAGTACGAAGCCGCCGAATACGAAGATCTGTCCGGGGAGAAACGTTTCACCCTGGACTGCATCACTATCAATGATCGAAGGAGCCATCAAGCCTAACGATGACGACACAGAGGAACTCTCAATGAAAGCACCAATGTCGGTGTCAAAACCGGCGGATCTCGGGTAGGGGGTCCCGAACTATGCGTCTAGGCGGATGGTAACAGGAGACAGGGACACGATGTTTTTACCCAGGTTCGGGACCTCTCGATGGAGGTAAAACCCTACTCCTGCTTGATTGATCTTGATGATATGGGTATTACAAGAGTTGATCTACCATGAGATCAGAGAGGCTAAACCCTAAAAGCTAGCCTATGGTATGATTGTTGTTGTTGGTCCTACGGACTAAACCCTCCGGTTTATATAGACACCGGAGGGGGCTAGGGTTACACAGAGTCGGTTACAAGGAAGGAGATCTACATATCCACATTGCCAAGCTTGCCTACGCCTAGGAGAGCCCCATCTGTACACGAGACGAAGTCTTCAATCTTGTATCTTAATAGTCCAACAGTCCGGCCAAAGGTTATAGTCCAACTGTCCGGATACCCCCTTATCCAGGACTCCCTCAACACCCCTAGTCTTGCTCTACGGGGTCTCCGCATGATCACTAAGGCAAAGTGAATACAAGGTTGCTCCTCGAGCTGTATGCTAGAGGTAGGAGAAGGCAAGGCTAGCTCTCTCCTTCCTATATGATCTGGTCTAGTACTAATGGGTTGGAACCCTTTGCATGGGTGCCCTGGGGGGTTTATATAGGCCTACCCCCAGGGGTACAATGGTAATCCGGCTGGGCGCAGGGACCAGCTGTCAGTCTCTTCGATCGCCGGCTTCTTCGCCTACTGCTGGGGCCCACCGACTGGTTCGGTACGGAGCCGATAGGCCGTACCCGCCGCTTGCGGGTCTTGTCGGCTGTTGATTACTGTAGCCGTGCCTCTAATGATGCAGGCTCGGTCATGGGGTCGTGGCTACAGCCCTGCCGCCTGGCGGGCGATTACTGTAGCCACTCCCCGTCTCGTCTGGTTAATGGCGCGTGGGACCCGTGGGAGGGGCAGGCCGACTCCCGTGGGCCGATTCCCATCGGGCCGACTGGTAGTGCTCTTGCCGTCTTCTAGACTCTCGCTGTCTGGTAGGGCCCATTGTCCTGGGGCCGTACTGATAGGTCGTCGTGGGTGCAGGACTCTGCCCACTGGTGTTGATGTTAGGGACGGCATGGCAACAGTGCCGCGCCGAATGGAGATCTCCGCTGGTACAGCGCACTGTGGCCACGCCAGCCTATGGAAAGGGAGAGGAGTGGGCTTCACTGTAGCCACTCCCCGTCCCATCCCCCTTGATGAGGGCATGAGCTTTGTTGGTGCCGTGGGCCGACTCCCCGTGGCCGGCTTCTCCGTAAGTTGCCAGGTAGGAGTCGGCTTGTCTTGACCTCGCCTCCAGGACTCGGCCGCATGTGGGTAGTCGGTTGTTCCTCCAGCCGGCCTCCAAAAGGCGGTTCTTCATCTTGGTGTCTTGAGGGGCGCAGTCAGCCCCGATGTCTTGAAAGGTTCTGGGCCTCGGGTTAGCCTACCCGTGGCCCATTACTTCGACAAGACGGCAATAGCAACAAGAAGTGAATGCAGTAGCATAAGAGGCCCCCGAATTCATGCAGTGGTCTGAGAAGCCCATCAGTTGGAGCAGAGCCGACCACCCGGAAGTGATGCCTAATACTGGATCCTATGCTCTGGTGTTGGATGCCACCTTTACTACCGAGAGGCGAGCTCCTCGTTTTTCCCGAGTTCTGATAGATGGCGGCAACAACATCAACATCCTGTACAAGGATACCATGGAGAAGTTGGGAATCAAGCAGAGACATCTTCAGTCCAGCCGGACAGTTAAAACAACGAAACGGAAGATTGTAATAAATCTTAAATATTACCTTGTTCAAATTAGCAAAAGCAAGAGGATCTTACAATGCATCATGAATTTGTTTCGTATGTCCAGTCAGTTTGTTAATTCCACCCATATCTTTTCAACGCACCAATATTTCAACAATATGCATGTACCAATCAAAATATCTAATTTGCAAGGCTGAAAAGCTACACCTGAAGCATTTGCAAGACCGTGGCCATAGTAATGGTATACCTGGGAATGAAATTGGAGATTACAGTGACAGAGCATAAAATAAAGTAGTTGGGTGGAATAGAAAAGCTCCACATACAGTGAGATGGCTCATACGTCCATAAGACTACAGGGTGTTTGTTTGGATCAACAATTTTTCCAATCAACAAAGCCCAAGTCCAAAATCAAAAATATCAAGATGTATTGGCAGTTATCGAACTTGCAAGATATAATCTTTAAGCTTGATTTTTCCAAAATCATCTTAAACTTTCATAAATCAGAAAAGGCGGGTGGATTTCCTCCAATGATAAATAAAGAATGGAAAAAATATATAATAATAATTTTGTATCCCTAGTTACTTCCAAACACTAAATTAAGAACTGAGACACGTAATTACCAAGTATTTTACAAGATCCATGATTTGAAAGTTCTGAATCTATATGTTAGATTTATCTAGCTTTTTCTAGGCTGAGAGTATATCCACACCCTTTTAAGGCAGTCAATGTACAGAAAATCAGTAGAAGATTGGTAGATACGGTGTGTTTCAGGATATAACTGTAACCGCAAATGGGGTTTCTTTGATTCTGAAAGTATGCATTGCAAATGCTCTTGTCAGAAGCAACTCGATGAGAACCTGTAATATTTGTTGCAACAACAACGACCACAGCGTGGAGCAGAGGAAGAATAGCCCAGCAATTGCATGACCTACTGTGACGCCCCGGATTCAATCGTACACTAATCATGCACACAAATGTGTACGATCAAGATCAGGGACTCACGGGAGATATCACAACACAACTCTAAATATAAAATAAGTCATACAAGCATCATAATACAAGCCAGGGGCCTCGAGGGCTCGAATACAAGTGCTCGATCATAGACGAGTCAGCGGAAGCAACAATATCTGAGTACAGACATAAGTTAAACAAGTTTGCCTTAAGAAGGCTAGCACAAACTGGGATACAGATCGAAAGAGGCGCAGGCCTCCTACCTGGGATCCTCCTAAACTACTCTTGGTCGTCGTCAGCAGCCTGCACGTAGTAGTAGGCACCTCCAGTGTAGTAGGAGTCGTCGTTGACGGTGTCGTCTGGATCCTGGACTCCATCGTCTGGTCGCAGCAATCGGGCAGAGAAATGGGGAAAAGGGGGAACTAGGCAACCGTGAGTACTCATCCAAAGTACTCGCAAGCAAGGAGCTACACTACATATGCATGGATATATGTGTAAAAGGCCATATCAGTGGACTGAACTGCAGAATGCCAGAATAAGAGGGGGATAGCTCATCCTGTCGAAGACTACCCTTCTGGCAGCCCCCGTCTTGCAGCAAGTAGAAGAGAGTAGACTGAAGTCCTCCAAGTAGCATCGCATAGCATAATCCTACCCGGCGATCCCCTCCTCGTCCCCCTGTTCGAGAGCGATCACCGGGTTGTATCTGGCACTTGGAAGGGTGTGTTTTATTAAGTATCCGGTTCTAGTTGTCGTAAGGTCAAGGTACAACTCCGGGTCGTCCTTTTTCCGAGGGACACGGCTATTCGAATAGATAAACTTCCCTGCAGGGGTGCACCACATAACCCAACACGCTTGATCCCATTTGGCCGGACACACTTTTCGGGGTCATGCCCGGTCGCGGAAGATCAACATGTCGCAGCCCCACCTAGGCACAATAGAGAGGTCAGCACGCCGGTCTAAACCTAAGCGCACAGGGGTCTGGGCCTATCGCCCTTAGCACACCTGCACTTTGCGAACGCGGCCGGTGAGCAGAGGTAGCAACCTCCATTACAAAGGAAGTCACGTTACGCGGTCCAACCCGGCGCGCGCCGCTCAGTCCCTGATGTCACGAAGGCTTCGGCTGATACCACGACGCCGGGATACCCATAACTACTCCCGCGTAGATGGTTAGTGCGTATAGACCAAATGGCCAGACTCAGATCAAATACCCAGATCTCGTTAAGCGTGTGAAGTATCCGCGAACGCCGACCAGGGCCAGGCCCACCTGTCTCCTAGGTGGCCTCAACCTGCCCTGTCGCTCCGCCACAAAGTAACAGTCGGGGGCCGTCGGGAACCCAGGCCCACCTCTACCTGGGTGGAACCACCTGCCCCTTCAGCCCCCATCTCCGAACAGTATCACAGGTAATGTAACAGTGTAAAGTATATAGTATATGCCCGTGATCACCTCACGAAGTGATCACGGCCCAGTAGTATAGCGTGGCAGATGGACAAGAGTGTAGGGCCACTGATGGAATACTAGCATCCTATACTAAGCAGTAGGATAGTAGGTAAAGGTAACAACAGTAGTAGCAAGGACAGGCTATGCAGCAGTATAGGATTAACTGAAAGCAGTAACATGCTACACTACTCTAATGCAAGTAGTATAGAGAAGAATAGGCGATATCTGGTGATCAAACGGGGGGGTTGCCTGGTTGCTCTGGCAAGAGAGAGGGGTCGTCAACTCCGTAGTCGTACTGGGTAGCAGCGGCGTCGGTCTCGGTGTCTATCGAGAGAAGAGGGGGGACAAACAATAAATATTTAAGCAAGCAGATGCATAGTGATGCATGACATGACAAGTAACGGCGTTAGAGGTGCCCTAACGCGGTATGGGATGATACCGGTGAAGGGGGAAAACATCCGGGAAAGTATCCCCGGTGTTTCCCGTTTTCGGGCAGAGGAGCCGGAGGAGGAAAGTTGCGTGTTTGATATGTTAGGGGTGTGTGGCGAATGAATGGGCTGCGTATCCGGGTTCGTCTCGTTGTTCTGAGCAACATTCATGTTGAAAATATTTTCATCCGAGTTACGGATTAAAAGATATGATTTTCTAAAGATTTTATTAATTTTATGGAATTTAATTATTTATTTAAATTAATTCGAAAATGAATTAATGACATCAGCATGATGTCATGCTGATGTCAGCAGTCAACAGGGGTTGACTGGGTCAAACTGACGCGTGGGTCCAGTGGGACCCACCTGTCATACACTATTAAGTTAATTATGGTTTAGGTTAAACTAATTCCTGTTTAACTAAGGACACTGGTGTTGGTATACTCAGCGATTGCCACCGCGCGATTGACAAGGTCATCCTCCACTGCCACCAGCTCCTCTAGGGCCTCCTGCCAAAACGTGGTCAACGGGGCTAGATTTAGCCCAGGGCACCACGCCTTGACAAACTCCAAGGCCCGGCGTGCTCCAGCTCAGGCCGAGGAGCCCTTCCAGGCAGCAAGACGGACGACCGCCACCTCCAGCCAGTCGGCAGTCCGACTAGGAGTGCGCGGAGCCGGCATGTCCGGCCACAGGGCGGCGATCGCCTGGGCGCCGACATGCTGAAGACGGCGCATCATCCGGTGAGCCGGCCGAAGACGGGCCTCGATGCTCAGGAGCTGCTCGCTAAGGGTCCGGGGGGGCTTGGCAGCAATCTGCGCACCTTCCGCCCTCCGTCCTTCGCGATCAGCTTCGATGGCCTGATTGGCGGCGTCAGAATGACCAGGGAAGAAGTCTTCCAGAACAAAAAGCGAAGAGCCAAAGTTAGAGACGGGAGGCCGGCTCGGTCAGCAGCTGGCAGCTCAAAGAAGGAAAAAGAGGGAAGCTCACCGTCAACTATATCTTCAATCTCGCCAAAGCCGGCAGTCAGCATCGCCTCCTTGTCAGTCCAGGCGGAGCGTTCAGTCGCGAACTCAGCAAGGCGGCTGGTCTCCTTGTCCTCCGCCTCCTTCTAGGCCTTCTTGAGAAGCTCCACCTGTTCCGCCAGTTGCGTGATCAGCAGGTCACGCACTTCGACCAGCTTGTTGCATTCCGCTTCTTTGGCACGTAGCGCGGTGTTGGCTTCACCTAGCTGCTGCTGAAGGGTGGCGTTGGCCTCTGCGAGAGTAGAAAAATAAAAAGGCGTCAGTAACCAACAGAGAAGAAGCATAGTTTCCGGGGAGATCTAGCCCGACTGCTCAACAGTCGGCCTGAATCTCGGGGACTACAGCCCGCGGGTGCGCCAGCGCACGCCCGTGGAGAAAGAAGTCGTCAATATCAACCAAAAGAAGATCAGTTGCCGGGGAGATACGGCCCGACTGCACAGTAGTCGGGACGAATCTCAGGGACTACAGCCCGTGGGTGCGCCAGCACGCCCTCGCAGAGTAATAAAAAGACTTACTCCGGCTCTCTGACAAGTCAACGACACGTTGATCCAACTCCTGGACTTTGGAGTTGAAGGCGGCCGCACGGAGGTTATGATAATCTTGAAGCAAAGACATTAGCACTCGGAGCTTTCCAATTGAAGTTCCAAGCCGCCTGCTCAGCAGCCGGCCCAAAACTCGGGGACTACACCTAGTGGGTGCGCTGGCGCGCCCCCACGAAGCAAGACAAGAATTAAAAACAAAGGAGCAAGAAGGATACCCGGATGGCTTCTCGCGACTCCAAGAACGCCTTGTTGCAATGCTTAAGAGCATCGACCTCGGCGCGGCGCTTGGCCTGAACGTATAGAATCGCCATGTTCAGAGGGCCCGTCCCGCCTCCCTGCACCCACTCGATGGATGCGGCGCTGGTCGTCTAGGCATCAAGGATCTAAGAGCTTGCGGCGCCGATCTCCAGCGGGCTTGGCGCTGAGGCCGCCTTTGCGATCCGGCGGCGTGTCAGGGTGCGGACCTCGGGAGTCGGGCTAGTCGCCATCTCGTCCCCGGCTGGTGGCGCCAGCGGGTCGGCCGGCTATTTGTCTCGCGCCTCCTCAGAAGGCGACGGCTGGGGCACGATCACGTCCGACATGATGACATCGCCGCCATCCCTCTCCATGATCGGGTGCTCATCACCGGCTCCCCCTGTCGGCGCCACAAATTCTGGCGGCGCGGCGCGGAGTTCAGGGGGTGACAAATATCGCCGACTGGCGGCACGGGGCCTCCTAGGCCTGCTTCTTCACGGCGGCGGCTGCCTCGGCCTACGCCAGCTTGTTCAGGGTGGCAGCCTCTGCCTTCTCCGCTTCCGCCTTCTCCAGGCGGGTGGCCTCCTGCTCCTCGCGCGCCTCCCGCGCGTTTTGCTCCGTCACCTCCCGGAGGTCGGCGGCTGGATCGATTTGCCGGGTGGTGGTAGAGGTCTCTGTCGACCCAACGATGGAAGCGGCCGCCGACTTCTCAAGAGAGAGCGGGGCCCTAAGTCAAGAAAACAAAGCAAAGGAAACTTAGAAAGAATCAATAAGAAAAAAAAAGCGCGGGAGAAGATGCTTATGCCAACACCATGGGAGGCACCTTCGGCTGCTTCTGAAATTTGGCCGCCTTCGTGGCGGCTTCGTTCCGCCGGGTTGTAGAAGTCGGGTTCTTGGCCTTCTTCGGCACGCTGCCGAACAAGACGGCGCCTTGCTTTGCGCTTCCGCGTGCCGCCTCGAGCAGTCGGATCGGCGGAAGGGCCCGCGTCCGCCTTGCCCGCGCCTCATGAAGGGCGCGGGTCGTCTTCCTCATCGTCATCATCAGGCCAAGTCTTGATGCCGCCTTCCTCAGAGCCACTGGCTCAATAAACGCCGCCTGTTGCGGTGTCCTCCAAGGCGGATGCCCCCAAGTCGGGGTCGTCCACGTCGCTCACGGCCCGGTTCGGTGCGTAGTCACCACCCAGCCCCACGGCAGCAGCCGTCGCCGAAGACATGTATATCTGCATCCCAAAGTCCGTTTGCTCAAGATCACCAGACGGAACAAAGATGGAGTATTAAAGAAAGGAGAGACTGAAAAGACTTACGGTGGGTGGCGGGTCCGCGCGAGAGTACGACGGCTTGCCGAACTGCCAGGACTCATCTAGCTTGAAGCCGGAGATCTCGTTCACCAAGTTGGCCACCTCGGCAGACGGTATCTCCTTGGTGCTCAGCCGGCATGGGTCGCGATGCCCACTCATCCGACTTATCAGGTGAGGTCGGCCTTGGAGCGGGAGCACCCGGCACACAACGAAGGCAACCAACAAGTCGGTCGCCTTGAGGCCCTCGGAGTTCGTTAGCTCCCGGAGTCGTTGGATGGCGGCGGCGCCGTCTGCTGACACCGGCTTCGGCTTGTAGCCCCAGCTGGCCCGAGGCTCAGCCGGCGGCCCAGCTACATAAGCCGGCAGGTTGAGGAAGTCAACAGCCGGGTCGACGTTCTCGATGTAGAAGTAAGATTGCTGCCACATCTCGATCGACTGTGGCAGCTTGACGGTGGGGAAGGCGTTCTTCGAGGACGGCCGGCGCATCGCGATGAAGGCACCGCACTGGGCAGCCACCTCCTGGATGGAGGTGCCCGGCTTGGTGTAGAAGAATGCTCCCCACAACACGATGGTGGGGAGGATGCCGAGATAGCCTTTGCACATCATGACGAAGGCGGCCAGGAGCATCACCGTGTTAGGCGTGAGGTGATGAGGTTGGAGGTGATAGAACTCGAGGAACGAGCGGAGGAAGCCGCTCGCCGGCAGGCCGAAGCCGCGGATGAAGTGCGAGTGGAAGACGACCCGCTCGCCCTCCCCCGGCACCGGCGAGATCTCCCCCTCCGGCGGCACGCGCGCCTTCACGTAGCCCACGCCGGGGAGGCGCCGCGTGTCGCGGAGGAAAGCGATGTGGTCTTCATGGACAATCGACCCGTCCCAGTCCCCTCCATGCTCGCGCGCCATGGAGAGCTCGATGAAAAGAGCGGCGCGGCGGGAGAGCTGAGTTTGGGGCAGGACCAAGAGGACTCGGAGTCGAGCATCGGTGGCACTCCGGTGGAGCTCGGGGGCGCTGCAGCGAGAGGAATAAGGAGGAGGGAAAATGGGGTAAAGAGGTGCGCGTGCTTTGCCGCTCCCTCTCCACCCCCTACTTATAGCCTACGGGCTACAAAGCCGAGGGGGCGGGCGTGGGATCGTGGGATTAACTGTGCCCATGACCCCACGCTCCCGCCTTCACCACGCGCAGTAACTCGGCGGGGAAACCCAACCGCCCGACTCGGCCACAGCGGATCCGCTCGCGTGCCGAGGCCCAGTGGTGGCGGGCCCCGCCTGCAGTCGCGTCCCATCACGCGCGTGGGCTGGCAAGCTGGCCCGGCTGGCTGGCGCCATGTGGCATGCCCCCGACGGGCGGCGGGCCTAGAGGCTTAGCTAGCACACCACCTAGCTCGCGCCGCTGCATTCGAAACTCCAGATAAACCCGACTGGACGTGGCTGACTCCCTCAGGCGGCCTGCCAGGAGTCGGACGAAGCTTCCACCCATAGCACCCGGAGGAGGAAACTGTTGAGGCATCTCGGCCCCTCAGCCGTGGTGCCTCACCAGCTTCAGGCACTATTGTCGGAGTAATGGGCCATGGGTAGCCTAACCCGAGCCCCAGAACCTTTCAAGGCATCGGGGCCGGCTGCGCCCCTCAAGATGTCAAGATGGAGTGCCGCCTTCTGGTAGCCGGCTGGCCAAACGGCCGACTGCCGGAAGACGGCTATGCTTAAGAAGACGGCTCCAAGACGGGCCGAGTCCTGGCAGGCAGCCTCCAGAGAGTCCGGCTCCTAGCAGTCAGCCCACGGCGCCCTCAGAGTCTGCGCCCCAATTAAGAAGATGAGACAGGGTGAGGCTACAGTGTAGCCCATCAACCCGTATCCAGGGCCGGGCGAGGTCACAGTGCTCCGTACAGGCGGAGATCTCCGCCCGGCGTGGCACTATTGCCACTCCGCCCCTGATGTCACTCCTGTCAGGCGAAGCCCTGCTCCCACGACCGTCTGTTGGTACGGCCCGAAGACGACGGGCCCTACTGATCAGCGAGAGCCCGAAAGACGGCTAGAGCCTCACCAGTCGGAGCCGAGGGAGGCCGGCCCCCAGCAGTCGGCCTGCCCCTTCCTCGGGGCCCACACGCGGAGTGGATACAGTGATCTCTCGCCAGGCGGCGGGACTGTCGCCACGCCCCGTGACCAAGCAAGCATCATTAGCGTTATGGCTACAGTAATCAGCAACCGGCAAGACCCGCGAGCGGCGGAGGCGGCCTTCGGCTCCATACCATACCAACCGGCGGGGCCCACCAAGCGGCGAGCCCCAGCAGTCGACGGAGAAGCCGGCGACCAGAGAGACTGACAGCCGGGACCTACACACGGCCGGATTACCATTGTACCCCTGGGGGGTAGGCCTATATAAACCCCCAGGGCACCCATGCAAAGGGTTCGAACCTGCTAGAATTAGACGAGCACCTAGGGGGAGAGGAGAGAAAGCCTTGCCTTCTTCTACCTCTAGCAAACAGCTCAAGCAGCACCATTGTACTCACTAGTGCCGTTGTGATCATGTAGAGGCCCCGCAGAGCAGGACTAGGGGTGTTATCTCCTAGGAGAGCCTCGAACCTGGGTAAAGTGTGCCGGCATTCGTGTCTACGCCTGATCCCGCTTCCAGGCACCGACGACGTTCTACTCGCTCCCACCATGATAAGCCATCCATTGGCATATGTCGCACCCAACCCCCGACATGGGTATTGGGAAGTAGTTGATGAGGTAGGAACCTATTGTCTTACATTCGACCCTTGGGAGTTACTACGTTATGCTTATACTGCTATGCTATGCTCGTAGACGTGGATTGGGTTTGAGTGTATCCATGACAGATGTGAGATTATTATTTAATGGATAACTTAAGGTGGTTACTTTAATACACATTTGGGTGGGTTGGTTGGGGCACCCTGGAGCACCCAGTGGTTTGCCCGGGCACCTGGAGAACCCAATGCTTGCCAAGGGGATCCCAGAGGACCCGTGTGATCACCCTATGGAATGCCACCCAGGCTCATAAGATTATTCATGCTAGAAACTTCCGTGTGCAGCCACAAGCCATTATGGGCTCTGGCATAGTTGAGTAAGTTGCGTGAGCTCTGGAAGAGGTGGACTAGCAGATGTAGGGGGGTTGTAGGTGTACCGGTCTGCCTGGAGTAGAGAGTAAATGCTTCTGAAAGATTGTGTCTCGGTCATCCGTTTCTCAAACACCATGAAGTGCGAGAAATCCAACGGAGGAGCTCGAGTCTTTTGGGGAAAAGTGCGCAAACTCTGCAGAGTGTACAAACTAATCATGATTAGCCATGTCCCCGGTTATGGACAACTTGAGTATATGGTTCTTGAATTATCATGTTGATCTCATCACTCTAATTTAATTAATTTGTTGGGTTGATGATTATGTTAATTTGGGGTTGAGTTGGAGGAACCTTCTCAGTGTTTTCAACCAATTTTGATAGTTGAACAAAATATGTTCCTTTGTTGTAGGGAAAAACTGGCTTTTCACAAAAATATTATAACCATAGAGCCTCCACCAGCCATATATGCATGTAGTGATAGCTATTATTCATCATCGCTCTACAGTGTGAATTTGCCAGTACATTCAATGTACTGACCCTTTGTGGCTGCAAGGTCTCATGTTGCAGGATTCTTACGACGAGTAAGTGATACGTTAGGGTTACAATTTCTACACTCAACTTTGCCGTTGGTGTTGATGGGAATCCACAACCTTGTTGTTACTTCCGCTATTTGGATTGAGGTAATAGTATTTAAGTTATTTTATACATGTGATTTACCTCTGTTATAAATCCTCGAGTACTGTGTGTGTCAGCATACCGATCCAGGGATGACACTTAAGCACAGAGACTTGACTGTCTGAGGTTGGGTCGCTACAAGATGGTATCAGAGCACATGTTGACTGTAGGATGTGACCCTAGAAACTGGCAAGCCCATAGGAAAAGATTATTCTCTACAACTTCTTTTTTCAAAAAGATATTTTACCTCTCTTCTCTTCTGAGCTTATTCAACAAAATTCCCTTTTAGTGTGACTATACCCCTTTTCCCTTTTGACCACACGAAGATTTGACTAACGAGACTACTGCAAGAAGTACAAGATATCGGACAACTAAGACCACTTCCGAATGAAGAGGATTTTACCGAGCATTATAATAATGGAAACTACAATGGTTGAAGACTCCAAAGACTAGGAGGATTTGAAGGCCCTGTAGAATTTTCCAGATTTGTATGACCTAGGAAGGCACCCCTTATGGAACTTGACACACTAAGGAAGCTGTCAATCCCCGAGATCAAGTTGTATCGGAGAAAGACCGGAACATGGAGCATTAGAACTCAAAGTTTTGTCAAGAAAACCCTAAGGCAGGAGATACTAACTATGGAATGATAGCTCATGGAAATGACAAGAGCAGAAACATGGATATCCAAGATGTTATCGCCCGCTTATGCTATTGTCACCGTGCTGAGTTAAGCATGCATTTCTTCGGAAGAATTGGATGGTAGTAGGCTGATGGAGCACCTATGAGCAAGAGATGAAGTTTTAACCTTAGCTGGTGCATCACCAGGATCTGGGGTAGTACATCAAGAATTTTTAGATGGACCTTCAGGATGTCGTATTTGACAAGGAAGCATTTCGTGAAGAACATAGGACCCAGAAGCTGAAAGTAGCCAAGCTGGAGGAGCAAAACCTTGAGATACCGGAGATTCGTCAGGAAATCAAGGACAGAAGTACCATGGTTCATGTCAAGGATGTTGAAACCCAGAAGTTTGGAACGCTACTCCAGAATAATAAATTACGCCACGAGAGACTTCGCGTCAATAGAGATCATCTGGCAAAAGGACTTGATAAGGACAAACACGATCGGAAGAAGCCATCGGATACATGAACAAGACTTGAAGAGTGTGGCGACTTTGAAGATTTATTGACCCTTAGAAGACCAAACCCCTGTTACATACCTACGTTAGATGCGATGTTTGTGAGTTGTCGTTTGTTTGTTGTTTTTTCGACAGCCACAAAATAAAATATGTCTATTCAAAACTTTTGTTTGTATTGTGTGCATCCCTCTCTATCTCTCTTATCCCACCCCAAACCCATGGACCCAATAGAGGATGAATGGAGATGAGCTTGTATTTTCTGGACCGATGAGTCAATTGGAGACGGACAGATGGATTCAGAACATGGAGGATCATATGGAGAATAACCCTATAGTCGGAAGGGATACGACCTAGCATGCTCTGTAGTGCTTTAAAAGAGGTGCTGCTACTTGGTGGAGGATGTACCAAACCATCAATGGATGGCAAGGAGCAACCACTTGGGAAGAATTTAAGTTGACTCTGTTAAAGTCTCGGCTTGTGTCCCAGAAGTTCAAGCCTTATGGAAATGGTATGAAGAAACCCTGTGCATGCAAGCTTTATGGAGAAATAGGACAAAACCATAAAGAACACAAGGAGGAATGCCCTAATTGTGAAGGAAGTCACCCAGCTGAAGAATGCCCAACTAGGCAGATCACTTGTTTCTTGTGTGAAGGGACTACCCACTGCCCTGCTTAGTGTCGCATTTACCCCATGGTTAAAAGAACCATCCAGCAGAAGAAGGAAGCAATGAAAGTATCCCTCATGGAAATTTTAGAAGAACCAGTGATGAAGGAAGAGGTGGAGGACACACCCGAAGAAGACCTAATTAAACCCTACACCAAGTTGTGCTATTCATGTGGAGAAGAAGGACACATCTCCCAAAATTGTCTGAATGGGGATCTAGTAGAATTCCCGATAGAGAAAGTAGAGTATGACCCAGAGGAAATAGAAGCCCTGATTGGAACAAAAAGTCCAGGAAGAGAAGTAGATTGGATTCTACGAAGGACCTGAGTCATATCACCTGTTTTTGAGGTGCAAGGATTCGGGGCACTACTTCAGCAGTTGCCCAAAATGGAAGATGAGGACCCAAGGAGGCTATGTAGTTAAAAAGGAAAGCTCGAGACTTGTTAGAAGTAGTATGTTTCTGCTGTAATGAAGCAGGGCACTTTGCCAGGGATTGTCCCAAAGAGAAGGAGGCTTGAGCTAAATAGTTGAGTTTACAACGGAAGGAATATAGTAGTAGTAGTGGGAACAATTATTTTTCATTGAAGTGTTGAGTTGAGGCATGTAATGGATATGCAGGAGATTGTAATAATTTGAGGATCAATAAAGTTAGCATCGTTGGTACTGATTTCCATTTTATGAGTTGTTACTCTATGAAGAAAGATTTTTGACCATTTTCGAGGATAAGAGAAATATGGTCTATTGATGAATTTGTGCATTTCAAGGGTGGTAGTACCCTGCGAGGACATTTGGGACCTGGAGAAGATAACGACATTCCACGGAGTGGACTTTGGACAGAATAAGTATGATTTTTAACTCTATACGTGGGATACCCAAGAAGTATGAAGGGATGAATTATTATTGGATATAAAGGAGCTATATTGTGGGTAATATGAAGCAATTGTAACTCCATGATGAGTCTGAATAATTACGTTTTAGTTTGGCGCCAACAGAAGGAAGAGAGACAGTACAATTGGATGGATTTAAGAATGATGGGAAGCTGGATGTTGAAATAATGCCCAGTTGCTCGATGACGATTGCAAGGTTTGCAAGTGATGAGATGGGCCATAACCGAGGTGCCCCAGGACCTGCCAAGAAGCAAGCACACTCTTGCTGAAGGAAAAACCCTGGAAGAGATTACGACCTTACCCACTGACAATCTTATAGGAGTAACGAAAACCTGAGAGTTGTGAAGAAATGACAGATGTTTGTTTGGCTTGCAGAATCCATGGATTTATCCGAACTTAGTTCGTCAACAAGATAAATTATGCAATGCTTGTGAGGATGACCGAGTGTTAGAATGCGATATTTGCTAAACCATAAAAACGGTAATGATTTGGGTGTGGGGTGGATTGATCACCATACCGACTTACTCTTATTGTTCCCCTTGCTATATGGGATGGTAAATCTGAGTGACTTACCTATAGTAGAGAGATAACGATCAAAACCTTGTTTAAACCCTAGAATGGTATGACAATTTTCCCTTGTACAAGGCAGCTGCTGCCAATCGTAGGATATACGGTGAGGTTCAACCCAGACACATTTCCTGCAGGAGAAACCATAAATTGTTGACCACCATGAGTTATCGATATTTGTTTAGTATTGATGCCAGACCCGTCAGCTAAGAAGAACCAGTCACGGAAGAACCTTACCAAGATGAAAGGACAGAAGGAATCGCGATAAAGCTTATACCACTACAGGAAGAGCCCAGAGAAGGAATTTTTCCTTAGAATCTGAGAAGACCGACACTGTCAAGAATAAGGATGGAGCATATGAGTTTTGATGGAACCGTAACCATGTTTCCAATGGTGGTAGCACCCAGACCCCCTGTGATGATTGATGGATTTTGAGAAACCCCCAAACCTAACCTATGTCTTTCTAGCCTCTCCGAATCTCAAGGACGAGATTCATTTTAAGGGCGGTAGGTTTGTAACATCCCAAATTTCTAAATTTTGGAATGTTATATTAAATAGATAGTTTTGATTGTTTGTTTGGTTGTGGTGTGATTGATTGACTGGAAGTGAGTGAAATTTGAAACTTTTTGAAGTTAACTGAGAGGGAATAAAAGGACTTTCCCAAACATTCATTTTTGCATTTATGATCTCCATAAATTCAAATTCTTTTCATCACAAAACCCTAGAGAGAAGATGACATGACTTCTTCCATTTAAGTAAACGAAAAGGGTTTTTGAAAAGATTTGAATTTCATTCGGAAATATTTTCCAATTCAGAAACTTTAAGCAACTCAATGATTTTCATGAGAGAAGATAAATTGACTTCTTCAAAACATATGAAATATGAGTTGGAAGTCCCATTGAAATTATTTTCAATTTGGAGTTATTTGGGTTTTATTCAAATTATTTTTCTCCAAAAATAAAATATGCGGAAAATAGGGTAAAATGATTACCTACAATAGAAAATTGGAGAGAAATAAATTTGAATTTATGTTGGTATTTTTAAAAATGATTTTTACTAGATTTTGTTAGAGCAGTAGCACTCTTTGCTTTATTTGAATTTTTGTGAATTTTATTTGGAGCTAGAATAATGTTCATGTCGTAGAAAATATTTTTCTGAAAAGTCTGCTATATTATATGCCTATATAATTTATTTATTTATTTATCCTTTTCGTCTGACTTTATTTAAAAAAAACTGCCGACTGGGCCGAAGCCCAGTCAGCCGACCGGCCACCCGCGCGCCACCGCCTTCCACCCGGAGTCCGCCCAGCCTCCAACTCGCCACAGCCGTACGAGCTCGGGAGATCTTCCCGAGGTTCGCCGCCCCTCCCCTATAAAACTGGAGGCCCGGCCCCGCCTCTCTCTCCTCCCCGCACCTGCGCCGCTGCATCGCCGCCGCAGCCGCCGCACCCCGTGCCGCATCTCGCCACCCCTCGCCTCGCACCGCCGCTGCTGCTCCACAACCGCGCCGCCTCTTGCTTCACCCGCGCTGCGCAAGCCGCCGCCGTGTCGTCCCGCATCGCCGGACGACGCCGCCGCCCTGACGGCCGTGCCGGAGTTCGCCGTCGGCCGGATCCGCTCCGCCGCCTGACAAAAACCGCCCACCACTGGTTCTCTCGCGAAAACTGCCTAAATCGCCGAACCAGTATAAACCGCCAAAAACCCGCCCTAGTATATTTTTATTCGTTTTCGGTTTTATTGTTAGATCGTTTTTTATTAGGTTTAGTTATATAGCGAACGTTCACTGGTTAGGCCTCAGTAGTGTACGAATTCGTCACTTATGCTTCTGTAGCGAGCGTTCGTTCGATAGGATTTTTCTTTTTTTCTTTCTAATTTCGGCCAGGGACCCATCCATGAATATTATATTTACAGATTAGTCCTTGTACTTCCTTCGATCACTACTTCTCGCTCGTTTGTCCAAATCCAACGAAACCAACGCCCACTTCTTGGTTATGAACCCCTCTATCCAGATAATCAACTTGAATATGTTTTTGAAAGTTTTAAATTTTGAATTCAAACAGATTTGATTTGAATCTTCGTTTGATCGTAACTTGAGTTTTATAACTCCGTTTGAGTTGATTCTTTTTGCAAATTAAAGCTCTTGACCTAAACTTTCTGATAAGGCCAAATTCACATAATTTTGGTACTGTTAGAATTTTTTTTATGTTGCAAGAGTTGTTTGCTTGGTTTTGATGTTTTCCAAATTGTCTACTTCGTTCTTCCGGATCTTTGGAGTGATTGCTTATGTGTGGTTACTATTGCTTGCTCACGATAGATTGATCGGAGTGTGACGAGTACAACTATCAGGAGTTATGCGTGCGAATAACCTTCATCAACAGTACAAGGCAAGTTCACACTTTGATCATATCCCCTTTACTACCCAGTTTTTATGCATTAGTTTCAACCCTCAAAACTTTGCATGAGTAGGATTGATAACATGTGTGTATTGGGAAGTAGTTGATGAGGTAGGAACCTATTGTCTTGCATTCAACCCCTGGGAGTTACTACGTTATGCTTATACTGCTATGGTATGCTCGTAGACGTGGATTGGGTTTGAGTGTATCCATGACAGATGTGAGATTATTAATTAATGGATAACTTAAGGTGGTTACTTTAATACACATCTGGGTGGATTGGTTGGGGTACCCTGGAGCACCCAGTGGTTTGCCCGGGCACCTGGAGAACCCAGTTCTTGCCCAAGGGGATCCAGGAGGACCCGTGTGATCACCCTATGGAATGCCACCCAGGCTCAAAGGGATCATAAGATTATTCATGCTCGAAACTTCCGTGTGCAGCCACAAGCCATTATGGGCTCTGGCATAGTTTAGTAAGTTGCGTGAGCTCTTGAAGAGGTGGACTAGCAGATGTAGGGGGGTTGTAGGTGTACCGGTCTGCCCAGAGTAGAGAGTAAATGCTCCTGAAAGATTGTACCTCGGTCATCCGTTTCTCAAACACCATGAAGTGTGAGAAATCCAACGGAGGAGATCGTGTCTTGTGGGGAAAAGTGCACAAACCTTTGTAGAGTGTACAAACTAATCATGATTAGCCGTGTCCCCGGTTATGGACAACTTGAGTATCTGGTTCTTGAATTATCATGTTGATCTCATCACTCTAATTTAATTAATCTGTTGGGTTCATGATTATGTTAATTTGTGGTTGACTTGGAGGAACTTTCTCAGTGTTTTAAACCAATTTTGATAGTTAAACAAAATATGTTCCTTTGTTGTAGGAAAAAACTGGCTTTTCACAAAAACATTATAACCATAGAGCCTCCACCAGCCATATATGCATGTAGTGATAGCTATTATTCATCATTGCTCTACAATGTGAATTTGCCAGTACATTTAATGTACCGACCCTTTGTGGCTGCAACATCTCATGTTGCAGAATTCTTACGACGAGTAAGTGATACGTTAGGGTTATGATTTCTACACTCAACTTTGCCGTTGGTGTTGACGGGAATCCACAACCTTGTTGTAATTTCTGCTATTTGGATTGAGGTAATAGATTAACGTTATTTTATACATGTGATTTACCTCTGTTATAAATCCTCGAGTACTGTGTGTCAGCATACCGATCCAGGGATGACACTTAAGCACAGAGACTTGACCGTCTGAGGTTGGGTCTCTACACTTGCACCAGTCCATAAATGGAACGCTAGAGATTGCACACTTTGTTAGCACCTTTCGGATCGACAAAACCTTCCGGTTGCATCATATACAACTCTTCTTTAAGACATCCATTAAGGAATGCAGTTTTGACATCCATTTGCCAAATTTCATAATCATAAAATGCGGCAATTGCTAACATGATTCGGACGGACTTAAGCATCGCTATGGGTGAGAAGGTCTCATCGTAGTCAACTCCTTGAGCTTGTCAAAAACCTTTCGCAACAAGTCGAGCTTTGTAGACAGTAACATTACCGTTAGCGTCAGTCTTCTTCTTGAAGATCCATTTATTCTCTATGGCTTGCCAATCATCGGGCAAGTCAACCAAAGTCCACACTTTGTTTTCATACATGGATCCCATCTCAGATTTCATGGCCTCAAGCCATTTTGTGGAATCTGGGCTCATCATCACTTCCTCATAGTTCGTAGGTTTGTCATGGTCAAGTAACATGACCTCCAGAACAAGATTACCGTACCACACTGATGCGGATCTTACTCTGGTTGACCTACGGGGTTCGGTAGTAACTTGATAAGAAATTTAATGATCATCATCATTAGCTTCCTCACTTACTTGTGTAGGAATCACTGAAACTGATTTCTGTGATGAACTACTTTCCAATAAGGGAGCAGGTATAGTTACCTCATCAAGTTCTACTTTCCTCCCACTCACTTCTTTCGAGAGAAACTCCTTCTCTAGAAAGGATCCATTCTTAGCAAAGAATATCTGGCCTTCGGATCTGTGATAGAAGGTGCACCCAATAGTCTCCTTTGGGTATACTATGAAGACACATTTCTCCGATTTGGGTTCGCGCTTATCAGGTTGAAGCTTTTCCACATAAGCATCACAGCCCCAAACTTTAAGAAATGACAACTTGGGTTTCTTGCCAAGCCACAGTTCATATGGTGTCGTCTCAACGGATTTAGATGGTGCCCTGTTTAACGTGAATGCAGCCGTCTCTAAAGCACAACCCAAAATGATAGCGGGTAGTCAGTAAGAGACATCATAGATCGCACCATATCTAATAAAGTATGATCACGACGTTCAGACACACCAATATGTTGTAGTGTTCTGGGTGGCGTGAAACTATTCCGCATTGTTTCAAATGAAGACCAAACTCGTAACTCAAATATTCTCCTCCACGATCAGATCGTAGAAACTTTATTTTCTTGCTACGATGATTTTCCACTTCACTCTGAAATTCTTTAAACTTTTCAAATGTTTCAGACTTATGTTTCATCAAGTAAATATACCCATATATGCTCAAATCATCTGTGAAGGTCAGAAAATAACGATACCCGCCGTGAGCATCAACACTCATCGGACCGCATACATAAGTATGTATTATTTCCAACAAGTCTGTTGCTCACTCCATTGTTCCAGAGAACGGAGTTTTAGTCTTCTTGCCCATGAGGCATGGTTCACAAGCATCAAGTGATTCATAATAAAGTGATTCCAAAAGCCCATCAGCATGGAGTTTCTTCATGCGCTTTACACAAATATGACCTAAACGGCAGTGCCACAAATAAGCTGCACAATCATTATTAAACTTATATCTTTTGGCTTCAATACTATGAATATGTGTATCACTACTATCAATATTTAGTAAAAATAGACCACTCATCGAGGGTGCATGACCATAAAAGATTTTACTCATATAAATAGAACAACCATTATTCTCTGATTTAAATGAATAACCATCTCGCATCAAACAAGATCCAGATATAATGTTCATGCTTAACGCTGGCACCAAATAACGATTATTCAGGTCTAAAACTAATCCCGAAGGTAGATGTAGAGGTAGCATGCCGACGGCGATCACATCGACTTTGGGACCATTTCCCACGCGCATAATCACCTCGTCCTTAGCCAATCTTTGCTTAATCCGTAGGTCCTGTTTCCAGTTGCAAATATTAGCAACAGAACCAGTATCAAATACCCAGGCGCTACTGCGAGCATTAGTAAGGTACACATCAATAACATGTATATCAAATATACCTTTCACTTTGCCATCCTTCTTCTCTACCAAATACTTGGGGCAGTTCCGCTTCTAGTGACCAGTCCCTTTGCAGTAGAGGCACTCAGTTTCAGGCTTAGGTCCAGACTTGGGTTTCTTCACTTGAGCAGCAACTTGTTTGCCGTTTTTCTTGAAGTTCCCCTTCTTCCCTTTACCCTTTTTATTGAAACTAGTGGTCTTGTTGACCATCAACACTTGATGCTCCTTCTTGATTTCTACCTACGCAGCCTTTAGCATTGCGAAGAGCTCGGGAATCGTTTTATCCATCCCTTGCATATTATAGTTCATCATGAAGCTCTTGTAGCTTAGTGGCAGTGATTGAAGAACTCTTTCAATGACACTATCAACTGGAAGATTAACTCCCAGCTAAGTCAAGTGATTGTGGTACCCAGACATTCTGAGTATATGCTCACTGACAGAACTATTCTCCTCCATTTTGTAGCTATAGAACTTATTGGAGACTTCACATCTCTCAATCCAGGCATTTATTTGAAATATTAACTTCAACTCCTGGAACATCTCATATGCTCCATGACGTTCGAAACGTCGTTGAAGTCCTGGTTCTAAGCCGTAAAGCATGGTACACTAAATTATCAAGTAGTTATCAGCTTTCCTCTGCCGGACGTTCATAACATCTTGCGTTGCTCCTGAGTAGGTTTGGCACCTAGCGGTGCTTCCAGGATGTAATTCTTCTGTGCAGCAATGAGGATAATCCTCAAGTTACGGACCTAGTCCGTGTAATTGCTACCATCATCTTTCAACTTAGCTTTCTCTAGGAATGCATTAAAATTCAACGGAACAATAGCACGAGCCATTTATCTACAACAACATAGAGATGCAAAATACTATCAGGTATTAAGTTCATGATAAATTAAAGTTCAATTAATCATATTACCTAAGAACTCCCACTTAGATAGATATCCCTCTAATCATCGAAGTGATCACGTGATCCATATCAACTAAACCTTGTCCGATCATCACGTGAGATGGAATAGTTTTCAATGGTGAACATCACTATGTTGATCATATCTACTATATGATTCACGCTCGACCATTCGGTCTTAGTGTTCCGAGGCCATATCTGCATATGCTAGGCTCGTCAAGTTTAACCCGAGTATCCTGCGTGTGCAAAACTAGCTTGCACCCGTTGTATGTGAACGTAGAGCTTATCACACCCGATCATCACGTGGTGTCTCGGCATGACGAACTGTAGCAACGGTGCATACTCAGGGAGAGCACTTGTACCTTGAAATTTAGCGAGAGATCATCTTATAATGCTACCTCCGTACTAAGCAAAATAAGATGCATAAAGGATAAACATCACATGCAATCATTATAAGTGATATGATATGGCCATCATCATCTTGTGCCTTTGATCTCCATCTCCAAAGCACCATCATGATCACCATCGTAACCGGTTTGACACCTTGATCTCCATCGAAGCATCATTGTCGTCTCGCCAACTATTGCTTGTACGACTATCGCTACCACTTAGTGATAAAGTAAAGCAATTACATGGCGATTGCATTTCATACAATAAAGCGACAACCATATGGCTCCTGCCAGTTGCCGATAACTGTGTTACAAAACATGATCATCTCATACAACAATTTCTATAATCACGTCCTGACCATATCACATTACAACATGCACTGCAAAAACAAGTTAGACGTCCTCTACTTTGTTGTTGCAAGTTTTACGTGGCTGCTACAGGCTTAGAAAGAACCGTTCTTACCTACTCATCAAAACCCCTACGATTTTTCGTCAAGTTTGCTGTTTTAACCTTCAACAAGGACCGGGTGTAGTCACACTCGATTCAACTAAAGTTGGAGAAACAGACACCCACCAGCCACATGTGTACGAAGCACGGCGATAGAACCAGTCTCATGAACGCGGTCATGTAATGTCGATCTGGGCCGCTTCATCAACAATACCGCCGAATCAAAGTATCACATGCTGGTAAGCAGTATGACTATTATGGCCCACAACTCTTTGTGTTCTACTCGTGCATATAACATCTACGCATAAACCTGGCTCGGATGCCACTGTTAGGGAACATAGGTTTTCAAAAAAATTCCTACGATCACGCAAGATTTATCTAGGAGATGCATAGAAACAAGCGGGGAGAGTGTGTCCACGTACCGTCGTAGACCGAAAGCGGAAGCATTAAGTAACGCGGTTGATGTAGTCGAACGTCTTTGCGATTCAACCGATCAAGTACCGAACGCACGGCACCTCCTTAATCTACACACGTTAAGCTCGGTGACGTCCCCCGAACTTCTAGATCCAGCTGAGGTCGAGGGAGAGTTTCGTCAGCACGACGGCGTGCTGACGGTGATGATGAAGTTACCGACGCAGGGCTTCGCCTAAGCTCTACAACGACATGACCGAGATGGAAATATGTGGAGGGGGGCACCGCACACGGCTAAACAATCAACTTGTGTGTTTTAGGGTACCCCCTACCCCCGTATATAAAGGAGCAAGGGGAGGCCGACCGGCCCTATAGAGCGCGCCCAAGGGGGGCAATCCTACTCCTAGTGGGAGTTGGATTCCCCCCTTTCCTTGTCCTACTAGGAGAAGAAGGAAGGAGAGGGGAATGTGAAGGGAGGAAGGGGCGCCGCCGCTCCCCCTAGTCCAATTTGGACAAGGCCCATGGGGGGGCACGCGGCCAGCCCTTGGCTGCCCCTCTCTCTCCCCCAGGCCCAATAAGGCCCATTACTTCTCCGGTGTTTCCGATAACCCTTCCGGCACTCCGATATTTATTCGGTGACCCCTGGAACTCATCCGGTGTCTGAATAACATCGTCCAATATATCATTCCTTATGTATCAACCATTTCAGGACTCCTCGTCATGTCCGTGATCACATCCAGGACTCCGAACTACCTTCGGTACATCAAAACACATAAACTCATAATACCGATCATCATCGAACGTTAAGCGTGCAGACCCTACGGGTTCGAGAACTATGTAGACATGACCGAGACTCATCTCCGGTCAATAACCAATAACGGAACCTTGATGTTCATATTGGTTCCTACATATTCTACGAAGATCTTTATCGGTCAAACCGCATAACAACATACGTTGTTCCCTTTGTCATCGGTATGTTACTTGCCCGAGATTCGATCGTCGGTATCATCATATCTAGTTCAATCTCGTTACCGGCAAGTCTCTTTACTCATTCCGTAATGCATCATCCTGTAACTAACTCATTAGTCACATTGCTTGCAAGGCTTATAGTGATGTGCATTACCGAGAGGGCCCAGAGATACCTCTCCGACAATCGGAGTGACAAATCCTAATCTCAATCTATGCCAACTCAACAAACACCATCGGAGACACCTAGAGAGCATCTTTATAATCACCCAGTTACGTTGTGACGTTTGATAGCACATGATACGTCTCCAACGTATCTATAATTTTTGATTGCTCCATGCTATATTATCTACTGTTTTGAACAATATTGGGCTTTATTATCCACTTTTATATTATTTTTGGGACTAACCTATTAACCGGAGGCCCAGCCCAGAATTGATGTTTCTTGCCTATTTCAGTGTTTCGAAGAAAAGGAATATCAAATGGAGTTGAAATGGAATGAAATCAACTAGAGAAGTTATTTTTGGAAGGAAAGCTACCGGAAAAGCTTGGAGTGCGCGTCAGGAAAGAAGGGAGGTGGCCACGATGGTTGGGGGCATGCCCACCCCCTAGGGCGCGCCCCCCCTTCCTCGTGGGCCCCCCGAAGCTCCACCGACGTACTCCTTTCACCCATATATACCCACATACCCTAAAACTTCCAGAGAGGAGAATAGATCGGGAGTTCCGTAACCGCAAGCCTCTGTAGCCACCAAAAACCAATCGGGACCCTGTTCGGGCACCCCGACGGAGGGGGGAACCCTCACCGATGGCCATCTTCATCATCCCGATGCTCTCCATGATGAGGAGGGAATAGTTCACCCTCGATGCTGAGGGTATGTACCAGTAGACATGTGTTTGATCTCTCTCTCTCTCTCTCTCTCTCTCTCTCTCTCTCTCGTGTTCTTGATTTGGCACGATCTTGATGTATCGCGAGCTTTGCTATTATAGTTGGATCTTATGTTGCTTCTCCCCCTCTACTCTCTTGTAATGGATTGAGTTTCCCCTTTGAAGTTATCTTATCGGATTGAGTCTTTAATGATTTGAGAACACTTGATGTATGTCTTGCCGTGCGTATCTGTGGTGACAATGGGATACACGTGATTCACTTGATGTATGTTTTGGTGATCAACTTGCGGGTTCCGCCCATGAACCTATGCATAGGGGTTGGCACACGTTTTCATCGTGATTCTCCGGTAGAAACTTTGGGGCACTCTTTGAGGTTCTATGTGTTGGTTGAATAGATGAATCTGAGATTGTGTGATGCATATCGTATAATCATACCCACGGATACTTAAGGTGACATTGGAGTATCTAGGTGACATTAGGGTTTTGGTTGATTTGTGTCTTAAGGTGTTATTCTAGTACAAACTGTAGGGTTGTTTGTGACACTTATAGGAATAGCCCAACGGATTGATTGGAAAGAATAACTTTGAGGTGGTTTCGTACGCTACCATAATCTCTTCGTTTGTTTTCCGCTATTAGCGACTTTGGAGTGACTCTTTGTTGCTTGTTGAGGGATAGTTATATGATCCAATTATGTTATTATTGTTGAGAGAACTTGCACTAGTGAAAGTATGAACCCTAGGCCTTGTTTCCTATCATTGCAATACCATTTACGCTCACTTTTACCACTTGTTACCTTGCTGTTTTTATATTTTCATATTACAAAAACCTATATCTACCATCCATACTGCACTTGTATCACCATCTCTTCGCCGAACTAGTGCACCTATACAATTTACCATTGTATTGGGTGTGTTGGGGACACAAGAGACTCTTTGTTATTTGGTCGCAGGGTTGCTTGAGAGAGACCATCTTCATCCTACGCCTCCCACGGATTGATAAACCTTAGGCGATCCACTTGAGGGAAATTTGCTACTGTCCTACAAACCTCTACACTTGGAGGCCCAACAACGTCTAAAAGAAGAAGGTTGTGTAGTAGACATCAGCACACTAAGTGTTCCTCCGGTATTCGGGAGTTGCATAATCTCATAGTCATAGGAACATGTATAAGTTATGAAGAAAGCAATAGCAATAAACTAAACGATCATAGTGCTAAGCTAACAAATGGGTCAGGTCAATCACATCATTCTATAATGATGTGATCCCGTTCATCAAATGACAACTTATGTCTATGGTTAGGAAACTTAACCATCTTTGATTAATGAGCTAGTCAAGTAGAGGCATACTAGTGACACTCTGTTTGTCTATGTATTCACACATGTACTAAGTTTCCGGTTAATACAATTCTAGCATGAATAATAAACATTTATCATGATATAAGGAAATATAAATAACAACTTTATTATTGCCTCTAGGGCATATTTCCTTCAATATTCAAAGACAACCAAAAGCCTAAGCTTGGGGATGCCCTGGAAGGCATCCCCTCTTTCGTCTTCATTCATCGGTAACCTTACTTGGAGCTATATTTTATTCACCACATGATATGTGTTTTGCTTGGAGCGTCATTTTATTTTCTTTTGTTTTGCTTGTTGTTTGAATAAAATACCAAGATCTGAAATTCTTAAATGTTAGAGAGTCTTCACATAGTTGCATAATTATTTGACTACTCATTGATCTTCACTTATATCTTTTGGAGTAGTTTGTCGTTTGCTCTAGTGCTTCACTTATATCTTTTTATAGCACAGTGGTGGTTTTATTTTGAAGAAACAGATGAACTCTCATGCTTCACTTATATTACATTGAGGGTCTTAAACAACATGGTAATTTGCTTTGGTTATAAATTTAGTCCTAGTATGATAGGCATCCAAGAGGGATATAATAAAAACTTTCATATTTGTGCATTGAATACTATAAGAAGTTTAATTTCGTATGATTGTTTTGACATATGAAGATGGTGATATTAGAGTCATGCTAGTGGAGTAGTTGTGAATTTGAGAGATACTTGTGTTAAAGTTTGTGATTCCCGTAGCATGCACGTATGGTGAACCGTTATGTGATGAAGTTGGAGCATGATTTATTTATTGATTGTCTTCCTTATGAGTGGAGGTCGGGATCGCGCGATGGTTAACTCCTACTAACCCTTCCCCTAGGAGCATGCACGTAGTACTTTGTTTTGATGGCTTGTAGATTTTTGCAATAAGTATATGAGTTCTTTATGACTAATGTTGAGTCCATGGATTATACGCACTCTCACCCTTCCACCATTGCTAGCCTCTCTAGTATCGCAAAACTTTCATCGGTACAATACACCCACCATATACCTTCCTCAAAACAACCACCATACCTATCTCTTATGGCATTTCCATAGCCATTCCGAGATATCTTTCCATGCAACTTTCCGTCGTTCCATTTATTATGACACGCTCCATCATTGGTATATTGCTTTGCATGATCATGTAGTTGACATCGTATTTGTGGCAAAGCCATCGTTTCATAATTCTTTCATACATGTCACTCTTGATTCATTGCACATCCCGGTACACCACCAGAGGCATTCATATAGAGTCATACTTTGTTCTTAGTATTGAGTTGTAATTCTTGAGTTGTAAGTAAATAAAAGTTTGATGATCATCATTATTAGAGCATTGTCCCAGTGAGGGAAGTATGATGGAGACTATGATTCCCCCGGAAGTCGGGTTGAGACCCCGACGAAAAATAAAAATAAAATAAAAAAGAGGCCAGAAAAAAAGAGGGCCCCAAGAAATGAGAGAAAAAGAGAGAAGGGGCAATGCTACTATCCTTTTACCACACTTGTGCTTCAAAGTAGCACCATGATCTTCATGATAGAGAGTCTCATATGTTGTCACTTTCATATACTAGTGGGAATTTTCATTATAGAATTTGGCTTGTATATTCCAGTGATGGGCTTCCTCAAATGCCCTAGGTCTTCATGAGAAAGGAAGTTGGATGCACACCCACTTAGTTTCTTTTTGAGTTTTCATATACTTATAGCTCTGTGCATCCGTTGCATGGCAATCCCTACTCACTCACATTGATATCTATTGATGGGCATCTCCATAGCCTGTTGATACGCCTAGTTGATGTGAGACTATCTTCTCCTTTTGTCTTCTCCACAACCACCATTCTATTCCACCTATAGTGCTATGTCCAGGGCTCACGCTCATGTATTGCATGAAAGTTGAAAAAGTTTGAGAACATCTAAAGTATGAAACAATTTCTTGGCTTGTCATGGGGTTGTGCATGATTAAATACTTTGTGTGATGAAGATAGAGCATAGCCAGACTATATGGTTTTGTAGGGATAGCTTTCTTTGGCCATGTTATTTTGATAAGACATGATTGCTTTGTTAGTATGCTTGAAGTATTATTGTTTTTATGTCAATATTAAACTTTTGTTTTGAATCTTATGGATCTGAATATTCTTGCCACAATAGAGAAGATTACATTGATAAATATGTTAAGTAGCATTCCACATCAAAAATTCTGTTTTTATCATTTACCTACTCGATGACTAGCAGGAATTAAGCTTGGGTATGTTGATACGTCTCCAATGTATCTATAATTTTTTATGTATTCATACCATGTTTATAATATTTCTACATGATTTTGGTATGATTTGGTTAGAACTAACCCGGACTGATGTTGTTTTCAGCAGAACTACCGTGGTGTTGTTTTTGTGCAGAAATAAAAGTTCTCGGAATGTGCTGAAAATCGATGGAGATTTTTTCTGGAAAATATAAAAAATACTGGAACAAAGAGTTACCGGAGGGGAGTCCCATGGGCCCCACGAGGGTGGAGGACATGCCCCTGTGCCTCGTGGACTCTCTGTGGCCCCCCCTGACTTGTTCTCAATTCCAACTTCTCCTATAAATCCCCAAACCTCCAGAAAATAATCTAGATCGGGAGTTCCACCGCCGCAAGCCTCTACAGCCACCAAAAACCAATCGGGACCCTGTTCCGGCACCCTGCCTGAGGGGGGAATCATCACTGGTGGCCATCTTCATCATCCCGACGCTCTCCATGATGAGGAGGGAGCAGTTCACCCTCGGGACTGAGGGTATGTACCGGTAGCTATGTGTTTGATCTCTCTCTCTCTCTCTCTCGTGTTCTTGATATGGCATGATCTTGATGTATCGCAAGCTTTGCTATCATAGTTGGATCTTATGATGTTTCTCCCCCTCTATCTCCTTGTGATGAATTGAGTTTTCCCTTTGAAGTTAACTTATCGGATTGAGTCTTTAAGGATTTGAGAACACTTGATGTATGTCTTACGTGGGATACCTGTGGTGACAATGGGGTATTCTATTGATTCACTTGATGTACGTTTTGGTGATCAACTTGCGGGTTCCGTGACCTTGGGAACTTATGCATAGGGGTTATCACACGTTTTCGGCTTAACTCCCTGGTAGAAACTTTGGGGCTCTCTTTGGAGTGACTCTTTGTTGCATGCTGAGGGATATTTATATGATCTAATTATGTTATCCGTGTTGAGAGAACTTGCACTAGTGAAATTATGAACCCTAGGCCTTGTTTCGAAGCATTGCAATACCGTTTGTGCTCACTTTTATCATTAGTTACCTTGCTGTTTTTATATTTCAGATTACAAAGACCTATATCTACCATCCATATTGCACTTGTATCACCATCTCTTCGCCGAACTAGTGCACCTATACAATTTACATTGTATTGGGTGTGTTGGGGACACAAGGGACTCTTTGCTATTTGATTGCAGGGTTGTTTGAGAGAGACCATCTTCATCCGACACCTCCCACGGATTGATAAGCCTTAGGTCATCCACTTGAGGGAAATTTGCTACTATCCTACAAACCTCTGCACTTCGAGGCCCAACAGCATCTACAAGAAGAAGGTTGTGTAGTAGACATCATCATCCACTTGGGGGAAATTTTCTACTGTCTTACAAACCTCTGCACTTGGAGGCCCAACAACGTCTACAAGAAGAAGGTTGTGTACTAGACATCACGTGCTTGAAGGTATATCTTTAAAGCTTGAAGATGAATCTTTTAGTTTCTTGTTTTATCACTAGTTTAGCTTATAAAAGAAAACTACAAAAAATGGAATTGAGGTTGCCACATATAATTCATCTTTATAATGTGTTTCTTGAAAATGATGGATCGGAAAATTGTGCCAAGTTGTTAGAAGAAGAA
This sequence comes from Aegilops umbellulata, assembly GCA_032464435.1. Taxonomy (NCBI): domain Eukaryota; kingdom Viridiplantae; phylum Streptophyta; class Magnoliopsida; order Poales; family Poaceae; genus Aegilops; species Aegilops umbellulata. Next base: position 231,672,264 of record CP136060.1, read on the forward strand.
GTCAATAAAATGTTTGGCATAAAATATTTGAATGATGAGCATGATTGCAATGTTGCTATTGTGAATTCTCTGAATGTCCATAATGCTAGTGATATGCAAAGCCATAAGATTGGGGATGCTATGTTTGATGAAGATGATTTTTTTAGTCCCCCAAGTTTTGATGAATTTTTATATTATGATGAAAGGATGGCTCCTATTCATGATGATTATATTGATGAAAGTGGGTTTGGAAGAGTGCTAACTCTGGGTAGTATTGATCTCACTTTTTTGGAGGGTGTTGAATCTTATTTTAATAATTATGAAAGTGGATTTGGAGAGGTCATGACTTTAATTAGTGATGAACCCACTATTTTGGAAGAGGTTTCAATTGATTGTGCCAACAAAGTTGCTATCTATGATGATTATTGTGATAACATGTATGCTATAAAGTGTAACTATAAGCATGAAACTTCTCATCATGATTTTAATTTTCAATTGGATTATGTTAATCAAGTATCTCATGATAGCTATTTTGTTGAGTTTTCTCCCACTACTATTCATGAGAATACATTTGCTTATGTGGAGAGTAATAAATTTCTCTACTTGTGGGTCATGAAAAAGAATGCTTTATGTGATAGTTATATTGTTGAATTCATTCAAGATGGTACTGAAAATTACTATGAGATAGGAACATATGCTTTTACATATTGCAATAATATCAAGTTTTCTCTCTATGTGTTGAAAGTTTTAAAGTCATGCTTGTTCTTCCTTCGTATGCCAGTTGATTCTTGTTCCCATAAATTGTTTCCTCAAAAAATTCTTATGCATAGGAAGTGGGTTAGACTTAAATGTGCTAGTCATATGCTTCATGATGCTCCCATTATGTTTCAATTCTTATCTTCTATGTGAGCATCATGGAAATCATCATGCCTAGATAAAAAGGCACTAAACAAAAACGCTTGTCGGGAGACAACCCAATATTTATACCTATTGTTTTTGTGTGTTCACATGATTAGGCTATTGTAGTGATCATGTTTTATATAGCTTTTGTTTCTATAAATTGCCAAGTAAAGCTTTGGGGTAGTGTGGATGATAGTTGACTTGATTCTATGCAAAAACGGAAACCTTTTCTTCCAATAACACAATTGTTTAAATTCACTGGAACTAGATAAAGTTCTAAAAAAATTATACATGATGAAATACAAATTGCCTACTTTGTCCTAATTTTTCAGAAATTTTGGATTTACAGAAGTATGGTCATTGTCCACATCTTTACATAATGTTCTGTTTTTGACAGATTCTATTTTCAATGCATAGTTTGCTTGTTTTAGTATTTCCATAGCTTATATTAAGTGATATAAATTGTGGAAATAATGAGGTACAGTAGGCATTATGTGGAAAAATTATGAATCTTGTCTTTGACAGTACCAAAGTGAATGATTTGTTTTATCATACTAACCTATCTCACAAAGTTCTATTAAGTTCTGTTTTATTGAAGTTTTCAAGTTCTGGGTGAGATATCGATATGAGGAGAATAAGGAGTGGCAAGACCCTAAGATTGGGATGCCCAAGGCACCCCAAGGTAATATTCAAGGAAGACCCAAGCATCTAAGCTTCGGGATGACCGGGAAGGCATCCCTTCTTTCGTCTCCAACATTATCGGTAACCTCACTTGGAGCTATATTTTTATTCGCCGCATGATATGAGTTTTTCTTGGAGCATCATTTTATTTTATTAAGATTTGCTTTCAGTTATTTAGAGTAATGTTTTGCATCTTTGATTTCAATAAAAGTGTCAAGTATAGCCTTGACCATGCTTATTTTGTAAGTCTATGTTGTTGTTTGAAAACAGAAAGTTTGTTGTTGTGTTTTGAATATTTGTGAATAGTTAGAACATGATAAAATCTTGAATTTTTCACACAGTATGCTATGATAAATTTTCTATGGTGTGGTAATTTTTCAGAACTTTTGTTGTTAGAGAAGTATGAATCTTCTTGCATTCTATACAGACTATCCTATTTTGACATATTGCTTTTATGTTTGCATTGTTTGCATATGTTTCCTTGTTTAATGATTCTATTTGAGGTTAGGAGTATTAAATATGCAGAGGCATTTAGTATGCCATGTTAAATAATAATTTTAGTGATTTGCTACAGTAGAGAATGATAAGGTTATTGCATTGATTTATACTAACTTATCTCATGAGTTCTTGTTGAGTTTTGTGTGGATGAAGTTTTTAAGATCTAGGGAAACCGTGGTATAAAAGGAATTAAGGAGACACAAAATCTCAAGCTTGGGGATGACCAAGGCATTACGAGATAATATTCCAAGAAGGCTCAAGCATTTAAGCTTGGGGATGCCCAGGTAGGCATCCCACCTTTCTTCATCAACAATTATCGCTTTGCCTCGATTGAGCCTAAGTGTTTTCTTCTTCACATAATATGTGCTATCCTTGGAATGTCATTTTTTGCTTGATGTTTGAATAAAATACTTATATATGAAAGTTTTAAATTGAGAGAGAGTCCTCACATAGGTACTTAATTATTTGACTACTCATTGAGCTTCACCTATATCCTATGAGTAAATGGCTGAATGAATTCAATATCATAAATCTGAAATTATATATGTTTCATATGCTTATCCCATGGGGAGTAATGACTTCACATATAAGAAGTATAGGTGGTAAAATGTATTGCAAGTTAGAAACACAGCATTAGTCACTTGAACAATTCATGAAAGAATATTGAAGGAATAGAGATTTCACATATAAATATACTATCCTGGACATCTTCTATGATTGTGAGACCCATTAATTATTTTCAAACTTGACCAAATTAGTTGAAGTTGGACAAGGAATACAACGTAATGACTTATGTTTGGGTATATTTGTATAGAAGTTATACTTTTATGAATCCTCCAACATGTGGTGCTTGATTAGGATCTTTTGCTAGCCTTCACTTGTACAAAGCTGGAATACTGTTTGTGCCAAACCCAAAGTTATTCCATATGAGTCCACCATACCTACGTATATGTGGTATTCACCTGCCATTCTAAGTAAATTTGCATGTGCCAAACTCTAAATCTTCAAATAACAATATGTCTTGTATGCCCAAATCGCTCATGAAGCGACAGGGGGCGGTTGGTATCTTCCATGCTAGGTGGATTATTCTTATCGGATTCAGGGTTCCGCAGACCCTTGAGAGGTTCGAACTCTGGGGTGCGTGTGAAGAACTTGTCCTCACCAGTCTGCCTGCTCACTGAATCCATGGCCTAGCTCGACGAACCAAATGAACAAGAGACACAACAATTTATCCTGGTTTGGGCCACCTTGCGGTGTAATACCCTACTCAAGCTTTTTGGTCGATTGCCTTGAGGGGCAGAGGATGAACTAGTACAGTGGATGAACAGCCTCAGGAGGTGAGGTGTTCTTGGCCTCGATGAGCTAGTGGGTGAGAGGCTAATCTGAATCATCCCCTTTTCTATGTTGGTGGCTAGGTCCTATTTATAGTGTCCTTGACCCTCTTCCAAAATATAGGTTGGAAGGGATCCCACAACGGCCAAATTCCAAGGGAGACAACTAGTACAAGTTATCCTGACAAAAGTAGTCTTCGCCTGCAAAAGCCTCTGGTGGTGACGCTGCGGTGGGCTCCGAGATGACCTTCGTCCTTCCGTCATGGCGGTCCTGGTATTGTTGCACCGATATGGAAATCTTTGCTTGATTCCTCGGGACCCCGCGCCTGCGCTTGCCTCCTTAGCGCCAAAGAAGAAACTGGTACACTTCACCCGCTGGCACTATAACATCCCAAATTATCAATTTGGAATGTTATACATAGGTCATCATATGCATATCATATTTTATATTTTGCATTTTGGTTGTGATCCTAAAAATCCTAAGCAACTCAAGGACCCACGGAGAGAGTTGGGGATTTTATTATTTTCATATTTGAATTTTTCTCAAATATGGAAAAGAGGGTCATTTTGATTTAATTTTTTTTCTCTCCGAAATATTTCGTATTAAAATATAAGAGATGAGATAATATGACTTCTCCAAAATAAAAGAAATATTGGAGGGAAAATGTTAAAATCAAATAAATAATTTTATTTCGATTTTATTGCTATTTTTATTTGGATTATAAAAATATGCTTTTTTCAAAATTGCATTTTAGGCCAAGAAAATGTTCACTAAGTTCCAAATATTTTATTTAGACGGTGAAAATTGTTTTTGGCATTTTTCGATTTTTTTTTATTTTAATTTAGGATTTTTTTCCTTTTTCGGCAAAATTTATTTTATTAAAAAAAATGTTCCTGGACCGCACTCGGCCAAGGGCCCAGCCGGCCTAGCTTCGCCGCCGCCTTCCCCCACTCGCCCACGTGCCGCCGCCGAATTCGGAGGGGGCCCCAGCCCCGCCCGACGTCGCCGACCCCCTCCCAAAGTCGGACCCCACCGCCGCGTCTCCCCCTCTTTAAATACTACCCGGGCCCCCCCTTGGACCCCGAGCTGCCCCGTCGCCTGCGCCGCACCTCGCCGCCGCAGTCGCCGCCTGCCTCACCGCCCCGCGCCGCGCGCCGCCTACCCCGCCGCCACGCGCAGCCCGCCGCCGCGCCGCACCAGCCAGGCCACCCCGCCGCCATCCGCGCAGCCGCACCGCCTCGCCGGAGAGCCGCCGGAGCCGCGCCGGACCTCGCAGAATCTCCGCATGTTTTTTCAGTTTTAGGTAAACACCGCCGGTTTTTTTAGAAACACGAGATTGGTTTTTATTTATTTATTTAGATCGGTCCGGTGTTTTCTCCGTTTAGTTCCGTTTGTGAACGTTCGTTCGTTTTAACGAACGAATTCGTCCGTTCGTCTCTGTTAGCGGACGTTCGTCCGATAGATTTTTCTTTTTCCGTTTATTTTTTCGCCAGGGACCTATCCGCGATTATTTTTATCATAGATTAGCCCCTGATCTTCAAACCCTCGCAACTTTTTAACCGTTCATCCAAATCCGGTGAAACCAACACTAAAATCTTCGTCTCGAGCCCTTCTTTCTGTTTAATCAACTGGAACATGGTTTTGACAATTTAAAATTTGGTTTCAAGCAGATTTGAATTCGAAGTTCTTTTGACCGTAGTTTTAGTACCGTAGCTCCGATTCAATTGATTCTTTTTGCAATTCGAAGGTCTTCAGTTGAACCTTCAGTTTGGATCTTCTTATTTGAGTTTTACCCGTGCATCTATGCTTGAGTTCTTATGTGTGTATTGTTTGTTTGCGACAGAATTCCCGGAGTGCGAAGCGTGCTACTACGAGTCTCTAGGGTTTGCGGATCGTCAGCAAGGCAAGTAACACATTGATCATACTCTTTTCATACCCAGTTTTTTATGCATTAGTTACAACCCTCAAACACTGCATGAATATGATATGATTAACTTGTGGGTATTGGGAAGTAGATCATGAGGTAGAACCTATTGCCTTTTTTATCACACCTTAGGAGTTACTTCTACGCTATGCTTATATTGCCATGCTATGCTCGTAGACATGGATTGGGTTTGAGTCTATCCATCGCAGATGTGAGATTGTTAGTTAATGGTTAACTTAAGGTGGCTACTTAAACACACATACCGGTGTTGTCCTTTGGTTCGCCACCCAGGCTCAATGGGATCATAAGATTATTCATGCTAGAAACTTCCGTGTGCAGCCACAAGCTATTATGGGCTCTAGCATAGTTGAGTATGTTGCATGACCTCTTTCAGTGGTGGGCTAGCATGTGTAGGGGAAAGTAGGTGTACCTGTCCACCCAGAGTAAAGAGTTAATGTTTCTGAAAGACTGTGTCTCGGTCATCTGTTTCTCAAACACCATGTAGTGCGAGAAATCCAATAGAGGGGACTGAGTCTTGTGGGGGAAAGTGCGCAAACCTCTGCAGAGTGTACACACTAATCATGGTTAGCCGTGTCCCCGGTTATGGACATCTTGCCTATCTCGCTCTTGGATTATCATGTTGATCTCATCACTCTAAATTAATTTGTTGGGTTAATTACTTGTTTAATTCGGATTGAGATGGGGATTTACCATTTTCAATGTTTATCAACTACCATGATAGTTAAACAAAATATATTCCTTTGTTGTAGGGAAAAATTGGCTTTTCACAAAACATTATAACCATAGAGCCTCCACCAGCCTCATATGCATGTAGTCATAGCATTTACTTGTTCATTGCTCTACTGTGTTATATTGCCAGCATATTCCATGTATTGACCCGTTTCGGGCTGCAACATATCATGTTGCAGACTTTCCAAACGAAGAGTAAGGTGCGCTTGGTCGTTGTTGTGCACTCAGCTATGCCGTTGGAGTTGATGGACTCACTTTATCTTCCAAGCCTTTTGTTATTATCTTATTTAGATGGCCTTGAGCCATATTATTGTAATAAGTTCTCTTTTGAGACATTCGATGTAATAAGTGTGTGATTGGACTCTGTTATAAATCATTCAAGTACTGTGTGTGTGTCAGCATTAACGATCCAGGGATGACACTTATGCGCAGAGATTTGACCGTTTGAGGTCGGATCGCTACAAGATGGTATCAGAGCACGTGCTGATTGTAGGACACGACCACTAAGTTAAGCCATAGGTCAGTCTTCTCTACTCATTTCTAACTCCTCTCCATTTTCTACTCTATTGGATGGCGGACTCAAGGAACAAGTTTGCGCAACTGGATGAAGACACACCTTTTGGACGACACTTGAAGGAAGTCACTAGGTACGTGAACATAGGAATACCAAGCTTCACCGGGACCTACACCACCACTTTACCAGAAGAGGAGCAATGGATGATTCGAGTTCAAGTTCCAGGAAGGACATTCACGCCAGTCACTGAGCCCATAGAGTTTTCCTTTGATGCCCCAACCTGGAGTCTAGGTAAGAGCATGGCAGCCCACATTACCATGGGACGCATCGGCGAAGTTTATCACAAGGAACTTAAGGACATCATCTACCAGATATGTGGGCACCGAGATGAGCAATGGGAGATGATCAGCACCAGGAGGGACAGGTCCATTGCAACTTTCATCCAGGAGTTAAACCAGCACATTCGTCGCTAGGAGAACCAAATGTGCCCAAGCATGATAGACCTGAAGAAGGTGATGACCAGGAACTTAGAGCTTGAAGAGGAACTCAAGTCTACACACGACGGATACGATGAGGAAATCGCAATACTAGTGGAGAAGAATGACGACCTGATGAGGAAGCTAGGAGTATTCATGGGAGACCCTGTGCCAGGAGGAGATGACGGCCATCCCAACGACATCCGTTCTGAAGACTACATCATCATCGATGACACCAACTACGACCCCGATAGTAGTGATGATGATTACGAAGACGAAGCTGGAGCGGATATCATGGAGTCTTCCACTGAGGGAGTCCTGGATTAGGGGGTGTCCGGGTAGCCGGACTATATCTTCAGCCGGACTCCTGGACTATGAAGATACAAGATTGAAGACTTCGTCCCGTGTCTGGAAGGGACTTTGCTTGGTGTGGAAAGCAAGCTTGGCGATGCGGATATTTAGATCTCCTACCATTGTAACCGACTTTGTGTAACCCTAACCCTCTCCGATGTCTATATAAACCGGAGGGTTTTAGTCCGTAGGACAACATATAACAATCATACCATAGGCTAGCTTCTAGGGTTTAGCCTCCTTGATCTCGTGGTAGATCTACTCTTGTACTACCCATATCATCAATATTAATCAAGCAGGACATAGGGTTTTACCTCCATCAAGAGGGCCCGAACCTGGGTAAAACATTGTGTCCCTAAAGACTTATGCAGCTTAGAGCGAGGAGTCGGCTTTGTCCAACCAAGGCATGGATAGTGCCTCGAACTCGGTCTTCCGAATACTAGGGGCCTCGCCGAAATTTAAAATTATAGAGTTCTATGGCTAAGTGAGAGTGTTCAAGCATTATAGTCCGATTGCCTTGTTCGTTGTGCTGAGCGCCTCCCTCGAAGGATCCAAACATGTGAAAAAGAGCGCTCAGGTTTATCTCGAACACCCCAGCACTAGTGGCATGGGGGCAGAAGCCGACGACTGGCCATCTCTCAATTTTTGATAAACGGCCGCACAGAAAGTAATATTTTAAATTCAAAAAGCATTGCTTAGCGCATATGAACAAGTTTTCAGCGCACAGGACAATACGAGCGAGTTTACTTAAAAATTACATCCTTGGTACATTCATCCGCCATAAGGCGGGCACCCTTGAGAACGTCCTTATAATAGTTCTTGGGTTTGCGATGCTCTTTCCCCGGCGGTGGCCCGTCCTTCACAAGCTTCTCACCGTCCAGCTTGCCCCAGTGCACCTTAGCGCGGGCAAGGGCCTCCGGGCACCTTCGATGCAGACGGAGCGGTTGATGACCTCGAGCCTTGGATAGGCCGCCACCAGCCACTGCACCAGTCCGAAGTAGCTCCCAGGCAGAGCCTCTCCAGGCCACAGCCGAACTATGAGGCCCTTCATGGCCTGTTCGGCCACCTTGTGGAGCTCGACCAGCTGCTTTAGCTGGTCGCTCAGGGGCACAGGGTGTCGGGCCTTAGCATACTGAGACCAGAACACCTTCTCCGTCGAGCTGCCTTCTTCGGCTCGGTAGAACGCGGCGACATCAGATACGCTGCGGGGCAGATCTGCGAATGCTCCTGGAGAGCTCCGGATTCGGGTAAGTAACAAGTAGCTCACTTATATATGTTTGCTTTGCATAAAGAATGCCTTACCCGCCGCTATCTTTTTCACTGCATCCACCTCCTGAAAGGCCTTCTGGGCTTCGGCCTTGGCAGACTTGGCAGTTTCAATCGCCGCCGCGAGCTCAGACGCTCGCCTCTTCAAGTCAAGCTCCAAGCTCTCATGTTTTTTCATGAGAGCCTGGAGCTCTTGTCGCACCTCGCCAACCTGCGCCTCATATTTCTCCCGCTCGGTGCGCTCCGTGGCTGCTCTCTTCTCAGCCTCGGATAGCGCCTGCTTGAGGGTCACCACCTCAGTTGTGGCCCCTACGATAAGCCGCGTTAATCCTGTCATTTTTTGCAATTGCATCTTTTTTGTATTTTTCTATAAGGTATCTCTTACCTTCTTTCTCCTCGAGCTGCCACTTGGCAAGGCCGAGCTCTTGCTCGGACCGCTCGAGGCCCTGCTTCAGGGCGCCCACCTCCGCAGTCAGTGTGGCGGTCGCTAGCAGTGAAGCCTGCATACGCATATTGACTCTTTTTTTGTTAGACTCCTGTGAATTTATTAGATCCTCTATTCGGCTTTTCTTTCCGAACGCCAAATAGAGCATCAGGGGCTACTGTCTATGCGGTAATATTTTGACATATTTTTTACTTACCTCGAAGCCTGTTAGAAGGCTGGCACAAGCTTCAGTCAGTCTGCTCTTGGCGGACTGAACCTTCTGGATCACCGTACTCATAATAGTACGGCGCTCCTAGTCGATGGAGGCGCCGTTAAGCACCTCCAGCAGATTGTCCGGCGCCTCCGGTTGGACGGAGGCCGCCGGTTCAGTAGGCTTGCTCCTCTTGGAAGGAGTTCGCCTACCGCAGTTCGGAACCGTTGAAGATTCTGGCGCGGTGTCCGGCTCAAAGCCGGACTTGGAGCCCTGGGGGGTCTTGTCCCCTTTATTCCTGGAGTCCGGGAGGTCGCCTCGCGGCTCCTCCAGGACCACCTCCTCTTGGCCCGAAACTTGTTGCGACGCCACTTCGGCGTCGCCCGCAGTGCGGGGGGAGGTAGCAGGCGGAACTGAATTCACATCCGACGAATCCAGGGAGCCACTCGACAACTCGTCGAGCCCGGCCTTGGGCGGACTGCATAATTATATTCGACATAAGGAAAAGCTGTGCAACAAAGGAATATTATGAGTTACTCTGGTATCCGAATACTTACGATTTCATCGGGCGCTTGGCCCTGTGCGGCCACTCCTCTTCGCCCTCGTTGGCGTCGGTGGAGTAGTCCGGAGGAAGGGTCTTCCCCTTCTTGGACCCTTCGGCCTCCCCTGTTTGGGCGGCCTTCCTCTTCTTTCCTCCCCCCGCTGGAGGGGGAGAGGCTTCTTCTTCCTCCTCCTCGTCTTCACGGGAGGAGCGCATCTTGGACTCGTCGGATGATGAATCCGACACCTCCAGACGCCGGGCACTCTTTCGAGTCCCCGTGGCCTTCTCCTGGGCCTTCTTCTCCGGCATCGCATAGGGTGCCGGAGCCAGCAGCTTCGCTAAGCGAGCATTGGTTGGGTCTTCGGGCAAAGGAGCCGGACAGTCGATCTGCCGGACTTCGCCTGCCAATCCTGTCAAAGGTAAGGGAGCTTAGATCCCACATGGAGTCAAACTATGAGAAACAAATGCCCTGTAAAAGGTAAAAATAGCTCACCGCACTAGCTTGACGCTGCGTGCTGAATCCGAGATCCTCGGAAGCGGAGGCAGGAGCCTCGGCGCCCTTGAATAGCACCTTCCAGGCATCTTTGTACGTCGTGTCGAAGAGCCTGCTCAGGGTTGGGTGCTGCGCCGGGTCGAACTCCCACAGATTGAAATCCCGTTGTTGACACGGGAGGATCCGACGGACGAGCATAACCTGGACTACATTGACAAGCTTGAGCTGCTTGTTCACCAGGGATTGGATGCATGTTTGCAGCCCAGTCACCTCTCCTTTGTCGCCCCACGACAGGCCCGTCTCTTTCCAGGACGTGAGCTGCGTAGGGGTCCGGACCGGAATTCGGGGGCTGCGACCCACTCAGGGTCGCGCGGCTCGGTGATGTAAAACCACCCCGATTACCACCCCTTCAAGGTCTCCACAAAGGAGCCCTCGAGCCATAGGACGTTGGCTATCTTGCCCGCCATGGCACCTCCGCACTCCGCCTAGTTGCCGCGCACCACCTTCGGCTTGACGTTGAAGTTATTGAGCCAAAGGCCGAAATGGGGGCGGATGCGGAGGAAAGCATGGCACACGACGATAAACGCCGAGATATTGAGGACAAAATTCGGGGCCAAATCATGGAAATCTAGGCCATAGTAGAACATGAGCCCCCGGACGAATGGGTGGAGAGGAAAACCCAGTCCGTGGAGGAAGTGGGGAAGGAATACTACCCTCTCATGGGGCCTTGGGGTGGGTAGGAGCTGCCCCTCTTTGGGGAGCTGATGCATGATGTCGTTAGACAAGTATCCGGCCTTCCTTAGCTTTTTTATGTGTCCCTCCTTGACGGAAGAGACCATCGACTTGCCTCCCGCTCCGGACATGGCTGGAGAAGGTCGAGGTGGGAAGTGCAGACTTGGGCGCTGGAGCTCTAGTGCGCGGAAGATGGATAGGCAAAGGAGGAAGAAGGCGTAGGTAAAAAGGTGGATCCTTATCCCCTTATATGGGCGGATGCGGTTAAGCGTCCCCACCAGCCTGGTAAAACTCGCTTATCTCCCAAGCGCCATGATAAATGGTGCGGTTGGGTTACCCACGTCCATATTGATGAGAATCCCGTAAATAAGGGGACACGATCTCTGCTTTGACAAGACGTGCCAAGGAAACCACCTCGCAAAATGCGCTGAGGTGGGGGGAGTAAAAACGATTCGAATAAAGGCTTGGCCGTAGTGTGATGTCACGCTACGGAATACGCCAGCAGATTATATTTGTGTAAATGTTATTCTCTCTATGGCAATATGTGGAAACTTATTTTGCAGAGCCGGACACTATCCTTAGTGTTTAAAATCTTTTATGAAGTACTTGGAGGAGGAACCTGCCTTGCAATGTCGAAGACAATCTGCGCGCCGGACTTGTCGTCATTGAAGCCTGGTTCAGGGGCTACTGAGGGAGTCATGGATTGGGGGTGTCCAGGTAGCCGGACTATATCTTCAGCCGGACTCCTGGACTATGAAGATACAAGATTGAAGACTTCGTCCTGTGTCCGGAAGGGACTTTCCTTGGCGTGGAAGGCAAGCTTGGCAATGCGGATATTTAGATCTCCTACCATTGTAACCGACTTTGTGTAACCCTAACCCTCTCCGGTGTCTATATAAACCGGAGGGTTTTAGTCCGTAGGACAACATACAACAATCATACCATAGGCTAGCTTCTAGGGTTTAACCTCCTTGATCTCGTGGTAGATCTACTCTTGTACTACCCATATCATCAATATTAATCAAGCAGGACGTAGGGTTTTACCTCCATCAAGAGGGCCCGAACCTGGGTAAAACATTGTGTCCCTTGTCTCCTGTTACCATCCGCCTAGACGTACAGTTCGGGACCCGCTACCTGAGATCCGCCGGTTTTGACATCGACATCCACCGATCAAAATTTCTCGATGACCACCATATGATTAGTAGTATTTCCCCCATGTATATAGTAGTAGCTCGAGCACTGTAACGATAGTTAGATCGATTGTATGCCCTTGTTTGAATTTATTAGGTGTGATATGAATATGTTTGTCTCATGTGCATATGGGTAGTGCTTTATCATTAGACCTCACTGTATTCTAATCTCTCCCCTCTAAAACCCATCAGATGCCTCCGAGACGTGACCCCGGATTTGTCTTCCCACCGGAGCTCACACAGTTGATCTAACACCAGAATGCCTTGATGCAGTTATTAGTCCAGAACCAAGGCAATAACAACAACAAAAACAACAACAACAACCCACCGCCACCACCTCCAGTTGAACCCTTAGCCCGTTTTCTGAGGTTGCAACCGCCGGTGTTTTCCAGTAGCACCGTGCCGATAGTTGCCGATGACTGGCTATATCAGTACCCAGATCCTAAGTCACACCGATCTAGCATGTAACACACCATATCACTTTGCGGCCTGACGCATGGTGCTCCCACGGGTGCCACCATACCTGGCCTGGGACCGTTTGCGCCTTTTGGCTCATTTATATGATAGTGTCGCTAGTATCCATATGACAGAGAATCCGGGCCGACATGACTGGTCGTAAACCCAAAGTGGCACTAACTTACAGCGACAGCCATACATGACCCACCAACGAACGTGTCGGCCATCAGCGAGTGAATCCAGGCTGTAGCAACTGGGCTATAAGGACTACGGAGAATCAGGGCTGTAGCAGGCTAACACGTGACATTTCCCCGAAGGGACAGACACATGAACGAAGAAGGACACACGCTGGCCAGCCTAAGTGTTCCGGAGCAGTAGCAAGCTACCATGGCTCAGTGGAAGCACTAGGAGACATTTCCCAGTAAGAGAGGCTACAAAGGACAAACAACTAGGTTGTCGGATCCCACACATACCAAGCATTTCAAATCATACACACAATATGCTCGATATGTGCAAATACAACATGGCATCACAACAAAACTCTACAACTCAAAGTATTTATTCATTAGGCTCCGAAGAGCCACATATTACAACCATGGGTCTGATGACCCAGCATTCAAGTCATACAAGCACCAAGCACATGCGGAAGCATAAACATGTCTGAGTACAAACAACTACAAATGAAAAAGGCTGAGAAGCCTAACTAACTACAAGACCCTCCCAAGGTTACAAGATCGTAGCTGAGGTAATAAGCTAAACGTCGAAGTCCATGCGGAACTACTAGTGAGACGGACGTCTCTCTACAAAACATAAATTAAGCAAACGTGAGTACAAATGTACCCAGCAAGACTTACATCAGAACTAACTACATATGCATCATTATCAACAAAGGGTATAGTGGGGTTTAACTGCAGCAAGCCATCTTTGACTCAGTGGCTATCCTGAACTACAACTTCAAGTAACTCTTTTGAGGTGGCGCACACGAGTCCACATATTCACCATATCAGTACACCACTATGGGTCCGCTCCCGTCTTCCTACGAGAACGCCATCAATAGCACTCATGCTTATCTTGAGCATTTTAGAGTATCCACTTTCACTTGTCTATGAACTGTACAGGCAACCTAGAAGTCCTTTACCGCGGACACGGCTATTCGAATAGATCATTTATAACCCTGCAAGGGTGTACTTCTTCACACACGCTCTCGCCACTTACCACCATGTATACGTAATGTATCTCGGAAACCTTCAAGCGGAAGCCTGGCGAGGGTGTCGGCCACGACCTGACTAAGCACACAAGTCTCCAGTCCAGGTTTATCGCCTATTCGGGTTCCATCCGCAAGGAGATCCGGCCAGGGTGTCGCTCACGGCCCCAAACAATGAGAGCAGGGTTCCCGAGGCACCAAACGGGCGTCCCGGTACACCATGCCTCGTGTCTCTACCGCATCATAGCCCACCCCTAGGTTCAGCGCTATGCACGGCCCCCAACACATATCCTACAAACACCAGAAACTAGTTGCAACTCCTGGACAGAGATCAAGGTGATTAATAAGTCGAGAGGGGCACTTAAGCATTCCAATGCGTGGTAGTAGCTGTTCATGGATCACAAACACAGAACTCAGTTCCTGAGGACGGCTGCAATGAGACAACCCACCATGTACTCCTACATGGCCTCTCACCGCTACCTTTACCACATCATGTTCACACACTTAGCTCTCAATAGTAGAACATGTTCACCACATTCCAATTCATCCTCGATGAATCAAACCTGACTCAACTCGAAGCAGTAGCACGCATGACAACAAGCATGAATGAGTAGGCACATCAGGGCACAAACAACTCCTACTCATGATAGTGGGTTTCATCTATTTACTGTGGCAATGACAGGTCATGCAGAGGAAAGGGGTTCAACTACCGCACCATGTAATAGTTGAATCGTTGTTGTCCTAATGCAGTAAAAGAGAGCAGGAGCGAGAGAGTGCGATTGTATCAGAATTAACAAGGGGGTTTTGCTTGTCTGGCACTTCTGAACATAGTTTAGTTCTTCATCGGTGTCATCGAATTCATCGTCGAAACTACGCCCACTGAGAGGGGACAAATACCGGCAAACACAGAACGAAAACAATCAATGCAATGCAAGAATATGATGCATGATCATGACATGGCAATATGTTGTGGTTCGAGCTAATGCAACTAGCAACAATTTAAATGAAATTGGTTTGAATCCAAGATCCAAATTCAAACTCCATATGTGAAATTCAAATGCCACTTAATTGATTTGACCTGATCAGCAGGTATAAGTTGTTCAAACATGCATGAAAATAGTACAGATGGATAGATTGGATTTTTATGATTATTTTTCATATATAAATTATTTCATTTGCAGTTACGGTTGAATTTATATGAATTTTTGAAGTTTAAACTATTTTCTGGAATTTTCTGAATTGGTTTTAATTCAGAAAATAATTAATTGCGTTAGCATTGTGTAAGCATGACGTCAGCGAGTCAACTGGGGCTGACCAGGGTTAAACCTGACCAGTGGGACCCACTGGTCAGTGACACAGTACTGCCTAAGTCACAGACATGTGAGGTTGGATCAACAGCTGACGTGGCGAGGTCAAACCGACCTGTGGGGCCTCGGGGGTTAGTTTAATCTAAACAAAAGCTAACCAGGGTTAATTAGGCGGTGGGGCCCGGCTGTCGCCCGCTCTAGAGGTTAATAGTGGAGCAATTAGCTGCTAATGGCTGTGCCACGTCGGCACAGCCGGAATTAGCCGCCTGCGAGGTCAGCGACGGCGGAACGTCTCGGGTTTCACCCTCGGGCAACCAAACTCGCGGTGGAGGGCATCTATATGCTCCTGGGACTCACGCGCATCTAGGGGTGCAAGCGGGAGGAGCTGGGGCGGCGCGTAACCGCGTCGGCGGTGAGCCAGGCGGCGGCCGGAGCTCGGTAAAGGAGCTGGTGGCCTAGATGGCAACCACGATCCACCAGAAGCACTCTGGTGCCACGGGTTTGGGCAGAGGGGCATGAAACGAGGGAGCTAGGCGGCCATGGTGGACGGCAGCGCGGAACTCGGTGAGCGGCGGTTACGGAACATGCGCGCGAGAGAGAGGTGAGGGGAAACGACGATGAGCTCACAGTGGTCCTGACGAAAAACACGGGAGGCTCGGAGAGGTCCTGGCGGCGCCAAATCGGCGATGGCGATCTCCGGTGGCCGTCGGTGATGATGACGACAATGGCGACGCGTAGGGGCTCTTCCGATCGCGTGCGCCGACGTGGAGGATGAGGGAGGCACGGCGGAGCTCGGGGCCGCGTCAGAGAGGTGAGGGGGTGGCAGTGAGCTCAGTGTTTTGCGGCGACGTGCTCCGGCTCGTTCAGGCAGCCATGAGAGAGAGAGTAGAGGAGGGGAAAGAGGTCCAGGGAGAGAGGGGAGAGGACGAGGGGATCAGGGGTGTGCGTGGCATCGTCCAGAGGATCGGGGAGGGAGACAGGAAAGCAGGAGGTGGCCACGGGCAACGTTGGCGCCCGCCACCGAGCTGCTTCATGCGCTGGCACGAGGAAGAAGACAGACATGCCCCTGGTGGGCTGGGCCACTACAGTGGTGGGCTGGCCTCTCTGGTTGGCTGCACAGGTGAGGCCAGGTCAGTTCTCTCTGTCTTTCTATTTCTCTTATGTTTGTTTGTTTTTTATTTAAACTTTGCCACTGCTTTAAAATTCAAAACAATTTTAGAACAGTGCCAAGTACCCTCTGAATAATTTTATGTTGCAGAATGGACATTTTGAAACGCACATAAAATGTTTCAAAGATATGTGAAATTATATTCTAGTTATATGAATATAACTCAAATTCAAATAACTATTTATTTAAATTAAGAGTCCCAAAAATAAATCCTTAAAAATGTTCCTAAATTCTGGTTTGATATATAGCTCTTGCCAAAATTCTCAAAGATTGCAAGAGGACATCTTGGAAACAAAGAATGAGATTTCTAGGGTTCTTTACCTTTCTTTTATTTAAGTTTTTTAGGCTTCCACTTTCCTCAATTCCAAGTTTCAGAAATTTAGACATGATGCATGAGTGCTCTATGATGCAACTAATACAAGCAATAATCTAGGGCTGTGACAACTCACCCCCACTAAACACGAATCTCGTCCCGAGATTCAAGACGTGAGGTAAGAAGACAGAGAGGACACAAAACTACACAATCTTCATAATCCAACTGCCCTTCTCGGAGATGTTGATTCATTCCTTCAAATTGATCTTGAGGTCCTTGCTTTTGAGATCTTCATCCAACTATGATGACGGAAGAGAGGAAACTCGACAGAATTCGATCTCCACGAAGATCAAGCGATTCACGATCAACTCATGGAATGAGACGAAAGAACGTCTCTTGAGCCGAGACACAAGACACACATCAGGAGTGAAAGGAAACAGATGGCGATGGCTCAACTTGGTAGGAAACAGTTCCACGCTCGATCATGACGTTGCGAGGAGTTAACTGCCATGATTCCACAACGGGGCACCTTAGGAAAGGTGACTCATAGAATTATTCTCTTAAGTGGCAAAAAGAATTAATTTTGATACAAAGATCATTGAAACCCTCTATACTAGCCTAAGGCCATCACAATCGATCGTTTGAAGGAGTAAGAAGGGATGGCATACCCAGACTAGAATGGATGATGTGGACTACCTTGTTGAAGAAAACACAAGGGATGATTTTGCTTGCGCGTGCTCTCAAGAACTTGAGCATTTCCATATTCATCAAGGTTCTACCAACATCCGTGTCAAGGATCCTGGCAACACAACATACTACCATGATGAATAGTGATGGACGATGCAGATGCAAAGGAAGATAACACCTTCTCAGATTTCCCCTTAGCGAGGCCAAGGAAACAAAATATGGATGATCGACCCAGAGGCATTTAACACTCTGCTTCTAATGTTCTCCTTGATGTGCTAGCGTAACCCATTTATAGATATGGTTTGGTATCTATAACATCAAGTCAAAGGTCAGACTTCGGGAGCACAAGAATCCATAAGGAATTGCTACGGAAGTAAATCTTGCGAGGTCCATATGGGGAGGTGGCCAACTTCCTCAAACAAGATACTACTTCCTCCGTCCCATAATATAAGAACGTTTTTGACACTAGTGTAGTGTCGAAAACGTTCTTATATTATGGGACAGAGGGAGTACAATAATAAGTCTTCTGGTCGGGTGTGTTGGCCACGACATCCACTTCACCGGTTACGGTGAGACCAATATTATAGTTCTGGGGAAACGTTCCAACCATCATATCTGCCTGAAATTCAGATTTGGCTGGTGTCAGAATATTCCAGACATCCAGCCTAGAGAGAAAAATGAAGGTTTGAAACACAAACCGACGAGATGACGTTGCGAGATTCTCGGGAAATGAACTACGATAGCAACCTCCAAAACATGAGCTGGTTCTGCAACAATCATGTGAACACGTTGTCCCAGACAAGCATGACCACGTAGTAGTCTTACAACGAAACACTATCGAATTCAGGTGGGGAACCATCATTGAGGATAACGAAGTCCTTGATTAAGCCCGGGTTATCTCTTAAAAAGGAACTTCTTCTCCTTGAACAAATCAATCAGTGGCTTGGTGTGCTAGTGAAAGTGCAACTATCCCTAGGTGGTTTTGGTAATTCATTACAACATATAGCTCATTGAGATAATGCTATTCCAAGAAAATTATTTCAGGAAAGCTCAATTATTGGCATGGCATGGATGGTGAAAGTGGAACCCTGAAAATGCTAAGGACAAAGGATTGGCTAAAGCTTCAAGATCAAGACTCTTCATTTTACATTTTAGTGATCCAAGATCACATCGAGTCCATAGGAAAAGCCAATACTATCAAGGAGGGATGAGGTGTTGCTTAATGAGCTTTTTGCTTCATGTGCTCAATGATATGCTCCAAAATCCTCAGCTACTTTCCCATATCCACATATGACCTAAACCCTAAGCCAAACTCGGTCCTACCGATTCTTTCTATCCGGCGCCACCGAGTTTCACTTGTCATAAGCCACTGCCAAACCCTAGCAAATCGGTTCTACCGATAGGGATCTCGGTCTCACCGAGATGGGATTGCAATTTCTCTGTTTCCTTTTCGTAACTTTTCGGTCTCACTGAAAGAGCGGATCGGTCCCACCGAGATTGCAATGTAAACTCTCTGTTTCCCTTTTGTAACTTTTCGGTCTCACCGAAAGAGCAAATCGGTCCCACCGAGTTTACCTGACCAACTCTCTGGTTAGCTAATTACCAAATCAGTCTCACCGAGTTTGTGTAATCGGTCTCACCGAGATTACGTTATGCCCTAACCCTAACCATATCGGTCCTACCGAGTTGCATGTCAGTCCCATCGAAAATCTCTAATGGTCACTAGGTTTACTATTTTGGTCCGCCCGAGTTTGTTGATTCGGTCCCACCGAGATTGGTAAATTGTGTGTAACGGTTGGATTTTGTGTGGAGGCTATATATACCCCTTCACCTCCTCTTCATTCGTGGAGAGAGCCATCAGAACACATCTACACTTCCAACTCATATGTTTTGAGAGAGAACTACCTACCCTTGTGTTGAGGCCAAGATATTCCACTCCTACCATATGAATCTTGATCTCTAGCCTTCCCCAAGTTGCTTTCCACTCAAATCTTCTTTCCACCAAATCCAGATCCTGTGAGAGAGAGTTGAGTGTTGGGGAGACTATCATTTGAAGCACAAGAGCAAGGAGTTCATCATCAACACACCATTTGTTACTTCTTGGAGAGTGGTGTCTCCTAGATTGGCTAGGTGTCACTTGGGAGCCTCCGACAAGATTGTGAAGTTGAACCAAGGAGTTTGTAAGGGCAAGGAGATCGCCTACTTCGTGAAGATCTACCGCTAGTGAGGCAAGTCCTTCGTGGGCGATGGCCATGGTGGGATAGACAAGGTTGCTTCTTCGTGGACCCTTCGTGGGTGGAGCCCTCCATGGACTAGCGCAACCGTTACCCTTCGTGGGTTGAAGTCTCCATCAACGTGGATGTAGGATAGCACCACCTATCCGAACCACGGGAAAAACATCCGTGTCTCCAATAGCGTTTGAATTCTCCAAACCCTTCCCTTTACATTTTTGCAAGTTGCATGCTTTACTTTCCGCTGCCTATATGCTCTTTGCATGCTTGCTTGAATTGTGTGATGATTACTTGACTTGTCCTAAAGTTGCTAAAATCTGCCAAGAACAAAAAATTGGGAAAAGGTTAAGTTTTTATTTGGTCAAGTAGTCTAATCACCCCCCCTCTAGACATACTTCCGATCCTACAAGTGGT
This sequence comes from Aegilops umbellulata, assembly GCA_032464435.1. NCBI lineage: Eukaryota > Viridiplantae > Streptophyta > Magnoliopsida > Poales > Poaceae > Aegilops > Aegilops umbellulata. The sequence continues at coordinate 231,692,306 of CP136060.1, forward strand.
ATCAGAGCTTTGGTCTCCATTTGCTTTGATTTACATAGCTTTTGGTGGTCATAGCCTTGGTTTCACAACCTAGGAGAGTATGGCGTCTAGCGAGGGAAATTATCACCGTAGAGGTCCTTACTTTGATGGTACTAATTTTGCTAGTTGGAAGCATAAAATGAAAATGCATATTCTTGGACATAACCCCGCCGTTTGGGCTATTGTGTGTGTTGGTTTGCAAGGTGACTTCTTCGATGGGAAAGAACCAAACCGTGAAGCTACCGCGGATGAGTTGAAGATGCTACAATACAACGCTCAAGCTTGTGATATTCTCTTCAACGGATTGTGCCCCGAAGAATTCAAAAAAATCAGCCGTCTTGAGAATGCTAAGGAAATTTGGGATACTTTGATCGATATGCACGAGGGTACCGACTCCGTCAAGGAATCCAAATTGGATGTGCTTCAAAGTCAACTTGACAAGTTCAAAATGAAGGATGGTGAAGGTGTCGCTGAAATATACTCTAGGCTTGCTCTCATCACAAATGAGATTGCCGGCTTAGGGAGTGAAGAGATGACCGATAGATTCATCATCAAGAAGATCCTAAGAGCCTTGGATGGAAAATATGATACCGTTTGCACATTGATCCAAATGATGCCCAATTACAAAGATCTCAAGCCAACGGAGGTCATTGGAAGAATTGTTGCTCATGAGATGTCGCTCAAGGATAAAGAGGAACTTCACAACAAATCAAGTGGTGCTTACAAAGCCTCATGTGAAGCCCCCACATCATCAAGTGAGAAACAAAACTTGAATGAAGAATTGAGCTTAATGGTGAAGAACTTCAACAAGTTCTACAAGAGTAGAAGCAAAGATAGAAGCTCCAAGTCAAGGTCCTACAATGACAAAAGATCTTCTATTCGAGAGCGAAACTGCTACAATTGTGGAAGACTCGGACATTATTCCAATGAGTGTACGGCTCCCTACAAAAGAAGAGAAGATTCTCCAAAAAGAAGAAGCAAAAGAGAAGAATCACCATCAAGAGAAAGAAGGAGTAGAGATGATCGTTATGAACGAAGATACTCACGGAGAAGCAAGGATTCGGAAAGAAAGGAAAAATCATCAAGGAGCTACACAAAACGAAGACATCAAGCTCATGTTGGTGAATGGGTATCCGGCTCCGACTCCGACAACCACTCCGAGAGAAGTTATCACTCCGATTCCGAATATACTCAAGATGAAGGTGTTGCCGGTCTAGCACTTGTGTCAACCAACTCCTACGGCATATTTGACTCACCAAATGAAGGAATTGGAAGATGCTTCATGGCCAAAGGTCCTAAGGTAATACACACCAAGTATGTCGATTTCAATAGTGATGAAGATGACTTGTTAGGTGATGATGATTTACTTGTTGACAACTCTAGTGATGAATACTATGATGAAACGTCAATTAATCATGCTAATCAAGATAAAACAAATGACAATGATAAGGATAAAATTGAGGCTCTATCTAAAGAACTAAACACTCTTAAGTTAGCTCATTAAACTATCTTCGAAGATCATCGAGAACTTTTAAGAGCTCATGAGAAGTTACGCTTTGAAAAGATCAATCTTGAGCAAGAACTTTTTAAAGGCAATCAATGATGATCTCCGCAAGAAAAGTTCTTCTTACATTGCCAAGCGTTTACTCTTATCCACTTACATGCCTCAAGTCAAGTCTAGTAACAAGAACAAGAAAGATTCTTCCTCTAGTAGTAACAATGATCATGTTAAATCCAATATTGTTGCTTCTAGTAGTTCTCTTGATTCCACTAATGATTCTCTTAGCCAAGTTACACTTGAGCAAGAAAATAGCTTATTGAAGGGAATCATAGAGAAAGGAGTGTACAAAAGCCTTGCCGGGAGTAAGCAATTCGAGGAGATTGTACGCAAGCAAGGAAGGCACCGGAAGAATCAAGGTGTTGGTTTTGAACGAAAGTTCAATGCCAATGGAGTTGAGTGGGAAGAAGATCAATACCCCAAGACAAAGTTTGTTCCTCAACAAGAGAAGTATGATCCTACTTCTTTCAAGGGGACACAAGCTCAAGATGATCTTCCACCACAAGACTACAAGAAAAAAGGCAAGGACAAGCTTCAAGAGGAAATTGATGCATTTGAAGAAGCTCCTAAGACCTTAGTCAAGTGGATTTCCAAGACTACTTCAAGTTCCACTTCATCAAGTATGACTACAACTCCAAGGATTCCCATCAAGATGGTGTGGATCCAAAAGAAGAAGAACTAGAGAGTTCTTGAGGGTGACTCCGCCAACATACTTCACTCTTATCATTTTGGCAAGAAAAAGTGCAATCAACTTCCACATCTAGCACTAGTTCAAGGAGTCACAAACCCTCTTGTTGGTAAGACAAGGGACAAGGTAACCTAAAAGCTTTCATAGACATCATCTTGTGTGTGCATCACTCTATGTCTATGGATATCCTTGTTCGTTCCTTGTGGGACTAACCCATGTAGGTATTGAAAGTGCAATTAACTCAAAAGGATAGCTCCAAGTGATCTACATCAACATTGAGCATCCACATCTTCAACATCTACATGAAGTCATCATCGACAAAACCCAAGGTTAGTTCATCCCTCTTAGGGGGTATATCACATCTAGGGGGAGCTTTACTCTAAGACTTGAGTTAAAGCAACTCTAATGATGTGAACACAACAATGCTTTATGTAAAAGTGGTAACCCCACTTGAGCTTAAACGATGAGTATGACCTATGATCAAGTGTTCTCATTTGACTCCTAAGTCAATATACTCATATATAGATGACCTAGTCATCGCCAATTGCTTGATAGATGCTAGAATTGGTTGTGCATGCTTTGTCACATATTTCAATTGCCATTTTATTGTGTGAGCATGTTGGTTGCATATTTTACTCATTTGAGGACATCCACTTGTTGTTTTGATTGTTTGGCTTTATTTTTCTTTTGCCAAGTGGATGGACAGGAATGCCTAAGAACCTTCTCTAGCTATCTATGCTTTTCTCGTCTCAAACTCTATTCATGCTACATCACAAAATTTCCTCAAGTCAGATTCGAACCACTCTGTGTGAGGAGCACTCGGAGTCCCCGATTCGTCATAGACTTAAACTTCCAAAACCTCTTTGCGATTCTCGGTCTGACCGATACCCCACTTTCGGTCTTACCGAGATCATTAAGTTGATCTATGTTTTCGATCTCGGTGCAACCGATTTGAACCATTTGGTCACAACAAGTTGCAATATCTATATACAGTTTTGCATCTCGGTGCCACCGAGTTGTTCCACTCGGTCACACCGACAGGGTCGGGCTATATATAGACACAGGCAAAATTTTGGAAATTTCTTCGAACCCTTTCGCCCGCGCGATAGCTCGCTCTGCCAACATGGTCTCCGGATCGTCTCCTCGCCGCCAGCCGCCTCCAGTCGCTGGTCTCCGTCGCCGTCAACGGAATTCAACCCTGCCGTTGCCGCCGTAGCGAGTCTCCACCGAACTAGGGTATGGACTCGATCTTTGTGCAATTCCCCAATCCGATTCCTAGCACATTGTGATCATATTGATTCTAGCCACATTTGAGACACTCCTATCCAATCAATGAATTCGTAGAATAAGTTTGATTTGAAAATTTTAGGGTTAGGTTTCCGCCGAAACCATCTCGGACCCACCGAGTTGAAAAACTTGGTCCCACCGATTTGGCTCATGCCATTGCACAAGTGAGACTCGGTCTGACCGAGAATTGCTAATCAGTGTGACCGATTTTGGAAATTTGTGAAACCCTAGCAGTCTCGGTGCCACCGAACTGTGACTCGGTCTGACCGAGTTCACTAGTTTAGGTTCCAAAAACTGCTTCGGTTTCATCGAGTTTAAAAATCGGTAGATCCGAAATGATTTCTGTGGGAAATTAAAACTAAGATTTTGAATCATTCTTTTGCAAAAATCTCTGCATTTTGTGATGCTCATCCACTCTACCTCATCTATAAACTATTCACAGGGTCAGCAGTCAGCTTGTTCATCATGTCAGACCAGAGTGACAGCCAGAATGTGTCAGAACAACAAGTGCAGATGAGTGAGGGAACTAGTCCCTCCAGTTCTTCAGATGAAGGCAGCAGGAGCACCCCTAGCAACCTGCCAAAAGCTGCCACAAGACAAAGGAAGAAGAGAACCTCAGAATCAGAGGATGAGGACTATGTGGCAGAAGAAGAGGCTACTTCCAAGAGAGTTGTGCTTAAGAAGGAGTATGGCTCAGCTGCAGCCATCAAGCCAGGAATGCACAAAAAGGCACCTGCTAGGAGAATCCCTACCTCCAAGCCTAGGAAGGTTGTTCCTGAGGAAACTATAAAATTCACTATGGAATCTGAAGAGGAAGAAATTGGCCAGGACAAGAAAAAGAAGAGAGCCAGAACTACCACTGCAAGAGTAGTTGGCAAGCCTTTTATGAGGAAAGATTCTTCAGAGGATGAAGAAGAAGAGGTTGCTGCACCAGCACCCAAGATGCCTAAGCTGATGGGTGATGCAATCAAGTCAGGGGCTACTGCATCTAAGACCAAGGAAGCACCCAAGGCTGCATCAAAGGCCAAGAAAGCTCCAAAGAGAAATACAAGGAGCATACCAGCTGCTGAGAAGAACAAGGCCCCATTGCCTGACACTGCAAAAGAAGAGGAAGGCCAAGTTCTCAGAAAGTTGAAGCCCAAGATCCCAGACCACAATGATGCTCATCCTGTGGCTGAGGATATGAAGATCAGAAGAGACTCAGGGCTAAGAAAGTGGAGAGCAGAAGATCCATATGCTACCAGAAGGAGGACTGATGTTGACTATAGGTTCCACACAAAGGCACAACAGGACTTCTATGAGACAGTCTTGCTTGATAAGAAGCCCATTGTGTGTGACATGAGATGGGTCGACTGGGAGTACATCAAGGACAATGAAGAGCACTATCCTGGAGTGCAAGACAGCTTCAAGGCATGTGGAGTAGCTGACTTTGTTGGGCAGAAGCTCACAAAGTGGAATGAAGAGCTGATCATGCAGTTCTACTCCACAGCACACTTTTATCCAGATGGCAGAATTGTATGGATGTCTGAAGGTACGAGGTACCAATCAACAGTTGCTGAGTGGGCACAGCTCATCAATGCCCCAGAGGAGCATGAGGATGACCTACATATTTATGCCAAGAAGAAGATGAACCACAGCTCTATGTCCAACATGTACAAGGAGATCCCAAACAAGGCACTTGACACTTTCAAGTTTGGATCAGTACACTATCTTCTGTCAGGATTGCCAACCATCAATTGGATACTGAGGCACACTTTGTTGCCCAAGTCAGGTGATCACAAGATGATCAGAGGCCATGCAATCAACTTGTTTCACATCTTTGATGTGCCACAAAAATTCAAAGGCATGAGCCTCATGGTAGAAACAATCAAGAGGACTGCAGCAGACCAGAAGAGGAGCTGTGGATATGCCCCTCAGATCCAGGAGCTGATTAACTCCAAGATGGGCACAAGCATATACCTCTTGGATAAGGAACATTTGCCTATTCATCCAGATTTTGAAGATAATGAAGTTGTGATGAACAAGGATGAACCATCTTCAGCCCATGCACAAGCACAGAAGGAGAAGGCAAGGAAGGAGAAAGCTGCAAAGATGCCAACTCAAGAGGAGGCATCTGAATATTTCTTGAAAACCAAGCAAGAGCAGCTCAGTTACTTGATTGCATCCACCCTGAGGAGAGAGAAAGGACTATCCACCCTCACTCAAAATCAGGAGAGCTTAGAGAGGATCGTAGAACAAAAGTTCTATGACTTGGATGTCAAAGTGACAGAGATTCACTCTGAAGTGGAGAAACTTCAAGATGACATGAAGGTGAGGAAATGGAAGACTACCACTGATGCATTTTCCAGAGTGCCATGAGCTCATAGGTCCAGTGCGGTGCCAGTTCCTGACACGAGAGCCACCACCTCAGCTCCAGCCACAACACCAGCCCAACCAGCTCCAGCATCTACTTCAGCTTCAGCTCCAACCACGTCTATAGAAGCCTTCGTCCTTGGAGTGATCCAAACTCCACCACAACCAGAAGATCAAGCCTGAGTGTCGATCTAGCACTATGCATTTTCTAGGAACTTTTTGGTAACTTGTTGCCAAAGGGGGAGAAAAATGTATAGATCATAGGCTTCGAGAGAGAGTGTGTTGCTTTTATTCTCTCTTGCTTTATTTGGTGGTTTTTCAAACATTGTTTGCTTTTGGTCGAGATACTTTGATATGATTGTGAGACGTTGATGATCATGTGTTTGATCATAAGCTACACTTATGCATGCTTGATATATCTTATCTATCTTATGTGATCATTCACTTTTCCTTGGTGATGAGTGCATGTATTTCATTCTTATCATTTTGAGCGCTCCACCAAGATGTATGTGACATGGAAGAGTAACCCATGATTCTAACTCTTTGTGCATTTGTAGTCCAAAGCAAATTTTAAATATGCACAAATTTAGGGGGAGCTCTTACTTATCACATACTTCTCAAAGCGACGATATAATTCATTCTTATTATCATTCGTCGAAGCTTTGATCTATATGTTGTCATCAATTACCAAGAAGGGGGAGATTGAAAGTGCAACTATCCCTAGGTGGTTTTGGTAATTCATTACAACATATAGCTCATTGAGCTAATGCTATTCCAAGACAATTATTTCAGGAAAGCTCAATGATTGGCATGGCATGGATGGTGAAAGTGGAACCCTCAAAATGCTAAGGACAAAAGATTGGCTAAAGCTTCAAGCTCAAGAATCTTCATTTTACATTTTAGTGATCCAAGATCACATTGAGTCCATAGGAAAAGCCAATACTATCAAGGAGGGATGAGGTGTTGCTTAATGAGCTTTTTGCTTCATGTGCTTAATGATATGCTCCAAAATCCTCAGCTACTTTCCCATATCCACATATGACCTAAACCCTAAGCCAAACTCGGTCCTACCGATTCTTTCTATCCGGCGCCACCGAGTTTCACTTGTCATAAGCCACTGCCAAACCCAAGCAAATTGGTTCTACCAATAGGGATCTCGGTCTCACCGAGATGGGATTGCAATTTCTCTGTTTCCTTTTCGTAACTTTTCGGTCTCACCGAAAGAGCGGATCGGTCCCACCAAGATTGCAATGTAAACTCTCTGTTTCCCTTTTGTAACTTTTCTGTCTCACTGAAAGAGCAAATCAGTCCCACCGAGTTTACTTGACCAACTCTCTGGTTAGCTAATTACCAAATCGGTCTCACCGAGATTACGTTATGCCCTAATCCTAACCATATCGGTCCTACCGAGTTGCATGTCAGTCCCTGTTGGGGATATTACTGCTGGGCGTAAACCGGTCTAAGTGGGCCGGGTTGACTTCATCAGTAGTCTAAAGGTGCTAAAGCCCAGAGGCTAGACAAAGGCCCAAGGCCGTAGTCGGTTCAGTATCTGTCGCCGTAAACCGGCGTGTATATAAACTTGTATTATAAGTTAGGAATAGGGAGAGACCAACCCGGATACGAATATAAACCGGAGATTGGGACTCTATGAACCGACGGGTGTCGCCCGTGTATATAAGGGGGCAACCCGATAGCGGTTCAGGACAGAGAAGAATAACTCGAGGCCTAGGGGAAGCTTGTTTGCTCCCTAGTCATCGAAACCCCATCAATTCCATCACAAACTAGATGTAGGCTTTTACCTTCATCGAAGGGGCCGAACTAGTATAAACCCCTATGTCCCTTGTCCGCTTTAACCCCTTCGAGTTAACCCTTTGCGATGGCTCCACGACTAAGTCCTTTCGCTAGGACATCTGCCGTGACAAACCCACGACAGTTGGCGCCCACCGTGGGGCTATCGCACGATGGTTTCAAGTTCTTGGAGGGCCGCTTTGAAGGACTCGAGGGATACGCCGTGGGCCGGATGACCAAGAGTCGTCACGGCAAGATCTACATCAACGACGCAGGCTGGGGCCCCGAGGCCGGCTCAATTGAGTACGGGTACCGGGTCCCCTTTGGTGGCATACATGTCTTCATCGGCAAGATCGGTGAACCGGGCCCTGAGCTGGACACCTGCACCGACCTCGTCGAGACAGCTCAGCGTGCACGACCTGCCCGGGTTAAACCGGCCGTGAAGCATGCCTTCGTGGGAGTCATCCATGGAGCAAGCCATGAGGACGGATCAGGATCTGGTGGTGAAACCGTTGTTTACTTTGGCGACGAGTCATCTACCGGAGAGACAGAGTCATTGTATCAGCTACAAGATGGCCAGATTAGGGGCTGTTCTGATGGAGACAGTATTCCGGACTCCTCCGATCTGCCCAACCGGGTTGGAATATTCATGGCCGGTACACAAGAAGCGCCTCACTCATCGACGGCCGCGGCAATGATTTCCGGTTCAGCAGCAGCAACGGCTGCCGGAGCAGGAGGCTAGGTGCGCCTGCCGGTTCAAGTGTTATCAGATCTATTCGACGCATTGGCTACGCTCATGGCGGAGGCTAATCCGGTGTATCAGGATGCTCATAATGCGGAGATCGCAAAGGTGAGAGAGCAGATTACCCAGGCCAAAGCGGATCTAGCAGCAGAAGAGGTCAGGATAACCGCGGAGCGGGCCGCTTTAGATGCCCAAGCTTATAAACTCATGCTGGACCAGAACGCCTCACAGGAAGTCATGAGGAGGAAATACCGATCTCGATTACCCTCAGTTTTTGAAGGAAGGAACCTTTTCAAAACCCCTGAAGCGGGAATCAATAATCCGCCGGTGGTAAACCGGGCGGAGGCACCTGCGGCAGGAGCACCGGTTCAGCCCCGTTTAATAGATCTGCCTCGTCATCATGCTGGTGTACCGCAGGCCGTGCCTACACCTCCGGGTCACTACTCCAATCCGATGGATAACCTCGTTGCAACTGCGGCACGGCTAGAGGCTATTCCGGTTGAAGGTGATTCATTACAGGCGATCGAAACGCGCCGGGTTAAGGATCTCCTTAGGATGGCTTTGATCCAACAGGAAGCATATTCATACAGCCGTGACCGGATTCATTCTACCCCATGTCTGGCCCAGAGTTATAGCAGGCGTATGGAGGAACCAGCTGTGTTAAGTAACGCGCGACGTGAAGCACCCCATGGCGACAATCCGGCTCCGGATGCCCAGGAGGTGGTAGACCAGGCCCGAGCGCGCAGGGAAGCTGAGGTAGCAGTGCAGTATCAGACTCATCAGTTCACGCCGGTTCGTCCCACCACATCGGTTGAACCGGGGCTCACGTCTAGCGCTTCGGGAGTGCCTTGTCTTGTCCCCGCTTTACGCAATGTACGCCTACCCAAGGATTTTAAGGGCCCGCGCAAGGTGCCGAACTACACGGCGGATCAACCCCCAGAGACGTGGGTGGAGAGTTATGAGATGGCCATGGAGATGCTTGATGTTGATGAGGCGGCGTGTGCAAAATATTTTACCATGATGCTTGAAGGGACAGCCCGCACTTGGTTAAAAAGCCTGCCGCCCAATTCTATCAGTTCATGGGCCCAGCTTAGAGACCGCTACATCAATAATTTCAAAGACACGTGTAAGCAGCCCATGTCAATAGTGGATTTAGCTGCTTGTGTCCAGGAGGAAGGAGAATCAACGACTCATTGGGTTCGTAGGGTCTCACGAGTTCTGCATTCTTCAGACCGCATCAATGCGGACACTGCAGTTATAACCTTGGAAGGCAATTGCCGGTTTGGACCTTTGAAGCTGAAGTTAGGACGGATGAAACGCCATTGTACTGACATGGGAACCCTCATGGGCGCTTTGGTAAAATACGCTAATTCTGATAGTACCAAGGATCCCGAGTCTGATGATGAAAAGACAGGGAAGGGAAAGAAGAACGGCAACTTCAGGGGTCAGCACCATCACCCAGCAGGAAACGGTGGTGGAGGCAAGCGTAAAGCAGATGGCAACATGGATTTTGTGGCCAATACTAACGTGCAGAATGGAGGCCATCGACGGAAGGGCAAAAACCGCAGTGGAGGGCCCAGTCCTAATTCGGAACGCCTGAACTATCTGTTAAACCAGCCCTGTCCAAAGCATGGAACAAGGGAGGAACCGGCAAACCACCTTTGGAAAGATTGTTATATCATGCAAGAATTCAAGAATTCCAATGCCTTCCGGTATGACCCCGGCTCTGGTGGTGGTTCTGGGTCTGGACCGAGTCACGGTGGTGGGAATTCTGGTTCAGGATTTAATGGTAACCCGGGCGGGCATAACAACCAGCATAATCAGAATAACCAGGGTGGTAACAATCAGCAACAGCAGCAGTCGGGTTACCAGAGCAATCCAAAGAAGCTAAATAGTGGGCAGTATCATGTATTCACCACTAGCTTGGACAAGCGGGATAGGAAGCTCCAGAAGCGGGCAGTTAATTCTGTTGAACCGGCCGTGCCCCGGTATCTGCGCTGGTCAGAGCAACCAATCATATGGAGTAGAGAGGATCACCCTCCCCGGGTTGACAATCCGGGTCAGCTGGCTTTAGTGGTGGCACCTCAGGTTGGAGGTTATAAGTTCACCAAGGTACTCATGGATGGAGGTAGCAGCATTAACATCCTGTACTATGAGACTTTTCGTCAAATGGCGCTGACAGATAAGGAACTCCGGCCTTCAAATACGGTTTTTCATGGTGTGGTACCTGGCAAGTCAGCATACCCCGTTGGAAAGATAGCATTAGAAGTGGCTTTCGGAGATGATCACGATTCCCGGTCTGAGACGCTGACATTCGAGGTGGTGAAAATCAAAAGCCTGTATCACTCCCTGTTCGGTAGACCGGCCTATGCGAAATTCATGGCACGACCCTGTTATGTCTACTTGCAACTCAAGATGCCAGGTCATAAGGGAACCATCACGGTTCACGGAAGCCGCAAGATCGCTTTGGAATGCGAAGAAGGAGATGCAGCTTACGCATAATCGGTTTGTAGTACCGAGGAACTCAAGTATTACAAAGACAATGTTGATCCAACGGATATGACTCCTTTAAAGAAGCCTACTACAGAGCATGATCTGGCCCTGAAATTTACATCAGCCGCTGAGACTAAGCTTGTTGACTTCATACCTGGCGATTCGTCCAAGCAGTTCAGTATCAGCGCCAATTTGGATCCGAAATAGGAAAGCGCGCTCATCGAGTTCATCCGTGAGAATCGGGACATCTTTGCGTGGAAGCCTTCTGACATGCCTGGTGTACCGAGGCGACTCGCTGAGCACACTCTTAACGTGGATCCTAAATACAAAACGGTGAAACAGTTCCTCCGTCGGTTCAACGAGGAGAGGCGAAAAGCTATTGGAGAAGAAGTGGCCAGGCTCTTAGCAGCTGGCTTCATTGTTGAAGTTTTCCACCCTAAGTGGCTTGCTAATCCGGTGCCAGTCCTTAAGAAAAACGGCACCTGGCGCATGTGTGTGGATTATACTGATCTTAATAAAGCCTGTCCCGCAGATCCTTTTGCCCTCCCCCGTATTGATCAGATTATTGATGCTACGGCGGGTTGCGAGCGCTTATGTTTCCTGGATGCGTATTCCGGTTATCATCAAATCAAAATGGCAGTTAAGGACCAGGAGAAGACGGCGTTCATAACTCCTTTTGGAGCCTTCTGCTATGTGTCTATGCCTTTTGGGCTCAAAAGTGCCCAGGCAACCTATCAACGGTGTGTGCAAAATTGTCTCCACAAACAGATTGGCCGTAATGTGCATGCTTATGTGGATGATATCGTTGTTAAATCAAGGAAGAAGGAGACTTTGATCAAGGACTTGAAGGAAACCTTTGATAACCTGAGGACGTACAAGATGATGCTCAATCCGGCCAAATGTTTCTTTGGTGTACCAGCAGGCAAGCTATTGGGTTTTCTGGTGTCCAACAGGGGAATTGAGGCTAATCCGGAGAAGATCACGGCTATCACTTCTCTGGCTAAACCGAAATGTATTAATGATGTTCAACGTTTGGCTGGCCGGATTGCCGCGTTGAGCCAGTTTATCAGCCGCCTCGGTGAGAAGGCGATCCCGTTGTATCAGATGTTGAAGAAAACGGATCAGTTCGTCTGGAGTTCTGCCGCTGATCAGGCTTTGGAGGATTTAAAGCGGCAATTGGCCAATCCGCCTGTACTCGCCGCCCCCGTTGACAAAGAACCATTATTGCTGTATGTCGCTGCTAATGCTCGTGCGGTCAGTGTAGCTATAGTGGTGGAGCGGAAGGAGGCGGGCAAAGAGTACCCGGTTCAGCGTCCGGTTTATTATATCAGCGAAGTGCTTATTGAGTCTAAACAAAGATATCCGCATTGGCAGAAGCTGGTATATGGAGTTTTCATGGCAAGCCGGAAGCTGAAGCAGTATTTCCAAGGGCATCCCATCACAGTGGTCAGCTCTGCCCCTTTAGGTGAAATCATCCAGAACCATGAAGCAACAGGTCGGATTGCCAAGTGGGCCATAGAGCTTGGGCCACACGGTTTGAAATACGTGCCTCGGACGGCGGTGAAGTCCCAAGCACTTGTCGATTTCATCAATGACTGGACAGAGCTGCAGGCCCCTGAAGAGAAGCCGGATCACACATATTGGACCATCCATTTCGACGGATCACGACAATTGGAGGGCTCGGGGGCTGGAGTCGTATTAACTTCCCCACGAGGTGACAAGTTTTGTTATGTTATTCGCTTAATGTTCCCTTGTACTAACAATGCAGCTGAGTACGAAGCCTTGCTCCATGGTCTCCGGATGGCTAAAGAGATGAACTTAAGGCGGGTTAAGTGCTTCGGTGACTCGGACCTGGTAGCTCAACAGGTGTCTGGTACTTGGGATTCTAAAGACCCACTCATGGCTGCATATCGTCGTGAGGTTGATACTGTTGCTGGTCATTTCAAGGGTTATCAGGTGGACCACGTGGACCGTCGGAAGAATGAAGCAGCAGACGCTTTGAGCCGGCTAGGCTCACAGCGTAAACCGGTCCCTCCTAATGTCTTTCTCGACATACTACACAACCCATCGGTTCAGCTACCTGGAGAAGCAGATTTGGCTGTCCCTGATCCGGAGGCTCAGTTGGTAGCGGCACTCCACGTCATTCCGGATTGGACACTTCCCTACCTGGCGTACATGAACCGGGGCGAGTTACCAGATGATGAGACTCTGGCCAGACAAATAATACGACGGTCCAAGTCCATGACAATCATCAAGGGCGAGTTGCATCATTGCAGTGTGTCAGGAGCATTTCAACGTTGTGTGTCTCCTGAGGAAGGCTGTGAAATTTTGCGTGAGATCCATGAAGGGGATTGTGGTCACCACGCCGGCTCAAAGTCTTTGGTGGCTAAGGCGTTTCACCATGGTTTCTATTGGCTGACTGCCCATGCTGATGCGGAGGATCTGGTCAGGCGATGTGATGGTTGCCAAAAATTCTCAAGACGCGCTCATGTTCCGGCTCAAGAATTGAGGATGATCCCAATTACTTGGCCGTTTCCAACCTGGGGGCTGGATATGGTTGGGCCTTTCAAAAGGTCCAAAGACAAGAAGACCCACCTCCTGGTGGCGGTTGATAAATTTACAAAATGGGTGGAGGCAGAGCCTGTTAGCAAGTGTGATGGAGCCACTGCGGTTCAGTTCATCAAAAAAGTGATTTTCCGGTTTGGCTTTCCGCACAGTATCATCACAGATAATGGTACCAATCTATCTAAGGGTGCCATGAGAGAGTTATGTGAACGAGAGCACATCCGCCTTGACGTTTCATCAGTGGCACACCCGCAGTCCAATGGTCAAGCAGAAAGAGCTAATCAGGAGATCTTGAGAGGCATCAAACCACGGCTTATGGTTCCCTTGCAAAGGACGCCAGGTTGTTGGGTCGAAGAGTTGCCCTCTGTGTTATGGAGTATCAATACCACGCCCAACAGATCAACTGGATACACGCCGTTCTTCATGGTTTATGGGGCAGAGGCGGTTCTCCCTAGTGATATTCGTCACGATTCACCTCGGGTTGCGGCTTAGGTTGAAGCAGATAACGAGACAGCTCGACAAGACGCTTTAGACCGGTTGGATGAAGAGCGAGACACAGCAGCTGCCCGCTCAGCGATTTACCAACAAGATCTTCGTCGCTATCACAGTCGTCGGGTCACAACCAGAACCTTTCAAGAAGGAGATTTGGTGCTTCGATTCATTCAAGATCAAACCGATATGCATAAATTATCTCCGCCTTGGGAAGGACCGTTCGTGGTCAGCAAAAATCTGCACAATGGGTCATACTATCTGATTGATATTCGAGAGCATAAGGACTCACGTAGGTCAGAGGAGGAGACCAGCAGGCCATGGAACATAGCTCATCTTCGGCCTTACTATACTTGAGCCGTTGGCTCCGCTTATGTACATATTATGACAATGTATATATTATCAATACAATAAACCGGATCCTCAGCTAAAGCGGGGTATCTGTTCGTTTCTATCATGTGTGGTTACACGGAGTTGTTCTATTTTAAAACGACCTCCGGTTTACCCCTTGCAAATATTATCAATATCACTTGGGGGCTCGGTTATGTATGAACCGATGCAATACCTTTTGATAGGCGAAAGCCACCAGATCACTTGGGGGCTCGGTCGTGTCTGAAACGATGCAACACCTCTTGATCGGCGAAAGCCACCAGATCACTTGGGGACACGGTCAAGTCTGAACCGGTCACGCCTCTTGGTCGGCCTACAGGCCTTAGAGTCACTTGGGGGCTTGGTCGAACCCGAACCATTGCCATGACACTTGGCCGGCGTAATGCCATGAGTCATTTGGAGACCTGGCCGACTGGCACCATAGCTACACCTTTGGGGAGCTTGGTTGCATCTGACCATGGTAACACCATCTGATCGGCTCAGTAAAGCCTCTCTTTTTGCAAAAGTTTTATCATTGCTTTTGCTTTAAATAGCTTTTCTTAAGGAGTTGCTATTTTATCTTAGTTGCCTTTTTTAAACCGACAGTGCTTTGTACCGGTTCAAACAGCCAAATTGGCGGAACACGGTCCATTTTAAACCGAAGATTATTTGCTCGGTTTAATTTTTTCTGTTCACATCCTTTTTTGGAGTAACAAAAGGCTATTATGATCAAAGCACGGTTTACACAGTAAGCCGGCGTTATATATACAGGAGCTGCTTTCTCCCATGACGGTTTAGGGTTATCAAACCCCCGTTTCAAGATTGGCTACACGCCTACTTCGTGCCCAATAAATGGCAAGTATTTCGTATCACAAAAATTGATCATATTTGCAAGTCTCCTGGCGTATCTACATAAAGATTCATAAACCGGATGGCGGTACAACCGCCCTGGTAGTTTAAGATTTTATGATTGCAGGAGATATAAGTTGGCAATATTGACCTTCCAAATAAAGGTACCAGCATAGATGCACGAAGGCATCTCAGGAAGCAAAAAGTATTGTCTATCCTATTACAAAGCGGCTTGGAGCCCAAATGAGATCATTGTTTTCTTGGCAAGATATAACAAGGAAGCTCGATAAAGCTGCCTTCGGTTTACGCCTGCTGGCCACCCCGGTTTGATTGTTCTGGATCATCCTGCGCCGCTTCAGCTTCCTCGTTTCTACCCAGCGGCTGGAAGTCAACAGTGGTCCAGTCGATTCCCATTAATGCTTGAAAGACAACTTCTTCATGGATCAGTGAAGACGGTTCAATATCAGGGGTGTAAGTATGCTTACGGATTGGAGGAATCAGGTTTTCCGCTTCAGGGATTGGTGCAGCCACTCTTTTGTTCTGGTCATTATACTGAGCTTGATAATGCGACAAATTTGCTTCCTCTACCAATTGGCAGGCCAGAGGGCGCACCGCCCGGTTTATCTCTCTTAAATCCTCTTCGCTGAATTCTGAGCCATCCTCCTTCAAGCTGGGATAGCCTTGAGCCGCTTCAACCGGATCAAAATCGGGCACCCATGCTTTTGCCCGGATTAAGGCATTAATGGCTCCGGTTCGAGCAGCGGACTTTTTTAGCTCATCAATCCGAGCAGGGAGCATTGACAGTCTCTTCAGCGTATCTTGGATCAAAGTAGGTGTTGGATTATTGTGTGACGCAGTTGAGATAATCCGCTGCGCTCCAGTATACAGCTGTTCGATTAAGGTTTAGGTGGCTTTCAGTTTCATCCGCACATCTGACCCCAAGTGGTTAATGCGAGTGCCTGTAACATGATCAACAGTTTACAAACCTAGCTGTTTACAAGAGGATCACGGTTATTATGCAAGTCGCAAGAAGCTTACCAAAGATGGCGGCAGTCATGGCGTGCACTTGTCGCTTTACGCTGGTTAATTCGTCACTTACCGGTTTTAGGGCAGCCTCCGCATTTTCAATCTTCTTGGTTAAAGCAGCCTTTTCTGTGGCCCAGTTAGCCCGTTCCTTCTTGAAGTCCTCCTTCAGCTGCTCCATGCTGCTTAAAGCGCTGGTTAGCTCTTCCTTTGCCTTGGAGGTTTCAACTTGTTGGGTTTTCAAATTCTCTTGAAGGTCGACAACTTGGTTTTCTTTAGCCCTTACTTCAGCCTGCATTCCGACAGTTATACGGTTTAACAACAAACATGAACAATGAAGTACCAACCACATAACAAGTTATGCGCTTTGTACTTGGGGGCTAATGCTTATTTGATCTATAGCTATCAGTTAATTGTCAAAGTCCCAAGCTCAATACAAATATTCAACTTGGCACTTGGGGGCTAATGGCTATTTGCTCTGATAAGTTTCTGATGCCACGGTATGAAGATTAAAGTTTCGGTTTCACTACATCAAGTTAAACCGACCCTTGGGGGCTATATCAAGGAATTTTGAAGCATGGAATTTTTTTATGTCAAGACCCGATTCAACTATGATAGGTTGAACCGGCCCTTGGGGGCTACAATGGTGATAAGCAGGAACAAATTCATGGAAGTTACCTCAAGCTTCTCTTTCATCAGCTTTACCAGATTAGCTTCATAATCACGGCTAGTATACAGCCGGTTCAAGTATCCAGAATGCACATCTTGGGCGCCCAGAGTAGTGTATGTTGCCAGATCAACATCCCATTTGGCTTTCTCATGGCAGAAATTTCTTCTTTGGCAGTATGCTTGGCTAAGGCGACGGGATTCCCCGGTTCAGAACGACCAATGCCAGTGATTATGACTTCATCATCCTTAGACTCGCCGGTTTGAACCGGCGTAGTCGGTTTATCGGCAGGTCTGGAAGGGCTGGTGGTTTTCTCAATCCGGATGGGACTGGCTGGTTGGTCAGCAGGACCGGAGGTGTTAACAAAACCTTCATCAGCAGTAACAACTTCATCTCGTACTAGCGGGTCATTAACCACATCTTCATGGATGACCGCTTCAATGTTTGGGGTAGCATCCGGTTCAGGAGCAACGTCTTCTTCAGCTGCCTTATCCAGGCGAGCTTTCTTACTTGGCCTCGGTTTGGCCCTAAAAAGAAGTAGCAAAATCAAAGATAGTACATGTTGAAAACTACAAAAATCAACAATGTTATGATAAGTGCAAGCTTACCCAAGCACGGTTTTAAGTGGAGGCAGTTGGGTGCCAGTTGACTCGCCAGAAGAGGAGTGCGAGGTGACCTGATAATCGGAGTCAGACGAATTAAGCGGTTGACGAAAACAGCCGGCTTTAGGACGAATACTGACAAGCAAATTAGAGACCTCTGAATGACGTCTCCGAACCGGATTGTTCGGTCAACATGCAGAGGTAACTACCTGACCGCTGTGTCGAGTTGTGCCGCGCACCTCATGCAGTTGGGTCTTCATAGGAAAGTTGGGATCCAAATAAGCAAGGGGATGAGAAATTTTAACTTTGTGGTTTGCCTGACGGATTTTATGTGAAGGCGGAAGGCTTGAGTTAGAGGAAAGAACAATTACCTCTACATCGCCAGCATGGCTAGCTTCGGCATCATCCTGACAAATATCATCATCAATAAGGTGTACAAAAAGTAAACCGAGGGAATCAAGTTCTGCCTCAAGGTCCGGATTACCCACATCATCATCAGCGGGCGGATCAGAGGAAGCGGTGGTTCTCCTTTTATGAGCAGACTTCTTAACAACCTTGGTCTTAGGCCGGACTGGTCTGTCCGGTTTATCGGTTTTCTCTTGTAGGATTTTCTTGCTCCAAAACGGATCATTACCCTGCATCAAACAGATGGCGGTATCAGTAATAGACAAGTACAAAGGCATTTACAAAGAAAAATGCAGACTTATGGCTGGCGGTTTGTTGGTGGCGCAAAAAGGAAGCAGGCCGGTACGAGCACAGACGTGCTCCGGTTCGTTCAATATTTTCCTTACAGCTTCTGTGACTTCTTCATCAGTAAGCTGGATGTTTACATGCCGCAGCGGATCGTCAACACTGCCCGTATATTCACACATCAAACCGGAGCATCGGCTAAGGGGCAGTATACTCCAGGATATCCAACAACGGGCAAGATCAACTCCAGTTAAACCGTTGGCTAGGAAAGCTCTGAGCTTGGACAATTGAGGAGCGTATTTACTCCTCCCTTTGCCAGTTAACCTCTAAGGAAAGGGGTGTGTGTTGCTAAGCCGTTCCGGACAGAGACCAGGCAATGGATTCTCTTCGGCAGGGGAGGTATCTTTGCAATAGAACCAGGAATTATTCCACTCCTGGGATGACTGTGCAATTTTGGATGAGGATAAGTGACTTCTTTCCTTTTTTGAATTGCCATACCGCCCAGTTCCATATTGGGGCCGTCAGTAAACTCTGTGCGGCGGTTCAAGTGAAAGAAGTCTCGGAATAGTTCCACTGTGGGTTCCTCTTGGAATTACGCTTCGCAAAGCACTTGGAAGTGGCATATATTAGTGACAGAGTTGGGACCGATATCTTGTGGGCGGAGTTGGAAATTGGCTTAGACATCCCGATAAAACTTTGAACCGGGCGGGCTAAAGCCCCGGGCCAGGTGATCCGCAAAAACAACAACCTCTCCCTCTTCAGGGGTGGGAGGACATTCTGTGCCTGGGACTCTCGAGTGGACGGTGTTTTTACTTCTTAAAGCGCCAGTGAGAACTAAGTTGTTCAGCTGTGTTTCTGTAACACGGGAAGGAACCCAGTTGCATTCATATATTTGCTTCGCCATGAGGAAATCTACAAAACAAGCAGTTTCGGTTCAAGTATATGTTTGAATTAAACCGGAGGCATATCTACTTAAACCGAAGACAGTCCTATCTAAACCGGAGTTAGGCAAGGTGGCAACGTCTCGCGGTTCAAACAGGGGGACTAATGATATATACTGGTCCTTTACATTTTCAATGCCAAAGTTAAACCGCCGGATCTGAGCATTGAAAGCAATTGAGGGTGTATAAATACAAAAACAGGTTTCACAAGACTTCTCTACAACGATGGATCTAAAGCCAGTCCAGAAAGAGGAAAATATTTAAAAGCTTAAGGCGGAACAATATTGGTTCAAAGAGCAGAAAGGTTATTTGGATCTATGAACTGAAACATGAATCTACAAGATGAATGCTAAAAGCCCATTGGTTACTCACAGAAGGGTTTCCTTGGATCTATCTAGAGGTATGAGCAGGAATACGAACAGTAAGCAAGAACACGGCAAGAACATGAAACCCTAGTATGGATCCGGATGGGTAAAAAGCAGAGATCTTACCGAAGCTGGGGGAGATGCGGAAGGACGCCGCGGTTTTCTGGTACAATCAGGTCGATGCAGCGGCCCAAGATGATGCAGAGATGAGCAGCGGCGGCAGAGCTCCGAGGCTGGCGGCGCGGAGAAGACGAAGAGAAAGGGGATGAAGGAGAGAAAATAAATGACCCTTAGGCCCTATTTATGAAGCAAAGGACATGTGTCAGGCGCGAGAATCCAGGAGCCACAATTTTCGGAGTTGTCGCCTCGATTAGTGCGGATCTATTAAACAAAGAAGGCGTTATAAAGGCTAGTTTCAAGATGACGTCATGCCGGTTTACAGCAACCAAAGAAGATGACGACACGACGGTTCAACAGATACAGGAAGATGATGAAGACAAAGATTTTGGCTAAGGATTGACATGAACCTGTTCAAATCAATCTGGGGCCTAATGTTGGGGATATTACTGCTGGGCGTAAACCGGTCTAAGTGGGCCGGGTTGACTTCATCAGTAGTCTAAAGGTGCTAAAGCCCAGAGGCTAGACAAAGGCCCAAGGCCGTAGTCGGTTCAGTATCTGTCGTCGTAAACCGGCGTGTATATAAACTTGTATTATAAGTTAGGAATAGGGAGAGACCAACCCGGATACGAATTTAAACCGGAGATTAGGACTCTATGAACCGACGGGTGTCGCCCGTGCATATAAGGGGGCAACCCGATAGCGGTTCAGGACAGAGAAGAATAACTCGAGGCCTAGGCGAAGCTTGTTTGCTCCCTAGTCATCGAAACCCCATCAATTCCATCACAAACTAGACGTAGGCTTTTACCTTCATCGAAGGGGCCGAACTAGTATAAACCCCTGTGTCCCTTGTCCGCTTTAACCCCTTCGAGTTAACCCGTTGCGATGGCTCCACGACTAAGTCCTTTCGCTAGGACATCTGCCGTGACAAACCCACGACAGTCCCACCGAAAATCTCTAACGGTCACTAGGTTTACTATTTCGGTCCGACTGAGTTTGTTGATTCGGTCCCACCGAGATTGGTAAATTGTGTGTAACGGTTGGATTTTGTGTGGAGGCTATATATACCCCTCAACCTCCTCTTCACTCGTGGAGAGAGCCATCAGAACACATCTACACTTCCAACTCATATGTTCTGAGAGAGAACCACGTACCCTTGTGTTGAGGCCAAGATATTCCATTCCTACCATATGAATCTTGATCTCTAGCCTTCTCAAAGTTGCTTTCCACTCAAATCTTCTTTCCACCAAATCCAAATCCTGTGAGAGGGAGTTGAGTGTTGGGGAGACTATCATTTGAAGCACAAGAGCAAGGAGTTCATCATCAACACACCATTTGTTACTTCTTGGAGAGTGGTGTCTCCTAGATTGGCTAGGTGTCACTTGGGAGCCTCCGACAAGATTGTGGAGTTGAACCAAGGAGTTTGTAAGGGCAAGGAGATCGCCTACTTCGTGAAGATCTACCGCTAGTGAGGCAAGTCCTTCGTGGGCGATGGCCGTGGTGGGATAGACAAGGTTTCTTCTTCGTGGACCCTTCGTGGGTGGAGCCCTCCGTGGACTCGCGCAACTGTTACCCTTCGTGGCTTGAGGTCTCCATCAACGTGGATGTAGGATAGCACCACCTATCCGAACCATGGGAAAAACATCCGTGTCTCCAATAGCGTTTGAATTCTCTAAACCCTTCCCTTTACATTCTTGCAAGTTGCATGCTTTACATTCCGCTGCCTATATACTCTTTGAATGCTTGCTTGAATTGTGTGATGATTGCTTGACTTGTCCTAAAGTTGCTAAAATCTGCCAAGAACAAAAAATTGGGAAAAGATTAAGTTTTTATTTGGTCAAGTAGTCTAATCACCCCCCCTCTAGACATACTTCCGATCCTACAGCTAGGGACACATATAGAGTGAAGGTTGCAAGTCTCCAAACCACAGAATACTTCGCACGTATGCATGACCGATTTGGGATGATTCTAGAGGAAGCAACATTGACTTCCTTGAATCCACGGCGGAACTTGCATCAAATGCACATGAATTAGAGGAAGTCACTTCTTTCATCCGGGCATATGCTTCATGAACGAAACACGAAGAAATGCTTACACAAGTTTCCAACACTAGCTTGATGTCCGACAAAATCATGGATAAGGTAAGGATGTTGTCGATGGGCTCAACGACAATTTACCGAGATTTCCATAAAATGGAATTCCACAATTAAGTGAACACGGTGATAGCATTGGTCAGACCAAAGGATGTAATGGTGTATGCTTGAGGGATCAACCATGAGTAAGACAACATTACGAACATCGTTGGTTCTGATTTGATTTGAGGATAGCCCACACTCAAATCAATGTTTGGACAAGACAATAGATCCAATAACTGATCACGCGCGAGGACCAATAAATGAAGGTATCATCTTTCTTCAACACACAAACACACAGATGAGAATATCCATTAGGAATGAACTGAGTCGGACAAGCTTTCATCTTCCAACTCTCCAAGTTGTTGTTTAGCTTAACCAACTAGCTCAGGGTATCCGACACAAATTCTTGGAGAAAGGGTGTGAGGGAGTCCTGGATTAGGAGGTGTTCGGATAGCCGGACTATACCTTCAGCCGGACTCCAGGACTATGAAGATACAAGATTGAAGACTTCGTCCCGTGTCCGGAAGGATCTTTTCTTGGCGTGGAAGGCAAGCTAGGTGTGCGGATATTCAAGATCTCCTACCATTGTAACTGACTCTGTGTAACCCTAACCCTATCCGGTGTCTATATAAACCGGAGGGTTGTAGTCCGTAGGACAACCATCATCATACACAATCATACCGTAGGCTAGCTTCTAGGGTTTAGGCTCCTTGATCTCGTGGTAGATCCACTCTTGTACTACCCATATCATCAATATTAATCTAGGAGGATTAGGGTTTTACCTCCATCGAGAGGGCCCGAACCTGGGTAAAATAAAGTGTCCCTTGTCTCCTGTTACCATCCAACCTTGACGCACAGTTCGGGACCCCCTACCCGAGATCCGTCGGTTTTGACACCGACATTGGTGCTTTCATTGAGAGTTCCTATGTGTCGTCGCTTTCAGGCCCGATGGCTCCTTTGATCATCAACAACGATGAGGTCCAGGGTGAGACTTTCCTCCCCGGACAAATCTTCGTCTTCGGCGGCTTCGCTCTGCGGGCTAATTCGCTTGGTCATCTGGAACAGATCGAAAGCTACGCCCCTGGCCATCAAGTCAGGTTTGGAAGCTTAAACTATACGGCTGATATCCGCGGAGACTTGATCTTCGACGAGTTCGAGCCATAGCCAAGCGCGCCGCACTATTTCGAGGGGCATGATACGGCTCTGCCTCCGAATAGTACCCTGGAGGCCGCACACGCTCCGACCCCGATCCCTGACTCGGAGCCTGCTGCGTTCTTCGAGGATGAACGGTTGGACGTCACCTCGGGTGCGGCGATCTTAAAGGCGATCGAGCCGAACGCCAGCCCCGCACTCCGCACGGCCCATGACTCCAAGGAGTCGGATTCTTCTCCGAACTCCGGGCCTTCCGCGCCCCCGCCGATCGAATCTGAGTGGGCGCCTGTAATGGAGTTCACCGCCGCGGACATCTTTTAGTGCTCACCTTTCGGTGATATCCTGAATTCTCTCAAGTCTCTCTCTTTATCTGGAGAGCCCAGGCCGGACTATGGTCTGCGAGGTTGGGATTCTCACGACGAAGAAATTCAAAGCCCACCCACCACCCACTTAATAGCCACTGTCGACGACTTAACCGACATGCTTGACTTCGGCTCCGAAGACTTCGACGGTATGGACAACGAAGGAGGAGACGAACAAGATCCAGCACCTGTAGGGCACTGGACCGCCACCTCGTCATATGAAATATATATGGTGGATGCTCCAAAGGATGCGGATGGCGATGGAACAGCGGAAGATGACAACTCGAAAAAACCGCCAAAACGCCGGCGCCAACAGCGCCGCTCCAAATCCCGCCATAGCAGAAACGGCGATTCCGGCACGGGAGATAATACTACCCCGGACAGCGCCGAAGAACACCAGAACCAGCAAGATTCGGCGTAGGAAGATGGAAAAGCCAGCCCTCATGAGAGAGCGACAGAGCGAGAGGTCGAGGAAGATAACTACATGCCTCCCTCCGAAGACGAGGCAAGCCTCGACGACGACGAATTCGTCGTACCATCAGACCCCGCTGAACAAGAGCGTTTTCAGCGCAGGCTTCTAGCCATGGCGAACAGCCTAAAGAAAAAGCAGCAACAACTTAGAGCTGATCAAAATTTGCTAGCTGATAGATGGACTGAAGTCCTTGCGGCCGAAGAGCATGAACTCGGGCGCCCCTCCAAAAATTATCCTAAGCGCAGGCCGCTACCCCAATCAGAGGGGGAAACATATGACATGGCAGACCGGCCAACCCGTGGCCGCGACAGAGAGGCCTGTCGAACCCTTAAGCAAGCCATGCCCCGGTGCCGTTCAACTAAGGCACGGGAAAACGAGGCAGACCTGCGAGACGTACTGGAGGATAAAGCAAAGCAAACAAGATCGATCTATGGATTGCGCGGACGCCCGACGACACGTGATGATCTTCACTCCGGACACAATAAATCCAGCCGGGCCGAACACAGCAGGCACAGCTCTTCCGAGTTGCGTCGTGACATAGCCCAGTACAGGGGCGCCGCACACCCATTATGCTTTACAGACGAAGTAATGGATCATATAATCCCAGAGGGTTTCAAACCCGTCAATATCGAGTCGTACGATGGTACGACAGATCCGGCAGTATGGATTGAGGATTATCTCCTTCACATCCACATGGCACGTGGCGATGATCTACACGCCATCAAATACCTACCCCTTAAGCTTAAAGGACCAACCCGGCACTGGCTTAACAGCCTACCAGCGGACTCAATCGGTTCTTGGGAGGACCTGGAAGCCGCATTCCTCGACAACTTCCCGGGGACCTATGTGCGGCCACCGGACGCCGACGACCTAAGCCACATAATTCAGCAGCCAGAAGAATCGGCCAGGCAATTCTGGACACGGTTCCTAACAAAGAAAAATCAGATAGTCGATTGTCCGGATGCAGAGGCCCTAGCAGCCTTCAAACATAACATCCGCGATGAGTGGCTTGCCCGGCACCTGGGACAGGAAAAGCTGAAAACCATGGCAGCCCTCACGACACTCATGACCCGCTTTTGCGCGGGCGAAGATAGCTGGCTAGCTCGCAGCAACAACTTATCGAAGAAGCCTGGTAATTCGGATACCAAGGACAAAAGTGGCAGGTCACGTCGAAATAATCAAAAGCGCCGCGTTAGCAGCGACAACAATGAGGACACGACAGTTAATGCCAGATTCAGAGGCTATAAATCCGGTCAGCGGAAAAAGGCATTTAAAAAGAATACCCAGGGCCCGTCCAGTTTGGACCGGATACTCGACTGCTCGTGCCAGATTCATGGCACCCCCGAAAGACCAGCCAATCACACCAACAGGGATTGTTGGGTGTTCAAGCAGGCAGGCAAGTTAAGAGCCGAACACAAGGACAAGGGGCTGAACAGCGACGACGAGGAGGAGCCCAGGCCGCCGAACAACAATGGACAGAAGGGGTTTCCCCCACAAGTGCGGACGGTGAACATGATATACGCGACCCACATTGCCAAGCGGGAGAGGAAGCGTGCGCTACGGGACGTATACGCGATGGAGCCAGTCGCCCCAAAGTTCAACCCATGGTCCCTCTGCCCCATCACTTTTGATCGAAGGGACCACCCCACTAGCATCCGTCACGGCGGTTTTGCCGCACTGGTCCTCGACCCAATCGTGGACGGATTTCATCTCACAAGAGTCCTCATGGACGATGGCAGTAGCCTGAACCTGCTTTATCAGGATACAGTGCGGAAAATGGGCATAGATCCATCAAGGATCAAGCCCACAAGGACGACCTCTAAAGGTGTCATACCAGGTGTAGAGGCCAATTGCACAGGCTCGATAACACTTGATGTGGTCTTCGGATCTCCGGATAACTTCCGAAGCA
Organism: Aegilops umbellulata; assembly: GCA_032464435.1. NCBI lineage: Eukaryota > Viridiplantae > Streptophyta > Magnoliopsida > Poales > Poaceae > Aegilops > Aegilops umbellulata. Next base: position 231,717,939 of record CP136060.1, read on the forward strand.
AAGAGTTAATCTTCGATATAGTCCCGTTACGCAGTGGCTATCACGCCCTGCTCGGACGAACCGCATTCGCTAAATTCAATGCGGTGCCGCACTACGCATATCTCAAGCTCAAGATGCCAGGCCCTCGAGGAGTAATTATGGTCAGCGGAAACACAGAATGCTCCATCCGTACGGAGGAGCACACGGCGGCCCTCGCAGCGGAAGTACAAAGCAGCCTTTCAAGGCAACTCTCCAGTTCGGCCGTTAAAAAACCGGACAATGCAAAGCGCGCTCGGAGTAACCTGCAACAAGACCACCTGGCACGATCAGAGCAAGCGTAGCAATACGGCCCTGACCCCAGCCATCGCAACATAGCGGAGCAAGTACCTCGAGTACACAATTACGCCCTTAAAATCCCATGGACACAGGGGGAGGGGCACATTAACGACATGCCTACAATACGGCGTCAAACGTACTAGGGGCTACCGGATTTTTTTTACTTTCAGAACTCCATACTCTGGATAACCTGTTTGGCCTTGTTGCCGCACAGACGATGCGAGATCCAGGAAAGCAGACAAAGCTATGCCGCATTCCGGAAATCTCAGGTGGTCTCTATTTCGAGCGATATATCTGTTTCTAAATTCCGCGGCCTGTGCCTAGTCAGGACATGTTAAATAGTCTAATATCTTTTTTGCTCATCGCAGTACTTGTATCGTTCGCCTTTGATAGATAGCCTCTTTATAAACAATGCATAGCTTTTTGTCCATTTTTTGCATTATCCTCTTTGAATATATATATATATATATTTATTACATAACATGATCGCACCCGTACACCATGGTACGGAAAACCACGCCAGGGGCTTCATTACCCTTTTATCTGGTGTGAGAAGTCCGTACACTTTCACAAGTGCGGCACCCCAAACTTATAGCACTATATGCATCGGCTCCGAGTCATGATTTTGGTCACATGTTGGGTTTGCCCGGCTCCTATGTTTTGGTGCCTTACGTTCCTCTTTATCGGCTAAGGTAGCACTAGGAGAACCACTGTGATTGTGCCCCAGATCAGGTGGGTTGAGCACCTCAGTGGAGAAAGCTAAAACAGACTGTCATGATAAGGCGTGAGACCGGTCGCTGTTCGAGAGGTTTTTTCGAGTCCTTAAAGGCTTATGCCGCTTCGAGCGAGGAGCCGGCTATGTCCGGCCAAAGGCGTGGATAGCGCCCCAAATTCGGCCTTCCGAACTAGGGGCTTCGCCGAAATTTAAAATTATAACGTTCTATGGCTAAGTGAGAGTGTTCAAGCATTATAGTCCGATTGCCTGGTTCGTTGTGCTGAGCGCCTCCCTCGAAGGACCCAACTATGGGAACAAGAGCCCTCAGGTTTATCCCGAACACCCCAGCACTAGTGGAATGGGGGCAGAAGCCGACGACTGGCCATCTCTCAATATTTGATAAACGGTCGCACAGAAAATAATATTTTAAATTCAGTAAGCATTGCTTTGCGCATATGAACAAGTTTTCAGCGCACAGGATACAAACGAGCGAGTTCATTCAAATATTACATCTTTAGTACATTCATCTGCGACAAGGCAGGCTCCGGCAAGAACTTCCTTGTAGTAGTTCTCGGGCTTGCGATGCTCCTTCCCCTGCGGCGGCCCATCCTTCACCAGCTTCTCTCCGTCCAGCTTACCCCAGTGTACCCTTACACAGGCAAGGGCCCTCCGGGCACCTTCAATGCAGACGGAGCGCTTGATGACCTCAAGCCGTGGACAGGCCTCCACCAGCCGCCGCACCAGCCCGAAATAGCTCCCAGGCAGGGCCTCTCCAGGCCACAGCCGAACTAGTAAGCCCTTCATGGCCTGTTCGGCCGCCTTGTGGAGCTCGACCAGCTGTTTTAGCTGATCGCTTAAGGGCACAGGGTGTCCGGCCTCAGAATACTGAGACCAAAACACACTCTCCGTCGAGCTGCCCTCTTCAGCTCGGTAGAACGCGGCGGCGTCGGATACGCTGCGGGGAAGATCGGCGAACGCTCCTGGAGAACTCCGGATTCGGGTAAGTAATAGGTAGTTTACTTTTATATTCCTACTTTGCATTGAGAATGCCTTACCCGTTGCTATCTTTTTCACCTCCTCCAACTCTTGGAGGGCCTTTTGGGCTTCGTCCTTGGCACTCTTGGCGGTCTCGACGGCCGACACGAGCTCGGATGCTTGCGTTTTTGACTCAAGCTCCAAACCCTCATGTTTTTTCATGAGAGCTTGCAGCTCTTGCTGCACCTCGCCGACCTGAACCCCAAGCCTTTCTCACTCGGCGCGCTCTTCGGCCGTTTTCTTTTCGGCCTCTGCCAGCGCCTGCTTCAGGGTTGCCACCTCGGTTGCGGCCCCTACAATAAGCAGCACAATCCTGTTATTTCTTTCTGCAATCAAGCCTCTCTATAGGCACCTTTTTTCCTTTCTAGGTATTTCTTACCTTCTTTCTCCTCGAGCTGCCATTTGGCAAGGCCGAGCTCTTGCTCGGTCCTCCCGAGGTCCTTCTTAAGGACATCCACCTGTGCAGTCAGTGCGGCGGTGGACAGCAGCGAAGCCTGCATAGGCATATTTGACCTTTTTTTTTGTTAGACTCCTACGAAAATTACTAGATCCTCTATCCGGCTTTTCTTTCCGAACACCGAACAGAGCATCAGGGGCTACTGTCTATGCGGTAAATAATTTGACATATTTTTACTTACCTCGAAGCCTGTTAGAAGGCTAGCGGAAGCTTCAGTCAGTCCGCTCTTGGCGGACTGAACCCTTTGGATCACCGTACTCATAACAGTACGGTGCTCCTCATCGATGGCGGCGCCCTTAAGCACCTCCAGTAGATTGTCCGGCGCCTCCGGTTGGACGGAGGCCGCCGACTCAGATGGCTTACTCCTCTTGGAAGGAGTTCGCCCACCGTGGACCAGGACTGTCGAGTCCGGCGCGATGTCCGGCACGAAGCCGGACTTGGAGCCCTGGGGGGTTTCATCCCCTTTATTCCTGGGGTCCGGGAGGTCGCCTTTCGGCTCCTCCAGGACCACCTCCTCCTGCCCCGAAGCTTGTCGCAACGCCACTTCGGCGTCGTCTCCAGTGTGGGGGGAGACAGCGGGCAGAATTGAGTTCACGTCCGACGTATCCAGGGAGCCGCTTGACGAATCGTCGAGTTCGGCCCGGGGCGGGCTGCATAAAACGCAAGCGATATTAGGGAAAGTCGCGCATTAGAAGAATATCACGAGTCACTATGGTATGTAAACACTTACGATTTTGCCGGACGCTTGGTTCTGTACGGACGCTCCTCTCCGCCCTCTTCGGCATCGAGGGAGTAGTCCGGCGGAGGGGTCTTCCTTTTCCTCAACCCCTCGGCCTCCCCCGTTGGGGGGGGCTTCTTCTTCTTTTCTCCCCTCACTAGGGGGGGGGGAGAGCTTCCTTGTTCCTCCTCCTCGTTTTCACGAGAGGAGAGCGTTGCGGACTCGTCAGATGACGAGTCCGACACCACCATGTTGCGGGAACTTTTTCGAGTCCCGGTGGTTTTCTTCTTCTTGGCCTTCCTCTCCGGCACCACGTAAAGTGCCGGGGCCATCAGCTTCACCAAGAGAGCTAGGAATGGGTCTTTGGGAAGAGGAGCCGGATAGTTAATTGGACCGGATACCTCCTGCCAGGCCTGTCAAAGGTAAAGGGAGTTTAGATCCCGCATAGAGTTAATCTATGAAGAAGAGCTTAACGAACCTGTCAAAGGTATAGATAGCTTACCTCGCTAGCGTTGCGCTGCGAGCTGTATCCGCGATCCTCGGAGGCGGATGTGGGGGACACGGCGCCTTTGGTCAGCACCTTCCAGACGTCTTCATACGTCGTGTCGAAGAGCCTACTGAGGGTTTGGTGCTGCGCCGGGTCGAATTCCCACAAAGTAAAATCCCGTTTTTGGCACGGGAGGATCAGGCGAACGAGCATGACCTGGACTATATTGACAAGCCGGATTGGCTTGTTCACCAGGGACTGGATGCACGTTTGCAACCGAGTCACTTCTTCCTCGTTGCCCCACGACAGGACCGTCTCTTTCCAGGACATGAGTGTTGGGGAACGTAGTAATTTCGAAATATTTCCTAAGCACACGCAAGACCATGGTGATGCATAGCAACGAGAGGGGAGAGTGTTATCTATGTACCCTCGTAGACCGAAAACGGAAGTGTTATAACAACGCGGTTGATGTAGTCGTACGTGTTCACGATCCGACCGATCCAAGCACCGTTACTCCGGCACCTCCGAGTTCTTGGCACACGTTCAGCTCGATGACGATCCCCGGGCTCCGATCCAGCAAAGCTTCGGGGAGGAGTTCCGTCAGCACGACGGTGTGGTGACGATCTTGATGTACTACCGACGCAGGGCTTCGCCTAAGCACTGCAACGATATGACCGAGGTGGAATATGGTGGAGGGGGGCACCGCACACGGCCAAGGAACGATCACGAAGATCAACTTGTGTGTCTATGGGGTGCCCCTGCCTCCGTATATAAAGGATCCAAGGGGGAGGGGCTGGCCGGCCAAGGGTGGCGCGCCAGGAGAGTCCTACTCCCTCCGAAGTAGGATTCCCCCCCCCCCAATCCTAGTTGGAATAGGATTCCTCAAAGGGGGAAAGAGAGAGAGGGGGCCGGCCACCTCTCCTAGTCCTAATAGGACAAGGGGAGGGGGGAGGCGTGCAGCCCATAAGGGCAGCCCTTTCAACTTTCCACCAAGGCCCATGTTGGCCCATTTGGCTCCCGAGGGGTTCCGGTAACCCTCCCGGTATTCCGGTAAAATCCTGATTTCACCTGTAACACTTCCGATGTCCAAACATAGGCTTCCAATATATCAATCTTTACGTCTCGACCATTTCGAGACTCCTCGTCATGTCCGTGATCACATACGGGACTCCGAACAACCTTCGGTACATCAAAATGCATAAACTCATAATAACTGTCATCGTAACGTTAAGCGTGCGGACCCTACGGTTCGAGAACAATGTAGACATGACCGAGACACGTCTCCGGTCAATAACCAATAGCGGGACCTGGATGCCCATATTGGCTCCTACATATTCTACGAAGATCTTTATCGGTCAGACCGCATAACAACATACGTTGTTCCCTTTGTCATCGGTATCTTACTTGCCCGAGATTCGATCGTCAGTATCCAATACTTAGTTCAATCTCGTTACCGGCAAGTCTCTTTACTCGTTCCGTAATACATCATCCCACAACTAATTCATTAGTTGCAATGCTTGCAAGGCTTAAGTGATGTGCATTACCGAGAGGGCCCAGAGATACCTCTCCGACGATCGGAGTGACAAATCCTAATCTCGAAATACGCCAACCCAACATCTACCATTGGAGACACCTGTAGTACTCCTTTATAATCACCCAGTTACGTTGTGACTTTTGGTAGTACCCAAAGTGTTCCTCCGGCAAACGGGAGTTGCATAATCTCATAGTCATAGGAACATGTATAAGTCATGGATAAAGCAATAGCAACATACTAAACGATCGGGTGCTAAGCTAATAGAATGGGTCATGTCAATCAGATCATTCAACTAATGATGTGACCTCATTAATCAAATAACAACTCCTTGTTCATGGTTAGGAAACATAACCATCTTTGATTAATGAGCTAGTCAAGTAGAGGCATACTAGTGACACTCTGTTTGTCTATGTATTCACACATGTATTATGTTTCCTGTTAATACAATTCTAGCATGAATAATAAACATTTATCATGAATTAAGGAAATAAATAATAACTTTATTATTGCCTCTAGGGCATATTTCCTTCAGTCTCCCACTTGCACTAGAGTCAATAATCTAGTTCACATCGCCATGTGATTTACCAGCAATAGTTCACATCACCATGTGATTAACACCCATAGTTCACATCGATATGTGACCAACACTCAAAGGGTTTACTAGAGTCACTAATCTAGTTCACATCGCTATGTGATTAACACCCAAAGAGTACTAAGGTGTGATCATGTTTTGCTTGTGAGATAATTTTAGTCCACGGGTCTGTCACATTCAGATCCGTAAGTATTTTGCAAATTTCTATGTCAACAATACTCTGCACGGAGCTACTCTAGCTAATTGTTCCCACTTTCAATATGTATCCAGATTGAGACTTAGAGTCATCTAGATCAGTGTCAAAACTTGCATCGACGTAACCCTTTATGACGAACCTTTTGTCACCTCCATAATCGAGAAACATATCCTTATTCCACTAAGGATAATTTTGACCGCTGTCCAGTGATCTACTCCTAGATCACTATTGTATTCCCTTGCCAAACTCAGTGTAGGGTATACAATAGATCTGGTACACAGCATGGCATACTTTATAGAACCTATGGCTGAGGCATAGGGAATGACTTTCATTCTCTTTCTATCTTCTGCCGTGGTCGGGCTTTGAGTCTTACTCAATTTCACACCCTATGACACAGGCAAGAACTGTTTCTTTGACTGTTCCATTTTGAACTACTTCAAAATCTTGTCAAGGTATGTATTCTTTGAAAAAAATTATCAAGCGTCTTGATCTATCTCTATAGATCTTGATGCTCAATATGTAAGCAGCTTCACTGAGGTCTTTCTTCAAAAAACTCCTTTCAAATACTCGTTTATGCTTTGCAGAATAATTCTACACTATTTCCGATCAACAATATGTCATTTACATATACTTATCAGAAATGTTGTTGTGCTCCCACTCACTTTCTTGTAAATACAGGCTTCACCGCAAGTCTGTATAAAACCATATGCTTTGATCAACTTATCAAAGCGTATATTCCAACTCCGAGATGCTTGCACCAGTCCATAGATGGATCGCTGGAGCTTGCATATTTTGTTAACACCTTTAGGATTCACAAAACCTTCTGGCTGCATCATATACAACTCTTCTTTAATAAATCCATTAAGGATTGCAGTTTTGTTATCCATTTGCCAGATTTCAGAAAATGCGGCAATTGCTAACATGATTCGGACAGACTTAAGCATAGATACGAGTGAGAAACTCTCATCATAGTCAACACCTTGAACTTGTCGAAAACCTTTTGCGACAATTCTAGCTTTGTAGATAGTAACACTACTATCAGCGTCCGTCTTCCTCTTGAAGATCCATTTATTCTTAATTGCTTGCCGAACATCGGGCAAGTCAATCGAAGTCCAAACTTTGTTCTCATACATGGATCATATCTCAGATTTCATGGCCTCAAACCATTTCGCGGAATTTGGGCTCACCATCGCTTCTTCATAGTTTGCAAGTTCGTCATGGTCTAGTAACATAACTTCCAGAACAGGATTACCGTACCACTCTGGTGCGGATCTCACTCTGGTTTACCTACGAGTTTCGGTAGTTACTTGATCTGAAGTTACATGATCATCATCATTAGCTTCCTCACTAATTGGTGTAGTAGTCACAAGAACAGATTTTTGTGATGAACTACTTTCCAATAAGGGAGAAGGTACAATTACCTTATCAAGTTTTCTTCTTTCCTCCCACTCACTTCTTTCGAGAGAAACTCCTTCTCTAGAAAGGATCCATTATAAGCAACGAATGTCTTGCCTTAGGATCTGTGATAGACGGTCTACCCAACAGTCTCCGTTTGGTATCCTATGAAGACATAGTTCTCCGATTTGGGTTTGAGCTTATCAAGATGAAACTTTTTCATATAAGCATCATAATCCCAAACTTTAAGAAACGACAACTTTGGTTTCTTGCTAAACCACAGTTCATATTGTGTCGTCTCAACGGACTTTAGATGGTGCCCCTTTTTTTAACGTGAATGCAGCTGTCTCTAATGCATGATCCCAAAACGATATTGGTAAATCGGTAAGAAACATCATAGATTGCACTATATCCAATAAAGTACGGTTATGACGTTCGGGCACACCATTATGTTGTGGTGTTCCAGGTGGCATGATTTTGTGAAACTATTCCACATTGTTTTAATTGAAGACCAAACTCGTAACTCAAATATTTGTCTCCGCGATCAGATCGTAGAAACTTTATTTTCTTGTCACGATGATTTTCCACTTTACTCTGAAATTCTTTGAACTTTTCAAATGTTTCAGACTTATGTTTCATCAAGTAGATATACCCATATCTGCTCAAATCATTTGTGAAGGTCAGAAAATAATGATACTTGTCGCGAGCCTTAATATTCATCGGACCACATACATCAGTATGTATGATTTCCAACAAATCTGTTGCTCGCTCCATTGTTCTGGAGAACGGTGTTTTGGTCATCTTGCCCATGAGGCACGATTCGCAAGTGCCAAGTGATTCATAATCAAGTGGCTCCAAAAGTCCATCAGTATGGAGTTTCTTCATGCGCTTTATACCGATATGACCTAAACGGCAGTGCCACAATTAAGTTGCACTATCATTATTAACTTTGCATATTTTGGCTTCAATATTATGAATATGTGTATCACTACGATCGAGATCCAACAAACCATTTCGTTGGTGTGTATAACCATAGAAGGTTTTATTCATGTAAACAGAACAACAATTTATTCTCTTACTTAAATGAATAGCCATATTGCAATTAACATGATCGAATCATATTCATGCTCAACGCAAACACCAAATAACACTTATTTAGTTTCAACACTAATCCCGAAAGTATAGGGAGTGTGTGATGATGATCATATCAATCTTGGAACCACTTCCAGCACACATCGTCACCTTGCCCTTTAACTAGTCTTTGTTCATTCTGCAACTCCCGTTTCGAGTTACTAATCTTTAGCAACTGAGCTAGTACCAAATACTGAGGGGTTGCTATAAACACTAGTAAAGTACACATTAATAACATGTATATCAAATATACTTATGTTCACTTTGCCATCCTTCTTATCCGCCAATCACTTGGGGTAGTTCCGCTTCCAGTGACCAGTCCCTTTGTAGTAGAAGCACTTAGTCTCAGGCTTTAGGACCAGACTTGGGCTTTTTCACTTGAGCAGCAACTTGCTTGCCGTTCTTCTTGAAGTTCCCCTTCTTTCCTTTTGCCCTTTTCTTGAAACTAGTGATCTTGTCAACCATCAACACTTGATGTTTTTCTTTGATTTCTACCTTCGCCGATTTTAGCATCGCGAAGAGCTTGGGAATATTTTCCGTTATCCCTTGCATATTATAGTTCATCACGAAGTTCTACTAACTTGTGATGGTGACTAGAGAATTCTGTCAATCACTATCTTATCTGGAAGATTAACTCCCACTTGATTCAAGCGATTGTAGTACCTAGACAATCTGAGCACATGCTCACTAGTTGAGCGATTCTCCTCCATCTTTTAGCTATAGAACTTGTTGGAGACTTCATATCTCTCAACTCGGGTATTTGCTTGAAATATTAACTTCAACTCCTGGAACATCTCATATGGTCCATGACGTTCAAAACGTCTTTGAAGTCCCGATTCTAAGCCGTTAAGCATGGTGCACTAAACTATTAAGTAGTCATCATATTGAGCTAGCACAACGTTCATAACGTCTGCATCTGCTCCTGCAATAGGTCCGTCACCTAGCGGTGCATCAAGGACATAATTCTTCTGTGCAGCAATGAGGATAAACCTCAGATCACGGATCCAATCCGCATCATTGCTACTAACATTTTTCAACACAATTTTCTCTAGGAACATATCAAAATAAATATATGAAAGCAACAACGCGAGCTATTGATCTACAACATAGATATGCTAATACTACTAGGACTAAGTTCATGATAAATTAAAGTTCAATTAATCATATTACTTAAGAACTCCCACTTAGATAGACATCCCTCTAATCTTCTAAGTGATCACGTGATCCAAATCAACTAAACCATAACCGATCATCACGTGAAATGGCTTAGTCTTCAATGGTGAACATCATTATGTTGATCATATCTACTATATGATTCACGCTCGACCTTTCGGTCTCCGTGTTCCGAGGTCATATCTTATATGCATAGCTCGTCAAGTATAACCTGAGTATTCCGTGTGTGCAACTGTTTTGCACCCGTTGTATTTGAACGTAGAGCCTATCACACCCGATCATCACGTGGTGTCTCAGCAAGAAGAACTTTTGCAACGGTGCATACTCAGGGAGAACACTTCTTGATAATTTAGTGAGAGATCATCTTATAATGCTACCGTCAATCAAAGCAAGATAAGATGCATAAAAAGATAAACATCACATGCAATCAATATAAGTGATATGATATGGTCATCATCATCTTGTGCTTGTGATCTCCATCTCCGAAGCACCGTCATGATCACCATCGTCACCGGCGCGACACCTTGATCTCCATCGTAGCATCGTTGCCGTCTCGCCAATCTTATGCTTCCACGACTATCACTTCCGCTTAGTAATAAAGTAAAGCATTACATCGCGATTGCATTGCATACAATAAAGCGACAACCATACGGCTCCTGTCTGTTGCCGATAACTCGGTTACAAAACATGATCATCTCATACAATAAAATATAGCATCATGACTTGACCATATCACATCACAACATGCCCTGCAAAAACAAGTTAGACGTCCTCTACTTTGTTTGTTGCAAGTTTTACGTGGCTGCTACGGGCTTAAGCAAGAACTCATCTTACCTACGCATCAAAACAACAATGATAGTTTGTCAAATAGACTCCGTTTTAACCTTCTCAAGGACCGGGCGTAGCCACACTCGGTTCAACTAAAGTTGGAGAGACAGTCTTCCGCAAGCCATCTATGTGCAAAGCACGTCGAGGGAACCGGTCTCGCGTAAGCGTACGCGTAAGGTTGGTCCGGATCGTCTCGTCCAACAATACCGCTGAACCAAAGTATGACATGCTGGTAGGCAGTATGACTTGTATCGTCCACAACTCACTTGTGTTTTACTCATGCAAATAACATCAAACCATAAAAACCTAGGCTCGGATGCCACTGTTGGGGAACGTAGTAATTTCAAAAAAATTCCTACGCACACGCAAGACCATGGTGATGCATAGCAACGAGAGCGGAGAGTGTTATCTACGTACCCTCGTAGACCGAAAACGGAAGTGTTATAACAACGCGGTTGATGTAGTCGTACGTGTTCACGATCCAACCGATCCAAGCACCGTTACTCCGGCACCTCCGAGTTCTTGGCACACGTTCAGCTCGATGACAATCCCCGGGTTCCGATCCAGCAAAGCTTCGGGCAGGAGTTCCGTCAGCACGACGGCGTGGTGACGATCTTGATGTACTACCGACGCAGGGCTTCGCCTAAGCACTGCAACGATATGACCGAGGTGGAATATGGTGGAGGGGGGCACCGCACATGGCCAAGGAACGATCACGAAGATCAACTTGTGTGTCTATGGGGTGCCCCTGCCTCCGTATATAAAGGATCCAAGGGGGAGGGGCTGGCTGGCCAAGGGTGGTGCGCCAGGAGAGTCCTACTCCCTCCGGAGTAGGATTCCCCCCCCCCCAATCCTAGTTGGAATAGGATTCCTCAAAGGGGGAAAGAGAGAGAGGGGGCCGGCCACCTCTCCTAGTCCTAATAGGACAAGGGGAGGGGGGAGGCGTGCAGCCCATAAGGGCAGCCCTTTCTACTTTCCACCAAGGCCCATGTTGGCCCATTTGGCTCCCGAGGGGTTCCGGTAACCCTCCCGGTATTCCGGTAAAATCCTGATTTCACCTGGAACACTTCCGATGTCCAAACATAGGCTTCCAATATATCAATCTTTATGTCTCGACCATTTCGAGACTCCTCGTCATGTCCGTGATCACATACGGGACTCCGAACAACCTTCGGTACATCAAAATGCATAAACTCATAATAACTGTCATCGTAACGTTAAGCGTGCGGACCCTACGGTTCGAGAACAATGTAGACATGACCGAGACACGTCTCCGGTCAATAACCAATAGCGGGACCTGGATGCCCATATTGGCTCCTACATATTCTACGAAGATCTTTATCGGTCAGACCGCATAACAACATACGTTGTTCCCTTTGTCATCGGTATGTTACTTGCCCGAGATTCGATCGTCAGTATCCAATACTTAGTTCAATCTCGTTACCGGCAAGTCTCTTTACTCGTTCCGTAATACATCATCCCGCAACTAATTCATTAGTTGCAATGCTTGCAAGGCTTAAGTGATGTGCATTACCGAGAGGGCCCAGAGATACCTCTCCGACGATCGGAGTGACAAATCCTAATCTCGAAATACGCCAACCCAACATCTACCATTGGAGACACCAGTAGTACTCCTTTATAATCACCCAGTTACGTTGTGACTTTTGGTAGTACCCAAAGTGTTCCTCCGGCAAACGGGAGTTGCATAATCTCATAGTCATAGGAACATGTATAAGTCATGGATAAAGCAATAGCAACATACTAAACGATCGGGTGCTAAGCTAATAGAATGGGTCATGTCAATCAGATCATTCAACTAATGATGTGACCTCATTAATCAAATAACAACTCCTTGTTCATGGTTAGGAAACATAACCATCATTGATTAATGAGCTAGTCAAGTAGAGGCATACTAGTGACACTCTGTTTGTCTATGTATTCACACATGTATTATGTTTCCTATTAATACAATTCTAGCATGAATAATAAACATTTATCATGAATTAAGGAAATAAATAATAACTTTATTATTGCCTCTAGGGCATATTTCCTTCAATGAGCCGCGTGGGCGGTCCGGATCTGAACTCGGGGGCCGCGACCCATTTCGGATCGCGGGGCTCGGTGATGTAAAACCACCCGGCCTGCCACCCCTTTAGGGACTCCACAAAGGATCCATCGAACCAGAGGACGTTGGCTATCTTGCCAACCATAGCGCCTCCGCACTCCACCTGGGTGCCGGACACCACCTTGGGCTTGACGTTGAAGGTCTTGAGCCAGAGGCCAAAGTGGGGGTGGACGCGGAGAAAGGCCTCACACATGACGATAAACGCCAAGATGTTGAGAACAAAGTTCGGGGCCAAATCGTGGAAATCCAGGCCGTATTAGAACATGAGCCCCCGGACAAATGGGTGAAGTGGAAAGCCCAGTCCGCGGAGGAAGTGGGGAAGAAAAACTACCCTCTCATGGGGCCTTGGGGTAGGAAGAAGCTGCCCCTTCTCAGGAAGCCGATGCGGGATGTCCTTGGACAAGTATCCGGCTTTCCTTAGCTTTTTTGCTTGAGCCTCCGTAACGGAGGAGACCATCCACTTGCCTCCCGCTCCGGACATTGTTGGATAAGGTTGAGGAAGGAAGAGCGGACTTGGGCACTGGAGCTGGAGTGCGTGAGAGATGGATTGGCAAAGGAGGAAGAAGGCGTAGGTTAAAAAGGTGAATCCTTATCCCTTTATATAAGCAGGTACGGTTAGGCGTCCCCACCTACCTAATAAAACTCACTTGCCTCCCAAACGCCGTGGTAAATGGCGTGGTTGGGTTACCCACGTCCGTATTGATGAGAATGCCGTTAAAGGGGGCACATGATCTCTACTTTGACAAGACGTGCCAAGGAAACCGCCTCGCTAAACACGCTAAGGTGGAACAATGAAAGCAATTTATATAGAAGGCTTGGCCGCAGTGTTATGACGCACTGCGGAATACGTCAGTAGATTTGATTTGTGTTAATATTATTCTCTATATGGCAATATGTGGAAACTTATTTTGCAGAGCCGGACACTATTTTTGGTGTTTATAATCTTCTTGAAGAACTTGGAGGAGGAACCCGCCTTGCAATGCCGAAGACAATCTGCACGCCGGACTCGTCGTCATTGAAGCCTGGTTCAGGGGCTACCGAGGGAGTCCTGGATTAGGGGGTGTTCGGATAGCCGGACTATACCTTCAGCGGGACTCCAGGACTATGAAGATACAAGATTGAAGACTTCGTCCCGTGTCCGGAAGGATCTTTTCTTGGCGTGGAAGGCAAGCTAGGCGTGCGGATATTCAAGATCTCCTACCATTGTAACTGACTCTGTGTAACCCTAACCCTATCCGCTGTCTATATAAACCGGAGGGTTGTAGTCCGTAGGACAACCATCATCATACACTATCATACTGTAGGCTAGCTTCTAGGTTTTAGCCTCCTTGATCTCGTGGTAGATCCACTCTTGTACTACCCATATCATGAATATTAATCTAGCAGGAGTAGGGTTTTACCTCCACCGAGAGGGCCCGAACCTGGGTAAAATAAAGTGTCCATTGTCTCTTGTTACCATCCGTCCTTGACGCACAGTTCGGGACCCCCTACCCGAGATCCGACGGTTTTGACACCGACAGGGTGGTTTACAAGAAAACCAACTTGATCATGAACTCAACATAGCGGTCAGGTGACGACCTGGTGATACTTCCGGGAAGATATTCGGAAAATCACGAACCACCGATAAGTTACTAAGCTCGAGAACAATCTTGCTTTCGAGGCAAGATGATGTGATCAATTAGGCAAGGATTGACACAATCCTAACTTCTTTGATTGAAGAGTGCACCAAAAATAAGCACTATGTAGCACGATCAATCTTAGAATGATGGTTCAGTAACCAACACGCTATGAATGAATTTGTCGTCCATTAACCTACCAAGCAACGGGGTTGCTAGGAGTATTGATTTCACACATCATGATTCCGGTATTATGGTTGCAGCAACATGGGGACCGAGAAATGAATAATGATGGCGAGAAGTATCACTTTATAAAGAGTTCATAGGATGGTGTGCAATTCCCATGATATTCCTGATATAAAGATGGTAATACTCCAAGGTAGAAAAGAATCGAAAGCTGGGTTGCATTTTGATCTGCGGATCACAACTGCTTTGAACCAATCCTGGAAACGGATAAGGTACTGGAGTTTGTTTCTCCTAGTCAATCTGGGATAGAATGGCTTGACGGACCACAAGAGTAATAGGCATCGATAAAGACGATGCACAACTACTCCTTACTATCAATTGATAGACGGGGTCAGATTACAACTAAAGAGGGACAACTCAAGCAACATATAATTTCCTGAGTTGTGGATGCATGGACTAGCATGTCGAACGAGTTCAACATGTTTCTTCCGGTTAACCCATGTAGAAAAGTAGAACTGGCAGAGTATCAGCATAGAATCAAGAACTCGTCAAGAGCACTCTGGTTCTGATCTTTCGATCGACGAGGAACTTCTGCCATAAGCAGTTCATGGTATTTGGAAGAAGGATATACCACGAACCTCGAGGACTAATACAAAGGTTACTAGTATCCTAAAGGAACTAGCAAACACTATCAACATGAGGTAGGGTGAATCTTGGGCTCAGAAACCCAGGAGTAGAATACCTACTACTAAGTGGCATCACGGGATGCTTTCGAGAATGATGGCCAGAATCATCACACCGGGAACACAAAGCATGGCTAGATTACTAGGTGATATTCTAGACACCTAGAGTCATAATAATAGCTCCAAGATAACTGTCGAGGCAACAAAGTACCTCAACACACTAGCTGGTGTGGTTGATCTGGCACAAGGAACTCTGGAACGGTAAGAAGGGATTTGCAAATGCATCAGACTATGTAGAAACCTGCAATGACTCGGACAACATAACGGTTGTAATTGCTCAAAAGATTTGAGACATCCTGCAAAATAGTGGCATAACCACTCAACATCACAATATCAAGGTTCTAAGGCGAGCTATGAACGTACGGAAGTAGTAGAAGCTGAACTGAGACTTGAATCCATCAATCCTATAATTCTATGGATTAGTAACACGTGATCCTGATAGAGAGAAGAGAAAGCCTAGTTCTTAACCCAATAGGAAGGATAGGATGACTCAGATGAGAGGGCATAAGGTATAAGGAGTCAAAAGAGCCTTATGTTCTGTCGGTGTACTAAAGTAGGGGTACCCTAGTATCCCGAACTTGTGCACGGGCAGTCGCAGCACCCCGCGGCAAGGCCCGCCAGGTGATCGCCAAGGCTCTCTATGGTTCTTTTGGAGCCATTCGAGAACAAAGTATTTAAGCCATGGAGACAAGTCCCCGGCAAGAGGAGCTTGCCGGGAAGGCCGCTCGAGGCACAAGACCCCGGCAAGAGGAGCTTGCCGGGAAGGCCAACCAGAGCATCTCAAAGAACCTGCCGCGACACGCCACGCGTCCCGGCAGGACTCAGCGAGCGACAAGCTCCCGGCCGCGGCAAGACAACGGTTGTGGCAAGGCACTTGCCGTGGCGGGCAACCGCTATGTACCCGCGCTCCAGCTCACCCACCTACATGTCGCTCCGGGACCCTTCCTGGCGTACGTGGCGGGAGGCTGTGCAGCCAGGGGTACACTGTGGCATGCAGCGTTGACAAGATCGCCATCGTGGCAAGCGGTGGCGCCCCCGACGGTCCCTTTTCTGCACCGTCTGGGCGACGTAGATAGGCATTTAATGCTTTTGTCCCCTGCCGTCAGGGTTAGGTATGATACACTGTGTAGGTAGTTGTACCTACCACAACATATTTCCATTTTTGCCCTTACCTACGTTGCCACCTGTTGGAGACCCCTTGAACATATAAAAGGAGGCCCATGCACAACGTAGGGGGGGATCGGACCCCGGAGAGCGATCTCTGAGAGGAAAACAAAAGAACGCTCGGTCTCGTTAGCTGCTTGAGTGTACTGTAGCACTCAGCGCTCCCGAGCAAGAACTCAATACAATCCACAAAGCAGCAGTAGGAGTATTATCTCTCCGGAGAGCTCCGAAGCTGGGTAAAAAAAACCCCGTGTGCTTCGCCTCGATCCGCTCTTCGCGCGACCTCCGCCCCCCGCCGAACCGAGAAGGGGCTCCGTCCCCATAGGTGCTCTGGGAGCCAGAAAACCCCGGCATCTTTGGCGCGCCAGGTAGGGGACGTCGAGGTTGTGTGAACCTGATCCGGCGTTTACGCGAGCTAAATCTTCATCGACTTCATCGACATGCCGCCGAAGAAGAAGGCTTCGGAGGCGGCTGCGCCGTCCGCGTCGAATCCACCGCCGCCGCAGCAAACGGCCGGTGGGGAGGACGCCGGCGTAAGAACGGGCGTCGACGAGGGAGCCCACGGTGCCACCAAGTCCAAGGACAAGACCGCGCTACCCGTCGGCGGCGTAGTCGGCTCCCACGCCGACCGGGCGTCCGTAGACGCACCGCGCCCATCTCAAGAGGCGCAGGACCGACAGCGTCGTGGTACTCACGGTACCATACGCTCGCTGGACCCAAATCGAGTTGGCGGATCCCGGGATGCTCAAGGCCAACATGCATGCCAACGTGCTGGCGCGAGCGAGGCACGGTCGCCTGGACGGAATACTGCTCCTTCTAACATCATAGGAAGTCCGAGCATATCCCGCTCCTCGCACCGTTCGCCACCGCTAGCCGCCACTCCAGCAGAAGCTTTGGCATGAGCTCAACTACTCCTGGACTTCCCTCCAACGCCAGACAAGATCAACGACTGGAGGGCCACCATTCAGAGTCTCATCGGCTTCGCCAACGGCGACACTCCACGGCCGGCGACCACATCGCAGCCGCGGCAGGCCAGCCAAGTGCAAGCCAATGGCGACAAAACCGGTGGGGGTGCAACCACCGTGCACTCTCCGCCCAAAGGCCAAGATCGCGGACTCGCCGGGTCCGCCACGACAACGACTCCACTGCTTCCTCAGATCCGCGAACTCGTCGCGTTCAACGCCACGTTCTTCACGAACGGCAGCAAGAAGACGCTCGTACCCACATCGAGCGCCGAAGAGAAATGCGGCATCAATCAGACCGACGCGCTGGCCCCGCTGTCGACATGCAAGCGCCAGGGGAACTAAGTGACCTGCCGTACGCGGTAGGTTGCCCTGCGTTTACTCGTGAGCTGCGGCAAGTCCAGTGGCCCGGCACGAAGAATTTCAAGCCAGACGTACCAGAGAAGTACGACGGCAGGCTGCATCCGTCGGAGTTCCTCAGCATCTACACCATCGCGGTGCAGGCTGCCGGGGGGCGAGACGACAAGATCCTCGCCAATTACTTCCCTCTGGTGGTCAAGCCCAACGTCAGGTCCTGGCTCATGCACTTGCCGGAAAACTCCATATCTTCCTGGGCAGACCTATGCCATCAGTTTGTTGGCACCTTTATAGGCGGCCACAAACCTCATGGCCAGGAGAGTGATCTTCACCTGCTTGCCCAGAAGGAAGGAGAGCCTCTACGCAAGTACATCCAGAGATTCAGTCAAGTGCAAGGCAACATCCCAGATGTCCACCCTGCCGCGGTCATCAGTGCGTTCCACCAGAACGTGCGTAACCGCAGGATGCGGGAGGAGATGGCGATGTGCAAGATCAGAGACGTCAGTGAGCTGTATGCCCTGGCCGACAGATGTGCACGTGCTGAGGAAGGGAGGAAACTCCCCGGAGAGAACGTAGAAACAGGGGGATCTGACAGCGATGATGCCGCCCTGGCAAGCAAAAACCGGCGGCGGAACAACAGGAAGAGGAAAGGCAAAGATGTGCTAGTTCTCGAGCAGTCCGGCAACGAGGGTGGCGCCAAGACAGCAAAGACTGGTAGCTCCGGCAAGGAGGTTGCCGCATGCGCCAACTGCCAGGCTGTGGCGGCCGCCGACAAGCAGGACGGCACCAAAAAGCAGTACTGCAAGATTCACCGCACCAAAGGCCATGACCTCCAGAGCTGCAAGAAGGTCGAGCAGCTCGTTGAGCTGCAAAAAGGCCGAATACGAGTGACGCGACAAGGAGAAGGCCCAAGGAGGTGCTGGAGGATCCAGTACGAAGCACACTGGCCGGGGGGGGGGGGGCGCCGCGGCAACGCCAAGCAGCGGCAAGGCGACAGACCTCCCCGCGGCCGCGACAAGGATGAAGACGACGACGACGACGACGAAGACATGGATGACGCCGAGACCAGCGAGCAGGAGTTCCAGAAAGCCACAGAAGTTTTGTGCGTTGACAGCGGTGCTTCTCTGCATACTTCACACCGCCAACTCAAGCAGTGGGTGCGGGAAGTCAATGCAGCAGAACCACCCGTTGAGTCACGCAAGCTTCTGAAATGGTCCAGCACGCCTATCATCTTTGATATTGAGGACCACCCCGATCGCACAACTGCTGTCGGGTGTTTGCCGATGTTGGTCTCACCAACTATCTGCAACCTCAAGGTCACTAAGATGCTAGTTGACGGTGGGGCCGGCTTGAACCTGATCTCCTCCGCTGTGCTCCGGAGACTCCAAGTCCCTGACAGCGAGCTCGAAGAGACCGGCACGTTCCAAGGAATCAACCCTGGAAGGAGCAAGCCGAAGGGGAATATCACGCTGTCGGTGACATTTGGCAGCGAGCTGAACTTCAGGACTGAGAGGATCACTTTCGACGTTTCCGATTTTCCATTGCCTTACAATGGAATTCTCGGTCGTCCAGCGCTCGCCAAGTTCATGGCGGCCTCTCACTACGCGTACAACATGCTGAAGATGCCAGGCCCGATAAGTGTCATCTCTGTACATGGCGACAAGAAAGACGCTCTTATCTGTACCGACAAGATCTACCGGGAAGCAGCAGCCGCCGCAGATCGCGAGACACTTGCCGCTGAAGCTCCCGGGGGAAGAAGAAGACCAAGTCCGGCAAGAGCTCTGATGCCCACTCCGGCAAGCGCACCTCTTCGGAGTGTTGCACTACCGTCGAGGACGCACCATCGAGCTCCACCGGCAAATGTAAGAAGACGATGGCAGCTCCGCCAGCGACCAAGAAGGTGTCCGCCAAGGAGGGCGGCACTGGTGGTACCTTCACCATCAGTGCCACTCTCGACCCTAAATAGGAAAGCGCGCTCGTTGCTTTCCTGCGGGAGAATGTCGATGTGTTTGCGTGGCAACCGTCTGACATCCCCGGCGTTCCCACGAAAGTAATCGAGCACCACCTGGCCGTCTGTCCTCATGCGCGGCCCGTCAAGCAGAGAGTCAGGAAACAAGCAGTGGAGCGCCAAGAGTTCATCACCGAAGAGATCAAGAAGTTGGAAGCAGCAGGCCTCGTCAGAGGAGTGCTCCATCCTACGTGGTTGGCCAATCCTGTAGTCGTGCGCAAGGCAAACAGGAAATGGAGACTTTGCATCGACTTCACCGATGTCAACAAAGCTTGTCCCAAAGACCCATTTCCCTTGCCGCGCATTGACCAGATTGTCGACTCCACAGCCGGATGCGACTTGCTTTCATTTCTTGACGCATACTCAGGATACCATCAGATCTTCATGGCAGAAGAGGATGAGGAGAAAACCGCGTTCATCACTCCATGTGGCACGTACTGTTTCATACGAATGCCTTTCGGTTTGAAGAATGCTGGTTCAACATTCGCAAGGGTAGTCCATACTGCTTTTGAGCCGCAGATACATAGAAATGTGGAAGCCTACATGAATGACATAGTGGTCAAGAGCAGGGACAAAGCAACTCTGATTCAAGACCTAGAAGAGACTTTTGCAAATCTATGCAAGATTAGCCTCAAGCTCAACCCTGAGAAGTGCGTGTTTGGAGTCCCGTCCGACAAGCTTCTCGGATTCTTCGTGTCTCAGAGAGCAATTGAAGCAAATCCCGACAAGATCAAGGCCATTGAGCAGATTGAAGCACCGAAGCGCGTCAAGGATATACGAAAACTTGCCGGCTGCGTGGCGGCTCTCAGCAGGTTTATCTCTAAGTCTGCTGAGCGCGCCCTGCCATTTTTCAAAATCTTGAAAAAGGCAGGTCCAATGAAATGGACTCCGGAAGCGGAGGCTGCGCTGCAGGACTTGAAGAGATACCTGTCCTCCACTCCAATACTTGTCGCACATAAACCACAAGAGAAGTTGCTGCTATATCTGGCGGCAACCAATCAAGTGGTTAGTGCTGCGTTAGTAGCGGAGAGAGAGGCAGATGATGAGCCAGCGACCGCGGCAAGCACATCTAGCGACAAGCAGGGGGCTTCCCCGATGAGCTCTGGTCCCGACGAAGATGGATCTGCGCAGATGTGCGAAGAGATACAGAAGAAGAAAATGGTGCAGCGCCTAGTCTACTTTGTCAGTTCCCTTCTGCAGGGGGCTAGGTCAAGGTACTCTGGTGTGCAGAAGTTGCTTTTCGGTCTTCTTATGGCCTCGAGAAAGCTGCGCCATTACTTCCAAGCACATGAGATCACAGTTGTCACTCGCTTTCCGCTGAAGAGGATACTGCAGAATCCAGAAGCAACAGGCAGGATTGTTGAGTGGGCACTGGAACCGTCAAGCTTTGGCCTCAAGTTTGAGAGCACTTCAACTATTCAAAGCAGAGCATTGGCAGAATTCATAGCAGAGTGGACGCCAACACCAGACGAAGAAATTCCAGAGACGAGCATCCCCGTCAAGGAAGCAAACAAAGAGTGGTTGATGTACTTTGATGGTGCGTTCTCGCTGCAAGGCGCCGGTGCTGGCGTGCTGCTTGTCACACCCATCGGAGAGCACCTCAAGTACGTGGTCCAGATGCACTTTCCCAAGGAGCAAGCAACAAACAATACTGCAGAGTATGGAGGATTGCTCGCCGGTCTCAGGATCGCGGCAGACCTCGGGATCAAGCAACTCATTGTCAGGGGTGACTCACAGCTTGTCGTCCGCCAAGTGAACAAGGACTATCAGAGTCCGTTGATGGAAGCTTACGTTGATGAAGTGAGGAAGCTGTAAGAGCGCTTTGTCGGCCTACAGATGGAACATGTTCCAAGAGCTCAGAACGACATCGCCGACGGCCTGTCAAAGTGCGCGGTATTTAAGTTACCTGTGGAACCAGGGATCTTTGTGCTCAAGCTGACTCAACCATCCGTGACGCCATCAACTGGACAGAGCAAGAAGAGGAAGTTGATTTCTGGTGACTATCTTCCGGCAGAGCTTCCCGAAGCCGCTGCCAAGAAGGTCCCCAAGATCAACGCCAAGAGTGCTGAGGAGCAGTCCGCTCCGACAAGCCCCAGGGTTTGTTTTGTTGAAGCAGACGCTCCCGACAAGTTTTGCTCCGGCAAGCTTGCCGGGGAACGTCAAGCTCCGGCTGAACCGCAGGTTCTCGCCGTAGAAGCGGATGTTCTCGCAGCAGCAGATATGCCTTTAGTCCTTGTTGTCGAGCCACAGGCTCCAGCATGGGCACAGCAGATCGTCCATTTCATCCAGTCAGGAGAACTTCCCGAAGAGCCAGAAGAAGCGGAAAGAGTAGCCCGGCACTCTAGTATGTACCAGTTCGTTGACAATGCACTGTACAGAAGAAGACTCAACGGAGTGAAATTGAAGTGTATCCCCCGGGAAGATGGACAGAAGCTGTTGGCAGAGATACATGGAGGCATTTGTGGTCACCACATTGGCGCAAGAGCGCTTGCCGGCAAAGCATTCTGGCAGGGCTTCTTTTGGCCGACAGCCCTCCAGGATGCAGCTGCACAAGTAACCAAGTGTGAATCGTGCCAGTTCCATTCCAAGCAGATGCACCATCCAGCTCAAGCTCTCCAGACGATCCCTTTATCCTGGCCCTTTTCGGTCTGGGGGCTCGACATCCTCGACCCCTTCCCCCGAGCAGTCGGGGGCTTTGAGTACTTGTACGTCGCAATCGACAAGTTCACAAAGTGGCCGGAAGTGGAACCAGTGAGGAAGGTGACAGCACAGTCAGCAGTCAAGTTCTTCAGGTCGATTGTTTGCCGCTTCGGAATCCCTAACAGGATCATAACCGACAACGGTACACAATTCACGAGTCGCACCTTCATGCAGTACGTCCAAGACCTTGGCGCCAAGGTCTGCTTCGCTTCTGTTGCTCACCCCAGGAGCAACGGTCATGCAGAGAGGGAAAATGCTGAAGTGCTGCGTGGACTCAAGACCCGGACTTTCGACAAGCTGCACAGGTGCGGAAGAAACTGGATCGAGGAGCTGCAGGTGGTTCTTTGGTCGATCAGAATGACGCCAAATCGAGCCACCGGCCAGACACCTTTCGCACTAGTCTATGGAGCAGAGGCGGTTATCCCCACGGAACTCGTATACGGGTCACCTCGAGTGCTCTCTTATGATGAGCTTGAGCAAGAGCAGCTGCGACAAGATGATGCGCTGCTCCTTGAGGAAGACCGTCTTCAGGCTGCTGTACGAGCTGCTCGATACCAGCAAGCTTTGCGCCGCTACGATAGCCGCAAAGTTAAAGCCAGAAGTCTCGAGGAAGGCGACCTTGTTCTTTGGTGCGTTCATTCCGCCAAGAATCCCGACAAGTTGACGCCGAAGTGGGAAGGCCCTTACCGGGTGAAACGAGTCACTAGGCCTGGCGCTGTCCGCCTTGAGACCGAGGATGGCTTTCCGGTGAGCAACTCCTGGAACATCGAGCATCTTCGTAAGTTTTACCCGTAAGGCACGGTTGTCGGACCCTGTCCGGCAACCACCATTTTGTACAAGTCTTGCCGCTGTTGCATGTAATCCTTTGTACAAAGCCAGGCGCAGACCCTGAGAGAAGATAAAGCGCTGGCGCCCTGAGTTTTAGCATGCATGCTGAGTCGAGTCTCGTCCTTGGTTAGGGTTGAAAGTGCTTAGCAGCGGCTAACCCCTAACTTAGAGGTCGAGTGTGCGTCCTTTTGTCGTTTTTTCGTTTCCCTTGGTTCGCAGGACTCGCGCACCCTGACCGGACCACTTAAGGACGAAAAGAAGAAGACGGACGGACCAACACCCGAACCCCGGCACGCCAATGTTACCGGGGGCTGCAACACCCTGGCAAGCCAGCATTGCCGAGGGCTGCAAGTGCAAAGATTAGCCCACGGCGAACCAAAGTTGCCGGGGGCTGCGATCTCAGATAAGTTTTTTCATCCCTTATCATGCATTCTCTTATGGGCTGGGGTATGAGAAACCTCGTTTTTCCCTAAAAGCTACCGTGCTCCCTTAACTCTAGGCCCTCGGGCTCGTTCCCGGGGCCAGATTTGGTAGTAGTCGCGACAACGAAGGGACGAAGCGAGGAGCCTGAACCCGCCTCCTTCCTGCCTCCGCCAGAAGCGTGAGAAAGGGCGAGCGACGTGGGAAGAAGGCAGGGTCTGCTGCCGGGAAAGGAAGTGTCTATCTTAAAGATATAAAGGATTCGCTCCTTGACGTGGGTTCCACCCACGAGACAAGTGACCCAGCAAGCATCCCCTTTTCATTAAAGAGCATTCCACTCAGGTACAGTTCATAAGAGGATGAAAAACATGAATAATGGGATTACAAGCTTTAAATGCAACTAAGGCCCGAGGGCTTACAAATTGAAAAGAGATAAGGTGCCCGTAATCCCTCTCTTGTCCCTCTATTCAGGAGGCAGGTGAAGGAGGCGAAAAGGGCAAAAGGGGCGCCTAGACGAGCTACGGGTAGCAGAAGAAACCAAGAGAACGTCTCGGCGGCATGGTGATGGTGGCGCTGGAGGCAGAGCTCGAAGACGAGGCGGCAGGACGTCAGCACGCTGTCGAGGGCGTCGCGCCCTCGTACTCTGAGTTGACGGCCTAGCCGCCTGCCCTCTTCCTCTTCCGCAGCCTCCCTACGCCAGCCGCCCAAGGAGACGACCCCGAGAAGCTCCAGGAGACAGCGACGCGGATGATGGGGTCGCCGGTGCCACGCGGAGCGGCGCCCGACACCTAGTCGGAACCGTCATCCCGCCGCCCGCCGCCCTCGTCGTCGCTGTCGCTGTCCTCCTCGTCACTCCCGCCCGAGGAGGAGCCTTCGCTATCGGAGGAGCTCTCCACGCAGCACCGTGCCCGAGTCCCGAAGCACCCGAAGACCTTGACGGAGAGGAGACCGCCCTCCATCAGCATAAAATGGAGGGTGAGCCCCGCCGTCAAGCTGTGGATGCGGGTGAACGTCTCCCACCCTCGACCAAGATACATCACATTAGGGGCCGGGAAATCAACGCGGACTCGCGTACCGCTGATTCCACAACCCCTCATGTGCAACCTCAGTGTCTCGGGCGGATCCAACTCCATCTCGCTCGCAAACGGAGTCGGGAGACGAAGGCGACGACGAGGCGGCCGACGCAGCCTGACGAAGAACTCGCAAGGGTCGTCCCCGATATGGTCCGCCACAGGGAGAGGATCTGCCGGCGGAGGCGAGGCCGGCGGACTGCCTCGCCCACCTCTTCCCCGACCGCCTCGTCCTCGCCCTCGACCTCACCCGCGGCCTCGTCCACTCCCTCTTCCCCTTGCAGCTGGCTCTGCCACCACGGGTGCGGGGGGAGGAGGGACGCGTTGCCTAGCGGCAACCGTCGTCGCCACCGTCGAAGGACCAGGGTTCCCTTTCTCCATGGCGAATGAGAGAGAGGGGAGCAAAAGCTGAAGAAAGGAGGAGATGAGAGAATGAGGGCTTCCGTCCCCCCCTATCCCGCTCCTTATAAAGGAGCAGGGTGGGGGCCCGGCCGCCCCGCTCAGCCAATCGAGACGCAGGAGGCGCGGGGAACTGGGCCCGACCTGCTGCCTCGACCCGTGGCGACCCGGTTTCCCGCCTCCACCGTTCGCCACTCCAAGCGCATGGAGGCCGCGTGGCAGGAGGGCAGAGTTGAGGCGACGGATGAGGCGACCTCTCCCCACCCCGTGATCATGGGGGGTGGACGCCTCGAAGACCACGCCTCCACGCCTCCGCGCCTCCCTCCGTTTATGAGGGAGATACGAACCGCCAGGAGGCGGGCGTTTCTCCTTTCTGAATAAAGAAACCACCCACGACCTCTCCCACGACGCCGCAATCGACGCGTGCCGTTCGGGGACGGCGTGGTGGATGCGGAGCAAGGTGCGACGTGACCCAGGCCGTGCGTGCCCATGCCCTGTTTTGGGCCTGGCCCAACAGCACTCGGCACCGTGTGTGGCCCAGGCCCGGGGGCTCCTGTCGGTGTACTAAAGTAGGGGTACCCTAGTATCCCGAACTTGTGCACGGGAAGTCGCAGCACCCAGCGGCAAGGCCCGCCAGGTGATCGCCAAGGATCTCTATGGTTCTTTTGGAGCCATTCGAGAACAAAGTATTTAAGCCAAGGAGACAAGTCAACGGCAAGAGGAGCTTGCCGGGAAGGCCGCTCGAGGCACAAGACCCCGGCAAGAGGAGCTTGCCGAGAAGGCCAACCAGAGCATCTCAAAGAACCTGCCGCGACGCGCCACGCGTCCCGGCAGGACTCGGCGAGCGACAAGCTCCCGGACGCGGCAAGACAACGGCCGCGGCAAGGCACTTGCCGCGGCGGGCAACCACTCTGTACCCGCGCTCCAGCTCACCCACCTATGTGTCGCTCCGGGACCCTTCCTGGCGTACGTGGCGTGAGGCTGTGCAGCCAGGGGTACACTGTGGCATGCAGCGCTGACAAGATTGCCATCGTGGCAAGCGGTGGCGCCCCCGACGGTCCCTTTTCTGCACCGTCTAGGCGACGTAGATAGGCATTTAATGCCTTTGTCCCCTGTCGTCAGGGTTAGGTATGATACACTGTGTAGGTAGCTGTACCTACCACAGCATATTTCCATTTTTGCCCTTACCTACGTTGCCACCTGTTGGAGACCCCTTGAACATACAAAAGGAGGCCCATGCACAACGTAGGGGGGTATCGGACCCCGGAGAGCGATCTCTGAGAGGAAAACAAAACAACGCTCGGTCTCATTAGCTGCTTGAGTGTACTGTAGCACTCAGCGCTCCAGAGCAAGAACTCAATACAATCCACAAAGCAGCAGTAGGAGTATTATCTCTCCGGAGAGCTCCGAAGCTGGGTAAAAAAAACCCCGTGTGCTTCGCCTCGATCCGCTCTTCGCGCGACCTCCGCCCCCCGCCGAACCGAGAAGGGGCTCCGTCCCCATAGGTGCTCGGGGAGCCAGAAAACCCCGGCACGTTCCCTTCCACAATCAATTCCCTTATATAACTGAAGAATTTCTAGACTCAACTTCAACCAGTATGGCTTGGTAATCCTACAGGCAGTCAGGCTTTGATACCAAGGCTGACAGGACCCCGATCCTAAGTCACACCGATCTAGCATGTAACACATCATATCACTTTGCGGCCTCACGCATGGTACTCCCACGGGTGCCACCTTACCTGGCCTGGGACCGTTTGCGCCTTTTCGCTCACGTATATGATAGTGCCGCTAGTATGCATATGACAGAGAACCCAGGCCGACATGACTACTCGTAAACCCAAAGTGGCACTAACTTACAGGAACATGCATACATGACCCAACAACAAATGTGTCGGTCATCATTGAGTGAATCCGGGATGTAGCACCTGGGCTATCAGGACTCCGGAGAATCCGGGCTGTAGCAGGCTAACAGGACTCCGGAAGACACCGCGTGACATTTCCCCGAAGGGACACACACAGGAACGAAGAAGGACACACGCTGGCCAGCCAAAGTGTTCTGGAGCTGTAGCAAGCTACCATGGCTCAGTGGAAGCACTAGGAGACATTTCCCGGTAAGAGAGGCAACCAAGGATAAACAACTAGGATGTTGGATCCCACACATACCAAGCATTTCAAATCATACACACAATATGCTCGATATGTGCAAATACAACATGGCATCACAACAAAACTCTACAACTCAAAGTATTTATTCATTAGGCTCCGAAGAGCCAGATATTACAAACATGGGTCTGATGACCCAACATTCAAGTCATACAAGCACCAAGCACATGCATAAGCATAAACATGTCTGAGTACAGACAACTACAAATGAAAAAGGCCGAGAAGCCTAACTAACTACAAGATCCTCCCAAGGGTACAAGATCGTAGCTGAGGTAACAAGCTAAACGCCGAGGTCCACGAGGAACTACTAGTGAGATGGACGTCTCTCTACAAAATGTAAATTAAGCAAACGTGAGTACAAATGTACCCAGCAAGACTTACATCAGAACTAACTACATATGCATCATTATCAACAAAGGGGATAGTGGGGTTTAACTGCAGCAAGCCAGCTTTGACTAAGTGGCTATCCTGAACTACAACTACAAGTAACTCTTTTGAGGTGGCGCACACGAGTCCACATATTCACCGTATCAATACACCACTATGAGTCCGCTCCCGTCTTCCTACGAGAACGCCATCCATAGCACTCACGCTTATCTTGCGCATTTTGGAGTATCCACTTTCACTTGTCTATGAACTGTACAGGCAACCCAAAAGTCTTTACCGCGGACACGGCTATTCGAATAGATCATTTATAACCCTGCAGGGGTGTACTTCTTCACTCACGCTCTCGCCACTTACCACCATGTACAGGTCGCGTATCTCGGCAACCTTCGAGCGGAAGCCTGGCGAGGGAGTCGGCCACGACCTTACTAACCACACAAGTCTCTAGTCCAGGTTTGTCGCCTATTCGGGTTCCATCCGCAAGGAGATCCGGCCGGGGTGTCTCTCACAGCCCCAAACGATGAGAGCAGGGTTCCCGAGGCACCAAACGGGTGTCCCGGTACACCGTGCCTCGTGTCTCTACCGCATCATAGCCCACCCCTAGGGTCAGCGCTACGTACAGCCCCCAACACATATCCTACAAACACCATAAACTAGTTGCAACTCCTGGACAGAGCTCAAGGCGATTAATAAGTCGAGAGGGGCACTTAAGCATTCCAATGCGTGGTAGTAGCTGTTCATGGATCACAAACACAAAACTCAGTTCCTGAGGACGGCTGCAATGAGACAACCCACCATGTACTCCAACATGGCCTTTCACCACTACCTTTACCAAATCGTGTTCACACACTTAGCTCTCAATAGTAGAACATGTTCACCACATTCCAATTCATCCCGAATGAATAAAACCTGACTCAACTCTAAGCAGTAGCAGGCATGACAACAAGCATGAATGAGTAGGCACATCAGGGCTCAACCAACTCCTACTCATGCTAGTGGGTTTCATCTATTTACTGTGGCAATGACAGGTCATGCAGAGGATAGGGGTTCAACTACCGCAGCATGTAACAGTTGAATCGTTGTTGTCCTAATGCAGTAAAAGAGAGCAAGATCAAGAGAGTGGGATTATATCAGAATGTACAAGGGGTTTTTGCTTGCCTGGCACTTCTGAAGATAGTATAGTTCTTCATCGGTGTCATCGAACTCATCGTCGAAACTACGCCCACAGAGAGGGGGCAAATACCGGCAAACACAGAAGGAACACAATCAATGCAATGCAACAATATGATGCATGATCATGACATGGCAATATGCTGTGGTTTGACCTAATGCAACTAGCAACAATTTAAATGAAGTTGGTTTGAATCCAAGATTCAAATTCAAACTCCATATGTGAAATTCAAATGCCATTAAATTGATTTGATCTGATCAGCAGGTATAAGTTGTTCAAACATGCATGAAAACAGTACAGATGGATAGATTGGATTTTTCTGATCATTTTTCATGTATAAATTATTTCATTTCAATCTTGTGCATGGATGACTTGTCCAAGGAGGAGCTGGACAAGACCGTGCGTGCCCTACTCGGGAAGGACCAGGTGAGGGAGTCCTGGATTAGGGGTTCCTCAGATAGTCGGATTACATCCTTTAGCCAGACTGTTGGACTATGAAGATACAAGATTGAAGACTTCGTCCCATGTCCGGATGGGACTCTCCTTGGCATGGAAGGCAAGCTTGGGAATGCGGATATGTAGTTTTCCTCCCTTGTAACCGACTCTGTGTAACCCTAGCCCCCTCCGGTGTCTATATAAACCGGAGGGTTTAGTTTGTAGGACAACAATAATCATACCATAGGCTAGCTTCTAGGGTTTAGCCTCTTCGATCTCGTGGTAGATCAACTCTTGTAATACTCATATCATCAACATCAATCAAGCAGGAAGTAGGGTATTACCTCCATTGAGAGGGCCCGAACCTGGGTAAACATCATGTCCCCCGCCTCCTGTTACCAGACGCCCAGCTCGGGACCCCCTACCCGAGATCTGCCGGTTTTGACACCGACATTGGTGCTTTCATGAGAGTTCCACTATGCCGTCGTCATAAGGCCGGATGGCTCGTCTCGTTGTCAAGGACAACATCACCTCTGGGGGAGCCCTAGTTGTAGGCCAACTCTCCGACTAGGCGGCTTCGTCATGACCGCCCGTTCGGCCACTTCGCCGACGATGACTTCCCAGGTCATCAAAAA
Source organism: Aegilops umbellulata (assembly GCA_032464435.1). NCBI lineage: Eukaryota > Viridiplantae > Streptophyta > Magnoliopsida > Poales > Poaceae > Aegilops > Aegilops umbellulata. Next base: position 231,747,880 of record CP136060.1, read on the forward strand.
TAGTCTCCATGTCGGCTTGGAATTTGCCGAGCAGATGGATCCAATGGAGCTCTCTTCTTTGAACGAGATATTGGATTGCATCGCCGCCTTCGGAGTTGCTACGGACTATGATCGGATCGGGCTTTCACCCGACCAAAGGGAGATTAACTCTCCGCCGGTCACCCATCAGATAGCGGTGGTGGAGGAGCAACGCAGCGATTCTTCCTCTATCTTGAGGACAAGCTATGTCCGGATTCCCGAGCTCGCTAAGCCAGATACCCGTCTATGGGAGGACATGGCCCAAGCTCTGACCCTAGAATCAGGCAGCGGGCCAGACCTATTGGGCAGCAAACTAGAACCCGAACTTTCAAGATCGGAAACTCTGCCGCTCCTGGATCTCAGATCGGGTCAGGGTTCGGACCTAAATCTACACACCCACCCAGATACAAGTGATCTTTCCCACATCAGACAAGAGCCCCAAGAGACAGTACATCACTATTGGGCCAGATTCCTCCTTGTAATGAGCAAGGTCAAGGACTGTTGCGAGGAAGACGCAATTTCTCTATTTTTCAAAAATTGAATGGACAAGGGAATCCTCAACGCCATAAGAAGCTGTGACATAGCACACTTCGCTGACTTGGCGGCCATAGTACAGAAGTACTGTGTGATGGAAAGCGCCTGGAAAACCCAAACAAAATTCTGGGATCCTCCGGCTCTCACTAAACCTCCCATCCGAATTAAACGGGTGTACTCTCATAAGTCACCCGACCCAATTACAAAGAAACAAAAGCCCACTACAGGGCGTGGAACCGTATTGGAGGGATGGCTCAATGGGCCATGCAAAATTCACAGTACAGCGGATACCATACCAACACACAGCCTTAGAGCATATTGGGTACTCCGGCAGGTGGCCAAGAGCGGTGAGGATATGCTCATCAACAATACTGCAGAGCACCATCCCGTGGAGAACAACAATACAGTATTGACAGTCTTCGAGACATTCGCCTCAAATAGCAGGCGTAAGCGAGCACTCCGCAGCCTTGCCGAAGTCTGCCATGTAGCAGCAATAAATCCATGGAGCGATACGGCTATCACCTTCAATGCCAGTGAGGAACCTAAATTCCGAACAGCCCGAGCACCAGCCACCTTGGTCCTTAGTCCAATTGTGGACGGCTTCCGGCTTACCAAAGTGCTCATGGATGGCGGCAGCGGATTAAACCTCATCTATGACGAGACTCTTCGAAAAATGGAAATAGACAGAAGCCGCATTGAGCAAAGCAGCACGACCTTCAGAGGAATCATGCCTAGTCGGGAGGCATGATGTGCTGGCAAAATCACACTAGATGTGGTATTCGGCACGCCGGAGAGTTATAGGTCTGAAGAAGTCACATTCCAAGTGGCCCCGTTCAGTAGAGGATACCACGACCTTCTAGGGCGGGAGGCATTCACGATCTTCCAAGCTATACCCCATTACGGGTACATGAAGCTCAAAATGCCCGAGCCCAATGGAATCATCACTCTAGCTAGTAATCCGGACATAGCACTCTGCGCCAAAAATAAAACAGCCGCACTGACCCTCAAGGCGTTATCCGAAGCCCTCGCGGCCGAGGAATTAACTGCGCTACACTCCACAGTGGACAGGGACGACGTGATACTTGATAAAAGATCCAAGTCCACCTCTTTCAAACCAGCGGATGAAATAGTCAAATTCCAAGTCCATCCAACGGAACCTACAAAAATAGCATCCATCGGGGCACATTTAAACTCCACAGTAGATGCCGCACTACGGGAGTTCTTGCGTGAGAATTGGGACATATTCGCCTGGCATCCTTCAGACATGCCAGGAATCCCACGCAGACTGTCTGAGCATAACCATAACATCCTAATGGGATTCACGCCGATCAAGCAAAATCTTTGGCGCTTCTCTGAGCCTAAGCGACAAGCCATGGGAGAGGAGCTAGCCAAGTTACTGGAGGCCGGATTCATTCGAGAAATAAAACATCCGGACTGGCTAGCAAACCTGGTGATGGTACCAAAGAAGGACAAATCCTGGTGCCCATGCGTCGACTTCAAGGACCTTAATAAGGCTTTCCCAAAGGATCCCTTCCCCCTCCCTCGCATCGATCAAATTATCGACGCTACCGCAGGACACGACTCATTGTGTTTCCTCGACGCATACTCCGAATACCATCAAATCAAGATGGCGGAGTCCGATCAAGCCGCAATGGCATTTATCACTCCATACGACCCCTTCTATTTTAACACCATGCCTTTCGGGCTCAAAAACGCCGGTGCAACCTATCAACGCATGATTCAGACATGCTTGGAGACACAGATTGGCAAAATAGTGGAGGCATATGTAGATGATGTGGTAATTAAAACCAGGCATGTCGGATCCTTAATAGACGACTTGAGTCTCACATTCGACAATCTCCGAACATACGGCATTAAGCTCAACCCGGAAAAATGCGTCTTCGGCGTGCCCGTCGGAAAGCTCTTAGGCTTCATCGTCTCCAACAGAGGAATCGAAGAAAATCGGGCTAAAATCCAAGCTCTGTCACAGTTGGCCATCCCAACAGACCTCAAGCTAATCCAGAAACTAACTGGATGCGTGGCTACCTTAAGCCGCTTCATCTCCCGATTAGGAGAAAAGGCACTGCCCCTTTATCGCCTTCTGCGACGCACCGAACACTTCGAGTGGACGGATGCGGCCACGGCCGGATTAGAAGAAATAAAGCCGTTTTGGCCACGAACCCAATCTTGGCCGCACCTAATGTCGGTGAACCAATGTTGCTTAATATAGCGGCAACACACCAAGTTGTAAGCGCAGTGCTCGTCGTCGAACGAGAGATGGACGGACATAAGTTCCCGCTTCAAAATTCAGTATACTATGTATCCAATGTCCTCACTCCATGCAAATCACGGTACCCACATTATCAAAAGATAGCCTATGCGGTCTTCGTGGCATCCCGGAAACTATGACACTACTTTCAAGAGTGTTCAATTATGTTGGCCTCTGAAGTGCCACTCAACGATATAATAAACAACCGCGAGGCCACGGGCCGGATTGCTAAATGGGCAATTGAGCTCCTTCCATTCAACATAATATACAAACCACAGCAAGCCATTAAGTCACAAGTACTGGCTGATTTCGTCGCCGAATGGACAGAAGTCGAACTCCCTAAAGAGTAGGGCACGTACTCCAATTGGATTATGCACTTTGACGGCTCTAAAATGCTGGCTGGTTTGGGGGCTGGCGTCGTCCTAACGTCCCCCACCAGAGATACAGTCCAATACGTACTCCAAATACTATACACAAACTCCAACAATGCGGCAGAATATGAGGCCATGTTACATGGTCTTCGGATGGCAGTCTCCATGGGCATTAAATGCCTGGAGGTGCGTGGGGACTCGAACCTTTGCAATATCTCAAATAAATGGAGACTTCGACGCCAAGGATCCAAAAATGGCGGCTTATTGCAACGCCGTCCTCAAATGTCAGCTCGGTTCGAGGGGCTTGAATTCCACCATGTGGCTCGGGAAAACAATCAGGCGGCGGATATCCTCGCCCGCATCGGCGCTAAGCGCGACCCTGTACCACCTAATATCTTCTTGGAAAGGCTGTTTAAGCCATCCGTGGTATGGGAAGGGGAGACCAATAACAATAGTCCGGACCCGGCCACAACAATAGATACCGAACACTCTGACATAATCGGAGGCTCTGCCACCGAAATAACACCTTCCGCCCACATAATAATGGTTGTCATCGCCCCGTGGACGGAACCATTCCTGGCCTAGCTAACTAGGCAGGAACTACCCGAGGACCCAAACGAGGCGCGCTGCATTGTGCGGCATTCTAAAGCTTACAAGGTTCACGAGGGAGAGCTTTATAAGAAAAGCACTACCGGAGTCCTTCAAAGGTGCATCTACCAAGAGGAAGGGCGGCAACTTTTGGTAGAAATTCATGCTGGAATTGGTGGCCACCAGGCCGCAGCTCGGGCCCTCGTAAGCAAGGCCTTCTGTACAGGTTTCTACTGGCCGACCGTCAGAGCAGACGCACAAGACCTCGTTCAACATTGCGTCGGTTGCCAGCTTTTTGCAAACCAAAGCCATATGCCGCCTACCGCTCTCCAAAAAATCCCCATTAATTGGCCCTTTGCGGTTTGGGGGTTTGATATGGTCGGACCCCTCAAAGGGGGAAGCCATAAGAAAAAACTTCTTATTGGTCATGGTGGAGAAATTCACCAAATGGATAGAAGCTAAACCAGTTAAAATGGCCGAATCCGTACCAGTGATAGACTTCATATCCGGGGTTGTACACCATTATGGCGTCCCCTACAGCATCATCACTGATAAAGGCTCGAAATTTACAGCCGACGAGGTAAAACTTTGGTGCAGCAACATGGGCATCAAGCTCGATTATGCTTCTGTCTATCACCCGCAAACCAACGGTCAAGTCGAACGGGCAAACGGTCTTATCATGAGCGGCATTAAACCCAGATTAGTGCGATCCTTGAAGGAATCCAATACACACTAGGTAGAGGAGCTCGACTCCATACTATGGGGGCTGCGGACCACGCCGAACCGCACTACCGGATACACACCGTTTTTATGGTTTACGGCGCAGAGGCGGTACTGCCCTGCGACATAATTCATGACTCACCTCGAGTGCGCATGTATGAAGAGAAAGAAGCCGAGATTGATCGGCAGGACAGTTTGGACGCCCTGGAGGAGGAGCCTGACGTGGCAAAAGCCCGTTCCGCATTCTATCAGGAACAGGCTCGAAAATATCAAGCAGAGAAGTACGGGCCAAAACTTATAACATTGGCGAACTTGTTCTATGCCTACCGGAGAAGAAAAAGAACAAGCTCAAGCCCAAGTGGGAAGGTTCCTTCATTATCGACCAAGTTCTGACCGGTGGAACGTACCGTCTGCGGGATGCATCGGACAATTGACTCGAACCAAACCCATGGAACGCAGCCAGACTCCGAAGATTCTACGCCTAGTGCCGGACTCGGTGTTTGCCTCCTTACCTCTGTCAATATTTTATATACGCGCTATCTGTCTTTTCTTTCTTTCTTACCCTTTTTTATTCAAGGCCTTACAAGGCTAAAATGTGTCTTGACTACACAATCTTGACGCGCTAGCCGCGCTCATTATACCTGGGGGCTTCTTATACAGAAGCTTCAATATAACTATTTTTCGGGCTCTATGCCACACACATGTGTTATTCTTCCACATGTACCTTTTTTCATAATTATATGCATCGATATGACTTAAGTTTTGGCCAAGCTGGGTTGCCTGGCTCTTGTGTTTATGCCCTACGTTCCCGTTAATTTGGCTAGGGCATAAGGGGAGCACCTCTGCGATTGTTACTGCCGGGTCAGCCGGATGTGTACCTCAGACTGGGTGAAGCCGAAAGCTAGCGTTCTTAAGGGAATAATCGGTCGGTGAACAAAGGACGATCTTTATTCATTGCAATCCATGCCCCCAGATGTTTATATCCTGCGTCTCTTTTCGCAGCTCGGACATGCACATTAGGGCATGCGTACCCAGGGAAAGGAACCCTTAACGGAATTATTCTCCCTGGAAGATGTTTCTTACTATCCATGTAATATAACATAGCTAGTTGGGTACTTATCTGTTCAAGCACTTATGACCCCTATGCCTGGTTTCCACGCGTACCCCGTTTTTTTTAACTGAGCGGGTATGGGACAATATATGTCACTTGATTTACAATCCGGCTAGGGACAATATATGTCACTTGAAGTACACAGTCACTTACACTGACTAAATTCATCTTCTATACCATCCAACAGGCTGCCTAACCTACAATCCTGTTGGGAATACTTCGCGGCTAATTCTACTTGGTCATACACCAAACTAACGGGGATTTCTTTCCCATCAGGCCCCACAGGTCCGACCTCGGTCATGTGGTTCGGGTCAGCCTTGGTATATCGCGTCTTCACCATGGCCCAGGCTTCCCTCGCACCTTGTCGGCAGGCCGATATCTTCCATAAACGGAAGTGCTGCCATGCTCCCTTGAGATTCTCTATAAGTCCCCCCATGCCTCCTGGCGGGGAGGCGGATGGCTACAAGGCTTGGGCAATACCCTACATCACCTGCCGAACTTGTTCGTGCAGTTGTGAGAGCTCTGGCAGAAGATCACCCGCAGACCCGGGCATCTCCTCTGCGGGACGACCCGTCAGCATACCTGCGGACATAACTCTGTTAGCCGGTTTCTTCGCCGAACTCTTTAAAAGTTCGTTCAAGCAGTTACTGAAAATGCTGCATCGAAGCCGCTTATTCTCCTTTATGGAGTCATCAAGCTGGGCTCTAACATCTTTCAGCTCCACGCCCAGCTGGATATTCGCATCTTGGAGATCGTTTTTCTCCCGCCTAACTTGCGTAAGCACGCGCTCGCCAGCCTTTAGCTGTCGAAGAGCATGTTGCTCATCCGGATTCACTTCGGACCATCTACATAATCTATTGTTAGATTTGCACGCATGCCGCATAGTACATGGTACATGACATTCTTTGCAATAAAAACAAGTGTTACCAGATGGGGCCTTCTCGGACTCCTTCATCACGGCAACTGCGGCCTGAAGCTGGGCTTTGCACTCCTCCAGCTCTAGAGACAACTGGGTATTCTTCTCCGAAAGAACCTATGCAAACAATGATCCTTAAATCAGTTGTGCCAACTGTTCCAAGTCTCAGGGGCTACTGATATACATAATTATTAGATTTCCTTACCCGTATATCTTTTATATACTGGTCCGTGGCTCTAGAAAGACCATTTCGAGCAGCTCGGATGTACGCGTCTCCTGAGTTGAAGGCATCGAACGCCTCTTGGGAGAAACAGGCGTCACGGAGTACGGCTCGACGACGCCTATGATTCATGGCGCTCTCCACTTTGGAATTTGTAGTGGATAGCCTATCCGCATCCTCTGTAGGAGGAACAACCGGCGTTGACCCCATGTTAGCATCCGCCTCTATGTCCGGCTCTGGAACCCGACTGGTGGAGGCGTGACCGGCGACCTCTCCGGATATAGTCCGGCGTGCGTTCTTCCTACTAGGAAACATGGGCATTATTATATTTTAAAAGATGACCACCATGAAGCAGGGTTCTCTTTCGTACCTCTGCGACGGCGTGTAAGTCCTGACCGCCTTCCTTTTAAGCCTACCCGGCTTCGGTGCCCCTTGTTGGCGAGTCACTGCGGGTTCGGCATGGCGTCCCGAGGGCCTTCCCTATAAAACACCATATGTGTGCGGTAGGTGAAGTGCGGAAAAAGGGATCCTTCTTGGAAGTTAGGGCTCCGGTTTTACTTACATGCGACACGGGGAGCAGTCCAAGATAATTGGCTATGATGGCCACCAAGGTACCATCACAGCTCAACTGATAGAACGTGCCGTCGATGAGCTCCACAAATGTGTCCGGATCTTCTTCGAGTCCGGGGTCGAGGGCCCGTCAGGGTCCTCTGGTTGCGGAGACGGGCTGTGGACCTCCCTCATGGCTTTTCGCAGTTCCTGTTATGAAATAACAAGGTAAATACTTATGACAAAGAATGCGGAAAGGACTGGAGTAGAAATTAGCAGCTCACCCAGCTTGGGGGGTTGTACATGGAGAATCCATCCCGTGGCTTAATACGGGCGAACTCCTCTTCTTCTCCTTTATACAAATCAGACAGTATCTTCGCTAGGGCAGCGACGGAGTTCAGACCTTTACGACCGCAGCGGGTGGCGTCGTCTTCTCCATTGAAGTGCCACATGGGTTGTCCCCGATATTGAAGTGGCTGCACCCCCCGCATTATATATATGGACATAACCTCGGTTATTGTCAATCCTGATTTGGCCAGCATCTCTATCCGGCCCATCAGGTAAAGGACTTCTCCGTTATCTTCCTCCTGGGGGCTCTGAGGGCGCCAGCTGCGGCCATTCTTCAAAGGGGCGTTGTCGAACTCAAGAAGGCCCATCCGAATAGGATCTGGAAGGGGGACGTCCTCCATATAAAACCACTCCAAAGGCCACTCTTTGGACGTCTTCTTCGGGGTACCGGACAGGTATCCGGTCCCGGTGATGCGCTATATTTCGGCTCTGCCCACTTGATATATTGACCCCTTCTGTGTACGGGGCACGAGGCAGAATAGCCTCCACCATAGATCGAAATAAGCTTCGCAGCCCAAAAACAGCTCGCAAAGGGCGACGTAGCCAGCGATGTGTAATATGGAAGCGGGGGTAAAGTTATGCAACTGGAGGCCGTAGAACTCTAGGAGCCCGCGGGTGAACGGATGGATTGGAAATCCAAATCCCCTTAATAAGTAAGGGACATGGCATACCCGCTCCCCCTTGGATGGGTTGGGGAAGATCTCCGCTTGCTCCCCGCCATTGTAGGTGGCAAGCCCGGCTCGAACGAGGACCATATGCGCTGGAGGGAGAAATCTCTGGGTCTATAACTCTACTAATTGGCTGTGAGGGACGGAACACTTCTTCCAATCGCCAGGCTTAGGGCTACGGGAGCGAGAGGAGGAGCTGCGATGGACGGCCATGTTGGAATGGATTTTTCGGGGCGCGCTCCGATGGATACTCGCTGTGGGAGGATTGTGTGATCTGGATCTAAGAATACCCGTCTCTTTAATAGACGGTTCACTCACATGGCTAGGGTGGCAAATGTAAAAATGCCCTGGCTTCTCGCATTCGCTCGACACGTGGAAGATAGCCATTATTAGGTGCGGAAGCCAAGGAGTGCAACATTTATGGGAAGTCGGACACTACTCAACAGGTACTCAGAATTTGGAGAAGAACCCGCCTTGCAATGCCGAAGACAATCTGCGCGCCGGACTCATCGTCATTGAAGCCTGGTTCGGTGGCTACTGAGGGAGTCCTGAATTAGGGGGTCCTCGGACAGCCGGATTATATCCTTTAGCCGGACTGTTGGACTATGAAGATCCAAGATTGAAGACTTCGTCCCGTGTCCGGATGGGACTCTCCTTGGCGTGGAAGGCAAGCTTGGCAATACCGATATGTAGATCTCCTCCATTGTAACCGACTCTATGTAACCCTAGCCCCCTCCAGTGTCTATATAAACCAGAGGGTTTAGTCCGTAGGACAACAACAATCATACCATAGGCTAGCTTCTAGGGTTAGCCTCTTCGATCTCATGGTAGATCAACTCTTGTAATACTCATATCATCAAGATCAATCAAGCAGGAAGTAGGGTATTACCTCCATCGAGAGGGCCCGAACCTGGGTAAACATCACGTCCCCCGCCTCCTGTTACCATCCGCCTTAGACGCATAGTTTGGGACCCCCTACCCGAGATCCGCCGGTTTTGACACCGACACCAGGGCTGCCCCCCGGACTCTCATCTTTCGCTGTATCGCCGGCCGGATGGATAGATGGTCGCTGCCGCCATGCTTGTCTTTGACGAGCGTGGGCTCATTCATATGGAGCCTTCTTAGCTCCCGGGCCCCATGGTGCCGGTGTCCTCCGGTGAGTCCGACCAAGAGGAGAGGGAGGATTTGGAGGCGACCCGGGAGGGGGCGCCAGATAGATCTCCTCCCACCCTCTCTAAGGGTGATGACGCCGGCGAGCACCCTGTCAGGGACTCGCCATGCTCCCCAGGTTCACCACGAGGTTCAAGGGCACCGCTCCGACGAAGCTGAAGCTTGGGATCCTGAAGAAGAGCAGGTCGGCGCTGATTCCCGAGGCGATGCCTCCTCCTTGTCGCCGGCCGGCACTGCTGCAGATCCGGGCACCGCGCTCTTCTCCGTTGTTGGGGCTCGTGCGCCTGTGCCCCAGCCCGCGAGGCCTGCGGGCATGGTGCTTTAGAAGAGGGTGAGGGATTATGCCGCCGTGGACCAGTAAGTGCGCTGTCTTTGTCTTAGTTCCCTGTTCTTGTCGTAGTGTCTTGATGCCTCCCTATTGTATGGCTAGGCCAATGCCGGTGGTGAAGAAGAAGAAGGAGACGGCCGGGTCCACTGAGGCCCAACAGCTTGTCGCGGCAGCGCCACCTCAGGCGCAGAAGGACGGGGACGGCCTGCGCGCTCCTACGGTTGGGTCGTCCTCCCGTGGCTCGGGGGCCCGGCCTCAGGAGGAGGTGATCTCCGTAACCAAGCCGGCTTTGGAGGCGCCCGCCCTTAGCTCGCCTGCTGAGGTCCCGAAGGCTCCGGAGCCCCCGGCCTCCTCTGCTTCTCCTACCTAGCCGATCCTGACGCCGTGCGTTGTCTCCTCCCCCGTCCATCACACCGCTGGGCCGTGATTCTTCTGTCGCGCCTGTGGCTCTAGAGGAGGCTCTTTCCGCGTTGAACCAGCTTCATGGCAACCTTCAAGGCGCCGACCGGCACCTGGCGTCAGGGCGCCTGTAGCTGATCTCGGGATGGTTCCGAGCCGACGTGTCCGTCAGGGCGGCAGGGAGCCAGGCCGTGGCGGCCTCAGAGGAGGGCAAAAAGGTTGCTGGCCTGGCTGCGGTCGCCCCAGACTTGGCGGTGAAGGATGCCGAGGCTACCGAGGAGCGCTGGCGAGTGGCGGAGGCTGGTCTGAAGACCCTCTGCGACCAACAGGTCGCCGAGGCCTGTCAGCGCGAGGTGCGGGATGAGGAGCTGAAGGCTCATGACGCTGCAGTTGCTGACCGCGACGCTGAGCTGGAGCAAGTGAGCCGGGAGTAGGATACGGAGCGTGGTCGCCTGGAGAAGCTGAAGGATTAGGTGGAGGCGGAGAAGGCCCAGCTGGAGACCAAGGGAAAAGTTCTTGCCAAAGATCGTACCACCTTCAATTCTCTTGAGCAGAGGTCCCGCAAGGTGCTACAGGATCTCTACAGGAGGGGTTTGAAGGAGTCGTTGGTGACTGCTGAGGAAGGCCCCGCCGAGCTGCTCCCCCAGCTTGTCACGGCGCTCGAGGGCGTTGTCCTTGGGGCCGACCCCATGGTGGAAGGAGAAGCCCGCGCGCTCTCCGCCTCGGCCATGACGCGCGTCTTTAGCCACCTCAATCTTCGCGACCCCAACTTCGACTTTGGAGCCTTGCTTGAGCCTGTGGACTTGGAGCACTGCACCGCTGCAGCCGAAGCCATGAAGGACTAGGTGGAGGCCCTGCTGTGAAAGTTCCTCGCCATCGACCCTACGCCCATGGCTGATGGTGTTGCCGACCCTCCGCCCGCGACTGACGGCACGGGCGACGGCGATGTTGTCGACGACGGGGCACTCCTTGCAGGCGATGGCAGGCCCAAGGCTGAAGAAGAAGCTCGCTGGTGGCGCTCCCCTTCATCTAATTTCCTGCAACATGTATCGTGCCTCGTGGAGGCATAAGAACTTTTGTGCTACACACCTTTTAAGAAACAGTATGCCTTGTAATAATTTGCTAGGGTTTTGCGATTTCCTTCCCGTTTGCTTTAATGTTCTGCATCGGCAGGGCCCAACCCCGTGCATACCTCAGCCGTCGTTGGGTCGTCCGGATCACCAGGACGAGACCAAGGGGTGAGGGGCTACGTGACCAGTTAGGCTCCTGAGTCACGATGCTTAGGAGTCCCCCTTGACGTACAAACAGCCCTCGGGAAGGAGATGCAAGAGTAGGCCTAAGTGTTCTGTGTCGACAGGGCCCGGCCCCACGCATACCTCAGCCGCCGTTGGGTTGTCCGGATCGCCAGGACGATACAAAGGGGTGAGGGGCTACGTGACCCGTTAGGCTCCTGAGTCGCGATTCTCAGGAGTCCCCCTTGATGTACAAACAGTCCTCCATACCTTTCCTCGCCGAGGTCCCGCTCGGGAGGGGCGCGCGACGACTAGGTCCGACGGACCTGTCAGGGTGGCGTACGCTAGGCGTGACCTGAGCGTAGCACCCGTGCCCAGCCCCCTCGTGCGACTCTCCCGATGGGAAAGTGTTGCGATGAGGCTGAACACCAAGCATGGCAGCTCCTGAGGTTAACATGGCCATGGGACCGCCCCCAGTTGTTTATCACCAGCGCGGAGCATGGCGCTTCCGCACTTGCACGAGCATAGCCGCTCCTCGACCGTGTGAACTGCCAGCACGGAGCATGGTGCTTCAACTGGTGCATGACCTGAGTGGAGCCCCCGGGGCGTGTACAGCCCTGTCCTGACACGTGACTTGTACGACAAGGCTAGAGGAGGTGTGTCTGGGCACCCGTGAGCCAGCACAGGACTCACGAGGCCCTACCTCAAGGCGGGTTGCGCCTGTATTTGATTCCGAACACTTGTGATGGCCCTGCGAGATGGTTAGACAACCTGTGCCAAATAAATCTCTTGAGGTTATCACATGAGAAGGCCAAACACCAATGACCCCAGGAGGTGACATAAACAGGGCCGGCCCGCCAGACAAAGTTCAGTCGTTGGGTTTATCGACGCTGCAGGCACAGACCCGAGCACAGATGCCGTGCCCAGTCTTCTCATGCGAAAATCCTAAAGAAAGACAACTGGCGTGTGGCTCCTATGGTGACGAGGCACCGAGTCACGCGTCCTAGCTCATTTGCCCGCGATTATCTCATACAAGAACAAGGCACCAAGGGCCATGGGAGGCGATGTACATGGTAGCTGACCCGCGAGCCAGAGCTTAGCCTCTTGGGTTTAGCGACGTTGCAGGGACAGACCCAAGCACAAACGCCGTGCCAGTCCTTAATCATGAGGCGGCCGTGGGTGGGTTTGCGAGGGTGTACGACGTTCATGGCAACGAAGTATCGGACAGGCAGATGATAATCATAAAGCGACTCATGGAAGGAGGTAAAGCTAGTTCTGATAGATGCAAGAACGATACATGCCACAGGGACAGACCCACGTGGCCTGGGGATGATGCGGCCCGAGGGGCACCCCCAACAGAGCGACTGGAAGTTGCAAGAAAGATACATGCCGCAGGGACAGGCCCACGCGGTCTGGGGATAATGCAGCCCGAGGGGCACCCCCTGTCGGTGTCAAAACCGGCGGATCTCGGGTACGGGGTCCCGAACTGTGCGTCTAAGGTAGATGCTAACAGGAGACAGGGGACACAATGTTTACCCAGGTTCGGGCCCTCTCTATGGAGGTAATACCCTACTTCTTGCTTGATTGATCTTGATGAATATGAGTGTTACAAGAGTTGATCTACCACAAGATCGTGATGGCTAAAAGCCTAAAAGTCTAGATTGTATGACTGTACCCATTTCTAGACTATGCCCTCCAGTTTATATAGACACCAGAGGGGGATAGAGTTGTACAAACTCGGTTAGAGAGAAAGGAATCCTCATATTTGGTCGCCAAGATTGCCTTCCACGCCAAGGAAAGTCCTATCCGGACACGGGAGAGAGTCTTCAGTCTTGTATCTTCATAGCCCATTAGTCCGGCCCATGTCCAACAGGCCGGACGCCCGAGGACCCCTTAGTCTAGGACTCCCTCAGTAGTCGCTGAACTAGGCTTCAATGACGAGGTGTCCGGTGTGAAGATTGTCTTTGGCATTGCAAGGTGGGTTCTCCTTTCTGAATACTCCAAGTAGTCTTCGGACGCAACGAACGTGTCCGGATCTGCAACACAAGTACCACACACACACACACAGCCGTAGAGAGTATAATATTTCACGAGTCCCATCTGCTGACAACTTTTCGCAAGATGACATCACGCCTGGCCGGTCATTATTTCAAACCGTTTTCGTCCGCCGTTCCACGTTTCGATATGCGGTTTCCATTGGCACATCTTGTCAAAGCAGAGATCGTGTCCCCTTATTACGGGATTCTCATCATTACGGGCGTGGGTAATCCAACCGTGCATTTACACAGCCCTTGGGAATAGGCGAGTTTTGAGGCGAGTGGGGAGGCGTTCGATATTCACTGCCTTTATAAGGGGATAAGGACTCCCTTTCTTCACCCATGCCTTCTTTCATCCTCTGCCCTTCCATTCTCGAGCTCCAACGCACAAGTTCTCGTTTCTTCCACCCCGAGCAAGCTCTTCAACCATGTCTGGCTCTGGAGGGCAAGGCAAGTGGATGGCCTCTTCCGTCACGGCGAAGGACATCGCCGAGCTGTGGGAGGCCGGGTATCTAGCGAAGGAGATCGCCCACCGTCTCCCGGCCAAGGGACAAGTCGTCCCTACACCAAAACCAAACGAAAGGGTGGTGTTCCTCCCTCATTTCGTCCATGGACTAGGGTTTCCACTCCACCCTCTCGTCCGCGGACTTATGTTCTATTACGGGCTAGATTTCCATGATCTAGACCCGAACTCCTTCCTCAACATCTCGGCATTCATTGGCGTGTGAGAAGCTTTCCTCCGCATCCAGCCCCACTTCAGACCGTGGCTCAAAATCTTCAATGTGAAGCTGAAGGTGGTGGATGGCCAACACGCGGAGTGCGGGGGAGCCATGGTGAGCAAGATGCCCAACGTCACATGGCCCCAAGGCACGTTCGTGGAGACTGTCAAGGAGTGGCAGAAGTTGTGGTTTTACATCACAGAGCCACGCGGCGCCACTTTGGCCGCCGCCTCCGAATTCAATTCCGGAGCTCCAATATGGCTCGCCTCCTGGATGGAGAAGGGCCCCAATTGGTCTTCGTCAGACGAGCTGATAGCGCCGCAAACGCGTATTCAGAACATGGTGGATAAAAACATCAAGCTCGTCGACGTGATCCAGGTGATGCTGGTTCGTCGGATCCTCCCCTGCCAAAGCCGTAGCTTTACTTTATGGGAATTCGATCCGGAGAAGCACCAGACCCTGGAGAGGCTCTTCGGAACTACTCACAAAGATGCCTGGAAGTTACTCTTCAAGGGCAACGAGAATCCGCCGGTCATAGATTCGGACCGCGGGCATGATCATACACATCCCGCCAATGCGGTAAGCCCTTTACCTCTCAAGGAGTACCCTCTAATTGCTTATCCAAGGAGGGTGTTCAACCTTTACTATATTATTTCAGGTATGGACGGAGAGAGTGTAGCGGATCCAGTGTTCGGCTCCGCTGCCTGAAGACCCAGTCATCCCACTCCTGGTGAATGTGCCGGTTCCGGCGCCCTATCAGCCGCCGAAGAAGAAGGCCAAGAAGAAGGCCAAGGGGGCCAAAGGTGGCCCCCGTCGCAAGGGTGCTTCGGACGTGATGTCCGAAGATGAAGAGACCCATTCCTCCGTCACTAAGGACGACGACTAGGAGGAGGAGGAGGAGGAGGAGGAGGAGGAGGACAACCCTCCCCCTGATGGGGGAAAGAGGAAGAGGGCGGCTTCCACGAACCTGGAGGCGGAGACGTCCAAGAAGGGGAAGGGCTCCCTTGCGGATAACTCCATGTGGGATGTCAACAGGAGTCCGGAGCGACGCCCCCGAACCAAGCCCCTGGCCGCATCGTAAGTGCTAAAACTTGTACATGCCTATATATCCAGCCTCTCCCCTTCATTGTATTGACATAGTTAATTATGCCATTGTAGTCCAGCCCACGACAGCTCCCAGTGATCCTCATCAAGAGGTTTGTTGGATTCAAAGGCGATGGCCAGTGAGTCACCGTCGGCCGCTCACTCTCCCAAGGCCAAGGGCGACACCGAGGTGCTCTCCCAAAGGACTTTCCTAGGCCGGGGAGAGGTTCAGGAGGCGCCAGAAGGAGAAACCTCCGTTGCCGGACACCAGGGGGAGCAAATCCCCATGGAGACTAGCGATGAGGGCCGTATTTGGTTCCGCCCTTAGTCGAATATTATTTCGGAGACCAATACGGCTCCGGAATCTGGTGTGCAACCTCCTTCAAAAGAAGGGGGTATGCCCATTCCACCGGTGACCCCTGTCCATCCAGGGGCGCCGGATAATCTGCTGCAGGCGCTACGAGGCGCTTCCATTGTGGATGAGCATCGTATCCTTATGGGTATGATGATTGAGAGGGTTCAGTCCACCAAGAGCGGATTAACCAAAGCCCGCGGCAGCCTTCTGGCAGATTTTAAGGTGAGCGATGCAAAAAGAGAAAATCCTCATATAGACCATAGCCCCTGAGACACTATCCGGTGTTCGGCAAGCAAAACCGGACAAAGGATCTATTCATTTTTGTAGGAAACTAACTAAATGTGTCTTGTATGAATGAGCAGGCGTCGTTGCTGGCCGTGACCTCACATGCTGCCGATGTCTCCGGACTAAAGCAAAGACTGGAGCGGGCTGAGGACGAGCTCGGCCAAGCGAGGAAGCAGCTGGAGGACCAGCAAGGTATGTACTGACTCGCTATGTACTTGAAAAGAATAAATGATATGTATTGACCATAGTGTGTTGATATGTGCAGGAGCGACGACCGAGGTCGAGGCCCTTAAAAAGGCCCTGGCCCAAGTCGAGGAAAAAGCTTCCAAGGAGCAAGCTGCCCGTAAGAAGCTCAAGGCCCGGGTCAACAAGGTCCAGCTAGAGCTTCAGGACGCTGGGAAGAAATGCGAGGCCTTGGAGTGCGATGTTTCGGCTCGAGAGGCCGAACTCGCCAAGGCTCGTCAAAGCGCTGAAGAGACCCGGGCTGAGGCCCAGGGCGCCCTCCAGGAGATCCAGGAGGCCAAGAAGATCGCGGCGGGTAAGGCATTTAGTATGCAAAGCAAGTATGTGAAGAAGAAGAAGTATGTCTTACTAACACAGATTCGGAGTTCTCCGGGGGCGTTTGCAGACCTGCCGCGCAGTGTGTCAGATGATGCGGAGTTCTTCCGAGCCGAAGAGCGGAGCACAATGGAGAAGCTGTGCTGGTCGCAATACCTTGCGCCAGAACATCCAGTGCCCTTCACTGATCAGCTGAAACAGCTGGTCGAGCTGCATAGGGTGGCCGAACTGGCCATGAAGGATTTAATAATCCGGCTGTGGCCCACCGAAGCTATACCTAGTAGCTACTTGGGCCTCGTGAAGCGGCTGGTGAATGCCTGTCCTCGGCTGGACATCATCAAGCGATCGGTCTGCATCGAGGGAGCACGGCTGGCCTTCGCGTGAGTCAAGGCGTGGTGGGCGATGATGGATGCCAAGCTTGTGACCGAGGGGCCGCCCGAGGGCAAGGAGCACCGTACTCTTGAGCGTTACTTTGGAGACGTCCTGGAGGGGTCTCGCCTTGTAGAAACGCAGTGTTCGCAAGACATTATCTTTGAATGAATATATTCAAGTTGTTTGTGCCTTGTAAGATGAAACAAAGTTGTTATGTAATATAATTTTTGTTATGTTTAAAGAAAAATTCTTCCTGTGCGGCCGTTCAGTATAAAATCTGAGAGTTGGCTAGTCGTCGGCTTCTACCCCCACGTAGGTAGTACAGCGGTGTTCAGGGTGGAATCTAAACACTCTTGATCCAATTGTTTGGTCCCTGAAGGAGGTGTTTAGCGCAACGAACCAAGCAATCAGACTATGCGGCTTTAGCACTCTCACTTAGCCATAGGATTTTCACAATAAAAACGTGGGCGCAGACCCTAGTATCGGAACTAGAATGTTATAGGCACATGACTGGGTAAGTACCGATCCTTTGCGTAATGCGGAAAAATCTCTATCGATTTGAAACCTCCAAAGAGCTGACCAGCTCTCGCCGCATCATGACAATCAGTTTTCGGCTTTCTCTACTGAGGTGCTCCTTCAGGTAAACCAGGGCACAATCACAGTAGTGCTCCCTTTACTACCTTAGCCGATATAGCGGAACGTAAGGTAGCAAGCACAGGAGCCGGACAACCCAACTATTGACCAAAGACATGATTCGGAGCCAATGCATATAGCGCTAAATTCGGGGTGCCGAACTATACTATAAAAAGTGTTCGAACTTTGTTTCCATAGTGCGGGGCGCTATGAAGCCCCTGGCAAATTGAAAGCATACCACAGTGTACGGGTGCTATATGATAAGCTTATTAATATTAAATAAAGGAAAACAGAAAAAGAGCAAAAGAAATAAGCAGGGGCCCTAAAATTTGGGCCGCAAACTGTTTCCATTATGATTGATTAATACGTAAAAGCGCATTGATACAAGTAGTGCAATAAGCAACGGGCTATTTAATATGCCATCACCAAGGGAGAGCTGTGTGTGGGTCCTGAAAACAGGTAGAGTGGTCGTTAAATAGACCACCTAGAAATTCCCCTCTACGTCCAGGCTGACTGCCGTCTTGTTGTATTTGTCCTTCTAAAGGAACTGCGATCAAGCCATCAGGGAAGGCCTATGGAAAAAGAACCTGAAAAGGAAAAAGGAGACAGTGAAAGTACACGTGTCCAGTAGCGGTCAAGCCATGTGGATCACAATGTAATTATTCCTCCGTCTGTGCCCATGGTATTTTGAGTGCGTAGTTATGTACGCGCGGTACCAATGCCACCACTTGATCGGGACTGGGACGGAGGCCAAATTGCTAGTCGAGCTCCTGACGAGCTGAGCTGTCCTGCTGCAGAATAGTTTGGACCCTCTTAACGGTGTCTGGGGGCTCGACAGCCGAATTAAGGTTCTGCTTGAGAAGGCCACTCTGTACTTCTGCTGCTAAGGCAACGGTGTGCTCTTCTGCATGGAGGGAGCGTTCTGTGTTTCCATTGCCTGTTATGACGCCACGTGGTCCGGGCATTTTGAGCTTGAGGTAAGCATAATGAGGGACCTCATTGAATAGAGCGAAGGCGGTTCGTCCGAGCACTGTGTGATAGGCGCTGCGAAAAAGGACGACATCAAAGATTAACTCTTCGCTTCGGAAGTTGTCCGGAGATCCGAAGACAACCTCTAGCATAATTGAGCCCGTATAACGGGCCTCCACACATGGTATTACTCCTTTAAAGGTAGTCTTTGTGGGCTTGATCCGTGATGGGTTAATGCCCATTTTGCGCACTGTATCCTGATAGGGCAGGTTCAGGCTGCTGCCGCCATCCATAAGAACTCGCGTCAGGTGGAATCCGTTAATTACTGGGTCAAGGACCAATGCGGCTGAACCGCCATGACGGATACTGGTCGGATGATCCCGTCGATCAAAATTGATCAGGCATGATAACCATGGATTAAATTTTGGGGCGACTGGCTCTATCGCATAGAAGTCCCTGAGCGCGCGCTTGCGCTCCCTCTTGGGGATATGTGTAGCTTAAATCATGTTCACCGTTTTGACCTGGGGGGGACTTCTTCTGTCCCCCTGTGTTCGGTTGCCGGGGCTCCTCGTCATCGTCCTTGCTTTGTGATCCCTTTTCTTTCTTCCCGGCATTTAACTTGCCGGCCTGCTTAAAAACCCAACAATCTCTATTGGTATGATTGGCTGGTTTATTTGGGGTGCCATGGATCTGGCACGGACAGTCGAGTATGCGGTCCAGGCTGGATGGTCCCTGATTGTTTCTTTTATATGGCTTTTTTCGCTATCCGGACGTGGAGCCACTGAATCCTGCGTTGACTGGCGTGTCATCGGTGTTGTCACCATTGCTTCGGTGTTTGTGTCTGCTGCGTCGGAGCTTGTCGTTGCTATTTTTTACCTTGCGGGTGCCCGTTTTGCTTTCTGTGTTTTTGCTACGGGCCAGCCAGCTATCCTCACCCGCACAAAAGCGGGTCATGAGTGTCGTGAGGGCTGCCATGGACTTCGGCTTTTCCTGGCCGAGGTGGCGGGCGAGCCATTCGTCATGGATGCTATGTTTAAAGGCCGCTAGGGCTTCAGCATCTGGACAGTCGACGATCTGGTTCTTTTTAGTTAGGAATCTGGTCCAGAATTGCTGGCTGACTCTCCAAGCTATTGAACTATGTGACTTAAGTCATCGGCGTCTGGTGGCCGGACATATGTACCTTGGAAGTTGTCAAGGAAGGCTTCTTCAAGGTCCTCCTAGCTGCCAATAGAATTTTCAGGCAGACTGTTTAACCAGTGCCGAGCCGGCCCTTTGAGTTTTAATGGGAGGTATTTGATGGCGTGAAGGTCATCTCCGCGGGCCATATGGATATGGAGTATAAAATCCTCGATCCATACCGCGGGATCGGTTGCTCCATCATATGATTCGATGATTACGGGTTTAAACCCTTATGGGAATTCATGATCCATTACTTCATCAGTGAAGCAAAGATGGTGTGTGGCGCCTCTATATCGGGCCGCATCGCGATGTAGCTCCGATGGAGTCCGTCTGCGGTTTTCAGCCCGGGCGTTACTAGGTTTTCCACGTCTGAGTAGGTAGCCGTCGTCACGTGTCGAAGCACGTCCTCGCGATCCATAGATCGATCTTGTGTGTCCTGCTCTACTATGTAGGTCCTGCCGAAGGTCATATGTGTAACCCGAGTTGTTTTGTCCCTGCCTTTACTGTGAGATGGGGCGGTCTGGTGTTCGGCTTGAGTTGCCGCTTTATCCCAACCGCGTGGTGGTCGGTCAGCAGCATTGCACGATGATGGTACGGGCTCTGGCGCCTCGTCATCGAACTGAGGTAGTAGTTTGCGCTTTGGGTATCTTTTGGTTGGGCGCTTGAGGCCGTATTCTTCAGCTGCGAAGACGTTAGTCCATCTATCCTTGAGCAGATCTTGATCAGCTTGAAGCTGCTGCTGCTTCTTTTCCAGGCTCCTTGCAGTGGCTATTAGCTGACGCCTAAAGCGTTCTTGCTCGAGAGGTTCCTCAGGTACGATAAAATCCTCGTTGCGAAGGCTCATTTCATCCTCGGAGGGTGGAAGATAAGTGCTGCCCTCCGAGTCGTCGTTTGTGGCCTATTCATTCGGGCTGACTTGCCCATCTTCCCGATCGTCCTGTTCGGCCGTTTGTTCGTCAGGATCTTCTATGTCTTCAGCACCGTCCGGAGTGTGATCATCTCCTGTGCCGGTGTTGCTATCCTTGCTGCGGCGGGATTTAGAGCGGCGCCGCTGACGCCGGCGCTTTGGTTGTGTCTTGGGAGGCTCGTCCTCAACTGGCTTTTCCTTGTCCTCGCCGCTATTCTCTTTAGGTGTATCCACCATGTATACGTCATACGACGAAGTGGCCGTCCAGCATCCGGTAAATGGTGGGTTTTGACCATGCTCGTCATCTGCATCGTCGTCCATACCGTTGATGTCTTTGAAGCCGTAATCGAGCGTGTCGGTTAAGTCCTTGACAGTGGCTACGTAGTGGGTGGCGGGTGGGAAGCGAAATTCCCCATCATCAGCCTCCAGCTCGAACCGGATATAGTTCGGCTGTGAGTCCTCCGCTAAGCACAGATTTTTTAATGAGTTCACCATGTCGCCTAGAGGCGAGTGCCGGAAGATGTCCGCCGCACTGAATTAGGTGATCGACGACCGATCCAGCTCGACGTAAGAGGATGCACATGGTTCGGAACTTATGACCGGAAACAAGTCGGAGGTTCCGGAGACACAGATATTACCCGAGGTTGGGTCTGCGTGCGGCTCCAATGCCGTGGAGTCTGCAGCTTCCATGGCGGGGTTGAGCTTCGCGTCCTCGGATGGCACAGTCTGCTCTGGATCTAAGGCCGGAGCGGTTACAGGTGCAATTTCCTGATTATGGCCCGATGACAGATTTAAATCATGTTCATCGTAGGGGTAGGGAGTGGCTGCCGTGGTCATGAATCCGTCGAAGATCAAATCTCCGCGGATGTCCGCGACATAGTTCAAGCTCCAAAATCTGACCTGATGGCCAGGGGCGTAGCTGTCGATCTGCTCCAGATGGCCAAGCGAGTTGGCCCGCAGTGCGAAGCCGCCGAACATGGAGATCTATCCGGGGAGGAAGGTTTCTCCTTGGACAACATCGTTGTGGATGTTTAAAGAAGCCATCAAACCTTTTGTGGACGACACAATGGAACTCTCAATTAAAGCACCAATGCCGGTGTCAAAACCGGCGGTTCTAGGGTAGGGGGTCCCGAACTATGCGTCTAAGGTTGATGGTAACAGGAGACGGGGGACACAATGTTTACCCAGGTTCGGGCTCTCTCTATGGAGGTAATACCCTACTTCCTGCTTGATTGATCTTGATGAATATGAGTGTTATAAGAGTTGATCTACCACGAGATCATAATGGCTAAAGCCCTAAAAGTCTAGCCTGTATGTCTGTATTTGTTTCCGGACTAAGCCCTCCAGTTTATATAGACACCGGAGGGGGCTAGGGTTGTACAAAGTCGGTTACAGAGAAAGGAATCCTCATATTTGGTCGCCAAGCTTGCCTTCCACGCCAAGGAGAGTCCTATCCGGACACGGGAGAGAGTCTTCAGTCTTGTATCTTCATAGCCCATTAGTCCGGCCCATGTCCAACAGGTCGGACACTCGAGGACCCCTTAGTCCAGGACTCCCTCAGTAGCCCCTGAACCAGGCTTCAATGCCAGGCCCACCCGGTCTGGGGATAATGCAGGCCAAGGGGCGCCCCCAACTGAATAAACCGGAAAATATCACCTAGCACCGTTGCTGAAGAGATGTTCAAGTAACTGAAGACGCGTGCTGAAGAAGTCGCTCCTTGTAAGTGCATCTAGTGCCCCTTAGTGATTTTGGTGTATTGAAGACTTATAGGTTAAGTATCTAATGTGTTTATGAGTGTACACAGGTCTATAAGTCTATGAGGAGTTTGATATTTAAAGAGAAAGTCGACCCCTAAGAATGAAGTTCTTCATTTGAAGACTTTGAAACTTTGAAGACTTTCTGAAGACTTTGAAAGTGAAGAAATTGGTGTGACCTTGAAGACTTGGTTATCATTCGAGGAATATGAAGCGTGAAGACTTTTGTTTTCGTAGTTTCATTTTCTCTTTCTTGAGTCATAGGAAACACCGTACTGTTAAAGGGGGTCGAGGAAATACTAAGGAGAAAATTTCCAAGTGATGCTCATCTGAAATCCTACACCTACCAATCCCTTCAAGTGAAGCCATTGGAAATCTCATACAGTTCAGTCAATTTCTTCAGTGACAGAGACACAGTTCTTCTGGTCACTGAGGACTTTGCTCTGACTGGGAGTTAGGGATTCGCCAGTGCGAATTGCCTACACTATGAGGAACATGATAGCCCTGAGGAATTTGTACCTCAAATTTCCGACCGTTGCTGTGCTACGCGCCAGCTGTCCCAAAATGTATTATCCATCCAACGGTCATATCATTGAAGGGCATTTATGTCTTATCATGTCGGGCTGCTCCCTAGGCTATAAATAGCCGCCCCCTACAACCACTAGCTGGTTGGCTGCTCCTCGAGAACTTGACACTTGTCATTTGAGAGCAACCCATCCTCCGAGGACTTTGAGCGAAAATCATCAAGTGAGGAAAATCCAAACCCAAACCCAAAACACCTACAAACCCAAAGTGATTGAGCATCACTAAAGAGATTGATCCTGTGTGGATCCGACGCTTGTTACCTTTGAAGACTGTGCTTCTTCCAGACGGTTAGGCGTCAAGGTCTAGAGCAACCAAGAGGAATTGTGGATCGCCGAGTGACCAAGTCTGTGAAGGTTTGGAAGTCACCTGAAGACTTACCACGAGTGATTGGGCGAGGACTGTGTGTCCTTAGCTCAAGGAGAATACGGTGAGGACTATGTGTCCGGGACTAGGTGTCCTCGAGTTTAAATACTCAGCTGCTCCAACCAGATGTACAACTGAGACAGCAGTTGGAACTGGTCTACCAAATCATTGTCTTCACCAAGCTTACTGGTTCTATTTCCTCAACACTTTCATTTCCTCATTACTGTGTTGAATGCTTGTTCATATCTGTGTTTGAAGACTTTGACTGAAGACTTTCTCAATTTCCTCAGTTCAATTTCTTCAGTCTGTTTGTCTTCATATTGTTCTATCCTGTGTTTACGCTTTCTGTACTCTGTGTTTATCTTCATTTCATCATGATGACCATGCATATATTCTGCTATGTTTACCTCTGAGTACTTATTCCGCTGCTAGTAGTTCTTTGCTAAGGAATTTCCTCATGAGCAAATTCCTCAGTGAAGAATTTCATAAAAATCGCCTATTCACCCCCCCTCTAGTTGATATAACGCACTTTCAATTGGTATTAGAGCAAGGTACTCCCTTGTTCTGTGTGATTTTGGTTTAACCGCCTGGAGTTTTAGTTATGTCGACCTCAGGTATGATCAAGGTCTCTGCTGGGTGTCCTACCTTCGATGGGACGGACTACCCCTACTGGAAGAACAAGATGCGCATGCATCTTGAGGCAATTGATAACGATCTC
Organism: Aegilops umbellulata; assembly: GCA_032464435.1. Taxonomy (NCBI): domain Eukaryota; kingdom Viridiplantae; phylum Streptophyta; class Magnoliopsida; order Poales; family Poaceae; genus Aegilops; species Aegilops umbellulata. The sequence continues at coordinate 231,771,837 of CP136060.1, forward strand.
TGGTACGTTGTGGAAAATGGTGTTTCCTCCGTCTCACCCTCACTGAACGCTACCGATGTGAAGAAATTCAAGCAACTCGATTCCCAAGCGAAGAATATCATATGTGGCCATCTGAGAAAAGGACAGTATGGTAGAGTGAGTGCTTTGGAAACTGCAAAGCTTATCTGGGATAGGCTATCCAAGGTCAATGAAGGAGTTTCAACTCAGCGCGACTCCCGAGTTTATGTTCTTCGCAATCTCTTCAACCGCTTCGAAAGACTCGACAATGAAAATGTTCAGCAAACCTTTGATCGTCTCACTGACATCTCAAATGAGCTTCAAGCACTTGGTGCCACTGACATCACCGACCATTAGGTGGTGAAGAAATTGCTGAGATCGCTTGATTCCTCATTTGACACTCTGGCACTGATGATACAAGAGGGTGCTGATTACAAGTCACTTGACCCCGCTGATATCCTCGAGAGGCTAAACACTCATGAGTTCCAGTTTGCTGAAAAGAGAGATCTCTACGGTTCGAGCTATGGCAGATCACGTGCACTGAAGGCCATGGTAGTATCTGAGTCCGAAGATGAAGACTCTGGTAGCAGCCTTGGTGATCCTGAAGAACTAAGTCATGATCTAGCGCTGCTTGTGAAGAAATTCCAGAAGTTCTCAAGACGTGGTCGCTTTGGAAAACCCTCAAGGAGCAATGATTCCTCAACCAGTGACTATAAGAAGAGGCTTTGTCACAAGTGCAAGAAACCAGGACATTACATTCAAGATTGTCCTCAGTGGGAAAAGGAATCAAAGAAGAAGAAATACAAGGATTACAGTTCTGATGATGCGAAGAAAAAGAAGAAGTCCTCAAAATCTTCATCATCAAAATCCTCAAAGTCTTCGTCTCACAAGAAGAGCAGCTCCAAGAAGGCTCGAGCATTCATTGGCAATGAAATGGACTCTGAGGCTGAATCTGAAGAAAATGAAGTAGAAGAGGAATCTGATGATTCTGAGTCTGGTGTGGCGAGCCTAGCCCTCGCCACTGCATTCGTCAGCAAATCCATCTTCAACACTGAAGAAAGTGATCTCACCAACAAGGCTGATGAAGGCAGTGATGACTACGCTCCCTCCTATTGCTTCATGGCAAAGGGTGCTAAGGTACTCAAATACGCCTCCTCAGAATCTAGTGAGGATGAATCTGATGAAAATCTTAAGCCCAGCTACTCTAAACTTGCTAAGATTGCTGTGCAACAACAAAAGGCTTTTGAAAAGGTTCAAAACATGCTAGACAAAAGTGATGATATGTTGGGTGAAGAATTGGATCGCACTAAGGCCTTAACTGAAAATCTTCAGAGAATTCAGACCAGGTTTGACAACCTTCGAAATCATCGTAACACTCTCTTATCTGATCATGAGAAGCTTTCTTATGAATATCTTCAAAAGAAGCAAGATCTTGAGAAGCTAAGAGTGAGTTATGAAGATCTTCAGAAGGAGCGCGATTCATTACTTGCTCAACAAATCAGCGCTGCTCAGGAAGAATTCATTCCTCCATGCCTAAAATGCATTGAACGAGAAACTGCTAATTCTTCACCTGAATGTTCAAATGCTTCAAATGTTACAAATTCCTCACCTATCTCTGCTATCACTAATTCCTCATCTGAGGACATTGCTAGTATTACTGACGATGCAGGACTGAAGGAATTGTACATGACAGGCATGTACAATAGCCTAAAAGGGCATCAGACTCTTTGTGATGTGCTTAAAAAGCAGATCCTCAACAGGAACCCTAGGAAAGAGGGTATTGCCTTTGAGAGGAAACTCAATGCTGATGGTACATATTGGAAGCCTGAGCAGTACCCCAAAACCTCATGGGTTGCTGCAAAGGGACCTCCAGTTGATCCATCTAATTTATCTGGCTATACATGTGAATCTTCTCATTCTTCTCATGAGTCATTTGACTCCAACTATAAATTGTTCAAAAATCAGAATGGTGAAGTATTTGCTAGATAGGTTGGCACTAACTGCAGGAACGGTTCCCCTATGAAGAAAATCTGGGTCCCCAAAAGTTGCCTTGAAAGTCTTCAGGTGAATGTCCTCATGACACCACCTGTGAAGAAAAGGAACCCCAGATCAAATTCCTCATATGGACCAAATTCTTCATATGGATCCAAGTCCTCATACAGACCAAATTCCTCAAGGGGATCAAATTCCTCACATGGATCAAAGTCCTCATATGAACATCATCGTGCTAACAACTCTGTTTCGCAGGGAAGAGCCAAGGGCTATGAATATGAGCATTATTGTTCAAATTATTATGTTCATAAGTCCTCGAAGAATTTCTCTGCTTATTCATATGCTTACCCTAACACCTCTTATGTGAAACGAAATGGTTTGGCTGCTTTGCCACCATTCTCATATGGAGCTCGCAGAGTGATGAACTCTTTGCCACCCCTTCAGATGTGGGTGGTGAAGAAAAAGAACTAATCTCTTCTGCAGGGTCAGGTCTCCAGACGTACAATAACGTCTGAAGAATTTGCTGGGGACCTGACAAAATGCCTGAAAGGGCGCAGGCTAACCATGAAGAAATGGACTTCCATTTCACACGTCCTCCCTCTGTTTTATCTGTCTTACTACTTGATGAAATTGATCTGATGAATTGTGATATCATATTCTTCACTGCTGAAGTATATGAGGTCGTAAGTTGCACTAATTCATCTGCAGGATGATCAACCCAAAGCCACTGAATGGGTACTTGATAGTGGATGTACAAATCACATGACCGGTGACATGAATCTGTTGATGGATGCTCCCTTATCAGCGTCACACATGAAGCATATCATCTTTGCTGATAAAAGCAAAAGTCAGGTATTGGGTCTAGGTAAGGTTGCTATCACAAAGGATCGACACATGGACAAAGTCATGCTTGTTGAGTCCTTAGGATACAATCTTATGTCTGTCTCAATGCTTTGTGGTCTTGATATGGTTGTTGTCTTTGGCAAGTATCGTTATGTTGTGATTATGGAAGCTGACAATTCCAAAGTCTTCGAAGGCTTTAGGAGAGGAGAATTGTATATTGTTGATTTCTCAGCAGATTCACAACCAGCCGTGTGGCTACTTGCAAAAGCTTCAGAAGGATGGCTATGGCATCGACGACTTGGTCATGCGGGCATGAGGAATTTGAACACGCTTGCGAAGAAGAAGCATGTTATTGGCATTGAGAATGTCAAATTCCTCAAGGATCACTTGTGCGGTGCCTATGAAGCTAGAAAGATGACCAAGGCCAAGCATCCAGCGAAGACTATCATGACCACCACTCGTCCATTTGAATTGCTTCACATGGATCTCTTCGGTCCTAATCATTATTCCTCTGTTTCAAATGAAGCATCTCAATATGGCTTTGTTATTGTTGATGATTACTCTTGTTACACATGGGTACACCTTGTCTCTTACAAAACTGAAGTGCAGGAAGTCTTCAAACGATTTTCCTCGAGGGCTTCAACCAAGTTTGGTGTGAAGATTAAGCACATCAGAAGTGACAATGGCACTGAGTTCAAGAATTCGGGTCTCGATGACTATCTTGATCAACTTGGTATTACTCATGAGTTATTTGCTCCTTATACTCCTCAACAGAATGGCGTCGTGGAGCGCAAGAATAGGACTCTTGCTGAGATGGCTCGCACTATGCTCGATGAGTACAAAACGCCTCGTCGTTTCTGGGTTGATGCAATTGAAACTGCGTGCCACATCATCAACAGAGTATATCTTCACATATTCTTCAAGAAGACTGCTTATGAACTCCTCACTGACAAGAAACCAAATGTGAGTTATTTCAAAGTCTTCGGTGCTAAATGCTGGATTAGAGATCCTCATCACAACTCTAAATTTGCACCGAAAGCACATGAAGGTTTCATGCTTGGTTACGGAAAGGACTCGCACACCTACAGAGTCTTCAACAATGTTCTTCACAAGATTGTTGAAACTGTAGATGTGCGGTTCGATGAAACTAATGGCTCGCAAAGAGAGCACCTACCTTCTGTGTTAGATGAACCAGCACCTGAGGATTCAATCAAGCAAAAGGCCACTGAAGATGTCATTCCTACTAAAGAATCTGCTGAAGAATTCATTCCAGAACATGAAGAACGTCGAGCTGATGCACCTGAAGAAAATGCTGAGGAAATTGATGCTGAAGAAAATGCTGATCAAATTACTCAACGACAACCAACTCATCCTCGCGTTGCAAAAGAAGTGCAAGTGGAGAAGATCATCGATGACATTAGAGCACCAGGTCCTCTCACACGCTCAAAAGCTTCACATCTATCTAACTTTTGTGGGCACTTTGCTTTTGTCTCTATCACAGAGCCCACTAAGGTAGATGAAGCATTTCTGGAGCCTGAGTGGATTCAGGCCATGCAAGAAGAATTACATCAGTTCAAGCTCAACAACGTATGGGAACTAGTCAATCGTCCCGATCCTCGCAAGCATAACATCATTGGTACAAAGTGGATCTACCGCAACAAGCAAGATGAAAATGGTGTTGTGGTGAGGAATAAGGCACGACTAGTAGCTCAAGGCTACACACAGGTTGAAGGAATTGATTTCGATGAAACTTTTGCACCTGTTGCTAGACTTGAGGCTATTCGCATATTGCTTGCTTATGCTAACCATCATGATATCATCTTACACCAAATGGATGTGAAAAGTGCATTCCTCAATGGTAAGCTTGAGGAAGAAGTATATGTTGCTCAACCCCCAGGTTTTGAAGATCCAAAACATCCTGACAATGTCTTCAGACTCAATAAGGCCCTCTATGGACTCAAGCAGGCCCCATGAGCGTGGTATGATACATTGAAGAAATTCTTCATGAAGAAAGGCTTCACACCCGGTTCACTCGATCCCACTCTCTTTACTAAATCTTATGATGGTGATCTGTTTGTGTGCCAAATATATGTTGATGATATCATCTTTGGATGTACTGACCAACGTTACAGTGATGAATTTGCTAATATGATGAGAGAAGAATATCAAATGTCTATGATGGGAGAGTTGAAATTCTTCTTAGGTCTTCAAATTCGTCAACAACGCAATGGTATATTCATATCTCAGGAGAAATACCTCAAGGATGTCCTGAAGAAATTCGGCATGCAAGACTGCAAAGGCATCAAAATTCCTATGCCCACAAATGGTCATGTATGCACTGATGAAAATGGTACTGACTTCGATCATAAGGTATACCGCTCCATGATTGGCTCTTTATTGTACTTATGTGCATCTAGGACAGATATAATGCTTAGTGTTTGCATGTGTGCACGATTTCAAGCTGCACCGAAGGAATCACACCATAAGGCTGTAAAGCATATTCTTCGATATCTAGCTCACACACCAACACTAGGATTATGGTATCCCAAGGGCTCGGATTTTGATCTCATTGGATATTCAGACTCTGACTATGCTGGTGACCGTGTGGACCGCAAGTCAACATCTGGTACTTGTCATTTCCTTGGACGATCCTTGGTCTGTTGGTCCTCGAAGAAACAGAACCGCGTATCACTGTCTACTGCTGAAGCTGAGTACATTGCTGCTGGTTCTTGCTGTGCTCAATTACTATGGATGAAGCAAACGCTCAAGGACTATGGCATCAACGTGAAGAATGTGCCTCTTCTCTGTGACAATGAGAGTGCCATCAAGATTGCTCACAACCCAGTTCAGCACTCGAAGACAAAGCACATTCAGATTCGTCATCATTTTCTTCGTGATCATGTGTTGAAGGGCGACATTTCAATTGAGCATGTGAAGACTGAAGAACAGCTAGCCGATATCTTCACTAGGCCCTTGGATGAGAAGAGATTTAGCAAGTTGCGGTGTGAGCTAAATATCTTAGAATCTTCGAATGTACTTTGAAAATGCACTCATCCTAACACTTATGCAAAATTGATGACTTAGATGTGCAACACATGAAGAAATGTTTTTGTTCAATCAATGAAGAATAACACTCTAAGTGTGAAGAAATCAATGAAGAATTTGATTCTCAGAACCCTACGACAATTGTATGCGGTGTCTGAAATCATCATTCTTATACGGTGGGTCACGCCACCATAAAAGTTGAAAATCTTCAATTTGAGTTTGTCCTCAATTTTGAAATTCCTCAGTTTTTCAAATTCTTCAACTTTGCAAAATCTTCACTTGTACCGTCGTTTTTCTTCATTGGCTATATATATATATATATATATATATGAGTTTATGTCCTCTACAACATTCACTTATAGTTATTTCTTCAAGTTGGATCTTTTCTGCTAAGTGAATGTGATCGGACCCTTCCCCTCTATGCTATACTCAATCCAATCTATTCACAAATTCTTCATGTGCATTCTATTTGAAACACGTTCAAATTCTTCACTGTGTCCTTGTCAGCTGAAGAAATTGCGAACGGAACGTTAAAACTAATCTTATCCAAACTTTTGATTTTGCCGCTCAAACCGTTCCGCATCCCATGATGGATTATTTTATCCACCCACGATCTTACACGATCGCCACTACACAGTACGTGGGTGACACATGTCGCGAGAAGGAGAACAGCCAGGGGCATGTTCGTCCTAAATCTTCGGACGAGCAGTTTTTCACTGCGACTATAAATACCCCTGTCGCCGTCCTCACTTCCTTTACCCCGCTCGATCTCGCTCTCCCGCTCGAGCTTCCAAACCCTAGCACCGTCGCTACTCCATCATCGTCGGTGAGGAAGAGCTTCACTGCCTCGACCTCGTCACCGTCGTACTCGCGCCGACCGCGGAAATCTTCACCTCCGCCACCGCCGTAGACGTCTTCCTCCGCCAAGTTAGGGCGTGGAAGATCTGCATCGACGAACTTCACTGTTCCAACTCCCAGTTCGTCGTGTTCTTCGTTCAGAGTAATTCAAATGCTAATTTTACTGCCCTCTTTGATTCAAAACTTTTCTACAAAATCTTCAAAGGTGTTTTATTCTTCAAATCCTCACACACAAAACACCTCACATGTTATCTGTTCTTGATTCATTTCCCTAAGCCTAAAATTTCTTCAAGATTCCTCAATTGTGTGGATCCTCGATCTATACAACTCTGGAACCTAAGATATAGCACGCTTAGTGAAATTCCTCAAGACGAATCTGGTCAAATTCCTCAAACTTGTTCTTTATGAAAAACCCTCTGAGAACGCATATGACCACTCCAAATTCCTCGCAACTATACTCTGTTCACAGGTACACATGTCCGCTGCTGAATCATTAGGTTCTCACCAACTTAACTCATTTGCAACGTTCCTCGAAGAAAAGTTGCATACTTCTTCTGAGAATTCAATTGTTCAAATTCCTCAACTGAAGAAAATGGCTGAAGGAAAAAGGCCACAAAAAGGAGGAAAGAGGGCTGAGGTCATGACTGCCTTTGAAATCCCTGAGGACATTTATGCTGATTACAGCACGCCTAATGAATCCAAATTTGGCAAAGAAGATAAAAATCAGCGCAAGGTGCGTATCCAAAGGATTGAAAGAAGATGGGCACGTGAATGGAGGGAGTACAGATACGTCACTCCCAAGTATATGAAGCAATTCGCAGTAAACCCTCCATGCCCAAGAGCCCCATTGGCACCTGGCCAAGTGGCTGATCCCACAAGCATCAGACGCGGTGAGGAATTTTCTAAAGAATGGGCCAAGCGCCAAGCTAAACTGGCAAGGCAAGCCAGAGAAGCAGTGAGGAAATTCAATGAAGACTCTGCTGCTGCTGCTGCTGCCACTAAGGCTTCTGTCAAGCCGAAGAAAGCGATGCTAAAGAAGCCCGCTCACAAGCCAAGTGTTTCAACATCAATGCCCTCACGGCCAAGTTCCTCAGCTGTGCCCTCACGGCCAGGAGCTTCAAAATCTTCAAAACAAATTCCTCATGCTGCTCCTGCACCTCCAAAGTCCTCAGCTATCCCGACAAAGTCCTCAGCACCTGTGCATCTGGCCTCGTGCCAAAGGACGACTGGCATCTCTATTGCCTCTGGTGTCTCAGCTAGTTCTTCAGCTGCACCAAATTCCTCAGCTGGACCTTCTCTGCTGAAGAAAAAGGCTACTACTGGACGCGGCACTCGCACAAGTCCTCAGAAGAAGCAGGTAGTCTTCACTATGCCATCTGATGATGATGAAGCTGATGAAGAAGAACTCGCTGAAATCATCAGAGACCGCCAAGAAAGGGCTGCTAAAGCCAAAGGCACGTCTGTGCCACTGCTGCTGGATCCAAGGGCGATCCTAGATTATATTGATCTCTGGCATAAGGATCCCAACACACCTATGCCTGATTTCAAGCTGACACCTGGCCAAAGTCACATGTTGACTGACTTCATCCAAGAGGAGAAGTGGAAATATGATAAGGCCAGAGAGATCAAGAAATCGCAGTACCGCAAAGAGAAGCTACTGAGGAAAAACGTTCTCACAATGAAGCCTGGAGAACTCGTCAAGATGCAGGCTGACATCAAAGCCCTCAGCGACAAATTTGACTCCTACTATGCTGATTGGAAAGGAGCCAAGATCAGATTTGTGAGGCTAACTGATACCTTCACCAAGGGTGCAACCTCAACGCAACAAATTCCTCAAGCTGAAGCATCCGTTTAGCAAACTGAAGAACATGCCAGCACCGCTGATGAAGTTCAGGCTGCTGAAGAAAATGCCAGTTCCAGGGCTGATGACTCTGCTCCAGCCACTGATGAAATTGCCAGGGCATCCACTAGTGGTGCGCCTGAAGAAAATGAAGAAACCAGGGCAACTGCATTAGTTGCGCCTGGAGAAAATCAACCAGATTCCTCAGCTCCACCAGCGCCTAGGCCAACTCCAATTCTTCCATCTACGTCAGATGTGAAGAAAACCAAGGCTGGAGAGCGAGCTGCTGTGAAGAAAAGGAAAGCATCACAAGCTTCAGAATCTTCAGCTCCCAAGAAGATGAAGCCCAAGACCAGCTCGTTTGCTAATCCAATTGATGTTGTTCCTATCTCCTTCATGCCATCAAAAGATCTTGTTCCTTTTGGTGAAGATTATGAGATCCCAAGTGGATCAGATGAAGAAACTCAATCTGCTGCTTCGACAGAGCAGATTGATGAAGAAATTGAAGCAGATGCAATCCCTTCAACTCCAATGGTCTCATCACCAATGCCTTAGTTTGATGCTGAAGAGGCTGGTGTTGAAGAAATTGATGAAGATGTGGATATTGGAAGCACCACCCCGTTGATGAATGACGACTTTTGGGAAAGTCAGCATCCCAATTCCCCACTCTTCACTCCCCTGCAGCAAATTCCTCACTCTCCTTCACCAACAGTAAAATTGGGCTCTAAGGCAACTCATCCCACTGCTTCTGTGAATGAAGAAATTCTAGCCACTAGTTTTGAAGAAACTGCTGCTGAAACAGACAAGGTGACTGCACCTGAGGAAAATCCTGAAATTCCTCAGCCAGAAGAGTCGGAGATCGTGATTCCTGAGGTCGTGATGCAACTCACTGACACTCCTCTGCCAAGGCCAAAGGATCCGTTCTCACGCAAACAGAAATTCAAGGCTGAAGACTTCTATGGCGAGCATGTGTTCTTCACTGAATACAATCCATATGACTCTGCTCGCATACGGAAGAGGCGTTTCTGGACAGCCAGCCAAGCAAATTTCTATTCCTCTGTACTCTACAACAAAGACAAAGTCTTCGACCGTGCTCATATTCCTCACGTGGATATGGAGTTTTTGTCGTGCTTCACGCCAGTCCTCAGTGTTCTTCATGACGCTGGGCTGCTCAATTTCTGCACAGACATATGCGATTGGAATGAAGAGCTTATTCTTCAATTCTATGCCACGTTGCACATCACCGGCAACTCTGAAGATGTCAACTCATGGGTTTTGGACTGGATGACTGAGAACACCCATTATAAGGCCCCAGCATCTGAATTGCTTCGTGTCCTTCCTCTCAGTCCACCCACTGAAGATGCGTGTTGTGTGTACAACGAACCTGAGCTTTCAAATCACTATATGCAAGTGCTGATGAAGCCTTTGAAGCCAGGGCAAGCTCCTAGAACCAAATTCCTCGTCAAGGAATTGCTGTATGTGTCAAGGACTGTCTATCGCGTTCTGACGAAGACAATGAGTCCCATCAAAGGCCATGACTCGACTGATGAAGAAGTCGTTGGCATCATGAAGAATCTGCTTTTCAACATCATCCATGGCGTTCCCGTCAACTTCCATGATTTCTTCATGAGGACTCTGGCCAACATTGCTATGTCACCATTTGAGATGAAGCCTTATGCACCTTGGATAATGAAATTCATCAGGAGAAGGTCTTCACTCAACTACAAAGCTGAAACTCTTAACCACTGCAGCTACTTGCCTCCCATTGAAGTCCTCAAACGGACATTTTCCTCAGCTGATGAAAAGGGCAAGGCCACTGCTGTGATAGATGAAGGCATTCGTCCATTGGATGGTCAATTTCGCAAGGCTGCTTCTTATTCCACCAATGATGACTCTGCCACACATGACTCTGCTGCCAACACTGCCAAGCCAAATCCTCAAGCCACAGCACCCAGGGTGATGACTGACCGTGAGTTACTCCTCAGTCTTCGTCAAAAGGTTGATCGCAATCACAAAAGGGTCAGGCATCAGTTTGGTTCAATTCTTCACAACATGACTTCCACACACAATGCCGTGAAGAAAAACCACTACTACCTTCATGAAACCCTCAACCGCACCTGGGCTGTTCTATCTCAAGTGTACAGTGCTGAAGACTTGGAGGAAATGGGTCTCAAAGAAGACTTTGACTGGTTTGTACCTCCTCCGAAGAAATTCAAGAAGGTCAAGGTTCCTTCTTTGGTGGCCAGTTCATATTCTTCATCGCGTGCGACTGATGAACATGAAGATTTGGACGACACTGCAGCAGGTCCTACTTCAACGACCGACCCCAACAACGCTGGCGCTCCTTCATCAACTTGATTATCTTCAGGGGCGTTAGTCCTCAGTTTCGATCCTTTTGGTCATTTAATGACAAAGGGGGAGAAATCTGAGTTAGTCTTCAAGCGGGTCTATAATAAGGGCATATTCGTTTTTTTGCTAAGTTACAACTCTCGTTCTTCCGAAACTTTTATTGGATCGAGTTGTAATCTTAAGTCCGATGGTGCGCTGATACTTTTGTTGCACTATGCTTTGATACTTTGATGTGCTATTCTGCATGCTTATTCCTCATTAATATTATCGCACGCATGCGGAATTACATCAGGCACCATATTTAATCATGCATTTCAAATTCTTCATATTATATATCAAATGCGTGTATGAATTACAAGATATAGGGGGAGATCTCCATGATTCAACTCTTCAAGTGTGCATTGCTTCAAAAGCAAATTCCTCACTATGCACATCTTCAGGGGGAGTTCTTCTATATCTTGCAATCAAATTCCTCAATATCAATATTTACACTTCATATATTTATCCCCGTTGAAAACTTAACCTATGTTGTCATCAATCACCAAAAAGGGGGAGATTGTAAGTGCATCTAGTGCCCCTTAGTGATTTTGGTGTATTGAAGACTTATAGGTTAAGTATCTAATGTGTTTATGAGTGTACACAGGTCTATAAGTCTATGAGGAGTTTGATATTTACAGAGAAAGTCGACCCCTAAGAATGAAGTTCTTCATTTGAAGACTTTGATACTTTGAAGACTTTCTGAAGACTTTGAAAGTGAAGAAATTGGTGTGACCTTGAAGACTTGGTTATCATTCGAGGAATATGAAGCGTGAAGACTTTTGTTTTCGTAGTTTCATTTTCTGTTTCTTGAGTCATAGGAAACACCGTACTGTTAAAGGGGGTCGAGGAAATACTAAGGAGAAAATTTCCAAGTGATGCTCATCTGAAATCCTACACCTACCAATCCCTTCGAGTGAAGCCATTGGAAATCTCATACAGTTCAGTCAATTTCTTCAGTGACAGAGACGCAGTTCTTCTGGTCACTGAGGACTTTTCTCTGACTGAGGAGTCAGGAATTCGCCAGTGCGAATTGCCTACACTGTGAGGAACATGATAGCCTTGAGGAATTTGTACCTCAAATTTCCGACCGTTGCTGTGCTACGCGCCAGCTGTCCCAAAATATCTTATCCATCCAACGGTCATATCATTAAAGGGCATTTATGTCTTATCATGTCGGGCTGCTCCCTAGGCTATAAATAGCCGCCCCCTACAACCACTAGTTGGTTGGCTGCTCCGCGAGAACTTGACACTTGTCATTTGAGAGCAACCCATCCTCCGAGGACTTTGAGTGAAAATCATCAAGTGAGGAAAATCCAAACCCAAACCCAAAACACCTACAAACCCAAAGTGATTGAGCATCACTAAAGAGATTGATCTTGTGTGGATCCGACACTTGTTACCTTTGAAGACTGTGCTTCTTCCAGACGGTTAGGCGTCAAGGTCTAGAGCATCCAAGAGGAATTGAGGATCGCCGAGTGACCAAGTCTGTGAAGGTTTGGAAGTCACCTGAAGACTCATCACGAGTGATTGGGCGAGGACTGTGTGTCCTTAGCTCAAGGAGAATACGGTGAGGACTGTGTGTTCGGGACTAGGTGTCCTCGAGTTTAAATACTCAGCCGCTCCAACCAGATGTACAACTGAGACAGCAGTTGGAACTGGTCTACCAAATCATTGTCTTCACCAAGCTTACTGGTTCTATTTCCTCAACACTTTCATTTCCTCATTACTGTGTTGAATGCTCGTTCATACCTGTGTTTGAAGACTTTGACTGAAGACTTTCTCAATTTCCTCAGTTCAATTTCTTCAGTCTGTTTGTCTTCATATTGTGCTATCCTGTGTTTACGCTTTCTGTACTCTGTGTTTGTCTTCATTTCATCATGATGACCATGCATATATTTTGCTATGTTTACCTCTGAGTACTTATTCCGCTGCTAGTAGTTCTTCGCTAAGGAATTTCCTCACGAGCAAATTCCTCAGTGAAGAATTTCATAAAAATCGCCTATTCACCCCCCCTCTAGTCGATATAACGCACTTTCACTCCTCATGAGCCGCCTGGGTCTTGAACCTCGGGAGGCTCTGGAGGTTCAGGGGGCTCATGAAGAACCGTCGCCATCTCTGCCAGAACAGCCTGGTGCCTGGTCTTCTGAGCCGCCATGATGCTCCGCAGCCGGCGCTGGAAGGTAACAGTTGCGTTCGGCTGGCCGAAGGGCATGCGAACGTAGCTGTGAGGGGGGCCCTCACAACGACCAACGTGCGATGGCCAGAAGCGCTCCTGGGATGCGGCCCTGTTGAGCCCTGGAATGTTGACACAAACACGCAGCTCGTTGTCCTCGCCACGACAAGGCTCAGTGCCAGGTGATGGGCGGCGGTCGCCGAGCATGGCTCTCGCCTCTTGAAGGTCCTGGGTTGCCTTGGTGATGAACTCCTGAGCCCCTGGCGCCCCGTGCCTTGTGCCCTCGTGGGGGAAGCGTGCGCTGAAGCACGCCTCCACGTGGTGACCGAGCACCTCCCTCGCGACATTGGCTAAGTCAGAGGCCCTCCAGAAGAAAGCCCCCGAGCCCAGCCTGAGAGGGGCACCGGGCGCGCATTCCTATGCGAGAGAGGGAGGCGCCCCATCCGTGGGCGCAGGACCTAAGGTGGTGCCGCTGGACACACCGCTCTCCTGAGGCTCTTGGTGGAGCAGTTGCTTCTTCTTCTTGGGGACAGCCTCAGGAGGGTAGATGGTGCCTTCGTCGTCTGGATTCTTGACCGCCGCAGCCTGCTAGGCGTGCTTGAGAGAGCACCCCGCGTCCTTCTCCTTGCAGGCGATCGTGATGATGTCGCGGATCCCTGGCATCTTGAGGACATTGTAACCATGATGAGTCACCGCCATGAACTTGGCCAGGGCTGGATACCCAAGCATGGCATTGTACGGAAGTAGAATGTGGGCGACATCAAAGTCGATGAGCTCTGTGCAGTAGTTGTCGCACTGGCCAAAGGTGACAGGGAGGAGGATCTGCCCTATCGGGGTGGTGGAGCCGTCAGTCACTCCTGAGAAAGGCTTGGTGGACTGCAGCTGATCATAGGGCACTTGAAGGCGATCGAATGTCTCAATGGAAAGAACATTGAGCCCAGCACCGCCATCGATGATGGTCTTGGTGATGAGGACATTGCTGATGACGGGCGAGCAAAGCATCGGAAGTGCGCTAGCAGTTGCCGCGCACTTGAGCTGGTCGAACAAGCTGAAGATGATGGTGCACTTGGACCACCTGAGCGGGCGCGTGGCCTCGAGCCTGGGGAGGGTTGCGTTCACCTCACGGGAAAACTGCTTGAAGATGCGGTGAGAGGCTAGGGCCTGAGCGCCAACCAGGATGCAGGTGGTGGTACGAGGCTCCTGGAAGCCCCCACCCCCCTCATCCTGGTGGTGGTCGTCATTCCTTCTTGGTGGTGGTCGCAGCGGAGGGAGGCTGGCGTTGCCCTGAGGACGGTCCTCACGAGGCTGATCTCTCCAGGCACCCTTATTAGGAGGCTGGTCGCGCCACTCCTGGCGTGGGCCTCGGTCGTCCTAGCGTCCTACACTTTGGCCTCCTCCTGCGGCCGTAGCCTCGATCGTTGCGTCAGGGGCTTTGACCGAGGCGCCCGTCGCGGATAGCCTTGAGCTCCTGACAGTCATTGGTGTTGTGGTTGTGTACATTGTGGAAGACGCAAAACGGAGGCTACCCTTGGATGACTCCGGGTGATCGCAGCCGCGCTTCATCTCTGGCTCAGCCGCAAGCACGGCCGCCCCCTTGCGCTTCACGTCCTTGACCTTGGCCTTCTTGTCTTCTGGGTTAGCTCCCGGGAGCTCCAGGAGGGAGAGGCGACCCTCCTCCGCTCTCGCACACTTGGTCACCATGTTGAACATCTCCAGGGCCGTGCACAGGTCCTCGTGTATGGAGAGCTCCTCCTTCATCTTGACATCACAGACACCATCAGAGAACGTGGAGATGATGGCCTCGTCCGGCACCTTGGGAATCTTGAGACGAACACTGTTGAAGCACTAGATGTACTTCTACAGGGTTTCCCCTAGCTGCTGCTATATGCATCGCAGGTCACCCGCGGGAGGCGGGCGGTCGCGAGTGCCCTGGAAGTTGGCGACGAAACGCTCACGCATCTCACCCCAGGAGGAGATCGATCCTACAGGCAGGTTCAGGAGCCACGAGCGCGTGCCATCCTTGAGGGCCATGGGAAACCAGTTCGCCATGACCTCCACGTCACCGCTGGCCGCCTCGATGCTCAGCTCATAGAGCTGCAGGAACTCGGGAGGGTTGGGGGTGCCGTTGTAGCATGGAGGCAGGTTGGTCTTGAACTTCCCTAGGCCATACGACAATGCGTAGCTTGGGGGTGAAGGTGCGGCAGCCCGCTGTGGTCACTGGAGCCCGCTGTGGAGGTGGAGCCTGATCTTCGCGCTCGCGTACCACCACCACAGGCGGCGCGAGGTCTTGACGTGGTGGTGCTGGGAGCGCATGGGCCTCTTCTTGCAGCCGCTGGACCTCCTGGCAGCTTTCTTCTTGACACATAGGCGCCCTGCGCGGCGGGTCGCACCGTGGGGCCGCAAACCTTGGTCCGAGGGCGACGTCTTGACGGGGAGGTGGCGGAGGTGCTCCATGGGCCACGTCACCCGTGGCAGGCGGCGGGCGAGGCAGCAAGAGAGACGATGCAGGAGAGCCCCCAGCGGGGCTGACAAGCTCGGTGATGCGGTCCAGCCAGTCTTCGTAGAAGTCGACAACAGGGTGGTAGCGCAGGAGCTCGTGTGTCATGAGCAGCGCAGCCTGCGTGTCCGCCGGCCCGCGATGAGCGTGAGACGACGAACCAGCCGGAGCCAGAGACGGGGTGGCCGTGCGTCCATCCCCGCCGCACGGAGGGGTGCAGCGATGAAGCTTGCTGCTCATGCCCTGCAGGGCCGGTGGCGGCGTTGGCGGCAGGTGATGGAGAACAAGGAGGAGGCCCGCCAGCGGGCACCGTCTGGGCGACGCGAGCAGTGAGGGCGGCCCGACGCTCAGCACGGGCTTGACGGGCGTCAGCCATGGAAGCGGTGGAGTGGTGGTGAGTCGATCGGTAGAAGAGGGCTACGATGCACCCCTATCTGGCATGCCAAATGTCGGATTCAAGGTTCCGCAGACCCTTGAGAGGTTCGAACTCTGGGGTGCATGCGAAGAACTTGTCCTCCTCAGTCTGCCTGCTCATCGAATGCACGGCCAAGCTTGACTAACCAAACAAACAAGAGACACGGCAGTTTATCCTGGTTCGGGCCACCTTGCGGTGTAATACCTTACTCCAGCTTTGTGGTGTATTGCCTCGAGGGGCTGAGGATGAACTAGTACCGTGGATGAACAACCTCAGGAGGTGAGGTGTTCTTGGGCTCGATGAGCTGGTGGGTTGGAGGCTGATCTGAATCATCCCCTTTTCTATGGTGGTGGCTAGGTCCTATTTATAGTGGCCTTGGTCCTCTTCCCAAATGTAGGCGGGAAGGGATCCCACAACGGCCAAATTCGAAGGGAGACAACTAGTGCAAGTTATCCCGACAAAAGTAGTCTTCGCCTGCAAAAGCCTCTGGTGGTCACGCTGCGGTAGGCTCCACGATGACCTCCGTCCTGCCGTCCTGGCGATCCTGGTCTTGTTGCACCGATATGGAAATCTTTGCTTGATTCTTCGGTACCCCGCGCCTGCGCTTGCCTCCTTAGCACCAAAGAGGAAACTGGTACACTGGCCCGCTGGCGCCCGCCTGGCCTTGGTCGTCATGGCTCATGTCATATGAACCCGTGAGGTGCACCTTTCATAGATATCTCTGCTCCTCGGGAGCCAGCTTGGTGAGGCTGCCCCCAGGGAGGTCTTGGCGTCGTCCGCCTCGCGAGGGTCTTGGGTTATTGTTGCTGAAGCTGGGCCATTGACGGAGCCACACCGTGGGCCGCAGGAAGGCAAGTCTGGGTACCCCGTTCCTAGAACACCGACAATTCTCACAATGAGTGTTTATTCGCTTCTCATTCACGAGAAAGTGGCTGGTAATTGGGATGCCCAATCCTATGATCAAAATCAAAATCAAAATATAATAATAAAAAAAATTCCCCTATATCGTTGTTGGTATGGAGGGCACCTGAGGATTCGGCTCGCCATGGCTTGTGTTTGCTGGTGGAGGGCGAGGAAAAACTTTACCTTTCTGTTTGGGAACCTCATATAATGTGTCTAGCATGGAAGACATTGGGAACTCTTAGTCATTACATTGACAATGAAAGAATACCTCTCAAAATTATATTCACCACTATTTTAAAAGCTTTGAGCTCTGGCACCTCTGCAAATCCCTGCTTCCCTCTGCGAAGGGCCTATATTTTACTTTTATGCAAGAGTCAGTAGTATTCCATCTCATTTCAACCTCAACTATTCTCTAGTTGGCAAGCAAGTATCATGTGGTGGGAAAAGATCCGAGCATATATGGCCAATCAAATATATTTGATCATGAATTATTATTGTTGACAATTATCTATATGATAAATAAGTTGGGAGGCAAAACATTAAGCCCCTATGTTTCACTTTGTTTGATGGATGCTATTTGTTCTAGAAATATGCTTTGAGTATTAGAAATCATGGAAGACTATATGATAGTTGAGTATGTGGAATTTGCTAAATGAAATATCTTACATAGACCCTTCCTGAAAATAAGATTAATTGCAATTGTTTGATGACATGAAACATAGTTTGTTACTTTTAGAGAAAGTTTATGGTCCATACTTTAACATGTGAATAGCTTGTTACTTGATCATGAGAAATTTTATGAGATGAGCTACTGTTTATGATATATAGTGATGCTAGAAAAAGTGTATGGAACTATCATTGATCAAACTTTTGCACTATGCTAGAATTCACACTTCATAAATTATTTCTTTTATCATTTACCTACTCGAGGATGAGCAGGGATTAATCTTGGGGATGTTGATACGTCTCCAACGTATCTATAATTTATGAAGTATTCATGCAATGTTTGCAACAATTTTATATGGTTTTGGTATGATTTTATTAGAACTAACCCGGACTGAAGTTGTTTTCAGCATAACTACCGTGGTGTCGTTTTTTTGTGCAGAAATAAAAGTTCTCCAAATGGGCTAAAAATTTACGGTGATTTTTTATCGACCAAAAGAGACCCCTGGAGCACCGAATCTAGGCCAGGAAGTGGACGAGGGAGCCACAAGCCTGGGGGCGTGCCCCTCCAGCTCATGGACCCCTCGAGCACCCCCTTGACGTGAGACCGACGCCAAAAATTCCTATAAATACCAAAAACCCCCGAAAAGAACCCTGGATGAGAAGTTCTGCCGCTGCAAGCCTCTGTAGCCACGAAAAACCAATCGGGACCGCGTTCCGGCACCCTGCCGGAGGGGGAAATCATCACCGGAGGCCATCTTCATCATCCCAGCGGCCACCATGATGAGGAGGGACTAGTTCACCCTCGGGGTTGAGGGTATGTACTAGTAGCTATGTGTTTGATCTCTCTCTCTCTCTCTCGTGTTCTTGATTTGGCATGATCTTGATGTACCGCGAGCTTTGTCAATATATTTGGATCTTATGCTTTTCTTCTCTCTCTACCTTCTTGTGATGAATTGAGTCTTTCTCTCTGAGGTTTTGTTATGTTGGATTGAATATTGGATTTGAGAACATTTTATGTATGTCTTGCATATAGATACCCGTGGTGACAATGGGGTATTATATTGATTCACTTGATGTATGTTTTGGCACTCAACTCGCGGATTCCCGAGGTGACATTGGGGCAATCTATGCATAGGGGTTGATGCATGTTTTTGTCCTACGTTCTCCGATAGAAACTTTGGAGTGATTCTTTGTTGCATGTTGAGGGATTCTTATATGATCCAATTATGTTTTCATTGTTGAAAGATTTTGCACTAGTGAAATTATGAACCCTAGGCCTTGTTTTCAAGCATTGCAATACCGTTTTTGCTCCGTTTTACTACTTGCTACCTTGCTGTTTTTATATTTTCATATTACAGAAACCTATATCTACTATCCATACTACACTTGTATCACCATCTCTTCGCCGAACTACTGCACCTATATGATTTACCATTATATTGGGTGTGTTGGGGACACAAGAGACTCTTTGTTATTTGGTTGTAGGGTTGTTTGAGAGAGACCATCTTCATCCTACGCCTCCCACCGATTGATAAACCTTAGGTCATCCACTTGAGGGAAATTTGCTACTGCCCTATAAAACTCTGCGCTTGGAGGCCCAACACGAGTCTAGAAGAATAAGTTGTGTAGTAGACATCACGAGCGCACACCCCTTGTGAGGCACACTCAGCTGCAAGTATGCAGAATGCTTTAGGAAACAAACTTTACTCATCCATAAAGTAGGTTCATTACATAACAGAAAGATACTTTCTACCGTGTTCGACACGGGTCAGCTTAAGGATGTGATGTTTGGGGGCCCCTCAGGTAAGTAATCCGCTAGCGCTAACCATGGGGTTTTCGCCAGCGCAGATCGTGGGGTTTCCACGAGAGTGGGAGGGAGCTCCCACGTGTCGATGGCAGAACTGGTAGAGGGAGCTCTGGAGCGTGTACAACTCCATATTGCTCATATTCATGTGGTCATAGATAGAACTTACGAAGATGTCGGGTGTTCCATGTGTTTTGTACCAAAACACCCTCATTTATATCGAGTTGTCTCATGCCGGGCCGGGAGATGGGTGTGAACCACCTCCTCATTTCTTTTGATCAGGGACTCCAAACTCATACGCATCAGCCTCGCGAAGGTGGCTCCGACACCCTCCAGGCCGAAAGGCTTGCACATGAGGCAGGGTGAGCCCACGGTCTGGTCAATTCGCAGGATGAGACTTTTTAAGGGTGGCGAGGTGAACACACATGCACCTGTCGTTGTGTGGCTTGGCGATGGCAAAGGAGTTGGCAATCCACTCAGGGTGGACTACTTCACGGGTGATTTCAGCATCTTGGAGCTTCTTGACTTCTTGGGTGATGAACTCTTGCTTCTCGGGCACTTGACGATGTACCTTCTGCTTGACAGGCCACGCACCGGGGCACGCGGCTAAGTGGTGCTCGATCACCTCCCTCCATACACCGGGCATGTGTGATGCCGTCCAAGCGAACATATCATAGCTTGCTGCTACCTCTTGAGCTTGCGTTGGATTTCCCCGAAGAGGAGAGGATGATGCAGCAAAGTAGTGTAAGTACTTCCCTCAGTTTTTGAGAACCAAGGTATCAATCCAGTAGGAGGCTACGCGCGAGTCCCTCGTACCTACACAAAACAATATCTCAATGCAACCAACGAGATTAGGGGTTGTCAATCCCTTCACGGTCACTTACGAGAGTGAGATCTGATAGAGATGACAGATAATATTTTTGGTATTTTTGATATAAAGATGCAAGGTAAAATAAAAGGCAAAGTAAAAAAGCAAAGCAATAGTAAAGTGGTTGGAGATTGATATGATGAGAATAGACCCGGGGGCCATAGGTTTCACTAGTGGCTTCTCTCAAGAGCGTAAGTATTTCTACGGTGGGTGAACAAATTATTGTTGAGCAATTGACAGAATTGAGCATAGTTATGAGAATATCTAGGTATGATCATGTATATAGGCATCACGTCCGAGACAAGTAGACCGACTCCTGCCTGCATCTACTACTATTACTCCACTCATCGACCGCTATCCAGCATGCACCTAGAGTATTAAGTTCAAGAAAATAGATTAACGCCTTAAGCAAGATGACATGATGTAGAGGAATAAAATCATGCAATATGATAAATACCCCATCTAGTTATCCTCGATGGCAACAATACAATACGTGCCTTGCTGCCCATTCTGTCACTAGGTAAGGACACCGCAAGATTGAACCCAAAGCTAAGCACTTCTCCCATTACAAGAAAAACCAATCTAGTAGGCCAAACCAAACTGATAATTCGAAGAGACTTGCAAAGATAACCAATCATACATAAAAGAATTCAGAGAAGATTCAAATATTGTTCATAGATAATCTTGATCATAAACACACAATTCATCGGTCTCAACAAACACACCGCAAAAAGAAGATTACATCGAATAGATCTCCACAAGAGAGGGGGAGAACAATGTATTGAGATCCAAAAAGAGAGAAGAAGCCATGTAGCTACTAACTATGGACCCGAAGGTCTGAGGTAAACTACTCACACTTCATCGGAGAGGCTATGATGATGATGTAGAAGCCCTCCGTGATGGATGCCCCCTCCGGCGGAGCTACGGAACAGGCCCCAAGATGGGATCTCGTGGGTACAGAAGGTTGCGGTGGTGGAATTAGGTTTTTGACTCCGTATCTGATCGTTTGGGGGTATGTAGGTATATATAGGAGGAAGGAGTACGCCGGTGGAGCTTCGAGGGGCCCACGAGGCAGGGGGGCGCGCCCTCCACCCTCGTGACCGCCTCGTGTCTTTCTTGACGGAGGGTCCAAGTCTCCTGGATCTTATCTGATGAGAAAATCACGTTCCCGAAGGTTTCCTTCCGTTTGGACTCCGTTTGATATTTTGTTTCTTCGAAACACTGAAATAGGCAAAAAAACAGCAATTCTGGGCTGGGCCTCCGGTTAATAGGTTAGTCCCAAAAGTAATATAAAAGTGGAAAATAAAGCCCAATATAGTCCAAAACAGTAGATAATATAGCATGGAGCAATCAAAAATTATAGATACGTTGGAGACGTATCAGGCATCCCCAAGCTTAATTCCTGCTCGTCCTCGAGTAGGTAAATGATAAAAAGAGAATTTTTTATGCAGAGTGCTACTTGGCATAATTTCAATGTAAATTTTCTCAATTGTGGTATGACTATTCAGATCCAAAAGATTCAAGACAAAAGTTCATATTGACATAAAAATAATAATACTTCAAGCATACTAACAAAGCAATTATGTCTTCTCAAAGTAACGTGGCCAAAGAAAGTTTATCCCTACAAAATCATATAATTTAGTCATGCTCCATTTTTGTCACACAAGAATGCTCTCATCATGCACAACCCCGATGATAAGCCAAGCAATTGTTTCATTCTTTAATAATCTCAAACTCATAAACCTTCATGCAATACATGAGCGTGAGCCATGGATATAGCACTATGGGTGGAATAGAATATGATGATGGGGGTTATGTGGAGAAGACAAAAAAGGAGAATATCTCACATCAACGAGGCTAATGAATAGGCTATGGAGATGCCCATCGATTGATGTTAGTGCAAGGAGTAGGGATTGCCATGCAACGGATGCACTAGAGCTATAAATGTATGAAAGCTCAACAAAAGAAACTAAGTGGGTGTGCATCCAACTTGCTTGCTAACGAAGACCTAGGGCATTTGAGGAAGCCCATCGTTGGAATATACAAGCCAAGTTCTATAATGAAAAGTTCCCACTAGTATATGAAAATGACAAAACAAGAGACTCTCTATCATGATGATTATGGTGCTACTTTGAAGCACAAGTGTGGCAAAGGATAGTAACATTGTCCCTTCTCTCTTTTTCTCTCATTTTTTTCTCTTTTTTGGGCCTTCTCTTTTTATGGCCTTTCTCCTTTTTCTTTATTCCTCACTTGGGACAATTCTCTAGAAAATGATGATCATCACACTTCTATTTATTTACAACTCAATGATTACAACTCGATACTAGAACAAAGTATGACTCTATATGAATGCCTCCGGCGGTGTACCGGGATATGCAATGAATCAAGAGTGACATGTATGAAAGAATTATGAACGGTGGCTTTGCCACAAATACTATGTCAACTACATGATCATGCTAAGCAATATGACAATGATGAAAGTGTCATGATGAACGGTATGGTGGAAAGTTGCATGGCAATATATCTCGGAATGGCTATGGAAATGCCATAATAGGTAGGTATGGTGGCTGTTTTGAGGAGGATATAACGAGGTTTATGTGTGAAAGAGCGTATCATATTATGGGGTTTCGATGCACCGGCGAAGTTTGCACCAACTCTCAATGTGAGAAAGGGCAATGCACGGTACCGAAGAGGCTAGCAATGATGGAAGGGTGAGAGTGCGTATATGTAGCGACCAGACCTCAAACAGTTTGATCTCTGTGCATCAGTGTCATTCCTGGATTAGTAATGTTGACACGCACAGTACTTGAAGGATTTATAACAGAGTAGCAATCACACACTTATTACATCGAATGTCTCAAAAGAGAACATATTACAAATAATATGGCTTAGGGCCATCTAATAACGATAACAGCGAAAGGCTTGGAAGATAAGTGAGTCCATCAACTCCAACGGCATCACTGAGTATAGAACCACGACCTAAGGCTCCTTAATCGTCGTCTGAAAAGTCTGCAACACGAACGTTGCAGCCCGAAAATGGGTCAGCACATGTGTCGGATCACGGGTTTCGGCAGACCCTTAAGGTTCGAACTCTAGGGTGCACGCGGAGATCGAGACCTCTACCTCTCCGTCTCTCAAGGATCTAAACTACTGCAAGAACAACACAAGAGACACAAGATTTATACTGGTTCGGGCCACCATTGTGGTGTAATACCCTACTCCAGTGTGGTGGGTGGATTGCCTGTTGGGCTGATGTTGAAGAACAGTACAGGTGAACGGCCTCGCGAGGGCCTGTTCTTGGTTAGGGGATGAACTGCTAGGAGAGTTCAATCGCCCTTCTCTTTCTCTCTCTCTCTCTACTTGCTCTAGATACTGAATCAGATGCCTCTACCCTAGGGGTGGCTAGTCCTATTTATAAGCAAAGGCCCTGGGCCTCTTCCCAAATATTGAGCGGGAAGGGCGCCAACAATTGGCCAATTTGAAGGGGAATATCGGGTACACTTATCCTGACTAAAGTTGGTCTTCGCCTTCCAAAGGTTCTGGTGATGACGCCGGCTTGGGCTCCATAGTGACTTCCTCCTTGTCGAGGAGTTGGTCTTGGTCTCGTTGCACCGAAATGGGTGCCTTTGCTTGATCCTCTCGCCTGCGCTTGCCCCCTTTTCACCAAAGAGGAAAGGGAGGACACTGCGCGGGCTGGCTCCCGCGTGGCACCCTTGGTCGTCATGGCTTGCGTCATGGGCACCTCGTGAGGTACCCCACCTTGATCTCTCCGCCTCCTCGTGAGCCAGCCTAAGGAGGCCGTGCTTAGGAAGCGCCGTGTCGTCTGCCTCGCGAGGCTTGGCCCCTCGCGAGGGTCTTGAGCCTTGTGTTGATGAAGATGGGCCGCGTTGGGCCCCCACTCGAGCCACGCCGCAGGCCGCAGGCAGGCAAGTCTGGGGACCCTCATTCCCAGAACGCCGACAGTAGCCCCGGGGCCCAAGGCGCGCACGGACTTGGCCGTGCCGAGAGGCGAAAGGGCAAGGGCGAAGCGCCGCGGGCCCTAACAGCCTGCGGCCTCGGGCGCCGCATGGCGGTTGATTGGACGCGGGCGTCTCCACTTCCCCACGGCGCCTCAACGATTGCACAGATTGGACAAGTCCCTGCATGCAAACCATGTCATGATTACCTGTGATCGTGGAGGCCGGCGGTTGGCCTCCTCCGGCTATAAGTACGGCACCGTGCGTGCCCTTCTAGTCCATCTCTTCTTGCTTCCTCCCCCGCCTCAGTTCTTTCTCCGTCTTGGTGTGATGGCTCCGATTCGCCGGTTCTCTACGGCGGAGAAGGGGAAGGCTCCTCAAGAGGTACCTGACCCGCTCCCGCCGAAGAAACAGCCTGCCTTGCGCGGCCGAGACGAGGAGAGCCGCCTAGTGGTGTTGAGGCCTTGGTACGGGCGGCCTCCGCCGGGGTTCCCGCTCCCCTTGTATGCCCACGCCGAGGGCTCTGGAAGAGGAGATGCCGATCCCCTCGGCCAGCACCGTCGGCGGCGCCGGAGGGTCACGGAGGTGTTGGTTGTTCCTCCTGGAGTCCACACCGAGGGCTCCTCCCGCGAGCTCGTGCTCGACGCCACCATGCCTCCGCGGACTTGGATCCGCCTTCCTCCCTTCTTCGCCTCCGCCTTCCAGCAGGGGAGACTCCTGGAGCTGTGGCTGCAGCACGCCGACTGCAGCACTCCTGCGACCGGGGCAGAGGTTGCGATCACCGCCCCGGGCGAGGTCTTCATGACTCGTGGCTGGGGTGAAATCGCTCGGTGCTGCAGAACGAAGGGCGCCCTCACGATCCACCTGGAGTACGACGGCGCTTCGGTGATGTTCTTCAAGGTCTTCGACGCGAACGGTCGCCGGCTGGAGTGCTGCCCCGGGGGAGGCGGCCAGGACCCTGCCACGGCGATGGCTGGGCCCGCCAATCGCCCCCTGGACAGCTTCGCAAGCAACGGGAGCGCCGGAGGATCCAGCGATCCCAGTGAGGTCTTCGCGTCGCCGGAGACGAGCGACGACAGCTACGAGCCCGCGAGCCGACGCCGCTCCCGGAGCAGGGCAGGCTCGCTTGGTCGCCGTCGATCCTGATCTGGATGCGGTTGGCGCCGGCGCCTGCCGGCCCACTGTTGATGATGGCATCTTTTGCAGGGGCGTGTGTAATTAGCACCTTTTAGGATTCGTTCCCTGCGAGGAATCACATTGTGCCCCATAGGTGCTTGTAAGGTGGATGTGATCCTTGTTGTTAATATGTAACCCTTGCTATGGATTTGTGCGAATCGTGAATTCCGTCATAGTTTGGTTCCCCCTTTCGCACCTTGCGAGGGCTTGGTGCTCTGCGTCGACAGGTCCCAGTCCCAAGGCGGCGTCAGCCGTCGCTGGTATGCCAGGTCGCGATGCCATGGTCAAGGCCAGGAGGTGAGCGACCCGGGGTCCGGTAAGAGCCCCTGAGTCGCGATGCTTAGGAGGTCCCCTTTGGCGCCCAAGCAGCCGTCGCTAGGTGAGAAAGGGAAGCAACGTCGCTAGTACGGAGTCGCTCTAGGTGCGGGGGTAGTGCCACGGTAGCCAACGCTTTGGATGGTGACTTATCTTGAGGATCGGAGATTGCCCTCAGCGTGCCGCTGGGTCCGGGGGGTAGCTTGAGTGGAGCCACTGGCCGAGGTCCTTGCGTGCCCCTTCTCCCTCGCCTCTGCTCCCCTTCAGGAGGTCGTGAAGGGGCACGCAGAGGCGCTGCTGGGGAAGTTCCGGGCCTTCAGCACCAAGCCGAAGCGAGGTGCTGCCGGCTCTACTACCCCGCAAGGTGAAGCCACTCCACGCGACTCCGCTGCCGACAAGTGACTCCGCTATCGTTCCTGTTCTTCTTTCCATTCCTGCACATGCACGACGCCTCGAGGAGGCATTTAAATTTGCGTTTGGAACCAAGGCGACGTTATGGGTTGTAATATTCGATTTTAAGTTCCTTGAATTTTATGTTCCTCTTCCCTACTTGCTTATGCTCTACGCCGGCAGAGCCCGGCCACGCGCATGCCTCACCCAGCATCAGCCCCGACCGGAAACCAGGACGGGACCAAAGGAATGAGGGGCCACGTGACAAGTTAGGCTCCTGAGTCGCGATGCTCAGGAGTCCCCCTTAGCGCACGAGCAACAAGTAGGGAAGCGCGATGTAGGTGCATTTCCGTTCTACATCTGCAGAGCCCGACCCCGCGCGTACCTCACCCAACATAGCCTTTCGGAACTAAGGAGTGAGGGGCTACGGGGCCAGTTAGGCTCCTGAGTCGCGATGCTCAGGAGTTCCCCTTGACGCGCGAACAGCAGGTGGCGAGATGAAATGCAGGCGGGGCTATACCGTTCTACGTCCGCAGAGCCCGACCCCGCGCGTACCTCACCCAGCATAGCCTTTCGGAACTAAGGAGTGAGGGGCTACGGAGCCAGTTAGGCTCCTGAGTCGCGATGCTCAGGAGTCCCCCTTGACGCGCAAACGACCTTCATACCTTGGCTCCGCTCAGGGAGAGACTGTAACGCCCCGGATACAACTTTCCATATTCGTAACTTCAACTCTTGCCTTTTCCGGAGATGCGATATGATATTCCCTCCGTGGTTGGGTTTTCCTTCTTTTGCATTTTGTTCATGCCATGCATTTCATATCATGTCATCATGTGCATCGCATTCGCATACGTGTTCGTTTCATGAATCCGAGCATTTTCCCCGTTGTCCGTTTTGCAATCCGGCACTCCTATGTTCCCCGGCGCCCCCTTTTACCTTTTTCCGTGAGCGGGTATTAAAATTTCTCGGAATGGACCGATATTTGCCAAGCGGCCTTGGTATAGCACCGGTAGACCTCCTGTCAAGTTTTGGGTCAATCGGAGGTCGTTTGATACTCTAACGGTTAACCGGGTAACCATAAAGCCCTCTTTTGTGTGCAGCCCAACACCCCCTTCAAAGTGGCCCAAAACCCATTCTAACCCCCTCCATCTTGTCGGTCGTTCGATCACGATCGCGTGGCCGCAAACCGCTCTCCATTTGGAGCCTCCTACCTCCTCCTAGCTATAAATATGTGCACCCTCCCTTTCCAAATCGCAGATAAAACCCTAGCCCCGCTCCCCTCGCGCCGGCGGGCGAAACCCCCGCCGCCGGACGAAACCCCCGCCGCCGGACATGTCCGCCCTCCACCTCGCTCCGGCCAATGGCGTCGCGCCACGTCGCCCTCCCCACCGCCGCAGCCAACCGGCCACCGCCACCTCAACGCCTCCTCCCTCTCTCTCCTCCCGCGCCCGCCGCCGGCCCGCGGAGCCCATCCGGGGCCCGCGCGGGCCCAGATCCTGCCGCCGCCTGGCCGTCCGCCACCGCCGAAGCGCCCCGCTGCCGAGGCGCCTGAGCTCCGCCGCCGCGCCGCCTGTGCCTCCTCGCCGGCGTGCCCCGCCGCCCGCGCGCCGCGCCGCCGCCCCCGCGCGCCTCGCCTCGCCGCCCGCGCGCCGCGCCGCCGCCCCCGCGCGCCTCGCCTCGCCGCCCCGCGCCGCGCCCGCCGCCGCCGCTCGCCTCCCGCCGCGCGCGCCGGCGTCTGCCAGCCACCGCGCTGCCCGCTCGCTGGCCAGTGCCCCACCGGAGCCGCCGCCCTCCGCCGCCTCGGGCCCGACGCCGGCCAGATCCAGCGCGGCCCCGCCCGGATCCAGCGCCCCCCTCGGCAGTGACCTTCCCCCGCATCTCCAGGCACCATCCCGAGCCCTCCGGCGGCCTCTCTCCATCGACTCCGGTGAACCTCGGTTCGCGAGCCCGACTCAGATCCAGATCCAGCCCGAGGTTGACCCCGAAATATTTCTAAGTCTTCAGATTATTTGCATTTTGGTCCCTTGTTCATCGCATCATAACTTGTTGCATACTACTCCGTTTCGTGCGTGTTATATATTGAATTGTTCGTATCGGTGAGTACATAATTTCATCTCATTGCCTCATTTTCATTTGAGCTCATCTTGATGCCCTAAATGCTGTTAGAAGAGGGCTATGTGATGTTAGTTTCAGATCTGTTTCAGTAGATGCACTTTTGTCTTTTTTGCCATGATTGATGTGTGCATCCTATGAACTGGAGTCCTATATGTGTTTTGTAATATGCCATGCTATATTTCCAGGGGTCTATGCCATGTATTTTTGTGATCTTTGTGGTGACTAGCACAAGCATGCAAACTAGGGTACATAATGTTGCTGATTCCAGGGGTGTATGCCATGTATTTTTGTGATCTTTGTGGTGACTAAGTCATTCTCTGCTGTTATTTTTATGCTATGTGTTCATGTTGTTTCAGAGAGATCTATGCCTCTTTTGAGAATGATCAGTAATGGTGTTTTGAGCATATGGATTTTATCTATCCATCCATGCTATTGTTTGTAATTATGGAGCGCGATAGCTTGAGTCAATCGAGCTCTACTTTTGCTATAAAATGTTATTGGCAGATTGTTTACATGTTATTCGATTTTGCCAAGCTTGTTGTAGTTGTTTCTTACACGATATGATGTTGTTCTTGCCATGTATAGCATCTATGTCATGTCTTGTTGATGGGTGTATGCTTAGTTTATTATGAAATGCTCTGTAGTGAGCGCATCGAGCTCGTAAACATGCCTACTTGTTATCTGCAACGAAACTTGCTTAATTGACATGGGTGCTATTATATTTTCTGATCCCTTTTGGCTTATGGTCAGTAAGGGACTTTTGTTCAATGCTTTGAGTAGATTCATGCCATGCCATATTTTTCTATGTCCTGTTCCTGTAGCAGGTTGTTTCCTTGCTCTAAACATGTCATCCTGATGTTAATTTCTGGCATGTTGTTATTTTCACTAAGTCTGTGAACCTGTTATCTTTTGCACTTTTTCCATGCTTGTTTGAACCTGTTATGGTGTGATTTAGCCATAGCTCAGTGTTCATCTTTTGTCAAGCATCTTGATTAGATCACTGCCATATGCTTCGTTGGTACGTTTGGTTGCAGTAGCTTAATTTCTTGTTGCTTGCTAAGTAGCATCATGCTGTTAATGGCAGAATCTTGTCATTCTTGTTTTGCTTGTCATTTGCAAACCGTGCATCCGATTCCAGTGATCTTTATATCGATTTCAACCGAAATCACCTCACCTTTCCAGTGGCATACTTGGTTTGCCAAGATTATGCCTTGTTAATCTTTTCCTTCCGGAGCACGCATATGCATTGCATACCACATCTCGCATATCATGCCATGTTTTGCATCATGTTGCTTGCGCATTGCATCGTGGTTGGTAGTTGTTCCTTTGCTTGTGTTCTTGTTTTGGGTAGAGCCGGGAGACGAGTAGTGATCGAGGAAGCTGTTGAGATCACTTACGAGGATCAAGCTTTCGACAACTCCGAGAACTTTGCAGGCAAGATGACCGTACCCTCAAAATCACTTCTATCTTTGCTTGCTAGTTGCTCGCTCTTTTGCTATGCCTATGCTGCGATACCTACCACTTGCTTATCATGCCTCTCATATTGTTAAACCAAGCCTCTAACCCACCTTGTCCTAGCAAACCGTTGTTTGGCTATGTTACCGCTTCGCTCAGCCCTTCTTATAGCGTTGTTAGTTGCAGGTGAAGATGAAGTTTGTTCCTTGTTGGAACATGGAGATGTTGTTCCTTGTTTGGAACATGTTTACTTGTTGGGATATCACAATACCTTATATATTATTAATGCCTCTATATACTTGGTAAAGGGTGGAAGGCTTGGCCTTATGCCTGGTGTTTTGTTCCACTCTTGCCGCCCTAATTTCCGTCATACCGGTGTTATGTTCCCGGATTTTGCGTCCCTAACGCGGTCGGGTGATTTATGGGACCCCCTTGACAGTTCGCTTTGAATAAGACTCCTCCAGTAAGGCCCAACATTGGTTTTACCATTTGCATACCACCTATCCCTTTCCCTTGGGTCGGCCAGCCCGAGGGTCATCTTTATTTTAGCCCCCCCCCCGGGCCAATGCTTGTCTAAGTGTTAGTCCAAACTAGAGCGCTTTGCAGCGCCACCTCAAGGAAACTTGGGGTCTGGTTTTAGTTGTACGGACAGCTCATCCGGTGTTGCCCTGAGAACGAGATATGTGCAGCTCCTATCAAGATGTCGGCGCATCGGGCGGCTTTGCTGGTCTTGTTTTATTACTGTCAAAATGTCTTGTAGCCGGGTTTCCGAGACTGATCGGGTCTTCCCGGGGAGAAGGAATATCCTTCGTTGATCGCGAGAGCTTATCATGGGCTAAGTTGGGACACCCCTGCGGGGTTTGAACTTTCGAAAGCCGTGCCCGCGGTTATGTGGCAGATGGGAATTTGTTAATGTCCGGTTGTAGAAAACCCGATGTTGATCTTAATTAAAATACACCAACCGCGTGTGTAACCGTGATGGTCTCTTCTCGGCGGAGTCCGGGAAGTGAACACGGTGTTGGAGTTATGCTTGACGTAGGTTGTTCTAGGATCACTTCTTGATCATAGTTGTTCGACCGTGCTTTTGCCTTCTCTTCTCGCTCTCATTTGCGTATGTTAGACACCATATATGCTAGTCACTTGCTGCAGCTCCACCTCATACCTTTTACGCTACCTATAAGCTTAAATAGTCTTGATTTCGCGGGTGTGAGATTGCTGAGTCCCCGAGACTCACAGATACTTCCAAAACCAGTTTGCAGGTGCCGATGAAACCGTGCAGGTGACGCACCCAAGCTCAAGGAGGAGCTCGATGAATATCTTGTTCGTTGTGTTGTTTCATTTCAGTTGATCAGTAGTGGAGCCCAGTCGGGACGATCGGGGATCTGTGTAGCATTTGGGGTAGTCTTCTTTTATTTTGGTTCCATAGTCGGACCTTGATTGTATCTATATGATGTAATGCTTTACTCATGTATGGTGTGAAGTGGCGATTGTAAGCCAACTATGTATCTCTTCCCCTTATGTATTACATGGGTTGTGTGAAGTTTACCTCACTTGCGACATTGCTTTCAATGCGGTTATGTCTCTAAGTCGTGCTTCGACACGTGGGAGATATAGCCGCGTCGAGGGCGTTACAGAGACGCGCGACGAACCAGGCCCGAGGGGCCTGGCTGGGGCGTACGGCTGGGCGTGACCCAGTCGTAGCCTCCGTGCCCAGCCCCCTCACGCGGCGCTCCCGGGGGGAGGCGTTGCGATGAGGTCGGCCACTGAGCTCGGGGCTCCCTGAGGTTAACACGGCCCGGAGGCCACCCTCAGTTGTTTATCACCAGCACGGAGCATAGCGCTTCCGTATGTGTACGGGCATAGCCGCTCCTCAGCAGTGTCGTCAGCCAGCGCGGAGCATGGTGCTTCCACTGGTACGTGGGAGGGGGCTCCCCTCCGGGAGGAGCCCCCGGGGAGTGTACAGCCCCGCCCTGACACGTGGCTGGCACGGTAGAGCTAGGTGAGGTGTATCTGGGCACCCGTGAGCCAGCGCGGGACTCACGAGGCCCTACCTCTAGGCGGGTTGCGCCTGGCACTGGGCCGTATCTTGAGATGTGTTCCTGCAAAATCTGGTTAGATGCGGGCACTCTACGTCCTCGGGTCCCGGCCCTCGAGCTTGTCTCAGCCGTCGCTGGTATGCCAGGTCGCGATGCCGTGGACAAGGCCAGAGGGTGAGAGCTGGAGAGCCAGTAAGAGCCCTGAGTCGCGATGCTCAGGCACCCCCCTTTAACGCGCAAGTGGTCGACATGAAGAAGAAGAGGTGCTGCGGATGGCATCGAGTAATGATGCATAATTGGAAATAAGCGCGGAAGGGATACATGCCGCTGGGCCTAGCCCGAGCGACCTGGGGATGATGCAGCCCGAGGGGCGCCCCCAGCAAAGCAAGCTAGCGACTGAGAAGATAAAACGGGATACATGCCGCAGGGACAGACCCACGCGGCCTGGGAATGATGCAACCCTGGGAGGGCGCTCCCAACTGAGAATGAAACTTGAAAGATTTCACCTGAAGACGTCGTCGGTGTAGTGGCGTTGGTGCAGTGGCGTTGGTGCAGCAGACTCGGTGGGCCGCGGAAGCTGATCCTCATGAGCCCCCAGGCCCAGGGGCCTCGGGAGGCTCCGGAGGCACTGGTGGCTCCTCGTGAGCAGCCTCCATCTCCGCCAGGGCTGCGGAACGCCTGCCTTCTTGCGCCTCCAAGATGCTCCGCATGATGCGCTGGTACGCCGCAGCCACGCTCGGCAGGCCATAAGGCATGCGAACATAGCTGTGGGGTGGTCCTCCGCAGCGCCCCACTTGTGAGGGCCAGAGGCGCTCCGTCGTGGCGATCTGATTGAGCCCTGGTACATCGACGCAGACGCGCAGCCCACCATCCTCGCCTGGATGGGGAGCCACAGCTGGTGGGCGACGGCAACTTCTCATGATCCTCGACTCCTGTAGTTCTTGAATGACCTTGCTAACAAACTCCTGCTGGTCTGACCTTCCTCCCCTGGCTTCCTTCCAAGGGAAGCATGCTTCGAAACACGCCTCCACATGGTGCCCCAGCGCCTCCCTCGTGAACTTGGCGAGGTCGGTGGCCCTCCAGGTGAGAGCCCCCGAGCCCTGCCTGAGGAGGGCGTCGGGCGCGCTTCCCTATGCGATTTAAGGAGGGTCCCCTTGGGCAGACGCGGTCCTTGAAGGGCCTGCCTCCTGGGGGTCTGAGCCTGACGTTGTCTTCTTCTTCTTGGGGGTGGTCTCAGGAAGCCTCCTGCTTCCGCGATCTGGATTTTCTAGTGACGCGGCCTGGATGGCTCGCTCCAGGGCACACACTGCATCCTTCTCTTGACATGGCACCGTGATGACGCCGCCGCTTCCTGGCATCTTGAGGACGTTGTAGCCATGGTGAGTCACGGCCATGAACTTGGCCAGCGCCGGGTACCTGAGGATGGCGTTGTACGGCAGGCGGATGTGGGCGACGTCAAAGTCGATGAGCTCGGTGCGGTAGTTGTCGTAGGTGCCGAAGGTGACTGGGAGGCGGACCTGCCCGATCGGGACTGTGGAACCGTCAGTGACTCTGGAGAAGGGCTTGGTTGGCTGAAGCTGGTCATAGGGCACTTGGAGGCCGTTGAACGTTTCCACGGACATGACATTGAGCCCTACCCCTCCGTCGATGAGGGTCTTGGTGACCAGAACGTTGCTGATGACTTGGGAACAAAGCATTGGGAGGACTCCGGCTGTGGCTGCGCACTTGAGCTGGTCTGCTGAGCTGAACGTGATGGTGCAGGCCGACCACCTGAGGGGACGCGTTGCTTCGAGCTTGGGGAGAACTACATTCACTTCGCGAGCAAACTGCTTGAAGATACGTTGAGAGGCTGGGGCTTGAGCTCCGCCCAGGATGCAGGCGATGGCGTGAGGCTCTTGGAAGCCCCCAGCCCCCTCTTCTTGGTGGCGGTCTTCATTCCTTCTCGGCTGAGGCGGCAACGGCGGCAGGCCTGGGTTGCCATGAGGGCGATCCTCACGAGGCTGATCCCTCCAGTCCCCCTCGCGAGGCGGGTCACGCCAGCGGTCCTCGCGAGGTTGGTCACGCCAGCCCGGACATGGGCCACTGTCTTCCCAGCGTCCCGGGTTCCTTCCTCCTCCTCGGCCGTAGCCCCGGTCAGCACGGTCAGGGCGTCGGCCGACTCTTCCTTCTCGCACGGCACGGAGTTCTTGGCATTTATTGGTGTTGTGGGTGTGGAGGTCGTGGTACACGCAGTACCGGCTGCCCCTGGAGGATTCAGGCAGATCCTTGCCCCGCTTGCTGTCCGGTTCTGCCGCGAGCACGGCAGCCCCCTTGCACTTCACGTCCTTGGCCTTGGGCTTCTTCTCTTTTGGGTCTGTGGCAGGCAGCTCGAGGAGGGAGAGGCGTCCCTCCTCAGCTCTGGCGCACTTGGTCGCCAGGTTGAACAGCTCCAGGGAGGTGCAGAGGTCTTCATGCATCGCCAGCTCCTCCTTTATCTTGACGTCGTGCACGCCATCGAAGAAGGCCGAAATGATGGCTTCTTCAGACACCTTGGGGATCTTGAGGCGCGCACTGTTGAAGCGCTGGATGTACTTCTGCAGGGTCTCTCCAGGTTGCTGCTTGATGCGGCGCATGTCGCTCACGGCAGGAGGCCGGTCGCGGGTACCTTGGAAGTTGGCGATGAAGCGAGTACGCATCTGGTCCCAGGAGGAGATCGTGCCTGGGGCGAGGTTCAGGAGCCAAGTGCGAGCACCTTCCTTCAGCGCCATGGGGAACCAGTTCGCCATGACCTTCTCGTCCCAGCTGGCAGCTTCGATTCCCAGCTCGTAGAGCTGGAGGAACTCCGTGGGATCAGTTGTGCCGTCGTAGCGAGGAGGCAGGTCCGGCTTGAACTTGCCGGGCCACGCGACGCTACGCAGCTCGGGGGTGTAGGCGCGGCAGCCAGCGGTGGCCGCGGGAGGTTTTGGTTGAGGGAGAGCTTGGCCTTGTGGGTCCCCTTGCGCCGCAGCTGGGAGCAGCGCGGGGTCTTGACGTGCCGGAGCTGGAGCAGGGTCTCAGCGAGCCGGGGCCGGGAGCGCCCGGGCGGCCTCTTGCGGTCGCGGGACTTCTTGGCAGCTCCGTTCCTGCTAGGCCAGCGCATGACGGAGCGGGTTCCGCCCAGGAGCTGCGCGCCATGGGGCCATGGCATCTTCTTGGAAAGGTGGCGGCTGGAACGCCCCCGGGGCTTCATTGCCCATGCGGGGCAGAGTGCGGCGCAGTGATGCGGAAGGCGCGGGAGAGCCCCCTGCGGCGCGGACAAGCTCGGCGACGCGGTCGAGCCACTCCTCGTAGACGTCGTCGACGGGGCGGCAGCGCAGGAGCTCGTTCGCCGCGATGAGCGCAGCTCGAGCCTCCAAGGGCGCGCGAAGCGCGTGCGACGAAGAACCGGCCGGGGTGAGCGACGGAGTGGCGGTGCGGCCATCCCGCCGCATGGACGGGTGCTGAGAGGACGCTTGCTGCTCGTTCCCCGCCGGGCCGGTGGCGGCGTTGACGGTGGGCGACGGGGAACGACGAGGACGCCCACCGACAGGGGCCGTCTGGACGGCGCGGGAAGCGATGGAGGACCGGCGCTCGGCGCGGGCCCGACGAGCGTCAGACATGGATGCGGTGGTAGGAGGAGAGCGGAGCGATGGAAGGCAGATTCCGGCACACCCCTACCTGGCGCGCCAAATGTCGGATCACGGGTTCCGGCAGACCCTTAAGGTTCGAACTCTGGGGTGCGCGCGGAGATCCAGCCCTCTACCTCTCCGTCTCGCAAGGATCTAAACTACTGCAAGAACAACACAAGAGACACAAGATTTATACTGGTTCGGGCCACCATTGTGGTGGAATACCCTACTCCAGTGTGGTGGGTGGATTGCCTCTTGGGCTGATGAGGAAGAACAGTACAGGTGAACGGCCTCGCGAGGGCCTGTTCTTGGTTAGGGGATGAACTGCTAGGAGAGTTCAATCGCCCTTCTCTTTCTCTCTCTCTCTCTACTTGCTCTAGATACTGAATCAGATGACTCTACCCTGGGGGTGGCTAGTCCTATTTATAGGCAAAGGCCCTGGGCCTCTTCCCAAATATTGAGCGGGAAGGGCGCCAACAATTGGCCAATTTGAAGGGGAACATCGGGTACACTTATCCTGACTAAAGTTGGTCTTCGCCTGCCAAAGGTTCTGGTGATGACGCCGGCTTGGGCTCCACAGTGACTTCCTCCTTGTCGCGGAGTTGGTCTTGGTCTCGTTGCACCGAAATGGGTGCCTTTGCTTGATCCTCTCGCCTGCGCTTGCCCCTTGGTCGTCATGGCTTGCGTCATGGGCACCTCGTGAGGTTCCCCACCTTGATCTCTCCGCCTCCTCGTGAGCCAGCCTAAGGAGGCCGTGCTTGAGGAAGCGCCGTGTCGTCTGCCTCGCAAGGCTTGGCCCATCGCGAGGGTCTTGAGACTTGTGTTGATGAAGATGGGCCGCGTTGGGCCCCCACTCGAGCCACGCCGCAGGCCGCAGGCAGGCAAGTCTGGGGACCCCCGTTCCCAGAACGCCGACAACATGGAATATGCTGGCAATGTAACACATAGAGAGTAGTGAACAGAAATAGGCTATACTACATGCATATATGGCTGGTGGAAAGCTCTATGGTTACAGTTTTGCATAAAGCCAATTTTTTCCTACTGCAAAGGAATAAATTTTATTTAACTATCATGGTGGTCGTTAAACATTGAGAGCGTAGACACCCTCTCAATCCCAATTAAACATCATCATTAAACCCAACAAAATTAATTAAAGTCACATGATGAGATTCACATGATAATCCAAGTACTAGATACTCAAGATTATACATAACCGGGGACACGGCTAACCATGATTAGTTTATACACTCTGCAGAGGTTTGCGTACTTTTCCCCACAAGACTCGATCTCCTCCGTTGGGATTCTCGCACTACATGGTGTTTGAGAAACAGATGACCGAGACATAGTCTTTCAGAAGCGCTAGCACCTTACGATTGGGTAGACCGTTACACCTACTTTCCCCTACATCTGCTAGTCTACCACTGTAAGAGTTCGCACGACTTAATCAACTATGCTAGAGCCCATAGTAGCTTGTGGCTGCACACAGAAGTTTCTAGTATGAATAATCTCATGATCCCTTTGAGCCTGAGTGGCGGTCCATAAAGAAAAACAGGCAATCGCTGGAATACCCAGGTGCCTCAATCCACCCAGATGTGTATTAAAGTTGCCACCTTAAGTTGAACCATTAATTAACATTCTCACATCTTTCATGGATACACTCAAACCCAATCCATGTCTACAAGCATAGCATGGCATAAGCAAACGTAGAAGTAACTCCCAGGTTTTGAAAATCAAACAGGTAATAGGTACTACCTCATCTACTTCCCAAAACCCACATATTAATCAGATCCTATTCATGCAATGGTTTGAGGATTGATCTAATGCAATAAAATTGGGTAGTAAGAGGTATGATCAAAGTGTTACTTGCCTTGCTGACGATCCGTGAAACCTAGAGATTCGGAGTAGCAAGCGGCGCACTATGGGTACTCTATTGCAAACAAACAAGAACACAATAAGCACTCATCTAATGCACAGGTAAAACTCAAATTAGAGATCTAACTAGAAAGTTCAACTTAAGAACTCCGGTTTGCAAAAAGAATCAAATCGAACAAAACAACGAAAGTCAAACGGCAAAAGAAACAAGCTTCGTTTACTAATCTGGACCTAAGTCAAATTTTACAGAAGCAAAAACTTGTTTGAGTTGGTTAAACGGAAAGAGGGTTTCGAGACGAAACTCTAGGCGCTTGAATTGCCTGATTCCGATAAACGAGCGAAAAGTTATACAAAACCGAAAATCGGACCAAAAATCGCGATCAGAAATAATCGCGGAAAATCCGAGAAAAAGAAAACGGAAGAACAGATTAACGAACGAACGTTCGTTATCTGAAACTAAACGATGAACTTCATCCGTTAAAACGAACGAACGAGCGAACAGTTGCTAAATAAAAGAACTGATAAAATTGATCTAACAAAAAAACAGATCTAGGGTTTTTTTTAAACCGAACGACAACCGGGTTGTTTTCTCGAGGAAACTGGCGGCGGCAGCGGTGGTCAACCTCGGCGGCGGGACGGCGACGACGGGGCGGCTCCGGCGTCGGGCGGGGCTCCGGTGGGCGGCGGGGTCAGCGGCGGGACGGCTCCGGGCGGCTGCGGCGGGACGACGGGCGGCGGCGCGGCGCTAGGGTTTGGGGTGGCGGGGCGGCTCGGCTGGGCTGCGGGGTCGGCCTCCCTGGCTTATAAGGACCGGCCGTGTAGGATTTCGGGTTCCGACAGACCCTTAAGGTTTGAACTCTGGGGTGCGCACGGAGATTATGCCCTCTACCTCTCCGTCTCGCAAATATCTAACTACTGAAAGAACAGCACGAGAGACACAGAGTTTATACTAGTTCGGGCCACCATTGTGGTGCAATACCCTACTCTAGTTTGTGGTGGGTGGACTACCTCTTGGGCTGATGGTGATGAAAAGTACAAGGGAGAACAGCCTCGCGAGGATTTGTTCTTGGCTAGGGGGATGAACTGCTAGGAGGAGTTTAGTCGCCCTTCTCTCTCTCTCTACTTGTTCTCTGCTTGCTCTGATTCTCGACCTCCCTACCATGAGGGTGGCTAGTCCTATTTATAGGCAAAGGCCCTGGGCCTCTTCCCAAATGTTGAGAGGGAAGGGCGCCAACAATTGGCCAGTTCGAAGGGGAACATCTGGTACACTTATCCTGACTAAAGTTGGTCCTCGCCTGCCAAAGGCCCTGTGGTGACGCCGTGCTAGGCTGACCCGCAGTTGCACACAGCCGCTCCCCTTCCTGTTGCTTGTTCGTCCCCTATTCTTCCTCCCTTTGAACTCTGACTCTTGCTTCCAATCCCATCTCACTTCTTCCCTCTCCCTTCCATCGCTATGGCTCCAACGAAGAAAGAGAGGGGAAAGAAACCAGTGCCTCCATCTCGCCCGCCGCCGTCGGTGACCCCCGCCGTTGGCCGGTCGATCATACTCAATCTTGAGTGCCTGGATAAGCTCAGCCCGGCTCTGGCCACCGTGTTCAACGAGTGTGGCAGGAC
The DNA here is from genome assembly GCA_032464435.1 of Aegilops umbellulata. Lineage (NCBI taxonomy): Eukaryota > Viridiplantae > Streptophyta > Magnoliopsida > Poales > Poaceae > Aegilops > Aegilops umbellulata. The sequence goes on from CP136060.1 coordinate 231,810,678, forward strand.
GACGGCCTGGCCTACATCTCACTTCCCCACTGACAGGATAATCACTGAGGTCCATTACTTTGCCGACGCCTTGTGGGCGGGTTTGGTTCCCCCCTTTTCTGATTGCTTCAATGTCATCCTCTCCCATTACCAGATCCACATGATGCATCTAGGCCCTGAGTCCGTTACCCTTCTTTCAGTCTTCGCTTTTGTTTGCGAGGCGATGATGGGCATCCCTCCTTCAATTGCCTTGCTGCGCCACTTCTTCTCTTTGCGCCTTGTCGACCCCACTCAATGCTCGACGTGCGTGAACTTCATCGCCGCGCCCGAGACTGTGGCCTCAGGGATCGACTTCGAGCTCCCTTCGCCTCCCGCGGGGTTCCGCGAACGGTGGTTGTATGTTGACGTCGGGGTGCCCAACCCCCTTCTGGCGAAGCCAACTTCCCCTGCCATACCCAATTCGGGCTGGGGCGAGGAGACGCTAGAAAGCCCCTGGCTCGCCTTCGTCTAGCGCCGCTTCACGTTCTTGAGGTCGCTCGGCGTGACGGCGCCCAAGGTGGTGAAGGAGTTCCTGTTGCGCCGCATTGCCCCTCTCTCGCGCCATTCCCGCCGAATGTGGGCCTTCAGCGGGCATGGCGATCGCATGAGGCGCCAGGAAGAAGATCTGACGCCTGGTGCGCTAAGGACAGTGCTCCTGGTCCTGACCGGTGACCCTAACCCGGGAAGCATCCAGCAGGGAGGGGCCCTGCTGTACCTTTGCCAGAACGGGGGTGACTTGGTGAGGGAGATGCCCTCCTTTGATGAGTGGGGGCTGCGCCCTGCTGGCCTCCAAGGGCCTCGCGAGAACCCTATAGTGGTGACCACCCTTCCGGTCAGTCAAGGCGAATCCTCCTCGAGTGGTGGAGCGAGGAGACAGGAGACAGTGGGGGCTGAGAGGGCTCCCGATGAGGTGACTGCGCCTGGCGATGCCCTCGAGGGGGCAGCTCGTGAGGCCCGTACTGCTGAGGCTGAGGGTGAGAAGGAGCCGCTCCCAGCGCCTGGGGCCGAGGCTCCCGAGGTCCCGTCCGCGTCTTCTGGCGGGGCGACTGGCAGTGCGCGTCAGGCAGGCGCCCCTGACGCGGGTCACTTTGATACTCCGTCTTCGTCGCAGGTTGATTCTTGCGCTCTCCTCTTGGGCTGCTTCCGGGTGGACTTTGAGGCCCTCCGGAGGAAAAGGGAGGCCCTGGGTGATGACTTCTCTTGCCGCTTGCTGAAGCGCCGGAAATACTTTGCTACTGACGAGTAAGTCTTCTCCTTTTCTGGCTCCTGTCCCACTTGTCGCGTCTACTGATCCTTACCCCGCAAGCCTCTTCCAGCCGAGCTCGCGGAAGTCGCTGAGGCGCCGCCTCCTTTGGCTTCGTCTCCTCCATCGCCCCCAAGTGCTCCGCGCAGCACCGCCCTTGTGGTGAGGACGAATGATGGGGTGGACCGTCCTGAGGCGCGTTGCGGCCCTTCTCTTCCCGCGATCTTCCTTCGCGGGCCCTCTCTTGGCATAGCCAGCCTGCCATGGGCTTCTCGTCTCGTCACGGGCTGCGACTGGCTGAGGCGCCCCCTGCGCCCTTCTTCGGGAGACGTGTTGGCCCCAGGCCGAGCTTCTGGTACGGCGCGCCCGGCCATTGTGAGGGCGCCAGCCCCCAGCCCCCTGCCCGGAGGGGGAGCGATGATTCATGCCCCCAGGCGCTTGCTTGGGGCAGACGATGGTGCGGAAGACGTGCTCGAGCGTGCTCGGGAGCGCCGTGCTCGTCGCCACGAATTCCTTCGAAGGGCGAGCGGCGCGGTGGACCTGCTTGGGGAGGAGCTCGCCGATGAAGACGCGCGCCTGGAGGCCGAGGGCCTGCGCCTGGCCGTGGAGAGGCGCGAGCTGGAGGCCGAGGGCCTGCGCCTAGCCGCGGAGAGGCGCGAGCTGGAGGCCGCCGTCGCCCTCACGCGCCATCAGCGCGGCCGTGATGATGAAGAGGTGAAGGCGTCGCTGGAGGCTTCTCGGGCGGCTCGATCCCAGGCGGCTGAAGAGGCCCGGGAGGCTGACCGACGGCGAGAAGCAGCGAAAGAACGGGCTCGGGAGCTCCTAGCCCAGTGCCACTCATTAGAGGAGCAAGTGGAACTGCGTGAGGCGTCCCTTGTGTCGATGAAGGTGGCTTCCGGCGACCCGGCTGAACTTCGGAAGCGTGAGGAAGCGTTGGTGCTGGAAGCCGCCAAACGCGCCCGCGAGTACGAGCGGTTGGAGACGAGGGAGCGCCTGGCGACGCGGGCGGAGGATGAGGTCGCCGCGCGGGAACCGCGTGTCCTGGAGGAGGTGGGTCGTCGGGTGGCGACGGCACGCCACGGCCTCGAGCGCGAATTCGAGGGGAAGCTGGAGTTGATCCGGGTTGAGGCTGAGGGAAGAACCGCAGCCCTAAGGGCCCAACGGGATGAGGCGACACGGCGGGCCAACGCTTCCCGGGCCGCCCTTGAGGCAGCGCAAAAGGAGTCGGCCGCCCTCCAGGCCGAGGTGCTTCGTCTTCGTCAGCGGGTGGAAGAGGCCGAGGCCGTCGAGCGCCAGAACGCTGATGAGATACGCCAGCGGCACGTCCTGGAGCACGTGCACGGCCCCATGCTGGCTACGCTCAGGGAGAGGGCCAACGCAGCCTTGGGCAACATCTGTGAGGCGGCTGTCTGCAAGCCGCACACGATCAACTATGTCGGCAACCTGCAGTTCTTCACCGCCATGGTGACGCAGCTGGAGGCGCGGTCGGTCAGGGCAGACAGGTTGGTGGAGGAGAGGAGCCGCGCCTTGCTCGGGCGCGCCTTCTCTCGTGTCTTCAGCCATCTTCAAAACATGGATCCCCACTTCGACATCGACGTCGCCATCGCCCCAGTCCCCCAGGCCGTCCGAGGCGACTTGGCGGACTGGGTGGAAAACAACGTGGACGCTCTTGTCAGGGCCTTTGCTTCGGATGACGACGACGTGGTCATGGCTGCCGATGAGGGCGGCATGTTGGACGACCTTGATGCCGCTGGCGGCGATGCAGGCAGCGAAGGCGAGTTCAGCGACGCCAGCGACGGCTCGGGAGGTGCTCCCGAGGATGCATTGGGGGATTTGTCAGACTGACTGTGTATTTCTCCTGTCTTTTTGCCCTGCATGGATAGAACTCAGGTGTTTGGCCTGATGGTCGTGAGAGCATTTTAGGAGGGGAAGCCCCTCATGTAAAACCTGTGTAGATCGTATTAGCAGCTATTATATTGCACGAGCACCCGCGCCTGGCGGCTGGCTGGTTTACCTTTGTTTCGCACAGGCCCCGAGGCAGCCCGTGGGAGGACGTGGTGTCCTGAGTGTTCTCTAGTTGAAATCGTAGGACGCGCAAGTGTCGTCAGCGAGGGGCTTCACAGGCGCTGGCCTTCTTCACGGGCTCCGGGCCTTTCCTTAAATGCGATCACTTGACAGGCATTCGCCTTCTTCACATGCTCTGGGCCTTTTCCTAAACGCGATAGCTTCACAGGCATTCGTCTTCTTCTCAGGCACCGGGCCTTTTCCTAAACGCGATAGCTTCACAGGCATTCGCCTTCTTCACAGGATCCGGGCCTTTTCCTGAACGCAATAGCTTCACAGGCATTCGCCTTCTTCACAGGCTCCGGGCCTTTTCCTAAACGCAATAGCTTCACAGGCATTCGCCTTCTTCACAGGCCCCGGGCCTTTTCCTAAACGCAATAGTTTCACAGGCATTCGCCTTCCTCACAGGCTCTGGGCCTTTTCATGAAAGGGCATCCTCCGCAGGCACCGAAACGTCCTCGCGAGGAGGAGCAACAGCGGCAGTCTGGGCTGCGCGCGAGCTAGGCCCAGCCCGGCTCGCGATGGGCTCGCGAGGGGGGGCAGTGTGGTGGATCGGTAACCAGAACGCGAGAATTGGCTCGAACGAGACTAAGCACCCCTTCCCCGAACACACGCAAATCTCGAATTCGAATCCAACTTAAATCCAGCAGGGGAAAAAGTTACAACCAAAGAAGAAGTCAATGAAAACAGGCAAATGGCCGCGTCCGGCACCTAATCTAGTCTTGGACGTCTTCTCACCAGCGCGGAGCTAAGTGCTGTCCACTGGGCATGGGAGCGAGCCCCAGGGCCTGAGGTCGGCACCCCTGAGACTTCGGGGCGTGTACAGCCCCACTCATTATTATGTGAGAGTGTCACCGGGCGGCGAGCTTCACAGGCACTGGGCCTTCTTCACGGCCTTGCTTCATATCGCCAGACGAGGGCCCCGCCTTGCGCCACACTCTAGTGCCACCAACGACGACCGAAAACCAGGACACCGCCGGTGGGGTAGAGCGGTCGCCAGCGGTTCCCCCGACGACCACGGGTCCTCCGCCAGGGGCAGGCCCTTAGGCGCCTCCCCAGCGGAGGGCCTACCTCCTAAGAACGCCTTGCTCCGAACGCCGCGGTGGTGATGTCGGATCCCTGCCCCTCTCCTGCAGCCCTCTGCGCCCTCCTCCTGAGGGGTAGGAGACTGTGGAAGCGGGGCAGCTGCTCGCCGCGGCGACCTGCACCTCCTGCGGTCCATGATTAGCGTATGCCTGCTCCTGAGAAATTAGTGGTACCCGATAATTGTCGCCTCCAGCGTGGCCGGTGGAGCCATCCCTCGGCTCCTGGAAGAGCTCGGCTTCTGGTGTCTTGTCTCCCCAGCTTGGGTTGAGAAGCGTGCCTTGCGCCCCCTCGTGAGCGTGCCCTTGGTCCATCATGTGGGGCACGTACTCTTCTGGCAACGCTATCCCGAAGGCTGTGTTGTAGTGCTCCGTGCGCCATGCGGCGCTGCTTGACGTGCCCACTGCGGGGTGGTAGTGCGGCTGCCCGCTGGCGCGTGGGCCGCGCCGAGGCCCTCTCCTGCACACGCCGGGGGCGGGGGTAGCGCCACCGCCAGTCCGGCGCCGTCGGGTTCGTTGGTGTTGGGGTAACCCTGAGGCCCGCGGGAGCGTGCGGGGCCCCAGCGCGCGCCGCCCTGGGCTTGAGACGGAAGTTGGATGCAGAAGGGGTGAGCCCCCAAAGCGGCAAAACCCAGGAGTTCGGCGACACTGCAGCAGCTCTTGGGCCACCGCGAGTGCGGCCCTCGAGTTCGGCTGCTCCCGGCGGGTGTTCGATGTCGTGGTCGCGGCATGATTGGAGGCCCTTGCCGCCGACCGCGCTTGCCGCGGCGTGAGGGTTGCCGAAGCTTGTCCGCGCCGCCCGCGGCCCGCAGCGCCCTGCGGACCACGAGCTGCCTAGGGCGCGGGGTCGCCCGAGGCGGGCGGCTCCGCGCGGGCGGGCCACACCGCCCATGGATCTTGGTTGCCCGCCTGGTCGCCGGACATGGTGATGACAGTGCAACGGGACGCGGAGCGGTAGAGAGGCGGATTCCGGCGCACCCCTACCTGGCGCGCCAAATGTCGGATTTCGGGTTCCGGCAGACGCTTAAGGTTCGAGCTCTGGGGTGCGCGCGGAGATTATGCCCTCTACCTGTCCGTCTCGCAAAGATCTAACTACTGAAAGAACAGCACGAGAGACACAGAGTTTATACTAGTTCGGGCCACCATTGTGGTGTAATACCCTACTCTAGTTTGTGGTGGGTGGATTGCCTCTTGGGCTGATGGTGATGAACAGTACAAGGGAGAACAACCTCGCGAGGGTCTGTTCTTGGCTAGGGGGATGAACTGCTAGGAGGAGTTCAGTCGCCCTTCTCTCTCTCTCTACTTGTTCTCTGCTTGCTCTGATTCTCGACCTCCCTACCATGAGGGTGGCTAGTCCTATTTATAGGCAAAGGCCCTGGGCCTCTTCCCAAATATTCAGCGGGAAGGGCGCCAACAATTGGCCAATTCGAAGGGGAACATCTGGTACACTTATCCTGACTAAAGTTGGTCCTCGCCTGCCAAAGGCCGTGTGGTGACGCCGTTATGGGATCCACAATGACCTCCTTCCAACCGTTAGACTGGTCTTGGTCTCGTTGCACCGAAATGGGTGGCTTTGCTTGATCCCCTCGCCTGCGCTTGCTCCCTTTGCACCAAAGAGGAAAGGGAGGACACTGCGCGGGCTGGCGCCCACCTGGCGCCCTTGGTCGTCATGGCTTGCGTCATGGGCACCTCGCGAGGTACCCCACCTTGATCTCTCCGCCTCCTCGTGAGCTAGCCTGACGAGGCCGCGCCTGATGAAGTGCCGTGTCGTCCGCCCCGCGAGGCTTGGCCCCTCGCGAGGGTCTTGGGTCTTGTGTTGATGAAGATGGGCCGTGCTAGGCCTCCTTGAGCCACGCCGCAGGCCGCAGGCAGGCAAGTCTGGGGACCCCCATTCCCAGAACGCCGACAGGCCGGGCCAGAGTCCTAGTCGGACACGGCCTGGTTAGGTCGGTTCGTTTTTTTAAAATAATTACTCGCAGAAAAACAAATAAAAGAAATACTAAACGGACTCCAAAAATCCGGAAATAAATTTTCCACGACTTCTAAAATCAAGCTGGACAAGATGAACATTTATTTGGGGCCAGAATTGAATTTTGAAAAACGCGTATTTTTTTCCTAATTCAAATAAAATAGCGAGAAAACTCCGAAATAAAATCTTATTTGATTTTTATTAAATCCTCAATATTTCTTTATTTTGGGAAAGTCATTTTATTCCCTCTCTCATATTTTTATAATAGAAATAATTGAACATAAAATAATTAAAATCAAATGATCCTATTTTCTGTCACATCCCTAGCTTCTGGCATTGCATTAGGGTAACCTCATGTGTGCATCATGTTTAAACTTTGAAAGAAACTTGAAATAGGGATTGCCTAAACCCTAGCATTAAAGGAACTCACTAGGTTCAACCCAAATATTTCCAGTAAATCCAAATGGCTTTCAAAAATGTTCATCATTCTTGGAAAAAGCTGGAAACAGTAACCAGTGGTGATGCACATTTTAGCATGACATATTTGGGCTCTGGATTAAATCATATTCTATTTGCATTTGGGCACTTAAATGCTATTTAATATTTTAAATGCTCAGATAATCATGAACTAAAATCTTTACTGTTGGAAATATTCCAAACAGTAGCCTTGAGCAGTTTCATGATTTATGGGTTAGTTTTAGTATTTTAATAAAAGCCCTAAAGACTACAGAATAATAGAAAACAGAATTAAAAGAGAGAGAGAGGAACTTACCTGGGAAGCCCACCTGGCCTGGCATTGTAGCTGCCCAGCTGGGCAAAGCCAGCCCAGCCCATCTCCACCTCCCCTGTCGTCTTCCTCCTCTTGCCAGGAGGACGAAGGGCGCGTGGCCACCGCTCGCGAGCACGCGCCTCGCCAGCTCCTGCTTGCCGCCGACGCCCTGGACGCGCTGTACGGCGCCACGCACACCCCCCCCCCCCGACCCTCTCGTCCTCTCCCCTCTCTCCCTGGATCTCTTTCCCCTCCCCTGCTCTCTCTCTCACCCGCGCCGAGCGCCATCATCGCCGCCGCTTGCTGCTGCCACGGCCACCGCCACTGACTCGCCCCCTTCCCATAACCACAAGCTCCGTATGCTTGCGCTGAAGCTCTTAGGCGAGCCGCCCGACGCCGGAAGCCCTGGATGCCGCCTGCACCGCCGTTCCCCTCCTCGGGCACCCGAGATCGCCGCCGTGATTTCGTCGCCTCCGAGCCGCCCCCAAGCACGCTGAGCTCCTCAACGACCTCCCAGTGAGCTCCGACGCATTCCCCCTCTCTTTCCCGCGTCTTCCCCGACCTCTAGCCGCGGTTCCATCAAGGCCGATACTCACCGCCGCCTGAGCTCAACGTCGGCGTGGCTCCGGTGACCAATTGGTCCCGGGCGTGCGTACGTTACGCTCAGGGTATCGCGTGCTGCATCTTCAGCATGCTAGCTCGCTCGCTTGGGCACCGTAGCCGCGTCCCCGCACCTGCCCGAGCTCCGGCCGCCGCCCCGAGCTCCGCTCCGGCGAGCTCCGGCCGCCCTGCCTCTCCCACTTACTCCAGATGACGCGGACGAGGCTCAGCTCCTCGCCCATGGTCCCCGTTGCTCGAATGGTCGCCGGAGGATGAAACCCGAGCGCCTCCGCCGTCCCTGGCCTCGCCGGCGACGAGCCGCGGGTCAACTCCGGTGAGTTTGACCCAGGGTTGACCACGGTTTGACCTCCCCTGACATGTGGGCCCAGGCCCCTGTCTAATTGTTATTAGCTTAATTAGTGGTTAATTAACCTATTTAACCCCCGGAGTCACTGACATGTGGGCCATGCCCCACTGACACTTTTAGTTAGGATTAAATTAGCACTAACAGTCTCTGTTAATTAACCCAGTCACTGACGTGCGGGTCCCACCGGTCAGTTTGACCTTGACCTGGCGTGTTGACCTGCTGACGTCACTCAGATGTCATGCTGACGCAATATTTCATTTTCTGGTATTAGTTAATTCTAAATATTTTAAAATTTCAGAAAATACCCCAAACTTCAAAAATTCATATAAATTCAATCGTAGCTCAGATTGAAATAATTTATATATGAAAAATTATCAGGAAAATTCAAGGAATCCATCTGTACCATTTTCATGCATGTTTGATCAATATTTGTCCTCTGTTTTGGACAAAACAAATAAAGGGCATTTAAATAATCATATATGGAGTTGGAATTTGAATCATGTATTCAAACCAACTTCATTTAAATCATAGCTAGATGCATTAGCTCAAATCACAGCATATTGCCATGTCATGATCATGCATCATATTGTGGCATTGCATTGATTGTGTTCTTTCTCAGTTGCCGGTGTTTGTTCCCTCTCGATAGACGTGGTTCCGACGATGTGATCGATGACACCGATGAAGAGCTATACTATCTTCAGAAGTGCCAGGCAAGCAAAACCCCCTTGTTCATTCCGATAAAATCCCACTCTCTCGCTCCTGCTCTCTTTTACTACATTAGAACAACAACGATTCATGTGTTACTTGCTGCGGTAGCTGACCCCTTTATCCTTTGCATGACCTGTCATTCCACAGTAAATAGATGAAACCCACTAGCATGAGTAGGAGTTGTTTGAGCCCATGTTGTGCCTACTCATTCATGCTTGTTTGTCATGCCTGCTACTGCTTAGAGTTGAGTCGGGTCTGATTCATCGGGAATGAATTGGAATGGTGTTGAACATGTACTACTGTGTGTGAGCTAAGTGTGTGAACACGATTTGGTAAAGGTAGCGGTGAGAGGCCATGTAGGAGTACATGGTGGGTTGTCTCATTGTAGCCATCCTCAGGAACTGAGTTCTGTGTTTGTGATCCATGAAACAGTTACTACCACGCATCGGGCCCGAAACCAATGGACCCTCTCGGGTTCTTGATCACCCTTGTCCTCTGTCCAGGAGTTGCAAAGTAGTTTCTGGTGTTTGTAGCATGCTGGGGGCCGCACGCGGCGCTGACCATCGGGGTGGGCTGTGTTGCGGTAGGCACGTGGCACGGTGTACCGACTCGCCCGTTTGGTGTCTCGGGAACCCTGTTCACATCGTTCGGGGCCGTTAGTGGAAACCTCGGCCGGACTCCCTGCGGATGGAACCCGAATAGGCGATAAACCTGGACTAGAGACTTGAGTGTTTAGGTAGGCCGTGGCCGACACCCTCGCTGGGCTTCCGCTTGAAGGTTGTCGAGTACATGTCGTGTAAACGGCGGTAAGTGGTGAGAGCGTGTGTGAAGAAGTACACCCCTGCAGGGTTAACATCATCTATTCGAATAGCCGTGTCCGCGGTAATGGACTTCTGGGTTGCCTATAACAGTTCATAGACAAGTGAAAGTGGATACTCTAAAATACGCAAGATAAGCGTGAGTGCTATGGATGGCCTTCTCGTAGGGAGACGGAAGTGGATCCATAGTGGTGTATTGGATGGTGAATATGTGGAATCGTGTGCGCCACACCAACAGAGTCTCTTGCAGTCATAGTTCAGGTTAGCCACTGAGTCAAAGCTGGCTTTCTGCAGTCAAACTCCACCACCCCCTTTATTGGTACTGATGCATATGTAGTTAGTTCTGATGTAAGTCTTGCTGAGTACAATTGTACTCACGTTTGCCTATTTTATGTTTTGCAGAGAGACGTCGGTCTCGCTAGTAGTACTGCTTGGACTTCGACGTTTAGCTTGATACCTCAGCTACGATCTTGTGCCCTTGGCAGGGTCTGGTAGATAGTCAGGCTTCTCAACCTTTTTCATTTGTAGATGTCTGTACTCAGACATGTTAAGCTTCCGCATGTGCTTGCCTTGTATGCTCTGAATGTTGGGTCATGAGACCCATGTTTGTAATATCTCGCTCTTCGGAGCCTAATGAATAAATATTTTAAGTCGTAGAGTTATGTTGTGATGCCATGTTGTATTTACTCATATCGGGCATATTGTGTGTATGATTGAAATGCTTGGTATGAGTGGGATCCGACTATCTAGTTGTTTATCCTTGGCAGCCTTTCATATGGGGAAATGTAAGTCTAGTGCTTCTGAGCGATAGTAGTCCGCTACAGCCCGGTTCACCGGAGTCCTGTTAGCCCAGCACTACTGCTCGGAACTCTTGACTGGCCGGCATGTGTTTCACGTCGTTCCTGTGTCTGTCCCTTCGGGGAAATGTCACGCGGTGTTATCCGGAGTCCTGCCTAGCCTGCTACAGCCCGGGTCACCGGAGTCCTGTTAGCCCAGTGCTACAGATATATACGTTGTTGACCGACATGCTCGATGTGATTCATGTATGCCTGTCCTCATGGGTTAGTGCCGCCTTGGGTTCACGACTAGCCATGTCGGCCCGGGTTCTTTGTCATATGGATGCTAGCGACACTATCATATACATGAGCCAAAAGGCGCAAACGGTCCCGGGCCAGGTAAGGTGGCACCCGTGGGAATACCGTGCGTGAGGCCGCAAAGTGATATGATGTGTTACATGCTAGATCGGTGTGACTTAGGATCGGGGTCCTGACAGCGTTGGTATCAGAGCCTGACTGCCTGTAGGATTACCAAGCCAAACTGGTCGAAGTTGTGTCTAGAAATGCTTTAGTTATGTAAGGGAATTGATTGTGGAAGGGAACGTAAGGCTCTTTTTACTCCTTATACCTCATGCCCTTCTGATCTGAGTCAACCTCTTCTCTTCTACGGGGTTTAAGAACTAGGCTTCTCTTCTATCTCTTAGGATGACGTGTTACTAAACCGTAGTTGCCTAGGATTGTTGAGTTCAAGCCCCAGTTCTGTTTCTACTACTTCCATGTGTTCTTAGTTGATCTCAGAACATTAATATTGTGATGTTGAGTGGCTATGCCACCATTTTTGCAGGATGTCCAAATATTTTTGAGCATTTACAGCCGTTATGCTGTCCCAGTCATCCCAGGTTTCTAAATAGTCTGATGCAGTTGCAAATCCCTTCTCTCTGTTTCTAATGTTCATTTGGGTCAGAATAAGCACACTAATCGGTCTGTTGAGGTACTCCGTTGCCTTGACGTATATGTTGGAGCAACTACTATGACCCTAGGTGTCTTATGAAACCATCTAGTAATCTGTCCATGTTTTGTGTTTCCAGTGTGTTGAATCTGACCACCATTCTCGAAAGCATCCCGTGATGCCAATTAGTAGTAGGTATTCTACTCCTGGGTTCTCGAACCGGAGATTCACCCTACTTACTTCATGTTGATAGTGCTTGCTAGTTCCTTTAGGACATTAGTAACCTTTGCGATAGTCATCGAGGTCCGTGGTATATCATTCTTCCAAATACCATGAACTGCTTATGGCAGAAGTTCTGTTGAACCAAAAGATCACAACCAGAGTACTCTTGAGGAGTTCTCCATTCCTAATTGTGACTCTGCCAATTCTTCCTTTCCGCATGGGTTATCTGGAAGAAATGTTGAGCTTCGCTCGACATACTAATCTATGCATCCACAACTCAGAAAAGATATATGTCCCCTTGAGTTGTCCCTCCTTAGTTGTATTCCGACCCTAGTCTATCAATTGATAGTCAGGAATAGTTGTGCATTCGTGTTCATCGATGCCTATTATTCTTGTGGTCCGTCAAGCCATTCTATTCCGGGAATGACTAGGAGAAACAAACTCCAGTGCCTCATCCATTTCTAGGATTGGGTCAAAGTAATTGTGTCCCGCAGATCGAAATGCCAATCCAGCTTCTGCTCTACTCTACCTTGGAGTGTTACCATCTTTATATCAAGAATGTCATGAGAATTGCACTACCTCTTATGAATTCTTGACGCAGTAATACTTCTTGCCATCATTGTTCATTCCTCGGTTTCGTGTCGTTGCAACCGGAATGCCGACAAGTGATTCGTGATGTGTGAAATCAATACTCTGAGCAACTCGTTGCTTGTAGTAAATGGACAATATTCTCATTCTTAGCGTGTCGGTTACTAAATCATCATCCTAAGATTGATCGTGCTACCTAGTCCTTATTTCTGGTGCACTCTTCGATCAATGAGTTAGGATTATTCAATCCCTTGTTCTTTTGATCATATCATCTTGCCCTGAAAAGCAAGATTGATCTCGAGCTTAGTATCATATCGGTGGTTCGTGATGTTCCGAATATCTTCTCGGAAGTGTTACCAGGTTGTCACCTGACCGCTATGTTGAGTTCGTGATCAAGTTGGTTTCCTATAAACCACCCCTTCTCCAAGAATCTGTGTTAGATATCCCTGAGCTAGTTGGTTGAGCTAGACAACAACTTGGAGAGTTGGAAGATAAAAGCTTGTCTAACTTAGTTCATGTTAAGGGATATCTTGTGTGTGTGTGTGTTGAAGAAAGATGATATCTCCATCGATTGGTCCTCGTGATCAGTTGTTCGATCTATTGTCTTGTCAAAACTTTGACTTGAGTATGGGCTATCGTCAAGTCAAATCAGAACCAACGATGTTCATATTGTTGTCTTACTCGTGGTTGATTCCTCGAGCATACACCATTACATCTTTTGGTCTGACCAATGCTATCACCGTGTTCACATGATGGTGGAAGTCCAGTGATATGGGAATTCCGATGAGTTTCTACTGAGCCCATCAGCAGCATTTTGTCTCCCCAATGATTCGTGTTGAACATCAAGCTAGTGTTGGAAACTTTGTAAGCATTGCCTTCATGTTCCGCTCATGAGGTATATGTTTGAATGAAAGAAGTGACTTCCTTTGATTCACGTGCATTTGATGTAAGTTGCCGCCGTGAATTCGAGAAAGTTTGTTTTTGCCTCCTCTGGAATCATCCCAAGTCAGTCATGCATACGTGCGAAGTATTCTGTGGTTTGGAGACTTGCAACCTTCATTCCATATGTATCCCTAGCACAGCAAGCCACTGATTGATTTGTTCAAGGAGAAGAAGTTTCTTCCTAAGAGCTAGACTTACGCAAGGACTTTGATATCCTCGATGATGGTTCTCCATCTGGACTCGGTAGTGTTTTATTATAAGACTACCATGTGGTCATGCTTGTCTGGGACAGCGTGTTCACATGTTGTAGCAAAACCAGTTCATTTTTGGAGCTTACTATCGTAGTTCATCTCCCGAGAATCCCGCAATATCATCTCGTCGGTTTGTGTTGCAAACTTCCTTTTCCGGACATGCTGTCTGAAATATCCTGTTACCAACCAGATCTGAATCTCAGGCAGATGTGATGGTTGGAACTTTTCCAAGATCTATTACGTAGGTCCCGACAAGGTTGATGTCTGGCCGACACACCTAGCCGGAAGAGCTATCATGGTAGTATCTTGATTGAACTAGTTGACCATCTTCTCCATGAGGATCTCGTGCGACTTATTTTAGAAGTTGTTCCTTAGGGATCCTTGTGCTATTAGTATTTCTCGATTATGCTATAACCATTCCAACAATGGAATTGCTCTCGACTGTTGAGTTATCTCCCAGTTACCAGAATCATTCCCAGCATTTGCATTTTGTTCCCAGCTTGCACCTCAATAGTTGTTGTCCAGGATCATATTCAAGAGTGGACTTGTCATGGTTCCATCCATTTCCGATGATAAGCAAAATCATCCATTGCGTTGTCTTCAACAAGGTAGTCCACCTCATCCATTCGAACTCCGCCAAACTATCGATTGTTGTGGGTTGCCTTAGGCTGGTATAAAGAGTTTCAATGATCTATGGATCAAAAGTAATTCTTTTTGCCACTTAAGGGAACAGCCCAATGAGTCACCTTTCCAAGGTGCCCCGTTACGGGATCACATTAACTCTTTCCTCGCCACCTTGATACCATCCACCATCTTCTAAGTGTGGGATTGTTGCCCACCAAATCAAACCCCGTCATTTGTTCTTCCATTCCTCTCGATGTGTTTTGCGTCTCAACTCGAGATGTTTCAACATCTCATTCCGCGAGTTGAGATTGTATAGCTCGATCTTTGAGAAGATCAATCCTAGTATAGTTTCTTTCTGTCGTCATCGCGTGGATGAAGACCTCAAGCGAGGATGTCACGATCAACGTATACGACGAATCAACAACCTTATGAAGTGCAAGTGGGATCATGAAGATCAAGTTAGCTTGTGCCCCCTCTGACTTCTTACCTCACGACTTGAATCTCGGGACGAGATTCTTGTTTAGTGGGGGTGAGTTGTCACATCCCTAGCTTCTGGCATTGCATTAGGGTAACCTCATGTGTGCATCATGTTTAAACTTTGAAAGAAACTTGAAATAGGGATTGCCTAAACCCTAGCATTAAAGGAACTCACTAGGTTCAACCCAAATATTTCCAGTAAATCCAAATGGCTTTCAAAAATGTTCATCATTCTTGGAAAAAGCTGGAAACAGTAACCACTGGTGATGCACATTTTAGCATGACATATTTGGGCTCTGGATTAAATCATATTCTATTTGCATTTGGGCACTTAAATGCTATTTAATATTTTAAATGCTCAGATAATCATGAACTAAAATCTTTACTGTTGGAAATATTCCAAACAGTAGCCTTGAGCAGTTTCATGATTTATGGGTTAGTTTTAGTATTTTAATAAAAGCCCTAAAGACTACAGAATAATAGAAAACAGAATTAAAAGAGAGAGAGAGGAACTTACCTGGGAAGCCCACCTGGCCTGGCACTGTAGCTGCCCAGCTGGGCAAAGCCAGCCCAGCCCATCTCCACCTCCCCTGTCGTCTTCCTCCTCTTGCCAGGAGGACGAAGGGCGCGTGGCCACCGCTCGCGAGCACGCGCCTCGCCAGCTCCTGCTTGCCGCCGACGCCCTGGACGCGCTGTACGACGCCACGCACACCCCCCCGACCCTCTCGTCCTCTCCCCTCTCTCCCTGGATCTCTTTCCCCTCCCCTTCTCTCTCTCTCACCCGCGCCGAGCGCCATCATCGCCGCCGCTTGCTGCTGCCACGGCCACCGCCACTGACTCGCCCCCTCCCAATAACCACAAGCTCCGTATGCTCGCGCTGAAGCTCTTAGGCGAGCCGCCCGACGCCGGAAGCCCTGGATGCCGCCTGCACCGCCGTTCCCCTCCTCGGGCACCCGAGATCGCCGCCGTGATTTCGTCGCCTCCGAGCCGCCCCCAAGCACGCTGAGCTCCTCAACGACCTCCCAGTGAGCTCCGACGCATTCCCCCTCTCTTTCCCGCGTCTTCCCCGACCTCTAGCCGCGGTTCCGTCAAGGCCGATACTCACCGCCGCCTGAGCTCAACGTCGGCGTGGCTCCGGTGACCAATTGGTCCCGGGCGTGCGTACGTTACGCTCAAGGCATCGCGTGCTGCATCTTCAGCATGCTAGCTCGCTCGCTTGGGCACCGTAGCCGCGTCCCCGCACCTGCCCGAGCTCCGGCCGCCGCCCCGAGCTCCGCTCCGGCGAGCTCCGGCCGCCCCTGCCTCTCCCACTTACTCCAGATGACGCGGACGAGGCTCAGCTCCTCGCCCGTGGTCCCCGTTGCTCGAATGGTCGCCGGAGGATGAATCCCTAGCGCCTCCGCCGTCCCTGGCCTCGCCGGCGACGAGCCGCGGGTCAACTCCGGTGAGTTTGACCCAGGGTTGACCACGGTTTGACCTCCCCTGACATGTGGGCCCAGGCCCCTGTCTAATTGTTATTAGCTTAATTAGTGGTTAATTAACCTATTTAACCCCCGGAGTCACTGACATGTGGGCCATGCCCCACTGACACTTTTAGTTAGGATTAAATTAGCACTAACAGTCTCTGTTAATTAACCCAGTCACTGACGTGCGGGTCCCACTGGTCAGTTTGACCTTGACCTGGCGTGTTGACCTGCTGACGTCACTCAGATGTCATGCTGACGCAATATTTCATTTTCTGGTATTAGTTAATTCTAAATATTTTAAAACTTCAGAAAATACCCCAAACTTCAAAAATTCATATAAATTCAATCGTAGCTCAGATTGAAATAATTTATATATGAAAAATTATCAGGAAAATTCAAGGAATCCATCTGTACCATTTTCATGCATGTTTGATCAATATTTGTCCTCTGTTTTGGACAAAACAAATAAAGGGCATTTAAATAATCATATATGGAGTTGGAATTTGAATCATGTATTCAAACCAACTTCATTTAAATCATAGCTAGATGCATTAGCTCAAATCACAGCATATTGCCATGTCATGATCATGCATCATATTGTGGCATTGCATTGATTGTGTTCTTTCTCAGTTGCCGGTGTTTGTTCCCTCTCGATAGACGTGGTTCTGACGATGTGATCGATGACACCGAAAAGAGCTATACTATCTTCAGAAGTGCCAGGCAAGCAAAACCCCCTTGTTCATTCCGATAAAATCCCACTCTCTCGCTCCTGCTCTCTTTTACTACATTAGAACAACAACGATTCATGTGTTACTTGCTGCGGTAGCTGACCCCTTTATCCTTTGCATGACCTGTCATTCCACAGTAAATAGATGAAACCCACTAGCATGAGTAGGAGTTGTTTGAGCCCATGTTGTGCCTACTCATTCATGCTTGTTTGTCATGCCTGCTACTGCTTAGAGTTGAGTCGGGTCTGATTCATCGGGAATGAATTGGAATGGTGTTGAACATGTCCTACTGTGTGTGAGCTAAGTGTGTGAACACGATTTGGTAAAGGTAGCGGTGAGAGGCCATGTAGGAGTACATGGTGGGTTGTCTCATTGTAGCCATCCTCAGGAACTGAGTTCTGTGTTTGTGATCCATGAAACAGTTACTACCACGCATCGGGCCCGAAACCAATGGACCCTCTCGGCTTCTTGATCACCCTTGTCCTCTGTCCAGGAGTTGCAAAGTAGTTTCTGGTGTTTGTAGCATGCTGGGGGCCGCACGCGGCGCTGACCATCGGGGTGGGCTGTGTTGCGGTAGGCACGTGGCACGGTGTACCGACTCGCCCGTTTGGTGTCTCGGGAACCCTGTTCACATCGTTCGGGGCCGTTAGTGGAAACCTCGGCCGGACTCCCTGCGGATGGAACCCGAATAGGCGATAAACCTGGACTAGAGACTTGAGTGTTTAGGTAGGCCGTGGCCGACACCCTCGCTGGGCTTCCGCTTGAAGGTTGTCGAGTACATGTCGTGTAAACGGCGGTAAGTGCTGAGAGCGTGTGTGAAGAAGTACACCCCTGCAGGGTTAACATCATCTATTCGAACAGCCGTGTCCGCGGTAATGGACTTCTGGGTTGCCTATAACAGTTCATAGACAAGTGAAAGTGGATACTCTAAAATACGCAAGATAAGCGTGAGTGCTATGGATGGCCTTCTCGTAGGGAGACGGAAGTGGATCCATAGTGGTGTATTGGATGGTGAATATGTGGACTCGTGTGCGCCACACCAACAGAGTCGCTTGCAGTCGTAGTTCAGGTTAGCCACTGAGTCAAAGCTGGCTTGCTGCAGTCAAACTCCACCACCCCCTTTATTGGTACTGATGCATATGTAGTTAGTTCTGATGTAAGTCTTGCTGAGTACAATTGTACTCACGTTTGCCTATTTTATGTTTTGCAGAGAGACGTCGGTCTCGCTAGTAGTACTGCTTGGACTTCGACGTTTAGCTTGATACCTCAGCTACGATCTTGTGCCCTTGGCAGGGTCTGGTAGATAGTCAGGCTTCTCAACCTTTTTCATTTGTAGATGTCTGTACTCAGACATGTTAAGCTTCCGCATGTGCTTGCCTTGTATGCTCTGAATGTTGGGTCATGAGACCCATGTTTGTAATATCTCGCTCTTCGGAGCCTAATGAATAAATATTTTGAGTCGTAGAGTTATGTTGTGATGCCATGTTGTATTTACTCATATCGGGCATATTGTGTGTATGATTGAAATGCTTGGTATGAGTGGGATCCGACTATCTAGTTGTTTATCCTTGGCAGCCTTTCATATGGGGAAATGTAAGTCTAGTGCTTCTGAGCGATAGTAGTCCGCTACAGCCCGGTTCACCGGAGTCCTGTTAGCCCAGCACTACTGCTCGGAACTCTTGACTGGCCGGCATGTGTTTCACGTCGTTCCTGTGTCTGTCCCTTCGGGGAAATGTCACGCGGTGTTATCCGGAGTCCTGCCTAGCCTGCTACAGCCCGGGTCACCGGAGTCCTATTAGCCCAGTGCTACAGCCCGGATATATACGTTGTGGACCGACATGCTCGATGTGATTCATGTATGCCTGTCCTCATGGGTTAGTGCCGCCTTGGGTTCACGACTAGCCATGTCGGCCCGGGTTCTTTGTCATATGGATGCTAGCGACACTATCATATACGTGAGCCAAAAGGCGCAAACGGTCCCGGGCCAGGTAAGGTGGCACCCGTGGGAATACCGTGTGTGAGGCCGCAAAGTGATATGATGTGTTACATGCTAGATCGGTGTGACTTAGGATCGGGGTCCTGACATTTTCAAAATTTTAGAAAACCCAAATATGAAAATAACGAAATCCCCAACTCTCTCCATGGGTCCTTGAGTTGCGTAGGATTTCTAGGATCTAGCCAAAATGCAATAAAATATGATATGCAATGATGATCTAATGTATAACATTCCAAATTGAAAATTTGGGATGTTACAAGCCTACCCCCCTTAAGATGAATCTCGCCCTCGAGATTCGGGTTGGCTAGAAAATAGGTGAGGGTGGTCCTTCAGCAGATCTTCCTCTTGCTCCCAGGTGGCTTCATCCTCGGTGTGGTGGCTCCACTGAACTTTGCAAAACTTGACAACCTTGATGCGGGTTACTCGGCCGGCATATTCGAGAATCTTAACTGGTTTCTCATCATAAGTCAAATTACTATCTAACCGAATCGCTTCCAGCGGCACTGTATCTCTCAGCGGTATATCCGCCATCTCTGTGTGGCACTTCTTCAATTGGGAAACGTGGAACACGTCATGAACTCCCGACAATCCCTCATGTAATTCCAATTTATAAGCAACTTCTCCCATGCGTTCCAAAACTTTGTATGGTCCCACAAAACGTGGCGCTAACTTTCCCTTAACTCCAAAGCGCTTAACTCCTCGAAGTGGAGATACATGAAGATAAACTCTATCTCCGGCTTCGTAAACTGTCTCCTCGCGATTAGAATCTGCATAGCTCTTCTGCCTGGACTGGGCTACCTTGAGCCTATCGCGAATCAACTTCACCTTCTGTTCAGACTCCTTAATCAAATCTGGTCCAAACAACTGGCGGTCTCCAACTTCGTCCCACGACAATGGTGTTCTGCACCTTCTTCCGTACAAGGCTTCAAAAGGGGCCATCTTCAAACTGGATTGATAACTATTGTTGTAAGAGAACTCCGCATATGGAAAGTTGTCATCCCAACTAGATCCATAATCTAGCGCACAAGCTCTCAACATATCCTCCAAAATCTGATTGACTCTCTTGGTCTGTCCGTCGGTCTGCAGATGAAAAGACGTACTGAACTCTAGTCTGGTACCCAATGTTTCGTTCAACTCATTCCAGAACTTTGAGGTAAACTGGGTTCCTCTATCTGATAAAATGCTCCTCGGAACTCCATGCAGACATATGATCCTGGTCATGTATATCTTTTCCAACTTAGCACTGGTGTAAGTGGTCTTCACTGGGATGGAATGAGCTACCTTCTTCAAGCGATCGACTACAACCCATATCGAGTCATAGCCTGAACGGGTCCTAGGTAATCCCGTGATAAAATCCATGCCTAGCTTATCCCACTTCCATTCGGGTATCGGCAATGGCTGTAGCAATCCTGCTGGCTTCTGATGCTCTGCCTTTACTCTCTGACATAAATCACAAACTGCTACATACTCTGCAATATCGTTCTTCATTCCGGTCCACCAGAAAATGTCTTTCAGATCCAAATACATCTTGGTATTTCCTGGGTGAATCGAGTACGGCGAATCATGGGCCTCTTGCAAAATTAACTTCCTAATCTCCGGGTCATTGGGCACATAAACGCGGTCGTCAAACCATAAGGTATCTTGTTCATCCTCACGAAATCCTTTAACTTTTCCCTTGCTCATCTTCTCCTTTATGGTGGAAATCTCCTTGTCGGTCTTCTGAGCTTCTTTGATCTTATCCATCAGAGTAGATTGAATCTCTAATGCTGCTACATAGGCTCTCGGAACTATCCCCAAACATAGCTCACAAAGATCCTCGGCTAACTCCTTTGGTAACTCTTCGGTCATTAGTGTGTTGACATGGCACTTGCGGCTCAATGCGTCAGCTACTACGTTAGCCTTTCCGGGATGATAATGCAATCTCATATCATAATCCTTGATGAGCTCCAACCATATCCTTTGCCTGACATTCAACTCCTTCTGCGTGAAGATGTACTTCAAACTCTTGTGATCCGTGTACACCTCACAATGGTTTCCGATGAGAAAATCTCTCCACGTCTTTAAAGCGTGCACTACGGCTGCTAACTCCAAGCCGTGTGTAGAATAATTCAACTCATGGGGCTTAAGCTGTCGTGAGGCATATGAAACAACTCTACCCTCCTGCATAAGCACTGCTTCAAGTCCTCGGCGTGAAGCGTCGCAATATACCTCCTAAGCCTTGCGCTGGTCTGGCAGAATCAACACTGGCGAGGTAACCAAACATTTCTTCAACTCCTGGAAACGGGCCTCACATTCCTCAGTCCATTTGAACTTAGTATCCTTCTTCAACAACTCCGTCATAGGTTTTGCAATCTTCGAGAAATTTTCAATGAATCTCCGGTAGTATCCTGCGAGTCCAAGAAAACTCCGGATCCCTCCAACTGTTGTTGGGGCTTCCCAATTTGTCACAGTGACAACCTTGCTGGGATCTACCGCTATTCCTTCTCCAGATATAACATGTCCGAGGAATCCAACTTCCTTCAGCCAAAACTCACATTTGCTGAACTTGGCGTATAACTGATGTTCTCTGAGCTTACCAAGTACCAAACGCAAATGTTCTTTATGTTCTTCTTCATTCTTCGAGTAAACCAGAATATCATCAATGAACACTACGACGAACTTATCCAAAAACTCCATAAACACTTTGTTCATCATGTTCATAAAATAAGCAGGTGTGTTAGTCAGACCAAATGACATAACGGTATACTCATACAGCCCACACCTTGTGGTAAAAGCTGTCTTCGGTATGTCCTGCTCTCGAATCTTCAACTGGTGGTATCCTGATCGCAAATCGATCTTGGAAAATACCTTTGCTCCTTGCAATTGGTCAAACAAATCATTGATCATCGGAAGTGGGTACTTGTTCTTGATCGTCACTTCATTCAATCCTCGATAATCAACAACCATCCTTAATGATCCATCCTTCTTTTCCACTAGAAGTACTTGTGATCCCCAAGGTGACGAACTTGGGCGAATATATCCCTTATCCAGTAACTCCTTAATCTTCTTCTTAATATCCTCCAAATCCTTTACAGGCATTCTATACGGTCTCTTAGATATTGGTCCTGTGCCTGGCAAAAGCTCAATCAAAAACTCAATGTCTCTATCCGGTGGCATGCCCGGCAATTCTTCTGGAAATACATCCGGAAAATCCTTTACCACTGGTACCTCCTCCTGTACAACTCCTGTTAAGGAATTTACTTGAGTCCTATTCGGCACATGCCGTGATACATACTTGATCCTCCGTCCCTCTGGGTGGTAAGCAAAATCGACTTACTGGCGCAATCGATGTTTCCTCCATACATCGATAGCCAATCCATACCCAGAATTACATCCAAACCTTGCGATTCCAAAATGATTAAATCCGAGGGAAACACATGCCTACCTATACTCAATGGCACTTGAAAACATCCTCTACTAGCCATATACTCCGCTCCTGGTGAGCTTACTAACATAGGTGTTCTGAGAACCTTGGTGGGCAGGTTATACTTATCCATGAATCCCCTTGATATGTATGAATGCGATGCACCAGTATCAAAAAGAATGATTGCAGTAAAAGACTTAACCAACAACTTACAGATTACTGCATCTGGCTGGGCTTCAACCTCGTCCACGTTAACGTGATTCACCTGTCCCCTGTTGAAAGGGTTCGGCTTCTTCCCAGAGCTTCCATTGCCATTTCCATTCTAGGCTTCAGGACATTCATTGGCATAATGTCCAGTCTTCTAACACTTATAACAAGTGACTTGGCTCAGGTCTCTCTTGGCTGGGGTTGATGGGTTGGTACGATTCTGACCGTTGCTTCCCCCATTCCCATTACCATTCTTGGGGATATTATGATTATGCGAACTTCCTCCTCCATGGGTATGCTGAAAATGTCCTCCCGATTTCGGGGTAAAACGGGGCTTCTGCTGAGCTCCTGAATTGTATTTCCCTTGTCCATACTTCCTCTTGCGGATCTCAATCTGCTGCTACTTCCCTTCTATCATAAGAGCACGATCTACCAACTCCTGGTAGTTGTTAAAAGTTGCTACCATCAACTGCATGCTCAACTCATCATTCGGTCCTTCCAGAAACTTCTCCTGCTTAGCTGCATCAGTAGCAATGTCATCCGGGGCATAACATGCTAACTTACTAAAGTCATCCACGTATTGGCCAACTGTCCGTCATCCTTGGCGCAAGTTGCGAAACTCACGCTTCTTCATGGCCATAGCTCGTGCTGAAACATGGGCAGTACGTGTCGGCGTTCTGAGAACGGGGGTCCCCAGACTTGTCTGCCTGCAGCCTGCGGCGTGGCTCGAGTGGGGGCCCAACGTGGCCCATCTTCATCAACACAAGGCTCAAGACCCTCGCGAGGGGCCAAGCCTCGCGAGGCGGACGACACGGCGCTTCCTCCAGCACGGCCTCCTTAGGCTGGCTCGCGAGGAGGCAGAGAGATCAAGGTGGGGTACCTCACGAGGTGCCCATGACGCAAGCCATGACGACCAAAGGTGCCAGGCGGGCGCCGGCCCGTGCAGTGTCCTCCCTTTCCTCTTTGGTGCAAAGCGGGCAAGCGCAGGCGAGAGGATCAAGCAAAGGCACCCATTTCGGTGCAACAAGACCAAGACCAACTCCACGACAAGGAGGAAGTCACTGTGGAGCCCAAGCCGGCGTCATCACCAGAGCCTTTGGCAGGCGAAGACCAACTTTAGTCAGGATAAGTGTACCAGATGTTCCCCTTCAAATTGGCCAATTGTTGGCGCCCTTCCCGCTCAATATTTGGGAAGAGGCCCAGGGCCTTTGCCTATAAATAGGGCCAGGCACCCCCAGGGTAGAGGCATCGGGAATCAAGCATCTAGAGAGCCATGGGGAATCAAGCATCTAGAGAGCCATGGGGAATCAAGCATCTAGAGAGCCATCGGGAATCAAGCATCTAGAGAGCCATTGGGAATCCAGCACCCAGAAAGAGAGAAGGGCCATTGAACTCTCCCTAGCAGTTCATCCCCTAACCAAGAACAGGCCCTCGCGAGGCCGTTCACCTATACTGTTCTTCCTCATCAGCCCAAGAGGCAATCCACCCACCACACTGGAGTAGGGTATTACACCACAATGGTGGCCCGAACCAGTATAAACCCTGTGTCTCATGTGTTATTCTTGCAGTAATTTAGATCCTTACGAGACGGAGAGGTAGAGGGCTCGATCTCCGCGCGCACCCCAGAGTTCGAACCATAAGGGTCTGCCGGAACCCCAGGATCCGACATTTGGCGTGCCAGGTAGGGGTGCGTCGGAATCAGTCTTCCACCGCTTCGCTCTCCTCCGACCACAGCATCCATGTCTGATGCTCGTCGGGCCCGCGCCGAGCGCCGGGCCGCCATAGCTTCCTGCGCCGTCCAGACGGCCCCTGTCGGTGGGCGTCCCCGTCGTTCCCCATCGCCCGCCGTCAACGCCGCCACCGGCCCGGCGTGGAACGAGCAGCAAGCGTCCTCTCAGCACCCGTCCGTGCGGCGGGATGACTGCACCGCCACTCCGTCGCTCACCCCAGCCGGTTCTTCGTCGCACGCGCTGCGCGCGCCCTTGGAGGCTCGAGCTGCGCTCCTCGCGGCGAACGAGCTCCTGCGCTACCGCCCCGTCGACGACGTCTACGAGGAGTGGCTCGACCGCGTCGCCGAGCTCGTCCGCACCGCAGGGGGCTCTCCCGCGCCTTCCGCACCACTGCGCCGCACTCCGCCCTGCATGGGCAATGAAGCCCCGGGGGCGTTCCAGCCGCCACCTTTCCAAGAAGATGTTATGGCCCCAAGGCGCACAGCTCCTGGGCGGAATCCGCTCCGTCATGCGCCGGCCCAGCAGGAACGGAGCTGCCAAGAAGTCCCGTGACCGCAAGAGGCCGCCCGGGCGCTCCCGGCCCCGGCTCGCCGAGACCCTGCTCCAGCTCCGGCACGTCAGGACCCCGTGCTGCTCCTAGCTGCGGCGCAAGGGGACCCACAAGGCCAAGCTCTCCCTCAACCAAAACCTCCCGCGGCCACCGCTCGCTGCCGCGCCTACACCCCCGAGCTGCGTAGCGTCGTGTGGCCCGGCAAATTCAAGACGGACCTGCCTCCTCGCTACGACGGCACAACTAATCCCACGGAGTTCCTCCAGCTCTACGAGCTGGGAATCGAAGCTGCCAGCGGGGACGAGAAGGTCATGGCGAACTGGTTCCCCATGGCGCTGAAGGAAGCTGCTCGCACTTGGCTCCTGAACCTGGCCCCAGGCACGATCTCCTCCTGGGACCAGATGCGTACTCGCTTCATCGCCAACTTCCAAGGTACCCGCGACCGGCCTCCCGCCGTGAGCGACATGCGCCGCATCAAGCAGCAACCTGGAGAGACCCTGCAGAAGTACATCCAGCGCTTCAACAGTGCGCGCCTCAAGATCCCCAGGGTGTCTGAAGAAGCCATCATTTCATCCTTCTCCAATGGCGTGCGCGACGTCAAGATGAAGGAGGAGCTGGCGATGCATGAAGACCTCTGCACCTCCCTGGAGCTGTTCAACCTGGCGACCAAGTGCGCCAGAGCTGAGGAGGGACGCCTCTCCCTTCTCGAGCTGCCTACCGCAGACCCAGAAGAGAAGAAGCCTAAGGCCAAGGACGTGAAGCGCAAGGGGGCTACCGTGCTCGCGGCAGAATCGGACACCAAGCGGGGCAAGAATCTGCCTGAATCCTCCAGGGACAGCCGGTACTACGTGTACCATGACCTCCACACCCACAACACCAATGAATGCCAAGAACTCCGTGCCGTGCGAGAAGGAAGAGTCGGCCGACGCCCTGACCGTGCTGACCGGGGCTACGGCCGAGGAGGAGGAAGGAACCCGGGACGCTGGGAAGACCGCTGCCCACGTCCGGGCTGGCGTGACCAACCTCGCGAGGACTGCTGGCGCGACCCGCCTCGCGAGGGGTACTGGAGGGATCAGCCTCGTGAGGATCGCCCTCATGGCAACCCAGGCCTGCCGCCGTTGCCGCCTCAGCCGAGAAGGAATGAAGACCGCCACCAAGAAGAGGGGGCTGGGGGCTTCCAAGAGCCTCGCGCCATCGCTTGCATCCTAGGCGGAGCACAAGCCCCAGCCTCTCAACGTATCTTCAAGTAGTTTGCTCGCGAAGTGAATGCAGTTCTCCCCAAGCTCGAAGCAACGCGTCCCCTCAGGTGGTCGGCCTGCACCATCACGTTCAGCTCAGCAGACCAGCTCAAGTGCGCAGCCACAGCCAGAGTCCTCCCAATGCTTTGTTCCCCAGTCATCAGCAACGTTCTGGTCACCAGGACCCTCATCGACGGAGGGACAGGGCTCAATGTCTTTTCCGTGGAAACGTTCAACGGCCTCCAAGTGCCCTATGACCAGCTTCACCCAACCAAGCCCTTCTCCGGAGTCACCGATGGTTCCACAGTCCCGATCGGAGAGGTCCGCCTCCTAGTCACCTTCGGCACCTACGACAACTACCGCACCGAGCTCATCGACTTTGACGTCGCCCACATCCGCCTGCCGTACAACGCCATCCTGAGGTACCCGGCGCTGGCCAAGTTCATGGCCGTGACTCACCATGGCTACAACATCCTCAAGATGCCAGCAAGCGGCGGCGTCATCACGGTGCCATGTCAAGAGAAGGATGCACTGTGTGCCCTGGAGCGAGCCCTCCAGGCCGCGTCACTTGAAGATCCAGATCGCGGAAGCAGGAGGCTTCCTGAGACCACCCCCAAGAAGAAGACAACGTCAGGCTCAGACCCCCAGGAGGTAGGCCCTTCAAGTCCCGCGTCTGCCCAGGGGGACCCTCCTTCAATCGCATATGGAAGCGCGCCCGGCGCCCTCCTCAGGCAGATCTCGGGGGCTCTCACCTGGAGGGCCACCGAACTCGCCAAGTTCACGAGGGAGGCGCTGGGGCACCATGTGGAGGCGTGTTTCGAAGCACGCTTCCCTCGGAAGGAAGCCAGGGGAGGAAGGTCAGACCAGCAGGAGTTTGTTAGCAAGGCCATTCAAGAACTACAGGAGTCAAGGATCATGAGAGGTTGCCGTCGCCCACCAGCTGTGGCTACCCATCCAGGCGAGGATGGTGGGTTGCGCGTCTGTGTCGACGTACCAGGGCTCAATTAGATCGCCACGACGGAGCGCCTCTGGCCCTCACAAGTGGGGTGCTGCAAAGGACCACCCCATAGCTATGTTCGCATGCCTTATGGCCTGCCGAGCGTGGCTGCGGTGTACCAGCGCATCATGAGGAGCATCTTGGAGGCGCAAGAAGGCAGGCGTTCCGCAGCCCTGGCGGAGATGGAGGCTGCTCACGAGGAGCCACCAGTGCCTCCAGAGCCTCCCGAGGCCCCCGAGCCCGGGGGCTCGTGAGGATCAGCTTCCGCGGCCCACCGAGTCTGCTGCACCAACGCCCCTGCACCGACGACGTCTTCAGGTGACATCTTTCAAGTTTCATTCTCAGCTCGGAGCGCCCTCCCAGGGTTGCGTCATTCCCAGGCCGCGTGGGTCTGTCCCTGCGGCATGTATCCCTTTTTATCTTCTCAGTCGCTAGCTTGCTTTGCTGGGGGTGCCCCTCGGGCTGCATCATCCCCAGGCCACTCGGGCTAGGCCCAGCGGCATGTATCCCTTCCGCGCTTATTTCCAATTATGCGTCATTACTCGATGCCGTCCGCGGCACCTCTTCTTCATGTCGACCACTTGCGCGTTAAAGGGGGGTGCCTGAGCATCGCGACTCAGGGCTCTTACTGGCTCTCCAGCCCTCACCCTCTGGCCTTGTCCACGGCATCGCGACCTAGCATACCAGCAACGGCTGAGACAAGCTCGAGGGCCGGGACCCGAGGACGTAGAGTGCCGGAATCTAACCAGATTTTGCAGGGACACTGTTGGGGAACGTAGTAATTTCAAAAAAAAAATTCCTACGCACACGCAAGATCATGGTGATGCATAGCAACGAGAGGGGAGAGTGTTGTCTACGTACCCTCGTAGACCGAAGCGGAAGCGTTGACACAACATAGAGGAAGTAGTCGTACGTTCTCCTCGTGATCCAACCGATCACAGCACCGTTACTCCGGCACCTCCGAGTTCTTGGCACACGTTCAGCTCGATGACGATCCCCGGGCTCCGATCCAGCAAAGCATCGAGGAAGAGTTCCGTCAGCACGACGGCGTGGTGACGATCTTGATGTGTTACCGGCGCAGGGCTTCGCCTAAGCACTGCAACGATATGATCGAGGTGGAATTTGGTGGAAGGGGGCACCGCACACGGCTAAGGAACGATCCGTAGATCAACTTGTGTGTCTTTGGGGTGCCCCCTGCCCCCGTATATAAAGGAGTCAAGGGGGAGGGGCTGGCCGGCCAAGCCTGGCACGCCAGGAGAGTCCTACTCCCTCTGGGAGTAGGATTCCCCCCCCCCCAATCCTAGTTGGACTAGGATTCTCCAAGGGGGAGAGAGAGAGAGAGGGGGCGCCCACCTCTCCTAGTCCTAATAGGACTAGGGGAAGTGGGGAGGCGCGCAGCCCATGAGGGCAGCCCTCTCACCTCTCCTCCAAGGCCCATGTTGGCCCATTATGCTCCTGGGGGGTTCCGGTAACCCTCCCGGTATTCCGGTAAAATCCTGATTTCACCTGGAATGCATCCGATGTCCAAAGACAGGCTTCCAATATATCATTCTTTACGTCTCAACCATTTCGAGACTCCTCGTCATGTCCGTGATCACATCCGGGACTCCGAACTCCTTCGGTACATCAAAATGTATAAACTCATAATAACTGTCATCGTAACGTTAAGCGTGCGGACCCTACGGTTCGAGAACAATGTAGACATGACCGAGACACGTCTCCGGTCAATAACCAATAGCGGGACCTGGATGCCCATATTGGCTCCTACATATTCTACGAAGATCTTTATCGGTCAGACCGCATAACAACATACGTTGTTCCCTTTGTCATCGGTATGTTACTTGCCCGAGATTCGATCGTCGGTATCCAATACCTAGTTCAATCTCGTTACCGGCAAGTCTCTTTACTCGTTCCGTAATACATCATCTCGCAACCAACTCATTGGTTGCAATGCTTGCAAGGCTTTATGTGATGTGCATTACCGAGAAGGCCCTGAGATACCTCTCCGACAATCGGAGTGACAAATCCTAATCTCGAAATACGCCAACCCAATATGTACCTTCGGAGACACCTGTAGAGCACCTTTATAATCACCCAGTTACGTTGTGACGTTTGGTAGCACACAAAGTGTTCCTACGGTAAACGGCAGTTGCATAATCTCA
Source organism: Aegilops umbellulata (assembly GCA_032464435.1). Lineage (NCBI taxonomy): Eukaryota > Viridiplantae > Streptophyta > Magnoliopsida > Poales > Poaceae > Aegilops > Aegilops umbellulata. The sequence goes on from CP136060.1 coordinate 231,839,622, forward strand.
TAGTTAAAGGAACATGTATAAGTCATGGACAAAAGCAATAGCAACATACTAAACGATCGGGTGCTATGCTAATCGAATGGGTCATGTCAATCAGATCATTCAACTAATGATGTGATCTCGTTAATCAAATAACAACTCTTTGTTCATGGCTAGGAAACATAACCATCTTTGGTTAATGAGCTAGTCTAGTAGAGGCATACTAGTGACACTCTGTTTGTCTATGTATTCACACATGTATTATGTTTCCAGTTAATACAATTCTAGCATGAATAATAAACATTTATCATGATATAAGGAAATAAATAATAACTTTATTATTGCCTCTAGGGCATATTTCCTTCAGTCTCCCACTTGCACTAGAGTCAATAATCTAGATTACAAAGTAATGATTCTAACACCCATGGAGTCTTGGTGCTGATCATGTTTTGCTCGTGGAAGAGGCTTAGTCAACGGGTCTGCTACATTCAGATCCGTTATGTATTTTGCAATTTTCTATGTCTACAATGCTCTGCACGGAGCTACTTTAGCTAATTGCTCCCACTTTCAATATGTATCTAGATTGAGACTTAGAGTCATCTAGATTAGTGTCAAAACTTGCATCGACGTAACCTTTTACGACGAACCTTTTTGTCACCTCCATAATCGAGAAACATATCCTTATTCCACTAAGGATAATTTTGACCGCCGTCCAGTGATCTACTCCTAGATCACTATTGTACTCCCGTGCCAATCTCAGGGTAGGGTATACAATAGGTCTGGTACACAGCATGGCATACTTTATAGAACCTGTGGCCAAAGCATAGGGAATGACTTTTCATTCTCTTTCTATCTTCTGTCGTGGTCGGGCTTTGAGTCTTACTCAATTTCACACCTTGTAACACAGGCAAGAACTCTTTCTTTGACTGTTCCATTTTGAACTACTTCAAAATCTTGTCAAGGTATGTACTCATTGAAAAAACTTATCAAGCGTCTCGATCTATCTCTATAGATCTTGATGCTCGATATGTAAGTAGCTTCCCCGAGGTCTTTCTTTGAAAAACTCCTTTCAAATACTCCTTTATGCTTTACAGAATAATTCTAAATTATTTCTGATCAATAATATGTCATTTACATATACTTATCAGAAATGCAGTAGTGCTCCCACTCACTTTCTTGTAAATACAGGCTTCACCGCAAGTCTGTATAAAACTATATGCTTTGATCAACTTATCAAAGCGTATATTCCAACTCTGAGATGCTTGCACCAGTCCATAGATGGATCGCTGGAGCTTGCATATTTTGTTAACACCTTCAGGATCGACAAAACCTTCTAGTTGCATCGTATACAACTCTTCTTTAATAAATCCATTAAGGAATGTAGTTTTGTTTATCCATTTGCCGGATTTCATAAAATGCGACAATTGCTAACATGATTCGGACAGACTTAAGCATAGATACGAGTGAGAAACTCTCATCGTAGTCAACACCTTGAACTTGTCGAAAACCTTTTGCGACAATTCTAGCTTTGTAGATAGTAACACTACTATCAGTGTCCGTCTTCCTCTTGAAGATCCATTTATTTTCTTTGGCTTGCCGATCATCGGGCAAATCCCTCAAAGTCCATACTTTGTTCTCATACATGGACCATATCTCAGATTTCATGGCCTCTAACCATTTCGCGGAATCTGGGCTCATCATCGCTTCCTCATAGTTCGCAAGTTCGTCATGGTCTAGTAACATGACTTCCAGAACAGGATTACCGTACCACTCTGGTGCGGATCTCACTCTGGTTTACTTACGAGATTCGGTAGTAACTTGATCTTGAAGTTACATGATCATCATCATTAGCTTCCTTACTAATTGGTGTAGTAGTCACAAGAACAGATTTCTGTGATGAACTACTTTCCAATAAGGGAGAAGGTACAATTACCTTATCAAGTTTTCTACTTTCCTCCCACTCACTTCTTTCGAAAGAAACTCTTTCTCTAGAAAGTTTCCGAACTTAGCAACAAAAGTCTTGCCTTCGGATCTGTGATAGAAGGTGTATCCAACAGTTTCCTTTGGATATCCTATGAAGACACATTTCTCCGATTTGGGTTCGAGCTTATCAGGTTGAAGCTTTTTCACATAAGCATCGCAGCCCCAAACTTTAAGAAACGACAGCTTAGGTTTATTGCTAAACCATAGTTCATACGGTGTCGTCTCAACGGATTTAGATGGTGCCCCTTTTAACGTGAATGCAGCTGTCTCTAATGCATGATCCCAAAACGATATTGGTAAATCGGTAAGAAACATCATAGATTGTACTATATCCAATAAAGTACGGTTATGACGTTCGGACACACCATTATGCTGTGGTGTTCCAGGTGGCATGAATTTGTGAAACTATTCCACATTGTTTTAATTGAAGGCCAAAACTCGTAACTCAAATATTTTACCTCTGCGATCATATCGTAGAAACTTTTTATTTTCTTGTTACGATGATTATCCACTTCACTCTGAAATTCTTTGAACTTTTCAAACGTTTCAGACTTATGTTTCATTAAGTCGATATACCCATATCTGCTTAAATCATCTGTGAAGTTCTGAAAATAATGATACTTGTCGCGAGCCTTAATATTCATCGGACCACATACATCAGTATGTATGATTTCCAACAAATCTGTTGCTTGCTCCATGTAACGCCCCGGACACACCCGCCGGTGGTCGTTACTCCTGGCGGGATCTAGACTGGCCCCACAGATCAATACTAGTCTTTTCTGCGCACTTTGTCCTCACTCGTGCGCACCCGGGAGCAACTTCCCGGTCGGTCACCCATCCTGACACTACTCCAAGCTGAGCACGCTTAACTTTGGAGTTCTGTCCGAATGGGCTCCCGGAAAAGAAGGAATTCCTTATTGATATGAGTAGTCTATCATCCCTAATAAGCCAGGCTACCACATACACCCCCACTCAGAGGAATCGACGTCCTCGTCGGGCCACAGGAACGTTCCCTCTTGGCACAAACGTTTGTGCTTCCAGTCCGGTACATGTGCCATGCCGGGTGCCACGACAGGTCACAAACGTCATGAACAACATGACCACGCACCTGTCCGCAACCATCCGTGTAACCGCGAGGGTCGGCTCTGATACCAACTTGTAACGCCCCGGACACACCCGCCGGTGGTCGTTACTCCTGGCGGGATCTAGACTGGCCCCATAGATCAATACTAGTCTTTTCTGCGCACTTTGTCCTCACTCGTGCGCACCCGGGAGCAACTTCCCGGTCGGTCACCCATCCTGACACTACTCCAAGCTGAGCACGCTTAACTTTGGAGTTCTGTCCGAATGGGCTCCCGGAAAAGAAGGAATTCCTTATTGATATGAGTAGTCTATCATCCCTAATAAGCCAGGCTATCACACTCCATTGTTCCGGAGAACGGCGTTTTAGTTATCTTGCCCAAGAGGCATGGTTCGCAAGCATCAAGTGATTCATAATCAAGTGATTCCAAAATCCCATCAGCATGGAGTTTCTTCATGCGCTTTACACCAATATGACCTAAACGGCAGTGCCACAAATAGGTTGCACTATCATTATTAACTTCGCATCCTTTTGGTTTCAATATTATGAATATGTGTATCACTACTATCGAGATCCAATGAACCATTTTCATTGGTGTGTATGACCATAGAAGGTTTTATTCATGTAAACAGAACAACAATTGTTCTCTAACTTAAATGAATAACTGTATTGCAATTAACATGATCAAATCATATTCATGCTCAACGCAAACACCAAATAACACTTATTTAGTTTCTACACTAATCCCGAAAGTATAGGGAGTGTGTGATGATGATCATATCAATCTTGGAACCACTTCCAACACACATCGTCACCTTGCCCTTTAACTAGTCTTTGTTCATTCTGCAACTCCCGTTTCGAGTTACTAATCTTAGCAACTTGAACTAGTACCAAATACTGAGGGGTTGCTATGAACACTAGTAAAGTACACATCAATAACATGTATATCAAATATACTTACGTTTCACTTTGCCATCCTTCTTATCCGCCAATCACTTGGGGTAGTTCCGCTTCTAGTGACCAGTCCCTTTGTAGTAGAAGCACTTAGTCTCAGGCTTAGGACTAGACTTGGGCTTTTTCACTTGAGCAGCAACTTGCTTGCCGTTCTTCTTGAAGTTCCCCTTCTTTCCTTTTGCCCTTTTCTTGAAACTAGTGATCTTGTCAACCATCAACACTTGATGTTTTTCTTTGATTTCTACCTTCGCCGATTTTCGCATCGCGAAGAGCTTGGGAATATTTTCCGTTATCCCTTGCATATTATAGTTCATGACGAAGTTCTACTAACTTGGTGATGGTGACTAGAGAATTCTGTCAATCACTATTTTATCTGGAAGATTAACTCCCACTTGATTCAAGCGATTGTAGTACCCAGACAATCTGAGCACATGCTCACTAGTTGAGCGATTCTCCTCCATCTTTTAGCTATAGAACTTGCTGGAGACTTCATATCTCTCAACTCGGGTATTTGCTTGAAATATTAACTTCAACTCCTGGAACATCTCGTATGGTCCATGACGTTCAAAAACGTCTTTGAAGTCCCGATTCTAAGCCGTTAATCATGGTGCACTAAACTATTAAGTAGTCATCATATTGAGCTAGCAAAACGTTCATAACGTCTGCATCTGCTCCTGCAAAAGGTCCGTCACCTAGCGGTGCATCAAGGACAAAATTCTTCTGTGCAGCAATGAGGATAAACCTCAGATTATGGATCCAATCCGCATCATTGCTACTAACATTTTTCAACACAATTTTCTCTAGGAACATATCAAAATAAACACAGGGAAGCAACAATGCGAGCTATTGATCTACAACATAGATATGCTAATACTACCAGGACTAAGTTCATGATAAATTAAAGTTCAATTAATCATATTACTTACGAACTCCCACTTAGATAGACATCCCTCTAATCCTCTAAGTGATCACGTGATCCAAATCAACAAAACCATGTCCGATCATCACGTGAGATGGAGTAGTTTCAATGGTGAACATCTTATGTTGATCATATCTACTATATGATTCACGCTCGACCTTTCGGTCTCTGTGTTCCGAGGCCATATCTGTTATATGCTAGGCTCGTCAAGTTAAACCTGAGTATTCCGCGTGTGCAACTGTTTTGCACCCGTTGTATTTGAACGTAGAGCCTATCACACCCGATCATCACGTGGTGTCTCAGCACGAAGAACTTTCGCAACGGTGCATACTCAGGGAGAACACTTCTTGATAATTAGTGAGAGATCATCTTATAATGCTACCGTCAATCAAAGCAAGATAAGATGCATAAAAGATAAACATCACATGCAATCAATATAAGTGATATGATATGGCCATCATCATCTCGTGCTTGTGATCTCCATCTTCGAAGCACCGTCATGATCACCATCGTCATCGGCGCGACACCTTGATCTCCATCGTAGCATCGTTGTCGTCTCGCCAATCTTGTGCTTCCACGACTATCACTACCGCTTAGTAATAAAGTAAAGCATTACATCGCGATTGCATTGCATACAATAAAGCGACAACCATATGGCTCCTGCCAGTTGCCGATAACTCGGTTACAAAACATGATCATCTCATACAATAAAATTTAGCATCATGTCTTGACCATATCACATCACAACATGCCCTGCAAAAACAAGTTAGACGTCCTCTACTTTGTTTGTTGCAAATTTTACGTGGCTGCTACGGGCTTAAGCAAGAACTCATCTTACCTACGCATCAAAACCACAACGATAGTTTGTCAAATAGACTCCGTTTTAACCTTCTCAAGGACCGGGCGTAGCCACACTCGGTTCAACTAAAGTTGGAGAGACAGTCTTCCGCAAGCCATCTATGTGCAAAGCACGTCGAGGGAACCGGTCTCGCGTAAGCGTGCGCGTAAGGTTGGTCCGGATCGTCTCGTCCAACAATACCGCTGAACCAAAGTATGACATGCTGGTAGGCAGTATGACTTGTATCGTCCACAACTCACTTGTGTTCTACTCGTGCAAATAACATCAAACCATAAAAACCTAGGCTCGGATGCCACTGTTGGGGAACGTAGTAATTTCAAAAAAAATTCCTACGCACACGCAAGATCATGGTGATGCATAGCAACGAGAGGGGAGAGTGTTGTCTACGTACCCTCGTAGACCGAAGCGGAAGCGTTGACACAACGTAGAGGAAGTAGTCGTACGTTCTCCTCGCGATCCAACCGATCACAGCACCGTTACTCCGGCACCTCCGAGTTCTTGGCACACGTTCAGCTCGATGACGATCCCCAGGCTCCGATCCAGCAAAGCGTCGAGGAAGAGTTCCGTCAGCACGACGGCGTGGTGACGATCTTGATGTGTTACCGGCGCAGGGCTTCGCCTAAGCACTGCAACGATATGATCGAGGTGGAATTTGGTGGAAGGGGGCACCGCACACGGCTAAGGAACGATCCGTAGATCAACTTGTGTGTCTTTGGGGTGCCCCCTGCCCCCGTATATAAAGGAGTCAAGGGGGAGGGGCTGGCCGGCCAAGCCTGGCGCGCCAGGAGAGTCCTACTCCCTCTGGGAGTAGGATTCCCCCCCCCCCCCAATCCTAGTTGGACTAGGATTCTCCAAGGGGGAGAGAGAGAGAGGGGGCGCCCACCTCTCCTAGTCCTAATAGGACTAGGGGAAGGGGGGGAGGCGCGCAGCCCATGAGGGCAGCCCTCTCACCTCTCCTCCAAGGCCCATGTTGGCCCATTATGCTCCTGGGGGGTTCCGGTAACCCTCCCGGTATTCCGGTAAAATCCTGATTTCACCTGGAATGCATCCGATGTCCAAAGACAGGCTTCCAATATATCATTCTTTACGTCTCAACCATTTCGAGACTCCTCGTCATGTCCGTGATCACATCCGGGACTCCGAACTCCTTCGGTACATCAAAATGTATAAACTCATAATAACTGTCATCGTAACGTTAAGCGTGCGGACCCTACGGTTCGAGAACAATGTAGACATGACCGAGACACGTCTCCGGTCAATAACCAATAGCGGGACCTGGATGCCCATATTGGCTCCTACATATTCTACGAAGATCTTTATCGGTCAGACCGCATAACAACATACGTTGTTCCCTTTGTCATCGGTATGTTACTTGCCCGAGATTCGATCGTCGGTATCCAATACCTAGTTCAATCTCATTACCGGCAAGTCTCTTTACTCGTTCCGTAATACATCATCTCGCAACCAACTCATTGGTTGCAATGCTTGCAAGGCTTTATGTGATGTGCATTACCGAGAAGGCCCTGAGATACCTCTCCGACAATCGGAGAGACAAATCCTAATCTCGAAATACGCCAACCCAATATGTACCTTCGGAGACACCTATAGAGCACCTTTATAATCACCCAGTTACGTTGTGACGTTTGGTAGCACACAAAGTGTTCCTACGGTAAACGGCAGTTGCATAATCTCATAGTTAAAGGAACATGTATAAGTCATGGACAAAAGCAATAGCAACATACTAAACGATCGGGTGCTATGCTAATCGAATGGGTCATGTCAATCAGATCATTCAACTAATGATGTGATCTCGTTAATCAAATAACAACTCTTTGTTCATGGCTAGGAAACATAACCATCTTTGATTAATGAGCTAGTCTAGTAGAGGCATACTAGTGACACTCTGTTTGTCTATGTATTCACACATGTATTATGTTTCCAGTTAATACAATTCTAGCATGAATAATAAACATTTATCATGATATAAGGAAATAAATAATAACTTTATTATTGCCTCTAGGGCATATTTCCTTCAGACACATCTCAAGATACGGCCCAGTGCCAGGCGCAACCCCCCTAGAGGTAGGGCCTCGTGAGTCCCGCGCTGGCTCAGCCCAGATACACCTCACCTAGCTCTACCGTGCCAGCCACGTGTCAGGGCGGGGCTGTACACGCCCCGGGGGCTCCTCCTGGAGGGGAGCATCCACCCACGTACCAGTGGAAGCACCATGCTCCGCGCTGGCTGACGACACTGCCGAGGAGCGGCTATGCCCGTACACATACGGAAGCGCTATGCTCCGCGCTGGTGATAAACAACTGAGGGTGGCCTCCGGGCTGCGTTAACCTCAGGGAGCCCCGAGCTCAGTGGCCGGCCTCATCGCAACGCCTTCCCCCGGGAGCGCCGCGCGAGGGGGTTGGGCACGGGGGCTACGACTGGGTCACGCCCAGCCGTATGCCCCAGCCAAACCCCTCGGGCCTGGTTCGTCGCGCGTCTCTCCCCGAGCGGAGCCAAGGTACGAAGGCCGTTTGCGCGTCAAGGGGGACTCCTGAGCATCGCGACTCAAGAGCCTAACTGGCTCCTTAGCCCCTCACTCCTTAGTTCTGAAAGGCTATGCTGGGTAAGGTACGCGCGGGGTCGGGCTCTGCAGACGTAGAACGGTAGCCCCGCCTGCATTTCATCTCGCCACCTGCTGTTCGCGCGTCAAGGGGGACTCCTGAGCATCGCGACTCAGGAGCCTAACTGGCCCCGGAGCCCCTCACTCCTTAGTTCCGAAAGGCTATGCTGGGTGAGGTACGCGCGGGGTCGGGCTCTGCAGACGTAGAACGGAAACGCACCTACATCGCGCTTCCCTACTTGTTGCTCGTGTGCTAAGGGGGACTCCTGAGCATCGCGACTCAGGAGCCTAACTTGTCACGTGGCCCCTCATTCCTTTGGTCCCGTCCTGGTTTCCGGTAGGGGCTGATGCTGGGTGAGGCATGCGCGTGGCCGGGCTCTGCCGGCGTAGAGCATAAGCAAGTAGGGAAGAGGAACATAAAATTCAAGGAACTTAAAAGCGAATATTACAACCCATAATGTCGCCTTGGTTCCAAATGCAAATTTAAATGCCTCCTCGAGGCGTCGTGCATGTGCAGGAATCAAAAGAAGAACAGGAACGATAGCGGAGTCACTTGTCGGCAGCGGAGTCGCGTGGAGTGGCTTCACCTTGTGGGATAGTAGAGCCGGCAGCGCCTCGCTTCGGCTTGGTGCTGAAGGCCCGGAACTTCCCAAGCAGCGCCTCCGCGCGCCCCTTCACGGCCTCGACAGCAGCAGCGGCGCCCTCGCCGCTCACCGGCTCCAGCAGGCTGTCAAGGTCGGCGCTGGGGTCGCGAAGGTAGACATGGGCGAAGACCCGCGTCAGCGCGGCGGAAGACAGGACGCGCGCCTCGGCTTCGACCGTGGGGACGAGTCCAAGGGCGACATCTCCAAGAGCCTTCACCAAGAAGGGAAGCAGTTTGGCAGGGCCGTCCCCGTCACCAGCCAGCGGGCAATCCAGGCCACTCTCGTAAAGCGTCTTCAATGAAGCGCGGGCATCCTTCTCCATGTCCGCGAAGGCCACGCGATCCTCGGCAAGGACCCGGGCCTTGGCGTCCAGCTCGGCCTTCGTCGTCTCCAGCTCCTTCTTCAGCGCACCTAGGTGGCTGCGGCGCTTCTTGAGCTTCGCCTCCCGGTCCTCGAGCGCCGCCTCGCGAGCCTTCACCTCCTTCTCCTGCTCTTGGCGAAGGCGGGTCTCCTCTGCAAGCTGACCACACAGGCCTTGCAACTCGTCCTCCAGCTCCTTGCAGCGGCCGTGGATTCCAACCGCCTCTCCCAGGGCCGCGTGACGGGCAGCCTTCGCCTCGAGGGTAGCCTCCTTCTCCTCGTCACAGGCCGTCGAGGCCTGAACCAGCGCTGCCCGGATCGAGGCGTCGGAGTGGATCCACCCCGAGGCCAGCTCCAGGCGCCCGGCCACCAGGCGAGGGTCGGCGCCTAGAAGATCCTGCCGCAGCCGGTCCAGTCCAGCAACAGCTCGCTCCAGGATGGAAGAAGAAGGCGGGGAAGCATCAGGGCTCTTCGGGGCAGCAGGAGGAGTCCCGGAACCAGCAGTCGGCGGTGCGGGAGGAGAAGGTAGCGGCGGCGAGGCTGCACCATCCCGAGGCGGAGTCTGCTGCGCCTCCCTAGTTGTAGTAGCAGCACCAGGCAAGGGCACCTCTGGGGTCGACCGAGCCATGGGAGCTGCGGCCCCAGCCAGATCAGCCAAGCCCCGGAAGGGCGAGTGGGCAGGGGGAGCTTGTGCGTCCTGGTCGCCCTTCCCTGCAGGTGGAGGTGTCGTCGCAGCCGGGGCCTCAGGAGCTCCCTTCAGCTTCTTCGTCGCGGGCGCCAGCCTGCTCAGGAGAAGTAATCGTCAAGCCTCGTCAGCGGAACAAGAAACCAGGAATCAAGGATCAAGCGTTTACAGGTCGTCGGCAGAAAGCTCCGGTGGTCTCCTGCCAAACTTGAAGCCGGAGAGCCGGCTGGAGGGGTCGACCTCGGAAGCAGAAGGCGCGTCCGCGGTTCGCCCCGATGTCAGGGCGGACCCGCGGGGAATCAACCCGGTCCTACCCTTCTTCGGGACCGGAGGCGAGCTCCCGCTGCCCAGCACGTCGTCGTCGTCATCATCATCACTCAACGAAAGGCGGAGAGCACGGGGCTTGCACTGGAGCGAGGGAGTCCTAGACTCTCCGTCGGTCGCCTCGGAGTCGGGGCCTGCCCCCTGCTCCTCCTCGCCCCCACCTCCGCTGGAGTCGCCGGAAGACACATTCACTACGTCCTCGGGAGCCACCGCGGGCACGAGCCCGTCCCCGTCGAAGACGGGCATGGACTCCACCACTTGCTCCCAATCGTCGCGGAGGAACAAGGGCGAAGGAGCGCCCTCCGGCATTGCTGCCTCGCCCCCGACCAGGGACTGGAGAACCGCAGTCACGTCCCCTTCGCCCACGGCTGCGGGACTCGGGTGAGGCCTCCACTTCGGAGGAGAATACTGCTGAAGCGGAGCCAGTTGGTGCTCCAGGAACTCCCTCAGCAACGACGCCCCGGTCAGCTTCGCCGCCGCCAAGTTGGCCGGCTTCAGATCGGCGTCCATCTTCGCCAGCACCGACTTCGCACGGGGATCCGTGAGCTCCGCCCGGCACCAGTCTTCCGAGCTCACGGCCGGCTCCGTGGGAAGGGCCAACCGAGGGTCGACGCACCCGGCATCAACCAACACCCACTTGCTCCGGAATCCCTCGATCCTCTTCCTTGGATTCGAGATGGCCATGGAGCTGCCGCACGCGACTAAGCCCGCGCACGCCGAAGGAGAACCTTTGGAGGTCCAGAGGTAGAAGTAGTGGCGCAGCAAGGCCACTGAAGGCTGCACCCCCACATGCGCCTCGTAGTAGTAGGCAAAGATCGCTAAGAGAAGGACGGAGTTGGGGTGGAGATGCAAAGCTTGCAAGTTGTAATGGCGGAGTACGGCGAGAAAACTCAGAAAAAGGAGGTACCAGGCCCGCTGCAATGGAGCTCACGAAGAAAGGATAGAAGGTGCTCCCTTGGCCTTCAGGGGCATCGGAGCCGACCTTGAACATCTGCGCCCCGTCAATGCCCTGCGCCGCGGCCATCCGGTGCAGTAGGGCGAGGCTCGCCTTTGACACGTTGGGTGAATCCAAAGCAGGCGAGAACCAAGCTTCGGCCGGGGTCCGGCGAGGCGCCATGGCTACCTGGGACGAGCGGGTGGAGCAGATCTGGAAGCTTGGAGGAAGGGAGAAGAAGCGCAAGGAAGGGGATCTGAGCAGCGGATGAAGAAGGAGAGGAACAAAGCCCGAGCAGATGCCACACCTTTAGTATCCTGCACAGTTGCAAAAGCACCCACGTCCAATCAACCGCTACGTGGCGCCTGAGGCCGCAGGCTGTTAGAGCCCGCGGCTCTTCGCCCTTGCCCTTTCGCCTCTCGGCACAGCCAAGTCCGTGCACGCCTTGGGCCCGGGGGCTACTGTCGGCTTCTGAGAACGGGGGTCCCCAGACTTGCCTTCCTCCGGCCTGCGGCGTGGCTCGGGTGGGGGCCCAACATGGCCCATCTTCATCAACACAAGGCTCAAGACCCTCGCGAGGGGCCAAGCCTCGCGAGGCGGACGACATGTCGCTTCCTCCAGCACGGCCTCCTTAGGCTGGCTCACGAGGAGGCAGAGAGATCAAGGTGGGGTACCTCACGAGGTGCCCATGACGCAAGCCATGACGACCAAAGGTGCCAGGCGGGCGCCGGCCCGCGCAGTGCCCTCCCTTTCCTCTTTGGTGCAGAGGGGGCAAGCGCAGGCGAGAGGATCAAGCAAAGGCACCCATTTCAGTGCAACGAGACCAAGACCAACTCCGCGACAAGGAGGAAGTCACTCTGGAGCCCAAGCCGGCGTCATCACCAGAGCCTTTGGCAGGCGAAGACCAACTTTAGTCAGGATAAGTGTACCAGATGTTCCCCTTCAAATTGGCCAATTGTTGGCGCCCTTCCCGCTCAATATCTGGGAAGAGGCCCAGGGCCTTTGCCTATAAATAGGGCCTGGCACCCCCAGGGTAGAGGCATCGGGAATCAAGCATCTAGAGAGCCATGGGGAATCAAGCATCTAGAGAGCCATGGGGAATCAAGCATCTAGAGAGCCATCGGGAATCAAGCATCTAGAGAGCCATTGGGAATCCAGCACCCAGAAAGAGAGAAGGGCGATTGAACTCTCCCTAGTAGTTCATCCCCTAACCAAGAACAGGCCCTCGCGAGGCCGTTCACCTGTACTGTTCTTCCTCATCAGCCCAAGAGGCAATCCACCCACCACAATGGAGTAGGGTATTACACCACAATGGTGGCCCGAACCAGTATAAACCCTGTGTCTCATGTGTTGTTCTTGCAGTAGTTTAGATCCTTACGAGACGGAGAGGTAGAGGGCTCGATCTCCGCGCGCACCCCAGAGTTCGAACCATAAGGGTCTGCCGGAACCTCAGGGTCCGACAGTACGGAAAGCTTGCTGAAACTGATCCCATGTGACAGTGTCTATAGGATAAGTGGCTGTGAAATTCTCGCACCATGATGCTGCGGGTCCTTCAAGCTGATGTGTGGCAAAACGCACTTTCTCCGCATCTGTGCATCCTGCTGTGGTCAATTCCCTCCCTGACTTGCGGAGCCAATCATCTGCCACTATCGGATCGGTGCTACTGGAGAACACCGGCGGATTCAATCTAAGGAAATGGGTTAAGTGATCAACAGGTGGTGGTGGAGGTGGGTTGTTGTTGTTGTTGTTGTTGTTGTTGTTGTTGTTGTTGTTGTTGTTGTTGTTGTTGTTCCCCTGATTCTGATTCTGGACTAGCAACTGCATCAATGCATTCTGCTGCTGGATCAACTGAGTGAGCTCCGGTGGGAAAGCAAATCCATTGTCACGTCTCGGAGGCATCTGAGGGTTTAGAATAGATGAGAATTAAGAATAGATTGAGGTCTAGAGAGAAAACACTACCCAAATGCACATGAGGCAAATGCAAACAAAATCACTTCATTCAAATCAAACAAGGGCATACAATCGGTCTAGAACTATCGTTACAAAAGTGCTTGGACTATGCAATATACATTGTGGAATTCTACTACTGTTCTGGTGGTCTGCTAGAAAAACTGCTCCGATGAAGACTCCATGATATCCGCTCCAGCTTCATCAACATAGTCATCATCGCTGTCGTCTGGGTCCGAGTCGGTGTCGTCGGTGATGATGTAGTTCTCCGGGCAAGTGGAATCGGCATCTTCTCCTCCTAGCACGGGATTTCCCATGAAAACTCCTAGCTTCCTAGTCAGGTCGTCATTCTTCTCCACTAATACTTCAATTTCCTCCATATAATCTTCGCGTGTAGCCTTGAGTTCTTCCTCCAGCTCCGTGATTCTTGTCATCGCCTTCTTCCGATCTATCATGCCTGCGCACATCTAGTTCTCCTGACGTCGAATGTGCTGGTTTAACTCCTGGATAAAAGCTGCGATTGATTTATCCTTCCTGGTGCTGATCATCTCCCATTGCTCGTCTCGGTGCCCACAAATCTGGTAGATAGTATCCTTGAGATCATTGCGGTAAACTTCTCCAATATGTCCCATGGTGATGTGGGCTGCCATGCTCTTTCCTAGACTCTAGGTTGGTGCATCAAAGGAAAACTCTATGGGTTCAGTGACTGGCGCGAACGTCCTTCCTGGAACTTGAACTTGAATCATCCAGTGCTCCTCCTCGTGTAAAGTGGCGTTGTAGGTCCCGGTGAAGCTTGGTACTCCGATGTTTAGGTACTTAGTGACTTCCTTCAGGTGGCGTCCAAAAGATGTATCTTCATCCGGTTGCATGAACTTGTTCCTTGCATCCGCCATCCTAAAAGAGTAGAAAAGATGAGACGTTAGAAATGAGAAGAGAGTGGTGATCTAGGTCTTTATCTTAGTGGTCGTGTCCTACAGTCAGTGTGTGCTCTGATACCATCTTGTAGCGACCAGACCTCAAACACTGATCTCTGTGCATCGGTGTCATCCCTGGATCAGTAATGCTGACACGCACAGTACTTGACGGATTTATAACAGAGTAGCAATCACACACTTATTACATCGAATGTCTCAAAAGAGAACTTATTACAAATAATATGGCTTAGGGCCATCTAATAACGATAACAGCGGAAGGCTTGGAAGAAAAGTGAGTCCATCAACTCCAACAGCATCACTGAGTATAGAACCACGACCTAGGCCTCCATAATCGTCGTCTGAAAAGTCAGCAACATTAACGTTGCGCCCGAAAACGGGTCAGCACATGGAATATGCTGGCAATGTAACACATAGAGAGTAGTGAACAGAAATAGGCTATACTACATGCATATATGGCTGGTGGAAAGCTCTATGGTTATAGTTTTGCGTAAAGCCAATTTTTCCCTACTGCAAAGGAATAAATTTTATTTAACTATCATGGTGGTTGTTAAACATTTAGAGCGTAGACACCCTCTCAATCCCAATTAAACATCATCGTTAAACCCAACAAAATTAATTAAAGTCATATGATGAGATTCACATGATAATCCAAGTACTAGATACTCAAGACTGTCCATAACCGAGGACACGGCTAACCATGATTATTTTATACACTCTACAGAGGTTTGCGCACTTTTCCCCACAAGACTCGATCTCCTCCATTGCGATTCTCGCACTACATGGTGTTTGAGAAACGGATGACCGAGACATAGTCTTTCAGAAGCGCTAGCACCTTACGATCGGGTAGACCGTTACACCTACTTTCCCCTACATCTGCTAGTCTACCACTGTAAGAGTTCGCACGACTTAATCAACTATGCTAGAGCCCATAGTAGCTTGTGGCTGCACACGGAAGTTTCTAGTATGAATAATCTCATGATCCCTTTCAGCCTGGGTGGCGGTCCATAAAGAAAAACAGGCAATCACTGGAATACCCAGGTGCCTCAATCCACCCAGATGTGTATTAAAGTTGCCGCCTTAAGTTGAACCATTAATTAACATTCTCACATCTGTCATGGATACACTCAAACCCAATCCACGTCTACAAGCATAGCATGGCATGAGCAAACGTATAAGTAACTCCCAGGGTTTGAAAATGAAACAGGTAATAGGTACTACCTCATCTACATCCCAAAACCCACATATTAATCAGATCCTATTCATGCAATGGTTTGAGGATTGATCTAATACAATAAAACTGGGTAGTAAGAGGTATGATCAAAGTGTTACTTGCCTTGCTGATGATCCGTGAAACCTAGAGATTCGAAGTAGCAAGCGGCGCACTCCGGGTACTCTATCCCAAACAAACAAGCACACAATAAGCAATCATCTAATGCACAGGTAAAACTCAAATAAGAGATCTAACAAGAAAGTTCAACTTAAGAACTCCGGTTTGCAAAAAGAATTAAATCGAACGAAACAACGAAAGTCAAACGGCGAAAGAAACAAGCTTCGTTTACTAATCTGGACCTAAATCAAATTTTACAGAAGCAAAAACTTGTTTGAGTTGGTTAAATGGAAAGAGGGTTTCGATACGAAACTCTAGGCGCTTGAATCGCCTGATTCCGATAAACGAGCAAAAGTTATACTAAAACGAAAATCGGATCAGAAATCGCGATCAGAAATAATCACGGAAAATCCGAGAAAAAGAAAACGGACGAACAGATTAACGAATGAACGTTCGTTATCTGAAACTAAACGATGAACTTCGTCCGTTAAAACGAATGAATGAGTGAACGCTCGCTAAATAAAAGAACTGATAAAACCGATCTAACAAAAAAACAGATCTAGGTTTTTTTTTAAAAAACCGAACGAAAAGCGGGCAGTTTTCTCGAGGAAACCGGTGGCAGCGGCGGTGGTTAACCTCGGTGGCGGGACGGCGGCGGCGGGGCGGCTCCGGCGTCGGGCGGGGCTCCTGTGGGCGGCGGGCGACTCCGGGCGGCGGCGGCGGGACGACGGGCGGCGGCGTCGGGCGACAAGCGGCGACGTCGGCGGCGGTGGCGGCACGGCGCTAGGGTTTGGGGCGGCGGGGTGGCTCGGCTGGGCTGCGGGCTCGGCCTCCCCGGCTTATAAGGGCCAGCCGGGCCAGAGTCCTAGTCGGACACGGCTCGGTTAGGTCGGTTCTTTTTTTAAATAATTTCGCGCAGAAAAACAAATAAAAGAAATACTAAACGGACTCCAAAAACCCCGAAATAAATTTTCCTCGACTTCTAAAATCAATTCGGACAAGATGAACATTTATTTGGGGCCTAAATGCAATTTCGGAAAACGTGTATTTTTTCCTAATTCAAATAAAATAGCGAGAAAACTCCGAAATAAAATCTTATTTGATTTTTATTAAATCCTCAATATTTCTTTATTTTGGGAAAATCATTTTATTCCCTCTCTCATATTTTTATAATAGAAACAATTGAAGATAAAATAATTAAAATCAAATGATTTTATTTTCAAAATTTGAGAAAACCCAAATATGAAAATAACGAAATCCCCAACTCTCTCCATGGGTCCTTGAGTTGCGTAGGATTTCTAGGATCTAGCCAAAATGCAATAAAATGTGATATGCAATGATGATCTAATGTATAATATTCCAAATTGAAAATTTGGGATGCTACAGTATAATCCATGGACTCAACATTAGTCATAAAGAACTCATATACTTATTGCAAAAATTTACAAGTCATCAAAAACCAAAGAATTACGTGCATGCTCCTAGGGGGATAGATGGGTAGGAAAAGACAATCGCTCGTCCCCGACCGCCACTCATAAGGAGGACAATCAAATAACACCTCATGTTTCAAATTTGTTACATAACGTTTACCATACGTGCATGCTATGGGACTTGCTAATTTCAACACAAGCACTTCTCAAATTCACAATTACTCTACTAGCATGACTTTGATATTATCACCTCCATATCTGAAAACAATTATCAAGCATCAAACTTCTCTTAGTATTCAACGCACTGAAAAGAAATTTTTACGAATCTTGAATACCAAGCATATTATTATTATTAATCAAATTACCATGCTATTTAAGACTCTCAAGTTAATCTAAGTGAAGCATATAGAGTATTCTATCAAATTCCAATTCATGTATGGCTCTCTCAAAAGGTCTGTACAATAAGGATGACTGTGGTAGACTAAAAAGCAAAGACTCAAATCATACAAGACGCTCCAAGCAAAACACATATCATGTGGTGAATAAAAATATAGATCCAAGTAAAATTACGGATGGAAATGGACGAAAGAGGGGATACCTTCCGGGGCATCCCCAAGCTTTGACTTTTTGGTGTCCTTGGATTATCTTGGGGGTTCCATGGTCATCCCCGATCTTAGGCTCTTGCCACTCCTTGTTCCATAATCCATCAGAAGAATTCACCCAAAACTTGAAAACTTCACAACACAAAACTCAACAGAAATCTCGTGAGCTCCGTTAGCTAAAGAAAACAAAAGACCACTTCAAGGTACTGTAATGCACTCATTATTTATTTATATTGGTGTTAAACCTACTGTATTCCAACTTCTCTATGGATTATAGACTATTTTACTAGCCATAGATTCATCAAAATAAGGAAACAACACACGAAAAACAGAATCTGTCAAAAACAGAACAGTCTGTAGTAATCTGCAACTAACACAAACTTCTGGAACTCCAAAAAATCAGCCAAAATAGGAAGACCTAGACAATTTGCTTATGGATCAGCAGCAATTGGAATAACTATTTTATCACGTTCTAGTGATTTTTAACAATTGTTTTCGTGAACAGAATGTTTCTAGAAATTACAGCAAGATCAAATAACTATCATCCAAGAAGTTCCTCTAGGTTTAACTTGGCACAAACACTAATTAAAAGATAAAACCACATCTAAAAGAAGGTATATGGAATATCTATTCCTAAACAGAAGCAAAAACAAAAAACTAAAAATAAAATTGGGTTGCCTCCCAACAAGCGCTATCGTTTAACGCCCCTAGCTAGGCATAAAAGCAAGAATAGGTCTAGGTATTGCCATCTTTGGTAGGCAATCCATCAGTGGCTCTCATGATAGATTCATATGGTAATTTTATTTTCTTTCTAGGGAAGTGTTCCATGCCTTTCTTTAATGGAAATTGGAATCTAATATTTCCTTACTTCATATCAATAATTGCACCGATCATTCTAAGGAAAGGTCTACCAAGAATAATAGGACAAGAAGGATTGCAATCTATATCAAGAACGATAAAATCTATGGGCACATAATTCCTATTTGCAACGATAAGAACATCATTAATTCTTCCCATAGGTTTCTTAATAGTGGAATCCGCAAGATGCAAGTTTAGAGAGCAATCATCAAAATCACAGAAATCTAGCAAATCACACAAAGTTTTGGGAATAGTGGAGACACTAGCACCCAAATCACATAAAGCATAAAATTCATGATCCTTAATCTTAATTTTAATAGTTGGTTCCCACTCATCATAGAGTTTTCTAGGTATAGAAACTTCCAACTCAAGTTTTTCTTTATAAGATTGCATCAAGGCCTCAACGATATGTTTAGTAAACGCTTTATTTTGACTATAAGCATGAGGAGAATTTAGCATGGATTGCAACAAGGAAATACAATCAATTAAAGAGCAACTTTCATAATTAAATTCCTTGAAATCCAATATAGTAGATTTAGCAACATCTAGGGTTTTATTCTTTTCAATCCCGCTTTTATCAATTTCATCATCAAGATCTAAATACTCCGAATTTTTGGAACGCCGTCTAGGTAAAGGTGGATCATATTCAGTTTCATCAAGATTCATATTGCAAAACAAAGATTTAATAGGGGACACATCAATAACTTTTAGATCTTCATCTTGACTTTCATTGGAATTTGGCTTAGCGGCCATCTTATTGACTAACGTAGCCTGCATATCCGAAATTTCAGCAGTCAACTTCTCAAGACGAGCAATTTGGGATCTTATACCATAAAATTATTTAGAAATATCATTGAGCTCTTTATTCATATAACTCATCAAACTTTTTTGTTCCTTAAGCTCGTTTCTAAAGAAATTATTATGCTCAAATTGCAAAACCATAAACTTCCTGACATTGTTTTCGATCTCCTCTAACCTTTTAAGGTGAAGATCTCCAAATCTAGGTAGAGCCATCATGACAAGCAAGCAATCCAACACACGAGCAAACAAAAAGCAAGCGAAAAAAAGGCAAACGGAAAAGAGAGGGCGAATAAAACGACAAGGGTGAAGTGGGGGAGAGGAAAACGAGAGGCAAATGGAAAACAATGTAGTGTGAGAGATAGGGATTGTGATGGGTACTTTTTATGTTGACTTTTGCATAGAATCCCCGGCAACGGCGCCAGAAATTCTTCTTTCTACCTCTTGAGCTTGCGTTGGATTTCCCCGAAGAGGAGAGGATGATGCAGCAAAGTAGCGTAAGTATTTCCCTCAGTTTTTGAGAACCAAGGTATCAATCCAGTAGGAGGCTACGCGCGAGTCCCTTGTACCTACACAAAACAATAGCTCAACGCAACCAACGCGATTAGGGGTTGTCAATCCCTTCATGGTCACTTACGAGAGTGAGATCTGATAGAGATGATAGATAATATTTTTGGTATTTTTGATATAAAGATGCAAGGTAAAATAAAAGGCAAAGTAAAAAAGCAAAGCAATAATAAAGTGGTTGGAGATTGATATGATGATAATAGACCCGGGGGCCATAGGTTTCACTAGTGGCTTCTCTCAAGAGCATAAGTATTTCTACGGTGGGTGAACAAATTACTGTTGAGCAATTGACAGAATTGAGCATAGTTATGAGAATATCTAGGTATGATCATGTATATAGGCATCACGTCCGAGACAAGTAGACCGACTCCTGCCTGCATCTACTACTATTACTCCATTCATCGACCGCTATCCAGCATGCATCTAGAGTATTAAGTTCAAGAAAATAGAGTAACGCCTTAAGCAAGATGACATGATGTAGAGGAATAAATTCATGCAATATGATAAATACCCCATCTTGTTATCCTCGATGGCAACAATACAATACATGCCTTGCTGCCCTTTCTGTCACTGGGTAAGGACACCACAAGATTGAACCCAAAGCTAAGCACTTCTCCCATTGCAAGAAAAACCAATCTAGTAGGCCAAACCAAACTGATAATTCGAAGAGGCTTGTAAAGATAACCAATCATACATAAATGAATTCAGAGAAGATTCAAATATTGTTCATAGATAATCTTGATCATAAACCCACAATTCATCGGTCTCAACAAACACACCACAAAAAGAAGATTACATCGAATAGATCTCGACGAGAGAGGGGGAGAACATTGTATTGAGATCCAAAAAGAGAGGAGAAGCCATCTAGCTACTAACTATGGACCCGAAGGTCTGAGGTAAACTACTCACACTTCATCTGAGAGGCTATGATGATGATGTAGAAGCCCTCCATGATGGATGCCCCCTCCGACGGAGCTCCGGAACAGGCCCCAAGATGGGATCTTGTGGGTACAGAAGGTTGCGGCGGTGGAATTAGGTTTTTGGCTCCGTATCTGATCGTTTGGGGGTACGTAGGTATATATAGGAGGAAGGAGTACGTCGGTGGAGCTTCGAGGGGCCCATGAGGCAGGGGGCGCGCCCTCCACCCTCGTGACCGCCTCGTGGCTTTCTTGATGGAGGGTCCATCTCTCCTGGATCTTATTCGATGAGAAAATCACGTTCCCGAAGGTTTCATTCCGTTTGGACTCCGTTTGATATTCTGTTTCTTTGAAACACTGAAATTGGCAAAAAACAGCAATTCTGGGCCGGGCCTCCGGTTAATAGGTTAGTCCCAAAAGTAATATAAAAGTGGAAAATAAAGCCCAATATAGTCCAAAACAGTAGATAATATAGCATGGAGCAATCAAAAATTATAGATACGTTGGAAACGTATCACTTGCCCGTAGGAAGGTGATGAGCTCGCCTTCCTATTTGGGGGAAGGGCCACCACCGACTGCGGGGGAGGGACCTTCATTGCTCCCATCGAATGACGCCTTCTTGGTCTCGGCCTGCTCCTGGGAGAGCAGGGGCTTCTTCCTCGCGAGCGCTGGCTCGGCAAGCCTAGGCACGTCCTCACCAGCCGGGTATGTGGTGGCGGCAGCCTTGTAGGTGTGCTCTAGAGTGTGCATCACGTCCTTCCCGTCATAGAAGATGGTGAGGGCACAACTACAGTCGGGCATCTTGACGAGACCGTGGGTGTGGTGGGTCACGACCATGAACTTGGAGACCGTCAGGTAGCCCAAGATGGCATTTTAGGGTAGGCTAATGTGAGCCATGTTGAAGACGATGAACTTTGTGTGGTATTTCTTGCGAGTGTCGAGGGTGACGGGAAGGCGCACCAGCCACAAGGGAAGAGTGGAACCGTCGGTGATGCCCGATAAGGGCCTAGTCAGCATCACGCGATCGTAGGGCACTTGAAGCGTCTCGAAGGTCTCCACAGAGAGCATGTTGAGGCCCGCACCATCGTCGGTGAGTGTCCTGGTGATGGCCATATTGCTGATGGTAGGAGTACACATCAGGGGGACGACACCCACACGCTGCGTGGACTTGGGGTGGTCATTGGCGTCGAAGGCGATGGGGAAGTCGGGCCACATGAGGCAGCTAGTGTACTCGGGCACTGAGAGGACCACGTTCACCTCGCGAGAGAACTTCTTGAAGCGGCGGTTGAATGGAGGGGCCTGGGCCCCGCCGAGGATGCAAGCCACCCTACAGGGCTCTTGGTAGCCCCTACTGGTGACAATGCGTCCGGTCAAAGCCGCACGGCTATCGCACCCAACTACGGCAAATGTCATGGAGGACGCGATCCTGGCAGTTCCACCGCTTCCCTAGGATCTCGCGCTCGTTCGGAGGCATGCGGCGGACAATCGGGGAGCTATCGCCAATGCCGCCCGGCATGGATGAGCCGCGGGACGGCTCCGGGGCATTCGTTGTGGGGTGGCTTCCGGCCGTGTCGCGGCTCGGAAGAGGGGATGGAGGTGCATCGTGCCCTACCCACTCGGTGCACACGTCGGAGGAGGCGGGGATTGGGAGGGCGCTTGGCCACCATGCACGGCATCGACAAGCTCGGTGATGCATCCGAGCCAGGCGTCATAGCCGTCCTTGGAGGGACGACAACGCAGCAGCTCCTGCGCCATGAGTAGCATGGTGTGCAGAGCGGGAGGGTCATGAAGGGCGAGCGAGGAGGCGGTGGCGGAGTGGCCACGCGCCTGCTCGTTCACCGACGGGTGGATGGCGTGGTGGAGGCCACTCGCTCCCCCATGGGCTCGGTGGCGGCGTGAGGGCACCGTCGAGGGGCACCATGGGCGTCGGGCGCCGCATGGACCCTGGCGGCAGCCCGGCATGCAGCATGTGCTAGGCAAGCGGCGTCGTCGTCGTCATGTCGATGTCGAGATCGAAGGCGCGAAGAAGAGAAGTCACCCTACCTAACGCGCCAAACATCAGAGTCTACGATCTACATCCACCAAACTCTCAAATAACTAGGGTTCGAACTCTGCGGGCTTTTTGCTTGGCAACCTACGACCCTGACGGGAACTATGGTGAGATCATGATGAACACACGCACTCACACCGGACACGACGGGAACACGCGAGCTACTCAGGTTCAGGCCACCGTGCGGTGTAATACCCTACTCCTGCTTGTGTGGGATGATGTGTAATCGAGCGTTTAGAGCTCGAGATACACGAAGTGTAGGGGAGAGAATGGCTCTATCCCCTGACATGGAGGTGGCCTTGCCCCTTTTATCATGCCTTGGTCCTCTTACCCGAAAATATGAGTGAGAAAGGGTGGCCATAAGGCAGAAATTCAAAGGGGGGCATGAGCCCAGGCTTATCTTGACTAAAGACGGTCTTCACCTGCTAAAGTTGTCATCCTGACGCACTGCTGGGCTCGGCGATGACCTCCGACCTAGCGCGCCAATCCGTCCTGATCTTGTTACACCAAAGAGGAAGGCTTTGGGACTTGCTTTGGGGGAGACAGACGCTCCTGCTCCCTTATCACCATAATGGAAACTAGTCTTGGTCATGCACTGCCACCCTTATCCTAACAATGGGATGTCTTTCATGTGATGGACTTGGAGCCCCGCGGCTGGTGATGTATGACCTGCTTCGTGAGGTGGCATCATGAGGGGGGCCTCGTGAGGCAACCTGGTACTTGTCGGTCCTGGTGGGCTCAGCCTAGCAGCAAGGGGCCTCACAAGGTTGGCCCCTCTCGAGGCGGCTTCCTCCGGAGCGGCTAAGGCAGGGCCATCCTCCCCGTGCCGGCCCAAGTGTCGCCTTCTGAGCCAGAGGCAGATGGACCATGGTACCCTGGTTCCCACTTGACCGACAGATACTTTACAAAACCCAAGGTGAGATATATTGGTATCCCTGTGAATCAACACGTGATCACTCTGCTAGTTCATTCGTTACCGGTTTTGTTCTCTTTTCTTGTTCACGTGTTTTCGGCAACCCCATGAGCAAGTGACGTTGTATCTAGCCATATGATGATGGATATCATCACACCGAGAAGGCCCTAGGAATATCTCTCCATCATCGGAGGAGAAATCCTGGTATTGAGCTATCTAGTCTCTCATCATATGTCTCGAATGAACCTGTAAGTTGTCGTTGTGATCACCATGTTACGGTTGAGATTATAACAACCCAAATGTGCATCATCCTCTATGGAGTGACTCGATACTCTCATGCTCTAAGGAATTATGCAAATGTTAAATTTACTATGTTTTACACCATAAAATTGTGACAAAGAGATCTCATAGTTTAACAATAAACTTGGGTCAATTAAATACGAGTGTTCTTCATACATCGTGCCCTCACGGTTGTCGGCATCATCGTTACACTAAACTATGGCCATGATCAGGAAAATAGAACCATCATGCAACACTTGAGCTAGTCCGAGAGGCGAGACTAGGAATTTATTTTACAATTTTTAATTCTACACATGCACATGAGTCATCCTCTGAGCCTCTTAGTTTTTACAAACTCAAGAACCATAGGAGTTATAACATAGAATATAATTAAACATTAATCATAAATCTGGAAACAAATAATACTTTTATTATTGCCTCGAGGGCATATTTCCTAAAGTCTCCCACTTGCACTAGAGTCAATAATCTACTTTACATAACTTCTTTTACACCAATGGCAATCCGGTGTTGTTCGTGCTTTGCTTGTGGTATAGACTTCATCCTATTGGATCTAACAAGTTCAGATCCTTGTGTCTCTTTTCACGCTTCCACAAAATTCTTGATTTATGCATAGCTGTCTTTGTATGTGTTGAATTACTAGTTGGAAATTTGATTCCTTAGATCGATTTATGGAGGCACTATTTACAATAGTGGTCCATTGGTTCATGTCTTCTTAAAACCATACCAAGTTCATGAATGAACTATTTGACCTAGCACCCTCTATTGTCGCTTATAAGGCAATATTAGACTTAGCCTTTCGTTATAGAATTTGTTGTAATAACCTGTTTGGAATAACTCCACATACAGTGTTACCATTTAATGTATTTCACAAAACCCTTAATTGAAATCGAAAATCACTTGCAACGAGCTTGCACCGATGTAACCAATCACAACAGTTTCTTCATTATCCCCATTTGCAAGAAACATGTCACCATTTGTACTTTAGTAGTTAACGATATTTTCACTATTGACCTATGATCAAAACCTTGATCACTTTGGTGACTTACTCACAACTTACTTCAAGTACTAGACATATCTCATTATTTTACATACCATGGAATACATGATTAATCCATAAAAATATGTGAGTGAAATCTCAAAGATGCATCCTGTTCATTAGTGTTTTTAGGACACCGAGTCTTGCTTAAAACTATTTTCATGTGACCTCGTCAAGAAACTCTTTGTGGTGTTTTCCATACCAAACCACTTTAGTATCTTGTAAATATGTATTTTGGCTTAGCCCTATGTGCACTACTATCTCCATAGATCAATATG
Source organism: Aegilops umbellulata (assembly GCA_032464435.1). Lineage (NCBI taxonomy): Eukaryota > Viridiplantae > Streptophyta > Magnoliopsida > Poales > Poaceae > Aegilops > Aegilops umbellulata. The sequence goes on from CP136060.1 coordinate 231,864,914, forward strand.
TCTAATACCAAAGTTGTCTAGCGAAAGTCCATGAAAAACTTTTTTCAATGGAGTCCTAATTAGTGTCAAGAAATTTATTTCCAATCAGCAATGTACCATGCACACAAACTATTAGAAAAATATTTATTCAACTCCCACTTACTTTCTTATAAACACAAGCATCTCCATTATCCTTGATGAAGTCAAACTTTTTATCCATTTCATCAAAGCGAAGACTCCAACTCAATTTTGCTCACTTTAGTCCATTCTTGGACCTTTGAAGTTTGCACACTAACTATCATTCTCTGGATTCACAAAATACCTTGAATTGTATCATATAAATGTACTTCGTCATATTTCCATCGCATGGAAATCCTTTTGGCGACCATATGGCATATCTCATAATTGAAATATGTAGTAATTGCTAGTTCAACCTAAATTGACTTTAAGCATCTCTACAATGAGACAATCTTGTCGTATTCAACTCCTTGAACATGTCATAAACTTTTTGCAACAATTTGAGCTTTATAAACATTTTTATCTTTGTCGGTTTATATAACCATTACTATACGTTAGACTCTAAATCTTTCGGAGAGTTCAGTAAGTTTCCATACTTGAATTTTGTATATAGATACTATCTCAGATTATTTTGGCATATAGCAAAATTCTGAAGTCAGACCCATCAATGCTTCTTTGCGTATCATAGGTTGTTGTCCAAACAACAATATCTTGTTTGCACTCCATCAAGGTTTGCATAAGTTTTTCCAAATCTACGTAGTTCTGCCGCAAGTTGGAATGAAATCTCTATATCTCATGTAGAGGCTTCCACATCATCACAGTAGGAAACTCCCGAACTACTTCTAGTTTTTATTTCCTTTGACGTAATGGTGAAGATTCTTTAACCTGTCGAGTTGCCCTGTCCTCCCAGTCACTATTTTGCAAGAAACATTTTCTCGATATATCACACCATGTGGCAAAACACTTTGGCTCAGCGTAGTGATAGAGAAATCCCCAATACTTTGGGATAACCTACAAAGTAACACCTATCTGCTCGTAAAATACTTTACATACCAAGAAAAGACACAAATGGTTTAGCTTACAATACCATATCTTTATATGGCATCATTTCAACAGATTCTATGTCACTCTTTTCAGTGTAAAAGTCATAGTCTCAAAAGCGTCACATTTAAAAAGTATAATGGCAAATCAATTAATGTCATCTTTGATCTCGTCATGTCATTCATGGTTTGATTAAATCTACTTGAACACACAACTCAAAGTATTGTTCTGGGAGGTGCAAGTTATGAAACACTTTTCACAACCCATCAGACATTCACTAAGCATGTAACTCAAATATTCCTTTCCGCAATCTAATTGTAGAGACATAACTTTCCTGTTATAATAATTTCTACTTAATTCTGAGAACCTTCTGAAGCATTTAAAAGGATCCAAATTTATATCTCCGCCTTGAGTCATCCTTCAAGATAGGCAAATACACTTCTTACAATAACACCTTTTGGACTGCATACATCTGTATTTATGTTTACTAACGAGTTTGTTGATCATTCCTAATGAATTGTCAACAATATTCTAGTCATTATACTTTTGGATGGAACTTGAAAATGTCAATTAGGTGATTCATAGTCTAGTGACTTCAAAATTCCATAAGTATGAAATTTCTCCATGCTAGTTCCTCCAATGTGACCAAACGCAGTGCCACATACTGTGGTATTCTTATAGTCTTGCGACATTTAGCAGCAGTGTTCTGGATGTTTTAAATTTATCATCAATATATATATATATATATATATATATATATATATATATATATATATATATATATATAACATACATTCGGTTCTTAATAGGAGTTTGGCCCTTAAGTTATTCATAATAACGAATAAACATTATTCTTTTTACGGACAACTCCCTTTTGCAACAATCATTATGTGATGGGCTAGCGTGTACAAAACTATAAAACAAATTACGAAAACAAATACAGAGGTAATATGTTGATGGAAAGAACAGTAACTTTTACAAAGTTTACAGTATGTATCTCAACCTAATTGTCAGCTAGTCATGTTAGGTCATAGTTATTCTTTCATAGAGTTGCAATAGTATGCAACTCAATCGGTATTCTTGCGATCAATACTTAACCACAATACCCAAGAATTTAGCTATTAATAATATAATCACAATTCCCAATAGTTACATTTTCCAATTAGCCATCTTTACATCTATAGTTCGAATGACATTCGTACCCGAGCTGGACATTCTAGTGTTGTTTATTTCTACCTTTTTCTTCTTATTGTTTACTTCCAATATTTTTCCCACTCACAAAAGAAGCACCCAACATTAAGACTGGCGTTACACCTAGACTTACTAGGTGTGTAAGTCTTGTTAACACCCTTCAAAATTGTCCTTTCACTTTAGGTTATTGTTCTATTCACCATCATCACAGGATTCTCATTCTTCTGAATCCTACCCATTCTGTCTTAAGATTGGTGAACACTTCATTCAAACTTGCAAGCAAACATTGCTTTAGATATCACACATCTTTTAGCCCTTCCTTGTCTCTAAAAATAATTAAAGTTCCAAGAACATGGCATAACTATCTTAAATGTTTTGAAGTTTAGGTTTCATGGAAACAAGCATACCACACTTCACTGTGATAGAATTCTAGTCTTTTGGATCAAAGGATGTGAGTTTCATCATCCACAACATTTGCGAGAGAGTATTAAAAACATGCAGTAGGACAAACAGTGGGTCAAAACCTCTGACAACAGGACCAACATGTGCAAGACCAAATTGTTAAAAACCTAAATATTAGAATGGTTCCTGCAATTGCATAATAATGTGTTATTAGACAACGAACCATGCACGTGCTAACCTCGATTGTAAACCTCGGTGCTTTCCATTGTTTCCCTACAACACATATAAGGTAGTTAGTCATCAGGTTAAGTAAGGGTTCGCATGCTATCAGTAAAATATGTTGATGAAAAATAAGCACATTGCAGATTCATCAGATTAATTCAAGCCACATGGAAAACTCATTTATCCAAACCAAGCATGATTAAGAACTAGGAAATGTAGCACTTGTATATGTTTCTCATGTATTAAGTGCAGCCAAATTCGATTTATTCCTCACATGCGTGCACAACAATACAAAATTCTACCCACAACAATTGGACATCGCGTTGCAGAATTGAACCAAGCAGTTAACTAAACACCACAACAAATGAACCAACATTAACTGAGCACCACATTGCACAATATAACATACTCCTAATAGAAGACCAGACAGTTAACCAAACAGCTAACTACAACCAATTGTAGCAATTGTATTTGTTTCTCATGTATTTACAACAGCCAAATTCAATTTATTTCTCACATGGTATCCAATAACAGAATGCACCCACAACTATTGAACATCACATTGCAGAATTGAACCAAACAGCTATCTAAACACCACAATACAAATGAACCAAACGTTAACTGAGCACCACATTGCACAATGTATAACCAAACCAAGCATGCTTGACAATGTGGAAATATAGCTATTGTATTCGTTTCTCATGTATTTTGTAAAGATAAATTTGATTTATTTCTCACATGGAAGACAATAAAAAATTGCAGCCTGAAGAATTGAACAACACATTAGCAGAATTGAACCAAACAGTTAACTTAAGACGACAAATAATTAACAAAACAGTTAATAAGTGAGCACCACACTACACGACATATAGAACATATACACTAGAGCAACAGATTGCATGGTAAAATTAGATAGCACAATTCACTATAATTTGTGAAGGAAAGGCTGGAGCAGCACACACAACGGGTAAACCGAGCATGCTTAACCGGCATAGCTAGCAAATAGCAAGGTGCTCCTCCAAGATCTGGGGGTCGGCACGAATGGAAGCCATCGCAACCTCATCCGTGCGTGCGGCCGCGATTTGCTTCTCCGCTGCTAAATGCTCCTTGAGATCCTTGCTATACTGCATGCACCATGGCTTAGGGCCGCACTTATTTGGTGGAGGGGTCGGTGATTTGGGTGGAAGGTGTCGCGCTCGCGCCGGCGGTCGGGGCATGTGGGATGTGGAAGGAGGAGGAGAAGGATGGGGGTCAGGTGTGGATTACCTGCCTGGATAGGCGAGGCCGAGCAGCGTGAAGGAGGGTCATCAGCGAGGAGGCGACGCTGCAAGCAAGGAGTGAAGGTTTCAACTTGGAAAGGAAGGTGGAAACAGGGGAAATGTGGCTTTTGGTAAGGGGGAGGGCGCGGGTAGGTAGATATTTCCGCGGAAGCCGAAAATTTGGAATCGCTTCAGCGAAAAAACTGGCGCGCAAAGTGTCATCAGACACGGTCCCTTGTTAAGAACTGTGTACGATTTGTGAACATCACAAACGATTCATAAAGCTTAACCCGTGTGTGTTGAGTTTGAACGTAAAAATTTTTGGTCCGAATTTCCCTGGTTACAGTGGTCATCCACGTCATTGCATAATTTGGGTACACAAAGGAGACTAACTTCTTAATCGAGCAAGATCAGCAATTAAACAGAGCTAGGTGACCTAAACATTACTCTAACAAATTAAAGACCGGCGCTCTTAATTAAACAAAAGAAAGAGTACTACTACGGCTGGTGCTTGTTGATATCCGCCGCCGCCTCCATGTCCAGCTCGCACCCGACGGTCTCCTAGGGAAGGGGCTTCATGGCATCAATTGCACCAAACTCGGCAAGCATCTTGCCATCCGCGTCCGCCATATCTTTGGAATAGGCTACGACGAGCTGGGCGTGGGCGGCCGCGATCTGGGCTCTTGCAAGCTCCGTCATGGCAAGGTATGCCACGCGGGAACGGACGGCTGCTCGAACTCTCTCGGTGATCGCCAGCTCTTCGGTCGTGGGTTGTCGCCCGTTGTCGGAGGAGCTTCGTTCGATTTGTGCGGTGACCGCCACGAGCTGGGCGTGGACGGCCTCGACATGGTAGTGGGCGGCCTCCATCAGAGCTAAGGTCGCCGCTGCGGAATGGACAGCTGTTGTGCCGCTCTCGCCAGTTGCTATCCCCGAGGGAGATGCTGCTGCCCCCTCCTGAGAAGCAACAGCGGCCGTTTGGGCTGCATTGGCCGCCCGGACGCATACTGTGGTCGTCCTCACGAAGCTTGTTAGCATGCGCCTGGCGGTTATGGACGCGCTCTCGCCAGAGTGGGCCGCCGAAGTTGCCCTCACGACGTGGGTCCACGTCCCCATCTTTCCCCGTCGACGAATGAACAGTGAAATGATATTTAGGGAGTGTGCTAGTGTGCTTGACACGCCGGTTGTGGACTGTAGCCGACACACCTTCTCACGTAAGCCATAGGCGTACTATACACCGACGGTGCTCCAAGATATTTTGTGCTGCATCTCACACGGTTGGTGATAATAAACTGTGTGCGATCTACTTGATTTATCGTCTTGATTTGAATTACGTAATGTGGTCACAGCTACAAAGGATGGTGTTTGAATTGTTAGAACTTTTATCTGTAGTGAACATGGAACTATAGGTGTGTCGTTAAAAAATTGGAATTATTCAGGGTTTGCTTGGACGTTTTTATATACTAACTTGGTATTGTAGGCATTTCAGGTGCATAATTCTAATTTCAACTACATGCACATGCTCAAGTGCATATAAACGGGTTGAAAAATCAAATATCTGTCCTTGGTTGCATGCTTAGGTCCCATGCAAGAAATGGGAATGAATGTCACACACCCTGCCACCGTCACTCGGCCACAAACATTGAGATACCTGGTTTTTAAATTCTAGTAAATCCAAAACTCGTTTGAAATTCATGAAACTTGGCATGCTATCGTGGAGCGGTATCAACATGTCGTGGTAAAAAAATTGTCCCATTTGGGTCAGGTTTGGGTATAAGCTTCTCACAAACCAGAGCTTCTCACAACAAGCGTGATGGTTTCGGTAGGGAACGTGCCACCTTTGGGAACGAAACGATATCCGTTGCCTCTTATTGCTTTCAAAAAAATTCGAGTGTCAACATAGAACAACAAGAGTTTTGTGTTCAATTTTGGAATTTTTCGGGGTTCGTTTGGACATTTTTATACATTAACTAGGTTTTCAAGGCATTTTATGCGCATAATTCAAAATTGAACTACATGCACATTCTCCAGTGCATATAAACTAGTTGAAAAATCAAATATGTGTCCTTGGTTGCATGCTTAGGTCCCATGCAAGAAATGGGAATGAATTTCAAACACCCTGCTGATACGTCTCCAACGTATCTACTTTTTCTCACGCTTTTCCTCTTGTTTGAGACTCTAAGTTGCATGATTTGGATGAAACTAACCCCGGACTGACGCATTTTTCAGCAAAACTACCATGGTGTTGTTTTTGTGCAGAAATGAAAGTTCTGGGAATGGAATGAAACTTTGCGAGGATTTTTTATATCAATAATAAAAAATTCTGGAGCCAAGACCCACTAGAGAGGGGCCCCTAGGTGGGCACAACCCAGCAGGGTGCGCCCCCTCTCCTGGAGCGCCCAAGTGGGTTGTACCCACCTGGTGGCCCCGCTGATGACCCCCCTGATACTATAAAATCACATATTTCTAGAAAAAAATCAAGGAGAAAGAATTATCACGATCCACGAGACGGAGCCGCCACCAAGCCTTGTTCTTCCTCGGGAGGGCAGATCTGGAGTCCGTTTGGGGCTCCGGAGAGGGGGTTCTTCGTTCTTCATCATCACCAACCAATATCCATCGCCAATTCCATGATGCTCCCCACCGGGAGTGAGTAATTCCTTCACAGGCTCGCTGGTCCGTGAGGAGTTGGACGAGATTCATCATGTAATCGAGTTAGTTTTGTTAGGGCCCGATCCCTAGTATCCACTATGTTCTTAGATTGATGTTGCTATGACTTAGCTATGCTTAATGCTTGTCACTTTGGGCCCGGGTGCCATGAACTCAGATCTGAACCGTTTATGAATTCATCATTATATCCATGTTTCATATCCGATCTTGCAAGTTATAGTCACCTACTACGGTTATGATCCGACAACCCCGGAGCGACAACAACCGGGCCAACTCTCGGTGATGACCGTAGTTTGAGGAGTTCATGTATTCACTATGTGTTAATGCTTTGTTCCGGTTCTCTATTAAAAGGAGGCCTTAATGTCCCTTTGTTTCCAATATGGACCCCACTGCCACGGGAGGGTAGGACAAAAGATGTCATGCAAGTTCTTTTAATAAAGCACGTATGACTTTTTAAGAAATACATGCCTACATTATATCGATGAACTGGAGCCAGTGCTGTATCACCCTAGGTTATAACTGTCTCAAGATGAATATCATCCAACATGTGTCGAATCTATAAATTTGGGTTGAATACTCTACCCTCGAAAAATGTTGTTATCCCCTATACTTGTGGGTTATCAAGACCTTTTTCTAGATCCTAAACCGAAGATATTTCCCTCAAGTACGAGGGGAGGTAAGAAACTGCCATCCAGTCCTGCTTTAGATTCACCTTCTGTTATGAGTAAACTTGCAACACCACCACATGCTACGAATTCCAATATGTCGCAAGTTATTGATGATGCTACGTCTACTATGAATGATGCTAGTACCTTGCTTGATAATGATGATGTGCCACTTGGTGAATTTCTTGATGAAAAAATTCCTAGAGTTATACAACATGATGTTGTTGAATCTGATGATGAGCTTGATACTGAAACTCCCGAAACACCTTCTAGAACTAGCCTTCCTAGATATGAATTGCCTAAGGTACCGGAAGGTTATGTTATGAGTGAAGAAGCAACTAGAGATATTCTTGCTTGCAATGATAGATATGATCTAGAGAAATTACTATGCACGTATAAAGAAAATATCTGAATGCTAGAATGAAATGTGATCCTAAGTTTGCTACTTCACCTATCTGTATTGCTGATAAGGATTATGAATTCTGTGTGGACCCAGAGTTAATTACTTCGGTTTAATCTGATCCTTTCCATGGTTATGAAACTGAAACTGTTATGGCACATCTTACAAAGTTGAATGATATAGCCACCCTTTTTACTCATGATGAGAAGACTCACTATTACTTTATTCTCAAATTATTTCCTTTCTCATTAAAGGGTGATGCTAAAGCTTGGTACAATACTCTTGCTCCTGGTTGTGTGCGTACTCCCCAGGATATGATTTATTACTTCTCTGAAAAATATTTTCCTGCTCATATGAAACAAGCTGCCTTACAGGAAATATTTAACTTTGTGCAAACTAAAGAAGAGAGTCTCCCACAAGCTTGGGTGAGGCTTTGAAAATTACTTAATGCTTTGCCTGATCATCCTCTTAAGAAAAATTAAATACTTGATATATTCTATAATGGACTAACCGACGCTTCTAGGGACTTCCTAGATAGTTGTGCTGGTTGTGTTTTCAGGGAACGAACTATTGCTCAAGCTGAAGAATTACTGAATAACATATTAAAAAATTATGATGATTGGACTCTTCCCGAACCACCGCCTAAACCCACTCCAAAGAAGAGGGGTATATTTTCTTCAAAAAAAAAGAATAGGGGTATATTATATGTCAGTCCTGAAGATATGCAAGAGGCAAAGAAATCTATGAAGGAAAAAGGTATTAAACCTGAGGATGTTAAAAATTTACCTCCTATTGAAGAAATACATGGGCTTAATACACCACCACTGCCTAAGGTGGTAGAGGTAAATTCACTTATGAAGTTCAATGAAAATGATAATCCTCACAAGATGCATCCTAGTCAATGTCTTTATCAGTTTGAAAACTATGTTAGAAAACAAGATCACTTCAATGCAAATGGTATGAAACAATTGAAATATAATTCTGATATGATTGCTCGTTTGAGCGACTTGTTATTTAGAATATCAAATGATGTTAGAGGTGTTGGAAAACATGCTTCTATGGTACAAACCCAGTTAGAACAAGTTGCTAAATCACAAAGAGAATTACTTGATGAAATGAATAATAATATGCATGACTTTGTTGTTAGAGTTGCAACTAGAGGAGGTAAAATGACTAAGGAACTACTTTATCCTGAGGGACACCCAAAAAGAATAGAACAAGACTCACAAACAAGTAACACTAGTGCACCTAGTCCTTCTAGAAAGAAAAAGAAAAAGAAAAATGATAGGACTTTGCATACTTCTAGTGAACCTGAAATAGAAAAACCTCCTGATAATGATAATGATAATGAAACTTCTATCTCAGATGCCGAAACTCAATCTGGTAATGAACACTCACCTAGTGATAATGAAAAAGATAATGATGAGGTTCATGAAGACACTCAAACAAATAATGAAAAAGAACCAGACAATGATGTTGAGATAGAACCACCTGTTGATCTTGATAACCCACAACCTAAGAATAAAAGGTATGATAAAAGAGACTTTGTTGCTAGAAAACACAGTAAAGAAATAGAACCATGGGTTCACAAACCTATGCCTTTTCCACCCAAATCAACTAAAAAGAATGATGATGAAGAATTGGAACGCTTTGCTGAAATGCCGAGGCCAGTCTTTTTACGTACTCGCTTGACTGACATCTTGAAAATGCCTCCTATGCAAAGTATATGAAAGACATCGTGACAAATAAGAGAAAAATAGGGGAAGCTAAAATCTCCACTATGCTTGCTAATTATACTTTAAAAGATGGAGTACCTAAAAAACTTGGAGATCCTGGAATACTAAATATATGTTGCTCTGTTAAAAAGAATTATGTGAAAACTCCTTTGTGTGATTTAGGAGCTGGTGTTTGTGTTATGCCTTTCTCTTTATATAAAAGACTTGACTTGAATAAACTCACACCTACTGAAATATCTTTGCAAATGGCTGACAAATCAACTGCCATACCTATCGATATCTGTGAGGATGTGCCGTTGTTGTTACTAATGTTACTATTTTGACTGACTTTGTTATACTTGAGATGCCCGAGGACGACAATATGTCGATTATCCTTGGCAGACCCTTCTTGAATACTGCAGGGGTTGTTATTGATTGCAATAAAAGCAAGGTCACTTTTCATATCAATGGTAATGAGCATACGGTGCACTTTCCGAAGAAACAATTCCAAGTGAATGGTATAAAAGTTATTGAAAAATCTCTGTCAATCACTATTGGAAGTTTTCAAATACCTCTACCTACTGTCAAAAAGAAATATGAAATGCGTATTGTTGGGGAAATACAAATCCCCATTGAGGTAACTTAGTGATTTACGGAAGTTCTTCGGTTTCGTGCTAATTGAAAGTGGTTCTTAATAAGACCTGATCAACCTTATTAATGGATCATTTTTTAGCGGTATGAAGTTGATGAATTTAGTAAGCACTACCTTCTGTCCCTACTTTTTATTCTCTGTTTTTACAAGTTAAATAAAATAAAATGCCATGTTTTGTATGTTTTCTGAATATTTCATGCAATAAAAAAATGACCCAAAAATAGAAGTTCTCAGAATGCCCTGAAAATTTTATATGATTTTTTCCTGAATATTTAAGAATTTTTGGTGCAAAGATTACCAAAGGGAGGTGCACCAGGTGGGCACAACCCACCTGGGCGCGCCACAGCCCCCAGGCGCGCCCTGGTGGGTTGTGGTCCCCACATGGGCCCCCTCACTTCTCTCTTTACCCCACATCATCACTCACCTCCAGAAAATAAATCCCCATTGCTCTCTCTCCCGTGTTTTTGAGCTCAAACCCACGGATTTCGATCTCTTCGCTCGAAGCTCTATTTCCGAAACTGTTTCGGGGGATTGTTGCTTGGTATGTGACTCCACCTACTGGGACGCTCAGGCTACTGCTGAGGCTGCACATGCACCTTCGCAATGGGATGAATGGATGCCTGCTCCTCAGGATCCCTACTACCCTCCAGGCTACTGATCGATTACCAACTTAGGCCAAAAGCCTAAGCTTGGGGGAGTACGTGTTTCTCATCGACATTATATTCATGTTGACATATTATTCTCTCTGTCGGTGCTCACACTTTTTCATTGTATCATCCATGCTTAGATTTATTTTCTTGATTTCTTCTTGTGTGTTTGATAAACTAAAAACAAAAAAAATAGTTGTAGTAATTTGCTTTGTATGCATGCTAGTAGTGGTACTAAAAGAAAATCCAAAAAGATTTCCTTATTCTTCTTTTGCTTGTTGGGAGCTTCCCCGTGTAAATAGATTTTCTCGTTTTTGCTTTTCCCTTCTTATTTGCTTGTTGAAGAAAACCGAAAACTCCAAAAAATAATTCAATGTGTTTCTCTAAATTTCTTTTCTTTTTTATTCGAGTTGTACCGAGGAGAAGACCATGATGAAAATGTTGAGTAGCTCCCATATGAATAACTGTTGAACTAATAAAGAGCCCATTTTACCTTGTCTTCTCCTGTTGAATAAAATGTTTCGCAGATTCCAGCTTAGTCCATGGCACTCTTGCACTATTATTATTATGTTCATATCATTCGGTCATGCAAGTGAAAGGAAATAATGATGACATTCGATGAACTGGTCATGGCAAAGAGAAACTGGTATGAACTCGACTTGTTCTGTTTGTGTAAATATGTTTAACCTAGTATCCAGGCTTCAGCCCATTATGATTGAACATGTTTGCAATGACAATTAGAGATTATAGTTTCTCATGCCATGCATAAGTAGATGGGAGTTAATAATGATTTATCTTGGATATCAACATAGTGTTAAAATGATTGTGATGTAGTATGATGATATGGTATCATCCTCTGAATGTTCGAGTGGCTTGACTTGGTACATGTTCATGCATGTAGTTGAATCAAAACCAACATAGCCTCTATTATGTTTATGTTCATGGTGTTCATATCCTACTCATGCTAGTGTCCAATGTTACTTACGCATAATGCCTGGTCATGATAGTTGTAGCCCTCTAGCTGACCGCTTCCCAATCTTAATTGCTAGCCTTCGCCTGTACTAAGTGGGAATTCTGCTTGTACATCAAAAACCTTGAACCCAAAGTTATTCCAGATGGGTCCACCATACCTACCTAAATGCGGTATTACCCTGTCGTCCTAAGTAAATTTGCATGTGCCACCTGTAAAAACTTCTAAAAATTATCTGTTTTGTGTGCCTGGATCGTTCATGGAACGACAGGAGGTGGTCGATATATTCCATGCTAAGCGGGTTATACTCAGGTCGAGTGTTTATTTACTCGCCATTGAACAAGGAAATGGGCGGTAATAGGGATGCCCAGTCCCAAACTGCAAACATGAAAAAGAGTTCATCTCTTGAATAATCAAACAAAAAGTCCCAATGGAGTCAAAACCTACACTTTCCGCTTGGGAACCGCCACTAGCGTGCTTAACATGGAAGATGTTGATCCATGGAGGTGCTTCTACATTGGGATTTCTCCCCCGGGCAGGCGGTGGAGGCGCAGGTGCGTGCAAGGTTTGGCTCCACAGTGCATTTTCCCCCCTCTGCTTCAACCAAGGAATTCTTTCTGGTTGTGGCCTTCTCTTCTGCCTCATTTTCTTTGACTGAAGAATCGGTGGGACTTTCTCTACAATGTTGTATTGGTGGATCGTCCATTGGTTTTCGAGTTAAACATTTAGCTGGCAGACACTTTCGGTTTTCTCTGGCTTCCAACAAAGTGGGGCATTTCATATATGGGCTTAAAGACCGAATTTGGCTAGATTTTATATGTCATTTCACACTTTATCGTCACAACTCTTGGAACTTTTCTTTCGGGAATTCTACGTGGCATTCCGATTAGGAGCTCAATGAGATATCTGCACGCTCCCCTATGGCTATCAAGGCTAATCTTGCTTTCTTGCAAGCTAATCGCTCTAAGGTTGATCGTTCTTCAATAGAGTTAGACGGATTTGGTTTTTCTCATTTTCCTGCGATCAACAAGTCTACTCATGGTGATGTTCTTGCGGATTCAACGATCATGTCTCATAATTCAGACACTTCTCAGTCACAGCCCAATATTATTTTTGGCAAATTTCAATCACGAGCTATCAGTGATCCGGCCTTAGTCAGTGGCATTCGTTTTGGTAAATTTGAATCAGTCATTATTACTGACAAGTCGTGCAAGGAAACAAAATTTATTGGCAATAAATACTGAAATGAAAGATGGAATTCTATCCCATCTTTTATTCTGCTGCATATCCTGGATTATCGACAGGCTGGCTATAATGATTTGGATATTGCCAAAACATGGGATCTTGGCTCGGTCCCACCCTCCAATTTTATTTACAAAAAATTGAATATTTGCTCAAAGTGCCATTCTATGGGCCACCTGGAGTGGGATTGTCCCGAGCTTTCTGACATCATGGATCAACAACATTCTCAACAGCCCATTGAGAAGCCTGCTAATGAAATTGGGCCCTCTTCTAGCCCAGCCTGTGTAGTTTGCTTCTCGGTTGGGCATGTGTCCTCTATGTGTCCCTCCAAGCTTTATTGCATGCATTGCAGCCTGTTGGGCCACCATTTCTCTGAATGTGGTAATCTTGATTGTGTTTATCTTTGGTGGCGGCCTAGGATGGGCCCTTCTGCTGCCCATTCCATCCCGGCAAATATTCCAACTAATCCGGCCCAGACTACTCATATTCCATCTTCTGCATTGGTCATTACTAATGTGGCTCCCCCAGGCCATGTCAAATCGCCGGTCAGTCGGAATCAAATCCCCACTTGCCCTGCCATGCTCAAAGACCACTCGGGACTGCATCAAAAACTAGTAAGGAAATCATCACTTTCCATTAACTGTGTCGCCTGCGGTCTGGCTAGACACTTGGCAACCTCCTGTTGGAGGAAGAGGGAGGCGGGGTACTAGTTTGGCAACCCAAATCAACCCAGCCTGCCGCTCCGCATTCCACCTCCCCTGTTTCCCCCCCTCCGAGCTCTCCTCCACCTGCAACAATGGCCAACTACCCTGTGAATGTCGTCCCCTACATCCCCACGGGGATGACGATCGAGTTGGGGCCTTAGGACAGAGTGGTTCGCGGCGACATGGCGGTGCATCCGGTGCCTCCCCTTAACCATGATTTCCTTGCCATTGTCGAGGTCAACAGACATGTTCCACACCATCAAAGAGCGGCTCTAAGGGAGGTAATCACTGGCCTGCTGCATGAATCACATTTCTTCCCTTCTGAAGTAGATGATCACCCCCTGGGCATTGCTATCTTTGGGTTTGCCAATCCTCTAATACGAGATAACGTTGTGGGAACAACCTATGAGATTGATGCTGAGGTTGAAGGAGATATGAACACTATCGTTTCTTTTGTGCCACATGATGAAGCTCTAAATATGAGGCTCACCACCTATGGCCCCGCAGTTTGGATCTTGTATGTAGGCTTCCCCTATGATTACCAGACTTACCATTACCTGCATAGATCTGTGGACAGCTTCGGTAGTCTGATTCATTGGCATAATCATAGAGGTGACAGGAAATTTGTTCTGGTCCATGTTAAAGTCATTAACCTTCGCCTTGTTCCAAAGAGTTTAGTCATCCGTCAGTTGGGCGGCGATAGGCACTGTTGGACTGTTTGCGTCACCATGCTGCGCAACAGTGACTGGAACGCGCACCTGCCTGAAGTTCCACCTGCAGGAGAAGATCCTCCCCCTGATAATGGCATTCCACATCCATTGTACGGTGATGAACTTAGTGCCGAGCAATTGTACCAGATGCAGCTCAATAACTTGATTGGGCAGCAGGGGGCTGCCAACAATGCTGCTGCTGCAAACAATGTTGAAGGTCCTCAGAATGTGGAAGTGGAATTCCAACCAAACTGGGGTGAATGGCCTCCTTCGCCTCCACACACTCCCCCGGCTTTGTATAACTTTCAGGAATGGTTAGCCAATGAAGGATTGCAGGTTAATGATGGTATCCTCCCGTCAAATAACCTCCAGGACAGCCCTGCTGCAGCCTGGAACAACTCCATTTCCATCCAGAGCAGCTCTGCCACTAGTTCTGACTCTGATACTATGGTGCTTGTCCCAGTCACCATTTTACATGCCTTACAGCGCATCAGCTCCATGGTCTTCAGTCCTACTCCCTCTCAAGAGTTGGTGGTCAGTAACAGTTCCGCTGAGATTTTCTCTGGCCCTCCAATGGCACTGCAACACCTTCAGTTAAACGTTCAGGTTTCAAATGCTGGCATCAATATCAGCTTCGTTGCGGATTCCGAAATGCTCAGCTCAATGCATCTGAATGAGCCTTTGTCATATGTGCCTATTACAAATTTCTTGTCTAGCAGGATCATGCCCACACTGGCCACCTTTGGACCCTGGGCACATGGTTATGGTATTAAGCCTGCCGGTCTGAATATTGAGTTAATGGTGACCAACACTGAAGATGGACAGTTTGAGGCTTCTGTTACTGTCACCACCTTTGATGCTGTAGGTACTTATGGCACTTCCACGCACCTTTGGTCTCTTGCTGACACTGAAGCTCCCAATGTTCAGGCCAGCACTGTCACAATTACTGAGCTCAATGATGATCTGGTGGCACCTTCTGATGCTTTAGCGCTGACTGGTTCAGATTCGGTGCCTGGGGCCTCCTCTGCTGGAGTGCCTAAGGGCAAGCATGGTAAAAACAAAGCCCCAATCTCTGTCATGCAGGTTCGCCGCAGCAACCGCTCGAACAAGTACGACGGCTTCAGGGTGCCTCTCATCTCTGATAGCAAGGCCAAGACCTCCAAAGTGAAGCCAAGAGTGATCCCAAATGTGGCCTCTGTAGTTGTCATAACTGAATTATCTGACGACCACGATGCTGAAGTGCCCCCACCACTATCTATCCAGGAGATACAGCAGATTGGATCCACTCGGTGTGCCATTCCCCCTGAAGAACTCACTGAAGAGGTGCTTCTCGCTGATCAGGAGGGTGGTCCATCCAATGCTTAATTTCGTCTTGTTTCTTATCTAGCTTTTAAATGGTACTTCTTTCAAACTAGAATGTGCTCTGTTGGAACGTCAGGGGCCTGAACTCCGACCCTAAGCTTTTGGCCTTATCGAATGCTGCTTCCTCTAGTGGCTGTGCCATGATTTGCTTGCAAGAAACCAAAAAGCCCTCTTTTGATAATATGTTCCTTAAGTCTTGTTGTCCTAAAAGATTCGATAAATATGCTTATATTCCCTCTCAAGGAGCCTCTGGAGGTATTGCAAACATTTGGAACATCTCTATTTTCACAGGTACGGTACTTATGGAGGAAGAATTCGCTCTAGTAATTAAATTCAAATCCACACAATCGGCCCAAGAATGGACCCTAGTGAACATTTATGGACCCTGTCAAGGCGATCTCAGAGTGGATTACACAAATTGGCTTCTGAACTTAAACATTTCTTCTTCTGAAGATTGGCTCCTACTTGGCGATTTTAATTACATATGAAGCCCTTCTAATCAAAATAAACCAGGTGGTAACATTAATGACATGATCACATTCAATGACTTTATACGGTCTCAGGGGCTTATTGAACTACCAATTAAGGGCAGGGCATATACATGGAGTAACATGCAACAACAACCTTTACTTGAAAAATTGGATTGGTTTCTAACTTCCACTAATTGGACTATCACATATCCAAAGACTTTGGTTGAACCCCTCGGGAAGCCAGTCTCTGATCACATTCCCTGTGTAGTGACCATTGAAACTACTCTTCCAAAAAGCAACATATTCAGGTTCGAATCCTTCTGGGTGCAGCACCCGGGGTTTATGGAGCTGGTCTCAGTGGTTTGGAATAGACCAGTTAACTCTACAAATGCTGCCACTGTGCTCTGCCGCAAGTTTCAAATGCTAAGATGTGAACTCAAGCACTGGAGTAAAAGGATATCTAAACTTAGCATTGCAATCAAAAATTCAAACTCCACTCTGGCAGATCTAGATGCTCGAGAAAATAAAAGGGTTTTGACAATTCCAGAACGCAACTTTAGGACAATCCTTAAAAAACACATTCTTCGTCTGTTAAACTATCAGCGGCAATACTGGAAGAAAAGATGCACAATTCGATGGGTTCAGTTTGGTGATGAGGACCCTAAATTTCTCAAAGCCCTTGCTTCTGAAAGGTATAGAAGGAATAATATAACAAATCTTCGCCACGACAATGGCACATCTGTGGAAGACCATGCTGGTAAAGAAGCCACTATTTACCATACATACAAGAACAGGCTGGGCTCCTCTTGAGGCTACTCTATGAAATTTGATCTCCCTAATATCATCAAACGATCAGATGACTTGGACCTGCTTACTGCTCCTTTCTCCAAACAAGAAATCGATGATGTTGTGAAAGAAATGTCGGCTGATAGAGCTCTGGGCCCCGATGGATTAACGGGTCACTTCATTAAATCTTGCTGGCATATAATCAAAGAAGATTTCTACAATCTTTGTGAACAGTTTCATGACGGGACCATCAACCTGGAAAGCATAAATGAGGATTTCATCACACTAATTCCAAAAGTCCCCTCGCCTGAGACCCTCAATGACTTTCGGCCTATCACATTACTAAATTGCTGTCTCAAAATAATCACCAAACTTTTGGCCAATCGACTGCAAAAGATCATCCTCAAACTGGTTCATCGCAATCAATACGGTTTCATCAAGTGAAGAACTATACAAGACTGCCTTGCTTGGGCAATCGAGTACATCCATCAATGCCAAGTGTCCAAGAAGGAAATAATTCTACTGAAGCTTGATTTCACCAAGGCATTCGACACAATTGAACATGGTGCTATGCTTGATATTATGAGGCATATGGGATTCAATGACAAGTGGCTTTCATGGATCAGTTCTATCTTTTCTTCTGGTAAATCCTCTGTGCTTCTAAATGGTGTTCCAGGCAGACAGTTCCACTGCAAAAGTGGTGTTCGGCAAGGAGACCCCTTGTCCCCACTCCTGTTTGTTATTGCAGCCGATCTCCTTCAAGCTGCAATTAATGACACCTTCCGACAAGGAAAGATCCGCCTACCCTTTGAAAGACAACAACAGATTGATTGCCCTGTTATTCAATATGCGGATGACACAATAATTATCATGCCAGCATGCCCAGCTCAAGCACATACTATGAAAGGGATCCTTAATGATTTCGCCACTTCCATTGGTCTTAAGATAAATTTCCATAAGTCCACACTCATACCGATGAACTGTGACGATGCCCTTACAAATGAACTTGCTGACATCTTTGAATGCAAAGTTGGCACAATGCCTTTCACTTACCTTGGTCTTCCCTTGGGGACCGGTAAGCCCTCTGTCCAAGACCTAATGCCGATGGTATGCTCTGTGGAAAGAAGATTATCCTCTACTCTATCCATGATGTCGTATGGGGCCAAACTTTCACTACTAAACACTGTCATCACCTCGCTCATCATCTTTGCTCTATGCACACTCAAATTTCCTCCAAAAATCTTGGAACTACTGGATAAGCTTCGGCGGAGATGTCTTTAGACAAAAAAGACGGAGCAGGGGGAGAAATGCAACTCTTTGGCTGCCTGGGACAGGATCTGTCGCCCAAAAGAAAGTGGAGGCCTCGGGATCATCAATTTAAAACTTCAAAGTGACGCTCTTCTCCATAAATATTTGCACAAATTCTATAATCAGCATGACTGTAACACCCCAGATGTAACTTGCCATAATTGTAACCTCAACTCTTGCCATTTTCGGCAATGTGATATGATATTCCCTCTGTGGTTGGGTTTTCCTTCATGTTGCATTTTGTTCATGTCATGCATTTCTTATCATGTCATCGTGTGCATTGTATTCGCATACGTGTTCGTTTCATGATTCCGAGCATTTTCCCCGTTGTCCGTTTTGCAATCCGGCGCTCCTATGTCCCCCGGCGTCCTCTTTTACCTTTTTCCGTGAGAGGGTAGTAAACCTTCTCGGAATGGACCGAGTTTTGTCAAGCGGACTTGGTATAACACCGGTAGACCGCCTGTCAAGTTTCGGGTCATTCGGAGGTCGTTTGATACTCCAACGGTTAACCGGGTATCCGTAAAGGCCTCTTTTGTGTGCAGACCAAAACCCCTCCAAAATAGCCCAATAACCCATCTAAGTCACTCCCATGTCCATCGCCGTTCGATCACGATCGGGTGGCCGAAAACCGCTCTCCATTTGGAGCTTCCTAACTCCTCCTACCTATAAATACACCTCCCCCTCCTCCATTTTCGGGTCCAATACCACCCTAAACCTAGCTCCGCGCCCTCCGCCGCCGGCGAGCCGCGCCGCCTCCTCCGCCGGATCCCGCGCCCCGGATCCCCCTCGCCGGCCTCTTCTTCCTTCCTCGCCGGCCATCTCCTCTGGAGAGCGCCCGCGCCGGATCTCAGATCCAAACCGCGTGGGGTTGACTTTCTCTTCCCCCAAATTCTTCTAAGTCCTAATTTTATTGCATATTTGTCACATCTTCATCGCATCATATCTCTGCATCCGTAGCTCTGTTTTGTGCATATAATATGTCAAATTATTCGCCTCGATGAGTACATCATTTCATCTGATTGCATCATTTTCATTTGAGTTCATCTTGATGCCCGAAATGCTATTAGAAGAGGGCTATGTGATGTTAGTTCCAGATTATTATCAGTACATGCACTTTTGTCATTTTTGCCATGATTGATGCGTGCACCCTATGAAGTTGAGTCCTACTTGAGTTTTGTAATATGCCATGCTATCTTTCTAGAGGTGTATGCTATGTATTTTTTTGATCTCTGTGGTGACTAGCACAAGCATGCAAACTAGGGTACTTAATGTTGCTGTTTCCAGGGACTTAGTAATTTCACTAAGTCATTCTCTGCTGTTATTTTTATGCCATGTGTTCATGTTATTTCAGAGAGATCTATCCCTCTTTTGAGCATGATCAGTAAGAGTGTTTTGAGCATATGGATTTGCTCTATCCATCCATGCCTTTTTTTTGTAATTATGGAGTGCCATAGCTTGAGTTAATCGAGCTCTACTTTTGCTATAAAATGTTGCTGGCAGATTGTTTACATGTTATTCGATTTTGCCAAGCTTGTTGTAGTTGATCCTTGCATGATATGATGTTATTCTTGCCATGTCTAGCTTTTATGCCATGTCTTCTTGACGGATGTATGCTTATTTTATCATGCAATGCTCTGTAGTGGGCGCATCGAGCTCATGAACATGCCTACTTGTTATCTGTTTTTGACATGCCCAGTTTTCTGCTAAGTCTGAAACCTGTAATGAAACTTGCTTAATTGACAAGGGTGCTATTATATTTTCTGATCCTTTTTGGCTCATGGTCAGTAAGGAACTTTTGTTAAGTGCTTTGAGTAGATTCATGCCATGCATTATTTTGCAATGTCCTGTTCTTGTAGCATATTGTTTGCTTGCTCTAAACATGTCATCCTGATATTAATTTCTGGCATGTTGTTATTTTCACCAAGTCTGTGAACCTGTTATCTTTTGCACTTTTGACATGCTTGTTTGAACCTGTTGTGGTGTGTTTTAGCCGTAGCTCAGTGTTCTTCTTTTGTCAAAAATCTTGATTAGATCACTACCATATGCTTTGTTGATATGTTTGGGTGCAGTAGCTTAATTTCTTGTTGCTTGCTATGTAGCATCATGCTGTTAATGGCAGATTATCGTCATTCTTGTTTTGCTTGTCATTTGCAAACCGTGCATCCGATTCCGGTGATCTTTATATCGATTTCAACCGAAATCACCTCATCTTTCCAGCGGCATACTTGGTTTTCCAAGATTATTCCTCGTTCATCTTTTCCCTTCCGGAGCACGCATATGCATTGCATATCACATCTCGCATATCATGCCTTGTTTTGCATCATGTTGTTTGCGCATTGCATCGTGGTTGATAGTTGTTCCTTTGCTTGTTCTCTTGTCTTGGGTAGAGCCGGGAGACGAGTACGTGAACGAGGAACCTGTTGAGAGCGCTTACGAGGACCAAGCTTTCGACAACTTTGAGAACCTTGCAGGCAAGATGACCATACCCTCGAAATCACTTCTATCTTTGCTTGCTAGATGCTCGTTCTTTTGCTATGCCTATGCTGCGATACCTACCACTTGCTATATCATGCCACCCATATTGCCATGTCAAACCTCTAACCATCCATGTCCTAGCAAACCGTTGATTGGCTATGTTACCGCTTTGCTCATTCCCTCTTATAGCATTGCTAGTTGCAGGTGAAGATGAAGTTTGTTCCTTGTTGGAACATGGAGATGTTGTTCCTTGTTGGAACATGTTTACTTCTTGGGATATCACAGTACCTCTTATCTTATTAATGCATCTATATACTTGGTAAAGGGTGGAAGGCTCGGCCTTATGCCTGGTGTTTTGTTCCACTCTTGCCACCCTAGTTTCCGTCATACCGGTGTTATGTTCCTTGATTTTGCGTTCCTTACACGGTTGGGTGATTTATGGGACCCCCTTGACAGTTCGCTTTGAATAAGACTCCTCCAGCAAGGCCCAACTTTGGTTTTACCATTTGCCACCTAAGCCTTTTTCCCCCGGGTTTTCGCGAGCCCGAGGGTCATCTTTATTTTAACCCCCGGGCCAGTGCTCCTTTGAGTGTTGGTCCAAACTGTCAGCCGCCGGTGGTCGCCAGGGGCAACTCTGGACTGGCCTACCGGAAGTTTGGACAATCCGGATGTGCCCTGAGACCGAGATATGTGCAGCTCCTATCAGGATTTGTCGGCACAATCGGGCGGCGTTGCTGGACTTGTTTTATTACTGTCGAGATGTCTTGTAGTCCGGGATTTCGAGACTGATCGGGTCTTCCCGGTAGAAGGAATATCCGTCGTTGACCGTGAGAGCTTATAATGGGCTAAGTTGGGACACCCCTGCAGGGTATTATCTTTTGAAAGTCGTGCCCGCGGTTATGAGGCAGATGGGAATTTGTTAATGTCCGGTTGTAGAAAACCCGAAGTTGACCTTAATTAAAACACATCAACCGCGTGTGTAACCGTGATGGTCTCTTCTCGGCGGGGTCCGGGAAGTAAACACGGTGTTGGAGTTATGTTTGACGTAGGTTGTTCTAGGATCACTTCTTGATCATGTTTAGCTTCACGACCGTGTTTTGCTTCTCTTCTCGCTCTCTTTTGCGTTGTTAGACACCATATATGCTAGTCGCTTGCTGCAGCTCCACCTCACAACCCTATCCTACCTATAAGCTTAAATAGTCTTGATCTCGCGGGTGTGAGATTGCTGAGTCCCCGTGACTCACAGTTTTTACATAAACAGTTGCAGGTGCCGACGATGCCAGTGCAGATGTTTCAACCGAGATCAAGTGGGAGTTCGACGAGGAACATGGTCATTACTATGTGTCTTTTCCTGATGATCAGTAGTGGAGCCCAGTTGGGGTGATTCGGGGATCTGTGTAGCATTTGGGGTAGTCTTCTTTCATTTTGGTTCCGTAGTCGGACCTTGAGTGTATTCTGGATGATGTATGTTTATTTATGTATTGTGTGAAGTGGCGACTGTAAGCCAACTATGTATCTTTCCCTTATGTATTACATGGGTTGTGTGAAGATTACGTCACTTGCGACATTGCTTTCAATGCGGTTATGCCTCTAAGTCGTGCCTCGACACGTGGGAGATATAGCCGCATCGAGGGCGTTACAAGTTGGTATCAGAGCCTTCCCCGACCTTAGGAGCCCCCACTGATTGATCGTTTTTAGTGGCCGAGTTGTGTCTAGAAAAATGTTTTGAGTCATTTAGGAATTATATATCAGAGAGTTTAGGAATTCTTTTTACTTCCCAGTCTCCTCATCGCTCTGGTAAGGCTTCCTGACGTACAGTTTTGACTCTTCTCTTCTCAAATTTCACTAAAAAAAATTTAGGATCACGCGGGTATCTTAGAATCGTTCCGATGGTTTTATGATGACAACATTGTCTTGGTGCCTCCTGTCAGCAGGGGTTTAGTGGAGGTGTCCTGGGGAGTTGAGCTCCGAGGTGTTGTCGTCATAATTTTATCGTTGCAGTTCTGGAATACCTGAGTTTAGTACGCCGACATCGAAAATCTCTTTTGTACAGTTGTTGGTGAGATAACCCTGATAGCCCAGTACTTAGGATAGTGCGGGAGTATTGCCATAACTCGTA
Source organism: Aegilops umbellulata (assembly GCA_032464435.1). Classification (NCBI taxonomy): domain Eukaryota; kingdom Viridiplantae; phylum Streptophyta; class Magnoliopsida; order Poales; family Poaceae; genus Aegilops; species Aegilops umbellulata. The sequence goes on from CP136060.1 coordinate 231,887,915, forward strand.
TAACGGATGTTTTTCGAAGGTTGAGGTAGACGATTTCCGAGAGTTTCTTGGTTATGTGTTGAAGGATGGATACAGCTGGATCTAGGTATTGTTAGTTTGGGTGATATATTTTGTGTCCCCTGTATCCCCAACACCTGATTGCATAACCAGAAAGTTTCGGGAGTTTATAAGTGGGAATTCATGTAGCTCAATTATTTCTTCCCGCAGATATTTGGTTCGTGATTGGGTAATCCTTACCAAGTATTTGTTCACATCCGTACCTTGTTGATTTTATTCCATACCTTTTTCTAAGTGGCTTCTCAACTTATGGAAGTGTGATGATTTACGTTGGAATTCATTCGTTCATTCTTGTTCGAATGTTTATTGTGAAGACTATATGTTGCAATTTCGTTCCTTTGATTCAGCTTGAATATATATCTTTTTCAAGATGCTAATGGATGTCACCCTCTTCAGGATGGCTCCGCCAACACGTCAGAATCCGGAACGCAATGAAGGAAGTCAGGCTAACCCTCCGCCACCACCACCGCCTCCGGAGGCATCGCAAGCCTTGATGACAGCCACCAATGCCAACGCTCAGATTCTGATTCAGCTCTTGCAAGATCGCAACCAAGGGCAAGGTAATCAAGGGAATCAAGGCCAAGGCAACAATCAGCCGCACTTCGCTTCACTCAATCAGTTCCTTGCTAATCAGCCAAAGACTTTCAGCTACTGTGTCGAGGCCACAGACGCCGATGATTGGCTCGTCGACATCTACAAGCACTTCGAATGTAGCAATGTCAGACCTGAGGACTTTGTAAAGTTTGCCTCTTTTCAACTCAAAGATCAAGCTGCTGAGTGGTTCCAACAATACAAAGATTCCAGAGGAGGTCGTGTGATTACCTGGGATGATTTCCGCCGTGACTTCAAAGCTCATCACATTCCAGAAAGTGTTGTTGAGAGTAAGCGTGAGGAGTTCCGCAATCTCAAGCAAGGCAACATGTCTGTGTATCAATACAACACTCAGTTCCAGAAGTTCTCTCGTTTTGCGAGGCAGGACATCCCTGATGAAAAGAGTATGATCTACCAATTCAGGCGTGGTCTTAGAGAAGATTTGCAACTAGCTCTCGTGCTTTTTGAGCCATTAAAGTATGATGAATTCTACAACATGGCACTGAAACAAGAAGCTGCTCAGCTCAAGTGTGAGGCTTCTAAGAAGAGAGTCAGAGACGCAGTTTAGTCTTCTTCTTCCTCACTTGTGGCAGCTAAGCAACAGAAGTTCTGGTTGCCTCCTCCTCCTCCGTTCCGTCAGCCTTATCAGCAGAAGAACTCAGGTGGTCGTCGATCTTCCCATCCACCCAACCCTGGCTATCAGAACAAGTCTCAGAACCAAGCTCCAAGGCCAAGTGCTCCTTATCATCGTCCGCTCTCATAGGTGACTTGTAACAAATGTCAGCAAAAGGGTCACTATGTGGACAAGTGCTTCAACCAAAGGCGCCTTCCGCCTCCTCCTCCTGTGAGATCTTCAAGCAATGCAGTGGTCAAGCATAATCCTAAGCATGCCAAGGTGAACATGATGAATGCAGCTCAAGCGGAGGATTCTTCTGAAGTGATCATGGGTAATCTCTCAGTTAATGATATTCCTGCAAAAGTCTTATTTGATACTGGTGCATCGCATTCTTTCATCTCAAAACCTTTTGCATCGAAGCATGAGTTGTCTTTCCAAGGTTTGCCTAAGCCGTTGGCAGTTGTCCCTCCGGGTAAATGCATGAACGCAAGCTTTATGGTTCCGGATGTTTCCATCAAGATGGGAGGTTATAGATTTCTGGCTAAACCAATTGTTCTTGGTGACTCTGATATTGATCTTATTCTCGGGATGGACTGGCTTTCTAAGCACAAGGCTCAGCTTGATTGTGCTGCCAGGGAAATTCAACTGACTAACTCTTCTGACGATGTGATCATTTATGCCGCTCGTGATGATACCATTCGGTTGTTTTCTCTCAATGAGAAGGGCGAATTGGATGCTATCTCTCAAATTCCAGTCGTTTGTGAGTACCAAGATGTTTTTCCAGAAGAGCTTCCGGGTATGCCTCCTCACCGGCCAGTTGAGTTCGTTATTGATCTTGAGCCTGGCACGGAACCCGTTTGCAAGCGTCCTTACAAGCTTGGGCCAAAAGAGTTGAAGGAATTGAAGAAACAGCTCGATGAACAAGAGCGTCTGGGTTTGATCAGACCGAGTTCTTCTCCATGGGGTTGTGGTGTTCTTTTTGTCCAGAAGAAGGATGGCACGGACCGACTTTGCGTCGATTACCATCCATTGAACAAGAAGATTATCAAGAACAAGTACCCACTTCCCAACATCAATGAGCTATTCGAGCAACTCAAAGTTGCTAAAGTGTTCTCCAAGCTTGACCTTCGTATGGGTTATCATCAAATTCGCATTCGTGAAGAAGATATTCCCAAGACAGCATTCAGAACAAGTTTTGGTTCTTATGAATATACTGTCATGTCTTTCGGCCTTGTCAATGATCCTCCAACATTCACTTGTTTGATGAACTTCATCTTCAACCCCTACACCAATGAATTCGTCTTAGTCTATCTCGATGATATTTTGGTCTTCTCCAAGAATAAGAAGGATCATGCCATACATTTGCGATTGGTGCTCGACAAGCTCAGAGAGTATCAATTATATGCGAAGTTCTCCAAATGTGAATTCTGGCTTGATGAAGTTCTTTATCTTGGCCATATCATCTCTGCCAAGGGCATCGTTGTTAATCCTGAGAAGGTGTCTGCAGTCGTGAATTGGGAACCTCCTCAGAATGTCAAGCAGCTTCGCAGTTTTCTTGGACTTGCAACCTATTGCCGAAGATTCATTGAGAATTTCTCAAAGATTGCAAAGCCTCTTTCCAACCTCCTCCAGAAGCATGTGAAGTATGTCTAGTCTCCTGAGTGTGACGTTGCTTTCAACACTCTCAAAGAGAAACTTGTCACTGCTCCAGTGTTGACTCCTCCTGATGATTCCAAGCCTTATGAAGTTTTCTGTGATGCTTGTCTTCAAGGCCTCGGTGCCGTGTTAATGCAAGAGAAGAAGGTTGTGGCCTATACCTCTCGTCAGTTGAAGCCCAACGAAAAGAACTACCCCACTCATGATCTTGAGTTGGCGGTAGTTGTCCACGCACTAATAACATGGAGACATCTCCTGTTGGGAAGGAAAGTGGACATATTCACCGATCACAAGAGTCTCAAGTACATCTTCACTCAGCCCAACCTCAACCTCAGGCAAACTCGATGGGTCGAAATGATTCAAGAGTATAATCCGAGTATTGAATATACTCCAGGCAAGGCCAATGTGATTGCAGACGCTTTGAGCAGGAAGGCTTATTGCAACAGCTTAATCCTCAAGCCCTTTCAACCGGATCTTTGTGAAGCTTTCCGCAAGTTGAATCTCCAAGTTGTTCCTCAAGGTTTTCTTGCCAACCTCATCGTCTCTCCTACTTTGGAAGATCAAATTCGTGAGGCACAACTGTTGGATACCATGGTGAAGAAAGTGAAACGTGGTATTGACAAGGGCATTTCCAAATACAAGTGCTATCGAGTTGATGACAGAGATACTCTTTTCTTCGAGGACCGGATTGTGGTTCCAAAGGGTGATCTACGGAAAGTCATTATGAACGAGGCGCACAATTCTCTTCTATCCATTCATCCTGGAAGTACGAAGATGTACCATGACCTCAAGCAGTCTTATTGGTGGACTCGAATGAAGCGAGAAATTGCTCAATTCGTGAATGAATGTGATGTTTGCAGAAGGGTGAAAGCAAAACACCAACGACCAGCTGGTCTTCTCCAACCTCTTGCTATTCCAGAATGGAAGTTTGATCATATCGAAATGGACTTCGTGACTGGATTTCCTAAGTCCAAGCGTGGAAATGATGCTATCTTCGTCGTCATCGACAAGCTCACCAAAGTGGCTCATTTTCTTCCTATCAAAGAGTCGATCACAGCAGCGCAGCTGGCAGAGCTCTACACATCCAGAATTGTTTCCTTGCATGGCATTCCGCAATTGATCTCTTTAGACCGTGGCAGCATCTTTACCTCCAAGTTTTGGGATTCTTTTCAGAAGGCCATGGGCACAAACATTCGCTTCAGCACAGCTTTCCACCCTCAAACTAGTGGACAAGTCGAGCGTGTCAACCAAATTCTTGAAGATATGCTCAGAGCTTGTGTTATCTCTTTCGGCATGAAGTGGGAGGATTGTCTTCCTTACGCTGAGTTCTCTTACAACAACAGCTTTCAAGCCAGCTCGGGCAAAGCCCCTTTCGAGATTCTCTATGGCAGAAAGTGCCGTACTCCTCTCAATTGGTCTGAAACCGGCGAACGCCAACTGCTTGGCAACGATTTGATCTCAGAGGCTGAGGCAATGTGCAAGGTCATTCGTGAGAACCTCAAAGCCGCGCAATCGCGCCAGAAGAGCTATTACGATAGCAAACATCGTGATTTGGCATTCGAGATCGGAGACCATGTCTACCTCCGCGTCTCTCCAATGAAAGGAACTCCTCGCTTCGGTATCAAGGGGAAACTTGCCCCTAGATACGTGGATCCTTTCAAGATCATCGGCAAACGAGGCGATCTCGCCTATCAACTTGAGCTTCCCTCCAACTTTGCAAATGTGCACGATGTCTTCCACGTGTCACAGCTGCGCAAGTGCTTCAAGATGCCTAAGCGCACCATCAACTTCGAAGAGATTGATCTTCAAGAAGATTTGTCCTATCATGAGCATCCCGTTGCTGTTCTTGAAGAAACTGAGCGCAAGACTCGCAACAAGTCTATCAAATTCCTAAAAGTGAAGTGGTCTCACCATTCAGACCGAGAAGCCACCTGGGAGCGCGAGGACCACCTCCGTTCCGAATATCCGGAGTTCTTTCAGTCCTAGATCTCGGGACGAGATCCTCTCGTAGTGGTGGAGTGCTGTAACACCCCGGATGTAACTTGCCATAATTGTAACCTCAACTCTTGCCATTTTCGGCAATATGATATGATATTCCCTCCGTGGTTGGGTTTTCCTTCATGTTGCATTTTGTTCATGTCATGCATTTCTTATCATGTCATCATGTGCATTGCATTTGCATACGTGTTCGTTTCATGATTCCGAGCATTTTCCCCGTTGTCCGTTTTGCAATCCGGCTCTCCTATGTCCCCCGGCGTCCTCTTTTACCTTTTTCCGTGAGCGGGTAGTAAACCTTCTCGGAATGGACCGAGGTTTATCAAGCGGCCTTGATATAACACCGGTAGACCGCCTGTCAAGTTTCGGGTCATTCGGAGGTCGTTTGATACTCCAACGGTTAACCGGGTATCCGTAAAGGCCTCTTTTGTGTGCAGCCAAAAACCCCTCCAAAATAGCCCAATAACCCATCTAAGATACTCCCATGTCCATCGCCGTTTGATCACGATCGCGTGGCCGAAAACCGCTCTCCATTTGGAGCTTCCTAGATCCTCCTACCTATAAATACACCTCCCCCTCCTCCATTTTCGGGTCCAATACCACCCTAACCCTAGCTCCGCGCCCTCCGCCGCCGGCGAGCCGCGCCGCCTCCTCCGCCGGATCCCGCGCCCCGGATCCCCCTCACCGGCCTCTTATTCCTCCCTCGCCGGCCATCTCCTCCGGCGAGCGCCCGCGCCGGATCTCAGATCCAAACCGCGTGGGGTTGACTTTTTCTTCCCCCAAATTCTACCTAATTTTATTGCATATTTGTCACATATTCATCGCATCATATCTCTGCACCCGTAGCTCCGTTTCGTGCGTACAATACGTCGAATTGTTCGCCTCGATAAGCACATCATTTCATCTCATTGCATCATTTTCATTTGAGTTCATCTTGATGCCCGAAATGCTGTTAGAAGAGGGCTATGTGATGTTAGTTCCAGATTATTATCAGTACATGCACTTTTGTCATTTTTTCCATGATTGATGAGTGCACCCTATGAAGTTGAGTCCTACATGAGTTTTGTAATATGCCATGCTATCTTTCCAGAGGTGTATGCCATTTATTTTTTTGATCTCTGCGGTGACTAGCACAAGCATGCAAAGTAGGGTACTTAATGTTGCTATTTCCAGGGACTTGGTAATTTCACTGTCATTCCCTGCTGTTATTTTTATGCCATGTGTTCATGTTGTTTCAGAGAGATCTATGCCTCTTTTGAGCATGATCAGTAAGGGTGTTTTGAGCATATGGACTTGCTCTATCCATCCATGCATTTGTTTGTAATTATGGAGTGCCATAGCTTGAGTCATTCGAGCTCTACTTTTGCTATAAAATGTTGCTGGCAGATTGTTTACATGTTATTCGATTTTGCCAAGCTTGTTGTAGTCGATCCTTGCATGATATGATGTTATTCTTGCCATGTCTAGCTTTTATTCCATGTCTTCTTGATGGATGTATGCTTATTTTATCATGCAATGCTCTGTAGTGAGTGCATCGAACTCACGAACATGCCTACTTGTTATCTGTTTTTGACATGCCCAGTTTTCTGCTATGTCTGAAACCTGTAACGAAACTTGCTTAATTGACATGGGTGCTATTATATTTTCTGATCCTTTTAGGATCATGGTCAGTAAGGGACTTTTGTTAAGTGCTTTGAGTAGATTCATTCCATTCCTTATTTTGCTATGTCCTGTTCCTGTACCATGTTGTTTGCATGCTCTAAACATGTCATCCTGATGTTAATTTCTGGCATGTTATTTTCACCAAGTCTGTGAACCTGTTATCTTTTGCACTTTTGACATGCTTGTTTGAACCTATTGTGGTGTGTTTTAGCCGTAGCTCAGTGTTCTTCTTTTGTCAAGCATCTTGATTAGATCACTGCCATATGCTTTGTTGATATGTTTGGGTGCAGTAGCTTAATTTCTTGTTGCTTGCTATGTAGCATCATGCTGTTAATGGCAGATTATCGTCATTCTTGTTTTGCTTGTCATTTGCAAACCGTGCATCCGATTCCGGTGATCTTTATATTGATTTCAACTGAAATCACCTCATCTTTCCAGCGGCATACTTGGTTTGCCAAGATTATGCCTCGTTCATCTTTTCCCTTCCGGAGCACGCATATGCATTGCATATCACATCTCGCATATCATGCCTTGTTTTGCATCATGTTGTTTGCGCATTGCATCGTGGTTGATAGTTATTCCTTTGCTTGTTCTCTTGTCTTGGGCAGATCCGGGAGACGAGTACGTGAACGAGGAACCTGTTGAGAGCGCTTACGAGGACCAAGCTTTCGACAACTTTGAGAACCTTGAAGGCAAGATGACCATACCCTCGAAATCACTTCTATGTTTGCTTGCTAGATGCTTGTTCTTTTGCTATGCCTATGCTGCGATACCTACCACTTGCTATATCATGCCACCCATATTGCCATGTCAAACCTCTAACCATCCATGTCCTAGCAAACTGTTGATTGGCTATGTTACCGCTTTGCTCAACCCCTCTTATAGCGTTGCTAGTTGGAGGTGAAGATGAAGTTTGTTCCTTATTGGAACATGGAGATGTTGTTCCTTGTTGGAACATGTTTACTTGTTGGGATATCACAATATCACTTATCTTATTAATGCATCTATATACTTGGTAAAGGGTGGAAGGCTCGGCCTTATGCCTGGTGTTTTGTTCCACTCTTGCCACCCTAGTTTCCGTCATACCGGTGTTGTGTTCCTTGATTTTGCGTTCCTTACATGGTTGGGTGATTTATGGGACCCCCTTGACAGTTCGCTTTGAATAAGACTCCTCCAGCAAGGCCCAACTTTGGTTTTACCATTTGCCACCTAAGCCTTTTTCCCCCGGGTTTTCGCGAGCCCGAGGGTCATCTTTATTTTAACCCCCGGGCCAGTGATCCTTCGAGTGTTGGTCCAAACTGTCAGCCGCCGGTGGTCGCCAGGGGCAACTCTGGACTGGCCTACCGGAAGTTTGGACAATCCGGATGTGCCCTGAGACCGAGATATGTGCAGCTCCTATCAGGATTTGTCGGCACAATCGGGCGGCTTTGCTGGACTTGTTTTATTACTGTCGAGATGTCTTGTAGTCCGGGATTCCGAGACTGATCGGGTCTTTCCGGTAGAAGGAATATCCTTCGTTGACCGTGAGAGCTTATAATGGGCTAAGTTGGGACACCCCTGCAGGGTATTATCTTTCGAAAGCCATGCCCGCGGTTATGAGGCAGATGGGAATTTGTTAATGTCCGGTTGTAGAAACCCGAAGTTGACCTTAATTAAAACACATCAGCCGCGTGTGTAACCGTGATAGTCTCTTCTCGGCGGGGTCCGGGAAGTGAACACGGTGTTGGAGTTATGTTTGACGTAGGTTGTTCTAGGATCACTTCTTGATCATTTCTAGCCTCACGACCATGCTTTGCTTCTCTTCTCGCTCTCTTTTGCGTTGTTAGCCACCATATATGCTAGTCGCTTGCTGCAGCTCCACCTCACAACCCTATCCTACCTATAAGCTTAAATAGTCTTGATCTCGCGGGTGTGATATTGCTGAGTCCCCGTGACTCACAGTTTTTACATAAACAGTTGCAGGTGCCGACCACTAGAGGCTTCTGGCCTTATTCCTGGGGCTCTACAGAATATACTGCACGAAGATTTTATAAGTTCCGCTTCAGAGATGTCAAAGCTCACAAGACATACCATTGGCTATGGAAATCCAAAGTTACAATCAAGATAAAAGTCTTCGGTTGGCTTCTCCTCTCAGATCGCCTCAATACAAGAGAAATGCTCAAGAGAAGACACTATAATGTGGGAGATGACCTAACCTGCCTCCTTTGCGGGCAAACAGAAGAAGATGTCGACCACATGATCCTGAACTGCCCGTTCAGCAAATACTATTGGACAAAACTTGGGATGAACCCCGAACATCATACCACTCGACTGACATGGTTGGAAACAGCAAAACGTAATTGGCACAAACCCATGTTCATGGAGGCCTTTCTACGAGCATCTTGGAGTATATGGAAGGAGAGGAATCACAATCTTTTCAGAAATATCAGCCCCTCCTACAACTCCTGGCTAACTAGATTCAAAACAGACTTTGGCTTACTTCAGTATAGAGTGAAAGATAACATGAAGGATTTCATCTTCCTACTCCTAGACTCTCTACCTTCTGACTAGTTTTGTTTTCTAGTTTTTTCTCCCCCCAATAACCACAAAAGTGGTAAGGGGTGCTCTATGTAAATCTCTTGTATAAGGTACTATGTAAATTTTGAAAAGTAATATATCACAGTGGGAGCCTCTCCCACTGTCACAGGTTTCAAAAAAACATGGAAGATGTTGATAACTGATGGCCATGAAGTGAATAAGAAGGGTGCATGTCTCAAAATATCATTTATCTCTGTTTAGAAAATTGAACTTTGGCACCTCTACAAATCTCTGCTTCCCTCTTTGAAGGCACTATCTATTAACTTTTATGTTGTGTCACCACCTTCAAAAAACAAGCGCCAGAAACTGAGTAGAGCACAATTGTCATGATTTATGCATTGTGTGTAGCTAATGTTGGGTGCATCATGACTAGACCTTTTCTACCATGAATTACAATGTTTAGTCGCTGCTTGAACTTTGGAGGTGCTCTGCATTTATGTTTTGCGGTCTCAGAAAGGGCTAGCGAGATACCACTATTGTCATATTATATCATGGTTGTTTTGACAACATGTTGTTGTTTGAGATATATTATTATTGCTCGCTAGCTGATTATGTCATTGATATGAGTCATTATAATCTTTAAGAGTTATTGTTGACATGGTTAGTTATAATGTTGGCTGAAAAAATGGGTGCTGGTTAAGCTTGTTTATGCAAACAAGAGCAAAAGAGTTCGTAAAAGTTTTTCTTTCTCACTTTCAGTTTATCAACTGAATTGCTTGAGGACAAGCAAAGGTTTAAGCTTGGGGGAGTTGATACGTCTCCAACATATCTACTTTTTCTCATGCTTTTCCTCTTGTTTTGGACTCTAATTTGCATGCTTTGGATGAAACTAACCCCGGATTGACGCTGTTTTCAGCAGAACTACCATGGTGTTGTTTTTGTGCAGAAATGAAAGTTCTCGGAATGGAACGAAACTTCGCGAGGATTTTTATACCGATAATAAGATTTTATTGAGGCAAGACCCACCAAAGAGAGGCCCCTGGTTGGGCACAACCCACCAGGGCGCGCCCCCCTCTCCTAGCGTGCCCAGGTGGGTTGTACCCACCTGGTGGCCCCACTGACGACCCCCTGATACTATAAAATTACATTATTCCAGAAAAAATTATGGAGAAAGAATTATCGCGATCCACGAGACGAAGACGCTGACAAGCCCTGTTCTTCCTCGGGAGGGAAGATCTGGAGTCCGTTTGGGGCTCCGGAGAGGGTGATCTTCATTCTACGTCATCGCCAACCCTTCTCCATCGCCAATTCCATGATGCACCCCACTAGGAGTGAGTAATTACTTCGTAGGCTCGCTGGTCGGTGAGGAGTTGGATGAGATTCATCATGTAATCGAGTTAGTTTTGTCAGGGCGTGATCCATAGTATCCATTATGTTCTTAGATATATGTTGCTATGACTTTGCTATGCTTAATGCTTGTCACTTTTGGCCCAGGTGCCGTGAACTTAGATCCGAATCGTTTATGAATTCATCATTATTTCCATGTTTTAGATCCGATCTTGCAAGTTATAGTCACCTACTACGGTTATGATTCGACAACCCCGGAGTGACAACAACCGGGCCTACTCTTGGTGATGACCATAGTTTGAGGAGTTCATGTATTCACTATGTGTTAATGCTTTGTTCCGGTTCTCTATTAAAAGGAGGCCTTAATATCCCTTAGTTTCCCATATGGACCCCGCTGCCACGGGAGGGTAGGACAAAAGATGTCATGCAAATGGCTGACAAGTCAACTGCCATACCTATCAGTATCTGTGAGGATGTGCCCTTTGTTGTTGCTAATGTTACTATTTTGACTGGCTTTGTTATAATTGAGATGCCCGAGGACGACAACATGTCAATTATCCTTGATAGACCCTTCTTGAATACTGCAGGGGCTGTTATTGATTGCAACAAAAGCAAGGTCACTTTTCATATTAATGGTAATGAGCATACGATGCACTTTCCGGAGAAACAATTCCAAGTGAATGGTATTAATGTTATTGAAAAATCTCTGACAATCAATATTGGAAGTTTTCAAATACCTCTACCTAGTGTCAAAAAGAAATATGAAATGCTTATTGTTGGGAAATGCATATCCCCATTGTGGTAACTTAGTGATTTACGAAAGTTCTTCGGTTTCATGCTAATCGAACGTGGTTGTTAATAAGACCTGATCAACCTTATTAATGAATCATTTTTGAATGGTATGAAGTTGATGAATTTAGTAAGCACTACTTTCTGTCCCTACTTTTTATTCTCTGTTTTTATTAGTTAAATAAAACAAAGTGCCATGTTTTGTTTGTTTTCTGATTTTCCCGTGCAATAAAAAAACGACCCAAAAATAAAAGTTCTCAGAATACCCTGAAAATTTTATATGATTTTTTTCTGAATATTTAAGAATTTTTGGTGCAAATAATACCAGAGGGAGGTGCACTAGGTGGGCATAACCCACCTGGGCGCGCCAGGAGCCCCAGGTGTGCCCTAGTGGGTTGTGGTCCCCATGTGGGCCCCCTCACTTATTTCTTTAGCCCACATCTTCACTCACCTCCAGAAAAAATCCCTAAGATAGTCCTGGATTAGGGGGTATCCGGACAGCCGGACTATAACCTTTGGCCGAACTGTTGGACTATGAAGATACAAGATTGAAGACTTGGTCCCGTGTCCGGATGGAACTCTCCTTGGCATGGAAGGAAAGCTTGGCAATACGGATATGTAGATCTCCTTCCTTGTAACCGACTCTATGTAACCCTAGCTCCCTCCGGTGTCTATATAAACCGGAGGGTTTAGTCCGTAGGACAGAACAACAATCATACCATAGGCTAGCTTCTAGGGTTTAGCCTCTCTGATCTCGTGGTAGATGAACTCTTGTACTACCCATATCATCAATATTAATCAAGCAGGAGTAGGGTTTTATCTCCATCGAGAGGTCCCGAACCTAGGTAAAAACATCGTGTCCCTCGTCTCCTGTTACCATCCGCCTAGACGCACAGTTCGGGACCCCCTACCCGAGATCTGCCGGTTTTGACACCGACGTTGGTGCTTTCATTGAGAGTTCCACTGTGTCGTCGCTATAAGGAAGGATGTCTCGTCTCTTCTTTAAAGACGACACTACCGCTGGGGGAGCTTTAGCTGTCGGCCAAACTCTCCAGCTAGGTGGTTTCATCATGACCGCCTGTTCGGCTGCTACACCAACGATGACTTCTCGGGTCATCGAAAACAGTCTCCACGTCAACTCGGAACTCGCCGAGCAGTTGGATCCAATGGAGCTCTCTTCCCTAAACGAGCTCTTAGATCGCATCGCCGCCCTGGGAGTTGCTACGGACTATGATCGGATTGGGCTTAAACCCGATCAAAGAGAGATTAACTCTCCCCCGGGCACCCATCACATTGCGGTGGTGGAGGAACAATACGGCGACCTTTCCTCTATCTTGAGGACTAACTATGTCCGGATTCCTGAGCCCTCCGAGCCAGATACCTGTTTACGGGAGGACACCACCCAAGCCCTGAACCTAGAGTCAGGCAGCGGGCCAGACTTATCGGGCAACATCCCAGAACCTGAACTTCCAAGATTGGAAACTCCCCGGCCCCTGAGTCCCAGATTGTGTGAGGTTTCAGATTCAATTACACCCACCCACCCAAGCATAGGCGATCTTTCCCACATCAGGCAAGAGCCGCAGGAAACAGTACATCATTATTGGGCCACATTCCTCCTTGTAATGAACAGGGTTAAGGACTGTTGCGGGGAAGATGCAATCTCATTCTTCTGCAATAATTGCATGGACAAGGGAATCCTTAACGCCATAAGTCGCCATGAAATTACACGCTTTGCCGACTTGGCATCCATAGTACGAAAGTACTGTGCAATGGAAAGTGCCTGGAAAACCGAAATAAAATTTTGGGACAATCCGGCAGTAAATACGAACCGAGTCCGAAATAAAAGGGTGCATCATCACAAGACACCCGGGTTAAATACCAAAAAGCAAAAACCCTCTATAGGGCATGGAACCATACTGGAGGGATGGCTCAATGGACCCTGCAAAATTCATAGTATAGAGGGCGCCATACCAACACATAGCCTTAGAGCATGTTGGATACTCCGATAGGTAGCCAAAAGTGGCGAGGATCTTCTCATTCCAGAAGCCACAGAGCACCATCCCAGGGATAACAATACGGTATTAATAGTCTTTGAGGCCTTCGCATCAAATAATAGGCGAAAGCGAACACTCCGCGGCCTTGCCGAAATCTATCACGTGGCAACAATAAATCCATGGAGTCACACGGCTATTACTTACAATGCCAGTGACGAACCTAAATTACGAACAGCCCGAGCACCAGCCGCATTGGTCCTCAGTCCAACTGTGGATGGCTTTCGACTCACCAAGGTGCTCATGGACGGAGGCAGCGGATTAAGCCTCATCTATGAGGAAACCCTTCGAAAAATGGAAATAGACTGGAACCGCATCGAGCGAAGCAGCACAACCTTTAGAGGAATAATCCCCAGTCGGGAAGCGCGTTGTACGGGCAAAATCACACTAGATGTGGTGTTCGGCACGCCGGAGAACTACAGGTCCGAAGAGATTACGTTCCAAGTGGCTCCGTTCAGTAGCGGATACCATGCCCTTTTAGGGCGGGAGGCGTTCACGATCTTCCAAGCCATACCCCATTATGGGTACATGAAGCTCAAAATGCTCGGGCCCAACGGAATCATCAATCTCGCTAGTGATCCGGACATAGCACTCTACGCCAAAAACAAGACAGCCACACTGGCCCTCGAGGCATTATCCGAAGCCCTTGCGGCCGAAGAACTGACTACGCTACGCTCCACGGTGGACAGGGACGATGTGATACTTGATAAGAGATTCAAGTCCACCTCCTTTAAACCAACAGATGAAATAGTCAAATTCCAAGTCCATCCAACGGACCCTACAAAAACAGCCTCCATCGGGGCACAGTTAAACCCCGCTGTAGACGCGCACTATGAGAGTTCCTGCGCGAGAACTGGGACATTTTTGCCTGGCATCCTTCAGACATGCCAGGAATCCCACGCAGGCTGGCCGAGCACAGCCTCAATATTCTAAAGGGATTCAAGCCTGTCAAGCAGGCTCTTCAGCATTTCTCTGAACCTAAGAGACAAGCTATGGGAGAGGAACTAGCCAAGTTATTGGAGGCCGGATTCATTAGAGAAATAAAACACCCGGACTGGCTAGCAAACCTGGTGATGGTACCAAAGAAGGATAAATCCTGGCGCATGTGCGTTGATTTCAAGGACCTCAACAAGGCTTGCCCAAAGGATCCCTTCCCCCTCCCCCGCATCGATCAAATTATCGATGCTACCGCATGACACGACTCATTGTGTTTCCTCGACGCATACTCCGGCTACCACCAAATTAAGATGGCGGAGCCTGACCAAGCCGCAACGGCATTCATCACACCATACGGCCCCTTCTGCTTCAACACAATGCCTTTTGGGCTAAAAAACGCTGGCGCAACATATCAGCACATGATTCAGACATGTTTGGCGAACCAGATCGGCAAAACAATGGAGGCATACATAGATGATGTGGTCGTCAAAACCAAAGACGTCGACTCTCTAATAGACGACTTGAGGCTCACATTCGACAACCTCCAAACATACGACATCAAGCTCAACCTGGAAAAATGCGTTTTCGGTGTGCCAGCCGGAAAGCTCCTGGGCTTCATTGTATCCAGCAGAAGAATTGAAGCAAATCCGACCAAGATCCGAGCTCTGTCATAGTTGGATATCCCAACGGACCTCAAACAAATCCAGAAATTAACTGGATGTGCGGCGGCTCTAAGCCGCTTTATCTCCCGCGTGGGAGAAAAGGCATTACCCCTTTATCGCCTCCTATGGCGCACCGAACACTTCGAGTGGACAGATACCACCACAGCCGGATTGGAAGAAATAAAAGCCATACTGGCAACCACCCCAATCCTGGCCGCGCCAAACATGGGCGGACCAATGTTGTTATATATTGCGACAACTCACCAAGTTGTAAGCGCAGTGCTCGTCGTCGAACGAGAAACGGACGGACATAAATTCCCCCTTCAAAAGCCGGTCTATTATGTATCGACTGTCCTTACTCCATGCAAGTCACGGTACCCGCATTATCAAAAGATAGCATAAGCGGTATTCATGGCATCCCGAAAGCTGCGACGCTACTTTCAAGAGTGTTCAATAACAGTAGCCTCGGAAGTGCCACTTAATGATATTATAAACAACCGCGACGCCACGGGCCGGATTGCCAAATGGGCCATTGAGCTCCTCCCGTTAAATATAACATACAAGCCGCGGCGAGCCATTAAGTCGCAAGTATTGGCCGACTTCGTCGCCAAATGGACGGAAGCCGAACTCCCTAAAGATTACGGCGCATACTCCAATTGGATCATGCACTTCGACGGCTCCAAAATGCTGGCTGGTCTGGGGGCCGGCATCGTTCTGACGTCCCCAACCGGAGATACAGTTCAATACATACTCCAGATAATGTACACAGACTCCAACAACGCAGCCGAATACGAGGCCCTTTTACATGGTCTCCGGATGGCAGTATCCATGGGCATTCAGCGCCTGGAGGTGCGGGGGGATTCGAACCTCGCAATATCCCAAATAAATGGAGACTTTGATGCCAAGGATCCGAAAATGGCGGCCTATCGTAACGACGTCCTTAAGATGTCAGCTCGGTTCGAGGGGCTCGAATTTCACCATGTGGCCCGGGCAAACAATCAGGCGGCAGACGTCCTCGCATGCATCGGCGCAAAACGCGATGCGGTCCCCCCAAACATGTTTTTGGAGAGGTTGTTTAAGACATCCGTGGAATGGGAAGGAGACACCAGTAACAATAGTCCGGACCCGGCCACAACGCCCGATAACGAACACTCTGACATAATCGGAGGCTCTGCCACCGAAATAACACCTTGAGCCCACGTAATAATGGCCATCATCGCCCCGTGGACAGAACCATTCCTGGCCTACTTAACTAGGCAGAAACTCCCCAAGGACCAAAATGAGGCACGCTGCATAGTGCGGCAATCTAAAGCCTATAGGGTCCATGAGGGAGAGCTTTATAAGAAAAGCACCACCGTAGTCCTTCAAAGGTGCATCTCCGAAGAGGAAGGGCGGAAGCTTCTGGCAGAAATTCATGCCGGACTCGGCGGCCACCACGCTGCAGCCCGGGCACTAGTAAGCAAGGCCTTCTGTACAGGTTTTTACTGGCCAACGGCCCGGGCAGATGCACAGGACTTGGTCCAACGTTCTGTCGGTTGTCAGCTCTTTGCAAACCAAAGCCATATGCCACCCACCGCCCTCCACACAATCCCCATTACCTGGCCCTTTGCGGTCTGGGGGCTTGACATGGTTGGACCCGTTAAAGGAGGAACCCACAAGAAAAAATACTTGCTGGTCATGGTGGATAAATTCACCAAATGGATAGAAGCCAAACCTGTTAAAACGGCCGAATCCGGACCGGTGATAGACTTCATATCCAGGGTCGTACACCGTTATGGCGTCCCCCACAGCATCATCATTGATAACGGCACCAACTTCACTACCGACGAGGTAAAACTCTGGTGCAAAAACATGGGCATTAGGCTCGATTATGCTTCCGTCTATCACCCACAAACTAACGGTCAAGTCGAGCGAGCAAATGGTCTTATCATGAGCGGGATCAAACCCAGATTAGTGCGGTCCCTAACGGAATCTAACACGCACTGGGTAGAGGAGCTCGACTCCATACTCTGGGGGTTGCGGACCACGCCGAATCGTACTACCGGATACACACCCTTTTTATGGTGTACGGCGCAGAGGCGGTTCTGCCCTGTGACATAATTCATGACTCACATCGAGTGCACATGTACGAAGAAAGAGAGGCCGAGATCGATTGGCAGGACAATCTGTACACCCTAGAGGAGGAGCGCGACGTGGAAAAAGCCCGTTCCGCATTGTATCAGCAACAGGCTCGAAGATACCAAAGCAGAGAAGTACGGGCCAAAACTTATAACGTTGGCGAACTAGTTCTACGCCTGCCGGAGAAGAAAAAGACCAAGCTCGAGCCCAAATGGGAGGGTCCCTTCATCATCGACCAATTTCTAACCGGCGGAGCGTACCGTCTGCGGGATGCATCGAATAATCGAGTTGAGACGAACCCATGGAACGCAGCCAGGCTCCGAAGATTCTACGCCCAGCGCCGGACTCTGTGTTCGTCTCCTTCCTATGTACATTTTTTGCATGTACATTATCTGTCCTTTATTTCTGCGCTTCTTCTTTTATTTTTCCCGATGCCTTCAAAAGCTAACTTGTGCCTTGCCTGCACACCATCGATGCGCTATCCGCGCTCACTATACGTGGGGGCTTCTTCACAGAAGCTTACTTATTTATCCGGGCTTCATGCCCAGCACATGTGTCATCCTTCCGCATGTACCTTTTCTTCGCCATTATATGCATCGATATGACTTAAGTTTTGGCCAAGCTGGGTTGTCTGGCTCTTGTATTTATGCCCTACATTCCCGTTAATTCGGCTAGGGCATAAGGGGAGCACCTCTGCGATTGTTACTGCCGGGTCAGCCGGATGTGTACCTCAGACTGGGTGAAGCCGAAAGCTAGCGTTCTTAAGGGAATAGTCGGTCGGTGAACAAAAGACGATTTTTTTACTTATTTATTCTCACACTGTGCCCCCAAATGTTTTTTCCTGCGACTCTTTTCGCAGTCCGGACATGCACTTTAGGGCATGCGTACCCAGGGAAAGGAACCCCTAACGGAACTATTCTCCCTGGAAGATGTTTCTTACTAACCATGTAATATAACATAACTAGTTGGGAACTTGTCTTTTCAAGCACTAATGACCCCTACGCCTGGTTTCCACGCATGCCCCGGTTCTTACATAACCGAGAGGGTATTCGGACACACTCCGGACTATCGGGTCCCGAGGTCAAAGCGAAAAGGTCCGCCATGACAAATGATCTACAATCCAGCTAGAAGGCATTATACATGTCACTTTAATTACATAGTCAATTTGACTGACTAAATTCCTCTTCTATACCATCCAACAGGCTGTCTAGCCTACAATCCTGTTGGGAATACTTTGCGGCTAATTCTACTTGCCCATACACTAAGCTAACGGGGATCTCTTTCCCATCGGGCCCCACAGGTCCGACCTCGGCCATGTGGTTTGGGTCAGCCTTGGTATACCGCGTCTTCACCATGGCCCAGGCTTCCCTAGCACCCTGACGGCAGGCCGATATCTTCCATAATCGTAAGCACCACCACCCTCCCTTAAGCTTCTCCGCAAGCTCTCCAAGGCCATTGGGCAGGGAGACAGATGGCCATAAGGCCTGGGTAATGCCTTGCATCACCTGCCGAGCTCGTTCGTGCAGTTGTGAAAGCTCGGGTAGAGGATCACCCACAGACTCGGGCATTTCATCCGCAGGACGACCCGTTAGCATACCTACAGACATAACTCTACTAGTCGGGTTCTTCACCGAACTCTTCTTAAAAGTTCATTCAAGCACTTACTGAAAATGCCGCGTCGAAGCCGCTGATTCTCCTTCACGGAGTCCGACAGCTCGGCACGAGCATCCTTTAGTTCCACGCTCAGCTGGGTGTTGGCATCCTAGAGATTATTCTTCTCCTTCCTAACTTTCGTAAGCACGCACTCGCCAGCCTTTAGCTGGCGTAGGAGATGTTGCTCATCCGGATTTCCTCCAGCATCATCTGCAATATTTATTGTCATATTTGCATATATGTCGCACTCTATATGGTACCCATCATTTGAAATACATACTACCAGAGGGGGTCTTCTTGGACTCCTCTTCTGCGGCCAGTGCGGCCTGAAGTTGGGCTTTGCACTCTTCAAGCTCATGGGACAATTGGGTATTCTTTTCTGTAAGAACATGCATAACAAATGATCCTTAAATCAGTTATTCTAACTGTTTCAAGTCTCAGGGGCTACTGCTATATATAATCATCAAATTTTCTTACTCGTATATCCTTTACATACTGGTCTGTGGCTCTGGCTAGACCATTTTGAGCAGCACGGATGTACGTGTCTCCTGAGTTGAAGGCATCAAACGCCTCTTTGGAGAAATAAGCATCACGGAGTACGGCTCGGCAACGCCTGTGGTTCATGGCGCTCTCCACTTCAGAATTTGTGGCGGATATTTTATCCGCATCCTCTGTCGGAGGAGCATCCGGCGTGCGCCTCGTGTTCGCCTCCGCTTCCGTGTCTGGCCCTGGCGCCCGACTGGTTGAGGCGTGATTGGCGACCTCTCCGGATATAGTACGGCGAGCGTTCTTATTCCTAGAAAGCACGGGCGTTATTATGTCTTTAAAGACGATACCATGGAGTGAGGTGTCACATCATACCTCTATGCCGGTGTCTCAGTCCGGACCGCGTTCCTTTTTAGCCTCCCCGGCCTCGGAGCCCCTTGTTGGCTAGTCGCCGCGGGCTCGGCATGGCATCCCAAGGGCCTTCCCTATAAAACGCTGTTGGTATACGGTGAGTGAAGTGTGTAAAGGCGAATCCTTTTCAAAAATATTGGGACTATGATCTCAATCACCTGCGAAGCTGGGAGCAGCCCAGGGTAGTCGGCCGTAATGGCTACCAAGGCGTCGGCGCTGCTTAACTGGTAAAATAACCTGTCAATCAGCTCCACGTATATGTCCGGATCCTCTTTGAAGGCCGGGTCGAGGGACCGGTCGGGATCCTCTGGCTATGGAGGTGGGCTGTTAATCTCCCTTACAGCCTTACGCATTTCCTGCGATGTATTTGCAAGATAAAACATTTAACTATGGAGATATGGAACGGATGGGCATAAAAAAATGGCGGCCTACCCAGCTTGGAGGATTGTACATGGAAAACCCATTTGGTGGCTTGATGCAGAGGAATTCCTCTTCCTCTCCCTTGTACAAATCGGACAAGATTTTTGCTAGAGCAGCGGTTCAGTCCGGCCCCTTGCGGCCACAGCGGGTGGTGTCATCTTCCCCGTTGAAATCCCACATGGGGTGGCCTCGATATTGAAGCGGCTCCACCCCCTGCATAATGCATATTGCCATGACTTCGATCATGGTCAATCCTGATTGAGCCAATACCTTTATCCGGCCCATCAGGTAAAGAACGTCTCTGTCATCTTCCTCCTGGGGGTTCCGTGGCCGCCAGCTCAGGCGCTTCTTCAACAAAGCATTGTCAAACTCGGGAAAGCCGATTCGAATAGGATCCGGAAGAGGGACGTCTTCTATATAAAACCACTCTGAAGGCTAGTCTTCGGACGCCTTCTTTGGGGTTCCGGATAGGTATCCGGTCCCGGCGATGCGCCAAACTTTGGATCCGCCCACCTGGTATATTGACCCCCTCTGTGAACGGGGCACAAGGCAGAACAACTTCTTCCATAGTGCGAAATGAGCCTCGCAGCCCAAGAACAGCTCGCAAAGGGCTACGTAGCCAGCGATATGAAGTATGGAGGCAGGGGGTAAGGTTATGCAGCTGGAGGCCGTAGAACTCCAGGAGCCCTCGGAGAAATGGATGGATTGGAAATCCGAGTCCCCTTATCAAATAAGGGACAAGGCACACCCGCTCTCCCTTAGAGGGGTTGGGAAGGCTGTCCGCTTGCTCCCCACCATTATAGGTGGCGAGCCCGGCTCGAACTGGACCATATACGCTAGGGGGAGAAATCCCTGGGTCTGAAGCTTCACTAATTGGCTGTGCAGGACGGAACACCTCTCCCAATCTCCGGGCTTGGGGCTGGGGGAACGAGAGGAGGAGCTGCGCCGACCGGCCATGTTGGAATGGATTTTTTCAGGAGCGCTCCGATGAATGCTCGCTAAGGGAGGATGGTGTGGTTTGGATCTGAATCCTCGTCTCTTTAATAGACAGCTCATTTGCATAGCTAGGGGGGTAAATGTAAAAACACCCTGGCTCCTCACATTCGCTTGACACGTGGAAGGTGGCCATTATTGGGCGTGGAAACCAAGGAGCGCATCATTTACAAGAAGCCGGACACTATTTAACAGGTACAAGGGATTCGGAGAAGAACCCGCCTTGCAATGCCGAAGACAATCTGCGCGCCGGACTCATCGTCATTGAAGCCTGGTTCGGGGGCTACTGAGGGAGTCCTGGATTAGGGGGTATCCGGACGGTCGGACTATAACCTTTGGCCGGACTATTGGACTATGAAGATACAAGATTGAAGACTTCGTCCCGTGTCCGGATGGGACTCTCCTTGGCGTGGAAGGCAAGCTTGGCAATACGGATATGTAGATCTCCTTCCTTGTAACCGACTCTGTGTAACCGTAGCTCCCTCCGGTGTCTATATAAAACAGAGGGTTTAGTCCGTAGGACAGAACAACAATCATACCATAGGCTAGCTTCTAGGGTTTAGCCTCTCTGATCTCGTGGTAGATCAACTCTTGTACTACCCATATCATCAATATTAATCAAGCAGGAGTAGGGTTTTACCTCCATCAAGAGGGCCCGAACCTGGGTAAAAACATCGTGTCTCTCGTCTCCTGTTACCATCCGCCTAGACGCACAGTTCGGGACCCCCTACCCGAGATCCGCCGGTTTTGACACCGACAATCCCCATTGCTCTCTTGCCCGTGTTCTTGAGCTCAAACCCGCGGATTTTGATCTCTTTGCTCGAAGCTCCATTTTTGAAACTGTTTCGGGGGATTGTTGCTTGGTATGTGACTCCACCATTTGTCCAATTAGTTTTTGTTTTAATGGTTTATACTTTGAATAATTAGCTACTCTTGGTGTTGCTGTAGATGTGCTTGCATGTTGAATTCTTAGTGTTCTAAGTAGTTTTAATGCTTGCTATGGCCTCTATGTATCCTTATGAGTAGTTGCTATCAATTTTGTGAAGTTTTGTTGAGAAAATTTTGTGACCTTAAAATTCAGATTTTTGTTCATAGGAAAAATTGTACGCGGACATGAATATCTTCAGGAAGTTTGGCTCAAAGAAGAACTCCAAGGGTGTTATTGGGGAGTCTTCTGATAATGATCTCCACCCTTGGGGGTTGGCGGAGGTACGACCATGCGAATGGCCGCACATCCCGTTCCTGCAAGAAGCTTGAATTCATGAGGAGTTCATGCAATTCATTGCCAATGCTGGTCTCACTGACTTCATCGCAGATGAGTGTGATCAGCACCAAATCCTCACGAACATCTTTGTTCAAACCTTTACTTTCTTTCCTAGAAATTATCCTCCTGAAGTGAGCTTTGTTTTATATGCTGAGAACCATCAGATACCGCTGACTGAATTTTGTGACATATGCATGATCCCGTCTGATGGGAACTTGGCTGAGCCTAGGCTGGCCGAGTTTGACGATTTTTGTCACACTTTGACAGTGGGTGATGAGAGAAGAGTGTCGGCCATCACTGCCGGTGGCTTACATTTTCCTGCTGTTCGTTACTTTGCACTTTTTATTACCAAATGCTTGCATGCTAGGGAGAAGGTGGGTGCACTTTGTTCACCAGACCTTCCTGTTTTACTCGTGCAATAGAGGGTGACAACACTTATAGCTTGGGAGCTATTGTGGCTCGTCGCCTCCATCTTAATAAATCTCAAGGGAAAATACATGGTGGGATTTTTTCTACTTGTTTGGCGGCTCACTTCGAGGTTGAGATACACCCTCATGATTACCCTCTGACTACGGTTTACCTAGGCCGTGCAGCCATGGATCACCATCATTTTCTTGCTCAAGATCCCTGATGTTGCCATTCCTTATAACCTGGTCTATAGCGTTGAAACTCGTGATGTTATCCCTTTGCCAGCACCTGCTTTGTTTGATTCTGTTGCCAGGGGCGGATATAGGATTATGCCTGCAGACATCATCACCTACTGGAACGCTCAGGCTGTTGCAGAGGCTCCACAGGCACCTCAGCAGTGGGATGAGTGGATGCCCGCTCCGTGGGATCCCTAGTACCCTCCAGGCTACTGATCGATTACCAACTTAGGCCAAAAGCCTAATCTTGGGGAGTACGTGTTTCTCACCGACATTATATTCATGTTCACATATCATTCTATTTGCCGGTGTTCACACTTTTTCATTGTATCATCCATGCTTAGATTTATTTTCTTGCTTTCTTCTTGTGTGTTTGAAAAACTTTAGAAAAACAAACCAAAAAATTAGTTGTAGTAATTTAGTTTCTATGCATGCTTAGTAGTAGTATTAAAAAGAAAATCCTAAAAGATTTCCTCATTCTTCTTTTGTTTGTTGGGAGCTTTTTAGTGTAAATAGTTTTTCTCGTTTTTTCTTTCTATTTGCTTGTTGAAGAAAACCAAAAACTCCAAAAATATTTTAGTGTGTTTCTCTTAATTTCTTTTCCTTTTATATGAGTTGTACCAAGGAGAAGACCACGATGAAAATGTTGAGTGGCTTTCATATGAATAACTGTTCAACTAATAAAGAGGACATTTTACATTGTCTTCTCCCGTTGAATAAAATGTTTGCAGATTCCAGCTTAGTCCAGGGCACTCTTGCACTATTATTATTTTCATATCATCTGGTGATGCAAGTGAAAGGCAATAATGACGACATTCGATGAACTGGCCATGGCAAAGAGAAACTAGTATGAACTCGACTTGTTCTGTTTGTGTAAATATGTTTAAACTAGTATCCAGGCTTCAACCCATTATGATTAAACATGTTTGCAATGACAATTAGAGATTATAGTTTCTCATGCCATGCACAAGTAGCTAGGAGTGAGTAATGATTTATCTTGGATATCAACATAGTGTTAAGATTATTGTGATGTAGTATGATGATATGGTATCCTCCTCTGAATGTTCGAGTGGCTTGACTTGGTACGTGTTCATGCATGTAGTTGAATCAAAACCAACATAGCCTCTATAATATTTATGTTCATGGTGTTCATATCCTACTCATGCTAGTGTCCAATGTTACTTATGCATAATGCACGGTTATGATCATTGTTGCTCTCTAGCTGTCCGCTTCTCAATCTTAATTGCTAGCCTTCGCCTGTACTAAGTGGGAATTCTGCTTGTACATCAAAAACCTTGAACCCAAAGTTATTCCAGATGAGTCCACCATACCTACCTATATGCGGTATTACCCTATCATCCTAAGTAAATTTGCATGTGCCACCTCTAAAAACTTCTAAAAAAATTATCATTTTTGTGTGCCTGGATCGTTCATGGAACGACAGGAGGTGGGATATCTTCTATGCTAAGCGGGTTATCCTCAGTTCGAGTGTTTACTCACTCGCCATCGCACGAGGAAATGGGCGGTAATAGGGATGCCCAGTCCCAAACTGCATACATGAAAAAGAGTTCATCTCTGAAATAATCAAACAAAACTCCCAATGGAGGCAAAACCTTTACTTTTACCACTTGGGAACCACCACTAGCGTGCTTAGCATGGAAGATGTTGATAACTGACGGTCGTGAAGTGAATGAGAAGGGTGCATGTCTCAAAATATCATTTATCTCTGTTTTAAAAACTGAGCTCTGGCACCTCTGCAAATCACTTCTTCCCTCTATGAAGGGACTTTCTATTTACTTTTATGTTGTGTCATCACCTTCTAAAAAGAAGCGCCAGAAACTAAGTAGAGCCCAGCTGTCATGATTTATGCGTTGTGTGTGCTAATGTTGGGCGCATCATGACTGGATCTTTTCTACCATGAATTACAATGTTTAGTCGCTGCTTGAACTTTGGAGGTGCTCTGCATTTATGTTTTGCGGTCTCAGAAAGGGCTAGCGAGATACCACTATTGTCATATTATATCATGGTTGTTTTGACAACATGTTGCTTTTTGAGATATCCTATTATTGCTCGCTAGTTGATTATGTCATCGAAATGAGTCACTATAATCTTTAAATGTTATTGTTGACATGGTTAGTTATAATGTTGGCTGAATACCTGGGTGTTGTTTTATGCAAACAAGAGCAAAAGAGTTCGTAAAAAGTTTTTGTTTCTCACTTTTAGTTTATCAACTGAATTGCTTAAGGACAAGCAAAGGTTTAAGCTTGGGGGAGTTGATACTTCTCCAACATATCTACTTTTTCTCACGATTTTCCTCTTGTTTTGGACTCTAGTATGCATGATTTGGATGAAACTAACCCCGGACTGACGCTATTTTCAGCAGAACTACCATGGTGTTGTTTTTGTGCAGAAATGAAAGTTCTCGAAATGGAACGAAACTTTGCGAGGATTTTTTATCTCAATAATAAGAATTTCTAGAGCCAAGACCCACCGGAGAGGGGCCACTGGTTGGGCACAACCCACCAGGGAGCGCCCCCCTCTCCTTACGCGCCCAGGTTGGTTGTACCCACCTGGTGGCCCCGCTG
Organism: Aegilops umbellulata; assembly: GCA_032464435.1. Lineage (NCBI taxonomy): Eukaryota > Viridiplantae > Streptophyta > Magnoliopsida > Poales > Poaceae > Aegilops > Aegilops umbellulata. The sequence goes on from CP136060.1 coordinate 231,913,368, forward strand.
ATGACCCCCCTGATACTATAAAATCACATATTTCTAGTAAAAAATGAAGGAGAAAGAATTATCATGGTCCACGAAACGGAGCCGCCTCCAAGCCCTGTTCTTCCTCGGGAGGGCAGATCTGGAGTCCGTTTGGGGCTCCGGAGAGGGGGATCTTCATTCTTCGTCATCACCAACCAATCTCCATCGCCAATTCCATGATGCTCCCCACTGTGAGTGAGTAATTCCTTCGTAGGATCATTGGTCGGTGAGGAGTTGGATGAGATTCATCATGTAATCGAGTTAGTTTTGTTAGGGCCCGATCCCTAGTATACACTATGTTCTTAGATTGATGTTGCTATGCTTAATGCTTGTCACTTTGGGCCCGGGTGCCATGAACTCAGATCTGAACCGTTTATGAATTCATCATTATATCCATGTTTCAGATCTGATCTTGCAAGTTATAGTCACCTAGTACGGCTACGATCCGACAACCCCGGAGTGACAACAAGCGGGCCTACTCTCGGTGATGACCATTGAGGGAGTCCTGGATTAGGGGGTGTCCGGATGGCCGGACTATACCTTCAGCCGGACTCCTAGACTATGAAGATACATGATTGAAGACTTTGTCTCGTGTCCGGATGGGACTTTCATTGGCGTGGAAGGTGTAACGCCCCGGACACACCCGCCGGTGGTCGTTACTCCTGGCAGGATCTAGACTGGCCCCACAGATCAATACTAGTCTTTTCTGCGCACTTTGTCCTCACTCGTGCGCACCCGGGAGCAACTTCCCGGTCGGTCACCCATCCTGACACTACTCCAAGCTGAGCACGCTTAACTTTGGAGTTCTGTCCGAATGGGCTCCCGGAAAAGAAGGAATTCCTTATTGATATGAGTAGTCTATCATCCCTAATAAGCCAGGCTATCACATACACCCCCACTCAGAGGAACCGACGTCCTCGTCGGGCCACAGGAACGTTCCCTCTTAGCACAAACGTCTATGCTTCCAGTCCGGTACATGTGCCATGCCGGGTGCCACGACGGGTCACAAACATCATGAACAACATGACCACGCACCTGTCCGCAACCATCCGTGTAACCGCGAGGGTCGGCTCTGATACCAACTTGTAACGCCCCGGACACACCCGCCGGTAGTCGTTACTCCTGGCGGGATCTAGACTGGCCCCACAGATCAATACTAGTCTTTTCTGCGCACTTTGTCCTCACTCGTGCGCACCCGGGAGCAACTTCCCGGTCGGTCACCCATCCTGACACTACTCCAAGCTGAGCACGCTTAACTTTGGAGTTCTGTCCGAATGGGCTCCCGGAAAAGAAGGAATTCCTTATTGATATGAGTAGTCTATCATCCCTAATAAGCCAGGCTATCACAGAAGGCAAGCTTGGCGATACAGATATTTAGATCTCCTACCATTGTAACCGACTTTGTGTAACCCTAACCCTCTTCGGTGTCTACATAAACCGGAGGGTTTAGTCCGTAGGACAATATACAACAATCATACCATAGGTTAGCTTCTAGGGTTTAGCCTCCTTGATCTCGTGGTAGATCTACTCTTGTACTACCCATATCATCAATATTAATCAAGCAGGTCATAGGGTTTTACCTCCATCAAGAGGGCCCGAACCTGGGTAAAACATTGTGTCCCTTGTCTCCTGTTACCATCCGCCTAGACGCACAGTTCGGGACCCCCTACCCGAGATCTGCCGGTTTTGACACCGACATTGGTGCTTTCATTGAGAGTTCCTCTGTGCCGTCGCAATCAGGAAGGATGCCTCTACCCGTCTTTAAAGACGGCACCATTGCTAAGGGAGCTTTGGCTGTCGGCCAAACTCTCCGGCTAGGTGGTTTTCTTATGACCGCATGTTCGGCTGTTGCACCGACGATGACCTCTCGGGTCATCAAAAGCAATCTTCACGTCAGCTCGGAACTCGCCGAGCAGCTAGATCCAATGGAGCTCTCTTCCGTAAACGAGCTCTTGGATCGCATCGCTGCCCTGGGGGTCGCTACGGATTACGACCAGGTTGGGCTTAAACCCGATCTAAGAGAGATTAACTCTCCCCAAGTCACCCATCACGTTGCCTTGGTAGAGGCACGGTGCGGCGACCCTTCATCTATCTTAAGGACTAGCTACGTCCGGATTCCCGATCCCTCCAAGCTGGATACTCGCGGAGGGGAGGATGTAACTCAAGACCTGAACTTAGAATCAGGCAACGGGCTAGATTCATTGGACAACATCCAAGAATCCAAACTTCAGAGTTCGGAAACTCCTTGGCCTCTGAGTCTCAGATTGGGTGAGGTTTCGGATTTAATTCCACCCACCCACCCGAACATAAGCGATCTATTCGAAATCAGGCAAAAGCCCGAAGAAAGAGTACATCATTACTGGGCCAGATTCCTCCTGGTTATGAACAGAACAAAGGACTGCCGCGAGGAAGACGCAATCTCAATCTTCTGCAATAATTGCACGGACAGGGGAATCCTCAACGCCATAAGTCGTCGTGATATTACAAGCTTCGCTGACTTGGTGTCCATAGTACAAAAGTACTGTGCGATGGAAAGCGCCTGGAAAACCGAAATAAAATTTTGGGACAATCCGGCCCTGAATAGAAACCTCGTCCGAAATAAAAGGGTGCATCATCGTCAGACACCCGGGTTAAACACCAAAAAACCAAAACTCTCTACAGGGCATGGAACCATACTGGAAGGATGGCTTAATGGACCCTATAAAATTCATAGTACAGAAGACGCAACACCAACTCACAGCCTTAGAGCATGTTGGATACTCCGGCAGGTGGCCAAAATTGGCGAAGACCTCCTAAATCCGGAGGCCGCAGAAAGCCACCCCAGGGACACCAATACAGTCTTCACAGTCTTCGAGACTTTCACATCAAATAATATGCGAAAAGGAACACTCCGCAGCCTTGCCGAAGTTTATCAAGTAGCAACAATAAACCCATGGAGTGACATGGCTATTACTTTCAATGCCAGTGATGAACCTAAATTCCGAACAGCCCGAGCACCAGCCGCATTGGTCCTCAGTCCAATAGTGGACGACTTTCGCCTCACCAAGGTACTCATGGATGGAGGCAGCGGATTGAACCTCATTTATGAGGAAACCCTTCAAAAAATGGAAATAAGCTGGAACCGCATCGAGCAAAGTAGCACAACCTTTAGAGCAATAATCCCCAGTCGGGAAGCGCGCTGTACAGGAAAAATCACACTAGATGTGGTGTTCGGCATGCCGGATAATTACAGGTCCGAAGAAGTCACGTTCCAGGTGGCCCCGTTCAGTAGCGGATACCACGCTCTACTAGGGCGGGAAGCATTTACAATCTTCCAAGCAATACCCCATTACGGGTACATGAAGCTCAAGATGCCTGGGCTGAACGGAATTCTCACTCTCGCTAGTGATCCGGACATAGCGCTCCGCGCCAAAAACAAGACAGCCGCATTGGCCCTTGAGGCACTATCCTAAGCCCTAGCGGCTGAGGAACTGACTACGTTGCGCTCCATGGTAAACAGGGACGATGTGATACTCGACAAAAGATCCAAGTCCACCTCCTTTAAACCAGCGGACGAAATAATCAAATTCCAGGTCCATCCAACGGACCCCAATAAAACAGCTTCCATCGGGGCACAATTAAACCCTGATGTAGACGCCGCACTGCGAGAATTCCAACGTGAAAATGGGGACATCTTTGCCTGGCACCCTTCAGACATGCCAGGAATCCCACGCAGGCTGGCCGAACACAGCTTAAATATCCTAAAAGGATTCAAACCTGTCAAACAAGCTCTTCGGCGTTTTTCCGAACCCAAGAGACAGGCCATGGGAGAGGAGCTAGCAAAGCTACTGGAGGCCGGATTCCTCAGGGATATAAAACATCCGGACTGGCTAGCAAACTTGGTGATGGTACCAAAGAAGGACAAATCCTGGCGCCTGTGCGTTGATTTTAAAGACCTTAACAAGGCTTTCCCAAAGGATCCCTTCCCCCTCCCCCACATAGATCAAATTATCGACGCCACCATAGGACACGATTCGTTGTGTTTCCTCGACGCATACTCCGGCTACCATCAAATCAAGATGGCAGAGTTAGACCAAGCCGCAACGGCATTCATCACACCATACGGCCCATTCTGCTTCAACATAATGCCCTTCGGGCTCAAAAACGCCGGTGCAACATATCAGCGCATGATTCAGACATGTCTGGCAAACCAGATCGGAAAAAAAGTGGAGGCATACGTGGATGATGTGGTCGTCAAAACAAGACATGTCGAATCTCTAGTAGACGACTTGAGGCTTACATTTGATAACCTCCGAACATATGACATCAAGCTCAACCCGGAAAAATGCGTTTTCGGCGTTCTAGCCGGACAGCTCTTGGGCTTCATAGTATCCGGTAGAGGAATCGAAGCAAATCCAGCCAAGGTCCGAGCTTTGTCACAATTGGATATCCCAAAGGACCTCAAACAAATACAAACATTAACCGGATGTGTGGCGGCTCTAAGACGCTTCATCTCCCGCTTGGGAGAAAAGGCAATACCCCTCTATCACCTCCTTCGGTGCACCGAACACTTCGAGTGGACGGATGCCGCCACGGCCGGACTCGAAGAAATAAAAGCCATATTGGCAACAAACCCAGTCCTGGCCACGCCAAACATCGGCGAACCAATGCTATTGTACATTGCAGCAACCCATCAGGTTGTCAGCGCAGTGCTCGTCGTCGAGCGGGAAACGGACGGACACAAATTCCCCCTTCAAAAACCGGTCTACTACATGTCCACTGTCCTCACTCCATGCAAATCAAGGTACCTGCATTATCAAAAGATTGCATACGCGGTATTCATGGCATCCCGGAAGCTATGACACTACTTTCAAGAGTGTTCGATAACAGTAGCCTCGGAAGTACCACTCAACGATATTATAAACAACCGCGACGCAATGGGCCGGATTGCAAAATGGGCCATCGAGATCCTCCCGTTCGACATAACTTATAAGCCACAGCGAGCTATTAAGTCACAAGTTTGGTCCGACTTCGTCGCAGAATGGACGGAGGCCGAACTCCCTAAAGAGTACGGCACATATTCAAACTGGATCATGCATTTCGACGGCTCCAAAATGTTGGCTGGACTAGGGGCTGGCATCGTCTTGACGTCCCCCAAAGGAGACACAGTTCAATATGTACTCCAGATTATGTACACAGACTCCAACAATGCAGCCGAATACGAGGCCCTTTTACATGGTCTCCGGATGGTAGTATCCATGGGCATTCAACGCCTAGAGGTGTGTGGGGATTCGAATCTCGCGATATCCCAAATAAATGGAGATTTCGACGCCAAGGATCCAAAAATGGCAGCTTACCGCAACGCCGTCTTAAAAATGTTAGCTCGGTTCGAAGGGCTTGAGTTTCACCATTTGCCCGAGAAAACAATTAGGCGGCAGATGTCCTGGCATGCAACGGCGCAAAACGCGATGCAGTCCCCCCCCCCAACCTCTTCTTGGAAAGGCTATTCAAGCCATCCGTAGTATGGGAAGGGGAACCTGGTAATAACAGCCCGGACCCGACCGCACTTCCCGACACCGAACAATCTAACATAATCAGTGGCTCTGCCAATGAAATTACAACTTCAGCCCACGTAATAAGGGCCGTCATCGCCCCGTCGACAGAACCACTCCTAGCCTACCTTACTAGGCAGGAACTCCCAGAGGACCAAAACGAGGCACGCTGCATAGTGCGGCGATCTAAGGCCTATAAAGTCCATGAGGGAGAACTTTCTAAGAAAAGCACTACCAAAGTCCTTCAAAGGTGCATCTCCGAAGAGGAAGGGCGGAACTTGCTGGCTGAAATTCATGCCAGACTCGATGGTCATCACGTTGCAGCTCGGTCCCTTGTAAGCAAGGCTTTCCGTACAGGCTTTTATTGGCCGACGGCCCGGGCAGACGCTCAGGACTTGGTCCAATGATGCGTCGGTTGCCAGCTTTTTGCAAACCAAAGCCATATGCCACCCACCGCCCTGCAAACTATCCCCATCACTTGGCCTTTCGCGGTCTGGGGGCTTGACATGGTTGGACCCCTTAAAGGCGGAACCCACAAGAAAAAATACTTACTGGTCATGGCGGATAAGTTCACCAAATGGATAGAAGCCAAGCCTGTTAAGACGGCCGAATCCGGACCGGTGATAGACTTTATATCCGGGGTCGTACACCGTTATGGCGTCCCCCACAACATCATCACTGATAACGGCACGAACTTTACGGCCGACGAGGTAAAACTCTGGTGCAAAAACATGGGCATCAAGCTCGATTATGCTTCCGTCTATCACCCACAAACTAACGGCCAGGTCTCACGTGCCAATGGTCTTATCATGAGCGGCATCAAACCCAGATTAGTGTGGTCCCTCAAGGAATCTAACACGCACTAGGTAGAGGAGCTCGACTCTGTACTCTGGGGGCTGCGGACCACGCCGAATCGCACCACCGGATACACACCATTCTTCATGGTGTACGGCGCAGAGGCAGTTTTGCCTTGCGACATAATTCATGGCTCACCTCGAGTGCGCATGTACGAAGAAAGAGAAGCCGAGCTCGATCGGCAGGACAGTTTGGATGCTTTGGAGGAGAGCGTGACATGGCAAAAGCCCGTTCCGCATTTTATCAACAGCAGGCTCGAAGATATCAAAGCAGAGAAGTACGGGCCAAAAATTACAATGTTGGCGAACTAGTTCTACGCCTGCCGGACAAGAAAAAGGACAAACTCAAGCCCAAGTTGGAAGTTCCCTTCATAATTGACCAAGTCCTGACTGGTGGAGCGTACCGCCTGCGAGATGCATCGGATAACCGACTTGAGCCAAACCCATGGAATGCAACCCGTCTCCGAAGATTCTATGCCTAGCGGCGGACTCTGAGTTCGTCTCCTTCCTCTGTCCATTTTTTACATTTTCTGTCTGACATTTCTCTCCTTCCCCCCTTTTTCTCTCTTATAGCCCTTAAAGGCTCATCAAGTGACGCGCTACCCACGCTCACTAAACCTGGGGGCTTCTTTAAACAGAAGCTTATTTATACGGGCTTCATGCCCAACACATGTGTCAAACTTCCGCATGTGCCTTTTATTCACCATTATATGCATCGATATGACTTAAGTTTTGGCCAAGATGGGTTGCCTGGCTCCTGTGCTTACCCCTACGTTCCCGATTGTTCGGCTAGGTGGTAAAGGGAGCACCTCTACGATTGTTACTGCCGGGTCAGCCGGATGTGTACCTCAGACTGGGTGAAGCCGAAAGCTAGCGTTCTTAAGGGAATATTCGGTCGATGAACTAAAGATGATCTTTTTACTTATTTATTTATATGCCCCCAGATGTTTTTTCTGCGTCCCTTTTTGTAGTCCGGACATGCACTTTAGGGCATGCCTCCCAGGGAAAGGAACCCCTAACGGAACTATTCTCCCTGGAAGATGTTTCTTACTAACCATGTAATATAACATAACTAGTTGGGCACTTGTCTGTTCATGCACTAATGACCCCTACGCCTGGTCTCCATGCATACCCCGGTTCTTATATAACCGCAAGGGTATTCGGACACACTCCGGACCGTCAGGTCCCGAGGTCGAAGCGAAAAGGTCAGCCATGAAAAACAATCTACAATCCGGCTAGAAGGCATTACACATGTCAATTCAAATTACATAGTCATTACGACTGATTGTATTGCTCTTCAATACCATCTAACAGGCTGTCTAGCTTACAGTCCTGCTGGGAACACTTTGCGGCCAATTCTATTTGGCCGTATACTAAGCTTACAGGGATCTCCTTCCCGTCAGGCCCCACCGGTCCAACCTCGGTCATGTGGTTTGGGTCAGCCCTCGTGTACCGCGTCTTCACCATGGCCCAGGCCTCCCTGACGCCTTGACGACATGACGATATCTTCCACAATCGGAAGCGCCGCCGCGCCCCCTTCAGCTGCTCTACAAGCTCTCCGAGTCCTTCGGGCATGGAAATGGATGGCCACAAGGCCTGGGCGACGCCCCGCATCACCTGCCGAACTCGCTCGTGCAGTTGTGAGAGCTCGGGAAGGAGGTCACCCGTAGAACCGGGCATCTCCTCTGCAGGACGACCTGTTAGCATATGTACAGACATTACTCTGTTATTAGGCTTCCTCGCCGAACTCTTTTCTTTCAAAGGTTCGTTCAAGCACTTACTAAATATGTCGTGTCTAAGCCGCTGATTCTCCTTAACGGAGTCCGACAGCTGGGCACGAACATCTTTCAGTTCAACGCCCGGCTTGGTGTTGGCATCTTGGAGATCATTCTTCTCCCGCCTCACCTTTGTTAGCACGCTCTCACCAGCCTCTAGCTGGCGTAGAATTTGTTGCTTTTCCAGATCCAGTCCGGCGCCATCCGCAATTTCATTTGTCAGATTCGCACATACGCCGCATTTCACATAATACTTATCTTTTTGAAGCATATATTACCAGAGGAGGTCTCCTTGGGCTCCCCTGTCGCGGCTAGTGCGGCCTCAAGTTGGGCTTTGCACTATTTTAGCTCCTGGGACAGTAGGGTATTCTTCTCTGAAAGAACCAGCGTATTACATGATCCTTAAATCAGTTATTCTAACAGTTTCAAGTCTCGGGGGCTACTGATATATATAACCATCAAATTTTCTCACCCGTATGTCTTTTACATATTGCTCTGTGGCTCTGGCTAGACCATTTTGAGCGGCACGGAGATACGCATCTCCCGAATTGAAGGCATCCAATGCCTCTTGGGAGAAACAAGCGTCGCGAAGAACTGTCCGGCGGCGCTGGTGGTTCATGGCACTCTCCACCTCGGAATGGGTGGCAGACAGCCTGTCCGCATCCTCTGTCGGAGGAGCGTCCGGTGCGCGCCTCGTGTTCGCCTCCGCCTCCGGACCGGGCTGTGGAGCCTGGCTGGTGGAGGCGCGATTGGCAGCCTCTCCGGGTATAGTCCGGCGAGGTCTCTTTGTCCTGAACAGAGCACGAGTGTTAATATGCCTTGAAGGAATAACACCTGGGAATAAAAAGGCGCGCTATACCTTTGCGTCGGCGCCTCAGTCCGGACTACATTTCTTTTTACCCCACGGGGCCCCGCAGCCCCTTGTTGGCTAGTCGCCGCAGGCTCGGCCTCCCGCCTCAGGAACCTCCCGTGCAAAACACGGTTGTTGTCAGGAAACTGAAAACACGCAAGGGCGGATCCCCTTTCGAGGTGATGGGACTCCGGTCTCAGTTACCTGGGAGGCCGGGAGTAGCCCTGGGTAATCGGCCGTAATGGCCACCAAGGTATTGTCCTTGCTCAGCTGATAAAACACCCCGTCAATCAGCTCCACAGATAAGTCTGGATCCTCTTCGGAGGCCGGATCGAGGGACCGTTCTGGATCCTCGGGCTACGGAGGAGGGCTGTTTATTTCCTTTACTTCCTGGCGCAGTTCCTGCGTTGAAGTCGTTAGACTATATAATTAATAATGGACGGATGGACAAGTAAAATTGCCCACTTACCCAACTCGGAGGATTGTACATAGCAAATCCACCCTGAGGATTGACGCGGAGGAATTCCTCCTCTTCTCCCTTGTACAAAGCGGACAAGATCTTTATCAGAGCGGCAGCCGAGTCCGGCCCTTTACGGCCGTGACGGGTGGCGTCATCCTCCCCGTTAAAGTCCCACATGGGGTGGCCTCTGTACTGAAGCGGCTGCACCGCCCGCATGATGCACACGGCCATGACTCCGATCATGGTTAGTCCGGAATGAGCCAATAGTCTTATCTGGCCCATCAGGTAAAGGACGTCCCTGTCACTTTCTCTCTGAGAGCTCCGTGGACGCCAGCTTAGGCGTTTCTTCAGGGGAGCACTGTTGAATTCGGGTAGGCCGATCCGAACAGGATCCGGCAGCGGGACATCCTCTATATAGAACCATTCTGAAGGCCAGTCCTCGGATGCCTTCTTTGGGGTTCCGGATAGATATCCGGTCCCGGCGATGCGCCACACTTCGGCTCCGCCCACTTGATATATTGACCCCTCCTGAGAACGGGGCACCAGGCAGAATAGCCTCTTCCATAGAGTGAAATGAGCCTCAATACCCAAGAACAGCTCGCAAAGGGCAACGAAGCCCGCGATATGCAATATAGAGGCGGGCGTGAGGTTGTGCAGCTGGAGGCCATAGAACTCCAGAAGCCCCCGGAGAAATGGATGAATTGGAAATCCAAGTCCTCTTATTAGATAAGGGACGAGGCATACCCGCTCTCCTTTGGAGGGATTGGGGGTTCTCTCCGCTTGCTCTCCGCCATTATAGGTGGCGAGTCCGGCTCGGACCGGGACCATATAGGCCAGAGGGAGGAATCCCTTGGTCTGAAGCGATACTAGCTCGCTATGCGGGATGGAGCACCTCTCCCAGTCTCCAGGCTTAGGACTGGAAGGGCGAGAGGAGGAGTTGCGACGGCTGGCCATGGTGGAATGGACCTTTGCTGGATGCGCTCTGATGACTACTCGCGGAGGGGAGAAGGTGTGGTTTGGATCTAAATCCCCATCCCTTTAAATAGGCGGCTCATTTACGCGGCTAGGGGTGTGAATGTAAAAACACCTAGACTTTTCATATTCGTTTGACACGTGGAAGGCGGCCATTATTGGGCGTAGAAGCCAAGGAGCGCTGCATTTACAAAAAAAGACAGGACATTATTCAATAGGTACACTGAATCTGGAAGGGAACCCGCCTTGCAATGCCGAAGACAATCTGCGTGCCGGACTCGTCGTCATTGAAGCCTCGTTCGGGGGCTACTGAGGGAGTCCTGGATTATGGGGTGTCCGGATGGCCGGACTATACCTTCAGCCGGACTCCTGGACTATGAAGATACAAGATTGAAGACTTCGTCTCATGTCCGGATGGGACTTTCCTTGGCATGGAAGGCAAGCTTGGCGATATGGATATTTAGATCTCCTACCATTGTAACCGACTTTGTGTAACCCTAACCCTCTTCGGTGTCTATATAAACCGGAGGGTTTTAGTCCGTAGGACAATATACAACAATCATACCATAGGCTAGCTTCTAGGGTTTAGCCTCCTTGATCTCGTGGTAGATCTACTCTTGTACTACCCATATCATCAATATTAATCAAGCAGGACGTAGGGTTTTACCTCCATCAAGAGGGCCCGAACCTGGGTAAAACATTGTGTCCCTTGTCTCCTGTTACCATCCGCCTAGACGCACAGTTCGGGCCCCCCTACCCGAGATCCGCCGGTTTTGACACCGACAACCATACTTTGAGGAGTTCATGTATTCACTATGTGTTAATGCTTTGTTCCGGTTCTCTATTAAAAGGAGGCCTTAATATCCCTTAGTTTCCCATATGGACCCCGCTGCCACGGGAGGGTAGGACAAAAGATGTCATGCAAGTTCTTTTAATAGAGCACGTATGACTTCTTACGGAATACATGCCTACATTATATCGATGAATTGGAGCAAGTGCCGTATCGCCCTAGGTTATAACTGTCTCATGATGAATATCATCCAACAAGTCACCGATCCAATGCCTACGAATTTATTTATATTGATCTTGCTGCGTTACTATTGCTATCATCACTGGTTCACTTGCTACAAAAATAGTGCTATCACTGTTCCTGTTACCATTGCTGTTGTCACTACTATCAAAACTATCAAACTACTTTGCTACTGATCACTTTGCTGCAGATAATTAATCTCCACGTGTGGTTGAATTGACAACTCAGCTGCTAATACCTTCAAATATTCTTCGGCTCCCCTTGTGTCGAATCTATAAATTTGGGTTGAATACTCTACCGTCGAAAACTATTGCGATCCCCTATACTTGTGGCTTATCACCTGCCACGGTCACTCGGCCGCAAACATTGAGATACATGGCTTTTAAATTCTAGTAAATCCAAAACTCGTCTGAAATTCATGAAACTTGGCATGCTATCATGGAGCAGTATCAACATGCCGTGGTAAAAGTTTTGTCCCATTTGGGGCAGGTTTGGGTATAAGCTTCTCACAAACCAGAGCTTCTCACAACAAGCGTGATGGTTTTGGTAGGGAACGTGCCACCTTTGGGGACGAAATGATATCAGTTGCCTCTTATTGCTTTAAAAAAATTCGAGTGTCAACATAGAACAACAGGAGTGTTGTGTTCAATTTTGGAATTTTTCGGGGTTCGTTTGGACATTTTTATACATTAACTGGGTTTTCCAGGCATTTTATGCGCATAATTAAATTTGAACTACATGCGCATGCTCAAGTGCATATAAACTCGTTGAAAAATCAAGGGACATTTACATCTGTGCCCCTAACTCGAACCCACTACTCATATTTGCCCCTAATTTTGAAGCATGCTCAAATTTGCCCCTCCGCCGTTAAGTCACTACTCAGAAATGCCCTTCCGTACAGTATTGTAGCACTTTCCGTCCAATATTGTAGCACTTTCCGTCTGCTACACTACACATGGGCCTTTGACGGTCAAAGGCCTTTGACTAGACGGAAGGGCATTTCTGAGTAGTGACTTAATGGCAGAGGGGCAAATTTGAGCATGCTTTGAAATTAGGGGCAAATCTGAGTAGGTGGTTCGAGTTAGGGGCAGAAATGCAAATGGCCCAAAAATCAAATATGTGTCCTTGGTTGCATGCTTAGGTGCCATGCAAGAAATGAGAATGAATTTCAAACACCCTGCCACCGTCACTCAGAGATACATGGGTTTTAAATTCTAGTAAATCCAAAACTCGTCTGAAATTCATGAAACTTGGGATGCTTTCATGGAGTGGCATCAACATGTCGTGCTAAATTTTTTGTCCCATTTGGGGCAGGTTTGGGTATAAGCTTCTCACAAACCAGAGCTTCTCACAACAAGCGTGATGGTTTCGGTAGGGAACGTGCCACCTTTGGGGACGAAACGATATCCATTGCCTCTTGTTGCTTTAAAAAAATTCGAGTGTCAACATAGAACAACAGGAGTGTTCTGTTCAATTTTGGAATTTTTCGGGGTTCGTTTGGACATTTTATACATTAATTGAGTTTTCCAGGCATTTGATGCGCATAATTCAAATTTGAATCGCATGCACATGCTCCAGTGCATATAAATTGGTTGAAAAATCAAATATGTGTCCTTGGTTGCATGCTTAGGTCCCATGTAAGAAATGGGAATGAATATCAAACACCCTGCCACCGTCACTCGGCCGCAAACATTGAGATACCTGGTTTTTATATTCTAGTAATCCAAAACTCGTCTGAACTTCCTGAAACTTGGCATGCTATCATGGAGCGGCATCAACATGCCATGGTAAAAAATTTGTCCCATTTGGGGCAGGTTTGGGTATAAGCTTCTCACAAACCAGAGCTTATCACAACAAGCGTGATGGTTTCGGTAGGGAACGTGCCACCTTTGGGGACAAAATAATATCCGTTGCCTCCTATTGCTTTCAAAAAAAATCGAGTCTCAACATAAAACAACAGGAGCATTGTGTTCAATTTTGGAATTTTTCGGGGTTTGTTTGGACATTTTATACATTAACTGGGTTTTCCAAGCATTTTATGTGCATAATTCAAATTTGAACTACATGCACATTCTTTAGTACATATAAACTGGTTGAAAAATCAAATATGTGTCCTTGGTTGCATGCTTAGGTCCCATGCAAGAAATGGGAATGAATTTCAAACACCCTGCCACTGTCACTCGGCCGCAAACATTGAGATACCTGGTTTTTAAATTATAGTAGATCCAAAGCTCGTCTGAAATTCATGATGCTTGGCATGCTATCATGGAGCGGCATCAAATGACGTGGTAAAAAAATTGTCAGCTTCCCAGGTTTAATTCGGTTTCCCCAGTTTAATTCGTTTTTTAAATATAAAACACTCATCGCAAATGTTTTAGTTAGAACACTCATATGCAAACCGACAGCTTCCCCAGGAAGCCAATGGAAAATGTGCCAAGAAGGATTTGTGCAGCTCTTGATTGCAAACGTTTTAGATAGAACACCCGTATGCAAAGTGAGAGCTATGGTCTTCCCCCTTAAGTCGAGGGAAAATCCGCAGCGCAGGATTTGTGCATCCCTTCAACGCAAACGGTTGTTTTCGATGACCCGTGTGCCATTTGTCAAACGTACAAACAATTTTGTAAGATTTGAATCTGTCATATTGGGTATGTTGCCATTTGTCAAACTGCAAAGATTTACATTTGTTGATCTAGTAATGTTGCCATTTGTCAATCCTTGTAACACTGCGAGTTGTCAAAATATGCAGCTAGCAATCACTAGCACTATCTAATTTTTACCACAAAAATTCAGTAATTAAGCATAGATTTCATTCATAGATTAAGCAATCATTCTTAATTTATACAAACAGTTCAACTCGACAGCTGACCTGACCAAACTTCTCCCCAATTGTTGCCAACCACGTACTGAAATAGCTAGTTCAACTATATATACTAGCTAATTTTAAGTATGTTGTACAGTTCGACCACACATCTATAGTCAGATGAACTGAACAAAATATCCCCTAAATTCTACTACTACCACGGAGGGGCTTTGTGCTACTTCCGACAGCCTCTCCTCTGCTGAGTGCGCTCAGTAAGAGGCAGAGGAGTAGGAGGAGCCTATAGACGAGCTGGACAAATGCAATACGGTGCCTGCTGCTGTTGCATGTTCAGCGACACTCGCGAGCTCGAACGCCCACTACCGCTCCAAACGATCCCTCTCAAAATGGCTGGGCTGCTCGTAGATCTCCTGATTCCTCGCCTCTGCGTTGGTGTGTGTTGCGGCCATGGCTGCGGTAAGGCTCCTTGCATGCTCGACGAGGCGCTCCTCCTCGTCCCACAAGAACTCGATGTAGCGCGCAAGGTCGCTGACGGACGTGTGGGCCTCCACCTCCGCCTCCCGCCTTCGGGCCACGGCGGCGGAGCGGGTGATAATCCTGGCGGTTGACAGTGGGTTGGCGGCCATGGCGGCCGACGATGGGGTGGCAGCCACGACCACCACCTCCCGCCTTCGTGCCGCAGTGGCGGAGCGGGTGATGGCCACAGTGGCCGGCAGTGGGGTGGCGGCCACGACGGCCACCTCCCGCCTTCGGGCCGCAACAATGGAGCGGTATATGGCCCTGGCTTTCGACGGTGGTGTGGCGGCAATGGCGGCCGGCAACAGCTGCCGACGGGCAGCGGCGGCAGAGCATGTGATGGGTGTTCCGCGCACACCCAACAGGGACGCCACACGCTCTACACTACGCCGGGGACTGTGCCGCCACCGCAGTTTAGCCTCCCAGCTAGAGCTGTCCTCTGATGACGGCGGAGTGGCTGAGCAACGACGACGGACTTGGGCCATTGGCGATTGCGGGAGAAGCAGACGAGATAAACTACATGGAGGGAGGGGAAAATGTGATGCATGACTCGCCGGCCGTGAGGGTTTCTATAGCAGCTGGTAAGCATTGGGATTTTGGGGGATTTCACTGAGTCAGGCGGGAAGCTTGTGCGGGAACCTGCGAGGTTGCGTGGGAATGGGCTCACCGACGATTCATTGGTGCCACCGTTTGGCCAAAAGAACGCCCCCGCGCGCTACACAAACTTGCGCTGTAAGCCGTCTACGGCAGCGGGGTGACAAGATGTGCGAGAGGAGGACGAAAGTACACGTGCACATACGGTTAATAAAAAAATGTTTGCGATTTAATTACCCACTATACACCTGTCCTGGTTTATAAGTAGGATTTAACTAATAAAATACGAATGCATGTCGCCAAAGATTATATTGTTGGAGTCGTATTCGAACATAGTTTCCAGCTATACAATTTTTGTAACATGCATTAACACTTTCTTGGTTAAATTTAAGGTTATATACCAGCAAGCGTTTGCCCGCAACACACACGGCTTATTCCATCACAAATAGCTCGGATGGATCAACTGTATGCCACGTATCGCACACGCAACTCTAATATGATTCGTGCTTGATGTCTCCGACATCGCTCGCACAGTTCATCTTATCTGCCACGTATCACTATGCCGGCCTCTACTCGCGTCCCTCGGCAAGATCTGCTCGTTGTTAGGCACCACAGCATGCTATGCTCGCCGTTAGGCGCCGCGGCACGCTCTGTCGCATCCGTTGGTGCGCTCTGCTCGCGTCCGTCGGCGCGCTCGGCTTGTGGACAGCTTTTCCTTGCGCATTCAACTGTTATATGCATATATATATATATATGGTTGCTCGCCGTTGAGGCGACCGCGGAACGCTCTGCTCGTGTCCCTCCGCTCGCACTCTGCCAGCGGTTGGGCATGCGCACGATCATGTTGGGGGCCCCATATGCATGCGGTTGCGCCGCGCGCGTTGCCACATGGTGCAGTTACTTGCGGCACGATGGAGTTACGCGCTGCAAATTAGAACTGCCATCAGGGCCTGCTGATATTCCTGGCCGTCCAGCTTCCCCTATAATTCCCGCGTCCATTATAACCTTAGTCTCTTCAACCTTTCGATCGCACCCCACAACACAACAAGCACACCCACGACGACACATAGACAGGGGATGTCCAGCGGCGCTCCAATGGAGTTCATCGAGCATAGAGTGGAGACCCACGCAAGGGAAACGGATCTCTCAGTGGTGTACACCATCGACCCGGCCGTGGTTGACGACTACATCAACATCGTTGAGCAGTTGCTTGCTTGAGACATGTACAAGGTGGTCGGCATCGACCTCCAGTACACCGCCAGTCGTCCCAGCATAGATCAGAAGGTTGCCGTCGCCCAGTTGTGCGTGCGCCATCATGTTCTCATCTACCACTACTGCATGGCCACAGAGCCTTGCGACCGTTTCAACAGGTTTGTCAACAACACCGACTACAAGTTTGCCACGGTGGAAACCAAAGACGATGTAAATGCGCTCACTGTTACGGGCTTGGCCTGCAAGAACCTTGTCAAAATCGTGACCACTATAGGGTCTGGGGCAGCACGAAGAAGGACTCCCTGGTTGAACTCTCCTCGGCCATCATTGACCCTACTACGAAAAGATGAAGCAGGATGCCGAGAGAACAAGCCCCCTATCCTGGCACATGGCCTGGATGCGGCAACTGTATGAACCTCACCTCAGGTTCACGGCCAAGAGCATGTACACATGCTACGAGATGCACAGGTGGATCATTGACATGAGGAAGTGCCTCGTTACCCAAATTGACGAGCCCAGATCGAGCCACAAGCAGAGCAAGCGTCACAAGAAGTAGATGATGATCAAATGATCGTTTATGCTCGTTAATCATGCATGTAATATATAGTTTACTTTATTGGTGTGTCGAAATGTCATGTGTGTAGTAGCCACCTATGTAATTATGCATGTAATAGTTTACTTTGGTGTGTGCAAATGCCATGGTTGTAGTAGCCACCTATGTAAGTGGATGTTTAATTTGGATATGCAAGCATGTCCATATAAGTGTGTGTGTGTGTGTGTGTGTGTGTGTGTGTGTGTTTGTGTGTGTGTGTGTTGTTGTTGTTCTGTATGCAATCCCATCGCACAACACACACGTCTTATTAGCAGCAACCGTTTGTGTTATTATTGGTCTTCACACACATTTCTAATTACATACCTGTTTGTCGCGTATCACACACATCTTGTTAAGTTGAACCGTTTATGTTCTCATGTCTGAACGCAAACAGTTCATCTGAGCGAACCGCATGCCGTATATCGCACACACCTTGGTCTGGCTGACCGTTACTTTTGTGTTGCCTAATCACAAACAGTTCATCCGAGTAAACCGTATGATGTATATTGCACACACCTCCATCTGGCTGCCCGTTTCTTTTGTTCCTCCTCATCACAAACAGTTAATTGAACTGAACCGTATGCCCTGCATCGTGATACGTCCATTTTGCATCATGCTTTTATATTGATATTTATTGCATTATGGGTTGTTATTACACATTATGTCACAATACTTATGCCTATTCTCTCTTATTTTAAAAGGTTTACATAAGGAGGGAGAATGCCGGCACCAGGAATTCTGGGCTGGAAAGGGAGCAAATATTAGAGACCTATTCTGCACAACTCCAAAAGTCCTGAAACTCCACGAAAGTCATTTTTGGAAAGAATAAAAAATATTGGGCGAAAGAAATACGTCAGGGGGGCCACCACCTGTCCACGAGGGTGGGGGCGCGCCCTACCCCACAGGGCGTGCCCCCTTGCCTCGTGGGCCCCCTGTTGGCTCCCCGATGGCCATCTTCTGCTATATGAAGTCTTTTGTCAAGGGAAAAATCATAAGCAACCTTTTCGGGACGAGACTCCACCGCCACGAGGCGGAACCAATCAAGGGCTCCGACAGAGCTGTTCTGCCGGGGACACTTCCCTCCGGGAGGGGGAAATCATCGCCATCATCATCACCAACGCTCCTCTCATCGGGAGAGGGCAATCTCCATCAACATCTTCACCAGCACCATCTGCTCTCAAAACCCTAGTTCATCTCTTGTATCCAATTCTTGTCTCCAAGTCCGGGATTGGTACTAGTAGGTTGCTAGTAGTGTTGATTACTCCTTGTAGTTGATGCTAGTTGGTTTATTTGGTGGAAGATCGTATGTTCAGATCCTATATGCATATTAATACCCCTCTGATTATGAACATGAATATGCTTTGTGAGTAGTTATGTTTGTTCCTGAGGACATGGGAGAAGTCTTGCTATTAGTAGTCATGTGAATTTGGTATTCGTTCGATATTTTGATGAGATGTATGTTGTCTAGCCTCTAGTGGTGTTATGTGAACGTCGACTACATAACACTTCACCATTATTTGGGCCTACAGGAAGGCATTGGGAAGTAATAAGTAGATGATGGGTTGCTAGAGTGACAGAAGCTTAAACCCTAGTTTATGCGTTGCTTCGTAAGGGGCTGATTTGGATCCATATGTTTCATGCTATGGTTAGGTTTACCTTAATACTTTTGTTGTAGTTGCAGATGCTTGCAATAGAGGTTAATCATAAGTGGGATGCTTGTTCAAGTAAGAACTGCACCCAAGCTCCGGTCCACCCACATATCAAATTATCAAAGTATCGAACGCGAATCATATGAACGTGATGAAAACTAGCTTGACGATAATTCCCATGTGTCCTCGGGAGCGCTTTTCTCTATATAAGAGTTTTTTCAGGCTTGTCCTTTGCTACAAAAAGGATTGTGCCACCTTTATGCACTTTATTTACTTTTGTTACTTGTTGCTCGTTACAAATTATCCTATCACAAAACTATCTGTTACCACTTATTTCAGTACTTGCAGAGAATACCTTGCTGAAAACCGCTTATCATTTCCTTCTGCTCCTCGTTGGGTTCGACACTCTTACTTATCGAAAGGACTACGATAGATCCCCTATACTTGTGGGTCATCAATACTCTTTTTTGGCGCCGTTGTCGGGGAGTGAAGCGCCTTTGGTAGGTGGAATTTGGTAAGGAAAAATTTATATAGTGTGCTGAAATTTACTGTCACTTGTTACTATGGAAAGTAATCCTCTGAAGGGCTTGTTTGGGGTATCTTCACCCCGACCAGTAGAGCAAAGAGTTGCTCCTCAACCTACTGAACCTACTGAAAATGAAAATGTTCCCTTTGAAGTTCCTTCGGGTATGATAAAAACTGCTAGCTAATCCTTTTGCAGGAGATGGAACAAAGCATCCTGATGAGCACCTAATATATGTGGATGAAGTTTGTGGATTATTTAAGCTTGCAGGTATACCCGATGATGTTATTAAGAAAATGGTCTTCCCTTTATATTTGAAGGGAGATGCATCGACATGGTATAGGCTATGTGATGATACGGGGACATGGAACTACAACGATTGAAATTGGAATTTCATCAGAAGTTTTATCCTATGCATCTTGTTCATCGTGATCGTAATTATATATATAATTTTTGGCCTCGCGAAGGAGAAAGCATCGCTCAACCTTGGGGGAGGCTTAAATCAATGTTATATTCATGCCCCAATCATGATCTCCCAAGAGAAATAATTACTCAAAGTTTTTATGCTCGGCTTTCTGATAACAATCGCACCATGCTCGATACTTCTTGTGATGGCTCTTCTATGATGAAGACTATTGAATTCAAATGGAATTTATTGGATAGAAGTAAACGCAACTCTGAAGATTGGGACCTCGACGAAGGTAAGGAGCCAGGTATGAAACCTAAGTTTGATTTTGTTAAGTCTTTTATGGATACCGATGTTTTTCGTAAATTTAGAACTAAATATGGACTTGACTCTGAGATAGTAGCTTCTTTCTGTGAATCTTTTGCTACTTATGTTGATCTCCCCAAGGAGAAGTGGTTTAAATATCATCCTCCCATAGAAGTAAAAGTAGATGCACCTACTAAAGTTGAAGAAAAGACTATTACTTATAATGATCCTGTTGTTCCTACTTCTTATGTTGAGAAACCACCTTTCCCTGTTAGGATAAAGGATCATGCTAAAGCTTCAACTGTGGTTCGTAAAAGCAATATTAGAACTTATACACCTCCTGAGCAAATCAAAGTTGAACCTAATATTGCTATTGTTAAAGATCTCTTGGCTGATAATATTGATGGGCATGTTATTTATTTCTGCGGTGAAACTGCTAGAATTGCCAAGCCTTGTGCTAAAGATAAACATAGACCTATGGTAGGCATGCCTGTTATTTCTGTTAAAATAGGATATCATTGTTATCATGGATTATGTGATATGGGTGCTAGTGCTAGTGCTATACCTCATGACTTATACAAAGAAATTATGCATGAAATTGCACCTGCTGAGATAGAAGGTATTGGTGTTACCATCAAACTTGCTAATAGAGATACAATATCACCCATTGGAATTGTTAGAGATGTTGAAGCTTGTGTGGGAAAACTAAATATCCTACTGATTTTCTTGTTCTTGGTTCCCCACAAGATATCTTTTGTCCTATTATATTTGGTAGACCCTTCTTGAACACGGTTAATGCTAGGATAGACTACGAAAAGAGTGTTGTTACTATTGGCTTGGGTGATATGTCTCATGAGTTTAATTTCTCTAAGTTTAGTAGACAACACCATGAAGAAGAATTGCCTAGTAAGGATGAAATTATTGGTCTTGCTTCTATTGCCGTGCCTCCTAGTGATCCTTTAGAACAATATTTGCTAGACCATGAAAATGATATGTTTATGAATGAAAGAAGGGAAATAGATGAAGTATTCTTTAAACGGGAACCATTCTGAAACACAATTTGCCTGTTGAAATCCTAGGTGGTCCTCCTCCACCCAAGGGTGATCCCGTGTTTGAGCTTAAACCGTTGCCTGATACTCTTAAATATGCTTATCTTGATGAAAAGAAGATATATCTTATTATTATTAGTGCTAACCTTTCAGAGCATGAAGAAGAGAGATTATTGAAAACTCTGAAGAAGCACCATGCTGCCATTGGATATAATCTTGATGATCTTAAGGGCATTGCCAAACCAGTTGTCGATCATCAACGAAGGCTGAATCCCAAGATGAAAGAAGTGGAAAGAAAGGAAATACTAAAGCTCCTTGAGGCAGGTATAATTTATCCCGTTGTTGATAGTCAGTGGGTAAGTCTTGTCCATTGTGTCGCTAAAAAGGGAGGTATTACGGTCGTTCCTAATGATAAAGATGAATTGATTCCGCAAAGAATTATTACAGATTATAGGATGGTAATTGATTTCCACAAACTAAATAAGGCTACTAAAAAGGATCATTACCCCTTACCTTTTATCGATCAAATGCTAGAAAGATTATCTAAACATACACATTTTTGCTTTCTAGATGGTTATTTTGGTTTCTTTCAAATACCTGTGTCAGCCAATGATCAATCAAAGACTACTTTTACTTGCCCTTTTGGTACATTTGCTTATAGACGTGTGCCTTTTGGTTTATGTAATGCACCTGCTACCTTTCAAAGATGCATGATGGCTATATTCTCTCACTTTTGTGAAAAGATTTGTGAGGTTTTCATGGACGATTTTTCCGTCTATGGATCCTCTTTTGATGATTGCTTGAGCAACCTTGATCGAGTTTTGCAGAGATGTGAAGAAAATAATCTTGTCTTGAATTGGGAAAAGTGAAACTTTATGGTTAATGAAGGTATTGTCTTGGGGCATAAAGTTTCTGAAAGAGGTATTGAGGTTGATAAAGCCAAGGTTGATGCTATTGAAAAGATGCCATGTCCCAAGGACATCAAAGGTATAAGAAGTTTCCTTGGTCACGCCGGATTTTATAGGAGGTTCATTAAGGACTTCTCAAAAATTTATCGGCCTCTGACTAATTTATTACAAAAAGATATACCAATTGTCTTTGATGATGATTGTGTAGAAGCATTTGAAATACTTAAGAAAGCATTGATCTCTGCACCTATTGTTCAGCCACCTGATTGGAATTTACCCTTTGAAATTATGTGTGATGCTAGTGATTATGCTGTAGGTGTTGTTCTAGGGCAAAGAGTTGATAAGAAATTAAATGTTATTCAATATGCTAGTAAGACTCTAGGCAATGCTCAAAGAAATTATGCTACTACTAAAAAAGATTTCTTAGTAGTTGTATTTGCTTGTGATAAGTTCAGGCCTTATATTGTTGATTCTAAAGTAACTATTCACACGGATCATGCTGCTATTAAGTATCTTATGGAAAAGAAACATGCTAAACCTAGACTCATTAGATGGGTTCTCTTGCTACAAGAATTTGATTTGCATATTCTTGATAGAAAAGGAGCTAAGAACCCTGTTGCAGACAACTTGTCTAGGTTAGAAAATGTTCTTGATGACCCACTACCTATTGATGATAGCTTTCCTGATGAGCAGTTAAATGTCATAAATGCTTCTCATACTACTCCATGGTATGCTGATTATGCCAATTACATCGTTGCTAAATTTATATCACCTAGTTTCAAATACCAGCAAAAGAAAAAGTTTTTCTATGACTTGAGATATTACTTTTGGGACGACCCACATCTTTATAAGGAAGGAGTAGATGGTGTTATTAGACGTTGTGTACCATAGCATGAACAGGAATAGATCCTACGCAAGTGTCACTCTGTAGCTTATGGAGTACACCACGCTGGAGATAGAACTGCACATAAGGTATTGCAATCTGGTTTTTATTGGCCTACTCTCTTCAAGGATGCCCGTAAGTTTGTCTTATCTTGTGACGAATGTCAAAGAATTGGTAATATTAGTAGATGTCAAGAAATGCCTATGAATTATTCACTTGTTATTGAACCATTTGATGTTTGGGGCTTTGATTATATGGGACCTTTTCCTGCCTCTAATGGATATACACATATTTTAGTTGCTATTGATTACGTTACTAAGTGGGTAGAAGCTATTCCAACTAGTAGTGCTGATCATAACACTTCTATTAAAATGCTTAAAGAAGTTCTTTTTTTGAGGTTTGGAGTCCCTAGATATTTAATGACTGATGGTGGTTCACATTTTATTCATGGTGCTTTTCGTAAAATGCTTGTTAAGTATGATGTTAATCATAGAATTGCATCTCCTTATCACCCACAGTCTAGTGGTCAAGTAGAATTGAGTAATAGAGAGCTCAAATTAATTTTGCAAAAGACTATCAATATATCTAGAAAGAATTGGTCCAAGAAACTTGATGATGCATTGTGGGCCTATAGAACTGCATATAAAAATCCTATGGGTATGTCTCCGTATAAAATGGTTTATGGAAAAGCATGTCACTTACCTCTCGAACTACAACATAAGGCATATTGGGCTATTAAAGAGCTCAATTATGATTTCAAACTTGCTGGTGAGAAGAGGTTATTTGATATTAGCTCACTTGATGAATGGAGAACCCAAGCCTATGAAAATGCCAAGTTGTTTAAAGAAAAAGTTAAAAGATGGCATAAAAAAAGGATACAAAAGCGTGAGTTTAATGTAGGTGATTATGTATTGCTATACAACTCTTGTTTAAGATTTTTTGCAGGAAATCTTCTCTCTAAATGGGAAGGCCCTTACATTATCGAGGAGGTCTATCGTTCCGGTGCCATAAAAATAAACAACTTTGAAGGTACAAATCCGAAGGTGGTGAACGGTCAAAGAATTAAACATTATATCTCAGGTAATCCCATAAATGTTGAAACCAATGTTATTGAAACCGTAACCCCGGAGGAATACATAAGGGACACTTTCCGAAACGTTTCAGACTCCGAAAAGGAATAGGTATGTGGTACGGTAAGTAAACCGACTCTAAAACAGTTTTTAAGGCAATATTTCTCCGTTTTGGAATATTTAGAAAAATAGAAAAATAAGAGGCAGTCCGGGAAGGACACGAGGCCTCCACGAGGGTGGAGGGCGCGCCCTACCCTACTGGGCGTGCCCCCTACCTCGTGGGCACCTCGTGTGCCCTCCGGACTCTGTTTTCTTGCACGTTACGTATTTTGGTCGGTAAAAATTCATTACATAATCTCCCGAAGGTTTTGGCTCCGGTATCACGCAAATATCCTCTGCTCTTGTTTCAAGCTGTTTTTCTGACAGATCGAGATTATCATGACGTCTCCAAGCGCCCCAAGGATAATTTCTTCGAGAAGGTCATCAACCCTTACCTCGCGGAGGTGCTGCGACACCCTCAAACCATTGAGAGGCGTGATGGGTTGCTGCACATCCGCGATGTTGAGGGACCGAAGGGGACCGGAAGCATGGAGATGAGGCTCGAAGCAATGGAGCAACAAGTTTTCAAGTGCCAGGGGATGGTGGAACGTGGACTCAACTCCAACCACATGATGATCGCGGAGTTCACCAACAACCACAAGCTGGATGCCGACAACATCGGGGAGACCATCTTGAAGCTTCACGAGAAGATCGAGCACCTTCAAGCCCAAATCTATGACCTGCAAAACCAAAACTGTGAGTATGAATATAGATTCAAAAGGATGAGTTTGGCTGCAGATTTGAGGATCCCGGAGACTCGATCATCCTTCTATGATGGTGAGCCTATGCCTTGGAAGATGGACGATAAGCCCGCATCATCAACAACACCGCCACCTTCTTCATCAGCAAAGGAGATATAATCACATGGGTATGGGCACTCCCCTTGGCAACTGCCAAGCTTGGGGTAGGTGCACCGGTATCGTATCACCATCACACTCCTATCTTTACCATTTTTCTTAGCTCGATCCTATTAGTAGTATCTTGATCTAGTAGAATAAAGTTTTTTCATGATTTAGTTTTGAGTTTTGCTTTATGATCCCTCTATGTAATCGAGTCCGTGAGCTATATAATAAAGATTAGTGTTGAGTCAAGGGCTTGATTATTTTGCCATGATCTTGAGTGAATAAAAGAAAAGAGAAAGAGAATAAAAAGAAAGGAAGAGACCATATTGATCTTATCGAGAGTAATGACTTCACATAGAAAGAGTATGATGATTAAAAATTGTTGAGAGTTGGCAAACATAGCTTTGGTCATCGTTGCAATTAATAGGAAGTAATAAAGAAAGAGAGGTTTCACATATAAATATACTATCTTGGACATCTTTTATGATTGGGAGCACTCATTAAAATATGACATGCTAAAGAGTTGATGTTGGACAAGGAAGACAACGTAATGGGTTATGTTTTCTTATATCTGAGATAAAGTATATTGTCATGGATCATACAACATGTTGAGCTTGCATTTCCCCCTCATGCTAGCCAAATTCTTAGCACCAAGTAGAGATACTACTTGTGCTTCCAAAAAAACCCTTAAACCAGTTTTGCCATGAGAGTCCACCATATCTACCTATGGATTGAGTAAGATCCTTCAAGTAAGTTGTCATTGGTGCAAGCAATAAAAATTGCTCTCTAAATATGTATGATTGATTGGTGTGGAGGAAATAAGCTTTATACGATCTTGTGATGTGGAAGAAATAAAAGCGACGGACTGCATAATAAAGGTTCATATCACAAGTGGCAATATAAAGTGGCGTTCTTTGGCATTAAGATTTTGTACATCCAACCATAAAAGCGCATGGCAACCTCTGCTTCCCTCTGCGAAGGGCCTATCTTTTGTTATTATCTTCTACCTTATGCAAGAGCCATGGTGATCTTCACCTTTCCTTTTTACATTTTATCATTTGGCAAGCACAGGGTGTTGGAAAGATTCTGATAGATATATATAATTGGATGTAGGGGAGCATGATTTATTATTGTTGACATTACCCTTGAGGTAAAAGGTTGGGAGGCGAAACTATAAGCCCCTATCTTTCTCTGTGCCCGATTAAAACTCTGTAGCCACAAGTATTGTGTGAGTGTTAGCAATTACGAAAGACTAAATGATAGTTGAGTATGTGGACTTGCTACAAAGCTCTGACATAGACTCTTTCTGATGTTATGATAAACTGCAATTGCTTCAATGACTGAGATTATAGTTTGTTAGTTCTCAATAAAGTTTCTGATTCGTACTTTTGCATTGTGAGTAGATTATTACTTGAGCATAAGAAATCATATGAAAATATTCATATATGTTGCTGTTATAAGAATAATCATGATGCCCTCATGTCCGTATTTTATTTTATCGACACCTCTACCTCTAAACATGTGGACATATTTATCGTTATCGGCTTCCGCTTGAGGACAAGCGAGGTCTAAGCTTGGGGGAGTTGATACGTCCATTTTGCATCATACTTTTATATTGATATTTATTGCATTATGGGATGTTATTACACATTATGTCACAATACTTATGCCTATTCTCTCTTATTTTACAAGGTTTACATAAGGAGGGAGAATGCCGGCAGCTGGAATTCTGGGCTGGAAAAGGAGAAAATATTAGAGACCTATTCTGCACAACTCCAAAAGTCATGAAACTCCACGAAAGTCATTTTTGGAAATAATAAAAAACACTGGGCGAAAGAAATACGTCAGGGGGGCCACCACCTGTCCACGAGGGTGGGGGCGCGCCCTACCACCCAGGGCACGCCCCCTGCCTCATGGCCCCCCTGTTTGCTCCCCAGTGGCCATCTTCTGCTATATGAAGTCTTTCATCAAGGGAAATATCATAAGCAACCTTTCGGGATGAGACTCCCCCGCCACGAGGCGGAACCTTGGCGGAACCAATCTAGGGCTCCGACAGAGCTGTTCTGCCGGGGACACTTCCCTCCGGGAGGGGGAAGTCATCGCCATCGTCATCACCAATGCTCCTCTCATCGGGAGAGGGCAATCTCCATCAAGATCTTCACCAGCACCATCTCCTCTCAAAACCCTAGATCATCTCTTGTATCCAATTCTTGTCTCCAAGTCCGGGATTGGTACTAGTAGGTTGCTAGTAGTGTTGATTACTCCTTGTAGTTGATGCTGGTTGGTTTATTTGGTGGAAGATCATATGTTCATATCCTATATGCATATTAATATCCCTCTGATTATGAACATGAATATGCTTTGTGAGTAGTTACGTTTGTTCCTGAGGACATGGGAGAAGTCTTGCTATAGTAGTCTTGTGAATTTGGTATTCGTTCGATATTTTGATGAGATGTATGTTGTCTAGCCTCTAGTGGTGTTATGTGAACGTCGAATACATAACACTTCGCCATTATTTGGGCCTAGAGGAAGGCATTGGGAAGTAATAAGTAGATGATGGGTTGCTAGAGTGACAGAAGCTTAAACCCTAGTTTATGCGTTGCTTCGTAAGGGGCTGATTTGGATCCATATGTTTCATGCTATGGTTAGGTTTACCTTAATACTTTTGTTGTAGTTGCGGATGCTTGCAATAGAGGTTAATTATAAGTGGGATGCTTTTTCAAGTAAGAACAGCACCCAAGCTCCGGTCCACCCACATATCAAATTATCAAAGTACACGCGAATCATATGAACGTGATGAAATCTACCTTCACGATAATTCCCATGTGTCCTCGGGAGCGCTTTTCTCTATATAAGAGTTTGTCCAGGCTTGTCTTTTGCTACAAAAAGTATTGGGACACCTTGCTGCACTTTATTTACTTTTGTTACTTGTTGCTCGTTACAAATTATCCTATCACAAAACTATCTGTTACCACTTATTTCAGTACTTGCAGAGAATACCTTGCTGAAAACCGCTTATCATATCCTTCTGCTCCTCGTTGGGTTCGACACTCTTACTTATCGAAAGGACTATGATAGGTCCCCTATACTTGTGGCTCATCACATCGCACACGCAACTACAATCTAAACCCTGTTTGATGGCTCCGCCATCACAAACGTTTTGCACCTTTTTTGACGGGTTTTTTACACCACCATTTGTGATCATGGCATCGCACACAGTTTCGTCGAAGGGTCTCTGATCGTAGTGTCGCACTAGCAGCATCCTGCAGTATTGGTAGTATCACCCTTGTGACGTACAATGTTTTATAGAGCCGGATATTGTTCCTAGAGTGTGGTATTTCCTAGCCATTTGTCCTCCCAGAATCTAATTTCCGAGCCGTCCTTAATCTAGAAGGATCCATAAGAGAAGAAATATTTCTTCATGGCCATTAGACCCGCCCAAAAGTGAGAATACCCAGGCTTCAAATATACTTGGGATATCGCCTTGGAAGCCACATATTTCCTCCTCGGGAGGATTTGCCATACACCATCTTCGGTCAGTAATCTAAACAACCATTTGCCAAGGAGGGCCCTATTCTTAACCTCAAGGTCATGAATGCCCAACCCACCTTGGTATTTGGGACGGCAAACCACACTCCATTTAGCTTGTCGATATTTTTTTCTCTCACTATATCCTTGTCAAAAGAATCTTGATCATAAATAATCCAATCTATGTAAAACTCCTTTCGACAACTGGAAGGAGATCATATATAGTACCATGCTACTTATTACTAAATTTATGAGGACCAATCTTCCACCAAGAGACAATAGTTTACCTTTCCAACTGCTAAGTCTTTTTTGTAGTCTCTCCTCGATGTGTTTCCATTCAACATTTGTGAGTCTTCGATAATATATTGGTATCCCAAAATATGTGGTTGGAAACTGGCCCAACCCGCATCCGAACAGTTCAGCGTACAGGTGAGCCTCGTCTTGAGCCTTCCCAAAACAAAACATTTCACTTTTATGAAAATTGATCTTAAGACCCCGACAGTTGCTCGAATGTTGATAAAATTAATTTCAGATTTCTCGCTTTCTCAAGGTCATGATCCATGAAGAGAATTGTATCATCAGCATATTGAAGTATAGAGAGACCACCATCAACTAGATGATTTACTACCCCATCAATTTGGCCATCAATCTTGGCGCGCTCAATCATGACCGCTAGCATATCTACCACTATATTGAATAGCATGGGCGATACCGAGTCACCTTGTCGCAATCCCTTCTTTGTTTGGAAATAGTGTCCAACATCATCTTTGACTTTAATGGCAACACTACCTCTAGAAACAAAGCTATGGATCATAGTGCACCACTCTGCAGAAAATCCTTTCATTCTGAGAGTCTGTTGAAGAAATGGCCATTTGACTTTCTCATAAGCTTTTTCAAAGTCTATTTTGAGTACCACCCTAGTCAACTTTTTCCGATCTAATTCATGGACTGTTTCATGAAGGATAACAGCTCCATCTAGGATGTGTCTTCCTTGCATAAAATTAGTCTGTGAAGGACGAATCACATGTTCAGCAACCGAATTTAGCCTAATAGTTGCAACCTTCATGAATATTTTAAAACTAACATTAAGGAGGCAAATAGGTCTATATTGTTGTATCCTTTCAGCCTCATTAACCTTAGGTAATAAAATAATCTTGCCGAAGTTTAAGTGAAACAATTCTAATTGGCCAGCATGTAGGTTGCTAAACAAAAGTAGGAGATCCGGTTTGATGACTTCCCAGAAGTTCTGATAGAACTCAGAGGGAAAACCTTCCGGACCCCGGGCTTTGTTGTGCTCCATTAGAAAAACCGCCTTCCTAACTTCCTCCACAGAGTATGGGGCTATTAGAAGGTCGTTTTCCTCATCAGAGACCTGCGGGATATCATCTGTTCGGGACTCATCCATTGAGAAATTTCCTTCCTCTCAGGCTCCGAACAGATTTTTATAATAATTAGTGATATACGATTTAAGTTTCTCATGCCCCTCAATCGTGCCCTAATCCTATTGTAAGGAATGCATAATTTTTTTCGGTGTCTGCCATTGGCGACTCCATGAAAATATCTAGTATTCGAATCACCTTTCAAGATAAATTGTGAGTTAGAATGTTGGTACCATTTGATTTCCTCTTCACACAGCATGCTAGCTATTTGTGCATTTGAATGTCTCTTGATCTCAATTTCATGCTCAGATAGACGTCTAACCTCTGCCAAAGCTTCTAATTCATCAATAATAGATGAAAGACAAAGCTTCTCCTTTTTGAGGATACCCATAGTATGCCTAGCCCAACCACCAAGGAATTTGCGTAATGCATGCATTTTGTTACTCCATTTGTGAATTGGGGTGAGCCCCGCCACCGGTTTCTCTCACACCTCCTTGACCATGTCATAGAAGCCATCCCGAAGCAACCACCCAAGTTCGAACTTGAACTTGCGTCTATGTTGTGGTCGTGGCAAACCAGTAGTTAGGAGAATGGGTGTGTGGTCTGATATAGCCTCAATACGAGGTAGAGCACGACTAGACACCATAGGAAATTTAGATTCCCAGTCGGTAACCATTAAAGCACGATCTAATTTCTCATATGTCAATTCTGGAAGACTGTTCGCTCAAGTGAATTGTCTTCCAATCATGGAAACCTCTCACAGATCTAGACTGTCGATGACAGCGTTGAAAAGGAAAGGCCAATGATTATCAAACCTACCACGGCTTTTCTCATTTGGAAATCGAAGCAAATTGAAATCCCACCTATAAGAATGGGGTAGGGATTACCTTTCGCTAGATTAACCAATTCATGGAGAAAATCGACCTTGAACTCATCTTGGGCTGTCCCATACACGACGACAAGGGTCCATGTGAAGTTGTCGACCTTGTTGCGGATATGGAGTTTAACGTGAAACTCACCATCCGAACTAGCCAAAACATCCATAGTCCATGTATTTACACGAAGTAGAATGCCCCCATAACGACCTCTAGGCGGTCGTGAAACCCAAGTAAAGTCTATCCTGCCAGAAATACGGTTAAGCAGACTTACTGAGAAATCACTTCTCCCCGTTTCAGAGATAGCCAAAAAATCTAAATTTTATTCCCTATTACATTCCGCAATGAATAAATGCTTAGCCAAGTCACGAAGACCTCTGCTATTAAAAACAATCCATTCATGAGGAAACAATAGGAGATTTATAACATTTCGCCCTCTTATGGGACTTACTATCTTTTTTTGAACGTGCGGCCTTTGATTTACGTCCGGATGCTGTAAGCTCAATCAATGAGCTAAGCCCGGGTTCATGTAGGCCCATGTCTGAAACCGCTCCTACTAAGTGAGAGAGTAGCTGATCATCTGACATGGCATGCAGCTCCTCCTCATCAGTATGAGAGGAATAAGACTTGCTAGAAACACGTGGAGTAACTTTTAATCGATCATATTCCAAAAGTTTCAAAATGTTAGTTGAAATAGAAATATCCTTCTCATTCTTTCCTAGAGTAACACCCACATTATTCAACTTAGAAACAATGGATGTATTGGAAAAGGCTGAAAAGGATTTGGGTGAGGATGTAATACCTTGGTTGTCGAGGTTTTGCGCTGCTTTACGCCGCATAGCCTTGGCCAAGGAGTCCTCATCTGTGTCCATAGAACCGTCATCGGCAACCATATGCCGACAACTTCGGCATGTAGGAGTCAGGCCCAGTGGTGGTCGTGGCGCCGGCTCTGGTGCCGGAGGAGGGGGTATAGTGGAGTAGTAACCCCCTCCCCAACAGTGTGTACCGCAGGATCGAGTGACGAGGCCAGTGGCGTGGCAGCACGTGGATGCACCCCTGAAGCCGGCTCCTCCTGAGCCGGGTGGCAGTTCGCCACCATATGAGCCAGCGGTGCAGCAGCCCGTGGTTGCACACCCAAGGTTGGCTCCTCCAGAGCCGAGGGACAGGCACCTCCACCTGAGCCTCCGCCCACAGTCGCTCCAGAGACGCAAGCGCTCGCCCCACTGGTCTGCCGGTGGCCTGTACTAACGTGCGTGCAGCGGCCTGGGGTGCATCGGACCGTGTAGGCGACGACGGCTGCGATGCAATCGGAGTCCCTGGAGTGGTAGGCAACAAGGACTCCTGCTGATGCATCCGCCGAGATACTTCGTGACACCCATGTAAAGTGGATTTAGCTCGAAGTTTCTCGATGATCTCCTTGCCCCTCGGTGTCTGCAGCGAGGAGTTAAATGGGGTCACTGCCAAAATCATAGAACTACCTCCCGGAGCACCATGAGAGACCATGTTTGCAGGAGTGTCATTTGAAGGAGCTGCACTAGACGAAGGTTGGTTGGTTGGGTTTCCGGATTTATCTGAGGTGTCCATGTCATCGTCCTTCTCCTTCGCACCGCCATCAGCATCATCACCCTTGCATCTCCAAATGAACGGTACAAAGTCTGGATCCGGAACATAACCTGCAGGTTCTCTCCTGAACATAAATGCATAGCCCTTGAGCTTAACCAACACATCCTCGCAACGAGCGGCCCCTCGTCATCCTTATCCTTTGCCAATATCTGCGTATTTGTCACAACCACGAGAATATGAACCACCCCACATCTCGCAAACTAATGAGGTCGACATCCAGGGTCTTGCCCATCAACGTACCAACCGCCCATAGACCCCAAAAATGGCGCACGGTATGTGGAACCCCATCAACATGTAGCCAAATCCACTGGAGCTCGAGCTTATGTGGAATCTCCTCAGACTTCCATGTAGAGATGGTGATCTAAGCATTAACTGATTGCACATTCATCTGAATACCGTCAACTCTGTCCAAATCCTCAAAAGAGGGAAAGCTAACAAGGTAGGCATCCTCCCCATACTGAATAGCCTCCCACTTCCACTGGGTCTGGACTGGGCATCTCCTGGCAATCTGACTCTCAACAATAGTAGCAGGAACCATCAAACCACTAACTCGATCACAGGCGAATGGAGTCTGAGTTGGGGCCAAGTGATCCTTCACCACGCTATCTGGTAACTGAGCAAAGTAAGTCTCTTCACCGCCTACTCCTGACACAAAAGCATTGGGCCTAGGGAGCTTAAGAATGGGGCACCCCAGTGTCGGATGAGCAATCTTGTCACAAATATAA
The DNA here is from genome assembly GCA_032464435.1 of Aegilops umbellulata. Classification (NCBI taxonomy): domain Eukaryota; kingdom Viridiplantae; phylum Streptophyta; class Magnoliopsida; order Poales; family Poaceae; genus Aegilops; species Aegilops umbellulata. The sequence goes on from CP136060.1 coordinate 231,946,455, forward strand.
CAATAATGTTGAACCGTGCAATCCTTCGCAGCATGTGTGTTGACAGCGCACTTCCAACACCAAACCCCTTTTTTGGCTTTACTCTTGGCCATGGGCGGATCACCCTGCATATTATCCATAGGGGCCAAGGAAGATGGTGCAGCCATGTGAGCGTCTTGTACCTGTTCGTGCGTCAGCTGTGGCAACTGTGACTGCTGAGTAGTTTGTGTTTGCACCCCCAGCTAGCTGGAAATGCCCGTATTGATGTGGTTGAACAATTTGTTGTGGTGCCATCTGATTCGGAAACTGCTGCTAAGTCAGTACATACTGCTGCAGGTACTCGTAGCCATGCTGCGAGATACCCCCGGGCTGCGGTTGTTGAACTTGCGGCTTCTTCTTTTTCTTACGCTTTTGAGCTACGGTCACTTGGCCCACCGCGAAAGTCGCTTGTTGCTGCAAGACCGGACCCCTCTCTGGTAAGAGCTGGGGAGGAGCGGCCGTTCCCGGAATCGGAGCCGCTTACAGAGGAGGCGGTCCACTCTGCTCTACGTACTGCATGGCCTGGTTCTCGGATAGTTCTAAATACCATAGTCGTATACATGGACCTGCCCAAGCTACTGTTGTTGCTATTGCAATGTCGTATCGCAGACCGGACCTGTCTCAGCTGCCGGAGGACGAGTAGCGCCAGGAGCCAACCCTCCTGACAGGGGACCCCTAGGATGGAACGTTCCCTCGGGCGCGGCGCCCCGTGGAGGACGAGCACCCGCCATTGGTCCCGGCGAGGCCGCCGCGATCGTCGCGTAGGATCGGCTCGAAGAAGTAGCGGCGGACGATGGCGACGCCGGCTTGCAAGAGATGGATGACGAGTGTTGAACATGTGTACATGTACGTAAGTCCGCGTTATGTATGCAGTACCTGTAGTATCTGTCTCCCTCTGTATGTACGTGTATCTTATGAGACAAGATACCGGTTGAGGGAGTCCTGGATTAGGGGGTGTTCGGATAACCGAACTATATCTTCAGCCGGACTCCAGGACTATGAAGATACAAGATTGAAGACTTTGTCCCGTGTCCGGAAGGTTCTTTCCTTGGCGTGGAAGGCAAGCTAGGCATGCGGATATTCAAGATCTCCTACCAATGTAACCGACTCTGTGTAACCGTAACCCTATCCGGTGCCTATATAAACCGGAGGGTTGTAGTCCATAGGACGAACACCTCATAATCATCACCATACCCATAGGCTAGCTTCTAGGGTTTAGCCTCCTTGATCTCGTGGTAGATCTACTCTTGTACTACCCATATCATCAATATTAATCTAGCAGGAGTAGGGTTTTACCTCCATCGAGAGGGCCCGAACCTGGGTAAAATAAAGTGTCCCTTGTCTCCTGTTATCATCCGACCTTGACGCACAGATCGGGACCCCCTACCCGAGATCCGCCGGTTTTGACATCGACATTGGTGCTTTCATTGAGAGTTCCGCTGTGTGATCGACAAAAGGATCGATGGCTCGCCTGCAGATCAACTGCGACTTCGGCATCTTCGTCACCAGCTCGACTGGTCACCTTGGTTCGACCAAGAATTGCGCCCCGTGTTCAGATCACCATGTTTGGACGAGGGCCTTCATCAAACATCAACTCTGATCTCTATCAAGATCATGGAGGAATCATCCATGAAGCTCGGGGGCACAACGTCAACATTGCCCTCAAGCGACCGTGCTGTTTTTCTGGACAGCGAACTCGTATCTGCTGCCACCATCTCCTTGAGTATTGTTTTGACGATCACTTTGGTGGAATTGTGCGGAATTGATTCTACAACAACCCTGGAAAATTTCGTCGAGTTCTGATGGAGGAATCTCCGGCAATCCATAATATACCGGAGCCCTGTCAAATCTGGACGGGAATCTGGACGAGTTTAGGGCGTGGTGTCCAGCTTCTAGCTCGGGCGTCCTTTGGAAGATCCAACCGTTGAACGACTGCGGAATTACTATATCTACCACCCCTCCAAATTTCAGCTCGATCCGACCGTCCAAACTCCGGTAACCTTCCGATTAGTGCATCACTTTTCGGATCAGTTTTCTGCGCGAGAACGAATCCGACCCGAATTCATCTTTTTTATGAACGAGATTTCGGACATCCTTTTTGAAGGAAGTTTTGTATGGGATATTGTGTATTGTTCCCGAACACATCCCACTAACTTTAAGATCTTTTGAACATGATCTTCAACATCATTGCTGGTGTCAAACCAGTCCGACAATATTGCTCCATGGCTGCCGACCTGTGCTAGACACATCATCACTTTGTTGAGCCGAGCTCAACTTCTTCAGATCATCATCTCGGCAAGCCGAACAAGAGTCCGGCATCGCGAAGGACAAATCATCACCAACATCGCCGCCCCACGGATTACACGGAGCGGGCATACCGGCATCACCGCACGGTCGCTTCATCAAGCCGGCATCTACCACGTCACGACCTGCATCGGCAGGGCCGCACTGTTGCCCCTTCAAGCCGGTGTCCGTCACGCCGGACTACTTCGACTCATCGACTGGCCTCGAGGCTTCGACATCTCGGCTGGACCGGAGGATTCATCATCTCTTCATCAACCTACTCCGGACACTTCGGCGTCACTAGCCGACCAGCTTCGTCATGATTGGCTGGACCGAGGGCTTTGCCTCGGCGAGCCAACCTTTGCCAGCATCATCTTCCTTTGGATTACTACAACAAATAAACCAGGTGCTATTAATCCTAATATTTTTTGCATGTTTGGGTTCATTTTTTCCAAAGAATTATTACTCTGGTTTGTCCATCATATGTTCACAGGTCTATCAAATGGTGGCCGCATAAACGACGGTCGCATGCTGGTTCGGTCAGTCTCCGTACATAGTCCGGCGAACGCCGCATACGGAGCGCGGACCGACCTGTGAATTCAGGCTTTGCTATGCCTTTACCGCATCACGCCGACGCCCTGCATCGACATCGACTTCGGCGCCAGGCCATATTTCTTTTATTACTCACTTTGCATAAATTATTCATTATGCAACGATTTTTTATTTATCATTATTACTATTATCTCCCGTTTGCACTATTTTTTGTGCACAGGAAAATAATCCGGGGACTTCGGCGTCACTCTGCCGGTCTGCATCGACCGTGCTATGTCACCACTTCGGCGTGTCGAGCTCTCCGCTCCGCCACCTCGGGACCAGCTTGGGGGATAGAACCTTGTCCCGCATCAAGCTCGGACTGCGAACACATTAACTAGCTAAGTCGCTTTCATGCTCAAAGCTTTAATTTCTAACTTGTGTTCGGTTCGACCAAGCGTTATACTTTTTTGAAAAAAAAGTTGCTTGTAAAAAAAATTGTCCAAACTTTGTTCACACATACTTGACGCGCTACCCGCGCTCATTATACCTGGGGGGCTTCTTTAACAGAAGCTTATTAATACGGGTTTTATGCCCAACACATGTGTCACACTTCCGCATGTACCTTTTATTCACCATTATATGCATCGATATGACTTAAGTTTTGGCCAAGCTGGGTTGCCTGGCTCCTGTGCTTACCCGTACGTTCCTGATTGTTCGGCTAGGCGGTAAAGGGAGCACCTCTGCGATTGCTACTGCCGGATAAGCCGGATGTGTACCTCAGACTGGGTGAAGCCGAAAGCTAGCGTTCTTAAGGGAATATTCGGTCGGTGAACTAAAGATGAACCTTTTTTACTGATACATGCCCCCAGATGTTTTCCTGCATTTGCAGTCCGGACATGCATTTCAGGGCACGCCACCCCAGCGAAATGAACCCTTAACGGAACTATTCTCTCTGGAAGATGTTTCTTACTAACCATGTAATATAACATAACTAGTTGGGCACTTGTCTGATAAAGCACTAATGACCCCTACGCCTGGTCTCCATGCATACCTCGGTTCTTATATAACCATTAGGGTATTCGGACACACTCCGGACCGTCAGGTCCCGAGGTCGAAGCGAAAAGGTCGGCAACGACAAACGATCTACAATCCGGCTAGAAGGCATTACACATGTCACTTATAATTATATAGTCACTCTAACTATTCGTATTCCTCTTCAATACCATCCAACAGGCTGTCTAATTTACAGTCCTACTGGGAATACTTTGTTTGTGACGCATAAATTCGAATACCCCGTTTACTTGGGGGCTTCCTTTATGAAGCTTTTCCTGTTGCATATGATTATACTTGTACGGCTTCGTTCCTTGTTCGTGTATTATGCCACAATATGCACCATATTGACTTAAGCGATTTGCAAGCTGGGTTGCCTCGCTCCTGTGTTTACCCCTACGTTCCCGATTGTTCGGCTAGGGAGCACCTCTGCGATTGTCACGATCGGGTCGCTCGAGCCGGACCTCAGACTGGGTGAAGCCGAAAGCTAGCGCTCTTATAGTTTTCAATGATGGTCGGCACACAACGGAACTCATGAGTACAAAAAATCTATTGCATAAGTCTCATAACAACAATGAGCACCGAAGAAAGGTATCGATGGGGGTACTATTTTCTTCGAAGATGCTTCTTACTCTTCGCAGTAATATAGCATAAGTTCCATGAGTGCGCTTTGTCTGTTACAGCCTTATGGCCTGATTGCCTGGTTATTGGAAACACCGTCGTTATTCTCGACCGATGGAGTACATAACACTTTTCGGTCCTTAACCAAAGAGGGAGAAGCCGACGGTCGGTTAAGACGCGTTTAAAGTTCGGTTGAACATAGATATGATATAAGTACTTCGGTACATGCAATCATTCTTTTACCCAAGTCACTTGGGGGCTCTTAAATTTATGTGAGCCGTTTTTATAATAAGTGTTCTTCTTCTTAGTCGTTGCAAAGTTTTTCTTACTATTATTTTTTATCACTACTTTTTTCGACACGAGTGTGCGGTCACTAGCCAGGGAGCCTAATTTCTCTCTCAATGCTGCTAGAGTTTAGTTTGCTAAACTGGCCTGATGAGAAGTACTCTGCCCTCGGGATAGGAGGTTGAAGCCGTAGGCTGACCCGCTCGAAGTCTTGAGATAGGATGTATCATGTTAAAGCACGACAGAGGCACTTCTTTTTTCTAAGACCAATTTTCGGATTGGCACCGAACACTTGATATTGTTTGGACGTCATGTTTTTATTGACGTTTCTTGGTTTTTCAAGCTTTTTGGCACTTTTAAACTATTTGTGCTTTTCCAGCATTAGTCTTGCAGTGCAACGTCGGACACCTTTTAGGGATTCGGCAAAAACATTCTCGGATATTGCTATATATGCATCGGTTTCGAATTGTGTCTTGGGTCAATAGTTGGGTTGCCCGGCTCCTACACTTGCTTCCTACGTTCCGTTTTGTTCGGCTAGGCGTGCAAAGGGAGAACCACTGCGATTGTGCTTCCAGCTTGCATGGTCAAGCACCTCAGTGGAGAAAGCCAAAAACTGACTGTCACAATAAGCGTAAACTGCTCAGCGATCCGATGACTATGGGCCGTTCATAACATTGGCCGAAGTGTTTACGGCTTGACCTCGTCTGTCGCCGAACACTACCGGGGGCTATTAACCAACCTCCCAAACTAAATCCTCGATATTTTGCTCTTACATTGGAGCTGAGGTTTTATGATCATGCTTAGCATGACAACCCAAAGAAAGGAACCGATAGCGGGACTATTTTCTTTGGAAGACATTTCTTCTGTTAAACAGTGATATAACATATCTCTCCGCGTACCTTTGTTTATAAAACCGTATGGCCAGATTGCCTTGTTTGTCGTAAATCTTTGCCCTCGTAAAGGCTTTATAAAGTAAGACAAACCTTCTCGGCTATTGGCCGGGGAGGTGGAAGCCGCTGGTCGGTCAACAAAGTATTGTACAATGCGGATCCGGGCATTAAATGACGTAAAATACTTAGATACATAGAGTCATTACACACAATTTGTGATTTTACTATGGATATCGATCCTTAATTCGGCCACCCGTGCCCGCTTTAAGGCTCGGGGGCTACTGGGCTTCGGGCTTATTATTTAAACATATTAAAGGGGCACATCGATCCCCTGATCTGGTGTTGCCACCCGACCAGTGTCTCGGGGGCTACTGCATTGCTTGTCCAATGCAGAACATTTTATGTGCAATATGGTTTCCGAGAAGATTTTGATCCTCAGGTTGGTCGGTCGCACCCAACCTGAGTCTCGAGGACTGAGCACGCCGCTTTTAGTGTCCCGAAGTATTCTACCGAGCTAGGACTTGATCCTCAGACCGATTTTGTAAATCAACCTGAGTCTCAGCGGCTACGGGGATCTGTGGTCTTATGTCATCCTTCATGTGCATCTTGGGTTTTAGACCGATACCCACCTTGAGGGCTACTGGCTATATATCTCGGCAGAGAATAAATTGCACCGATCAAAAATATTGACAAAAATCGGCCCACATTCGGGATGGTGCACCACCTTGAAAGCAGTCCGGCATAGAGCTCGGGCGCTAGTGGCTGGCTCCATAGAGGGCATTTCCGGCATTGAGCTCGGCTAAAACTCCTTCAAACTTTTTTGAACAAAGGTGATTTACGACACCTCGGACATAGTCCGGCGTTGGAGCTCGGATACATTCCGGCGTTAGAGCTGGGAAGCGGTCGGGCGCTGGAGCTCGGGTGCGAAGAAGATGGGTAGGCAAAGGAGGAAGAAGGCGTAGGTAAAAAGGTGGATCCTTATCCCCTTATATGGGCGGATGCGGCTATGCGTCCCCACCGGCCTAGTAAAACTCGCTTACCTCCCAAGAGCCGTGATAAATGGCACGGTTGGGTTACCCACATCCGTATTAATGAGAATCCCGTTAGACGGGGGCACACGATCTCTGCTTCGACAAGACGTGCCAAGGAAACCGCCTCGCTATACGGGCTGAGGTGGAACGATGAAAACAATTTATAGAAGGCTTGGCCGCAGTGTTATGACGCACTGTGGGATACGTCGGCAGATTTGATTTGTGTTAATATTATTCTCTGTATGGCAATATGTGGAAACTTATTTTGCAGAGCCGGACACTATTCTGTGGTGTTTATAATCTTCTTGAAGAACTTGGAGGAGGAACCCGCCTTGCAATGCCGAAGACAATTTGCGTGCTGGACTCGTCGTCATTGAAGCCTGGTTCAGGGGCTACTGAGGGAGTCCTGGATTAGGGGGTGTTCAGATAGCCGAACTATATCTTCAGCCGGACTCCAGGACTATGAAGATACAAGATTGAAGACTTCGTCCCGTGTCCGGAAGGTTCTTTCTTTGGCGTGGAAGGCAAGCTAGGCGTGCGGATATTCAAGATCTCCTACCAATGTAACCGACTCTGTGTAACCCTAACCCTATCCGGTGCCTATATAAACCGGAGGGTTGTAGTCCGTAGGACGAACACATCATAACCATCATCATACCCATAGGCTAGCTTCTAGGGTTTAGCCTCCTTGATCTCGTGGTAGATCTACTCTTGTACTACCCATATCATCAATATTAATCTAGCAGGAGTAGGGTTTTACCTCCATCGAGAGGGCCCGAACCTGGGTAGAATAAAGTGTCCCTTGTCTCCTGTTACCATCCGACCTTGACGCACAGATCGGGACCCCCTACCCGAGATCCGCCGGTTTTGACACCGACACCGGTCGCACCCCTTGTACCTATATATATGTGCCTAGTGCATGATCAATCAATCATCGATGCACCAAATCATTCTCTTCTACATGGTATCTATCGCAAGTTGATCCTCCTGCTTCCGCTAACCCTAGCCGCCGCCCCGGGCCGCCGCCGCCGCCGCGATCTCCCACCGCCGCCGCCGCCAACCCCCTCCTCCCCGCGCGCCTCCTCTCCTCCGCGCACTTCCACGCCGCGCCGCTCCTCCCGCCGCGCCGCCTCCTCCCGCTGCCGCGCTGCTCCCCTAGCCGCGCCGCCGCCTCCTCCCCACGATCTCATCGCCATGTCTTCCAACGCCTCCACCTACTCCAACCCCTTCGCCATCGACCCTGCTGAGATCCGCGACATCAACGTCCATGCACGCGTCCCTGTGACCCTCAACGCCTCCAACTCCACGTACTTCGCGTGGAAGACGTACTTCACGCTGCTCTTCCGCGAGAACAATCTCGTGGATCACGTGGATGGTACCGTGGACTCCCGCACCATGGTGGATGACACCGAGTGGACCGCGATCGACGCCACGATCATCCGGTGGTTCTTCACCACCATCTCCAAGGACTTGTTCCACACGGTCGTGAGCGCCGGCGACGACGCCCGCGCCATGTGGGTCAAGCTGAACGGCCTCTTCACCGACAACAAGCTTCAGCGCCGCGTTTTTTTGCAGCGGGAATTTTTTGACTGTCACCGGGATGACCAGTCCATTGATGACTACTGCCGCCGCCTGAAGACGTTGGCGGACGAGCTCCGTGACATTGGAGCCAAGGTGGACGACGACCTCCTCCTCAGCATGCTCATCGCCGGCCTCAACGAGGACTTTGGCAACGCCGCCTCCAACCTCACCCTGATGCCGGAGCCCTCCTTCCCCAAGTTTGTGGCATACTTGAGGTTGGAGGAGCGCCGGATGAAGGGGGTCAAGAAGCGCGTGCAGCACCACGCCCTCGCCGCTGGCACCTCTCACGACGCCCCTCAACCGACCGCCCCACCCGCGCCGCGCCAGCAGCCGCCGCCACCGGCGCCTCCGGGGTACTTCTCCCTCCCGCCCGCGCCTCCTGCCCCTCCCGCTGCCCCCCAGCAGCCGGGTGGCGGGCGCCGCGGCAACCGCCGTGGTGGTGGCCGCAAGCAGCACCAGGCGCCGGGGGGTCCCCTTGTCAGCAGCAGCAGGCCACCCCGCCATGGACATACGGCACCAACCCGTGGACCGGTGTCGTTCACGCGTACTCCATGCCGGTCCCTCAGGCTCCGGCTCCGGCTCCGGGCATCCTTGGGCCCCGCCCGGCGGGCCACCAGGCCCTCTTCGCCGCGCAGAACGCGGCTCCCTACAGCGGCTATGGTGCCGCGCCCCCGCCGGCGCCCGTCTACGGGCCCGCACCGGCCTATGGCGCTGCTGCCGCGACGGTCTATGGAGCCGCGCCCGCCTACGGCGCCGCCGCCGCTCAGGGCTTCGGAGTCGCTCCCGCGCCGGCCTATGGAGGGTCTTACCCCCCTCAGGTGCCGCCGCTGTGGGACCCGGCTTTGCTCGCTGCCCTGCACTTTGCTCCATCGCTGAGCTCTTATGGTGGCGGTGGTGACGGGTACATGGACTCGGGCGCCACTGCTCACATGACTGCTCATCCCGGTAACCTTACATCTGCCACTCCCGTTCATACTCCCACCCGTATCACCGTTGGTAACGGTTCCTCCCTTCCCATTACTCACGTCGGTCATATGTCTTTTCCTTCTACTTCCACTCCTGTGCATATGTCTAATGTTCTTGTATCTCCTGACTTAGTCACTAATGTTGTTTCCGTTCGTCGCCTTGCTCGTGAGAATCCTATAATTATTGAATTTAACGATATCGGTTTTTCTGTGAAGGACGCCTGTACACGGATGGTGATCCACCGATGAGATAGCCCGGACGAGCTTTATCCAGTGCATACCTCCGGCGCCACCACCACCCGTCGCCCTGTAGCCTTCGCCGCCAGTGTCGATCTTTGGCATGCCCGTCTCGGTCATCCCAACTCCACCGTTATGCGTCAGATTCTTCAAAGTTTTTCTTTCTCATGTAATAAGGTCGACGATCACACTTGTGAGGCTTGCCGTCTTGGCAAGCACGTTCGTCTTCCCTTTAGCGAGTCTACAAACATTTCCACCTTTCCGTTTCAGTTATTGCATAGTGATGTTTGGACGTCCCCGGTTGCTAGCAACACGGGCTTTTTATACTATCTGGTGATATTGGATGATTTTACTCATTATGTGTGGACATTTCCTCTCCGTCGTAAGTCCGACGCCCTTGCCACACTCACCGCCTTTTATTCCTATGTCACCACACAGTTCGGTCGTCCTATTCTCGCCTTGCAAACCGACAACGGCAAGGAGTTTGACAACGTCGCTGTCCGCAATTTACTTGCGTCCCATGGCACCATCTTTCGCCTCACCTGCCCCTACACGTCTCAACAGAATGGTCGCGCCGAGCGCGTCCTTCGCACGCTTAATGACTGTGTTCGCATGTTGCTCTTCCACTCCTACGTGCTTGCTAGGTTCTGGCCTGACGCGCTCGCGACCGCCAGCCTCCTCATTAACATTCGCCCCTGTCGTTCCCGCTGGAACTACACTCCTCATCAGCTCCTCTTCAGTGCGGTTCCATCCTATGATGGTCTTCGCATCTTCGGGTGTCTCTGTTATCCTAGCACCGCGTCCACTGCTCCTCACAAACTCGCGCCTCGGTCCCTTCCTTGCATCTTCCTTGGCTATCCTCCTAACACCAAAGGTTACTGGTGCTATGATCCAGTCTCCCACCGCGTTTTCACTTCGCGGCATGTGTACTTTGATGAGCTTGTGTTCCCGTTTCAGCAGGTACCGTCACCTTCGGAGTCTCCCGCGGCGCGGTTCGTCCCTGCCTCCACCTCTGGCGGACCGCCCACCCGCGCCTCGGGTCTGGCTTTGCCCGCGCTCCCCGCGCCAGCGACCCCGGGCTCTGCGGCCCCTGCCGCGGCCCCCGACGCCGCGCCCTCCTCGGCCCCTGGCGCCGCGGCCTCTGGCGTTGTGGCACCTGCCACGACCTCCTCGGCCGCCCCCGCGGCCTCCTAGGCCGCCCGCGCGGCTCCTGCAGCGGCCTCCTCGGCCGCCCCCGCGGCCCCCGTCGCCACCCTCGACGCCGCGGCCCCCGTTGTCGTGGCCCCTTCGACCGGCCCCGCCGCAGCCCCCAACGCGGCTCCCGTCGCCGCGGCTCCCTTGGCGGCTCCCGTCGCCGCGGCCGCACCCCTCACCGGTGTGGTCACTCGGGCTCGGACTGGGACCCTGCGTCCCAGCACGCGCTACTCGTCGGACGAATACGCCTGCGCGGCTTCAACCTCGATGCCGTCACCGCTCCCCACATCCGCCCGCGCAGCCCTTCAGGATCCGAACTGGCTAGCTGCAATGCGTGAGGAGTTCGACGCCCTGCAGCGCAACCGTACGTGGCAGCTTGTCTCGCGGCCACCCCGTGCCAATGTCATCACTGGCAAGTGGGTCTTCCGCCATAAGACTCGCCCCGACGGTTCTCTCGAGCGCTACAAGGCGCGTTGGGTGGTGCGCGGTTTTCGCCAGCGCGCCGGCGTGGACTTCACCGACACCTTCGCCCCGGTTGTTAAACCGGGCACGATTCGCGCTGTCCTCCAGCTTGCTGTTTCTCGCGCTTGGCCTGTCCACCAGCTTGACGTGTCTAATGCTTTCTTGCATGGCCATCTCGACGAGCAGGTGTTCTGCCAGCAGCCGACTGGTTTCGTCGACACCGACTATCCGGACCACGTGTGCTTGCTATCCCGTTCTCTTTACGGGTTGAAGCAGGCACCTCGGGCCTGGTACCAGCGGATCGCGGCCTTCCTCCAGCAACAGGGGTTCCGGCCCACGCGGTCCGATGCCTCCCTGTTTGTCTACCATCAGGGCCACGCCACCGCGTACCTCCTCTTGTACGTCGACGACATCTTCCTGACTGCGTCCACGCCAGCGCTTCTTCAGCAGATCACAGCTCGCCTTGGCGCCGAGTTCGCCCTCAAGGACTTGGGGGATCTTCACTACTTCCTCGGCATCGAGGTAGTGCGCCGGGCTACTGGCTTCTTCTTGCATCAGCAGAAGTACGCCTATGAGCTTCTGGAGCGAGCGGGTATGCTTAATTGCAAGCCTGCTTCCACGCCTGTCGATACGAAGGCTAAGGTGTCCGCCGTTGAGGGCTCTCCGGCGTCCGACGCTCCCTTCTACCGCTCCATCGTCGGTGCGCTTCAGTACCTCACACTGACGCGTCCGGACATCCAGTATGCTGTCGAGCAGGTGTGTCTTCACATGCATGCTCCTCGTGACACCCATTGGGCTCTCGTGAAACGTATACTTCGGTACATACGTGGCACCACAGCCATGGGTCTCACCCTGACGGCCACGCCAGACACCAGCCTTGTCGCCTACTCCGACGCCGACTGGGCTGGGTGTCCCGACACTCGACGCTCCACCTCCGGCTACTGCGTCTACCTCGGGCCCTCTCTGATTTCGTGGTCGTCTAAACGACAACCCACGGTCTCACGATCGAGCGCCGAGGCCGAGTATCGGGCCGTGGCCAACGCCGTCGCGGAGTGTTCCTGGCTTCGACAGCTACTCCAGGAGTTGCTATGTGAGGTCACCAAGGCGACGCTCGTCTACTGTGATAACGTCTCCGCGGTGTACCTCGCTGCCAATCCTGTCCATCACCGACGGACGAAGCACATCGAGCTCGACATCCACTTCGTCCGAGAGCACGTTGCACTTGGTCGTGTTCGTGTTCTCCATGTGCCCACCGATCAGCAGTTCGCCGATGTGATGACGAAGGGACTACCCACCTCGACTTTTGAGGGGTTTCGGTCCAGCCTTTGCGTCTCCGGCGACGCTTCGACTGCGGGGGGTGTTGAACATGTGTACATGTACGTAGGTCCGGGTTATGTATGCAGGACCTGTAGTATCTGTCTCCCTCTGTATGTACGTGTTCTTAGGAGACAAGATACCGGTCGCACCCCTTGTACCTATATATATGTGCCTAGTGCACGATCAATCAATCATCTATGCACCAAATCATTCTCTACAACGAGGACGGAGCGGAGGTGGTGGTAGTCGATGTCTCGAGATGAACGGGAGTCGGCGGCGCGGACATAGCGATCAGCGAGGTTCCGTTAATGGATTCTTTATCTGATCGCAAATGCTGCACTAGCCACACATCCCGCAGCCGACGTAGTAGATACACCCACGGGGACACCTGGCTGTCTCCGGCTCAGCATGCGTATCTGGCCCGTCCATCGTGACGTCCGAAAGTTTGAACCTCCTTTGACAGTGCCCCAGATCTCGCCTCCCTGATCGACTCCTCCGGCGTTGACTGAACGTCCGGTCTCGGCGAACCACCGCGGCCGTCCAGCGTGGTCTCCTTTGCCTTGGCCAGGAACTAGCCCAGCACCGGCGGCGGCGTAATCCGTCGTGGGGGCAGCGGACCCCGCCATGGACCCATGCGGGAAGGACGCGACAACCGCAGCCCGGCCGGGGAGGATGGGGATCTCCGGCAAGCTGTGGCCTCCGTCACCGAGCGAGGTGATAATCTAGGACGTCCCGGCGCCCCAACATCGGCCACATCCTTCGGACTCCTGCAAGATGACTCTCGAGGCTCCGACAATGTGGACGAACGTCGTTCCCAAAACCTTGACGTCAGCGTCGGGAAACCAGCATCGATCCAAAATTCCTGCACTAACTCTGCTTCAGTTTTCTTTCTCCTACCGACAACCGGCGTCTGTCACCTAAGATAGATACCGGGGTCGTTTGTCACCTAAGATAGAACGAGAGGTCTTCTCCGGCGAATTCCTTCCTTCGCTCCAGCGAGCTCCTTCCTTTCCTCCGCATGTTCTCTCCTTCGCGCAAAAATCGGCTGATCCAAATTATGTTTTTTTAATTATCTCGTCAAAGCGGGCAGAATAAGAAAAAGCACATGACGCACCGAGCTATTAGCGTCACCTTAGCCAGCACTAAAGATTACAAGAAGTGATTATTTGGATTAGACTGAAAAGTAGTGCCGGTGCCGTGTGCGCCCACCTCGCCTCCCTCCCTCGACAGACCATCGTGCAAGCCGCCCGGCCCACCAGGATCGCCCTCCCTACCCATCCTCCTCGTAAGCCTTGTGTGGAAAATAAGTTTTTTATATCACAGGCTCACTCGTGCAAACGCGTCAGCGATTCTAGGGACCGATCGCTCCGTGTACACTTGACTAATCCGGGCATCTTCTGCTTTAATCTATTCCGGTCTTCTTCCTCACTTGTTCGAGCTTTGACTATGCGCTCCAAAGTATTGTGCATTCAAAACTTGGGCTTCCCTTTGGAGTACTTTACTCTTTTTTTTTATTGAACAGCGAGATAGTGTATCTGAAAACACAATGACTTCTTTTCCCAAGTAAATAACGGTTTCATTCACGTAGGGTTTATTCACACGGCCATCGCTGCAGGTTCACGGTTTTTTAGTTGCCTTGCATTAATTTCAGTAAAGCACCCGCAAAAACAAAACTTCAGTAAAGCAAAGCAGATTTAATCGGTCCCAGAAAGTAGTAGCACATTCGGTGCCAAATGCTGTTGCGAATTAAATAAACTAAGCTAGGAGTAGTGAGCTAAACTAATCGCTAGGGATTAGGTCTTCTGTAGATAACAACACCACTACTTTTTTTGGTCAGGTTAACTTTGCTTTGCGGGGCATCGCAATCGATCGCCTTTGTCTGTCTGCCCTGCGAGAACAGCCAAATTACTAGTGTCCTACTGCGACAGTGTTGTTGTTGGCGGTCGACGGGGTTAATTCTAAATATACTAAATCTAGCTAGGTTTGATTTACCAGGTTTTTTTGACTTTTTCTTAAGAGTGAAAAACCAGCCAATGAGAGGGTGCCACGTTAATTACTAGAGGACCTGGCGTGGTATGCTTTGGGGTTGGTCTGGCTATTACAGGTGGGCAGTCTACTATTGGCTGTTGACTAGATTGAGTTGGATTGGGCTGTTTCTATTCTTTTGTCTATCGAGATCCGGAGGTTTCAGATTTGTCTATCAAGAAAGGTCTAGGCCAATCATGTGTCGCCGTCCGCCGTCCACCTCCCACCGCACCACTCTACGCGGCTATAAAAAGCCCCCCATGCCGTGTGCATCCTTAAATCCTGGTTGTGCCCACAACTCCACACCCGATGCCTCCGGCCTCTGTCTCGGCGTAGTCCCGACCGTCGGCCCCTGTTCCCCATCTCTGCTGTGCGCAGCTGCCGTGGTGACGCACGCAGCAGTCGCACCTCCTTACGCCCCAGCTATGCCACCCCCTCCTAGCCAGTCACTCCAACGACAACGCAGCGGCGGCCGGATCCACGCAGTATGGCGCGGCGGCGTCAAAATCCAGGATGGCGAAGATGTGCAGCATTTACCGCCGGACCAAGCAGGTTTGTCTCCTGTCCTCTCCCCGTCTCCTTCTGGCGAGCACCTTAGCCATCGTTTCGTCGGTTCAGCGGTCCAGCCCACTAACAGCCGCGGCCACCTGCAGCTGCCCTAGGGTTGAAGTCCTCTTCCAGCGGCGCAACCTACAGCGTCGACAGCAGAACCTCGGCACCTCCTCCGTGAGCGCCGCCCAAGGAAGCCACATCCCTCGCACATGAATCTGTTTACAAGCACACTCCCCCGAGGTCGATGATGTCCCCCGATGTTACGCCTCACGGCGGCGCGGAAAGCTAGAGCACGCACGTCGTCCGCCGGTTTGGACGATGTTGGCTATGTTTCTGCCGCGTGTGGTTCAAGGCGGTGCTCCTCCTAGGCGCAGGCAGACGGCGTCAACAACCAGGGATGGACAAGCTAGCACTGTGCTGCTGCCGAAGCAGTTTTGCAGCTCCCTCAGAACGGAGATGTGCGTCACATGTGCCATAGCCATGCGGTCACATGTGCGTCCCGCTCACAACGAGCGCCGCCCAAGGTAATATTGCTGCCTTGCTGCTATGCGGAAGAACGCTGATAGCTGCAGTTATGTGCTCGATTGGTCTGTATGAATATCTGCGTCGTAGTGTGTCGGATATTTCTCTTGCTTTTACTGCCCTCTAGAGATTCAGTTATTCAGCGAACTTGAAATGTTTATGCATTCAGCATTACGACTTCTTCTTTGTGTAATCGGTGGAGCCTCCCTATGAGCAACATCCTCTGTTCATTCCTTCAAACCTGAAAAGTTTAATGAAGAGTCAAAGTACAACTAGATTACCTTTTTGCCTACAGTCCTATAGCTTAATTATTTTCTTTTTGCTGAATGTGTATGTGGAGAAATTTCTATAGGATGATGCAAAAAATTGATTGCAGATAGGAGGCTATCTACACTTCTACATACATGCATGATGTTGATTTGTTTACAGTAATTTTGCAGAATTGATATTTGTTCAAATGCTTCTAAGCAGCAGTAACAATGCCCCTCTACTTAATGTCGTTGCTAAACGTGGGTGCGGTCATTAGACATTGAGCGGTGTCTGGGTATGTCGTGGAGGTAGATGGTATGTGTGCTCATGCGTTTAACAATTCCTGAATTTTAGGCTACCTTTGTGTGCTTCTCCAAAACTTGTGGATGCTATGCTCTATAGGAAGGGGATAGGCTATTTGGATTTCTTGTGTAGCACTACTCTTTTGTTATGCGAACATTTATTAATTAGCCATGTTGCAAATTGTAGAGAACTGAGCGTCACTTCTTTGTTTTTTTTACTTTAGATTTTTATGCTGCATTTTGTATTGGTTGTAGATATCGTTCTGGTTGGGGTCTATTTATCCTCTCCTAATGTGGGGTCGATCTTTAATGCCCTTTTATTATTGTATAAATTTCTTCCCAGGAGGGAGTTGTTTATCCAGGGAGTTGGCATTTTCGATTGTGTACAGAAACATGCATCTTGGTGTACAGCTGAATTCTGTATGATGAATAATTATTGATTCTAATGCTGCCTTCATATACTAGAACTAATGGAAGGAAGTTATCTCCAGTTTCTTCTTATAGCATTGAAGGTTCACAACAATGACATGATGAGGACCACTGGGGTGTGCCCTTCTAGCTGAATTCTTCACTGCTACTGTAATATACAAGTGTTCCACATCACATACGCAAGTGCAACAAAGCAAAAAATGTTTCTGTCGGCAGGCCAGCATCCGCAAGGGCTCAAGTCCTATCTTCGGGAGTATGCCATGCCTTGATGATGTATCAAAAGATGTTGTTCGTCACCTAGGCAGGAGCATCTCAGTGATTGGGCAGGACCTCCGGCCAGTTCCAATTGATCGCATAGCCTGGGCCCGGTTACAATTGTGTTCTTCTACTTGATAGGTTACACTGGATTTAGGATCTTCTTGACAATGATACATATTAGGAGAATATTTAGTCAATTGTGGGTTTTATTTTGATACAACACATACTACTCCCTTCTGAATATGCCTTCTGAAACATGACACATCTCTATGAAAGATGCATACTTCCTGTATACTATTTTAGAAAGTTCACTTTGTAGTTCTTCTGTTTCTTACTTTTGATTGATCTAAGTTTATAAATTTTTTTGAGTGTTAATACCAGAAGATTTGTGTCAACAGTAAGTCTGTATGCATTTCGTTATCCCCCTGAGGATGCATCTAAGTGCCTTAGGAGTTTACGTACACAACTCAGCTAACATAATCTTGATCATATAAATTGTTCTTTTCATGATTTGTGTCAGCTGATCTTATTGAGAGGTTGTTGATGCTTGATTCCGTGCTAGGTTTCTTCTTAGTATATCATCTGCTTATAGAGTAATTTGTTTCCATATTTTGATTGTATACTGACCAAACTAGTGATTTCATCATTGATCATTCTCTGTCCTGTATATGTACTTGTGCTACTAGAGATCTGATAGCATGGAGTTCATCTAGAGTCTTGGTTGATAATAAACCAGATTGTTAATTCCTACATGGCCTCCTACAGCATGGAGAATCCCATCTATGCAATCATCCAGTTTGCACACACGGCTATGAGGTATTAGTTTGGCAAGATTACCCTTCATAAGACTTTACAAACAGCCATATATGTGTGCCCGCCTTTAGCTAGGATGCTAAGTCTGTGCATTGTGCTATCTTCAGGAGTACGCATCATGTCCCACAAGTTTTGTACTTCTGAACCTGCTGAATTTGAATCAAGAGATCTTGTGTATTTCTGAACCTGCTGAATAAATCGGAAGATGTTGTTCCTCTACCTGCTGAATCTAAATCAAAAGATCTCAAGTATACACTAACTTATGGTGCTACTTTTGGAACCACGTCGCCGTGCTCGACATCGCCCGACCATTGTTTGGCCTATTGTGTTGTCTTCAGTCTTCATTGGTACGTCTGGGTTTGTAGACCGTCGCTCTCTATGACTTGTGTTCTATGATTACTGTTGACACATAGACACGATGCTAGCCTTATGAGTTCTAGAGAAAAATAGAGTAACTGGAAGCAAAGAGGAGAGGTAGCAGTATTTTGGTCTGGGCAACATGCCCCTTATTCTTCCTTTTCATGATTCAGTTGTGATTCATCTCACCCGGACGGAAATGCATTCTGTCGCTTTTGTAAGTTTTTTTAAGGCAAGTTGGCTTCAGTTCTGCAACACACCACTGCACTTTGGCACACCACAAGAATATGCAACAAACATAAATAAGATCATCACATCAACTCTGAAATATCTATATACAATATATAATAACATAAACTATCATATACAAGCAGACACTACTACTGCATGTAAAAAACATCTTTGCCAACATAACATTGCTCAAGAAAGTCAATTCACAAGGGAGACTAAAATCTTGTCAATGATATGTGACAATTTTTCGAATAACAAACCCCTCCATATGTACCCTAGCGTCCATATGCTGATGATCCAGTTAGTTTTTACACTGGCGCTAAGCCACATGTAGGTCGCATGCAGCATTTTGCAAAAGCTCTATCATTTCACTACAGGTATCCATTCTGCCGGGGGCTACACTAGAATAATATATATTGCGAATGAATGTAATGCATTTAGTTTTGCTAGAAAGAAATGGCAATGTATACTTATCATCTGCCAAGATGTAGCACTCATGGTGATGATAAATGTATCCTATTCAAATTTTACAAGTGCATAGCTTGCTTTCATGCGACTATATTATACATTTACAATAATTACAAACTTACACACAAGAAGCTCTTATTTCATCACATGAGCCAAAACTATCATATACACACATCGTATCTACGGGGGCGCGGCGTGTCGCCGCGCGGGTATCGCTAGTTACCAGCTAAAAGTGTGGATAGGTTCGGCCTGCTTCCAGGAATTAAGCCCAACTCTAACGTGGTTCACCGAACGGACAACATCCAATGTCCACCGAAACGACAAAATATGTCCGCGGATAGCGGTAAACGAGCTAAACCATGCAACCATATACATCAAATGTCGGTCTTTTGTCCAATAAGGAGAGGAGAGAAGGAATGAGAAAAAAAAATAGTTTGTGATAGGGTCCAAGGTTGAGCCAATGTGTTTGTAGCGTGACCAAACTTCCTCAAACGTCCGACAAGTTTAGGGAGAGTTGTGAGATTTCACAAGTCCGAACATGTCTAGATGGGTTTGTTGCACGATGTTGGATGGCCAAAAGTGTCCACACCATGTTGTTCGAACATTTTTGGGAGTTTTAATGAACCGCATTGGAATTGCCCTTAGAGATTTCTATACTCTAAATTTTCTCAAAAGGGACATGAGACAAAAGCTTTGCCTCATCCATTAATTAAAAAGAAACACGGATATGAGTTTATAGCGAAAAGTTTAAAAATATTATAACATGGTCATTACTCCCCCGGCATTAAATGACCCAAAATTAGCTTAGCCTCACCCTTTATGTTGGTAAGTAGGATGTTAGGTGGCTTGAACTTGTTGTAGAATATCCCCGTGTTACTCTCATTTCAAATAGTCCAACAAACAAGCATCGTTAAGGAGGCCATTGCTTTTCTATGCACCATCATCGCACTAGATATGTATGTCCACCACTCCTTGAACAATCTTTCCACCGGCCGAGTGGCAATATCCATGCTATCCTATTGGAGCGAATCTTTCAACATTCCCAAAGTCTTAATGTGTAACAACACTTGTAAAAGAGTTGTGCAACAGACTCTTGCTCCCTCTTGCATAACGGTCAAAGTCTGCAATTGTCCCAACTTCGCTTGGCCAAGCGGTTGACGGTCCAAACACGATTTTGAATTGCTAGCCAAGCAAAGAACCTGATTTTTGGGGGTGCCCAGACCATGTTTGTAAAAGAGTTGTGCAACGGATTCTTGCTCTCTCTTGCATAACGGTCGAAGTCCGCAATTGTCCCAACATCGCTTGGCAAAGCGGTTTGAATTGCTAGCCAAGCAAAGAACTTGATTTTAGGGGGTGCCCAACCCATCCAAATGGTGTTATTCATCTTTGTGCGAACAATGCCCAAGAACTGCACCTTACAAACCGAGGCCACGGTATATTCACCATTTATTGTGTGCTTTGAAGTGATACAATCCTCCGTATCCTCATGGAGGTGGACGTCCCGAAGCAAGCACCAAAATAAGGTGAATTGGAGGGTATGGTCGAAGGTAAAGGCAGACTTCAACTTTGGCAATCCATGCACCCTCAAGCAAGGCTTCACGCACCTTCCAATTTTTCCTCGTGGAGCACTCAAAAATGAGCGGAGCCAATCTTTAAATATCTTTCCAAGTAGGCAAGGGGAGTCCCAAAAGGGTGCAATAGCACCATTAGCAATAGGGATAGAGGTCGAAGCATAGAAGAAGTGTCCATGTCATCCTCGTCGTAATGATTGCCCATCTCCACCCACATCCGTGATGGATCGTACCACTTATAACAAGGCCATCATAATCTTAGGGCTCAGTGAATTTTGCCAAGGTGAAGCACACAGAGGCCACCAAGGTCCATAGGGCGGCACACTGCCTCCCAATTAACCTTGCACTTGGTGCTAGTCGTCTTGTCCATCCTGCACCAGAGGAATGCCCTCTTGATCTTGTTGATGCTAGTGAGTGTGTAGAGTGGGATGACGAGGGAGGTGGCATGGAAGATCACTTGCAAGGTCAGCACCGATTTGACAAAAACGCACCGACTCTTCGAGGTGATATTCCCTCCCTCCCAAGTGACAAGCTAGTCTGCGACCTTATCCTCAAGGTATTGCCAATCGACCCTTGATAGCCTGCAAGCCAAACAGGGTGGTGTAGCACTTTCATGTAAGTCTCCCAATTAATAATTGTCCCAACGAAGAGCGGGTGAGAGTATTTCTAAGTAGCATTTCTGCCACACACAAGTTTTCATGGTTCTTATGCAAAGTAAATTCTTGTGATTCTGCAAATGTTGTTACTGTCCCAAGAGGCAAATAGACAACAGTAGTAAATATGACAAGTTTGCAGCAGCAAGAATAATAACACTTGAAAGTAATGAACATAAAAAACAGAAAGTAAGTTTGTTTTTCTTGCAATGGGGAAGTTAGGCGTGTAGAGAATTCATTTCATGGTATACATCAAGTGTGCCAGTGCGACGGTAATACTAGTTACCTTATATCATGAGTATAGTCACTAGTACAACGAGGTGCTATACAAACGGTGTTTAACCCCTTTCCGTGACGACATTTGGAACCGTCGCCTAGTGGGTGTGGGTGATAGGGGTCCTTCCCACATGACCCAGAAACCATCGGGGATATGCCCTCCTAGCACACACGCTCAACAAAATGAGGTCGTGTGCGACTGGTGAGCAACCAAATACGGTTATATGTACAGTAGTGCTAAAAATACAATCATACAGGCGAAATCATTTCCGGTCGTAAGTACATCCCACACAGTCAGTCCCCGGTAAATGTTTCCGTTCGTATATACATCCTACACAGTCGCTCCAAGGAAAACGTTTCTGTTTGCAGGTACATCACACACAATTTTCCCCGTTAAATCGTTTGTGATAGCGTTTCCATTACACTTGTATTAACAATTTTATTGTTTGCATTATTGAATGCACCACACACGGTGCGTATAAGAAACTATGCGGCAAAGGTTGTCCATCACATACAGTTTTTATGTGGTAAATGTTTGCGGGAGGTGGCCTAACGCAAACAGTTTTCAAGAGGATGTCGTGTGTGATTGTTCATTAATCTAGCACGGTTTATTCCTAGAAACTGTGTGCGTCATTGAGTGCATCACACACAGTGTTTTCTCAATAACCGTTTGCAATAGAAAAACCCTATTAGCAGGATAATAATCCTATTATTAATAATCCATTTATTAATCTAATTGACATTTCATATTAAGCACACAATATATTTCATTTTCATAATTGAAATACATCAAAGTACAACATCATATAGCTTCAGCACTCAGCTACCCCGTTACACAACTGCATCAGCACCAAGTTTCACATGCAACATCTATAACCTTTCGAAATTAGCATCATAGACGGTACATAGACAAATGTATCTCATCTAGAAAACTGCTAAATCGCAAGGCGAATATTCAGCCTTCATTGATGTTGAAGGTCTTTGCAACTTTAGGCCAGTGCCTGTGGATGATTGACCGTCCATCCTTCGTCCTCTTCAGGAACACTTGAATATTGAACCATTGGTGTTGTGTGAATACCTTCCTCGCCACCTGACCATATAGGTGGTTTGAGAGGTAATCATCGGTGAACTGCTTTGGAAAGGCCCGAAAACAAGGATGTGCATAAATATCTTCTCTATATTGGAAATGGGGCAAAGGAATAAAAAAGGCAAGGTATAATAGTTAGTACCATCATGTAGTGAACTAATGTCTTCTTCATTCTGCAGACAAAGATCTTGTTATTTTTTGTTGCTAATTTCTTTATCCTAACAATCTTTCCGAGTTTCTTGACTTGGTTGCTATTCATGGACTACTCATTTCCCCGTATGCAAAAAGGGTCGAACAGTGGGTCAAAACCTCTGACAGCAGGACCTACATGTGCAAGACCAAATTGTTAAAAACCTAAATATTAGAATGGTTCCTGCAATTGCACAATAATGTGCTATTAGACAAAGGACCATGCATGTGCAAACCTCGATTGTAAGCCGCAGTGCTTCCCATTGTTTCCCTGCAACACATATAAGGTAGTTAGTCATCAGGTTAAGTGAGGATTCGCATGCTATTAGTAAAATATGTTGATGAAAAATAAGCACATTGCAGATTCATCAGGTTAATTCAAGCCACATGGAAAACCCATTTATCAAAACCAAGCATGATTAAGAACTAGGAAATATAGCACTTGTATATGTTTCTCATGTATTAAGTGCAGCCAAATTCGATTTATTCCTCACATGCACAACAATACAAAATTTTACCCACGGTGATTGGACATCGCATTGCAGAATTGAACCAAGCAGTTAACTACACACCACAACAAGTGAACCAAACATTAACTGAGCACCACATTGGACAATATAACATACTCCTAATAGAAGATCAGGCAGTTAACCAAACCAAGCATGCTTAACAACTTGGAAATATAGCAATTGTATTTGTTTCTCATGTATTTAGTACAGCCAAATTCAATTTATTCCTCACATGGTATACAATAACAGAATGCACCCACAACAATTAAACATCGCATTGCAAAATTGAACCAAGCAGTTCACTAAACACCACAAGAAATGAACCAAACGTTAACTGAGCACCACATTGCACAATATAACATACTCGTAATAGAATATCAGATAGTTAACCAAACCAAGCATGCTTAACAACTTGGAAATATAGCAATTGTATTTGTTTCTCATGTATTTAGTACACCCATATTCGATTTATTTCTCACATGGTATACAATAACAGAATGCACCCACAACAGTTGAACATCGCATTGCAGAATTGAACCAAACAACCAACCTTGTCCCGTCGTCGGCGCGCGAGGCGTCGACGGTGGCCTCGACGGCGAGGTGCTCCTCCAAGATCTAGGGGTCGACACGAATGGCAGCCATCGCGACCTAATCCACGCATGTGACCGCGATTAGCTTCTCAGATACCAAATGCTCCTTGAGATCCTGGCTATACTACGCGCACAATGGCTTAGGGCGACACTTATTTGCTGGAGGGGTCGGTGATTTGGGTGGAAGGTGTCGCGCCGGCAGTCGGGGCTTGTGGGGTGTGGAAGGAGGAGGAGGATGGGGGTCGGGTGTGGATTACCTGCCTGGATAGACAAGGCCGAGCAGCGTGAAGGAGGGTCGCCGGCGAGGAGGCGGCGCTGCAAGCAAGGAGTGAAGGTTTCAACTTGGAAAGGAAGGTGGAAACAGGGGAAATGTGGCTGTTGGTAAGGGGGAGGGGACGGGGAGGTAGATATTTCTGCGGAAGCCAAAAATTTGGAATCGCTTCAGCGAAAAAACTGACACACAAAGTGTCATCAGACATGGTCCCTTATTCAGAACTGTGTACAATATGTGAACATCACAAAAGATAGCTTAACCCGCGTGTGATGAGTTTGAACGTCAAAAATTTTGGTTCGAATTTCCCTGGTTACAGTGGTCATCCACGTCATTGCATAATTTGGGTACACAAAGGAGACTACAGAACACCCACTTCTTAATCAAGCAAGTTCAGCAATTAAACAGAGCTAGCTGACCTAAACATTACTCTAACAAATTAAAGACCGGCGCTCTTAATTAAACAAAACAAAGAGTACTACTATGGCTGGTGCCCGTCGATCTCCGCCGCCTCCATGTCCAGCTCGCACCTGACGGTCTCCTGGGGAAGGGGCTCCATGGCATCAATCACACTATACTCGGCAAGCATCTCGCCATTCGCGTCCGCCATATCATTGGAATAGGCCAATGCCACCTCTTGAGCTTGCATTGGTTTTTCCCTTGAAGAGGAAAGGGTGATGCAGCAAAGGAGCGTAAGTATTTCCCTCAGTTTTGAGAACCAAGGTATCAATCCAGTAGGAGACCACGCAACAAGCCACCGAATACCTGCACAAACAAACACCAACTTGCAACCAACACGACAAAGGGGTTGTCAATCCCTTCACGATTATTCAAAAAGTGAGACTTGATAGAGATGGATAAACGGTAAAGTAATTTTTTTTTGTTATTTCTGGTTTATGGAATGGAAAGTAAAGATTGCAAAAGACAGTAAATATGAAACTAGAATTGTAGATCGGAAACTTGTATGATGGAAAATAGACCCGAGGGGCATAGGTTTCACTAGAGGCTTCTCTCAAGATTGAAATTATTACGGTGGGTGAACAAATTACTGCCGAGCAATTGATAGAAAAGCGCAAAGCTATGACGATATCTAAGGCAATGATCATGAACATAGGCATCACGTCCATGTCAAGTAGACCAAAACGATTATGCATCTACTACTATTACTCCACACATTGACCACTATCCAGCATGCATCTAGAGTATTAAGTTCATAAGAATAGAGTAACGCATTAAGCAAAATGACATGATGTAGAGGAATTAACTCAAGCAATATGATGAAAACCCCATCTTTGTATCCTCAATGGCAACAATACATTATGTGCCTTGCTGCCCCTACTGTCACTCGGAAAGGACACCGCAAGATTGATCCCAAAGCTAAGCACTTCTCCCATTGCAAGAAAAACCAATCTAGTTGGCCAAACCAAATCAATAGTTTAAAGAGACTTGCAAAGATATCAAATCATGCATATAAGAATTCAGAGGAGATTCAAATAATATTCATAGATAAGCTGATCATAAATCCACAATTCATCGGATCTCGGCAAACACACCGCAAAAGAGTATTACATCGAATAGATCTCCAAGAACATCGAGGAGAACTTTGTATTGAGAATCAAAGAGAGAGAAAAAGCCATCAAGCTACTAACTATGGACCTGTAGGTCTGTGGTAAACTACTAACACTTCATCGGAGAGGCAATGGTGTTGATGTTGAAGCCCTCCCTGATCGATCCCCCCTCCGGCAGGATGCCGGAAAAGGCCCCAAGATGGGATCTCACGGGTACAGAAGGTTGCGGCGGTGGAAAATAGTTTCATGGCTCCCCTGGATGTTTTTGGGTATAAGAGTATATATAGGAAGAAGATCTAGGTCACAAGGTCGCCGAGGGGCCCACAAGTTTGGGGGCGCGCCCTCCACCCTTGTGGCCGCCTCGTGGCTCTTCTAACTTGCACTCCAAGTCTCGTGGGTGTCTTCTGGTCCAAGAAAAATCATCGCGAAAGTTTTATTCCATTTGGACTTCATTTGGTATTCCTTTTCTGCGAAACTCTAAAACAAGGAAAAAACATAAACTGGCACTGGGCTCTAGGTTAATAGTTTAGTCCCAAAAATCATATAAAATAGCATATTTATGCATATAAAACATCCAAAATAGATAATATAATAGCATGGAACAAAAAAATATTATAGATACATTGGAGACGTATCAAGCATCCCCAAGCTTAATTCCTGCTCATCCTCGAGTAGGTAAATGATAAAAACACAATTTTTGATGTGGAATGCTACCTAATATATTTATCCATGTATTTCTCTTTATTGCGGCATGAATGTTCAGATCCGTAAGATTCAAAACAAGAGTTTATATTGACATAAAAACAATAATACTTCAAGCATACTAACAAAATAATTATGTCTTCTCAAAATAACATGGCCAAAGAAAGCTTATCCCTACAAAATCATATAGTCTGGCTATGCTCCATCTTCATCACACAAAATATTCAAATCATGCACAACCCCGATGACAAGGCAAGCAAGTGTTTCATACTTTTGATGTTCTCAAACCTTTTCAACTTCCACGCAATACATGAGCGTGAGCCATGAACATAGCACTATCGGTGCAATAGACGGTGGTTGTGGAGAAGACAAAAAGAAGGAGATAGTCTCACATCAACTAGGCGTATCAACGGGCTATGGAGATGCCCATAAATAGATATCAATGTGAGTGAGTAGGGATTGCCATGCAACAGATGCACTAGAGATATAAGTTTATGAAAGCTCAAAAAAAACTAAGTGGGTGTGTGATACGTCTTCGTCGTATCTATAATTTTTGATTGTTCCATGCCAATATTATTCAACTTTCATAAACTTTTGGCAACTTTTTATACTATTTTTGGGACTAACATATTGATCCAGTGCCCAGTGCCAGTTCCTATCTGTTGCATGTTTTTGGTTTCGCCGAATATCCATATCAAACGGAATCCAAACGGGATAAAAACGAACGGAGAATTATTTTGGAATATTTGTGATTTTTAGGAAGAAAATCAACGTGAGACAGTGCCCGAGGTGGCCACGAGGGTGGGGCCCATGGCCACTCCAGGCAAGCGCGCCTCCCACCCTCATGGGCCCCTCGTAAGGCGGTTGATGCTCTACTTTGGCCGCAAGAAAGCTAATTTTTGGAAAAAGATCTGGGCGAAGGTTTTAACCCAATCGGAGTTACGGATCTCCGGATATAAAAGAAACGGTGAAAGGGCAGCAGACTAGAACGCAGAAACAGAGAGAAACAGATAGACAGATCCAATCTCGGAGGGGCTCTCGCCCCTCCCACGCCATGGAGGCCAAGGACCAGAGGGGAAACCCTTCTCCCATCTAGGGAGGAGGTCAACGAAGAAGAAGACGAAGGGGCCCCCTCTCCCCTTCTCTTCCGGAGCCGCCGGAACGCTGCCATGGCCATCATCGTCACCGCAATCTTCACCAACAACTTCTCCGCCATCATCACCAACTCTTCCCCCCTCTATGCAGCGGTGTAACCTCTCTCTTACCCGCTGTAATCTCTACTTAAACATGGTGCTCAACGCTATATTCTATTTCCCAATGATGTATGGCTATCCTATGATGTTTCAGTAGATTCGTTTTATCCTATGGGTTATTTGATGATCAAGATTGGTTTGAGTTGCATGTTATATTATTGGTGCTATCCTATGGTGCTCTCCATGTCACGCAAGCGTGAGGGATCCCCGCTGTAGGGTTTGCAATATGTTCATGATTTGCTTATGGTGGGTGGCGTGAGTGACAGAAGCACAGACCCGAGTAAGTAGGTTGTTTGCGTATGGGATAAAGGGGACTTGATGCTTTAATGTTATGGTTGGGTTTTACCTTAATGATCTTTAGTAGTTGCGGATGCTTGCTAGAGTTCCAATCATAAGTGCATATGATCCAAGTAGAGAAAGTATGTTAGCTTATGCCTCTCCCTCAAATAAAATTGCAATAATGATTACCGGTCTAGTTATTGATTGCCTAGGGACAAATAACTTTCTCGTAACAAAAGGCTCTCTACTAAAACTAATTTAGTTGTGTCTTTATCTAAACAGCCCCTTGCTTTTATTTACTCGCTCTTTATTATCTTGCAAACCTATCCAACAACACCTACAAAGTACATCTAGTTTCATACTTGTTCTAGGTAAAGCGAACGTCAAGCGTTCGTAGAGTTGTATCGGTGGTCGATAGAACTTGAGGGAATATTTGTTCTACCTTTAGCTCCTCGTTGGGTTCGACACTCTTACTTATTGAAAGAGGCTACAATTGATCCCCTATAGTTGTGGGTTATCAGTGTGCATCCAACTTGCTTTCTCATGAAGATCTAGGGTGTTTGAGGAAGCCCATCGTTGGAATATACAAGCCAAGTTCTATAATGAAAAATTCCCACTAGTATATGAAAGTGATATCATAGGAGACTCTCTATCATGAAGATCATGGTGCTACTTTGAAGCATAAGTGTGGCAAAAAGGATAGTAATATTGTCCCTTCTCTCTTTTTCTCTCATTTTTTTCTTTTCTCTTTTTTTGGGCCTTCTCTTTTTTTGGCCTTTCTCCTTTTTTTATTTCCTCACATGGGACAATGCTCTAATAATGAAAACCGTCACACTTATATTTACTTACAACTCAAAAATTACAACTCGATACTAGAACAAAAATATG
Source organism: Aegilops umbellulata (assembly GCA_032464435.1). Classification (NCBI taxonomy): domain Eukaryota; kingdom Viridiplantae; phylum Streptophyta; class Magnoliopsida; order Poales; family Poaceae; genus Aegilops; species Aegilops umbellulata. Next base: position 231,974,965 of record CP136060.1, read on the forward strand.
ACTCTATGTGAATGCCTCCGGCGGTGTACTGGGATGTGCAATGAATCAAGAGCGACAAGTATAAAAGAATGATGAACGGTGGCTTTGCCACAAATACGATGTCAACTACATGATCATGCAAAGCAATATGACAATGATGGAACGTGTCATAAAAAACGGAATGGTGGAAAGTTGGATGTCAATATATCTCGGAATGGCTGTGGAAATGCCATAATAGGTAGGTATGGTGGTTTTTTTTTCAGGAATGATATGTGGGGGTTTATGGTACCAGCGAAATTGGCGTTGTACTAGAGAGGCTAGCAATGGCGGAAAGGTGAGAGTGCGTATATTCTATGGACTCAACATTAGTCATAAAGAACTCACATACTTATTACAAAAATCTATTAGTCATCGAAACAAAGTACTATGCACATGCTCCTAGGGGGATAGATTGGTAGGAAAAGACCATCGCTCGTCCCCGACCGCCACTCATAAGGAAGACAATCAAAAAACATCTCATGCTCCAACTTCGTTACATAATGGTTCACCATACGTGCATGCTACTGGACTAACAAACCTTAACACAAGTATTTCTCAAATTCACAACTACTTACTAGCATGACTCTAATATCACCATCTTCATATCTCAAAACAATCATAAGGAATCAAACTTCTCATAGTATTCAATGCACTCTATATGATAGTTTTTATTATATCCTTCTTGGATGCCTATCATATTAGGAATAATTTGCTGTTCTAAATACTCTCAAAATAATATAAGTAAAGTACGACATTTCATCAATTTCTATAAAATAAAACCACCGCCGTGCTCTAAAAAGATATAAGTGAAGCACTAGAGCAATTTTGCCTAGCTCAAAAGATATAAGTGAAGCACATAGAGTATTCTAATAAATTACGATTCATGCGTTTCTCTCCTAAAAGGTGTGCAAAGCAAGGATGATTGTGGCAAACTAAAAAGCAAACACTCAAATCATACAGGACGCTCCAAGCAAAACACATAACATGTGGTGAATAAAAATATAGCCTCAAGTAAAGTTGCCGACAGATGAAGACGAAAGATGGGATGCCTTCCCGGGGCATCCCTAAGCTTAGGCTTTTTAACATCCTTGAATATTATCTTGGGGTGCCTTGGTAATCCCCAAGATTAGGCTCTTGCCACTCCTTATTCCATAGTCCATTAAATCCTTACACAAAACTTGAAAACTTCACAACACAAAACTCAACAGAAAATCTCATAAGCTCCGTTAGTATAAGAAAATAAATCACCACTTTTGGTATTGTTGTGAACTCATTCTTTATTTATATTGGTGTAATATCTACAGTATTGCAACTTTTCCATGGTTCATACCCCCCGATACAAGCCATAGATGCATCAAAATAAGCAAACAACACGCGAAAAACAGAACAACCTGCAGCAGTCTGGAAGTTTCGAATACTTCTGTAACTCTAAAAATCCTGGCAAATTAGGAAGTCCTAGATAATTTTTCTATTAATTTTCTGAAAAAATAATCAACTAAAGAGCACTCTCCAGTAAAAAATGAGAATTGTTTTCGTGAGCGCAAAAGTTTTTGTTTTTCAGCAAGATCAAATTAACTATCACCGTAGGCTATCCCAAAGGTCTTACTTGGCACAAACACTAATTAAAACACAAAACCACATCTAACCAGAGGCTAGATGAAATATTTATTGGTAAATAGGACCTAAAAAAGAAAGAATAAAAATAAAATTGGGTTGCCTCCCAACAAGCGCTATTGTTTAACACCCCTAGCTTGGCATAAAAAACACGAACAGATCTAAGTATTATCATCTTTGGCATGCAATCCATAAGTGCCTCTCATAATAGATTCATAATTAAAATTTCTTTCTAGGGAAGTGTTCCATGCCTTTCCTTAACAGAAATTGAATTCTAATGTTTCCTTCTTTCATATCAATAATTTCACCAATCGTTCTAAGGAAAGGTCTACCAAGAATAATAGGACATGTAGGATTGCAATCTATTTCAAGAACAATGAAATCTACAGGTAAATAATTCTATTTGCAACAATATGGACATCATTAATCCTTCCCATAGGTTTCTTAATCGTGGAATCCGCAAGATGCAAATTTAAGGAACAATAATCAAATTCATGGAAACCTAACACATCACATAAAGTTTTTGGAATCGTGGAAACACTAGCACCCAAATCACACAAAGCATAGCATTCATAGTCTTCAATTTTAATCTTAATAGTAGGTTCCCACTCATCATAAAGTTTTCTAGGGATACAAACTTCCAATTCAAGCTTTTCTTCAAAAGATTGCATCATAGCATCAACAATATGTTAAGTAAAAGCTTTGTTTTGATTATAAGCATGAGGAGAATTCAACATGGATTGTAAAAAGGAAACACAATCAATTAAAGAACAATTATCATAATTAAATTCCTTGAAATCCAAAGGAGTGGGTTCATTGCTACTTAAAGTTTTGACCTCTTCAATCCCACATTTATCAATTTTTTCATCAAGATCTAAAAACTCCGAATCATTGGGACGCCTTTTAACTAAAGTTGACTCATATCCAGTCCCATCTTTATCAAGATTTACATTGGAAAATGAAGATTCAATAGAAGTCACATCAATCACTTTAAGATCTTCGTCACTGTTTTCACGGAAACTAGAAGAACACGCTTTTATAAACCAATCTTTCTTAGCACGCATCTCAGCGGTTCTTTCTTTGCACTCATCAATGGAAATTCTCATGGCTTTGAGAGACTCATTGATATCATGCTAAGGTGGAATAGATCTAAGTTTCAAAGAATCAATATCAACAGAAATTCTATGCACGTTCCTAGCCAAATCATCAATCTTAAGCAGTTTTTCTTCAATCAAGGCATTGATTTTTTTTTGCGGACTAATAAATTCTTTAACACTATTCTCAAATTCGGAGGGCGTATTATTATAATTTCCATAAGAATTGTTGTAGGAATTACCATAAATATTAGAGAAATTACTAGGAATTGGCCTAGGATTAAAATTACCTCTATACGCGTTATTACCAAAATTGTTCCTACCAACAAAATTCACATCCATAGATTCATTATTGTTTTCAATCAAAGTAGACAAAGGCATATCATTAGGATCAACAGGAGCACTCTTATTAGCAAACAGTTTTATAAGCTCATCCATCTTTCCACTCAAAACATTTATTTCTTCAATCACATGCACTTTTTTACTAGTGGAAGATCTTTCGGTATGCCACTGAGAATAATTAACCATAATATTGTCTAGGAGTTTAGTAGCTTCTCCTAAAGTAATTTCCATAAAAGTGCCTCCGGCAGCCAAATCTAAAAGATTTCTAGAAGCAAAATTCAATCCGGCATAAATTTTTGTATAATGATCCACAAGTTCAAACCATGAGTAGGGAAATTTCTAATCATCAATTTCGTCCTCTCCCAAGATTGTGCAACAAGTTCATGATCAAGTTGCTTAAAATTCATAATATCGTTCCTAAGGGAGATGATTTTGGTAGGAGGAAAATAATTGGAAATAAAAGCATCTTTACACTTGTTCCATGAATCAATACTATTTTTAGGCAAAGATGAAATCCAAGTTTTAGCGCTATGCCTAAGCGAGAACGGAAATAACTTCCACTTAACAATATCATTATCCACACCTTTTTTATTTTGCACATTGCACAAATCAACATAATTATTAAGATGGGATGCAGCATCTTCATTGGGAAGGCCGGAAAATTGATCTTTCATAACAAGATTCAGCAAAGCAGTATTAATTTTGCAAGATTCTGCATTAGCATCGGGAGCAATCGGAGTACTAATAAAATCATTGTTGTTGGCATTGGAAATGTCACACAATTTGGTATTATCTTGAGCCATGGTAAGAAAGCAAGCAATCCAACACACGAGCACACAAAAAGCAAACGAAAAAGATGAACGGAAGAGGGGCGAAGAAAAGGCGAATCTTTTCGAAAATCGTTTTAGAAGTGGGGGAGAGGAAAATGAGAGGCGAATGGCAAATAATGTAATGCGAGGGATGAGAGTTTATGATGGGTACTTGGTATGTCTTGTCTTGGCATAGATCTCCCCGGCAACAGTGCCAGAAATCCTTCTTGCTACCTCTTGAGCTTGCGTTGGTTTTTCCCTTGAAGAGGAAAGGGTGATGTAGCAAAGGAGCAAAGTATTTCCCTCAGTTTTGAGAACCAAGGTATCAATCCAGTAGGAGACTACGCAACAAGCCACTTAATACCTACACAAACAAACACCAACTTGCAACCAACGTGACAAAGGGGTTGTCAATCCCTTCATGGTTATTCGCAAAGTGAGATCTGATAGAGATGGATAAACGGTAAAGTAGTATTTTTGGTATTTTTGGTTTATGGAACGGAAAGTAAAGATTGCAAAATAAAGTAAATAGGAAACTAGAATTGTAGATCGGAAACTTGTATGATGGAAAATAGACCCGTGGGCCATAGGTTTCACTAGAGGCTTCTCTCAAGATAGAAATTATTACGGTGGGTGAAAAATTACTGCCGATCAATTGATAGAAAAGCGCAAAGTTATGATGATATTTAAGTCAATGATCATGAACATAGGCATCACGTCCGTGTTAATTAGACCGAAACGATTCTGCATCTACTACTATTACTCCACACATCAACCGCTATCCAGCATGCGTCTAGAGTATTGAGTTCATAAGAACAGAGTAACACATTAAGCAAGATGACATGATGTAGAGGAACTAACTGAAGCAATATGATGAAAACCCCATCTATTTATCCTTGATGGCTACTGTCGGATTCAGGGTTCCGGCAGACCCTTAAGGTTCGAACTCTGGGGTGCGCGCGGAGATCGTGCCCTCTACCTCTCTGTCTCATAAGGATCTAACTACTGCAAGAACAACACAAGAGACACAAGGTTTATACTGGTTCGGGCCACCATTGTGGTGTAATACCCTACTCTAGTGTGGTGGGTGGATTGCCTCTTGGGCTAATGAGGAAGATCAGTACAGGTGAACGGCCTCGCGAGGGCCTGTTCTTGGCTAGGGGATGAACTGCTAGGGGGAGTTCGATCGCCCTTCTCTTTCTCTCTCTACTTGCTTCTACTGGCTCCTTGGTACTCGATCCGATCGGATTCTAGATGCCTCTACCCTGGGGGTGGCTGGCCCTATTTATAGGCAAAGGCCCTGGGCCTCTTCCCAAATATTGAGAGGGAAGGGCGCCAACAATTGGCCAATTTGAAGGGGAACATCTGGTACACTTATCCTGACTAAAGTTGGTCTTCGCCTGCCAAAGGCCCTGTGGTGACGCCGTCCTGGGCTCCATGGTGACCTCCTTCCCACCGTTGGACTGGTCTTGGTCTCGTTGCACCGAAATGGGTGCCTTTGCTTGATCCTCTCGCCTGCGCTTGCCCCCTTTGCACCAAAGAGGAAAGGGGGACGCTGCGCGGGCTGTCGCCCGCCTGGCACCCTTGGTCGTCATGGCTTGCGTCATGGGCACCTCGTGAGGTACCCCACCTTGATCTCTCCGCCTCCTCGCGAGCTAGCCTAAGGAGGCCATGCTAGAGGGAGCGTCGTGTCGTCCGCCTCGCGAGGCTTGGCCCCTCGCGAGGGTCTTGAACCTTGTGCTGATGAAGATGGGCCACGTTGGGCCCCCACTCGAGCCACGCTGCAGGCCGCAGGCAGGCAAGTCTGGGGACCCCCGTTCCCAGAACGCCGACAGTAGCCCTCGGGCCCAAGGCGCGCACGGACTTGGCCGTGCCGAGAGGCGAAAGGGCAAGGGCGAAGCACCGTGGGCCCTAACAGCCTGTGGCCTCGGGCGCCGCGTGGCGGTTGATTGGACGTGGGCGCTTTTGCAACTGCGCAGGGTACTAAAGGCGTGGCATCTGCTCGGGTTTTGTTCCTCTCCTTCTTCATCCGCTGCCCAGATCCCCTTTCTTGCGCTTCTTCTCCCTTCCTCCAAGCTTCCAGATCTGCTCCACCCGCTCGACCCAGGTAGCCATGGCACCTCACCGGACCCCGACCGAAGCTTGGTTCTCGCCTGCTTTGGATTCTCCCAACGTGTCGAAGGCGAGCCTCGCCCTACTGCACCGGATGGCCGCGGCGCAGGGCATTGACGGGGCGCAGGTGTTCAAGGTCGGCTCCGATGCCCCCGAAGGCCAAGGGAGCACCTTCTATCCTTTCTTCGTGAGCTCCATTGCAGCGGGCCTGGTGCCTCCTTTCTCTGAGTTCTTCCTCGCCGTCCTCCGCCATTACAACTTGCAAGCTTTGCATCTCCACCCCAACTCCGTCCTTCTTCTGGCGATCTTCGCCTACTACTGCGAGGCGCATGTGGGGGTGCAGCCTTCAGTGGCCTTGCTGCGCCACTACTTCTACCTCCGGACCTCCAAAGGTTCTCCTTCTGCGTGCGTGGGCTTCGTCGCGTGCGGCAGCTCCATGGCCATCTCGAATCCAGGGAAGAGGATCGAGGGCTTCCGGAGCAAGTGGGTATTGGTTGACGCCGGGTGCGTCGATCCTCGGTTGGCCCTTCCCACGGAGCCGGCCGTGAGCTCGGAAAACTGGTGCCGGGCGGAGCTCACGGATCCCCGCACGAAGTCGGTGCTGGCGAAGATGGACGCCGATCTGAAGCCGGCCAACCTGGCGACGGCGAAGCTGACCGGGGCGTCGTTGCTGAGGGAGTTCCTGGAGCACTAGCTGGCTCCACTTCGGCAGTATTCTCCCCTGATGTGGAGGCCTCACCCGAGCCCCGCAGCCGTGGGCGAAGAGGACGTGACCGCGGTTCTCCAGTCCCTGGTCGGGGGCGAGGCAGCAAGGCTGGAGGGCACGCCTTTGCCCCTGTTCCTGCGCGACGATTGGGAGCAAGTGGCGGAGTCCATGCCCGTCTTCAATGGGGACGGGCTCGTGCCCGTGGTGGCTCCCGAGGATCTGGTGAACGTGTCTTCTGGCGACTCCAGCGGAGGCGGGGGCGAGGAGGAGCAGGAGGCAGGCCCCGACTCCGAGGCGACTGACGGAGAGTCCAGGGCTCCCTCGCTCCAGCGCAAGCCCCGTGCTCTCCGCCTTTCGCTGAGTGATGATGATGACGACGACGATGTGCTGGGCAGCGGGAGCTCGCCCCCGGTCCCGAAGAAGGGCAGGACCAGGTTGATTCCCCGCGGGTCCGCCTTGACTCCGGGGCGAACCGCTGACGCGCCTTCTGCTTCCGAGGTCGACCCCTCCAGCCGGCTCTCCGGCTTCAAGTTTGGCAGGAGACCACTGGAGCTTTCTGCCGACGACCTGTAAGTGCTTGATCCTTGATTCCTGGTTCAGCCAAGCCCTGCCCCCACTGGTGCCCTTGCCTGGTGCTGCTGCTACGACTAGGGAGGCGCAGCAGACTCTGCCTCGGGATACTACAGCCTCGCCGCCGCTACCTTCTCCTCCCGTTCCGCCGGCTGCTGGTTCCGCGACTCCTCCTACTGCCTTGAAGCGCACTGATGCTTCTCCGCCTTCTTCTTCCATCCTGGAGCGAGCTGTTGCTGGACTAGACCGGCTGTGGCAGGATCTTCTAGGCGCCGACCCTCGCCTGGTGGCCGGGCGCCTGGAGCTGGCCTCGGGGTGGATTCGCTCCGACGCCTCGATCCGGGCAGCGCTGGTTCAGGCCTCGGCGGCCTGTGACGAGGAGAAGGATGCTACCCTCGAGGCGAAGGCTGCCCGTGACGCAGCCCTGGGAGAGGCGGTTGGCATTCGCGGCTGCTGCAAGGAGCTGGAGGACAAGTTGCAAGGCCTGCGTGGTCAGCTTGCAGAGGAGGCCCGCCTTCGCCAAGAGCAGGAGAAGGGGGTGAAGGCTCGTGAGGCGGCGCTCGAGGACCGAGAGGCGAAGCTCAAGAAGCGCCGCAGCCACTTAGGTGCGTTGAAGAAGGAGCTGGAGACGACGAAGGCCGAGATGGACGCCAAGGCCCGGGTCCTCGCCGAGGATCACGTGGCCTTCGCGGACATGGAGAAGGATGCCCGCGCTTCACTGAAGACGATTTACGAGAGTGGCCTGGATTTCCAGCTGGCTGGCGACGGGGACGGCCCCGCCAAACTGCTTCCCTTCTTGGTGAAGGCTCTTGGAGATGTCGCCCTCGGACTCGTCCCCACGGTCGAAGCCGAGGCGCGTGTCCTGTCATCCGCCGCGCTAACGCGGGCCTTCGCCCATGTCTACCTTCGCGCCCCCAGCGCCGACCTCGACAGCCTGTTGGAGCCGGTGAGCGGCGAGGGCGCCGCTGCTGCTGTTGAGGCCGTGAAGGGGCGCGCAGAGGCGCTGCTGGGGAAGTTCCGGGCCTTCAGCACCAAGCCGAAGCGAGGCGCTGCCGGCTCTACTACCCCACAAGGTGAAGCCACTCCATGCGACTTCGCTGCCGACAAGTGACTCCGCTATCGTTCCTGTTCTTCTTTCGATTCCTGCACATGCACGACGCCTCGAGGAGGCATTTAAATTTGCGCTTGGTACCAAGGCGACATTATGGGTTGTAATATTCACTTTTAAGTTCCTTGAATTTTATGTTCCTCTTCCCTACTTGCTTATGCTCTACGCCGGCAGAGCCCGGCCACGCGCATGCCTCACCCAGCATCAGCCCCGACCGGAAACCAGGACGGGACCAAAGGAATGAGCGGCCACGTGACAAGTTAGGCTCCTGAGTCGCGACGCTCAAGAGTCCCCCTTAGCGCACGAGCAACAAGTAGGGAACCGCGATGTAGGTGCGTTTCCGTTCTACGTCTGCAGAGCCCGACCCCGCGCGTACCTCACCCAGCATAGCCTTTCGGAACTAAGGAGTGAGGGGCTACGGAGCTAGTTAGGCTCCTGAGTCGCGATGCTCAGGAGTCCCCCTTGACGCGGGAACAGCAGGCGATGAGATGAAATGCAGGCGGGGCTACCGTTCTACGTTTGCAGAGCCCGACCCCACGCGTACCTCACCCAGCATAGCCTTTCGGAACTAAGGAGTGAGGGGCTACGGAGCCAGTTAGGCTCCTGAGTCGCGATGCTCAGGAGTCCCCCTTGACGTGCAAACGACCTTCGTACCTTGGCTCCGCTCGGGGAGAGACGCGCGATGAACCAGGCCCGAGGGGCCTGGCTGGGGTGTACGGCTGGGCGTGACCCAGTCGTAGCCCCCGTGCCCAGCCCCCTCGCGCGGCGCTCCCGGGGGGAGGCGTTGCGACGAGGCCGGCCACTGAGCTCGGGGCTCCCTGAAGTTAATGCGGCCCAGAGGCCACCCTCAGTTGTTTATCACCAGCGCGGAGCATAGCGCTTCCGTATGTGTACGGGCATAGCCGCTCCTCGGCAGTGTCGTCAGCCAGCGCGGAGCATGGTGCTTCCACTGGTACGTGGGAGGGGGCTCCCCTCCGGGAGGAGCCCCCGGGGCGTGTACAGCCCCGCCCTGACACGTGGCTGGCACGGTAGAGCTAGGTGAGGTGTATCTGGGCACCCGTGAGCCAGCGCGGGACTCACGAGGCCCTACCTCTAGGCGGGTTGCGCCTGGCACTGGGCCGTATCTTGAGATGTGTTCCTGCAAAATCTGGTTAGATGCCGGCACTCTACGTCCTTGGGTCCCGGCCCTCGAGCTTGTCTCAGCCGTCGCTGGTATGCCAGGTCGCGATGCCGTGGACAAGGCCAGAGGGTGAGGGCTGGAGAGCTAGTAAGAGCCCTGAGTCGCGATGCTCAGGCACCCCCCCTTTAACGTGCAAGTGGTCGACATGAAGAAGAAAAGGTGCCGCGGACGGCGTCGAGTAATCAAGCATGATGCATAATTGGAAATAAACGTGGAAGGGATACACGCCGCTGGGTCTAACCCGAGCGGCCTGGGGATGATGCAGCCCGAGGGGCGCCCCCCAGCAAAGCAAGCTAGCGACTGAAAAGATAAAAGGGGATACATGCCGCGGGGGAGGACCCACGCGGCCTGGGAATGACGCAACCCTGGGAGGGCGTTCCCAGGTGAGAATGAAACTTGAAACATGTCACCTGAAGGTGTCGTCGGTGTGGTGGCGTTGGTGCAGCAGACTCGGTGGGCTGTGGAAGCCGATCCTCACGAGCCCCCAGGCCCAGGGGCCTCGGGAGGCTCCGGAGGCACAGGTGGCTCCTCGTGAGCAGCCTCCATCTCCGCCAGGGCTGCGGAACGCCTGCCTTCTTGCGCCTCGAAGATGCTCCTCATGATGCGCTGGTACGCCGCAGCCACGCTCGGCAGGCCATAAGGCATGCGAACATAGCTGTGGGGTGGTCCTCCGCAGCACCCCACTTGTGAGGGCCAAAGGCGCTCCGCCGTGGCGATCTGATTGAGCCCTGGTACGTTGATGCAGACGCGCAGCCCACCATCCTCGCCTGGATGGGGAGCCACAGCCGGTGGGCGACGGCAACCTCTCATGATCCTTGACTCCTGTAGTTCTTGAATGGCCTTGTTAACGAACTCCTGCTGGTCTGTCCTTCTTTCCCTGGCTTCCTTTCGAGGGAAGCGTGCTTCGAAACACACCTCCGCATGGTGCCCCAGCGCCTCCCTCGTGACCTTGGAGAGGTCGGTGGCCCTCCAGGTGAGAGCCCCCGAGCCCTGCCTGAGGAGGGCGTCGGGCGCGCTTTCCTATGCGATTGAAGGAGGGTCCCCCTCGGCAAACGCGGGCCTTGAAGGGCCTGCCTCCTGAGGGTCTGGGCCTGACATTGTCTTCTTCTTCTTGGGGGTGGTCTCAGGAAGCCTCCTGCTTCCGCGATCTGGGTCTTCTAGTGACGCGGCCTGAAAGGCTCGCTCCAGGGCACACACTGCATCCTTCTCTTGGCACGGCACCGTAATGACGCTGCCGCTTCCTGGCATCTTGAGGACATTGTAGCCATTGTGAGTCACGGCCATGAACTTAGCCAGCGCCGGGTACCCGAGGATGGCGTTGTACGGCAGGCGGATGTGGGCGACGTCAGAGTCGATGAGCTCTGTGCGGTAGTTGTCGTAGGTGCCGAAGGTGACTGGGAGGCGGACCTGCCCGATCGGGACCGTGGAACCGTCGGTGACTCCCGAGAAGGGCTTGGTTGGCTGGAGCTGGTCATAGGGCACTTGGAGGCTGTTGAATGTTTCCACGGACAAGACATTGAGCCCTGCCCCTCCGTCGATGAGGGTGCTGGTGACCAGAACGTTGCTGATGACTGGGGAACAAAGCATTGGGAGGACTCCGGCTGTGGCCGCGCACTTGAGCTGGTCTGCTGAGCTGAACGTGATGGTGCAGGCCGACCACCTGAGGGGACACGTTGCTTCGAGCTTGGGGAGAATGCATTCACTTCTCGAGCAAACTGCTTGAAGATACGTTGAGAGGCTGGGGCTTGAGCTCCGCCCAGGATGCAGGCGATGGCGCGAGGCTCTTGGAAGCCCCCAGCCCCCTCGTCTTGGTGGCGGTCTTCATTCCTTCTTGGCTGAGGCGGCAACGGCGGCAGGCCTGGGTTGCCATGAGGGCGATCCTCACGAGGCTGATCCCTCCAGTCCCCCTCGCGAGGTGGGTCACGCCAACGGTCCTCGCGAGGTTGGTCACGCCAGCGGTCCTCGCGAGGTTGGTCACGCCAGCCTGGACGTGGGCCACGGTCTTCCCAGCGTCCTGGGTTCCTTCCTCCTCCTCGGCCGTAGCCCCGGTCAGCACGGTCAGGGCGTCGGCCGACTCTTCCTTCTCGCACAGCACGGAGTTCTTGGCATTCATTGGTGTTGTGGGTGTGGAGGTCGTGGTACACACAGTACCGGCTGCCCCTGGAGGATTCGAGCAGATCCTTGCCCCGCTTGGTGTCCGGCTCTGCCGCGAGCACGGCAGCCCCCTTGCGCTTCACGTCCTTGGCCTTTGGCTTCTTCTCTTCTGGGTCCGCGGCAGGCAGCTCGAGGAGGGAGAGGCGTCCCTCCTCAGCTCTGGCGCACTTGGTCGCCAGGTTGAACAGTTCCAGGGAGGTGCAGAGGTCTTCGTGCATCGCCAACTCCTCGTTCATCTTGACGTCGCGCACGCTGTCGGAGAATGCTGAAATGATGGCTTCTTCAGACACCCTGGGGATCTTGAGGTGCGCACTGTTGAAGCGCTGGATGTACTTCTGCAGGGTCTCTCCAAGTTGCTGCTTGATGCGGCGCATGTCGCTCACGGCGGGAGGCCGGTCGCGGGTACCTTGGAAGTTGGCGAGGAAGCGGGTACGCATCTGGTCCTAGGAGGAGATCGTGCCTGGGGCCAGGTTCAGGAGCCAAGTGCGAGCACCTTCCTTCAGCGCCATGGGGAACCAATTCGCCATGACCTTCTCGTCCCCGCTGGCAGCTTCGATTCCCAGCTCGTAGAGCTGGAGGAACTCCGTGGGATCAGTTGTGCCGTCATAGCGAGGAGGCAGGTCCGGCTTGAACTTGCCGGGCCACGCGACGCTACGCAGCTCGGGGGTGTAGGGGCGGCAGCCAGCGGTGGCCGCGGGAGGTTTTGGTTGAGGGAGAGCTTGGCCTTGTGGGTCCCCTTGCGCCGCAGCTGGGAGCAGTGCGGGGTCTTGACGTGCCGGAGCTGGAGCAGGGTCTCGGCGAGCCGGGGCCGGGAGCGCCCGGGCGGCCTCTTGCGGTCGCGGGACTTCTTGGCAGCTCCGTTCCTGCTGGGCCGGTGCATGACGGAGCGGGTTCCGCCCAGGAGCCGCACGCCTTGGGGCCGTGGCATCTTCTTGGAAAGGAGGCGGCTGGAACGCCCCCGGGGCTTCATTGCCCATGCGGGGCGGAGTGCGGCGCAGTGGTGCGGAAGGCGCGGGAGAGCCCCCTGCGGCGCGGACGAACTCGGCGACACGGTCGAGCCACTCCTCTTAGACGTCGTCGACGGGGCGGTAGCGCAGGAGATCGTTCGCCGCGAGGAGCGCAGCTCGAACCTCCAAGGGCGCGCGAAGCGCGTGCGACGAAGAACCGGCTGGGGTGAGCGACGGAGTGGCGGTGCGGCCATCCCGCCGCACAGATGGGTGCTGAGAGGATGCTTGCTGCTCGTTCCCCACCGGGCCGATGGCGGCGTTGACAGCGGGCGACGGGGAACGACGAGGACGCCCACCGACGGGGGCCGTCTGGACGGCGCGGGATGCAATGGCGGCCCGGCGCTCGGCGCGGGCCCGATGATCGTTAGACATGGATGCGACGGTCGGAGGAGAGCAGAGCGGTGGAAGACGGACTCCGGCGCACCCCTACCTGGCGCGCCAAATGTCGGATTCAGGGTTCCGGCAGACCCTTAAGGTTCGAACTCTGGGGTGCGCGCGGAGATCGTGCCCTCTACCTCTCCGTCTCGTAAGGATCTAACTACTGCAAGAACAACACAAGAGACACAAGGTTTATACTGGTTCGGGCCACCATTGTGGTGTAATAACCTACTCCAGTGTGGTGGGTGGATTACCTCTTGGGCTGATGAGGAAGATCAGTACAGGTGAACGGCCTCGCTAGGGCCTGTTCTTGGCTAGGGGATGAACTGCTAGGGGGAGTTTGATCGCCCTTCTCTTTCTCTCTCTACTTGCTTCTACTAGTTCCTTGGTACCCGATCCGATCGGATTCTAGATGCCTCTACCCTGGTGGTGGCTGGCCCTATTTATAGGCAAAGGCCCTGGGCCTCTTCCCAAATATTGAGCAGGAAGGGCGCCAACAATTGGCCAATTTGAAGGGGAACATCTGGTACACTTATCCTGACTAAAGTTGGTCTTCGCCTGCCACAGGCCCTGTGGTGACGCCGTCCTGGGCTCCATGGTGACCTCCTTCCCACCGTTGGACTGGTCTTGGTCTCGTTGCACCGAAATGGGTGCCTTTGCTTGATCCTCTTGCTTGCGCTTGCCCCCTTTGAACCAAAGAGGAAAGGGGGACGCTGCGCGGGCTGTCGCCCGCCTGGCACCCTTGGTCGTCATGGCTTGCGTCATGGGCACCTCGTGAGGTACCCCACCTTGATCTCTCTGCCTCCTCACGAGCCAGCCTAAGGAGGTCGTGCTTGAGGGAGTGCCATGTCGTCCGCCTCGCGAGGCTTGGCCCCTCGCGAGGGTCTTGAACCTTGTGCTGATGAAGATGGGCCACGTTGGGCCCCCACTCGAGCCACGCCACAGGCCGCAGGTAGGCAAGTCTGGGGACCCCCGTTCCCAGAACGCCGACAGCTACAATACAATACGTGCCTTGCTACCCCTACTGTCAGTGGGAAAGGACACAACAAGATTGAACCCAAAGCTAAGCACTTCTCGCATTGCAAGAAAAACCAATCTTGTTGGCCAAACCAAATCGATAGTTCGAAGAGACTTGCAAAGATATCAAATCATGCATATAAGAATTCAGAGGAGATTCAAATAATATTCATAGATAAGCTGGTGATAAATCCTCAATTCATCGGATCTCGGCAAACACACCGCAAAAGAGTATCACATCGAATAGATCTCCAAGAACATCGAGGAGAACTTTGTATTGAGAATCAAAGAGAGAGAAGAGGCCATCAAGCTACTAACTATGCACCCGTAGATCTGTCGTAAACTACTCACGCTTCATCGGAGAGGCAATGGTGTTGATGTAGAAGCCATCCATGATTGATTCCCCCTGCGGCAGGATGCCGGAAAAGGCCCCCAGATGGGATCTCACGGGTAGAGAAGGTTGCGGTGGTGGAAAAGTGGTTTCATGGCTCCCCTGGATGTTTTTGGAGTACAAGAGTATACATAGGAAGAAGATCTAGGTCAGAAGGTCATCGAAGGGCCCACAAGGTTGGGGGGCGCGCCCCACACCCCTAGGCGCGCCCTCCACCCGTGTGGCCACCTCGAGACTCTTCTGACTTGCACTCCAAGTCTCCTGGGTGTCTTCTGGTCCAAGAAAAATCATCGCGAAAGTTTTATTCCGTTTGGACTCCGTTTGGTATTCCTTTTCTGCGAAACTCTAAAACAAGGAAAAACAGAAACTAGCACTGGGCTCTAGGTTAATAGGTTAGTCCCAAAAATCATATAAAATAGCATATTAATGCATATAAAACATCCAAAACAGATAATATAATAGCATGGAACAATCAAAAATTATAGATACGTTGGAGACGTATCAACCGCCACGAGCTGGGCGTGGGCGGCCGCGATCTGGGCTTCGGCGGGCTTCGTCGTGGCAATGTATGCCTAGCAGGAACAGACGGCTGCTCGAACGCTCTCGGCAATTGCCAACTCTTTGGTCGTGGGCTACCGACCGTTGTCAGAGAAGCTTCGTTCGATTTGTGCGGTGACCGCCACAAGCTGGGCGTGGACAGCCTCGACATGGTCGTCGGCGACCTCCATCAGGGCTAAGGCCGCTGCTGTGGAACGAACAACTGTTGTGCCACTCTCGCCAGTTGCCATCCCTGAGGCAGATGTTGCCGCCGCCGCCTGAGAAGCAACAACGGTTGTTTGGGCTGCCTTGGCCGCCCGGACGCAGATTGTGGTCGCCCTCACGAAGCTTGTTAGCACACGCCTAGCAGCTGCGGCCGCGCTCTCTCCGGAGTGGGACGCTGAAGTTTCCCTCATGAAGTGGGTCCACGTGCCCATCTTTCATCAGCGATGATTGAACAGTGAAATGATATTTGAGGACCGGGCTAGTGTGCTTTACACTCCGACGGTGCTCCAAGATATTTTGTGTTGCATCTCACACGGTTGGTGATAATAAACTGTGTGCGATCTACTTTATTTTTCATCTTCATCTGAATTACATAATAGGGTCACAACTGCAAAGGCTGCTGTTTGAATTGCTAGAACTTTTATCTGCAGTGAACATGAAACTATAGGTGTGTCGTCGAAAAAGATGGAATTATTCAGGGTTCGTTTGGACATTTTTATACATTAACTTGATTTTGTAGGCATTTCAGGTGCATAATTCAAATTTGAACTACATGCACATGCTCAAGTGCATATAAACGGGTTGAAAAATCAAATCTATGTCCTTGGTTGCATGCTTACGTCCCATGCAAGAAATGGGAATGAATGTCAAACACCCTGCCACCGTCATTCAGCCGCAAACATTGAGATACATGGTTTTTAAATTCTAGTAAATCCAAAACTCGTCTGAAAATCATGAAAGTTGGCATGCTATCATGGAGCGGTATAAACATGCTATGGTAAATTTTTTGTCCCATTTGCGGTAGGTTTGGGTATAAGCTTCTCACAAACCAGAGCCTCTCACAACAAGCGTGATGGTTTCGATAGGGAACGTGACCCCTTTGGGGACGAAACGATATCTGTTGCCTCTTATTGCTTTCAAAAACTTTCTAGTGTCAACATAGAACAGCAGGAGTGTTGTGTTTAATTTTGGAATTTTTCGGGGTTCGTTTGGACATTTTTATACATTAACTGGGTTTTCTAGGCATTTTATGTGCGTAATTCAAATTTGAACTACATGCACATGCTCCAGTGCATATAAATTGGTTGAAAAATGAAATTTGTGTCCTTGGTTGCATGCTTAGGTCCCATTCAAGAAATGGGAATGAATGTCAAACAACAGACCACCATCACTCGGCCACAAACATTGAGATACCTGGTTTTAAATTCTAGTAAACCCAAAACTTGTATGAAATTCATTATATTTGGCATGCTATCATGGAGCGGCGTCAACATGCCGTGGTAAATTTTTTGTCCCATTTGGGGCATGTATCGGTATAAGCTTCTCACAAAACCAGAGCTTCTCACAACAAGCGTGATGGTTTCAGTAGGGAACGTGCCTCCTTTGGGGATGAAACGATATCCGTTGCCTCTTATTGATTTCAAAAAATTTCTGGTGTCAACATAGAACAACAGGAGTGTTGTGCTTAATTTTGGATTTTTTTCCAGGGTTCGTTTGCACATTTTTATACATTAACTGGGTTTTCTAGGCATTTTATGTGCATAATTTAGATTTGAACTACATGCACATGCTCCAGTGCATATAAATTGGTTGAAAAATCAAATCTGTGTCCTTGGTTGCATGCTTGGGTCCCATGCAAGAAATGGGAATGAATGTCAAACACCCTGCCACCGTCACTCGGCCGCAAACATTGAGATACCTTGTTTTTAAATTCTAGTAAATCCAAAACTCATATGAAATTCATGAAACTTGGCATGCTATCATGGAGCGGCATCAACATGCCGTGGTAAATTTTTTGTCCCATTTGGGGCAGGTTTGGGTATAAGCTTACATATCAGAGCTTCTCACAACAAGCGTGATGGTTTCGGTAGGGAAGGTGCCACCTTTGGGGATGAAATGATATTCGTTGCCTCTTATTGCTTTCAAAATTTTCCTAGTGTGAACATACAACAACAGGAGTGTTGTGTTTAATTTTGGAATTTATCAGGGTTTGTTTGGACATTTTTATGCATTAACTGGGTTTTCTAGGTATTTTATGTGCATAATTCAAATTTGAACTACATGCACATGCTCTAGTGCATATAAATTGGTTGAAAAATCAAATGTGTGTCCTTCGGTGCATGCTTAGGTCCCATGCAAGAAATGGGAATGAATTTCGAACACCACGACACTGTTGATTGTCGGCAAAACATTGAGATACTTTGTTTTTAAATTCTAGTAAATCCAAAACTCGTCTGAAATTCATGAAACTTGGCATGCTATCATGGAATTGCACCTGACATGTTGTGGTATTTTTTGTGTCCGTTCTGAGAGAAGGCACACTCGAATAACAGCCAACAAAGGCATTTTGAAACAAATATCTGCCACTGTAACATCTCAAATGTTTTGTATAATTTAAATTGTGTGCGTTCCGTTAACCATTCACGTGATGCCACGCCTCACTCTTTTAATGGCTAGGAGGTGCCGTGTGCAAAGGTGCTGGAGTGCTTGACTAAACGGGAGGCATGTGAGCTGTACTGCAATGTGGAGGCTCACCGGGAAGTGTGCGAGCTGTACGCTGCACATGCTCTTTGGGAAGCGAGCCCTTTGACTTCCATGGCCACCCACCTTGCTCGCATCCTCTCCATTAATGGCGCCCAAGCCGCAGTTTAATACATTTTTTAAATATAAAACACTCATCGCAAACGTTTTAGTCAGAACACCCGTATGCAAAACGACAACTTCCCCAGGAAGCCAAGGGAAAATGTGCCGAGCAGGATTTGTGCAGCTCTTGATCGCAAACGTTTTAGTTAGAACACCCGTATGAAAACTGACAGCTTCCCCAGGAAGCCAAGAGAAAATGTGCCGAGCAGGATTTCTGTAGATCTTGATCGCAAACGTTTTAGATAGAACACACGTATGCAAAGTGAGAGCTATCGACTTCCCCCTTAATTCGAGGGAAAATTCGCAGGGCAGGATTTGTGCATCCCTTCAACGCAAACGGTTGTTTTGGATGACCTGTGTGTAGCCACGTACAAACAATTTGGTAAGATTTGCATCTGTCATATTGGGTATGTTGCCATTTTTCAAACTGAAAAGATTGACATTTGTTGATCTAGTAACATTGCCATTTGTCAATCCTTGTAACACTGCGATTTGTCAAAATATGCAGCTAAAAATCACTAGCACTATCTAATTTTTGCAACTAAAATTCAGTAATTAAGCATAGATTTCATTCATAGATTAAGCAGTCGTTCTTAATTTATACAAACAGTTCAACTCGACAGCTGAACCGACCAAACTTTTCCCCAATTATTGCCACCCACGTCTGAAATAGCTAGTTCAACTATATATACTAGCTAATTTTAAGTATGTTGTACAGTTCCACCACATCTATAGTCAGATGAACTGAACAAAATAGCCCCTAAATACTACTACTATGGTGGGGCTTTGTGCTACTTCCTGCAGCCTCTCCTCTATCGAGCATGCTCAGTAAGAGGCAGAGGAGGAGGAGGAGGAGCCTACCGACGAGATGGACAACAGCAATACGGTGCATGCCGCTGCTGCATGTTCAGCGACGCTCGCCAGCTCGAACACCCACTGCCGCTCTAGACGACCCCTCTCGAAGCGGCCGGACTGCTCATAGATCTCCTAATTCCTCGCCTCTGCATCGGCGTGTGCTGCGGCCACGGCTACGGTAAGGCTCTTTGCATGCTCGACGAGGCGCTCATCCTCCTCCCGCAAGAACTCGATGTAGTATGCAAGGTCGCTGACGCACGTGTGGGCCTCCACCTCCATCTCCCTCCATCGGGCGATGGTGGCGGAGCGGGTGATGATCCTGGCGGTCGAAAGTAGGCTGGCGGCCACGGCGGCCGATGATGGCGTGGCGGCCCGCGACGGCCACCTCCCTCCTTCAGGCCGCGGTGACGGAGCGGGTGATGGCCAGTAGTGGGGTGGCGGCCACGACGGCCACCTCCCACCTTCGGGCCGCTGATGTCTACTACGCAACCTTCTTCTTATAGACGTTGTTGGGCCTCCAAGTGCAGAGGTTTGTAGGACAACAGCAAATTTCCCTCAAGTGGATGACCTAAGGTTTATCAATCCGTGGGAGGTGTAGGATGAAGATGGTCTCTCTCAAGCAACCCTGCAACCAAATAACAAAGAGTCTCTTGTGTCCCCAACACACCCAATACAATGGTAAATTGAATAGGTGCACTAGTTCGGCGAAGAGATGGTGATACAAGTGCGATATGTATGGTAGATAAAGGTTTTTGTAATCTGAAAATACAAAAACAGCAAGGTAACAAGCGATAAAAGTGAGCGTAAACAGTATTGCAATGCGTTGAAACAAGGCCTAGGGTTCATACTTTCACTAGTGCAAGTTCTCTCAACAATAATAACATAATTGGATCATATAACTATCCCTCAACATGCAACAAAGAGTCACTCCAAAGTCACTATTAGCGGAGAACAAACGAAGAGATTATGGTAGGGTACGAAACCACCTCAAAGTTATTCTTTCCGATCAATCCATTGGGCTATTCCTATAAGTGTCACAAATAGCCCTAGAGTTCGTAGTAAAATAACACCTTAAGACACACATCAACCAAAACCCTAATGTCACCTAGATACTCCAATGTCACCTCAAGTATCCGTGGGCATGATTATACGATATGCATCACACAATCTCAGATTCATCTATTCAACCAACACATAGAACCTCAAAGCGTGCCCCAAAGTTTCTACCGGAGAATCAAGACAAAAACGTGTCCCAACCCCTATGCATAAGTTCATGGGCGGAACCCGCAAGTTGATCACCAAAACATACATCAAGTGAATCACGTGATATCCCATTGTCACCACAGATACGCACGACAAGACATACATCAAGTGTTCTCAATTCATTAAAGACTCAATCCGATAAGATTACTTCAATGGGAAAACTCAATCCATTACAAGAGTGTAGAGGGGGAGAAGAAACATAAGATGCAACTGTAATAGCAAGGGTCGCGATACATCAAGATCGTGCCAAATCAAAAACATGAGAGAGAGAGAGAGAGAGAGAGATCAAACACATAGCTGCTGGTACATACCCTCAGCCCCGAGGGTGAACTACTCCCTCCTTGTCATGGAGAGCGCCGGGATAATGAAGATAGCCACTGGTGAGGGTTCCCCCCTCCGGCAGGGTGCCGGAACAGGGTCCCGAGAGGTTTTTGGTGGCTACAGAGGCTTGCGGCGGCGGAACTCCAGATCTATTCTGTTCCCCGAAGTTTTTAGGGTATATGGATATATATTGGCGAAAGAAATACGTCAGGGGAGCCACGAGGGGCCCACGAGGGTGGAGGGCGCGCCCTAGGGGGGTGGGCGCGCCCTCCTACCTCGTGGCTGCCTTGTTTCTTTCCTGACATGCACTCCAAGTCCATCGGGTAGCTTTCCTTCCAAAAATAACTTCTCGAGAAGGATTCATTCCGTTTTGACTCCGTTTGATATTCCTTTTCTTCGAAACACTGAAACAAGGGAAAAAACAGGAACTAGTACTGGGCCCTGGGTTAATAGGTTAGTCCCAAAAGTAATATAAAAGTGCATAGTAAAGCCCATAAAACATCCAAGATGGATAATATAATAGCATGGAACAATAAAAATTATAGATACGTTGGAGACCTATCAGCATCCCCAAGCTTAATTCATGCTTGTCCTCGAGTAGGTAAATGATAAAAAAAGATAATTTTTGATGTGGAGCGCTACTTGGCATAATTTCAATGTAATTCTTCTTAATTGTGGTACGAATATTCAGATCCAAAAGATTCAAGATAAAAGTTCATATTGACATAAAATAATAATACTTCAAGCGTACTAACTAAGCAATTATGTCCTCTCAAAATAACATGGCCAAAGAAAGTTCATCCCTACACAATCATATAGTTTAGTCATGCTCCATTTTCTTCACACAAGAATGCTCTCATCATGCACAACCCCGATGACATGCCAAGTAATTGTTTCATAATTAAGTAATCTCAAACTCATAAACCTTCACGCAATACATGTGCGCAAGCCATGGACTTAGCACTATGGGTGGAATAGAATATGATGATGGGAGTTATGTGGAGAAGACAAAAATGGAGAAAGTCTCACATCAATGAGGCTAATCTATGGAGATGCCCATCGATTGATGTTAATGCGAGGAGTAAGGATTGCCATGCAACGGATGCACTAGAGCTATAAATATATGAAAGCTCAACAAAAGAAACTAAGTGGGTGTGCATCCAACTTGCTTGCTCACGAAGACCTAGGGCACTTGAGGAGGCCCATTGTTGGAATGTACAAGCCAAGTTCTATAATGAAAAATTCCCACTAGTATATGAAAGTGACAAAACAAGAGACTCTCTATCATGAAGGTCATGGTGCTACTTTGAAGCACAAGTGTGGTAAAAGGATAGTAGCATTGTCCCTTCTCTTATTTTGGGGCCTTCTCCGTTTTTTATGGCCTTTCTCTTCTTTTTTTGGCCTTCTCCTTTTTTATGGCCTTTCTCTTTTTTTTATTCCTCACTTGGGACAATGCTATAGAAAATTATGATCATCACACTTCTATTTATTTACAACTCAATGATTACAACTCGATACTAGAACAAAGTATGACTCTATATGAATGTCTCCGGCGGTGTACCAGGATATGCAATGAACCAAGAGTGACATGTATCAAAGAATTATGAATGGTGGGTTTGCCACAAATACGATGTCAACTACATGATCATGCTAAGCAATATGACAATGATGAACATGTCATAATAAACGGAATGGTGAAAAGTTGCATGGCAATATATCTTGGAATGGCTATGGAAATGCCATAATAGGTAGGTATGGTGGCTGTTTTGAGGAAGATATAAGGAGGTTTATGTGTGAAAGAGCGTATCATATCACGGGGTTTGGATGCACCGGCGAAGTTTGCACCAACTCTCAATGTGAGAAAGGGCAATGCACGGTACCGAAGAGGTTAGCAATGATGGAAGGGTGAGAGTGCGTATAATCCATGGACTGAACATTAGTCATAAAGAACTCATATACTTATTGAAAAAATCTACATGTCATCAAAAACCAAGCACTACGCGCATGCTCCTAGGGGGATAGATTGGTAGGAAAAGACCATCGCTCGTCCCCGACCGCCACTCATAAGGAGGACAATCAAAGAACACCTCATGTTTCAAATTTGTTACATAATGTTTACCACTCGTGCATGCTACGGCACTTGCAAACTTCAACACAAGCATTTCTAAAATTCACAACTACTCAACTAGCACGACTTTGATATTATTACCTCCATATCTCAAAAACAATCATCAAGCATCAAACTTCTCTTAGTATTCAACACACTCATAAGAAAGTTTTTACTAATCTTGAATACCAAGCACATTAGGATTAAGCACATTACCATGCTGTTTAAGACTCTCAAAATAATCTAAGTGAAGCATGAGAGTTCATCTATTTCTTCAAAATAAAACCACCATTTTGCTCTAAAAAGATATAAGTGAAGCACTAGAGCAAACGACAAACTACTCCGAAAGATATAAGTGAAGATCAATGAGTAGTTGAATAAATATGTAACTATGTGAAGACTCTCTAACATTTAAGAACTTCAGATCTTGGTATTTTATTCAAACAGCAAGCAAAGCTAAAGAAAATAAAACGACGCTCCAAGAAAAACACATATCATGTGGTGAATAAAAATATAGCTCCAAGTAAAGTTACCGATGAACGAAGACGAAAGAGGGGATGCCATCCGGGGCATCCCCAAGATTAGGCTCCTGGTTATCCTTGAATATTACTTGGAGTGCCTTGGGAATCCCCAAGCTTAGGCTCTTGCCACTCCTTATTCCGTAATCCATTGAATCTTTACCCAAAACTTGAAAACTTCACAACACAAAACTTAACAGAAAATCTCGTGAGCTCCGTTAGCGAAAGAAAACAAAAAACCACTTCAAGGTACTGTAATGAACTCATTATTTATTTATATTGGTGTTAAACCTACTGTATTCCAACTTATCTATGGTTTATAAACTATTTTACTAGCCATAGATTCATCAAAATAAGCAAGCAACACACGAAAAACAGAATCTGTCAAAAACAGAACAGTCTGTAGTAATCTGTAACTAACGCAAACTTCTGGAACTCCAAAAATTCTAAAATAAATTGGTGGACCTTAGGAATTTGTCTAGTAATCATCTGCAAAAATAATCAATAAATAGAACTTTCCATTAAAAAGTTGAAGCTAATCTCATGAGCGCTAAAGTTTCTGTTTTTTACAGCACGATCATAAAGACTTCACCCAAGTCTTCCCAAAGGTTCTACTTGGCACAAGCACTGATTAAAACATAAAACCACATCTAAACAGAATCTAGATGGATTAGTTATTCCTAAACAGAACCAAAAAGCAAGAAACTAAAACAAAATTGGGTTGCCTCCCAACAAGCGCTAACGTTTAATGCCCCTAGCTAGGCATGACGATTTCAATGATGCTCACATGAAAGATAAGAATCGAAACATAAAGAGAGCATAATGAAGAATATGACTAGCACATTTAAGTCTAACCCACTTCCTATGCATAGGGATTTTGTGAGCAAACAACTTATGGGAACAATAATCAACTTGCATAGGAAGGTAAAACAAGCATAACTTCAAGGTTTTAAGCACATAGAGAGGAAACTTGATATTATTGCAATATGTAGAAGCATATGATCCTCTCTCATAATAATTTTCAGTAGCATCATGAATGAATTCAACAATATAACCAGCACCTAAAGCATTCTTTTCATGATCTACAAGCATAGAAAATTTACTACTCTTCATATAAGCAAAATTCTTCTCATTCGGGATAGTGGGAGCATCATAAGAGACTCGAATACTATAAATTGTTTCCATATTAAAAGAGCAATGTTCATAAAAAGGGGAATCATAATCATGACAAGTATTATAAATATAATCATCACTACTTTTTATAGCATAAGTTTCATCACAATAATCATCATAAGTAGCAACTTTGTTCTGATCATAATCAATTGAAACCTCTTCCGAAATAGTGGATACATCACTAAATAAAGTCATGACCTCTCCAAATCCACTTTCATAAATATTATAAGATTCAACATCCTCCAAAGTAGTGGGATCATTACTTCCTAAATTTGACACTCTTCCAAACCCACTTTCATCAAGATAATCATCATAAGTAGGAGGCATGCTATCATCATTATAAATTTGCATATCGAAACTTGAGAGGCTAAAAATATCATCTTCATTAGACATAGCATCCCCAAGCTTGGGACAAACATTAATTGCACAAAATATATTCTCAAAAACATCATCTTCTTCAAACATAGCATCCCCAAGCTTGGGCCTTTTCATATCATAAGCATAATCACTCTCATCATTAATAGTATGGATAGCTCCAATAGTATAGCAATTATCATATTATTCCAAGCAAGTTCCAAAAAGATTTTCAAGATCATAAGGATCATTATCTTCCCAATGATAATCATCACAACAAGCAATAGGCATAACGAGATCATCATCAAGTGCATCATCTTCATTTTCATGAGGCACAACAATAATAGGAGCAACATTATTTGGGAGAGATATCTTTTTACCTCTCTTCCTTTTTCTTTTCTTCTTCTTCACCTCATGTGTGGGTTCAATCCTCTTTTTGGAGCTCCTTATTAATGGAATTGGTTGAATAGAAGGCTCCTCCTTGTTACCTGATTCATCATAAGAAATAATAGGAGGATATTGGGAAGTCTCTTCCCTTTCATTTGTATTCTCTTCATCTTCTATTTGTTTTCTTTTCTTTATGTAATTGGCAATATAAGGATTTTCAATGCAATTCACCGCACAATACATATAAATTTCCTCTAGATCAAAACCAAGAAGTTTATAACAGGCAAATTCTGGAAGATGCTTAGTTATACATTTCATTTCTTTGTAGCCCATGAGCAAACTAAGTTCATTATAATGTGCAAGGGAAATCAAGTCGTCACAATTTTTGGACACGATTAGATCATGAAACAATTTGCATCGAATAGCTAAATGACCTTGTTCATTGCAAAGTCCACAAGTGCGGCCAAGAAAATTTAAATCTTCAGCACAAACATCTAGCCTTTCTTGCAACAATTTAGTTTCTAAGTGCTTATGCCTCTTGCAATATCAATCTTCCCTATTTGGTGTGTACTTGCAAACCCGATGCACTCCACAAAAATTGACATGTTTATAGGAGACATTTTCATCATAACTAGTGCACTCATCATTAGTACCATGGATATTCAAGGAGTTCATACTAACAACATTGCAATCATGCTCATCATTCAAAGATTTAGTGCCGAACATTTTAATGCATTCTTCTTCTAACACTTTGGCACAATTTTCCTTTCCATCATACTCACGAAAGATATTAAAAAGATGAAGCGTATGAGACAAACTCAATTCCATTTTTTTGGTAGTTTTCTTTTTAGAAACTAAACTAGTGCTAAGACAAGAAACAAAAAGATTTGATTGCAAGATCTAAAGATATACCTTCAAGCACTCACCTCCCCGGCAACACCGCCAAAAAAGAGCTTGATGTCTACTACGCAACCTTCTTCTTGTAGACATTGTTGGGCCTCCAAGTGCAGAGGTTTGTCAGACAGTAGAAAATTTTCGTCAAGTGCATGACCTAAGGTTTATCAATCCGTGGGAGGTGTAGGATGAAGATGGTCTCTCTCAAGCAACCCTGCAACCAAATAACAAAGAGTCTCTTGTGTCCCCAACACACCCAATACAATGGTAAATTGTATAGGTGCACTAGTTCGGCGAAGAGATGGTGATACAAGTGCAATATGGATGGTAGATAAAGGTTTTTGTAATCTGAAAATATAAAAACAGAAAGGTAACAAGCGATAAAAGTGAGCGTAAATAGTATTGCATGTGTTGAAACAAGGCCTAGGGTTCATACTTTCACTAGTGCAAGTTCTCTCAACAATAATAACATAATTGGATCATATAACTATCCCTCAACATGCAACAAAGAGTCACTCCAAAGTCACTAATAGCGGAGAACAAATGAAGAGATTATGGTAGGGTACGAAACCACCTCAAAGTTATTCTTTTCAATCAATCCATTGGGCTATTCCTATAAGTGTCACAAACAACCCTAGAGTTCGTAGTAAAATAACACCTTAAGACACACATCAACCAAAACCCTAATGTCACCTAGATACTCCAATGTCACCTCAACTATCCGTGGGCATGATTATGCGATATGCATCACACAATCTCAGATTCATCTATTCAACCAACACATAGAACCTCAAAGCGTGCCCCAAAGTTTCTACCGGAGAATCAAGACGAAAACGTGTGCCAACCCCTATGCATAAGTTCATGGGCGGAACCCGCAAGTTGATCACCAAAACATACATCAAGTAAATCACGTGATATCCCATTGTCACCACAGATATGCACGGCAAGACATACATCAAGTGTTCTCAAATCATTAAAGACTCAATCTGATAAGATTACTTTAAAGGGAAAACTCAATCCATTACAAGAGAGTAGAGGGGGAGAAGAAACATAAGATCCAACTATAATAGCAAGGCTCGCGATACATCAAGATCGTGCCAAATCTAGAACACGAGAGAGAGATCAAACACATAGCTGCTCGTACATACCCTCAGCCCCGAGGGTGAACTACTCCCTCCTCGTCATCGAGAGTGCCGGGAAGATGAAGATGGCCACCGGTGAGGGTTACCCCCTCCGGGAGGGTGCCAGAACAGGGTCCCGAGAGGTTTTTGGTGGCTACAGAGGCTTGCGGCGGCGGAACTCCAGATCTATTCTGTTCCCCGAAGTTTTTAGGGTATATGGATATATATAGGCGGAAGAAATACGTCAGGGGAGCCACGAGGGGCCCACGAGGACGGAGGGCGCTCCCTAGGGGGGTGAGCGCGCCCTCCTACCTCGTGGCTCCCTCGTTTCTTTCCTGACGTGCACTCCAAGTCCATCGGGTAGCTTTCCTTCCAAAAATAACTTCTCGGGAAGGTTTCATTCCGTTTTGACTCTGTTTGATATTGTTTTTCTTCGAAACACTGAAACAAGGGAAAAAACAGGAACTGGCACTGGGCTCTGGGTTAATATGTTAGTCCCAAAAGTAATATAAAAGTGCACAGTAAAGCCCATAAAACATCCAAGGTGGATAATATAATAGCATGGAACAATAAAAAATTATAGATACGTTGGAGACGTATCAGCCGCGACTGCAGAGCAGGCGATGGCACTGGCTTTGGACGGTGGTGTGGCGGCCACAGCGGGCGGCAACAGCTGCCGACGGGCACCGGCGGCGAAGCGTGTGGTGGGTGTTCCGCGCACACCCAACAGGGACGCCACACATACTACACTACGCCGGGGACTGTGCCGCTGCCACAGTGTAGCCTCCCAGCTGGTGTTGTCCTCTGATGATGGCGGAGTGGCTGAGCGACGATGACGGACCGATGCCATTGGCTACTTTGGGAGAAGCAGACGAGATAAGCTACAGGGAGGGAAAGCTGTCCACAAGCCGAGCGCACCGACGGACGCGAGCAGAGCGTGCCGCGGCGCCTAACGGCGAGCACAGTGCGCTGTGGTGCCTAACGACATATATCATTGCTTGCTGTTGAGGCGACCATGAAGCGCCCTGCTCGCGTCCCTCCGCGCGTGCTCTGCCAGCAGTTGGGCATCCGCACGATCACGTCGGGGGCCCCATATGCATGCGGTTGCGTCGCACGCGTTGCGACGCAATGCAGTCACGTGCGGCACGATGGAGTTACGCGCTGCAAATTAGAACTGCCATCTGGGCCTGCCGATATTCCTGGCCGTCCGGCTTCTCCTTTAATTCTCGCGGCCATTATAACCTTAGTCTCTTCAACCTTTTGATCGCGCCCCACAACACAACAAGCACACCCACGACAAAACATAGAAAGGGCATTGGAGTTCGGTGAGCATAAGTGGAGACCCACATGAGGGAGACGGATATCTTGGTGGTGTACACCATCGACCCGGTCGTGGTGGACGACTACATCAACAACGTTGAGTAGTTGCTTGCTCGATACAAGTACAAGGTAGTCGGCATCGACCTCCAGTACACCGCCGATCGTCCCGAAATAGATCAGAAGGTTGCCATCGCCCAGTTTTGCGTGCACCATCATGTCCTCATCTACCACTACTGCATGGCCACAAAGCCTTGCGACCGTTTCAACAGGTTTGTCAACAACACTGACTACAAGTTCGCCATGGTGGAAACCACCGACGATGTAAAAGCACTCAGGGTTACATGCTTGGTCTGCTAGAACCTTGTCGAAATCCATGAGCACTATAGGGTCTGGGGCAGCACGAAGGACTCCCTGGTTGAACTCGCACCGGCCATCATCGACCCGTACTACGAAAAAATGAAGCAGGATGCTAACAGAACACGTCCCGTATCCTAGCACGGGGCCTGGATGCGGCAACCGGATGAACCTCACATCAGGTTCGCGGCCAAGAGCATGTACACATGCTACGAGATGCACAGGAGGATCGTTGACATGAGAAAGTGCCTTGTTACGGAGATCGATGAGGCCGGATCGAGCCACAACCAGAGCAAGCATCACTAGAAGTATATGATGACTAGATGATCGTTTATCCTAGTTAATCATGCATGTAATATATAGTTTACTTTGGTGTGTGGAAATGTCATGTGTGTAGTAGCCACCTATGTAATTATGCATGTAATAGCTTACTTTGGTGTGTGCAAATGCCATGGTTGTAGTAGCCACCCGTCTAAGTGGATGTTTAATTTGGTTATGCAACCATGTCCTTATAAGTGTGTATATATATGTTGTTGTTCTGTATGCAATCCCATCGCACAACACACACGTCTTATTAACAGCAACCGTCTGTGTTATTATCGGTCTTCACACACATTTCTAATTACAGACCTGTTTGCCATGTATCACACACATCTTGTTATATTGAACCGTTTATGTTCTCTTGTCTCAACACAGACAGTTCATCCGAGTGAACCGCATGCCATATATCGCACACACCTTGATTTGACTGACCGTTTCTTTTGTGTTGCCTAATCACAAACAATTCATCCGAGTGAACCGTATGCTGTATATCGCACACACCTAAATCTGGCTACCCATTTCTTTTGTTCCTTCTCATCGCAAACAGTTAATTGAACTGAACCGTAGCCCTGCATTGCACACACAACTAAAATCTGAACTGTGTTTGATGCATCCTCCATCGTAAATGTTTTGCACCTTTTTTGACGGGTTTTTTACACCATTGTTTGCGATTATTGCATCGCACACAGTTTCGTCGAAGGGTCTCTGATCATAGTGTCGCGTTAGCAGCATCCTGCAGTAGTGAGTATTTGATTTATTTGTTCAGTAGGCGGATCGCCCTAAGGTTATGGAACTCCACTGGTCCTGCTTCATCGGTGCCATAGAGAGGCTGATGAGCCACAAGTATAGGCTATCAATCGTAGTCCTTTCGATAAGTAAGTGTGTCGAACCCAACAAGAAGCACAAGGAAATGACAAGCGATTTTCAGCAAGATAATTACTACAAGCACTGAAATTATCGGTAACGAGTAGTTTGATAGCAAGATAATTTGTAACAAGTGACAAAGAGCCTTGTTGCTCGTTACAAATTACCTTGCTATCAAACTACTTGTTACCGATAATTTCAGTGCTTGCAGAAAATACCTTGCTGAAAACCGCTTGTCATTTCCTTCTGCTCCTCGTTGGGTTCGACACTCTTACTTATTGAAAGGACTATGTGTCGGGGGAAATCTGCCTCCACGAACACCTATGGGGACCGAGCCCCTTTCTGGTTCGGCGGGGGGTGGAGGTCGCGCGAAGAGCGGATCGAGGCGATGCACACAAGGGGTTTACCCAGCTTCGGGCCGCACGGATGCGTAAAACCCTACTGCTGCTTTGTGGTTTGTATTGTGTTCTTGTTGCGGGAGCGCTGAGTGCTACAGTACACTCAGGCAACTAATCAGGCCGAGCGTGAGTGGTCTCCTTTCTCCCTCCCTCCTCTTTGCGCATGGGGCCTCCTTTTATATGCGCAAGGGGTTACCCACAGGTGGCAACGTAGGCGGGGGCAAAACTGGAAAACGCTGTGCTGGGTACAGCTGTTTGCACAGTGCTATCATACCTAACTCTGACGGCAGGGGACAAGGGCATTAAATGCCCGTCTGGGTCGCCCAAACAGTGCAGAAAAGGGGCCGTTAGGGGCGCCACCATTTGCCACGACGGCTACCCTGTCAGCGTTGCTTCGCCACCCCATGCCCCTGGCTGCGCAGAACGATGCGTGGGTGGGTGAGCTGGAACGCAGGCGCAGGGTGGTGACTTGCCGCGGCAAGCGCCTTGCCGCGGTTGATGCCTTGTCGCGCCCGGGAGCTTGTTGCTCACCGGTCCTTGCCGGGACGCGTGGCGCGTCGCAGCAAGTCTCTTGTCGTGCCTTGGTCGGCCTTCCCGGCAAGCTCCTCTTGCCGGGGCCTTGTGCTTCGAGCAGCCGTCCCGGCAAGCTCCTCTTGCCGGGGCCTTTCTCTCTTCTGGTGGCCTTCCCGGCAAGCTCCTCCTGCCGGGGCCTTGGCTCGAATACTTTGTTCTTGGATGGCCCAAAAAGGGACCATGCAGAATTTTGGCGATCGCCTGGCAAGCCTTGCCGCGGGGTGCTACGACTACCCGTGCACAAGTTCGGGGTACTAAGGTACCCCTATTTTAGTACACCGACAGGAGCCCCCGGGCCTGGGCCATACACGGTGCCGAGCGCTGTTGGGCCAGGCCCAAAACAGTGCACGGGCACGCGCGGCCTGGGTCACGCTGCATCTTCTTCTGCATCCACCACGCCCTCCACGAACGGCACGCGTCGAACGCGGCATCGTGGGGAGAGGCATGCGTGACGTGGGCGGCGTGCGCGGGGCTGAGCCCCGCAGGCATGCGTCACGTCGCAATAAAGGGGGACGGTTCGCGCCATCTCCATAAGTGGAGGGAGGCGTGGAGGCGCGGCTCGTTTGCTGGACGGGGCCGAGGCACGGTTTTTGAGGCGTCCGCTCCCCACGATCACGGGGCGAGGGGAGGTCGCCTCATCCGTCGCCTCGGTCCTGCACGCCAGCCACGCGGCTTCCATGCACCTGGGGTCCCGGACGGTGGAGGCAGGAAACCGGGTCGTCGCGGGCCGAGGCAGCAGGCCGGTCCCAGTCGCCTGCTCTTCCTGCGTCTTGATTTGCTGAGCGGGGCGGGCGAGCCCCCACCCTGCTCCTTTATAAAGAGAAAGAGGGGGGGCGACGAAAACCCACACTCCTTCATCTTTGCTTCTCTTCAGCTTCTGATCCCCTCTCTCCATTCTCCATGGAGAAAGGGAATCCTGGTCCTTCATCGGTGGCGGCGAGGGTCGCCGCTAGGCAACGCGCCCCTCCTCCCCTTGCACCCGCGGTGGCAGAGCCAACCGTAAGGGGAAGGGGGAGGGGGCGAGGTCGTGGACGAGGCCGAGGCACTCGGGGGCGAGGCGGACGGGGCGACGCGCCGGCCTCGCCTCCGCCAGCGGCCCCTCTTCCCATGGCAGTCCACATCGGGGACGACCCTTGCGAGTTCTTCGTCAGGCTGCGCCGGGCGCCTCATCGTCGCCTCCGTCTCCCGGCCCCCTTCACAAGCGTGATGGAGATGGAACAACCCGAGACGCTAAGACTGCGCATGAGGGGCTGCGGGATCAGCGGCACGCGGGTCCACGTTGAGTCCCCAGCCCTCGGCGTGGTGTATCTTGGTCGAGGGTGGAAGACGTTCGCCCGTATCCACAACTTGATGGAGGGGTTCACCCTCCATTTTAAGTTGATGGAGGGCGATCTCCTCTCCGTCAAGGTCTTCGGGTGCTTCGGGACCCGGGCCGGGTGCTGCGTGGATAGCTCCTCCGACAGCGAAGGCTCCTCCTCGAGCGAGAGTGACGAGGAGGGGAGCGACAGCGACGACGAGGGTAGCGGTCGTCGGGATGACGGGTCCGACTAGGCGTCGGTCGCGGCTCCGCGTGGCACCGGCGACCCCATCATCCGTGTCGCCGGCTCCTTGAGCTTCCCGGGGTCGTCTCCTTGGCGGCTGGCGTAGGGAGTCTGCGGAAGAGGAAGAGGGCGGGCGGCAAGGCCGTCAACTCAGAGTACGAGGGCACGGCGCCCTCGACAGCATGCTGACGTCCTGCCGCCTCGTCGAGCCCTGCTTCCGGCGCCGCCGTCACCGTCCAGCTTTCAGACGGCCCCCGGGGTGTTCTCTTGGTGTCTTCTGCCACCCGTAGCTCGTCTAGGCGCCCCTTTTGCCCCTTTCGCCTCCTTGTCCTACCTCCTGAGGAGAGAGACAAGAAAGGGATTATGTGCACCTTATCTCTTTTTAACTTGTAAGCCTTCGGGCTTTAGTTGCATTTAAAGCTTGTAATCCCATCTCTCATGTTTTTCATTCTCTCTGAACTGTACCTGAGCGGAATGTTTTTAATGAAAAGGGGATGTTTGCCGGGCCATTTGTCTCGTGGGTAAAACCCACGCCTACGAGCGAATCCTTTATATCGTTAAGATAGACACTTCTTTGCCCGGCAACAGGCCCTGCCGTCTTCCCGCGCCACTCAACCTTCCCCACGCCTTTGGCGGAGGTAGGGATGAGGCGGTTCGGGCTCCTCATTCCGTTCCTTTGCCGCCGCGGCTACTACCAAAACTGGCCCCAGGAACGCGCTCCGGGGCCCAAAGTTAAGGGAGCACGGCAGCTTTTTAGGAAGAGACAAGGTTTTCGCATTCCTCAGTCCATAAGAGAATGCATGATAAGGGATGAAAAACTTATCTGGGATTTCAGCCCGCGGCAACTTTTGCTTGCCGCGGGCGAATCTTTGTACTTGCAGCCCCCGGCAACACTGGTTCGCCGGGGACCAGATGCTGGTCCGCGCTTCTTTTCTTCTTCGTCCTTAAGCGGTCTGGCCAGGATATGCAAAACCCTGCGAACCAAAGGAAACGAAAGAACAGGAAAAAAGGACGCAGACCCGGCCTCTAAGCTAGGGGTTAGCAGCTGTTAGGCACTATCAACCCTAACCAAGGACGAGACTCGACTCAGCATGTATGCTAAAACTTAGGGCGCCAGCGCTTCATTTACTGCTGCTCAGGGTCTGCGCCTGGCTTTGTACAAAGGATTACATGCAACAGCAGCAAGACTTGTACAAAAGGGTGGTTGCCGGACGGGGTCCGACAACCGCGCCTTACAGGTAAAACTTACGAAGATGCTCAATATTCCAGGAGTTGCTCACCGGAGTGCCATCTTCGGTCTCAAGGCGGACAGCGCCGGGCCTCGTGACTCGTCTCACCCGGTAAGGGCCTTCCCACTTCGGCGTCAACTTGTTATGATTCTTGGCGGACGGAGGGCGCCGAAGAACAAGGTCGCCTTCCTCGAAGCTTCTGGCTTTAACTTTACGGCTATGGTAGCGACGCAAAGCTTGCTGGTAGCAAGAGGCTCGCACAGCAGCCTGAAGACGATCTTCCTCAAGGAGCAGCGCGTCATCTTCACGCAGCCGCTCTTGCTCAAGCTCATCATAAGCGAGCACTCGAGGTGACCCGTATACGTGTTCCGTGGGGTTAACTGCTTCTGCTCCATAGACTAGAGCAAATGGTGTCTGGCCAGTGGCTCGATTTGGCGTCGTTCTGATCGACCAAAGAGCCACCGGCAGCTCCTCGATCCAGTTTCTTCCGCACTTGTGCAGCCTGTCGAAAGTTCTGGTCTTGAGCCCGTGCAACACTTCGGCATTGGCCCTCTCCGCTTGACCGTTGCTCTTGGGATGAGCAACAGAAGCGAAGCAGACCTTGGCGCCGAGATCTTGGACGTATTGCATGAAGGCGCGGCTCGTGAATTGCGTATCGTTGTCGGTGATGATCCTGTTGGGGATCCCGAAGGGGCAAACAATCAACCTGAAGAACTTGACTGCTGACTGTGCTGTCACCTTCCTCACTGGTTCCACTTCCGGCCACTTTGTGAATTTGTCGATTGCGATGTACAAGTACTCAAAGCCCCCGACAGCTCGGGGAAGGGGCCGAGGATGTCGAGCCCCCATACCGAAAATGGCCAGGATAAAGGGATCGTCCGGAGAGCTTGAGCTAGCTGGTGTATCTGCTTGGAATGGAACTGGCACGCTTCACACTTGGTTACTTGTGCAGTTGCATCCTGGAGGGCTGTCGGCCAGAAGAAACCTTGCCGGAATGCTTTGCCGGCAAGTGCTCTGGCGCCAATGTGGTGACCACATATGCCTCCATGTATCTCTGCCAACAGCTTTTGTCCGTCTTCCCGGGAAATACACTTCAATTTCACACCGTTGCGCCCTCTTCTGTACAGCGTGTTGTCGACGAACTGGTACATACTCGAGCGCCGGGCTACTCTTTCCGCTTCTTCTTGTTCTTCGGGAAGTTCTCCGTTCTGGAGGAAATGGACAGTCTGCTGCGCCCATGCTGGAGCCTGTGGCTCGACAACAAGGACTGAAGGCGCGTCTGCTGCTGCGGGAACGTCCGCTTCTACGGCGAGGATTTGGGGCTCAGTCGGAGCTTGACGTTCCCCGGCAAGCTTGCCGGGGCAAAACTTGTCGGGAGCGCCTGCTTCTACGGAACAAACCCTGGGGTTTGCCGGAGCAGACGGCTCCTCAGCGCTCTTGGCGTAGATCTTGGGGACCTTCTTGGCGGCGGCTCCGGGGAGCTCAGCCGGAAGTTAGTCGCAGGAGACCAACTTCCTCTTCTTGCTCTGTCCGGTTGATGGTGTCACGGATGGCTGAGTCAGCTTGAGCACAAAGGTTCCTGGTTCCACAGGTAACTTAAGTGCTGCGCACTTTGACAGGCCATCAGCAATGTCATTCTCAGCTCTTGGAACGTGTTCCATTTGCAGGCCGTCAAAGCGCTCTTCTAGCTTCCTCACTTCATCAACGTACGCTGGTAATCTTTGTTCACTTGGCGGACGACAAGCTGCAAGTCACCCCTGATAATGAGCTTCTTGATCCCAAGTTCTGCCGCGATCCTGAGACCGGCGAGCAAACCTTCATACTCTGCAGTATTGTTGGTTGCTTGCTCCTTGGGGAAGTGCATCTGGACTATGTACTTGAGATGCTCTCCAGTGGGCGCGATAAGCAACGCGCCAGCACCTGCGCCTTGCAGCGAGAAAGCACCATCAAAATACATCAGCCACTCTTTGCTTGCTTCTTTGACGGGGATGCTCGTCTCTGGGATCTCTTCGTCTGGTGTCGGTGTCCACTCTGCTATGAACTCCGCCAATGCTCTGCTTTGGATAGTTGAAGTGCTCTCGAATTTGAGACCGAAGCTTGATAGTTCCAGTGCCCACTCGACAATCCTGCCTGTTGCTTCTGGATTCTGCAGTATCCTCTTCAGCGGAAAGCGGGTGACAACTGTAATCTCATGTGCTTGGAAGTAATGGCGCAGCTTTCTCGAGGCCACGAGAAGGCCGAAAAGCAATTTCTGCACACCAGAGTACCTTGACCTAGCCCCCTGCAGAAGGGAGCTGACAAAGTAAACTGGGCGCTGCACCATTCTCTTCTTCTGCACCTCCACTCGCTCCTGCGCAGATTCATCCTTGTCGGGGCCAGAGCTTGTCGGGGAAGCCTCTTGCTTGTCGCTGGACGCGCTTGCCGCGGTTGCTAGCTCATCATCTGCCTCCCTCTCCGCTACTAACGCAGCACTAACCACTTGATTGGTTGCCGCTAGGTACAGCAGCAACTTCTCTCATGGCTTAGGCGCGACAAGTATTGGAGCGGAGGACAGGTATTTCTTCAAGTCCTGCAGCGCAGCCTCCACTTCCGGAGTCCATTTTACTGGACCCGCCTGTTTCAAAACTTTGAAAAATGGCAGGGCGCATTCTGCAGACTTGGAAATAAACCTGCTGAGAGCCGCGATGCAGCCGGCAAGCCTTCGTACATCCTTGATGCGTGTTGGTGCTTCAATCTGCTCGATGGCCTTGATTTTGTCTGGATTGGCTTCGATTCCTCGCTGAGACACGAAGAACCCGAGAAGCTTGCCGGAAGGGACTCCAAACACGCACTTCTTGGGGTTGAGCTTGAGGCTGATCCTGTGCAGGTTCTCAAAGGTCTCTTCTAAATCTTGAATCAGGGTTGCCCTGTTCCTGCTTTTGACCACTATGTCATCCATGTAGGCTTCCACATTTCTGTGGATTTGCGGCTCAAAAGCGGTATGGACAACCCTCGCAAACGTCGAACCGACATTCTTCAAACCGAAAGGCATCCGTACGAAACAGTTTGTGCCACATGGAGTGATGAATGCGGTCTTTTCCTCATCTTCTTCAGCCATGAAGATCTGATGGTACCCTGAGTATGCGTCAAGAAATGAAAGGAGCTCACATCCGGCCGTGGAGTCAACAATCTGGTCAATGCGCGGCAAAGGAAAGGGATCTTTGGGACAAGCTTTATTAACATCAGTAAAGTCGATGCAAAGCCTCCATTTCCCATTTGCTTTGCGCACGACAAAAGGATTGGCCAACCACGTCGGATGGAGCACACCTCTGACAAGGCCTGCCGCTTCCAACTTCTTGATCTCTTCTGCGATGAACTCTTGGCGCTCCACCGCTTGCTTCCTGACTCTCTGCTTGACGGGCCGCGCATGAGGACAGACGGCGAGGTGGTGCTCAATCACTTTCCTGGGAACGCCGGGGATGTCGGATGGTTGCCAGGCAAACACATCGACATTCGCCCGCAGGAAAGCAACGAGCGCGCCTTCCTATTTGGGGTCGAGAGTGGCACTGATGGTGAAGGTACCACCAGTGCCGTCCTCCTTGGCGGACACCTTCTTGGTCGTTGGCGAGGCTGCCATTGACTTCTTACTCTTGCCGGTGGAGCTCGATGGCGCGTCCTCGACGGTAGCACAACAATCTGAAGAGGTGCGCTTGCCGGAGTGGGCACCAGAGCACTTGCCGGGCTTGGTCTTCCTCTTCCCTCCGGGAGCTTCAGCAGCAAGCGGCTTGTGATCCGTTGCGGCTGCTGCTTCCCGGTAGATCTTGTCGGCACAGATAAGGGCATCCTTCTTGTCGCCGGGGACAGAGATGACGCTTATCGGGCCTGGCATCTTGAGCATGTTGTATGCGTAGTGAGAGGCCGCCATGAACTTGGCGAGCGCTGGACGGCCGAGAATTCCATTGTAGGGCAATGGAAAATCGGCAACGTTAAAAGTGATCCTCTCTGTCCTGAAGTTCAGCTCGCTGCCAAATGTCACTGGCAACGTTATCTTCCCCTTCGGCTTGCTCCTTCCCGGGTTGATTCCTTGGAACGTGCCGGTCTCTTCGAGCTCGCTGTCGGGGACTTGGAGTTTCTGGAGCACAGCGGAGGAGATCAGGTTCAAGCCGGCCCCGCCGTCGACTAGCATCTTAGTGACCTTGAGGTTGCGGACTATTGGTGAGACCAACATCGGCAAGCACCCGATCGCAGTTGTGCGGTCAGGGTGGTCCTCAATATCGAAGATGATAGGCGTGCTGGACCATTTCAGAGGCTTACGCGACTCGACGGGTGGTTCCGCTGCATTGACTTCCCGCGCCCACTGCTTGAGCTGGCGGTGAGAAGTATGCAGAGATGCACCGCCGTCTACGCACAAGACCGCTGTGGCTTTCTGAAACTCCTGCTCACTGGTCTCGACATCATCCATGTCCTCGTCTTCGTCGTCGTCTTCGTTCTTGTCGCGGCCGCGGGGAGGTCTGTCTGTTTGCCGCTGCTTGTCCTTGTCGCGGTGTCCTCCCTGGCCGGGGCGCTTCGTGCCGGATCCTCCGCCACCTCCCCGGGCTCTCTCCTTGTCGCGTCGCTCGTACTCGGCCTTTTGCAGCTCGACGAGCCGCTCGACCTGCTTGCAGCTCTGGAGGTCATGGCCCTTGGTGCGGTGGATCTTGCAGTACTGTTTGTTGGTGCCGTCCCGCTTGTCAGCGACCGCCACAGCCTGGCAGTTGGCGCATCCGGCAACCTCCTTGCCGGAGCTACCAGCCTGGGCCTTCTTGGCGGCGCCTTCATCGCCGGACTGCTCAACAACCGGCACTTCTTGGCTCTTCTTCTTCCTGTTGCTCCGCCGCCGGTTCTACCTTGCCAGGGCGGTATCCTCACTGTCAGATTCTCCTGCTCCAGTGTTCTCTCCGGGTAGTTTCCTTCCTTCCTCAGCACGTGCGCACTTGTCGGCCAGGGCATATAGCTCGCTGACGTCTTTGATCTTGCACATCGCCATCTCCTCCCGCATCCTACCGTTACGCACGTTCTGATGGAACGCGCTGATGACCGCGGCAGGGTGGACGTCTGGGATGTTGTAGTGCACGCGGCTGAACCTCTGGATGAACTTGCGCAAGGATTCCCCTTCCTTCTGGACGAGCAGATGAAGGTTGCTCGCTTGGCCATGGGGTTTGTGGCCGCCTGTAAAGGCGCCAACAAACTGGTGGCACAAGTCTGTCCAGGAGGTTATGGATTTATCCGGCAAGTGCATGAGCCAGGATCTGACGTTGGATTTGAGTACCAGCGGGAAGTAGTTGGCAAGGATCTTGTCGTCTCGCCCTCCAGCAGCCTGCACCGCAATGGTGTAGATGCTGAGGAACTCCGACGGATGCGACTTGCCGTCGTACTTCTCTGGTACGTCTGGCTTGAAATTCTTCGTGCTGGGCCACTGGACTTGCCGCAGCTCACGGGTGAACGCAGGGCAGCCTACCGCGTACGGCAGGTCGCCTGGTCCCCCCGGCGCATGCATGTCGACAGAAGGCCCAGCGCACTGGTCTGATTGACGCCGCGCTTCTCTCCGACGCTGGATGCGAGTATGAGCGTCCTCTTGCTCTCGTTCGTGAAGAACTTGGCGTTGATCGGAACGAGTGCGCGGATTTGACGACGCGGTGGAGTCGTTGTCGTGATGGATCCGGCAAGTCGAGGATCTTGGCCTTCGGGGCGGGGAATGCGCGGTGGTCGCACCCCCACCGGTCTTGGCGCCATCGGTTCTCGCCTGGCCAACCTGCCGCGGCTGCGACGCACTGTGCTGTCGCGGGGTGTCGCCGTTAGCGAAGCCGATGAGACTCTGTATCGTGGCCCTCCAGTCGTCGAGCTTGTCCGCCATTGGAGGGTAGTCTACGAGCAGTTGAGCTCATGCTAGAGCTTCTGCTGGAGTGGCGGGCAGCGGTGGCGAGCGGCGCGTGGAGCGGGATGTGCTCGAACTTCTAACTATGTTAGAAGTAGCATCACCTGGACCAGGCAGTCGCGCCACGCACGCGCCAGCACGTTGGTGTGTATGCTGGCCTTGAGCACCCTGGGATCCGCCAGCTCGATCTGGGTCCAGCGAGCGTATGGTACCGTGGGTGCCAAGACGCTGCTGGTCCCGTGCCTCCTGAGAGGGGCGCGGTGCATGTTCGGACGCCGTGGCACCATGAGTTGGCTCTGCGACGCCCGTTCCGCCGTCGGTGCCGTCCCCACCACCCGTTCGCTCCAGGGGCGGTGGGTTCGACGCGGACGGATCAGCCACCTCCGGAGCCTTCTTCTTCGGCGGCATGTCGATGAAGACGATGGAGATCTAGCCTGTGCAGACGCCGGATCAGGTTCGCACAACCTCGACGCCCCCTACCTGGCGCGCCAAAGATGTCGGGGGAAATCTGCCTCCACGAACACCTATGGGGACCGAGCCCCTTTCTGGTTCGGCGGGGGGCGGAGGTAGCGCGAAGAGCGGATCAAGGCGATGCACACAAGGGGTTTACCCAGCTTCGGGCCGCACGGATGCGTAAAACCCTACTGCTGCTTTGTGGTTTGTATTGTGTACTTGTTGCGGGAGCGCTGAGTGCTACAGTACACTC
The DNA here is from genome assembly GCA_032464435.1 of Aegilops umbellulata. NCBI lineage: Eukaryota > Viridiplantae > Streptophyta > Magnoliopsida > Poales > Poaceae > Aegilops > Aegilops umbellulata. Next base: position 232,015,062 of record CP136060.1, read on the forward strand.
AGGCAACTAATCAGGCCGAGCGTGAGTGGTCTCCTTTCTCCCTCCCTCCTCGTTGCGCATGGGGCCTCCTTTTATATGCGCAAGGGGTTACCCAAAGGTGGCAACGTAGGCGGGGGAAAAACTGGAAAATGTTGTGCTGGGTACAGCTGTTTGCACAGTGCTATCATACCTAACTCTGACGGCAGGGGACAAGGGCATTAAATGCCCGTCTGGGTCGCCCAAACAGTGCAAAAAAGGGGCCGTCAGGGGCGCCACCGTTTGCCACGACGGCTACCCTATCAGCGTTGCTTCGCCACCGCATGCCCCTGGCTGCGCAGCCTCTCGCCACGTACGCCTGGAATGGCCCCAGAGCGACGCGTGGGTGGATGAGCTGGAACGCAGGCGCGGGGTGGTGACTTGCCGCGGCAAGCGCCTTGCCGTGGTTGATGCCTTGTCGCGCCCGGGATCTTGTTGCTCACTGGTCCTTGCCGGGATGCGTGGCGCGTCGCAGCAAGTCTCTTGCCGTGCCTTGGTCGGCCTTCCCGGCAAGCTCCTCTTGCCGGGGCCTTGTGCTTCGAGCGCCCGTCCCGGCAAGCTCCTCTTGCCGGGGCCTTGCTCTCTTCGGGTGGCCTTCCCGGCAAGCTCCTCCTGCCGGGGCCTTGGCTCGAATACTTTGTTCTTGGATGGCCCAAAAAGGGACCATGGAGAATTTTGGCGATCGCCTGGCAAGCCTTGCCGCGGGGTGCTACGACTGCCCGTGCACAAGTTCGGGGTACTAAGGTACCCCTATTTTAGAACACCGACACTATGATTGATCTCCTATACTTGTGGGGCATCAAGGCTCTTTTCTGGCACCATTGCCGAGGAGTGAAGCGCCTCTGGTAAGTGGAATTCGGTAAGGAACATTTATATTGTGTGCTGAAATTTACTGTCACTTGTTACTATGGAAAATCATCCTTTGAGGGGTTTGTTCGGGGTATCTTCACCTCGACCGAAAGCACAAAGAGTTTCTCCTCAACGTACTACACCTACTAAAAATATTTATTATGAGATTCCTTCGGGTATGATAGAGAAACCGTTAGCTAATCCGTATGCAGGAGATGGAACACTACATCCTGATATGCACCTAATCTATGTGGATGAAGTTCGTGGATTATTTAAGCTTGCAAGTTTACCCAGAGATAAAGTTAAGAAGGTCTTCCCTTTTTCTTTGAAGGGAAAGGCATTGACATGGTACAGGCTATGTGAAAACTATGGCCCCCGGGTCTACTTCTATCATATATTAAAAATCCTAAAAATACATTGCTGCACATTTACTTTATTTATTTTATTTTGTATTTTTGTTCAATCTATATATCAATTACTACACAATTTAATCTTGCAGGTAACCGTCGAGGGATTGCCAACCCCTTATTCGTGTTGGGTTGCAAGGATTTGTTGTTTGTGTGTAGGTGCTGCTAACGAGGTATTGCATGGTTCTCTTACTGGATTGATAACCTTGGTTCTTAACTAAGGGAAATACTTATCTCTCTAGTACTGCATCATCCTCTCCTGTTCGGGGAAATCCCAATGCAGTTCACAAGTAGCATAGGGTGGCAAGATCAGCCTGCGAAGCAGTAGGTCTCAACAGCTCAAAGAAAGGCCCCAACATTCACAAACTCATAAACAAGATAAGGAAAATGCAAACTCACCTGCACCAGAACCACCGACCTATGGTAGAATGACCTGGTCATCTCTAGGGCACCGGGGTCTGCAGGCGCCACTAAGGGTGCCATAGAGACCACCACAGGAGTGGCTTCCTGCTGAGAAGATGCAACCCTGCAAGCAATATAAAGATCATAAGAAGATCACCACTAGGCAAGAATGACGACTCAAAGGCATTTGAGCAAACTTACATGGCCTTCTCAAAGATGTTTCGCTTCCATAAGGGCCTCGACACTTCTACTAGGATCTTCAGCCTGGAAAGCATGGGATGGGCTCGTGGGCACTCAGTGTGCCCAAGGATGGCGTCTCGGTACTAGTCCTGTCGGACAAAGCCTCCTCGTGGAGGACCCTCTGAAGATGGCGAAACGACTAGTGCGATGTTGCGGCCTCCAACTAGTTGAGCTCCTCTCTGTGGTCTCCTCATATTCTGCCTCCTGCATGACCTCCTCATCACCATAATCCGCATCACTGGTGCCACTTCCATCCTCCTGAGTGGAGGCCATGACATCATCACCGCACCCTCCTCAAGACATTTAGCGACCTCGCATCATCATCAGAGGCCTCGGCCTTCGAGTCTTCCTCTTCTTCTTCCTCCTCCTCCAAGGCAGCCGTGGCAGCTCTTCCCCTCTTCTTCGAAGGAGCGTTGCCCGCCCTCGAGGGCTCTGGCGGGGCGGGCTCCATCAGCTTCAACCTGACCACATCTAGCGCCTGGCCGGGCAACGGGGACTCCAACGGAAAAATGCAAAGTCCGCGAACTCCTGCAGGCCGAAGGAAAGTCAGAAGAAAGTAGTAAAATTAAACGCCAAGAGACAAAACACCTGAACTACACACTTGCATCATTCGGCGGATTGGCGGCACTGAATGGCTCCACGACAACACTCTCGTCGACCTTGGTGGGTCCAGGCAGGTGAAAACACTAACACAACGCCAGATCTCCAGCAGCCCGAGCTAATTGTTGGCCACCCGGCAGATCTTCCGCCCCGTGTACTTGTACATTCGGGGCACGCGAGCCCTTGGGGGGATGCGGCGCACCATCCACGTGCTCAGTTTGTGCGCCGCTTCTAGCTCGATGGTCTTTAGCCGAGCTATCACGTCGGCAAGGGCTTGGGTGTTTGGCGACAAGCGGTTCAGCGAAGCCCGGAAATGCAACTTCCTTGGCGGCTCTTCGACAAAAGGAGGCAAGCTTTCCCCGAGCACAAAAACATAAAACCAAAACTTTGTGCTACTCTCGGACTGACATCAGGAATTCCATGGGATAGAACTTGGTGGTAGGTCGAAGCTACAGGCTGGCTCCTGCGAGGTCACAGATAAAGTCACCGTTCATTTGTAACCGAACATGGAAAAAGTGCCGGAATAGCTTAAAGTGAGTAGTCATTCTGAGAAAGCACCCACAAAAAGTGACGAAAATGGCGATATGGAGAACCCGTTGGTTGAAATGTGTTGGAGCTGGTAGCCGAAGAAGTGAAGCATACCACGCTAAAGTTATGCAGCAAGAAACCAAGCCCCCGTTTGAACTACTCCTGATGGAGCACACACTCACTCGTGTTAGCGGCCGGTGGGGCCTTGCCGTCTAGAATTCGGTGCAATAGATTTTCCATCATGGACTTCTCGGCCACGAACTGGTCGAGCTCATTAAGGGAGACCACCAACGGGGCCCATTTTCCTATGGCCTTGTTGGCCACTCGTGGTTTCTTCTGTCCTCCGACGGCCACGGTTGCCACTTGTGAGGTGTGTTGAGATTTTCTCCCAAAAGGAAGAGTGAAGCTATATATTAGCCCAGAAGTATTTCCCTCAGTGAGAACCAAGGTTGTCGAACCAATAGGATAACCATGCAAATCCTCGTCGTCAGCACCTACGCACAAAAGCAAATACTTGCACCCAATGCGGGTAAGAGGGTTGTCAATCCCCTTAAACTCGTTACTTGCAAGGATTAAATCTGGTAGTGGTAGATAGACAAATTACTGTTGGGTAATTGATAGAAAAGCACATAGTTACGATGTTATTCATGGCAATGATCACATATATAGGCATCACGTTAGTGAAAATTAGACCGATTCCTGCCTGCATCTACTACTATTACTCCACCAATCAGCCACTATCTAATATGCATCTATGGGCGGTATTAAGTTCATGACAAACAGAGTAACGCTTTAAGCAAGATGATACGATGTAGAAAAGGTAGACTCAAGCAATATGAATAACCCCCATTGTGCCTCACTACCCCTTCTATCACGAGGTGAGCACACCACAAGATTGAACCCATTACAAAGCACCTCTCCCACTGAAGATAAATCAATCTAGTTGGGCAAACCAAACGGATAGATAGGAGAGAAATACAAAGCTATCATAATCATGCATAATAATGTTCAGAAAAGACTCAATTACTTTCAGTGAATAATATGATCATAACCCATAATTCATTAGATCCCAACAAACATACCGCAACAAAAGATTGCACCGGATAGAACTCCAAGAAGACCAAGGATAACACTATATTGAAGATCAATGAGGAAAAATAAGCCATATAGCTACTAGATATGGATCCATAAGTTTGTGGTGAACTACTCACACATCATCGGCAGGGCAGCAAGGTTGATGTAGAGGCCCTTCATGATCAATTCCCCCTCCGACAGATTACCGGAAAAGGCCTCTAGATGGGATTGCATAAGAACAAAAGCTTGTGAAGGCGGAAAAATTGTTCTGGGTGGCTCTTTGGGGGTTTCCAAATATTTGAGAATTTATAGAAGTGGAATCAGGTCAGACGGATCCACATGGGTCCCATAAGGTAAAAGGGCATGCCTACCCCCAGGGCGCGCCCTATTACCTTCTCGTTTCCTCATTTGTCATCTGGTCTCCTCCCAAAGATTATAGGGTCTTTTTTGTCCGGAAAAAGCCTTCAAAGGTTTCGTAGCATTTGAAGTTCGTTTGGTACTGATTTTCTAGAAAACCATAAACAAGAAAAAAAACAACAACTCGCACTAGGCACCAGGTTAATAGGTTAGTTCCCAAAAGTGATATAAAATTGCATAATAAAGCATATAAGTATCCAAGATTGGTAATATAATAGCATGAAACATTAAAGAATTATAGATACGTTGGAGAAGTATCAGTGAGTCCTCTTTCGTTTCCTCTCCGTCGTGGCAATGGAATGCACAACTCTCTATGCACGGGCCCTCCCTCGCTTCCCCTGGTCCTTACCATTTTCGATGAAAGCAAGGGAGATCGAGGCAGGAAGCAAGCTATGGGGGGGGGGGTGACAATGGAGGCATGAGCAGAAGGGCAAGACACATGAGGGTAGGAATGGAGGATGTGTAGAAGGAGAAAAACTTGCCCTTTTCCCTACTTATAGCATCTCTGAAACATAAAGGTTGGCCTTCACAGCAGGATGCATGCCCCATGTTCTATACTAGTGCTCAGTTCAGTCACAATCCTATTCTTCGACTATCTTGCTCTAACCGTCGTTGAATTGAAGTGGTAAGTCGGCGTATGGTCTATGTATGTCCTATTAGTCGCATTAGTTCCTTTTCCTTCTCCAGAGACATGACAAAATACATGGAGAAATGGAGATTGTGTCTCACCTTGTCAAGTCGTTTGAGCAGAGCCATCTTAAATTGCCTGAATCCGAGAGCAGCCTTTCACTATGCAAAAAATCAAGAAAATCTCAAATTTACAATAGTATCATTATGACAGAACCCATGTTCTCTTCTTTAACCATAAGTCCCCAAAAAATCACCTTATTTTTCTCATGTATTTTTTATCAAGAAAAATTAAAAAAATATGTTAGTTGTTTTGAAATTCATGGAAGGACTTGCCCTACTAATATCAACCTCGTTTAGAACAATAGATGCAATACCGGTGTTCATCCCGAGCCAGTATTGAACTTTCCATGAGATGCACAGTCGGCTGACGCCTCCCTAGTCCTCGAAAGATTTCATCCTTTGCTCAGTGATTAATAAAATCAAAACTATTTCCGCCTTCCTTTAAAACTGAGCTATTTCTCTAAAGTATACATATTCTTATCAGAATGGGGTGTAGGCGTGTTTATTGGAGTAGTTGGGAAGAACATCGGCCAATTTTTGCAATCTCTAGAATAAGTACAACAATAGCACCGAATTTTGCTAGTTCGACGGTTCGATCTATGAGTTCACATTCATAGGCACTGGTAAGATCCTTCCATTTAGTAGCAGCTTAGGATGGCATGGCCTTAACGTTGTCACAACTGTAGGGATCAAATGGATGGTTCTGGGAAGTCTAGTGAAGGAGCATCGAAACTCCAATGGTACAACAATTACCTTATGGAAAACCTATTTATTTGACTAATTTGTTGTTGTAGCTTGTTACTCTAATCATATTACTAACTTCAACTTTTTAGGATCCAACCATAACTCTTTAAAATCTTTTTTGTTTAAGTGGTTTGCCGTTGTAACCTCATGTTGTCATGTTTTGCTAACTTCAACTTTTTGTCGATCTGGATGTAAGATCATCCCAAAGTAGTGGCACTAGCCCAATCTTACATCATGAGTTCCCAAGTGATGATGTTCTAGAGGCTGAAGGACTATTAGTGCAAATAGCGTGTGCAGTTGTGCTCCGAGATGAACTTGACAACATGAGGAAGCAAAGAACACAATAAAATGCAGTACTCACCAAATGCCATAAATATTTGGAGGATTTCACAACAAAGCAAGCTGAGACTGACCGCGTCGTTAAGCAGTTATTGGAAAAACCCAATGGAAATGCCACTTCTCAAATCCTAGGTGAAATCGTTGTTTCCATTGTTGAATGACCTGGGTTATGTGTTCATGTAATAGATAGAAACCATTCGTTTTTAAGATTATGTAATAACTGATTAGACTTTTTGAGATAATTCTTTCTTTATGTGGGTCGGTAAGAGATATTAGCCAATTGCTCTGATGGAACATTGGGCCAAAAAAGCCAAAAGAACCACATACTATGAATGGGCCAAAATGCACCATGGGCAACGAATCTGCCAAAAGACACCAATGTCGTAAATGGACTAAAAGAGACCACAGACTAACACCTTCCCGGACGCACGACACGTAAATGGGTCAAAAGATACCACGGGCCAAAATTGGCCTACACACAAAATGGGCTATAAATGGGCTGATATATATACATCACGAGTCGTAAATGACACTAGAAGCACCATGACCTATAAATGGGCCTAAAGGCATTACATGCCAAAAATGGCCTAGAGGCAACACAGGTCATTAATGGACCAAAACCACCACGTGCCAAACATGTTGCGAAGGCACGATAGGTTGTAAATGGGTTGAAATATACCATGGTCCATAAATGTCTGAAAACACCACGGTCCAATAATATCCCAGAGATACCACGAGTTGTAAATGGGTAGAAATACAACATGAGTCGTAAAAGGTCCAAAAAGACAGTGCAATCCGTAAATGGGCTAAAAGGCAATACTGCTCGAAACGGGCCCAGAGGCACCACATGCCACACATGGTTTGAAATATCAACGAGCTGGAACCATGTTGAATGTCCCACATGTTGGTAATGGACTAAATTCACAGAGGTCCTAATGAGCCGTGTCGACCCTAGTCGTAAATGGGTTATATGCAAGTAGGTTGCTAATGGGCCTTCCATGACCAGATCCGCTAAGTTTTGACTTAGTCCCGTGGGCTTTAACCTGTCCTTTAAATGGGATGGCCTTTTTAACTAAACGGGCCTATATTAATGGGCCATGCCATATGTCTTTATTTACACACACATGGTCCATGCGACGGGCCACACTTGTTCCAATGAAGAGCAGCCGCATGGCTCCCTTGGCGATTAAGAAGTTGACACGTGGACAATTATCAGTTACCCACATCGTTAACGGGTATTAGATCTAGAACCCGCGCCCGATAGCTTAACGTGAGTTGTTACGATGCCTGCTATGTGTCAGTTACCCTTGATGAAACTCTTAGATGATGTGACATTTTCTGTCATGGAATAACACACCTCCATGATGAAATGATTAATATTGTCATGGAGCACATTTATGATGACACACTTATGACTATCTTGATTCAATCATAAAACCATCACAGATGTATATGGATGACAAAAATGTGACCTACAATAACAAACATGTATCATCAAGGATGTGTATGTTTTTTGTAGTGATCATGACCTCACTTGGAGTAACTTCTATCCTTGAACTTGTTCTTGTAGAATTTTTTGAAATTGTGAACCATGAGACAAAGTTGTTCCCTAGAAACATTATTTATCTTCTCATTTGAAGTGTTGGGACTGTCAGTAATGGCCTTGTAAGATCCACTACTCATTTGATAATAAAATTCTTTGTACTTGAGTGTCATCTCATGTGCCAGGATCCTTCCAATTACTTGAGTATGTTTGAGATCTTTGTAATTTGGCATCATTTTGATAAATGTACACACGGTGTCATATTTGCTACTCAAAGCTCTAAGAATCTTCTTGATGATGAACTTGCCTGTCCTTTCTTCACTTCCTAAGCCGATAATCTCATTGGTAACTAGATGATACTAGACACGTTGCTGGGGGATTCGGGTGCAATATATTTCAATGAGATTTAATTGTGCAACATATAAACATTTAGATTAATAACACATGAACCAAAATTGAAAACATATATGGTTTATTATGTTTTATTATGTATAAATGTAAACTATTTATTGAATATAAGTAGAATAATAGAATGGAAAATATTTTCCCATGCATGGTTATAAGTGTTGGTGGGCATTTTCCCATGCACGGTCACATGTTGAGGTGGGCCTTATCCCATCCATAATTGTATTATGATGTGGCATGCTTGCATGTTGAGACCAGTAAGTTAGTGGGGATGAATCACTTATGTATATAGGATATAGGATGCGTGCTATCCTAGACTAGATCTCAATGACGCCTTCACCATTCTTCATGTTGAACTTGTCAACCTTGTAGGACATCAAGATTGGACTCCTTCACAGACTATACCTTCATGCATTTCCACAAAAGTGTCCCAGATCTCTTTTCCACTCAAAATGACTAATCTTGTTGAATTCTTTGGGGCACAAAGCATTGAAGAGGATGTCACATAATTGAGCATTGTGTTGTAGCATCTTCAATTCTTCGGTGATTGCTTCATGATAAACCTTTGAGATTCGGTTTGGATTACATCAAGTCCCCCTACCTCTTCCCCAGTGAGTGATCCTGCGTATTGAACCCATGACAGGATGTGCACTAAGACAAAGACTCAAACAAGTTATTGTTCTTGCTAGACCTTGTAACAACCTTTTGAATGTAAACAATGATATGGAAATAGGCAGGGGTATGAAGTCTTACTATCACAACCTAGTGCATTTGCTTGGGATGTCATCTTGATAATAACCATAGTATTGGAAGACCCATTAAGTTTGTTCAGCTGGACACCATGGTGTCGATGGCATGCAATACGACCATGGGTACGAGCATGTGTGGTTGTATCATGCGAAATCTTCTTACTTGTTTCCCTCTTGACGACTCCATTTATGTTGGCTTTGTCTCCACACTTGGTATTTCCTACCATGTGATGAGTTTCTTCTATATTTGGATCCATTTCCTATGGAAACACATTAAAAAAAGGATTCCCAGTTTCTTGCATGCATTAGTTATTAGTGACAGTATCGAAGTGATTCTCTCGGTTATTCTCGCTACAAAACGGATGAATTTTAGCAATAGTTCACTTATGTAATGCAAAACTGATTTTCATCACCAAAAAAAATTAGTGACGGTTTCCAGCCGTCACGTCGTCTATCACAGAAGCACCGTCACAAAGAATAAAATCGTGATGGTACCACTTTTTCCATCACCTAAGATCATATCTTTGGTGATAGATCTAGTTTTGTCTCAGAAGGCTATTTCTCGTGACGACTAGGATTGTCACCTTAAATCAGCGATTCACCACCTAGCAAACTTTTCGGTGATAATCCATCACTAACAACCATTTCACCATGTTTGACGGTGTAATACACTAGGGGTGGCCTCTCGGTTGGAAGCCCGACAACAGATTGCCTTGGGGCCCAATGAAGGACCCACGTCTAAGGGGAGCCTGGAAGCCCAGCATGAGAACAAAGGATCATACTATTGTGCAAGACAAGGTGGTGATGGCATGTGGTCGGTAAGATCCTCTATAATCCCTAACCCTCGTCACCCACAAAAGGTGACCGTAGGGGTAGCCATACACATCTAGTCCCGTAGAACTATACAATCGCTAGCCATTATATCTTCAGCCTTGTAACCCCCTCGCATGAGGTGCGCCCCCATTAGTTCAATTCTAAAGCAGGAAGTAGGGGATTACCTCACCATGAGGGCCCGAACCTGGGTAACTTCCTCGTCTGACCTTCGATCTATTACTTTTGGCTGTGTTCGCACCCTACGGAGGGTACTGACGATTATTCTTACCGTCAGTTAGCGCAGCAAGCAGGGGTTGCACTATTAAGAGAACAAAACCAGTCGAATCTCAGTTCATGCTTGGTGACTACATGTCAAGCTAAACCTTCATCTTCGGCTCCTTCAAGCTCGAGGCTAACTATCGGGGGTTACTTTACGACGTAATCGCACCAGCCTCCTTTGAAACCATGCACTTAGGGATCCTCGAGTTTCACTTCAACCGACACAATGACACCATGTGCTTCCGCGCCCTCCATCACCCTTAGCATAGGAAGAAAGGCCGGTCATGGCCTATCTCAGGGCAGCTGGGACTTTGCTAACCCACCAGCCCACCCGATCTCATAGCGTCAACGTGATCGTCCAAGCAGTCGAAACATGTCAGGCCCATAAGCTTACTCCATGTGTGGTATACCCCGCCGCACAAGCCCCAATGGAGCTCCTAACATGGTCTGACTCCACATTCTCCTTCCATCGCACTAACCACCAGATGTATGCCCCCCATCCGAGAAAGTTTGCCATGGTGGTAGATTGAATCGTGGAGAGCTTTCCAATTCCTCGTGTTTTGATGGATGGATCCATCGTACCACCTCCCCATCGAGTAATGACGTGGCATGCATGCTCATGGCTGGGCTGATATCGTGAAGCCCACTCAATTGTAGCCTTCACTGCGGCATCCATTCAACTCGACCATTAGTGCACCGTCAGAGCTACTGTTACTACATCACATTAAGCTAGTCGAAGAAGAATCAAGCACGGTTTGATCATCATGAGAAAGTCGAGATAAGTAGATTGAGACGATTCTGCATCTACTACTATTACTCCACACATTGATCTCTATCCAGCATGCATCTAGAGTATTAAGTTCATAAAGAACGGAGTAACGCCTTAAGCAAGATGACATGATGTAGACAAAGTAAACTCACGCATGAGTAAACCCCATCTTTTTATCCTTAATGGCAACGATACAAAAACGTGTCATGTCCCTTTCTGTCACTAGGATTGAGCACCACAAGATCGAACACATTACAAAGCACCTCTCCCATTGCAAGAAAAATCAATCTAGTTGACCAAGCCAAATCAATAGATCAGAGAGAAATATGAAGCTATAACAATCATGTGAAAAAGTGTTCAGAGAAACGTCAAGTAATATTCATGGATAATCTGGTCGTAAACTCACAACTCATCGGATCCCAACAAACACACCGCAAAAAGTGACTACATCAGGTAGAACTCCAAGAACATCGAGGAGAACATTGTACTGATGATCAAAAGGAGAGAAAGCGCCATATAGCTACTAACTATGGACCCGTAGGTTTGTGGTAAACTACTCACACATCATCAAAAGGGCAGCAAGGTTGATGTAGATCCCCTTTGTGATCGAATCCCCCTCCAGCAGTGTGTGGGAAAAGGCCTCCAGATGGGATCTCGTGGTTCTGGAACTTGCGGCGTCGGAAAAAGTATTTTGGCTGGCTTTCTGTTGGTTTCCTGATTTTATAGAATTTATAGAAGCGGAGTTAGGTCAAACAGAGCCACATGGGCCCCACGAGACAACAGGGTGCACTGGTGCCTCGTGGGCCACAGCTCCATCTTCTGTCCCTCTCATGAAGCTTCTAGGGTCACTTATGTCTAGAAAAAAATCTCCAAAAAGTTTCATGGCATTTGGACTTCGGTTGGTACTGATATTCTGAAAAACCAAAAATAGGCAAAACAACAACTGGCACTGGGCACTAGGTTAATAGCTTAGTCCCCAAAAAATGATATATAATTTCTTGTAAATGAATATAAAACATCCAAGATTGATACTATAATAGCATGGAACAATCAAAAATTATAGATACGTTGGAGACGTTCAAGCATCCCCAAGCTTAATTCATGCTTGTCGTCAAGTAGGTAAATGATAAAAACAGAATTTTTGATGTGGAATGCTACCTATCACATTCATCATAAATTTTTATTCTTTGTGGCATGGATATTTGGACTTGAGTGATTCAAAGCAATAGTCTATAGTTTGACATGATAACATAAATACTCAAGCATACCAACAAGCAACCATGCCTTTCAAAATATCAATGCTAAAGAAAGTTACGCCTAGCCCATTATGCTCAGCCATTGATCCATTCATGAAACACACGCAATATTAACTACACCCAATGCACAAGTATGACAATAGTCCAGTTGGTTCTTTATAAGAGAAGATGGAGACTCAAAATAAAAATAAAAATTTCATAAAAGCAAAATAGATATGCCCATTTGCAGAGATTTGCAGAGGTGCCAGAGCTCAAAGTTTGAAATAGAGATAAAATTGTTTTTGAGATAGGCATGCTTTTCCTGTCAACGATATGACCAAAGTTCCCAACATCTTCCATGCTAGACACATTATAGGAGGTTCCCAAAAAGAAAATAATGTTCATTTCCTTTCCACCATTCTTTCACAATCCATGGCTAGTCGTATCCACGGGTGCCCACCATACCAACAACTTTCCAAGGAATTTACTTTTTTCATTTTGGTTCATTATGGAACTGGGCATCCCTATTACCTTGCCATTTTCTCATGCAATGACAAGTGAATAAACACTCATCGTGAGAATAACCCACCTAACATGGAAGATATTGGCCACCCCCTGCTGCATCATGAGCGGTATGGCCACACAAAACAGAAAATTAATTTGAATTATTAGAGTTTGCACATGCAAATTTACTTGGAACGACATGTAAATACCACTTGTAGGTAGGTATGGTAGACTCATTTGGCATAACTTTAGGTTTAAGGAGTTGGATGCATAATCAGTATTTCCGCCTAGTACAAATGAAGGCTAGCAAATAGATTGAGAAGCAACCAACCGAAAAACAAAGACAATCATAAACATGCATTGAGAATAACTAACACTGAATAATGCACCATAAGTATGATGTAACTTCATTGCATAACTATTGACTTTACGTGCATGCATAGGGAATCACAAACCTTAGCACCAATATTCCTACTAAATCACAATTACTCACTAGCATGACTCACATATATCATCTCCATATCGCAAAACTATTGCAAGGAATCAATCTTATCATGTCCAATGATCTACATGAAAGTTCTTATTACATCCTTCTTGGATATTCATCATATTGGGAACAAATTCATATCTTGTGCGAATTAACATTACTATTATCAACTCTCAAAAAGATATAAGTGAAGCATGCTAGTTCATAAATTTCTTTAAAATGTAATAAATGTGATGCTTAAAAAGATATAAGTGAAGCACTAAAGCAACTGGCTAGCTCAAAAGATATAAGCACATAAGAGTATTCTAACAAATCATGAATAATGTGTGTCCCTCTCAAATGGGTGTGTTCAGCAAAGATGATTGTGACAAGCTAAAAATCAAACAAAGCAAAGACTCATATAAGACACGACGCTCCAAGCAAAACTCATATCATGTGATGAATAAAAATATACCTCCAAGCGATATTACCGATGGTGGGTAGAAGAAAGAGGCGATGCCTTTCGGGGCATCCCCAAGCTTAGCTACTTGGGAGTCCTTGAATATTACCTTGGGGTGCCTCAGGAATCCACAAGCTTAGGCTCTTGCCACTCCTTATTCCCTCATCCATCATGATCTCAATCAAAACTTGTAAACTTCACCACACAAAACTCAACAAAACCTTCGTGAAATCCGTTAGTATAAAAAAACAAATTACTACTTTAAGTACTATTTTAAACCCATTCATATTTATTATTGCATTATAACTAATGTATTGTAACTTCACCATGTCTTATACCACCCCCTGCCCGATACAATCCATAGATTCATTGAAACAAGCAAACAACACAACAAAAATAGAATCTGTCAAAAACAGAACAGACTATAAAGATCCGAATTATGGTCATACTTCTATAACTCCATAAATCCTGAAAAATAGGAAAACGTGGGAAATTTGTATATCAAACGTGTGTAAATTTTTTATAATTTTATCGTATTCCAGGAAATCTCAACAATTCTGCTATTGGACGCAAAAGTTTCTGTTTTTGCACAGAATCAAAGCATCTGTCATCCAAATCATCCCAAAGGCTTTGCTTGGCACAAGCACTAATTAAAACATGAAAACACAACCATAAAACTAGCATAATTGTGTGCACCTAAAAAAACAAAAAATAAACAAGTAAATTAAGATAACTATTGGGTTGTCTCCCTACTAGCGCTATTGTTTTACGCCCCTAGCAAGACATAACACATAGTTTCAAGTGTTGTCATCTTTCATGTTAACTCCATAGGTTGACCTCGTAATAGATTCATATGGTTACGTAATTATTTTCTAGGGAAGTGTTCCATACCCTTCTTTATCGTAAACTGAAATTGTATATTCCCTTCTTTCATATCAATGACATCACCTATGGTTCGTAAGAACGATCTACCAAGTATTATGGGACAAGACGGATTGCCTTCAATATCAAGCATAATGAAATAAACGGGTACATAATTTCTATTTGCAAGAATAAGAACATCATTTATTCTACCAAAGGTTTCTTGATAGTAGAATCCGCTAAGTGCAATTTAAGAGAACATTCATGCATATTGGTAAAACCTAGCACGTCACATAGAGATTTTGGTATTGTGGAAACGCTAGCACGCAAATCACATAAAGCATTGCACTCATAATTTTAATTTTTAATTTAATGGTGGGTTCCCATTCATGATATAATTTCCTAGGAATTCAAATCTCTAATTCTAGCTTTTCTTCTAAAGCTTTCATCATCGCTTCTACAATATGTTTAGTAAAAGCCTTATTTTGTTCATAAGCATTGGGTGAATTTAATATGGATTGCAATAAAGAGATGCACACAATCAAGGAACAACTATCATAATTAAATTCGTTGTAATCCAAAAGAGTGGGCACATCACTATTTAAAGTTTTTACCTCTCCAAACCCACTTTTACAAAAAAAAATCATTAAGATTTTCACTCTCTGAAGTATGGGGATGCCTTCTAGCTAAATTTGGATCTTATTCATTCCCCTTTTCATCAAGTTTAACATTGCCAAATAAATATGCAATAGAAGAAACACCAATCATTTTAATATCTTCATCATTATTATGATAAAAAACGGGCGAAATCGCTTTTTCTAAGAGTTCCCGCTTAGCCCTCAACCTAGCGGTTCTTCATTTACTTTCATATCCATGGAGAAATAAAGAGCTTTAATTGATTCACTAATATCAATCTTGGGTGGTAAAATTTTAGTCTTAAGATTTTCCACATCATGAACAATTATATCCATACTCCTAGACATATCATCAAGTTTACTCAATTTTTCTTCTATCCTAGTGTTGAATTTTGTTTGAGCATTAATAAATTCTTTAATATTAATTTCAAGATCAAAAGGAATCCTATTATTATTATTATTATTATTATTATTATTATTATTATTATTATTATTATTAATATTATTATTATTATTATTATTATTATCATTAGAGTTACCATTGGAATTGCCATAATTATTAGAGGAATTTCCAGGGAACGACCTAGGATTAAAATTACCACTATAAGCATAACTATTAATATTGTTTCGTGAGACAAAATTCACATCTATGTGACCATTATTTTGCTCAATCAAAGTGGAATCACATTATTAGGATCAATAAGAGCATTTTTACTACCAACCAAGCAGCGTCAATTTTATCACTCAAAGTACTAATTTCCTCAACCGAATTCACTTTTTTTACTAGTGGGAGTTCTTTCGGTATGCCATTGTGAATCAATTGCCATTATATTATCGATAAATTTGGTAGCCTCTCCTAACGTAATTTCCATAAAAGTATCACACGCGGCGGAGTATAAAAGATTTCTAGAGACAAAGTTCAATCCCACATAAATTTTTGTATGATCATCCATAAATTCAAACCATGAGTAGGGCAATTTCTTATCATTAATTTCATCCTTTCCCAAGATTGGACAAAATGTTCATGCTAAAGTTGCTTGAAATTCATAATTTTTAGTTTCTAAGATAAATAATTTTTGTGGGAGGAAAATACTTGGTAATAAAAGCATCTTTGCACCTATCCAAGAATCAATACTATTTTCTGGCAAAGATGAAAACCAAATTTTAGCGCAATCTCATAGTGAGAACAGAAATAATTTTAATTTGACAATATAAATACCCACATTTTTTTGCATGTCGCACAATTCTACGAAAGTGTTATGATGGGATGCATCGTCTTCATTAGGGCTACTAGAAAATTGTTCTTTCATAACAAGATTTAACAAAGCGGCATTAATATCACAAGTCTTTGCATGAGTGGCGGGAGGAGCAATTGGAGTACTAATAAAATCATTATTAGTGGTATTGGAAAACTCACACAATTCTACATTTTCTTGAGACATCGCGACTAGGCAAACAAGATAACAAGCAAAAAAAGAAGCAAACAAAAAGGTAAACGGAAAATATTTTTTGTTTTTTGTAAAACTTTTTAGAAGTTGGGGAGACGAAAACGAGAGGCAAATAGCAAATAATATAATGCAAGGAGATGAAAGTTTATGCATAGGTACTTGGTAGATGTTGATGGTGTCTCCCTGGCAACGGCACCAGAAAATCTTCCTGCTACTTCTGAACTGTGTTGTGATTTTACCGAAGAGGAGAGGATGATGTAGTACAGTAGATATAAGTATTTCCCTCAGTTAAGAACCAAGGTTATCAATCCAGTAGGAGAACCATGCAATACCTTGTTAGCATCACCTACACACAAACAACAAACCCTTGCAACCCAACATGAACAAGGGGTTGTCAATCCCTTGGTGGTTACGTGCAAGATTAAATTGTGTAGTAATTGATATGTAGATTGAACAAAAATACGAAATAAAATAAAAGTGTAGCAAGGTATTTTTAGGGTTTTTTAATATATGATAGAAGTAGACCCGGGGGCCATAGTTTTCACTAGAGGCTTCTCTCTTGAAAATAGCATACGGTGGGTGAACAAATTACTGTTGGGCAATTGATAGAAAAGCAAATAATCATGACGATATCCAAAACAATGATCATGTATATCAGCATCACGTCCGAGACAAGTAGACTAAAACGATACTGCATCTACTACTATTACTCCACACATTGACCGCTATCCAGCATGCATCTAGAGTATTAAGTTCATAAAGAACGTAGAAATGCCTAAAGCAAGATGGCATGATGTAGACAAAGTAAACCCACGCATGAGTAAACCCCATCTTTATATCGCTAATGGCAACAATACAAATATGTGTCATGTCCCTTTCTGTCACTGGGATTGAGCACCGCAAGATCGAACCCATTACAAAGCACCTCTCCCATTGCAAGAAAAATCAATCGACTTGGCCAAACCAAATCAATAGATCGGAGAGAAATATAAACCTATAACAATCATGCATAAAATTGTTCAGGAAAAACTCAAATAATATTCATGGACAATCTGATGGTAAACTCACAATTCATTGGATCCCAACAAAGACACGGCAAAATGTGATTACATCGGATAGAGCTCCATGCACATTGAGGAGAACATTGTATTTAAGATCAGAGAGAGAGAGAGAGAGAGAGAGAGAGAGAGAGAGCCTTCTAGCTACTAATTATGGACCCGTAGGTCTGTGGTAAACTACTCACACATCATCGGAAGGGCGGCAATGTTGATGTAGAGCCCCTCTGTGATCGAATCCTCCTCCAGCAGACTGCCAGAAAAGGCCTCTAGATGGGATCTTGTGGTTCTAGAACTTGCCATGGCAGAAAAAGTATTTTGGCTGGCTCTCTATTGGTTTCCCAATTTCAGATAATTTATAGAGGCGGAGTTAGGTCAAACTGAGGCACGTGAGCCCCACAAGCCACCAGGGCGTGCCCACCCCCTAGGCGCGCCCTGGTGCCTCGTGGGCCACTGCTCCATCTTCCGGCCCTCTCCCGAAGCTTCCAGGGTCTCTTATGTCCAGAAAAAATCTCAAAAAAGTTTCATGGCATTTGGAATTCATTTGGTACTGATATTCTGAAAAACCAAAAATAGGCAAAAACAATAACTGGCATTGGGCACTAAGTTAATAGGTTAGTCCCAAAAAAATGATATATAATTGATTGTAAATTAATATAAACATCCAGGATTGATACTATAATAGCATGGAACAATCAAAAGTTATAGATACGTTGGAGATGTATCACCCTTCAGCCGAGGAGGTTGTGGAAAAGGCCACGACGGAAGGTGAGGTGTCTAGGCCGTCCTATTGCTGAAAGAGAGGTGGGCCTAGTGGACACCTTGCTTGGGAGCCGCGGGCCATCCATGCAACAGGCGGAATTTAGGAAGCCTCTAGGAAGGATGTGTCTCCACCCATTGCGGGTAGTAGCGTCGCCGCCCGAGCCTGTTCTAGAGAAGGAGGCGTGAACTGTTGTGGGCGTGGCTTTCATGTCATTGACCCCGTAAACCTCAATGTCTAAAGTCGATGTCTTCAGCTCCGCACAATGGAAAGGAAATGGGAGAAATCGGACCTTGACATTTAGGGATCTCCTTCCTTGTTCTAGAGGCCGGTGAGTTTGGGCTTGACCTCCTAGAGGAGCTCGTGG
The DNA here is from genome assembly GCA_032464435.1 of Aegilops umbellulata. Lineage (NCBI taxonomy): Eukaryota > Viridiplantae > Streptophyta > Magnoliopsida > Poales > Poaceae > Aegilops > Aegilops umbellulata. The sequence goes on from CP136060.1 coordinate 232,033,716, forward strand.
CATTGATCAAGGGCATCGGGGAAATAATTAAGTACTTCTACATAATCCGCGATCCACATGGTTGGGCTTTCGGCGGAGCCTCGCTTCAAGATTAGTTTTGAGCCCAATGATGGTATTAGCCCCAGGGACTAAGCATGGCTTCATTTTTGGAGTTCGGATTGGTTTTATGCAATATTATATGGACTACCTAGAACCCCATTATGCAACCATTTTGTCCACTATGCACGCTCTTGCCCAGCAGAACCAGGAGCTGGACAGTGAGGTCGATAACCTAACGCATTAGTTGGATGCTCAATGGAAGGAGACACAGGACCTGCAATGCCTTTGTGAGATCACAGTCTATAAGTTGTGTTTCCAGGTTTGCGCGTTTGAGGCCTCCTTTCTGTTTCTTTTCTTTGACCTTATAGACTTTACTTGTTTGTCAGCCACCGAACAGGCTACCGTAATCCGACGCACGCTTGAAGAGGCCATGCAGACCCGCGAACAGGCTAAGCATGCTACGAGGGCTGCTCAATGCGACCTTGCTGATCTCACCACGACGAAACGCGACCTATAGGCTAGCGTAGCCGTGGAGCAGGATGCTTGTGGCATGTTGTGTGGTGAGCTCTAGGAATGTAAGGAGGCACAGGGGAAGCTCCGCCATGAGGTCGTAACTCTGGACGCCGATGGAACGCCCGGATAATTATGCTACAGTGAACCTATGCTAATGATGCCATGTCACCTCACTTACTGTTGATAGACTCACGTTAGTTCAATACGATTCAAATTCAAATTTTAAATAAAGGAACAAAAGTTTTCAAACGATAAAACTTAAATGTTCGGGGTTGTGCAAATTAATGCATAGGTAATTATGGTGAAGAAACCACACCTTTAGAAAATGCTTAAATATCCTAAAATGGATAAAACATCAATAGGTAAAATGAATAAAAAGAAAAGGCAAAAACAAGATTAGAAATAAAAGGAACCCCCTCACTGGGCCTCGACCCAGGTGGCCACTAGGCTAGCCAGGCCGTCCCAGCCGACGCCCCACTTCCCTCCTTCATATCCCCCACCCAGGGCCAAACCTAACCCAACCGCACCCACTCCCCCCACGTCGCTCTCTCTCCCCCTCCCCCCCGAGCCAAATATGGATCGGGGCTCACCGCGTCGCCCGTCCCCCGTGACTTGACGCCATAGCCCATCGTCCCTCACTCCGCCCTGAGGACCACATCGCCGGACACCATCATCGCCGTCCTCTCCGTCGTCGACCCGCCCTGACCTTGTCGCCTCGTCCCCGTCGTCCCTCACTGTCGTCCCCGTCCTCCTCCCCGAGCCCACTGCCATTTCCCCTACGGCCCCGCTGTGAGGCCCCCAGCCTTTCCTACTCTCCCCGATGTCCCTGTGCGCACGCACGCACACCCCACCTAGTGCTCGCCCGCCCGCACAGCCGTGCCCCCTCACGCAGGACCCCGCCCCGGTCCTCCCCCGCTTGACTCCACTGCCGACCGTGCTCGGCCACGCCTCTATGCATGCGCCTGGCCCCGCCCCACTCGCTGCTACTGGTGCCAACGGCCTCGCTGGCGCTATGGCTGCTCGCGCTGCTCCACCAGTGCAGCCCCCTGCCGATACCTACGTCCCTGACTTGTGCTGCTGCTTGACCGCCGCCTGCTGCTCGCCTGACCTCGCCACTATTAGCCGCGCACGCTCCGCCGCACCTTGCCTCGCCGCCCGCTACTGCGGCTCCACCACCCCATCTGCCCGCTCACCAGCAGCCACTCCGGCTGGGTACAGCCGCGGCTGGTTTGGCCTAGCGCCACGACGCCCGCCCATCGCGCGTAACCGTTAGCGCCCACTCCGTTAAGGCCCCTGGCCCAATGACAAGTGGGGCCTAGTCCCAAAAAACGTTTAAAGAAAAAAGAGAATTAAAAATAAATTAATTAATTAACTTAATTAATTCTGTTAGTTAACTAATTAAGCCTAATTAACCTTATAATTAAACTATCTAATCTGTTAATTAGTGTATCTATGACATGCGGGACCCACGCGTCAGTTTGACTGGTCAATGGTCAACTTTGACCGCTGCCGCCATGCTGACATCATGATGACGCCTTAATTCTTTTTCGAATTAAATAAATAATAATTATCCTAGTAAATGAATTAAAACTTTGTAAAATCATATTAATTAACCCGTAACTCGCATGAAAATACTTTATGCATGAAAGTTGCTCAGAACGACGAGACGAATCCGGATACACAGTTCATTCGTTCACCACATGTCCCTAGCATAGCGAACATGCAACAATCCACCTTCGGTTCATTTGTCAAAAAATGTCAAACACCGGGAATACTTTCCCGAATGTCCCCCCCTTGTTGATATCACCTACTACCACGTTAGGGCACACCTAGCACCGCTATTTGCTTTCTCATGCATCGTCATGCATCTATTTGCAATGTATTCATTATTTCTTACCCCTCTTCTCTCCGGTAGACTATGAGTCTGACGCCGCCGCTGCCCCGATCAACTATGGTGTCGACGACCCCTCCTTCTCTGCTGAGCTTCCAGGCAAGCCAACCCCCCTTGTTCATCCCGATATCACCTATTCCTTCTCTCTACTGCTTGCATTAGAGTATTGTTATTGTTTCATTAGTTTGATCCTATGCTGCTGCATAGCCTATCCTTGTTAATTTTGTTGTTACCTTACCTGCAATCCTAAATGCTTAGTATAGCATGCTAGTTTATCATCAGTGGCCCTACATTCTTGTCCGACTGCCATGCTATAGTTCCAGGCCGTGATCACTCGGGAGGTGATCACGGGTTTATACTTACATACATATTATATATGATACATATGGTGACTAAAGTTGGGTCGGCTCGTAGAGTACCCACGAGTGGTTCTTGGATTGGGGGCTGAAAGGACATTGTCCCGATGGCCCTCTGAGTGGATCTTTGTGGTGGAGAGACATGGTAGGTTGAGACCACCTAGGTGAGAGGTCGGCCGGGCCCCTGGTCAGCATCCGCGATTACATAAATTAACACGATTAAGGAGATCTTGGCATTTGATCTAAGTCTGGCAACGAGCCTATACGCACTAACCAACTACGCGGGAACAGTTATGGGCACTCAACATCGTGGTATCAGCCAAAGCCTTCTTGAAGTCAGCGACTGAGCGGCGCATGCCGGATTGGACTAGAATGCCTGCTCTTGTATTAGGGAGGCTAGGTTTGCTTTCGGCCGCGTTCGCAACGTGCAGGTGTGCAATGGGCAATGGGCCCAGACCCCTGTGCGCTTAGGATTTAGACCAGCGTGCTGACCCCTCTATTGTGCCTAGGTAGGGTTGCGACGTGTTCATCTTCCGAGGCCGGGCATGACCCAGGAAAGTGTGTCCGGCCAGAAGGATCGAGCGTGTTGGGTATTGTGGTGCATCCATGCAGGGAAGTCTATCCATTCGAATAGCCGTGTCCCTCAGTAAAAGGATGACTAGGAGTTGTACTTCGACCTTATGACAACTAGAACCAGATACTTAATAAAACACACCCATTAAAGTGCAAGATACAACCAGGTGATCGCTCTCTCACAGGACGACCAGGAGAGGATGGCCGGGTAGGATTATGCTATACGATGATACTTGGTGAACTTACCAGCTACTCTCTTCTATATGCTTCAGGATGGAGGCTATCAGAAGCGTAGTCTTCGGTAGGACTAGCTATCCGCCTCTTATTCTGGCATTCTGTAGTTCAGTCAACAAATACTAACCATTTCATTGATACCAATGCATATGTAGTGTAGATCCTTGCTTGCGAGTACTTTGGATGTGTACTCACGGTTGCTTTGCTCCGTCTTTTCCCCCTTTCCATTCTTCTCGGATGTCGCAACCACATACTGGAGCCCAGGAGCCAGACGCCAATGTCGACGATGAGTCCTACTGCACCGCGGGTGCCTACTACTACATGCAGGCTACTGTCGACGACTAGGAGTAGTTTAGGAGGATCCCAGGTAGGAGGCCTACGCCTCTTTCGATCTGTATCCCGGTTTGTGCTAGCCATCTTATGGCACATTGTTTAACTTTATGTCTGTACTTAGATATTGTTGTTTCTACTGACTCGTCTATGATCGAGTACTTGTATTTGAGCCCGCGAGGCCCTTCGCTTGTATAATGATGCTTGTATGACTTATTTATTTTTAGAGTTGTGTTGTGATATCTTCCCGTGAGTCCCTGATCTTGATTGTACACGTTTGCGTGTATGATTAGTGTATGATTGAATCAGGGGCGTCACAAGTTGGTATCGGAGCCGACTACCTGTAGGAATCCCCCTTCCACACTCCTTGGACGAAGTCGAGTCTAGACATTGCAACACTTTTACTAACATGGTTGTGTGTCTTACGGTCCCACGTCGGCATTGGTTGGTATTAGGATCTTTTACTCCTCGATCTTTACTCTGGGACTCTGAACTCTCTTCTACTCGGGTTAAACAAATTTACTAACACTACTGGAATCAGCTAATTTGCCATCTGCCAGCTCTTTGTCGTCTGCTAGCTGACGGCAAAGCAGCTCTTTGCCATCAGCTACCAAAAAGCCGACGGCAAAGAACTGGCAGACGGCAAAGAAGCTCTTTGCCGTCCGCCAGATCTTTGCCGTCTGCTGGCAGATGGCAAAGAATCTTTGCCGTCCGCTGGCGGACGGCAAAGAGAGAGGTGGCCCCCACCCCCCGCCCGTTTGGGAAAAACTTAACGGGCCACCTCTTTGCCGTCCGCCAGCGGACGGCAAAGAGCCAAAGTGGCGGACGGCAAAGACAGGCGGACGGCAAAGAGGGCAGTATCTAACGGCCCGTGCCCCCCGCCCGCCTCTGTTCTCAACGCCCCATCCCGCCCCGCGCCCCACCACGCACCCCCGCCGCCGCCGCCCGCCACCCGCCGCCGACTCTTGCCCCCGCCGCCGCCCGCCGCGCGCCGCCGCCCCGGCCCCCACCGCCCCGTCGCCCCCCACCCGCCGCCCCGGTGCCCCAGCCCCCCGCCGCCCTGGCGCCCCAGCCCCCCGCCGCCCCGGCGCCCCGCCGCCCCGCGCCCCACCGCGCCGGGCCCGGCCCCCCGCCGCCCCAGGCCGCCCCGCGCCCCGGCCAGCTCCTCCACCGCCCCGCCCCCTCCTCCACCGGCGCTGGTAAAGGTGAGCCCGGCCTCCTTTTTCTGTTTTTTTCTGTTTTTTTTCTTTTTAGTTTTAGTTTAGATTTAGTGTTAGGTTTAGTTTTAGGTTTAGTTTTAGTTTAGATTTAGTTTTAGGTTTAGTTTTAGGTTTAGTTTAGATTTAGTTTTAGGTTTAGTTTTAGAGAAAAAGAGGAGAGGAGGAGAAGAAGAAGAGGAAGAAGAAGAAGAGGAGGAGGAGAAGAAAAAAGAAGAAGAGGAAAAAGAAGAAGAAAAAAGAGGAGAGGAGGAGCAGAAGAAGAGGAAAAAGGAAAGGAGGAAGAAGAAGAAGAAGAAGAAGAAGAAGAAGAAGAAGGAAAAAAAGGAAGAAAAGGAAGAAAAGGAAGAAGAAGAAAAGGAAAAAAAAAGGAAAAACCCCCGACACGGCACCCCGACCCGACACGGCACCCCGACCCGACACCGCACCCCGACCCCGACCCGGCACCCCGACCCCTAGACCCCGACCCCGACACCCCGACCCCGACCCCGACACCCCGACCCCGACCCCGACACCCCGACCCCGAGCCTGACCCGACACCCCGACCCCGACACGGACACGGCACCCCGACCCCAACCCGACACCCCGACCCCGAGACCCCGACACCGACACGACAACCCGACACCGACACCCTGACACCACACCCACCTTTACCCCGACACCGACACGGCACCCCGACCCCGACCCGGCACCCCGACCAGACACCCCGACCCCGAGACCCCGACCCCGAGACCCCGGCCCTGACCCGACACCCCGACCCCGACACTGACACGGCACCCCGACCCCGACCCGGCACCCCGACCCGACACCCCGACCCCGAGACCCTGACCCCGACCGCGAGTCGGACCCGACACCCCGACCCCGACACCGACACGGCACCCCGACCCCGACCCGGCACCCCGACCCAACACCCCGACCCCGACACGGCACCCCGACACCGACTGGGCACCCCGACCACCGACACCTCCCGAAAATTAAGGTGTTCTTTGGCCTTCCAGAGGCCGACGGGGTCATATATTTGTGAATTATTAGTTAGGTCATATATTTTTCGATTTTGTTATGAAAAACATCATATATAATTGTGTTGATCGTGTAGTTTTAAATGTGCAGTTGTTTCATCGCTGCGAGGTTTGGTGTTCGACGACCTCGCCGTGCGTTTGACGAGCTCTGCCCCTTCGTTCGTGGGTGAGCACAAATGACAAGTCCTCCTCCCCCATTAATTATTTGATCTATTCCGATGAAACTTGATAGCTAGCTATATATGTGTCTGGAATCATCAGTATGCGTAACCAATATGTGTCTCCCGTTCGAAAGCGTCATAGTTATAAATATGCATGCATTTGCATATTTATAACCTTGATTCTTTCGAATTGTCCAACGCTATCCATGGACAGCCCGAGTATGTGTAGATTGGGTTCGTTTTCCCATATGCTTTGCTCCGGATCCGACGCATAAATTTCGTCAGTGCCTCCCCTGTTGTTCTCCGGGTACACATCCTCTCTGTTTATTGCAGAGACGTGTATCAGGAGAACAGCGGGGAGGTGCTGCCGAAATTTTGCGTCGGATCCGGAGCATAGCATGGGAAAATGAACCCAATCTACACATACACGGGTGGGATTAGGATCTATCATTACCTATTAGAGTGTAGGTTGCATGGACGTAATAAAATTGACAAAGTAGATCAACTGATGAATATATACATGGTGAATTACATATATAATTGTTGTGTGTCCAGTAGCTCTGAAAGTCAAGATGAGTGACCGTGCTTGGATGTATACCGGTCACACTGGTCAGAACAAATGGAGCGCTGAATGGTTCACAAAAACTAAGGGGTTTGTGCAAGCCGCATTTGCAAATGGCCAAAAGAAAACCTGGTGCCCCTGTTTCCGGTGCGGCAATTGGGAAAAGAAGACAGAGGCTGAAATGGGCAAACACCTGCAGAAGAGTGGTTTTACGCCCGATTATACGGTGTGGACATTTCATGGTGAGTCTGCCCAACGTGACCGAGCTGAGGTGGATCGTCGTCGCACTGACGAGCATGGTACCGGGATGGAAAACATGGTGCAAGGCTATGATGATGCTCGGGATTCGGACGAGGAGATGGAGGAATCTGCAAAGGCCTTCAATGAAATGTTGGAGTCTTCGAAACGTCCGCTACACGAGCACACTGAGCTTTGTCAGTTGGATGCCATCTCACAAGTAATGGCTCTGAAGGCTCAGTTCAACTTGGGCAGAGAATGCTATGACGCAATTATGACAGTATTTGGACGCTTTCTACCCAAAGGCCATGTAATGCCTGCAAACCTGTACCAGTCGGACAAAATCCTCCGTGCACTGAAGATGCCCTATGAGAAGATACATGCCTGTGAGAAAGGATGTGCCTTATTTAGGCTTGGCTATGCGGACTTGAACTATTGTCCCATTTGCAAGTCTTCCAGGTATATTGTGGTAGACAACGGTATGGGTGAGAAGACACAGACCAAAATCCCCGTTAGTGTTCTTCGGTATATGCCAATCATACCAAGACTTCAACGTCTTTTCATGGTCGAAGAGACGGCCAGACAGATGACATGGCACAAAACAGGCAAAAGAACCGAACTAGATGCAGATGGGAATCTGATGATGGTACACACATCGGATGGTGTTGCGTGGAAAAAGTTTGATGAATTACATGCTGACAAAGCGGCAGATCCGAGGCATCCTCGAGTCGGCATCAGCACGGATGGGTTCAGTGTGTTTGGTATGACGGTAGCCCAATACAGTTGTTGGCCCGTATTTGTCTTTCCACTCAATCTCCCCCCCGGACAGATTATGCAAAGAAAGAACATTTTCCTGACGTTGATAATTCCAGGACCCAACTATCCGGGCAAAAATATGAATGTGTACATGCAGCCGCTTAAGGACGAATTGCAAGAAGCCTGGGATAATGGGTTCAAGACATACGACGCCTTTAGCAAACGGAACTTCATAATGCGTGTCTGGTACATGTACTCGACGCATGACTTGCCGGCGTATGCGCTATTCGTTGGCTGGTGTGTGCATGGAAGGTTCCCGTGCCCCACATGCAAGGGAGCTCTTGAGTTTCGTTGGCTTCAGGCCGGTCGCAAGTTTTCTTGCTTCGACATGCATAGACAGTTCCTGGATCCTCGCCATAAGTTCAGGAAAGACAAGAAGAACTTCATCAGGGGTAAAGTTGTCAAAAACTCTGCACCACCTGCATTGACAGGCCAACAGACCCTGGATCAGTTAAATGCTCTCGAGCCAGATCCACAACGTTCAGGGTACTTCAAGGGGTATAATACTAAGCACGCGTGGACTCACAAAACATGCTTATGGGATCTGCCTTACTTCAAAGACCTCCTTTGCCCACACAACATCGACGTGATGCACACTGAGAAGAATATCGCTGAGGCACTTTTTGGTACATTGTTCGGCATAGATGGGAAGTCAAAGGATAATACTAAGGCTAGAGTCGATCTGGAGGCGCTATGTGATAGGCCGTTACAAAACATGAAAGAACCGAAAGGAAAGCAGAACTGGACAAAGCCAAAGGCATGGTTCAATCTTGGAAGGCCAGCTATGAGGGAAATTCTCTTGTGGGTGCAACAACGGTTGATGTTCCCCGATGGGTATGCAGAGAATCTAAAGAGGGGAGCGAATCTTGATAAACTGAAGATATTTGGGTGCAACAACTACTACGGCGCCTTCCTCGCCGCCACCCCCAGCCGTTTCACCCGAGCACGTGACTGCTAGGGTGGACTCGTCAGAGGAGGAGGCTACACGGACTCCGGTCCACGAGCCTCCGGTCCACGGGTCTTGGGCCCACGAGCCTCGGGTCGACTGGCCTTCGGCCCCCGAGAGTTCGGCCCACGTGACCCCGGAGGAGCACACGTCCGGATGGGGTACCTGGCCGGATCAGCCCGAGGAGCCGAGTGGCCATGCTGATGATGGCGGGGAGCCGACTGATCTTGAGGAGGAGGGGGGCACCGTCTACCAGCGTGTTGCTACACGGCTCCCGTCCGTGCCGGTGACCCGTGAGCAGAGGTGGTTGATTTTCCCTGATGGGGAGAGGTACGTAAGTGCATTTAATATTTTTGTACCTTGTGCATTCACGTTTTTTCAAATAACTAATGCGTTGGCCTTGTCATGCTGCAGGGGTTGGGACCACCATCATAGTGTCCGCCGGCCCAACTCCGTCCTTGGAGTTCTTTGCCGGCAAAACTTCCCGGGGTTTGTCACGTTGCCTGGTGAGGGTCGGCTTCCAGAGCTTGGATTGAGCTGGGAGCACTACGTGGCTGCCCCGGCCCCGCCGGATGAGATTATCGATGGTGTCGTGTGCGACACGAGGGCAGACATGGTGATCAGAAAGTTCTGGGTAATTTCTCCTTTACACATTTAAAAATCTTCAACTAGCTAGTTATTAATTGTACTAATCAATATTGTCTCATTTGATCGCAGACATTCTACAGGTGTGAGGAGGGATACGAGGAGGACGCGGCACATGTTATCGAGAACGTCTGCAAGCGCCTACTCCAGAACTTACGGCACGAGGCTCGGGTGCAGGCTGTTCGAGACTACTACGCCTTGCGTGGTATCAAGAAGACCAAGCCGGCGTGCCGCGATAAGTTTCTGAGTAAGGAGCAGTACATGAAGGTAATTCTTAAGGCCTTCTCTACTTAAGTTCCTTCATTTAGTAATTGTTAGCGGTAGCGCTCAAGTTTCTATTTGCTAACTTAGGCGCCTCCGAGATGGTGTGCGGATCGGATGGATTGTTGGGAGGTGTTGGTCGATGAGTGGTGCTCACAACGATGGCTAGCCCTCCACAAGGAGGCCAAGGACAAACGTGCCCAAATGGAAGGTGTGCCACACCATCAAGGCAGCTCCAACTTATATCAGTTCGGGCGCAACTGGGTATGTGGTTTGCTTCATGATTCATGCAATTCATTCATCATGCTAGCTTGAGCCCTTTAATTACTAATTTTCATTGTTTCTCTCTTTCAGGCACGCTACAATAAGGCGGATAAGGTGCCAGAGGTGTACGACCTGTATGCCATGGCCCACACTGCCTCTTTCAAGAAAGTCAAGGCTTTCTCTCAGTCTGACCTCGATGATGCAAACAACTTCACCAACATCTCCTCCCACAACAAGCTCGTGAGATATAGAGATGAGGGGAAGGCGAGGAAAGGGGAGGACTTTAACCCGAGCCAGGGTCCCATTGATCCAGAGCTGTTGATGATATCTGGTGGCGGGAGGTCCCATGGCTCCATAGCCATTGGAGATGGACTTATCCGTTGTCCTAGCACTCTCCCGGAGATCAAGGCGCGTCAGTCGAGCTCCGCTCCTGAGATAAGGCCTCGTGAACGGCCAGTGCAACTCGCCATCAAGGTTAGTGATACCTACTCAGTTATCTTTCTCCATTACGTTGTGTGCGCTTCCATCAATGATTACAAATTGTCATGTGAGTGGTGTTGCAGGCTGCTATACAGAGTGAGAGAGATAGAACAGAGAAACTTCTGGCGGAGGCGGCGGAGAGGCAGCGGGAGTTGGAGGAGAGGACGGCAAAGATGATGGAGGAGGAGAGGGCACGGAATGACATGCAGGCAAGGGCCATGTACGAGCTCCTTGTGGTAAGTTTCTTCTGCAGATTAGCCAAAACATTCATGTAGTGTTTGTCTCATTACTAACTAGTATGACTGAGTCGTCAAAACCAAATGTGCAGTCTGTGTGCGAGAAGGCAGGTCAGACCGCTCTGCCGATGCCAGTGATTGCTCCTGGGACCACGGTGAGTTTTATTTGAAAGGACATTACTTGCTAGTCTTAACATTTGAGTGTCATCATGCTAACAAGACATTGGAAATGATCTTTGGTGCAGCGTAACTCCAGACAAGCATCGCACGATCCTTCTCCAGCTACCGACACGAGCCACCATGCTCCTACACCTCCTGGATCTTGGTAAGTTTATCTAGTGTTTTGCTTAACACATGCATAAAGACCTAGACTTAGCTTTATTTCCTCCAATGCTTACCATAATGACCTAGACTTAGCTTCTTCTCCTCCAAAATGACTTAATAAGCTTACTGACCTCCAAAACCATCCATTTTACCTAAGTTAGCTCTAAAACGATCTGTACTTAGCTTACTTATGTCAAAAATTGCATAATTAGCTTAGTTAGCTCATAGACGATCCATTTTACCTAAGTTAGCTCTAAAATGACCCATTTCAACTAGGTTAACTCCAAAATGACCAATCTTACCTAGGTTATCTCATAAACGATCCATTTCAACTAATTTAGCTCATAAACGATCCATTTCACCTAGGTTACCTAAAAAACGATCCATTTCACCTAAATTAGCTCTTAAATGATCCATTTCACCCAAGTTAGCTCAAAAAGATCCATTTCAACTAAATTAGCTCATAAATGATCCATTTCACCTAAGTTAGCTCAAAAACGATCCATTTCAACTAAATTAGCTCAAAAATGATCCATTTCAACAAAGTTAGCTCAAAAACGATCCATTTCAACTAAGTTAGCTCAAAAACGATCCATTTCAACTAAGTTAGCTCAAAAACGATCCATTTGACCTAAGTGAGCTAAAAAACGATCCATTTCACCTTAGTTGCCTCAAAAACGATCCATTTCACCTAAGTGAGCTAAAAAAGATCCATTTCTAACTTTCTTATTTTGCCATTTTGCAGATTTCATTATGTGCTGGATGGAGTGCTTGTCCTACTCTTCTTGTTCTTGTCTTCTCATTCTAGTCACCTTAGCTATGGAGTGCTTGTTTATGTATGGATGGAACTTCTTTATGTATGAAATGATGGATGGAACTTGTTTATGTATGAAATGATGGATGGAACTTGCTTATGTAATATGTACGGATGGAACTTGCTTATGGACTTGCTTATGAATGCCTGTGAAATACATGAACTTGCTTATGAATGCCTGTGAAATATATCTATATGTCATATATATTTTCTGTGCAAATTGTGGGATTTAATAAAAAACAGAAAAAAACCCAATATGCAGCCTCTTTGCCGTCCGCTGCTGACGGCAAAGAGCTCTTTGCCGTCGGTGGCAGATGGCAAAGAGCTCTTTGTCGTCAGCAGCGGACGGCAAAGAGGCCACGTGGCAGGCAGCTGCGCTTCTTGGGAGGCTGACCCATTTGGCCAGTTTGCCATCAGTGGCAGACGGCAAAGACTTTGCCATCAGTGGCGGACGACAAAGACTTTGCCATCAGTGGCAGACGGCAAAGACTTTGCCATCAGTAGCGGACGGCAAAGACTTTGCCATCAGTGGCAGACGGCAAAGACTTTGCCATCAGTGGCAGACGGCAAAGAGCTGCCGTTAGCCACTTAACGGACTGACAGCGCAATTATTGCCGTCCGCTCTCTTTGCCGTCAGCCCTGCTCTCTTTGCCGTCTGCGGCGGACGGCAAAGACTTTGCCATCAGTGGCAGACGGCAAAGTAGCTGTTTACCGTAGCCAACGTTGCCGGAGCCTTTTGCCGTCCGCAGCTGACGGCAAAGGCCTTTGCCGTCCGCTGTTCATGCCTTTGCCGTCCGCCATGGCAGACGGCAAAGTAGCCGATTCCTGTAGTGTAACTCTAACATTAGGATCCCGTGACCACATTCACCCCAAAGTTGGATAAGCCGTAGTTATTCCTTAGAGTAGTATTTTGAACAATACCCACACTTTCATTTGAGTCCTTTGAAACATCTTTGTTTTCAGATGGAACCCACGAGGTAGGTTGCGCGTCACACGATGGCCATTGGAGTCTCAGGTTCACCTGCTGTGTTAGCTGAGATGATGACCTATCTGGGTTATCGGTTGCACCCTGAGTACATCGTGTACGAGCAGTACCAGGACTTGAACCAGGAGCAGTACCGTGCCATCGTCCACCTCTACTCTCGGGAGTATGACTCCACTACTGTGCTCCACACCGCTCATGGTGTTAGAGTGACCATCGATATGGCAGTCCACGATGCTGCTTATGCTGCTCTGACACGTCTTCGTGGAGAGTATCCGGCGTTGGACATGTCCCCTTTCAGGCACATTGCTACCGCATCCAACAATGGTGCAGAGGGATACTACACTGCTGCCTACTCCACCGTCACCCGAGAGCCCTTCCACCATCAAAACCTGGTTCTGCATGCTGATGGGCTGGATCGAGCTAACCAAGCTCTTCTCCATGAGTTGTACACCACCCGTCAGCACCTTTACAGTGCTCTGACGTTGTTGCACCCCTTTGTCCAATCTGGTGAGCTGCCGCATTCTGCGATCTACCCAGCCAGGACCGTGATGCCCCAGGGTGTCAGTTGGCCAGATGTGGGAGGCTACACTCCTGCACTTGGTCATCTTTTGCCACCTGGACGCCGGGTTCTACACCAGTGTTCACGGACCGCAGGCTACAGACATGGGGACTTCCCGTCGCGTCACTACTACCTGTCAGGCTACACCTACCTCCACAGTTCCTCCTGGGACTGGTGCAGTCTTACTTATTAGTATTAGATGCATTCGCCATGAGCCTGCGTGCCGCCTATGATGTCTTTAGTCTATGTAGTAAACTCTATGCACTGAACTCTATGCATGACCCCTGTTGTAAGATATCCTGACTACTATGTAGTAAATATCATGCTCCTTTCATTATGCATGTTTCATCATGGATGATTCTTGTCTTTGCAAATTTCTCAATGCTGAAATACCCTTGTTATATATTAAGAGGATGGTTAGACCAGGTGGTTGTGGTCGTGGTGGGAACGCCCCACCACCGCCTGAGTACATGGCTGGTATGATGCAACAGTTCGAGCTGAATCGCCAGTTCATGGAGAATGTGATGGCTCAGTTTCCTCGCCCCAATATGAATCAGCAGCCAGCCCAGTGACTCTGCAGGACTTCATGCGCCTCAACCGAACTGTGTACCGCAACTCAACTCAGCCTCTAGATGTTGATGACTGGCTCCGTGACATCACCTATGAGATGGAGTCTGCTGATGTAGCCCCTGCCAGCTATGTCACCTTTGCTTCCTTGTTCCTGAAGGGACCCGCTGCTCAATGGTGGGACAGACACAAGCGTACTCTGCCAGCTGGAACAAACATCACCTGGCCAAACTTTCAAGATGCTTTTCGTGCCCACTTCATTCCTCAGGGAGTCATGGACCGGAAGTGATGAGGACATGACTACCTTGGATACGACCAAAAATATTGCATACATGCATATTTGTCAGGTGATTTCTAGTGTCAACTATTCAATAATCTATTTATATTATCCAGAACAAAAATACTTCACACACTTTTGTGTTTTGTCTAATTGCAGGTGTATGGGACATTTGTACAATACACATATGAAGATAAGGGAAAAAGAGAAGTTTAGGTGCTGTTCAAAAAGTCCCTTCATGTCACTTTTGGGCCAAGAGAAGATAGAGTCCAAGTCTCTCACGTTCTGGATTCAGATTCGGACTGCACAGACATACCTGACTCAAAATGGCAAGAACTTTTTCATACGGACTCCGAATTGGGTGATTCTTTTTTTGTTGGAAAGTAGGTTTCGTTGTCTTTCCACTCCAATTGGATTCACCTTTAAATTCGTCCGGAGCATTGAGATATGGACGAAACAATATGACGCTGCAGCAAAATCCGAGTCAAACAACAAGTCCAAAGGTGTTGCATCACCTCCACTTGGGCCCATGAGCCTTGTACGACCTAGGGTTGGTTTTAGGCTGCCTTGGGACGTCCTCCCACCTCCTTGGCCGCCACCCCTTACTCCTATATAAGTAGATCCACCTAGTAGCTTTTTCCTTGGGATTTGTTTAGTTAAAAGTTAGCCATTGCAACTTCGTGTACTTCGTTTGTGTCCAACGACCAGACCAAGACCGCTTACGGATCCCCACCATTATCAATACTTCATATATATTTGCAATATTCAGATTGCTTTATCATATTCTTGCTCGTTATTCGATTGCTTGCAGGAATAGACCTTCGTGGTCAGGCTGACCGTGCTTCCGGCATCGTCAGTAACCTCATGAGATTGGTTTAGCGATTGCGAAGGCGCAACATCGTGCACGTTTGTAGTCGGATCGTCAAACTCATCTCCACTAAATAGATAGTTATAACCTCATCGAAAGATCGGGACACCCTCGCCTCTATCAAGTGGTATCAGTTTTTAGGTTACTCGGTGAGAATTTCCAGTTTTTCCTAGATTAGATTTATTTTCTTACCTATTGTCCAAGAAAAAGCCACAAAAAAGTTAGATCTATTCATCCTTTGTCCAAGCCAATCTGAGCCTTTGCAATTTTCTTTTCATTGCTTGCATAGTTGAATTATCGGTTGCATCGTCGTGTCGAGTTGCTGGTCTTAGTGTCTAGTTCGTTTAGAGTTTCGAGTTCTGTTCACATTAGTCACGTCGCCGCTGCATCGTTATCCCTTCGCTGTCCACCACATCATCCATCAATTTCCACCACATGTTACCCATAGTTCATTGTCACAATCATAGTTGAGGTCGTTCATATCTTCGCTTGATCCAATCTGCATCTTATCTAGTTTGTCTTGGAAAGAGGGACAAAAAAAGAGAGAAAAAAAGAGAGAAACAAAAAAGAAAAAAGTGTGAGGAAAAAAAGAGAAGAAAAAAAAGAAAATTCGGATCTATCTAGACTCAATCTCGTAGTTGAATTCGGATTGGATTTTGTTTTGCGCACTGTTCAGTAAAACAGACATAACTTCCTTATACGAAGTCTGTTTTGGCTCCGCGAGTACTCAAATGAAAGCTAGCGACGAGCCGCATCTAAGTAGTTGCAGAGGCTAGTTCAATATTTGACACCTCAAAATCGTCTTCTAAATAGGTCTTTTTGCCCTCCGAAGTTCGCGGACACAGCTTATTCCAGTTTTTCAGGCCAATTTTCAAATTCTTTGACCCCTCATATCAATTCAGAATTGAGTGATTCTTTTTGCATTGGAAGGCTTGAGCTAGTAGCATTCTTTGAAAAAAGTTATCAGAAAATTTGCTCAAACTTTTCAAGAGGAAAGTTGGAGAGAGAGTTGTTGTATATCCTGCTTGGCAGTTGTTTCACATCATTATCTTTACTGCTATTGTGATCTTCACTTATATCTTGCTGTCCAGAGCTATTTCATATCCTTTATTGATGCTAGTTGTGCTACGCCGTGACCTTATTAGTGTTCTAGGCTCGCGTCTCTAGTACGGTCTAGCCTAGGACCAGCACAGTACCGTCGTTGAGCGTTTATTCAACATTGCATCTTTGAATTGATTATTGCTAATCTTTTGCTACCATATATAGCCAACCAGCTCCACATATTTCTACACCGTGTATACGTATGTTCCCCTCGCAATCGCTTTACACAATCTTCAGAGTTATTTGACACCGCTGGTTGCCTGTCACCACCTGCCGCATGGTAAGAACTTGTAAGATATTGATATTTGCTTTACTGTGAGCACTTTACAACCACATCCTAGTAGTTCATAGGAACATTATTCTCGAATTTTGTTTCTTGTTTCTACTAATCATGACAGGTTCCGGATACAGAAGTTCTTGGACGACGGACACATCATCACCATCACGAGAATTGGGACAACACACACAAGCACATGGTCAGGTTATCTCTTTACCGTCATTTGAGGGTAGATTTAATCCTGCTATTTATCTAGCTTGGGAGCTTGAAGTAGAAAAAGTTTTTAGTCACCATGACTTTTCTGAACTTGAGCGAGTACGAGCTGTCACTAAAGCATTTACTGGTTTTGCTTCTGTTTGGTGGAGTGTGCATTGTAAGAAAAACATTGATAACCAACCCACAACTTGGAAAGATTTGAAAGATGTAACGAGACAACAATTTTTCCCTCCTTACTATCGTCGTGAATTGCTTCGCAAATTTGAACAATTTAAACAAGGCAACAACACTGTTCATGCTTACTACCAAGAATTCAAATCTTATATGCGTCATTGTGACATAGAAGAATCTGAAGATGATACAATGAATAGATTTTTTGGTGGTTTGAACCATGATATTCAGGCACGATTTCTGTATATTCCTCGTTGCATTACTGGTATATATGTTCGTGCTTGTACCTTTGAGAGACAGTTACAACAACTACTATTCTAGTTCATGCTCACCACCACCGCTTGGTTCCTCCACTGTTGCACCTACTAGAGCAGCCACACCTCAGATTATGAGCGCGACATCATCTCAAGAGTATGGTACATTGCCATCATCCGTACCTACATCAGCTACATCTTTGCGACAAGGTAACTGTAAAGGTATTGATGATATAACTTCACATGAGAATGATGCATGCCTAGTTAACTTGAATACATTATGTGTTGAGTTACCTGTTGATTTGAGCGCATCACCTATTTTAGAGAATCATGTTACTGTCATGAATGCGTCATGTGATCAAACAACTGAAATACCAACAATTTTGAGTGCACCCAATGAATTAACTGTTGATGCAAAAGAACCAATGTTTAATCATTTTGATATGACCTCTAATATTGGTGATGATTCTGTGTCAAATGACTTATTGCACGTTGGCTTATTTAAGCATGTTGTAGCATGTAAATTTTATGCAAGTAAGGTTTATTCACCAATATTGGGATGGTTTATTGATGAATATTGTCAATCTTTTCATATGAATAAGAGCTTCACTTATATGTGCAAACTGAGTTGCAATACTTTCATGCCTTCTACTTCTTGTGATAATATTTTGGCTTTATATTTTATTCACTATGAAAGTTACTCATGTATACATGTGTCATATGTGCAAATTCCACGGGAAGTAAAAATTGATGACATATACATATACAACATGTACACCTTGTCTCTTTTGTTAGCCACATTTCAGATAAAGCAACGCCGACGACGGCTTTATTTTCAAGAAGGGGAGGATGATGAGGACATGACTACCTTGGATATGACCAAAAATATTGCATACATGCATATTTGTCAGGTGATTTCTAGTGTCAACTATTCAATAATCTATTTATATTATCCAGAACAAAAATACTTCACACACTTTTGTGTTTTGTCTAATTGCAGGTGTATGGGACATTTGTACAATCCACATATGAAGATAAGGGAAAAAGAGAAGTTTAGGTGCTGTTCAAAAAGTCCCTTCATGTCACTTTTGGGCCAAGAGAAGATAGAGTCCAAGTCTCTCACGTTCTGGATTCAGATTCGGACTACACAGACATACCTGACTCAAAACGGCAAGAACTTTTTCATACGGACTCCGAATTGGGTGATTCTTTTTTGTTGGAAAGTAGGTTTTGTCCTCTTTCCACTCCAATTGGATTCACCTTTAAATTCATCCGGAGCATTGAGATATGGACGAAACAATCAGACGTTGCAGCAAAATCCGAGTCAAACAACAAGTCCAAAGGTGTTGCATCACCTCCACTTGGGCCCATGAGCCTTGTACGACCTAGGGTTGGTTTTAGGCTGCCTTGGGACGTCCTCCCACCTCCTTGGCCACCACCCCTTGCTCCTATATAAGTAGATCCACCTAGTAGCTTTTTACTTGGGATTTGTTTAGTTAAAAGTTAGCCATTGCAAATTCGTGTACTTCGTTTGTGTCCAACGACCAGACCAAGACCGCTTACGGATCCCCACCATTATCAATACTTCATATATATTTGCAATATTCAGATTGCTTTATCATATTCTTGCTCGTTCTTCGATTGCTTGCAGGAATAGACCTTCGTGGTCAGGCTGACCATGCTTCCGGCATCGTCAGTAACCTCAGGAGATTGGTTTAGCGATTGCAAAGGCGCAATGTCGTGCACGTTTGTAGTCGGATCGTCAAAGTCGTCTCCCCTAAATCGATAGTTATCATCTCATCGAAAGATCGGGACACCCTCGCCTCTATCAGGAAGAAGCGTGAGTTTTGCAGCCTCATCGAGGGCAACAAAACTGTGTAAGCTTATCAGCGGGAGTTTATGGACTTATCCCACTATGTTGAAGAGGACATTGCTTCTTATGCTCGCAGACAGGAGAAGTTCCGTGATGGACTACAAGCTGACATCAAGCTCGCACTATAGTGCGTGACTTTGCCGATTTGGCCACTTTGGTGAACAAGCTCATCAATGTCGAAACTGGTCTGCAGGAACACCAGATCTCTCATAGGCACAAATGTGACACATGCTTATATTCGGGCCCGCCCTCGCAAAAGGATAGGATCTGGATTCCGAATAAGATGTACCATCCAACTGCACCTGCTCCAAGACAGTCCTATGCTGCACCGCGTCTGCCTCCTCCACTACCTAGGCAGGCAAGGCTTCCGGCTGCTCCACCCCAAGCTCCTGCTCCCACTCCCAATGATGGTCTGTGCTTCAGGTGTGGCCGTCCAGGTCACCGCGCCAGGGAATGCAATCAGAGCAAGAACCAATTGACACTTCTAGCAGCTAGCCGTGGAAACAATCAGCCCCGCAGCAACAATGCCAGGCCTTATGGCCGTGTTCATGCCAACCACGTTGACCTCAATGAATCTCAAGACCATCCTGCTACTGTGATGGGTACACTCCTCGTAAATTCAGTACCAGCATCCATTTTATTTGATACAGGAGCATCTCATGCTTTCATATCAGCTGAGTTTGCATTCATGCATGGCATTAAATTAGAAGAGATGAACACTCCGCTAGTGATACACACCCCTGCGGGCCAATGTCAAACCTCTATGGTTAGTCACAACGTTCCCGTTGAAATCGAAGGACTGGAATTCCTTGTCTCTCCCATCATACTAAAGTCCTATAGCATTGATCTCATTCTGGGAATGGATTGGTTGAAAGCGCATACTGCTTCTATAGTTTGCGCCACTAAGACCGTCCATCTTCTACACCCTTCCGATGAAATAATAAGCTACAACGCTCGTCTGGTTCAGAATGCTGAGGCAAGGCTCTATGCCTTGAATGCATTGAACGCTGCACCGCTCGAGGGCATTGAAAAGATTCCCCTCATTCGTGAATTCCGAGACGTCTTTCTTGAAGAACTTCCAGGGATTCCCCTGCTAGAGCTGTCGAATTCATCGTTGACTTGAAACCAGGCACCACTCCTATAGCCAAACGACCCTACAAGCTGTCGTAGCATGAAATCATTGCGCTTAAGAAGGAAATCGACACATCTCTTCGTACTGGTTTAATTCGACCAAGTCGCTCTCCTTGGGGAGCACCTTCTCTCTTTGTTAAGAAGAAGGATGGGACAAACCGATTGGTCCAAGATTATTGTCCTATTAACCAAGCCACTATCCAGAACAAATATCCCCTTCCTCGGATCAATGATCTGTATGATCAACTGTTGGTTTATCAGTGCTCTATAAACTCAACTTGAGGTTGGGTTACCACCAGATCCGTGTTCGAGAAGAGGATATCCCAAAGACCGCATTTGTGACTCGCTATGGTTCATACGAGTACACCGTCATGTCTTTTGGCTTAACCAATGCTCCAGCCACCTTCTCTCATCTGATGAACTATATCTTCATGGAATACCTCGATAAGTTCATCGTGGTTTATCTGGATGATATCCTTGTGTACTCCAAGAATAAAGAAGAACAGAATGAACATCTTCGCCTTGTTCTGGAAAAGCTTCAAGAGCATCAACTCTATGCTAAGTATTCCATGTGTGAATTCTAGCTTCCCGAAGTAACCTATCTTGGGCATGTCATCTCCAAGGATGGTATTGCCTTCAACCCCGAGCGAGTTCAGACTATTCTCGATTGGACTCCTCCGAAGAATTTCAAGCAAGTCAGAAGTTTTCTCGGACTCGCCAGCTATTGCCGTTGATTCGTCGAGAACTTCTCCAAGATCGCCAAGCCTCTGGCTAACTTGTTGCATAAGGGAGTCAAGTTCCAATGGACAGACAAATGTCAGGAAAGTTTTCAGGCACTCAAAGACAAGTTGACTTCTTCCCAGTGCTTTGCTCCACCTGATACTAAGGACTTCGTCATTTACTGCGATGCTTCCTGTCAAGGATTAGGCTGTGTCCTGATGCAAGAGCGCAAAGTGATTGCTTATGCCTCTCGTCAATTGCACCCTCATGAAGAGAACTACCCAGTTCACGACCTCGAGCTTGCTGTTGTCATTCATGCACTGAAGCAGTGGAGACATTACCTTCTCAGTAATCGTTGTGAGATCTTCACCGACCACCAAAGTCTGAAGTATGTGTTTACTCAGCCAGACCTGAACCTTCGTCAGCAGAGATGGATGGAGACTGTTGCAGACTTTGACTTGGGTATTTCCTATACACCAGGCAAGGCTAATGTAATGGCTGATGCCTTGTGCCGCAAGTCTTACTGCAACCACCTCGAGGTTCACAAAGTTCAACCCTCGCTTGTTGAAGAATTCAGAAAGCTAAACCTCCATACTGTTCCTGCTGGTGCACTCGCTCCCCTCCTCTAGAGTGTTGCAAGATGAACCTCCATGTTGTTTCCCAGGGTTCCCTTAATATCCTGGCTGTCGAACCAGATCTCGTGGACAACATCAAGGCACTGCAGAAATATGAGTCTCAAGCCCAGAAGATTAAGCGCTACCTCACAGAAGGAAGTCCCTCATACTTCATTGTTGAAGATGACAACACCTTATTCTTCAAAGGCCGTCTAGTGGTGCCAAAAGGAGAAAACCCTGGATAAGACTCAGGAGGTTATGAAAGAAGCTCATGATATGCCTCTGTCTATTCATCCCGGTAGCACCAAGATGTACCAAGACATTCGTCAGAGATTCTGGTGGTCAAACATGAAGCAAGACATTGCTCGCTATGTTGATGAGTGTGACGTTTGTCGTCATATCAAAGCAAAGCATCAAAGGCCTGCTGGAACTCTACAACCTATCTCTATTCCTGAATGGAAATGGGACCATGTTGAAATGGACTTTGTCACTGGATTTCCCAAATCACAGAAAGGTAATGATGCTATTCTTGTCGTCATTGACCGGCTTTCTAAAGTTGCACATTTTCTGGCGATCAAAGAAATGATCACTGCTAGTCATCTTGCAACTCTCTACATGTCCAGAATTGTTTCACTTCACGGTATTCCACTGGTTATCAGTTTGGACCGTGGCAACTTATTCACTTCAAGATTCTGGGCAAGTTTCCAAGAAGCTATGGGGACTCATCTGTCATTCAGTACTACATTTCATCCTCAGTCGCAAGGACAAGTTGAACGTGTCAACCAAGTTCTCGAAGACATGCTTCGAGCTTGTGTTATTTACTTCGGCAAGAAATGGGAGGAATCTCTCCCGTATGTTGAGTTCTCCTATAAGAATAGCTATCAAGCTAGTCTGAAGAGGGCCCCCTTCGAAGTGTTATATGGATGAAAGTGTCGAACCCCTCTGAACTGGTCAAAAACTGGGGAACGTCCACTCTTTGGTCGGGATATTATCCAACATGCCGAAGAGCAAGTCTGCATCATTCGTGAGAATCTCAAGACTGCTCAGACACATCAGAAGAGTCAGTATGACCGTCATCATAAAGACATGGTCTATCAACCTGGCGACAAGGCTTATCTTCGAGTTACACTAATGAAGGGTGCTCACCACTTCGGAAAGGCATGGAAAAGTGGCATACCAACTGGAGCTTCCATCGAACCTTTCTCAGGTTCACGATGTGTTCCACGTGTCACAACTCCGCCGCTGCTTCAAGGACTCAATCCGAGCAGTGGATCATGTAGTGCTCGAATTGCAACAAGACCTCTCCTATAAAGAGCATCCGGTCCGCATTCTCGACCAAGCCAAACGCCGCACACGTCAGAAGGCGATCAAGTTCCTCAAGGTCCAGTGGTCGCACCATTCGGAAGATGAAGCCATTTGGGAACGCGAGGATCGCCTGCGTGATGAATACCCCGCACTGTTTCCTTCTACCTCCTAAATCTCGGGACGAGATTTTCTTGTAGTGGAGGAGAATTGTAATGTCTGGATAATTATGCTACAGTGAACCTATGCTAATGATTGCCACATCACCTCGGTTACTGTTGATAGACTTGTGTTAGTTCAAAACGATTCAAATTAAAATTTTAAATGAAGGCAAACAACAAAAGTTTTCAAATGATAAAACTTAAATGTTCGGGGTGTGCAAATTAATGCATAGGTAATTATGGTGAAGAAACTACAATTTTACAAAATGCTTAAATACCCTAAAATGGATAAAACAGCAATAGGTAAAATGAATAAAAAGAAAAGGCAAAAACAAGATTAGAAATAAAAGGAATCCCCTCGTTGGGCCTCGATCCAGGTGGCCATCGGGCTAGCTAGGCTGGCCCAGCCGACGCCCCACTCCCCTCCTCCATATCCCCCACCCAAGGGGAAAACTTAACCCAAACGCACCCACTCCCCCCCATATTGCTCTCTCTCCCCCTCCCCCCCGATCTAGATATGGATCGGGGCTCGCCGCACCGACCGCGCCGCCCGTCCCCCGCGACTCGACGTCGTCGCCAATCGCCCCTGACGCCGCCTGGAGGACCACATCGCTGGACGCCATCGTCGCCGTACTCTCCGTCGCCGACCCGCAGCCGACCTTGTCGCCTCGTCCCCGTCGTTGCTCACTGCCGTCCCCGCCCTCCTCCCCGAGCCCACTACCATTTTCCCTACGGCCCCGCGGTGAGGCCCCCAACCTCTCCTCCTCTCACCCTGTCCCCGGGCGCACGCACGCGCACTCCGACCCGCGCTCGCCCGCACGCACAGCCGCACGACCGCGCCCCCTCACGCAGGACCCCGCCCCGGTCCTCCCCCGCTCGACTCCGCTGCCGACCGCGCCCAACCACACCTCTGAGCGTGCGCCTGGCCCGACCACACTCGCCGCTGCTGCTGCCTACGGCCTCGCCGGCGCCGTGGCTGCTCGCGCTGCTCCACCAGTGTAGCCCCGTGCCGGTGCCCGCCTCCCTACCTTGTGCAGCTGCTTGGCCGCCGCCCGCTGCTCGTCTGACCTCGCCGCCGTTAGCCACGCAGGCTCCACCGCACGTTGCCTCGCCACCCGCTACTGCGGCTCCACCACCCCATCTACCCGCTCGCCGGCGGGCAATCTAGCCGGGTCCAGCCGCGGCTGGTTTGGCCTAGCGCTAGGGCACCCGCCCGTCGCCCGTAACCATTAGCGCCCGCTCGGCCCTAGCCCAATGCCTAGTGGGGCCCAGTCCCCAGAAACATTTAATGAAAAAAAACAAAATTAAAAAGTAATTAATTAATTAACTAACTTAATTAATTATGTTAGTTAAATAATTAAACCTAGTTAACTTGATAATTAAACTATCTAATCTTTTAATTAGTGTATAGCCTATGACATGCGGGACCCACGCGTCAGTTTGACCGGTCAACGGTCAACTTTGACCGCTGATGTCATGCTGACGTCATGATGACGCCATAATTATTTCTCAAATTAATTAAATAATAATAATCCTAGTAAATGAATTAACACTTTGGAAAATAATATTAATTAATCTCTAACTCGGATGAAAATATTTTGTACATGAAAGTTGCTCAGAACGACGAGACGAATCCAAAGACACGGTCCGTTCGTTCACCACACATACTTAGCATAGCGAACATGCAACAATCCACCTCCGGTTCATCTGTCCGAAAACGTCAAACACCGGGAATACTTCCCGAATGTTTCCCCCCTTTGCCGATATCACCTACTACTGCGTTACGGCACACCTAGCACCGCTATTTGCTTTGTCATGCATAGTCATGCATCTGTTTGCAATGTATTCATTATTTCTTCCCTCTCTTCTCTCTGGTAGACTACGAGGCTGGGGCCGCTGCTGCCCCGATCGACTACAGTGTTGACGACCCCTCCTTCTCTGCTGAGCTTCCAGGCAAGCCAACCCCCCTTGTTCATCCTGATATCACCTATTCGTTCTCTCTACTGCTTGCATTAGAGTATTGTTACTATTTCATCGGTTTGATCCTATACTGCGGCATAGCCTGTCCTTGTTACTTCTGTTGTTACCTTACCTGCAATCCTAAATGCTTAGTATTGGATGCTAGTTAATCATCAGTGGCCCTACATTCTTGTCCGTCTGCCATGCTATACTACCGGGCTGTGCTCACTCGGGAGGTGATCACGGGTATATACTTACATACATATTACTAGCAAAAATGCACATGCGTTGCAACGGGATAAAAAAACACCGCACGCTCTTAATTTAGAAAAAATGGTCTAATTTGAGAATTTGTAGCTATGGCCCAAACAAAGATGGTCTTAACCTATAATTCTCTTTTATGTCTTTTATAGCAGACATCCCATCTTTATTGGGTCCTTCTTTTATTTCTTGTCATGCATGTACTTATTTATTGGGTGTCTCTAGCAAATTCCTTCAATTTCATATCCAGTCCTGATTTTGTTGAGGTGTTCATCCCCAATCCGAATCACTACCGGTATGAAAGCAAGACGGATAATACATGTTGATTAACGTTGCACCCTAGATACTATTTTTTATATTGCTAACAGGTAAAATAACATCAGATTCAGATTCTACATATTTTTTAATCAATATATATAATATGTTAAATTTGGAGTCATGATTTAGAAGATATGATTATTTAAAAAATATATTTGATATCTATTGCGGGTTTAATGTTAGAAAAATAAAGGGGTTTTCGATAAAATAGCATGACGGGCTAAGGATACCTATTTCTTTTATTAGTAGGTATAGATATATGATACATGTGGTGACTAAAGTTGAGTCGGCTCATAGAGTACCCGTGAGTGATTCACGGATTGGGGGCTGAAAGGACATTTGTCCCAACGACCCTCTAAGTGGATCTTTGTGGCGGAGCGACAGGGCAGGTTGAGACCACCAAGGTGATAGGTGGGCCTGCCCCCTGGTCGGCGTCCGCGGTTATATCAATTAACAAGATTAATGAGATCTTGGTATTTGATGTGAGTCTGGCTACGAGCCTATACGCACTAACCAACTACGCGGGAACAATTATGGGCACTCAATGTCGTGGTATCAGCCGAAGCCTTCTTGACGTCAGCGACTGAGCGGTGCGTGTCGGATTAGACTGAAACGCCTGCTCTAGTATTAGTAAGGCTAGGTCTGCTTCCGGCCGCATTCGCAACATGCAGGTGTGCAACGGGCGATGGGCCCAGACCCCTGCGCACTTAGGATTTAGACCGGTGTGCTGTCCACTCTGTTGTGCCTAGGTAGGGCTGCGACTTGTTGATCTTCCGAGGCCGGGCATGACCCAGGAAACTGTGTCCGGCCAGAGGGATCGAGCGTGTTGGGTAATGTGGTGCACCCCTGTAGGGAAATTTATCTATTCGAATAGTCGTGTCCCTCGGTAAAAGGACGACCCGGAGTTGTACTTTGACCTTATGACAACTAGAACTGCATACTTAATAGAACACAACCTTTCAAGTGCCAGATACAACCCGGTGATCGCTCTCTCACAGGGCGACAAGGAGAGGATCGCCGAGTAGGATTATGCTATACGATGATACTTGGTGAACTTACCAGCTACTCTCTTCTATATGCTTCAAGATGGAGGCTGCCAAAAGAGTAGTCTTCGATAGGACTAGCTATGCCCCTCTTGTTCTGGCATTCTCCAACTTAGTCCACAAATACTACCCATTTCATTGATACCAATTCATATGTAGTGTAGATCCTTGCTTGCCATTTCTTTGGATGAGTACTCACGGTAGCTTTGCTCCCTCTTTTCCCCCTTTCCATTCTTCTCGGATGTCACAACCAGATGTTGGAGCCCAGGATCCAGACGCCACCATCGATGATGACTCCTACTACACCGCGGGTGCCTACTACTACGTGCAGGCCGCCCACGACGACATGAGTAGTTTAGGAGGATCCCAGGCAGGAGGCCTGCATCGCTTTCGATCTGTATCGCAGTTTGTGCTACCCATCTTATAGCACATTGTTTAACTTTATGTCTGCACTCAGATATTATTGCTTCCGCTAACTCGTTTATGATCGAGCACTTGTATTCAAGCCCTCAAGGCCCCTGGCTTGTATTATGATGCTTGTATGACTTATTTATTTTTAGAGTTGTGTTGTGATGTCTTCCTGTGAGTCCCTGATCTTGATTGTACATATTTGCGTGCATGATTAGTGTATGATTGAATCAGGGGCGTCACAAGTTGGTATCAGAGCCGACTACCTGTAGAAATCCCCCTTCCACACTCCTTGGCCGAAGTCGAGTCTAGACATGATCGTACACGTGTTCGTGCATGATTAGTGTGCGATTGAATCGGGGGCGTCACAGCCGAGCTTAGGTGCCAGGTTGGGTTATGCAAGGGGCACCAGGAAGGGGTCGCATGACTCCAGAATCTCAACAACGACTTTTTAGCCTAGCTGAGTGAGGAACAAAAGCATTGTGAAGATTTGGTGGCAGCTTCTCAATGTGAGTACCTTGGCATAGGCTCGCCTCTTTGGTCATGTTTATTGTCTTGTTTTGTGCCTGAATCTTTTCACGCTTGTTGTAGAGCATATCCCGAAGATCCATAATGATGACGTTAAGGCCAGGTTGCAGGAGGTCATCGCCACCATGCAAAATATGTGAGTTGCGCTAATTTGGGTTGTTGGAACCTTATGGTTCGAAGAACCAAAGCTCCTATGCGACCTCGACAGTGTGCTTGCTCTTCTGGGCAGAGCTCCGGGCCAGATGATCGAATCACTCTCATTAGGTGATCGCTGCTATGGGACCATCATTCAAAGATGGATCTCGGCCCGCTCATGAGGGTTGTGCCCGGCGACCAAAACATGGATGCCTTCTTTGAGGAGGTTAGGAAGGACGTCGAGTTTGTCTCTCGGGCCTGCAAGCTACAATCGATTGTCAAGAGAGCTCCAAAAGAGGTAGATATCTAGGACTGATTATGTAACTTTGTACATGGTTTTTGGTTGTACAGTTGTATAAATATTATGCAGTTTTAGTTAGTATCTTGCAAAGTCCTGTATGTGCCTTGAGAATGCCCTTCCTTCTACCAAATCTTTTTCTGTTGCTTTGGTATTGTGAAGTTAGAGCCCCTTATGATGAGCCTGGCATGCGCAATTATGGATCATGTCCTATGCGCATAATGGGCCTAGGGTAGTATTGTCAGCTTGTTTCTAAGACTGTATATTGCGATACTAATGAAAATGATGTTGATCATTAACCTGGCTGCAGGCCTATAGTCATATTTTGTATGACAGAGGTTGGTGTACCTTGATGCAGCCCGGTATATGGTTTTAGGGGTCACCAAATGCAGCACACTAACTACAAGGAGGTCCAAATAATGATGCAACCCCAGAGTTTGGTAAATAGGTCGACCTCTTGTACGCTTCTTTCAACTTTCCAAAGGGGGTTCAAAACATTTGGGTGTGAGCCTTAGCAATCATATTTGAAAACAAAGTGATACACATTCATTTATTTCATTGATATGATTGATCTAATTGAAAGAAAACATGAACAGGAAAATCCAAATTATTTTGAAGTAAGTAAATGAAAACAGAAGTTACTAATATGGGGAACGATGCAGCTTGTTTGATATTCTACGTTGGGCGCTGCCCATGCTGTGATATGCTTGTCAGTTGCATTAGTCCTCAAACCTCAAATGGTGCTTAGTTGTTGTCGTCCTGTTGGTGACTGTCGAAGGCTAGTAAGAGGGAGCCCCATCTCCAACATGGTGATGGCGTATATTATATCGATGCCTGATCCGCCATCCATCGATACTTCACAAAGCTATCAGCCACCGATGATGGGGTCTACCACAAGCGATGTTTTGCCTGGGTTCTGGATATGGTCTACATGGTCTGCTTGACCAAAAGAGATTGCCTAGTCTGACCAGTATAGAAACTAGGGGGCTCCAGGGACAAGGGAGTATACCTCCCTGAGGGCTTGCTTCTACCTGCGCCTCGTCCCAAGGCCGTGAAAGATCATGTTTACCCTGCAGACGTCCTTTGAGAATGTTTTCTGGTTCCCGCGTCAGTATTGTGGGCCTGTGACCCCGACCTGGCTGCGGTGTTGGAGGTTTGTGTGATCGTTGGCACCACCGCCCTCCTGAAGTTTGCTGCTCTTATCTTTAGCAAGCAGGTCGTTAAGTTAGCATTCTCTTGTGGAGTCAGATGCTTTGTGGGTACCATGGCCGTGAAATAGACATGGCCCGCTCATGTAACATCCCAAATTTTCAATTTGGAATGTTATAGATTAGATCATCATTGCATATCATATTTTATTTGCTTTGGTTTCGATCCTATAAAATCCTAAGCAGCTCAAGGACCCACGGAGAGAGTTGGGGATTTCGTTATTTTCATATTTGAGTTTTTCTCAAATTTTGAGAATAGGATCATTTGATTTTATTTATTTTATCATCAATTATTTCTATTACAAAGATATGAGAGCGGGAATAAAATGACTTTCCCAAGATAAAGAAATATTGAGGATTTAATAATAAAATCAAATAAGATTTATTTCGGAGTTTTTTGATATTTTATTTGAATTTAGGAAAAATATGCGTTTTTCAAATTTGCATTTAGGCACCAAATTAATGTTCACCTTGTCGGGCTTGATTTTAGAAGTCCGAGAAAATTTATTTCGGGATTTTTGGAGTCCGTTTAGTATTTCTTTTAATTTTTCTTCTGAGCGTAATTATTTTAAAAAAACGAACCGACCTGCGGGCCGTGTCCGACCAGGACTCCGGCCCGGTAGGCTTTATAAGCTGGGGCAGCCCACCCGGGGCAAACCCTAGCCTCCCGAGCCGCCCCAGCCCCGCGCCCGCGCTGCCGCCCGCTCGCGCCGCCGCCGCACGCCGCCGCCCCGCCGTCGCCCGCCACCCCGCCAGACGCCGCCGCCGCCGAATCCCGCAGCCCGAGGTTCGCCTCGCCTCGTTTTCCGTGCTGTCGGTTTTAAAAAACGATCGGTTTTCGTCGGTTTATTTTTTTAGTTTCGTTTTTTATTAGATCGGTTCTATTTTCGGTTTAGGTTAATTAGCGAGCATTCACTCGTTCGTTCGTTTTAACGAACGTCTTCATCGTTTAGATCTGGATAACGAAAGTTTGTTCGTTAATCCGTTCGTCGTTTTTCTTTTTCTCGGATTTTCCGCGGTTATTTTCTGATCGTGATTTCTGATCCGATTTTCATTTTAGTATAACTTTTCGCTCGTATATCAGAATCAGGCGATTCAAGCGCCTGGAGTTTCATCTCGAAACCCTCTATCCGTTTAACCAACTTAAACAAGTTTTTGCCTCTGTAAAATTTGACTTAGGTCCAGATTAGTTGAACGAAGTTGTTTTCTTTCGTCGTTTGACTTTCGTTGCTTCGTTCGATTTGATTCTTTTTGCAAACCGGAGTTCTTAAGTTGAACTTTCTGGTTAGATCTCTTAGTTGATTTTTACCTGTGCATTAGATGAGTACCTATTGTATGCTTGTTTGTTTGTCTGCGATAGAATACCCGGAGTGCGCCGCTTGTTACTTCGAATCTGTAGGTTTCGCGGATCATCAGCAAGGCAAGTAACACTTTGATCATACCTCTTTTACTACCCAGTTTTATTGCATTAGATCAATCCTCAAACAGTGCATGATTAGGATCTAATTAAATTGTGGGATGGGAAGTAGTTGAGGTAGTACCTATTACCTGTTTTATTATCAAACCTTTGGGAGTTACTCCTACGTTTGCTTATTATACCATGCTATGCTAGTAGACGTGGATTGGGTGAGTGATATCCATGACAGATGTGAGTTTGTTAATTTAATGGTTTATCTAAGGTGGCAACTTAAACACACATCTGGGTGGATTGAGGTACCTGGGTATTCCAGGATTGCCTGTTGTTTCTTTATGGACCGCCACCCAGGCTCAAAGGGATCATGAGATTATTCATACTAGAAACTTCCGTGTGCAGCCACAAGCCATTATGGGCTCTGGCATAGTTGACTAAGTCATGCAAACTCTTAAAGTGGTAGACTAGCATATGTAGGGGATGTAGGTTGGTACGGTTTATCACATCGTAAGGTGCTAGCGCTTCTAAAAGACCGTGTCTCGGTCATCCGTTTCTCAAACACAATGTAGTGCGAGAAATCCAACGGAGGCGATCGAGTCTTGTGGGAAAAGTGTGCAAACCTCTGCAGAGTGTACAAACTAATCATGGTTAGCCGTGTCCCCGGTTATGGACGTTTTGAGTATCTATTACTTGGATATCATGTGAATCTCATCATGTTACTTTAAATTAATGTTGTTGGGTTTTAATGATGATTATTTTAATTGGGATTGAGGATGCTGTCAACCATTCTCAATGTTTAACAACCACCATGATAGTTAAATAAAATTTATTCCTTTGCAGTAGGGAAAAATTGGCTTTACGCCAAACTATAACCATAGAGCTTTCCGCCAACCATATATGCATGTAGTATAGCTTTGTTCTTTCAATACTCTCTATGTGTTACATTGCCAGCATATTCCATGTGCTGACCCATTTCGGGCTGCAACGTTTCAAGTTGCGGACTTTTCAGACGACGAGTAAGGTGCCTTTTAGGTCATGGTTCTGTATTCAGTGATGCCGTTGAAGTTGATGGACTCACTTATCTTCCAAGCCTTCCGCTGTTATCATTATTAGATGGCCTTAAGCCATATTATTGTAATAAGTTCTCTTTGAGACATTCGATGTAATAAGTGTGTGATTGCTACTCTGTTATAAATCCTTCAAAATACTGTGTGGTGTCAGCATTACTGATCCAGGGATGACACCTGAGCACAGAGCTCAGACTGTTTGAGGTCTGGTCACTACAGAGATGGTATCAGAGCACACGCTGGCTGTAGGACACGACCACTAAGCTAAAGCCCTAGATCACTACTCTCTTCTCATTTCTGACTCCTCATCTTTTCTACTCTTTTAGGATGACGGAAGCGAGGATCAAGTTCACGCAGCCGGATGAAGATACACCTTTTTGAAGACACCTGAAGGAAGTCACTAAGTACCTGAACATTGGAATACCAAGCTTCACCGGGACCTACAATGCCACTTCACCCGAAGAGGAGCGCTGGAAGATTCAAGCTCTAGTTCCAGGAAGGACGTTCGCGCCAGTCATGGAGCCCATAGAGTGTGTTTTTAATGCACCAACCTGGAGTTTGGGAAAGAGCATGGCAGCTCACATCACCATGGGACGCATTGGAGAAGTTTATCAAGAAGACCTCAAGGATAATATCTACCACATTTGCGGACGCCGAGATGAACAATGGGAGATAGTTAGCACCAAGAAGGATAGATCCATTGCAGCTTTCATCCAGGAGTTAAACCAGCACATTCGATGCCAGGAGAATCAGATGTGTGCAGACATGATGGAGTTGAAGAAAGCAAAAGCCAATATTATTGAACTAGAAGGAGAACTGAAGGCCACTCGCAAGGACTACATGGATGAGATTGTAGCTCTAGTGAGACAAAATGGCGATCTTAAGGAGAAGATTGAAGAACTCATGGGGAATTCAGCACCCGGAGGAGAAGATTAAGATTGCACTTTTCCAGATAATTACATCATCATCGACGACACCGATTCTGATCCTAGTGATGATGATTTCGAAGACGAAGCTGGAGTAGATATCATGGAGTCTTCATCGGAGCAGTTTTTCTAGTAGACTACCATAACAATAGTAGTATTCCACCATGTACATATTATAGTCCACGCACTTTTGCGATAGTTCTAGACCGATTGTATGCCCTTGTTTGATTGAATGAAGTGATTTTGTGTGCATTTGCCTCATGTGCATTTGGGTAGTGTTTTCTCTTTAGACATCATTCTATTCTTAATTCTCATCTTTTCTAAAACCTCAGATGCCTCCGATACATGACAATGGAACAACAACAACAACAACAACAACAACAACAACAACAACAACAACAACAACAACAACAACAACAACAACAACAACAACAACAACAACAACAACAACAACAACAACAACAACAACAACAACAACAACAACAACAACAACAACAACAACAACAACAACAACAACAACAACAACAACAACAACAACAACAACAACAACAACAACAACAACAACAACAACAACAACAACAACAACAACAACAACAACAACAACAACAACAACAACAACAACAACAACAACAACAACAACAACAACAACAACAACAACAACAACAACAACAACAACAACAACAACAACAACAACAACAACAACAACAACAACAACAACAACAACAACAACAACAACAACAACAACAACAACAACAACAACAACAACAACAACAACAACAACAACAACAACAACAACAACAACAACAACAACAACAACAACAACAACAACAACAACAACAACAACAACAACAACAACAACAACAACAACAACAACAACAACAACAACAACAACAACAACAACAACAACAACAACAACAACACTCCGCCGCCACCACCAGTTGATCACTTAATCCGTTTTCTTAGGCTGAATCCGTCGGTGTTCTCCAGTAGCACCGAGCCGATAGTAGCAGATGATTGGCTCCGCAAGACAGGGAGGGAGTTGACCACTGCAGGATGTACAGATGGTGAAAAAGTAAAATTTGTCGCACATCGGCTAGAAGGACCCACAGCCGCATGGTGGGAGAATTTTACAGCCACTTATCCAGTAGACACTATCACATGGGATCAGTTTCAGCAAGCTTTCCGTACTTCCCATGTTTCAGCATGAGCTATGGCCATGAAGAAGCGCGAGGTTCGCAACTTGCGCCAAGGAGGATGGACAGTTGGCCAGTATGTGGATGACTTTAGTAAGCTAGCACGTTATGCCCCAGATGACGTTACTACAGATGCAGCTAAGCAGGAGAAGTTTTTGGAAGGACTGAATGATGAGCTGAGTATGCAGTTGATGGTAGAAAGCTTCAACAACTACCAGGAGTTGGTAGATCGTGCTCTTATGATTGAGGGGAAGCAGCAGCAGATTGAAAACCGCAAGAGGAAGTATGGACATGGGAAGTATAATTCAGGAGCTTAGCAAAAGCCCCGTCTTACCCCTAAACCGGGAGTTCATTTTCAGCACACCCATGGAGGAGGTAGCTCGCACAATCAAAACGGCTCCAAGAATGGTAATGGGAATGGAGGAGGCAACGGCCATAACCGTACCACCCCATCAACCCCAGCTAAGAGTGATCTGAGCCAAGTCACCTGTTTCAAGTGTTCCAAGACCGGACATTATGCCAATGAATGTCCAGAAGGCCAGAATGGCAATGGAAGCTCTGGAAAGAAGCCGAACCCTTTCAACAGGGGACAGGTGAACCATGTTAGCGTGGAGGAGGTTGAAGCTCAGCCCGATGCAGTAATCGGTAAGTTTTTGGTTAAGTCATTTACTGCACTCGTTCTTTTCGATACTGGTGCATCGCATTCATGCATATCAAGGGGATTTGTGGATAAGTATAACCTGTCAACCCAAGCCCTTAGTTCACCCATGTTAGTAACCTCGCCTGGAGCAGAGTATATGGCTAGTCGATGGTGTGATCGGTTACCATTAAGGATTGGTAACTATGTGTTTCCCTCAGACCTAATAGTATTGGAATCTAAAGGACTGGATGTGATATTAGGCATGGATTGGTTGTCCAAGTATGAAGGGAACATTGAATGCGCAAGTAAGACAATTTTTCTCACAACGCCAGAAGGAAGAAGGATCAAGTATGTATCCCGGCATGCGCCGAAAAGGATTCAAGCAAATTCCTTGACAGGAGTTGTGCAGGAGGAAGTACCAGTGGTAAAGGATTTCCCTGATGTATTTCCAGAAGAGTTGCCAGGCATGCAACCGGATAGAGATATTGAGTTTTTGATTGAGCTTTTGCCACGCACAGGGCCAATATCGAAGAGACCATACAGGATGCCCGCAAAGGATTTGGTGGAGATTAAGAAGTAGATTAAGGAGTTACTGGATAAAGGTTACATTCGCCCAAGTTCTTTGCCTTGGGGATCACCAGTACTTCTAGTGGAGAAGAAGGATGGATCGTTAAGAATGGTTGTTGATTACCGCGGATTGAATGAGGTAACAATCAAGAACAAGTACCCACTACCAATGATCAATGATCTGTTTGATCGGTTGCAAGGAGCTAAAGTGTTTTCCAAGATTGATTTGTGATCAGGGTACCATCTGTTGAAGATTCGAGAGCAGGACATACCTAAGACAACATTCACCACAAGATATGGACTGCACGAGTATACCGTTATGTCATTTGGTCTGACTAACGCACCTGCCTATTTTATGAACATGATGAACAAATTGTTTATGGAGTTTTTGGATAAGTTCGTCGTGGTGTTTATTGATGATATTCTGGTTTACTCGAAGAATGAAGAGGAGCATAAGGAGCATTTGCGTTTGGTACTCGAGAAGCTCAGAGAACATCAGTTATATGCCAAGTTCAGCAAATGTGAATTTTGGTTGAAGGAAGTAGGATTCCTCGGACACGTTATATCCGGAGAAGGAATAGCAGTTGACCCCACAAAGGTTATCACTGTGACCAATTGGGAAGCACCAACAACAGTTGGAGAGATTCTGAGTTTCCTTGGACTCGCAGGATACTACCGGAGATTTATTGAGAACTTCTCAAAGATTACAAAGCCTATGACGGAGTTGCTGAAGAAGGATACCAAGTACATATGGACTGAGGAGTGTGAGGCTAGTTTCCAGGAGTTGAAGAA
The DNA here is from genome assembly GCA_032464435.1 of Aegilops umbellulata. NCBI lineage: Eukaryota > Viridiplantae > Streptophyta > Magnoliopsida > Poales > Poaceae > Aegilops > Aegilops umbellulata. The sequence goes on from CP136060.1 coordinate 232,069,464, forward strand.
ACGTTTGGTTACCTCACCGGTGTTGATTCTGCCAGACCAGACCAAGGATTATGAGGTGTATTGCGACGCTTCACATCGAGGACTTGGAGCAGTGCTTATGCAGGAGGGAAGAGTTGTTTCGTATGCTTCACGATAACTGAAGACTCACGAATTGAATTATGCCACGCATGATTTGGATTTGGTAGCCGTAGTTCATGCATTGAAAACCTGGAGACATTTCCTCATTGGAAACCATTGTGAGGTGTACACGGATCACAGGAGTTTGAAGTACATTTTCACGCAGAAGGAGTTGAACCTCAGACAAAGGAGATGGTTGGAGCTCATCAAAGATTATGATATGAGATTGCATTACCATCCCGGAAAGGCTAATGTAGTAGCTGGCGCATTGAGCCGTAAGAGCCATGTCAATACACTAATGACAGGAGAAATACCAAAGGAGTTAGCCGAGGATCTTCGTGAGCTATGTTTGGAAATAGTTCCGAGAGGTTATGTAGCAGCATTGGAGATTCAGTCAACTTTGATGGATAGAATCAGGGAAGCTCAGAAGGCTGACAAGGAGATTGCTTCTATAAAGGAGATAATGAGCGAAGGAAAAGCTAAAGGATTTCGTGAGGATGAGCACGACACCCTATGGTTTGAAGACCGTGTTTATGTGCCCAATGATCCGGAGATCAGGAAGTTGATTATGCAAGAGGCACATGATTCACCCTATTCGATTCACCGAGGAAATACCAAGATTATTTGGATTTGAAGGATACTTTCTGGTGGACCGGAATGAAGAAAGATATTGCGGAGTATGTAGCAGTTTGTGATGTATGTCAGAGAGTAAAGGCAGAGCATCAGAAGCCAGCAGGATTGTTACAACCATTGCCGATACCCGAATGGAAGTGGGATAAGCTAGGCATGGATTTTATCATGGGATTACCTAGGACTCGATCCGGCTATGACTCAATTTGGGTTGTAGTTGATCGACTGACGAAGGTAGCTCATTTCATCCCAGTAAAGACCACTTACACCAGTGCTAAGTTGGCAAAGATATATATGACCAGGATCGTATGTCTGCATGGAGTTCCGAGGAGTATCATATCAGATAGAGGAACCCAGTTTACCTCAAAGTTCTGGAAGCAGTTACATGAGACATTGGGAACCAGGCTAGAGTTCAGTACAACCTTTCATCCGCAGACAGATGGACAGACCGAGAGAGTCAATCAGATTTTGGAGGATATGCTAAGAGCTTGTGCGCTAGATTATGGATCTAGTTGGGACGACAATTTTCCATATGCAGAATTCTCTTACAACAACAGCTATCAAACCAGTTTAAAAATGGCCCCTTTCGAAGCCTTGTACGGAAGGAGGTGCAGGACACCGTTATCGTGGGACGAAGTTGGAGACCGCCAGTTGTTTGGACCTGATTTGATTAAGGAGTCTGAACAGAAGGTGAAGTTGATTCGCGATAGGCTCAAGGTAGCCAAGTCCAGGAAGAAGAGCTACACAGATTCTAAACGCAAGGAAATAGTTTACAAAGTCGGAGACAGAGTTTATCTTCGAGTGTCACCACTACGAGGAATTAAGCGTTTTGGTGCAAAGGGAAAGTTAGCGCCTCGATTTGTAGGACCATACAGAGTATTGGAGCGTATGGGAGAAGTGGCCTACAAGTTGGAATTGCCCGAAGGATTGTCAGGAGTTCAAGATGGGTTCCACGTTTCCCAGTTGAAGAAGTGCCACGCGGAGATGGTTGACATACCTTTGAGAGACACAGTGCCATTGGAAGCAATTCAGTTGGATAACAATTTGACCTATGAGGAGAAACCAGTCAGGATTCTCGAGTTTGCCAGCCGAGTCACTCGCAGCAAGGTTATCAAGTTCTGTAAAGTTCAGTGGAGCCACCACACGGAGGATGAAGCCACCTGGGAGCGAGAGGAAGATTTGCTCAAGGACCACCCTCACATATTTTCTAGCCAACCCGAATCTCGAGGGCGAGATTCATCTTAAGGGGGGGGGGGGTAGGTTTGTAACACCCAAAATTTTCAATTTGGAATGTTATACATTAGATCATCATTGCATATCATATTTTATTTGCTTTGGTTTCGATCCTAGAAAATCCTAAGCAGCTCAAGGACCCACGGAGAGAGTTGGGGATTTTATTTTCATATTTGAGTTTTTCTCAAATTTTGAGAATAGGATCATTTGATTTTATTTATTTTATCATCAATTATTTCTATTACAAAGATATGAGAGCGGGAATAAAATGACTTTCCCAAGATAAATAAATATTGAGGATTCAATAATAAAATCAAATAAGATTTATTTCAGAGTTTTTCGATATTTTATTTGAACTTAGGAAAAATATGCGTTTTTAAAAATTGCGTTTAGGCCCCAAATAAATGTTCACCTTGTCGGGCTTGATTTTAGAAGTCCGGGAAAATTTATTTCGGGATTTTTGGAGTCCGTTTAGTATTTCTTTTTATTTTTCTTTTGAGCGTAATTATTTAAAAAAAACGAACCGAGCTACGAGCCGTGTCCGACCGGGACTCCGGCCCGGTAGGCTTTATAAGCTGGGGCAGCTCACTCGGGGCAAACCCTAGCTGTCCGAGCCGCCCCAGCCCCGCACCCGCGCCACCGCCCGCTCGCGCCGCCGCCGCCGCCGCCACCCGCCGGACGCCCGCCGCCCCGCCGGACGCCGCCGCCGCCGAATCCCGCAGCCCGAGGTTCGCCTTGCCTCGTTTTTCGTGCCGTCGGTTTAAAAAAACGATCGGTTTTCGTCGGTTTATTTTTTTAGTTTCTTTTTTATTAGATCGGTTTTATTTTCGGTTTAGGTTAATTAGCGAGCGTTCGCTCGTTCGTTCCTTTTAACGAACATGTTCATCGTTTAGATCTGGATAACGAACGTCCGTTCGTTAATCCGTTCGTCATTTTTCTTTTTCTCGGATTTTCCGCGGTCATTTACTGATCGCGATTTCTGATCCGATTTTCGTTTTAGTATAACTTTTTGCTCGTTTATCAGAATCAGGCGATTCAAGCGCCTGGAGTTTCATCTCGAAACCCTCTATCCGTTTAACCCACTTAAACAAGTTTTTGCTTTTGTAAAATTTGACTTAGGTCCAGATTAGTTTAACGAAGTTGTTTTCTTTCGCCGTTTGACTTTCGTTGCTTCGCTCGATTTGATTCTTTTTGCCAACCGGAGTTCTTAAGTTGAACTTTCTAGTTAGATCTCTTAGTTGAGTTTTACCTGTGCATTAGATGAGTACTTATTGTATGCTTGTTTGTTTATCTGCGATAGAATACCCGGAGTGCGCCGCCTGTTACTTCGAATCTCTAGGTTTCGCGGATCATTAGCAAGGCAAGTAACACTTTGATCATACCTCTTTTACTCCCCAGTTTTATTGTATTAGATCAATCCTCAAACATTGCATGATTAGGATCTAATTAAATTGTGGGATGGGAAGTAGTTGAGGTAGTACCTATTACCTGTTTTATTATCAAACCTTTGGGAGTTACTCCTACGTTTGCTTATTATACCATGCTATGCTAGTAGACGTGGATTGGGTGAGTGATATCCATGACAGATGTGAGTTTGTTAATTTAATGGTTTATCTAAGGTGGCAACTTAAAAACACATCTGGGTGGATTGAGGTACCTGGGTATTCCAGGATTGCCTGTTGTTTTCTTTATGGACCGCCACCCAGGCTCAAAGGGATCATGAGATTATTCATACTAGAAACTTCCGTGTGCAGCCACAAGCCATTATGGATCTAGCATAGTTGACTAAGTCATGCGAACTCTTACAGTGGTAGACTAGCAGATGTAGGGGATGTAGGTTGGTACGGTTTTATCACATCGTAAGGTGCTAGCGCTTCTGAAAGACTGTGTCTCGGTCATCCGTTTCTCAAACACCATGTAGTGTGAGAAATCCAACGGAGGCGATCGAGTCTTGTGGGGAAAAGTGCGCAAACCTCTGCAGAGTGTACAAACTAATCATGGTTAGCCGTGTCCCCGGTTATGGACGTTTTGAGTATCCAGTACTTGGATATCATGTGAATCTCATCATGTTACTTTAAATTAATATTGTTGGGTTTTAATGATGATTATTTTAATTGGGATTGAGGATGGTGTCAACCATTCTCAATGTTTAAAAACCACCATGATAGTTAAATAAAATTTATTCCTTTGCAGTAGGGAAAAATTGGCTTTACGCAAAACTGTATCCATAGAGCTTTCCACCAGCCATATATGCATGTAGTATAGCTTTGTTCTTTCAATACTCTCTATGTGTTACATTGCCAGCATATTCCATGTGCTGACCCATTTCGGGCTGCAACGTTTCATGTTGCAGACTTTTCAGACGACAAGTAAGGTGCCTTTTAGGTCATGGTTCTATACTCAGTGATGCTGTTGGAGTTGATGGACTCACTTATCTTCCAAGCCTTCCGCTGTTATCATTATTAGATAGCCTTAAGCCATATTATTGTAATAAGTTCTCTTTGAGACATTCGATGCAATAAGTGTGTGATTGCTACTCTGTTATAAATCCTTCAAAGTACTGTGTGGTGTCAGCATTACTGATCCAGGGATGACACCTGAGCACAGAGGTCATACTGTTTAAGGTCTGGTCGCTACAACTCATGATGTCCTCATAAGTCCAGCTTGGCCATCTAGGCCTTTCGTCCAACCTTTAGTTCTTCACGCTGGCATGGGCGGCCTCGTTTGCCGCGGCCACTAGCTTATAGTCTTGCTATTCTTTTCGTTTGCGGCCTCTCTTTTGGTTTCCGCAAGAGCCCTCGCCTGTGGTGGCTCTGCCTTCTCTTGTGTTGACATAGGTCGGTAGCCTGCTTGCATTGTCTCCTTGCGTGTGGCATAGTATCTAAAAATGAAAAAATACTTTATGTATTAGTAAAAATTGAAAAGTTCATGAATTTCAAAAAATTCACCATTTTCATTTTTTTCAAATAGTTCATAAGTTTGAAAAGCTTCAATAATTTGAAAAACTTCATGAGTTTCAAACAAATTTCACAAATTTAATTTTTTCCATGTTTTTCATAAAAAGTTCACAAATTTTAAAAAATCACATCTAGGAAAAGTTCATAATTTGGAGAAAGTTAACAAAAATGAAAAAATGTTCTTGAATTTGAAAATAAGTTCAAACAAGATTTGAACTTTTTTAAATCTAAAACCAAACAGTAAAAAGAAAAAAAAAGAAAGATTTAAATCTAAAACCAAACAGGAAAAAAGAAAAAAAAAAAGAAAATCGATAAAAAAGCATGTTGGAGAAAACCAGAAGAAAAAACCGAAATAAAAAATGCCCAGAAAAACCCTATAGAATATGAACCTATGTAAAAAGCTACTTGGGCCGGTCCATACAGGAACTAGTGATGTGGGGGTGGCGGTGCGCTGGTTTCCCAAATGGCTTAAAACCTGTGCTTAAGTAGCTTATATTTCGCGCCGGACTGTGCATAGTGATCAAGTGCGCAACCCAGCTGCCTCCACCACCCCCGCACGTGCTTTTGGGTCGACCCACATGGGGGATGAGGCTCCCCAGGTTTTTTGTTGCAATTATTTTCTATTTTTTCTTTTATAACTTTTTTTGGATTGAGAAACAATTCAGAATTTCAAAATAATGGTTGGGATTTCAAAAAAAATCGAATTTCCAAAAATGTTCACAAGTTTCAAAATTTGTTCTTGAATTCAAAAATAACCGCGAGTTCGAAAAATGTATTCAAAGTTAAAAAAGTTTCCCGGGATAGAAACAAAAATGTTCAAGATTTCAAAACATGTTCATGAAATTAAAAAATGATCATGTTTCTGAACAAATGTTCACGGATTCAAAAACATTCGTTGAAAAATGTTCACCAAAGTCAAACCAAGTTCTTGAATTATATAAAATATTCACAAAAATAAAAAATTATACGTGATTACCAAACAAATCAAATTGATTCAACAAGTGTTCATTAATTCAAAAATGTTAATGAATTTGGATAAATGTTCATGCACTACAAAAAAATGTCTGTTAACAGAAAATGTCTAGTAATTAAAAAAATTATGCCCAAAAATGATTGTCATCTAAAAAATGTATAAGAAACTGTTAATGAATTTAAAAAAATATTCACAATTTTTTTTAAATGTTCATGAATTGAAGAAAAAATGATCGCTAACTTCGGAAATGTTAATGATTTTAAAAAATGTTAACCATTTTTTTACCACACGTTCATGATTACATAAAAATGTTGAGGAAATCAAAAAAAGTTGATGAGTGCAAAAACTATTAGTGGTTTAAAAAATGTTTATAATATTTAAAAATAAAAACACAAACATGAAAATAGAAACGAAAGAAGAAAAGAACGAAAATTTAAAAAGCTAAAAACACCAAAAAAAGGAAAAAATAAAAAAATGGAGAAAACCCGACCTGGGAAAAGGCTAGTTGGGGTCGATCAAAAACTAACGTACGGGGATGGAACGAAAAACCTAACCAGCGAACCATGTGCAAAATAGGATTGGCTTGGGGAGCAACTAGGTGAGGAGTACTCATTGCGGGCCTCCCACAAAGATAACTTTTGGTGCGCCGAGAGGGCACCAAGTGTTGCGTGCTGATGCTACCTCCGCATTTTTGGTATGCGTTTTCGGGTTTTATATGATTTTTGTTTTTTGGGTTTTCAGGTTTTGACTGGTTTTCTGTTTATTTGCGCCAAAAACGTGTTTTAGACACAGATTCACTTCCGCGAGAGGCATAGCCATGCCTCTCAGAAAAGAAAAGAAACACATTTTTTTGCTTCCGCGAGAGGCACAATTGGAAAAGGAAAAAAGTGAAAAACCATGCTTCCGGTTTTGTTTTTTGCGTGAAAAGAAGTTCGTCCAAACCTATCAACAGGGGATCTAGTTTCAAAGATCTCGACATGAGGAATTCAGCGGTTCGGGATTTATACGCACGATTTAAGAGATTAAACGTTTTGAATAAACGAATCTATGAAACAAGGGCAAACTCCTAACAAGTGGTGCGCATGCAGTGCACCACTTGTCGCAACCTGGGGAGGTGGAATTGACCTATGCAAAGAGTACACCTTAATTAGTGATTTCACTCAAATAGGGAAGAAATATGCAACCCGCTCACTCGCCTTCCAATTGACGACCCTTTTTTCATTTTTTTGTTTTTGTTTTTCCTTCTTTAAATGTTTTTGGGATTTCAAAAAAGTTACCAACTTAAAGAAATAGCAAAATTTGAAAACCAAATTTGAGAAATCTTAATATGTTTGTGAATTCAGAAAATGTTTAATAATTCTAAAAAATATCCACAAAATGAAAAGAGTAATCTTGATTTTCAAAACATATTTCCAAATTTGAAAAAGTTCATTGTTCAAAAATGTTCAAATATTCAAAAAATATGAAAGCATTACAAATTCTCTCATAAAAATGTTCATGAATTTAAAAAATTGTTCCCAAAAGTCAAAAATATTTGAAATAATGTTTTCTAATTTTAGAAAATGTTCATGGATTTGAAGAAAACATTCATGATTCCGAAAAAAGTTCATGATTTAAAAAATCATGATGTACAGAAATGTTTACAAATTTGTATATGTTCACAAAATGATAAGAAAAGGAGAGACAAATAGTAAGAAAACAAAAAATGGATCTAAAAAAGAAAGAAAATCAGAACAGGAAAAAACGAAAATGATAAAAAACTCGAGAAAAAAATGGTTAGGCAAGGTTCCAGAACTTTCCCAAAAACGATGAGAAAAAACGAACACTGGACCGGCATGGGGGGTTTGCACTCGGTTGCTATTTAGCGACCTACACGCCAAACAGGAACCGCACGAGAGGCCTAGGAGTTTATGAGAGGAACTAACCAATGTTTCCCCTTGGGGTCTCCTACAAGTGTCACTGTTTTGCTCTCGGAGTGCGTCAAGTGGGTACGTCTAGCCACCGCCACATGTTGCTTCCTTTAGGTTGCTATTTTTCTTTTATGCATTTTTGGGTTTAGATGGGTTTTTTGCGACTTTTTGGATTTTGCTTGGCTTCCATTTTTTGGTGGAACAAAAAATTATATTTTTTGTTTCTTCAGCACAATTGTTCTTCTCGAAAAGGGAAAAAGCACAGAACTTGCCGCGGTGGAGCGTGTCAGGCGGCGCGGCGGCTGTCGACTCGTCTGCCACTCCGCTACGTCCCCGGCCTTGCGGAGACGCCTTCTTGGTGGAGCCGGGGGCTCTGCTTGCGGCAAGCTGCCCGAAGAAGAGGAGGAAGAGGAGTCGATCTCCAACGAGCCGCTCGTATCCTCGGCGGGCTCGCCCGACCCGACGTCATGCCCGGCAGGCTCTTCCTCGCCGGCAATCCCCTCTCGCTCGGCAAGGCTTGCCGCCTCCGCTGCCTCTGCCTCCTCCACGGTGAATCCAAACTCGCCCGCGGCTGCGGCTGCCGCCGCCTCTTCCAGCCTAGTGGCGATGCGCTTCACCTCCTCGTCGGTGGTGTCTCGGGTGAGGCCTCTCTGCTCGTCGGGACGGATCGGCATTTCTACCAAGCCATCGAAGAACGCCTGCACGACGTCGTCTGCAGGCTCTATCCAAGCTGGGTCAATTCCATGCGAGTCGCACAGCGGCATGATTGCATGGATGCGGCTGAGCGAGGAATTGTTGCACAGTGGAACGACACCCCTCGGCAACCTGAACACTTCGGGATGTTGAGGGTCATACTTGAACAGCTCCTGGAGCATCGCGTTAAGCTCCAGAACAGTGAAGTTGAAGTTGAGGCCCGGACGCAGCATCATGATATCCGCCGCATTCTTGAACTCCCAGGCGGGTCTCCTCCTCTCCTGCAGGGGGGCGATGCGGCGGCGAAGGAAATCTGCGCCAACGGCGCCTACAGTGAGCCCGGCAAGCCTGAGGCGTTGGATCCGGGCGACGGCAATCTTCAGCCTGTCGTCTTCCGGGGCCACGTTGCTCCAATCGCTGCCGCGCACTACTGGAGTTTGGTGCCGGGCGGTAAACGGCTACGGGTCCTCCTTGACAATCCAGCACCAGTCTGCCCTCCATTCCTCCCACTTGCTGCGGAGCTCTCCCTCCAGATAAGCTTCTTTCTTGCCGGCTTTTGAGATCCAGGCGATTCCGCCGGATAAAGGTTCTCCTTTCTCAACTCGGGGCATAAAGAAGTGGCGAAAAAAGGCTACATTTGGATGGACTACGACAAAGTTTTCGCAGAGATGTGCGAAAACTTCCATGGTCAGGACAGCATTGGGGGTGAAGTCAAGGAGGCGGAGCCCGTAGGTGTTCATAATATCACAGAAGAACTCAAAGAAAGGCGGGCAGATCCCGCAGTAGAATAACAAGGAGAAAAAGGGGTATCCAGTTGGAGCCATTTTCCAAGCAACGGCTGGAAGTACCTTCGTGCGCGGGTGCGCCCGCGTCTCCGTCGACCAGAAGAGGTAGTAGTACTCCCTCAGATCCCATGCGGCAAGCTTGGGGGGGAAGATTGCCCGCTCCTTTCGCAGCGCCGCGAGCCGCTGCGCCTCGGCCGACTTCACGACCTTCCCCTTCCCGGCTTTCGGAGCCATGGCGGAAGTGGTGAGGGACGTCGACGGCGTTGGTGGTGCTGGTGGCAATGGGGGGCGGAGCCCTGCTCTCTTTCGGCTTTGGGAAGAAGGGGAGTGGCGGAGATTTTCGAGGTTGGAATAGCAACCGACGGATGGGCGAACTGCCCCTGTTTCCCCTGCTTATAAGGAGAGAGGGGCGGATGTTCCGCCTTTCCGAATAAAGAAACCACCCACGATCTCTCCCACGACGCCGCAATCAACGCGTGCCGTTCGGAGAGGGCACGGTGGATACGGAGAAAGATACGGCGTGACCCAGGCCGCGCGTGCCCGTGCCCTGTTTTGGGCCTGGCCCAACAACGCTTGCCACCGTGTATGGCCCAGGCCCAGGGGCTCCTGTCTGTGTACTAGAGTAGGGGTACCCTAGTATCCCGAATTTGTGCACGGGCAGTCGCAGCGCCCCGCAGCAAGGCTTGCCGGGTGACCGCCAAGGTCCTCCGTGGTTCCTTTGGAGCCATTCATGAAGAAAGTATTCAAGCCAAGGAGACAAGGCCCCGGCAAGAGGAGCTTGCCGGGAAGGCCACTCAAGGCACAAGACCCCTGCAAGAGGAGCTTGCCGGGAAGGCCAACTAGGGCATCTCAAGGAACTCGCCGCGACGCGCCACGCGTCCCGGCAGGGCCTGGTGAGCGACAAGCTCCCGGACGCCACAAGACAACGACCGCGGCAAGGCGTTTGCCGCGACAAGCTACCACTCCGTACCCACGCTCCAACACATCCACCAACGTGTCGCTTAGGGACCCTTCCAGGCGTACGTGGCGGGAGGCTGTGCAGCCAGCGGTACACGGTGGCAAGCGGCGCTGACAAGATTGCCATCGTGGCGAACGGTGGCGTCCCTGACGGTCCCTTTTCTGCACTGTTTGGGTGACGCAGATGGGCATTTAATGCCCTTGTTCCCTGCCGTCAGGGTTAGGTTTGATACACTATACAGGTAGCTGTACCAACCGCAACACCTTTCCATTTTTACCCCTGTCTACGTTGCCACCTGTCGGTGACCCCTTGAGCATATAAAAGGAGGCCCATGCGCAACGTAGAGAAGGGGAGGACGAACAGAAAAACACGCATGCTCGGTCTCGTTAGCTGCTGGCGTGTACTGTAGCACTCAGCGCTCCCGAGCAAGAACTCAATACAAACCACAAAGCAGGAGTAGGGTTTTACGCATCCATGCGGCCCGAACCTGGGTAAACTGCTCGTGTGCTCCACCTCGATCTGCTCTTCGTGCGATCTCCGCCCCCCCCCCCCCCCCCCGCCGAATCGAAAGGGGCCCGGTCCGCCGGTCCCCATAGGTGCTCGTGGATCAGTTTCCCCGACAGATCCCTCCTTGTCTTGAAAGATTGCAACCTAGCAGGTCGGAGAAAAGCAAGTTGGCCTCGGTTAGGTATTCCTAACAAATGAAGCTGAGCTAGCCATTTTTCACAAAGAAAAAAATAGTTGTGCTAGACGGGCAACAGTCTAAAAAAACTGCACGAGCTGTCGGGTCCCTGTTGTTAGCCGCTCCTTGTGCAATTCTCTCGTTTATTGACTACATTGACAATGGCGTGGGAACCAGATGTCAGGAAATCATTAGTAGGAAGCACTTTTTTCTTGTAATAAGGAGGCACTTTCTTGCATACGGCCATGGCCCTGGTGGGTCCTTACACTACTAGGGAAAAGCTTATAGGCAGAGGCTTACTAGTAGCGCGGGTTTATACCCCTCGCTACTGCTACTTACTAGTAGCGTGGGTTTTCACCCCTCGCTACTACTAAGTTGATAGTAGTAGCGCGGGTTTTTACCCCTCGCTACTACTAAGCAGTCACTACCGTGCCCCCGGGACAGGCCAGAGTAGTAGCGAGGGGTATGAACCCGCGCTACTACTAAGCAGTCACTACCCGTATTTGTCTTTCCACTCAATCCCCCCCGGACGGATTATGCAAATAAAGAACATTTTCCTAAGGTTGATAATCCCAGGGCCCAACTATCTGGGGAAGAATATGAATGTACACATGCAGCCGCTGAAGGACAAATTGCAAGAAGCCTGGGATAATGGGTTCAAGACATACGACACCTTTAGCAAATGGAACTTCATAATGTGTGTCTGGTACATGTACTCGACGCATGACTTGCCGGCGTATGCACTATTCATTGGCTGGTGTTGTTGGGGAACGTAGTAATTTCAAAAAAAAATCCTACGCACACACAGGATCATGGTGATGCATAGCAACGAGAGGGGAGAGTGTGTCCATGTACCCTCATATACCGAAAGCGGAAGCGTTAGCACAACGCGGTTGATGTAGTCGTACGTCTTCATGATCCGACCGATCAAGTACCGAACGTACGGCACCTCCGAGTTCAGCACATGCTCAGCTCGATGACATCCCTCGAACTCCGATCCAGCCGAGCTTTGAAGGAGAGTTTCGTCAGCACGACGGCGTGGTGAGGATGATGATGTTCTACCGATGCAGGGCTTCGCCTAAGCACCGCTACGATATTATCGAGGTGGACTATGGTGGATGGGGGCACCGTACACGGCTAAGAGATCAATGATCAATTGTTATGTCTAGAGGTGCCCCCTGCCCCCATATATAAAGGAGGGAGGGAGAGGCCGGCCATAGAGGGGGCGCGCCAAGTGTGGGGAGTCCTACTAGGACTCCCAAGTCCTAGTAGGATTCCCCTTTCCTTTTCGGAGTAGGAGAGAAGGAAAGAGGGGGAGAGGGAGAAGGAAAAGGGGGTTGCACCCCTTGTCCAATTCGGACCAGAGGGGGGTGCACGCCTCCTTCCTTTTGGCCTCTCTCCCCTATTCCCGTATGGCCCAATAAGGCCCAATGCTTCTCCCGGTGAATTCCCGTAACTCCCGGTACACCGAAAATACCCAAATCACACGGAACCTTTCCGATGTCCAAATATAGTCGTCCAATGTGTCGATCTTTACGTCTCGACCATTTCGAGACTCCTCGTCAAGTCCCCGATCTCATCCGGGACTCCGAACTACCTTCGGTACATCAAATCACATAAACTCATAATACAATCGTCATCGAAACTTTAAGTGTGCGGACCCTACGGGTTCGAGAACTATGTAGACATGACCGAGACACGTCTCCGGCCAATAACCAATAGCGGAACCTGGATGCTCATATTGGCTCCCACATATTCTACGAAGATCTTTATCGGTCAAACCGCATAACAACATACATTGTTTCCTTAGTCATCGGTATGTTACTTGCCCGAGATTCGATCGTCGGTATCTTAATACCTAGTTCAATCTCATTACTGGCAAGTCTTTTTACTCGTTCCGTAATACATCATCCCGTAACTAACTCATTAATTACAATGCTTGCAAGGCTTATAGTGATGTGCATTACCGAGTGGGCCCAGAGATACCTCTCCGACAATCGGAGTGACAAATCCTAATCTCGAAATACGCCAACCCAACAAGTACCTTCGGAGACACCTGTAGAGCACCTTTATAATCACCCAATTACGTTGTGACGTTTGGTAGCACACAAAGTGTTCCTCCGGTAAACGGGAGTTGCATAATCTCATGGTCATAGGAACATGTATAAGTCATGAAGAAAGCAATAGCAACATACTAAAGGATCTAGTGCTAAGCTAACGGAATGGGTCAAGTCAATCACATCATTCTCCTAATGATGTGATCCCGTTAATCAAATGACAACTCATGTCCATGGCTAGGAAACTCAACCATCTTCGATTAACGAGCTAGTCAAGTTGAGGCATACTAGTGACACTCTGTTTGTCTATGTATTCACACATGTATTACGTTTCCGGTTAATACAATTCTAGCATGAATAATAAACATTTATCATGAAATAAGGAAATAAATAATAACTTTATTATTGCCTCTAGGGCATATTTCCTTCAGTCTCCCACTTGCACTAGAGTCAATAATCTAGATCACATCGCCATGTGATTTAACATCGATGGTTCACATCACCATGTGATTAACACCCATAGTTCACATCTTCATGTGACCAACACCCAAAGGGTTTACTAGAGTCAATTATCTAGTTCACATTGCTATGTGATTAACACCCAAAGAGTACTAGTGTGATCATGTTTTGCTTGTGAGATAAGTTTAGTCAAGGGTCCGCCATATTCAGATTCGTATGTATTTTGCAAATTTCTATGTCAACAATGCTCTGCACGGAGCTACTCTAGCTAATTGCTCCCACTTTCAATATGTATCTAGATCGAGACTTAGAGTCATCTAGATCAGTGTCAAAACTTCCATCGACGTAACCCTTTATGATGAACCATTTGTCTCCTCCATAATCGAGAAACATATCCTTATTCCACTAAGGATAATTTTGACAGCTGTCCAGTGATCTACTCCTAGATAACTATTGTACTCCCTTGCTAAACTCTGTGTAGGGTATATGATATATTTGGTACACAGCATGGCATACTTTATAGAACTTATGGCTGAGGCATAGGGAATGACTTTCATTCTCTTTCTATCTTCTGCCGTGGTCGCGCTTTGAGTCTTACTCAATTTCACACCTTGTAACACAGGCAAGAACTCTTTCTTTAACTGTTCTATTTTGAACTACTTCAGAATCTTATCAAGGCATGTATTCATTGAAAAAAACTTATCAAGCATCTTGATTTATCTCTATAGATCTTGACACTCAATATATAAGCAACTTCACCGAGGTCTTTCTTTGAAAAACTCCTTTCAAACACTCCTTTATGCTTTGCAGAATAATTCTACATTATTTCCGATCAACAATATGTCATTCACATATACTTATCAGAAATGTTGTAGTGCTCCCACTCACTTTCTGGTAAATACAAGCTTCACCGCAAGTCTGTATGAAATTATATGCTTTGATCAACTTATCAAAGCGTATATTCCAACTCTGAGATGCTTGCACCAGTCCATAAATGGATCACTGGTGCTTACACACCTTGTTAGCATCTTTTGGATTGACAAAACCTTATGGTTGCATCATATACAACTCTTCTTTAAGAAATCCATTAAGGAATGCAGTTTTGTTTATTCATTTGCCAGATTTCATAAAATGCGGCAATTGCTAACATGATTTGGACAGACTTAAGCATAGATATGAGTGAGAAACTCTCATCGTAGTCAACACCTTGAACTTGTCGAAAACCTTTTGTGACAATTCTAGCTTTGTAGACAGTAACATTACCGTCAGCGTCAGTCTTCTTCTTGAAGATCCATTTATTCTCGATGGCTTGCCGATCATCGGGCAAGTCAACCAAAGTCCACACTTTATTCTCATACATGGATCCCATCTCAGATTTCATGGCCTCAAGCCATTTTGCAGAATCTGGGCTCACCATCGCTTCTTCATAGTTCGTAGGTTCGTCATGGTCTAGTAAGATAACCTCCAGAACAGGATTACCGTACCACTCTGGTGCGGATCTTACTCTGGTTGACCTACGAGGTTCCGTAACAACTTGATCTTAAGTTTCATGATCATCATCATTAACTTCCTCACTATTTGGTGTAGGTGTCACAGGAACCGGTTTCTGTGATGAACTACTTTCCAATAAGGGAGCAGGTATAGTTACCTCATCATGTTCTATTTTCCTCCCAGTCACTTCTTTTGAGAGAAACTCCTTCTCTAGAAAGATTCTAAATTTAGCAACAAAAGTCTTGCCTTCGGATCTGTGATAGAAGGTGTACCCAACAGTCTCTTTTGGGTATCCTATGAAGACACATTTTTCCGATTTGGGTTCGAGCTTATCAGGTTGAAGCTTTTTCACATAAGCATCGCAGCCCCAAACTTTAAGAAACGACAACTTTTGGTTTCTTGCCAAACCAAAGTTCATAAGGTGTTGTCTCAACGGATTTAGATGGTGCCCTATTTAACGTGAATGCAGCTGTCTCTAATGCATAACCCCAAAATGATAGTGGTAAATCGGTAGGAGACATCATAGATTGCACCATATCTAATAAAGTACGGTTATGATGTTCGAACACACCATTACGCTGTGGTGTTCCAGGTGACGTGAGTTGCGAAACTATTTTGCATTGTTTCAAATGAAGACCAAACTCGTAACTCAAATATTCTCCTCCATGATCAGATAGTAGAAACTTAATTTTCTTGTCACGATGATTTTCAACTTCACTCTGAAATTCTTTGAACTTTTCAAATGTTTCAGACTTATGTTTCATTAAGTAGATATACCCATATCTGCTCAAATCATTTGTGAAGGTGAGAAAATAACGATACGCGCCGTGAGCCTCAACATTCATCGCACCACATACATCTTATGTATGATTTCCAATAAATCTGTTGCTCCATAGTTTCGGAGAACGGCGTTTTAGTCATCTTGCCCATGAGGCACGGTTCGCAAGTACCAAGTGATTCATAATCAGGTGGTTCCAAAAGTCCATCAGTATGGAGTTTCTTCATGCGCTTTACACAAATATGACCTAAACGGCAATGCCACAAATAAGTTGCACTATCATTATCAACTCTGCATCTTTTGGCCTCAATATTATGAATATGTGTATCACTACGATCGAGATCCAACAAACCATTTTCATTGGTGTATAACCATAAAAGGTTTTATTCATGTAAATAGAACAACAATTATCTCTAACTTAAATGAATAACTGTATTGCGATAAACATGATCAAATCATATTTATGCTCAACGCAAACACCAAATAACACTTATTTAGGTTCAACACTAATCCCGAAAGTGTAGGGAGTGTACGATGATGATCATATCAATCTTGGAACCACTTCCAACACACATCATCACTTCACCCTCAACTAGTCTCTGTTTATTCTTCAACTCCCGTTTCAAGTTACTACTCTTAGCAACTAAACCAGTATCAAATACTGAGGGGTTGCTATGAACACTAGTAAAATACACATCAATACTCTGTATATCAAATATACATTTGTTCACTTTGCCATCCTTCTTATCTGCCAAACACTTGGGGCAGTTCCGGTTCCAGTGACTAGTACCTTTGCAATAGAAGCACTTAGTCTCAGGCTTAGGTACAGACTTGGGCTTCTTCACTTGAGTAGCAACTTGCTTGCCGTTCTTCTTGAAGTTCCCCTTCTTCCCATTGCCCTTTTCTTGAAACTAGTGGTCTTGTCAACCATCAACACTTGATGTTTTTCTTGATTTCTACCTTCATCGATTTCAGCATCATGAAGAGCTTGGGAATCATTTCCGTTTATCCCTTGCATATTATATGTAGCGATGTGGGGACCCCGACTCATAAGTCGAGATCACCGAATGCACGTGTACAGTGATCCCAGAGATCAATGCTCACTGAACACACAGAAGCTGAATAACAAGAGTCTTACATCCATACATAATGTATTACACAAGTAGGACCATTATGGTCAAGTTTTGAGTATAACATTGGAGCGGAAATCTTCGTCGATAACTTGGACCCATGCCATCTGCCTTAACCCTACAGGCATTCTGACTGGGAAGCATCCTAGCTCGCATGTTCACCACCAAAGTATTCTTCTTCATATCATGTCTTTTCATGCCTGGCCAATAAAATAACTAGTGGCAAGCCAATGAGTACTTTGAATGTACTCGCAAGCAACCCAAGGGTGATAACAGAATAATTATGCAAGGCACTACTGCTCATTTGGCATTTTTGCGGAAAGCTAGTTTTTCTCATGCAAGTATGATCAACATTTATCAAGGATATGAATGCGTCTGCAACAAGTATCAGGAGGTTACAGACACCAACATCGGGATAGAGTTGTGAACAACTCATACTCAAGCTCATCGTGACTTCCTCACGAATCATGTCAACAGATTTACCAAACCGTGTTGTTTGTCAGAAACATATGGACGTAGTCTAAGCAGCACCACCCAACTGTCCTTGACCATGGACACGGCTATTCGAATAGTTTTACACTCTGCAGAGGTTGCACACTTTACCCACAAGATCCGGGGAACTTCCGTGTCATCCACGACCCGCGGTACCTCAAGTACCCGGGGTAATCACCCGATCACTGTCTTTCCCTAGACGACACTAACAAGGAGTCCACTCGTTGTTCCGTATCCTCACGATGTACATCATACGAGACTCACTCGAGACCGTAACATCCGAGAGGGGACACAACGGTGTATCCGGTGCCCTGTGAAAACAGTCATGGCCGCCCTACATGGCACGTCCCCGTCCCGAGAGAGTGCACCAACAACTCTCCCGTCACTAGTAATGCGGGCTCCAAGCTAGTATCGGCCTAGGTAATCAATAATGCCCTTTCCCATATAAGGGTAGAGTGGTCGCGCATGTTTGGTTGGGACGGTCGACAAATCTTAAATCTAATCCGTCTCTGTAAACAACACTTTTATCAAGCCTCGGTACACTACTTATCCACCAAGTAGTGACCTAGTTCATCATCATCTCCCAGGGGCATTAGTGGCACCCACTGGGGTTGTTTGCAAGTATGTCAAACCACACTTGTTTCTTTCCATGCATAACCCTGACCCACTTTGCGTAGCCATCTACTATAGCATATTTCTACAACCCACCAACACAACTCTAAGCAAGGATAGAGTCATGAACAATGCAAGTATCAACGGAGTATGCAACGGAGGCAAGCCTAGCAAGGTTGCCATTCAAGATATATATCATGCACTTGATGAAACAACGAAAATGCTATTATGATGAAAAATGGTTCATCATGGTTAAAGGGCTGCTTACCTGGTTCATCTGAGTCTTCAAGTCTTCTGGTCCTTCTCCAAGTACTCCATCTACTTCGTCAACTAACGTCGGAAACAATCATAATAAGCAACACCACAAGGCAAAAATAAAAGTGCTCTAAAAATATGAAGTTGACTTTTCTAGGATACCTCTAGTCATATGAGGAATCACCAACGTGATTTCAATGGAATCGGATAAGTGGATATTTATAAACATTTTGATATGATGGAATCAAGGGGTTTATGGAATTGCAAGAAGTGTACAGAAGAATTATTTTGAAAAATGAGCAAAGGCACCCATTTAACAAGGATGATTTTAGAAGCATCTAGGAATTGGTTTCACTGGATTTGGAGTTCAAATGGATTTCCTATGAATTTGCAAAGTTGGCTTTATATGAAGAAATAGACCATTATTTGAGGTGATACAGAAAGTATTAGTAAAAATGTTCAAAAACTAAGTTTTGAACTTATAGACATCTAGGATTTTGAATCATGTAATTTGGATCAAAAATGGGCTCTCTGTGATTTTCTAAAGTTTATCACAGAAATGGAAAATGAGATTTTATTTAATTTGTGTGAGGAAAATTGTTCTAGAAAAATGTGCATGCTGCACCAACAGGTAGATCATGATTTATGGAGTCACCAGAAATTTGAATCATTCAATTTGGAGTTAATATGAATATTTGGGAGGTTTTACAAATTTCTGGAAAAGGAAAAGACAAAGGAAGGGGGGGTTATACCTATACCGCGCGCCGAGCGCGGCATAGCGCCGCAGCGCACTGGGCCGGCCCAGCGGCTCGGCCACGCGGACGACAGGGCGACGCCGAAGGCGTATTAGGGGAGTACGCTTCCCTGCCAGGAAGGCGGTTCCCGCAGATCCCGCCTCCACTTAACCCGAGTGGGTCCGGTTGGACACCTCGGCAGAGGCTGACCGGTGGGGTCGCCGGTCCACCGGCCGGCCTTCTTCTTCCTCGCGCGGCCTCCCCGGCGACCAGGGGCGCTGCTGCGGGTGCCCGGCGCACCGGCGAGCTCGAGGGACTGCGCCTCGCCTGCTCCCCCCTGTCAGCACGTCCAACGGAGGACGAAGGCGAGTGGGGCCACAGCCACAGCGGAGGATGGCGTCGGCCATTGCCGGCTTCGAGCGTAGGGGCGTCCCGAGGAAGAATGGAGGCGATGGGGGGCTTCGTGGTGGTGGTGAGGGAGTACTGTAGTGGGTAGGGAGAAGAGAGAGGGGCTGTGGTGCCCAAATCCGAGCGGCGGTCGGCGGCGGCACTCCGGCCATGGAAAGGGCAGGAGAACACTAGGGGAGAGGGATGTTGTCTGGGAGATTGTTGGGGAAGAGGGAGAGCAGGAAAAAGCCATAGGAGAGCTCGGGAGGGCCTCTAAATAGAGGGGTCATGGTGCATCATGGACGCGGCCTACGGCGCACTCGGGCGGGCTCCATGGAGGAGAGAGGGGAGAGGTTTAGGAGGGGGCCGGCAGCTTGCCGTGTCCCAGACGCTGAGGCGGCCTCATGAGACACGCTGGGGAGGCCCGAGGTGGCCGGAGGCGGTTGGCAGGGGGTGGCTACAGTGCGGGAGCGCACTGTAGCGTGCTCCAGAACGTGCAAATGGCCGGCATGCCATTTTTCTGGCAATGTGGGCGTGGCCACTGATGTCTGGTAGTGCTTGGGGTAGTAAAGAAGGGTGGACAGGCATTGGATGCCCTGGAGAGCCAGTAGGAGAGGAGAGAGGTTGATGGAGAGAGAGAAAGAGGCTGTCCAGAGAGAGAAAGTGAGGGTTTCACCCCCAAATAATTGAGCTGAAATGCAGCCATTGCTACTGGAGGTAGAGGAGGTCTAGGAGGGGCTGTGGTAAAAAGATAGGGTCATGGAGATTAGTGGAAGTGGTCAAAAAGGTGGTTTAGGAAATTTTGCAGAAGGTGTTTGTTGCTTGTTTGGGCAAGGAAAAGTATTCCATTTGGCATGAGAATTAACAGGATGGGATGACACTTAGAAATAGGGTGTGCCACCAAATTTGAGCTCATTTGGGAAAGTTGCCAATGTAACTTTGGTAAACCCTAGAAATTAGCAAAAATGGCTTTACCAAGATTTAGTCATTCAAATCAATTCTCTTTGATGCACCACTTGGTGTAGTGGCCTCATTTGGTCATGTGAACATGCTCACAAAAGTTGGGGTCAAGGAGAAAAAGTTGGCAGAACAAACTTGTTCAAATTTGATTCTGGTCAGAGAGGGTTTTGGGGTACTTTGATCATGATAAAATTCTCTCCAACTTGCGCCATTTGGTCTAGATGCATTATTACACCATTTGAGCATGTGCACCAAGTTTGAGAGCATTTGGACATGTTTGACAGTGCAAAAATGTTCAAACTTGAAAAAGGACAGAAGTGGTTTTGAGGGGGTTTCATGGGGTTATACTATTCTCCATGACATGGTAATTGGCAAGATCATCAAAAATGTCATATGTGACATGTTAGAATTTTCTTGGAGTTTTATGAAAATATTTCCTGTAGAAATATTTCAAATCCTTGAAATGAGCAGAAATGGTTTTGGGAGGTTTTGTCCAATATTTTGATCATGACCATGTGTTGAAACTCACATATATGGAAAATATATGTCCATTGAGTCTCCCTAATGTTTCTCAAATATTTTTAAAGCTTTAAAATAATTTTAACCTATTAAAGACCATTTCTGGCCTTAAGAAAGATCCTTTAAATAAAATAGGAAAATAACTTTTAAAATTATATTTTTGTGGTTTCTGGGGATCCTATATCTAATAGGAGTCAAACATATTTTTCTAAAGATTTTTACTGCCCTTAGTTAAGTACTTGAAGTGCAAACCTCAACTCAGGGGTTTTTGGAAAACTAATTTTTGAAAATACTTTTTGGCCAAATTATTTTTGTAAGAAAATACTATATTGCTCTATACACATGGCATGATCATTGGGAAAAGGTTTTGGATCAAGGAGAAGGAGTATAAGAGTTGGAGGATTTATTTGATTTTTAGAGCACTTGCAAACAACAGACAAAATCCAATCAAGGCAAGGTCCAAAACACTCAAAAGTTTTTGTCAAACCACATTTTATCATGATTTATTAGCTTAAGTGTTGTGGCATGAAAATCAGGGTGTGACAAGCGACCCGACCTCAGATGGTCAAGTCTCTGTGCTTCAGTGTCATCCCTGGATCGGTAATGCTGACACACACAGTACTCGAGGATTTATAACAGAGTAGCAATCACACACTTATTACATCGAATGTCTCAAAAGAGAACTTAATACAATAATATGGCTTAAGGCCATCTAATATGATAACAGCAGAAGGCTTGGAAGATAAAGTAAGTCCATCAACTCCAACGGCATAGCTGAGCTGCACGGCAACGACCTAACGAACCTTACTCCTCGTCTGAAAAGTCTGCAACATAATACGTTGCAGCCCAAAAAACGGGTCAGCACATGGAATATGCTGGCAATATAACACGGTAGAGCAGAAACATAATAATGCTATCACTACATGCATATATGGTTGGTGGAAAGCTGTATGGTTATAGTTTTGCGAAAAGCCAATTTTTCCCTACAACAAAGGAATAGATTTTAATTTAACTATCATGGTGGTTGAAACATCATTGAGAAGGTACCCCCAACTCAATCCCAATTAAAGTGATTAACAACCCAACAGTATTAATTAAACATGGTGAGATACATGTGATAACCCAAGTACTAGATACTCAAGAATTGTCCATAACCGGGGACACGGCTAACCATGATTAGATTGTACACTCTGCAGAGGTTTGCGCACTTTTCCCCACAAGACTCGATCGCCTCCGTTGGATTTCTCGCACTACATGATGTTTGAGAAACGGATGACCGAGACACAGTCTTTCAGAAACATTAACTCTCTACTCCGGGTAGACCATACCGAACCTACAAAACCCACTACCTGCTAATCTACCTCTTCAAGAGCTTCACGTAACTTACTCAACTATGATAGAGCCCATAATAGCTTGTGGCTGCACACGGAAGTTTCTAGCATGAATCATCTCAGTTCCCTTTGAGCCTGGGTGGCTGTCCATAGGAAGATCACACGGGTACCCCGGGATTTCCAAAAAAATACAGGCAACACTGGGTTCCCTAGGTGCCTCAATCCACCCAGTTGTTTGATTAAGTTGCCACCTTAAGTTGAACCATTAATTATCAATCTCACATCTGTCGTGAATTTCACTCAAACCCAATCCACGTATACGAGCATAGCATGGCAATATAAGCAATACGTAGAAGTAACTCCCAAGGGTTTGAATATAACAAGGCAATATGTTCTACCTCAGCAACTACTTCCCAACCCACAAGTTAATGACATCCTAATCATGCAATGTTTGAGGATTGGAACTAATGCATAAAACTGGGTATGAAAAGAGTATGATAAATGTGTTACTTGCCTTGCTGACGATCCGCGAATCCTAGAGACTCATAGTAACACGCTTCGCACTCCGGGAATTCTGTCGCAAGCAAACAATAACATACATAAGTAACAAGCAACGATGCACAAGCAAAACTCAAATAAGAGAGGTTGACCAGAAAGTTCAACTTAAGAACTCCGGTACGCAAAAAGAATCAAATCGAACAAAGCAACAAAACTCAACCGGAAAACGAAAGAAGCTTCGCTTACTAATCTGGAACTAGGTCAAATTTTACAGTAGCACAAACTTGTGTGAGTTGATTAATCGGAAAGAAGGTTTCGAGACGGAACTCCAGGCGCATGAATCGCCTGATTCTGATAAACGAGCGAAAAGATAAACATAAACTAAGATCGGATCAGAAATCGCGATCAGAAAAATCACGGAATAAATCCGAGAAAAAGAAAAATGACGAACAGATTAACGAACGAACGTTCGTTATCTGGATCTAAACGAAGAAAACGTTCGTTAAAACAAACGAACGAGCGAACGCTCGCTAATTAAATAAACCGTAGAAAAACCGATCTATTTAAAAAACGAAAACTAGGGTTTCGAAAAAAAACCGAACGGGGCGGTTGGATCCGGCGACTACCTCCGGCGAGGGGCTCCGGCGAGGTGGGCTTGGGCGGCGGGGCGGCGGGGCTCGGCGGCGGCGCGGGGAGGCGGCAGCGGCGGCGGCAAGCGCGGGCGGCGGCGGCTGCGGGCGGCGGGGCTGCGGGCGGTAGTGGTGGTGTTGGGAGGGCTCGGGTGGCGGCGTATATAAAGGGGGTGGGGCGGCGGCTTGGAGGAGGGGCCAAGGCGGCGGCGACGGAGTCCGGCTCGGACTCCTCGTCCGAGTCGGCGCGGCGCGCGCGCAGGAGGCGATGGCGGCGGCTCGGCCGGCCTGGCTCGGCTGGGCCTTAGGCCCAGTCGGGCGCGGGATTTTTCTTAAATAAATTCCGCCGACAGAAATAAAATCCTAGAAAAATAAATAAAAATCTAAAAATTGTAAAGCAAATTTTCATCGTCTAAATAAAATATTTAAGACGAGGTGAACATTTTCTTGGCTCTAAAATGCAATTTTGAAAACATGCAATTTTTCTAATGCAAATAAAATCCGAATAAAACCAAATAAAATCCAATAAATGATTTTAATATTTTTCCTCCAATATTTCAATTATTTTGGAGAAGTCATATTATCTCCACTCATTTGATTTAATATGAAATATTTTTCGGGGAGAAAATTATTAAAATCAAAATCCTCGTTTCATTATTTGATAAAAATCAAATATGAAAACCGGAAAATCCCCGACTCTCTCTGTGGGTCCTTGAATTGCTAAGGATTTCGAGGATTGCGGAACGGAAATGCAATAAATCATGATATGCATGGATGATCTATGTATAACATTCCAAATTGAAAATTTGGGATGTTACATTATAGTTCATCATGAAGTTCTAGTAACTTGGTGATAGTGACTAGAGAACTCTATCAATCACTATCTTATCTGGAAGATTAACTCCCACTTGATTCAAGTGATTGTAGTACTCAGACATTCTTCGCACATGCTCACTAGCTGAGTAATTCTCCTCCATCTTGTAGGCAAAGTACTATCAGAGGTCTCATACCTCTCGACACGGGCATGAGTATGAAATACCAATTTCAACTCTTGGAACATCGTATATGCTCCGTGGTGTTCAAAACATTTTTGAAGTCCCGGTTCTAAGCCGTAAAGCATGGTGCACTAAACTATCAAGTAGTTATCATACCGAGCTTTGTCAAACGTTCATAACGTCTGCATCTGCTCCTCCAATAGGTTCGTCACCTTGCGGTGCATCAAGGACATAATTCTTCTGTGCAGCAATGAGGATAATCCTCAGATCACGGATCCAATCCGCATCATTGCTACTAACATCTTTCAACTTAGTTTTCTCTAGGAACATATCGAAAATTAAACAAGGGAGCTAAACGCGAGCTATTGATCTACAACATAGATATGCTAATACTACCAGGACTAAGTTCATGATAAATTAAAGTTCAATTAATCATATTATTTAAGAACTCCCACTTAGATAGACATCCCTCTAATCCTCAAAGTGATCATGTGATCCAAATCAACTAAACCATGTCCGATCATCACGTGAGATGGAGTAGTTTCAATGGTGAACATCACTATGTTGATCATATCTACTATATGATTCACGCTCGACCTTTCGGTCTCAGTGTTCCGAGGCCATATCTGTTACATGCTAGGCTCGTCAAGTTTAACCAGAGTATTCCGCGTGTGCAACTGTTTTGCACCCGTTGTATTTGAACGTAGAGCCTATCACACCCGATCATCACGTGGTGTCTCAGCATGAAGAACTTTTGCAACGGTGCATACTCAGGGAGAACACTTATACCTTGATAATTTAGTGAGAGATCATCTTATAATGCTACCGTCGATCTAAGCAGAATAAGATGCATAAAAGATAAACATCACATGGAATCAATATAAGTGATATGATATGGCCATCATCATCTTGTGCTTGTGATATCCATCTCTGAAGAACCATCATGATCACCATCGTCACCGGCGCGACACCTTGATCTCCATCGTAGCATCGTTGTTGTCTTGCCAACTATTGCTTCTACAACTATCGCTACCGCTTAGTGATAAAGTAAAGCATTACAGGGTGATTGCATTGCATACAATAAAGCGACAACCATATGGCTCCTGCGAGTTGCTGATAACTCGGTTACAAAACATGATCATCTCATACAATAAAATTTAGCATCATGCCTTGACCATATCACATCACAACATGCCCTGCAAAAACAAGTTAGACGCCCTCTACTTTGTTGTTGCAAGTTTTACGTGGCTGCTACGGGCTGAGCAAGAACCGTTCTTACCTACGCATCAAAACCACAATGATAGTTTGCCAAGTTGGTGCAGTTTTAACCTTCGCAAAGACTGGGCATAGCCACACTCAGTTCAACTAAAGTTGGAGAAACTGACACCCGCTAGTCACCTGTGTGCATAGCATGGCGGTAAAATCAGTCTCGCGTAAGCGTACGTGTAATGTCGGTCCGGGCCGCTTCATACAACAATACCGCCGAACCAAAGTATGACATGCTGGTAAGCAGTATGACTTGCATCGCTCACAACTCACTTGTGTTCTACTCATGCATATAACATCTATGCATAAAACCTGGCTCAGATGCCACTGTTGGGGAACGTAGTAATTTCAAAAAAAATCCTACGCACACACAGGATCATGGTGATGCATAGCAACGAGAGGGGAGAGTGTGTCCACGTACCCTCGTAGACCGAAAGCGGAAGTGTTAGCACAACGCGGTTGATGTAGTCGTACGTCTTCATGATCCGACCGATCAAGTACCGAACGTACGACACCTCCGAGTTCACCACACGTTCAGCTCGATGATGTCCCTCGAACTCCGATCCAGCCGAGCTTTGAGGGAGAGTTCCGTCAGCACGATGGCGTGGTGACGACGATGATGTTCTACTGACGCAGGGCTTCGCCTAAGCACCGCTACGATATTATCGAGGTGGACTGTGGTGGAGGGGGGCACCGCACATGGCTAAGAGATCAATGATCAATTGTTGTGTCTAGAGGTGCCCCCCTGCCCCCATATATAAAGGAGGGAGGGAGAGGCCGGCCCTAGAGGGGGCACGCCAAGTGTGGGGAGTCCTACTAGGACTCCCAAGTCCTAGTAGGACTCCCCTTTCCTTTTCGGAGTAGGAGAGAAGGAAAGAGGGGGAGAGGGAGAAGGAAAAGGGGGTTGCACCCCTTGTCCAATTCGGACCAGAGGGGGGGCGCGCGCCTCCTTCCTTTTGGCCTCTCTCCTCTATTCCCATATGTCCCAATAAGGCCCAATACTTCTCCTCGTGAATTCCCGTAACTCCCCGGTACTCCGAAAATACCCGAATCACTTGGAACCTTTCCGATGTTAGAATATAGTTGCCCAATATGTCGATCTTTACGTCTCGACCATTTCGAGACTCCTCGTCAAGTCCCCGATCTCATCCGGGACTCCGAACTACCTTCGGTACATCAAATCACATAAACTCATAATACAATCGTCACCGAAACTTTAAGTGTGCGGACCCTACGGGTTCGAGAACTATGTAGACATGACCGAGACACGTCTCCGGCCAATAATCAATAGCGGAACTTGGATGCTCATATTGGCTCCCACATATTCTACAAAGATCTTTATCGGTCAAACCGCATAACAACATACGTTGTTCCCTTTGTCATCGGTATGTTACTTGCCCGAGATTTGATCGTCGGTATCTCAATACCTAGTTCAATCTCGTTACCGGCAAGTCTCTTTACTCGTTCCGTAATACATCATCCCGCAACTTAACTCATTAGTTGCAATGCGTGCAAGGCTTAAGTGATGTGCATTACAGAGTGGGCCCAGAGATACGTCTCCGACAATCGGAGTGACAAATCCTAATCTCGAACTACGCCAACCCAACAAGTACCTTCGGAGACACCTGTAGAGCACCTTTATAATCACCTAGTTAGGTTGTGACGTTTGGTAGCACACAAAGTGTTCCTACGGTAAATGGGAGTTGCATAATCTCATAGTCATTGGAACATGTATAAGTCATGAAGAAAGCAATAACAACATACTAAACGATCAAGTGCTAAGCTAACGGAATGGGTCAAGTCAATCACATCATTCTCCTAATGATGTGATCCCGTTAATCAAATGACAACTCATGTCCATGGCTAGGAAACTCAACCATCTTCGATTAACGAGCTAGTCAAGTAGAGACATACTAGTGACACTCTGTTTGTCTATGTATTCGCACATGTATTATGTTTTTGGTTAATACAATTCTAGCATGAATAATAAACATTTATCATGAAATAAGGAAATAAATAATAACTTTATTATTGCCTCTAGGGCATATTTCCTTCAGGTGTGTGCATGGAAGGTTCCCGTGCTCCACATGCAAGGGAGCTCTTTAATCCAATGCAGCACTTGATTTTGCATCTCCCAACTGAGGCAAGGTTGAGGGGGGGGGGCGTGCAAAATATTAGGTGCTACGCCACTTAGAGGATGCAGAAGATGCTACGAGCAAAATGTAAAAATAAACCTAGAATTGAAGCATCGATGGTTGAGGCATTCATTACTGAGGAGGCGGAAAACTTCGTGACAGCACACTACAAAGCCAAAAATCATCATTTGCATAATCTGAAGCCTCAGTACAATGTTGACAAACCTAAAAAGGGTGCATCCAACCTCAGTCTATTCAAAGGAGATCTCGCACCAGCCGGTGCTTCTAATTATTTAATGTTGGATTTCGAAGAATGGCAGATCATTTCATTGTATATCTTCACCAACCTAACAAAAGTGCGGCCGTACATCGAGTAAGTTCTTGGTACATTGTTTTGCAACTTCTAATTCCTTTGAACTGCTCTTATTCCTGGATAAATTTGATACAGTCGATACTTCGCCAAATTCTCGCATGGAGCGGTGATCCAAAAGGATCCCGTTGAAGAGTATGAGCTTCTGGCAAAGCATGGAGGCGGCTATCCCGGTTTCATCTCTTGGTTCAAACAAACGGTAATTTCCATTAGACAATTTCATTTCTTTGTCTAATTTGTGGGTAATGAAAAAACCCTTTCGTATTAAACTTGTAGGCTAATTCAGAGTTAATGGACGCCGAATTGAGACAGGTCGCTAACGGTTTCGACTTTAAGGTCCGTTCATTTGACAAATACGACATCAACGGGTATCGCTTTCGTACCTATGGCAAAGAGTTATCTATGGCTGACCAAAAGTCTACAAATTGTTGTGGCTCTGCTATCAGCGAAGGAGATATCGAGTATTATGGAAGAGTTGTAGCAATTTATGAACTTCAATTCTATGGTGCAAACCCACCAAACGTCATAATCTTCAAATGTTGTTGGTCCCAGCTGAAGGAGACTAGAAAGACTCATGAACACTTATGGCTAGTGGAAATCAAACAAAGCACCCATTTGGATGTTCCCGATGTCTATATTATGGCTCAACGGGCAACCCAAGTTTTCTATCTACCGTGGGCCTGTCAAAGTGATCCAAATCTCAATGGTTGGGATGTCGTTTATGAAGTGTTGCCACGTGTTAGACTACCTCCCTCCAATGAAGAGGATTATGTACCTCACATTAACCCAGACACATATGAAGGAGAGAATTCTTCCAAGAAACACGTCTTTCCAAAAAACGTTTCAAGAACCGCTCTTCTTCACCCCAGAACATTGAAGTAGATAGCGATAGTGAACAAGACTTCACCCCTGAGCCGGAACAAGAAGAGCCTGAACTAGAAGAGGTTACTGATGCGGATGACCTGTCAATGCTTGACCGATTACGTAAAGGTGGCCTTCCACATGATGATGATGCATTTATTAATGATGATGATGAGCACGTCATTACCGGTAGTGATGATGATGATGCATTTATTGATCCCGGAGCATTTATTGAACCCGACGATCCAGATTATTATTAGGTATTCAATTTGTTATGTTGTACTTGATTTATATATTTACTTGTATGATTTATATAGTTGGTATGTATACTTTTCTTACTTTGTATGATTGTTTCTTATACATAGTGCCATGGTCTTGATGTCCGTCCACGTCGGCCCTCGCCCGCTTTATGATTCGAATGTGGTAAATTCTCTTTCATAACTATTTGTTGCATTTCGCATTTATGACAATTATGGCCATCAAGTTGACATAGAGATCATTTAATCTAGGAGGTATGTGAACCGGAATTTTAAACCGACCCTCTTGTGGAGAAGCTCAATTTAGTTGAAAAAGAAAATGAGTATTTGAAGGAAAAAATTAAAAGAACTGAAGAAGAGAAGATGACATTGGAGTTGTATGTTGCCGATGTCATCGATGATCACAACATGAAGATGAATGCAATGCGCTTGAAGATGGATGCAATGCGCCTGAAGCTTAAGAAGATTAGAAAATATGCCATTGATACTGAGGCTTGGTATCATTATGCCGTTGGATCAATTGTTACCTTAGTTGTGATCTTCATCACATTTGTTGTGATGAGGGTAAGTTTTCTCTAGTGTTTTGCTTTACAAATGGATAGTTAGCTTATTTTCCTCCTAAATGGCATAATTACCTAAGTTAGATAAAAATGAGCTATACTTAGCTTCTTCAGTTCATTTATGACATACTTAGCATACGTAGGTCAAAAATGGCATGATAATCTTTGTTACCTCTCCAAAATGATATAGAGTTAGCTTATTTTCCTCGAAAATAACATAATAACCTTGCTAAGCTCCAAAATGACCTATTTACCTAGCTTAGCTCTGAAATGACCTACACTTGGCATTTTTACCTATCTTAGCAATAAAATGGCATTTTTACCTACCTTAGTTAGAAGAAGAAGAAGATAAAGAAGAGGATAAAAAAATCTTCTTCTTCTTCTTCTTCTTCTTCTAACTAGTCTTCTTTTTCTTCTTCTTCTAACTAATCTTCTTCTTCTTTTTCTTCTAACTTTCTTCTTTCCCAATTTGCAGATTTGCTTTAGATGAGGAAGCTTGCGTTGATGGAGTCTACTCTTCTCTTTATGCTTCCTTCTTGTTTTGATTTTGTAGGATGAACAGTGTGAAACTTGCTACCTATATATGTATGTATGGATGAAACCATTGTATCCTTGTTGTTGGATATATTGCCTAGCTATATATATTGCATATGGACTTTTGATTGGGTATGTATATGTGTTGGATGATCATATGCATATGGCAGGGATATGATTTGGTATGTATATGTGTTGTTATGCTTGTTGAAAGTATTTTCAAATGTGTATATATATCTGTGAAATTTTGTGAAATTGAATAATTTTAAGAAAAAACAGAAACAAATCCATCAGCCAGCAGACGACAAATATACCACGTGTCAGCTACCTGTGCAACCTGGGGCAATAGGCTAGCTACAAGGATGCTTTGTCGTCCGCTGGCAGACGGCAAAGACCATTGCATCTCTGCAGTCAGCTAGCGGACGACAAAGAAATCAAATAGGCCAGCCCCCCAGGTGCTGCCACGTGGACAGTTATGTCGTCCGCGAGCGGACAGCAAAGCATGTCGTTAACCCACTAACGGACTGTAGCTGACACGTGTGCCGTCCGTGTCCTTTGCTGTCTGCTGGCGGACGACAAAGACCATTTCATCTTTGCCGTCCGCCAGCGGACGGCAAAGAAGTTTTGCCGTAGCTCGTTCAGCCGGACCTATTATGGTCCGCTGGCGGACGACAAAGGCCTTTGCCGTCCGCCAGGCATGCCTTTGTTGTATGCCATGGCTGATGGCAAAGTTCCTGATTCCTGTAGTGTCTCTATCTATCTCTCTCTCTTCCTCATTCAAATAATTTTCTCTTCTTTTGTAGCAGTAGTAGAGATGAGAGGTGCAGGAACAAGTTGGGTGGGGAGTCGCCATCACCATGGATAACTTCATCCCCTACAGGACCAGCAGCAGCCATGGTTGGAGGACGATGATGCCCAACAACAGCAACCATGGATGGAATTTTTTAAATTACCAATTAGTTAGTAGTAGCGCGGTGCCCTGACCCGCTGTCGGTGTCAAAACCGGCCGATCTTGGGTAGGGGGTCCCGACCTGTGCGTCTGAGGATCGAGGGTAACAGGAGACAAGGGACACGATGTTTACCCAGGTTCAGGCCCTCTTAATGGAGGTAATACCCTACTTCCTGATTGATTGACTTTGATGAGTATAGGGGTTACAAGAGTTGATCTACCTCGAGATCGTAATGGCTAAACCCTAGATGTCTAGCCTGTATGATTATGATTGCCTCTATGGACTAGACCCTTTGGTTTATATAGACACCGGAGGGGCCTAGGGTTGTACATAGTCGATTTACAGAAAAAGGAATCTTCACATCTGAACGCCAAGCTTGCCATCCACGCAAAGGAGAGTCCCATCCGGATACGGGGGAAGCCCTTCGATCTTGTATCTTCACAACCCATCAGTCTGGCCCAGGTCACATAGCCCAGACACCCAGGGACCCCCCAATCTAGGACTCCCTCAGTAGCCCCTGAACCAGACTTCAATGACGATGTGTTTGGCGCGCAGATTGTCTTCGGCATTGCGAGGCGGGTTCCTCCTCCGAATACTCCAAAGCAGTTGAACAAAAGAACTGTATCCGGCTCTGGATAATAGTTACAACCCTGAACCACAAGGGCAAAATACTTAAACAAAAATAGGCTATGTCCACTGACAGCTTTTCCAGCGAGACGTTATTCTCTGGTCTTATTATTATTTCGAACCGTTTTTTGGCCTCCTGATACGTCTCCAACGTATCTATAATTTTTGATTGCTCCATGCTATATTATCTACTGTATTGGACAATATTGGGCTTTATTTGCCACTTTTATATTATTTTTGGGACCAACCTATTAACCAGAGGCCCAACCCAGAATTGCTGTTTCTTGCCTATTTAAGAGTTTCGAAGAAACGGAATATCAAATGGAGTCCAAACGGAAAGAAACCTTCAGGAACGTGATTTTCTCACCGAATATGACCCAGGAGACTTGGACCCTACGCCAAGGAAGCTTCGAGGTGGGCACGAGGTAGGGGGCGCGCCTACCCCCTAGGGCGCGGCCCCCACCCTCTGGGGCCCACGAAGCTCCACCGACGTACTTCTTCCTCCTATATATACCTACGTACCCATAAACGATCAGATACGGAGCCAAAAACCTAATTCCACCGCCGCAACCTTCTGTACCCACGAGATTCCATCTTGGGGCCTGTTTCGGAGCTCCGCTGGAGGGGGCATCCACCACGGAGGGCTTATCCGATGAAGTGTGAGTAGTTTACCTCAGACCTTCGGGTCCATAGTTAGTAGCTAGATGGCTTCTTCTCTCTTTTTGGATCTCAATACAATGTTCTCCCCCTCTCTCGTGGAGATCTACTAGATGTAATCTTCTTTTTGCGGTGTGTTTGTTGAGACCGATGAATTGTGGGTTTATGATCAAGATTATCTATGAACAATATTTGAATCTTCTCTGAATTCTTTTATGTATGATTGGTTATCTTTGCAAGTCCCTTCGAATTATCAGTTTGATTTGGCCTACTAGATTGGTTTTTCTTGCAATGGGAGAAGTGCTTAGCTTTGGGTTCAATCTTGCGGTGTCCTTTCCCAGTGACAGTAGGGGCAGCAAGGCATGTATTGTATTGTTGCCATCGAGGATAACAAGATGGGTTTTTTTATCATATTGCATGAATTTATCCCTCTACATCATGTCATCTTGCTTAAGGCGTTACTCTGTTTTCTTGAACTTAATACTCTAGATGCATGCTGGATAGCGGTCGATGAGTGGAGTAATAGTAGTAGATGCAGGCAGGAGTCGGTCTACTTGTCTCGGACGTGATGCCTATATACATGATCATACCTAGATATTCTCATAACTAGGCTCAATTCTGTCAATTGCTCAAAAGTAATTCATTCACCCACCGTAAAATACTTATGCTCTTGAGAGAAGCCACTAGTGAAATATATGGCCCGCGGGTCTATCTTCATCATATTAACCTTCCATCACTTTATTATTGCTTTGCTTTTTTACTTTTCCTTTTATTTTAATTTGCATCTTTATCACAAAAATTCCAAAAATATTATCTATCATCTCTATCAGATCTCACTCTCGTAAGTGACCGTGAAGGGATTGACAACCCCTATTCGCGTTGGTTGCGAGGAGTTATTTGCTTTGTGTAGGTATGAGAGACTCGCGTGTAGCCTCCTATTGGATTGATACCTTGGTTCTCAAAAACTGAGGGAAATACTTACGCTACTTTGCTGCATCATCCATTCCTCTTCAAGGAAATCCAACGCAGTGCTCAAGAGGTAGCAAGAAGAATTTCTGGCACCGTTGCCGGGGAGTCTATGCAAAAGTCAACATACCAAGTACCCATCACAATCCCTTATCTCTCGCATTACATTATTTTCCATTTGCCTCTCGTTTTCCTCTCCCCCACTTCACCCTTGCCGTTTTCTACGCCCTCTCTTTTCCGTTCGCCTTGTTCTCGCTTGCTTGTCATTATGTCTGAATTTGGGGAAATTATTGCTGATATGGACAATAATAATATCATGGAAAATTCTTATGCTCCTGCTGAAGAACCCCCTAACTTGCATACAAAAAAATTTCGAGTTGATAGTGGTAATATTATTGGAAAAGGAGTTATTCAAGATTTCTTTACTTGTGCCGGTGCTTTGCCTTCTATGGCGGTTCTATTCTTCATAGAATCAGTAGTCTTGCGGATGCTATTGCCATGCTTATAGTTGAACTTGAAAGGCAATTTATGCACATGCATCCTTGCCTACAAAGAATTTTCTTAGAATTCTCTAATATTGAGCATTATTCTGTTAAGCGTGCTGCCGCCATGTTTTTGGCTCATGAGTTTATATTTATAATAAAAGAGGCCAAAGAAATCTTTTCGCATTATAGGGTTGATGCTAGTCAT
The DNA here is from genome assembly GCA_032464435.1 of Aegilops umbellulata. Classification (NCBI taxonomy): domain Eukaryota; kingdom Viridiplantae; phylum Streptophyta; class Magnoliopsida; order Poales; family Poaceae; genus Aegilops; species Aegilops umbellulata. The sequence goes on from CP136060.1 coordinate 232,103,602, forward strand.
CCTCCCATTGAAGCTATCCTTTTTAATCAAAAAGACATGATGCGTTTTACAATCTTTAGATCATATTGCTTATAATGAAAATCTTAGGAAAAAGGTTCCTGCCGATGTTCTAGTTGAAAAAATTTCCGAACTTAATGATGATTTTGCTATTCAGAATAATGGACTAGGTTTTTCTCTTGACCGAAGGCTTGTAGCTTTTTGACAAAAGAATGCTCTTAATGATGAATTGGTTGTTCAATACAAAGGGCCTAGGGAGGAACCCATACCTCCCGAGATTGATCTTGGGGACTTTTGTCCCATTAAATTTAGCCCTTTTGATTATTTTTTCTTTCCTCAAAGAAAACTTGCTACTGAACGTAGAGAATATGAGAGAAGTTTTCATGATTTTCCATACCACTATTATGGCAATACCTAGATCTATCCTTGCTTTTAGGCCTAGCAAGGGGCGTTAAACAATAGCGCTTGTTGGGAGGCAACCCAATTTTATTTTTAGTTTTTTTGCTTTTGCTTCTGCTTACTAATAAATCTTTGATCTAGCCTCTGGTTAGATGTGTCTTTATGTTTTAATTAGTGTTTTTGCCGAGTTAAACCTATAGGATCTTCTTGGATGATAGTTATTTGATCTTGCTGTAATTTCCAGAAACTTTCTGTTCACGAAAACAATTGTTAGAAATCACCAGAATGTGATACAATAGTGATTCCAATTTCTTCTGATCAATAAAAAAATTTCCTAGGCCGTCCAATTTTTGATGAATTTTTGGAGTTCCAGAAGTTTGCGTTAGTTACAGATTACTACAGACTGTTCTGTTTTTGATAGATTCTATTTTTCGTGTGTTGTTTGCTTATTTTGATGAATCTATGGCTAATAAAATAGTTTATAAACCATAGAGAAGTTGGAATACAGTAGGTTTAGCACCAATATAAATAAATAATGATTTCATTATAGTACCTTGAAGTGGTCTTTTGTTTTCTTTCGCTAACGGAGCTCATGAGATTTCTGTTGAGTTTTGTGTTGTGAAGTTTTCAAGTTTTGGGCGAAATCTTTTGATGGATTATGGAACAAGGAGTGGCAAGAGCCTAAGCTTGGGGATGCCCATGGCAACCCCAATATAATCTAAGGACACCAAAAAGTCAAAGCTTGGGGATGCCCCGGAAGGCATCCCCTCTTTCGTCTACTTCCATCGGTAACTTTACTCGGAGCTATATTTTTATTCACCACATGATATGTGTTTTGCTTGGAGCGTCTTGTATGATTTGAGTCTTTGCTTTTTAGTTTACCACAATAATCCTTGCTGTACACACCTTTTGAGAGAGCCATACATGAATTGGAATTTATTAGAATACTCTATGTGCTTCACTTATATCATTTGAGTTATATAGTTTTGCTCTATTGCTTCACTTATATCTTTTAGGGCATGGTGGTGGATTTATTTTATAGAAACTATTGATATCTCATGATTCACTTAGATTATTTTGAGAGTATTAAATAGCATGGTAATTTTCTTAAATAATTTTAATATACTTGGTGTCCAAGATTTGTAAAAACTTTCTTTTGAGTGCGTTGAATACTAAGAAAAGTTTGATGCTTGATAATTGTTTTGAGATATGGAGGTGATAATATCAAAGTCATGCTAGTTGAGTAGTTGTGAATTTTAGAAATGCTTGTGTTGAAGTTTGCAAGTCCCGTAGCATGCACGTATGGTAAACGTTATGTAACAAATTTGAAACATGAGGTGTTCTTTGATTGTCCTCCTTATGAGTGGCGGTCGGGGACGAGCGATGGTCTTTTCCTACCAATCTAGCCCCCTAGGAGCATGCGCGTAGTGCTTGGTTTTTTATGGCTTGTGGATTTTTGCAATAAGTATGTGAGTTCTTTATGACTAATGTTGAGTCCATGGATTATACGCACTCTCACCCTTCCATCATTATTAGCCTCTTCGGTACCGTGCATTGCCCTTTCTCACATTGAGAGTTGGTGCAAACTTCGCCGGTGCATCCAAACCCCGTGATATGATACACACTTTCACACATAAACCTCCTTATATCCTCAAAACAGCCACCATACCTACCTATTATGGCATTTCCATAGCCATTCCAAGATATATTGCCATGCAACTTTCCACCATTCCGTTCATCATGACACATTCATCATTGTCATATTGCTTAGCATGATTATGTAGTTGACATAGTATTTGTGGCAAAACCACCATTCATAATTCTTTAATACATGTCACTCTTGATTCATTGCATATCCAGGTACATCGCCGGAGGCATTCATATAGAGTCATACTATGTTCTAGTATCGAGTTGTAATCATTGAGTAGTAAATAAATAGAAGTGTGATGATCATCATTTAATAGAGCATTGTCCCAATACAAAAAGGAGAAAGGCCAAAAGAAAAAAAAGGCCCAAAAAAAGAAATAAAAAGGGGCAATGCTACTTTTTTTCTACACTTGTGCTTCAAAGTAGCACCATAATCTTCATGATAGAGGGTCTCTTGTTTTGTCACTTTCATATACTAGTGGGAATTTTTCATTATAGAACTTGGCTTGTATATTCCAATAATGGGCCTCCTCAAGTGCCCTAGGTCTTCGCGAGCAAGCAAGTTGGATGCACACCCACTTAGTTTCTTTTGTTGAGATTTCATACATTTTTAGCTCTAGTGCATCCGTTGCATGGCAATCCCTACTCCTTGCATTAACATCAATCGATGGGCATCTCCATAGCCCATTGATTAGCCTCGTTGATGTGAGACTTTGTCCTTTTTGTCTTCTCCACATAACCCCCATCATCATATTCTATTCCACCCATAGTGATATATCCATGGCTCACACTCATGTATTGAGTGAAGGTTTATAAAGTTTGAGATTACTAAAGTATGAAACAATTGCTTGGCTTGTCATCGGGGTTGTGCATGATGAGAGCATTCTTGTGTGACGAAAATGGAGCATGACTAAACTATATGATTTTGTACGGATGAACTTTCTTTGGCCATGTTATTTTGAGAAGACATAATTGCTTAGTTAGTATGCTTGAAGTATTATTATTTTTCTGTCAATATGAACTTTTCTCTTGAATCTTTCGGATCTAAATATTCATACCACAATTAAGAAGAATTACGTTGAAATTATGCCAAGTAGCACTCCGCATCAAAAATTCTTTTTTATCATTTACCTAATCGAGGACGAGCAGGAATTAAGCTTGGGGATGCCTGATACATCTCCAAAGTATCTATAATTTTATATTGCTCCATGCTATATTATCTATTGTTTTTTACAATATTGGGCTTTATTTTCCACTTTTATATTATTTTTGGGACTAACCTATTAACCGAAGGCCCAGCCCAGAATTGCTATTTTTTGCCTATTTCAGAGTTTCGAAGAAACGGAATATCAAACGGAGTCCAAACGGAATGAAACCTTCGGGAACGTGATTTTCTCACCGAATATGACCCAAGAGACTTGGACCCTACGCCAAGGAAGCTTTGAGGTACGCACGAGGTAGAGGGGCGCGCCTACCCCCCTAGGGCGCGCCCCCACCCTCGTGGGGCCCACGAAGCTCCACCGACGTACTTCTTCCTCCTACATATACATACGTACCCCCAAACGATCAGATACCGAGCCAAAAACCTAATTCCACCGCCGCAACCTTCTGTACCCATGAGATCCCATCTTGGGGCCTGTTCCGGAGGTCCGCCGGAGGGGGCATCCACTACGGAGGGCTTCTACATCATCACCATAGCCTCTCCGATGAAGTGTGAGTAGTTTACCTCAGACCTTCGGGTCCATAGTTAGTAGCTAGATGGCTTCTTCTCTCTTTTTGAATCTCAATACAATGTTGTCCCCCTCTCTTGTGGAGATCTATTCGATGTAATCTTCTTTTTGCGGTGTGTTTGTTGAGACCGATGAATTGTGGGTTTATGATCAAGATTATCTATGAACAATATTTGAATCTTCTCTGAATTCTTTTATGTATGATTGGTTATCTTTGCAAGTCTCTTCGAATTATCAGTTTGATTTGGCCTATTAGATTAGTTTTTCTTGCAATGGGAGAAGTGCTTAGCTTTGGGTTCAATCTTGCGGTGTCCTTTCCCAGTGACAGTAGGGGCAGCAAGGCACGTATTGTATTGTTGCCATCAAGGATAAAAAGATTGTGTTTTTATCATATTGCATGAATTTATCCCTCTACATCATGTCATCTTGCTTAAGGCGTTACTCTGTTTTCTTGAACTTAATACTCTAGATGCATGCTGGATAGCGGTCGATATGTGGAGTAATAGTAGTAGATGCAGGCAGGAGTCAGTCTACTTGTCTCAGACGTGATGCCTATATACATGATCATACCTAGATATTCTCATAACTATGCTCAATTCTGTCAATTGCTCAACAGTAATTCGTTCACCCACCGTAAAATACTTATGCTCTTGAGAGAAGCCACTAGTGAAATCTATGTCCCTCGGGTCTATCTTCATCATATTAACCTTCCATCACTTTATTATTGCTTTGCTTTTTTTACTTTGCCTTTTATTTTACTTTGCATCTTTATCACAAAAATACCAAAAATATTATCTATCATCTCTATCGGATCTCACTCTCGTAAGTGACCGTGAAGGGATTGACAACCCCTATTCGCGTTGGTTGCGAGGAGTTATTTGCTTTGTGTAGGTACGAGGGACTCGCGCGTAGCCTCCTACTGGATTGATACCTTGGTTCTCAAAAAATGAGGGAAATACTTACGCTACTTTGCTGCTGAAGGAAATATGCCCTAGAGGCAATAATAAAGTTATTATTTATTTCCTTACATATCATGATAAATGTTTATTATTCATGCTAGAATTGTATTAACTGGAAACATAATACATGTGTGAATACATAGGCAAACAGAGTGTCACTAGTATGCCTCTACTTGACTAGCCCATTAATCAAAGATGGTTATGTTTCCTAACCATGAACAAAGAGTTGTTATTTGATTAACGAGATCACATCATTAGTTGAATGATCTGTTTGACATGACCCATTCCATTAGCATAGCACCCGATCGTTTAGTATGTTGCTATTGCTTTTATCCATGACTTATACATGTTCCTTTAACTATGAGATTATGCAACTCCCGTTTACCGTAGGAACACTTTGTGTGCTACCAAACGTCACAATGTAACTGAGTGATTATAAAGGTGCTCTACAGGTGTCTCCGAAAGTATTTGTTGGGTTGGCGTATTTCGAGATTAGGATTTGTCACTCCGAATGTCGGAGAGGTATCCTAGGGCCTTCTCGGTAATGCACATCACATAAGCCTTGCAAGCATTGCAACCAATGAGTTAGTTGCGAGATGATGTATTACGGAACGAGTAAAGAGACTTGCCGGTAACGAGATTGAACTAGGTATTGGATGCCGACGATCGAATCTTGGGCAAGTAACATACCGATGACAAAGGGAACAACGTATGTTGTTATGCGGTCTAACCGATAAAGATCTTCGCAGAATATGTAGGAGCCAATATGGGCATCCAGGTCCCGCTATTGGTTATTGACCGGAGACGTGTCTCGGTCATGTCTACATTGTTCTTGAACCGTAGGGTCCGCACGCTTAAGGTTTCGATGACAGTTATATAATGAGTTTATGAGTTTTGATGTACCGAAGGAGTTCGGAGTCCCGGATGTGATCACGGACATGACGAGGAGTCTCGAAATGGTCGAGACGTAAAGAATGATATATTGGAAGCCTATGTTTGGACAACGGATGTGTTCCAGGTGAAATCAGGATTTTACCGGAATACCGGGAGGGTTACCGGAACACCCCGGGAGCATAATGGGCCAACATGGGCCTTGGTGGAGAGGTGAGAGGGCTGCCCTCATGGGCTGCGTGCCTCCTACCTTCCCCTAGTCCTATTAGGACTAGGAGAGGTGGCCGGCCCCCTCTCTCTCTCTCTCTCTCCCCCTTGGAGAATCCTAGTCCAACTAGGATTGGGGGGGGGGAATCCTACTCCCGGAGGGAGTAGGACTCACCTGGCGTGCCAAGGCTTGGCCGGCCAGCCCCTTCCCCTTGGCTTCTTTATATACGGGGGCAGGGGGCACCCCATAGACACACAATTGATCATTGAGATCTTTCCTTAGCCGTGTGCGGTGCCCCCTTCCACCAAATTCCACCTCGGTCATATCGTTGCAGTGCTTAGGCGAAGCCCTGCGCCGGTAACACATCAAGATCGTCACCACGCCGTCGTGCTGACGGAACTCTTCCCCGACGCTTTGCTGGATCGAAGCCCGGGGATCGTCATCGAGCTGAACGTGTGCCAAGAACTCGGAGGTGCCGGAGTAACGGTGCTGTGATCGGTTGGATCGCGAGGAGAACGTACGACTACTTCCTCTATGTTGCGTCAACGCTTCCGCTTCGGTCTACGAGGGTACGTAGACAACACTCTCCCCTCTCGTTGCTATGCATCACCATGATCTTGCGTGTGCGTAGGAATTTTTTTTGAAATTACTACGTTCCCCAACAGTGGCATCCGAGCCTAGGTTTTTATGGTTTGATGTTATTTGCACGAGTAGAACACAAGTGAGTTGTGGACGATACAAGTCATACTGCCTACCAACATGTCATACTTTGGTTCAGCGGTATTGTAGGACGAGACGATCCGGACCAACCTTACGCGTACTCTTACGCGAGACCGGTTCCCTCGACGTGCTTTGCACATAGATGGCTTGCGGAAGACTGTCTCTCCAACTTTAGTTGAACCGAGTGTGGCTACGCCCGGTCCTTGAGAAGGTTAAAACGGAGTCTATTTGACAAACTATCGTTGTGGTTTTGATGCGTAGGTAAGATGAGTTCTTGCTTAAGCCCGTAGCAGCCACGTAAAACTTGCAACAACAAAGTAGAGGACGTCTAACTTGTTTTTGCAGGGCATGTTGTGATGTGATATGGTCAAGACATGATGCTAAATTTTATTGTATGAGATGATCATGTTTTGTAACCGAGTTATCGGCAACTGGCAGGAGCCATATGGTTGTCGCTTTATTGTATGCAATGCAATCGCGATGTAATGCTTTACTTTATTACTAAGCGGTAGTGATAGTCGTGGAAGCATAAGATTGGTGAGACGACAACGATGCTACGATGGAGATCAAGGTGTCGCGCCGGTGACGATGGTGATCATGACGATGCTTCGAAGATGGAGATCACAAGCACGAGATGATGATGGCCATATCATATCACTTATATTGATTGCATGTGATGTTTATCTTTTATGCATCTTATCTTGCTTTGATTGACGGTAGCATTATAAGATGATCTCTCACTAATTATCAAGAAGTGTTCTCCCTGAGTATGCACCGTTGCGAAAGTTCTTCGTGCTGAGACACCACGTGATGATCGGGTGTGATAGGTTCTACGTTCAAATACAACGGGTGCAAAACAGTTGCACACGTGGAATACTCAGGTTTAACTTGACGAGCCTAGCATATAACAGATATGGCCTCGGAACACGGAGACCGAAAGGTCGAGCGTGAATCATATAGTAGATATGATCAACATAGTGATGTTCACCATTGAAACTACTCCATCTCACGTGATGATCGGACATGGTTTAGTTGATTTGGATCACGTGATCACTTAGAGGATTAGAGGGATGTCTATCTAAGTGGGAGTTCTTAAGTAATATGATTAATTGAACTTAAATTTATCATGAACTTAGTACCTGATAGTATCTTGCTTGTCTATGTTGTGTAGATAGATGGCTCGTGCTGTTGTTCCGTTGAATTTAATGCGTTCCTTGAGAAAGCAAAGTTGAAAGATGATGGTAGCAATTACACGGACTGGGTCCGTAACTTGAGGATTATCCTCATTGCTGCACAGAAGAATTACGTCCTGGAAGCACCGCTAGGTGCCAGGCCTGGTGGAAGAGCTACGCCAGATGTTGTGAACGTCTGGCAAAGCAAAGCTGATGACTACTCTATAGTTCAGTGTGCCATGCTTTACGGCTTAGAACCGGGACTTCAACGACGTTTTGAACACCATGGAGCATATGAGATGTTCCAGGAGTTGAAGTTAATATTTCAAGCAAATGCCCGGATTGAGAGATATGAAGTCTCCAATAAGTTCTATAGCTGTAAGATGGAGGAGAACAGTTCTGTCAGTGAGCATATACTCAGAATGTCTGGGTATAACAATCACTTGATTCAACTGGGAGTTAATCTTCCGGATGATTGCGTCATTGACAGAATTCTCCAATCACTGCCACCAAGCTACAAGAGCTTCGTGATGAACTATAATATGCAAGGGATGACCAAAACTATGTCCGAGCTCTTCGCGATGCTGAAAGCCGCGGAGGTAGAAATCAAAAAGGAGCATCAAGTGTTGATGGTTAACAAAACCACTAGTTTCAAGAAAAAGGGCAAAGGGAAGAAAAAGGGGAACTTCAAAAAGAACAGCAAGCAAGTTGCTAATCAAGAGAAGAAACCCAAGTCTGGACCTAAGCCTGAAACTGAGTGCTTCTATTGCAAGCAGACTGGTCACTGGAAGCGGAACTGCCCCAAGTATTTGGCGGATAAGAAGGATGGCAAGGTTAACAAAGGTATATATGATATACATGTTATTGATGTATACCTTACTAATTCTCGCAGTAGCACCTGGGTATTTGATACTGGTTCTGTTGCTAATATTTGCAACTCAAAACAGGGGCTACGGATTAAGCGAAGATTGGCTAAGGACGAGGTGACGATGCGCGTGGGAAATGGTTCCAAAGTCGATGTGATCGCGGTCGGCACACTACCTCTACATCTACCTTCGGGATTAATATTAGATCTAAATAATTGTTATTTAGTACTAGCGTTGAGCATGAACATTATATCTGTATCTTGTTTGATGCGAGACGGTTATTCATTTAAATCAGAGAATAATGGTTGTTCTATTTATATGAGTAATATCTTTTATGGTCATGCACCATTAAAGAATGGTTTGTTCTTACTTAATCTCGATAGTAGTGATACACATATTCATAATGTTGAAGCCAAAAGATGCAGAGTTGATAATGATAGTGCAACTTATTTGTGGCACTGCCGTTTAGGTCATATCGGTGTAAAATGCATGAAAGAAACTCCATACTGATGGACTTTTGGAGTCACTTGATTATGAATCACTTGGCACTTGCGAACCGTGCCTTATGGGCAAGATGACTAAAACACCGTTCTCCGGTACTATGGAGAGAGCAACAGATTTATTGGAAATCATACATACTGATGTATGTGGTCCAATGAATGTTGAGGCTCGTGGCGGATATCGTTATTTTCTCACCTTCACTGATGATTTAAGCAGATATGGGTATATCTACTTAATGAAACACAAGTCTGAAACATTTGAAAAGTTCAAAGAATTTCAGAGTGAAGTGGAAAATCATCGTAACAAGAAAATAAAGTTTCTACGATCTGATCGTGGAGGAGAATATTTGAGTTACGAGTTTGGTCTACATTTGAAACAATGCGGAATAGTTTCGCAACTCACGCCACCCGGAACACCACAACGTAATGGTGTGTCCGAACGTCGTAATCGTACTTTACTGGATATGGTGCGATCTATGATGTCTCTTACCGATTTACCGCTATCGTTTTGGGGTTATGCTTTAGAGACGGCCGCATTCACGTTAAATAGGGCACCATCAAAATCCGTTGAGACGACGCCTTATGAACTGTGGTTTGGCAAGAAACCAAAGTTGTCGTTTCTTAAAGTTTGGGGCTGCGATGCTTATGTGAAAAAGCTTCAACCTGATAAGCTCGAACCCAAATCGAAAAAAAGTGTCTTCATAGGATACCCAAAGGAGACTGTTGGGAACACCTTCTATCACAGATCCGAAGGCAAGATTTTTGTTGCTAAATTCGGAAACTTTCTAGAGAAGGAGTTTCTCTCGAAAGAAGTAAGTGGGAGGAAAGTAGAACTTGATGAGATAACTGTATCTACTCCCTTATTGAGAAGTAGTACGTCACAGAAATCAGTTTCTGTGACACCTACACCAAATAGGGAGGAAGCTAATGATAATGATCATGAAACTTCAGATCAAGTTTCTACTGAACCTCGTAGATCAACCAGAGTAAGATCCGCACTAGAGTGGTACCGTAATCCTATTTTGGAAGTCATGTTACTAGACCATGATGAACCTACGAACTATGAAGAAGCGATGGTGAGCCCAGATTCCGCAAAGTGGCTTGAGGCCATGAAATCTGAGATGGGATCCATGTATGAGAACAAAGTGTGGACTTTGGTTGACTTGCCCGATGATCGGCAAGCAATTGAGAATAAATGGATTTTTAAGAAGAAGACTGACGTTGATGGTAATGTTACTGTCTATAAAGCTCGACTTGTTGCAAAAGGTTTTCGACAAGTTCAAGGGATTGACTACGATGAGACTTTCTCACCCGTAGCGATGCTTAAGTCTGTCCGAATCATGTTAGCAGTTGCCGCATTTTATGATTATGAAATTTGGCAAATGGATGTCAAAACTGCATTCCTGAATGGATTTCTGGAAGAAGAGTTGTATATGATGCAACCAGAAGGTTTTATCGATCCAAAGGGAGCTAACAAAGTGTGCAAGCTCCAGCGATCCATTTATGGACTGGTGCAAGCCTCTCGGAGTTGGAATAAACGCTTTGATAGTGTGATCAAAGCATTTGGTTTTATACAGACTTTTGGAGAAGCCTGTATTTACAAGAAAGTGAGTGGGAGCTCTGTAGCATTTCTGATATTATATGTGGATGACATATTACTGATCGGAGATAATATAGAATTTCTGGATAGCATAAAGGGATACTTGAATAAGAGTTTTTCGATGAAAGACCTCGGTGAAGCTGCTTACATATTGGGCATTAAGATCTATAGAGATAGATCAAGACGCTTAATAGGACTTTCACAAAGCACATACCTTGACAAAGTTTTGAAGAAGTTCAAAATGGATCAGGCAAAGAAAGGGTTCTTGCCTGTGTTACAAGGTGTGAAGTTGAGTAAGACTCAATGCCCGACCACCGCAGAAGATAGAGAGAAAATGAAAAATGTTCCCTATGCTTCAGCCATAGGCTCTATCATGTATGCAATGCTGTGTACCAGACCTGATGTGTGCCTTGCTGTAAGTTTAGCAGGCAGGTACCAAAGTAATCCAGGAGTGGATCAGTGGATAGCGGTCAAGAACATCCTTAAGTACTTGAGAAGGACTAAGGATATGTTTCTCATTTATGGAGGTGACAAAGAGCTCGTTGTAAACGGTTACGTCGATGCAAGCTTTGACACTGATCTGGACGATTCTAAATCGCAAACCGGATACGTATTTACATTAAACGGTGGAGCTGTCAGTTGGTGCAGTTCTAAACAAAGCGTCGTGGCGAGATCTACATGTGAAGCTGAGTACATAGCTGCTTCGGAAACAGCTAATGAAGGAGTCTGGATGAAGGAGTTCATATCCGATCTAGGTGTTGTACCTAGCGTATCGGGTCCAATGAAAATCTTTTGTGACAATACTGGTGCAATTGCCTTGGCAAAGGAATCCAAATTTCACAAAAGAACCAAACACATCAAAAGACGCTTCAACTCCATCCGGGATTTAGTCCAGGTGGGAGACATAGAGATATGCAAGATACATACGGATCTGAATGTTGCAGACCCGTTGACTAAGCCTCTTCCACGAGCAAAACATGATCAGCACCAAGACTCCATGGGTGTTAGAATCATTACTTTGTAATCTAGATTATTGACTCTAGTGCAAGTGGGAGACTGAAGGAAATATGCCCTAGAGGCAATAATAAAGTTATTATTTATTTCCTTACATATCATGATAAATGTTTATTATTCATGCTAGAATTGTATTAACTGGAAACATAATACATGTGTGAATACATAGGCAAACAGAGTGTCACTAGTATGCCTCTACTTGACTAGCTCATTAATCAAAGATGGTTATGTTTCCTAACCATGAACAAAGAGTTGTTATTTGATTAACGAGATCACATCATTAGTTGAATGATCTGATTGACATGACCCATTCCATTAGCATAGCACCCGATCGTTTAGTATGTTGCTATTGCTTTTATCCATGACTTATACATGTTCCTTTAACTATGAGATTATGCAACTCCCGTTTACCGTAGGAACACTTTGTGTGCTACCAAACGTCACAACGTAACTGAGTGATTATAAAGGTGCTCTACAGGTGTCTCCGAAAGTATTTGTTGGGTTGGCGTATTTCGAGATTAGGATTTGTCACTCCGAATGTCGGAGAGGTATCTCAGGGCCTTCTCGGTAATGCACATCAAATAAGCCTTGCAAGCATTGCAACCAATGAGTTAGTTGCGAGATGATGTATTACGGAACGAGTAAAGAGACTTGCCGGTAACGAGATTGAACTAGGTATTGGATACCGACGATCGAATCTTGGGCAAGTAACATACCGATGACAAAGGGAACAACGTATGTTGTTATGCGGTCTGACCGATAAAGATCTTCGCAGAATATGTAGGAGCCAATATGGGCATCCAGGTCCCGCTATTGGTTATTGACCGGAGACGTGTCTCGGTCATGTCTACATTGTTCTTGAACCGTAGGGTCCGCACGCTTAAGGTTTCGATGACAGTTATATAATGAGTTTATGAGTTTTGATGTACCGAAGGAGTTCGGAGTCCCGGATGTGATCACGGACATGACGAGGAGTCTCGAAATGGTCGAGACGTAAAGAATGATATATTGGAAGCCTATGTTTGGACATCGGATGTGTTCCAGTTGAAATCAGGATTTTACCGGAATACCGGGAGGGTTACCGGAACCCCCCGGGAGCATAATGGGCCAACATGGGCCTTGGTGGAGAGGTGAGAGGGCTGCCCTCATGGGCTGCGCGCCTCCCACCTTCCCCTAGTCCTATTAGGACTAGGAGAGGTGGCCGGCCCCCTCTCTCTCTCTCTCCCCCTTGGAGAATCCTAGTCCAACTAGGATTGGGGGGGGGGGGAATCCTACTCCCGGAGGGAGTAGGACTCACCTGGCGCGCCAAGGCTTGGCCGTCCAGCCCCTTCCCCTTGGCTCCTTTATATACGGGGGCAGGGGGCACCCCATAGACACACAATTGATCATTGAGATCTTTCCTTAGCCGTGTGCGGTGCCCCCTTCCACCAAATTCCACCTCGGTCATATCGTTGCAGTGCTTAGGCGAAGCCCTGCGCCGGTAACACATCAAGATCGTCACCACGCCGTCGTGCTGACGGAACTCTTCCCCGACGCTTTGCTGGATAGGAGCCCGGGGATCGTCATCGAGCTGAACGTGTGCCAAGAACTCGGAGGTGCCGGAGTAACGGTGCTGTGATCGGTTGGATCGCGAGGAGAACGTACGACTACTTCCTCAATGTTGCGTCAATGCTTCCGCTTCGGTCTATGAGGGTACGTAGACAACACTCTCCCCTCTCGTTGCTACGCATCACCATGATCTTGCGTGTGCGTAGGAAATTTTTTTGAAATTACTACGTTCCCCAACAGCTGCATCATCCTTTCCTCTTCAAGGAAATCAAACACAGTGCTCAAGAGGTAGCACCTCCCGCTTTGTATTTCGAGGCGCATTCCTTATTGACACGTCTTGTCAAAGCATAGATCGTGTCCCCTTATTGCGGGATTCTCATCAATACGGGTTTGGGTAATCCAACCATGCTGTTTTGCATGACCCCTTGGGAATAGGCGAGTTTTAAGGCTTGTGGGGGGGTGCTTGATATTCACTGCCTTTATAAGAGGATAAGAATCTATCTCTTCTCCCCACACCTTCTCCTTCCTCAGCCCATCCGTCCTTGAGCTCCAGCACCAAAGTTCCAATCTTTCCCATCGCCACCAAATACTCCGGCCATGTCCGCATCCAGCTTGCAAGGCAAGTGGATGGCCTCCTCCATGACGGAGAAGGACATCAAGGAGCTCCGTGAGGCGCGATACTTGATAGCGGAAATCACCCACAGGCTTCCTGCTAAAGAGCAAGTTATCCCCACTCCAGAGCCCGGCGAGAGGGTTGTGTTCATCTTGCACTTCCTCCGTGGACTAGGGCTTCCCCTCCACCCCTTTGTTCGTGGTCTCATGTTCTATAACGGGTTGGATTTTCATGATCTGGCCCCGAACTCCTTCCTCCATATTTCGGCGTTTATCGTCGTGTGTGAGGTATTCCTCTGCATCCCTCCACACTTCGGCCTGTGGCTCAAGATTTTCAACGTGAAGCCGAAGGTGGTTGACGGGCAACACGCGGATTGTGGCGGTGCCATGGTGAGCAAGCTTCCCAAAGTTATGTGGCCCAAAGGGGCCTTTGTGGAGACCGTCAAGATATGACAGCAGGAGTGGTTTTATATCACTGAACCCCGCGGCACCAAGTGGGCGGCCGCCCCTGCATTTAGATCCGGACCCTACCGCGGCTTGCGTCAAGGATCAACAAGCGTGTGGATTAGGGATGATCTAACAAGGTGATGATACTGAAAAAGCGAATCAAAAATATCATAGAGAAGGACACCAATCTCACCGATGTGATCCAGGTGATGCTTATCCGCCCGCCGCTTCCCTGCCAACGCTGGCCTCTCCGCATGTGGGAGTTTAATCCGGAAGGGCCACGGACCCTGAAGCAATTCTTCGGTACGACACATGAAGTAATCTGGAAGCTACTTTTCAAGACCCAAAAATCGTGGCCAGGGACGTCCAAGGACATCGGCCACGACTGCAATCATCTAACCTCCCCAGTAAGTGCTATATTTCCGAACATAACATAGTTCATTAATAAAAAGAGGGGGTGCACTGAGAATCCCATCCTGTAAAACAAGGCTGGACAAAGAAGGCGGAGCGGGTGAGATGTTCAGCTCCATTGCCCGAAAAACCCAGCAGATCCTCTTCTAATGAGGATGCTGGTCCCGGCGCCCTATCAGGCACTAGAGAAAAAGGTCAAGAAGAAGAACAAGGAAGCCAGAGATGCTCTCCCCCGCAAAGGTACTTTGGACACGATGTCTGGAGACACCAAAACTCACTCCTCTGAGGAGGATGAAGACGAAGAGGAGGAGGAGACCGACAACAACCTTTCCCTGAAGGGGAAGAAGAAGAAAATGGCGGCCACTGAAGATCCAGAGGCGGAGGCAGCCAAAAGGGGGCAATATCCTTCCCCGACGGCTCGGATTTGGATGTCGAGGCCACCCCCGAGTGGCAGCCCAGGCCGAAGCCCCGTGTGGAATCGTAAGTATCCGAAGATGCCGTACATAAGTTCAGTTTTGATGATTACGGTATTTAACGTTTTGTATGGTGTAGTCCGGCCCGCGATCTTCCCCAACAGTCGTCGGAGGGGAACTCTTTGGATCTGAGTATGATGGAGAGTGAGTCACCTTCACGAGTGTCCCCACCTATCGCCATGGACGACACCGAGGTGTTGTCCCGAAGAGCTTCTCCGAGGCACAGGGCGGTACGGGAAGCCACCAGAACGGCGCCAGAGGGTAATACCTTGGCCGCCGAAAACACGGGGGGAATAATCCCCTCGGGGACTGATGGCGGGAGCCTGGACCAGTCCGGCCCCCAGCCGAACACTATTCCGGAAACCCAAGTGGCTCCGGAATCGAATAGCAACCTCCCTCAAAGGAGGGGGAGTGCCAACTCCCGCAGCAACCTTCGCTAATCCAGAGGTGTCGAACACGCTGATGGAGGCACTGCAACATGCTTCCATCATGGAGGAGCACCGCACCCTAATGGGTGTGGATATTGAAAAGGTTCAGTCCGCCAAGAGCGGGCTAAACAAAGCCTTCACTAGCCTACTAACAGGCTTCGAGGTATGCGATGTAATATTTCTGACCGCTTTTCATATGAAAAAGATGCCTGTGTATAGATAGTAGCCACTGAGACTCTGGTCATCACCTTTTTTTTAAAAAAAAGGGGGGCGAATGGAGGATCAATAATTTTCGCAGGAGATAATATACGTTTATATGTTGAAATGCAGGCTTCACTGTTAGTGGCGACCGCCCAGGCCGCCAAAGTATCCGAACTTAAGCGTAAGCTGGGGTTGGCCGATGAGGATCTCGTCCGCATCAAAAAAAAGATTTGATGAGGCGCAAGGTATGTTTCAGAACATTTCGTTCATGCCTGTATTAATACACAGATAGTGAGTCAAAGCTCATGCGCTGCTATGTGTATGATTGCAGGCAGCGCGGCTGCGGTTGAGGTCCTTAGGGGTTTACTTGCCCAGGCCTGGGAACAGGCGATGATGAACAAGGCGGCCGCTGATAAAGCGGCCGAGGACTTGAAGTCCGAGCAGGTTGTCCGCTACCAATATGAGGAGAGGGTGACCGAAGTGGAGCAGGCGGTCAAGGACGCTGCTGACAAGTGCAAGTCCCTAGAGAAGAAGAGTAAAGCCCAGGCGACCGACCTAGCCAATGCCCTTAAAGAGGCCGAGGAGGCGCGGGCCGAATCCCGAGCCGCGCGTGAGGAGATTAAGCAGGCCAGTCAAATAGCGGTTGGTAAGCCCTTTCTCTTACAGGGTAAATTCGGCAATCAGACGTATGTTTTACTCACGCAACTATGGAGTGCTCCAGATGCCGTTGCGGATCTTCCAAAGAGCATCGCCGATGCTGCAGTTCTTCCGGGCCTAGGAGGGGCACGCGATGGAGAATCTATTCTGGTCCCAGTTTGTTGCGCGGGAGCGCCCCACACTGCTGAATGACCAGATGGCGCAGTGGGCCGAGCTGCATAGGATGTCCGCTTTGGCCATGAGGGACGTCATAGTCCGTCTGTGGCCAACCAAACTGTCGGGGGGAATCGGCTTCCTCGAACACCTATGGGGACCGAGCCCCTTACTGGTTCGGCGGGGGGCGGAGGTTGCACGAAGAGCAGATCGAGGCGGTGCACACAGGGGGATTTTACCCAGCTTCGGGCCACAAAGATGCGTAAAACCCTACTGCTGCTTGGTGGATTGTATTGTGTTCTTGCTTGGGAGCGCGCGGTGCTACAATACACGCGGGCCGCCGGCGAGGTCGAGCGTGAAGATTGGTCTCCCCCCCACGTGCGCATGGGGCCTCCTTTTAATGCTCAAGGGGTTACCCACAGGTGGCAGTGTAGGTGAGGGCAAAAATGGTAGAATGCTGTAGTGGGTACAGCTGCCTGCACAGTGGCTGTACAGTGCTATCATACCTAACTCTGACGGCGGGGGACAAGGGCATTAAATGCCCGTCCGCGTCGCCCAGACGGAGCAGGGAAGTGGACCGTCAGGAGCGCCACCGTTTGCCACGATGGCTACTCTGTCAGCTTCGCTTCACCAGCGCATGCCCCTTGCTGCTCAGCCTCCCGCCACGTGCGGCTGGGATGCCCCCCAGAGCGACACGTTGGTGGGTGAGCTGGAGCGCAGGCACGAGGTGGTAACTTGCCGCGGCTAGCGCCTTGCCGCGGTGGATGTCTTGTCGCGCCCGGGAGCTTGTTGCTCACCGGGCCTTGCCGGGGCACGGGGCGCGCCGTGGCAGGGTCCTTGTCGTGCCGTGGATGGCCTTCCCGGCAAGCTCCTCTTGCCAGGGTCTTGTGCTTGGAGTGGCAGTCCCGGCAAGCTCCTCTTGCCAGGGCCTCGCTCTCTTCGGGTGGCCTTCCCGGCAAGCTCCTCTTGCCGGGGCCTTGGCTCAAATACATTGTTCTTGAATGGACCAAGAGGGGACCATTGAGGGTCTTGGCGATCGCCTGGCGGGCCTTGCCGCGGGGTGCTACGATTGCCCGTGCACAAGTTCGGGGTACTAAGGTACCCCTACTTTAGTACACCGACAAGAGCCCCCGGGCCTGGGCCATACACGGTGCCGAGCGCTGTTGGGCCAGGCCCAAAACAGTGCACGGGCACGCGCGGCCTGGGTCACGGTACATCTTTTTCTGCGCCCACCACGTCCCCCCCGAACGGCATGCGTCGAATGCGGCATCGTGGGGGAGAGGCGTGCGTGACGTGGGTGGCGTGCGCGGGGCCGAGCCCTGCAGGCATGCGTCACGTCGTAATAAATGGGGACGGTTCGCGCCATCTTCATAAGTAGAGGGAGGTGTGGAGGCGTGGCTCCTTTGCTGGATGGGGCCGAGGCACGGTTTCCGAGGCGCCCGTTCCCCTCGATCACGGGGTGGGGGAGAGGCCGCCTCACCCGTCGCCTCGGCCCTGCACGTCAGCCACGTGGCCTCCATGCACCTGGAGTTGCGGACGGTGGAGGCGGGAAACCGGGCCGTCGCGGGTCGAGGCAGCAGGCCGGTCCCGGTCGCTTGGCCTCCCTGCGCCCTGATTGGTCGAGCGAGGCGGTCGAGTCCCCACCCTGCTCCTTTATAAGGAGCAAGAGGGGGGCGACGGGAACCCACGCTCCTTCATCTCTTCCTCCTCCGACCCCCTCTCTCCATTAGCCATGGAGAAAGGGAATCCGGGTCCTTCATCGGTGGCGGCGAGGGTTGCCGCCAGGCAGCGCGCCCCTCCTCCCCTTGCACCCGCGGTGGCGGAGCCAGCCGCAAGGGGAAGGGGGAGGGGGCGAGGTTGTGGACGAGGGCGTGGACGAGGCCACGATGCTCAGGGAAGAGGCGGGCGGGGCGACGCGCCGGCCTCGCCTCCGCCAGCGGCCCTTCTTCCCACGACGGTTCATCTCGGGGATGATCCTTGCGAGTTCTTCGTCAGGCTGCGCCGGGCGCCTCGTCGCCGCCTCCGCCTTCCGGATCCTTTCGCGAGCGTGATGGAGATGGAGCAACACGAAATGCTAAGGTTGCGCATGAAGGGCTGCGGGATCAGCGGCACGCGGGTCCATGTCGAGTTCCCAGCCCCCGGCGTGGTGTATCTTGGCCGAGGGTGGAAGACATTTGCCCATATCCACACCTTGACGGAGGGGTTCACCCTCCATTTCAAGTTGATGGAGGGCGATCTCCTCTCCGTCAAGGCCTTCGGGGACTTCGGGACCCGGGCCAGGTGCTGCGTGGATAGCTCCTCCTCGAGCGAGAGCGATGAGAAGGGGAGCGACAGCGACGACGAGGGCAGCGGTCGTCGGGATGACGGGTCCGACTAGGCGTCGGTCGCAGCTCCGTGTGGCACCGGCGACCCCATCATCCGGGTCGCCGGCTCCTTGAGCTTCTCGGGGTCGTCTTCCCGGGCGGCTGGAGTGGCGAGGCTGCGGAAGAGGAGGAGGACTGGCGGTAAGGCCGTCAACTCGGAGTACGAGGGCTAGGTGCCCCCGACAGCGTGTTGACGTCCCGCTGCCTCATCTTCGAGCTCCATCTCCGGCGCCACTGCCACCATCCAGCCTCCGGAGCCCCCGGGGCGTTCTCTTGGTGTCTTCTGCCACCCGTAGCTTGCCTAGGCGCCCCTTTTGCCTTTTTCACCTCCTTGTCCTACCTCCTGAGGAGAGAGACAAGAAAGGGATTATGGGCACCTCATCTTTTTTCAATCTGTAAGCCTTCGGGCCTTAGTTGAATTTAAAGCTTGTAATCCCATCTTTTCATGTTTTTCATTCTCTCTGAACTGTACCTGAGCGGAATGTTTTTGATGAAAAGGGGGAGTTTGCCGGGCCATTTGTCCCGTGGGGGGAACCCACGCCAAGGAGCGAACCCTTTGTATCGTTAGGATAGACATTTCTTCGCCCGGCAACAGGCCCTGCCGTCTTCCCGCGTCGCTCGGCCCTCCTCACGCCTTTGGCGGAGGCGGGGAGAAGGCGGGATCCGGCCCCCCGCTTCGCCCCTTTGCCACCGCGACTACTACCAAGACAGGCCCCAGGAACGCTCTCTGGGGCCTGTCGTCGAGGGAGCACGGCAGCTTTTAGGGGGAAAAGGGTTTTCGTATTCCACAGTTCATGAGAGAATGCATGACAAGGGATGCAAAAACTTATCGGGGATTGCAGCCCCCGGCAGCTTTGGCTTACCGCGGATGAATCTTCGTACTTGCAGCCCCCGGTAATACTGGCTTGCCGAGGACCAGATGCTGGCCCGCCCTTCTTCTTTTCTTCGCCTTTAAGTGGTCTGGCCAGGATGTACAAACCCCTGCGAACCAAAGGGATCGAAAGAACAGGAAAAAGGACGCAGACTCGACCTCTAAGCTAGGGGTTAGCAGCTGTTAGACACTATCAACCCTAACCAAGGATGAGACTCGACTCAGCATGCATGCTAAAACTTAGGGCGTCAGCGCTTCATTTCTGCTGCTCAGGGTCTGCGCCTGGCTTTGTACAAAGGATTACATGCAACTGCGGCAAGACTTGTACAAAAGGTTGGTTGCCGGGCGGGCCCCGACAACCGCGCCTTATGGGTAAAACTTACGAAGATGCTCAATATTCCATGAGTTGCTCACCGGAGTGCCATCTTCGGTCTCGAGGCGGACAGCGCCAAGCCTCGTGACTCGTCTCACCCGGTAAGGGCCTTCCCACTTCGGCGTCAACTTGTTATGATTCTTGGCGGACGGGGCGCGCCGAAGAACAAGTTCGCCTTCCTCGAAGCTTCTGGCTTTAACTTTGCGGCTATGATAGCGGCGCAAAGCTTGCTGGTAGCGAGAGGCTCGCACAGTAGCCTGAAGACGATCTTCCTCAAGGAGCAGCGCGTCATCTTCACGCAGCCGCTCTTGCTCAAGCTCATCATAAGCGAGCACTCGAGGTGACCCGTATACGAGTTCCGTGGGGGTAACTGCTTCTGCTCCATAGACTAGAGCGAATGGTGTATGGCCAGTGGCTCGATTTGGCGTCGTTCTGATCGACCAAAGAGCCACCGGCAGCTCCTCGATCCAGTTTCTTCCGCACTTGTGCAGCCTGTCGAAAGTTCTGGTCTTGAGCCCGCGCAGTACTTCGGCGTTGGCCCTTTCAGCTTGACCGTTGCTCCTGGGATGAGCAACAGAAGCGAAGCAGACCTTGGCGCCGAGATCTTGGACGTATTGCATGAAGGCGCGGCTCGTGAATTGCGTACCGTTGTCGGTGATGATCTTGTTGGGGATCCCGAAGCGGCAGACAATCGACCTGAAGAACTTGATGGTTGACTGTGTTGTCACCTTCCTCACTGGTTCCACTTCCGGCCACTTTGTGAACTTGTTGATTGCGACGTACAAGTACGCAAAGCCCCCGACAGCTCGGGGGAAAGGGCCGAGGATATCGAGCCCCCAGACCGAAAATGGCCAGGATAAAGGGATCGTCTGGAGATCTTGAGCTGGCTGGTGTGTCTGCTTGGAATGGAACTGGCACGCTTCACACTTGGTTACTTGTGCAGTTGCATCCTGGAGGGCTGTCGGCCAGAAGAAGCCTTGCCGGAACGCTTTGCCGGCAAGTGCTCTTGCGCCAATGTGGTGACCACATATGCCTCCATGTATCTCTGCCAACAGCTGTTGTCCGTCTTCCCGGGGAATACACTTCAATTTCACACCGTTGCGCCCTCTTCTGTATAGTGTGTTGTCGACAAACTGGTACATACTCGAGCGCCGGGCTACTGTTTCCGCTTCTTCTTGTTCTTCGGGAAGTTCCCCGTACTGGAGGAAATGGACAGTCTGCCGCGCCCATGCTGGAGCCTGCGGCTCGACAACAAGGACTGAAGGCACTTCTGCCGCTGCGGGAACGTCTGCTTCTACGGCGAGGATCTGGGGCTCGGCCGGAGCTTGACGTTCCTTGGCAAGCTTGCCGAAACAAAGCTTGTCGGGAACGCCTGCTTCTACGGAGTAAACCCTGGGGTTTTCCGGAGCAGACGGTTCCTCAGCGCTCTTGGCGTCGATCCTGGGGACCTTCTTGGCGGCGGCTCCGGGGAGCTTTGCCGGAAGATAGTCGCCGGAGACCAACTTCCTCTTCTTGCTCTATCCGGTTGATGGCGTTACGGATGGCTGAGTCAGCTTGAGCACAAAGGTCCCTGGTTCCACAGGTAACTTAAATGCTGCGCACTTTGACAGGCCGTCAGCGATGTCATTCTCAGCTCTTGGAATGTGTTCCATCTGCAGGCCGTCAAAGTGCTCTTCCAGCTTCCTCACTTCATCAACGTACGCTTCCATCAACGGACTCTGGTAATCCTTGTTCACTTGGCGGACGACGAGCTGTGAGTCACCCCTGACAATGAGCTTCTTGATCCCAAGTTCTGCCGCGATCCTGAGACCGGCAAGCAAACCTTCATACTCTGCAGTATTGTTGGTTGCTTGTTCCTTGGGGAAGTGCATCTGGACTACGTACTTGAGGTGCTCTCCGGTGGGCGCGACAAGTAACGCGCCGGCGCCGGCGCCTTGCAGCGAGAAGGCACCATCAAAGTACATCAGCCACTCTTTGCCTGCTTCTTTGGCGGGGATGCTCGTCTCTGGGATATCTTCGTCCGGTGTTGGTGTCCACTCCGCTATGAACTCCGCCAAAGCTCTGCTTTGGATAGTCGAGGTGCTCTCGAACTGGAGACCGAAGCTCGACAGTTCTAGTGCCCACTCGACAATCCTGCCTGTTGCTTCTGGATTTTGCAGTATCCTCTTCAGCGGAAAGCGGGTGACAACTGTAATCTCGTGTGCTTGGAAGTAATGGCGCAGCTTTCTCGAGGCCATGAGGAGGCCAAAAAGCAATTTCTGCACACCAGAGTACCTTGACCTGCCCCCTTGCAAGAGGGAGCTGACAAAGTACACTGGGCGCTGCACCATTTTCTTCTTCTGCACCTCCACTTGCTCCTACGCAGATTCATCCTCGTCGGGGCCAGAGCTTGTCGGGGAAGCCCCCTGCTTGTCGCTGGACGTGCTTGCCGCGGTCGCTGGCTCATCATCGGCCTCCCTCTCCGCTACTAATGCAGCACTAACCACTTGATTAGTTGCCGCTAGGTACAGCAGCAGCTTCTCTTGTGGTTTAGGCGCGACAAGTATCGGAGCGGAGGACAGGTATTTCTTCAGGTCCTGCAGCGCAGCCTCCGCTTCCGGAGTCCATTCTACTGGACCCGCCTTTTTCAAAATTTTGAAAAATGGTAGGGCGCACTCTGCAGATCTAGAGATAAACCTGCTGAGAGCCGCGACGCAGCCGGAAAGCCTTCGCACGTCCTTGACACGGGTTGGTGCCTCAATCTGCTCGATGGCCTTGATCTTGTCTGGGTTGGCTTCTATTCCTCGCTGAGACAGGAAGAACCCGAGAAGCTTGCCGGAAGGAACTCCGAACACGCACTTCTCGGGGTTGAGCTTGAGGCTGATCCTGCGCAGATTCGCAAAGGTCTCTTCTAAGTCTTGAATCAGGGTTGCCCTGTCTCTGCTCTTGACCACTATACCATCCATGTAGGCCTCCACATTCCTGTGGATTTGTGGCTCAAAAGCGGTGTGGACAACCCTTGCAAATGTCGAACCGGCGTTCTTCAGTCCGAAAGGCATCCGTACGAAACAGTACGTGCCACATGGAGTGATGAACGCGGTCTTCTCTTCATCTTCTTCAGCCATGAAGATCTGATGATATCCAGAGTAGGCGTCAAGAAATGAAAGCAGGTCGCATCCGGCCGTGGAGTCAACAATCTGGTCAATGCGCGGCAAGGGAAAGGGATCTTTGGGACAAGCTTTGTTAACATCACTGAAGTCGATGCAAAGCCTCCATTTCCCATTTGCTTTGCGCATGACAACAGGATTGGCCAACCACGTCGGATGGATCACACCTCTGACGAGGCCTGCCGCTTCCAACTTCTTGATCTCTTCTGCTTGACGGGCCGCGCATGAGGACAGACGGCGAGGTGGTGCTCAATCACTTTCCTGGGAACGCCGGGGATGTCAGATGGCTGCCAGGCAAACACATCGACATTCGCCCGTAGGAAAGTAACGAGCGCGCTTTCCTATTTGGGGTCGAGCGTGGCACTGATGGTGAAGGTACCACCAGTGCTGTCCTCCTTGGCGGGCACCTTCTTGGTCGTTGACGGAGCCGCCATTGTCTTCTTACTCTTGCCGGTGGAGCTCGATGGCGCGTCCTCGACGGTAGCGCAGCACTCCGGAGAGGTGCACTTGCCGGAGTGGGCGCCAGAGCACTTGCCGGGCTTGGTCCTCTTCTTTCCTCCGGGAGCTTCAGCGGCAAGCGGCTTGTGATCCGCCGCGGCTGCTGCTTCCCGGTAGATCTTGTCGGCACAGATAAGGGCATCCTTCTTGTCGCCGGGGACAGAGATGACGCTTATCGGGCCTGGCATCTTGAGCATGTTGTAGGCGTAGTGGGAGGCCGCCATGAACTTGTCGAGCGCTGGACGGCCGAGAATTCCATTGTATGGCAATGGAAAATCGGCGACGTCAAAGGTGATCCTCTCTGTCCTGAAGTTCAGCTCGCTGCCAAATGTTACTGGCAGCGTTATTTTCCCCTTCGGTTTGCTCCTTCCCGGGTTGATTCCTTGGAACGTGCCGGTTTCTTCGAGCTCGCTGTCGGGGACTTGGAGTCTTCGGAGCACAGCGGAGGAGATCAGGTTCAAGCCGGCCCCGCCGTCAACCAGCATCTTGGTGACCTTGAGGTTGCGGATGTTTGGCGAAATCAACATCGGCAAGCACCCGATCGCAGTAGTGCGATCAGGGTGGTCCTCAATATCAAAGATGATAGGCGTGCTGGACCATTTCAGAGGCTTGCGCGACTCGACGGGTGGCTCCGCTGCATTGACTTCTCGCGCCCACTGCTTGAGCTGGCGGTGAGAAGTATGCAGGGTGGCGCCGCCGTCTATGCACAAGACCTCTGTGGCTTTCTGAAACTCCTGCTCACTGGTCTCGACGTCATCCATGTCTTCGTCTTCGTCGTCGTCTTCGTTCTTTTCGCGGGCGCGGGGAGGTCGCTCCGCTTGCCGCTGCTTGTCCTTGTCGCGGCGTCCTCCCTGGCCGGGGTGCTTCGTGCCTGATCCTCCGCCACCTCCTCGGGCTCTCTCCTTGTCGCGCCGCTCGTACTCGGCCTTTTGTAGCTCGACGAGCCGCTCGACCTGCTTGCAGCTCTGGAGGTCATGGCCCTTGGTGTAGTGGATCTTGCAGTATTGTTTGCTGGTGCCGTCCCGTTTGTCGGCGGCCGCCACGGCCTGGCAGTGGACGCATCCGGCAATCTCCTTGCCAGAGCTGCCAGCCTGGGCCTTCTTGGCGGCGCCTTCATCGCCGGACTGCTCAACAACCAGTACCTCTTGGCTCTTCTTCTTCCTGTTGCTCCGCCGCCGGCCCTTCTTCGTCGGGGCGGTATCCTCACTGTCAGATCCTCCCGCTCCAGCGCTCTCTCCGGGGAGTTTCCTCCCTTCCTCAGCACGGGCACACTTGTCGGCCAGGGCATATAGCTCGCTGACGTCCTTGATCTTGCACATCGCCATCTCCTCCCGCATCCTGCGGTTACGCACGTTCTGATGGAACGCGCTGATGACCGCGGCGGGGTGGACGTCTGGGATGTTGTAGTGTACACGGCTGAATCTCTGGATGAACTTGCGCAGAGGTTCTCCCTCCTTCTGGACGAGCAGGTGAAGGTCGCTCGCTTGGCCATGGGGTTTGTGGCCGCCCGTGAAGGCGCCAACAAACTGATGGCACAAGTCTGTCCAGGAGGTTATGGAGTTGTCCGGCAAGTGCATGAGCCAGGATCTGACGTTGGACTTGAGCACCAGCGGGAAGTAGTTGGCAAGGATCTTGTCGTCTCGCCCCCCGGCAGCCTGCACCGCAATGGTGTAGATGCTGAGGAACTCCGACGGATGCGACTTACCGTCATACTTCTCTGGCACGTCTGGCTTGAAATTCTTTGTGCTGGGCCACTGGACTTGCCGCAACTCACGGGTGAACGCAGGGCAGCCCACTGCGTACGGCAGGTCGCCTGGTTCCCCTGGTGCATGCATGTCGACAAAGGGCCCAGCGCGGTGGTCTGATTGACGCCGCGCTTCTCTCCGACGCTCAATGCGAGTACGAGCGTCCTCTTGCTCTCGCTCGTGAAGAACTTGGCGTTGATCGCGACGAGTTCGCGGATCTGACGACGCGGTGGAGTCGTTGTCGTGGTGATTCCGGCGAGTCGGCGATCTTGGCCTCCGGGGCGGGGAGTGGACGGTGGTCGCACCCCCGCCGGTCCTGGCGCCATCGGTCCTCGCCTAGCCATCCCGCCGCGGCTGCGACGCGCTGTGCTGCCGCGGGGTGTCGCCGTTAGCGAAAACGATGAGGCTCTGTATCGTGGCCCTCCAGTCGTCGAGCTTGTCCACCGTTGGAGGGTAGTCTAGGAGCAGTTGGGCTCGCGCCAGAGCTTCTGCTGGAGTGGCGGGCAGCGGCGGCGAACGGCGCGTGGAGCGGGATGTGCTCGAACTTCTAACTACGTTAGAAGGAGCAACACCCGAGCCAGGCAGCCGCGCCACGCTCGCGCCAGCGTGTTGGTGCGAGTGCTGGCCTTGAGCACCCTGGGACCCGCCGACTCGATTTGGGTCCAGCGAGCGTATGGTACCGTGGGCGCCAAGACGCTGCTGGTCCCGCGCTTCCTGAGAGGGGCGCGGTGCATGTTCGGACGCCGTGGCGCCGTGAGCTGGCTCGACGACGCCCGTTCCGCCGCCGGTGCCGTCCCCGCCACCCGTTTTCTCCAAGGGCGGCGGGTTCGACGCGGACAGACCGGCCACCTCCGGAGCCTTCTTCTTCGGTGGCATGTTGCTGAGGATGAAGGAGATCTAGCTGGTGCAGACGCCGGATCAGGTTCGCACAACTTCGACGCCCCCTACCTGGCGCGCCAAAGATGTCGGGGGGAATCGGCTTCCTCGAACACCTATGGGGACCGAGCCCCTTACTGGTTCGGCGGGGGGCGGAGGTTGCACAAAGAGCAGATCAAGGCGGTGCACATAGGGGGATTTTACCCAGCTTCGGGCCGCAAAGATGCGTAAAACCCTACTGCTGCTTGGTGGATTGTATTGTGTTCTTGCTCGGGAGTGCGCGGTGCTACAGTACACGCGGGCCGCCGGCGAGGTCGAGCGTGAAGATTGGTCTCCCCCCCCCTACGTGCGCATGGGGCCTCCTTTTATATGCTCAAGGGGTTACCCACAGGTGGCAGCGTAGGTGAGGGCAAAAATGGTAGAATGCTATAGTGGGTACAGCTGCCTGCACAGTGGTTGTACAGTGCTCACTACTAGAAAAAGGGCTATAGATGGGATTGACACTAATGGCGCACCAGACAAGTGGTGCGCCATTAGTATATACTAATGGCTCACCACCTTCTGATACGCCATTAGTGTTGAAACTACTAATGGCGCACCCGGCCTGGGGTGCGCCATTAGTGTCCTAATTTTTTTTTGAACTAGCGCGTCTGGCCAAACATACTAATGGCGCATCCTGGTACGGTGCGCCATTACTAGTTGTAACTAGTAATGGCGCACCAGTGACAGGGTGCGCCACTAATGATTTTTTTTAATTATATTTTTTATTCCTTTTGTTGGAAAACTACTAATGGCGCACTGTCCCAAAGTGCGCCATTACTAGTTCAAACTACTAATGGCGCACTATGACGGAGTGCGCCATTAGTATGATTTACTTTTTTCGCAAAACTACTAATGGCGCATCAGGCGCTGGTGCGCCATTAGTAACCTGGATTACTAATGGCGCATTTATGTCAGGTGCGCCATTAGTAAGTGGGCAGCAATAAGATATTTTGGGCAGCCTCTCCTACCCACACTCACTTTCTCCCCCACTTCATTCTCCACCTCCTCCTTGTCTCGGGTGCCTCCTCTCTTTCTCCTCATTTCCACCATAGATTCATTCAAATTAAGTGGTTAAATTACCTTGTTTTGATAGGTAAGTAAGGGGAAGCTATATTTACGTTGTTCTTCCTACAACAATGTGCACATGCACTTTTTATGGCCTAGCTAGATTTATGTATGTTCGTGGTGTTGCATATGTTAGTGGTGTTGCATATGTGTTTGTGGTTGGAGGTGTACCGGTATTTGAAATGCGATAGTTGCCAATATTTTGCCGGAATGTTGATTCATTTCCGTTTCGGCGATAATTTTGGCATTAAGCATTCTTTTTGGTCCTATTTTTAGGGAAAGTCATGCCAAATTTTTTCTTGGTTCTAAAATATTGTTTTGCTCTACCCCACAGGCAACCATGGTCCGCACGATGACCGAAGGCATCGTGAATAGGTTTTTGAGGTCCGCGAAGGCCAAGATGCTTCAAAAGAACGAGACGGAGATAAGATGTCCGTGTCGAAGATGCAAGCTGCAGAGCCTTATTGCGGACCCGGATTCCGGGCAGGTGCGGGACCACCTGCTCTTGCGTGGTTTCATGGATGGCTATCGGTGGCAAGGTGATGAAGATGACTACGAAGTCGTCCATGGGGGCCGGGCAAGAAATGAGGAAGGGCAGCAAGACAACCACCGCGGCTCGGGCGGGCGAGAAGACGAAGAATCCCCAGGAGATGATCATGACGGTGATGCTGTACACAGTCATGATGATGAGGAAGATGCCGGAGCAGACGACGGGCATGATCATGAAGATGATGATGCCGGCGGAGCAGACGACGGTGGACCATCGATGGGCTGGGTGCAGGACCCTTATATTCAAAAGCTGCTTCTCAAGCAGACGGATAACGCAAGAGCTGCCGCCCGAGAGAAAGCCAAGGTGGATCAACTTGAGTTAGACGCGGTTACTCCATTGTATGAAGGATGCAGGCCCGAGGATACCCGCCTGAAAGTAACGCTCATGGCTCTGGAGATGAAGGTAAAACACAAAATGACGGACGCATGCTTCGACGAGAACATGTCATTCTGGCACGAACGTCTTCCAAAGGGGAACAAGTGCCCGACCAGTTTGGAGGAGGCGAAGAAAATCGTGTGTCCTCTGGATTTACCGCACGTGAAATACCATGTCTGCATGAACAATTGCATCATTTATCGGGGCGAGCACGCGGAGTCTACCATATGTCCGGTGTGCGGCGTCACTCGATACAAGAAGAGGAAGAAAGCTCCTCGAAAAGTGGTGTGGTACTTTCCGATCACTCCTCGTCTGCAGCGGTATTTCGCGGATCCTAAGGTAGCAAAGCTCCTGCGTTGGCACGCGGATAGGGAGGAGAAGAAGCGAGAAGATGACGCAAATGATCCGGAGATAGATAAAAAAGACAAGATGCTGAGTCACCCTAAGGATGCGAGCAATTGGCAAGCGTTGAATTTTGAATACCCAGAATTTGGGAAGGATCCAAGGAACATCGTGCTGGGCGCGAGCACCGATGGAGTCAATCCGTTTGGCAGCCAGAGAAGCACACATAGCACCTGGCCTGTGTTTGTGTGGATGTACAACCTTCCCCCCTGGTTGTGCATGAAGAGGAAGTACATTCACATGAGTATGCTAATTGAAGGGCCGAAACAACCAGGGAACGACATCAATCTGTATCTGGGGCTGCTGAAGGAGGAGCTGGACACGCTGTGGAAAACGCCAGCCAATACGTGGGACGCTGCAGAGAAAGAATATTTCCCTATGAGAGCCGCACTGCTCACGACGGTGCACGACTATCTCGGTTATGGATATCTCGCGGGGCAGGTAGTCCACGGATTTTCTGGATGCGTACGGTGCATGGACGACACAACGTATCGCCAGCTAGATAGAGATCCCGGGTCTTCGAAAACCGTGTTCATGGGACATCGAAGGTGGCTTCGCGACGATGACCCGTGGAGGAAACGCAAGGATCTGTTCGATGGTGAAACCGAACCCCGAAAACGCCCGTGTACGAGGAGCGGCGAGGAAATAGACAAGCTGTTGAAAAATTGGAAAGACTGCCCACTGCCGGGAAAGAAGCAAAAGGCGCCAGAGCCGGGAAAGAAGCGAAAGGCGCCAGAGCCGCTACTGAAGGTATGGAAAACGAGGTCTGTTTTCTGGGACTTGCCGTACTGGAAGATCCACCGTGTGCCTCACAGCCTTGATGTCATGCATATCACGAAGAACGTGTGCGAGAGTCTGCTTAGTACCCTGCTCAACATGCCAGAGAGGACCAAAGATGGGCCGAAAGCAAGGGCAGACTTGAAATCAATGGGCATCAGGCAGGAGCTTCACGCTATATATGATGATGATGATGATGATGAGGCGAAGCAGGACACAGAATGTCGTCGCAAAGGCAAAAAGGCCAAGAAGACCGGAAATGACTACCCTCCCGCGTGCTTCACTCTAAGTCAGGAGGAGATCGAGCAGTTTTTCACCTGCCTCCTAGGAGTAAAACTTCCTTACGGTTACGCGGGGAAGATAAGCAGATACCTAGACCCAGCGAAGCAGAAGTTCAGCGGGATGAAGTCTCACCACTGTCATGTGCTGATGACGCAGATACTTCCAGTTGCAATCCGTGGGATCATGGACGCTCACGTCCGTGAAACGCTATTTGGCCTATGCAACTTCTTCGACGTCATCTCTCGGAAGTCGATTGGCGTGAGGCAACTCAGAAGGCTACAGGAAGAGATCATGGTGATACTATGCGAGCTTGAGATGTACTTCCCGCCCGCATTCTTCGACGTTATGGTGCATCTGCTGGTCCATATAGTGGAGGATATCATCCAACTCGGGCCGACGTTCCTGCACAGCATGATGCCGTTCGAAAGGATGAATGGTGTCATCAAAGGATACGTTCGTAACATGTCACGTCCAGAGGGAAGCATAGCCAGGGGCTTTCTAACCGAAGAGTGCATCTCGTACTGCATGAATTATCTAGGCATCGAGAACCCCGTTGGTCTGCCCGTCAACAGGCACCTCGGCAGGCTCGCTGGATGGGGTCACCGTGAGGGTCGCCGCGAAATGCATGTCGACTTCGAGGGTCGACTCGCCGACTTTGAAAGAGCAAACCTAGTCGCGCTACAACACATAGACGTGGTCGATCCTTGGGTGGTAGAGCACAAAACCTTTATTAAGAAGACGTACAATGACCGAGGCCAACAGAGGACGGACGGAGATATACTCAAAGAGCACAACTCATGTTTCACGCGTTGGTTCAAGCAGAAGCTTCTGTCGTACCCTTTACATGAGGATTCTTCCGCGGAAGAACAACTCATATTCGCCTTGTCACAGGGCGCCGAGCACAACCTGATGACCTATGAGGCGTACGATATCAACGGCTACACATTCTACACTGAGGCCAAGGACATGAAGAGCGATGGTTATCAGAACTCCGGGGTAACGATGGAATCCTACACCGGTAACGACAAGGACAGATACTACGGAAGGATCGAGGAGATCTGGGAGCTGAGCTACGCTGGAGAGAAGGTCCCGATGTTCCGTGTCAGATGGGCCAAGAGCGTCCTAAAAGAAGACCGGTATTTCACCACCATGGTTATACCCGAAGCCAAATCCAAGACCGCGGGCGCAAACGTCACCGCGAAAAATGAGCCATGGGTACTGGCTTCCCAAGTGGACCAATGCTTCTTCATTACCGACCCATCAAAGACCAGCCGTGTTGTCGTGAGGAGAGGCAAAAGGAAGATCATCGGAATGGATGGCGTAGCCAATGAGCAAGACTTCGACAAGTACGGCGACCCGAGGATCGAACATGACGACGATGATGAAGTAGCAGCATACACCACAAGAAGAAGCAGGACCACCCTACCTAAAGGACGTCCGTTCCACAGAAGAACTCCATTTGCGAAAAAGAAGGGCAAGAAGATTGTTAACAGATAGCTAGCTAGCTAAGATCGATTGTATTTAAATCGTAGACTTCATGGGCACTTTTTGAACTATCATGAATATTTTTAAATTTCATGGACACTCGATCTCGATCCCCCTCCATCTTGATCGCCAGATACGGTCCCCCTCGCCGCCGAGCACCCCCCGGTCCACCGGCCGCCGCCGCCGACCCCCCGCACCCTCGATTCCCCTACTCAACCGCCGCCGCCGACCCCCTGCACCCTCCCCCGCTCCACCGGCATTATTGTTTGGTGATATTTTTTAAAAAATTATTACTGTCTTATAAAAAAAATATTACTGTTATGATTTAAACAAGTTTGAACATATTTAAACACAAATAAGTATCAAACAACATTTTAAATGAAAAAAAAATTTGTGGAGCCTGGGAATCGAACCCAGGACCTCCTGGTGTGAGAACTAGCTGCTGACCAGTCGAGCTAATAGAGAGAGATTGATGTGGTTCACGTCAGGTGGTAGATAACCTGTTGGCTCGGGCAGAAAAAAAAATACTAATGGCGCACCAGGATGAGGTGCGCCATTAGCATGGATGTACTTATGGCGCACCGAGGTGTGGTGCGCCATTAGTATTGTTAGGCCCCCATCCATACTTCCTCCCGGGCCCACACCTATCCCCTCTCTCTCCCTCGCCCTCGCCCTCGATCCCCTTCCCCTCTCCTCTCCTGACGCCGCTGCCCCGCCGCCTCGCCGCCGCCCCGCCGCCTTGCCCCTGCGCCCACCGCTGCCTGAGACCCCAACGTCGGTGCTGCTCTCCCCGCGGGACTCCACCCCCTCCGCCCCCGCGCCCTCCGAACGGGATCGGCCGAGCGCGCACCGCCCGCTCCTGTCCTCTCCTCCTCCCTCCGATGAGCGAGGGCCTCCTCCGGCCCCTGCAGTAGCCGGCGAGTGCGGCCCCGACACACCCACTCCGCCTGCCCCTGCCGTCCTCCGCCACCGGCCCCTGCTCTCCTTCGACCGCGGCGAGCGAGGACCCGGACGAGCTCGGACCCCGACCCCGACCCCTTCGCCGACCCCGACCCCGACCCCTCCGGCGACCAGGTATACTTATGTTCTTGCTTGTGCTATACTTTTGTTCCTGCATTCATCAGTTACTGTTTAGGTGGCTTAATTCACGTCCAGTTTTTTACTCTGAAATCTGAATCATCCTACGCATGCATACAAGGATGCCCCAAACACACTGCATTGATAGTTTATTCTTGTTCTGTTAAGATGTAGTACTAAATTGACTTTGCATATGATCTTGCGATGGTTTGGTGTGGAGGATCTTTGCACCATGGATTATACAGCGTGAATGTTATATAAATTGCTCTGCTCCGGCTGTTTGCTCAACTTTATTCTTGTCCTGTTAAGATGTACAGTACTACTACTAAATTGAGTTTGCAGATGATCCTCTGATGGTTTGAGCTGCAGGATGTTTGTGTGCCTCAGTTTGTTCTGTGTTTTGCGCCATGGATTATGCAGTGTGATTGTCATACACGCTCAAGCTAACCGAAAATCCTTGATATTCCCCTTTTGTCTCATGAACATACAGTGATCACTTTGTTTCTGTTCTCTTAAGACCTAGATGAATGGTGTCTGATTAAGTAGTTTTCCAGAGTTTGTTGCTGGGCTAAAAAGATTCAGCCTACTAGGTAGTTTCCTAGTTGAAAAATGCAAATGAAACTAGTTTCCTAGTTTTAACTTACTTGCTGGTCTATACTTGTGCAAATGCAACTTACAGGTTCTGTAAAATTATGTACCGATAAACGTCTCATCATGATCTTTAGCCTGCAATCTTGCTGCCGTCATGTGTTTCTTGAAACTAGGAACGAAAGAACCACTTCAATTTGTTCTCTGTACATGTTCGGTTCAGGTTCAGTTTCAGTTTGCATTTGTCCATTACAATAGTTTGCAAATTTATTTGAATGCAATTTTGATGGACACGGCAGCAAGTGTATGAGATACAGCTTGTTCTTCCTTGTGAAGAGCTTTGATGATAAAAGTAGCATTTTTAAGCTGCAGCTTAGGATTACAGGAGTTTGTATTAGCACCAAAAGTCTCAGTAGGAACAAAATTGCATTCAAATACAACTGCTGCATTTACTTTCATGTAACAGAGGATAAGAAGAACTTGCTCTGTTCTTGCTTGTACACCAATCTCTGCTTCAACTGCTGCATTTACTTTCATGTAACAGTCTTGTACCCAATGCTTCAGTGGCAGTGCATCCTAAGCAATGGACTCCACTTGGTAGAGTGGTACATTTAGTATTAGGGGGGGGGTTTATTTGCTTGCTATATATATAGAGAAAGTCATTGCTCTGTTTTCAGTATTTTCTGATCCAGCACCTTTACATGGAAACTGAAACTGCTTCACTGTCATCTTATCAATATTTAAGTAGCCGGTGATGAATGCAATTAAGTTCTTCCTTTTTTTGGTTGGCCATTATTCCCTGCTGGTGCTTGCTTTTCTGCAGGCTGCTGCTGCTTTAGTTTTCATGCCTAACTAAGAACCATAAAAAAATACTCATCTTTTAGTCCAGTTGGCGACACAGAAGATGCATCAGCGTCGTGCTGCCATGCTTAGTTTTTTATCCATTCTCAGTTTTCTATCTGTCATACCAATATTAGTTATGTAGAGTTCTCATCTTATGTAATGTTCAACTCTGACTAAACAGGTTCTGCAAACGGTCTATTACTGCACTTGACTGAAGAAGTAGGTGTCTGCTATATCCTGCACTTGAGGTGAGTTGTGTTCTCAGGTTTACATTGCAATGGGCACTCTTCTTGTAAACACAAATTCAGATTTATATACTATATGCTGGCATGACTGTTAATTTTCTGGTACTAGCTAGAATTTGGCGCTGAAAAGCAAAAGCAAAAGCTAATTAACTGCTGGGTAATAGCACTGGTACTAGGTAGCTAAAATATGTGTTCTGAAAGACTGAGAGCAGAAACACTTACTACATACATATGCTCAAGACACAATTACTAACCAGAAAAGGTTTTGACTTCAATCTGTTAGTATTTGTCTGCATTTTCTCACATTCTTCTTGTATCTGATCCAGTATTGCTTGTAGTGGTTTGTCCAAAATGTTGAATGATACTGCTTGGAGATGCATATATTGTTTCACCTCTTCACATGCCAATGTATTTTCCATGTTGTGATGGAGGCCTTTTTTGCCTTGTCCACCCGAGAGGCCCTTGAGTTTGCCGGAATGTCGATTAACTTCCGCTCCGGCAAATTCGGGTACTCCATATGTCCTATTTTCAGCAAAGGTCATGCTGAAATTTTCCGTGAATTTTAGCATGACTTTGCTAAAAATAGGACATATGGGGTACTTGTGACTAATGCATGGGCCGGGGTATCTTAGTAGTTAATTAAGTAGGATCAAGTGCCCCGGGGTACTTGTGGCTAATGCATGGCTTTTAGGGTGCCTCGGCGTCGAAAAACCCTCAATGATACAAGCTTAGATTTTAGGATGCCTCGGTGTCGACAAACCCTAAATGATGAGACCATGATCTTTTTCCTTGATAATAACCAACTTTTTGACCAAACTTTGTTTCTATTTAGAGAGAAACATGGCAAACAACGATGAGGCAGGGGGTTCGGGCGGCAATTTATTCTGGGAGCTGTCCCAGGAGATGGAGGAACAACCTCACTTGTATGAGGACACCGCCTTCCCCACCGATCCTGAGACCACTGATGGTGCCGCCGAGGATGACCCCACTGATGGTGCCACCGAGGATGCCACCACTGATGATGGCGGCGCACGCACAGATGGCAGCCAGAAGAGGCAACGGAAGGACCGGCGCCCGACCGTGCTCCGCACCCTCAAGGAGGAAGTTACTGAAGTGGACTCCGACGGGAATCCAACGGCGCCCGCACGAATAGTCAAGGGGTACTCGCTTCAGCTCGGGTGCATTCTCCGGAGCACCGTCTCGATCAACACCGAGAACCTGAGGCATCCTGACCGAGGGAATTTGCGCAACCTCCTCTTCACGAAGCTGCACGAACGATACAAGTTCCCCGCTGAATTTGAAAACACAAGCCTCAATGGGAATAAAGTGAACAATGCTGCCCTCACGAAGATGAGCAAGGCCCTGTCTACTTGGAAAAGCAATGTGAAGAGAATGATCGAGAAAGGTGAGAGTTATGAGAAGATCAAGGAGAAAAATCCTTCGATCACCGAAGATGACTACAATGACTTCAAGATCAATTGCTCGAGCACCGCACACTCCCAATCAAGTCAGTGGGGGAAAGAAATGCAGGAGCTGAACTTAGGGGAACACACACTCGGTCCCGGCGGTTATAGAGTGGCGGAGCCTATATGGGACAAGGAGGAGGCGGACCGTGCCGAGCAAGGCCTACCGCCCCTCTTCGATAAATACGATGACAAGCAGACCAGGAACTATGTCAGGGCCCGGTACAAGAAGGACCCGAAAACAAAGGAGCTTACCACGGATCTGAAGACCAGGGCGCTTGAGCTTGTTCTGGTAAGGAAT
Source organism: Aegilops umbellulata (assembly GCA_032464435.1). Lineage (NCBI taxonomy): Eukaryota > Viridiplantae > Streptophyta > Magnoliopsida > Poales > Poaceae > Aegilops > Aegilops umbellulata. The sequence continues at coordinate 232,139,602 of CP136060.1, forward strand.
ACACCCCCGCGTAATTAGCTCCATATGGTTGCATTCTAATTAATGAAGCCGAATTTCTAAATGGTTCACATTCCTTCCGCAGGCGAGTGAAAGCAGTAGCGCGGGTTCGACTAAGAGCAACCCTTGGGACACCACTCTAAATAGGGCGTTGAATGTAATGAAGAACAAGGATAAGCTCAGTAAGCCGACGTCAGCTGGTCGTGTGGCCAGCAAAGGCTTGTTGACAAAATGGGGGTCATACTATAACACTGGTGGACGAAAGGAGAAAAAGACCAGCTCGGAAAGCCAGGCGCGCGAGGTTCAAGAACTCAGGGCACAGGTGGCGCGGATTCCGGAGATTGTCCAAGAGCAAGTGCAACAACAACTCGGAGCGACGATCACCGCCATTGTGCCTACCTTGATGCAGGGGTTGAGTGCGTGGATTGCGGGCGGCCAACAGGGGCCGCCCCCGATTCCTAGCTTCACGGCCAGCAACTCGCAGAACGCGATGGCGGGGCCATTGGGGTCTCCGGCGGAGGCGGCATTGGTGTCTCCGACGCCGGCACAGGAGCTTAATGCACCCGGGTGTACGCCGGCCGGCACCTCTGCAGCAAGCGGCCCCTCCGTCAACTGCACGCCCGCCGTTGGCGGTGCCTCGACATTAGCCGAGCTCGACGCCATCATCACGGTAACTAATTAAACCTCTCTCGGCCGAGGACTTCATCTCCTTGCCTTTGACTGGGCATCCCTGACGCCCTACATGTTTTCGTAGGGCGCCGCCGACGTTCCGTGCACTCTCCTGCACTTCGTGAACAATGAGTTGGTCGATGTCGCCAAGGGCAAAATCGTTCAACCGGGCAACCCCTTGTTCCACGGTACGCAGATGCCACCCAACTTGTTTAGGGTTCAACTGGTTCGGGTGCTGCCAGGCTGCGATGAGTTGCTACCTCCGATTCGACCTGTCGGGGCCGACGATGATGACGTGATGACCCTCAGCGCCTGCCTGATCGGCTGGCCCCTGCTTTGGCCGAAGAGCCAGATTCGTTTGGGGGCGGGGGACACCACCCCAAAGACAACACCGCCAGTCGTGCCGGCGCCAAGTCGGCCCCATGGCAAGACCGCCGCAACGGTGCCGGACATCCCTATGCCACTGGATCCAAACATGCATATGGCACAGGATCAGAACGACGACGACGACGATACATTTGTCAACGTCGATCGGTACTTTGCCGATCATGGGTACGATGGCGACTTCATGGGGCCTGCTTCTCAAGAACCCAACCCAACAAAAGACGTGCGCGATGTAGCTGGTACCGCGGGGAAGCCAAGTTGCAACAGGCGTCGTCTGCCGTTCAGCTCTCAGGAGACGCCTCCAGCTGCCGACTTCACCGAGCCTCAGATAGGCGAGGTGCGAAATATTCTCAGCCCCAACACACTCAAGAAGGCGGTCTGTGAGCAGAACTCGGTCCCATTACAGGAGAAGAAGAAGGCACGCAAAAGAAAGACAAACAAGGGTGCGGGCCAGCCGGCAACGAGTACGATCCGTGCTCAGGACGGGCCACCTTCACCTGAGGATTTAATGAGGAGGGTGCATGTGGCCGGTAGGCCGATGCTACCGAGAAATATGCTCGATGTTGCAACCGGTTCTATGCGGAGTCTGCATGACAGTGTTCTTGCTTTGGAGAAGCGGCGTCTCAGAGAGAAGGATGTGGCATACCCGGTTTTCGTGGCCAAGGTGCCAGAGGGCAAGGGCTTTGTGGATAACTCCATCGGGGGTACGATCGTCCTGCGGTTTGATGACATCCACGCTATGTTGAACCTTCATCCGCTGCACTACACCTTCGTTCGGCTATTTTCGCTGAGTATGGAGATGCGGATCATTCGCGACAAGACCCCGGACATCGTGATAGTCGACCCCTTCTACATGCGTGCCAAGATCTTGGGCAGCGCTGGGGACCGGCAAGTCGCGAGTTCTTACCTCGAAGGCGTCATTCTGGCAAACCCAGATAAGGTTAACTTCCTCGTGCCTTACTTTCCCGAGTAAGTCCTCCCCTCAACCGCCCCTAACATACGAATTCTTAGATTTCGATCGTTTTTTTTAACATTTCATGTTTTCTGCAGTGACACACATTGCACGCTCATCCTCCTAAGCCCCAAATATTCCATGGCCACGTATTTCGACCCGGACCGTCAGTCGAACGTAGACTACACAAATGTCAAGAAGGTTCTTGATGATGTTCTCCCCGGCTACGCCCAATCTGGAGGCACCTTCAATAGGCCTATTCGTAAGTACGGCAAGCACGTGTTCTCGCACAATACGACGTTCTGCTGCGTCAAGCAGCCGACTGGCGGTCAGAAGGGTGCCTACTACGCCATCCATCACATGCGGGCGATCGTACGGGACCATCATCAACTTCTGCTACCGAGTAAACTCAAAGATTGGGCCGCGAGCATGTCGGCAATCCAGGACGCGGACATCAGACAAGAATTCTTTCGCATCCAGTCGGAGTTTGCGGAAATCATCCATCAAGATGTCCTTCGGACCGCGGGGCAGTTCTACCTCAAAAATCAACCGTCCAACAGTGAGATAGACGGAATGCTACAAATGCAGGCTGACAACGCCCGTAATTTCATGACTCCCACGATAGACGGCGGCTTCATCCACGCTCCGGTCCCTTGAGTCGAGAGTCGCTCCTTGTAATTAAACTTTAATGAACTTGTAGTATGTCTCTGTGGTTTCGAGAGTCGTTAAACTTAGATGTAATCGATGCTATTAATGTCTTGCTTTTCTCTTCCGATCGTTCTGTTGCATACTTATATATTGCTTATGTATTGTTTGTGAATTGGTACTAACGTTTGGCTAGTGCATAGCGATGCCATCGTATGTCGTCTACAAGGGTAAGGTTCCCGGAGTCTACGACGACTGGGAGGAGTGTCGGAGACAGGTTCACCGATTCAGCGGAAACAGTTACAAAGGGTACACCACTAGGGCCGAGGCCGAATCTAGATACGCCCGCTATCTAGCGGGAGAGGGGAGGGAGCGTTGGAGGAACCGGATGAAGACGAGTTCCATCGTGATGATGCTCATCGTGATGACCGCAGATCTCTTCTATGTGATGGTAGTTTAGATGATCGATATCGACTTGTAATGTGAAGACAAACTCGCTACTCGCGGTCTCGAGACTTGTAATATAATGTTCTATCTTTGTTCGGTCTTTTCAATTCGGAGACTAGTATGATGAATTGTATTCGGAGACTAATATGATGAATTGTATTCGGAGACTAATATGATGAATTGTATTCGGAGACTAATATGATGAATTGTATTCAGAGACTAATCTTTTATTGTATTCGATGAATCTGTTGTTGATGTGTGCTGTTTATATTTTGTCCAATTATATATTTTGTAACCTGTGCAAAAAAACAGAAAACTAAAAAATAAAAAAAAACTAATATTCATACTAATGGCGCATCACACAAAAGTGCGCCATTAGTATTCCAGAGGATACTAATGGCGCATCCCCAACAAGTGCGTTATTAGTATGCCTAGGTTACTAATGGCGCATCACCCAGAGGTGCGCCATTAGTATACCAAAGCACCTGGCTATACATGGTGCTGGTAGGCATACTAATGGCGCACCGTGCCCCATACTAATGGCGCACTCGTGGTGCGCCATTAGTATACCAGATACTAATGGCGCACCGGTGGTGCGCCATTAGTAAATATTACTAATGGCGTGCTACTAATGGCGCACCACTAATGCGCCATTAATGGCCAAATTAGGTGCGCCATTAGTAGCCCTTTTTCTAGTAGTGGCTATCATACCTAACTCTGACGGCGGGGGACAAGGGCATTAAATGCCCGTCCGCGTCGCCCAGACGGAGCAGGGAAGTGGACCGTCAGGAGCGCCACCGTTTGCCACGATAGCTACTCTATCAGCTTCGCTTCGCCACCGCATGCCCCTCGCTGCTCAGCCTCCCGCCAAGTGCGCCTGGGATGCCCCCCAGAGCGACACGTTGGTGGGTGAGCTGGAGCGTAGGCATGAGGTGGTAACTTGCCGCGGCAAGCGCCTTGCCGCGGTGGATGTCTTGTCACGCCCGGGAGCTTGTTGCTCCCTGGGCCTTGCCGGGGCACGGGGCGCGCCGTGGCAGGGTCCTTGCCGTGCCGTGGATGGCCTTCCCGGCAAGCTCCTCTTGCCGGGGTCTTGTGCTTCGAGCGACAGTCCCGGCAAACTCCTCTTGCCAGGGCCTCGCTCTCTTCGGGTGGCCTTCCCGGCAAGCTCCTCTTGCCGGGGCCTTGGCTCAAATACTTTGTTCTTGAATGGCCCAAGAGGGGACCATTGAGGGTCTTGGCGATCGCCTGGCAGGCCTTGCCGCGGGGTGCTACGACTGCCCATGCACAAGTTCGGGGTACTAAGAACCCGTACTTTAGTACACCGACACGAACCCGTTCTGTTGGGGATATTGCTATTTGGGGCAAACCGGCCCATAGGGCCCGGGTTAGCTCCGTCAAGGGACCCGAGATGTCAAAGCCCAAGGGGAAATAGAAGGGCCCGAAGCCTATAATCGGTTTAGAGATTTACGGCGTAAACCGGCTTGAGGTAAACTTGCATTGTAAGTTTAGAATAGAGAGACCGACCCGGGCACGTTTATGAACCGGGGGTTGGGACTTTGCAGACCGACGGGCGTCACCCGTGTATATAAGGGGACGACCCGACGGCGGTTTGGGAACAGAAAACAACAACTCGAGGTTTAGGTGAAGCTTATCGCTCCCTAGCCCTCGAAACCCATCAATCCCATCACAACTAGACGTAGGCTTTTACCTTCATTGAAGGGGCCGAACTAGTATAAACTCTGTGTCCTTGCGTCCGCTCTAACCCCTTCAAACTAACCCATTGCGATGGCTCCACGACTAAGTCCTTTTGCCAGGACATCTGCCGTGACAAATCCACGACAGTTGGCGCCCACCGTGGGGCTATCGCAAGATGGTTTCAAGTTTTTGGAGGGCCGCTTTGAAGGACTCGAGGGTTACGCTGTGGGTCGGATGACCAAGAGCCGCCGCGGAAAACTCTACATCGACAGCACAGGCTGGGGCCCCGACGCCGGCTCGATCGAGTACGGGTACCGGGTCCCCTTTGGCGGCATCCATGTTTTCATCGGCAAGATCGGAGAACCAGGCCCCGAGTTAGGCGTCTGCGCCGACCTCGTCGAGACAGCTCAGTGCACGAGATCGACCCTGGCTAAACCGACCAGGAAGCACGCCTTCGTGGGAGTCATCCACGGAGGAAGCTACGAGGAAGGATCCGAATCCGGTGACGAAACCGCCATCTACTCCGGTGATGAAACGTCGACCGGGGAAACCGAATCTCTTTACCAGATGCAAGATGATCGGATTGGGGGCGGCTCCGATGGCAACAGTATTCCGGACCCCTCTGATCTGCCCTATCGGGTTGGGATCTTCATGGCTGGAACGCAGGCGGTGCCACGATCATCAACTGCAGCAGCAGCGATCTCCGGATCGGCAGCGGCAACGGCTGCGCGGCCAGGTTCACCAGCCCAAGTTTTGTCAGACCTGTTTGACGCACTGGCAGCGCTCATGGCGGAAGCTAACCCGGTGGATCAGGAGGTTCGCAATGCTGAGATTGCCAAAGTAAGAGAGCAGATCACTCAAGCTAAAGCGGAGCTGGCAGCAGAAGAGATCAGGATGACGGCGGAGCGCGCCGCTTTGGATGCACAGGCTTACAGGCTCATGATGGACCGGAATGCGTCTCAGGAAGTCCTGAAGAGGAAATCCCGATCTCGATTGCCCGCAGCCCTCGACGCCCGAAATCTCTTCAACACCCCGGGGGTAAACCGTGCGGAGGCGACAGTCGGTGCCCCGCTTCAGCACCGGATAATAAACCTGCCTCGTCGCAACACTGGTACACCACCGGCCGTGCCAACACCGTCAGGTCATTATTCCAACCCGATGGATAACCTCGTCGCGGCGGCGGCTCGGTTGGAAGCCATTCCGATCGAAGGCGATTCACCGCAGGACGTAGAGACACGCCGGGTCAAGGAGCTCCTGAGGACCGCGTTGGCCCAACAAGAAGCATATTCGCAAAGCCGCAATCGGATTCACTCCACCCCTCGCCCCAGCGGGAGCTATAGTAGGCGCATGGAGGAGCCGGCTGTGTCAAGCAATGCCAGGCGTGAAGCGCTCCGCGGCAACAATCCGGCGGGCGTCGACAATGCTCAGGAGAATGTGGATCGCACCCGTGCGCGGGAGGCCGGATTAGCAGCGCAGCATCAGGCTCGTCAGCTTACGCCTATCTTCCCAGCGGCTACGGTTGAACCGGGGGTGGTCTCCAGTTCTTTGGGAGTATCGTGCCTTGTTCCCGCTTTGCGCAACGTACGCCTGCCCAAAGACTTCAAAGGCCCCCGCAAGGTACCAAACTACACGGCAGATCAGCCTTCGGAGACATGGGTGGAGAGCTATGAAATGGCTATGGAGATGCTGGATGTGGATGACACGGCGTGTGCCAAGTATTTTACTATGATGTTAGAAGGAACGGCCCGGACTTGGCTAAAGAGCTTACCGCCTAATTCAATTAGTTCGTGGGCCCAATTGCGCGCCCGGTTTATCAAGAATTTCAAGGACACGTGCAAACAACCAATGTCGATAGTTGACCTAGCAGCCTGCGTTCAGCAAGAAGGGGAATCAACTACCCATTGGGTGCGGCGGGTGTCAGAAGTTTTGCACTCGTCAGATCGCATCAATGCAGACACCGCCGTGGTGCTGTTGGAAAGCAACTGTCGGTTTGGCCCTTTGAAGCTAAAGCTGGGCCGGATGAAGCGTGATTGTACAGACGTAGGAACACTCATGACCGCTTTAGTGAAGTATGCGGATTCTGACAGTACCAAGGATCCTGACTCTGGTGATGACAAAGCAGGGAAGGGAAAGAAGAATAGCCACACCAAAGGCCAGCAACATCGACCGACAGGTAATGGAGCCGGAGGTAAGCGTAAACCGGACGGGAGCATGGACTTTGTGGCCAACACAAGTGCACAGAATAAAGGCCAGCGGCGTAAGGGGAAACAGCCAAGTTTCCGCGCAAATCCCGGTCCTAATCCGGAGCGTTTGAACTTTTTCTTAAACCAGCCCTGTCCGAAGCACAGAACAAAAGAGGAACCAGCAACCCATCTTTGGAAGGATTGTTATATCATGAAGGAATTCAAAAGCTCAAACACTTTCCAATATGATCACAACTCCGGCGGCGGTTCAGGTTCCGAATCAGGATACGGTGGCGGAAATCCCGGTCCAGGGGTCCAGGGTAATCCGGGCGGACAGGACAGTCGAAATAATCAAAATAATCAAAGTGGTTACGGACAGCAGCAATCAGGTTATCAAAGCAACCCGAAACAGTTGAGTGGTGGACAGTATCATGTCTTTACTACAAGCTTGGATAAACGGGATAGAAAGCTTCAGAGGCGGGAAGTCAGTGCTATCGAACCGGCCACGCCTCACTATCTGCGCTGGTCGGAACAGCCTATCATATGGAGCCGAGAAGATCACCCTCCCAGGGTTTATAATCCGGGTCAGTTAGCATTGGTGGTGGCGCCTCAGGTGGGAGGTTATAAGCTCACCAAGGTGCTCATGGACGGAGGGAGCAGCATTAACATCTTGTATTATGAGACCTTCCGTCGCATGGGACTGGTAGATAAGGATCTCAAACCGACCAATACCGTGTTCCACGGGGTGGTGCCTGGCAAGTCTGCATATCCGGTTGGTAAGATAGCCCTTGAAGTGGTTTTTGGCGATAGTCATGATTCCAGATCAGAGACGCTGACGTTCGAAGTGGTTAAAATCCAAAGCCCGTACCACGCTTTGTTCGGACGGCCAGCCTATGCAAAATTTATGGCACGGCCCTGCTACGTGTATCTGCAACTTAAGATGCTGGGTTACAAGGGCACTATAACGGTTCATGGCAGCCGTCGAATCGCTTTGGAATGCGAGGAAGGAGATGCGACTTATGCAGAATCGGTTTGTGCTACGGAGGAGCTAAGGCAGTACAAAAACAGTGTTGATCCGGAGGACATGACTTCATTAAAAAAGCCAACTACGGACCACGATCCGGCCTTGAAGTTCAAATCAGCGGCCGAAACTAAGCTTGTTGACTTCGTGCCTGGCGATTCATCCAAGCAGTTCAGCATCAGTGCAAACTTGGATCCAAAATAGGAAAGCGCGCTCATCGAGTTCATCCGTGAGAATCGGGACATCTTTGCATGGAAGCCGTCTGACATGCCTGGTGTACCGAGGCAACTCGCTGAGCACACCCTTAATGTGGATCCTAAGTATAAACCGGTAAAGCAGTTCTTACGGCGGTTTAACGAAGAAAGACGAAAAGCGATTGGTGAGGAAGTGGCCAGGCTCCTGGCAGCTGGGTTTATTATTGAGGTTTTTCATCCCGAGTGGCTTGCTAATCCGGTGCTGGTTCTTAAGAAAAACGGCACCTGGCGCATGTGTGTGGATTACACAGACTTGAATAAAGCTTGTCCAGCGAATCCTTTTGCTCTCCCCCGGATTGATCAAATCATTGACGCGACAGCAGGTTGCGAGCGTTTGAGTTTTTTGGATGCCTATTCGGGTTATCATCAGATCAAGATGGCAGTTAAGGACCAGGAGAAGACGGCGTTCATTACTCCCTTTGGAGCCTTCTGCTATGTGTCTATGCCCTTCGGGCTTAAGAGTGCGCAGGCTACTTATCAACGGTGTGTGCAAAATTGCCTCCACAAGCAGATTGGTCGTAATGTGCATGCTTATGTGGATGATATTGTGGTCAAGTCACGAGAGAAGGAGACCCTGGTTGACGATTTGAAGGAGACTTTCGATAACTTGAGAGTGTACCAAATGATGCTCAACCCGGCTAAATGTGTTTTTGGTGTGCCTGCAGGCAAGTTGTTGGGATTTTTAGTATCCCATAGAGGGATTGAGGCTAATCCGGAAAAGATCACAGCCATCACCTCCCTGGCCAAACCGAAATGCGTCAATGATGTTCAGCGCATGGCCGGACGGATTGCGGTGTTAAGACGGTTTATCAGTCGCCTCGGTGAAAAGGCGATCCCCTTGTATCAAATGCTCAAGAAGACGGATCAATTTGTCTGGAGTGCGGAGGCAGATAAGGCGTTTGAGGACTTAAAGCGGCAGCTAGTCAATCCGCCAATTTTGGCAGCCCCTGTAGATAAAGAGCCGCTCCTGTTATATGTTGCTGCGAATGCCAGAGCAGTTAGTGTGGCGATGGTGGTAGAACGAAAGGAGGCTGGAAAGGAACATCCGGTTCAGCGACCGGTTTACTATATCAATGAAGTACTTATCGAGTCCAAACAAAGGTATCCACATTGGCAAAAGCTGGTATATGGTGTTTTTATGGCAAGCCGGAAGCTGAGGCAATATTTTCAAGGACACCCCATCACGGTGGTCAGTTCTGCTCCTTTGGGTGACATCATACAGAACCGGGAGGCGACCGGTCGGATTGCTAAGTGGGCTATCGAGCTCGGGCCGCACGGTTTAAGATACGTGCCCTGGACGGCTATAAAGTCACAAGCACTTGTCGACTTCATAAACGATTGGACAGAGTTACAAGCACCTGAGGAGAAGCCAGATAACACCTATTGGACTATTCATTTTGACGGGTCCAGACAATTGGAAGGCTCGGGGGCTGGAGTCGTTTTAACTTCCCCACGAGGAGATAAGTTTTGTTATGTCCTCCGTTTAATGTTCCCCTGTACAAATAAGGCGGCTGAGTATGAAGCTTTGCTTCATGGTCTTCGGATGGCTAAAGAGATGAATCTGAGCAGAGTTAGGTGCTTTGGTGATTCTGATCTGGTGGCTCAGCAGGTATCTGGCACCTGGGATTCTAAGGACCCACTCATGGCTGCATACCGACGTGAAGTAGATATGGTAGCCGGGCATTTCAAAGGCTATCAAGTGGACCATGTGGACCGCAGAAAGAATGAGGCAGCGGACGCTTTAAGCCGCTTGGGCTCTCAGCGTAAACCGGTCCCACCCAATGTTTTCTTGGATGTATTGTATCACCCATCGGTACAGCTACCCGGTGAGCTGGAGTTGGCTGTTCCTGATCCGGAGGCTCAATTAGTGGCGGCTCCTCACGTCACCCCGGATTGGACGCTCCCTTATCTGGCATATATGAACCGGGGCAAGTTGCCAGAAGACGAAAGCTTGGCTCGACAGATAGTACGGCGGTCCAAGTCTATGACCATTCTCAAAGGAGAGCTACATCATCGTAGCGTGTCAGGGGCGCTGCAACGGTGCGTATCCCCAGAGGAGGGGTGCGAGATATTACGTGAAATACATGAAGGGGATTGCGGCCACCACGCCGGTTCAAAATCATTGGTGGCTAAAGCGTTCCGCCATGGTTTCTACTGGTTAACTGCTCATGCCGATGCAGAAGACCTGGTCAGGTTATGTGATGGTTGCCAGAAATTTTCCAGACGAGCACACATACCGGCTCAAGAATTGAGAATGATTCCAATCACTTGGCCGTTTGCGACTTGGGGGCTCGATATGGTTGGGCCTTTTAAGCGTTCCAAAGATAAGAAGACCCACCTACTGGTGGCGGTTGACAAATTTACAAAGTGGGTGGAGGCAGAACCTGTCAGTAAATGTGATGCTGCCACGGCGGTTCGGTTTATAAAGAAGGTGATCTTCCGGTTTGGCTTTCCACACAGCATCATCACAGATAATGGTACCAATCTATCCAAGGGGGCCATGAGAGAGTTCTGTGCACGGGAGCATATACGACTTGATGTTTCTTCGGTAGCGCACCCACAATCTAATGGTCAGGCAGAACGAGCGAATCAAGAGATCTTGAGAGGTATCAAACCCCGGCTTCTGGTCCCTTTGCAAAGGACGCCGGGTTGTTGGGTGGAGGAGCTACCGTCTGTATTATGGAGCATCAACACCACGCCTAACAGATCCACGGGGTTTACGCCGTTTTTTATGGTCTACGGAGCAGAGGCGGTTCTCCCAAGTGATATACGACATGACTCACCTCGTGTGGCAGCGTATGTTGAAGCGGACAACGAGCAGGCACGGCAGAACGCTCTTGACTTGTTGGATGAGGAACGTGACTTAGCAGCTGCCCGTTCAGCGATTTACCAGCAAGATCTTCGCCGTTACCACAGCCGTCGGGTTAGGACCAGAACCTTTCAGGAGGGGGATTTGGTGCTTCGGCTCATCCAGGATCAGTCTGATCAGCATAAATTATCCCCGCCTTGGGAGGGACCTTTTGTGGTCAGCAAGAATCTGAATAATGGGTCATACTACCTGATTGATATTCGAGAGCACAAAGATTCGCGCACATCAGAGGAGGAGACCAGCAGGCCGTGGAACATAGCTCATCTTCGACCTTATTATGCATGAGCCTTGGGCTCTGTTTATGTACATATCATGACCATGTATATATTATGATTAATACAATAAACCGGAGCCTCGAGTAAAGCGGGGTCTCTGCTGTTCTTCACATCATGCGTGTTCTTCCCCTTGAGGTCGCTTCACAGAAGATCAAATTAAAGATTCCGGTTTAAAAGCCGGTTCAAGGGAAGATGTCTCCCACAAAGCTGTGAAGCTCTTAATATCCGGTTCAATATCCCGGTTCAAGCATGGGGCTTCCTGTTCAAACATAGGTCGTATTCGAACCAAAGAGAACATAGCTATTCAAACATGGGGCTTCCTGTTCAAACATAGGTCGTATTCGAACCAAAGAGAACATAGCTATTCAAACATGGGGCTTCCTGTTCAAACATAGGTCGTATTCGAACCAAAGAGAACATAGCTATTCAAACATGGGGCTTCCTGTTCAAACATAGGTCGTATTCGAACCAAAGAGAACATAGCTATCCCTATAAAGTCAGTTGGGGACCTAGTCGGCCTGAACCGTAGCTACACCTCCGGGGGGCTTGGTCATGTCTTGACGACGGTAATGCCTTCTGGCTGGCACATTTGCCACTGAATCAGTTGGGGACCTAATCGACTTGAACCGTAGATTACGCCTTATGGGAGCTCGGTCATGTCTTGATGATGGTAATGCCTTCTGGTCGGCTTTTTAGCCAATGAATCATTTGGGGGCTTGGTCGTGTCCGAACCAATGCAATGCCACTTGATCGGCCCTTGGCCACTGAGTCACTTGGGGGCTTGGTCGAATCCGAACCAATGCAATGCCATTTGACCGGCATATTTGCCACGATTCAGTTAGGAACTTAGTCGACCTAAACCGTAGCTACACCTCTTGGGGGCTTGGTTTATTTTGTCTTGACGATGGTCACGCCTTCTGAATGGTTCATAGCAACCACTATTTGCATGCGTTTTACTATCGCGTTGGCCTCTCGTATTTGGTTTTTGTTTTTTGCCTTTATTGTGGTATTTTTTGTTCTTCGGAACGTCAAGTGCTTTTAAACCGATTCAGCTGACACAGCCTGGTCCGTTTTTTAACCCGGAGGCAAGTTGCCCGGTTTGGCAAAGGCGCAGCACGGTTCATAGGGTCGAAAGATCTTGTGTACTCAGTAAAGACAGGAAACATAAAGTTGGAAAACGTCATTGGAAAGAGCATCAGTACCCGTGCGCGAAGGCACATTCAAATGCAGAGGTATTAAACTATTTTATTACAAAGCAGCGTAGTGCCTGAATATATTGTTCGTTGACGGATTAAACGTCACCAATTAAGGTGAACCGGAGCGTTGATTACGCCTGTTCGCTGCCTCAGTTCGAAGGCTGTGGATCATCTTGCGCCGCATCCTCTTGGCTACCCATTGGCTGGAAATCAGCAGTGGTCCAGTCGATTCCCATTAGCGCTTGAAAGACAGCTTCTTCGTGAATCAGCAAAGACGGTTCAATGTCAGGGGCGTAGGTATGCTTACGGATTGGAGGAATAAGGTTTTCCGCTTCAGGGACCGGGGCAGCTACTCGCCTGTACTGGTTATCATATTGGGCTTGGTAATGGGTCAGATCTGCTTCTTCAGCCAATTGACAAGCTAGGGGACGCACCACCCGGTTTATCGCCCTCAAATCATCTTCACCAAAGTCTGAACCATCTTCTTTCAAGCTGGGGTATCCTTGGGCCGCTTCGACAGGGTCAAAATCTGGTACCCACGCTTTGGCCCGGATCAAGGCAGCGATGGCTCCAGTTCGAGCAGCTGATCTTTTCAATTCTTCAATCCGGGCTGGAAGCATGGATAGCCTCTTTAACGTGTCTTGAATCAGAGACGGTGCAGGGTGGTTGTGCGATGCAGTGGTGATAGCTCTCTGTGCTCCGGAGTACAACTGTTCAATCAGAGTATAAGCAGCTTTGAGTTTCATCCGTACATCAGAACCCAAGTGTCCAATACGTGAGCCTGCAGTGTTTCAAGATGGATTACAAACCGGACATAGGATATAGCAGACAAGGTACAAATTGGAAGAAGGGCATCGAAAAATTTACCAAAGACGGCAGAGGTCATGGAGTGTATTTGTCGCTTCACGGTGGATAATTCATCGACCACCGGTTTGAGAGCAGCTTCAGCGTTTTCGGCCCTCTTCGTCAAAAGAGCTTTTTCAGTAGCCCAAACAGCTTGCTCCTTTTTGCGGTCCTCTTTCAGCTGTTCCATAACGGTTAAGGCATTGGTCAATTCCTCCTTCGCTTTTTCAGTTTCAGCCTGCTGGGTTTTTAAAGTTTCCTGAAGGTCCGAGACTTGTTTCTCTTTGGTCTTCAAATCCCCCTGCAGCAGGTCATCAGCAGTGTTCAGAAAATAGTGCACGGTTTGGAAGTATCAACCACACAAGCAAGTTATGTGCTCGATACTTGGGGGCTAATGCATACTTGATTTTAACACATGTTTTCCACTACAAAAAGTCCCAGGATTAATACAAGTATTAAAACTTGGCACTTGGGGGCTAATGGTTATTTAATGATGTTTCTGGTTAAAGGCTTATGTTGAAGCCCTGGGTTTTTAAACCGGACCTTAGTGGTCAAGGCAGCATGATTCGGGTTACCATCTCGGATTCGGATCAAATTGAGAAGTTAGGTTGTAACAGAAGGAAGCACAAGAGAGTTACCTCAAGTTTTTCTTTCATCATCCTGATCATACCAGCTTCATAATCGCGACTGGTGTACAGTCGGTTCAGGTACCCAGAATAAAGATCTTGGGCGCTTAAAGCGGCGTATGTTGAGGAGTCAACGTCCCATTTGCCCTTTATGGCCGAGATTTCGTCCTTGGCAGTATGCTTGGCCAAAGTAGCAGTGTTCCCCGGTTCAGAGCGGCCAATACCGGTAATCACAACATCATCATCCTTGGAGTCGCTGCTCTGCAGTGGCCCTGTCGGATTATCAACAGTTCCAGAAGGGGGGATGGATTCCTCAACCCGAACAGGACTGGCAGGCGGATTAGTATGGCTGGCAGGTTTGGTAGGCCTTTCTTCAGCACAGGTGTCATCTTGCGGAGATAGATAATTCTGAATATCTTCACGACCCAGAGCGTCAGCACCAGGAGTTTTCTCCGGTTCAGGAGCGGCAGTTCCTTCAGTCGGGTTATCCAGCCGAGCCTTCTTGCTCGGTCTAGGTTTAGCCCTGGAGAAAACCCAAAGATTGAAAAAACGGTGTAAGATGGATTAAGAGACCCATACAGAGATATGTTGTGATCGGTCCAACTTACCCAATAACTGTCTTCAGCGGTGGCAGTTGAGTGGCTGAAGATTCACCAGAAGATGAATGGGAAGTGACCTGATAATCGGAGTCAGATGGATTAAGAGGCTGACGAGTTAAACCTGCTTTAGGAGGAAAGCTAGCGCATAAATCGGAGACCTCTGAGCGGCGTTTCCGAACCGGGATGTTCGGTAAACCGGCGGAGGTAACTACCTGGCCGCTATGCCGGGTGGTGCGTCGAGCTTCATGTTGCTGGGTCTTCACAAGAAATTTGGGATCCAAGTAAGCAAGAGGATGAGAAAATTTAATTTTCCGGTTTGCTTGGTGAGGTTTTTTCAAAGGCAAAGGAACGGCATCAGAAGAAAGAATAGTTACCTCTAGGCCTTCAGCATTGCTCGCTTCAGCGTCGTCCTGACAAATATCATCATCAATAAGACGTATAAAAAGTAAGCCAACTGAATCAAGATCTACCCCAAGGTCCGGATTACCCACATCATCCTCCTCTAAATCCGGGGTAGAGGAAGCGGTGTTCCTTTTCTTCTGAGCGGGCTTCTTCACCCTCGTTTTGGGTCGGGTTAACTTTTCGGTCGGCTCTTGAAACTTCTTGCTCCAAAACGGATCATCTCCCTGTCTCAGAAAGGACTGGAGTTAGCAATATGTGTATAAGGAGATCATAAATTCTATAACAAACAGAGGGGAGATACTTACAGCAGGTGGTTTGTTTGTGGCACAAAATGGAAGCAGGCCGGTTCGGGCGCAAACATATTCCGGTTCATTCAGCATCTTTTTCACAGCTTCAGTGACTTCGTCCTCCGTCAGCTGAATGTTGCAGTGCCTCAAAGGATCATCAACCCGGCCCGTGTATTGGCACATTAAACCGGAGCGGATGCTAAGGGGCAGGATGCTCCATGAAATCCAGCAACGGGCAAGATCTACCCCCGTTAAACCGTTAGCCATGAAGGCTCTGAGCTTGGACAGCTGAGGGGCATACTTACTCCTCTCTTTGGCGGTTAGCCTTGGGGGGAAGGGGTGTGTATTGCTAAGTCTCTCTGGACGGAAGCCGGGCAGTGGATTTTCTTCGGCAGGGGAAGTATCCTTGCAATAGAACCAGGTGTGATTCCATTCTTGCGGATGACTATGCAACTTGGCGCGAGGATAAGTCACCTCTTTCCTCTTTTGAATCGTCATACCACCCAGTTCCATATTAGGACCGTCGGTGAATTCAGTACGTCGGTTCAAATGAAGACAGTCCCGGAACAGCTCTACAGTAGGTTCCTCCTGGAAGTACACCTCGCAAAGCACTTGAAAATGGCAGATATTCGTGACTGAGTTTGGACCAACATCTTGTGGGCGCAACCTAAAGTTAGCCAGGACGTCCCGATAAAATTTTGAACCGGGTGGATTAAAACCCCGGGCCAGGTGATCCGCAAACACCACCACTTCTCCCTCCTGTGGGGTAGGAGGACATTCGTCTCCTGGAACCCTCCAATGGATGGCATTTTTGCTACTCAAAGCGCCAGTCAGAACTAAGTTGTTTAGTTGGGTCTCAGTGATGCGAGAGGGAACCCAGTTGCATTCGTACACCTGTTTTGCCATGAGAAAATCTACAAGACAAAAGTGTTCCGGTTTGAGAACAAGTGTGAGTGTAAACCGAAGATGCTCTTATATAGAGTAAGGTTATATACAATGATATCATCCAGCGGTTCATCAAGGGGACTAATGGATGTGTGGATTGGTTTGTTCGCTTTGCTAGAAGTTAAACCGACCAGATCTAACAGTTGTGAATATGAAAGCAGAAACAGATCCCGTACGGATTCTTTCAAAGCAATGGATCTACAGCTAGGGCGAAAAAGAGGTAAAAATATGAGGTTTGGCTCACAGCAGAACAACATAGGTTCGACAAGCAGGGAAATGAGTGAGATCTAAGGAGATGAGTACAGATTTATGGCGAACACTGAGAGGGACTACAAATCACGATACAGGTATCATCATCTGTTCGCAAAAGCTGCTATGGGGATGAACAAGAAACAGTAGCAGGATGACGAACCCTAGAACAGATCTAAGGCAAGAAGAACAGGGGCCTTACCGGGATCCAAACGGATGTGGAGAGTCGCCGCGGTGCTCTGGTCCGATCAGGTTGATGCAGCGGCCGGAGTTGATGCAGTAGCTGACGGCGGCGGCGGAGCTCCGAGGTCTGGGTCGCGAGGAAGACGAAGAAGGGGACGAAAGGGAGGAAAGGAAGATGGTTGTCAAGTCCTATTTATAAGGAGCGGCGCGCGTGTCAGGCGCGCGAATCCAGGGGCCGGTGATTTCGGGAGCCCAGCCGTCGCCCTGATTATTACGGATCAGCAAAAGGAGACGGCAAATTTGCGCTGACGTCATATCGGTTTACCGCAGCAAGAGGAGACGAAGAAACAGCGGTCTAACAGCCGCTGGAAAGCATTTGAAGACAGGAATTCTTACTAAGGATTGACATGAACCAGTTCAAATCAATCTGGGGCCTAATGTTGGGGATATTGCTATTTGGGGCAAACCGGCCCATAGGGCCCGGGTTAGCTCCGTCAAGGGACCCGAGATGTCAAAGCCCAAGGGGAAATAGAAGGGCCCGAAGCCTATAATCGGTTTAGAGATTTACGGCGTAAACCGGCTTGAGGTAAACTTGCATTGTAAGTTTAGAATAGAGAGACCGACCCGGGCACGTTTATGAACCGGGGGTTGGGACTTTGCAGACCGACGGGCGTCACCCGTGTATATAAGGGGACGACCCGACGGCGGTTTGGGAACAGAAAACAACAAATCGAGGTTTAGGCGAAGCTTATCGCTCCCTAGCCCTCGAAACCCATCAATCCCATCACAACTAGACGTAGGCTTTTACCTTCATTGAAGGGGCCGAACTAGTATAAACTCTGTGTCCTTGCGTCCGCTCTAACCCCTTCAAACTAACCCGTTGCGATGGCTCCACGACTAAGTCCTTTTGCCAGGACATCTGCCGTGACAAATCCACGACACGTTCCAAGCAACTATTTTGGCCTAGTGCAACGACTTGTTGACGCATTGCCCCGTATTGACGTGGTCAAGCGATCGTCATGTATAGAAGGTGCACGGCTGGCCTTTGCCCGTGTCAAAATGCACTGGGCCAAAATGAAGGCCGCCATCATGGTTGTCGAAGGTCCACCCGGAAGCAAGGACCACCGTATGCCGGAGCGCTACTTTGAGGACGTCCTGGAAGGTGCCCGCTTGATAGAGGGCCAGTGCTCAAAGGACATCATGTTCGAGTGAATGTGTCCGGGCTACCCAGACAATGTACTATAAATCAAGGCTGTGTAATATATTTTTATTCATTTATCTTTAAGATATTATGCCTCCTGTGCGGCCGTTTGTATCCCTTAGAGTATACCTGGCCATCCATCAAGCCGGGCCGGTCTTCGGGCCGGGCCAACCAAAGACCGACGCAAAAAACCCAGGACCGAGCATGGCCCGGCCTGGCTGTCGGGCCTAAAAATGAGGCCCGAGCCCAGCCCATCATGCTAAAAGCCTGTCAGGCCTCGGGCCACGGGCCGGGCCTCTTCCTTAGATGACGAAAACGACGGGCTCGGGCCCGCCTCAGCCCGTTCTTCGGGCTCAAAATCTAGGCCCGAGCCCGACCCGTGGACAAGGTCGAGCTGGGATGCCCATGGCCAAGACTACCTGAGAGTTTGCCAGTCGTCGGCTTCAGGCCCCCACGTAGGTACTACGGGGGTGTTCGGAATAGCACATGACCACACTTTAACCCAACGTTTTGGTCCGTAAAGGAGGTGTCAATGCGGCGAACCAGGCAATCAGACTATGCGGCTTTATCGCTCTCACTTAGCCATAGGAGTTTGACGATGGGGCTATAAGGGAGCCCCTGGTGCGTATGCGACTATCCGAACTTGGGTGCCTTACACGCGTGAATGGAAGATAGCCAGTCCTTCGTGTAATACGGAAGAAATCGCTAGGGATTTAGTAAGTCGTCGAATTGCTGACCAGCTGTCGCCGCATCATAACAGTCAGTTTTCGGCTTTCTCTACTGAGGTCCTTGACCGGGCGAACCAGAAGCACAATCTAAGTAGTTCTCCCTTTACTACCTTAGCCGAACAAGCGGAACATAAGGTGGTAATCACAGGAGCCGGGCAACCCAACTATTGACCAAAGAGATGATTCGGAGCCAATGCATATAATGCCATTTTCGGGACGCCGAAGTGTACTTAGAAAAGTGTTCAGACTTTTTGTTTTTGAAGAAAATGTAAATGGGTGAAATAAAGCCCTGGAGATTTAAGTCGTACCGAGGTGTATATGCCAATCTGACGTAAAGGGGGGAAACAGATTAAGAAATAAGCCAATACCGAACAAGGTTAGGCGGAACTGTTTCCATTATAATTTGATTGGTACATCAACACGTATTTTTACAGAAGATGCAATAAGCATCAAGGCTATTTTACATGTCGAGAACAAGGGAAATCTTTGTATAGGTCCTAAAAAGGAAAGATGATCTTGAAGATCCCTTGGACACTCTGCCACACGTCTGCGCCACTGTCAGGACCCCGATCCTAAGCCACATCGATCCAGCGTGTAACACATCATATCACTTTGCGGCCTCACGCACGGTACTCCCACGGGTGCCACCTTACCTGGCCCGGGACCGTTTGCGCCTTTTGGCTCACGTATATGATAGTGTCGCTAGCATCCATATGACAGAGAACCCGGGCCGACATGGCTAGTCGTGAACCCGAAGCGGCGCTAGCCTATGAGGACAGGCATACATGAATCACATCGAGCATGTCGGTCATCAACGTATCTATTCGGGCTGTAGCACTGGGCTAACAGGACTCCGGTAACCCGGGCTGTAGCAGGCTAGGCAGGACTCCGAATATCAGCGCGTGACATTTCCCCTAAGGGACAGACATAGGAACGACGTGAGACACATGCCGGCCAGTCAAGTGTCCAAGCAATAGTGCTGGGCAAGCAGGACTCCGGTGAACCGGGCTGTAGCGGACTACTATCGCTCAGAAGCACAAGACTTACATTTCCCCATATGAAAGGCTGCCAAGGATAAACAACTAGATAGTCGGATCCCACTCATACCAAGCATTTCAATCATACACACAATATGCCCGATATGAGTAAATACAACATGGCAACACAACAGTACTCTACGACTCAAGTACTTTATTTAGAAGGCTCCGAGGAGCCATACATAACATCCATACAGATAGGGGTCACATGACCCAACACTCAAGTCATACAAACATACAAGCACATGCGGAAGCAAAGTAGTCTGAGTACAGACACTAGAAAGAAAGAAGGCTTGACGAAGCCTGTCTATCTACAGCGACCCTTCACAAGTCTTGGATCACCACCTGGGTGATAAGTCACTCGTCAACGTCGAGGTCTACATAGAACCCATCAGAGGGGTTGGTGCAGTCGTCTGAAAAACATGATTAAAGCAACATGAGTACAGAAGTACTCAGCAAGTCTTACAACAGGAACCTACTATACATGCCCATTCTCAAGAAGATAGTGGGGTTATTGCAGCAAGCCAGCTTTGACTCTTGGCTAAGCTATCCTATGATAGACACCATTTGCAAAACATTTGTCGCACACGAGTCCTCTATCACCATCACAATACTCCACCGTGGATCCTCTCTCGCCATCCCACGAGAGGGCCCTCCGCGGTACTCACACTTATCTTGAGATTTTTAGTAGTATCCAATTAACTTATCTATGAACTGTATAGGTGACCAAGTAGTCCTTTACCGCGGACGCGGCTATTCGAATAGATTTATACCCTGCAGGGGTGTACTTCTTCACACACGCTCTCACCACTTATCGCCGTTTACACGACATGTACTCGGCAACCTTCAAGCGGAAGCCCAGCGAGGGTGTCGGCCACGGCCTACCTAAACACTCAAGTCTCTAGTCCAGGTTTATCGCCTATTCGGGTTCCATCCGCAGGGAGTCCGGCCGAGGTTTCCACTAACGGCCCCGAACGATGTGAACAGGGTTCCCGAGACACCAAACGGGCGAGTCGGTACACCGTGCCACGTGCCTACCGCAACACATCCCACCCCGATGGTCAGCGCCGCGTGCGGCCCCCAGCATGCTACAAACACCAGAAACTACTTTGCAACTCCTGGACAGGGGACAAGCGTGATCAAGAAGCCGAGAGGGTCCATTGGTTTCGGGCCCAATGCGTGGTAGTATCTGAGTCTTAAATCACACACACAGATCTCAGTTCTTAAGAACGGCCTCAATGAAACAACCCACCATGTACTCCTACATGGCCTTTCATCGATTCCTTTACCAAATCGTGTTCAACACTTCCACACTATTGACAACGACACAACCTTTCACTCCGGATCATCATCCCGATGAGCCAGACCTGACACAACTCTAAGCATAGCAAGCATAGCATGGTAGGATCACACACACACATGTATTGGCTCAATCAACTCCTACACATGCTAGTGGGTTTCATCTAGTTACTGTGGCAAAGACAGGTCATGCAAAGGAAGTGGGTTCAACTACCGCGACACACAGCAGTTTGAAACGCGTTGTCTTAATGCAGTAAGCGAGAGCAGAAGCGAGAACATGGGTTTGTATCGGAATGATCAATGGTTTGCTTGCCTGATGGAGTGGTGGTGGGATACTGCCCTTCAGTTGGATACTCGGAGATATCCTCGGAGGCAGAACCTACCACGATGAACACATCGGAACACAATCAATACATGACGATATGCAACAATATGATGCATGCAATGACATGGCAATATGAATGTGTCCTGGTCTTGTGCAAGTTAAACCAGAAGGGAAAAACCCCATTTGAATCAAAGATTCAAATGGTAGTGCATTTATAAGATCATATTAGTGCAATATCTTATAATGCCTAAACAGTGGGTTTAACTTGTTTTAACATGCATGAAACCAGTTCCATTGGATAGGTTGGATTTTTCTGATCATTTTTCATATATAGAACTTTGTATTTGGAGTTACAGATAATTTTCTATGAATTTTTGAAGTTTGTAACATTTTCTGGATTTTCCTGAAAAAAAATAAATCTAGAAAAAGATTTACTGCGTCAGTCTGGCGTCAGTGTGACGTCAGCGGTCAACTGACCCGGTCCAGGTCAAACCTGACACGTGGGTCCCGTGTGTCAGTGTGATTTAGTTAAACTAAAAAAATAATTAGCACTAATCCTAACTAATTAACAGGGCTGGGCCCACCTGTCATTGACCCAGGGTCAAACTGGGCCCACCCGTGGTCAACTGGAGTTAGCGGGGTTGACTCCGCCGGCGTTGAGCCGCCGGCGACAACCAGGCGCGGCGGGGCAGCGCGGGTTTCGCGCTCCGGCGATCAAAACGACGGCCGGGGCCATCTACGGGAAGCTGGGGCTCTTGCGCATCCAGCACGGCGCGTGGCTGCAGCGGGGACGGCCGGAGCTCGCCGGAAACGAGCTCGGGGCGGCGCCGGAGTTCGTGCGGGGTCGGCTTTGGCGCTACGGTGCGTTAGGGGGCCGGCTGGTGGCTGTTTTGGCCTCCTGGAGGCTCCAGGAGCACGTTGACGCGCTCTGGCGCGGTTGGCAGGGGCTATGGCCGCGGTGGCGCCATGGCCGGCGGAGCCAAGCTCTCGGGCTCGTCGGGGACGGGCGCTACGGCGAGCTAGCAGGCATGGGAGGAGGGGGAGAAGGTGCGGGAGCTCACAGGGAGGTCGACGAGCAGCTCAGCGGGCTCGGGGGCGAACGGAGCGGCGCGAATCGAAGAACGGCGGCCGGCGGGCACCGGGGTCGGAGACGAGCTGATGGCGGCGATGCAGGGCCTCCGGCGAGGCGTGGCTCGGTGGGGAGGGCGAGGGCGAAGTGGCGGAGCCTCTGGGTAGGTCAGAGGGGCAAGGGGGCGACGATGGGCGCGGCTATGGCGGCGAGACGGCGTTGGGTGCGTCGGCCATCTCGGGAGAGGGAGAGGGAGACGAGGGGGAGAGTGAGCGGGGACGAGAGGGGTATGTGGGGGTCACGTGGCGACCCAGGGCGGCTCGGGGCGTCGGCGGAAGCAGGAGGTGGCCGGCGTGTGGCCGCGGGCGCCGGCCACGCGCTCCGCGTCCTTCTGGCGCGAGGAGGACGACGACTGGCGTCGCCAGTTGGCTGGGCCGAGCCAGGTGGGCTGGCCAGCGCAGGTAAGGCCCAGGTGGCCTTTCCCTCTTTTTATTTGATTAGTTTCTGTTTTTTCTATTTAACAGAAACTGTTGGGCTTTATTTAAAATACTAGAACATTTCCAAAAATCCTGAAAATATTTGTGTCTTCTGTTAGGATTATTTCCAACAGCAACCATTTACTTCCAGAATTATTTGAGCATTTAAATTATTTAATAGCATTTAATTGCCCAAATTCAAATACTTATGAATTAATTCAAAAAAAAAACCTTAGGATGACCTAGAAAATTGTGCACCACTTTTGTCAAAGGTTTAAACCCAAAACAAAGGGGGTGAACATTTCAGAAGGGCATTTTAGGTTCATTGAAAATAATTTTAGTAAACCCTAGTTATTTCCAGGGGGGGGGAAAGTGTGTGTTGGGGGTTCTGGCATTTCGCATTTCAGAATTAATAGAATTTAAACATGATGCACACTCTAATGCATGGCCTAGCTAGGGATGTGACAACTCACCCCCACTCAAAAGAATCTCGTCCCGAGATTTAGGTTCCTCCGGAAAGAAGGCGGGGTACTCAAGTCGAAGACGATCCTCCCTTTCCCAGGTAGCCTCTTGCTCGGAATGGTGTGACCATTGAACCTTGAGAAACTTGATATTGTGGCGTCGAGTGGTACGCTCGGCTTGATCAAGGATACGAACGGGGTATTCCCGATAAGTGAGGTTATCTTGGAGATCAAGCGTTTCGTGGTCCACTCCACGGATAGGATCCGCGAAGCAACGCCTGAGTTGAGAAACATGGAAGACATCATGAACTCTGGAGAGATGCGGAGGTAGTTCCAGTTGGTAGGCAACTTCCCCTCGTTTGGCAAGAATGCGAAAGGGTCCAATGTAGCAAGGAGCCAATTTGCCTTTGATACCGAATCGATGGGTCCCCTTTAAAGGTGTAACCCGAAGGTAAGCCATCTCGCCGACTTCATAAGCCATGGGCTTATGCTTGCAGTCATACTGACTCTTTTGTCGAGACTGGGCGGTTTTCAACTTCTCACGAATAATGCGAACCTGCTCTTCTGCATCCTGGATCATGTCCGGGCCAAAGAGTTGTCTCTCGCCGGTTTCTGACCAGTTAAGAGGCGTTCGACATTTTCGTCCATAAAGAACTTCGAAAGGAGCTTTGCCCAAGCTAGCTTGATAACTATTGTTATAAGCGAACTCGGCGAATGGTAGGCACTTCTCCCAATCCATGCCGAAAGAGATGACAGAAGCTCGGAGCATATCCTCCAAAATTTGATTGACTCGTTCCACTTGACCACTTGATTGCGGATGGAAGGCGGTGCTAAAGGAGAGACGAGTTCCCAAAGCATTTTGGAAACTTTCCCAAAATCGAGAGGTGAAAAGACTTCCACGGTCCGAATTAATTTCCAATGGAACACCATGAAGAGACACTATTCGAGAGATGTATAAGTCAGCTAGCTGGCTAGCAGTTATACTCTCGCGAACAGGTAAGAAGTGGGCTACTTTGGAAAGACGATCGACAATAACGAAGATAGCATTATTCCCTCTTTTGGTTCTAGGAAACCCGGTAATGAAATCCATACCGATTTTATCCCATTTCCATTCAGGAATCTCCAATGGTTGAAGGGTGCCAGCAGGCCGTTGATGCTCTGCTTTAACACGACGACAGACGTCGCAATTAGCAATGTATTGAGCGATTTCTCTCTTCATCCTAGTCCACCAAAACCTCTGGCGTAGGTCTTGATACATCTTAGTACTACCGGGATGAATGGTGAGAGGGGATTCATGAGCTTCCTTAAGGATCAATCGCCTCAAGTTGCGTACCTTGGGAACCACTAGACGGTTTCCGAAGAACACAACACCTTGATCATCAATGGAGAAACAATCTGCAACTCCCTTCTTGATGTTTCTCTTGATACGGGAAATTCCCGGATCCACCTTTTGTGCCTTGATGATCTGATCCGTAAGGTTAGGTTTCGCCACCAGGGTGGAAAGGAATCCTCGAGGAACAATGTGAAGGTTAAGCTTATGAAATTCCTCGTGGAGAAGTGGTTGACCTTGTTGTAACATCAGGTTGTTACAATAAGATTTACGACTTAGCGCATCAGCCATGACATTGGCTTTGCCTGGGGTGTAAGTTATTCCTAAGTCGTAATCCGAGATCAACTCGACCCAACGTCTTTGCCTGAGATTCAAATCCGGTTGGGTGAAGATATATTTCAAACTTTGGTGATCAGTGTAGATTTCGCAACGATTACCCAGGAGGTAATGTCGCCAGGTTTTGAGTGCATGGACTACCGCTGCAAGCTCTAGATCATGAGTAGGATAATTATCCTCATGTGGACGCAACTGTCGAGATGCGTAGGCAATCACATGACGATCTTGCATGAGTATGCAACCTAGTCCTTGTCGCGAGGCGTCGCAATAGATAACAAAGTCTTTAGAGAAATCTGGTGGTACCAGTACGGGAGCAGATGTCAGGCGTCTTTTCAGTTCCTGAAAGCTGAACTCACACTGTGGGGTCCACTCGAACTTTTTATCTTTCTTAAGGAGTTCAGTTAGAGGCTTAGCAACCTTGGAGAAATTCTCGACGAAGCGGCGGCAATAGCTCGCTAAACCAAGAAAACTCCGAACTTGCTTGACCGTTTCAGGTGGAGTCCAGTCAAGGACGGCTTGAACTCGCTCGGGATTGACAGCAATGCCCTTACCAGAGATTACATGGCCCAGATACGTCACTTCTGGCAACCAGAATTCGCACTTGGAGAATTTGGCATAAAGGCGATGCTCTCGAAGTTTCATCAATACTAGCCTTAGATGTTCGGCATGTTCTTCCTCATTCTTGGAGTAGATGAGTATATCATCGAGGTATACCACGACGAATTTATCCAAGTACTCCATGAAGATCGAGTTCATTAACCGAGAGAAGGTGGCTGGAGCATTGGTTAAACCGAAGGACATGACGGTGTACTCGTATTGGCCGTAACGAGTAACGAAAGCCGTTTTGGGAATGTCCCCGTTCTTGATTTTGATTTGATGGTAGCCCAACCTCAAATCCATCTTGGAAAAGACTGAGGATCCAGCGAGCTGGTCATACAGGTCGTTGATCCTGGGGAGCGGATACTTGTTCTTGATAGTGACCAGATTGACAGGTCGGTAATCCACAACCATCCGACCCGTTCCATCCTTCTTCTTAACGAAGAGGACGGGGCAAGCCCATGGAGATGAGCTAGGACGGATGAAACCTTTTTGCAAGGACTCATCGAGTTGTTTCTTAAGCTCAGCTAGTTCTAGGGGTGCCATCTTATAAGGTCTCCTAGAGATTGGGACGGTTCCTGGAACAAGGTCTATCACGAACACGACATCTCTGTCAGGTGGAACACCTGGCAGTTCCTCTGGAAAGACATCCGGGAAGTCACGAACTACCGGAATATCTTCGAGGTCTGGAAGGGGATTGGCATTTAGAGAGTAGAGCTGACGCTCCGATATTCGGGTCAAAACATTGACTGTCTTGCCCGATGGATGGGTAAGTTGGACAGTTCTAGTTGAGCAGTCAATCTTGGCGTAATGAGCTGACATCCAGTCCATACCCAAGATGATGTTTATGTGTGAAGACTTGAGAGCTATTAGTGACGCAAGGAAGACCAATCTGTCAACCAGAATTTCATTTCCATGGCTGATTCTAGAGGTTTGCCACTTAGAACCAGGGGTTTGAATTACCATGGAGGTGGGCATGTCACAAAAGGTGGTGTTGTGCAAACGAGCATAGCTCTCAGAAATAAATGAATGAGATGCTCCAGTATCAAAGAGAACAGTTGTCGGATGGCAATTAACAAGGAGCGTACCGAGAACGACGTTGGGGTCCTCTTGAGTTTCTTCAGCTGAAACGTAGTTGACATGGCCACG
Organism: Aegilops umbellulata; assembly: GCA_032464435.1. Classification (NCBI taxonomy): domain Eukaryota; kingdom Viridiplantae; phylum Streptophyta; class Magnoliopsida; order Poales; family Poaceae; genus Aegilops; species Aegilops umbellulata. The sequence goes on from CP136060.1 coordinate 232,166,331, forward strand.
AGCAGTGGTGGCTGGCTTGGCGACAAGCACTTTTGCTGTTGACTTACCACGGCCAACAGACTTTCCGAACTGGCTGGGGTTGTTCTGGGGACACTCACGGATGTAGTGGCCCGGCTCACCACACTTGAAACAGGTAGTCATATTGGGGCGTGGAGCAGTATTGGCAGTGGGGCCACCAAAAGTCCTGGGCGGCACATATTGCTGATTGGGACGAGGCGCCTCAAAGGATGGCCTCGGGGTATACCTGGGTGGCATAGCAGAATTTGGAATCCAGACCCGGCGCTTCTGTGATCCAGAACCGGATGAAGATCCATAGTCACGGGAGTGTTTGCGTGAAGCTTCAAAATCATTCTGCCCCGTCTCGGCACTGATGGCCTTATTGACTAGCTTCGGAAAAGAAATGCATTCATGCAGACGAAGGTCACGTCGGAGCTCAGGGCTAAGTCCCTTGCGGAACCTTGCCTGCTTCTTGGCATCGGTGGATACCTCTTCGGGAGCATAGCGTGCAAGCTTCCCAAACTCGCGACTGTATGCATCCACAGTCAGCTTCCCCTGGGTGAAGTTACAGAACTCCTCCCTCTTGCGATCCATAAGACCTTCCGGGATATGATGCTCACGGAAAGCGGCACTGAAATCAGCCCAAGTAGTGAGTTGGCCGACCGGACGCATAGCTTCATAATTCTCCCACCAAAGGCTGGCAGGGCCTTCGAGGTGATAGGCAGCAAAGGTGACTTTATCATCTTCAGCCACGTTGGCAGAGCGTAGCTTGTGGGCGATGCTGCGGAGCCAGTCATCCGCATCGAGAGGTTCGATGGAATGATTGAACTTTGGCGGGTACAGCTTGACAAAGTCATTGATGGACACTGGATTGACCCTTTGCTGACGTGCAGTGTTTTGTTCAATCCGCTCTAACAAGCGGTTGGTGTCGCGCCTGTTGCGCTCTGCCTCCAGCATCACTTCGGCCAGAGAAGGTGGTTGAGGCAGACTTTCCTCTCTAGGTGCACTAGCTTCTCCCTGCTCCGAAGCAGCAGGGTTGCTGCGGGTGTTGACCATCCTGGGAAAACAAAACAGCGATTTAAACCAGGATGGCAAAATCTGGCCAAAGAAGTGCGGAATGTAATGGATAACAAGGAATGCAGAGATGATCATCCGTATGACATGGTAATATGGAAACTGCCATATATATACCAACGGTCATACACATCATACATAGTTTAGTACAAGCTCAAGCTGAAGTACAACTAAGACGAAAGACGTTACATCTCATCGGAGGCATTCCAAACTCCTATACATTATTTTTCTACACCTCCGGAATTGATACACACTAAGTTATATTCCACAATCACGCAGGACGGTGGACATACAACTATTACAATACTAGCGAGACTACTACTAGCTCAGACGGCTCCGTAGAAGTCCTCATAGAAGTCACCACCCAGACCTGGAAGCGGAACATGGTCATCTGGGAACAGACGGTGCTGCGGTGCTTGTGGACCATAGGGACTTGGGTGCGGCCTCGGTCCAACAGATGGCGGCAGAAGAGGCCCACGAGGAGGGGTGATGCCTCCCACCTCACGCCATTCCATAAAGTCTGGCAGACTAGCCCGCACAGGGTACAAGTCTCTCGTGTCCATGTATCCGGCTTGCACAGCAGGTGCAAACCTCGTCAAAGTGGCCCAATGATCAGCACGAGCATTAAAGAGCTCCATACGCAAGGCCCGATTTTCACGGTCCTTATCTTCCAACATCTCAGTAGTGGTGCAAAGGAGTGAGTCCTCATGGGATGCATCACTGTACATGCCCTGAAGGTAACCATGCGCCCCAGGGAGGGATGCTGGCATGTAGCGAAATTCAGTGTTGCTCAACAAGGCAGTTCTAGCTCGCATAATGGTCATCATCGAGTAGGCTGCATCTTGAACGGACATCCCAATAGTGATCCCGAGTCCATAAGATCGGTGGAGTGGCTCCGTGGCTCCGGGATATGATGGATATATCCTGACCGTGCACAGATATTGGCTCTGGTTAAAATCTCTAAACTGCTCTTCAACGGTGTATTCGGGGTACCATCGGTAACCTGCCTCAACCATCACTCGAACCAACATGGCGGTATGACCACATACACCGATGCAACGGGTCAGACGAACCACTTGGTTTTGGGGACGGGTAGCCATCTGAAAGCACAAATTAGTGCAAAGGCATTAGAATTTCTGGATGAAATTGGACAGCATAACGGCTGTAAATGCTCAGAAAAGGAATTGAGACATCCACAACAGTTTGCGAAACCACTCAACAACAATATATCAAGGTTCTGGTTCAAATGGCAACATACTAAACTTTAGTAGAACTGAACTGGGTTGTAACCAACAATCCTATAAGTTACTACGGATTTAGTAACACGTGAACCTGATAGAGAGAAGAGAGCCTAGTCCTTAACCCACGTAGAATGAGAAGAGAATGACTCAGAATAGAGGGCATAAGGTAAAGAAGTAAAAGAGCCTTACGTTCCCTCCCACAATCAATTCCCCTACATATAACTAAAGCATTTCTAGACTCGACATCGACCAGTTTGGCTTAGCGAACCTATAGGCAGTCCGGCTCTGATGCCAACGCTGTCAGGACCCCGATCCTAAGCCACATCGATCCAGCGTGTAACACATCATATCACTTTGCGGCCTCACGCACGGTACTCCCACGGGTGCCACCTTACCTGGCCCGGGACCGTTTGCGCCTTTTGGCTCACGTATATGATAGTGTCGCTAGCATCCATATGACAGAGAACCCGGGCCGACATGGCTAGTCGTGAACCCGAAGCGGCGCTAGCCTATGAGGACAGGCATACATGAATCACATCGAGCATGTCGGTCATCAACGTATCTATTCAGGCTGTAGCACTGGGCTAACAGGACTCCGGTAACCCGGGCTGTAGCAGGCTAGGCAGGACTCCGAATATCAGCGCGTGACATTTCCCCTAAGGGACAGACATAGGAACGACGTGAGACACATGCCGGCCAGACAAGTGTCCAAGCAGTAGTGCTGGGCTAGCAGGACTCCGGTGAACCGGGCTGTAGCGGACTACTATCGCTCAGAAGCACAAGACTTACATTTCCCCATATGAAAGGCTGCCAAGGATAAACAACTAGATAGTCGGATCCCACTCATACCAAGCATTTCAATCATACACACAATATGCCCGATATGAGTAAATACAACATGGCAACACAACAGTACTCTACGACTCAAGTACTTTATTTAGAAGGCTCCGAGGAGCCATACATAACATCCATACAGATAGGGGTCACATGACCCAACACTCAAGTCATACAAACATACAAGCACATGCGGAAGCAAAGTAGTCTGAGTACAGACACTAGAAAGAAAGAAGGCTTGACGAAGCCTGTCTATCTACAGCGACCCTTCACAAGTCTTGGATCACCACCTGGGTGATAAGTCACTCGTCAACGTCGAGGTCTACATAGAACCCATCAGAGGGGTTGGTGCAGTCGTCTGAAAAACATGATTAAAGCAACATGAGTACAGAAGTACTCAGCAAGTCTTACAACAGGAACCTACTATACATGCCCATTCTCAAGAAGATAGTGGGGTTATTGCAGCAAGCCAGCTTTGACTCTTGGCTAAGCTATCCTACGATAGACACCATTTGCAAAACATTTGTCGCACACGAGTCCTCTATCACCATCACAATACTCCACCGTGGATCCTCTCTCGCCATCCCACGAGAGGGCCTTCCGCGGTACTCACACTTATCTTGAGATTTTTAGTAGTATCCAATTAACTTATCTATGAACTGTATAGGTGACCAAGTAGTCCTTTACCGCGGACGCGGCTATTCGAATAGATTTATACCCTGCAGGGGTGTACTTCTTCACACACGCTCTCACCACTTATCGCCGTTTACACGACATGTACTCGGCAACCTTCAAGCGGAAGCCCAGCGAGGGTGTCGGCCACGGCCTACCTAAACACTCAAGTCTCTAGTCCAGGTTTATCGCCTATTCGGGTTCCATCCGCAGGGAGTCCGGCCGAGGTTTCCACTAACGGCCCCGAACGATGTGAACAGGGTTCCCGATACACCAAACGGGCGAGTCGGTACACCGTGCCACGTGCCTACCGCAACACAGCCCACCCCGATGGTCAGCGCCGCGTGCGGCCCCCAGCATGCTACAAACACCAGAAACTACTTTGCAACTCCTGGACAGGGGACAAGCGTGATCAAGAAGCCGAGAGGGTCCATTGGTTTCGGGCCCAATGCGTGGTAGTATCTGAGTCTTAAATCACACACACAGATCTCAGTTCTTAAGAACGGCCTCAATGAAACAACCCACCATGTACTCCTACATGGCCTTTCATCGATTCCTTTACCAAATCGTGTTCAACACTTCCACACTATTGACTACGACACAACCTTTCACTCCGGATCATCATCCCGATGAGCCAGACCTGACACAACTCTAAGCATAGCAAGCATAGCATGGTAGGATCACACACACACATGTATTGGCTCAATCAACTCCTACACATGCTAGTGGGTTTCATCTAGTTACTGTGGCAAAGACAGGTCATGCAAAGGAAGTGGGTTCAACTACCGCGACACACAGCAGTTTGAAACGCGTTGTCTTAATGCAGTAAGCGAGAGCAGAAGCGAGAACATGGGTTTGTATCGGAATGATCAATGGTTTGCTTGCCTGATGGAGTGGTGGTGGGATACTGCCCTTCAGTTGGATACTCGGAGATATCCTCGGAGGCAGAACCTACCACGATGAACACATCGGAACACAATCAATACATGACGATATGCAACAATATGATGCATGCAATGACATGGCAATATGAATGTGTCCTGGTCTTGTGCAAGTTAAACCAGAAGGGAAAAACCCCATTTGAATCAAAGATTCAAATGGTAGTGCATTTATAAGATCATATTAGTGCAATATCTTATAATGCCTAAACAGTGGGTTTAACTTGTTTTAACATGCATGAAACCAGTTCCATTGGATAGGTTGGATTTTTCTGATCATTTTTCATATATAGAACTTTGTATTTGGAGTTACAGATAATTTTCTATGAATTTTTGAAGTTTGTAACATTTTCTGGATTTTCCTGAAAAAAAAAATCTAGAAAAAGATTTACTGCGTCAGTCTGGCGTCAGTGTGACGTCAGCGGTCAACTGACCCGGTCCAGGTCAAACCTGACACGTGGGTCCCGTGTGTCAGTGTGATTTAGTTAAACTAAAAAAATAATTAGCACTAATCCTAACTAATTAACAGGGCTGGGCCCACCTGTCATTGACCCAGGGTCAAACTAGGCCCACCCGTGGTCAACTGGAGTTAGCGGGGTTGACTCCGCCGGCGTTGAGCCGCCGGCGACAACCAGGCGTGGCGGGGCAGCGCGGGTTTCGCGCTCCGGCGACCAAAACGACGGCCGGGGCCATCTACGGGAAGCTGGGGCTCGTGCGCATCCAGCACGGCGCGTGGCTGCAGCGGGGACGGCCGGAGCTCGCCGGAAACGAGCTCGGGGCGGCGCCGGAGTTCGTGCGGGGTCGGCTTTGGCACTACGGTGCGTTAGGGGGCCGGCTGGTGGCTGTTTTGGCCTCCTGGAGGCTCCAGGAGCACGTTGACGCGCTCTGGCGCGGTTGGCAGGGGCTATGGCCGCGGTGGCGCCATGGCCGGCGGAGCCAAGCTCTCGGGCTCGTCGGGGACGGGCGCTACGGCGAGCTAGCAGGCATGGGAGGAGGGGGAGAAGGTGCGGGAGCTCACAGGGAGGTCGACGAGCAGCTCAGCGGGCTCGGGGGCGAACGGAGCGGCGCGAATCGAAGAACGGCGGCCGGCGGGCACCGGGGTCGGAGACGAGCTGATGGCGGCGATGCAGGGCCTCCGGCGAGGCGTGGCTCGGTGGGGAGGGCGAGGGCGAAGTGGCGGAGCCTCTGGGCAGGTCAGAGGGGCGAGGGGGCGACGATGGGCGCGGCTATGGCGGCGAGACGGCGATGGGTGCGTCGGCCATCTCGGGAGAGGGAGAGGGAGACGAGGGGGAGAGTGAGCGGGGACGAGAGGGGTACGTGGGGGTCACGTGGCGACCCAGGGCGGCTCGTGGCGTCGGCGGAAGCAGGAGGTGGCCGGCGTGTGGCCGCGGGCGCCGGCCACGCGCTCCGCGTCCTTCTGGCGCGAGGAGGACGACGACTGGCGTCGCCAGTTGGCTGGGCCGAGCCAGGTGGGCTGGCCAGCGCAGGTAAGGCCCAGGTGGCCTTTCCCTCTTTTTATTTGATTAGTTTCTGTTTTTTCTATTTAACAGAAACTGTTGGGCTTTATTTAAAATACTAGAACATTTCCAAAAATCCTGAAAATATTTGTGTCTTCTGTTAGGATTATTTCCAACAGCAACCATTTACTTCCAGAATTATTTGAGCATTTAAATTATTTAATAGCATTTAATTGCCCAAATTCAAATACTTATGAATTAATTCAAAAAAAACCTTAGGATGACCTAGAAAATTGTGCACCACTTTTGTCAAAGGTTTAAACCCAAAACAAAGGGGGTGAACATTTCAGAAGGGCATTTTAGGTTCATTGAAAATAATTTTAGTAAACCCTAGTTATTTCCAGGGGGGGGGGGGGGAAAGTGTGTGTTGGGGGTTCTGGCATTTCCCATTTCAGAATTAATAGAATTTAAACATGATGCACACTCTAATGCATGGCCTAGCTAGGGATGTGATAGCCGCTTTGCACCTTGGTGTATGATCCTTTGAGAGGACCAACCATCAAGTATTCATAAGGGGCCTAGACAGGGGCCCTTGTTATCACAAGAATGTGATGTGGGTTACAAAGAACCTGAAAAAGGAAAACAAGAAGAAAATGAAGAATTTGATGGTCCGGATAGGGTCGAACCGTATTGTGGACTTTATTTTTGGTAGGCCTCCGTCCTAGCCCATGGTATTTTTAGTGCGTAGTGATGTATGCGTGGTACATATGCCGCTATCAGGTTGGGGCTTTTGACGAAGGCTGAGTTGCTAGTCTAGCTCTGAACGAGCCAGAATTTCACTCTGCTGGGTAGACCAGACTCGTTTAACGGTGTCTGGGGGCTTGACTGCCGGAGTAGTATTCGGCTTGATAAGGCCACCCTGTGCTTCGGCTGCGAGAGCCACGGTATGCTCCTCGGTAAGGAGGGAGCGTTCCATGCTTCCATTAACTATAATAACACCACGTGGTCTAGGCATCTTGAGCTTTAGATACGCATAGTGCGGGACTACATTGAAACGGGCGGAAGCCGTCCGTCCGAGTAGTGCATGATAGCCACTACGGAAAGGGACGATATCGAAGATCAAGTCTTCGCTATGGAAATTATCCGGCGAACCGAAGACCACTTCCAGCGTTATGGACCCTGTGCAGCAGGCCTCTACGCCAGGTATTACTTCTTTAAAGGTAGTTTTCTTGGGCTTGATTCTTGATGAATCGATACCCATCTTGCAAACGGTGTCCTGATAAAGCAGATTAAGGCTGCTACCGTTGTCCATGAGGACGCGCGTGAGATGGAACCCGTCGATAATTGGGTACCAATGCTGCCGAACCTCCATGATGGATACTGGTCAGATGGTCTCTGCGAGAAAGTGATCGGAAAAGCTGACCATTGGTTGAATTTTGGGGCGACTGGCTCTATGGCATAGACGTCCCTTAGTGCGCGCTTGTGCTCCCTTTTGGGGATATGTGTAGCATAGATCATATTCACCGTTTTTACCTCGGGGGGGGGGGGGATTTCTTCTGTCCCACTGTGCTCGATGGGGCGAGGCTCTTCATCATCGTCCTCGCTGGGCGGCCCCTATCCCTTATGTTCGGCTTTTAGCTTGCCAACCTGTTTAAAGTCCCAACAATTTCTGTTGGTATCATTGGCAGGCTTGTCAGGGGTGCCATGAATCTGGCAAGGCCGATTGAGTATTATGTCCAGACTAGATGGACCATCCTTGTTTCCTTTGAATGGCTTCTTCCGCTGACCAGGTTTAGAGCCACTGAATCCGGTGTTGACCTTTATGTCTTCGAAATCTTCGTTATTGCTCCAACGCTTGTGTTTGTTGCGTCGTGGCTTACCATTGCCATCCCTCGCTTCAGAGGTGCCAGGGTCGCTGGTGCTATTGCTTCTACGAGCTAGCCAGCTATCTTCTCCCGTGCAAAAGCGGGTCAAAAGTGCGGTAAGGGCTGCCATGGACTTCAGTTTTTCTTGGCCAAGGTGTCGGGCGAGCCACTCGTCTCGGACGCTGTGTTTAAAGGCCGTGAGGGCTTAGGCGTCTGGACAGTCCACAATTTGGTTATTTTTAATTAAGAACATAGTACATAGTTTCCAGGCTGATTTTTCGGCTTGCTGGACTATGTGACTAAGGTCATCGATGTCTAGAGGCCGAACATAGGTACCTTGGAATCTTTCTCTAAAGGCGTCTTCCAAGTCTTCCCAGCTGCCAATAGAGTTTTCTGGGAGGCTGTTTAACCAGTGTCGTGCTGGTCCCTTGAGTTTTAGGGGAAGGTACTTGATGGCATGGAGGTCGTCGCCGCGAGCCATGTGAATGTGGAGAAGAAAATCATCGATCCATACAACAGGATCCATCATACCATCGTATGATTCAACGTTCACGGGTTTAAACCCTTCTGGGAACTGGTTCTCCATCACTTCATCGGTGAAGCATAAGGGGTGTGCGGCGCCTCTGTATCGGGCGATGTCGCGACGCAGTTCGGGTGAAGTCCGAATGCGGTTTTCAGGCTGGGTGAGGTTGTGATGGTCGTCCTCTTGCATTGGAGCACTCCCCCTTGAACCATAGATTGATCTTGTCTGACCGGTTCTACTGTCCAGGTCCTTGCGCAGGTCATAGGTATATCCCGGGACCGCTGCCTCCTTGCCTCGGCAGTGGGGTGGTACGGGCTGGTGTTCGGCGTAAGTAGCCGGTCTGTCCCATCCATGTGGTGGTCGGTCAGGTTCGTCAGCGGGTTTATACTTTGGCGGTATTGGCTCAAGGGCCTCGTCGTCAAATTGTGGTAGCAGCTTGTGCTTCGGGTAGCTCTTGGTTGGGTGTTTGAGGCCATATTCCTCGGCTGCTAGGTCTTTAGTCCATCTATCATTGAGCATATCCTGTTTGGCTTGGAGTTGCTGCTGCTTCTTTTTTAGGCTTCCTGCAGTGACGATTATCCGGCACTTAAAGCGCTCTTGTTCAAGGGGTTCCTCTGGCATGATGAAGTCTTTGTCACCGAGGCTCACATCCTCTTCGAAGATCGGTAGGTAGGATCGTCGGGGTTAACTTGCCCATCCTCCCAATCATCCTATTTGGATGTTGGCTCGACAGGGGCTTTGGGGTCTTCGACGTTCTCCGGAGTGTTATTGTCTCTAGAGCCGGTATTTTTGTCTTTTTCGTGACGCGATTTTGAGCGGGGCCGCTGACGTCAACGCTTTGGAGGTGCTTCAACAGGCTTGTCCTCAACCGGATCCTTCTTGCTGTCGTCATCATCGTCTTTGGGTGTGTCCACCATATACACGTCATATGTTGAGGTGGTCGTCCATCGTCCGGTAAACGGCGGGTCTTGGCCGTGTTCGTCTCCGGCATCGTCGTCCATGCCGTCGATGTCTTCGGAGGCGTAGTCCAGCATGTCGGTTAAATCTTCGACAGTGGCTATGAAGTGGCTGGTGGGCGGGACATAAAATTCCCTGCCCTTAGCCCCTAGTCCGGGCTGGGTGTAGTTCTGAAGTGATTCCTCTGACATAGCGAGGGATCGCATTAATTCCAGAGCCTCGTTTAAGAGCGAGCTTTGGATATGGAAGCGAGAGTCCACGGGGCTGGCCGGAGTGAGAGCTTCCTGGCTATGCCTGTTTGGCGCGGACCTAGAGATTTCGGATATAGAGTCTGGGGGCGAGTCCGGCCTTTCAATGATACGGGGAACCTAGACTGATTCCGAGTTCGCCATGGACAAGATCGCCTCCGGATCCTCGAAAATGTAGTTTGTAGCGGAGAGTCCGGTGGGCTCCAAACTCCCATCTTCGAACCTAGTAGTTTGCTCCAGATCTAGGGGCAGAGCCATGGTCAGGGCCGCGAACCCCTCGAAGATCAAATCTCCTCGGATATCAGCGACATAATTTAGGTTCCCGAAACTGATCTGATGACTAGGGGCGTAGCTGTCGATCTGCTCAAGGTGGCCAATCGAGTTGGCATGCAGTGCGAAGCCGCCGAATACAAAAATTTGGCCGGGGAGGAAAGTCTCCCCCGAAATAGCATCATTGTAGATGATTGATCGAGCCATCGAACCTTCTATCGACAACACAGTGGGACTCTCAATGAAAGCACCAATGTCAGTGTCAAAACTGGCCGATCTCGGGTAGGGGGTCCCGAACTGTGCATCTGAGGATCGAGGGTAACAGGAGACAAGGGACATGATGTTTACCCAGGTTCGGGCCCTCTTAATGTAGGTAATACCCTACTTCCTGCTTGATTGACTTTGGTGAGTATAGGGGTTACAAGAGTTGATCTACCTCGAGAACGTAATGGCTAAACCCTAGGTGTCTAGCCTATATGATTATGATTGCCTCTACGGACTAAACCCTCCGGTTTATATAGACACAGAGGGGCCTAGGGTTGTACAGAGTCGGTTTACAGAGAAAGGAGTCTTCACATCCGAACACCAAGCTTGCCATCCATGCAAAGGAGAGTCCCATCTTGACATAGGGGAAGCCCTTCGATCTTGTATCTTCACAGCCCATCAGTCCGGCCAAGGTCACATAGCCCGGACTCCTGGGGACCCCCAATCCAGGACTCCCTCACCCGCGCTACAGCTAAGTAGTAGTGCGATCCAATTCTTCACCCAACATATCATCACTTTTGTCTAGCATGTTTTGAACCTTTTCAAAAGCTTTTTGTTGTTGCACAGCAATCTTAGCAAGTTTAGAGTAGCTAGGCTTAAGATTTTCATCAGATTCATCCTCACTAGATTCAGAGGAGGCGTATTTGAGTACCTTAGCACCCTTTGCCATGAAGCAATAGGTGGGAGCGTAGTCATCACTGCCTTCATCAGCCTTGTTGGTGAGATCACTTTCTTCAGCGTTGACGATGGATTTGCTGACGAATGCAGTAGCGAGGGCTAGGCTCGCCACACCAGACTCAGAATCATCAGATTCCTCTTCTGCTTCATTTTCTTCAGATTCAGCCTCAGAGTCCATTTCCTTGCCAATGAATGCCCGAGCCTGCTTGGAGCTGCTCTTCTTGTGAGACGAAGACTTTGAGGATTTTGATGATGAAGATTTTGAGGACTTCTTCTTTTTCTTCGCATCATCAGAACTGTAATCCTTGTATTTCTTCTTCTTTGATTCCTTTTCCCACTGAGGAAAACCTTGAATGTAATGTCCTGGTTTCTTGCACTTGTGACAAAGCCTCTTCTTATAGTCACTGGATGAGGAATCATTGCTCCTTGAGGGTTTTCCAAAGCGACCACGTCTTGAGAACTTCTGAAATTTCTTCACAAGCAGTGCTAGATCATGACTCAGTTCTTCAGGATCACCAAGGCTGCTACCAGAGTCTTCATCTTCGGACTCAGATACTACCTTGGCCTTCAGTGCACGTGATCTGCCATAGCTCGAACCGTAGAGATCTCTCTTCTCAGCAAGCTGGAACTCATGAGTGTTTAGCCTCTCGAGGATATCAGCGGGGTCAAGTGACTTGTAATCAGCACGCTCTTGTATCATCAGTGCCAGAGTGTCAAATGAGGAATCAAGCGATCTCAGCAATTTCTTCACCACCTCATGGTCGGTGATTTCAGTGGCACCAAGTTCTTGAAGCACATTTGAGATGTAAGTGAGGCGATCGAAGGTTTGCTGAACATTTTCATTGTCGAGTCTTTTGAAGCGGTTGAAGAGATTGCGAAGAACATCAACTCGAGGGTCATGCTGAGTTGAAACTCCTTCATTGACCTTGGGCAGCCTATCCCAGATAAGCTTTGCAGTTTCCAAAGCACTCACTCTACCATATTGTCCCTTACTCAGATGGCCACATATGATATTCTTCGCTCGGGAATCAAGTTGCTTGAATCTCTTCACATCGGTAGCGTTCAGTGAGGGTGAGACGGAGGGAACACCATTTTCCACAACATACCAGAGATCGTTATCAATTGCCTCAAGATGCATTTGCATCTTATTCTTCCAGTAGGGGTAGTCCGTCCCATCGAAGGTAGGACACCCAGCAGAGACCTTGATTATACCTGCGGTCGACATAACTAAAACTCCAGGCGGTTAAACCAAAATCACACAGAACAAGGGAGTACCTTGCTCTGATACCAATTGAAAGTGCGTTATATCGACTAGAGGGGGGGTGAATAGGCGATTTTTATGAAATTCTTCACTGAGGAATTTGCTCGTGAGGAAATTCCTTAGCGAAGAACTACTAGCAGCGGAATAAGTACTCAGAAGTAAACATAGCAGATTACATGCATGGTCATCATTATGAAATGAAGACAAACACAGAGTACAGAAAGCGTAAACACAGGATAACACAAGATGAAGACAAACAGACTGAAGAAATTGAACTAAGGAAATTGAGAAAGTCTTCAGTCAAAGTCTTCAAACACAGATATGAACAAATACACAACACAGTAATGAGGAAACGAAAGTGTTGAGGAAATAGAACCAGTAAGCTTGGTGAAGACAATGATTTGGTAGACCAGTTCCAACTGCTGTCTCAGTTGTACATCTGGTTGGAGCGGCTGAGTATTTAAACTCGAGGACACCTAGTCCCGGACACACAGTCCTCACCGTATTCTCCTTGAGCTAAGGACACACAGTCCTCGCCCAATCACTAGTGGTAAGTCTTCAGGTGACTTCCAAACCTTCACAGACTTGGTCACTCGGCGATCCACAATTCCTCTTGGATGCTCTAGACCTTGACACCTAACCGTCTGGAAGAAGCACAGTCTACAAAGGTAACAAGCGTCGGATCCACGGAGGATCAATCTCTTCAGTGATGCTCAATCACTTTGGGTTTGTAGGTGTTTTGGGTTTGGGTTTTGATTTTCCTCACTTGATGATTTTCGCTCAAAGTCCTCGAAGGATGGGTTGCTCTCAAATGACAAGTGTCAAGTTCTCACGGAGCAGCCAACCAGCTAGTGGTTGTAGGGGGCGGCTATTTATAGCCTAGGGAGTAGCCCGACATGATAAGACATAAATGCCCTTCAATGATATGACCGTTGGATGGATAAGATATTTTGGGACAGCTGGCGCGTAGCACAGCAACGGTCGGAAATTTGAGGTACAAATTCCTCAGGGCTATCATGTTCCTCACTGTGTAGGCAATTCGCACTGGCGAATTCCTAACTCCTCAGTCAGAGCAAAGTCCTCAGTGACCAGAAGAACTGCGTCTCTGTCACTGAAGTAATTGACTGAACTGTATGAGATTTCCAATGGCTTCACTCGAAGGGATTGGTAGGTGTAGGATTTGAGATGAGCATCACTTGGAAATTTTCTCCTTAGTATTTCCTCGACCCCCTTTAACAGTACGGTGTTTCCTATGACTCAAGAAAGAGAAAATGAAACTACGAAAACAAAAGTCTTCACGCTTCATGTTCCTCGAATGAATACCAAGTCTTCAGGGTTACACCAATTTCTTCACTTTCAAAGTCTTCAGAAAGTCTTCAGTATATCAAAGTCTTCAGTCGAAGAACTTCATTTTTAGGGGTCGACTTTCTCTGTAAATATCAAACTCCTCATAGACTTATAGGCCTGTGTACACTCATAAACACATTAGATACTTAACCTATAAGTCTTCAATACACCAAAATCACTAAGGGGCACTAGATGCACTTACAGCCTGCCAGTTGGTAGCAATGCCGGCCAGCTCTTGCTTCTGCTCTGAAGAAAGGCTCTCCCACATCGCTCTACAACTCATGGTCTTGGCAGCGGGCTATGTGAATGCGGGCACCAGAGTGTGTTTCTCGACCATCGTGCTCCTTAATTAAATGGCAGAAGGCGGATGGACGGGCAACAAGTTTAATGTGTAAATTAATAGTTTTCCTGAGCCATCGGGTTAAGTCTCTCTGGCATTGAACAATGTGGCGTGTTCCTGGGAAACACTTCAGGCGAGCACCGACGGAGACAGGCATGTGACGGTGTTGTAGACCCGGGCATTGGCAGCAGGTGGTCCGGACGTAGCTGATTTGGGTGGTGGGAGGAAGAAGAAGTGATTATAACGCTAGACATGTGATTCTTAGTAGCTAAAAAGAATAAGAAGAGGGACTCGAACCCAGGCAGGCAACAACAAGATTTGTGTTGTCCACCACTCCACCCGGAAGAGCACCTCATTACTTACCACTGCAATGATGGAGAATTTATGTTGTCCTCTATTAATATATGGAGATGTTGACTACGTTGACCATGACTTGCTTAGACTTGAACCTGGTGGGTACCAGATGACAAGCAAGGAATAACAAGTTAGTGCAAAAAAGACTAAAACAAATTAGAAATGCACTTATATTCGAGCAGAGCGTATAACCAACAATCAAAGTTTCAATTGAATGAGTAGTGTACGATGATACTATACTACACACGTAGGATCCCGTTTCAAAAAAAACTACTCCCTCCATACGGTAGGATATTTTGAGTGGGTCCATCCACTACTGTAGGATGGTCCTAACATGACAGTACAATCAGAGACCCTTCGACGAAACTTTGTGCGATGCATTAATCGCAAAGGTGGTGTAAGAAAACCGTCAAAAATGATACGAAATATTTGCGATGGTGCAGACATCAAACACGATTCATACCAGAGTTGCATGTGCGATATGTGGCATACAGTTGGTCCATATGAACTGTTTGTGATGAGCATAACAATATAAATGGTCAGCCAAATGAGGGTGTGTGTTATATATGGCATACAGTTCACTCTGATGAACTGTTTGTGATTAGGCAACACAACAGAAACGGACAGCCAGATCAAGGTGTGTGCGATAGAGGGCATACAGTTCACTCTGCTGAACTGTTTGCGATGAGCCAAGCAACAGAAATGGTTCAACTTAATAAGATGTGTGTGATACGTGGCAAATAGGTCCGTAATCAGAAATGTGTGCGAAGACCGATAATAACACAAACGATTGCTGCTAATAAGCCGTGTGTGTTGTGGGCAAACGCTTGCTGGTGTACAATTGTCAGTGATTTATGAATTCATCACCAACAGGTTTGGTGACCCACAAGTATAGGGGATCTATCATAGTTCTTCCAATAAGTAAGAGTGTCGAACCGAACAAGGAGCAGAAGGAAATGACAAGCGGTTTTCAGTAAGGTATTCTCTTCAAGCACTGAAATTATTGGTAACAAATAGTTTTGTGATAAGGTAATTTGTAACGGGTAAAAAGTAATAAAAGTGAATAAGGTGCAGCAAGGTGGCCCAGTCCTTTCTATAGCAAAGGACAAGCCTGGACAAACTCTTATATGAAGGAAAGCGCTCCCGAGGACACATGGGAATTATCGTCAAGCTACTTTTCATCACGTTAATATTATTCGCGTTCGTTACTTTGATAATTTG
This sequence comes from Aegilops umbellulata, assembly GCA_032464435.1. NCBI lineage: Eukaryota > Viridiplantae > Streptophyta > Magnoliopsida > Poales > Poaceae > Aegilops > Aegilops umbellulata. The sequence goes on from CP136060.1 coordinate 232,181,872, forward strand.
ATATGTGGGTGGACCGGTGCTTGGGTGCTGCCCTTCCTTGGACAAGCATCCCACTTATGATTAACCCCTATTGCAAGCATCCTCAACTACAAAATAAGTATTAAGGTAAACTTAACCATAGCATGAAACATATGGATCCAAATCAGCCCCTTACGAAGCAACACATAAACTAGGGTTTAAGCTTGTGTCACTCTAGCAACCCATCATCTACTTATTACTTCCCAATGCCTTCCTCTAGGCCCAAATAATGGTGAAGTGTCATGTAGTCGACGTTCACATATTACAACTAGAGGAGAGACAACATACATCTCATCAAAATATCGAACGGATACCAAATTCACATGACTACTTATAGCCAGACTTCTCCCATGTCCTCAGGAACAAACATAACTACTCACAAATCATATTCATGTTCATAATCAGAGTGGTATTAATATGCATAAAGGATCTGAATATATGATCTTCCACCAAATAAACCAACTAGCGTCAACTACAAGGAGTAATCAACACTACTAGCAACCCACCGGTACCAATATGAGGTTTTGGGACAAAGATTGGATACAAGAGATGAACTAGGGTTTGAGAGGAGATGGTGATGGTGAACATGTTGATGGAGATTGACCCCCTCCCAATGAGAGGATCGATGGTGATGATTTCCCCCTCCCGGCGGGATGTTTCCTCGGCAAAACAGCTCCGCCGGAGCCCTGGATTGGTTTCGCCAGGTTCCGCCTCGTGGCGGCGGTGTTTCGTCTCGAAAGCTTCCTCCTTATTTTTTCTAGGACGAAAGACTTCATATAGCAGAAGATGGGCACCGGAGGCCTGCTAGGGGGCCCAAGAGATAGGGGCGCGCCCAAGGTGGTAGGGCGCGCCCCCGACCCTCGTGGCCAGGGTGTGGGCCCCCTCTGGTTGATTCATTCTCCAATATTTTTTATATATTCCAAAATGTGCCGCCGTGAAGTTTCAGGACTTTTGGAGTTGTGCAGAATAGGTTTCTAACATTTGCTCCTTTTCCAGCCCAGAATTCCAGCTGCCGGCATTCTCCCTCTTCATGTAAACCTTGTAAAATAAGAGAAAATAGGCATAAGTATTGTGAATAACAGCCCATAATGCAATAAATATCGATATAAAAGCATGATTCAAAGTGGATGTATCAACTCCCCCAACCTTAGACCTCGCTTGTCCTCAAGCGGAAGTCGATAACGAAAAATATGTCCACATGTTTAGAGATACATGTGTCGATAAAATAAAATACGGACACGAGGGCATCATGATCATTCTTATAACAACAACATATTTATATATTGTCATATGATATCTTATGCTAAAGTAACAATCTATTCACAATGTCAAATATGAATCAGAAACTTCATTGAAAACTAACAAACTATGATCTCGGTCATTGAGGCAATTGCAATATATCATAACATAGGAAAGAGTCAATATAAGAGCTTTTCAGCAAGTCCACATACACAACTATAATTTAGTCTTTCACAATTGCTAACACTCACACCATACTTATGGTTATGGAGTTTTAGTCGGACACAGAGAAAGATAGGGGCTTATAGTGTTGCCTCAAAACCTTTTACCTCAAGGGTAATGTCAACAATAATAGTTCATGCTAACTTATAGGAAAAATTCATTCTACCACCCGGTGGTAGTTACCCCACATGACTCATATAATATCATGTGGTACTATATATACTAATTTATTATTTTAAATATGTTCATATATTATATTTAAGATATTTCAAAGCAAGTTACACGAAAAAATTGCGTATGAGCCCATAGTTTTTCTTATATTTGTGAAATACGTACATATTTGTACGTAAAAAGATTATAATCAAAACATGGTACATACTACCTAAAAAATTAGTATATATACTACCTAATCATAGTTATATACTACATACTACACGTACATACTCTCGGTTTCGACAGATACTACATATAACATACAAAACGCAAGTGATGGTAACTACCACTGCTTGTAGGAAACATTTGTCCAACACAATGCGCTAGCCAAAGGATAAAATGTAAAAAGGAAAGGTGAAGATCACCATGACTCTTGTATAAGGTATAAGAAAAGAATGAAAGATAGGCCCTTCGCAGAGGGAAGCAGAGGTTGTCATGTGCTTTTATGATTGGATGCACAAAATATTAATGCAAAAGAACGTCACTTTATATTGCCACTTGTGATATGGACCTTTATTATGCAGTCCATCGCTTTTATTGCTTCCACATCACAAGATTGTATAAAGCTTATTTTCTCCACACTAATAAATCATACATATTTAGAGAGCATTTTTTATTTCATGCAACGATGACAACTTACTTGAAGGATCTTACTCAATCCGTAGGTAGATACGGTGGACTCTCATGGCAAAACTGGGTTTAAGGACATTTGGAAGCACAAGTAGTATCTCTACTTGGTGCAAAGAATTTGGCTAGCATGAGGGGGAAGGGCAAGCCCAACATCTTGGACGATCCATGACAATATACTTTATTTCGGATATAAGAAAACATAACCCATTACGTTGTATTCCTTGTCCAACATCAATTTTTTAGCATGTCATATTTTGATGAGTGCTCACAATCATAAAAGATGTCCAATATAGTATATTTATATGTGAAAACCCCTCTTTCTTTATTACTTCCTATTAATTGCAACAATGACCAAAACTATGTTTGTCTACTCTCAACAACTTTTATTCATCATACTCTTTTATATGTGAAGTCATTACTCTCCATAAGATCAATATGTTCTTTTTATTTGTTTTATTCTTTCTTTTATTTTTATTCCCTCAAGATCATAGCAAGATAACCAAGCCCTTGACTCAAAACTAATATTTATTATATATAGCTCACGGAGTCGATTACATAGAAGGATCGTAAAGCAAAACTCAAAACTAGATCATACTAAAACTTTATTCTACTAGATCAAGATATTACCAAAACGATCAAACTAAGAAAAACAGTAAAGATAGGAGTGTGATGGTGATACGATACCGGGGCACCTCCCCCAAGCTTGGCAGTTGCCAAGGGGAGTGCCCATACCAGATACTCAGTTCTCCTTTGCTACTGAAGAAGATGGTGATAACGATGACAATTGTGCCTTCAGCTTCTTCATATTGTAATTGAGAAGAGCAATTTCCTCCTTTAAATCATCGACCTCCAATTCCAGCTTCAAGATCTTGTCACATAAATCTCCTTTGCTTTTCTACCGAAAACGAGAAGGAATAGATCGGCTGTTAGACAATTTAGCCCTCGTAGGGAGGCTAGACTTCTTGAAGTTCACGTGCATATCCCCAAGTTGAGGTAGAGGGACATCCTCCTCCTCTGAGCTTGAATCATTGATCCTCATCAAATGAGCATCCTCCTCCTCATCCGTAGTTCGACCACAAGGATATAGATCCACATAGGTCTTCGGGTTAGCAACGAGATGTGAGACATAGCTCTCTCCGTCTGAATCCTGAGATGACATCTTGCTCCAAACCTGCTACAGAAACAACTCAAAACAAAAATAGAGGATCGTGCAAGAAAATGGAGTCCGGAGGGCACACGAGGTGCCCACGAGGCAGGGGGCGCGCCCAGGGGGTAGGGCGCGCCCTCCACCCTCGTGGATGCCTCGTGTTCTCTTCGGACTACTTCTTATTTTCCTATTTTCTAAAATATTCCAAAACGGAGAAAAATTGCTATTAGAACTGTTTTGGAGTCGGTTTACTTACCGTACCACATACCTATTCCTTTTCGGAGTCTGGAACGTTCTGGAAAGTGTCCCTTATGTATTCCTCCGGGGTTACAGTTTCAATAACATTAGTTTCAACATTTATTGGGTTACCTAAGATATAATGTTTGATTCTTTGACCGTTCACCACCTTCGGGTTTGTGCCTTCGAAGTTGTTGATTTTTATGGCACCGGAACGATAGACTTTCTCGATAATGTAAGGACCTCCCCTTTTAGAGAGAAGTTTTCCTGCAAAAAAATCTTAAACGAGAGTTGAATAGCAACACATAATCACCTACATTAAACTCACGCTTTTGTATCCTTTTATCATGCCATCTTTTAACTTTTTCTTTAAACAGTTTGGCATTCTCATAGGCCTGGGTTCTCCATTCATCAAGTGAGCTAATGTCAAATAGTCTCTTCTCACCGGCAAGTTTGAAATCATAATTGAGCACCTTAATGGCCCAATATGCCTTATGTTCTAGTTCGAGAGTTAATGGCATGCTTTTCCATAAACCATTTTATACGGAGACATACCCATAGGATTTTTATATGCAGTTCTATAGGCCCATAATGCATCATCAAGTTTCTTGGACCAATTCTTTCTAGATCTATTAATAGTCTTTTGCAAAATTAATTCGAGCTCTTTATTACTAAGTTCTACTTGACCACTAGACTGAGGGTGATACGGGGATGCAATTCTATGATTAACATCATACTCCCTCTGTTCCAAAATAGATGACCCAACTTTGTACTAAAGTTAGTACAAAGTTGGGTCATCTATTTTGGAACGGAGGGAGTACTTAGCAAGCATTTTACGAAAAGCACCATGAATAAAATGTGAACCACCATCAGTCATTAAATATCTAAGGACTCCAAACCTCGGAAAAATAACTTCTTTAAGCATCTTAATAGAGGTGTTATGATCAGCACTACTAGTTGGAATAGATTCTACCCACTTAAACGTAATCAACAACAACTAAAATATGTGTATACCCATTAGAGGAAGGAAACGGTCCCATATAATCAAAGCCCCAAACATCAAATGGTTCAATAACAAGTGAATAGTTCATAGGCACTTCTTGACGTCTACTAATATTACCATTTCTTTGACATTCATCACAAGACGAGACAAACCTATGGGCATCTTTGAAGAGAGTAGGCCAATAAAAACCGGATTGCAATACATTATGTGCAGTTTTATCTCCAGCGTGGTGTCCTCCATAAGCCTCGGAGTGACACTTGTGTAGGATCTGTTCCTGTTCATGCTCGGGTACACAACATCTAATAACACCATCTACTCCTTTATAAAGGTGTGGGTCATCCCAGAAGTAATTTCTTAAATCATAGAAAAACTTTTTCTTTTGCTGGTATGTGAAACTAGGTGGTATATATTTAACAAAAATGTAATTAGCATAATCAACATACCATGGAGCAGTACGAGAAGCATTTATGATAGCTAATTGTTCATCAGGAAAGCTATCATCAATAGGTAGTGGGTCATCAAGAACATTCTCTAACCTAGATAAGTTGTCTGCAACGGGGTTCTCAGCTCCCTTTCTATCAATAATATGCAAATCAAATTCCTGTAACAAGAGAACCCATCTAATAAGTCTAGGTTTAGCATCTTTATTTTCCGTAAGATATTTAATAGCAGCATGATCAGTGTGAACTGTTACTGTAGAATCAACAATATAACGTCTGAACTTATCACAAGCAAATACAACTGCTAAAAAATCTTTTTCAGTAGTAGCATAATTTCTTTGGGCACTGTCTAGAGGTTTACTAGCATATTGGATAACATTAAATTTCTTATCAACTCTTTGTCCTAGAACAACACCTACAACATAATCACTAGCATCACACATAATTTCAAACGGTAAATTCCAATCAGGTGGCTGAACAATAGGTGCAGAAATCAAGGCTCTCTTAAGTATTTCAAATGCTTCTACACAATCATGATCAAAGACAAGAGGAACATCTTTTTGTAAGAGATTAGTCAGAGGCCTAGAAATTTTAGAGAAGTCCTTAATGAACCTCCTACAAAAACCAGCATGACCAAGGAAACTTCTTATGCCTTTAATGTCCTTAGGACATAGCATCTTTTCAATAGCATCAACTTTAGCTTTATCAACTTCAATACCTCTTTCAGAAATTTTATGCCCCAAGACAATACTTTCATTAACCATAAAGTGGCACTTTTCCCAATTCAAGACAAGATTAGTTTCTTCACATCTCTGCAAAACTCGATCAAGGTTGCATAAGCAATCATCAAAAGAAGTTCCATATACGGAAAAATCATCCATGAAAACCTCAACAATCTTTTCACAAAAGTCAGAGAATATAGTAGTCATACATCTTTGAAAGGTAGCAGGTGCATTGCATAAACCAAAAGGCATACATATATAAGCAAATGTACCGAAAGGGCAAGTGAAAGTAGTCTTTTCTTGATCCTCTTTTGACACGCGTATTTGAGAGAAACCAGAATAACCGTCTAGAAAGCAAAAATGTGTATGTTTGGATAATCTTTCTAGCACTTGATCAATAAAAGGTAAAGGGTAATGATCCTTTTTAGTAGCTTTATTTAGTTTGCGGAAATCAATTACCATTCTATAACCTGTAACAATTCTTTGTGGGATCAATTCATCTTTATCATTAGGAACAACAGTAATGCCTCCCTTCTTAGGGACACAATGGACACGACTTACCTACTGACTATCAGCAACGAGATAAATTATACCTGCCTCAAGAAGCTTTAGTATTTATTTTCTTTCCACTTCTTTCATCTTAGGACTTAACCGTCGTTGGTGATCAACAACTGGTTTAGCGTCTTTCTCCAATTTTATTTTGTGCTGGCATAGAGTGGGACTAATGCCCTTAAGATCATCAAGAGTATATCCAATAGCAGCATGGTGCTTCTTTAGAGTTTTCAATAATTTCTCTTCTTCTTGCTCTAAAAGGTTAGCACTAATAATAACAGGATATATCTTATTTTCATCAATATAAGCATATTTAAGAGTATCGGGTAATGGTTTAAGCTCAAACACAGGATCACCCTTAGGTGGAGGAGGATCCCCTAGAATTTCAATAGGTCCATGTTTAAAGAATACTTCATCTATTTCCCTTCTTTCATTCATAAACATATCATTTTCATGGTCTCGCAAATATTGCTCTAAAGGATCATTAGGAGGCACGACAATAGAAGCAAGACCAATAATTTCATCTTTACTAGGCAATTCTTTATCATGGGGTTGTCTACGAAATTTAGCAAAATTAAACTCATGAGACATATCCCCTAAACCAATAGTAACAACATCCTTTTTGCAATCTATCTTAGCATTAACAGTATTCAAGAAGGGCCTACCAAATATAATGGGACAAAAGTCATCTTGTGGGGAACCAAGGACAAGAAAATCAGTAGGATATTTAACTTTCCCACACAAGACTTCAACATCTCTAACAATCCCAATTGGTGAAATAGTATCTCTATTGGCAAGCTTAATTGTAACATCTATCTCTTCTATCTCAGTAGGTGCAATATCATGCATAATTTATTTGTATAAGGAATGAGGTATTGCACTTGCACTAGCACCCATATCACACAAGCCATGAAAACAATGATCTCCCATTTTAACAGAAACAACACGCATGCCAACAACAGGTCTATGTTAGCCCTTAGTATCGGGTCTAGAAATTCTAGCAGCTTCATCACAGAAGTAAATAACATGCCCATCAATATTATCGGCCAAGAGATCTTTAACCATAGCAATACTAGGTTCAACTTTAATTTGCTCAGGGGGTGTAGGTGTTCTTGTATTACTCTTACGAACCACAGTTGAAGCTTTAGCATGATCCTTTATTCTAACAGGGAAGGGTGGTTTCTCTTATTCTAACAGCGAAGGGTGGTTTCTCACTATAAGCAGTAGGGACAGTAGGATCAACATTATAAGTGATAGTCTTTTCTTCAACTTTAATAGGTTCAGCTACTTTACTTCAATGTGGGGATGATATTTAAACCACTTCTCCTTAGGGAGATCAACATGAGTAGCAAAGGGTTCACAGAAAGAAGCTACTATCTGAGATTCAAGTCCATATTTAGTGCTAAATTCACGGAAAACATCGGTATCCATAAAAGATTTAACACAATCAAACTTAGGTGTTATACCTGACTCCTTTCCTTCGTCGAGATCCCAATCTTCAGAGTTGCGTTTAATTCTTTCCAATAAATCACATTTGAATTCAATAGTGTTCATCATAAAAGAACCAGTACAAGAAGTATCGAGCATGGAGCGATTATTGAGAGAAAGCCGAGCATAAATTTTTTTGAATAATAATTTCTCTTGAGAGCTCATGATTGGGGCACGAATATAACATTGACTTAAGCCTCCCCCAAGCTTGAGCGATGCTTTCTCCTTCACGAGGCCAAAAATTATATATATATATATATATATATATATATATATATATATGTGTGTGTGTGTGTGTGTGTGTGTGTGTGTGTGTGTGTGTGTGTGTGTGTGTGTGTGTGTGTGTGTGACGCCCGGGTAATTAGGCTACAGTAATCACATACTAATGATGCCATGTCACCGTTGTCACTGTTGTTAATCTTGCGTTAGTCCAAAACCGATTCAATTTCAAAATTAAATTAAAGGCAAACAACAAATAATTTCAAACATCAAAACTAAAATGTTTGATTTGTGCCGAATATTACATAGGTAATTATAGTAAATAAAACATTTGTTTATAAAATACTAAAATGCTCTAAAATAATTAAAACAGAAAAGAAATAAGATAAAAAAGGTAAAAGCAAAAGAAATTGCAATAGGGGAAAAGCCCCTGCACCCACCCTCTGGGCCTTGGCTTCAGCCGGCCCAGCCCACCTACCCCTTTTCTTTCTCCTGTTCACCAGTGGCTGGGTGTCCGCCGTTCAACCGCCCGCGACCATGGATGGCCACGTGCCGAGCATCTAGCCCCTCCCCGGTGTCCTACAAGTACATCTCGACCACCCCTGAACCCTAGCCTTCCTCCATTCCTTCGCTCGCCCCCTTTTTCTCTTTTCTCGATCTGGGCTCCATCGAGCGAAGCCGAAGCACGCCGTCACGGACAACCGCAGCCACCGGTCACCCGCGTCATCTGCGCTTGTCCAGGAGGAGCCACATCCCCGTATTCATCTTCTGCGCTCACGAGGTCAAGCCGGAGAGCCCTACAAGGCCGGATCATTTTCGTCTTCAACCTCCGGCCGCCACAACGCCATCACTGAATCCGCAGCCGTCTGCCACTCCTAAGCCGTCAATGAGCCACGCTTGAGCTCCTTGGTGAGCACCACCTGCTCCCCCTCTGCCTTCCCCTCGATTCACTTTCCTAGCCGTCGTGCCACGATAGCCGAAGCCGGCCACCGCTCGCCGTCGTTGCTGATGGGACCACCGCCGTCGTCTGGGGCGATCCCAACTCGTGCTTGATGCACCCGTGGATGCGCGCGAGCATCAGCACCTGAACGAACCCTCCTGCGCCTCTAATGGTTGCCGGAGCGGTGCTTCCGACCGTTGCCGCCGCGCACTACTCCGCGCCCACCCGCGCCATCGCGCCCGGCGTCGTGCTCAGCCCCGCTGGCCGGAGCTAGCCCCGTCTGCACGTGCTCCACACTGCGCCCGGCGCCTGTCCGCGCCCACATCCCGCCACCCCCGGCCGTGCTTGCCCGCTGCCACCGACATGCCCGTCCGTCGAACCCCACACGTTGTTGTCGCTGCCCCGCGCTCCCGCTCGTCTCCTGATGCTTCTGCTTGCTGCTGCTCTCCTGTGCCCGCCTACAACCGCCCCCTGCGGCCGCTCCACCCCCCCTCGCTTCGCCTACGCGCGCCCTCACCGCTCCCGCTCGCTGGCGGCGGCCTTCCCGGTCGTCCTCCGGTGAGCCGCCACCACCGCACCTCGCCCGGGTTCAGTTCCCCACTTCACGCGCCCCCATCGCCATCCAGTGGCATCCACCCCCACCTCCCCCCTCGTGGTCGCCAGCGTCAAACACCGGCCGGCCGACGTGGCCCCGCCAGGTAGACCCTCTTTGGGTCGCTGACAACGGGCCCCACGGGCCTTGTTGACCTAGTCAACGGCTGACTGGGCAGGGCCCAGTCACTGCCAGCGGGTCCCCCGTGGGCCCCGTTGACTGGTCAACCGGCCAGTTCACAGCTGACACAGTAATGACGTCATGCTGACATCACAAGTCACTGTTTTGGATAATTCGGATTTAAACAATTAAATTAAATCTAGAAAATGATTAAATCTTTATAAATTAATATAAAATAATCCGTAACTCGGATGAAAATACTTTGTACATGAAAGTTGCTCAGAACGACGAGACAAATCCGGATACGCAGCCCGTTCGTCCGCCATGCATCCCTAGCATAGAGAACACACAACTTTCCCCCTTCGATTCATTTGTCCGAAAACGCAAAACACCGGGAATCCTTTCCCGGATGTTTCCCCCCTTTCCCGATATCACCTAGTACTGCGTTAGGTCACGTCTAGCACCGCATATTGCTTTGTGATGCTTTGATTGCTCTGTTATTTATTGTGTTCCCCCTCCATTACTTCTTTCCGGTAGACCTCGAGACCGCTGCCGGTACCCTTATGATCGACTACATCGACGACGAACTCTTCTCTTGCCAGAGCAACCAGGCAAGCCCCCCCTTGATCACCAGATATCGCCTACTCTTCTCTATAATGCGTGCATTAGAGTAGTGTAGCAATGTTACTGCTTTCAGTTAATCCTATACTGCTACATAGCCTGTCCTTGCTACTATTGTTGTTACCTTTATCTGCTATCCTACTGCTTAGTATAGGATGCTAGTGTTCCATCAGTGGCCCTACACTCTTGACCGTCTGCCATGCTATACTACTGGGCCGTGATCACTTCGGGAGGTGATCATGGGCATATACTATATACTTTACACTGTTACATTACCTGTGATACTGTTCGGAGATGGGGGCTGAAGGGGCAGGTGGTTCCACCCAGGTAGTGGTGGGCCTGGGTTCCCGACGGCCCCCGACTGTTACTTTGTGGCAGAGCGACAGGGCAGGTTGAGACCACCTAGGAGAGAGATGTCCTAGCCCTGATCGGCGTTCACGGATACTTAACACGCTTAAAGAGATCTGGGTATTTGATCTGAGTCTGGCCATTTGTTCTATACGCACTAACCAACTATGTGGGAAAGATATGGGCACTCGACGTCGTGGTATCAGCCGAAGCCATCGTGACGTCAGCACCTGAGCGGCGCGCGCCGGGTTGGACTGCGTAACGTGACTTTCTTTGTAATGGAGGTTGCTAGGTCTGCTCTCCGGCCGCGTACGCAACGTGAAGGTTTGCAATGGGCGATGGGCCCAGACCCCTGCGCGCATAGGATTTAGACCGGCGTGCTGACCGCTCTGTTGTGCCTAGGTCGGGCTGCGACGTGTTGATCTTCCGCGGCCGGGCATGACCCCGAAAAGTGTGTCCGGCCAAATGGGATCAAGCGTGTTGGGTTATGTGGTGCACCCCTGCAGGGAAGTTTATCTATTCGAATAGCCGTGTCCCTTAGTAAAAGGACGACCCGGAGTTGTACCTTGACCTTATGACAACTAGAACCGGATACTTAATAAAACACACCCTTCCAAGTGCCAGATACAACCCGGTGATCGCTCTCTAACAGGGCATCGAGGAGGGGATCGCCGGGTAGGATTATGCTATGCGATGCTACTTGGAGGACTTCAGTCTACTCTCTTCTATATGCTGCAAGATGGAGGCTGCCAGAAGTGTAGTCTTCGACAGGATTAGCTATCCCCCTCTTATTCTGGCATTCTGCAGTTCAGTCCACTGATATGGCCCTTTACACATATACCCATGCATATGTAGTGTAGCTCCTTGCTTGCGAGTACTTTGGATGAGTACTCACGGTTGCTTTCTCCTTCTTTTCCCCTATCCCTTCTACCTGGTTGTCGCGACCAGATGTTCGAGTCCAGGATCCATACGCCACCGTTGCCGATGACTCCTTCTACACCGGAGGTGCCTACTACTACGTGCAGCCCGCTGACGACGACCAGGAGTAGTTAGGAGGATCCCAGGCAGGAGGCATGTGCCTCTTTCGATCTGTATCCCAGTTTGTGCTAGCCTTCTTAAGGCAACTTGTTTAACTTATGTCTGTACTCAGATATTGTTGCTTCCGCTGACTCGTCTATGATCGAGCACTTGTATTCGAGCCCTCGAGGCCCCTGGCTTGTATTATGGTGCTTGTGTGAGTTATTTTATGTTTTAGAGTTGTGTTGTGATATCTTCCCGTGAGTCCCTGATCTTGATCGTACACATTTGCGTGCATGATTAGTGTACGATTGAATCGGGGGCGTCACAATATAATTACGATCACGATGAACAAGACGCATAGGATAAGGTTTCTGTCAGGGAGTTTATGCAAAATCAAGATTTGTTCTCAATGTTCCACCTGCCAATCTCCCAGGAGGCAGCAACTGAATTGGAAACCTTGGTAGGATGGTTGTCCAATCTTCGGAGAGACCCCACATTGCCTGATGTTTGGATTTGGCCTAGAAAGTCTGGACAGTTTACAGCAAAGGGCTTCTACGCCATCATGCATACACACCTCCCAACTATTCAACCCTGTAAGTGGCTTTGGCAGAGCAGATGTACTATGAAAATTAAAGTCTTTGGCTGGCTCCTCTTTTTTTATAGGCTCAACACAAAGGACATGTTGGTCCGAAGGCATTGGAGGTTCCCTACGGCTGATAATCTATGTGTCATCTATAATGCCTTTGTTTTCGAGGATAGAGCTAATCTATTCTTTGAATGTTACTTCAGTGCCAGGGTTTGGAATTACCTGCAGATCGATTGGTCACATGGCTCAAATATTCAGCAATGTATATCTCAAGCAAGGCAGAGATTTGGTCATCCTTTCTTCTTTGAAGTTATGCTCACAGCTGCTTGGAATATATGGATTCTGAGAAATGGGAGAACATTCAGGGGGATACAGGCTACTTTTACTGCCTGGAGGGGTAGCTTTATACATGATATTCTCCTATTGTCTCATAGGCTTTAAGATAGCCTTAAGTCTAGGCTTGTAAATTGAGTTAATTCCCTCATGTAAATGTAAGTTTTCTTTCTTTTAGGTTAGGCTTGTAATTTGTATTTTCCATGTACAGTTTGTTTTGAGGCTGCATTAAAGGGATGTGGAGTTTTTACCCTACAGTAAATATTCAAAAAAAGATGCATAGGATAAAACTTCTAGTGAAATTCCAATTTCAATCGGTTGTAGTTCCATGATACCATATAATCACATAACCTAAACCATGTCAATGTCTTTACCTTCAAAGATAAAGGGAAGACCTTCTTCTTGATAGCATCCTCGAGCATACCTGCAAGCTGAAATATCCACAAACTTCATCCACATAGATTAGGTGCAAATCGGGACGCAATGTTTCATCTCCTGTAAAAGGATTAGCTAGCAGTTTCTCTATCATACCCGAAGGATTTTCAAAGTAAACATTTTCAGTAGGTTCAGTATGTTGAGGAGCAAATCTTTGCTCTACTGGTCAGGGTAAAGATACCCTGAAAAAGCCCCTCAAAGGATTACTTTCCATAGTAACAAGTGACAGTAAATTTCAGCACACTATATAAATTTTTCCTTACCAAATTCCACTTACCAAAGGCGCTTCACTCCCCGGCAACGGCACCAGAAAAGAGTCTTGACGACCCACAAGTATAGGGGATCTATCGTAGTCCTTTTGATAAGTAAGAGTGTCGAACCCAATGAGGAGCAGAAGGAAATGACAAGCGGTTTTCAGTAAGGTATTTTCTGCAAGCACTGAAATTATCGATAACAGATACTTTTGTGATAAGGTAATTTGTAATGGGTAACAAGTAATAAAAGTAAATAAGGTGCAGCAAGGTGGCCCAATCCTTTTTGTAGCAAAGGACAAGCCTGGACAAACTCTTATATGAAGTAAATCACTCCCGAGGACACATGGGAATTATCGTCAAGCTAGTTTTCATCACGCTTATATGATTCGCGTTCGTTACTTTGATAATTTGATATGTGGGTGGACCGATGCTTGGGTACTGCCCTTCCTTGGACAAGCATCCCACTTATGATTAACCCCTATTGCAAGCATCCGCAACTACAAAAGAAGTATTAAGGTAAACCTAACCATAGCATGAAACATATGGATCCAAATCAGCACCTTAGGAAGCAACGCATAAACTAGAGTTTAAGCTTCTGTCACTCTAGCAACCCATCATCTACTTATTACTTCCCAATGCCTTCCTCTAGGCCAAAATAATGGTGATGTGTCATATAGTCGACGTTCAAATATCACCACTAGAGGAGAGATGTCGGTGTCAAAACTGGCGGATCTCGGGTAGGGGGTCCCGAACTATGCGTCAAGGCCGGATGGTAACGGGAGACAAGGGACATGATGTTTTTACCCAGGTTCGGGCCCTCTCGATGGAGGTAATACCCTACTCCTGCTTGATTAATATTGATGATATGGGTAGTACAAGACTAGATCTACCACGAGATCAAGGAGGGTAAACCCTAGAAGCTAACCTATGGTATGATTGTTGTGTATGGAGTTGATGTCCTATGGACTACAACCCTCCGGTTTATATAGACACCGGATAGGGTTAGGGTTACACAGAGTCGGTTACAATGGTAGGAGATCTTGAATATCCGCATCGCCAAGCTTGCCTTCCACGCCAAGGAAAGTCCCATCCGGACACGGGACGAAGTCTTCAATCTTGTATGTTCATAGTCCTGGAGTCCGGCTGAAGGTATAGTCCGGCTACCCGAACACCCCCTAATCCAAGACTCCCTCAGTAGCCCCCGAACCAGGCTTCAATGATGACGAGTCCGGCGCGCAGATTGTTCGGCATTGCAAGGCGGGTTCTTCTCCAAATCCTGTGTACCTGTAGGAATAATGTCCGATTTTTGTAATGTAGCGCTCCTCGGCTTCCATGCCCAATAATGGCCGTCTTCCACGTGTCAAACGAATGCGAAAAGTCGGGGCGTTTTTACATCCACACCCCTAGCCATACAAACGAGCCGCCTATTTAACGGGATGGGGATTCGGATCCAAACCACATCTTCTCCTCTCCGCGAGTTATCATCAGAGCGCTTCCAGCAAAGGCCCATTCCAACATGGCCAGCCGTCGCAGCTCCTCCCCTCGCCCCTCCAGTCCTAAACCCGGGGACTAGGAGAGTTGCACCATCCCGCATAGCGAGTTAGTGTCACTTCAGGCCAAGGGATTTCTCCCTCAGGCATACATGGTCCCGGTCCGAGCCGGTCTCGCCACCTACAATGGCGGAAAACAAGTGGAGTGCACCCCCAATCCTTCTAAAGGAGAGCGGGTGTGCCTCGTCCCCTATCTAATAAGGGGACTGGGATTTCCAATTCATCCATTTTTCCGCGGGCTCCTGGAATTCTACGGCCTCCAGCTGCACAATATCACGCCCGCCTCCGTATTACATATTGCGGGTTTCGTCGCCCTTTGCGAGCTATTTTTAGGCGTTGAGGCTCATTTCGCGCTGTGGAAGAGGTTATTGTGCCTGGTGCCCCGTTCCCAAGAGGGGTCTATGTATCAAGTGGGCGGAGCCGAAGTATGGCGCATCGCCGGGACCGGATACCTATCCGGAACCCCAAAGAAGGCATCCGAGGACTGGCCTTCGGAATGGTTTTACATAGATGACATCCCGCTACCGGACCCTATCCGGGTCGGTCTCCCTGAGTTCAATACTGCTCCATTGAAGAAACGCTTGAGCTGGCGTCCACGGAGCTCTCAGAGAGAAAGCGACAGAGACGTCCTTTACCTGATGGGCCGGATAAGACTCTTGGCTCATTCCGGACTAACCATGATTGGAGTCATGGCTGCATGTATTATGCGGGGGGTGCAGCCACTTCAATATAGAGGCCACCCCATGTGGGATTTCAACGGGGAGGATGACGCCACCCGTTATGGTCGTAAGGGGCCGGCCTCAGCCGCCGCCCTGGTAAAGATCTTATCCTCTTTGTACAAGGGAGAAAAGGAGGAATTCCTCCGCTTCAACCCGCGGGCCAGATTTACTATGTACGATCCTCCAAGTTGGGTAAGTGAACAATTGCGCTTGCCCGTTTGTTTTATACTCCCATGGTTAGATATGTAGTCTAACGACTTCAATGCAGGAACTGCGACAGGAGGTAAAGGATATAAGCAGCCGCCCTCCACAGCCCGAGGACCCAGAACGGTCCCTCGATCCGGACTCCGAAGAGGATCCGGACATATCGGTGGAGCTTATCGACGGGGTGTTCCATCAGCTAAGCAAGGACAATACCTTGGTAGCCATTACGGCTGATTACCCCGGGTTAATCCCCGCCTCCCAGGTGACAGAAACCGGAGTCTTATTCCCTTGAGAGAGATTCCATTCTCACGTATTCCGGTGTGTCTGACGACAACCGTGTTTTGTAGGGGAGATTTCCGAGGCGGGAGGCCGAACCTGTGGCGGCTATCCAACGAGGGGCTGCAGGGCCCCGTGGGGCAAAAAGGAATGTAGTCTAGACTGAGATGCCAGCGCAAAGGTATAGCGCACCCTCTGTTTCCCTGGTGTTATTCTGTCAGGGCATATTAATGTTCGTGCTATCTTCAGAACGAAGAGACCTCGCCGGACTACATCCGGAGAGGTTGCCAATCGCACCTCCACCAGCCAGGCTCCAACGTCTGTCCAGGAAGCGGAGGCGAGCACAAGGCGCGCACCGGACGCTCCTTCGACAGAGGATGCAGACAGGCTGTCTGCCACGAATTCTGAAGTGGAGAGTGCCATGGACCATAGGCGTCGCCGGACAGTTCTACGCGACGCTTGTTTCTCCCAAGAGGCTTTAGATGCCTTTAATTCGAGAGATGCGTACCTCCGTGCCGCTCAAAATGGTTTAGCCAGAGCCACGGAGCAGTATTGAAAACACATACGGGTAAGAAAATTTTGGTCAAATATATATATACCAGTAGCCCCCGAGACTTGAAACAGTTAGAGTAACTGATTTAAGGATCATTTAACATGCAGGTTCTTACAGAGAAGAATACCGTACTGTCCCAGGAGCTGGAAAAGTGCAAGGCCCAACTAGAGGCCAAACTAGCCGCAGCAGGGGAGCCCAAAGAGACCCCCTCAGGTAAGATACACTTCGAAAGATTAGTATTGTGCGTTGTGGGTGCAAATCTGACAAATCATATTGCAGATGGCGCCGGACTTGATTCGGAAAAGCAACAACTCTTACGCCGGCTAAAGGCCGGTGAGACTACGTTGACAAAGGTGAGGCGAGATAAGAATGATCTTCAGGATGCCAACACCAAGCTGGACGTCGAACTTAAAGATGTTCGTGGCCAGCTGTCGGACTCCACGAAGGAGAATCAGCGGCTTTGACGCCGCATATTTAGTAAGTGCTTGAGCGAACTTTGAAAAAAGAGTTCAGCGAGGAAGTCGACTGACAGAGTAATGTATGTAGGTATGCTCACAGGTCGTCCTGCAGAGGAGATGCCCGGTTCTACGGGTGACCTTCTTCCCGAACTCTTGCAACTACACGAGCGAATTCGGCAGGCGATGCGAGGCGTTGCCCAAGCCTTGTGGCATGCGGAGAAGCTGAAGGGAGCTCAGCGGCGCTTCCGGTTGTGGAAGATATCGGCCTGCCGACAAGGCGCTAGGGAGGCCTGGGCCATGGTGAAGACCCGTTTTACGAAGTCTGACCCAAACCACATGGCCGAGGTCGGACTAGTGGGGCCTGACGGGAAGGAGATCCCTGTAAGCTTAGTATACGGCCAAGTAGAGTTGGCCGCGAAGTATTCCCAGCAGGACTGTAAATTAGACAGCCTGTTAGATGGTATAGAAGAGGAATACAATCAGTCAGAATGACTATGTAATTTTGAATTTACATGTGTAATGCCTTCTAGCCGGACTGTAGATCGTTTGTCGTTGCCGACCTTTTCGCTTCAACCTCGGGACCTGACGGTCCGGAGTGGGTCCGAATACCATAGAGGTTATATAAGAACCGGGGTATGCGTGGAGACCAGGCGTAGGGGTCATTTGTGCTTTATCAGACAAGTGCCCAACTAGTTATGTTATATTACATGGTTAGTAAGAAACATCTTCCAGAGAGAATAGTTCCGTTAGGGGTTCCTTTCGCAGGGAGGCATGCCCTAAAGTGCATGTCCGGACTGCGTGAAAAGACGCAGAAAAAAGCATCTGGGGGCGCATAAAACGAGTAAAAAGATCATCATTTATTTCACCGACCGAATATTCCCTTAAGAACGCTAGCTTTCGGCTTCACCCAGTCTGAGGTACACATCCGGCTAACCCGGCAGTAACAATCGCAGAGGTGCTCCCTTTACCGCCTAGCCGAATAATCGGGAACGTAGGGGTAAGCACAGGAGCCAGGCAACCCAGCTTGGCCAAAACTTAAGTCATATCGATGCATATAATGGTGAAGAAAAAGGTACATGCGGAAGTTTGACGCATGTGCTGGGCGTGAAGCCCGTATAAATACGCTTCTGTTAAAGAAGCCCCCGGGTTTAATGAGCGCGAGTGGCGTGTCACTTGATGAGCCTTTAAGGGCTATAAAAGAGAATAGGGGAAGGAGAGAAATGTAAGACAGAAAAATGCAAAAAACATGGACAGAGGAAGGAGACGAACACAGAGTCCGGCGCTAGGCATAGAATCTTCGGAGATGGGTGGCGTTCCACGGGTTCGGCTCGAGTCGGTTATCCGACGCATCTCGCAGGCGGTACGCCCCACCATTCAGGACTTGGTCGATTATAAATGGACCTTCCCACTTGGGCTTAAGTTTGTCCTTTTTCTTATCCGGCAGGCGTAGAACTAGTTCGCCAACATTGTAATTTTTGGCCCGTACTTCTCTGCTTTGATATCTTCGAGCCTGCTGTTGATAAAATGCGGAACGGGCTTTTGCCACATCACGCTCCTCCTCCAAGGCGTCCAAGTTGTCCTGCCGATCGAGCTCGGCTTCTCTTTCTTCGTACATGCACACTCTAGGTGAGTCATGAATTATGTCGCAGGGCAGAACTGCCTCTACGCCGTACACCATAAAAATGGTGTGTATCCGGTGGTGCGATTTGGCGTGGTCCGCAGCCCCCAGAGCACGGAGTCGATCTCCTCTACCCAGTGCGTGTTAGATTCCTTGAGGGACCGCGCTAGTCTGGGTTTAATGCCGCTCATGATAAGACCATTTGCACGTTCGACCTGGCCGTTGGTTTGTGGCTGATAGACGGAAGCATAATCGAGCTTGATGCCCATGTTTTTGCACCAGAGTTTGACCTCGTCGGCTGTAAAGTTTGTACCGTTATCGGTGATGATGATGTGGGGGACGCCATAACGGTGTACAACCCCGGATATGAAGTCTATCACAGGTCCGGATTCGGCCGTTTTAACAGGCTTGGCTTCTATCCATTTGGTGAACTTATGCACCATGAATAGTAAGTATTTTTTCTTATGGGTCCCGCCTTTAAGGGGTCCGACCATGTCAAGCCCCCAGACCGCAAAAGGCCAGGTGATGGGTATAGTTTGGAGTGCGGTGGGTGGCATATGGCCTTGGTTGGCAAAAAGTTGGCGACCAACGCATCGTTGGACTAGGTCCTGAGCATCTGCCCGGGCCGTCGGCCAATAAAAGCCTGTATGGAAAGCCTTGCTAACAAGGGACCGAGCAGCGGCGTGGTGACCACCGAGTCCGGCATGAATTTCAGCCAGAAGGTTCCGCCCTTCCTCTTCGGAGATGCACCTTTGAAGGACTCCGGTAGTGCTTTTCTTATAAAGCTCTCCCTCATGGACTCTATAGGCTTTAGATCGCCGCACTAGGCAGCGGGCCTCGTTTTGGTCCTCCGGGAGTTCCTGCCTAGTAAGGTAGGCTAGGAATGGTTCTGTCCACGGGGCGATAACCACCATTATTACGTGGGCTGAAGGTGTAATTTCATTGGCAGAGCCTCCGATTATGTCAGATTGTTCGGCGTCGAGTGGTGCGGCTGGGTCTGGGCTGTTATTTGCGGGTTCCCCCTCCCATACTACGGATGGCTTGAACGATCTTTCCAAAAAGATGTTGGGGGGGACTGCATCGTGTTTTGCTCCGATGCATGCCAGGATGTCCGCTGCTTGATTGTTTTCTCGGGCTATGTGGTGAAACTCCAGCCCTTCAAACCGAGCTGACATTTTTAGGACGGTGTTGCGGTAAGCTGCCATTTTTGGGTCCTTGGCGTCGAAGTCTCCATTTATTTGGGATATCGCGAGGTTTGAATCCCCGCGTACCTCTAGGCGCTGGATACCCATGGGTACTGCCATCCGGAGACCATGTAGGAGGGCCTCATATTCGGCTGCATTGTTGGAATCCGTGTACATGATCTGGAGCACATATTGGACTGTGTCTCCTGTGGGGGACGTCAGGACGACGCCAGCCCCCAGTCCGGCCAACATTTTGGAGCCGTCGAAATGCATAATCCAATTTGAATATGTGCTGTACTCTTTAGGGAGCTCGGCCTCCGTCCATTCTGCGACGAAATCGACCAAAACTTGCGATTTAATAGCTCGCCGTGGCTTATAGGTTATATCGAACGGGAGAATCTCGATTGCCCATTTTGCAATCCGTCCCGTTGCATCGCGGTTGATGATAATATCGTTGAGTGGTACTTCCGAGGCTACTGTTATGGAACACTCTTGAAAGTAGTGTCGTAGCTTCCGGGATGCCATGAATACCGCGTATGCAATCTTTTGATAATGCGGGTACCGTGATTTGCATGGAGTGAGGATAGTGGACACGTAGTAGACCGGCCTTTGAAGGGGGAATTTGTGTCCGTCCGTTTGCCGCTCGACAACGAGCACTGCGCTGACAACTTGATGTGTTGCTGCAATGTACAATAACATTGGTTTGCCGGTGTTCGGCGCGGCCAGGACTGGGTTTGTTGCCAATATGGCTTTTATTTCATCAAGTCCGGCCATGGCGGCATCCGTCCACTCGAAGTGTTCGGTGCGCCGAAGGAGGCAATAGAGGGGTAGTGCCTTTTCTCCCAAGCGGGAGATGAAGCGGCTTAAAGCCACCACGCATCCGGTTAATTTTTGTATTTGTTTGAGGTCCTTTGGAATATCCAATTGTGACAAAGCTCGGAACTTGGCTGGATTTGCTTCAATTCCTCTACCGGATACAATGAAGCCCAAGAGCTTTCTGGCTGGAACGCCGAAGACGCATTTTTCCGGGTTGAGCTTGATGTCATATTTTCGGAGGTTATCGAATGTAAGCGTCAAGTCGTCTACTAGAGATTCGACATGTCTTGATTTGACGACCACATCATCCACATACGCCTCCACTGTTTTGGCGATCTGGTTTGCTAGACATGTCTGGATCATGCGCTGATATGTTGCGCTGGTGTTTTTCAGCCCGAAGGGCATTGTGTTGAAGCAGAATGGGCCGTATGGTGTGATGAATGCTGTTGCGGCTTGGTCTGGTTCTGCCTTCTTGATTTGATGGTAACCGGAGTATGCGTCGAGGAAACACAACGAATCGTGTCCTGCGGTGGCATCGATGATTTGATCGATACGGGGGAGGGGGAAGGGATCCTTTGGGCAAGCCTTGTTAAGGTCTTTGAAATCGACACACAGGCGCCAGGATTTGTCCTTCTTTGGTACCATCACGAGGTTTGCTAGCCAGTCCGGATGTTTTATGTCTCTAATGAATCCGGCCTCCAATAGCTTGGCTAGCTCCTCTCCCATAGCATGTCTCTTGGGTTCGGAAAAACGCCGAAGGGCTTGTTTGACAGGTTTGAATCCTTTTATGATATTTAAGCTGCGTTCGGCCAGCCTGCGTGGGATCCCTAGCATGTCTGAAGGGTGCCAGGCGAAAATGTCCCAGTTCTCTCGTAGGAACTCTCGCAGTGCGGCATCTACATCAGGGTTTAGTCGTGCCCCGATGGAAGCTGTTTTATTGGGGTCCGTTGGATGGACCTTGTTGAGGATATAACCGCTAAGGGTAAACCGGCCAGGAGGGGCCGGTTCACCTCTAGCTATACCGAAGCCCAAGACAACTCGGAGGATGGCGCTTTACGGAGGAAGTGCAATGGCCCAGAGTCCACGGGTGATTTAGGGCTCATGATGGTAAACCGCCATACTTGTATAAACTTGTAATATAAGAAAGGAAGAGACCAAGGCTGGCACTTGTATAAGTCAGCCTAGGACTCTGTAGACCGGCCGGGGTCCTCCTGTGTATATAAAGGGGTGACCCGGCAGCGGTTTAGGGACAGACAACAACAACTCGAGGCTCAGGTTAGCGAATTCGCTCCCTGCGCATCGAAACCCAATCAATCCCATCACAACTAGACGTAGGCCTTTACCTTCATCGAAGGGGCCGAACTAGTATAAACTCCCGTGTCCCTTTGTCCGGTTTAACCCCTTCGAGCTAACCCGTTGCGATGGCTCCACGACTAAGTCTTTCCACGAAGACATCTAACGTGTTAATTCCACGATAGTTGGTGCCCACCGTGGGGCTGTCGCACGATGGTTTCGAGTTCTTGAAGGGCAGCTTCGAAGGACTCAAGGGGTACGCGGTTGGCCGGATGACCAAGAGTCGTCGCGGCAAGCTCTACATCGACAACGAAGGGTGGGGCCCCGAGATTGGCTCAATTGAGTACGGATACCGGGTCCCCTTTGGAGGAATCCACGTCTTCATCAGCAAGATCGGCGAGCCGGGTCCAGGTCATCTGCACCGACCTCGTCGAGACAGCTCAGCGTGCAAACCCTACCCAGGTCAAGCCTGCCGTGAAGCGGGCGTTCGTAGGGTGCGTCCATGGAGCCGGATCTGAACCGGTATCTGAGGGTGAGACAGCTGTTTACTCCGATAGCGAGTCATCCACCGGTGAAACTGAGTCCCTGTATCAAGTCCATGACGATGGGTTCGAGGGATATTCCGATGGCGGTAGTATTCCGGATCTCCCTGAACCGCCGAGCCGGGTTGCCATTTACATGGCGGGAACACAGCCCACATTGCAATCTTCAACAGCAGCCGCGACAGGTGGCCCAGGGCGCCGGCCGGTTCAAGTTCTCTCCGATCTGATGGATGCTTGGGTGACCTTGCTAACCGCGGTGGTTACCCCGAAGACACAAGACCAGCATAATGCGGATGTTGCAAAGCTGAAAGACCAGATAACACAGGCCAAGGAGGATCTGGCGGTTGCAGATGCCAAGATGGCGGAGGAATGGGCCGCTTTGGATGCCTAGTCACAACTGATACATGCACAGAATTACCGGCTGGCTTTGGACCAAAACGCATCAAACGAGGTGATGCGGCGGAAATATTGATCGCGCCTGCCGCCGGTCTTTGAAGGCTTGAACCTCTTTAATACACCGGGGGCTGGGACGAGCAATCCAGTAGCCGTGAACCGGACTGAAGCACTTAGGACGGCACCGGATCAGCCACGCCTGACAGAACCACCTCGACGGACGGACAATCCGCCGCCGCATGTGGCTGCGCCACCGGATCACTTTCCGAGCCCTTTGGATAATATGATTGCTGCAGCGTCCCGTCTGGCGGCTATTCCGATCGAAGGTGACTCATTGGCAGCGATCGAAACGCGACGGGCCAGGGATCTTCTTCAAACTGCCGTGGTACAACAGCAGGCCTATTCTTATAGCCGGGATAGAATTCATTCGACCCCCCGTCTAAGCAAAAGCCACAACAGACACATAGATGAACCGGAAGTATCTAGCAGTGCCAGGCACCGTAATGCGGCCCACGGTGAGATAAATGCTCAGGAGGTGGTAGATAATGGCAGGGCACGCAGGGAGGCAGGCCGCCATCAAACCGCCTCGTTTCAGCCAATGGCGTCGATAAACCGGGGCACTGGGGTCGCTTTCAGTTCCTCGGGAGTGACGTGTCTTATTCCGGCCCTCCGTAATATACGACTGCCCAAGGATTTTAAAGGTCCGTGAAAGGTACCCAATTACACTGCTGATCAGCCGCTTGAGGCGTGGGTCAAGAGTTACGAGATGGCAATGGAGATGCTGGAAGTGGATGAAGCGGCGTGTGCAAAATATTTCACAATGATGTTAGAGGGGACATCCCGTACTTGGCTGAAAAACTTATCGGCCAATTCCATCGAGTCATGGGGGCAGTTAAAGGCTCAGTTCATAGCCAATTTCAAAGACACCTGCAAACAGCCTATGTCTATTGTAGATCTGGATGCCTGTGTTCAAGGGGAGAGCGAGTCAACAACTCACTGGGTGCGCCGGGTTTCGGAGGTTTTGCATTCTTTGGACCGGATTAGCGCTGGCCAAGCGATCTTGACGCTGGAGCGCAATTGCCGGTTTAAGTCACTAAAGATGAAGTTGGGGAGGCTCAAGCGCCATTGCAATGATATCGGAACACTTATGGCAGCCTTGGTCAAATATGGCGATTCTGATAATACCAAGGATCCTGAGTCTGATGAGGAGAAACCGGAGAAGGGAAAGAAGAACGGCGGTGCGAAAGGGCAGCAGCACCATAACCAAGGAGGCCATGGGAATAACGGTAAGCGCAAGGCAGATAATTCAGATTTTGTGGCTAACACAAATATGCAGCGTCGTAAGGGTAAACCGCCCCAGCGCGGTGGCGGGATGAATCTGGAGCGCTTGTTAAACCAGCCCTGTCCGAAGCATGGAACCAAGGGGGGCCCTTCTACACACCTTTGGAAGGATTGTCACATAATGAGGGAGTTCAAAAACTCTGATCTATACCGATATGATCAGGGTCCGCCCGGCGGTTCAGGCCCTGGTTTCAATGGTGGCGGCGGTTCAAGCTCTGGTTTCAGAATAATCAAGGACATCAGAACAACCACGGCAATAACCAGCAGAACAACCAGGGGAATCAGCAGTAGTCAGGCTACCAAAATCATCCCAAGCAGTTGAACAGCGGGCAATATCACGTGTTCACGACTAGCCTGTGCAAGGGAGATCAGAAGCTTCACAAGAGGGCGGTCAATGCTGTTGAACCGACCATACCACGTTATCTACGATGGTCGGAACAGCCTATTGTGTGGAGCAGAGAGGATCACCCACCCCGGGTTGACAATCCGGGTCAGTTAGCCTTGGTCGTAGCACCTCAGGTGGGAGGCTACAAGTTCACCAAAGTTTTAATGGATGGAGGAAGCAGCATAAATATCCTGTACTACGAGACTTTCCGCCGCATGGGGTTGACAGATAAGAATCTTAAACCGTCGAATACAGTTTTTCACGGCGTAGTACCAGGTAAATCGGCATACCCTGTTGGGAAGATTGCTTTGGAAGTCGTGTTTGGAGATGAGCATGATTCCAGATCTGAGACATTGACATTTGAAGTGGTGAAAATCCAGAGCCCATATCACGCGCTGTTCGGGCGGCCGGTTTATGCGAAATTCATGGCGAGACCCTGTTATGTCTACCTACAACTCAAAATGCCGGGTTATAAAGGGACGATCACAGTACATGGTAGCCGCAAGATTACCTTGGATTGCGAGGAAGGTGAGGCGGCCTATGCCGAATCGGTTTGTGCCACAGAGGAGTTGAAGTTCTATAAGGACAATGTTGATCCGGCGGACATGACCCCTTTAAAGAAGCCCACAACTGAGCATGACCCAGCCCTGGCGTTCAAACCGGCTAATGAAACTAAACTCGTTGATTTTGTCCCCGGTGATTCATCCAAACAGTTTAGTATCAGTGCCAATCTGGATCCGAAATAGGAAAGCGCGCTCATCGGGTTCATCCGTGAGAATCGGGACATTTTTGCATGGAAGCCTTTTGACATGCCAGGTGTACCGAGAGGACTCGCTGAGCACAATCTCAATATTGATCTCAAGTTCAAACCGACCAAGCAGTTCCTTCGCCGCTTTAACGAAGAGAGAAGCAAGGCCATTGGTGAAGGAGTAGCCCGGCTACTGGCAGCAGGGTTTATCATTGAAGTATTTCATCCTGAGTGGTTGGCTAATCCGGTGCTCGTTCTTAAGAAAAACGGCACGTGGTGTATGTGTGTGGACTACATAGATTTGAACAAGGGATGCCCGGCCGATCCTTTTTCTCTCCCGCGGATTGATCAGATCATTGATGCGACGGCGGGTTGTGATCGCCTAAGTTTCCTGGACGCCTATTCAGGTTATCATCAGATTAAAATGGCAGTTAAGGACCAGGAGAAGACAGCCTTTATCACCCCCTTTGGAGCTTTCTGCTACGTTTCAATGCCTTTTGGGCTCAAGAGCGCCCAAGCAACCTATCAGCGTTGTGTGCAAACTTGTCTTCACAAGCAGATCGGGCGCAATGTTCACGCTTACGTGGATGATATTGTGGTAAAATCCAGGAAGCAGGAAACCTTGATAGATGATCTCAAGGAGACGTTTGACAATCTTCGGGTTTACAAAATGATGCTTAACCCGGAGAAGTGCGTTTTTGGTGTTCCGGCAGGCAAGCTTCTGGGCTTTCTGGTACCCAACCGAGGCATCGAGGCCAATCCGGAAAAAATCAAAGCGATCACATCCTTGGCTAAACCAGCGTGCATCAATGATGTTCAGCGTTTGGCGGGCCGGATTGCCGCCCTCAGCCGGTTTATCAGTCGTTTGGGAGAGAAGTCCATTCCCCTATATCAGATGCTGAAGAAGACAGATAAATTCATCTGGAGTGACGCCGCTAATGCAGCATTTGAGGATTTGAAGCGGAAGTTGACTGAACCGCCCCTCCTTGCTGCTCCGGTCGATAAGGAGCCTTTATTGTTGTACGTGGCTGCCAATGCCCGTGCAGTCAGTGTGGAAATTGTGGTTGAACGAAAGGAGGCTGAAAAAGAATATCCTGTTCAAAGGCCGGTTTACTATATCAGCGAGGTGTTAATCGAATC
Source organism: Aegilops umbellulata (assembly GCA_032464435.1). Lineage (NCBI taxonomy): Eukaryota > Viridiplantae > Streptophyta > Magnoliopsida > Poales > Poaceae > Aegilops > Aegilops umbellulata. The sequence continues at coordinate 232,208,471 of CP136060.1, forward strand.
CAAGCAAAGGTATCCACATTGGCAGAAGCTGGTGCATGGAGTTTTTATGGCAAGTAGGAAGCTCAAGCACTACTTTCAAGGCCATCCTATCACCATGGTTAGTTCTGCTCCCTTGGGTGATATAATCCAGAATAGAGAGGCAACTGGCCGGATTGCAAAGTGGGCAATTGAGCTTGGTCCCCATGGGTTGAAGTATATGCCCCGAACAGCCGTCAAATATCAGGCGCTGGTTGACTTCATTAATGACAGGACCGAATTACAGGCACCAGAGGACAAACTGGATGACACATACTGGACTATCCACTTTGACGGGTCCAGGCAGTTGGAAGGCTCGGGGGCTGGAGTCGTCCTTACTTCCCCTCGAGGTGATAAAATTTGTTATGTTCTCCGCTTAATGTTCCCTTGTACTAACAATGCAGCAGAGTACGAGGCCTTACTCCATGGCCTCCGTGTGGCTAAGGAAATGAACTTAAGCCGGGTTCGATGCTTTGGGGATTCTCATCTCGTGGCCCAGCAAGTTTCTGGCACTTGGGATTCAAAAGATCCACTCATGGCAGCTTACAGGCGAGAGGTGGATATGGTAGCAGGCCACTTTAAAGGTTATCAGGTGGAGCACATCGACCAGCGCAAGAACGAAGCGACTGATGCGCTCAGCCGGCTGGGATCTCAACGTAAACCGGTACCACCTAACACCTTTCTGGATATTTTGCATAACCCATCTGTAAAATTGCCTACAGAGGAGGATTTAGCCGTTCCTGATCCGGAGGCCCAATTGGTAGCTGCCTTGCATGCCACTCCGGATTGGACTATCCCATATTTGGCATACTTAAACCGGGGCGAGTTACCAGATGACGAGCTTTTCGCCAGACAGATAATCCGGCGGTCCAAGTCTATGGTCGTGCATAATGGTGAGCTACACCGTTGCAACGTTTCAGGCGTGTTCCAACGTTGTGTTTCTCCCGAAGAGGGTCAAGAGATTTTGCGTGAAATCCATGAAGGAGATTGTGGTCACCATGCCGGTTCCAAATCCCTCGTGGCTAAAGCATTCCATCATGGGTTCTACTGGTTAACAGCCCATTCTGATGCGGAGGATCTGGTAAAGCGGTGCGATGCTTGTCAGAAATTTTCACGTCGAGCTCATGTTCAGTCTCAAGAATTACGCATGATTCCCATCACTTGGCCGTTTGCTACTTGGGGGCTCGATATGGTGGGACCCTTTAAACGTTCCAAGGACAAGAAGACCCACCTGTTGGTGGCGGTTGATAAATTCACTAAATGGGTTGAAGCGGAGCCCATCAGTAAGTGTGACGCAGCTACGGCGGTTCAATTCCTTAAAAAGATTATTTTCCGTTTTGGCTTTCCACACAGTATCATCACAGATAATGGTACGAACCTTTCTAAACGAGAGATGGAGGAATTTTGCCACAGAGAGCACATCCGGCTTGATCTAGCATCTGTGGCTCACCCCCAGTCTAATGGTCAAGCGGAGAGGGCGAATCAAGAAATCCTGAAGGGTATCAAGCCTCGCCTTATGGTCCCTCTGAAGCGGACCCCGGGTTGTTGGGTGGAAGAATTACCATCGGTGCTATGGAGTATAAACACCACCCCAAACCGGTCTACAGGTTATACACCTTTTTCATGGTTTACGGGGCAGAGGCTGTCCTTCCAAGCGACATCCGTCACAACTCGCCCCGAGTTGCAAATTATGTTGAAGCGGACAATGAGCAAGCACGCCAAGAGGCGCTGGACCTGTTAGATGAGAAACAGGACATGGCTTTGGCTCGGTCAGCAGTTTATCAACAAGACCTGCGGCGTTATCACAGCCGCCGAGTTAAAACAAGAACCTTTCAAGAAGGTGATCTGGTGCTCCGTCTCGTTCAAGACCAGACTGATATGCACAAGCTATCCCGCCTTGGGAAGGACCCTTTGTGGTCAGCAAGAACCTGCACAACGGATCATACTACCTCATTGACGTTCGAGAAGACTCACGTAGCTCTAAGGAGGAGACCTGGCGGCCATGGACCATAGCTCTCCTACAGCCTCATTATGCTTGAAGCCACTGGCTTTTCTTATGTATATATTTCGACAATGTACATATTATGATCAATAAAGTAAACCGGCACCCTTGCTAAATCAAGCAGGGTCTCCGTTGTTTTTCTTCCAATATCTATTAACTTGGGGGCTTCAGCTTAAACAAGCGGAGTACTACCTCTTAAACCGGCTATCACACCACCACTTAGCTTGGGAGCTTCACACCCAAGGGGCCAAAGAGAGTCTGATTGCTCACGGCACATCTCAAACATAGGCACCCATTGAGCACAGCTCACAAAGTTACTTGGGGGCTCTTTGTGTCAAATACCAAAGAGCTTGAAAGGACCCTTGTAGCCGGGTATCGACCCACGGCTTGGAAGCCCGGTGTATTCACCTAAAACCCCGGGTTAACCTGCCTTCATCAAGTAAACCACTCCTATCGAGGTAATCCTGGCACGACCCGTCGAACGTTTGACAGTTACTCTCTTTGAGACCCTGAACTCGTTAAAGTTAAAATGATGATTGGTTAGTTGGAGGCCCATCTTAAAAGGCTTTGCTAAAATGGTTTAACTCAGTGGCCTGGCAGCCCATGAAAAGCCTCGGTTTGGGCCTGGCAGCCCTTGAAAAGCCTTGCTATGTTTTCTTTGTTCATGCTAAGTTTTTTCTTTTCATCATGTTTACGACGAACCCGGTGTTTCTTAACCCGGTGTGGCTTACAAATTTTCTGTTTAAGCATTCAAATAAAGGTAACCCGGCATCCCTCAAACCGGTCTGGATTGACACTATCTCCAGCAATCGTCTGGTGTTTATCGCAACCCAGTTCGATATCATATACCATCATGGCATATTGGAAATTGGATGTTCATCCTTCTAGTATCACAATTGGTAAAACTAACAGCAATATATTTTATCACAGTTATGATTTATTATTGCTATGTTAGTAACCATGGTTGCTTGCCAAGATATGAGGGGTACTTTTGACCTGTCCAGCGGTAAACCGTCTGGACAGAATTTCTCTTATGCAGGTACAGGGATTGCATGATATGGAGCAAACATAAGGGAGTATTAAAAATCTCAGACAGGTCAAGGCAAAGTATATCCCAGTGCACGATGGCAGCCGGATCACAATATTTGTCTAGCCTATTACAAGGCGCTTTCAAGGCCCAAAATATGGTGTTTTTCCCCTGAACAAAGTCTGTGGAGCATCTATCAACTTGCCGGATTAAGTTTCGTTGCCATGATGCTGCGAAGTTGACGGGTCATGTAACGCCCTCGATGCGGCTATATCTCCCACGTGTCGAAGCACGACTTAGAGGCATAACCGCATTGAAAGCAATGTCGCAAGTGAGGTAATCTTACACAACCCATGTAATACATAAGGGAAAGAGATACATAGTTGGCTTACAATCGCCACTTCACGCAATACATGAGTAGAGCATTACATCAAACAGCTACAATCAAGGTCCGACTACGGAACCAAAATAAAAGGAGACTACCCCAAATGCTACACAGATCCCCGATCGTCCCAACTGGGCTCCACTACTGATCAACTGAAATGAAACAACACAATGGACAAGATCTTCATCAAGCTCCTCCTTGAGCTCGGGTGCGTCACCAGCACGGTTTCATCGGCACCTGCAAACTGGTTTTGGAAGTATCTATGAGTCACGGGGACTCAGCAATCTCACACCCGCGAGATCAAGTCTATTTAAGCTTAAAGGTAGGACAGGTAGTGAGGTGGAGCTGCAGCAAGCGACTAGCATGTCTAGTGGCTACCATACGCAAAAGAGAGCGAGAAGAGGAGGCAAAAGCACGGTCGAACAACTATGATCAAGAAGTGATCCTAGAACAACCTACGTCAAGCATAACTCCAACACCGTGTTCACTTCCCGGACTCCGCCGAGAAGAGACCATCACAGTTACACACGCGGTTGATGTATTTTAATTAAGATCAACTTCTGGTTTTCTACAACCGGACATTAACAAATTCCCATCTGCCACATAACCGCGGGCACGACTTTCGAAAGTTCAAACCCTGCAGGGGTGTCCCTACTTAGCCCACGATAAGCTCCCGCGATCAACGAAGGATATTCCTTCTCCCCGGGAAGACCCGATCAGTCTCGGAATCCCGGCTACAAGACATTTCGACAATGGTAAAACAAGACCAGCAAGACCGCCCGATGCGCCGACAATCCCGATAGGAGCTGCACATATCTCGTTCTCAGGGCAACACCGGATGAGACAGGCTACGAGTAAAACCAGGCTTCGAGTTTCCCCGAGGTGGCCCCGCAGGCGGCTCGGTTCGAACCAGCACTTAGAGAAGCACTGGCCCGGGGGGCTAAATAAAGATGACCCTCGAGAGCGCGACTCCCAAGGGAAAAGTAGGTGGTGGTGAGGCAAATGGTAAAACCAAGGTTGGGCCTTGCTGGAAGAGTCTTATTCAAAGCGAACTGTCAAGGGGGTCCCATAAATCACCCAACCGCGTTAGGGAAGCAAAATCCGGGAACATAATACCGATATGACGGAAACTAGGGCGGCAAGAGTGGAACAAAACACCAGGCATAAGGCCGAGCCTTCCACCCTTTACCAAGTATATAGATGCATTAATAATATAAAAGGTATTGTGATATCCCAACAAGTAAACATGTTCCAATCAAGGAACAACATCTCCATGTTCCAACAAGGAACAAACTTCATCTTCACCTGCAACTAACAACGCTATAAGAGGGGCTGAGCAAAGCGGTAACATAGCCAAACAACGGTTTGCTAGGACAAGGTGGGTTAGAGGCTTGGTTTAACAATATGGGAGGCATGACAAGGAAGTGGTAGGTATCGCAGCATAGGCATAGCAAAAGAGCGAGCAACTAGCCAGCAAAGATAGAAGTGATTTCGAGGGTATGGTCATCTTGCCTGAGATCCTGCAAGGAAGAAGAACGAGTCCATGAAGAAGACAAACGGACGAAGTCGAACGAATCCTCACAACTCCGGAACGAAACCGAAGCTAATGAGAGAAGCAAACCGGAAAGAAGCAAACAACATAGTAAACAACCATCACATAAACATGGCATGATGCACAACCAAGGATGATGCATGTCCGGTTTAAAGAGGCATGGCATGGCAAAGTGCACAAACAATACTACAAGTTAAGTGGGACACAATATGCAACGAGTTGCATATTGACGAAACCCCACATCAATTATTTAGTTCACTCTTGTTTATGTACCCAACAATATTAAATGTAATTAAACATGGCAAGGGGTGAAGCATAAGTAAACTAACTATTTAGGCAAGTTTAAATGAGGCCGGAACAACAAACAACAATTCCGGAAAATCCTCATATGCATATTTCAAAATTTGCTACTGTTCTGCCTAAAACATATTTTAATGTTGTTAAACAGGAAAATAAAGTGCAACATGTTAAACTAGGCATTTTTCTACCCCATTTACATATAAAGTTGATTAAATTTGGAGCTACGGTTATTTAGTTATGAAATAAATCATTTTAACATGGCATTTATGCAAATTTAATCAAACAGCAATTTAAACATCTTAAACATGGATGAAAGTGGTATATTATGAAACTAGACAGAATTCTAAGCATTTTACATATATAAAACATTTTGATACGATGCACGGTTAATGAGTTATTATATGCATGATCTAGAGGGGCTTTTCTGAAAACTGCAGTCTACTGGAAATTAGATAAAATCGTAGATCTGAAAAAAAAACAGGAATTGGGCCACATCTCTGGCGGACTGGGCTGAACAGAGAGGAGGGGCTGTGGGGAGCTCACCCATTGGCCAAGCCCAGTCGGTGGAAGAGGCAGGCCAGTCAAAGGAGCGGCTGGGCCGGCGTGGGAGCTGGGCCTTGGCCGGTTGGGGAAGCTGGGCCGGTTCGCTGGATCTGTTCCATGCGTGAGACGCTCCTGCGTTGACTCTTCCTGGAGCGCGGGTCGTGGAAGCAGACATGTTCGAGTGCCGGCGGCTGGGCGCGATGGACTCCGGCGATGCGAGAAGCAGAGGAGGCCAAGGCGCCAAGGCAGGGGCGTGTGCAGGGCCTTGGCGATGCAGAAGACCATGGTAGCGGCGGCTACTGGCGCGGTGGCGGAGGGACGGGCACGCTCGGGTGCGCGTGCAAAGGAGGCAGAGGTGCGGCACGGCGGGGCTTGAGCGCCTGATGCGGCGGTGGCAAATCCGGGCGCACGGAGCATCGAACCATCCAGGCCCGGCACGAAACGACGACGACGGAGCTTGATGCAGCGGCCATGGTGGTCTCCTGTGAGCGAAAATAGATAGAGGAAGGGGGAGATCGTGAGAAAGAGAGGTAGAGAAGCAGGAGGGGGAAAGGAGCGGGGCTGTCGGGGCACTCATCTCCGGCGATGTACTCGAACGCCTGGAGCAAAAGATCGAGCAGGGAGGCGCTGCGACTGGCTGAATGCGGCTTGGGCTGCTCGTGGATGGGCGCGCACGACGAGGGAGGTGGTCGGACGCTATAGGGTGGAGGCCGAGAGGAATTTTTGGATCGGGGAAGATCCCGAGGAAGGAGAGAATGGACAGGGGTGGCGGCGGCTAGGAGGATCCCTAGAAATTAGGGATTCGGTCTCGGGATAGGCTAATATATATATATATGCGAGTGAGTAAGATTAAGGGAGATCTAGTCCCTCCGATCGAAATTGGACGGCTGAAAAATATATAGGTTAGGAAGTCCAATTAAGAAAACAGAGATATTTTAGGGACGTTTGGGGACGATCCGAATCCAATGGCGATGACTGAGCGGGTCGGGTTCATGGAAGTTTCAGACGAGCAAGCGAGGGGGTCTGAGAGAGGAAGACAACGACAAAGGGGCATGTCAAAAGGTCAACGGAGACAAGCGAGGAGCGGCAACTACGAACGATGCAAGCTTTAAAAACAATGACGGCAACGAGTGCCGATGCAATGCGGATGATGCCATGATGAATGCAACAAACAAATAAATACACGCGATGATAACGAAAAACACGGAAGGCATATGAAGCGTCGGTCTTGGGGTGTTACAGGTCATTTGGCGCCGGTTCAGCCTCATCTTCACCTTGTGGTTGGAAATCCGTGCTTGTCCAGTCAATCCAGGTTAAGGCCTGAAAGACAGCTTCTTCACTGATAAGTTCTGACGGATCAACATCAGGGGCATAAGTGTGCTTACGGATTGGCGGGATGAGATTTTGCACTTCCGGCAAGTCAGCATTAACCCGTTTGTTATTTGCATCATAACGAGACCGGTGAACAGTCAAGTTAGCATCTTCTGCAAGCTGACTTGCCAGAGGACGCATTTCCCTTGTCACCTTTTTCAAGGCGGCGTCGTCAAAATCCGCCCCGTCCTCTTGTGTTCTTGGAAAGCCTTTTGCAAGGTCAACCGGATCCAGGTCAGCTATCCACGCTTTGGCTCGGGTGAGGGCCAACAAAGCACCTGCCCTGGCAGCAGATCGCTTCACTTCTTCTAACTGGGCTGGTACCATCGAAAGCCTTGCTAGCGTTTCCTTGATCAGGGTTGGGGCCGGGTTGTTATAAGATGCTGCACAAATAACCCGTTGGGCACCAGCATATAGTTGTTCAATCAAAGTATATGCTGCTTTCAGCTTCACCCGTGCATCTGAACCCAGATGTGTAATACGGCTTCCTACAACGGATAAGGATTGTTAATAGCTGCTTTTCAACAAGGAATATTTCATGGCTTAGTAAGTGCTCACCAAAAACGGTAGGTGTCATAGCATTCACTTGGCGCTTCGATCTGGAAAGCTCTTCTTCCACCGGTTTAAGAGCTGATTCGGCGTCTTCAGCTTGTTTCCGTAATGCGTCCTTCTCAGTTTCCCACTTGGCATGTTCTCTCTTGAAGCTTTCTTTAAGTTGTTACAGGGAAGTTAAAGCGGCTTTTAGTTCCTCTTTGGACTTGGAAGATTCTTCTTGCTGAGATTTGATGCTTTCTTGAGGATCCGCAATTTGAGTGCGTTGACCGTTTATCTCCGCCTGTCAGTCACAAATGCATATCAATATACTATCAAAGTCCCAAGTATATAACTGGTTATACACTCGGCACTTCGGGGCTAATGCGGATTGCTTCTTTACTACTGCTAGTTCAAAGTCCCCAGGATCAATACAAGTTTTAATCCGGGCAATTGGGGGCTAATGCATATTCGCTCAAAGGAACATCAATAAGGAGCACTCAAAATGACAGGGATTATAAGTCCCAGTTTAACTTTATAATTTAACCCGACCCTTGGGGGCTACGGGATACAAGATTAAGATGAGAAGGAATACCTGATAGCATTCTTTCATCAGGTTCACCAAATCAGCTTCAGAGTCTCGGTTTCATAAAGCCGGTTCAAAAATCCGGAATGAAGCTCCTGGACAGAAAGATGAGCGTACTTTGACAAATCAATATCTGCTTTCCCTTTGCTTGGGAAAGCAAATTCATCTTTGGCATTGTGTTTTGCCAGAATGACCGGATTGCCCGAAGCGGTATAACTAATACCGGTAACGACAACTTCATCATCCTTTTCTGGGATTGAAGTGGTAGGAGGAATTGGTGGGTTGACTGTGGAGTTCAGAGGATCAACAGCTGGACTTGCAGGTGTGGCATGTGGACTGGAGGTGCCCTCATGAGTGACCGGATCAGCTTCTGGCGGATCAGCATTTGCAGTTGGTTCTGGCGGGATAAAGTCGTCCATGGGATTATCAAAGTTCTCGCGGGCATCTTCAGGAATCTCTGCCGGTTCAACCTCGCCAAAAGGGGTACTGGTCGTAGCCTTCTTACTCAGACGAGCTTTGCCGCTAGTATCAAAACAAGGATCAGCAGGGTCAATATAAGGATAAGGGAAAAAGGAAAGGTTGTATGCTTACCCAGGGATGGTTTTCAATGGAGGCAGTGGAGTGGTGGATGAACCACCCGACGAGTTTGAAGATACCTGATAGTTTGAATCAGATGAATTGAGAGGGCACCGAAAAAACCCTTCAAAGGATAACGTTTTTCAGGAGAACGGGCCACCTCGGGACGGCGTTTCCGGGTTGGTGTCAGAGGTAAACCGGAGGAAGTGACCTGTTGGCCACTGTGCCGAGTTGTGCGACGACCTTCGGTTTGCTGTGTCTTTAAAGAAAGTTTTTGACCCACATAAGCAACAGGGTGAGAACATTTCACTTTCCGAACTGCACGACGAAGCCTTTGAGCTGGCACAAGTTCTGAGTCAGAAAGATAAATTACCTCAACATGATCCGCACGGCTGGCCTCTGCATCATCCTGGGAGCAATCATTGTCAATAAGATGTATGAAATAAAAGCCAAGGGAGTCAAGTTCTACCTCTTCAGTTGATTCATGGACATCTTCTGGCGGTTCAGAAGTCTCAGCAGCTTTCTTCTTGCCAGCTCTCTTGGTGACCTTGCTCTTAATCCGAGGAGCCTTGGCCGGGTTGTCTTGAGGTTTCTTTTTCCAGAAGGAGTTGTCTGCCTGGGAGGTTGTGCAAAGAACTATTACAATAAAGCTATAAGCACAGAAGAGTCAGGAAGATACAAAGTTACAATGCTTACCGCTGGTAGTTTGTTGGAGGCATAATAAGGAGGCAGACCGACCTGAGTGCACAGTGAGACTTTCATCAAGTATTTTCTTCACACTGTCAGTGACCTCATCCTTAGTCATTTCTATTTGATTAAACCATTGCGGGTCATATGTCTGGCCAGTATATTCACACATTAACCCGGAGCGGCGGCTTAAGGGCAAAATACACCATGAAAGCCAGCAGCGGACAAGATCGACGCCAGTTAAACCGTTGGCCATGAAAGCCCGGAGTCTAACAAGTTGGGATGCGTAGGCTTGATGTTCTTTTGCTATTAGTCGTGGAGGTAAAGGGTGGCTATTGCTAAGCCGGTATGGCCGGTAACCCGGCAGAGGATTTTCGTCAGTCGGAGCAGTGTTTTGACAATAGAACCACGTTTGGTTCCAGTCCTTTGGGTGGCTATGAAGTTTGGCATGAGGAAATTCAACTTCTTTCCTCTTCTGAATTGAAACGCTGCCAAGTTCAGTGTTGGGGCCGTCAGCAAATTCGGTCCGGCGGTTTAAGTGAAAGAGATCCCGAAATAAATCAACAGTTGGTTCTTCCTATAGATAAACTTCGCAGAAAACCTGGAAATCACATATATTGGACACTGAGTTTGGTCCTATATCTTGAGGATGGAGTTGGAAGCTGGCAAGCACATCCCGGAAAATTTTGATCTGGAGGGACTGAAGCCCCGGCCCAAATGTTGCAAGAACAAAATCACCTCTCCCTCTTTGGGTTCAGGAGGGCATTCAGGACCAGGAACTTGCCACTGAAGAACATTCTGTGGAGCTAAAGCGCCTGTAATGACGAAGTTGTTGATCTGTGTCTTGGAAATTTGGGATGGGACCCAATTACAGGCAGCAAATTGTGGTGCCATCACAATCTGCAGAAGTAAAATGGGAAATTTACAATTGCTGATCCAAGTGAACTCATCAATATTAATTTGGCATATAATGCTAAACCGGAAATTTAATCAAAGTGCATGTAAGAGGAGCCAAGCATTGATATTCAAAATTATACGGCGGTTTAAGTGAGAGCTAATGGCATATGAGGAATTATCAGTTATCGCAGGTTAAACTGCCTTTCGGTGCAAGGGTTAGATCTAAAATTTCCTAAGTGCTGCAGAAACAAGTTTCACAAGAGGGTGATATAATTCTGGATCTACCGTCGGTTAGTAAAGAAATTTTTCTGAGCCCTACAATGGCGCTGAACGGAACAAAGAAGGTTCAAATAAGAATTTACCCAGGAACGGCAAGATGCTGTGGTACGGTACGGTAAAAACTACATATCTAGCCGCAAAAGAAGCTATCAGGCATTACTGGAGTCAGTGAGATGACAAAGGGAAGGCAGATGAACACTAACGAACGCTGATGAACACTGACGAACACCAGAGAAACTTGGAACCCTAATATAGATCTAATAAGTGAGAAAAGGGAGTATTTACCAGAGTCACGCAGTGGCGGAGGAATATCACAGCAGCTCTGGTGCAAACAGGGTGATGCGGCGGCCTCAGATGAGGCAGAGCTTCGAGGTCGACGGCGGCGGCGATGCTTGAGTTCTTCGGGTCGCGAGGAGGAAGACGAGGCGAAGAGGCAAAGGGGAAAAAATGAAAGGAGCCTTGGTTCTATTTATAAAGGAAAGGGGATAAAATGGCAGGTGCGAAAATCGAGGGGTCTGAAGCGGCACAAAAGGCTACAGTTGTCGCCTCGATCTTCGGGAATCAATTAAAGAGAAGGGAATCTTTATAAATCTTGGTATGCAGGGGTGACATCACCATAACTTGCTGCGGTGACAGAAGATGACGTCACGGCAGCTCACTAAAAAGGCAATATGGCGGTTTACAAGGATGGATATCAATTTTAAAAATGTTCCTAAGGATTGAAGATTGACATGAACAAGTTCAAATCAATCTGGGGCCTAATGTTGAGGATATAACTACTAAGGGTAAACCGGCCAGGAGGGGCTGGTTCACCTCTAGCTATACCGAAGCCCAAGACAACCCGGAGGATGGCGCTTTATGGAGGAAGCGTAATGGCCCAGAGTCCACGGGTGATTTAGGGCCCATGATGGTAAACCGCCATACTTGTATAAACTTGTAATATAAGAAAGGAAGAGACCAAGGCTGGCACTTGTATAAGTCAGCCTAGGACTCTGTAGACCGGCCGGGGTCCTCCTGTGTATTTAAAGGGGTGACCCGGCGGTTTAGGGACAGACAACAACAACTCGAGGCTCAGGTTAGCGAATTCGCTCCCTGCGCATCGAAACCCAATCAATCCCATCACAACTAGAGGTAGGCCTTTACCTTCATCGAAGGGGCCGAACTAGTATAAACTCCCATGTCCCTTTGTCCGGTTTAACCCCTTCGAGCTAACCTGTTGCGATGGCTCCACGACTAAGTCTTTCCACGAAGACATCTGACGTGTTAATTCCACGACAGACCTGGAATTTGACTATTTCGTCGGCTGGCTTGAAGGATGTGGATTTGGATCTCTTGTCGAGTATCACATCATCCCTGTTAACCGTGGAGCGCAGCGCAGTCAGTTCCTCGACCGCTAAGGCTTCGGATAGTGCCTCAAGGGCTCATGCGGCCGTCTTGTTTTCGGCGTGGAGTGCTATGTCCGGATCACTAACTAGAGTGATAATTCCTTTCGGCCCGGGCATCTTAAGCTTCATGTACCCGTAATGGGGTATTGCTTGGAAAATTGTGAATGCTTCCCGCCCTAGTAAAGCGTGATATCCGCTTTTGAACGGGGCCACCTGAAACGTGACTTCTTCGGACCTGTAATTATCCGGCGTGCCGAACACCACATCTAGTGTGATATTTCCTGTGCAGCGCGCTTCCCGACTGGGGATTATTCCTCTAAAGGTTGTGCTGCTTCGCTCGATGCAGTTCCAGTCTATTTCCATTTTTTGAAGGGTTTCCTCATAAATGAGGTTTAGTCCGCTGCCTCCATCCATGAGCACCTTGGTGAGGCGAAAGCCGTCCACTATGGGACTGAGGACCAATGCGGCTGGTGCTCGGGCTGTTCGGAATTTAGGTTCATCACTTGCGTTGAAGGTGATAGCAGTGTCGCTCCATGGGTTTATTGTTGCTACTTGATAGACTTCGGCGAGGCTGCGGAGTGTTCTTTTTCGCATATTATTTGATGCGAAAGTCTCGAAGACTGAGAACGGTACTGGTGTCCTCTGGCTAGCTTTCTGCGGCCTCCAAAATTAAGAGGTCCTCGCCAATTTTGGCCACCTGCCAGAGTACCCAACATGCTCTAAGGCTGTGAGTTGGTGTGGCGTCCTCTGTACTGTGAATTCTACAGGGTCCATCAAGCCACCTTTCCAGTACGGTTCCATGCCCTATAGAGGGTTTTGGCCTTTTGGTGTTTATCCCGGGTGTCCTATGATGATGCACCCTCTTAGTTCGGACGGGATTACTATTCAAGGCCGGATTATCCCAAAATTTTATTTTGGTTTTCCAGACACTTTCCATCGCACAGTATTTTTGTACTATGGACGCCAAGTCAGTGAAGCGTGTAATATCACGACGACTTATGGCGTTAAGGATTCCCTCGTCCGTGCAATTACTGCAGAAAATTGAGATTGCGTCTCCCTCGCGGCAATCCTTTATCATGTTCATAACCAGGAGGAATCTGGCCCAATAATGATGTATTGTTTCCTCGGGCTTCTGCCTGATTTGGGAGAGATCGCTTATGTTCAGGTGGGCGGGTGTCGTTGAATCTGAAACCTCACCCAATCCAAGATTCGGAGGCCGAAGAGTTTCCGAACTCTGAAGTTCGGATTCTTGGATGTTGCCCAATGAATCTAGCCCGTTGCCTGATCCTAAGCTCAGGTCTTGAGTTACATCCTCCCCTCCGCGGGTATCCGGCTTGGAGGGGTCGGGAATTCGGAGGTAGCTAGTCCTTAAAATAGATGAAGGGTCACCGCACTGCGCCACTACCACGGCAACGTGGTGGGTGACTTGGGGAGAGTTAATTTCTCTTAGATCGGGTTTAAGCCCAACCTGGTCGTAATCCAGAGCGACCCCCAGGGCGGCGATGTGATCCAAGAGCTCATTTACGGAAGAGAGCTCCATTGGATCTAGTTGCTCGACGAGCTCCGAGCTGACGTGTAGGTTGCTTTTGATGACCCGAGAGGTCACCGTCGGCGCAATAGCCGAACAGGCGGTCATGAGGAAACCACCTAGCCGGAGAGTTTGGCCGACAGCCAAGGCTCCCCTGGCAACGGCGCCGTCTTTAAAGATGGGAAGAGGCATCCTTCCTGATTGTGACGGCATAGAGGAACTCTCAATGATAGCACCAATGTCGGTGTCAAAACCGGCGGATCTCGGGTAGGGGGTCCCGAACTGTGCGTCAAGGCCGGATGGTAACAGGAGACAAGGGACACGATGTTTTTACCCAGGTTCGGGCCCTCTCGATGGAGGTAATACCCTACTCCTGCTTGATTAATTTTGATGATATGGGTAGTACAAGAGTAGATCTACCACGAGATCAAGGAGGCTAAACCCTAGAAGCTAGCCTATGGTATGATTGTTGTGTATGGAGTTGATGTCCTACGGACTACAACCCTCCGGTTTATATAGACACCGGATAGGGTTAGGGTTACACAGAGTCGGTTACAATGGTAGGAGATCTTGAATATCCGCATCGCCAAGCTTGCCTTCCACGCCAAGGAAAGTCCCATCCGGACACGGGACGAAGTCTTCAATCTTGTATCTTCATAGTCCTGGAGTCCGGCTGAAGGTATAGTCCGGTTACCCGAACACCCCCTAATCCAGGACTCCCTCAAGAGACAACATACATCTCATCAAAATATCGAATGAATACCAAATTCACATGACTACTTATATCAAGACTTCTCCCATGTCCTCAGGAACAAACGTAACTACTCACAAATCATATTCATGTTCATAATTAGAGGGGTATTAATATGGACAAAGGATCTGAACATATGATCTTCCACCAAATAAACCAACTAGCATCAACTACAAGGAGTAATCAACACTGCTAGCAACCCACCAGTACTAATCTAAGGTTTTGGGACAAAGATTTGATACAAGAGATGAACTATGGCTTGAGAGGAGATGGAGCTGGTGAAGATGTTGATGGAGATTGACCCCCTCCCGATGACAGGATCGATGGTCATGACGATGGTGATGATTTCCCCCTCCTAGAGGAATGTTTCCCCGGCAGAACAGCTCCGCCGAAGCCCTAGATTGGTTTCGCCAGGTTCCGCCTCGTGGCGGCGGTGTTTCGTCCCGAAAGCTTCCTCCTTATTTTTTCTAGGACAAAAGACTTCATATAGCAGAAGATGGGCACCGGAGGCCTGCCAGGGGGCCCACGAGATAGGGGGCGTGCCCAGGGGTAGGGCGCGGCCCCCACCCTCGTGGCCAGGGTGTGGGCCCCCTCTGGTTGATTCTTTCTCTAATACTTTTTATATATTCCAAAACGTTCCTCCGTGAAGTTTCAGGACTTTTGGAGTTGTGCATAATAGGTTTGTAATATTTGCTCCTTTTCCAGCCCAGAATTCTAGCTGCTGGCATTCTCCCTCTTCATGTAAATCTTGTAAAATAAGAGAAAATAGGCATAAGTATTGTGACATAATGTGTAATAACAACCCAAATGCAATAAATATCGATATAAAAGCATGATGCGAAATGGACGTATCAAGGTTCCCTAGTTTACTCTGCCTGTGATGTAACTTGCTCTATCTATAGAAGAACAACATATATAACCAAAATGAACATCCAATTACATAACTGACAATACAAATCATTCGCACACACCTCAATAAACAATTACACGCATTCTAAACTTGGAGAAACGATCACCTAACCATCTAATTCTTGTGACACTACCACCACTGCTCTATGGCTCGATCCCTCATGTGGGGCAGGACGAAGGCACTTCCTCATGTCAATGATCCGGCTGTACATCTCGTTGCTTGTGTACCCATCCATGGCTGCGTACTTGACATGTTCTTCATCCAGTCTCGGCTCCCAGGAATTGTGTCAGGCGATCCTGTCCTTCTTGCTCTCATCCTTAATCTTCATGTAGTAGAGGTTGATAATGGCTGAGGCAAGGTCAACCAGGGAGTTCTAAATGTTCTTGGTGCTGCCCCTGACCTTGTAGTGGTCACAGATGTTGACAAGATTCTGGCAGGCCAAGCCTGAAACCTCGAGCGCTTTTAGATCGTTGGTGGTGTCCACCATAGCGAAACTCTAGTCGAGGCTATTGATAAACTTAGTGAAATGCTCGCAAGGCCTTGTGGCCTGGTGGTAGTGGTAGATGAGGACGTCATGGCGCACACACAACTGGGCAACGACAACCTTCTGATCATGCCCGACATGACCGGTGAACTCGAGGTCGAAGCTGACCACTTGGTACTTGTCCTTAGCAAGCAACCGCTCCATAGTTTGGATGGAGCTCTCCACCGAGACCGGCTCATTTTTGTACACCACCAAGATGTCCTTCCCGCTCACGTGGGTGTCCACTATGTGATGCACGGTGAACTGCCGCCCGTTGTCGTCGTCAGCTGCTGGGAGCGCCATTGGAGCCACGGGGAGTGCCACTGGAACTGCTGGATTCCCTCTCTGTATGTGTCGTCGTGGGTGTGCTTATTGTGTCATGTGGCGCGAGAGATTAAGGTAAATGGCCGTGGGAATAAATGGGGGCCAGGCGGCCAGGATTCTCGACACATCCGCATGGCAGTTTTTGAAGCGGGTAACTGCATCGTTGCATCACGCCAAGCGCAACTGCATGCATAATGGCAGCACGAACATACGTGATCATGCATCGGCCCCAAACACTGGCAGCGTGCGTGGAGTGATGCGGGCAGAGCGCATGGAGGGACACGAGGGCAGAGCACGTGCAGCGGGATGCGAGCAGAGCACACCATGGCCGCCTCAACTGCGAGCAAGCACATGCATAGAGCAGTGGAACATGCAGGGAAGGGTCGTCCACAAGCAGGCCAACAGTTGCGAGCCGGCGACATGATGCGAAATTACGCCACATTCTACATCACACCTTGGTAGAACAAACGTTCGCGACGCTATGTAGAGAGCGACCGTGTGCTACCTCCATATTGGTTTATTAGTCCCCTTCATATTCTGTGCCATATTTTGACCTTAAATTTAACTAACAGAATGATAATGCATGTTATATAAATAATATAATTGGAATCTATATTCAAATACAGATCCAACGATATAATATTTGTTGACATGCATTTGTATTTTATTAGTTAAATATCTAGTCAAAATTTGGCACAAAAATACAAAGAGGACTTATAAACAAGGACTGAGGTAGTAGGTAATTAAATTGCAAACATTTTTCATTAACCGTATGTGTATGTGTCATTTGCTACCTCTTGAGGTTGCGTTGGATTTCCCCGAAGAGGAAAGGATGATGCAGCAGAGTAGCGTAGGTATTTCCCTCGGTTTTTGAGAACCAAGGTATCAATCCAGTAGGAGGCCACGCTCAAGTCCCTCGTACCTACACAAAAACAATAGCTCCTCGCAACCAACGTGATTAGGGGTTGTCAATCCCTTCACGGTCACTTACGAGAGTGAGATCTGATAGAGATGATAGATAATATTTTTGGTATTTTTGATATAGAGATGCAAAGTAAAAAGTAAAAGGCAAAGTAAAAAAGCAAAGCAAGATTAAAGTGATGGAGATTGATATGATGAAATAGACCCGGGGGCCATAGGTTTCACTAGTGGCTTCTCTCAAGAGCATAAGTATTCTATGGTGGGTGAACAAATTACTGTTGAGCAATTGACAGAATTGAGCATAGTTATGAGAATATCTAGGTACGATCATGTATATAGGCATCACGTCCGAGACAAGTAGACCGACTCCTGCCTGCATCTACTACTATTACTCCACTCATCGACCGCTATCCAGCATGCATCTAGAGTATTAAGTTAAAAACAGAGTAACGCCTTAAACAAGATGACATGATGTAGAGAGATAAATTCATGCAATTTGAAATAAACCCCATCTTGTTATCCTTGATGGCAACGATACAATACGTGCCTTGCTGCCCCTTCTGTCACTGGGAAAGGACACCGCAAGATCGAACCCAAAGCTAAGCACTTCTCCCATGGCAAGAAAAACCAATCTAGTAGGCCAAACCAAACTGATAATTCGAAGAGACTTGCAAAGATAACCAATCATACATAAAAGAATTCAGAGAAGATTAAAATATTATTCATAGATAGACTTGATCATAAACCCACAATTCATCGGTCTCAACAAACACACCGCAAAAAGAAGATTACATCGAATAGATCTCCACGAGAGAGGGGGAGAACATTGTATTGAGATCCAAAAATGGAGAAGAAGCCATCTAGCTACTAACTATGGACCCGAAGGTCTGAGGTAAACTACTCACACTTCATCGGAGGGGCTATGATGATGTAGAAGCCCTCCGTGATGACGGCCCTGTCCGGCGGAGCTCCGGAACAGGCCCCAAGATGGGATCTCGTGGATACAGAAAGTTGCGGCGGTGGAATTAGGTTTTTGGCTCCGTATCTGATCATTTGGGGGTACATAGGTATATATAGGAGGAAGAAGTACGTCGGTGGAGTTTCGAGGGGCCCACAAGGCAGGGGGCGCGCCCTAAGGGGGGGCACGCCCCCCACCCTTGTGACTGCCTCTCTGGTGCCTTGGCATAGGGTCCAAGTCTCCTGGATCACGTTCGGTGAGAAAATCACGTTCCCGAAGGTTTCATTCCGTTTGGACTCCGTTTGATATTCCGTTTCTTCGAAACACTGAAATAGGCAAAAAACAACAATTCTGGGCTGGGCCTCTGGTTAATAGGTTAGTCCCAAAAATAATATAAAAGTGGAAAATAAAGCCCAATATAGTCCAAAACAGAAGATAATATAGCATGGAGAAATCAAAAATTATAGATACGTTGAAGACGTATCAGGCATCCCCAAGCTTAATTCCTGCTCGTCCTAGAGTAGGTAAATGATAAAAAGAGAATTTTTGATGCGGAGTGCTACTTGGCATAATTTCAATGCAAATCTTCTTAATTGTGGTATGAATATTCAGATTCAAAAGATTCAAGACAAAAGTTTATATTTACATAAAAATAATAATACTTCAAGCATACTAACAAAGCAATTATGTCTTCTCAAAATAACATGGCCAAAGAAAGTTATCCCTACAAAATCATATAGTCTGGCTATGCTCTATCTTCAGTACACAAAGTATTTAAATCATGCACAACCCCGATGACAAGCCAAGCAATTGTTTCATACTTTAACATTTTCAAAACTTTTTCGATCTTCACGCAATACATGAGCGTGAGCCATGGATATAGCACTATATGTGGAATAGTATGGTGGTTGTGGAGAAGACAAAAGGAGGGTAAGATAGTCTCACATCAACTAGGCGTGTCAACGGGCTATGGAGATGCCCATCAATATATATCAATGTGAGTGAGTAGGGATTGCCATGCAACGGATGCACTAGAGCTATAAGTATATGAAAGCTCAGCTAAAGAAATTAAGTGGGTGTGCATCCAACTCGCTTGCTCACGAAGACCTAGGGCAATTTTGAGGAAGCCCATCATTGGAATATACAAGCCAAGTCCTACAATGAAAAATTCCCACTAGTATATGAAAGTGATAAAATGAGAGACTCTCTATCATGAAGATCATGGTGCTACTTTGAAGCACAAGTGTGGTAAAAGGATAGTAACATTGTCCCTTCTCTCTTTTTCTCTCATTTTTTTATTTGGGCCTTTTCTTTTTTTTATGGCCTCTTTTTTTCCTTTTTTCATTTTTCGTCCGGAGTCTCATCCTGACTTATGGGGGAATCATAGTCTCCATCATTCTTTCCTCACTTCGGAGAATGCTCTAAAAATTGATGATCATCACACTTTTATTTTTCTTACAGCTCAACAATTACAACTCATACTTAGGACAAAATATGACTCTATATGAATGCCTCCGGTGGTGTACCGGGATATGCAATGAATCAAGAGTGGCATGTATGAAATAATTATGAACGGTGGCTTTGCCACAAATACGATGTCAACTACATGATCATGCTAGCAATATGACAATGATGGAGCGTGTCAAAACGAAACGGTGGAAAGTTGCATGGCAATATATCTCGGAATGGCTATGGAAATGCCATGATAGGTAGGTATGGTGGCTGTTTTGAGGAAGGTATATGGTGGGTGTATGATACCAGCGAAAAGGTGCCCGGTATTAGAGAGGCTAGCAATGGTGGAAGGATAGGAAAAAGTGCGTATAATCCATGGACTCAACATTAGTCATAAAGAACTCATATACTTATTGCAAAAATCTAGAAGTTATCAAAGCAAAGTATTACGCGCATGCTCCTAGGGGGATAGATTGGTAGGAAAAGACCATCGCTCGTCCCCGACCGCCACTCATAAGGAAGACAATCAATAAATAAATCATGCTCCGACTTCATCACATAACGGTTCACCATACGTGCATGCTACGGGAATCACAAACTTTAACACAAGTATTCTTTAAATTCACAACTACTCGACTAGCATGACTCTAATATCACCATCCTCATGTCTCAAAACAATTATCAAGCATCAATCTTTTCTTAGTATTCAACGCACTCAAAAGAAAGTTTCACAAATCTTGAATACCAAGCATATTATTATTAAGCAAATTACCATGCTATTAAGACTCTCAAAATAATCTAAGTGAAGCATGAGAGGTCAATAGTTTCCTTAAAACAAAACCACCACCGTGCTCTAAAAGATCTAAGTGAAGCACATAGAGCTAAATTATAACGCTCAAAAGATATAAGTGAAGCACATTGAGCAATACTACATAGCTCAAATGATATAAGTGAAGCACATAGAGTATTCCATCAAATTCTAATTCATGTATGGCTCTCTCAAAAGGTGTGTACAGCAAGGATGATTGTGGCACACTAACAAACAAAGACACAAATAATACAAGACGCTCCAAGCAAAACACATATCATGTGGTGAATAAAAATATAGCTCCAAGTAAATTACCGATGGAAGTAGACGAAAGAGGGGAAGCTGTAGGATCGGAAGTATGTCTAGAGGGGGGGTGATTAGACTACTTGACCAAATAAAAGCTACGCCTTTTCCCAATTTTAGTTCTTGGCAGATTTTAGCTATTTTAGGACAAGTCAAGCAATCATCACACGATTCAAGCAAGCATGCAAAGAGTATATAGGCAGCGGAAAGTAAAGCATGCAACTTGCAAGAATGTAAAGGGAAGGGTTTGGAGAATTCAAATGCTATTGGAGACAAGGATATTTTTCCCGTGGTTCGGATAGGTGGTGCTATCCTACATCCACGTTAGTGGAGACTTCAACCCACGAAGGGTAAAGGTTGCGCGAGTCCACGGAGGGCTCCACCCACGAAGGGTCCACGAAGAAGCAACCTTGTCTATCCCACCATGGCCATCGCCCACGAAGGACTTGCCTCACTAGCGGTAGTTCTTCACAAAGTAGGCGATCTCCTTGCCCTTACAAACTCCTTGGTTCAACTCCACAATCTTGTCGGAGGCTCCCAAGTGACACCTAGCCAATCTAGGAGACACCACTCTCCAAGAAGTAACAAATGGTGTGTTGATGATGAACTCCTTGCTCTTGTGCTTCAAATGATAGTCTCCCCAACACTCAACTCTCTCTCACAGGATTTGGATTTGGTGGAAAGAAGATTTGAGTGGAAAGCAACTTGGGAAAGGCTAGAGATCAAGATTCATATGGTAGGAATGGAATATCTTGGTCTCAACACATGAGTAGGTGGTTCTCTCTCAGAACATATGAATTGGAAGTGTAGGTGTGTTCTGATGGCTCTCTCCACGAATGAAGAGGAGGTGGAGGGGTATATATAGCCTCCACTTAAAATCCAACCGTTACACAATCTACCAATCTCAGTGGGACCGAATCAACAAACTCGGTCGGACCGAAATGGTAAACCTAGTGACCGTTAGAGATTTTCGGTGGGACTGACATGCATCTCGGTAGGACCGATGTGGTTAGGGTTTGGGCATAACGTAATCTTGGTGAGACCGATTACACAAACTCGGTGAGACCGATTTGGTAATTAGCTAACCAGAGAGTTGGTCAGGCAAACTCGGTGGGACCGATTTGCTCTTCCGGTGAGACCGAAAAGTTACACAAGGTAAACAGAGAGTTTGCATTGCAATCTCGGTGGGACCGATCCGCTCTTTCGGTGAGACCGAAAAGTTACGAAAAGGAAACAGAGAGGTTGCAATCCCATCTCGGTGAGACCGAGATCCCTATCGGTGAAACCGATTTGCTAGGGTTTGGCAGTGGCTTATGACATATGAGAAACTCGGTGGCGCCGGATAGAAAGAATCGGTAGGACCGAGTTTGGCTTAGGGTTTAGGTCATATGTGGATATGGGAAAGTAGTTGAGTATTTTGGAGCATATCATTAAGCACATTAGGCAAAGAGCTCATTAAGCAACACCTCATCCCTCCTTGATAGTATTGGCTTTTCCTATAGACTCAATGTGATCTTGGATCACTAAAATATAAAATGAAGAGCCTTGAGCTTTTGAGCTTGAGCCAATCCTTTGTCCTTAGTATTTTGAGGGTTCCACTTTCACCATCCATTCCATGCCAATCATTGAGCTTTCGTGAAATAATTGTCTTGGAATTGCATTAGCTCAATGAGTTATATGTTGTTATAAATTACCAAAACCACCTAGGGATAGTTGCACTTTCAATCTCCCCCTTTTTGGTAATTGATGACAACATATAGATCAAAGATTCGACAAATGATAATGAGAATGAATTACATCGTCGCTTTGAGAAGTATGTGATAAGTAAGAGCTCCCCCTAAATTTGTGCATATTTAAAATTTGCTTTGGACTACAAATGCACAAAGTGTTAGAGTCATGGGTTACTCTTCCATGTCACATACACCTTGGTGGAGCGCTCAAAATGATAAACAATGAAATACATGCACTCATCACCAAGGCAAAAGTGAATGACCACATAAGATAGATAAGATATATCAAGCATGCATAAATGTAGCTTATGATCAAACACATGATCATCAATGTCTCACAAGCATATCAAAGTATCTCAACCAAAAGCAAATAATGTATCAAAGACCATCAAATAAAACAAGAGAGAAAAGCAACACTCTCTCTCTCTCTCGAAGCCTATGATCTATACATCTTCTCCCCCTTTGGCAACAAGTTACCAGAAAGTTCCTAGAAAATGCATAGTGCTATATCGACACTCAGGTTTGATCTTTAGGAGGTGGTGGAGTCTGGATCACTCCAAGGATGAAAGCTTCTGTTGATGCTGATGGAGTTGGAGCTGAAGTGGATGCTCGAGCAGGTTGGGTTGATGCTGCGGCTGGAGCTGAGGCGGTTGCTCTTGTGTCAGGAACTGGCACTGCACTGGACCTCTAAGCTCGTGGAACTCTAGCAAATGCATCTGTAGTTGTCTTCCCTCTCCTCTCCTGCATGTCATCCTGGAGCTGCTCCATTACTATCTGTATCTCTGTCACCTTGATATCCAAGTCATAGAACTTCTGTTCTACGATCCTCTCTAAGCTCGCCTGGTTCTGAGTTAGGTTGGCCAAACCTTTCTCAATGTGCAGGGTGGATGCAATCAGGTAACTGAGCTGCTCTTGCTTGGTCTTCAAGAAGTATTCTGATGCCTCCTCTTGAGTTGGCATCCTAGCAGCTTTCTTCTTTCTAGCCTTCTCCTTTTGTGCTTGGGCATGGGCTGAAGATGGTTCATCCATGTTCATCACAACTTCATTGTCTTCAAACTCAGGATGAATAGGAAGATGTTCCTTATCCAAAAGATATATGCCAGTGCCCATCTTGGAGTTGATCAGTTCTTGGATCTGAGGAGCATATCCACAGCTTCTCTTCTAGTCTGCTGCTGTCCTCTTGATTGTCTCTATCATCAGGCTCATGACCTTGAACTTCAGAGGCACATCAAAAATATGAAGCAGGTTGATAGCATGGCCTCTGACCATCTTGTGATCTCCAGACTTTGGTAGTAGAGTGTGCCTTAAGATCCATTTGATTGTCGGCAATCCTGACAGAAGATAATGTACAGATCCATACTTGAAAGTTTCAAGTGCCTTATCAGGGAAATCCTTGTACATGTTGATCATTGAGTTGTGGTCCATCTTCTTCTTGGAATAGACATCCAAGTCATCTTCACTTTCTTCTGGGGCATTGATCAGTTGAGCCCATTCTGCAATAGTTGACTGGTACCTCGTACCTTTAGACATCCAGACAATCCTCCCATCGGGGTAAAAGTGTGCTGTGGAGTAGAACTGCATGATAAGTTCCTCGTTCCACTTTGTGAGCTTTTTCCCAACAAAGTCTGCTACTCCACAAGCCTTGAAGCTGTCCTCCACTCCTGGGAAGTGCTCTTCATTGTCCTTTATGTATTGCCAATCAACCCATTTCATGTCACAGACAATTGGCTTCTTGTCTAACAAGATTGTCTCATAGAAGTCCTGTTGTTCCTTAGTGTGGAACCTGTAGTCTACAGCAGTTCTTCTCCTGATATTCATATCCTCAGCCACAGGATGAGCATCATTGTGGTCTGGGATCTTGGGCTTTAATTTCCTCAAAACTTGTCCTTCTTCTTCTTCAGCAACATTAGGCACTGGGGCCTTGTTCTTCTCAGCAGCTGGAATATTTCTTGTATTCCTCTTGGGTTTTTGCTTTGGAGCTGTCTTGGGGGCTTCCTTGGGCTTGGATGCAGCTCCCCCTGATCTAATGGCATCACCCATCAGCTTGGGTGCCTTGGGTGCTGGTGCAGCACCTTCCTCTTCCTCTTCTTCTTCATCAGAAGAATGTTGTTCAAACTCAGCCATAGGATCTACTTTCTTGCACCATCTGCCTCTTTTCCTCTCTTTCTTCTCTACAGCAACAACTGGCTCATTGGAAGTGTTTTTGTCAGGAATCTTGGTTGAGGCTCTGGCTTTTGGCATTGGCTTCCTGCCTGCTGGTCTTTTGACCTTCAAGCCTGGCTTGGTGCTCTGTCTTGAACTATGTTCTTTCTTGAGTTCAATTTTCTTGGAGGTTGCCTCTTCCTCTGCCACATAGTCTTCATCTTCTGACTCTGAAGTTCTTTTCTTTCTCTGTCTGGTGGCAGCCTTTGGCAGATTGCTTGGAGTGCTCCTGCTGCCATCATCTGAAGAACTTGAGGGGCTAGTGCCCTCACTCATATGCACAGGCTGCTCTGACTGATTCTGACTGTCACTCTGGTCTGACATGTTGAACAAGCTGACTGCTGACTGCTGACCCTATGAATAGTTTATAGATGAGGTAGGATGGATGAGCATCACAAAAAGCAGAGATTTTTGCAAAAGAATGATTCCAAAACTTAGCTTTAGTTTCCCACATAAAGCATTTCGGATCTACCGATTTCTAAACTCGGTGATACCGAAGCAGCATTTGGAACCTAAACTAGTGATCTCGGTCAGACCGAGTCACAGTTCGGTGGCACCGAGACTGCTAGGGTTTCACAAAATTCAAAAATCGGTCACACCGATTAGTTGCACTCGGTCAGACCGAGTTTCACTTGTGCAATGGCATAGGCCAAATCGGTGGGACCGAGTTTTTCAACTCGGTGGGTCCGAGATGGTTTCGGCGGAAACCTAACCCTAATTTTTTCGAATCAAACCTAATCTACGAGTTCTTTGACTGGATAGAAGTTTATCAAACGTGGAAAGAATCATTATGATCACAATGTGCTAGGAATCAGATTGGGAATAGCACAAAGATCGAGTCCATTCCCTAGTTCGGCGGAGACTCGCTACGGCGGCAACGGCGGAGGTGATTTCCGTTGACGGCGACGGAGACCAGCGACTGGAGGCTGCTGGCGGCGAGAAGACGATCCGGAGACCACGTCGGCAGAGTGAGCTATGGCGCGGGCGAACAGGTTCGGAGAAATTTCCAAATTTTTGCCCGTGACTATATATAGCCCGACCCTGTCGGTGTGACCGAGTGGAACGACTCGGTGGCACCAAGATGCAAAACTGTATACAGTTGTTGCAACTCGGTGTGACCGAATAGTTCAAGTCGGTTGCACCGAGATTGAAAACATGGATCAACTTGATGATCTCGGTAGGACCGAAAGTGGGGTATCGGTCAGACCGAGAATCACAGAGGTTTTGGAAGTTTAAGTCTATGACGAATCGGGGACTCCGAGTGCTCCTCACACAGAGTGGTTCGAATTTGACTTGATCAATTTTGTGATGTAGCATGAATAGAATTTCAGACGAGAAAAGCATAGATAGCTAGAGGAGGTTCTTAGGCATTCTTGTCCATCCACTTGGCAAAAGAATAGATAAAGCCAAACAATCAAAACAACAAGTGGATGTCCTCGAATGAGTAAAATATGCAACCAGCATGCTCACACAATAAAATGGCAATAGAAATATGTGACAAAGCATGCACAATCAATTCTAGCATCTATCAAGCAATTGGCGATGACTAGGTCATCTATATATGAGTATATTGACTTAGGAGTCAAATGAGAGCATTTGATCATAGGTCATACTCATCGTTTAAGCTCAAGTGGGGTTACCACTTTTACATAAAGCATTGTTGTGTTCACATCATTAGAGTTGCTTTAGCTCAAGTCTTAGAGTAAAGCTCCCCCTAGATGTGATATCCCCCCTTAAGAGGGATGAACTAACCTTGGGTTTTGTCGATGATGACTTCATGTAGATGTTGAAGATGTGGATGCTCAATATTGATGTAGATCACTTGGAGCTATCCTTTTGAGTGAATTGCACTTTCTATATCTACACGGGTTAGTCCCACAAGGAACAAGCAAGTATATCCATAGACATAGAGTGATGCACATACAAAAAGATGTCTATGAAAGCTTTTAGATTACCTTGTCCCTTGACTTACCAACAAGAGGGTTTGTGACTCCTTGAACTAGTGCAAGATGTGGAAGTTGATTGCACTTGTTCTTGCCAAAATGATAAGAATGAAGTATGTTGGCGGAGTCACCCTCAAGAACTCTCTAGTTCTTCTTCTTTTGGATCCACACCATCTTGATGGGAATCCTTGGAGTTGTAGTCGTACTTGATGAAGTGGAACTTTAAGTAGTCTTGGGAATCCACTTGACTAAGGTCTTAGGAGCTTCTTCAAATGCATCTATTTCCTCTTGAAGCTTGTCCTTGCCTTTTTGCTTGTAGTCTTGTGGTGGAAGATCATCTTGAGTTTGTGTCCCCTTGAAAGAAGTTGGATCATACTTCTCTTGTTGAGGAACAAACTTTGTCTTGGGGTATTGATCTTCTTCGCACTCAACTCCATTGGCATTGAACTTTCGTTCAAAACCAACACCTTGATTCTTCCGGTGCCTTCCTTGCTTGCGTACAATCTCCTCGAATTGCTTACTTCCGGCAAGGCTTTTGTACACTCCTTTCTCTATGATTTCCTTCAATATGCTATTTTCTTGCTCAAGTGTAACTTGGCTAAGAGAATCATTAGTGGAATCAAGAGAACTACTAGAAGCATCAATATTGAATTTAACGTGATCATTGTTACTACTAGAGGAAGAATCTTTCTTGTTCTTGTTACTAGACTTGACTTGAGGCATGTAAGTTGATAAGAGTAAACGTTTGGCAATGTAAGAAGAACTTTTCTTGCGGAGATCATCATTGATTGCCTGTAAAAACTCATGCTCTTGCTCAAGATTGATCTTTTCAAAGCGTAACTTTTCATGAGCCCTTAAAAGTTCTCGATGATCTTCGAAGATAGTTTCATGAGCTAACTTAAGAGTGTTTAGTTCTTTAGTTAAAGTCTCAATTTTCTCCTTATCATTGTCATTCGTTTTAGCATTATTAATTGACGTTTCATCATAGGATTCATCACTAGAGTTGTCAACAAGTAAATCATCATCGCCTAACAAATCATCTTCATCACTATTAAAATCAACATACTCAGGGTGAGTTACCTTAGGACCTTTGGCCATGAAGCATCTTCCAATTCCTTCATTGGGTGAATCAAATATGTCGTAGGAGTTGGTTGACACAAGTGCTAGTCCGGCAACACCTTCATCTTGAGTATATTCGGAGTCGGAGTGATAACTTCTCTCGGAGTGATTGTCGGAGTCGGAGCCGGATACCCATTCACCAACATGAGCTTGATGTCTTTGTTTTATGTAGCTCCTTGATGATTTTTCCTTCCTTTCCGAATCCTTGCTTCTCCATGAGTGTCTTCGTTCATAACGAACATCTCTACTCCTTCTCTCTCGTGATGGTGATTCCTCTCTTTTGCTTCTTCTTTTTGGAGAATCTTCTCTTCTTTTGTAGGGAGCCGTACACTCATTGGAATAGTGTCCGGGTCTTCCACAATTGTAGTAGTTTCGCTCTCGACTAGAAGATCTTTTGTCATTGTAGGACCTTGACTTGGAGCTTCTATCTTTGCTTCTACTCTTGTAGAACTTGTTGAAGTTCTTCACCATTAAGCTCAATTCTTCATTGAAGTTTTGTTTCTCACTTGATGATGTGGGGGCTTCACATGAGGCTTTATAAGCACCACTTGATTTGTTGTGAAGTTCCTCTTTGTCCTTGAGCGACATCTCATGAGCAACAATTCTTCCAATGACTTCCGTTGGCTTGAGATTTTTGTAATTGGGCATCATTTGGATCAATGTACACACGGTATCATATTTTCCATCCAAGGCTCTTAGGATCTTCTTGATGATGAATCTGTCTGTCATCTCTTCACTCCCTAAGGCGGCAATCTCATTTGTGATGAGAGCAAGCCTAGAGTACATTTCAGCGACACCTTCACCATCCTTCATTTTGAACTTGTCAAGTTGACTTTGAAGCACATCCAATTTAGATTCCTTGACGGAGTCGGTACCTTCGTGCATATCAATCAAAGTATCCCAAATTTCCTTTGCATTCTCAAGACGGCTGATTTTGTTGAACTCTTCGGGGCACAATCCGTTGAAGAGAATATCACAAGCTTGAGCGTTGTATTGTAGCATCTTCAACTCATCCGCGGTAGCTTCACGGTTTGGTTCTTTCCCTTCGAAGAAGTCACCTTGCAAACCAACACACACAATCGCCCAAACGGCAGGGTTATGTCCAAGAATATGCATTTTCATTTTATGCTTCCAACTAGCAAAGTTAGTGCCATCAAAGTAAGGACCTCTACGGTGATAATTTCCCTCACTAGACGCCATACTCTCCTAGGTTGTGAAACCAAGGCTATGACCACCAAAAGCTAAGGGAATCAAAGCAAATGGATACCAAAGCTCTGATACCACTTGTAGGATCGGAAGTATGTCTAGAGGGGGGTGATTAGACTACTTAACCAAATAAAAGCTACGCCTTTTCCCAATTTTAGTTCTTGGCAGATTTTAGCTATTTTAGGACAAGTCAAGCAATCATCACACGATTCAAGCAAGC
The DNA here is from genome assembly GCA_032464435.1 of Aegilops umbellulata. Lineage (NCBI taxonomy): Eukaryota > Viridiplantae > Streptophyta > Magnoliopsida > Poales > Poaceae > Aegilops > Aegilops umbellulata. The sequence goes on from CP136060.1 coordinate 232,237,505, forward strand.
ATGCAAAGAGTATATAGGCAGCGGAAAGTAAAGCATGCAACTTGCAAGAATGTAAAGGGAAGGGTTTGGAGAATTCAAACGCTATTGGAGACAAGGATACTTTTCCTGTGGTTCGGATAGGTGGTGCTACCATACATCCACGTTAGTGGAGACTTCAACCCACGAAGGGTAACGGTTGCGCGAGTCCACGGAGGGCTCCACCCACGAAGGGTCCACGAAGAAGCAACCTTGTCTATCCCACCATGGCCATCGCCCACGAAGGACTTGCCTCACTAGCGGTAGATCTTCACGAAGTAGGCGATCTCCTTGCCCTTACAAACTCCTTGGTTCAACTCCACAATCTTGTCGGAGTCTCCCAAGTGACACCTAGCCAATCTAGGAGACACCACTCTCCAAGAAGTAACAAATGGTGTGTTGATGATGAACTCCTTGCTCTTGTGCTTCAAATGATAGTCTCCCCAACACTCAACTCTCTCTCACAGGATTTGGATTTGATGGAAAGAAGATTTGAGTGGAAAGCAACTTGGGAAAGGCTAGAGATCAAGATTCATATGGTAGGAATGGAATATCTTGGTCTCAACACATGAGTAGGTGGTTCTCTCTCAGAACATATGAATTGGAAGTGTAGGTGTGTTCTGATGGCTCTCTCCACGAATGAAGAGGAGGTGGAGGGGTATATATAGCCTCCACTTAAAATCCAACCGTTACACAATCTACCAATCTCAGTGGGACCGAATCAACAAACTCGGTCGGACCGAAATGGTAAACCTAGTGACCGTTAGAGATTTTCGGTGGGACTGACATGCATCTCGGTAGGACCGATGTGGTTAGGGTTTGGGCATAACGTAATCTCGGTGAGACCGATTACACAAACTCGGTGAGACCAATTTGGTAATTAGCTAACTAGAGAGTTGGTCAGGCAAACTCGGTGGGACCGATTTGCTCTTTCGGTGAGACCGAAAAGTTACAAAAGGGAAACAGAGAGTTTGCATTGCAATCTCGGTGGGACCGATCCGCTCTTTCGGTGAGACCGAAAAGTTACGAAAAGGAAACAGAGAGGTTGCAATCCCATCTCGGTGAGACCGAGATCCCTATTGGTGAAACCGATTTGCTAGGGTTTGGCAGCGGCTTATCACATATGAGAAACTCGGTGGCGCCGGATAGAAAGAATCGGTAGGACCGAGTTTGGCTTAGGGTTTAGGTCATATGTGGATATGGGAAAGTAGTTGAGGATTTTGGAGCATATCATTAAGCACATCAGGCAAAGAGCTCATTAAGCAACACCTCATCCCTCCTTGATAGTATTGGCTTTTCCTATAGACTCAATGTGATCTTGGATCACTAAAATATAAAATGAAGAGTCTTGAGCTTTTGAGCTTGAGCCAATCCTTTGTCCTTAGTATTTTGAGGGTTCCACTTTCACCATCCATGCCATGCTAATCATTGAGCTTTCCTGAAATAATTGTCTTGGAATTGCATTAGCTCAATGAGCTATATGTTGTTATAAATTACCAAAACCACCTAGGGATAGTTGCACTTTCAGAAGCCTTCCGGGGCATCCCCAAGCTTTGACTTTCTGGTGTCCTTGGATTATCTTGGGGGTGCCATGGGCATCCCCAAGCTTAGGCTCTTGCCACTCCTTGTTCCATAATCCATCAAAAGAATTCACCCAAAACTTGAAAACTTCACAACACAAAACTCAATAGAAATCTCGTGAGCTCCGTTAGAGAAAGAAAACAAAAGACCACTTCAAGGTACTGTAATGAACTCATTCTTTATTTATATTTGTGTTAAACCTACTGTATTCCAACTTCTCTATGGATTATAAACTATTTTACTAGCCATAGATTCATCAAAATAAGCAATCAACACACGAAAAACAGAATCTGTCAAAATTAGAACAGTCTGTAGTAATCTGTAACTAACGCAAACTTCTGGAACTCCAAAATATCTACCAAAATTGGACGACCTAGAAAATTTGTTTATTGAGCAGCAGCAATTGTAATCAGTATTTTATCACATTCTGGTGATTTTTAACAATTCGGCCACTGAACGCAAAGTTTATGGAAATTACAGCAAGATCAAATAACTATCATCCAAAAAGATCCAATAGGTCTAACTTGGCAAAAACACTAATTAAAACACAAACCACATCCAAACAGAAGATAGATGGTTTATTTATTCCCTAACAGAAGAAAAACACAAAAAACTAAAAATAAAATTGGGTTGCCTCCCAACAAGCGCTATCGTTTAACGCCCCTAGCTAGGCATAAAAGCGAGGATAGATCTAGGTATTGCCATCTTTGGTAGGCAATCCATAAGTGCCTCTCATGATAGTTTCATATGGCAGTTTTATTTTTCTTTCTAGGAAAGTGTTCCATGCCCTTTTTTAATGGAAATTGGAATCTAATATTCCCTTCATATCAATAATCGCACAAACCGTTCTAAGGAAAGGTCTACCAAGAATAATAGGGCAAGAAGGATTGCAATCTATATCAAGGACGATAAAATCTATGGGCACATAATTCCTATTTGCAACAATAAGAACATCATTAATCCTTCCCATAGGTTTCTTAATAGTGGAATTCGCAAGATGCAAGTTTAGGGAGCAATCATCAAAGTCACGGAAATCTAGCAAATCACACAAAGTTTTGGGGATAGTGGAAACACTATCACCCAAATCACACAAAGCATAAAACTCATGATCTTCGATTTTAATTTTAATAGTTGGTTCCCACTCATCATAGAGTTTTCTAGGGATAGAAACTTTCAACTCAAGTTTTTCTTCATAAGATTGCATCAAGGCATCAACAATATGTTCGGTAAAGGCTTTCTTTTGACTATAAGCATGAGGAGAATTTAGCACAGATTGCAACAAGGAAATACAATCAATTAAAGAGCAACTTTCATAATTAAATTCCTTGAAATCCAATATAGTGGGTTTAGCAACATCTAGGGTTTTATTTCTTTCAATCCCACTTTCATCAATTTCATCATAGAGATCTAAATACTCCGAATTTTTGGAACGCCTTCTAGGTCAAGGAAGATCATATTCAGTTTCATCAAGATTCATATTGCAAAACAAAGATTTGATAGGGGACACATCAATAACTTTTAGATCTTCATCTTGATTTTCATAAGAATTGGAAGAACACGCTTTAATAAAGGCATCTTTGGAAGCATGCATCCTAGCGGTTCTTTCCTTGCACTCATCAATGGAAATTCTCATGGCTTTGGGAGACTCATTGATATCATGCTTAGGAGGAATAGATCTAAGCTTTAAAGAATCAACCTCAAGAGAAATTCTATCAACGTTCCTAGCCAAATCATTAACTTTAAGTAATTTCTCTTCAAGCAAAGCATTAAAATTCTTTTGTGAATTATAAACTCTTTAACACTATTCTCAAATTCAGAGGGCATCTTATTAAAATTTCCATAAGAGTTGTTGTAGGAATTTCCATAATTATTAGAAGGATTACTAGGATAAGGCCTAGGATTAAAACTCCCTCTATAAGCGTTGTTACCAAAATTATTCCTACCAACAAAATTCACATCCATAGATTCATTGTTATTCTCAATCAAAGCAGACAAAGGAATATCATTAGGATCAAAAGAAACACTCTTAGAAGCAAATAATTTCATAAGTTCATCCATCTTTCCACTCAAAACATTAATTTCTTCTATCGCATGCACTTTTTTATTAGAAGATCTTTCAGTATGCCACTGAGAATAATTAACCATAATATTGTCTAGGAGTTTAGTAGCATCTCCTAAAGTGATTTCCATAAAAGTGCCTCCAGCGGCCGAATCTAAAAGATTTCTAGAAGCAAAGTTCAATCCGACATAATTTTTTTGTATAATCATCCACAAATTTAAACCATGAGTAGGGCAATTACGTATCATTAATTTCATTCTCTCCCAAGCTTGTGCAACATGATCATTGTCGGGGATATACCCCGCGGTGTAAACCGGCCAGAAGTTAACCCGGCCGGACTTGGCGGTTTATTTGAGGTCCCGCTGGCACTTGGCGATATTCATCTGGTGACCCGCCCAGACCTGGCGGTTTACCAGCAACCCGTCGGGACGTTGTAACTCACTGGTGACCCGACGGACGGGTCAGAGGAGCGACAAGACCCGGTGGCCCGTCTGGCGGTTCATGAAGGCCGGTTCAACAGATTGTGGGTCGGTTTAAGAGGAAAGGAATATTTACCTTACAAAGAGTTAAGACCAGGACTTGTATCCGGTTTGTATTTGAGATAGACTAGTCCTAATCCTAATAGGACTCCACATGTAAACCGCCCCTTCAACATATATAAGGAGGGGCAGGGCTCCCCAAAGAGGGAGAAGTTAGAAGCTACAAGTAAGAAACAATCTCTAGGGCTAGACACAAAGAGCCGGTTTACGGCGTCTCCCTCGTGATCATAATGAGACCTAGCCACAAACAGCATGTAGGGTTATTACCGGATGATGTTTCCCGGGGCCCGAAGCTGTCTAAACCCTTGTCTTGTGTTGCATCTCTCGATTCCGCTCAACCCCTCTCAAGGTACCACATAAATGCGTTGGCCTCGCGACTAAGTCCTGACACTAAGGACATCTGCCGTGAAAAATCCACGACAGTTGGCGCCCACCGTGGGGCCTGCGCACGGTGGTGTTGAATTCTTGAAGGGATCTGTCCTAGGGTTTCGAGAAGTTCGCGATTTGCCGGATAGAGAAGAGCTGGTGCAGAAGGATCTAAATCAACTCTGAGTTTATCAGTGAAGATTGAAAGAGTTTTTTGCAGCCGCGTAAAGCAGATGAGAGTCAAAAGGAAAATTCAGGATCGACTGGCCAAATGCGTCTGCCCAACAAAATCTGTTGAACCCTAGAAAATAGGGTCACGTCTGTGTGCGCAGCCGCCGTTCTACGATCTGTCAAGTCACAAGCATCGTCGAGACCGACTGGAGTTCAAGGCAATCGAAACCGTTTAGTTCACGTACTGCCTAATTACGCGGTCGGGTCAAACTCTTGAAAATTAAGGCTGTTCGGCGAAGTTGCTGGGACCCCTCGCTTCAAGTTCGGAGATGATTCACCGATGCACTGTGCAATGAATAGCCAACGGACATCTACTAGTACTCTTACAAAGTGCCAAATTCATCTAGGTAGTAGGCACATGGACCAAAGCCAATGGTTCTTCACCTCCTCACGTGAAGACTAGTACTACTCCTCATCAGGATTAAATAAGGAGAAGCTTTGGGATTGTTCAACGATTGAAGATATGGCTGCTGCTTGGACACGTGCAGAAAAAGGAAAGCCAGGACCTGCCAATATTGCTCGACAGCGTAATTCTGGAATCCGCCGGAGTCGACCGATTCGCATGCTTCTGCCGATGGGTCGCTTCAACCGGGTCCCACGACTGACACCTGCAGAAAACCGCCAGCTAAAGATCAGCTGTCGTCTGGACGAATCAGGTGCTATTTATCTTATTTATTTATAAGCACATATTATTTCATCCGAACAAAATTACTTTGCCCTGCTGTATTTTATATGCAGGAGAATTATCCATTACAAAATGGTATTACGCCGCAGAGATAGAGGCGTGCCAACATCATTCGGCACAGGTGGTCGTCCTTACTCAACAGACTCCCGTGCCGACTTACAACGCCACGGACGACTCGCCCGTCCGCCTTCGTTGCCGGTTCTCGTATCCGCGCCGGCTTACAACGCGGAGGATAACTTGCTCGAACCGCACCGGCTTACAAACGCCGTGGCCGATTTATATGTCTGCTCCCGCGGCCGATTCACCCGTGAGTGATTTCAGTTTCACCTAGTGGCCATCAGCTTCATGGCGGGCTACTTCCGGCCTAAACACATCAGGTGATATCCATCTAAATTTATGTATTAAATACTTATCGTTTTTCGTCAAAGAAACAATTACTCTGTCCTCTCATATTTTTGCATAGGACAATTTTTATGCCATTCATGGACACGAGTATCGCGGTCCGGTTTACTCGACACGCCGGTTGACTCGCCCGTCCGCCCTGGCCACCGGTTCATGCAAAAAGGGATTATTATATCGTTGAGCTATTGGATAACCCGTGCCGGTTTATATCGCGATCCAGTCCGCGTCAACTCGTCAGGACCATGCGGATTACCCAATAGCGCATGCACAGGCTGCCATCCCCCGCAGTCCGGTCTACATCAACATACCTGGTCGCACCTGTCTGCACGAGCCATTTATTGAGTATGAACAAGTCACAGCTTGGGTAGCCCGGTTTTCTTTCAAATTGGAGGCAAATTATCATCAACCGCCGTCTGCACTGGATGGATCAATGGGCAGGCGCACAAGTCGCCGCCGCTACAGTTTGGTTAACTTCAAATCACCAGTTGGAAGGAACCATTGGCTGAGTTGCTGACACGGTTCATACGGGATCATTTACAACCCGCCGCAGTCACCTCAACCTTCTGTGGATTCACATCGGGTTATCAACACCAATGATATACAAGTTATGCCGGTTTATATCACGCTCAATATGAAGAGTCTCAAGCCAACTCCTCGAGTCACCTTTGAGACTCGGGGGCTACGATGACATGACTCAGCAATTCTTGCCAGTTTCAACTGGTTTAAGAACCCCAGGATGATGGAAGGAAAGATAGCCCGATCCCGGAGGCTACTGGTATATAGATGAAAATTTGAAGGCCGTCAGAAAATTTCCGGTTTAGAAAGTATACGACAGTTACAAAATCCCGTCTTAATGAAGAAGTTTCGGATCATCAGAAAGGATTCCGTTTTGAAATCTGGCTGAAGGGAAGCCAGTCTCACTGAAGTTCTCAAATATCCGATTTACAATCCGGTTCAAGGGAAATCTATTCTCCCACAAAGCTCTGAAGCGCTCAAATCTGGTTTAAGAATTTCCGGTTCAGAAAGGAATTAACCTCTTGCAAATTCGAGTTTAAAGGCCGTCAGAAAATTTCCGACTGAAAATGAAGATTCCGGTTTACGATCCGGTTCAAGGGAAGGATGTCTCCCACAAAGCTTTGAAGCTCTTAACATCCGGTTCAAAATCCCGGTTCAAGAAGGATTTATCTCTTGCAAATAGTTAAAATATGCCAAAGAGGACCTGCTGCCATGATGCACGGTTCAAACATGGGTATCCTGCCTTATTGGCCTGACATATTATTGATCACTTGGGGCTTCCTGTTCAAACATAGGTTGTATTCGAACCAAAGAAAACATAGACGTCTTTATAAGGTCATTTGGGGGCTTGGTCTTGTTTTGAACCGATGCAATACCTCTTGGCCGGCGAAAGCCACCAGAGTCATTTGGGGGCTCGGTCATGTCCGAACCGATGCAATACCTCTTGGCCGGCGAAAGCCACCAGAATCATTTGGGGACACGGTCACGTCTGAACCGGTCACGCCTCTTCGTCGGCCTACTGGCCTTAGTCATTTGGGGGCTTGGTCGAACCTGAACCATAGCAATGCCACTTGGCCGGCGTAACGCCACGCGTCATTTTGGGGTCCTGGCTGACTGGCACCATCGCTACGCCTTCGGGGGGCTTGGTTGCGTCTGACCATGGTAATTCCATCTGACCAAGCTCAGTAGAGCTCTTCTTTTGCAAAAAGTTGTTGCCATTGCTTTTGCTTTAATAGCCTTTCTTGAGAAGTTGCTATTTTATTTGCGTTTTTTAAACCGACAATATTTTGTACCGGTTCAAACAGCTAAATTGGCGGAACACGGTCCATTTTTAGACCGAAGATTATCTGCCCGGTTTGATTTTCTGTTACCATCCTATTATGGAGTAAACCGGTGTTTATCAACCCGGCTCGGCTTTCAACTACAAGTTGTGAGTACATGATCAAGTTATAATCCGGAGATTATCAGCCCGGTCTGGTTTGACTACAAGTCACCAGTATTATATATGGTTAATCCGGTGTTTATCACAGCCCGGTACGGTTTTATCGTAAACCGGCACAATATGGAAGGAGTTATCATTACTCAAGATTGGGGTTATCACTCTTACTACAAAAAGTTGGTAAACCAATGATGTGATTCAATGTCACAGGTATGATATATTTCATATTTTTAAGTGCAGCTTTGGTTATAAACCCAGGTTATATGTTGGGCATTATGACCCGTCCAGCGGTAAACCGCCAGGACAGTTTAAAACTTGTTGTATGCAGAAACAGGTTGAATAAAGCATGATTATAAATTGTCCGGTGTTTATTAAACCGGCCTGGCTTTAAGACGATAAGTCGCCAGTATATGATGAGAAATTATCCGGTGTTTATTAAACCGGCCTGGCTTTAAGACAATAAGTTGCCAATATATGATGAGAAATTATTCGGTGTTTATTAAACCGGTCTGGCTTTGGACTATAAGTCGCCAGTATATATTTGGATTGCGCCATTGGAATCTTGCGCTTATAAATTATTGGATTATATTATTCAAATAGCCAAACTTGGCTGAACTTTCATTATGATATTGGATGAATAAGGTTTTCATACCAAATTATATTATCTTGAATAACCAACATGGCTGGATTTTTATTATTAATATTATGATTAAGGTTTTTTCAAAGTCGCTTTAGCGCAATGGTTATCATTTTCTACGATTGAAGGAATAGTTCCGAGTTACTGCAGGCTTACAACCCGGCACTTGGGGGCTACATTATTTAAGTTGAGATTACATCAAATATGCAAGTCTCATGTCGCTGCAAGCATGCACCATGACACTTGGGGGCTAATGCAAAGTCATTGTTTTGCTCACCGTATTGAAGACCCGACTCATCACATTATAATGAGCCGGCCCTTGGGGGCTACCAATTGCTCCTGTCAACTATTCAAGGTACAAAGCTTTTTATCTATTATATTGAAGGGTCTACTGCTCAGTTGGTAAAGCACAAGGCTCTTAACCTTGTGGATGTGGATTCAAGCCCCATGATGAGGGGTTACATCATATGATGTTATTTTCATTGAGTTTTATGGGCATCAGTCAATTACAAGTCCCAGGTTGCTGCAAGCATGACAACCCGGCACTTGGGGGCTAAAGGTATTATATTATTATCAAAGAAATATTTTCAAATTCTCTATTGAGCAAACTAGATTGACCCGGCGTCACCAATCATTATGACCCTGTGGCTGCAACCCGGTGTCATCAATAATCATAAACCGGTGTTGGCAACAATCATGAACCGGTGTTTGCAACAATCATGACCCGGAATTATCAGTTTTTGTAACCCGACAGTTTCTGGCAACGATAAACCGGCAAGTTCTGTATCTTCAAACCGGTTGAATATCAGATGAGTATTTCAAGACCAATATTTCTTAAACCGGCGCTTTGGAACCCGACTCAAGTGGACTATTCTTCATAATATTTTTCTGTGAGAAACCAATGTCAGCAAATTGACTATGAAGCTGGTTATTGACCCGGATTTTCTAGAAGGAGGAAATGACAAGGACTTAAGGACGATCAGGAGCCGGTTTACAAAAATTCTTAACCCGGAGCACAACCTGTCAAATTTGTTCTGGTGTTTATTTGCAGCATAAGTTTACCATGGATAAATCCAAGCTAAACTTGGGGGCTAATGTCGGGGATATACCCCGCGGTGTAAACCGGCCGGAAGTTAACCCGGCCGGACTTGGCGGTTTATTTGAGGTCCCGCTGGCACTTGGCGATATTCATCTGGTGACCCGCCCAGACCTGGCGGTTTACCAGCAACCCGTCGGGACGTTGTAACTCACTGGTGACCCGGCGGACGGGTCAGAGGAGCGACAAGACCCGGTGGCCCGTCTGGCGGTTCATGAAGGCCGGTTCAACAGATTGTGGGTCGGTTTAAGAGGAAAGGAATATTTACCTTACAAAGAGTTAAGACCAGGACTTGTATCCGGTTTGTATTTGAGATAGACTAGTCCTAATCCTAATAGGACTCCACATGTAAACCGCCCCTTCAACATATATAAGGAGGGGCAGGGCTCCCCAAAGAGGGAGAAGTTAGAAGCTACAAGTAAGAAACAATCTCTAGGGCTAGACACAAAGAGCCGGTTTACGGCGTCTCCCTCATGATCATAATGAGACCTAGCCACAAACAGCATGTAGGGTTATTACCGGATGATGTTTCCCGGGGCCCGAAGCTGTCTAAACCCTTGTCTTGTGTTGCGTCTCTCGATTCCGCTCAACCCCTCTCAAGCTACCACATAAATGCGTTGGCCTCGCGACTAAGTCCTGACACTAAGGACATCTGCCGTGACAAATCCACGACAATCATGATCAAGTTGCTTAAAGTTCATAATGTCGTTTCTAAGAGAGATGATCTTAGCGGGAGGAAAATACTTAGAGATAAAAGCATCTTTGCACTTGTTCCAAGAATCAATACTATTTTTAGGCAAAGACGAAAACCAAGCTTTAGCACGATCTCTAAGCGAAAAAGGAAATAGCTTCAATTTAACGACATCATTATCGACATCTTTTTTCTTTTGCATATCACATAAATCCACGAAGCTATTTAGATGAGTAGCGGCATCTCCACTAGGAAGGCCGGCGAATTGATCTTTCATAACAAGATTCAACAAGGCAGTATTGATTTCACAAGATTCAGTATTGGCAAGAGGAGCAATCGGAGTGCTAAGGAAATCATTATTATTGGTATTGGTGAAGTCACACAATTTGGTAGTATCTTGAGCCATCGCGACAAACAAGCAATCCAACACACGAGCAAACAAAAGGCAAGCGGAAAAAGGAAAACGAAGAAAGAGAAGGAGAAGGAGAAGGAGAAGGAGTGGGCAAATAAAACGGCAAGGGTGAAGTGGGGGAGAGGAAAATGAGAGGAAAATGGCAACTAATGTAATGCGAGAGATAGGGATTGTGATGGGTACTTGGTATGTTGACTTTTGCGCAGACTCCCAGGCAGCGGCGCCAGAAATTCTTCTTGTTACCTCTTGAGCTTGCGTTGGATTTCCTCGAAGAGGAAAGGATGATGCAGCAGAGTAGCGTAAGTATTTCCCTCAGTTTTTGAGAACCAAGGTATCAATCCAGTAGGAGGCCACGCTCAAGTCCCTCGTACCTACACAAAAACAATAGCTCCTCGCAACCAACATGATTAGGGGTTGTCAATCCCTTCCCGGTCACTTACGAGAGTGAGATCTGATAGAGATGATAGATAATATTTTTGGTATTTTTGATATAGAGATGCAAAGTAAAAAGTAAAAGGCAAAGTAAAAAGCAAATCAAGATTAAAGTGATGGAGATTGATATGATGAGAATAGACCTGGGGGCCATAGGTTTTACTAGTGGCTTCTGTCGAGAGCATAAGTATTCTACGGTGGGTGAAAAAATTACTGTTGAGCAATTGACAGAATTGAGCATAGTTATGAGAATATCTAGGTATGATCATGTATATAGGCATCACGTCCGAGACAAGTAGACCGACTCCTGCCTGCATCTACTACTATTACTCCACTCATCGACCGCTATCCAGCATGCATCTAGAGTATTAAGTTAAAAACAGAGTAACACCTTAAGCAAGATGACATGATGTAGAGAGATAAATTCATGCAATATGAAATAAACCCCATCTTGTTATCCTCGATGGCAACGATGCAATACGTGCCTTGCTGCCCCTTCTGTCATTGGGAAAGGACACCGCAAGATCGAACCCAAAGCTAAGCACTTCTCCCATGGCAAGAAAAACCAATCTAGTAGGCCAAACCAAACTGATAATTCGAAGACACTTGCAAAGATAACCAATCATACATAAAAGAATTCAGAGAAGATTCAAATATTATTCATAGATAGACTTGATCATAAACCCACAATTCATCGGTCTCAACAAACACACCGCAATACATCGAATAGATCTCCACGAGAGAGGGGGAGAACATTGTATTGAGATCCAAAAAGAGAGAAGAAGCCATCTAGCTACTAACTATGGACCCGAAGGTCTGAGGTAAACTACTCACACTTCATCGGAGGGGCTATGATGATGTAGAAGCCCTCCGTGATGACGGCCCTCTCCAGCGGAGCTCCGGAACAGGCCCAAGATGGGTTCTCGTGGATACAGAAAGTTGCGGCGGTGGAATTAGGTTTTTGGCTCCGTATCTGATCGTTTGGGGGTACGTAGGTATATATAGGAGGAAGAAGTGCGTCGATGGAGCTCCGAGGGGCCCACGAGGCAGGGGGCGCGCCGTAAGGGGGGGCGCCCCCCAACCTCGTGACCGCCTCTCTGGTGCCTTGGCGTAGGGTCCAAGTCTCCTGGATCACGTTCGGTGAGAAAATCACGTTCCCGAAGGTTTCATTCCGTTTGGACTCCGTTTGATATTCCATTTCTTTGAAACACTAAAATAGGCAAAAAAAAACTGCAATTCTGGGCTAGGCCTCCGGTTCATAGGTTAGTCCCAAAAATAATATTAAAGTGGAAAATAAAGCCCAATATAGTCCAAAACAGTAGATAATATAGCATGGAGCAATCAAATATTATAGATACGTTGGAGACGTATCATCGTTTCATCCTCCTCTCGCACGTCTTGTCACCCTGATGTCGCCGACGCTTCGAGCGCAAGCTTGAGCACTATGCAGGCGTTCTATTGGCCAAACGATGGCGCGAAGTGGCGCTAATGAATCGTCGGTGAGCCCGTTCCCACGCAATCGTGCAGGTTCCCACACATAGTCATGCAAGGTTCCCTCCCGACTCGGCGAAATCCCCCAAAATCCCAATGTTTACTGGCCTGCTATATAAACCCTCACGGCCGGCGAGTCCTGCGTCGCATTTTCCCCTCCCTCCATGTAGCTTATCTCGTCGGCTTCTCCCACAATTGCCAATGACACCGGTCCGTCGTCCTCGCTCAGCCACTCCGCCGTCATCAGAGGACTGTTCCAGCTGGGAGGCTACACCGTACCGGCGGCACAGTCCTCGGTGTAGTGTAGTGCGTGTGGCGTCCTGTTGGGTATGCGTGCAACACCCACCACACGCTCCGCCGCTGCTGCCCGTTGGCAGCTGTTCCCGGCCGTTGTTGCCACCACCCCACCGTTTGCTACCGTGGCTGCCACACCACCGTCGAAAGCCAGGGCCATCGCCCACTCCACCGCGGCCCGAAGGCGGAGGTGGTTGTCGTGGCCGCCACCCCAGTGTCGGCCACCGTGGCCATCACCCGCTCCGCCACCGTGGCCCAAAGGCAGGAGGTGGCCGGTGTGGCCACCACCCCACCATCGGCCGCCATGGCCGCTAGCCCACCGTCGACCGCCGGGGTCATCACCCGCTCCGCCACTGTCGCCCGAAGGCGGGAGGTGGGGGTGGAGCCCCGCATGTGTGTCAGCGATCTTGCACGCTACATCGAGTTCCTGTGGGAGGAGGAGGAGCGTCTGGTCGAGCACGTGAAGAGTCTTACCATCACCGTGGCAGCAGCACACGCCGCCACAGAGGCGTGGAATGAGGAGATCTACGAGGAGTCCCACCGCTTAAAGAGCGGCCGTTTGGAGCGGCAGAGGGTGTTCAAGGTGAGCGTCGCTAAAAGGTGCAGGAGTAGAAGGCACTGGGTTCCAGTTGTCCAGCTCGTTAGTAGGCCCATCCTCCTCTGCCTCTTACTGAGCGTGCTCGGTGAAGGAGAGGCTGCTGGAAGTAGTACAAAGCCACTCCATAGTAATAGTATTTAGGGGCTATTTAGTTCAGTTCATCTGACTATAGATGTGGTTGAACTGTACTACGCACTTAAAATTAGCTAGTATATATAGTTGAACTAGTTATTTCAGTACGTGGTTGGCAACAATTGGGTAAAAGTTTGGTCAGTTCAGCTATCGAGTTGAACTGTTTGTATAAAGAACGACTGCTTAATCTATGAATGAAATCTATGCTTACTGAATTTCAGTTGCAAAATTAGATAGTGATAGTGCTTTTTAGCTGCAAATTTTCACAATGGCAGTTTTACAAGGTTGACAAAGGGCAATGTTACTAGATCAACAAATGTCAATCTTTCCAGTTTGACAAATGGCAATATACCCAATATGACAGATGCAAATCTTACCAAATTGTCAGTACGTAGTTGCACACGGGTCATCAGAAATCGTTTGCGTTGAAGGTATGTACAAATCCTGCGCGCTAGACTTTCTCTTGGCTTAGTGGCGAAGCAACCATAGCTCTCGCCTTGCATAACATGTTTAATCTGAACTTTTTTTGATGAAGATATGCACAAATCCTACATGGCAAATTTTCCATTGACTTACTAGGGAAGGACCATAGCTCTTGCTTTGCATATGGGTGTTCTATCTAAAACATTTGTGATGAAGGGATGTACAAATTCCGCGTGGCATATTTTCTCTTGGCTTACTCGGGAAGCTGTCAGTTTGCATATGGGTGTTCTATCTAAAACGTTTGTGATGACTATTTTAAATTTAAAAACCATTGATGTTTTTCTCAATCATTTTATAAGTCTGTACATTCAGAGAGAAAAACACAAGTTTGTTAAAACCATAGGTTTCATTCAGTCACACTACGACTTTATATTCATATGATCAAGATACAATATTAAACCCAAAACAACTAATTCCGGTGGCGGCGGCGTGCTGTGCCGGCATTGTCGCTGTCTTTGTCGTCCTCCGGGATGCCGTTGTTGAAGTCTTCAAGGCAGCATAGAAAGTTCTTCACTTGGAAATCAAACACCCTATCGTCACGCGATCAAGGGTAGGGCACGGGAGGATGACAACTCACGGTGCTGCGAGGTAGCGGTCGACAGCGGTATCCCATGACACTAAGGGGGTGCGGGCACGGGCGCAGCGGGTGCAGGCAAACGCATGGGGACCGGTGCCGCGGTGGGTGCAGGGGCGCGCATGGGCACGGGAACGCACGCTAGCATGTACACGAGCTCGCGCGGGTCCACGGGGACCTCACTGACGCCCGCGGCTTCCAGCGATGCGATAGTGCTCGGGCGACCAACCCGTCAATGCTACGGGGATTTCGCTGGCGTGGGCGTGAGGATGGGAGCTGGGATGGGTGCGGGGAAGCAACCGCCGCAGCGAGCTTGTTCAGGGCCGTGTCCATGAGGCCCCATTCCTCCTTATTTTCTATCTTGTCTAGCTCAGAAACAACTTCACCAAACTAGAAGACTAGTGGAAGATGATCCTTCTGCGCCATGGTGTTGGTGGAGGTCTCTGGGAGGGGAATGGGAGGTGGAGAGTAAGGCTGCCTGTATTAAACAGTGGCTCGGGCGCCATTAATGGAGAGGATGCCAACGAGGCGGGAGGCCATGGAAGTCAAAGGGCTCGCTTCCCAGTGAACCTGTGCAACATACAACTCGGACGCTTCCCGATGAGATTGCGCATTGGAGGATAGCTTGCACGCCTCCCAGTCAGTCTGCGAAGCGGACTGTGCTCACGCACCTCCTGTCTACTCAAGCAGTTGTCTGCACGGCACCTCCTAGCCATTAAAAGTGTGACGCGTGGCATCATGTGAATGGTTAACAGAACACCCGCGATTTAAATTAAAATATGTCTAAGATGATAAGGTGGCAGCTATTTCTTTCAAAATGCCTTTGTTGGTTGTTGATTTGTGTGCCTTCTCTCAAATTAGACACGAAAGATACCACGGCATGTTGGTGCCATTCCATGATAGCATGCCAAGTTTCATGAATTTTAGACGAGTTTTGGATTTACTAGAATTTTAAAACCAAGCATCTCAATGTTTGCGGCCGAGGTATGATGTCGAGGTGTTTGAAGTTCATTCCCATTTCTTGCATGAGACCTAAGCTTGCACACAAAGAGACACACATATAATTTTTCAACCCAATTTGCTACACTGGAACATGTGCCTGTAGTTCAAATTTGAATTATGCACCTAAAATGCCTAGAAAACTCGGTTAATGCATAAAAATGTCCAAATGAACCTTGAATAATTCCAAAATTTAACATAACACTCATGTTGCTCTATGTTGTATCTAGAAAAAATCAAGGCAAGAAGAGGCAATGAATGTCGTTTCGTCCAGAAAGGTGACACACGTTCCCTACCGGAACCGCAAGGCATCTTGGGAGAAGCTTTGGTTTGTGAGGAGCATATGCCAAAACCTGCCCCAAATGGGGCAATTTTTTTACCACAACATGTTGGTGCCATTCAATGATAGCATGCCATGTTTCATAAAATTCAGATGAGTTTTGGATTTACTAGAATTTTAAAGCAAAGTACCTCAACATTTTGCCGACGAGCAACAGTGCCCTAGTGTTCGAAATTCATTCCCATTTCTTGCATGGGACGTAAGCATGCAACCAAGGACACACATTTGATTTTCAACCCATTTTTATGCACTAGAGCATGTGCATGTAGTTCAAATTTGAATTATGCACATAAATGCATAGAAAGCTCAGTTAATGTATAAAAATGTCTAAACGAACCCCGAAAAATTCCAAAATTTAACATGACACTCCTGTTGTTCTATGTTGACGCTAGGCAAAAATTGAAAGCAAGAAGAGGCAACGAACATCATTTTGACCACAAAGGTGACTTGTTCCCTACCGGAAACATGAGGCTTGTTGTGAGAAGCTTATACCCATACCTGCCTCAAATGGGACAATTTTTTACTAGAACATGTTGATGCCGTTCCATGATAGCATGCCAAGTTTCACAAATTTTAGAGGAGTTTTGGATTTACTAGAATTTGAAAACCATGTACCTCAATGTTTGGCGCCGAGCGATGGTGCCGAGGTGTTTGACATTCATTCCCATTTCTTTCATGGGACCTAACCATGCAACCAAGGACACACATTTGATTTTTCAACCAATTTTTATGCACCAGAGCATGTGTCTATAGTTCAAATTTGAATTATGCACATAAATGCCTAAAAAACTCAGTTAATGTATAAAATGTCCAAGCGAACCCTGAAAAATTCCAAAATTTAACATGACACTCATGTTGTTCTATGTTGACACTAGAAAAAAAATTGAAAGCAAGAAGAGGCAACGAATATCATTTCGTCCACAAAGGTGACACATTCCCTACCGGAACCATGAGGATTCTTGGGACAAGCTCTTGTTTGTGAGAAGCTTATACCAAAACCAGCCCCAAATAGGACAACTTTTTTACCACAACATGTTGATGCCATTTCATGATATCATGCCAAGGTTCATGAATTTCAGACGAGTTTTGGATTTACTAGAATTTCAAAACCAAGTATCTCAATGTTTCTGACGAGCCACGGTGCCGAGGTGTTTGAAATTCATCCCCATTTCTTGCATGGGCAAAAGCATCAACCCACAGACACATATATGATTTTACTACCCATTTTGGTGCACCGGAGCATGTGCATGTATTTTAATTTTTAATTGTGCACCTAGAATGCCTAGAAAACCAAGTTAATGTATAAAAATGTCCAAACGAACCTTGAATAATTCCAAAAAAATTGACGACACACCTATAGTTGCATGTTCAGTGTAAATAAAAGTTCTAGAAATTCAAACACCCTCCTTTGCTGTTGTGACCCCATTATGTATTTCAAATCAAGATGAAAAATAAAATAGATCACACACAGTTTATTATCACCAACCATGTGAGATGCAGTACAAAATATCTTGCAGCACCATCAGGGTAGTATATAGCTTACGCGAGAAGGTGCATGGACTACAGTCCACAGCTGGCGCGTCAAGCACACTAGCTCGCTCCCCAAATATTACTTCACTATTCAATCGTCGCCGGTGAAAGATGGGGACTTGGACCCGCGTCGTGAAGGAAACTTTGGCGGCCCACTTCAGCGAGAGCATGGTCGCAGCCGCCATGCGCGTGCTAACAACCTATGTGAGCACAGCCGCAATGTGCGACCGGGCGGCCAAGGCAGCCCATACAACCATTGTTGCTGCTTAGGTGACGGCAACAACATCTGCGACAGGGATAGCAACTGGCGAGAGCGGCACAGTAGTTGTCCATTCCACAGCGGAGGCTCTAGCCCTGATGGAGGCCGCCCACGACCATGTCAAGGCCGCCCATGTCCAGCTCCTTGTGGTCACTGTACAAATTGAATGAAGCTTCTCTGACAATAGTCGGCAACCCACGGTTGGCAATCGCCAAGCGCGTTTGAGCAGTCGTCCATTCCTTTGCGATATACCTTGCCACAATAGAGCCCGTCCAAGCCCAGACCACGGCGCCCACACCCAGCTCGTGGTGGCCTTTTCCAAAGAGATGGCAGACACGGATGGCGAGATGCTTGCTGAGTATGGTGCGATAGATGCCATGGAGCCCCTTCCCCAGGAGATCGTCTGGCGTGAGCTGGACATGGAGGAGGCAACGCAGATCGACGAGCGGCAGCCGGATTAGTGCTCTTTGTTTAATTTAGAGCATCGGTCTTTAATTTGTTAGAGTAATGTTTAGGTCAGCTAGCTCTGTTTAATTTTTGAACTTGCTTGATTAAGAAGTGTGGGTATGTTGTAGGCTCTTTTGTGTACCCAAATTATGCAATGACGTGGATGACCACTGTAACCAGGGAAATTCGGACCAAAATTTGCATGTTCAAACTCATCACACAAAGGGTAAGGTATATGAATCATTTGTGATGTTCACATATCGCACATAGTGCTGAATAAGGGACCATGTCTGATGACACTTTGCGCGCCAGTTTTTCTCTACACTGAGCCAAAAAATTTGGCTTCTGCGGTGTGGAGGCCTCGCCATCTTCCAAGTCCAAGGAGCCAATCATCATCGATATCTCTGACGATGAGGAGTAGCTTGCCTTACTAGCTTACTATAAGGACCTATGTTCAGTTAGCTAGCTATGCCGGTTAAGCATGCTCAGTTTACCTATTGCATGTACTACTCCTATCTTTCCTTAAAATATTCTAGTGAATTGTCCTATGTACTTTTTCCATGCAATCTAATCCTCTAGTGCATATGTTCTATATGTCATGCAATGTGGTGCTCACTTATTAACTGTTTGGTTAACTTATTGTCGTGTTCAGTTAACTGTTTGGTTCAATTCTGCAATGTGATGTTCAATTCTTCTGGGTGCAATTTTGTATTGTCTTTTGTGTAAGAAATAAATCGAATTTGGTTGTACAAACTACATGAGAAACGAATACAATTGCTATATTTCCAAGTTTTCAAGCATGCTTGGTTTGGTTAACTGTTTGATCTTCCATTATGTTACATATTGTGCAATGTGGTGCTCAGATAATGTTTGGTTCATTTGTTATGGTGTTTAGGTAACTGTTTGGTTCAATTCTGCAATGCGATGTTCAATTGTTGTGAGTGCATTTTTTTATTGTCTACCATGTGAGAAATAAATTGAATTTGGTTGTACTAAATACATGAGAAACAAATACAATTGCTATATTTCCAGGTTGTTAAGCATGCTTGGTTTGGTTAACTGTCTGATCTTCTATTAGGACTATGTTATATTGTTCAATGTGGTGCTCAGTTAATGTTTGGTTCATTTGTTGTGGTGTTTAGTTAACTGTCTGGTTCAATTCTGCAATGCAATGTTCAATTGTTGTGGGTACAATTTTGTATTGTTATACTGTCGGGGAGACTGATCCACGAGCACCTATGGGGACGGAGCCCCTTTTCGGTTCGGCGGGGGGCGGAGGTCGCACGAAGAGCAGATCGAGGCGAGGCACACGAGCGGTTTACCCAGCTTCGGAGCTCTCCGGAGAGATAATACTCCTACTGCTGCTTTGTGGTTTGTATTGAGTTCTTGCTCGAGAGCGCTGAGTGCTACAGTACACACAAGCGGCTAACAAGACCGAGCGTTCTTCTGTCCTCCCCCCTCTACGTTGTGCATGGGCCTCCTTTTATATGCTCAAGGGGTCTCCAACAGGTGGCAACGTAGACAAGGGTAAAAATGGAAAGGTGCTGCGGTAGGTACAGCTACCTACACAGTGTATCATACCTAACCCTGGCGGCAGGGGACAAGGGCATTAAATGCCTATCTACGCCGCCCAAACAGTGCAGAAAAGGGACCTTCAGGGACGCCACCGCTCGCCACGATGGCGATCTTGTCAGCGCGCTTGCCACAGTGCACCCCTGGCTGCACAGCCTCCCGCCACGTACGCCTAGAAGGGTCCCAGAGCGACACGTTGGTGGATGTGCTGGAGCGCGGGTACAGAGTGGTTGCTTGCCGCGGCAAACGCCTTGCCGCGGTTGTTGTCTTGTCGCGTCCGGAAGCTTGTCGCTCGCCGGGTCTTGCCGGGACGCGTGGCGCGTCGCGGCAAGTTCCTTGAGAGGCCTCGGGTGGCCTCCCCGGCAAGCTTCTCTTGCTAGGGCCTTGTCTCCTTGGCTTGAATACTTTGTTCTTGAATGGCTCCAAAGGAACCACAGAGGATATTGGCGGTCATCCGGCAAGCCTTGCCGCGGGACGCTGCGACTGCCCGTGCACAAGTTCGGGATACTAGGGTACCCCTACTCTAGTACACCGCCAGGAGCCCCCGGGCCTGGGCCACACTCGGTGCCGAGCGCTGTTGGGCCAGGCCCAAAACAAGGCACGGGCACGCGCGGCCTGGGTCAAGCCGTATCTTACTCCGTATCCACCGCGCCCTCCCCGAACGGCACGCTCGATTGCGGCATCGTGGGAGAGATCGTGGGTGGTTTCTTTATTCGGAAAGGCGGAACGTCCGCTCCCTTCCTCCTTATAAGCAGGGGAAACAGGGGCAGTTCGCCCATCTGCCCGTTGCTATTCCTTCCCCGAGAATCTTCGCCACTCCCCTTCTTCCCAAAGCCGAAAGAGAGCAGCGCTCCGCCCCCATCATCACCAGCACCACCAACGTCGTCGTCCTCCCTCACCACTCCCGCCATGGCTCCGAAAGCCGAGAAGGTGAAGTCGGCCAAGGCGCAGCGGCTCGCGGCGCTGTGAAAGGAGCGGGCAATCTTCCCTCCGAGGCTTGCCGCGGAAGAGCTGAAGGAGTACTACTACCTCTTCTGGTCGACGGGGACGCGAGCGCACCCGCGCACGAAGGTACTCCCAGCCGCCGCTTGGAAAAAGGCTCCCACTGAGTACCCTTTCTTCGCCTTGTTCTTCTACTGCGGGCTCTGCCCGCCCTTTTCTGAATTCTTCTGTGACGTCATGAAGACCTAGGGGCTCCACCTCCTTGACTTACCTCCTGAAGAGAGGGACAAGAAAGGGATTACGGGCACCTTATCTCTTTTTAATTTGTAAGCCCTCGGGCCTTAGCTGCATTTAAAACTTGTAATCCCATCATTCATGTTTTTCGTTCTCTATGAACTGTACCTGAGTGGAATGTTTTTTTTGTGAAAAGGGGATGCTTGCCGGGTCACTTGTCTTGTGGGTGGAACCCACGTCAAGGAGCAAATCCTTAATATCTTTAAGATAGACACTTCTTTTCCCGGCAGCAGGCCCTGCCTTCCTCCCACGTCGCTCGACCTTTCTCACGCTTTTGGCGGAGGCAGGGATGAGGCGGGTTCAGGCTCCCCGTTTCGTCCCTTTGCTGCCGCGACTACGACCAAACCTGGCCCCAGGAACGAGCCCTAGGGCCTAGAGTTAGGGGAGCACGGTAGCTTTTAGGAAGAAACGAGGTTTCGCATACCTCAGTCCATAAGAGAATGCATGAAAAGGGATGAAAAACTTATCTGAGATTGCATCCCCCGGCAACTCTGGTTTGCCGTGGGTGAGTCTTTGTACTTGCAGCCCCCGGCAACACTGGCTTGCCGGGGTCCAGATGCTGGTCCGTCCTCCTTCTCTTTTTCGTCCTCGAGTGGTCCAGCCAGGATATGCGAGCCCTGCGAACCAAGGGAAACGAAAGAACGGCAAAGGGACGCACACCCGACCTCTAAGCTAGGGGTTAGCCGCTACTAAGCACTATCAACCCTAACCAAGGACGAGACTCGATCTAGCATGCATGCTATAACTTAGGGCGCCAGCGCTTCATCTATGCTCAGGGTCTGCGCCTGGCTTTGTACAAAGGATTACATGCAACAGCGGCAAGACTTGTACAAAAGGTGGTTGCCGGAACAGGGTCTGGCAACCGTGCCTTACGGGTAAAACTTACGAAGATGCTCGATGTTCCAGGAGTTGCTCACCGGAATGTCATCTTCGGTCTCAAGGCGGACAGCGCCAGGCCTAGTGACTCGTTTCACCCGATAAGGGCCTTCCCACTTCGGCGTCAACTTGTTGGAATTCTTGGCGGACTGAATGCGCCGAAGAACAAGGTCGCCTTCCTCGAGACTTCTGGCGTTAACTTTGCGGCTATGGTAGTGGCGCAAAGCTTGTTGGTAGCGAGCAGCTCGTACAGCAGCCTGAAGACGGTCTTCCTCAAGGAGCAGCGCATCATCTTGTCGCAGCTGCTCTTGCTCAAACTCATCATAAGCGAGCACTCGAGGCGACCCGTATACGAGTTCCGTGGGGAGAACTGCCTCTAGTCCATAGACTAGAGCAAAAGGTGTCTGGCCAGTGGCTCGATTTGGCGTCGTCCTGATAGACCAAAGAACCACTGGCAACTCCTCAATCCAGTTTCTTCCGCACCCATGCAGCCTGTCGAAAGTCCCGGTCTTGAGTCCATGCAGCACTTCAGCATTTGCCCTCTCCGCTTGACCGTTGCTCCTGGGGTGAGCAACAGAAGCGAAGCAGACATTGGCGCCAAGATCTTGGACGTACTGCATGAAGGTGCGGCTCGTGAATTGCGTACCGTTGTCGGTGATGATCCTGTTAGGGATCCCGAAGCGGCAAACAATCGACCTGAAGAACTTGACTGCTGACTGTGCTGTCACCTTCCTCGCTGCTTCCACTTCCGGCCACTTTGTGAACTTGTCGATTGCAACGTACAAGTACTCAAAGCCCCCGACTGCTCGGGGGAAGGGGTCGAGGATGTCGAGCCCCAGACCGAAAATGGTCAGGATAAAGGGATCGTCTGGAGAGCTTGAGTTGGCTGGCGTATCTGCTTGGAATGGAACTGGCACGCTTCACACTTGGTTACTTGTGCAGTCGCATCCTGGAGGGCTGTTGGCCAAAAGAAACCTTGCCGGCAAGCGCTCTTGCGCCAATGTGGTGACCACATATGCCTCCATGTATCTCCGCCAACAGCTTTTGTCCATCTTCCCGGTGAATACACTTCAATTTCACACCGTTGAGTCTTCTTCTATACAGTGCGTTGTCGACAAACTGGTACATACTTGACTGCCGGGCTACTCTTTCCGCTTCTTCTTGCTCTTCGGGAAGTTCTCCTATCTGAAGGAAACGGACGATCTGCTGTGCCCATGCTGGAGCTTGTGGCTTGACAACAAGGAGTAAAGGCATATATGCTGCTGCGGGAACATCCGCTTCTACGGAGAGAACCTGCGGCTCAGCCGGAGCTTGACGTTCCCCGGCAAGCTTGCCGGAGCAAAACTTGACGGGAGCGTATGCTTCAACGAAACAAACCCTGGGGCTTGTCGGAGCAAACTGCTCCTCAGCATTCTTGGCGTTGATCTTGGGGACCTTCTTGGCGGCGACTTCGGGAAGATCTGCCGGAAAATAGTCACTAGAAATCAACTTCCTCTTCTTGCTCTGTCCAGTTGATGGCGTAACAGACGGTTGAGTCAGCTTGAGCACAAAGATCCCTGGTTCCACAGGTAACTTAAGTGCTGCGCACTTTGACAGGCCATCGGCAATGTCGTTCTGAGCTCCTGGAACATGTTCCATCTGTAGGCCGACAAAGTGCTCTTCTAGCTTCCTCAGTTCATCAACGTAAGCTTCCGTCAATGGACTCTGATAATTCTTGTTCACTTGGCGGACGACAAGCTGCGAGTCACCCCTGACAATGAGCTTCTTGATCCCAAGGTCTGCCGCGATCCTGAGACCGGCAAGCAAACCTTCATACTCTGCAGTATTGTTTGTTGCTTGCTCCTTGGGAAAGTGCATCTGGACTACGTACTTGAGGTGCTCTCCGGTGGGTGCGATAAGTAGCACGCCAGCACCGGCGCCTTGCAGCGAAAAGGCACCATCAAAGTACATCAGCCACTCTTTGCTTGCCTCCTTGACGGGGATGCTCGTCTCAGGAATTTCTTCATCTGGTGTTGGCGTCCACTCTGCTATGAATTCCGCCAATGCTCTGCTTTGGATAGTTGAAGTGCTCTCAAACTTGAGGCCAAAGCTTGACAGTTCCAGTGCCCACTCAACAATCCTGCCTGTTGATTCTGGATTCTGCAGTATCCTCTTCAGCAGAAAGCGAGTGACAACTATGATCTCATGTGCTTGGAAATAATGGCACAGCTTTCTCGAGGCCATGAGAAGGCCGAAAAGAAATTTCTGCACACCAGAGTACCTTGACCTAGCCCCCTGCAGAAGGGAACTGACAAAGTAGACTGGGCGCTGCACCATTTTCTTCTGTATCTCCTCGGGTGCCTGCGCAGATCCATCTTTCCCGGGACCAGAGCTTGTCGGGGAAGCCCCCTGCTTGTCGCTGGATGCGCTTGTCGTGGTTGCTGGCTCATCATCTGCCTCCCTCTCCGCTACTAACGCAGCACTAACCACTTGATTGGTTGCCGCCAGATACAATAGCAACTTCTCTTGTGGCTTAGGTGCGACAAGTATTGGAGTGGAGGACAGGTATCTCTTCAAGTCCTGCAGCGCATCCTCCGCTTGCGGAGTCCATTTCATTGGACCTGCCTTTTCCAAATTTTTGAAAAACGGCAGGGCGCGCTCAGCAGACTTAGAGATAAACCTACTAAGAGCCGCCACGCAGCCGGCAAGTCTCCGTACATCCTTGACGCGCTTCGGTGCTTCAATCTGCTCAATGGCCTTGATCTTGTCGGGATCGGCTTCAATTCCCCGTTGAGACACGAAGAACCCGAGAAGCTTGACGGAAGGGACTCCAAACACGCACTTCTCGGGGTTGAGCTTGAGGCTGATCTTGCGCAGATTTGCGAAAGTCTCTTCTAAATCTTGAATCAGAGTTGCTTTGTCCCTACTCTTGACCACTATATCATCCATGTAGGCTTCCACATTTCTGTGTATTTGTGGCTCAAAAGCGGTATGGACGACCCTTGCAAATGTGGAACCAGCATTCTTTAAACCGAAAGGCATCCGTATGAAACAGTACGTGCCACAGTGAGTGATGAATGCGGTTTTCTCCTCATCCTCTTCTGCCATGAAGATCTGATGATATCCTGAGTATGCGTCAAGAAATGAAAGCAAATCACATACGGCCGTGGAGTCAACAATCTGGTCAATGCACGGCAAGGGAAATGGGTCTTTGGGACAAGCTTTATTGACATCGGTAAAGTCGATACAAAGCCTACATTTCCTGTTTGCCTTGCGCACGACTACAGGATTGGCCAACCACGTAGGATGGAGCACTCCTCTGACGAGGCCTGCTTCTTCCAACTTCTTGATCTCTTCTGCGATGAATTCTTGGCGCTCCACTGCTTGCTTCCTGACTTTCTGCTTGACGGGCCGCACATGAGGACAGACGGCAAGGTGGTGCTCAATTACTTTCCTGGGAACACCGGGGATGTCAGACGGTTGCCACGCAAACACATCGACATTCGCCCGAGGGAAAGCAATGAGCGCGCTTTCCTATTTAGGGTCGAGAGTGGCACTGATGGTGAAAGTACCACCAGTGTCGTCCTCCTTGGCGGACACCTTCTTGGTCGCTGGCGATGCTGCCGTTGTCTTCTTACACTTGCCGGTGGAGTTCGATGGTGCGTCCTCGATGGTAGTGCAGCACTCCGAAGAGGTGCGCTTGCCGGAGTGGGCATCAGAACTCTTGCCGGACTTGGTCTTCTTCTTCCCGTTGTTCCGCCGCCGGCTTTTCTTTGTCGGGGCAGCATCATCGCTGTCAGATCCTCCTATTCCTGCATTCTCTCCGGGGAGTTTCCTCCCTTCCTCAGCACGTGCACACCTGTCGGCCAGGGCATACAGCTCACTGACGTCTCTGATCTTGCACATCGCCATCTCCTCCTGCATCCTGCGGTTACGCACGTTCTGATGGAACGCGCTGATGACTGCGGCAGGGTGGACATCTTGGTGTTGCATTGCACTTGGCTGAATCTCTGGATGTACTTGCGCAGGGGCTCTCCTTCTTTCTGGGCAAGCAGATGAAGATCACTCTCCTGGCCATGAGGTTTGTCGCCGCCTGTAAAGGCGCCGACAAACTGGTGGCATAGGTCTGCCCAAGAAGATATGGAGTTGTCCGGCAAGTGCATGAGCCAGGACCTGATGTTGGGCTTGAGCACCAGCGGGAAGTAGTTGGCAAGGATCCTGTCATCGCGCCCCCCAGCAGCTTGCACCGCAATGGTGTAGATGCTGAGGAACTCCGACGGATGCAACTTGCCGTCGTACTTCTCGGGTACGTCTGGCTTGAAATTCTTCGTGCTGGGCCACTGGACTTGCCGCAGCTCACAGGTAAACGCAGGTCAACCTACCGCGTACGGCAGGTCGCCTGGTTCCCCTGGAGCACGCATGTCGACAGTGGGACTAGCGCGCTGGTCTGACTGACGTCGCGCTTCTCTTCGGCGCTCGATGCGAGTACGAGCGTCTTCTTGCTGTCGTTCGTGAAGAACTTGGCGTTGATCGCGACGAGCTCGTGGATCTGATGAAGCAGTGGAGTCGCTGTCGCGGTGGACCCGGCGATTCGGCGATCCTGGCCTTCGGGGTGGAGAGTGCACGGTGGTTGCACCCCCACCGGTCTTGTCGCCATCGGGTCGCGCCTGGCTGACTTGCCGCGGCTGCGACGTAGTCGGCTGCCGTGGAGTGTCGCCGTTGGCGAAGCCGATGAGACTCTAAATGGTGGCCCTCCAGTCGTCGATCTTGTCTGGCGTTGGAGGGAAGTCTAGGAGCAGTTGAGCTCGCGCCAAAGCTTCTGCTGGAGTGGCGGGTAGCGGTGGCGAACGGTGCGAGGAGCGGGATATGCTCGGACTCCTAACTGCGTTAGAAGGAGCAATATCCCGCCCAGGCGACCGTGCCTCGCTCGCGCCAGCACGTTGGCGCGCATGCTGGCCTGGAGCATCCCGAGATCCGCCAGCTCGATCTGGGTCCAGCGAGCGTATGGTACCGTGAGTACCACGAAGCTGCCGGTCCTGCGCCTCCTGAGATGGGCGCGGTGCATCTACGGACGCTCGGTCATCGTGGGAGCCGGCTACATCGCCGATGGGCAGCGCAGCCTTGTCCTTGGACCTGGCGGCACCGTGAGCTCCCTCGTCGACGCCCGTTCTTCCGCCGGCGTCTTCCCCACCCGCCGTTTGCTCCGGCGGCGGTGGGTTCAGCGCGGACGGAGCAGCCGCCTCTGAAGCCTTCTTCTTCGGCGGCATGTCGATGAAGTGGATGAAGATCTAGCTCATGCGAACGCCGGATCAGGTTCTCACAACCTCGACGCCCCCTACCTGGCGCGCCAAAGATGTCGGGGAGACTGATCCGCGAGCACCTATGGGGACGGAGCCCCTTTTCGGTTCGGCGGGGGGCAGAGGTCGCACGAAGAGCAGATCAAGGCGAGGCACACAAGTGGTTTACCCAGCTTCGGAGCTCTCCGGAGAGATAATACTCCTACTGCTGCTTTGTGGTTTGTATTGAGTTCTTGCTCGGGAGCACTGAGTGCTACAGTACACACAAGCGGCTAACAAGACCGAGCGTTCTTCTGTCCTCCCCCCTCTACGTTGTGCATGGGCCTCCTTTTATATGCTCAAGGGGTCTCCAACAGGTGGCAACGTAGACAAGGGTAAAAATGGAAAGGTGTTGCGATAGGTACAGCTACCTACACAGTGTATCATACCTAACCCTGACGGCAGGGGACAAGGGCATTAAATGCCTATCTACGTCGCCCAAACAGTGGAGAAAAGGGACCGTCAGGGACGCCACCGCTCGCCACAATGGCGATCTTGTCAGCGCCGCTTGCCACAGTGCACCCCTGGCTGCACAGCCTCCCGCCACGTATGCCTGGAAGGGTCCCAGAGCGACACGTTGGTGGATGTGCTGGAGCACGGGTACAGAGTGGTTGCTTGCCGCGGCAAACGCCTTGCCGCGGTTGTTGTCTTGTCGCGTCCGGAAGATTGTCGCTCGCCGGGTCTTGCCGGGACGCGTGGCGCGTCGAGGCAAGTTCCTTGAGAGGCCTTGGGTGGCCTCCCCGGCAAGCTTCTCTTGCAGGGGCCTTGTCTCCTTGGCTTGAATACTTTGTTCTTGAATGGCTCCAAAGGAACCACAGAGGATATTGGCGGTCATCCGGCAAGCCTTGCCGCGGGACGTTGTGACTGCCCATGCACAAGTTCGGGATACTAGGGTACCCCTACTCTAGTACACCGACATATACATGCAAGGAATAAATTGAATTTGGTTGTACTAAATACATGAGAAACATATAAAGTTGCTATATTTCCTATTTCTTAATCATGCTTGGTTTGGATAAATGGCTTTTCCATGTGGCTCGAATTAATCTGCTGAATCTGCAATGTGTTTAGTTTTCATCAACATATTTTACTGATAATATGCCAACCCTCACTTAACCTTATCAATAACTACCTTATATGTGTTGCAGGGAAAAAATGGGAAGCACTGAGGTTTAGAATCGAGGTTTGCGCATGCATGTTCCTTTGTCTAATAGCACATTGTTGTGCAATTGCAGGAACCATTCTAATATTTAGGTTTTCAACAATTTGGTCTTGCACATGTAGGTCCTGTTGTCAGAGGTGTTGACACACTGTTCGACCCATTTTGCATATGGGGAAATGAGTTGTCCATGAATATCAGTCAAGTCAAGAAACTCAGAAAGATTGTTAGGATAAAGAAACTAGTGACGAAAAACAACAAGATCTTTGTTTGCACAATGAAGAGGACGTGAGTGCACTACAAGATGATACGAACTATTATACCTTGTCTTTTTTATTCCTTTGCACCATTTCCAAATTTAGGGAAGATATTTATGCATATAGTTGTTTTCAGGCCTTTCCAAAGCAGTTCATTGATGATTACCTCTCAAACCACATGTATGGTCAGGAGGCGAGGAAGGTATTCCTACAACACCCATGATACAATATTCAAGTCTTCCTCAGGAAAACGAAGGATGGACAGTGAATCATCCACAAGCACTGGCCTAAAGTTGCAAGGACCTTCAACATCAATGAAGGCTCAATATTCGTCTTCCGCTTCAGCAGTTTTCTAGATGAGATTCAACTGTCTATCTACCGTCTATGATGCTAATTCCAAAGGTTATTGATGTTGCGTGTGAAACTTGGTGCTGGTGTAGTTTTGTAATGGGGGTAGCTAGCTATATGCCTATATGGTGTAACCAAGTGCTGAACAAATATGATGTTATACTCTGGTGTATTTCAATTATGAATTCTTGGTTCTGTAATATGAAAATGAAATATATTGTGTGCTAAATATGAAATGTCAATTTGATTAATAAATGGATTATTAATAATACGCCAATTAGCCTGCTTATTGGGTTTTTCTATTGCAAACGGTTATAAAAAAACACTGTGGGGGATGACCTCAGACAACCCACACAGTTTCTAGGAAGAAAACATGTTGGATCAATGAACAATCACACACGACTTGCTCTTGAAAACTTTTTGCGTTAGGCCACCTTGCGCAAATCTTTTCCACATAAAAAGTGTGTGTGATGGACAACCTATGCCACATAGATTCTTCTACGCACCATGCGTGGTGCATTCAATAATGCAAATGATCAAATCGTTAATATCGTCTCCAATGATAACGCGATCACAGACAATTTGATGGGAAAAATGTGTGTGATGTACGTGCAAACGGAAATGTTGCCTGGGATTCATCGTGTGGGATGTACATACAAACGGAAACGTTCTTGTTGGATTGATTGTGTGAGATGTACATATAAATGGAAACATATTCCTTGGATTGACTGTGTGGGATGTACATACGAAGGGAAACGTTTCTCTGGGATTCACTATGTGGGATGTAGTTACGAAAGGAAACAATTGGGCTTGTATAATTGTATGCGATGGCTAACCCGATTGCACACGAGCTCATTTTGCGCAGCGTGTGTGACCGAAGGGCCTATCCCCGATGGTTTCTAGATCGTGTGGGAAGGACCCACCCTATCACCCACACTAGCAAGGCGGCGGTTTAAAGGATCGTCGCAGAAAGGGGTTAAAAACTGTTTGTATAGCAGCTCGTTGTACTAGTGATCACATGAGCATCAGTCACTGGGCCGCCATGTGAGTGCCTCTCTCCTTGTAAATATGGGCTCTCTTGTATTGGGCTTCAATAAACGTGCATGTCGTGTTTCATACTCTTCGGTCGTAAGAGTGTACGCACTAGCGCTTCCACTTATTTCTAACTGCTCATTGAAATGACAAATTAAGGTAATTTTATTATAGGTAAGAGATAAGCAAACAAGTTCATGCGTGCTTACATGATATATTTTAAAACAGTAAGACAATGAATTGTTAAGCGCACAAACTACACCAGCATCTAGACCTTCCTAGTGTGCTTGATGACATTGTGGCTCCACATGGGCACTTTACTAAATTTTATTCTTAAGACGCACGGTGATCAACTCGTTTCCCGCAATTTCAATGGACCACAAAGCTTGAGCAACTTTTTAGCATGCACTACTACAGGATGCTACTAACGCGACACTAGGATCAGAGACCCTTTGACGAAATTGTGTGCGATGCATTAATCACAAACGGGGATGTAAAAAAACCGTCAAAAAAGGTGCAAAACGTTTGCGATGGCGGAGCCATCAAACACGGTTCAAATTTTAGTTGCGTGTGCGATTCAGGGCACACAGTTAACCCGTTCGAGCTGTTTGCGATGACGCAGAACAACAGAAACGGGCAGCCATATCAATGTGTGTGCGATATACGGCATACAGTTCGCTCCGATGAACTGTTTGCTATTAGGGAGTGCAACAGAAACAGTTAGCTAGATCAAGGTGTGTGTGATATAGGGCATACGGTTTACTCGGACGAACTGTTTTTGATTAGTGAACACAACAGAATTGGTTCAACTTAACAAGATGTGTGTGATACGTGGCAAACAGCCGACTCGGATGAACTATTTGCAATGAGAAATTAGAACATAGACGGTTAATACAGTTAGTTCGTGTGCGATTCTATGTGTACAAAAAACTTTGAAAAATGCAAACTAGTTGCTTGCGGTGGCTAGGAGTATCGCACACGATGCGTCTGCGAGTACTCGTGTGTGATGATTAGTAAGTTACACATACGTTTCCTTATGTTAACACTTGTGTGATAAATAACACGTGGCACCAGATATGGTATTCGGGTTGTGTGTGTGCTCCACTTAATATTCCCGCGCTCCAGCGAATGCTTCCCGCGCTCCACATGGGTGAATTGTAAAATACATGCCTCTTCCCTCACCGGTTTCCCGCCACCAGCTAATGGCTTGCTGCATATAACCTAGTCAGCAACGCACCGCAGTGACACTCTGCGCAGATCTAGTTCTCACCCATCTACCATTAGTTATGCCAAGCATGCCAGGCAACGACCAAAGCTTTGACGTCGACGCCTACCTGCGTTACATCTTCGGCGAGGAGAAGGAGCCAGAGCAGGCCGGGGAGCAAGAGCTTCATCGGCCGGTGCAGGCACCATGGCCCATCGGCAGCGATATCAGCGTGACAGTGCTTGGGAGCACAATCTACATATTGCAGAGGAGGTGTGATGAGCAGTTTGCCATCCACCATGCAAAAGATCTAGAGCTGCTCGGCGGCATGATTGACGACCCAACCGAATAGCCGCCATCACCAGTGCTCAATGAGAGCCTGATGCCCCGCAAGGAATGGGCAGAGGACCTCTGCGATTCAGTCAAGACACAGCCAGCCTGCGGCTTCATCATTGACCACGGCGGCCATGTCAACCTCGATCCCGATGATGTGGTGGCCAGGCTCGAGCGCATCCTTAGCGGAGTTGACGTCCCCGACGAAGTAGAACATCGCCAACGTGATATCTTGAGGATGCAGGTGATGGACGGAATTTGCTACCAGGCCAGAGACATGGAAATGGAGCGGTTCTGCGGAGTTGTCATGTGCGTGATTGCACGCTGTCAAGCGCTTCTGGAAGAGGCCCAACAGCCCCAAGAGCCTCCAAGCGCCAGCAGCTCCATAGGCGGAGGCGAGTCGGGACACTTGTAGTGAACGGCTGCAAGGGTGCTATGCTAATCATGGAGTCCGAGAAGACCATCGTCAGAAGGCAGCCAGCTCAGCCTTTTAGCTTATATTTTATTATAATTGTATGCATATGTAGGTCGTGAGTGTTTTGGGCCTTGCTGCATGTGGCATTTTAAATTATCCTGAATATGTAAGACAATTATTAAGAATTATTAACCGTTGCCATTGTAAATTTGCCTCAACAGTGAGCAGAGCGCGCCCAGGGACGCCAGAGCGGAGTGCTCCGTGACTGCCTCAATGGCGAGCAAAACGCGCGGACAGACGTGAGCAGAGCGCATCGCGGCCTCCTCAACGGCGAGCAACCACGTGGTCAACCTTCTTCCATCAATAAATTTTAACCTTGTTTCTTGTCACATTGTAGATTAGAACGCAATAAGTAATTGCAAATCTCTTCACACCTATCAAACTAATATGTGTTCACACTTAGCACCAGGCTATAAAAACTACCCACTCGAAAATTACTTCACAGTTCCTCTCCTCATGACCCACAAAACTGGTCTTTCCTGTCAAATCATTCCACCATGACTGGTAGGTGGAGTTTAGGGTGGACATATAACCAGGCAGCAAAGACCAAGGCCTCGGAAGCACTAGAGAAGTCCCGCCGCGAAGCCGCAGCCGTAGCAGAGATGTCCTAGCGCGCTGCGGAGCCCTCGAACAAGCTCTCACGGGCACGCGAGGGCTCTCACAAGAGCATTCACGGTGTCGGCCATCGCGACGAGCCGGCGTTCCTGAAGTCCTTCGCTGGCGATGACGACATTCTCGCTGGCGTCACTACGCAGCAGGAACTGGTCGACGACTTGATGAAGATGCTCAAGATCAACGTCGCCTCGATTGACAAGGCGACCGGCCTTGTCGAGCAACTCATGGGTGACAACGCGAAGCTCCTCACGTTGCTCGCCGAGAAGGAGGAGGAGGCCGCCGGCTGGAAGATGTTGCATGAGCAGAGTAGTGCCTCAGAGATGACACTGAAAGCGGTCATCGAGAAACTGATGGGTGGCTTGAGGAAGCTGCGGATCGAGCGCGAGCAGGAGGTGGAGGAATCTGTGGCTGCTTTCAAGCAAAGTCGTGAGGAATTGAAGAAGGAGCTGGAGGATTTCATCGCCTGGCGATCCATCGACGAGTAGAGACAGTAGCGACCCAGATCGTTGTCTGCATCTTCTCTTGCCCCCGTGTCTTCCGCGCTTTGCCACATGTGGCATTTTAAATTATACGGAATATGTAAGACAATTATTATCTATGCCATTGTAAATTTGTCGTCGTATTATCCGTTGCCACTTTATTTGTGGTCGTATTATCCGTTGCCCTATGTGGAAATTTAAATTAGGGCGAAATACGAGTTGAAAACACGAACAAAGCAAATACTGCCATGGGATCACAAGAAAACACCCTCCGTCCAGGTTCTTTAATTAACCCATTAATGGAGAAGTTGTGAGCAACGGGCGGCGCCTGGTGCATGGAGGTCAAAGAGCTCGCTTCCCGGTGAGCCTGGACGGCCTTGCTGGTCGCACGTGTCCCGTCGAGCCTGCGAGGTGGACAGGATGCACGTGTCCCGTCGAGCCTGCACGGCAGACTGCTCGCACACGTCCCATCGAGCCTGCACGGTGAACTTCTCGCGCTCGTCTCGTCTAATCAAACAGCTGCACGCATGCCACCGAGCATGGTTAAATTTTGGCACGGTTAATGTAATACAACCATTTGCGGTATTAACGTGTCCGCTTTTTGTTTCAAAAATGAATGTGTTGGCTACTGATAACCCACAAGTATAGGGGATCGCAATAGTTTTCGAGGGTAGAGTATTAAACCCAAATTTATTGATTCGACACAAGGGGAGCCAAAGAATATTCTCAAGTATTAGCAGTTGAGTTGTCAATTCAACCACACCTGGAAAACTTAATATATGCAGGAAAGTATTTAGCAGCAAAGTAGTATGGAAGGAACGGTAACGATGGCAAAAGTAACAGTATCAGTTTTGTAGTAATTGTAACAGTGGCAACGGTAAAGTAACTAAGCAAAGATCAATATGTGAAAAGCTCGTAGGCATTGAATCAGTGATGGATAGTTATGTCGGATGCGATTCCTCATGCAATAGTTATAACATAGGGTGACACAGAACTAGCTCCAGTTCATCAATGTAATGTAGGCATGTATTCTGAATATAGTCATACGTGCTTATGGAAAAGAACTTGCATGATATCTTTTGTCCTACCCTCCCGTGGCAGTGGGGTCCTATTGGAAACTAAGGGATATTAAGGCCTCCTTTTAATAGAATACCGGACCAAAGCATTAACACTTAGTGAATACATGAACTCCTCAAACTACGGTCATCACCGGGAGTGATCCCGATTATTGTCACTTCGGGGTTACCGGATCATAACACATAGTAGGAGACTATTGACTTGCAAGATAGGATCAAGAACTCACATATATTCATGAAAACATAATAGGTTCAGATCTGAAATCATGGCACTCGGGCCCTAGTGACAAGCATTAAGCATAGCAAAGTCATAGCAACATCAATCTCAGAACATAATAGATACTAGGGATCAAACCCTAACAAACCTAACTCAATTACATGATAAATCTCATCCAACCCATCACCGTCCAGCAAGCCTAAGATGGAATTACTCACGCACGGCGGTGAGCATCACGAAATTGGTGATGGAGGAAGGTTGATGATGACGATGGTGACAGATTCCCCTCTCTAGAGCCCCAACGAACTCCGGATTAGCCCTCCCGGGAGAGATTAGGGCTTGGCGGCTCCTCCGTATCGTAAAACGCGTTGAATCCTTCTCTCTGGTTTTTTTCTCCCTGAATGTGAATATAAAGAGTTGGAGTTGAGGTCGGGGGAGCCTCAGGGCGCCCACGAGGCAGGGGGCGCGCCCCCACCCTCGTTGACAGGGTGTGGGCCCCTTGGTGTTGATTCATTCGCTAGTATTTTTTATATATTCCAAAAGTATTCTCCGTGAAGTTTCAGGTCATTCCGAGAACTTCTATTTCTGCACAAAAATAACACCATGGCAATTCTGCTGAAAACAGCGTCAGTCCGGGTTAGTTCCATTCAAGTCATGCAAGTTAGAGTCCAAAACAAGGGCAAAAGTTTTTGGATAAGTAGATACGTTGGAGACATATCAACTCCCCCAAGCTTAAACCTTTGCTTGTCCTCAAGCAATTCAGTTGATAAACTGAAAGTGATAAAGAAAAACTTTTAGAAACTCTGTTTGATCTTGTTGTTGCAAATATGTACAGGCATCATTCAAGTTTTCAGCAAAGATTATGAACTAACCATATTCACAATAACATTTAGGTCCCATGTTCACTCATATCTATGGCATAATCAACTAGCGAGCAATAATAATAAATCTTGGATGACAACACTTTCTCAAAACAATCATAATATTATATAACAAGATGGTATCTCGCTGGCCCTTTCTGAGACTGCAAAACATAAATGCAGAGCACCTCTGAAGATCAAGGACTGACTAGACATTGTAATTCATGTTAAAAGAGATCCAGTCATACTCAAGGTAAACTAATGGTAATGCATGCAAATGACAACAGTGCTCTCCAACTGGTGCTTTTTAATAAGAGGGTGATGACTTAACATAAAAGTAAATAGATATGCCCTTCGCAGAGGGAAGCAGGGATTTATAGAGGTGCCAGAGCTCGATTTTGAAATAGAGATAAATAATATTTTGAGTAGCATACTTTCATTGTCAACATAACAACCAAGAGATCTCGATATCTTCCATGCTACACACATTATAGGTGGTTCCCAAACAGAATGGTAAAGTTTATACTCCCCCACCACCAACAAGCATCAATCCATGGCTTGCCCGAAACAACGGGTGCCTCCAAGTAACAACAGTCCTGGGGGAGTTCTGTTTGCAATTATTTTGATTTGAGCATGGGACTCGGCATCCCAGTGACCGACCATTTTCTCGTGAGTGAGGAGCGGAGTCCACTCCTTGTGAGAATAACCCACCTAGCATGGAAGATATAGACAACCCTAGTTGATACATGAGCTATTCGATCATAGAAAACAGAATTTCATTTGAAGGTTTAGAGTTTGGCACATACAAATTTACTTGGAACGGCAGGTAGATACCGCATATATGAAGGTATGGTGGACTCATATGGGATAACTTTGGGGTTTATGGAAGTGGATGCACAAGCAGTTTTCCCGCTTAGTACAAGTGAAGGCTAGAAAGAGACTGGGTAGCGACCAACTAGAGAGCGACAACAGTCATGAACATGCATTAAAATTAATCAACACTAAGTGCAAGTATGAGTCGGATATAATTCACCATGAACATAAATATTGTGGAGGCTATGTTGATTTTGTTTCAACTACATGCGTGAACATGTGCCAACTCAAGCCACTCGAATCGTTCAAAGGAGGATACCACCCTATCATACCACATCACAACCATTTTAATAGCATGTTGGCACGCAAGGTAAACCATTATAAACTCCTAGCAAATTAAGCATGGGATGAGCAACTATAATCTCTAATTGTCATTGCAAACATGTTTTGTTCATAATAGGCTGAATCAGGAACGATGAACTAATCATATTTACAAAAACAAGATAAGTCGAGTTCATACCAGCTTTTCTCATCTCAATCAGTAAATCATATATCGTCATTATTATCTTTCACTCGCCGAACGGTGTTGATAATAATAATAGTGCACGTGCATTGGACTAAGCCGGAATCTGCAAGCATTTAATACACAGGAGAAGACAAGGTAACTTGGGCTCTTTGTTAAATTAACAATGATGCATATAAGAGCCACTTCAACATTTTCATCATGGTCTTCTCCTCTCGTCCCCCAAAGAAAAGAAAGGAAATAAAACTATTTACACGGGAAAGCTCCCAACAAGCAAAAGAAGAACGAGAATTTTTTTGGGGTTTTCTTTTAATTATTACTACTACAGGCATGGAAAGTAAACTAGCTGAAAGCTACAACTAATTTTTTTGGGTTTTTCTTAAGGTTTTTCAAACACACAAGAAGAAGGCTTAAAACATAAAATAAACTAGCATGGATAGTACAATGAAAAAGTATGAGAACCGACAACTGGCATGAGTGTGTGAACACGAATGTAATGTCGGTGAGAAATACATACTCCCCCAAGCTTAGGGTTTTGGCCTAAGTTGGTCTATGCCCATGGATCAAAGTGGTCCTCTCCAGTGTACTGAGGAGGATCCTCGGGGTGCCACTGGTTAGCGAGCTCTTGCGGATCCCACTGATAAATAGACTCCTGATATGGATCAGGAGATGGCTCTAGCTCAGGCTTTGGGGATCGTGTTCTCTCCCAATATGCATAAATGTCATCGGGCAGGATGATGTATGTGCCTGAATAAATGTTAAACAAAGAAGGTGCGAGCAGGGTAATAATCTGACAAGTATTTTCACTGAATACCAGGTTACAAATGAGTCTCTTATCCTTATCATCGCAAATAAAATCGTGTGCTAGCATACTTTTATAGTCTAAGAAAATAGAGAGCATCACCTTTTCTTCTTTCTCAAAGTGTCTAATAGGTATCTCTAAATATTTAGCAAGACGCGAAGCAAAGATACCTCAAAAAATGGGACCCTTCGTACGGTTTAGACTCAGCCATTTAGCAACCATAGCGCCAAAACTGAAAGTTCTGTCATGGAGTAAAGCATGGCGCAAAATGGCGAGGTCATGAGCACTGAGGCCCCCACTATTCCCGCGACCAATTAAACATTTACTAGCAAATATTGCATAGTAACGTAGAACAGGAAAATGTATACTAGTAGTTCTTGCATCTGACACTTTTCTCTTTTCCCCTACAGCGATTTCATCAATGAGCCCCTCCACATCGTTACGATGTGGTTCCTCTATGTTGCCCGCAAAGGGTATCTTACAGACCCGACAAAAATCATATAGTGACATCTCCCTAACCTCATCATATAAGTGAAACTCCACTAAAGGTGGTGATTTCTTAGCATGGAAATAAAAATTTTGCATGAAAATATTAGTGAGTAGGAGATACTGTTAGCGCGGGTCATTGAGGAAGTCGGTGAGGCCTGCATTCTCAGCCAAGTAATAAAAATCATCATAAATTCCGGTGGCTCTCATGAATTCTTCGCAAGGCCATTCGCACGGTGGAACCTTCGCAGTGCGAGGAAGATTATATTTTGGCTTCTTATTCTCTTCACTTTGCTTATCCTTCAATCTTTGGCTCAAAGAGCCTCTCAACAGTCTCTTCAACATTTTCTCCCTCTGAAAAATTTCTGAAATTTTTAGTGACTCCAAATAAAAGTGAACCAAACTCAACAAGATTGATAACAACTACTCCCACAAGTGCCTAGAGGCTATATCATGCATTAGAACTACTTGGGACCATATAAATTTGACATGCAAGCTCAAGAACAGGGTCACCTAAGTAGCAAAATTTTGCAATAAATAATGTACTAGAACAAAAACTAATTGGACCATTCAAGGAGTCACATACCAAAGAACAATGCCCCAAAGCAGTTTTGTGAGTGGAGCTTTGAGCAAGGAGATCAAAAATCGCAGCAAGATGAGCTAGAACACAGGTTTGAGCTAGGGGAGGATTTTTTCTGGAGGAAGAAGAAGTGTGTGGGTGCTGGA
Source organism: Aegilops umbellulata (assembly GCA_032464435.1). Lineage (NCBI taxonomy): Eukaryota > Viridiplantae > Streptophyta > Magnoliopsida > Poales > Poaceae > Aegilops > Aegilops umbellulata. The sequence goes on from CP136060.1 coordinate 232,276,156, forward strand.
ATAAGCGGAGGGGGGCACGTGGGGCCCACGAGGTAAGGGGCGCGCCCCAATGAGGTGGGTGCGCCCTGTGCCCTCGTGGCCAGGTGGTGGCTCCCCCTGGTGTGTTCTCAGTGCCAGATATTCTTAAATATTCTATAAAAAATCATATTTCATTTTCGGGACATTTGGAGAACTTTTATTTTCGAGGTATTTTTTATTGCAAGGATAATTCAGAAAACAGACAGAAAATACTATTCTTGCTTTATTTAATCTAATTAACAGAAAGTAAAAGGAGGGTATAGAGAGTTGTGCTTTCTAACTTCATCCATCTCATGCTCATCAAAAGGAATCAACTAACAAGGTTGATCAAGTCTTGTTAAGAAACTCATTCCGAATCGCATGAAACCGGAGAATTTTCGAATATCAGTAGGTTACCTCAACGGGGATATGCACGTCCCCAACAATAAGAATATCATATTTCTTCTTGATAGTAGGAAGTGGAAATTCAAAACCTTCAATAGTAATTGTTGGAATTTTTCCAATAGAATTGATATTGTGGACTTGAGGTTGTTTCCTCAGAAAGTGTACAGTATGCTCATTACCATTAACATGAAAAGTGACATTGCCTTTGTTGCAACCAATAATAGCCCCTGCAGTATTCAAAAAGGGTCTACCAAGGATAATCGACATACTATCATCCTTGGTAATATCAAGAATAACAAAGTCCGTTAAAATAGTAATGTGCAACCACAACAGGCACGTCCTCACAAATACCGACAGGTATAGCAGTTGATTTATCGGCCATTTGCAAAGATATTTTAGTAGGTGTCAACTTATTGAAATCAAGTCTACGATATAAAGAGAGAGGCATAACACTAACACCAGCTCCAAGATCACACAAAGCAGTTTTAACATAGTTTCTTTTAATGGAGCATGCTATAGTTGGTACTCCTGCATCTCCAAGTTTCTTTGGTATTCCACCCTTAAAAGTATAATTAGCAAGCATGGTGGAAATTTCAGCTTCCGGTATCTTTCTTTTATTTGTAACAATATCTTTCGTATACTTAGCATAAGGATTCATTTTAAGCATATCAGTCAAACGCATACGCAAAAACATAGGTCTAATCATTTCAGCAAAGCGCTCAAAATCCTCATCATCCTTTTTCTTGGATGGTTTAGGAGGAAAAGGCATGGGTTTCTGAACCCACGGTTCTCTTTCTTTACCATGCTTCCTAGCAATGAAGTCTCTTTGTTGTGGGTTATCAAGATCAACAGCAGGTTCAATCTATACATCATTGTTATTGCTAGGTTGAGCATCATCATGAACATCATCATTAACATTATCACTAGGTTCATGTTCATTACAAGATTGTGTTTCAGCATCAAAAATAGAAATATCATTGGGATTCTCAGGTGTTTCAATGACAGGTTCACTAGAAGCATGCAAAGTCCTATCATTTTTATTTTTCTTCTTTTTAGAAGGACTAGGTGCATTCACATTAGCTCTCTGAGAATCTTGCTCAATTCTCTTAGGGTGACTGTCGGTGTCAAAACCGGCGGATCTCGGGTAGGGGGTCCCGAACTATGCGTCTAGGCGGATGGTAACAGGAGACAAGGGACGCGATGTTTTTACCCAGGTTCGGGCCCTCTCGATGGAGGTAAAACCCTACTCCTGCTTGATTAATATTGATGATATGGGTAGTACAAGAGTACATCTACCACGAGATCAGAGAGGCTAAACCCTAGAAGCTAGCCTATGGTATAATTGTTGTTGTTCTACGGACTAAACCCTCCGGTTTATATAGACACCAGAGGGGGCTAGGGTTACACAGAGTCGGTTACAAATAGGAGGAGATCTAAATATCCGTATTGCCCAGCTTGCCTTCCACGCCAAGGAAAGTTCCATCCGGACACGAGACAAAGTCTTCAATCTTGTATCTTCAAAGTCCAATAGTCCGGCCAAAGGTTATAGTCCGGCTGTCCGGACACCCCCTAATCCAGGACTCCCTCAGTAGCCCCTCAACCAGGCTTCAATGAAGACGAGTCCGGCGCACAGATTGTCTTTGGCATTGCAAGGCGGGTTCCTCCTCCGAATACTTCATAGAAGATTTTGAACACGAGGATCGTGTCCGGCTCTGCAAAATAAGTCCCACATACCGCCGTAGAGAGAGAGTAACATTTTCACAAATCTAATATGCTGACGTATTCTGTAGCGTGACGTCACACCACGGCCAAGTCTTTATTCGTTTTTTCTTACTCCCCACCTCAGCGCGTTTCACGAGGCGGTTTCCTTGGCACATCTTGTCGAAGCAGAGATCGTGTCCCCTTTATTTACGGGATCTTCATCATTACGGACGTGGGTAACCCTGTCGTGCCCGTTGGTATGTCCCCTCGATCAAAGGTAAGCCCCAAACGGTCACAGGGAGGGCTCTTGGTATCCAACCTCTTATAAAGAGACCAAGGCTTTACTCCTTTCTTTCAATCTCAATCGAATCCGCCTCCCGCCTCGAGTTCCAACACCCAAGGCTCCAGATTTAGGCGCTTCGGACCTTTGATGATGTCCAGCTCCGACCTTCGAGGCCGATGGATGCCTTCCTCCGTCACGGAGGAAGACGTTCTAAAGCTGAGGGAGGCCAGGTATTTGACTGGCGAAATCCCGGATAGGTTGCCTGCCCAAGGGTGGGTTATTCCCACTACCAAGCCCGGTGAGAGCGTTGTGTTTGTGTCTCACTTCCTCCGAGGGCTAGGCTTCGCGCCGGATCCCTTCGTGAGAGGGCTCATGTTCTATTATGGGCTGGAATTCCACGACTTAGCTCTGGAGTCTATCCTCCACATCTCATCATTCATCATCGTGTGCGAAGCTTTCCTCTGTATTACTCCTCACTTCGGACTGTGGCTCAAGACCTTTAAAGTAGATCCGAAGATGATCGAGGGACAACACGCAGAGTGTGGAGGCGCTATAATAAGCAAGAATGTTGACGCTCCATGGCCTGAGTGCTCTTTTCAAGAGGAGTCCAGCTTGTGGCAACAAGAGTGGTTTTATATCACAGCTCCCAGGGGTACCAAGTGGGTGGCGCCGCTTGCTTTTCGCTCGGGTCCCACGCCCCGACTAGCGTCATGGGTCAATAAGGGGCTGGACTGGGGGCCAGTAAAGGATGTGCCCCTATTGCAAAGCCGCATTCGAGATCTCCTGGAAAGAGATGTCAGTCTGGTCGTGGTGACGCAGGTCATGTTAATTCGCCGAATCCTGCCCTGCAAACTTCGCCCTCTCCGTCTGTGGGAGTTCAATCCGGAGGGACCACGAGCTCTCCAACATTTTATGGGCGTGACGCCCGCGGAGATGTACAAATCGTTCTTCGGACCACAAGTAGTGTGTCCGGACTCTACTGAGGACGCAGGTCTGAGCTGCAATCGTCCGGATACTCAAGTAAGTAGCCCTGTGCCCGGACACGCCATCCGTTCATTTATCACAACATCGCCCTTAAAAGAGCTATTCTTGAAACATGAGTGGATAGCAAAGGCGAAGTTGATCAGGTGTCCGGCCCCCCTTCCTGAGACCTCGCCGGATCCTGTGTTAGCCAGGATGCTGGAGATTGCACCTTTAGAAGAAGGCGAAGGGGGAACAAGGAAGCTACTGCCTCCGCAAAGGAGGCTGTCCGGAAAGGAGGAATCGAAAATTCCTCTCCTCAGGGGAAGAAGAGGACCGCCTCTGAAGACCCGGAGACCGTGATCACAAAGCGGGGGAAGAAGTCTTCGCCAGAGGGTCCTGTGCCGGGGGATACCCCGGCCGTACTATGCCCTCAAGGGGATCAGCTCTCCACCGAGCCGTAAGTAAAAAGGGTGTTTAAAAAATGAGAGAAATCCTTGCTTTATTTCTGAGGAAAATAACCGAAAATTTACCTTGTAGTTCGGATCTTAGCCCTTCTCAGCAGAGCTCGTCTTAGGGGGATCTTCTTTCGGAGATGATGGAGAGCGGAACGCCTCCTCCTGTCGTACCGCCTTACGAGGCGGGGGACCCCGAGGTATCGTCGCGGAGGGTTTCTCCCAATCCGGCAGGGCTGGAAGGCAGTCATATGGCCCCCCGAAGCCCTCCATGTCTGGTCTTCGGAAAAAGCAATTGAAGAAAGTCCGGCACCGCCTGGTGCACGGTCGGAGGTACTGAAGGATCTGCTAGGGCGAACGTCTATCTCGGAGGAGCACCGTACGTTGATGGGTACGGTAATTGAAAGGATTTCATCCGCAGAGAGCGGGTTGCATGAAGCTGTCAGGAGTTTACTGACAGGTTTTGAGGTACGTGAAATGATGTACTTTTTGACAGTTCTGCATATTTTAAGATGCGCCCTGTGTAGATAGTAGCCCCTGAGACTCTATGTGCTGTCGAAGAGGACGGCACGCAGAGGATCATAGTCCTGGGTATAGTTTTGCCGCCTTCCTATGTAGGTGGCGAAGTGTCCGGTGGCCAGCCGGACTGATGAATTTGCCGAGCTAAAATGGCAACTTGATGTGGCAGATGCCGACATCGCACTTGTCAACAAGCAGCTTGACGAGGCACAAGGTATGTAATTTCTCTGGAGACACCTGGTAAGAGGAGCTTGATGCCAGTATCTTACAACATGTGCGCTTGATGCAGATGGGGCTGCCGCCGTGGAGGACCTTCGGGCAGAGCTTGCCCGAGCCAAAGAGCAAGCCAGAAAAAGTGATGCGGCTGCCCTAAAGGCGGTTGAGGAGTTAAAAGCCAAACAGGCTACTCACTGCCGAAGCAAGAAGGAAATGGCCGAGATGGTTGTGAAGTTAAAGAATGCTGCTGACCGCTGCAAGCTGCTTGAAAAGGAAGATCGGGCGGAGCGGACAGACCTGGAGAAGGCCACTATGGCGGCCAAGGATGCTCGTTCTGCGATGAGAGCGATGAAGGAGGAGCCGCCTCAAGCCAGAGATATCGTGGCTGGGAAGCCCTTTATGCCGCGGATGAAGTTCGGAGATCCTAAATATGCTCCGTTGGACCGGATGTGGAGTTCAGCGGACGCATATCTGGATTTAGCGGCGAGTGCCGCTGATGCGGCCGAACACTTCTGAGATCAGAAAGATCGCGAAGTGGAAAAGCTATTCTGGTCACAGTTCAACAATCCAGAGCGTCCGCTTCCATTGACTGATCGTTTGGCCGAATGGGCCGAGCTGAATAGGTTGTCCGGACTTGCCATGAGGTATGTCGTGGATCATCTGTGGCCGGAAAGGCCAAAGCCAAACAGTTATTTTAGCTTGGTGCAGCGGTTCCTTGGTGCAGTGCCGTATATCAACACGATGAAGAGGTCAGCATGCATGGAGGGTGCGTGAATGGCCCTTGCCCGTGTCAAGACATACTGGGCGGAGATGGAGGCCACCGCCGGTGCATCCCAAGATTCGGATGGAAGCCGAGTACCTGCGGAACACTACTTTCAAGAAGTTCTGGAGGGCGCTCGTTTAATAAGACGCAGTTCTCGAAGGATATTATGTTCGAATAACATGTATTCTTGTTTAAAACAATATTTTGATGAAATGTAGAAGCTTTTTATACTTGTGCCTGCAAGAATTATAATACCTCCTGTGCGGCCATTAATGTATATATGTATATAATCTGAAAGATGGCAGTCGTCGGCTTCAGCCCCCACGCATATAATGCGGGGGTGTTCACAGAAGGCGCATTTTCACACTTGATCCAACGTCTTGGTCCATGAAGGAGGTGATAAGGCAGCGAACTAGGCAATCGGACTATAATGCTTTATCACTTTCACTTAGCCATAGGAGTTTGACAGTGGGGCTACTATATAGCCATTGGTGGCGCCGCGCTCGCCCGAATTCGGGGCGCGTGTGTGCCTGGCCGAGAAACGGCCCTTCGTTAATGTGGAGGAATCCCGAAGATTCCGATAGGTGATCGAGTGGTTGACCAGTCTCACACTATATCATGACAGTCAATTTTCAGCTTTCTCTACTGAGGTGCTCGCCTGGCTGAACCGGGGCACAATCGCAGTAGTTCTCCTGGTGCCGCCTTAGCCGATAGAGCGGAACGTAAGGCAGCAAAACACAGGAGCTGGGTGAGGGAGTCCTGGATTAGGTGGTGTCCGAGTAGCCGGACTATATCTTCAGCCGGACTCCTGGACTATGAAGATACAAGAGTGAAGACTTCGTCCCATGTCCGAAAGGGACTTTCCTTGGCGTGGAAGGCAAGCTTGGCGATGCGGACATTTAGATCTCCTACCATTGTAACCGACTTTGTGTAACCCTAACCCTCTCCGGTGTCTATATAAACCGGAGGGTTTTAGTCCGTAGGACAAAATGCAACAATCATACCATAGGCTAGCTTCTAGGGTTTAGCCTCCTTGATCTCGTGGTAGATCTACTCTTGTACTACCCATATCATCAATATTAATCATGCAGGACGTAGGGCTTTACCTCCATCAAGAGGGCCCGAACCTGGGTAAAACATTGTGTCCCTTGTCTCCTTTTACCATCCGCCTAGACGCATAGTTCGGGACCCCCTACCCGAGATCCGTCGGTTTTGACACCGACATTGGTGCTTTCATTGAGAGTTCCTCTGTGTCGTCGCTTTTAGGCCCGATGGCTCCTCCGATCATCAATAACGATGCAGTCCAGGGTGAGACTTTTCTCCCCGGACAGATCTTCGTCTTTGGCGGCTTCGCACTGCGGGCCAATTCGCTTGGCCATCTAGAGCCGATCGAAAGCTACGCCCCTGGCCATCAGGTCAGATTTGCAAGTTTAAACTACACGGCTAACGTCCGCGGGGACTTGATCTTCGACCTATTCGAGCCACAGCCGAGCGCGCTGCACTGTCGCGATGGGCATGATCTAGCTCTGCCACCAAATAGTGCCCTGGAGGCCGCACACGCATCGGTTCCGACCCTCGATTCGGAACCAACTGCGCCGATCGAGGATGAGTGGTTGGACGCCGCCTCGGGGGCTGCGATCCCAACGGCGATCGAGCTGAACACCCGCCCTACACTCCGCAAGGCCCGTGACTCCGAAGGGCCGGACTCCTATCCGGACTCCGAGCCCTCCACGCCCCTACCAATCGAATCAGATTGGGCGCCGATCATGGAATTTACCGCCGCGGAAATCTTTCAGCACTCACCCTTTGGCGATATTCTGAAATCGTTAAAGTCTCTCTTTATCAGGAGAGCCCTGGCCGGACTGCGGTCAGCAAGGTTGGGATACGGACGATGAAGAAATTCAAAGCCCACCCACCACCCACTTTGTAGCCACTCTCGATGATTTAACCGACATGCTCGACTTCGAATCCGAAGACATTGACGGTATGGACGCTGATGCAGGAGACGATCAAGAACCAGCACCTATAGGGCACTGGAAAGCCACCTCTTCGTACGACATATACATGGTGGATACCCCAAAAGAAGGGGATGGCGATGGAACGGCGGGGGATGACCCCTCCAAGAAACAACCTAAGCGTCGGCGTCAGCGGCACCGCTCTAAATCCCGCCAAAGCAAAAACGGTGATTCCATCACGGGAGATAATAATACTCCGGATAACGCCAAAGAACACCCCCTCCAGCAAGATTCAGCACAGGAGGATGGAGAAGCTAGCCCTCATGAGAGAGCGGCAAACAGAGAGGTCGAGGATGATAACTATATGCCTCCCTCCGAAGACGAGGTAAGCCTCGACGATGACGAATTCGTCGTGCCAGAGGATCCCGTCGAACAAGAGCGTTTCAGACGCAGGCTTATGGCCACGGCGAGCAGCCTCAAGATAAAACAGCAACAGCTTAGAGCTGATCAAGATTTGCTAGCCGACAGATGGACTGAAGTCCTTGCGGCCGAAGAGTACAAACTCGAACGCCCCTCCAAGAGCTACCTGAAGTGCAGGTTGCTACCCCGATTAGAGGAGGAAGCACCTAAACCTACATCACCAGCGCATGATACGGCCGATCGGCCACCTCGTGGCCATGACAGAGAGGCCTCTCGGCCCTCCACTCAAGCCGCACCCCGGCGCCGCTCAAAACATTCTAAGGCACGGGAAAACGCGCCATACCTGCGAGACATATTGGAGGACAAGGCAAGGCAAACAGGATCGATCTACTGATCGCGCGTGCGCCCCACGGTATGTGACGGTGATCGTCACTCCGGATATAATAAATCCGGTCGGGCCGAACACAATAGACAAAGCTCGTTTGAGATGCGTCGTGATATAGCCCAATACAGAGGCGCCACACGCCCACTATGCTTCATAGATGAAGTAATGGATCATAAAATCCCTCAGGGTTAAAAACCCGTGAACATCGAATCATATGATGGCACAACAGATCCTGCGGTATGGACTGAGGATTATCTCCTTCATATCCATATGGCCCATGGCGATGATCTACACGCCATCAAATACCTCCCACTCAAACTTAAGGGACCAGCCCGGCATTGGCTTAACAGCTTGCCGGCAGAATCAATCGGTTCTTGGGAGGACATGGAAGCCGCATTCCTCGACAATTTCCAGGGTACCTATGTGCGACCACCGGACGCAGATGACCTAAGACACATAATTCAGCGGCCAGAGGAATCGGCCAGGCAATTCTGGACACGGTTCCTAACAAAGAAAAACCAAATAGTCGACTGTCCGGACGCAGAGACCCTAGCAGCCTTAAAGCATAATATCCGCGACGAGTGGCTTGCCCGGCACCTTGGACAAGAAAAGCCGAAATCTATGGCAGCCCTCACGACACTCATGACCCGCTTTTGCGCGGGAGAAGACAGCTGGTAGCTCGTAGCAATAACTTGACCAAGAACCTTGGTAATTCGGACATCAAGGACAAAAGTGGCAGGTCGCGTCGGAACAAGCAAAAGCGCCGTGTTAATAGCGACAGCAACGAGGATACAGCAGTCAATGCCGGATTCAGAGGCTACAAATCCGGTCAGCGGAAAAAGCCATTCAAAAGAAATATTCAGGGCCCGCCCAGTTTGGACCAAATACTCGACCGCTTGTGCCAGATACATGGCACCCCCGAAAAGCCAGCCAATCACACCAACAGGGATTGTTGGGTGTTCAAGCAGGCAGGCAAGTTAAACGCCGAAAATAGAGACAAGGGGCTGCGTAGCGACGATGAGGAGGAGCCCAGGCCGCTGAACAACAGTGGACAGAAGGGTTTTCCCCCACAACTGCGGACGGTGAACATGATATACGCAACCCACATCCCCAAGATGGAGCGGAAGCGTGCGTTACGGGACATATACGCGATGGAGCCAGTCGCCCCAAAGTTCAACCCATGGTCCTCCTGCCCTATCACTTTTGATCGAAGGGACCACCCCACTAGCATCCGTCATGGCGGGTTCGCCGCATTGGTTCTAGACCCAATTATTGACGGATTTCATCTCACAAGAGTCCTTATGGGCAGCGGCAGCAGCCTGAACCTGCTTTACCAGGATATCGTGCGGAAAATGGGCATAGATCCCTTGAGGATTAAGCCCACCGAAACGACCTTCAAAGGCGTCATACCAGGTGTAGAGGCCAACTGTACAGGCTCAGTTACACTTGAAGTGGTCTTCGGATCTCCGGATAATTTCTGAAGCGAGGAGTTAATCTTCGACATAGTCCCGTTCCGCAGTGGCTATCACGCACTGCTCGGGCAAACCGCATTTGCAAAGTTCAATGCGGTACCGCACTACGCATACCTTAAGCTCAAGATGCCAGGCCCTCGAGGAGTAATCACGGTCAATGGAAACACCGAACGCTCCCTCCGAACGGAGGAGCACACGGCGGCCCTCGCAGCGGAAGTACAAAGCAGCCTCTTCAGGCAGTTATCCATTCCGGCCCTTAAAAGGCCGGACACTGTCAAGCGTGCCCGGAGTAACCTACAACAAGACCGCCTGGCACATTCTGAGTAGGCGTAGCAATGCGGCCCCAACCCTAGCCCTCGCGATATAGCAAAACCAGTGCTTCGCGTACATAACTACGCTCTTGAAATACCATGGGCACAGGGGGAGGGGCACTATCACGGCACGCCTGAAACACGGCTTAAACCGCACTAGGGGCTGTCGATTTCTTTATTTTCTCTTACTTTCAGGACTCCATACTTCGGACGACCTGTTCGGCAATTCAACTGCCGCACAAACGATGCGAGAACCAGGGAAGCAGACAAGCCATGCCGCATTATGGAACTCCCAGGTGGTCTCGATCACGAGCAGTATACCTATTTTGCATACAATTCCGCAGCCTGCCCATGGACCGGACATGTTAAATAGTCCAACCTTTTGCTTATCGCGCTATTTGTATCGTTCTGCTTTGATCGCAACAGTTTTAATAAACAATGCATAGCTTTTATCTATTTTTGCATTACTCTTTTTATGAATATATGTTCATTAATGACATGTTGCATCCGTACACTATGGTACGGCCAATGCGCCAGGTGCTTAAGTACCCCTCAATATGGTGCGAAAAGTCTGAACACTTTCACAAGTGCGGCACCCCGAACTTATAGCATTATATGCATCGGCTCCGAATCATGTCTTGGGTCAATAGTTGGGTTTGCCCGGCTCCTATGTTTTGGTACCTTACGTTCCGCTATATCGGCCAAGGTAGCACTAGGAGAACTACTGCGATTGTGCCCCAGTTGAGCTAGGCTGAGCACCTCAGTAGAGAAAGCTAAAACTGGCTGTCATGATGAAGCGAGAGACCGGTCGCTGTTCGAGAGGTTTTTCGAGTCCCTAAAGACTTATGCCGCTTAGAGCGAGGAGTCGGCTTTGTCCGACCAAGGCGTGGATAGCGCCCCGAACTCGGTCTTCCGAATACTAGGGGCTTCGCCGAAATTTAAAATTATAGAGTTCTATGGCTAAGTGAGAGTGTTCAAGCATTATAGTCTGATTGCCTTGTTCGTTGTGCTAAGCGCCTCCCTCGAAGGACCCAAACATGGGAAAAAGAGCGCTCAGGTTTATCCCGAACACCCCAGCACTAGTGGCACGGGGGCAGAAGCCGACGACTGGCCATCTCTCAATTTTTGATAAACGGCCGCACAGAAAGTAATATTTTAAATTCAAAAAGCATTGCTTAGCGCATATGAACAAGTTTTCAGCGCACAGGACAATACGAGCAAGTTTACTCAAAAATTACATCCTTGGTACATTCATCCGCCATAAGGCGGGCACCCTTCAAAACGTCCTTATAATAGTTCTCAGGTTTGCGATGCTCTTTCCCCGGCGGTGGCCCGTCCTTCACAAGCTTCTCACCGTCCAGCTTGCCCCAGTGCACCTTAGCGCGGGCAAGGGCCCTCCGGGCACCTTCGATGCAGACGGAGCGCTTGATGACCTCGAGCCTTGGACAGGCCGCCACCAGCCGCTGCACCAGTCCGAAGTAGCTCCCAGACAGAGCCTCTCTAGGCCACAGCCGAACTATGAGGCCCTTCATGGACTGTTCGGCCACCATGTGGAGCTCGACCAGCTGCTTCAGCTGGTCGCTCAGGGGCACAGGGTGTCCGGCCTCAGCATACTGAGACCAGAACACCTTCTCCGTCGAGCTGCCTTCTTCGACTCGGTAGAATGCGGAGGCATCAGATACGCTGCGGCGCAGATCTGCAAATGCTCCTGGAGAGCTCCGGATTCGGGTAAGTAACAAGTAGCTCACTTTTATATGTTTGCTTTGCATAAAGAATGCCTTACCCGCCGCTATCTTTTTCACTGCATCCACCTCCTGAAGGGCCTTCTGGGCTTCGGCCTTGGCAGACTTGGCAGTTTCAATCACCGCCGCGAGCTCAGACGCTCGCGTCTTCGAGTCAAGCTCCAAGCTCTCATGTTTTTTCATGAGAGCCTGGAGCTCTTGCCACACCTCGCCAACCTGCGCCTCATATTTCTCCCGCTCGGTGCGCTCCATGGCCGCTCTCTTCTCGGCCTTGGATAGCGCCTGCTTGAGGGTCGCCACCTTAGTTGTGGCCCCTACAGTAAGCCGCGTTAATCGTGTCATTTTTTGCAATTGCATCTTTTTTGTATTTTTCTATAAGGTATCTCTTACCTTCTTTCTCCTCGAGATGCAGCTTGGCAAGGCCGAGCTCTTGCTCGGACCGCCCGAGGCCCTGCTTCAGGGCGCCCACCTCCGCAGTCAGTGCGGCGATCGCTAGTAGCGAAGCCTGCATACGCATATTGACTCTTTTTTTTTGTTAGACTCCTGCGAATTTATTAGATCCTCTATTCGGCTTTTCTTTCCGAACGCCAAACAGAGCATCAGGGGCTACTGTCTATGCGGTCATATTTTGACATATTTTTTACTTACCTTGAAGCCTGTTAGAAGGCTGGCACAAGCTTCAGTCAGTCCGCTCTTGGTGGACTGAACCTTCTGGATCACCGTACTCATAATACTATGGTGCTCCTCATCGATGGAGGCGCCGTTAAGAACCTCCAGCAGATTGTCCGGTGCCTCCGGTTGGACGGAGGCCGCCGGCTCAGTAGGCTTGCTCCTCTTGGAAGGAGTTTGCCTACCGCAGTCCGGAACCGTTCAAGATTCCGGCGTGGTGGCCGGCTCAAAGCCGGACTTGGAGCCCTGGGGGGTCTTGTCCCCTTTACTCCTGGAGTTCGGGAGGTCGCCTCGCGGCTCCTCCAGGACCACCTCCTCTTTGCCCGGAACATGATGCGACGCCACTTCGGCGTCGTCCCCGGTGCGGGGGGAGGTAGCGGGTGGAACTGAATTCACGTCCGATGAATCCAAGGAGCCGTTAGACGACTCGCCGATCCCGGCCTTGGGCAGACTGCATAATTATATTCGACATAAGGAAAAGCTGTGCAAGAAAGGAATATTATGAGTTACTCTGGTATCCGAATACTTACGATTTCACTGAGCGCTTGGCCCTGTGGGGCCACTCCTCTTCGCCCTCGTTGGCGTCGGTGGAGTAGTCCGGAGGAAGGGTCTTCCCCTTCTTGGACCCTTCAGCCTCCCCTGTTGGGGCGGCCTTCCTCTTCTTTCCTCCCCCCGCTGGAGGGGGAGAGGCCTCTTCTTCCTCCTCCTCGTCTTCATGGGAGGAGCGCGTCTTGGACTCGTCGGATGATGAATCCGACACCTCCAGACGCCGGGCACTCTTTCGAGTCCCCGTGGCCTTCTTCTTGGCCTTCTTCTCCGGCACCGCATAGGGTGCTGGAGCCAGCAGCTTCGCTAAGCGAGCATTGGCTGGGTCTTCGGGCAAAGGAGCTGGATAGTAGATCTGTCTGGACTTCGCCTGCCAATCCTGACAAAGGTAAGGGAGCTTAGATCCCACATGGAGTCAAACTATGAGAAACAAATGCCCTGTAAAAGGTAAAAATAGCTCACCGCACTAGCTTGACGCTGCGTGCTAAATCCGCGATCCTCGGAAGCGGAGGCAGGAGCCTCGGCGCCCTTGAATAGCACCTTCCAGGCATCTTCGTACGTTGTGTCGAAGAGCCTGCTCAGGGTTGGGTGTTGCGCCGGGTCGAACTCCCACAGATTGAAATCCCGTTGTTGACACGGGAGGATCCGCGGACGAGCATAACCTGGACTACATTGACAAGCTTGAGCTGCTTGTTCACCAGGGATTGGATGCATGTTTGCAGCCCAGTCACCTCTCCTTTGTCGCCCCACGACAGGCCCGTCTCTTTCTAGGACGTGAGCCACGTAGGGGGTCCGGACCGACACTCGGGGGCTGCGACCCACTCAGGGTCGCGCGGCTCGGTGATGTAAAACCACCCCGATTGCCACCCCTTCAAGGTCTCCACAAAGGAGCCCTCGAGCCATAGGACGTTCGCTATCTTGCCCGCAATAGCACCTCCGCACTCCGCCTGGTTGCCACGCACCACCTTCGGCTTGACGTTGAAGGTCTTGAGCCAAAGGCCAAAATGGGGGCGGATGCGGAGGAAAGCCTCGCACACGACGATAAACGCCAAGATATTGAGGACAAAATTCGGGGCCAGATCGTGGAAATCTAGGCCATAGTAGAACATGAGCCCCCGGACGAATGGGTGGAGAGGAAAACCCAGTCCGCGGAGGAAGTGGGGAAGGAATACTACCCTCTCATGGGGCCTTGGGGTGGGGAGGATCTGCCCCTCTTCGGGAAGCCGGTGCGTGATGTCGTTAGACAAGTATCCGGCCTTCCTTAGCTTTTTTATGTGTCCCTCCTTGACGGAGGAGACCATCCACTTGCCTCCCGCTCCGGACATGCGGACTTGGGCGCTGGAGCTCGAGTGCGCGGAAGATGGATAAGCAAAGGAGGAAGAAGGCGTAGGTAAAAAGGTGGATCCTTATCCCCTTATATGGGCGGATGCGGTTAAGCGTCCCCACCAGCCTGGTAAAACTCGCTTATCTCCCAAGCGCCGTGATAAATGGCGCGGTTGGGTTACCCACGTCCGTATTGATGAGAAACCCGTAAATAAGGGGACACGATCTCTGCTTTGACAAGACGTGCCAAGGAAACCGCCTCGCAAAATGCGCTGAGGTGGGGGAGAAAAACGATTCGAATAAAGGCTTGGCCGTAGTGTGATGTCACGCTACGGAATACGTCAGCAGATTAGATTTGTGTAAATGTTATTCTCTCTATGGCAATATGTGGAAACTTATTTTGCAGAGCCGGACACTATCCTTAGTGTTTAAAATCTTTTATGAAGTACTTGGAGGAGGAACCCGCCTTGCAATGCCGAAGACAATCTGCGCGCCGGACTCGTCGTCATTGAAGCCTGGTTCAGGGGCTACTGAGGGAGTCCTGGATTAGGCGGTGTCCGGGTAGCCGGACTATATCTTCAGCCGGACTCCTGGACTATGAAGATACAAGATTGAAGACTTCGTCCCGTGTCCAGAAGGGACTTTCCTTGGCGTGGAAGGCAAGCTTGGCGATGCGGATATTTAGATCTCCTACCATTGTAACCGACTTTGTGTAACCCTAACCCTCTCCGGTGTCTATATAAACCGGAGGGTTTTAGTCCGTAGGACAACATGCAACAATCATACCATAGGCTAGCTTCTAGGATTTAGCCTCCTTGATCTCGTGGTAGATCTACTCTTGTACCACCCATATCATCAATATTAATCAAGCAGGACATAGGGTTTTACCTCCATCAAGAGGGTCCGAACCTGGGTAAAACATTGTGTCCCTTGTCTCCTGTTACCATCCGCCTAGACGCACGGTTCGGGACCCCCTGCCCGAGATCCGCCGGTTTTGACAGCGACACTGGGCAAACCCAACATTTGACCAAAGACATGATTCGGAGCTGATGCATATAAGGTCAAACTCGCAATGCCGAACACTCCCTAAGGTATTCGATCTTTATGAAAACGGTCTGAGCAGTGCCCTTTGTAATAAGCCCCTGGTGTCCAGGTACGTGCAAAATTCTGACGTGGCCACATGCCAAGACGCCAGCCTCCTTCTCGGTTATACTGAGAATCCGGGGGATGTGTATCAACAAGATACAGTAAAAAAGGTTTACGCAGGGTCTTAATCTAAAAAGAATCCTTGGAACGGGTCCCTGCTGCACGTCTGCGCCCGTGTCTCCGTTGTGCCAAGTCCTGGACGGGTGTAGCATGGTGTTCATCTATAAAAGAGAGGAACTTAGTTGAAAAAGTAGTCGTGCGAAATGTATGTTATACTAAATAAACAAAGTATAATTCAAGATGGGTAAAATTGAGCCTTATTGTCACTTGTTTTACATGCGCGGAGCCCCTTGTATGGGGGTATACGACTATTAAACCTTTATCAATTATATCTTTACGCCGGACTCGTCTAGCCGTGTCCGTGGTCTTAATGACCTGTTAGATGCTTTGGTTGGTGAAGCCGTTTTAGTGTGTGGTTGCCCAGGCAGCCGCACAGTCTTCCGCGTGCGAGGAGCGCTCAATATTTCCCTTTAGTGACATGATGCCTCGTGGACCGGGCATCTTAAGCGTGAGAGACGCATAATGCGGTATTGCGATAAAGCGGGCAAAAGCTTCGCGTCCCATTAGTGCTTGATAGACACTTTGAAAAGGAGCGATGTGGAAGGTTAGCCTTTCGCTACGGAAGTTATCGGGGAAGCCGAACATAACTTCTAGTAGGTGGGAGCCCGTGCAATGGGCTTCTGGGTCTGGCGCTACTCCTTTAAAGGAAGTATTGCTATGGCTAATTTTTGTTGGGTCCATCCCCATTTTGCGGACTGTGTCCTGATATATCAGGCTTAAACTATTGCCGTTGTCCATCAGGACTCGTGTAAAGTGGAATCCGTCAATTATCGGGTCTAACACCAAGGCAGCCCAGCCTGCGTGCTGGATACTTCTAGAGTAATCCCGATGGTCGAAGGTGATCGGTTTTGACAACCAGTGGCGAGACTCCTTTGTGATAGGCCGCATGGCGCGTATCTCTGTGGGCGCCACTTCGTTTCTCCCTTTTGTCACGTGTAGTACGTTTACTGTTTTGACTTCTTGTGGGAATTTCTTTTGTTCCCTAGTGCTTTGTTTGTGGGGTTCATCATCGTCATCACTTGGTGTATCCAGCCCCTTGTGTTTGACGCTGAGGTTGCCGAATTGCTTGAAGACCCAACATTCTCTGTGGGTATGATTTGCAGGCTTCCCGGGGGTGCTGTGGATTTGACATATCTTGTCCAGGATTTTGTTTAGGTTAGATAGTTCGTCCCTGTTATCTTTGAGGGGCGGCTTTTGCTGACCCTGCCGAGAGCTTTTGAATCCGGCGTTAATTGTAGTGCTCTTCGGGTTGTTTCCCTTATTTCGGTGCTGGTCTTTGCTGCGTCGTGGCTTCCCGTTTCCATCCCTCAGTTCGGATGTACTTGGGTCGCTGGTGCTGCATCTTGCCAACCAGCTGCCCTCTCCCGCGCAAAAGCAGGTCATCAGGCTTGTTAATGCGGCTGTTGTTCTTGGCTTTTCTTGGCCGAGGTGTCTGGCGAGCCATTCGTCTCGAACGCTATGTTTGAAAGCTGCTAAGGCTTCGGCGTCCGGACAGTCGACTATCTGGTTCTTTTTAGTATGAAATCTGTTCCAGAGCTTCCGGGCTGACTCTCCGGGTTGTTGAGTTATATGAATTAAATCTTCTCCATCCGGTGGTCGGACATAGGTCCCTTGAAAATTTGCCTGAAAAAGCGTCCTCGAGCTCTTCCCAACTTCCATTTGTGTTTTCGGGAAGGCCTTTAAGCCAATGTCGGGCTGGCCCTTTGAGCTTGAGGGGTAGGTACTTTATGGCGTGGAGGTCGCCTCCTCTGGCCATGTGGATATGGAGGATATAGTACTCAATCCAGACCCCAGGTTCTGTCGTTCTGTCATATGCCTCTATGTTTACGGGTTTGAATTCCGCTGGAAATTCATGGTCCAGCACCTCATCGGTGAAACATAGGGGGTGTGCGGCACCCCTGTATTTGGGTGTCCCGTGGTGTTCGGATATTTGTTGTGTTGCATTGGTTGCTAGAGCATGCTTTCTTGGCCCGTAGATAGATCTGGTTGGGCCATCTTTTCGATGCGAGTCCTCGTGTTGATCGCGTGCTGGCTTGTGTGCGGCGTCATTTGCCGCTCTATGTTGGCTGTGAGGTCGTCTATCCGACCGGATGGCTGCTTTGTTTTTTGATTGCGGGGGCTCTAAGGCCTCTTCATCAAATTCTGGTAGTAGCTTTCGCTTCGGGTAGCTCTTTGTGTGGCGACTGCCGCCATATTTGTCTGTGGTGTTGAGTACTTTGCTCCATCTGATTTTGAGTGCATCTTCCGCAGGCTTGAGCTTCCGCTTGTGCTTTTTCAGGCTATGCACAGTGGCGACGAACCTTTTGTGGAGGTTCTTCTGCTCCAGGAACTTGTCCGGCGTGAGGTCGTCCGGACTATTATCTTCGCCGGGGACGGGTTGTTCGGTTTGGTTATCCAAGTTGCCTTGTTCGGACGGTTGCTTGATGCATGTTCATCATCCGCCGGCTCGCCCTGCCCTGTGGCTGGGTCTGTATGACCGCTATATCTGTCGAGACGGGGTTTGGAGCGGCGCTTACGCTGCCGCTTTGACTGCTTTTCGAAGGAACGATCCTTCGTTGCGTCCTCCCATTCCTCGTCGTCGTTTCCTTTGGGTGTGTCCACCATGTATACATCGTAGGATGAGGTGGATGTCCAGTGCCCTGTAGGCGTTGGTTCCTGTTCGTCTCCTATATCGTCGTCCATACCGTCGATGTCTTCGGAGTCGAAGTCAAGCATGTCAGTCAAGTCATCGACAGTGGCTATGAAGTGGGTGGTGGGTGGGCGTCGAATTTCTTCGTCGTCCGCATCCCAATCCTGCCGGTCACAATCCGGCCAGGACTCTCCTGACAAAGAGAGAGCCCTTAGTGAATTCAGTATGTCGCCGAAGGACGAGTGCTAAAAGATATCTGCGGCAGTGAACTCCATGATCGGTGCCCAATCGGATTCGATTGGCAGGGGGCGCGGATGGTTCAGAGTTCGGAGGAGAATCCAGTAATGTGGAGTCATGGGCCTCGCGAAGGATAAGGTTGGTGTTCGGCTCGATCGCCATTGAGGCTGCAGCCTCCGTGGCGGGGTCTAACCACCCGCCCTCGGTCGGCGCAGTTGGCTCCGAATTAAGGGTCGGAGCGGATGCGGGTGCGGCCTCCAGGACACTGTTCGGCGGCAGAGCTAAATCATGCCCATCGTGACAGAGCGACGCACTCGGCAGGGGCTCGAATTCGTCGAAGATCAAGTCTCCGCGGATATCAGCCATGTGGTTTAAGCTTCCAAACCTGACCTGACGGCCAGGGGCGTAGCTTTGAATCTGCTCCAGATGGCCAAGCGAATTGGCCCGCAGTGCAAAATCGCCGAATACAAAAATCTGTCCGGGGAGAAAAGTCTCACCCTGGACTGGATCGCTAACGATGATCGAAGGAGCCATCAAGCCTGATGATGATGACACAGAGGAACTCTCAATGAAAGCACCAATGTCGGTGTCAAAACCGGCGGATCTCGGGTAGGGGGTCCCGAACTGTGCGTCTAGACGGATGGTAACAGGAGACAAGGGACACGATGTTTTTACCCAGGTTCGGGCCCTCTCGATGGAGGTAAAACCCTACTCCTGCTTGATTAATATTGATGATATGGGTAGCACAAGAGTATATCTACCACGAGATCAGAGAGGCTAAACCCTAGAAGCTAGCCTATGGTATGATAGTTGTTGTTCTACGGACTAAACCCTCCGGTTTATATAGACACCGAGAGGGGGCTAGGGTAACATAGAGTCGGTTACAAATAGGAGGAGATCTAAATATCCGTATTGCCAAGCTTGCCTTCCACGCCAAGGAAAGTTCCATCCGGACACGAGACGAAGTCTTCAATCTTGTATCTTCAAAGTCCAACAGTCCGGCCAAAGGTTATAGTCCGGCTGTCCGAACACCCCCTAATCCAGGACTCCCTCAGTGACCTTCAGAATATAAAGGTTCATGAGTCATTTTACCCCCTCTAGTCATAACACTAACAGCATTGTCATTTTTCTTATTATTTAATTCATTGAGCAAATCATTCTGAGCTTTAAGCACTTGTTCTACTCAGGTGGTAACCATAGAAGCATGTTTACTAATAAGTTTAAGTTCACCTTTAACTCTAGACATATAATCACTCAAGTGTTCAATCATATAAGCATTACGTTTCAATTGTCTACCAACATAAGCATTGAAGTTTTCTTGTTTAACAATAAAATTATCAAACTCATCTCAGCATTGGCTAGCAGACTTATAACAAGGAATATCACCTTCATCAAATCTATAGAGAGAATTTACCTTTACTACCTGTGTCGGGTTATCAAGACCATGTATTTATTCAATAGGTGGTAAATTCTTAACATCTTCAGCTTTAATACCCTTTTCATTCATAGATTTCTTTGCCTCTTGCATATCTTCAGGACTGAAAAAGTAGAATACCCCTTTTCTTCGGAGTTGGCTTAGGAATTGGTTCAGGAAGTGTCCAATTATTATCATTACTCAACATATTATTCAGTAGCAATTCAGCTTGATCAACAGTTCTTTCCCTGAAAACACAACCAGCACAACTATCCAGGTGGTCTCTGGAAGCATCGGTTAGTCCATTATAAAAGATATCAAGTATTTCATTTTTCTTGAGAGGATGATCAGGCAAAGCATTAAGTAACCGAAGAAGCCTCTACCAAGCTTGTGGGAGACTCTCTTCTTCAATTTGCACAAAATTATATATTTCCCTTAAGGCAGCTTGTTTATTATGAGCGGGGAAATATTTAGCAGAGAAGCAATAAATCATACCCTGGGGACTATGCACACAACCAGGAGCAAGAGTATTACACCATGTTTTAGCATCACCCTTTAATGAGAACAGAAATAACTTAAGGATATAGTAGTAATGCATTTTTTCCTCATGAGTGAATAGGGTGGCTATATCATTCAATTTAGTAAGATGTGCCACAACAATTTCAGATTCATAGCCATAAAAAGGATCAGATTCAACCAAAGTAATTAACTCAGGATCGACAGAGAAATCATAATCCTTATCAGAAATACAGATAGGTGAAGTAGCAAAAGCAGGGACATATTTCATTCTAAAATTCAAAGTCTTTTCTTGTAGCTTAGCTAACAGTTTCTTAAGATCATATCTATCTTTGCAAGCAAAAAGGTCTCTAGCGGTTTTTTCATCCATAACATAACCCTCAGGCACATCAGGAAATTCATATCTAGGGGGAGAATCTTCATCATCACTTTCATCAATATTATCAGTTTCAATAATTTCCTTCTCTCTAACCCTAGCAAGTTGTTCATCAACAAATTCACCTAATGGCACAGTATTATCAAGCATAGAAGTTGAGGGAGTCCTGGATTAGGGGGTGTTCGGATAGCCGGACTATACCTTCAGCCGGACTCCAGGACTATGAAGATACAAGATTGAAGACTTCGTCCCGTGTCCGGAAGGATCTTTTCTTGGTGTGGAAGGCAAGCTAGGCGTGCGGATATTCGAGATCTCCTACCATTGTAACCGACTCTGTGTAACCCTAACCCTATCCGGTGTCTATATAAACCGGAGGGTTGTAGTCCGTAGGACAACCATCATTATACACAATCATACCATAGGCTAGCTTGTACGGTTTAGCCTCCTTGATCTCGTGGTAGATCCACTCTTGTACTACCCATATCATCAATATTAATCTAGCAGGAGTAGGGTTTTACCTCCACCGAGAGGGCCCGAACCTGGGTAAAATAAAGTGCCCCTTGTCTCCTGTTACCATCCGACCTTGACGCACAGTTCGGGACCCCCTACCCGAGATCCGGCGGTTTTGACACCGACATTGGTGCTTTCATTGAGAGTTCCTCTGTGTCGTCGCTTTTAGGCCCGATGGCTCCTTTGATCATCAACAACGATGAGGTCCAGGGTGAGACTTTCCTCCCCGGACAAATCTTCGTCTTCGGCGGCTTCGCTCTGCGGGCCAATTCGCTTGGTCATCTGGAGCAGATCGAAAGCTACGCCCCTGGCCATCAAGTCAGGTTTGGAAGCTTAAACTACACGACTAATATCCGTGGAGACTTGATCTTCGACGGGTTCGAGCCACAGCCAAACGCGCCGCACTATTTCGAGGGGCATGATATAGCTCTGCCTCCGAATAGTACCCTGGAGGCCGCACACGCCCCGGACCAGATCCTTGACTCGGAGCCCGCCGCGTTCTCCGAGGATGAACGGTTGGACGTCACCTCAGGGGCTGCGATCTCAAAGGCAATCGAGCAGAACGCCAGCCCCGTACTCCGCATGGCCCAGGACTCCAAGGAGCCGGACTCTTCTCCGAACTCCGGGCCTTCCGTGCCCCCGCCGATCGAATCTGATTGGGCGCCTGTAATGGAGTTCACCGCCGCGGACATCTTTCAGTGCTCACCTTTCGGTGATATCCTGAATTCTCTCAAGTCTCTCTCTCCATCAGGAGAGCCCAGGCCGGACTATGGTTTGCGAGGTTGGGATTCAGACAACGAAGAAATTCAAAGCCCACCTACCACCCACTTAATAGCCACTGTCGATGATTTAACCGACATGCTTGACTTCGGCTCCGAAGACTTCGACGGTATGGACGACGAAGGAGGAGACGAACAAGAACCAGCACCTGTAGGGCACTGGACCACCACCTTGTCATATGACATATATATGGTGGATGCTCCAAAGGATGCGGATGGCGATGGAACAGCGGAAGACGACAACTCGAAAAAACCGCCAAAACGCCGGCGCCAACGGCGCCGCTCTAAATCCCGCCACAACAGAAACGGTGATTCCGGCACGGGAGATAATACTACCCCGGACAGCGCCGAAGAACACCAGAACCAGCAAGATTCGGTGCAGGAAGATGGAAAAGCCAGCCCTCAGGAGAGAGCGGTAGAGCAAGAGGTTGAGGATGATAACTACATGCCTCCCTCCAAAGACGAGGCAAGCCTCGGCGACGACGAATTCGTCGTACCATCAGACCCCGCCGAACAAGAGCGTTTCCAACGTAGGCTTCTAGCCACGGCCAACAGCCTAAAGAAAAAGCAACAACAGCTTAGAGCTGATCAAGATTTGCTAGCTGATAGATGGACTGAAGTCCTTGCGGCCGAAGAGTATGAACTCGGGCGCCCCTCCAAAAATTATCCTAAGCGTAGGCCGCTACCCCAATCAGAGCGGGAAGCATATGACATGGCAGACCGGCCACCCCGTGGCCGCGACAGAGAGGCCTGTCGAACCCTTAAGCAAGCCATGCCCCGGTGCCGTTCAAATAAGGCACGGGAAAAACGAGCCAGACCTGCGAGACGTACTGGAGGATAAAGCAAAGAAAACAAGATCGATCTATGGATCGCGCAGACGCCCGACGACACGTGATGATCTTCACTCCGGACACAATAAATCCGGCCGGGCTGAACACAGCAGGCACAGCTCTTCCGAGCTGCGTCGTGACATGGCCCAGTACAGGGGCGCCGCACACCCACTATGCTTCACAGACAAAGTGATGGATCATAAAATCCCAGAGGGTTTTTAACCCGTCAATATCGAGTCGTACGATGGTACAACAGATCCGGCAGTATGGATTGAGGATTATCTCCTCCACATCCACATGGCACGTGGCGATGATCTGCACGCCATCAAATACCTACCCCTTAAGCTTAAAGGACCAGCCCGGCACTGGCTTAACAGCCTACCAGCGGACTCAATCGGTTCTTGGGAGGACCTGGAAGCCGCATTCCTCGACAACTTTCAGGGGACCTATGTGCGGCCACCGGACGCCGACGACCTAAGCCACATAATTCAGCAGCCAGAAGAATCGGCCAGGCAATTCTGGACACGGTTCCTAACAAAGAAAAATCAGATAGTCGATTGTCCGGACGCAGAGGCCCTAGCAGCCTTCAAACATAACATCCGCGACGAGTGGCTTGCCCGGCACCTGGGACAGGAAAAGCCGAAAACCATGGCAGCCCTCACGACACTCATGACCCGCTTTTGCGCGGGCGAAGATAGCTGGCTAGCTCGCAGCAACAACTTATCGAAGAAGCCCGGTAATTCGGATACCAAGGACAAAAGTGGCAGGTCACGTTGAAATAATCAAAAGCACCGCGTTAGCAGCGACAGCAATGAGGATACGGCAGTTAATGCCGGATTTAGAGGCTATAAATCCGGTCAGCGGAAAAAGCCATTTAAAAAGAATACCCAGGGCCTGTCCAGTTTGGACCGGATACTCGACCGCTCGTGCCAGATTCATGGCACCCCCGAAAGGCCAGCCAATCACACCAACAGGGATTGTTGGGTGTTCAAGCAGGCAGGCAAGTTAAGAGCCGAACACAAGGACAAGGGGCTGAACAGCGACGACGAGGAGGAGCCCAGGCCGCCGAACAACAATGGACAGAAAGGGTTTCCCCCACAAGTGTGGACGGTGAACATGATATACGCGACCCACATTCCCAAGCGGAAGAGGAAGCGTGCGCTACGGGACGTATACGCGATGGAGCCAGTCGCCCCAAAGTTCAACCCATGGTCCTCCTGCCTGATCACTTTCGATCGAAGGGACCACCCCACTAGCATCCGTCACGACAGTTTTGCCGCACTGGTCCCCGACCCAATCGTGGACAGATTTCATCTCACAAGAGTCCTCATGGATGGCGGCAGTAGCCTGAACCTGCTTTATCAGGATACAGTGCGGAAAATGGGCATAGATCCATCAAGGATCAAGCCCACAAGGACGACCTTTAAAGGCATCATACCAGGTGTAGAGGCCAATTGCACAGGCTCGATAACACTTGATGTGGTCTTCGGATCTCCGGATAACTTCCGGAGCGAAGAGTTAATCTTCGATATAGTGCCGTTCCGCAGTGGCTATCACGCATTGCTCGGACGAACCGCATTTGCTAAGTTCAATGCGGTGCCGCCCTACGCATATCTCAAGCTTAAGATGCCAGGCCCTCGAGGAGTAATTACGGTCAGCGGAAACACAGAACGCTCCATCCGTATGGAGGAGCACACGGCGGCCCTCGCAGCGGAAGTACAAAGCAGCCTTTCAAGGCAACTCTCCAGTCTGGCCGTTAAAAAACCGGACAATGCAAAGCGCGCCCGGAGTAACCTGCAACAAGACCACCTGGCACGATCAGAGCAAGCGTAGCAATACGGCCCCGACCCCAGCCATCGCAACATAGCGGAGCAAGTACCTCGAGTACACAATTACGCCCTTAAAATTCCATGGGCACAGGGGGAGGGGCACATCAACGGCATGCCTACAACACGGCATCAAACGTACTAGGGGCTGCCGGATTTTTCTTTTTTACTTTTTTTACTTTCAGGACTCCGTACTCTGGATAACCTGTTCGGCATTGTTGCCGCACAGACGATGCAAGATCCAGGAAAGAAGACAAAGCTACGCCGCATTCCGGAACTCCCAGGTGGTCTCTATTTCGAGCGATATATCTGTTTCTAAATTCCGCGGCCTGTGCCTAGTCAGGACATGTTAAATAGTCTAATATCTTTTTTGCTCATCGCAATACTTGTATCGTTCGGCTTTGATAGATAGCCTCTTTATAAAACAATGCATAGCTTTTTGTCTATTTTTTGCATTATCCTCTTTTGAATATATATATATATATATATATATATATATATATATTACATAACATGATAGCACCCGTACACCATGGTACGGCAAACCACGTCAGGGGCTTCATTACCCTTTTATCTGGTGTGAGAAGTCCGTACACTTTCACAAGTGCGGCACCCCGAACTTACAGCACTATATGCATCAGCTCCGAGTCATGATTTTGGTCACATGTTGGGTTTGCCCGGCTCCTATGTTTTGGTGCCTTACGTTCTGCTTTATCGGCTAAGGTAGCACTAGGAGAACCACTGCGATTGTGCCCCAGATCAGGTGGGTTGAGCACCTCAGTGGAGAAAGCTAAAACAGACTGTCATGATAAGGCGTGAGACCGGTCGCTGTTCGAGAGGTTTTTCGAGTCCTTAAAGGCTTATGCCGCTTTGAGCGAGGAGCTGGCTATGTCCGGCTAAAGGCGTGGATAGCGCCCCGAATTCGGCCTTCTGAACTAGGGGCTTCGCCGAAATTTAAAATTATAACGTTCTATGGCTAAGTGAGAGTGTTCAAGCATTATAGTCTGATTGCCTGGTTCGTTGTGCTGAGCGCCTCCCTCGAAGGACCCAACTATGGGAACAAGAGGCCTCAGGTTTATCCCGAACACCCCAGCACTAGTGGCATGGGGGCAGAAGCCGACGACTGGCCATCTCTCAAATTTTTGATAAACGGCCGCACAGAAAATAATATTTTTAATTAAATAAGCATTGCTTTGCGCATATGAACAAGTTTTCAGCGCACAGGATACAAACGAGTGAGTTCACTCAAATATTACATCTTTAGTACATTCATCCGCGACAAGGCGGGCTCCGGCAAGAACTTCCTTGTAGTAGTTCTCGGGCTTGCGATGCTCCTTCCCCTGCGGCGGCCCGTCCTTCACCAGCTTCTCTCCGTCCAGCTTACCCCAGTGTACCCTTACACGGGCAAGGGCCCTCCGGGCACCTTCAATGTAGACGGAGCGCTTGATGACCTCAAGCCGTGGACAGGCCTCCACCAGCCGCCGCACCAACCCGAAATAGCTCCCAGGCAGGGCCTCTCCAGGCCACAGCCGAACTAGTAAGCCCTTCATGGCCTGTTCGGCCGCCTTGTGGAGCTCGACCAGCTGTTTCAGCTGATCGCTTAAGGGCACAGGGTGTCCGGCCTCAGAATACTGAGACCAGAACACACTCTCCGTCGAGCTGCCCTCTTCAGCTCGGTAGAACGCGGCGGCGTCGGATACGCTGCGGGGAAGATCGGCGAACGCCCCTGGAGAACTCCGGATTCGGGTAAGTAATAGGTAGTTTACTTTTATATTCCTACTTTGCATTGAGAATGCCTTACCCGTTGCTATCTTTTTCACCTCCTCGAACTATTGGAGGGCCTTTTGGGCTTCGGCCTTGGCACTCTTGGCGGTCTCGACGGCCGACGCGAGCTCGGATGCTTGCGTTTTTGACTCGAGCTCCAAACCCTCATGTTTTGTCATGAGAGCTTGCAGCTCTTGCTGCACCTCGTCGACCTAAACCCCAAGCCTTTCTCGCTCGGCGCACTCCTTGGCCGTTTTCTTTTCGGCCTCTGCCAGCGCCTGCTTCAGGGTTGCCACCTCGGTTGCGGCCCCTACAATAAGCAGTACAATCCTGTTATTTCTTTCTGCAATCAAGCCTCTCTATAGGCACCTTTTTTATTAGGTATTTCTTACCTTCCTTCTCCTCGAGCTGCCATTTGGCAAGGCCGAGCTCTTGCTCGGTCCACCTGAGGTCCTTTTTAAGGACATCCACCTACGCAGTCAGTGCGGCGGTGGACAGCAGTGAAGCCTGCATACGCATATTTGACCTTTTTTTAGACTCCTGCGAAAATTACTAGATCCTCTATCCGGCTTTTCTTTCCGAACACTGAGAAGAGCATCAGGGGCTACTGTCTATGCGGTAAATAATTTGACATATTTTTACTTACCTCGAAGCCTGTTAGAAGGCCAGCGCAAGCTTCATTCAGTCCGCTCTAGGCGGACTGAACCCTTTTGATCACCGTACTCACAACAGTACGGTGCTCCTCATCGATGGCGGCGTCCTTAAGCGCCTCCAGCAGATTGTCCGGCGCCTCCGGTTGGACGGAGCCCGCCGGCTCCGACGGCTTACTCCTCTTGGAAGGAGTTCGCCCACCGCGGACCGGGACTGTCGAGTCGGGCGCGGTGTCCGGCACAAAGCCGGACTCAGAGCCCTGGGGGGTTTTATCCCCTTTACTCCTGGGGTCCGGAGGATTGGCTTGTGGCTCCTCCAGGACCATCTCCTCCTGCCCCGAAGCTTGGCGGGGCGCCACTTCGGCGTCGTCCGCCCGGCAGGGGGAGACCGCGGGCAGAACAGAGTTCACGTCCGATGAATCGTCGAGTCCGGCCCGGAGCGGGCTGCATAAATTACGTTCGATATTAGGGAAAGTCGTACATTAAAAGAATATCATGAGTCACTCTAGTATGTAAACACTTAAGATGTCGCCGGACGCTTGGTTCGGTCCAGCCACTCCTCTCCGCCCTCTTCGGCGTCGTGGGAGTAGTCCGGCGGAGGGGTTTTCCTTTTCCTCGACCCCTCGGCCTCCCCTGTTGGGCGGCCTTCTTCCTCTTTGCTCCCCTCACTGGGGGGAGAGCTTCCTTGTTCCTCCTCCTCGTTTTCACGAGAGGAGAGCATTGCAGACTCGTCAGATGACGAGTCCGATACCACCATGTTGCGGGAACTTTTTCGAGTCCCGGTGGTTTTCTTCTTCTTGGCCTTCCTCTCCGGCACCACGTAGGGTGCCAGAGCCATTAGCTTCACCAAGAGAGCTGGGGCCGGGTCTTCGGGCAGAGGAGCCGGACAGTTAATTGGTCCGGATACCTCCTGCCAAGCCTGTCAAAGGTAAAGGGAGTTTAGATCCCGCATAGAGTTAATCTATGAAGAAGAGCTTAACGAACCTGTCAAAGGTATGGATAGCTTACCTCGCTAGCGTTACGCTGCGAGCTGTATCCCCGATCCTCGGAGGCGGATGTGGGGGACTCAGCGCCTTTGGTCAGCACCTTCTAGACGTCTTCATACGTCGTGTCGAAGAGCCTACTGAGGGTTTGGTGCTGCGCCGGGTCGAATTCCCACAAAGTAAAATCCCGTTCTTGGCACGGGAGGATCAGGCGAACGAGCATGACCTGGACTATATTGACAAGCCGGATTGGCTTGTTCACCAGGGACTAGATGCACGTTTGCAGCCCAGTCACTTCTTCCTCGTTGCCCCACGACAGGCCCGTCTCTTTCCAGGACATGAGCCGCGTGGGGGGTCCGGATCTGAACTCGGGGGCCGTGACCCATTTCGGACCGCGGGGCTCAGTGATGTAAAATCACCCGGCCTGCCACCCCTTCAGGGACTCCACGATGGAGCCATTGAACCAGAGGACGTTGGCTATCTTGCCAACCATAGCGCCTCCGCACTCCGCCTGGGTGCCGGACACCACCTTGGGCTTGACGTTGAAGGTCTTGAGCCAGAGGCCGAAGTGGGGGCGGACGCGGAGAAAGGCCTCACACACGACGATAAACGCCGAGATGTTGAGGACAAATTTCGGGGCCAGATCATGGAAATCCAGGCCGTAGTAGAACATGAGCCCCCGGACAAATGGGTGAAGTGGAAAGCCCAGTCCGCGGAGGAAGTGGGGAAGAAAAACTACCCTCTCATGGGGCCTTGGGTAGGAAGAAGCTGCCCCTTCTCAGGAAGCCGATGCGGGATGTCCTTGGACAAGTATCCGGCTTTCCTTAACTTTTTTACTTGAGCCTCCGTAACGGAGGAGACCATCCACTTGCCTCCCGCTCCGGACATTGTTGGAGAAGGTTGACGAAGGAAGAGCGGACTTGGGCGCTGGAGCTTGAGTTCGCGAGAGATGGATTGGCAAAGGAGGAGGAAGGCGTAGGTTTAAAAGGTGAATCCTTATCCCTTTATATAAGCAGGTACGGTTAGGCGTCCCCACCTACCTAATAAAACTCACTTGCCTCCCAAACGCCGTGGTAAATGGCGTGGTTGGGTTACCCATGTCCGTATTAATGAGAATTCCGTTAAAGGGGGCACATGATCTCTGCTTTGACAAGACGTGCCAAGGAAACCGCCTCGCTAAACGAGCTGAGGTGGAACAATGAAAGCAATTTATACAGAAGGCTTGGACGCAGTGTTATGACGCACTGCGGAATACGTCAGCAGATTTTATTTGTGTTAATATTATTCTCTATATGGCAATATGTAGAAACTTATTTAGCAGAGCCGGACACTATTTTTGGTGCTTATAATCTTCTTGAAGGACTTGGAGGAGGAACCCGCCTTGCAATGCCGAAGACAATCTGCGCGCCGGACTCGTCGTCATTGAAGCCTGGTTCAGGGGCTACTGAGGGAGTCCTGGATTAGGGGGTGTTCGGATAGCCGGACTCCAGGACTATGAAGATACAAGATTGAAGACTTCGTCTCGTGTCCGAAAGGATCTTTTCTTGGCGTGGAAGGCAAGCTAGGCGTGCGGATATTCGAGATCTCCTACCATTGTAACCGACTCTGTGTAACCCTAACCCTATCCGGTGTCTATATAAACCGGAGGGTTGTAGTCCGTAGGACAACCATCATTATACACAATCATACCATAGGCTAGCTTCTAGGGTTTAGCCTCCTTGATCTCGTGGTAGATCCACTCTTGTACTACCCATATCATCAATATTAATCTAGCAGGAGTAGGGTTTTACCTCCACCGAGAGGGCCCGAACCTGGGTAAAATAAAGTGCCCCTTGTCTCCTGTTACCATCCGACCTTGACGCACAGTTCGGGACCCCCTACCCGAGATCCGCCGGTTTTGACACTGATAGAAGTAGTTTCATCATAAGTATCATGCATAGCAGAAGTGGCATCATCAATATCATGCGACCTATCAAGATCAATAGCAAGTGTAGGTGTCGCAAATTTACTCATAATAGAAGGTGAATCAAGAGCAGAGCTAGATGGCAGTTCCTTACCTCCCCTTGTAGTTGAGGGATAAATCTTGGTTTTTTCGTCTTTCAAGTTCCTCATAGTGATTAGCAGATATAAATCCCAAGTGACTCAAAGAATAGAGCTATGCTCCCCGGCAACGGCGCCAGAAAATAGTCTTGATAACCCACAAGTATAGGGGATCGCAACAGTTTTCGAGGGTAGAGTATTCAACCCAAATTCATTGATTCGACACATGGGGAGCCAAAGAATATTCTCAAGTATTAGCAGTTGAGTTGTCAATTCAACCACACCTAGAAAACTTAATATGTGCAGCAAAGTATTTAGTAGCAAAGTAGTATGGAAGTAACGGTAACTGTCGTGGTTTTGTCACGCCAGATGTCCTTGTGAAAGGACTTAGTCGTGGAGCCATCGCTACGGGTTAGCTTAAAGGGGTTAAAGCGGACAAGGGACGCAAAAGAGTTTTATACTAGTTAGGCCCCTTACGATGAAGGTAAAAGCCTACGTCTAGTTGTGATGGAATTGATGGGGTTTCGATGACTAGGGAGCGAATACGCTTTGCCTGAGTCTCGAGTTGTTGTTTTTTGTCCTTGAACCGCCACCGGGTCGTCCCCTTATATACATGGGTTGACGCTTGTCGGTTTACAGAATCCCGAGGCCGGCTCATAATGTGTCCGGCTCGGTCTCCGCTCTTTCTACCTTACAATACAAGCTACATTGTCGATGCTTGTTTACGTCTACAGGCCTTAAACCGGTTCTGGGCCCTGGGCCTCCTTAAAGCGTCACCGTCTGTCTTCATGGGCTTCAGATATGATGAACTACTAATGGAGTTAACCCAGTCTCTCCTGGCCGGTTTACGCCCAGTGGTAATATCCCCAACATTAGGCCCCAGACTAATTTGAACTGGTTCATGTCAGTCCTGAGTACTTAATAAAATTTCTTCTTCAACATCTTCACACAATCTATAAACCGCCATGACGTCATCTTCTAGGACCATGGTAAACTGCCATGACATCATCTGCTATTTTAAATTGTATATACTCATCTTCATTAATGGCCCTCTGACAATCGAGGCAACAAAAGCTGTCACACACCCCATTTTTTGGGCTCCTCGATTCTCGCGCCTGCCTTTTGTCCACTCCTCTTATAAATAGGGCCGAGGGGTCATTTTCACTTTTCCCCCTCGTGCCTCTTCGCGCCATCGTCTTTCTCGCGCTGCTCAACCTCTAGAGCTCCGCCGTCACTGTGGACCGTCGCCTCTGCCTCAACTCCGACCGCTGCATCACCCTGAGCGTACCAGAGAACCGCGAAACTTCTCCGCTCTTCCATCAGCATCGGTAAGCTTTCTGTTCTTCCACCATAGATCTGTTTCTAGGGTTTCAGTGTTCCCCGGTGTTTGTCGGTGTTCCTCGTTTCTGTAATGATTCTTTGATTCAAACCTGGATATTACACTGTATAGTGACAGCCATAGCCTTTCATTCCATCCATTCACTCCATTTAAATAGAAGATCCCATCTGAACCTTCATCAACTGTTTCGGTACTAACTCTTCGGTCTGAATATGTTTTCCTTTTCTGACATGCGGCAGATCCAAACTTATAATGCCAATTTGTGAAATCTGTTTTTCCTTCACTTATACATCTGTAGACTTGTATCTTCAATGCCAGATTAGGCGGTTTAACTTTTTCGAAAAATGACGACCCGGTAGACACCATTAGTCCCCTTGTTGAACCGCCAATGTACTTCACCATTATACTGTCTCCACTAGCAAACTCCGGTTCATGATTAGCCAACTCCGGTTTAATAATATGCTTACACCCTTATATCGATGTAC
Source organism: Aegilops umbellulata (assembly GCA_032464435.1). Lineage (NCBI taxonomy): Eukaryota > Viridiplantae > Streptophyta > Magnoliopsida > Poales > Poaceae > Aegilops > Aegilops umbellulata. Next base: position 232,307,922 of record CP136060.1, read on the forward strand.
AGTTGTCCACTGTAAATCTTTAAACCGGGAAACATAATGTTTCAAATTTTCGTTGCCATGGCCAAGCAAGTTTATGAATGCAATTGGGCTCCTTCTCGAGTGACTGAAGAACAATTAAACAACCTTGTTAAAACCAGCGCTTTAGCGAAGAAAGATGTTATCCACTGGAGGGTCCCTGGCCCGGAAAATCCTCCTACCCCCAAGGATGGAGAGGTAGTTGTGTTTGTTGATCACTTAGGCCGGGGTTTCAGCCCTCCCGGTTCAAAAAATTTCCGGGATGTACTGGCCAGCTTTCAACTGCGCCCTCAAGACATCGGTCCTAATTCTGTGACCAACATCTGCCATTTCCAAGTTTTTTGTGAGGTTTACCTTCAAGAGGAACCTACAACAGAACTGTTCAGGAATTTCTTTCACTTAAACCGTCGCACAGAATTTACACATGGGCCCAACACTGAATTGGGTGGAATGGCGGTTCAGAAGAGGAAGGAAGTTACTTTTCCTCATCCTAAACTTCATAGTCACCCCAAAGAGTGGAACACTACTTGGTTTTATTGCCAAGACACATCTCCACCTGATGAAAACCCCCTGCCGGGTTACCGCCATGAACGCTTGAGCAACACACATCCTTTCCCCCAAAGGTTGACTGCAAAAGAGAGGGCCAACTATGCTCCTCAATTATCAAAGCTCAGAGCCTTCCTGGCGAACGGTTTGACAGGAGTTGACCTGGCTCACTGTTGGATAGGCTGGAGTATTCTGCCCTTAAGCCGGCGCTCCGGTTTGATGTGTGAATATACGAGGAGTCTGAAGGAAGCTCAGCGGCACATTGACATTCAACTTACAGATGAAGAAGTCACTGAAGCTGTAAAGAAGATGTTGAACGAACCGAAGGATGTCTGTGCCCAAACCGGACTACTCCCTTTCTGCGCCTTCAACAAACTGCCAGCTGTAAGAATCGTATAATATTTTTATCTGAAATTACTTCTGTCCAAATATTCTCTGAAACTATGAGTATTTTCTGACAGGGTGATGGTCCATTCTGGAACAATAAACCACCACAAGACAAACCGGCGAAGCCGCAAGAAAAATCGTTCAAGCCAGTTCGTCCAAAGACGAGGGTTGTTAAAAAACCTGCCAAGAAAAGGACCACTGCATCCTCCGATCCACCAGCTGATGACGATGTGGGTAATCCGGAAATAGAGGTAGAACTTGATTCACTTGGTTCACTTTTCGTACGCCTTATTGATGATGATTATTGTCAGGACGACGCTGAAGGCAGCCAAGCCGATGCTGTAGAGGTAATCATTCTTTCCTCTGATTCAAATCCTTTGCCAACACAAAAAATATGTTGAGCAAACCGGAAAGTTGAATTTTCTCATCCTCTTGCTTACTTGGATCCGAACTTTCTTGTGAAGACACAACAGCACGAGGCTCGCTGCACAACCCGGCATAGCGGCCAGGTAGTTACCTCCGCCGGTTTACTGAACACTCCGGTTCGGAAACGCCGATCAGATTTCTCTTATCCCCTTGACACTTCACGCCCCAAAGCGGGTTGTTTTCGTCAACCTCTTAACCCATCTGATTCAAACTATCAGGGAACTTCTCACTCATCTTCTGGCGAGTCGTCAGCCACCAAACTTCCACCCCTCAAAATGGTTATTGGGTGAGCTATACATTTGTTTTATCCTTGACATGTGTTTCATACGCTATACTGACCTTTATGTTTTACTTTCTCAGTGCTAAGCCCAGACCAAGCAAGAAGGCTCGTCTGAATGAACCGACAGAGGATGACACGGCAGTTGAACCGGAGAAAACTCCTGATCCTCAAGAAACCAACATTGATGACATGCTGAATAACCCACCGCCTCAAGATCATGACTTTGGTGCTGATCGAGTAGAAGTTGACACCACAGGCCATGCTGACCAGCCAACCAGCCCTATCCGAACTGACAAACCGATCAGTCCAGTAAAAAATATTGACAAACTGGCAACTCCAGTAAGAGCTGCTGAGGAAAAGGATGATGACGTTCTGATTACTGGCACCGGCCATACCGCTCTGGGAAATCATGTCGCTTTGTCAAAGCATACTGCCAAGGATGAATTATCTGCAATTGGCAAAGGCAAATGGAATGCCGATTTGTCAACTTATGCCCATCTGAATGCTCAAGACCTTCATTCTGGCTATCTGAACCATCTATTGGGTGTGGTATTGACGCTCCATAACACAGAAGGTAACTCCTCAACCCAACAACCCGTCGTCCATTGCAAAGGAACCATAAGTCGGGGTTTGATGCCTCTCAAGATCTCTTGATTGGCCCTCTCCGCTTGACCATTGGACGGTGGGTGAGCCACTGATGACACGTCAAGCCGGATGTGCTCACGTTGACAGAACTCCTTCATGGCACCCTTTGACAGATTGGTACCGTTGTCTGTTATAATGTTGTGTGGAAAACCAAACCGGAAGGTCACCTTTTTGATGAATTGAACCACCATGGTTGCATCACACTTACTAATTGGCTCTGCCTCCACCCACTTTGTGAACTTGTCAACCGCCACCAGAAGGTGGGTCTTCTTGTCCTTGGACCTCTTGAAAGGCCCAACCATATTCAGCCCCCAAGTCACAAACGGTCAAGTGATTGGAATCATCCTCAATCTTGAGCCGGTACATCAGCGCGCCTTGAAAATTTCTGACAGCCATCACATCTTTTGACCAAGTCCTCGACATCAGCATGAGCTATCAACCAATAGAAACCGTGACGAAATGCCTTAGCCACCAAAGATTTTGAACCGGCGTGGTGACCACAATCTCCTTTGTGGATCTCACACAAAATTTCACGGCCTTCTTCAGGGGACACATAGCGTTGAAACGCCCCTGTCACACTGCAATGATGCAACTCTCCATTGATAATAGTCATGGATTTGGACCGCCGGATTATCTGCCTGGCCAAAGTTTCATCCTCTAGTAACTCGCCCCGGTTCATAAACGCCAGATATGGAACCGTCCAATCCGGGATAACATGAAGAGCCGCCACCAACTGAGCTTCCAGATCAGGGATAGCCAAATCCTCTTCACCAGGGAGTTTAACGGATGGATTATGCAGAACATCCAAGAAGACATTAGGAGGAACCGGTTTACGTTGGGAACCCAGGCGGCTTAAAGCGTCCGCCACTTCATTCTTCCGCCGTCCACATGATCCACTTGATAACCTTTAAAGTGACCTGCAACAATATCCACTTCACGACGATATGCTGCCATGAGTGGGTCCTTGGAATCCCAGGTGCCAGACACTTGTTGAGTTACCAGGTCCGAGTCACCGAAGCACTTGACTCGGCTTAGGTTCTTCTCCTTAGCCATCTGAAGACCATGGAGTAAGTCCACATATTTAGCTGCATTGTTAGTGAAAGGGAACATTAAACGGAGAACATAACAAAACTTATCACCTCGTGGGGAAGTTAATACGACTCCAGCCCCCGAACCCTCTAATTGCCTGGACCCATCAAAATGAATAGTCCAATAAGTGTGATCTGGCTTCTCTTCTGGCGCTTGTAGTTCCATCCAATCATTGATGAAATCCACAAGTGCCAGAGATTTGATCGTCGTTCAGGTATGTATTTCAACCCGTGAGGCCCGAGCTCGATAGCCCACTTGGCAATCCGACCAGTTGCTTCATTGTTCTGGATTATATCTCCCAAAGGAGCAGAGCTGACCATCATGATGGGATGACCTTGGAAATATTGCTTAAGCTTCCGGCTTGCCATGAAAACTCCATACACCAATTTTTGCCAATGTGGGTACCTCTGTTTGGACTCAATAAGTACCTCACTGATATAATAAACCGGACATTGAACCGGATATTCCTTTCCTGCCTCCTTGCGCTCCACCACAATAGCCACACTAACGGCCCGAGCGTTAGCTGCTACATACAGCAACAATGGCTCTTTGTCAACCAGAGTAGCAAGAACCGACGGGTTAGCCAGCTGCCGCTTTAAGTCCTCAAATGCTTCATTTGCGGCGTCACTCCAGACGAAGTTATCCATTTTCTTCAGCATCTGATACAAAGGAATGGCCTTCTCACCAAGGCGGCTGATAAACCGGCTCAATGCGGCAATCCGGCCTGCCAAGCGTTGAACATCATTGATACACTTTGGTTTGGCCAAGGAGGTGATATCCTTGATCTTTTCCCGATTAGCTTCAATGCCCCTGTTAGACACCAAAAAGCCCAAGAGCTTGCCTGCCGGTACACCAAAAACGCACTTAGCCGGATTAAGCATCATTTTGTAAACCCGCAAGTTATCAAAGGTTTCCTTCAAGTCATGAATCAATGTCTCCTTCTTCCTTGATTTCACCACAATATCATCCACATAGGCATGAACATTATGGCCGATTTGTTTATGAAGACAATTCTGCACACACACCGTTGATAAGTCCCCTGGGCACTCTTGAGCCCAAAGGGCATGGATACATAGCAGAAGGCTCCAAAAGGAGTTATGAAGGCTGTCTTCTCCTGCTCCTTAACTGCCATTGTGATCTGATGATAACCAGAATATGCGTCCAAAAAGCTCAAACGCTCGCAACCCGCCGTAGCATCAATAATTTGATCAATACAGGGGAGGGCAAAAGGATCTGCTGGACAAGCTTTGTTAAGATCTGTGTAGTCCACACACATACGCCAAGTGATGTTCTTCTTAAGCACCAGCACCGGATTAGCCAACCACTCAGGATGGAATACTTCAACGATAAATCTAGCCGCCAAGAGCCTGGCACTTCTTCACCAATAGCCTTGCGTCTTTCCTCATTGAACCGGCGGAGAAACTGCTTGACCGGTTTATACTTGGGATCAACATTGAGAGTGTGCTCAGCGAGTTCTCTCGGTACACCTGGCATGTCAGAAGGCTTCCACGCAAAGATGTCCCGATTCTCACGGATGAACTCGATGAGCGCGCTTTCCTATTTCGGATCCAAGTTAGCGCTGATGCTAAACTGCTTGGACGAATCGCCAGGTACGAAGTCAACAAGCTTAGTCTCATCAGCCGATTTAAATTTCAGGGCCGGATCATGCTCCGTAGTTGGCTTTTTCAACGATGTCATATCAGCCGGACCAACATTATCTTTATAAAACTTCAACTCTTCTGTTGCACAAACCGACTCAGCATAAGCCGCATCACCTTCTTCACACTCCAGAGCAATCTTGTGGCTCCCATCTATAGTTATAGTTCCCTTGTGACCCGACATCTTGAGCTGTAGATAGACATAGCAAGGTCATGCCATGAACTTAGCATAAGCCGACCGTCCAAACAAGGCATGATACGGAATTTTGATTTCACCACTTCAAAGGTCAATGTTTCTGATCTTGAGTCCTGCTCATCTCCAAAAGCCACCTCCAGAGCTATCTTACCAATAGGATATGCTGATTTACCAGGCACCACACCATGGAAAACCGTATTGGACGGTTTAAGATTTTTATCTGTTAACCCCATGCGAAGGAAAGTTTCATAATAAAGAATATTGATACTATTTCCCCCATCCATGAGTACCTTAGTGAACTTATAACCTCCCACCTGAGGTGCCACCACTAGTGCCAGATGACCCGGATTGTCAAACCGGGGTGGATGATCTTCTCTACTCCACACAATCGGCTGCTCGGACCAGCGCAAATAAGGGGGCACCGCCGGTTCAATGACATTCACTGCCCTTTTATGAAGCTTTTGATCATGCTTGTCCAGGCTAGTGGTAAAGACATGATACTGCCCGCCATTCAACTGCTTCGGGTTGCTCTGGTAACCCGATTGCTGCTGCTGCTGTTGCTGGTTCCCCTGATTGTTATAACCACCTTGGTTGCCCTGATTGCCTTGACTGCCATGCCCGCTCTGGTTGCCATGAAAACCTCAACCGGAGCTGCCTCCACCATAACCCGGCCCATGAGATCCGGGGCCCGAACCGCCACCTGGTCCATGATCATACCGGAAAGAATTAGAATTTTTGAACTCATGTATGATGTAGCAGTCCTTCCAGAGGTGTGTGGACGGAATCTCCTTCGTCCCATGTTTTGGGCAAGGCTGGTTCAATAGATAAGACAAGCATCCCGGGTTAGGACTTGGTGCCCCATCGCGCTGGGGCGGTTTACCCTTACGCCGTTGGCCTTTGTCCTGCGTGCTATATTAGCCACGAAATCTAAGCTGTGGTCCGCTTTACGCTTGCCGCCGTTTCCATGACCCACTGGGTCGTGGTGCTGCCCCTTGGCATTGCCGCTCCTTTTTCCTTCCCTGTCTTATCATCATCAGATTCGGGATCCTTGGTACTATCAGAATCGGCATACTTCACCAGACCAACCATGAGGGTTCCCATGTCATTACAATGACGTTTGAGCCGTCCCAACTTCAACTTCAGGGGTTTAAACCGGCAATTGCCTTCCAATGTTAGAACTGCGGTATCAGTGTTAATGCGGTCCGATGAATGCAAAATTTCTGAGACCCGACGCACCCAATGAGTTGTTGACTCTCCTTCCTCCTGGACACAGGCAGCTAAGTCCACAATCGACATGGGCTGCTTGCATGTATCCTTAAAATTCTGGATAAACCGGGCTCTCGGCTCGGCCCATGAGCTGATAGAGTTAGCCGGTAAACTTTTTAGCCAAGTACGGGCCGTCCCTTCTAGCATCATGGTGAAGTATTTCGCACACGCCGCATCATCCACATCTAACTGTTGGGGAACGTAGTAATTTCAAAAAAATTCCTACGCACACGCAAGATCATGGTGATGCATAGCAATGAGAGGGGAGAGTGTTGTCTACGTACCCTCGTAGATCGAAGCGGAAGCGTTGACACAACATAGAGGAAGTAGTCGTACGTCTTCCCGATCCGACCGATCCAAGCATCGTTACTCCGGCACCTCCGAGTTCTTAGCACACGTTCAGCTCGATGACGCTCCCCGAGCTCCGATCCAGCAAAGCGTCGGGGAGGAGTTCCGTCAGCACGACGGCGTGGTGACGATCTTGATGTTCTACTGTCGCAGGGCTTCGCCTAAGCACCGCTACAATATGACCGAGGTGGAATATGGTGGAGGGGGCACCGCACACGGCTAAGGAATGATCACGAAGATCAACTTTTGTGTCCATGGGGTGCCCCCTGCCCCCGTATATAAAGGAGTGGAGGAGGGGAGGGCCGGCCCTCTCTATGGCGCGCCCTAGGGGAGTCCTACTCCCACCGGGAGTAGGATTCCCCCTTTCCTAGTCCAACTAGGAGTCCTTCCATGTATTAGGAGTAGGAGACAAGGAAGGGGAAAAGGGAACAAAAGGAAGGAGGGGGCGCCGCCCCTCCCCCTAGTCCAATTCGGACTAGTCAATGGGGGGCGCGCGGCCTGCCTCTCCCTCTCCCCTAAAGCCCAATAAGGCCCATATACTTCTTCCCCCGTATTCCCGTAACTCTCCGGTACTCCCGAAAATACCCGAACCACTCAGAACTTTTCCGATGTCCGAATATAGTCGTCCAATATATCAATCTTTACGTCTCGACCATTTCGAGACTCCTCGTCATGTCCCCGATCTCATCCGGGACTCCGAACTCCTTCGGTACATCAAAACTCATAAACTCATAATATAACTGTCATCGAAACCTTAAGCGTGCGGACCCTACGGTTCGAGAACAATGTAGACATGACCGAGACACGTCTTCGGTCAATAACCAATAGCGGGACCTGGATGCCCATATTGGCTCCTACATATTCTACGAAGATCTTTATCGGTCAGACCGCATAACAACATACGTTGTTCCCTTTGTCATCGGTATGTTACTTGCCCGAGATTCGATCGTTGGTATCCAATACCTAGTTCAATCTCATTACCGGCAAGTCTCTTTACTCGTTCCGTAATACATCATCTCGCAACTAACTCATTAGTTGCAATGCTTGCAAGGCTTAAGTGATGTGCATTACCGAAAGGGCCCAGAGATACCTCTCCGACATTCGGAGTGACAAATCCTAATCTCGAAATACGCCAACCCAACAAGTACCTTTGGAGACACCTGTAGAGCACCTTTATAATCACCCAGTTACGTTGTGACGTTTGGTAGCACACAAAGTGTTCCTCCGGTAAACGAGAGTTGCATAATCTCATAGTCATAGAAACATGTATAAGTCACGAAGAAAGCAATAGCAACATACTAAACGATCGGGTGCTAAGCTAATGGAATGGGTCATGTCAATCAGATCATTCAACTAATCATGTGACCTTGTTAATCAAATAACAACTCTTTGTTCATGGTTAGGAAACATAACCATCTTTATTTAACGAGCTAGTCAAGTAGAGGCATACTAGTGACACTCTGTTTTTCTATGTATTCACACATGTATTATGTTTCCGGTTAATACAATTCTAGCATGAATAATAAACATTTATCATGAAATAAGGAAATAAATAATAACTTTATTATTGCCTCTAGGGCATATTTCCTTCAGTCTCCCACTTGCACTAGAGTCAATAATCTAGTTCACATCGCCATGTGATTTAGCAGCAATAGTTCACATCACCATGTGATTAACACCCATAGTTCACATCGATATGTGATCAACACCCAAAGGGTTTACTAGAGTCAGTAATCTAGTTCACATCGCTATGTGATTAACACCCAAAGAGTACTAAGGTGTGATTATGTTTTGCTTGTGAGAGAATCTTAGTCAACGGGTCTGCCAAAATTCAGATCCGTATGTATTTTGCAAATTTCTATGTCTACAATGCTCTACACGGAGCTACTTTAGCTAATTGCTCCCACTTTCAATATGTATCTAGATTGAGACTTAGAGTCATCTAGATTAGTGTCAAAACTTGCATCGACGTAACCTTTTACGACGAACCTTTTTGTCACGTCCATAATCGAGAAACATATCCTTATTTTACTAAGGATAATTTTGACCGATGTCCAGTGATCTACTTCCTAGATCACTATTGTACTCCCTTACTTAACACAGTGTAGGGTATATAATAGATCTGGTACATAGCATGGCATACTTTATAGAATCTATGGCTGAGGCATAGGGAATGACTTTCATTCTCTTTCTATCATCTGCCGTGGTCGGGCTTTGAGTCTTACTCAATTTCACACCTTGTAATACAGGCAAGAACTCTTTCTTTGACTGTTCCATTTTGAACTACTTCAAAATCTTTTCAAGGTATGTACTTATTAAAAAACTTATCAAGCGTCTTGATCTATCTCTATAGATCTTGATGCTCAATATGTAAGGAGCTTCACCGAGGTCCTTCTTCAAAAAACTCCTTTCAAATACTCCTTTATGCTTCACAAAATAATTCTACATTATTTCCGATCAACAATATGTCATTTACATATACTTATCAGAAATGTTGTAGTGCTCCCACTCACTTTCTTGTAAATACAGGCTTCACCGCAAGTCTGTATAAAACTATATGCTTTGATCAACTTATCAAAGCATATATTCTAACTCCGAGATGCTTGCACCAGTCCATAGATGGATCGCTGGAGCTTGCATATTTTGTTAACACCTTTAGGATCGACAAAACCTTCTAGTTGCATCGTATACAACTCTTCTTTAATAAATCCATTGAGGAATGCAGTTTTGTTTATCCATTTGCCAGATTTCATAAAATGCGGCAATTGCTAACATGATTCGGACAGACTTAAGCATAGATACGAGTGAGAAACTCTCATCCTAGTCAACACCTTGAACTTGTCGAAAAACCTTTTGCGACAATTCTAGCTTTGTAGATAGTAACACTACTATCAGCGTCTGTCTTCCTCTTGAAGATCCATTTATTTTCTATGGCTTGCCGATCATCGGGCAAATCCATCAAAGTCCATACTTTGTTCTCATACATGGATCATATCTCAGATTTCATGGCCTCAAACCATTTCGCGGAATCTGGGCTCATCATCGCTTCCTCATAGTTCGTAGGTTCGTCATGGTCAAGTAACATGACCTCCAGAATAGGATTACCGTACCACTCTGGTGCGGATCTCACTCTGGTTGACCTACGAGGTTTGGTAGTAACTTGATCCGAAATTACATGATCATCATCATTATCTTCCTCACTAATTGGTGTAGTAGTCACAGGAACAGATTTCTGTGATGAACTACTTTCCAATAAGGGAGCAGGTACAGTTACCTTATCAAGTTCTACTTTCCTCCCACTCACTTCTTTCGAGAGAAACTCCTTCTCTAGAAAGGATCCATTCTTAGCAACGAATGTCTTGCCTTCGGATCTGTGATAGAAGGTGTACCCAACAGTCTCCTTTGGGTATCCTATGAAGAAATATTTCTCCGATTTGGGTTTGAGCTTATCAGGATGAAACTTTTTCATATAAGCATCACAACCCCAAACTTTAAGCAACGACAACTTTGGTTTCTTGCCAAACCACAGTTCAGATTGTGTCGTCTCAACGGATTTAGATGGTGCCCTATTTAACGTGAATGCAGCTGTCTCTAATGCATAACCCCAAAACGATAGTGGTAAATCGGTAAGAAACATCATAGATTGCACTATATCCAATAAAGTACGGTTATGACGTTCGGACACACCATTATGATGTGGTGTTCCAGGTGGCATGAATTTGTGAAACTATTCCACATTGTTTTAATTGAATGCCAAACTCGTAACTCAAATAATCGTCTCCGTGATCAGATCGTAGAAACTTTATTTTTCTTGTCATGATGATTTTCCACTTCACTCTGAAATTCTTTGAACTTTTCAAATGTTTCAGACTTATGTTTCATCAAGTAGATATACTCATATCTGCTTAAATCATCTGTGAAGGTTAGAAAATAATGATACTTGTCGCGAGCTTCAATATTCATCGGACCACATACATCAGTATGTATGATTTCCAACAAATCTGGTGCTCGCTCCATTGTTCCGGAGAACGGTGTTTTAGTCATCTTGCCCAAGAGACATGGTTCGCAAGCATCAAGTGATTCATAATCAAGTGATTCCAAAATCCCATCAGCATGGAGTTTCTTCATGCGCTTTACACCAATATGACCTAAACAGCAGTGCCACAAATAAGTTGCACTATCATTATTAACTTTGCATCTTTTGGCTTCAATATTATGAATATGTGTATCACTACGATCAAGATCCAACAAACCATTTCGTTGGTGTGTATAACCATAGAAGGTTTTATTCATGTAAACAGAACAACAATTTATTCTCTTACTTAAATGAATAACCGTATTGCAATAAACATGATCAAATCATATTTATGCTCAACACAAATACCAAATAACACTTATTTAGGTTCAACACTAATCCTGAAAGTATAGTGAGTGTGTGATGATGATCATATCAATCTTGGAACCACTTCCAACACACATCGTCACTTCACTCTTAACTAGTCTTTGTTCATTCTGCAACTCCCGTTTCGAGTTACTAATCTTAGCAACTGAACCAGCATCAAATGCCAAGGGGTTGCTATAAACACTAGTAAAGTACACATCAATAACATGTATATCCAATATACCTTTGTTCACTTTGCCATCCTTCTTATCCACCAATCACTTGGGGTAGTTCCGCTTCCAGTGAACAGTCCCTTTGCAGTAGAAGCACTCAGTCTTAGGCTTAGGTCCAGACTTGGGCTTCTTCACTTGAGCAGCAACTTGCTTGCCGTTCTTCTCGAACTTCCCCTTCTTACCTTTGCACTTTACATGAAACTAGTGGTCTTGTTAACCATCAACACTTGATGTTTTTCTTGATTTCTACCTTCGTTGGTTTTAGCATCACGAAGAGCTTGGGAATCGTTTCCGTTATCCCTTGCATATTATAGTTCATCACGAAGTTCTACTAACTTGGTGATGGTGACTAGAGAATTCTGTTAATCACTATTTTATCGGGAAGATTAACTCCCACTTGATTCAAGCGATTGTAGTACCCAGACAATCTGAGCACATGCTCACTAGTTGAGCGATTCTCCTCCATCTTTTAGCTATAGAACATGTTGGAGACTTCATATCTCTCAACTCGGGTATTTGCTTGAAATATTAACTTCAACTTCTGGAACATCTCATATGGTCCATGACGTTCAAAACGTCTTTGAAGTCCCAATTCTAAACCGTTAAGCATGGTGCACTAAACTATCAAGTAGTCATCATATTGAGCTAGCCAAACGTTCATAACGTCTGTATCTGCTCCTGCAATAGGTCTGTCACCTTGCAGTGCATCAAGGACATAATTCTTCTGTGCAGCAATGAGGATAAACCTCAGATCACGGATCCAATCCGCATCATTGCTACTAACATCTTTCAACATAGTTTTCTCTAGGAACATATCAAAACATAGGGAAGCAACAACGCGAGCTATTGATCTACAACATAGATATGCTAATACTACCAGGACTAAGTTCATGATAAATTAAAGTTCAATTAATCATATTACTTAAGAACTCCCACTTAGATAGACATCCCTCTAATCTTCTAAGTGATCACGTGATCCATATCAACTAAACCATGTCCGATCATCACGTGAAATGGAGTAGTTTCAATGGTGAACATCATTATGTTGATCATATCTACTATATGATTCACGCTCGACCTTTCGGTCTCCATGTTCCGAGGCCATATCTGCATATGCTAGGCTCGTCAAGTATAACCCGAGTATTTTGCGTGTGCAAAACTGGCTTGCACCCGTTGTAGATGGACGTAGAGCTTATCACACCCGATCATCACATGGTGTCTGGGCACGACGAACTTTGGCAACGGTGCATACTCAGAGAGAACACTTCTTGATATTTAGTGAGAGATCATCTTAAAATGCTACCATCAAACTAAGCAAAATAAGATGTATAAAAGATAAACATCACATGCAATCAATATATGTGACATGGTATGGCCATGATCATCTTGCGCCTTTGATCTCCATCTCCAAAGTACCGTCATGATCTCTATCGTCACCAGCATGACACCATGATCTCTATCATCTTGATCTTTATCAATGTGTCGTCACAAAGGTCGTCTCGCCAACTATTGCTCTTGCAACTATTGCTATCGCATAGCGATAAAGTAAAACAATTATTTGGCGCTTGCATCTTATGCAATAAAGAGACAACCATAAGGCTTCAGCCAGTTCCGATAACTTCAACAAAACATGATCATCTTATACAACAACTTATAGCTCATCACGTCTTGACCATATCACATCACAACATGCCCTGCAAAAACAAGTTAGACGTCCTCTACTTTGTTGTTTGCAAGTTTTACGTGGCTGCTACTGGGATTAGCAAGAACCGTTCTTACCTACGCATCAAAACCACAACGATAGTTTGTCAAATAGACTCCGTTTTAACCTTCGCAAGGACCGGGCGTAGCCATACTCGGTTCAACTAAAGTTGGAGAAATTGACACCCGCCAGCCACCTGTGTGCAAAGCACGTCGGTAGAACCAGTCTCGCGTAAGCGTACGCGTAATGTCGGTCCGGGCCGCTTCATCCAACAATACCGCCGAACCAAAGTATGACATGCTGGTAGGCAGTATGACTTATATCGTCCACAACTCACTTGTGTTCTACTCGTGCATATAACATCAAACCATAAAACCTAGGCTTGGATGCCACTGTTGGGGAACGTAGTAATTTCAAAAAAATTCCTACGCACACGCAAGATCATGGTGATGCATAGCAATGAGAGGGGAGAGTGTTGTCTACGTACCCTCGTAGACCGAAGCGGAAGCGTTGACGCAACGTAGAGGAAGTAGTCGTACGTCTTCCCGATCCAACCGATCCAAGCACCGTAACTCCGGCACCTCCGAGTTCTTAGCACACGTTCAGCTCGATGACGCTCCCCGGGCTCCGATCCAGCAAAGCGTCGGGGAGGAGTTCCGTCAGCACGACGGTGTGGTGACGATCTTGTTGTTCTACTGTCGCAGGGCTTCGCCTAAGCACCGCTACAATATGACCGAGGTGGAATATGGTGGAGGGGGCACCGCACACGGCTAAGGAACGATCACGAAGATCAACTTGTGTGTCCATGGGGTGCCCCCTGCCCCCGTATATAAAGGAGTGGAGGAGGGGAGGGCCGGCCCTCTCTATGGAGCGCCCTAGGGGAGTCCTACTCCCACCGGGAGTAGGATTCCCCCTTTCCTAGTCCAACTAGGAGTCCTTCCATGTATTAGGAGTAGGAGACAAGGAAGGGGAAGAGGGAAGAGAAGGAAGGAGGGGGCGCCGCCCCTCCCCCTAGTCCAATTCGGACTAGTCAATGGGGGGGCGCGCGGCCTGCCTCTCCCTCTCCCCTAAAGCCCAATAAGGCCCATATACTTCTTCCCCCGTATTCCCGTAACTCTCTGGTACTCCCGAAAATACCCGAACCACTCAGAACCTTTCCGACGTCCGAATATAGTCGTCCAATATATCGATCTTTACGTCTCGACCATTTCGAGACTCCTCGTCATGTCCCCGATCTCATCCGGGACTCCGAACTCCTTCGGTACATCAAAACTCATAAACTCATAATATAACTGTCATCGAAACCTTAAGCGTGCGGACCCTATGGTTCGAGAACAATGTAGACATGACCGAGACACGTCTCCGGTCAATAACCAATAGCGGGACCTGGATGCCCATATTGGCTCCTACATATTCTACGAAGATCTTTATCGGTCAGACCGCATAACAACATACGTTGTTCCCTTTGTCATTGGTATGTTACTTGCCCGAGATTCGATCGTCGGTATCCAATACCTAGTTCAATCTCGTTACCGGCAAGTCTCTTTACTCGTTCCGTAATACATCATCTCGCAACTAACTCATTAGTTGCAATGCTTGCAAGGCTTAAGTGATGTGCATTACCGAGAGGGCCCAGAGATACCTCTCCGACATTCGGAGTGACAAATCCTAATCTCGAAATATGCCAACCCAACAAGTACCTTTGGAGACACCTGTAGAGCACCTTTATAATCACCCAGATACGTTGTGACATTTGGTAGCACACAAAGTGTTCCTCCGGTAAACGGGAGTTGCATAATCTCATAGTCATAGGAACATGTATAAGTCACGAAGAAAGCAATAGCAACATACTAAACGATCGGGTGCTAAGCTAATGGAATGGGTCATGTCAATCAGATCATTCAACTAATCATGTGACCTCGTTAATCAAATAACAACTCTTTGTTCATGGTTAGGAAACATAACCATCTTTGGTTAACGAGCTAATCAAGTAGAGGCATACTAGTGACACTCTATTTGTCTATGTATTCACACATGTATTATGTTTCCGGTTAATACAATTCTAGCATGAATAATAAACATTTATCATGAAATAAGGAAATAAATAATAACTTTATTATTGACTCTAGGGCATATTTCCTTCACTAACATCTCCATGGCCATCTCATAGCTTTCGACCCATGTCTCAGGAGATAAATCGGCGGTGTAATTCGGCACCTTGCGCGGGCCCTTGAAATCCTTTGGTAGGCGCACATTGCGTAGCGCTGGGATGAGACACGGCACTCCCAAAGAACTAGAAGTAACCCCTGGTCCTACCAATGTGGTTGGACGAACCAGAGTAAGCTAACAGGCTTCATGCTGCGCCGCTAACTAGGCCTCTCTGCGTGCCCGAGCCCGGTCCACCACTTCTTGAGCATCACCCGCCGGGTTATTGCCACGGGGCGGATCACGGTTTCGCGCGTTGCTTGACACTGCCGGTTCATCTATACGCCTGCTATAACTCCGTCTTGGACGGGGGTGGAATGAATCCGATCGCGACTTTATGAATAAGCCTCCTGTTGAACCAAGGTCGTCTGAGGAAGCTCCTTAACCCGACGCATCTCGACCGCCGCTGGAGAATCGCCTTCGATCGGGATGGCCGCCAGCCGTGAAGCGGCAGCAACAATGTTGTCCATCGGGTTAGAGTAATGACTCGGTGGCAATGGGACATGTGGCGCTACAATGTTGTTCTGACGAGGCGGATCCACCAAACGTGGCTGAACCGGCGCCCCTGCCCCAGGTGCCTCCGCCCGGTTTACCACCGGCGAATTACTGGTCCCTGCTCCTGGGGTGTTAAAGAGGTTTCTAGCGTCATAAATCGGCGGCAGGCGGGACCGGTGGCTCCTCTTCAGGACTTCGTTCGCTGCACTCTGATCCAGCATGAGCCGGTAAGCCTGTGCATCCAAAGCGGCCCGCTCCATGGCCATCCTGGTATCCTCAGCTGCCAAATTGGCCTTGGCCTGTGTGATCTGATCTTTCACCTTTGCAATTTCCGCATTGTGTGCATCCTGATCTGCCGTGATAACCTCCGCCATCAACGTCGCCAATGCGTCAAACAAATCAGGTAGAACCTGAGCTGGTGGTCGCACAGGGCCTCCTGCCCCGACCGCTGTTGCCGCCGTCGATCCAGAAATCATCGCTGCCGCGGTCGAAGAGTGGAGCGCTGGCTGCGTACGGGCCATGAAGATTGCAACCCGGTTTGGCATATCATAAGGGTCCAGAATACTGTCGCCATCGGAACAACCCCCAATCCGGCCATCTTGCAATTGATATAGCGACTCGATCTCTCCGGTCGATGACTCGTCGCCGGAATAAACGACGGTCTCACCACCAGATTCCGATCTATCCTCATATTCTCCTCCCTGGATGACTCCCACGAAGGCACGCTTCATGACAGGCTTGACCCGTGCAAATCCCGCACGCTGAGCCGTTTCGACGAGGTCGGTGCAGATGTCTGGCTCAGGGCCCGGTTCACCAATCTTGCCAATGATAACATGTATGCCACCAAAGGGGACCCGGTACCCGTACTCAATTGAGCCGGCCTCGGGGCCCCAGCCTGCATCGTCGATGTAGAGCTTGCAGCGACGACTCTTAGTCATCCGGCCCACAGTGTAACCCTTGAGTCCTTCAAAGCTGCCCTCCAAGAACTTGAAACCATCGTGCGATGGCCCCACGGTGGGCACCAATTGTCGTGGTTTTGTCACGGCAGATGTCCTTGTGAAAGGACTTAGTCATGGAGCCATCGCTACGGGTTAGATTAAAGGGGTTAAAGCAGACAAGGGACGCAAGAGAGTTTTATACTAGTTCGGCCCCTTATGATGGAGGTAAAACCCTACGTCTAGTTGTGATGGAATTGATGGGGTTTCGATGACCAGGGAGCAAATACGCTTTGCCTGAGTCTTGAGTTGTTGTTTTTTGTCCTTGAACCGCCGTCGGGTCATCCCCTTATATACGTGGGTTGACGCCCGTCGGTTTACAAAATCCCGAGGCCGGCTCATAATGTGTCCGGCTCGGTCTCCGCTCTTTCTAGCTTACAATACAAGCTACATTATCAATGCCGGTTTATGTCTACAGGCCTTAAACCGGTTCTGGGCCCTGGGCCTCCTTAAAGCATCACCGTATGTCTTCATGGGCTTCAGATATGATGAACTAGTAATGGAGTTAACCCGGTCTCTCCTGGCCGGTTTACGCCCAGTGGTAATATCCCCAACAGTAACGGTGGCAAAAGTAACAGTAGCAGTTTTGTAGTAATTGTAACAGTGGCAACGGTAAAGTAACTAAGCAAAGATCAATATGTGAAAAGCTCGTAGGCATTGGATTAGTGAAGGATAATCATGTCGGATGCAATTCCTCATGCAACAGTTATAACATAGGGTGACATAGAACTAGCTCCAGTTCATCAATGTAATGTAGGCATGTATTCCGAATATAGTCATACGTGCTTATGGAAAAGAACTTGCATGACATCTTTTGTCCTGCCCTCCCGTGGCAGTAGGGTCCTATTAGAAACTAAGGGATATTAAGGCCTCCTTTTAATAGAGTACCAGACCAAAGCATTAACACTTAGTGAATACATGAACTCCTCAAACTACGATCATCACCGGGAGTGGTCTCGATTATTGTCACTTCGGGGTTACCGGATCATAACACATAGTAGGTGACTATTGACTTGCAAGATAGGATCAAGAACTCACATATATTCATGAAAACATAATATGTTCAGATCTGAAATCATGGCACTCGGGCCCTAGTGACAAGCATTAAGCATAGCAAAGTCATAGCAACATCAATCTCAGAACATAATGGATACTAGGGATCAAACCCTAACAAAACTAACTCGATTACATGATAAATCTCATCCAACCCATCACCGTCTAGCAAGCCTACGATGGAATTACTCACGCACGACGGTGAGCATCATGAAATTGGTGATGGAGGAAGGTTGTTGATGATGATGGCGACGGATTCCCCTCTCCGGAGCCCCGAACGGACTCCAGATCATCCCTCCCGAGAGAGATTAGGGCTTGGCGGCGGCTCCGTATTGTAAAACGTGATGAATCCTGCTCTCTTGTTTTTCTCCCCAAACTTGAATATATAGAGTTGGAGTTGAGGTCGGTGGAGCCTCAGGGGCCCACGAGGCAGGGGGCGCGCCCCCACCCTCGTGGACAGGGTATGGGCCCCCTGGTGTTGATTCTTTCGCCAGTATTTTTTATATATTCCAAAAATATTCTCCGTGAAGTTTCAGGTCATTCCGAGAACTTTTATTTCTGCACAAAAATAACACCATGGCAATTCTGCTGAAAACAGCATCAGTCCGAGTTAGTTCCATTCAAATCATGCAATTTAGTGTCTGAAACAAGGGCAAAAGTGTTGGGAAAAGTAGATACGTTGGAGACATGTCAGCTACTAATGTGTGCGCCTCTTCTCAAACAGGACGATTTTTTTACCACAGCATATATGTGCCATGTCATGAAACCATGCCAAGTTTCATGTTTTTGGGGTGACTTTTTGATTTACTGGGATTTAAAAACCGAGATTCTCAATGTTTCAGGACAACGAGAAGTTTGTAATTCATTCCCATTCCTTAAATGAGACCTAAACATGCACCCAATGACACATGTACGATTTCCCACCCATTTTGCTTCAGTGGAGCATGTGCTTGTAGTTCAAATTTGAATTATGGGCTACATTAAATTCGTAGAAAACTTAGTAATTAGTAATATATATAATGGCCAAAAGAACCCTGAACAATTTCAAATTTTAGCCCGACACTCCTGTTATTCTATGTTGCCTGTAGAAAACAAAGTTCAAGCCGAGAAGAGGCAGCGATTATCGTTTCGCCCACAAGAGGGGCATGTTTCCCTACCGGAACCACGAGGGTTGCGACATGCTTGGTTTGTAAGAGGCTTGTAATATAGCTCGCCCAAATTGGAAAATTATATGTACCATGTAGTGACACCATGCCAAGTTTCATTATTTCCTGGTGAGTTTTGGATTTACAGAGATATAAAAACCGACATTCGCAATGTTTGTGGCCAAGCCAGGACGGCGAGATGGTTGAATTCGTTCTCATTCGTTCCATGGGACCTAAACATGCACCCCAAGGAAACATGTACGTTTTTTCTAGCCATTTTGGTGCACTGGAGCATGTATTTGTAGTTCGGATTTGAATTATGGACATTAAATGCCTAGAAAACTCAATTAATGAATAAAAAGGTCAAACGAACCCTGAATAACTTCACAGTTCAGTGCGAATCTCCCGTTGTTCCGTGTTGCATGTAGAAGAAAATACGAGGCTAGAAGAGGGAGCGATTATGGTTTGGCCCATAAGGGGACACGTTTCCCTATCACAACCACGAGGCTTCTTGCGATAGGCTCCGGTTTTTAAGAGGTTTGTAATAAAGCATGGCCCAAATTGGCAATGTTTATACCACAACATATATGTGCCATGACGTGACACCATGCCACCTTTGATGACTTTCTGGTGAGTTTTGGATTTAAGGGGATTTAAAAACCGAGATTCGAAATGTTTAAGGACGAGCCAGGACACCGATACGGTTGTAATTCGTTCCCATTCCTAGCATGGGACCTAAACATGCACCCAAGGACACATCTATAAATTTTCTAGCCATTTTGGTGAACTGGAGCATGCATTTGAAGCTCAGATTTGAATTATGGACTTTAAATGCCTAGAAAACTCAATTAGTGTATAAAAAGGCCAAACGAACCCTGAATAAGTTTAAATTTTAGCATGGATATCCTGTCGTTCCATGTTACCTGTAGAAGAAAATACAAAGCGAAAAGAGGCAGTGATTACGTTTCGCCCACAAGGGCAACAGTTTCCCTATCGGAACCATGAGGCATCTTTGAGAGAAGCTCCGGTTTGTAAGAGGTTTGTAATAAACCTTGGCCCAAATTGGACAATGTTTTTACCACGACATATATGTGCCCTGATGTGACACCATGCCACCTTTGAAGACTTTATGGTGAGTTTAGGATTTACGGGGATTTAAAAACCAAAATTCCAAATGTTTGAGGACGAGCCAGGAAGCGGGTACGGTTGTAATTCATTCCCATTCCTGGCATGGGAACTAAACATGCACCCAAGAACACATGTATAAATTTTCTAGCCATTTTGGTGAACTGGAGCATGCATTTGATGTTCAGATTTGAATTATGGACATTAAATGCCTAGAAAACTCAATTAGTGTATAAAAAGGCCAAACGAACCCTGAATAAGTTTAAATTTCAGCATGGATATCCTGTCGTTCCATGTTTCCCGTAGAAGAAAATACAAGGCGAAAAGAGGTTGTGATTACGTTTCCCACAAGGGGGACACGTTTCCCTATCGGAACCATGAGGCTTCTTTGAGAGAAGCTCCAGTTTGTAAGAGGCTTGTAATAAAACTTGCGCCAAAATGGACGAAAAATATTCCTCGACGTATATGTTCCATGTCGTGACACGGTGCCAGGTTTCATGATTTTCGGGTTAGTTTTGGATTTACGGGGATTTAAAAACTGAGATTCTTATCATGAAATGTTTTCAAATAGCACATGGTTCACTCACGAAAGTCGTGTGCCTACCAAACCGTGGCCTATGCCCCCTCCCCCCTGCTGCACGCGCAATCTGAGTCGTGCATTCTGATTGGCCAGAACCCAAACCCCACGGATCATACATGTGCACTGTTGGATGCTCCTAGATCGAACGACAACCCTGAGCCCTTACGACAGCACATGCAGTACATGGGTAACACTGTGCGCATGTGTCATGTTGCTCATGCTTCCTTCTCTACTAGGTTTTCTAAACAGGCTACCGTTTCTCGCCACTCCTCTCATCGGTTTCCCGCCTCTTCTCCCATCGTTTTCCCGCTACCAGTGTCAGTGCTCATTGAAGGCTAGAGGCGACACACCGTCCATGTAAATATCCCACATAGTTTCTAAAAGCACAAATGTGTGTGATAGGAGGGAGTAGGTACCATAGGGTGACCTGCGTGAAACCCCTTAATGGCAAGGAGGCAATTCTTATCAGCAAGGGCGGCTTCCCATCTGCTATCCTAGTCGAATAGAACGCAGAAGTTAGGTGTGCTCGGGCTGGAGTAGTCCAAGGATGGGTGACCCGGTGGGAGGTTGCATATCTCAAGCTTCAATTAAATGCCATGACACGGTCATTATAGAGATATATTATATCTCTGTAGTGGCCTATCATGGTAATTATATAAACCTTGGGATCCTTGTTTTGCTAATTTGTAGACTATGTTTTTATGGGTTATTTTTTGCTCTAAATAATTAAAGAATGATTGACTTGATCTGTCATGGCGATTATATAAACCTACTATGTTTTTACGGGTTATTGTTTGCTCTAAAAAATTAAAGAATGATTGACTTGACCTGTCATGGCGATTATATAAACCTTTTTCAGGTTGCATGTAGGGTATAGGGGGCAGGGTGTTCTTCTCAAGCATGTCTTCCGTGTGCGGCTTATAGACGCGGCACATATCTGTGGGCTCCCCGAGGTATATATACTATCCTTTACCGACAATTAGGGGGGCCCACACAATCTATCCCTTTGACCCAACAACGAGAAGGGTTTGACCATGATGGTTTCCTATTGATACTAGTAAGGTACACGTGCATTGCACGCATGAGATTTGGTAACCAAATTATGACTAAATACCACACTATAGCATGTAAGCTTTGAGTCATATATGCATGATGTAGATGTTCGTTTAATTCTTATAGTTCATCTCTGAAGGAAATATGCCCTAGAGGCAATAATAAAGTTATTATTTATTTCCTTATTTCATGATAAATGTTTATTATTCATGCTAGAATTGTATTAACTAGAAACATAATACATGTGTGAATACATAGACAAACAAAGTGTCACTAGTATGCCTCTACTTGACATGAGTTGTCATTTGATTAACGGGATCACATCATTAGGAGAATGATGTGCTTGACTTGACCCATTCCGTTAGCTTAGCACTTGATCGTTTAGTATGTTGCTATTGCTTTCTTCATGACTTATACATGTTCCTATGACTATGAGATTATGCAACTCCCGTTTACAGGAGGAACACTTTGTGTGCTACCAAACATCACAACGTAACTGGGTGATTATAAAGGTGCTCTACAGGTGTCTCCGAAGGTACTTGTTGGGTTGGCGTATTTCGAGATTAGGATTTGTCACTCCGATTGTCGGAGAGGTATCTCTAGGCCCACTCAGTAATGCACATCACTATAAGCCTTGCAAGCATTGTAACTAATGAGTTAGTTGCGGGATGATGTATTACGGAATGTGTAAAGAGACTTGCCAGTAACGATATTGAACTAGGTATTGAGATACCGACGATCGAATCTCGAGCAAGTAACACACTTATGACAAAGGGAACAACGTATGTTGTTATGCGGTTTGACCGATAAAGATGTTCGTAGAATATGTGGGAGCCAATATGAGCATCCAGGTTCCGCTATTGGTTATTGACCGGAGACGTGTCTCGGTCATGTCTACATTGTTCTCGAACCCGTAGGGTCCGCATGCTTAAAGTTCGATGACGGTTATATTATGAGTTTATGTGTTTTGATTTACCGAAGTTAGTTCGGAGTCCCGGATGAGATCGGGGACATGACGAGGAGTCTCGAAATGGTCGAGACGTAAATATCGATATATTGGACGACTATATTCGGACATCGGAAAGGTTCCGAGTGATTCGGGTATTTTTCGGAGTACCGGAGAGTTACGGGAATTCGCCGGCGAGTATATGGGCCTTAGTGGCCTTTAGGGGAAAGAGAGAGGAGAGGCTGCGCCCCCCCCCCCCCCAAGGCCTAGTCCGAATTGGACTAGGGGGAGGGGCTGTGCCCCTCCTTCCTTCTCTTCTCTCTCCCCTTTCCTTGACTCCTTGGACATGGAAGAGGGGGAATCTTACTACCGGTGGGAGTAGGACTCCTCCTAGGGCACGCAATAGAGAGGGCCGGCCCTCCCCCTCCTCCACTCCTTTATATACGGGGAGGGGGGCACCCCTTGGAGACACAACAATTGATCTCTTGATCTCTTAGCCGTGTGCGGTGCCCCCCTCCACCATAATCCACCTGGATAATATCGTAGCACTGCTTAGGCGAAGCCATGCGTCGGTAGAACATCATCGTCGTCACCACGCCGTCGTGCTGACGGAACTCTCCCTCAAAGCTCGGCTGGATCGGAGTTCGAGGGACGTCATCGAGCTGAACGTGTGCTGAACTCGGAGGTGGTGTGCATTCGGTACTTGATCGATCGGATCATGAAGACGTACGACTACATCAACCGCATTGTGCTAACGCTTCCGCTTTCGGTCTACGAGGGTACGTGGACAACACTCTCCCCTCTCGTTGCTATGCATCACCATGATCTTGCGTGTGTGTAGGAATTTTTTTGAAATTACTACGTTCCCCAATAGTGGCATCCGAGCCAGGTTTTATGCGTAGGTGTTATATGCACGAGTAGAACACAAGTGAGTTGTGGGCGGTACAAGTCATACTGCTTACCAGCATGTCATACTTTGGTTCGGCGGTATTGTTGGACGAAGCGACCCGGACCGACATTACGCGTACGCTTAAGCAAGACTGGTTTTACCGCCGTGCTATGCACACAGGTGACTAGCGGGTGTCAGTTTCTCCAACTTTAGTTGAACCGAGTGTGGCTACGCCCAGTCCTTGCAAAGGTTAAAACAACACCAACTTGACAAACTATCATTATGGTTTTGATGCGTAGGTAAGAACGGTTCTTGCTCAGCCCGTAGCAGCCACGTAGAACTTGCAACAACAAAGTAGAGGACGTCTAACTTGTTTTTGCAGGGCATGTTGTGATGTGATATGGTCAAGGCATGATGCTATATTTTATTGTATGAGATGATCATGTTTTTGTAACCGAGTTATCAGCAACTGGCATGAGCCATATGGTTGTCGCTTTATTGTATGCAATGCAAACGCCCTGTAATGCTTTACTTTATCACTAAGCGGTAGCGATAGTTGTAGAAGCATAAGTTGGCGAGACGACAACGATGCTATGATGGAGATCAAGGTGTCGCGCCGGTGACGATGGTGATCATGACGGTGCTTCGGAGATGGATATCACAAGCACAAGATGATGATGGCCATATCATATCACTTATATTGATTGCATGTGATGTTTATCTTTTATGCATCTTATCTTGCTTTGATTGACGGTAGAATTATAAGATGATCTCTCACTAAATTATCAAGGTATAAGTGTTCTCCCTGAGTATGCATCATTGCGAAAGTTCTTCGTGCTGAGACACCACGTGATGATCGGGTGTGATAGGCTCTACGCTCAAATACAACGGGTGCAAAACAATTGCACACGCGGAATACTCAAGTTAAACTTGACGAGCCTAGTATATAACAGATATGGCATCGGGACACTGAGACCGAAAGGTCAAGCGTGAATCATATAGTAGATATGATCAACATAGTGATGTTCACCATTGAAACTACTCCATATCACATGAATATCAGACATGGTTTAGTTGATATGGATCACGTGATCATTTAGAAGATTAGAGGGATGTCTATCTAAGTGGGAGTTCTTAAGTAATATGATTAATTGAACTTTAATTTATCATGAACTTAGTCCTAGTAGTATTAGCATATCTTTTTTGTAGATCAATAGCTCGCGTTGTTGCTTCCCTATGTTTTATATATGTTCCTAGAGAAAACTAAGTTGAAAGATGATAGTAGCAATGATGCGGACTGGGTCTGTGTTCTGAGATTTATCCTCATTGCTGCACAGAAGAATTATGTCCTTGATGCACCGCTAGGTGACACACCTATTGCAGGAGCAGATGCAGACGTTATGAACGTTTGACTAGCTCAATATGATGACTACTTGATAGTTTAGTGCACCATGCTTAACGGCTTAGAATTGGGACTTCAAAGACGTTTTGAACATCATGGACCATATGAGATGTTCCAGGAGTTGAAGTTAATATTTCAAGCAAATACCCGAGTTGAGAGATATGAAGTCTCCAACAAGTTCTATAGCTAAAAGATGGAGGAGAATACCTCAAGCAGTGAGCATGTGCTCAGATTGTCTGGGTACTACAATCGCTTGAATCAAGTGGGAGTTAATCTTCCAAATAAGATAGTGATTGACAGAATTCTCTAGTCACCATCACCAAGTTAGTAGAACTTCGTGATGAACTATAATATGCAAGGGATAACAGAAACAATTCCCAAGCTCTTCGTGATGCTGAAATGGACGAAGGTATAAATCAAGAAAAACATCAAGTGTTGATGGTTAACGAGACCACTAGTTTCAAGAAAAGGGCAAAGGGAAGAAGAACTTCAAGAAGAACGGCAAGCAAGTTGCTGCTCAAGTGAAGAAGCCCAAGTCTGGTCCTAAGGCTGAGACTAAGTGCTTCTACTGCAAAGGGACTGGTCACTGGATGCGGAACTGCCCTAAGTATTTGTCGGATAAGAAGGATGACAAAGTGAACAAAGGTATATTGGATATACATGTTATTGATGTGTACTTTACTAGTGTTTATAGCAACCCCTCGACATTTGATACTGGTTCAGTTGCTAAGAGTAGTAACTCGAAACGTGAGTTGCAGAATAAACAGAAACTAGTAAAAGGCGAGGTGACGATGTGTGTTGGAAGTAGTTCCAAGATTAGTATGATCATCATCACACACTCCCTATACTTTCGGGATTAGTGTTGAAACTAAATAAGTGTTATTTGGTGTTTGCGTTGAGCATGAATATGATTAGATCATGTTTGTTGCAATACGGTTATTCACTTAAATTAGAGAATAATTGTTGTTCTGTTTACATGAATAAAACCTTCTATGGTCATACACCCAATAAAATGGTTTGTTGGATCTCGATCGTAGTGATACACATATTCATAATATTGAAGCCAAAAGATGCAAAGTTAATAATGATAGTGCAACTTATTTGTGGCGCTGCCGTTTAGGTCATATTGGTGTAAAGCGCATGAAGAAACTCCATGCTGATGGGATTTTGAAATCACTTGATTATGAATCACTTGATGCTTGCGAACCATGCCTCTTGGGCAAGATGACTAAAACGCCATTCTCCAGAACAATGGAGCAAGCAACAGATTTGTTGGAAATCATACCTACTGATGTATGTGGTCCGATGAATATTGAGGCTTGCAGCGGGTATCATTATTTTCTAACCTTCATAGATGATTTGAGCAGATATGGGTATATCTACTTAATGAAACAGAAGTCTGAAACATTTGAAAAGTTCATATAATTTCAGAGTGAAGTGGAAAATCATCGTAACAAGAAAATAAAGTTTCTACGATCTGATCATGGAGAAGAATATTTGAGTTACGAGTTTGGTCTTCATTTGAAACGATGCGGAATAGTTTCGCAACTCACGCCACCTGGAACACCACAGCGTAATGGTGTGTCCGAACATTGTAACTGTACTTTATTAGATATGGTGCAATCTATGATGTCTCTTACCGATTTACCACTATCGTTTTGGGGTTATGCATTAGAGACAGTTGCCTTCATGTTAAATAGGGCACCATCTAAATCCGTTAAGACGACACCATATGAACTGCGGTTTGGCAAGAAACCAAAGTTGTCGTTTCTTAAAGTTTAGGGTTGCGATGCTTATGTGAAAAAGTTTCATCCTGATAAGCTCAAACCCAAATCAGAGAAATGTATCTTCATAGGATACCCAAAGGAGACAGTTGGGTACACCTTCTATCACAGATCCGAAGGTAGGACATTCGTTGCTAAGAATGGATCCTTTCTAGAGAAGGAGTTTCTCTCGAAAGAAGTGAGTGGGAGGAAAGTAGAACTTGATGAGGTAACTGTACCTGCTCCCTTATTGGAAAGTAGTTCATCACAGGAACCGGTTCCTGTGACACCTACACCAATTAATGAGGAAGCTAATGATGATGATCATGAACTTCAGATCAAGTTACTACCGAACCTCATATGTCAACCAGAGTAAGATCCGCACCAGAGTGGTACGGTAATCCTATTCTGGAGGTCATGTTACTTGACCATGATGAACCTACGAACTATGAGGAAGCGATGATGAGCCCAGGTTCCGCAAAATGGCTTGAGGCCATGAAATCTGAGATGGGATTCATGTATGAGAACAAAGTATGGACTTTGATTGACTTGCCCAATGATCGGCGAGCCATTGAGATTAAATGGATCTTCAAGAGGAAGTCGGACGCTGATAGTAGTGTTACTATCTACAAAGCTAGAATTGTCGCAAAAGGTTTTCGGCAAGTTCAAGGTGTTGACTACGATGAGAGTTTCTCACTCGTATCTATGCTTAAGTCTGTCTGAATCATGTTAGCAATTGCCGCATTTTTTGAAATCTGGCAAATGGATAAACAAAACTGCATTCCTTAATGGATTTATTAAAGAAGAGTTGTATATGATGCAACCAGAAGGTTTTGTCAATCCTAAAGGTGCTAACAAAATATGCAAGCTCCAGCGATCCATCTATGGACTGGTGCAAGCATCTCGGAGTTGGAATATATGCTTTGATAAGTTGATCAAAGCATATAGTTTTATATAGACTTGCGGTGAAGCCTGTATTTACAAGAAAGTGGGTGGGAGTACTACAACATTTCTGATAAGTATATGTGAATGACATATTGTTGATCGGAAATAATGTAGAATTATTCTGCAAAGCATAAAGGAGTGCTTGAAAGGAGTTTTTCAAAGAAAGACCTCGGTGAAGCTGCTTACATATTGAGCAGCAAGATTTATAGAGATAAATCAAGACGCTTGATAAGTTTTTTCAATGAGTACATACCTTGACAAGATTTTGAAGTAGTTCAAAATGGAACAATCAAAGAAAGAGTTCTTGCTTGTATTGCAAAGTATAAAGTTCAGTAAAGACTCAAAACCCGACCACAGCAGAAAATAGAAAAGAGAAAGAAAGTCATTTCCTATGCCTCAGTCATAGGTTCTATAAAGTATGCTATGTTGTGTACCAGACCTATTGTGTACCTCACCATGATTTTGGCAAGAGGGTACAATAGTGATCTAGGAGTAGATCACTCGACAGCGGTCAAAATTATCCTTAGTGGAATAAGGAAATATTTCTCGGTTATGGAGGTGACAAAAGGTTCGTCGTAAAGAGTTACGTCGATGCAAGTTTTGACACAGATCTGGATGAATCTAAGTCTCGATCTAGATACATATTGAAAGTGGGAGCAATTAGCTAGAGTAGCTCCGTGCAGAGCATTGTTGACATAGAAATTTGCGAAATACATACGAATCTGAATGTGGCGGACCCATTGACTAAATTTCTCTCACAAGCAAAGCATGATCACACCTTAGTACTCTTTGGGTGTTAATCACATAGCGATGTGAACTAGATTATTGACTCTAGTAAACCCTTTGGGTGTTGGTCACATGACGATGTGAACTATGGGTGTTAATCACATGGTGATGTGAACTATTGATGTTAAATCACATGGCAATGTGATATAGATTATTGACTCTAGTGCAAGTGGGAGACTGAAGGAAATATGCCCTAGAGGCAATAATAAAGTTATTATTTATTTCCTTATTTCATGATAAATGTTTATTATTCATGCAAGAATTGTATTAGCTGGAAACATAATACATGTGTGAATACATAGACAAACAGAGTGTCACTAGTATGCCTCTACTTGACTAGCTCGTTGAATCAAAGATGGTTAAGATTCCTAGCCATAGACATGAGTTGTCATTTGATTAACGGGATCACATCATTAGGAGAATGATGTGATTGACTTGACCCATTTAGTTAGCTTAGCACTTGATCATTTAGTATGTTGCTATTGCTTTCTTCATGACTTATACATGTTCCTATGACTATGAGATTATGCAACTCCCGTTTACCGGAGGAACACTTTGTGTGCTACCAAACGTCACAACATATCTGGGTGATTATAAAGGTGCTCTACAGGTGTCTCCGAAGGTACTTGTTGGGTTGGCATATTTCGAGATTAGGATTTGTCACTCCGATTGCCGGAGAGGTATCTCTGGGCACACTCCGTAATGCACATCACTATAAGCCTTGCAAGCATTGTAACTAATGAGTTAGTTGCGGGATGATGTATTACAGAATGTGTAAAGAGACTTATCAGTAACGAGATTGAACTAGGTATTGAGATACCGACGATCGAATCTCGGGCAAGTAACATACTGATGACAAAGGGAACAACGTATGTTGTTATGCGGTTTGACCGATAAAGATCTTCGTAGAATATGTGGGAGGCAATATGAGCATCCAGGTTCCGCTATTGGTTATTGACCGGAGACGTGTCTCGGTCATGTCTACATTATTCTCGAACCCATAGGGTCCGCACGCTTAAAGTTCGATGACGGTTATATTATGAGTTTATGTGTTTTGATGTATCTAAGTTAGTTAAGAGTCCCGGATGAGATCGGGGACATGACGAGGAGTCTCGAAATGGTCAAGACGTAAAGATCGATATATTGGACGACTATATTCGGACATCGGAAAGGTTCTGAGTGATTCGGGTATTTTTCGGAGTACCGGAGAGTTACGGGAATTCGCCGGGGAGTATATGGGCCTTATTGGGCTTTAGGGGAAAGAGAGAGGAGAGGCTGCGCCCCCCCCCCCCCAAGGCCTAGTCCGAATTGGACTAAGGGGGAGGGGCTGCGCCCCCTCCTTCCTTCTCTTCTCTCTCCCCTTTCCTTGACTCCTACTCCTACTACTTGGAAGAGGGGGAGTCCTACTCCCGATGGCAGTAGGACTCCTCCTAGGGTGCGCCATAGAGAGGGCCGGCCCTCCCCCTCCTCCACTCCTTTATATATAGGGAGGGGGGCACCCCTTGGAGACACAACAATTGATCTCTTGATCTCTTAGCCATGTGCGGTGCCCCCCTCCACCATAATCCACCTGGATAATATCGTAGCGGTGCTTAGGCGAAGCCCTGCGTCGGTAGAACATCATCATCGTCACCACGCCGTCGTGCTGACGGAACTCTCCCTCAAAGCTCGGCTGGATCGGAGTTCGAGGGACGTCATCGAGCTGAACGTGTGCTGAACTCGGAGGTGTTGTGCATTCAGTACTTGATCGGTCGGATCGTGAAGACGTACGACTACATCAACCGTGTTGTGCTAACGCTTTCGCTTTCGGTCTACGAGGATACATGGACAACACTCTCCCCTCTCGTTGCTATGCATCACCATGATCTTGCGTGTGCGTAGGAATTTTTTTGAAATTACTACGTTCCCCAACAATCTCATCCAAAATCAATTAGTTTTATAAGAAAAACTATTTTAAGATTCTTGGAATTGTGCATTGTAAAGCATAAAGTAGAAATAAAAAGTGACAATTCATTTAGAAAAAAAAGCTTGGGCAATTAAAATATGGAAGATTCTAGAGAACAAAGGAGAAGTGCTTGTGTTTTGAGATTTGTGCATTATGCTTAAGTTCAACCATGGAGTCTTCTAGATTGTACATGTGGCAGAATCTGGTGGAATGTAGATGATATCCAACGACCAATAGTGCTCGGATTTTCCATCTCTGTACCGTCGGATTGGCTTCATCCAACGACCAACTTTCAAAGTTATTCGCACACTATATAGAGGTATACATATAGATATAGATGTGTCCCATGCTAGACCAAATAAAGTTTGAGAGCATGCGTGGGGACGACCCCCCCCCCCCCCGCCCCCGCCACCGCCTCGAAGTTGGGAAACTGACATCTTACGTATTGAACCAAGCTTGGAGTCGGGTACGGTGTTCGGTTTGTAATGTAGTTGGTGGCTCATCGAAGTTGTGCATTTGGGATTTAAACACATCACACACCACCGTACCCATACATATTTTCGGGCCGCATGCAGTGTATACGTTGTCTTCTGATTGACCACGTCTCCCTTGTGCGGTTTTTTGTGACGACGGGCATATCTGTGGGCTCTTCGAGTGTGTGTGTGTGTGTGTGTGTGTGTGTGCATGTGTGTGTGTGTGTGTGTGTGTGTGTGTGTGTATACACATAAACACTATTCTGATCAGGGGATCAGAATAATATTCTGATCACAACCCGAACTTCCCGAGTAACGCGCCTGACCTTCCCCGAGTACTAGGTTGAACTTCAGCTAAAAGGTGTCCAAATGGGGCTTGCGATATACCGTTGGAAAGCTATGAACACCAGTATCATGACCCAAGTTAATTTTTTGGCAAAATGTAAGCGGTTTAAGAGCAGTTTTGAAAACCGTTTTTTCTTTGTTAAAAAAACGTGAATCGTATTTTCGATCACATTTTTAAACCGTTTGTCGGAATGAGGCAAATAATATGGCGTTGGAAAGCTGCTGCAAAATCGCTCCTTCCACATATTGAAAGTTTTCTCTAATTCCCTATGGTTAAAGCGTAATTTGGAAAATCATAGAATTTCGCAAACGGAACACCCGAGTTGGTATTTTCGATGTCATTTCTAAACGGCAAATCCAATTGAGGCAAATAATATGACGTTGGAAAGCTTATGAAAATGCGCTACTTTTTCATGTTAAAAGATTTTTCTAATTTTGAACGGTTTAAAAGTAATTTAGAAAACGGTACGAGTTCTATTGTGTTCATATTTTCGAACTAATTTTTTAACCATACATCCAAATGCAGCAAATGATATGGCGTTGGAAAGCCTGAAGAAATGCGAAACTTTTTTGTATATATTGTTTCTCCTAATTCATTACTGTTTTATGTCAGTTTTGAAAATGGATAAAAAAGTATTTTCCCGGTAATTTTTACAAACTTTATCGGAATGGGGCAAATAATATACCGCTGAAAATCTACGGAAAATGCGGAACTTTTTCATGTTGATGGTTTTCTCTGATTCCTAGTCGTTTTCAAGTAATTCCAAAAACGGCGGGATCATTCGTTCTGCCTCTATCGCGAAACAGATTCTTCGAAAATGCACCCCGTGAAGAACCTGAACTTCTCGGTGCGTGTACCTGAACTTCACTCTGTTTTTCACATGATTTTTTTGCTCGTAGATCTTCATCCACTGCTTGTACCTCTCCATCCCACTCACGGGAATTGAGCGGGTGATATACCGATGAAAAGCTGTTGTAAACACGCAACTTTCTCATGTTGATCATTTTTTCATATTCACGGCGATTTTGAAAGTTTTTCATCTGAAATTCATTCAGTGTAGTAGGTGAACTTCCTGCTGTTTTCACGTTGAACTTCTGTGACGTATTTTCGTTTTTAATTTTCTCATCCATTTCGTCAGTGTTACAAAAATGATATTCTTTTTGTACAAACCTCTCTCACAATATTTTTTTAACTTTCTCCGACCGAGGACTTGAATTTACACAAATAATATTCCTGCCGTTTTGAGGTAAATTAGAAAATGGCGAGATCATAATTTCTGCGTTCACCGCGAACGGAAATGCACTGCGTGAAGTACTAGAACTTCTGGGGCATGTCTGTTTGAACTTCACTTTGTTTTTGACGTGCTGTTTTTTGCACTGCATGAAGTAGTTGAACTTCTGGGGCATGTCTGTTTGAACTTCACTCTGTTTCACTTTATTGTATTTTTCTTATATGAAACACACACCATGTAGTACGTGAACTTCCGGTTGTTATCACGTTGAACTTCTCTCTGCTTTGAGAGAGTTATTTTAAAACACAAAAAACAACATATTTTTTATGTACTTTGGGCATATAAATACACGGTGAACCTCTCTCACAAGAATTTTTCGAACTTTTCCTCGTCAAGCACTTGAACTTCTAGCAACCATTTTTTTCGTTTATGAGGTTGTTTTTAAAAGTGCAAAAAATGGCGTTGTGTTTTTTATTTTTTGAACGGGTAAATCCTAGGTTTTAATAAACTACGAACTTCTCTGTTATTTCAATTTGAACTTCAACTTTTTATATTTTTGAGTAAAGAATTGTATTCGATTTTTATACAGAAAAAATCGAACATGGAAATACAAGATGAACCTCTCTCGTAAGAATTTTTGAACTTCCCCGAACAAAGCACTTGAACTTCTTTCAACAAACCTTTTAAGCTTTTAACTTTCTATACTTTTATTCTCATTTGAAATGCATTCCCTGCAGTAGTTGAACTTCCCGTTGTTTTCACCTTGAACTTCTATCACATTTTTGTGTATACGTGGAATTACACGCAATTAAAGATTGAACGTCATTTTTTGCCATTTTAAAACATGTAATTGGATGTCGGACGTCCCGCAATATAAATTCTGAATCATGCACGGAGATGCACGTGAACTTCTCGCAACAAACCTCAGTTTTTTAATATACATTGAACTACTCCGTTAATTTAGTTTGAACTTCTTGGTTTTATTCTTTTAATAACGAGAAAAATCTGAGGTTTTAATATACATCAAACCATTCTATTATTTAAAATTGAACTTCCTAGTTTTTATTTTTGCTAGGAGTTTTTTAATAAACATCCAACTGTTGTGGTATTTGAACTTGAACGTTTTATTTTATTTTTTAGAAACAAACACTTTTTTCTTTTTTTAATAAACTTCATACTTCTCTATTTTTTAAATTTGAACTTCATGGATTTTTTGTATGTTCGCCTCTTTATTTTTGGATACCCAATGTGTGTGTTTTTGCCGTAAGCCAACATATCGGCAGAGAATATGAACTTCGCATCAACCTCTTTTTTTCTACAAGAAATGCTCGCTTGTTTTTGCTGTTAATTTTGAACATCTATGCTCTATTTTTTTGTAATGCAGTAATAGTAAAAATTAAACTGTGATTGTTGATCAAGGACCGTAAACATGATCACTGGATGAAACAAGATCAGATTTTGTTCAAAGACTATTGAACGTCTAAAAACTGAATACTTGGAAATAAAAATCAAAGTGTGTGTAGAGGAGAGTTCAACTTGAACTTCTCATCCACCCATACTGTTCCTTCCCTTTTTCATACAATTACACATGGATGCATCCCGGGCCTACAGATGTTGGTGCACTTCATCTTTTTTTACTGAAGAAGAATACAAGTTGACTGATGAGAGATAGTTCTTTTTAAATCAAATGTCGTCAAAAGGAACACCATGTTCAGACTTACGAACGTCTTCCCAAAGAAAAGTGTAAATGTCTTACTCTTGTTTTAATAAACATTCAGCCCTACTGGAAACACTCGTGGAAGAAGATGCGGAGGAGGCCGGCGGCGAGCGCGGCCTCTTGCCGGAGCGCCGCCTGTACGTTCTGGCCTTCGTCATCGTCCTCGTGCTTTTCTCCCCGGCGCTGTCCCTCCCTCTGGACATTGCTGGCTTCCACTCGGCGACGTGCCCGCAGCTGGAGAGCATCGTGCCGTCCTCTAAACTTCACAAAATTTAACTTTTCCATCAAATTTTCCGAATCCGCAGACACACATGCCCGCATTATTTCCATATTTGTGTGCTGCCACAGTGCTTGCTCCATAGCCCCTGCAACTCAATCAGTCAACACAGTGAAGTTCAGTTAACAAGCCCGCTGTATACATGAAGCATCAACTTTCCTGATTAATGGACGTGACTATTGGCCCTTTGTAGCTCAAGAATAGTTGGTTGATTCGTCACACAGTTATTCATCAATCTAATCAAACAACTTCACTAGTTAGATGAAGATGGGAATAGGTGTCATGAACATCAAAAGAAAACTGCTCTGAAGGACAAAACAAACACAAAAGAATAACCGCACATTAGGATTCTGAATGCTCCTCTGTTTGTAGACCAAAGGAAGTTCAGAAAAATCCCTGGACGGACGCGCACACACCAGTGCGTGAACACACTTATTAGCACGTACATCTCAGTTCATCACATGGTTAATTCTTTCTAACAATATATTGACTGAATTATCGAATCAAAGCTCAGAACGGGATTCTCTTGATGCAGGTACAGACCCAAATGTTCACGGTTTTCTTTAAGACACTAAGTTGAGCAGCAGAGAAGCATCCATACCAACAATATTGAATTGCACACAATATTGTAGAAACAGACATGAGAGTTACCTGTCGCTTGAAGGAGTAGAGTTGATCCGAAAACAGTGATTCACAGGTTCAAGCAAGAGATGCTGGGAAGGTCGATCAGAGGCGCTGAAGAAGGTCGCGCACGAGGGATGCCAACGCAGGAGGTGAAGATGCCAGAGTTGAGGAGCATGGTGTGCTGTGCTACAGGCCCTGCCGATGGCGCAATGCCCCTGGGCGATGGCTTCGGGGAGCAGGGGCGCTAGTGCAGGGGGCGGCGGATCATGGGGAGAAA
Source organism: Aegilops umbellulata (assembly GCA_032464435.1). Lineage (NCBI taxonomy): Eukaryota > Viridiplantae > Streptophyta > Magnoliopsida > Poales > Poaceae > Aegilops > Aegilops umbellulata. Next base: position 232,343,366 of record CP136060.1, read on the forward strand.
GGCGGCGGAGCTCGGGAGGAGTCCGACGGAGTTCGCTCGGGGCCGAGACAGTCAGGCAGTGGTTGGTTTGAATCGGCCAGGAAGAAGATCAAGCTGACCAGGGCGGCGCGGTGGAAGAAACAGGGGCAGAGGGAAGGCCGCGTCGGAGGGGAGGGAAGGTCGCGATGGAGTGCATGGAAAGTCAGGCCGGAGGGGAAGTTTGGGGCGGGTGGAAGGGAGGTAGTCCGGGCAGAGGGCAGGCGAGGTGGTCAGGGCGGAGGGTGGTGGTGGAGGTGGAGGTGGTCGGGGGGAGGACGGTGGCGGCAGAAATGACCGGGGGGACGATGGCGGCGGCGGATGTGGTCGCGGCAGATCGTAGTGGTGGAGGACGACGGCGTGGGCGGTGGCGACACCATCCGGGCGGCGCACGGGACCAGTGGGGAGGGGGCGGCGGGCAGGGGCGGCGGGCAGGGGCGGCTCGGGGCCTGCGGGGAGGGGGCGGCGCGGGGCCTGCGGGGATCGGGCGATGGGGAGGAGAAGGTCATGGGTGTATAGCGGGCCGTTCGGGACGTGCACGACGGGACGAGTTTTTTTTTTACTGTCGGGCCCTTACGGGGCCATCGTGATTCAAATAACTATTCTGATCCCGTCATTAGAATAGTGTTGGCCATGAATGGATTCCTCCTAGTTCGTGTTAGGGCCGGTCATCGTCACATGTCGCTCAACCAAAGCTTGAGATCATGCGTTGTCAGGATTCCCTCCCACATGGTTGGATTGCTAGGTTCGACCTACATCATAGCGTGCACATCTCATCCTTAACTACCTTGCTTTCATGGTTGTTTTCTGTATTGAGAGGTAGGCACCACATATAAATTGTACATTATTCTATATTGAAAACACAAATCACCCCTTCCCAACGTACATTATTTTGGGCCGCATGCAAGAGGTGCTGGTTTTGTGGTCCCTCTCATGCAATTTTTATGATGGTTCAATCTATTGGCCCAAGTGGTTTATCGACAACAACAAATGTCGTTTGACCAAATGATAGATTCATTGGTCCGTCTTATGGTAGGTCATAGCGATATGCATGTATGACCAAAGTATCGATCATTATGTGCATCCGCCCCGCTGACATGAAGTGGGAGGTGGTGGGCCAAGCATCCTACCTAGGTATGACATTATGATAATATTATCAGAATAGTTATTCTGATAACACTTCCGCATTGCATTCTCAACGCGAGGGCACTACACTTTCTTTAGCAAGAGCACTGCATTACAGAGACTACTGAACTTCGTGTCGGAAAAAACTGTGAGTAGTGTTTTTTTTTACTGTTTTTGCTCTAATTTTTTAACCGTTTATCGGAACGAGGCGTGTAATATACCATTGGAAAGCTACAGATTAGGCGCAACTTCACCATGTTGAACACTTCTCGAGATTCCCCGCGGTTTAAGAGCAGTTTCAAAAACGGTGCGGCCCACAAAGAGTGGCAGCGAGCGTATTTTTGGGTTTTTTTTCTAAACTGCTCGTCGGAATAAAGCAAACGATACACCGTTGGATAGATATCCTCGAGGCGCATCTTTTCCATATCTATTATGTTCTCAAATTCGTTACGGTTTAAGAGCGGTTTCAAATTTACTAAATCGCGGAATTATGTTTTTCAAATTTTTTGAAATTTTCGGTACTGTTTTCGCTCTAGTTTTCTAACCGTTAGTCGAAACGATGCGTGCAATATACCATTGAAAAGCTATGGACGAGGTGCAACTTTCATACGTTGAAATGTTTTTTAGATTCCTTACGGTTTTAAGTTACTTTTGAAAATCCTGCGGCAGACGATGTATTGCTGCGGCCGTTTTTTCGTATTTTTTTTACAAATCGCTCGTCGGAACGATCCAAACGATACGCCGTTGGAAAGATATCATCGAGATGCAACTATTACATGTAGAACGCTCTCTCTAATTCCTTACAGTTTAAGAGCAGTGTTAAAAAACCGAAACACAGACACTCTGTTTTTTCGCAACACCCAAATCTTCGTGTGTACTTCATGAGACAGAAGAACGCACTACTTCGGACTAAAAACCGCACTGCATCAGACGGGCTACGGAACTTCATTGTTTTTTTTTGTTAGACGTAAATTTTCTTAGGCGAGGAACTGGAGTGTGCTTCACATCGGTCATAAGTGAACCGCAACACTATCGAGAGCTGAGCCGCATGAGATTACAAAGTGAGCTTCACATCTCGTTGGGCATAAGTGAATCGCAACACTATTGAGAGGTGAGCCGCATGAGATTACAAAGTGAGCTTCACCTCAGGCATAACTGGACCGCAAAACTATCGAGAGGTGAGCCACATGACATTACAAAGTGAGCTTCACCTTGGGCGTAAGTGGACCGCAAAACTATCGAGAGATGAGCCACATGACATTATCAAGTGAGCTTCAAAAACCCGCACTTCATCATACGGAGAAGTGCACTGCATGATTTATTTTTTGTGGGACGTAATTTTTCCCAAACGAGGTGGAGTGCACTTCATGTCAAGCGTTGGTGAACCGCAATCCTACGAAAAGTGAACCTCGAGACTACCATAAATGGTCCGCAACACTACCGAAAGTGAACCGCGTGAGTTTTTTCCAACCTCAATTTCTTTTACGTGCGTAGATCCAGCAAGTGGACTGCATGGACTGAGCAGTGAACTACATCTAATAAGAAGAGAGCTTTTTTAGATGTTTTTGTTTTCTATTTACTAATGAACCATGGAGGATTTTATAGTGAACAGCATGAGATTACAAAGTGAGCTTCAAAAATTTACATGCCACACACTTTTTCTATTTACCAAGTGGCTGCCTCTGATGTTTTTGTTTCTGATGGGAATTACTTTTTCCTGTTTTTTCATAAAGTGGAGCACCAACCACCACAAAATGAACTAGACACCTTTTTTACAAATAAAAAATAACTAAAAAAACTTCACAGACGAAGCATGCGAGCTGCAAGCAGTGCACCAACGGACTGCATCTTCTTTTATAATTTTTTACATTTTCTCTCTAACACATTCAAGAAGAAAGTGAACTTAAAAAAATAATCCTTATTCTTATGTAGTTTCCCGGCGGACTGAACGCTTGTACTCGCTTGCTACTGCTCTTTCCTTGTAGGGGATTCGAATCACACCGGAGCGCACTGAAGCTAACTGCATAGGTGGAGCAGAAGGCATCGGCCAAGTAAACACCTGGGAGGAACTAAAATGCACTGCATGCCCGCTTGTACCAGACTACATGCCACACACTCTGACCACGGCAAGTGGACTCCATCTCCAGCGACGGTGCTCAGTCGTTGCCCACACAATTGCACTGCGTGCACGAGTCACGCGTAACGCATGACGTTCGTCGCCGAACTACACAACACATACTTGCACCAAACCGCATCTCACTAGATAGCCGCGCTTAACGTATGTTGTTTGTCCTACTCGCTGTCACATGTGGTGGCAGCCTCCTCTGGACTGGAGAGGACATGCCCTGATGCAGGGCGCTGGTGGCGGCTGACGGAAGAGGAGGGAAGCAACGGGGTCATTCATCAAAATCGGAACGCACCAACCATGGCTTCAGATCGGAGTCGGGCCGGGGGAGGGAGAGACGCTTCTGGCAGGTAGCCGACTGGGGGAGGAAGAGCAACCACAACTGTACTACTCACGCGCGCATGTCGGACTGCATGTCGTGCTGCCCCACCTTGGATCCATGGCAGAGCTGCCTTGCGGCCACAACCGTACTGCACAGACGTGCATGCCGGACTGCATGGTCGCGCTACCCCTCCATGGTTCCATTGCAGAGAGACCACTGGTCTGTCGTGCTGCGAAAGAGCAAGGGGCTCGGGGGAGGAAGGCTGTTGGCGGAGTCACGGGGCCGCGCAAGGTCCAGAGTGGTGGAAGGCGGGGATATGAAGAAGAAAAACTGCAAAGCTGAGGCATCCACAAGCGAACAACACGATTACAGATTTTGGGCTGGTGCGGCCCACGGGGTGCACGCACGCGAGGTTGGAGATGACGAGGCAGGCGCTGCGCTAGATCCCGTCGAGCAGCAGGGCGCCGGTGACGACGACCCTCGCCGGCTGCGGGGCTTGCTGGGGGCGAACTGCATCGGGTTTGCAGGGGATCTGAAGCAGAGGAGGGGGGCTATAGAGCAGCGCCAGGCATCCAGCCCCCAACCACCGCACGTCACCGTCGCCCTCCTAGAAGATTAATATTTATTGAATACATGGTCATCATTTTTCTATACACATTTAAACATTTTTAAATGCTTGATTAAAATTTGAACTCCCTTTATTTATATGGACTCAAAGTTGTTCGAAGCCGGTATTTTCCACACATGCATATTCTATAGGCCTATGGGTTGTTGTCCAGTCGTCACATAAAAAGAAAAAAATATGGCCTTGTCCAACAGAGGCCCAAACCCAGCAAGGCATTTTCAGTTTAAAAGGAGCCGGTTCAGTAGTTTGACACAAGTTGAGGTGTGGTCTGGTGGTAAGCTTTGCTGGTTTTATGTAGAAGGGCGCGGGTTCGAATCCCCGCCGCACCGGTCTGCCATATATTTTTTGGTTTTAGATAAACAGAGGAATATCTATAAGACAGAGGAATATCTATAAGAAAGTTTGTGTGACTGAGTACCACAAGCTGAGGCTAGCCCGATGGTTGGTGCCCTCTCTCTGCACCACGGGGTCGTTTCCACCGCCCACTGTTGACATGTAGGCCCCTGGTGGTCCCACCTGTCAAATAGGAAAAACAAATAAGTGTTAAATAGTTACATGTAAGTGAGAATGACACCTAAACACGCCATGTAGACGAGATTGCTGAGGTGTCTGACAAGTCATGCCAAATCAAATCATCATAGAAACCACGGCTATCTAAATTGGTCATAATCGACAAGAAATAATATTGTAAATCATCTTCATAAATTTACGACCATTTTGTGTAAGAAAATTGTGACCTTTCTGACCAAAATGGTCATTGTGGTTTAGGGTTTGGAGCCCCTCGAACAACATTTGACCAATTGGTCTCAAATGGTCGTAGATTTATGACCAATTCTTCCCGGGTCACTGACAGAAGGTCACAAGTTGACATATTTCTTGTAGTGTTGTTAGGTTGGTTGCAGTGAGACTCTGTCCACTTTTCAATGGCTATATTTGGTTGTTATACTGGTCATTTATGTCTTGTTTATTTCAGTCATTCACAATGTGTTGTTCATTATGTGCAAGTCGAAACTGTGCCGCTCGACTACATCAATACCAGTTTGAACGGCTATATTTGGTTCCAGTTATTCCTAGTGTAGTTAACACATGCCCTTTATTTCAGTTTTACACATTTATCCAGTGATTTGTTTAAGCATTACCTACATTCTATTCATTTTCAACAGTACCAGTTTGAATTGCAACATTTGATGGCTGTTAAGCCTGCTGTTGGTAACATTGCCTTCCATTTTATATCTGCTTTAACAGCATGCTGAAACCAACACATTCAAGCTATCATTTGGAGATGATGTTGTTTACCTTTGCTATATTTGTTTGATGTTAAGGTTGTTGTACTTATCATGCCTTTCTGCTACTTATGCAGGACAACAACGGGAGTGGCCACCATTTTCTGTCGAGGTTAACTTCATCCCTCGGCTTGTACTCCCCCCATCGTTCCATAATGTAGTGCATATAGATCCAGGCCTGGACACTTGTTAGCTTCTAATATTGACTTGTTGCTTGTAGGTACATATGCCCTTGGTAAGGATCCATGCATCGACCCTTTTCGCGTATGGGGCAATGAGATATTAATGAACAAGCATCAAGTGAGGAAACTGATAAGGATTATTAGCAAAAAGATACAAATGGTGGCAAGCAAATTATTTGTTTATGCTCTATCCAACACAACAGTGAGCTGTAGGATGGTAGCTACAAACTTTGCAGCCTTCTCTTTTTACTGCCCATAATGAGTTGCTAGACAACAATGTCTGTATCTTTTTCTTTCGTAGTGGTTCCTGAAGTAGTTCACTATAGATTACCTCGCAAAGTACATGATTGGTGGACACACAATCAAGGTTAAAGTATTTCATCCAGACTAGAATGAGCATCGAGAAGTCGTAATGAAGACAGTAAAGGATGGATGGGTAGCCATCACAAGGGGTTGGCCTAGAGTCGTGCGTGCATTACGCATGGAGGAGGGCACAATATGGGCATTCCACTTCACCTTCTCCAGCAACCAGAATGTCTTTCACCTCTCTCTTTATAGCCTTTAGTACAACTGTGGTTCATCATTCTTTACATGGTGCTTCTGTAGTTCTTCAGTATCTATACCTGTGCATTGGTGGTTGAACCTATATTTGTAATAAACATGGTTCGATATGAAATAAGAGATTGTCTACTTTCAAATTCAAAACATGTGATTTTTAAATTAGGGATTACACTACACACGGTTTACGAAAGCGAAACGTCTGTGATAGACGTGGAGATCAGAAACGTTTCTAGGATCCACTATGTGTGCGAAAATTGTTTGCGTTAGGCCACCTTTCTCAAACGTTTACCACATAAAAACTGTGTGTGATGGACAGCCTTTGCCACACAGTTTCTTATACGCACCGCGTGTGATGCATTCAATAACGCAAACAATAAAATTGTTAATATCGTGTGCAATGGCAATGTCGGCGTTCTGGGAATGGGGGTCCCTAGACTTGCCTGCCTACGACCCATGGCGTGGCTCCAGCAGCGGCTTGGTATGGCCCGTCTTCACCAGCAAACACTCAAGACCCTCGCGAGGCGGACAACACAAGACCTCATCAGGGGTGGCCTCACTAGGCTGGCTCGCGAGGGGCGGAGAGATCGAGGCGAGGGGCACCTCGTGAGGTTCCCGTGACGTGAGTCGTGACGACCAAGGCCAGGCGGGCGCCAGCGGGCGCAGAGTACAGGCAAGGAGTCCCGAGGCATCAGGCAAAGGTTTCCATATAGGTGCAACGAGACCAAGACTAGCATGACGGCAGGACAGAGGTCATCGCGGAGCCCACGACGGCGTCACCACCAGATCCTTTGGCAGGCAAAGACCACCTTTTGAGAGGATAACTTGTACTAGTTGTCCCCCTTCAAATTGGCCGTTGTGGGATCCATTCCTGCCTAACATTTGGGGAGAGGACCCGGGCCTCTGTAAATAGGACTAGCCACCACCGTAGTAAGGGGGGAGGATCCAAATCACCATCAGCCACACAAGCTCATCGAGCTCAAGAACAACTCTCCTCGGGAGGTTGTTCTTCCCTTGTACTTGATCATCCTTAGCCTACGAGGCAATGCACCACACCACACTGGAGTAGGGTATTACACCACATCGGTGGCCCAAACTAGTATAAACCCTGTGTCCCTTGTTCTTCGAGTTCGACGTGCTGAGCCTTGAGATCGTGGTGAGTGGGTGAGCTAGGGAAGCGAGAGATCTTCGTGTGCACCCCAGTGTTCGAACCTTAAGGGTTTTGCCGAAACCCGATATCCGACATTTGGAGCGCCAGGTAGGGGGTGCGTTGAAGCTTTCCTTTCGTCGATCCGCGCTCCACCACCTCCATGTTTTGTCCCCATGACCGGCGTTGCTCCTCTGGCTGGGACGTTGGATGCCCGCGATGGCGCCAGGGGCTAGGAGCTTTTACCCCTGCCCTACAGCGGGTATAATGGCCGCCCAAGTTCAAGTCGGAGATGCCGCTGCGTTACGACGGCGCGGCGAACCTGTCGGCCTTCCTGCTGGCATATGAAGAAGCCGTCCTGGAGGCTGGGGGCGATGACAAGGTCATGGCCAACTGGTTTCCCATGGCCCTCATTGGTGCACCGTGCGCCTGGCTGTTCACCCTGCCAGGGTCCTCTGTGGACACTTGGGAAGAGCTGCACGGTCTCTTCGTCACGCGCTTCACAGCACCGGCGCCCCTCGCCATCGCAGCCCTCCTCGGTGGCTCGCAAGCACCACCCTCGGGCCGTCACACCAAGCAGTTCTTTCGCCAGATCGGCGCCACTTCCATGCAGCAAGGAGCTGCCCTGGGTTGGGCGGCGCCCGAGGCCGACCTCACCTTTGACTCGGGGGATCACCCCGTCACCACCGTCGGCTCGGGCGTTCTCCCAATGCTTTGCACGCCTACCATCTGCAACGTACCTGTCACCAAGAACCTCATCGGCGGCGGCGCCGGCCTCAACATGCTCTCCGTGGAGGCTTTTAGCCTTCTTCACGTACCACTCGAACGGCTCCGCCCCAGCAAGCCCTTCTCTGGGGTCGGTGGCGGCTACGCCAGCCCCCTGGGGCAGATCCACCTCCCTGTGACCTTCGGCACCCGCGACAACTACTGCACCGAGCTCGTCGACTTCGACATCGCCCGCATTGGCCTCCCATACAACGCCATCCTCGGGTACCCGGCTCTGGCTCAGCTTATGGCGGCAAATCATCCGTCCTACAACCTCATGAAGATGCCGGGGAGCAAGGGCATTCTCACCGTAGCTGGAGACACTAAGGAGGTTCTGGCGGTGCTCAAGCTTGCCCTCAAAGCCGTAGTGGCGGCACGCCCGGCCGACGAGGCCACCCCCAGAGCTAAGGAGGCCGCACCAACAAAGAAGAGGCAGTTGTTCACTCAAGATTAGGCCAAAACTAAGCAGGTGCCGGTCGAGGAAGATGGGCCTCAGGAGCCACCTTCACCATAGGTGCCAACCTCGACCCGAACCAAGAGGAGGCCTTGGTGAGATTCCAGCGTGCGAACAAGGAGGTGTTCGCCTGGGAACCAAAGCAGCTGGTAGGGGTCCCAGGGGGGTGATCGAGCATCACTTGAAGGTGTGCCCCAATGTGCGCCCTGTGAAGCAGAAGGCACGACGACAGTCCACGAAGAAGCAGTCCTTCATCATCCAGGAAACCCGCAAGCTGGAGGCAGCAGGTGTCATTCGCGAGGTTCGGTACCCGGAGTGGCTGGCGAACCCCATCGTCGTGCCGAAGAAAGGAGGGAAGGAGCGCATGTGTGTCGACTTCACCAACCTCAACAAGGCCTACCCCCAAGACCCGTTCCCGCTTCCGCGCATCGACCAGATTGTCGACTCCACCGCCTAGTGCGACCTGCTATGCTTCCTGGACGCGTTCTCGGGCTACCACTAGATCAAGATGGCAGTGGAGGATGTGGAGAAGACGGCCTTCCTGACCCCGTGTGGGGTGTCCTTCTACACTTACATGCCGTTCGGGCTGCACAACGCAGCCCGACCTTCCAACGGCTGAAGCACATCGCCCTGGGTCAACAGCTCGGGAGGAACGCTGAAGCCTACATCGATGACATTGTGATAAAATCTCGGGAGGCGAGAACTTTGATTCAGGACCTGGAGGAGACCTTTGCAAGCCTGCACCAAGTGGACCTGCAGCTCAACCTAGAGAAGTGCATGTTCGATGTTCCCTCCAGCAAGCTGCTGGGCTTCCTTATGTCCCACATGGGGATCGAGGCTAACCCGGAGAAGGTCAAGGCAATAGAAGACGTGAGCCCACCGCAAACTCTCAAGGAGATGCAGAAGCTTGCAGGCTACCTGACCTCGCTAGAGAGTTTCATCTCCAAGATGGGGGAATGCGCCCTGCCATTCTTCAAGCTGATGAAGAAGAAGGGCCCGTTCGAGTGGACCCCGGAGGCCGGCCTGGCGTTTCAAGACCTCAAGAGATACCTGACCAGCCCTCCGGTGATGGTGGCGACTCGCCCCCTCGAGCCCCTAGTGCTTTACCTTGCCGCCACCCCCTACTCTGCCAGCGCGGCGCTGGTGGCAGTACGAGAAGAGCGCCAGGCCAAGAGTCCGTCGCGCTGTGCCGCACCTCCAGTCAGGGCGGTGCTACACCTAGAGGATACCGCAAGGGCCGCGACAACGCCAACGAATGATCAGGCCCAACAAGACGGCGTTCTCGGGCCTATAGAGGCCCCTATGAGCGACCATGCTCTTGGGGTCCCATCACCTCAGGAGGTGCCCCAACCTTCAGCAGACGCATGCTCCATCGACGCTCCCGCCCTCGTCGAGCACCCAGTGTACTTCGTCAACACGGTGCTGCGGGATGCAAGGGCACGGTACGCCATGCCTCAGAAGCTCTTGCTAGCGCTCTTGGTGGCCTCACGTAAGCTGCGTCACTACTTCCAAGGTCACCCAATCAAGGTCGTCTCGGCCTACCCCCTAGAGAGGGTACTGAGGAGCCCCAACCCTGCTTGAAGAGTCGCTAAATGGAACATTGAGTTGCAAGCATTCCAGCTGGAGTTCAGCACAACCAGGGTCATCAAGGGAGCCGCGCTGGTCGACTTCGTTGCAGAATGGACCGACACCCGGGGCTTGAAGCAGGCAAGGACCAATCCCTTTCGCCAGGAAGTGAAGCACCAGATAGGTGGGTCATGTATTTCGATGGTGCGTTCGCACGCCAGGGTGCGGGAGCTGGAGCAGTGCTCATCTCGCCCACTCAGGACAAGCTCTACTACGCCGTGCAGCTCTTCTTCCAGCAGGGCGAGAAGGTCTCCAACAATATCGCGGAGTACGAAGGCCTCATCGCTGGCCTTAAGGCAGCGGTGGCCCTGGTGGTGAAGCGCCTCACCATCAGGGGCGACTCGCAGCTCTTCGTCAACTTCTCCAACAAGGTATATGAGCCAAGGGACGAGCACATGGAGGCATACCTCGCAGAGGTACGTAAAATAGAAAAGCAGTTCTTGGGCCTAGAGTTACAGCACGTGCCCCGTGGCACCAACAAGGAGGCCGACGACATCGCCAAAAGGGCATCCAAGCGCCAGCCCCAAGAGCCCGGCGTCTTCGAAGAGCGGCTCTTCAAGCCTTTGGCAGCACCTCCACCTTCGGGGCCGGCGCTGCCTCGGGAGGAACTCCCCCAGCCACCTACCTCGGGAGCCCCGGCCTGCGGCCCGACCTCGGGAGCGCGCCTGCTCCTGGCGCTCGAGCCTCAGGAGGGGTGCTGGACCAAAGAGTTCAAGGCATACCTGACGCAAGGGACGCTGCCGGAGAAAGAGGAGGACGCGGAGCGCGTGGCTCGACAAGCTACGGCGTACTGCATCCAGGACGGTGAGCTATACAAGAAGCGGCCAACTGACGTTTCCTTGCGATGCATCTCTAGGGAACAGGGGAATGAGTTGCTAGCTGACATACACGGCGGAGACTGCGGGCACCACTCGTCATCACGAACCCTCATCGTCAAGGCGTTCCGCAGCGGGTTCTACTGGCCAACGACACTCAACGACGCGACCGAGGTGGTGAAGTTCTACGAGGCCTGCCAATTCCATGCCACGCAGATCCATCAGCCAGCTCAGGGCCTCCAGACCATCCCGCTCTCGTGGCCATTCGCAGTCTGGGGCCTGGATATCCTAGGCCCATTCCCTCGAGCGCCTGGGGGCTACCGCTACCTCCACGTCGCCATCGACAAGTTCACCAAATGGGCGGAGGTAGAAGCTGTCTGTACCATCCCAACCAGATCGGCGGTCAAGTTCATCAAGGGTCTCGTGAGCCGGTTCGGGGTCCCCAACCGCATCATCACCGACAACGGCTCGCAGTTCAGTAGTAATCTCTTCAAGACATATTGCGCTAACCTTGGAACACAGATCTGCTACGCTTCGGTGGCGCACCCAGGAGCAATGGCCAGGCCAAACGCGCCAACGCAGAAGTCTTGAGAGGCCTCAAGACCAGGACCTTCAAGAGTAGCTCGAGGCCTGCGGCAGGGGTTGGCATGACGAGCTCCAGTCTGTGCTGTGGTCCATCCGCACCACCGCCACCAAGCCAACAGGCGAGACCCCGTTCTTCCTCGTCTATGGAGCAGAAGCGGTTCTCCCTCACGAGGCCAAGCATCGCTCCGTGCGGGTCCTGGCGTTTGGTGAGACGCAGCAGGACGCCATGCGGGGGATGGACCTCGTGCTGGGGAGGAACGCCGCCGTGAAGCCACGCTCCGAGCGGCAAGATACCAACAGTGATATGCCTATGCCTAATTTTCAAAATGATCGGTTGCAGGCTGCTCACGAAACACCAAAGTATATTGTTCCGGCATTACGTCAACAAAGTGAGACAAAATATTCACCAGAAAGTCCGCGTGAATCGAACAGCTAATGTTCGTAGGGAGGTTAGTGCAAAATCTAATGAATTTGGAAGCCAGCGTACAAATTCTTTTGTACTTCAGTTTGGGAAGATGGCATTTGAGATTTTTCCACACCATGAGGTGGAACCATGCTTCAGGACGCCATGTGCCATTCCAAGGAAAATACTACTACAAGTAAGGACTCCAGGAGGTACACGTATTTGTTAGGAGGTTAAAGGCCTATGTGCCTGATTGTCGTGCCTAGTGGCCGGTTGTTAATCATTAATTAAATAAGTGTAGGGATTCGGTTAGGATATTTTATTTAGAGTACTAGTCTGGTACGATTTAGCCACTGGCTTGTCGGTGTCCTATATATACCTTTTGGATCGATCGTTAGGAGATCAGGTTTTAGCTTATTTTTTGGTTGACGAACAGAGACTACAAGCCGGGGTATCTTCCTTTGGTGAGTTATTTCGTGTGCACTGGTTGAGAAGCTCTTATTATTGCTTTGTGTTTGGGAGAGAGATTGGAGACGCGGTCTCTAATTTGCTGCTGATTCTTGAAGGATCGTCCACGTACTTCTTCGTCAAGGTGTGCGTGTTGTTTCTTTGGTGATTGCATCTAAAAGATCGCGAGCGCCACATCGTTTCGGGTGACATTGTACCGTGAACGATTGGGAATTTATTCACGCCGTCGATTTTCTGTCGACAGTCGCATAAAGTGGTATTCAGAGCAAGGTTGATCGCGGTACAATTTTTTCTTGCTATTTGAGTCAACTATTTGAAAGATGATGAACTCGCAGCATGACAAATCTGATCATGAGGAGGTCGATGAGCTTCCAGAGGGTTTGGAGATAAGTGATGATCTGCGTATCCATCTGATGGTGATCAGGGGAGCCAACAAGAAGCTTGGGACAAGGGTTGAGAAATTCTCTGCAAATATTGTAGGCGTCGAGGACAGGTTGAACGAGCGTTTGACTGCTAGTGACCGACAGCACACTGATAGTCTACATGTGGTGACTGAGAGTCTTAATCGGCTCACCGCAGTAGTTCAGCGACTTCAGGCGAGAGATGTGACACCCCGACAGTCCCGCTCACCATGACGATGTTGTGGCCGCGACAACGACAATGATGGTGATTTTTCTGAGGACTCTCATGACCGTGGAGGCTTACCTCACCGACCACGACATGATGTTGGGGCTCACCGCCATGCTGGGCGGCACCGTGACTATGGCGGCAATGGTGGCCACGAGGACGATGGTTTGGGTCAAATCAAGATAACCATACCTGAATTCTCGGGACGTTGTGCTGACCCAGAAAAATATTTGGAGTGGAAGATGCGCGTAAATCAGATTTTTTACGGTCACAACTACTCCGAAGAGAAGAAGGTTCTTGTTGCATCTATGCAATTTACAGAGTATGCTCCTGTATGGTGGGATAATAAGAACCGTAGTCATGAGCGACCAGCGACATGGGCTGACATGAAGTGAATCATGACGGAACGTTTTGTGCCTGCTTACTACACTCGCCAGCTTCATAGTAGACTGCGTCGTCTAGTGCAAGGTACGAAATCAGTTGATGAGTACTATAAGGAGATGCAAGTTTTGATGATCCGTACAGTTGTGTGTGAGTCTGCGGAGGCGACCATGGTACGTTTCTTTGAGGGGTTAGAAGAAAAGATTCGTGACCGTGTTGATTTAATGCAATATAATGATATCCATGAGTTGCTTCATCAAGCGGAGCATGCTGAACGTTGGGTATTGGAGAAGCAAGCTTCAGGGACTCGTCCAACTTACAACATTGGGGGACGTGGTTCTTCTCCTATTGATGATGGGTTTAGTGCTAAACCGACTCCTTCTTATAAGTCGGGAAGCATTGAACAAAGCAAAGTGGCGGCTGCGCCAAAGGAGGTTTCTCAGGTTTCATCTAATGCGTCTTCATCTCATCATCATAATATTATTTGCCACAAGTGTGGAGGACGTGGACACATGCAGCATGAATGTTCCAATCAACGAAGGATTTCACTTGTTGATGTGGAATATATTTCAGAATCTGAAGATGAGACGCCTAAGTTAGAGGATGGAATTGAAAGAGGTCATGGTGATACCATACTATGTTATCCTCAAGATGATCCTGATATGGAGAGTTTGCTAGCACATAAGGTCCAGCGGGATGACAAGACCAATGTTGAACAAGGACAATGGCGAAGTATTTTTCAAACTGCATGTACCATCAAGGGAGAGGTTTGCAAACTAATAATTGATGGCAGCAGTGCTAGCAACATGATTAGCAAGGATGCGGTAGAGTCTCTTTCTTTGCCAATATGGGAGCACCCGAAACCATACTATATGAAGTGGATAAATGATGTGGGAAAAGTGAAGGTAACGCATAGGGTGAAGGTGCCTTTTTCTATTGATGGTTATGTTGATAGTGTGGAATGCGATGTTATGCCACTACATGTTTGTCATCTTATTTTGGGGCGTCCATGGCAGCACGATGTTAATGCTCTTCATCATGGATGAACAAATAGGTACACCTTTATGCATAAGGGTGAGTTCTATGCTATTCTTCCCAAGGATGCAAGAGAAATACAGAGTACAGTCAAAGTATTCTCCACCTGCACGGGCTTCTCCTGCCCACTCGCCCTTGCGGGGCTTGGCTGATCTGGCTGGGGCCGCAGCCCCCATGGCTCGGTCGACCCCAGAGGTGCCCTTGCCTGGTGCTGCTGCTACGGCTGGGGAGGCACAGCAGACTCCGTCTCGGGATACTGCAGCCTCGCCGCCGCTACCTTCTCCTCCCGTTCCGCCGGCTGCTGGTTCCGCGACTCCTCCTGCTGCTTTGAAGCGCACTGATGCTTCTCCGCCTTCTTCTTCCATCCTGGAGCGAGCTGTTGCTGGACTGGACCGGCTGCGGCAGGATCTTCTAGGCGTCGATCCTCGCCTGGTGGCCGGGCGCCTGGAGCTGGCTTCGGGGTGGATTCGCTCTGATGCCTCGGTCCGGGCAGCGCTGGTTCAGGCCTCGACGGCCTGTGACGAGGAGAGGGAGGCTACCCTCGAGGCGAAGGCTGCCCGTGACGCAGCCCTGGGAGAGGCGGTTGGCATCCGCGGCCGCTGCAAGGAGCTGGAGGACGAGTTGCAAGGCCTGCGTGGTCAGCTTGCAGAGGAGACCCGCCTTCGCCAAGAGCAGGAGAAGGGGGTGAAGGCTCGCGAGGTGGCGCTCGAGGACCGGGAGGCAAAGCTCAAGAAGTGCCGCAGCCACCTAGGTGCGTTGAAGAAGGAGCTGGAGACGACGAAGGCCGAGCTGGACGCCAAGGCCTGGGTCCTTGCCGAGGATCGCGTGGCCTTCGCGGACATGGAGAAGGATGTCCGCATTTCACTGAAGACGCTTTACGAGAGTGGCCTAGATAGCCCGCTGGCTGGTGACGGGGACGGCCCCGCCAAACTGCTTCCCTTCTTGGTGAAGGCTCTTGGAGATGTCGCCCTCGGACTCGCCCCCACGGCTGAAGCCGAGGCGCATGTCCTGTCTTCCGCCGCGCTGACGCGGGTCTTCGCCCATGTCTACCTTCGCGACCCCAGTGCCGACCTCGACAGCCTGCTAGAGCCGGTGAGCGGCGAGGGCGCCGCTGCCGCTGTCGAGGCCGTGAAGGGGCGCGCAGAGGCGTTGCTAGGGAACTTCCGGGCCTTCAGCACCAAGCCGAAGCGAGGCGCTGCCGACCCCACTACCCCACAAGGCGAAGCCCCTCCACGTGACTCCGCTGCCGACAAGTGACTCCGCTATCGCTCCTGTTCTTCTTTCGATTCCTGCACATGCACAACGCCTCGAGGAGGCATTTAAATTTGCGTTTGGTACCAAGGCGACATTATGGGTTGTAGCATTCACTTTTAAGTTCCATGAATTTTATGTTCCTCTTCCCTACTTGCTTATGCTCTACGCCGGCAGAGCCCGGCCACGCGCATGCCTCACCCAGCATCAGCCCCGACCGGAAACCAGGACGGGACCAAAGGAATGAGGGGCCACGTGACAAGTTAGGCTCCTGAGTCGCGATGCTCAGGAGTCCCCCTTGGCGCACGAACAACAAGTAGGGAAGCGCGATGTAGGTGCGTTTCCGTTCTATGTCTGCAGAGCCCGACCCCGCGCGTACCTCACCCAGCATAGCCTTTCGGAACTAAGGAGTGAGGGGCTACGGAGCTAGTTAGGCTCCTGAGTCGCGATGCTCAGGAGTCCCCCTTGACGCGCGAACAGGAGGTGACGAAATGAAATGCAGGCGGGGCTACCGTTCTACGTCTGCAGAGCCCGACCCC
Source organism: Aegilops umbellulata (assembly GCA_032464435.1). Lineage (NCBI taxonomy): Eukaryota > Viridiplantae > Streptophyta > Magnoliopsida > Poales > Poaceae > Aegilops > Aegilops umbellulata. Next base: position 232,359,697 of record CP136060.1, read on the forward strand.
GCGCATACCTCACCCAGCATAGCCTTTCGGAACTAAGGAGTGAGGGGCTACGGAGCCAGTTAGGCTCCTGAGTCGCGATGCTCAGGAGTCCCCCTTGACGCGCAAACGGCCTTCGTACCTTGGCTCCGCTCGGGGAGAGACGTGCGACGAATCAGGCCCGAGGGGCCTGGCTGGGGCGTACGGCTGGGCGTGACCCAGTCGTAGCCCCCGTGCCCAGCCCCCTCGCGCGGCGCTCTCGGGGGGAGGCGTTGCGATGAGGCTGGCCACTGAGCTCGGGGCTCCCTGAGGTTAACGCGGCCCGGAGGCCACCCTCAGTTGTTTATCACCAGCGCGGAGCATAGCGCTTCCGTATGTGTACGGGCATAGCCGCTCCTCGGCAGTGTCGTCAGCCAGCGCGGAGCATGGTGCTTCCACTGGTACGTGGGAGGGGGCTCCCCTCCGGGAGGAGCCCCCGGGGCGTGTACAGCCCCGCCCTGACACATGGCTGGCACGGTAGAGCTATGTGAGGTGTATCTGGGCACCCGTGAGCCAGCGCGGGACTCACGAGGCCCTACCTCTAGGCGGGTTGCGCCTGGCACTGGGCCGTATCTTGAGATGTGTTCCTGCAAAATCTGGTTAGATGCCAGCACTCTACGTCCTCGGGTCCCGGCCCTCGAGCTTGTCTCAGCCGTCGCTGGTATGCCAGGTCGCGATGCCGTGGACAAGGCCAGAGGATGAGGGCTGGAGAGCCAGTAAGAGCCCTGAGTCGCGATGCTCAGGCACCCCCCCTTTAACGTGCAAGTGGTCGACATGAAGAAGAAAAGGTGCCGCGGACGGCATCGAGTAATCAAGCATGATGCATAATCGGAAATAAACGCGGAAGGGATACATGCCGCTGGGCCTAGCCCGAGTGGCCTGGGGATGATGCAGCCCGAGGGGCGCCCCCAGCAAAGCAAGCTAGCGACTGAAAAGATAAAAGGGGATACATGCCACAGGGACGGACCCACGCGGCCTGGGAATGACGCAACCCTGGGAGGGCGCTCCCAGCTGGGAATGACACTTGAAAGATGTCACCTGAAGGTGTCGTCGGTGCAGTGGCGTTGGTGCAGCAGACTCGATGGGCCGCGGAAGCCGATCCTCACGAGCCCCTAGGCCCGGGGGCCTCGGGAGGCTCCGGTGGCACTGGTGGCTCCTCGTGAGCAGCCTCCATCTCCGCCAGGGCTGTGGAACGCCTGTCTTCTTGCGCCTCCAAGATGCTCCTCATGATGCGCTGGTACGCCGCAGCCACGCTCGGCAGGCCATAAGGCATGCGAACGTAGCTGTGGGGTGGTCCTCCGCAGCACCCCACTCGTGAGGGCCAGAGGCGCTCCCTCGTGGCGATCCGGTTGAGTCCTGGTACGTCGACGCAGACGCGCAGCCCACCATCCTCGCCTGGATGGGGAGCCACAGCTGGCGGGCGAAGGCAACCTCTCATGATCCTTGACTCCTGTAGTTCTCGAATGGCCTTGCTAACAAACTCCTGCTGGTCTGACCTTCTTTCCATGGCTTCCTTTCGAGGGAAACGTGCCTCGAAGCACGCCTCCACATGGTGCCCCAGCGCCTCCCTCGTGACCTTGGCGAGGTCGGTGGCCCTCCAGGTGAGAGCCCCCGAGCCCTGCCTGAGGAGAGCGCCGGGCGCGCTTTCCTATGCGATTGAAGGAGGGTCCCCTTGGGCAGACGCGGGCCTTGAAGGGCCTGCCTCCTGAGGGGCTGATCCTGATGTTATCCTCTTCTTCTTCGGGTCGTCTCAGGAAGCCTCCTGCTTCCGCGATCTGGGTCTTCTAGTGACGCGGCTTGAAAGGCTCGCTCCAGAGCACACACTGCATCCTTCTCTTGACATGGTACCGTGATGACGCCGCCGCTTCCTGGCATCTTGAGGACGTTGTAGCCGTGGTGAGTCACGGCCATGAACTTGGCCAGCGCCGGGTACCCGAGGATGGCGTTGTACGGCAGGCGGATGTGGGCGACGTCAAAGTCGATGAGCTCGGTGCGGTAGTTGTCGTAGGTGCCGAAGGTTACTGGGAGGCGGACCTGCCCGATCGGGACCGTGGAACCGTCGGTGACTCCAGAGAAGGGCTTGGTTGGCTGAAGCTGGTCATAGGGCACTTGGAGGCTGTTGAATGTTTCCACGGACAAGACATTGAGCCCTGCCCCTCCGTCGATGAGGGTCCTGGTGACCAGAACGTTGCTGATGACTGGGGAACAAAGCATTGGGAGGACTCCGGCTGTGGCCGCACACTTGAGCTGATCTGCTGAGCTGAACGTGATGGTGCAGGCCGACCACCTGAGGGGACGCGTTGCTTCGAGCTTGGGGAGAACTGCGTTCACTTCGCGAGCAAACTGCTTGAAAATACGTTGAGAGGCTGGGGCTTGAGCTCCGCCCAGGATGCAGGCGATGGCGCGAGGCTCCTGGAAGCCCCCAGCCCCTTCGTCTTGGTGGCGGTCTTCATTCCTTCTTGGCGGCAACGGCGGCAGGCCTGGGTTGCCATGAGGGCGGTCCTCGCGAGGCTGGTCCCTCCAGCCTTGACGTGGGCCACGATCTTCCCAGCGTCCCGGGTTCCTTCCTCCTCCTCGGCCGTAGCCCCGGTCAGCGCGGTCAGGGCGTTGGCCGACTCTTCCTTCTTGCACGGCGCGGGGTTCTTGGCATTCATTGGTGTTGTGGGTGTGGAGGTCGTGGTACACACAGTACCGGCTGCCCCTGGAGGATTCGGGCAGATCCTTGCCCCACTTGGTGTCCGGCTCTGCCGCGAGCACGGCAGCCCCCTTGCGCTTCACGTCCTTGGCCTTGGGCTTCTTCTCTTCTGGGTCTGCGGCAGGCAGCTCGAGGAGGAAGAGGCGTCCCTCCTCAGCTCTGTCGCACTTGGTCGCCAGGTTGAACAGCTCCAGGGAGGTGCAGAGGTCTTCATGCATCGCCAACTCCTCCTTCATCTTGACGTCGCGCACGCCATCGGAGAAGGCTAAAATGATGGCTTCTTCGGACACCCTGGGGATCTTGAGGCGCGCACTGTTGAAGCGCTGGATGTACTTCTGCAGGGTCTCCCCAGGTTGTTGCTTGATGCGGCGCATGTCGCTCACGGCTGGAGGCCGGTCGCGGGTACCTTGGAAGTTGGCGATGAAGCGGGTACGCATCTGGTCCTAGGAGGAGATCGTGCCTGGGGCCAGGTTCAGGAGCCAAGTGCGAGCACCTTCCTTCAGCGCCATGGGGAACCAGTTCGCCATGACCTTTTCATCCCCGCTGGCGGCTTCGATTCCCAGCTCGTAAAGCTGGAGGAACTCTATGGGATCAGTCGTGCCGTCGTAGCGAGGGGGCAGGTCCGACTTGAACTTGCCGGGCCATGCGACTCCGCGCAGCTCGGCGGTGTAGGCGCGGCAGCCGGCGGTGGCCGCGGGAGGTTTTGGTTGAGGGAGAGCTTGGCCTTGTGGGTCCCCTTGTTCCATAGCTGGGAGCAGTGCGGGGTCTTGACGCGCCGGAGCTGGAGCGGGGTCTCGGCGAGCCGGGGCTGGGAGCGCCCGGGCGGCCTCTTGCGGTCGCGGGACTTCTTGGCAGCTCCGTTCCTCCTGGGCCGGCGCATGACGGAGCGGGTTCTACCCAGGAGCTGCGCGCCTTGGGGCCATGGCATCTTCTTGGAAAGGAGGCGGCTGGAATGCCCCCGGGGCTTCATTACCCACGCGGGGTGGAGTGCGGCGCAGCGGTGCGGAAGGCGCAGGAGAGCCCCCTGCGGCGCGGACGAGCTCGGCGACGCGGTCGAGCCACTCCTCGTAGACGTCGTCGACGGGGCGGTAGCGCAAGAGCTCGTTCGCCGCGAGGAGCGCAGCTCGAGCCTCCAAGGGCGCGTGAAGCGCGTGCGACAAAGAACCGGCCGGGGTGAGCGACGGAGTGGCGGCGCGGCCATCCCGCCGCACGGACGGGTGCTGAGAGGATGCTTGCTGCTCGTTCCCCGCCGGGCCGGTGGCGGCGTTGATGGCGGGCGATGGGGAACAACGAGGACGCCCGCCGACGGGGGCCGTCTGGACGGCGCGGGAAGCGATGGCGGCCCGGTGCTCGGCGCGGGCCCGACGAGCGTCAGACATGGATGCGACGGTCGGAGGAGAGCGGAGCGGTGGAAGACAGACTCCGGCGCACCCCTACCTGGCGCGCCAAATGTCGGATTCACGGGTTCCGGCAGACCCTTAAGGTTCGAACTCTGGGGTGCGCGCGGAGATCGTGCCCCCTACCTCTCCGTCTCGCAAAGAACTACCTACTGGAAGAACAACACAAGAGACACAGGGTTTATACTGGTTCGGGCCACCATTGTGGTGTAATACCCTACTCCAGTGTGGTGGGTGGATTGCCTCTTGGGCAGATGAGGACGAACAGTACAAGGAAGAACAACCTCGCGAGGGTCTGTTCTTGGCTGGGGGACGAACTGCTAGGGGGAGTTCGATCGCCCTTCACTTTCTCTCTCTAGATGTCTCTACTGGTTTCCTGGTACTCGATCCGATTCGTCCCCTACCCTGGGGGTGGCTAGTCCTATTTATAGGCAAAGGCCCTGGGCCTCTTCCCAAATATTGAGCGGGAAGGGCGCCAACAATTGGCCAATTTGAAGGGGAACATCTGGTACACTTATCCTGACTAAAGTTGGTCTTCGCCTGCCAAAGGCCCTGTGGTGACGCCGGCCTGGGCTCCATGGTGACCTCCTTCCCACCGTTGGTCTGGTCTTGGTCTCGTAGCACTGAAATGGGTGCCTTTGCTTGATCCTCTCGCCTGCGCTTGCCCCCTTTGCACCAAAGAGGAAAGGGAGACGCTGCGCGGGCTGGCGTCCGCCTGGCACCCTTAGTCGTCATGGCTTGCGTCATGGGCACCTCGTGAGGTACCCCACCTTGATCTCTCCGCCTCCTCGCGAGCCAGCCTAAGGAGGCCGTGCTTGAGGAAGCGCCATGTCGTCCGCCTCGCGAGGCTTGGCCCCTCACGAGGGTATTAAACCTTGTGCTGATGAAGATGGGCCACGCTGGGCCCCCATTTGAGCCACGCCGCAGGCAGGCAAGTCTGGGGACCCCCGTTCCCAGAACGCCGACACAATATTTGCTAACCTTCAATAAATTTACCACCTCTACTTCTTATATGTAAAGTCATTACTCCCCATGGGATAAGCATATGAAACATATATAGTTTCAGATTTATGACATTCAAATCATTCAACCATTTACTCATAGGATATAAGTGAAGCACACGAGTAACTGACAAACTACTCCAAAAAGATATAAGTGAAGATCAATGAGTAGTTAAATAATTATGTAGCTATGTGAAGACTCTCTCTCTCTCATTTAATAATTTCAGATCTTGGTATTTTATTCATATAGCAAGCAAAACAAAAGAAAATAAAATGACGCTCCAAGCAAAACACATATCATGTGGTGAATAAAAATATAGCTCCAAGTAAAGTTACCAATGAACGAAGAGGAAAGAGGGGATGCCATCCGGGGCATCCCCAAGCTTAGGCTCTTGGTTATCCTTGAATATTACCTTTGGGTGCCTTGGGCATCCCCAAGCTTAGGCTCTTTCCACTCCTTATTCCATAGTCCATCGAATCTTTACCCAAAACTTGAAAACTTCACAACACAAAACTTAACAGAAAATCTCGTGAGCTCCGTTAGCGAAAGAAAACAAAACACCACTTCAAGGTACTGTAATGAACTAGTTATTTATTTATATTGGTGCTAAACCTACTGTATTCCAACTTCTCTATGGTTTATAAACTATTTTACTAGCCATAGATTCGTCAAAATAAGCAAACAACACACGAAAACAGAATCTATCAAAAACAGAACAGTCTGTAGTAATATGTAACTAACACAAACTTCTGGAACTCCAAAAATTCTACCAAAATAGGACGACCTAGATAATTTGTTTATTGATCTACTTCAATTATAATTAGTATTTTATCATGTTCTGGTGATTTTAAACAATTATTTTTGTGAACAGAAAGTTTCTGGAATTTTCAGCAAGATCAAATAACCATCATCCAAGAAGATCCTATAGGTCTTACTTGGCACAAACACTAATTAAAAAATAAAAAAACATATAAACAGAAGCTAGAATAATTATTTATTCCTAAACAGAACCAAAAAGCAAAAAACTAAAATAAAATTGGGTTGCCTCCCAACAAGCGCTAACGTTTAACGCCCCTAGCTAGGCATGATGATTTCAATGATGCTCACATAAGAGATAAGAATTAAAGAGAGCATCATGAAGAATATGACTAGCACATTTAAGTCTAACCCACTTCCTATGCATAGGAATTTTGTGAGCAAACAACTTATGGGAATAATAATCAACTAGCATAGGAAGGCAAAACAAGCATAACTTTAAGACTTTAAGCACATAGAGAGGAAACTTGATATTATTGCAATTCCTACAAGCATATATTCCTCCCTCATAATAATTTTCAGTAGCATCATGAGTGAATTCAACCATATAACCAGCACATAAATAATTCTTTTCATGATCTACTTGCATAGAAATTTTACTACTTTCTACATAAGCAAATTTATTCTCATTAGGAATAGTGGGAGTATATAAAAGACTTGAATACTATAAATTGTTTCCACATTAAAAGAGTAGTGTTCAGAAAAAGGGTAATCATAATCATGACAAGTTTTATAAATATAATCATCACTACTCTTTATAGCATAAGTGTCATCGCAACAATCATAATAAATAGGAGGCATGCTATCATCATAATAAATTTGCTCATCAAAACTTGGGAGGCTAAAAATATCATCTTCATTAAACATAGCATCCACAAGCTTGGGACAAACATTAATTTCAGCAAATATATTCTCAAACATGTCATTCTCATCAAACAAAGAATCCCCAAGCTTGGGCCTTTTCAAATCATAAGCATAATCACTCTCATCATTAATAGTATGGATAGCACCAATAGTATAGCAATTATCATCATCACAATGAGTAATAGGCACAACATCATTTGGGAGGGATACCTTTCTACCTTTACTTCTCCGTCTTTTCTTTTTCTTCTTCACATCATGTGTGGGTTTAAACCTCTCTTTTGAACTCCTTATTAATGATGGGTTGAATAGAAAGCTCCTCCTCGTTCCCTGATTCATCATAAGAAATAATAGGAGGATATTGGGCTGTAACGACCCGACCCGAATGGGACAAGTCTCTGTGCTTACGTGTCATCCCTGGATCGGTATGCTGACACACACAGTACTCGAAGGATTTATAACAGAGGTAAATCACATGTAGAAAGTAACGTAAATACTATTACCTCAATCCAAAATAGCGGAAGCAACAAGGTTGTGGATTCCCATCAACACCAACGGCAAAGTTGAGTGTAGAAATCGTAACCATAACGTATCACTTACTCGCCGTAAGAAAACCTGCAACATGAGACATTGCAGCCCGAAACGGGTCAGTACATTGAATGTACTGGCAAATTCACACCATAGAGAAAAATGATGAACAATGGCTATCACTACATGCATATATGGCTGGTGGAAAAGCTCTATGGTTATAAGGTGTTTGCGAAAAGCCAATTTTTCCCTACTTCATAAGAATAATTTTATTTAACTATCATGGTGGTTGTTAAACATTGGGAATGGTTGACAGCATTCTCAATCCCAATTAAAAGTAATCATTAAAACCCAACAAAATTAATTAAAGTAACATGATGAGATCAACAGGATAATCCAAGAACTAGATACTCAAGATGACCATAACCGGGGACACGGCTAATCATGATTAGTTTGTACACTCTGCAGAGGTTTGCGCACTTTTCCCCATAAGACTCGATCGCCTCCGTTTGATTTCTCGCACTAGATGTTGTTTGAGAAACGGATGACCGAGACATAGTCTTTCAAAAGCGCTAGCACCTTACGTTGGATAGACCGGTACACCTACTTTCCCCTACATCTGCTAGTCTACCCTGTAAGAGTTTGCACGACTTAATCAACTATGCCAGAGCCCATAATGGCTTGTGGTTGCACATGGAAGTTACTAGCATGAATGATCTTATGATCCCTTTGAGCCTGGGTGGCGGTCCAAAGAAAAACAGGCAAGTCCTGATAGAAACCAGGTGCCTCAATCCACCCAGATGTGTGTTTAAGTTGCCACCTTAGATAAACTATTAATTAACATAACTCACATCTGTCATGGATATCACTCACGCAATCCACGTCTACTAGCATAGCATGGCATAATAAGCAAACGTAGAAGTAACTCCCAAGGTTTCATAAGTAAAACAGGTAATAGGTACTACCTTAACTACTTCCCATCCCATAATTTAATTAGATCCTAATCATGCAGTGTTTGAGGATTGATCTAATGTAATAAAACTGGGTAGTAGAAAAGGGTATGATCAAAGTGTGAACTTGCCTTGCTGATGATCCGCGAAACCTAGAGATTCGAAGTAACAGGCGGCGCACTCCGGGTATTCTATCGCAGACAAACAAACAAGCATACAATAAGTACTCATCTAATGCACAGGTAAAACTCAAATAAGATATCTAACTAGAAAGTTCAACTTAAGAACCCTGGTTTGCAAAAAGAATCAAATCGAACAAAGCAAAAGAAATCAAACGGCGAAAGAAATGAACTTCATTTTAGTAATCTGAATCTAAGTCAAATTTTACAGTAGCAAAAACTTGTTTAAGTTGATTATTCGGAAATAGGGTTTCGAGACGAAACTCCAGGCGCTTGAATCGCCTGATTCCGATAAACGAGCGAAAAGTTATACTAAAACAAAAATTGGATCAGAAATCGCGATCAGAAAATAACCGCGGAAAATCCGACGAAAAAGAAAAACGACGAACAGATTAATCGTTAATTAATCTTAATCCGAAAATTAATTTTAAAAATAACTAAAAATAATAAAATAATAAAATAATAATAAAAAAATATGTTTTTTTTAAATTGGCACGGATTACGAGGCGGCGGCGAACCTCGTCGGCGGCGGCGAACTCCAGCGGCGGCGGCAGCGGCTCCTAGGGTTTGGGGTGCGGGTGCGGGCTCGGGTGGGCTGGTGGGGGGCTCGGAGCCGTATATAAAGGCGTCCCGGGCGGAGTCCCGCTCGGGTATGGCCCGTAGGTCGGTTTCCTTTTTTTTTAAAATTTAGCCGCACAAACCAAAATAAAACAAAATAAACAGAAACATTATATAGGCATATAATATATCAAAATTTTCAGAAAAAGATTTTCTACAACGTGAACATTTTTGTAATGCCAAATAAAATCCACGTAAATTCAGATAATTCAAAGAGTGCTACTGGTCTATTAAAATCCAACAAAAATCATTTTAAAAATACCAAAATGATTTCAAATTAATTTTTCTCCAATTTTTTGTTGTAGGGAATCATGTTACCCTAATTTCCATATATTTTATTTTTGGATAAAAATAATTTGAATAAAATTCAAATAACTCCAAATTGAAAAATAAATTCAAAAGAAGTTTGAATTTAATTCTTTGAAACTCCCAACTCATATTTCATATATTTTGAAGAAGTCATATTATCTTCTCTCGTGAAAATCATTGAGTTGCATAAAGTTTTAAATTGGAAATATTTTCAATTGGAATTCAAATATTTTTCAAACACCCTTTTCATTTATTTAAATGGAAGAAAACATGTCATCTTCTCTCTAGGGTTTTGTATTTGAGAATAATTTTAATTCATGAAGATCATAAAAGCAAAAATGAAAGTTTGGGAAAGTCCTTTTATTCCCTCTCATTTAACTTTCAAAAAGTTTTGAATTTCACTCAATCAATCACACAACAAATCAAACAGTCGGTCAAATCTATCTATTTATTATAACATTCCAAAATTTAGAATTTTGGGATGTTACAAACCTACCACCCTTAAAATGAATCTCGTCCTCGAGATTTGGAGAGGCTAGAAGGAAATAGGTTAGGGTTTGGGGTCTTCTCAAAAATCCATCGATCATCACAAAGGGTCTGGGGTGCTACCACCCTTAGAAACATGGTTACGGTTCCATCAAAACTCATATACTCCATCCTTATTATTGACGGTGTCGTTCTTCTCAGATCGTAAGGGTAATTCCTTCTCTGGGCTCTTCCGATAGTGGCATAACTTTTTCCTGAATTCCTTTGTTCTTTCCTCTTGGTAAGGTTATTCCGATATTGGGTCTTCTTAGCTGACGGGTCTGGCGCCAATACTAAACAACTATCGATATCTCATGGTGGTCAACAATTTTTGGTTTCTCCTGCAGGAAATGGGTCTGGTTGATCCTCACCGTATGACCTACGATTGGCAAAACTGCCTTGTACAAGGGGAAAATTGCTATACCAATCTAAGTTTCAAACAAGGTTTAATATCGTTGTCACTCTACTATAGGTAAGTCACTCAGATTTACCATCCCACATAACAAGGCGAATAATAAGAGTAAGTCGGTATGGTGATCAATCCATCCCGCACCCAAATCATTACCATGTATATGGTTTAGCGAATCTCGCATTCTAACACTCGGTCATCCTCACAAGCATTGCAGAATTTCTCTTGTCGACGAACCAAGTTCGGATAAATCCATAGATTCTGTAAGCCAAACAAACATCTATCGTTCCTTCCCAACCCTCAGGTTTTGCGTAAACTCCTATAAGATCGTCTATCGATAAACATCGTAGCTTCCTCCAGGTTTTTTTTCCTTCAGCGAGAGTGTGTTTGCTTCTTGGCAGGTCCTAGGGCCTGTGGGTTATGGCCCATCTCATCACTTGTCAACCTTGAACTCATCATCTGGGCAACTGACCATTATTCCAACATCCAACTTCCAACTTCCAAGCATACTTAAATCCATCCAACTGTACAGTCTTCCTTCCTTCTATTGGCACCAAACTAGAACATGATTACTCAGACTCATCATGGAATTTCCATTGATCCATATTTCCAACATCATACCTCCTTTATATCCAATAGTAATTCATCTCTTCATCCTCGTGGGATATCCCACATACCGAGATAAAAACTTACACTTATGAAGTCCATACTCCACTTCATGGAACATCATTATCCTTTCCAGGGTCAAGCGTCCTTACAGGGGAATATTGGCCATCTCTGCATGGCACTTCTTCAACTAGGAAACATGAAACACACCATGAACTCCTGACAGTCTTTCGGGTGACTCCAACTTGTTGGCCACTCCTCCCATACGCTCCAAAACTCGGTATGGTCCTACAAATCTCGGGGCTAACTTTCCCTTAACTCCAAATCGTTTAATTCCTCGCAAAGGGGACACACAAAGACATGCTCTGTCTCCAATTTCATAGACTACCTCCTTGCGTTTTTGAGTCTGCATAACTCTTCTGCTTGGGCTGAGCTACCTTCAGTCTATCTCGAATCAACTTAACATTCTCTTCTGACTCCTTGATCACATTTGGTCCAAACAACTAATGGTCTCCAACTTGATCCCACACACTCTTGGGGTATCACACATATTGAGACAAAACTAGTATTCCTTTTGTCCGAAATCCACTTAGTGGGGTATCCCTATCTTTTCCAGGGGTCAACGGTTTTTACAGAGTACTGCCGCCCTTAAAATGCTCCAATATTTCATAGACCATATTTCTCATATCCTCGAAAATGGTCAACATCTTTCCTCATAGAGTAACTCATAAAATCCAAATCAGTACCAACATTGCTAACTTTATTGATTCTCAAATCACTACAATCTCCTGTATTTCCATTACATGCCTCAACTCAACATCTCAACACAGAAGAGATGTTCTCACTACTACTACTACATTTACATTGCTGCTAACTCAACTATTTAGCGCAAGTCTCCTTCTCCTTGGGACAATCCCTGGCAAAGTGCCCTGCTTCATTACAACGAAAACATAATACTTCTGACAAGTTTTGAGGTTTCCTCTTGATCACATAGCCTCCTTGGGTCCTTGGCTTCCTTTTTGGGCAAGTGTTGATGTAGTGCCCTGACTCCTTGCACTTGTAACAGGTGACATGACTCAGATCCTTCCCGTAATCCAATCTTCTTCTCTTTCTGGACTTTTCCATTCCAATCAGGGCTTCTATTTCCTGTGGGTCATACTCTGCTTCCTCCGTCAGGAATTCTACTAGATCTCCATTCACACAATCTTGGGAGATGTGTCCTTCTTCTCCACATGAATAGCAAGACTTGGTGCGAGCTTTAATTTTGTTTCCTTTGTGTGTGTCCTCGACATCTTCCTTCGTCACGGGTTCTTCTAAAATCTCCATGAGGGCTCCTTTCATTTCTTCTTTCTTATGCTGGATGGTTCTTTGTACCATGGGATAAATGTGACACTGAGCAGGGTAGTGGGTAGTCCCTTCACACAAGAAACAAGTAACCTGCCTAGTTGGGCATTCTTCAGCTGGGTGACTTCCTTCACAATTAGGGCATTCATCCTTGTGTTCCTTATGGGTGTGTCCTATTTCTCCACTGAGCTTGTATGCACAAGGTTTCTTCATATCATTTCCATAAGGCCTCAATTTCTGGGACACAAGCCAAGACTTTAACAAAGTCCACTTAAATTCCTTCCAACTGGTTACTCCTTGCCATCCATTGATGGTTTGGTACATCCTCCACCAAGTAGCAGCACCTCTTTCAAAGCACTGAAGAGCATGCTGGGCCATATCCTTTCCGGCTATAGGGTTGTTCTCCATATGACCCTCCATGTTCTGAATCCATCGGTCTGTCTCCAATTGACTCATCGGTCTAGAAAATACAAGATCATCTCCATTCATCATCTATTGGTTCCATGGTTTATGGGGTGAGATAAGAGAGATCGAGAGGGATGCACACAATACAAACAAAGTTTTTAAAAGACAGATTTTATTGTGGCTGTCGGAAAAACATCAAACAAATGACAGCTCACAAATGTCGCATCTAACGTAAGTGTATAATAGGGGTTTGGTCTTCTAAGGGTCAACGTCGCCAAACTCTTCAAGTCTTGTTCATGCCTTCAATGGTTTCTTCCATTCATGCCTGTCTTTCTCGAGTTCTTTTGCCAGATCATCTCTATTGACGTGAAGTCTCTCGTGACCTCCTTTAATTATTTTTGGAGTTGCGTTCCAAACTTCTGGTCCTAAGTTCTTCACGGAATGCTTCCTTGTCAAATACGGCTTCCTGAAGGTCCATCTAAAACTTCTTGATGTAACACTCCAGATCCTGGTGATACACCGGCTAAGATTAAAACTTCATCTTGCTGATAGGTGCTCCATCAGACTTCTACCATCAAATCCTTCCATGCATATTGCATGCTTAACTCAGCACGGTGAAAATAGCATAAGCGGGTGATAACCTCATGGATAGCCGTGTTTCTGCTTTTGTCATTTCCATGAGCTATCTCTCCATAGTTGATATCTCCTGCATTGGGGTTTCCTTGACATAACTTTGAGTTCTATGCTCCAGGTTCCGGTCTTTCTCCAACACACCTTGATCTCGGGTATTGACAGCTTCCATAGCCTGCCAAGTTCCATAAAGGTAGCCTTCCTAGGTCATACAAATCTGGAAATTCTTCGGAGTCTTCAACTGTTGTAGTTTCCATTATTCAGATGCACGGTAATGCTCCTTCATTCCATAGTGATCGTGGTTGTCCGATATCTTGTACTCCTTGAAGTGGTCTCATCAGTCGAATCTTCGAGTGGTCAAAAGGGGAAAGGGTATGGTCTCACTAAAAGGGATATTTGAATAAGCTCACAAGATAAGAGAGGTAAATGATCTTTTGAAAAGTAAAGTTTTAGAGAAAAATCTTTCCTATGGCTTGCCAGTTTCTAGGGTCACGTCCTACAGTCAACATGTGCTCTGATACCATCTTGTAGCGACCCGACCCGAATGGGACAAGTCTTTGTGCTTACGTGTCATCCCTGGATCGGTATGCTGACACACACAGTACTCGAAGGATTTATAACAGAGGTAAATCACATGTAGAAAGTAACGTAAATACTATTACCTCAATCCAAAATAGCGGAAGCAACAAGGTTGTGGATTCCCGTCAACACCAACGGCAAAGTTGAGTGTAGAAATCGTAACCCTAACGTATCACTTACTCGCCGTAAGAAAACCTGCAACATGAGACGTTGCAGCCCGAAACGGGTCAGTACATTGAATGTACTGGCAAATTCACACCATAGAGAAAAATGATGAACAATGGCTATCACTACATGCATATATGGCTGGTGGAAAAGCTCTATGGTTATAAGGTGTTTGCGAAAAGCCAATTTTTCCCTACTTCAAAAGAATAATTTTATTTAACTATCATGGTGGTTGTTAAACATTGAGAATGGTCGACAGCATTCTCAATCCCAATTAAAAGTAATCATTAAAACCCAACAAAATTAATTAAAGTAACATGATGAGATCAACAGGGTAATCCAAGAACTAGATACTCAAGATGTCCATAACCGGGGACACGGCTAATCATGATTAGTTTGTACACTCTGCAGAGGTTTGCGCACTTTTCCCCACAAGACTCGATCGCCTCCGTTTGATTTCTCGCACTACAAGTTGTTTGAGAAACGGATGACCGAGACATAGTCTTTCAGAAGCGCTAGCACCTTACGTTGGATAGACCGGTACACCTACTTTCCCCTACATCTGCTAGTCTACCCTGTAAGAGTTCGCACGACTTAATCAACTATGCCAGAGCCCATAATGGCTTGTGGCTGCACACGGAAGTTACTAGCATGAATGATCTTATGATCCCTTTGAGCCTGGGTGGCGGTCCAAAGAAAAACAGGCAAGTCCTGATAGAAACCAGGTGCCTCAATCCACCCAGATGTGTGTTTAAGTTGCCACCTTAGATAAACCATTAATTAACATAACTCACATCTGTCATGGATATCACTCACCCAATCCACGTCTACTAGCATAGCATGGCATAATAAGCAAACGTAGAAGTAACTCCCAAGGTTTCATAAGTAAAACAGGTAATAGGTACTACCTTAACTACTTCCCATCCCACAATTTAATTAGATCCTAATCATGCAGTGTTTGAGGATTGATCTAATGCAATAAAACTGGGTAGTAGAAAAGGGTATGATCAAAGTGTGAACTTGCCTTGCTGATGATCCGCGAAACCTAGAGATTCGAAGTAACAGGCGGCACACTCCGAGTATTCTATCACAGACAAACAAACAAGCATACAATAAGTACTCATCTAATGCACAGGTAAAACTCAAATAAGAGATCTAACCAGAAAGTTCAACTTAAGAACCCTGGTTTGCAAAAAGAATCAAATCGAACGAAGCAAAAGGAATCAAACGGCGAAAGAAATCAACTTTGTTCTAGTAATTTGAATCTAAGTCAAATTTTACAGTAGCAAAAACTTGTTTAAGTTGATTATTCGGAAATAGGGTTTCGAGACGAAACTCGAGGCGCTTGAATCGCCTGATTCCGATAAACGAGCGAAAAGTTATACTAAAACGAAAATTGGATCAGAAATCGCGATCAGAAAATAACCGCGGAAAATCCGACAAAAAAGAAAAACGATGAACAGATTAATCGTTAATTAATCTTAATCTGAAAATTAATTTTAAAAATAACTAAAAATAATAAAATAATAATAATAAAATAATCGAAAATAATTTCGTCAATTTTAGAAAAATAATAATATTTTGGCACGGATTACGAGGCGGCGGCGAACTCCGGCGGAGGCGGCGGCTCCTAGGGTTTGGGGCGCGGGCGCGTGCTCGGGTGGGCTGGTGGGGGGCTCGGGGCGGTATATAAAGGCGTCCCGGGCGGTGTCCCGCTCGGGTACGGCCCGTAGGTCGGTTTCCCTTTTTTTTTAACATTTACCCGCACAAACCAAAATAAAACAAAATAAAAAGAAATATTATATAGGCATATAATATACCAAAATTTTCAGAAAAGGATTTTCTACAACGTGAACATTTTTGTAATGCCAAATAAAATCCACGTAAATTCAGATAATTCAAAGAGTGCTACTGGTCTATTAAAATCCAACAAAAATCATTTTAAAAATACCAAAATGATTTCAAATTAATTTTTTCCAATTTTCTGTTATAGGGAATCATGTTACCCTAATTTCCATATATTTTATTTTTGGAGAAATATAATTTGAATAAAACTCAAATAACTCCAAATTGAAAAATAAATTCAAAAGAACTTTGAATTTAATTCTTTGAAACTCCCAACTCATATTTCATATATTTTGAAGAAGTCATATTATCTTCTCTCGTGAAAATCATTGAGTTGCATAAAGTTTCAAATTGGAAATATTTTCAATTGGAATTCAAATATTTTTCAAACACCCTTTTCATTTATTTAAATGGAAGAAGTCATGTCATCTTCTCTCTAGGGTTTTGTATTTGAGAATAATTTGAGTTCACGAAGATCATAAAAGCAAAAATGAAAGTTTGGGAAAGTCCTTTTATTCCCTCTCATTTAACTTTCAAAAAGTTTCGAATTTCACTCAATCAATCACACAACAAATCAAACAGTCGGTCAAATCTATCTATTTATTATAACATTCCAAAATTTAGAATTTTGGGATGTTACATGGGAAGTCTCTTCCCTTTCATCAGTATTCTCTTCATCTTCTATTTGTTTTATTTTCTTTATATACTTGGCAATATAAGGATTTTCAATGCAATTCACCACACAATACATATAAATTTCCTCTAGATCAAAATCAAGAACTCTATCAGGGGAAAATTTTGGAATAACCTTAGTTATACGTTTCATTTCTTCATATCCCAAGAGCAAACTAAGTTCATTATGATGTGCAAGGGAAATCAAGTCATCACAATTTTTGGACACGATACGATCATGAAACAATTTGCATTGGAGATTTAAATGACCACGTTCATTCCAAAGTTCACAAGTATGACTAAGAAAATTTAAATTTTCAGCACAAACATCTAGCCTCTCTTGCAACCATTTAGTTTCTAAGTACTTGTGCCTCTTACAAAATCTATCTTCCCTTTTTGGTATGTATTTGCAAACTCTATGCACTCCACAGAAATCGACATGCTTATAGGAAACATTTTCATTATGAATAGTGCAATCATCATTAGTACCATGGATATTCAAAGAGTTCATACTAACAACATCGCAATCATGCTCATCATTCAAAGATTCAGTGCCAAACATTCTTATGCATTCTTCTTCTAGCAATTGAGCATAATTTTCCTTTCCATCATTCCCACAAAAGATATTAAAAAGATGAAGCATATGAGGCAAACTCAATTCCATTTTTTTGTAATTTTCTTTTATAAACTAAACTAGTGACAAGAAACTAAAAGATTCGATTGCAAGATCTAAAGATATACCTTCAAGCCACCCCGGCAACGGCGCCAGAAAAGAGCTTGATGTCTACTACGCAACCTTTTTCTTGTAGATGTTGTTGGGTCTCCAAGTGCAGAGGTTTGTAGGACAGTAGCAAATTTCCCTCAAGTGGATGACCTAAGGTTTATCAATCTGTGGGAGGCGTAGGATGAAGATGGTCTCTCTCAAGCAACCCTGCAACCAAATAACAAAGAGTCTCTTGTGTCCCCAACACACCCAATACAATGGTAAATTGTATAGGTGCACTAGTTCGGCGAAGAGATGATGATACAAGTGCAATATGGATGGTAGATATCGGTTTTTGTAATTTGAAAATATAAAAACAGCAAGGTAACTAATGATAAAAGTGAGCACAAACAGTATGGCAATGCGTTGAAACAAGGCCTAGGGTTCATACTTTCACTACTGCAAGTTCTCTCAACAATAATAACATAATTGGATCATATAACTATCCCTCAACATGCAACAAAGAGTCACTCCAAAGTCACTAATAGCGAAGAACAAACG
This sequence comes from Aegilops umbellulata, assembly GCA_032464435.1. NCBI lineage: Eukaryota > Viridiplantae > Streptophyta > Magnoliopsida > Poales > Poaceae > Aegilops > Aegilops umbellulata. Next base: position 232,377,511 of record CP136060.1, read on the forward strand.
AAGAGATTATTGTAGGGTACGAAACCACCTCAAAGTTATCCTTTTTGATCGATCTATTCAAGAGTCCGTAGTAAAAGAACATGAAGCTATTCTTTTCGTTCGATCTATCATAGAGTTCGTACTAGAATAACGCCTTAAGACACAAATCAACCAAAACCCTAATGTCACCTAGATGCTCCAATGTCAGCACAAGTATCCGTGGGTATGATTATACGATATGCATCACATAGTCTCAGATTCATCTATTCAACCAACACATAGAACTTCAAAGAGTGCCCCAAAGTTTCTACCGGAGAGTCAAGATGAAAACGTGTGCCAACCCCTATGCATAAGTTCACAAACGGAACCCGCAAGTTGATCACCAAAACATACATCAAGTGGATCACGTGAATATCCCATTGTCACCACAGATAAGCACGGCAAGACATACATCAAGTGTTCTCAAATCCTTAAAGACTCAATCAGATAAGATAACTTCAAAGGGAAAACTCAATCCATTACAAGAGAGTAGAGGGGGAGAAACATCATAAGATCCAGCTTTCATAGCAAAGCTCGTGATACATCAAGATCGTACCACCTCAAGAACACGAGAGAGAGAGAGAGAGAGATCAAACACATAGCTACTGGTACATACCCTCAGCCCCGAGGGTGAACTACTCCCTCCTCGTCATGGAGAGCACCGGGATGATCAAGATGGCCACCGGTGAGGGATTCCCCCTCCGGCAGGGTGCCGGAACAGGGTCCCGATTGGTTTTTGGTGGCTACAAAGGCTTGCGGCGGCGGAACTCCCGATCTATTCTGCTCCCCGATGTTTTTAGGGTATATGGATATATATAGGCGAAAGAAGTCGGTCAGGGGAGCCACGAGGGGCCCACGAGGGTGGGGGCGCGCCCAAGGGGGCAGGCGCGCCTCCCTGCCTCGTGGCTACCTCGAAGCTTCCTGGACTTCAACTCCAAGTCTCCTGGATCACGTTCGTTCCAAAAATCACGCTCCCGAAGGTTTCATTCCGTTTGGACTCCGTTTGATATTCCTTTTCTGCGGAACACTGAAATAAGGGGGAAAACAGAAACTAGCACTAGGCTCTGGGTTAATAGGTTAGTCCCAAAAATAATAATAAAGTGTTTAATAAAGCCCATAAACATCCAAAACAGATAATATAATAGCATGAATACTTCATAAATTATAGATACGTTGGAGACGTATTAGCTCCCACCGCGTGAGGAGGCGCCGCCGCGGCCGCAAGGGGCCATGGTGGGGCCGTGACGTGCTTACATGGGCGACCGCGTGCTCTCTTGGGCGGCAGCGAGCCGGGCCCCTCCTAGCGGGCCTTCCCCTTCTCTGCGGCCGAGAACCTCTTCACCGACGCCATGGGTGTCGCTGCTAGCAATGAAGCATGGAAGAAGAAGCGAGCGAAACAGGAAGAGATGGGTGACGGGGGTTCCACACCCCTCCTCATTTATAGCAGGAGAAGGCCAACCGGTGACCCCCACAATCACAGGTAATGATGGTTTTCTTTGCATGCACCAGGGACTCATCAAATCGGGCAGTTGCCGAGGCATCATGGGGAAGCGGAGACGCCCACGTACCGTTAGTCGCCACGCGTCAATCAAGGCCGCAGGCGGTTGGGGCCCGCGGCGCTCCGCACTTGCCCTTTGGCTTCGCCTCGAAGCAAAGTTTGAGCGCGCCTTGGGCCCAGGGGCTACTGTCGGTGTTCTGGTAACGAGGGTCCCCAGACTTGCCTGCTTGCGGCCCACGGCATGGCTCCAGTAGCGGCCTGGTATGGCCCGTCTTCACCAGCAAACACTCCAGACCCTCGCGAGGGGCCAAGCCTCGCGAGGCGGACGACACAAGACCTCCTCAGGGGCGGCCTCACAAGGCTGGCTCACGAGGGGCGGAGAGATCAAGGCGAGGGGCACCTTGTTAGGTTCCCATGACGTGAGCTGTGACGACCAAGGCCAGGCGGGCGCCAGCGGGCGCAGAGTACCCGTTGCCTCTTTGGTGCTAAAGGGGCAAGCGCAGGCAAGGAGTCCCGAGGCATCAGGCAAAGGTTTCCATATCGGTGCAACGAGACCAAGACCAGCAGGACGCCAGGACGGAGGTCATTGCGGAGCCCACGATGGCTTCACCACCAGAGCCTTTGGCAGGCAAAGACCACCTTTTGTCAGGATAACTTGTACTAGCTATCCCCCTTCAAATTGGTTGTTGTGGGATCCCTTCCCGCCTAACATTTGCGAAGAGGACCCGGGCCTCTATAAATAGGACTAGCCACCACCTTAGTAAGGGTGGGGGGAAGGATCCAAATCACCATCAACCAAACAAGCTCATCGAGCTCAAGAACACCTCTCCTCAGGAGGCTGTTCTTCCCTTGTACTTGATCATCCTTAGCCTACGAGGCAATCCACCGCACCACACTGGAGTAGGGTATTACACCACATCGGTGGCCCGAACCAGTATAAACCCTGTGTCCCTTGTTCTTCAAGTTCGACGTGTTGAGCCTTGAGATCGTGGTGAGTGGGTGAGCTAGGGAAGGGACAGATCTTCGTGCACACCCCAGTGTTCGAACCTTAAGGATTTTGCCGGAACCCGAAATCCGATAGGCAACGCTATCACAAACGATTTAACGGGGAAAATTGTGTGTGATGTACTTGTGAACGGAAACGTTTTCCATGGAGCGACTGTGTGGGATGTACATACGAACAGAAACGTTTAGCGGGGACTGACTGTATGGGATGTACTTGCGACCGAAAACAATTTTGCCTGTATAATCGTATGTTTTAGCTCTACTATACGTATTTCCGTATTTGAGCGCTCGCCGGTCGCAGACAAACTCATTTTGCCGAGTGTGTGTGTGCGAGGAGTGCATATCCCCGACGGTTTCTGGCTTGTGTGGGAAGGACCCCCTATTGCCGTCACTCACTAGGCGATGGTTCCAAATGTCATCACGGAAAGGGGTTAAAAGCCGTTTGTATAGCACCGACACGTACCAGTGATGGCTGAACCCTGCAACATCATGACATGTGCCCCAACATTCCAAGTTCAACATTGCAATCAAATTCACAGGCGGGCAAATCATAGACAACACTCAGAACAAACTCATAAGATTACCATATATAAATCAACATGCATGCTTATGCATCTACATGATTCACACATCAGAGAAAATATTTACTTCGCAACTAAATACATACAAAGAAAAATTGATCGACGTTGCTAACAACAGAGGGGGCCCACTCCAACATATCAAATGCAAGTCTTCTTGCCAACATCAGTGAACAAAATTTGACAAGGTTTTCCCATTCCAAAATATCAAATGTGTGTTTTCCTGGTAACATCAATGAGCAAACTTTGACAAGGTTTTCCCATTAAAAATAACAAATGAATATGACTGGGGAATGGGCGGGGTTTTTTATCAGTTTGCACATCGACATGGAACATCGTGCTGGATTGACTAGCTGTTATTTTCGTGCAGTTCCACTGAACATGACCAACTTCAACGCGTGGCTTACAAGATTTCACCTTTATATGTTGTATGGCCTTAAAAACAAGGGCATCTCCTTTCATGTATCTAGTTTGGTGTCTCAAGGTGGCAATAAATGATTCAAGAACCATTTGATGTATTGTTTTTGCTACTTCTTGAGCTTGTGTTGATTTTTCCCTTGAAGAGGAAAGGGTGATGCCGCAAAGTAGGAGGCACAAGCAAGTCTCCAATCTATGCACCTGCACAAACTAACAAACACTTGCACTCAACACGAAGAAGGGGTTTATCAATCCCTTCACGGTCTCGAACAAGAGTGAGATCTAATAGAGATAGGTATAAAAGATAAATAGAAGAGCAAACTAAAGTAAATATAAATAAATTGCAGCAAGGTATTTTTGGTTTTTTGGTTTATAGATCTGAAAATATATGATGGAAAATAGACTCGAGGGCCATAGGTTTCACTAGAAGCTTCTCTCTTGAAAGAAAAGACACGATGGGTAAACAAATTACTGTCGAGCAATTGATAGAAAAGTGCAAAGTTATGATGATATCCATGGAAATGATTATGAATATAGGCATCACGTCCGTGTCAAGTAGACCGACTCCTGCCTGCATCTACTACTATAACTCCACACATCGACCGCTATCCAGCATGCATCTAGAGTATTAAGTTCATAAGAACGGAGTAATGCTTTAAGTAAGATGACATGATGTAGAGGGATAAACTCAAGAAATATGATGAAAACCCCATATCCCCCCATGGCAACAATATAATACGTGCCTCGCTACCCCTACTTTGTCACTGGGTGAGGACACCGCAAGATTGAACCCAAAACTAAGCACCTCTCCCATTACAAGAAGTACCAATCTAGTTGGCAAAACCAAACCTATATTTCGAAGAGAAATACAAAGATATTTAATCATGCCTAAAAGAGTTAAGAGATACACAAGTAATATTCATAGATAATCAGATCATAAATCCACAATTCATCGGATCTCGACAAACACACCGCATAAGAATATTACATTGGATAGAACTCCAAGAACATCGAGGAGAATATGGTATTGAAGATCAAAGAGAGAGAAAAAAGCCATCTAGCTACTAGATATGGACCCATAGGTTTGTGGTAAACTACTCATGCTTCATCAGAAGGGCAATAGAGTTGATGTAGATGCCCTCTGTGATCGAATCCCCCTCCGGCAGGGTGCCAAAAAAGATCCCAAGATGGGATCTCATGGGAACAGAGACTTGTGGCGGCGGAAAAGTATTTTGGTGGACGCCTCTGGTGGTTTGGGAATATTTGGGAATTTATAGCGTAAGAATTAGGGTTGGAGGACTCCGGGGGGGGGGGGGCACAAGCCCTCATGTCGCCCCCCCGGGCGTGCCTGGCAGGCTTGTGGCCTCCTCCAAAAGCTTCGGTCCCCTCTCCAAGCTCCGTGGATGTCTTCTGGTCCAAGAAAAATCATCGTAAAGTTTTATTCCATTTGGACTTCTTTTTTATTCATTTTCTGTAAAACTCAACAACAAGGAGAAAACAGAAACTTGCACTGGGCTCTAGGTTAATAGGTTAGTCCCAAAAATAATATAAAATATCATATTAATGCATATAAAACATCCAAAACAGATAATATAATAACATGGAACAATAAAAAACTATAGATACATTGGAGACGTATCAAGCATCCCCAAGCTTAATTCCTACCCGTCCTCGAGTAGGTAAATGATAAAAACATATTTTTTGATGTGGAATGCTACCTTACATACTTATCCATGTAATCTTCTTTATTGTGGCATTAATATTCAGATCCATAAGATTCAAAACAAAAGTTTAATATTGACATAAAAACAATAATACTTCAAGCATACTAATAAAGCAATCATGTCTTCTCAAAATAACATGGCAAAAGAAAGTTATCCCTACAAAATCATATAGTCTGGCTATGCTCCATCTTCATCGCACAAAGTATTTTATCACGCACAACCCCAATGACAAGCCAAGCAATTGTTTCATACTTTTGGTGTTCTCAAACTTTTTCAACTTTCGCGCAATACATGAGTGTGAGCCATGGATATAACACTATAGGTGGAATAGAATATGGTGGTTGTGGAGAAGACAAAAAGAAGGAGAAAGTCTCACATCAACTAGGTGTATTAACAGGCTATGGATATGCACATCAATAGATATCAATGTGAGTGAGTAGGGATTTCCATGCAACGGATGCACTAGAGCTATAAGTGTATGAAAGCTTAAAAAGAAACTAAGTGGGTGTGCATCCAACTTTCTTACTCATGAAGACCTAGGGAAATTTGAGGAATCCCGTCATTGGAATATACAAGCCAAGTTCTATAATGAAAAATTCCCACTAGTATATGAAAGTGACAAAATAGGAGTCTCTCTATCATGAAGAACATGGTGCTACTTTGAAGCACAAGTGTGGAAAAGGATAGTAACATTGTCCCTTCTCTCTGTTCTCTCATTTTTTCTCTTTTTTGTTTGAACTTCTTTGGCCTCTTTGTTTTTATAAAGTCCGGAGACTCATCCCAACTTGTGAGGGAATCATAGCTTCCATCATCCTTTCCTCACATGGGACAATGCTCTAATAATGATGATCATCACACTTTTATTTACTTACAACTCGATACTGGAACAAAATATGACTATATGAATGCCTCCTGCGGTGTACCGGGATGTGTAATGATCTAGCATAGCAATGACATAAAAAATGGACAAGCCATAAAAACATCATGCTAGCTATCTTGCGATCATGCAAAGCAATGTGACAATGATAATACGTGTCATAATAAAATGAAACTGCGGAAGTTGCATGGCACTATATCTCGGAATGGCTATGGAAATGCCATAATAGGTAGGTATAGTGGCTATTTTGAGGAATGTATAAGGTGGGTGTAATACACTGGCGAGAGTTGCGCGGTACTAGAGAGGCTAGAAAAGGTGGAAGGGTGAGAGTGCGTATAATCCATGGACTCAACATTAGTCATAAGTAACTCACATACTTATTGCAAAAAATTATTATTCATCAAAACAAAGTACTACACACATGCTCCTAGGGGGATAGATTGGTAGGAAAAGACAATGGCTCATCCCCGACCGCCACTCATAAGGAAGACAATCAAAAAATAAATCATGCTCCGACTTTATCACATAACGGTTCACCATACGTGCATGCTACGGGAATCACAAACTTTAACACAAGTATTTCTACCAATCCACAACTACTCACTATAATGACTCTAATATCACCATCTTTATATCTCAAAACAATCATAAGGAATCAAACTTCTCATAGTATTCATTGCTCTTTATATGAAAGTTTTTATTATATCCCTCTTGGATGCCCATCATATTAGGACTAAATTCACAACCTAAGAAAGTTACCATGCTGTTTAGAGACTCTCAAAATAATATAAGTGAAGCATGGGAGTTCGACAATTTCTATAAAATAAAACCATTGATGTGCTCTAAAAAGATATAAGTGAAGCAATAGAGCAAAACTGCCTAGCTCAAAAGATATAAGTGAAGCACATAGAGTATTCTAATAAATTCACGAGTCATGCGTGCCCCTCTCAAAAGTTGTGTACAGAAAGGATGATTGTGGCAAACTAAAAATCAAAGACTCAAATCGTATAAGATGCTCCAAGCAAAACACATATCATGTGGTGAATAAAAATATAGCCTCAAGTATATTTACCGATGAACGAAGACAAAAGAGGGGATGCCATCCGGGGCATCCCCAAGATTAGATGCTTGGTTGTACTTGAATATTACCTTGGGGGTGCCTTGGGCATCCCATGCTTAGGCTATTTCCACTCCTTGTTCCATATTCCTTCAAATCTTTATCCAAAACTTGAAAACTTTACAACACAAAACTCAACAGAAAACTCATGAGATCCGTTAGTATAATAAAAGAAATCACCACTTTACGTACTGTTGTGAACTCATTCTAAATTTATATTGATGTAATATCTACTGTATTCCAACTTCTCCATGGTTCATACCCCCCCATACTACCCATAGATTCATCAAAATAAGCAAACAACACATAGAAAACAGAACAGTCTGTAGCAATATGAAAACTTCATATACTTCTGTAACTCTAATAATTCTGAAAAATTAAGACAACAAAGGAAATTCATATATCAATCTTGTGTAGAAAATTCAAAAATTTTCCACACTCCAGTGAATTTAAACAATTATGTTACTGGATACAAATGTTTATGTTTTTCTGCAAAACCAAATCAACGATATACCAAAGTATCCCAAAGCTCTTACTTGGCTCAAACAATGATTAAAACACCAAAACACAATTAATACAGAGGTAATAATGTGTAATTATTTAAAAACAGAACCAAAACCAAAAACATAAAAATAAAATTGGGTTGTCTCCCAACAAGCACTATTGTTTAACGCCCCTAGCTAGACATAAAACATAGATCTAGGTATTGTCATAGTTGGTATTAAATCCATAAGTTTACCTCATAATAGATTCATATGGCAACTTAATTTTCTTTCTCGGAAAGTGTTCCATGCCCTTCCTTAACGGAAATTGAAATCTAATGTTTCCTTCTTTCATATCAAAAACTAGCGGATGCACCCGCGCATTTGCGCGGCTAGACTTTGGTCAAATTTTTTTATCAAAGTTAAATTTATATTTGTATTGAAGTCCCCATATGTTTTTTAGCTTCTCACCATTATTTTAGTTATCTCCTTCTATTTTTTAGGTTCCTCGGCTTTTTTGTTCCCTTTCTCGCCTATCCACTAAATGGTCCTAATCCATGAGAGCAACAACAAATGTGTATCAATGTTGTAATAATTCAAATAAGATATATCTAAAAAATTCCTTACAATATACTGGTTATAGAGTTTTGACTTGCCATAGCTATATTTTTGTTTTCATATTTGTATTTTCACAAATTTCAATTAGGTTTATATATTTGAAATTATATATTCTTTCATATATATATATATATATATATATATATATATATATATATATATATATATATATATATAACACATTCGTAACATATCTTTCCTTCTGACTGAAGGCTTTTCATCCGTTGCATGTACTTGTGCAACAATTCTTTTATTCACTTATTTGTCCTCTACATGATTTATATCCATCTATTCAGAATCTTTATTGAGAGCTGTGTGTATTTCGATGGCAAGATTTGTACACATATTTTTAGTTGGAAAATGAAGGACATATTTATATGCTATTATGTTGACCTTCGATTTGGAATTGTTTTTGGCTTCAACACCACTATCGCTTATCTTTCTATATTCCTTCGATTATATGTATTTCGAACACCCTTCAGTTTGCAGTTTGGATTATTAGTACACTTTGCATTTCTTACTTTTAGAATGATATGTATGTATGAGCTATTTAGGATCACTTATGTCTTGGATTTTTATTTTATGTGTGATCGGATCTGCGTATTACACGACGAAGAAGTAGTTGAATCCTGTGTTAGAAAAAAGTAATTGAACCCTCATTTTTCTGAGGGAAAATTGGGTTCATATTATTGTATAGCTTACGGTACACAAAAGTCTGAACCCAATTACGCATAGCCCACGTATGGAGCATGCACATGCCCAAATTTTTGTGTAGTCCCATCGGAGACAAGGTCACCACACTGTATAATTATTTTCAAAGTTATTATAAGCATAGCTCGCATTTCTCTCAAGAAAAAAAGTAAAACAGCTTGTGGGGCGTGTAGGTTCAGATTCAGAACTTATCCTAGGTCTTGTTCGATACCCACAGAACTCCCTACCCACATGCGTCATTTCTTCCGATTTACCGCCGGCGATGGAAAGTATGACCGCTGACCATCAGCAAATCAGACCCCAGGCTATTATCGATCTACTTGTCGCTTATTTTCTTCGAATTCCTCTTTCTAAAGGTGGTTGCGCAGGTGGGTGGGTGAATGCATGGACGGTGTCTCCGGAGAGCGTGAATCTGCATCAACCTCTTTGAGTCTGGCGGAGCGGCGAGGAGGGCCATGGCGAACAGGGCGCTGTTGAACCTAGTCATGGCCGACGGCTAGCGGCTGTGGCGAAGATGCTGGAAGTTGGTGGCGCCGAGGAGGCGGTGTGGGAGCACCAGTTCACGGATTTTACGGACGAAATCATGCGATTCGGGGTAAGTTTGTTGTTGGCAAGGCAACAATGTCAGCGGAGTGAATTTCACAAAAGAATTGTTGTTCGGAGGGAGGATGCTGAAGTGTGGAGGGATGGACAGAGGGTGGCCGTGGCCTGGCTATGGTTCATGGGAGGTATGTGGTTAAAGGAGGCAAGATGCATATAAGGAGATTGTTGGATAATCAAATAGCAGCAAGATGTTTGCGGCGTCTAGGGATGGTGTGGTTTCTACAAATTGTAAGTACCAGCTACTGATATGCATTGCTCCCTTATGGTTGATCCATATCACTATGGAGTGTTGTCTGTTTTTAGTTGTTTTTACTATGTTTAATAAGAAAGCTTTATTTTATCTCCATGCCTGTAAAGCCGCTGACCCCCAGTAGATGAAAACGTGTGGTTCGTTTGCTTAATACTCCCTCCATCCCAAAATAAGTGCCTCAAGCTTAGCACACTTTCTACTAAAGTTAGTACAAAGTTGAGACATTTATTTTGGAACGGAGAGAGTATATATATACAAAGCATGCCTGGGCCCTTTCTCTAAAAATAGAAGGATTCCATTTATTAACTGAAATTTGTTTGTGTGTTAAACGACATAAAGTGATTGATCTATTTACCGCGTCTTGTTAGTGTTGTGTATGATATTGAAGATTTTATCATGGTTTTCTTAAACTAAACAGGTAGTATGTGTTCTAGAAGTTTTGTTACCAAGAACGATAAACTTACAAAAGTAACAATACCTGATTTTGATAGTCGTGCATCTGTGTAATTTCGTGCTATTTTAGTTGTTAAGCAACTTGACGCCAAGTTTTTTTTATAGATGACTGTAGTTCATCTCTGCTCTGGTAATTAGATTAGCTTTTTAAAAAAGTAATTTGTAGCCTTGCATAATATTTGTCCAATTTGGGAGTTGCTTTGTTGAGCAGAAGTTCACATGTTGAGTCTAGTCAAGTAATGTCTGCATCAGAAAACGCTAATGTTACTTGGCTAAAATAGCATGTATGTAAAGTATAGCTATATCCTTTATGAAGAAAGTATTCAATCTAAATGTACATACTTATATATTATAATAACTATTACCCTTCTTACAGTTCTGGATGCCTCAAGTACTCTTACAATATCTTGGTAAATACAAATAGACTGTCTCACTATTACTTTACTAAGCTAATGATCCACTAATTTTTTGGAAAACTTCCTCGATCTCCTAGGTGTTGCATCTCCTACTTTATGTTCAAACTGAGCACTTATGAACATGAAGTTGGTTCATATCTGTCAATAAGATTTTTTTCCCATTTTTTTCTTAAACTGCAAAGGCCTTATGAAATACTCCCTCCGTTCCCAAATACTTGTCTTTCTAGCCATCTCAAATGGTTACAACATACGGATGTATGTAGACATATTTTAGAGTGTAGGTTCATTCATTTTGCTTCGTATGTGGTCACTTGTTGAAATCTCTAGAAAGACAAGTATTTAGGAACGGAGGGAGTAGAATTTTTGTTACCAAGAACAATTAACTGAAAGATATATAGTGGATTTGCTTTGTTGCTAAGTCTAAACGTGAGAACCTTGTTTTTGGATAGAATGGCGGTGTCGACAAAGCTAGTGGTATGTACAACAACAACAGAGAGGTCGTTGATTTGCTTGTATGTGGTTCAACAATTATAAGTTACTGAAGCAAGGTACTTTCCAGTCTATTGTGAGTATGGTTTCTTCAAATTGTGAAGTGAATCCTAATATGTCAAAACTCTAGTCTTGTAGTATGTGCTGGTCTCGTACATATTTGTTTTAAATAGCATGTACATAAAGGAAACTACGCAAAGAAAGTTTTCAATCTGTTTTCGGGTAAGAACATTGCTAACATTCACACTTATATTACTCTAATAGGTATCCTTGTTATCCTCGTCGATGTCAAGTTACTTATGTTGGTCAATGCAAATAGACTGTCGTACTTTTAATTTCATAAGCTCACCTTGATGATTCAGACGAGAAGAAGTTTAGTGTGGCTTCCTCGGACGTCAAGTTGCATGCCACATGAAGCAATTGGGTGTCAAGCTACAAGTCGCATGGTAATTTTTGCTAGTTGATAATGGCCAAACTTGATGATTCCCCTTGATTCAGGTGAGAAGAAGTTCAGTGTGGCTTCGTTGGACGTCAAATTGCGCGCCAGGTGAAGCAATTAGGCGTGGGTTCGTTGGACGTCAAGCTGCACGTCGCATGGTAAATTTGTGCTAGCTGATAATGGTGTGTTGGGGAACGTAGCAGAAATTCAAAATTTTCCTACGTGTTACCAAGATCTATCTATGGAGAAACCAGCAACGAAGGGAAGGAGAGTGCATCTACATACCCTTGTAGATCGATAAGCGGAAGCGTTCAAGTGAACGGGGTTGATGGAGTCGTACTCGTCATGATCCAAATCACCGATGATCCTAGTGCCGAACGGACGGCACCTCCGCGTTCAACACACGTGCGGCCCGGTGACGTCTTCCCATGCCTTGATCCAGCAAGGGGAGAGGGAGAGGTTGAGGAAGACTCCGTCCAGCAGCAACACGATGGCGTGGTGGTGGTGGAGGAGCGTGGTACTCCAGCAGGGCTTCGCCAAGCACCGCAAGAGACGAGGAGGGAGAGGGGTAGGGCTGCGCCAAGAAGGAGATGTTCTCGTGTCTATGGCAGCCCAAAACCCCCACTATATATAGGGGAAGGGGAGGGGCTGCACCCCCACCTAGGTTTCCACCGCTAGGGGTGGCGGCCAGCCCTAGATCCCATCTAGGGGGCGGCCAAGGGGGGAGAGAGGGGGGGGGGGGGGCGCACCACTAGGTGGGCCTTAAGGCCCATCTGGACCTAGGGTTTGCCCCCTCCCATTCTCCCTGCGCCTTGGGCCTTGGTTGGGGGGGGGGCGCACCAGCCCACCTGGGGCTGGTCCCCTCCCACACTTGGCCCACGCAACCTTCTGGGGCTGGTGGCCCCACCTGGTGGACCCCCGGACACCTCTGGTGGTCCCGGTACGCTCCCGGTGATGCCCAGAACACTTCCGGTGGCCAAAACCATACTTCCTATATATAAATCTTTACCTGCGGACCATTCCGGAACTCCTTGTGATGTTCGGGATCTCATCCGGGACTCCGAACAACATTCGGTAACCACGTATATCTATTCCCTATAACCCTAGCGTCATCGAACCTTAAGTGTGTAGACTCTACAGGTTCGGGAGACACGTAGACATGACCGAGACAACTCTCCGGCCAATAACCAACAGCGGGATCTGGATACCCATGTTGGCTCCCACATGTTCCACGATGATCTTATTGGATGAACCACGATGTCAAGGATTCAATCAATCCCGTATTCAATTCCCTTTGTCCACCAGTATAGTACTTGCCCGAGATTCGATCGTCGGTATCTCGATACCTTGTTCAATCTCGTTGCCGGCAAGTCTCTTTACTCGTTCTGTAACACATCATCCCGTGATCAACTCCTTGATCACATTGTGCACATTATGATGATGTCCTACCGAGTGGGCCCAGAGATACCTCTCCCTCACACGGAGTGATAAATCCCAATCTCGATTTGTGCCAACCCAACACACTTTCGGAGATACCTGTAGTGTACCTTTATAACCACCTAGTTACGTTGTGACGTTTGGTACACCCAAAGCATTCCTAAGGTATCCGGGAGTTGCACAATCTCATGGTCTAAGAAAATGATACTTGACATTAGAAAAGCTTTAGCATACGAACTATACGATCTTGTGCTATGCTTAGGATTGGGTCTTGTCCATCACATCAATCCCGTTATCAATGACATGCAATGTCCATGGTCAGGAAATCTTAACCATCTATTGATCAACGAGCTAGTCAACTAGAGGCTTACTAGGGACATGGTGTTGTCTATGTATCCACACATGTATCTGAGTTTCCTATCAATACAATTCTAGCATGGATAATAAACGATTATCATGAACAAGGAAATATAATAATAACTAATTTATTATTGCCTCTAGGGCATATTTCCAACAGTCTCCCACTTGTACTAGAGTCAATAATGCAGTTCACATCGCTATGTGATTAACACTCAAGGTCACATCCCCATGTGACTAACACCCAAAGAGTTTACTAGAGTCAATAATCTAGTTCACATTACCATGTGATTAACACTCAATGAGTTCGGGGTTTGATCATGTTATGCTTGTGAGAGATGTTATAGTCAACGGGTCTGAACCTTTCAGATCCGTGCGTGCTTTACAAATCTCTATGTCATCTCCTAGATGCAGCTACCACGCTCTATTTGGAGCTATTCCAAATAACTGTTCTACTATACGAATCCAGTTTACTACTCAGAATAATCTGGATTAGTGTCAAGTTTGCATCGGCGTAACCCTTTACGACGAACTCTTTTATCACCTCCATAATCGAGAAAATTCCTTAGTCCACTAGTTACTAAGGATAACTTTGACCGCTGTGCTGTGATCCATTCTTGGATCACTCTTGTACCCCTTGACTGACTCATGGCAAGGCACACTTCAGGTGCGGTACACATCATAGCATACTGTAGAGCCTACGTCTAAAGCATAGGGGACGACCTTCGACCTCTCTATTCTGCCGCGGTCAGGTTTCGAGTCTTACTCAATGTTCACACCTTATAACACAGCCAAGAACTCTTTCTTTGCCGATCCATTTTGAACTCCTTCAAAATCTTGTCACGGTATGTATTCATTTGAAAGTACTATTAAGCGTTTTGATATATCTTTATAGATCTTAATGCTCAATACTCAAGTAGCCTAATCCAGGTTTTCCATTGAAAAACGCTTTTCAAATGATTCTGCATGCTTTCCAGAAATTCTACATCATTTCCGATCAACAATATGTCAACAACATACACTCATCAGAAATTCTATAGTGCTCCCACTCACTTCTTTGGAAATAAAATTTTCTCATAAACTTTGTATAAACCCAAAATCTTTGATTATCATCAAAGCGTATATTCCAACTCCGAGATGCTTACTCCAGTCCTTAGAAGGATTGCTGGAGCTTCGCATGCTTGTTAGCATCTTTCAGGATCGTTAAAACCTTCTGGTTGTATCACATACAACCTTTCCTCAAGAAAATCGTGAGGAAACAATGTTTTTGACATCCTATCTGCAAGATTTCACGAATAATGCAGTGACTGCTAATATAATTCCAACAGACTCTTAGCATTGCTACGAGTGAGAAAGTCTCACCGTAGTCAACTTCCTTGAACTTGTCGGGAAACATCTTAACGACAAGTCGAGCTTTCTTAATGGTGACATTTACCATCATTGTCCGTCTTCCTTTTAAAATCCATTGTACTCAACAGCCTCACGACCATCGAGCCGTTCTGCCAAAGTCTACACTTTGTTTTCATACATGGATCCTCTCTCGGATTTTATGGCCTCGAGCCATTCATCGGAATCCGGGTCCACCATTGCTTCTCCATAGTTCGTAGGTTCATTGTTGTCTAGCAACACGACTTCCAAGACAGGATTACGTACCACTCTGAAGTAGTACGCATCCTTGTCATCCTACGAGGTTTGGGAGTGACTTGATCCGAAGTCTCATGATCACTATCATAAGCTTCCACCTCAATTGGTGTAGGTGCCACAGGAACAACTCTTTGTGCCCTGCTATACACTAGTT
This sequence comes from Aegilops umbellulata, assembly GCA_032464435.1. Taxonomy (NCBI): domain Eukaryota; kingdom Viridiplantae; phylum Streptophyta; class Magnoliopsida; order Poales; family Poaceae; genus Aegilops; species Aegilops umbellulata. The sequence goes on from CP136060.1 coordinate 232,392,798, forward strand.
GAAGTGACGGTTCAATAATCTCATCAAGTCTCCACCATCCTCCCGCTCAATTCTTTCGAGAGAAACTTTTCCTCGAGAAAGGACCCGATTCTAGAAACAATCCCTATTGCTTTCGGATCTGAGACAGGAGGTATACCCAACTGTTTTGGGTGTCCTATGAAGATGCATTTATCCGCTTTGGGTTCGAGCTTATCAGCCTGAAACTTTTTCACATAAGCGTCGTTGCCCCAAACTTTTAAGAAACAACAGCTTAGGTTTCTCTAAACCACAGTTCATACGGTGTCGTCTTGACGGATTTGTGTGGTTCCCTATTTAAAGTGAATGCGGTTGTCTCTAATGCCTAACCCATAAATGATAGTGGTAATTCGATGAGAGACATCATGGTATGCACCATATCCAATAGGGTGCAGTTATGATGTTCGGACACACCATCACAATATGGTGTTCCCGGCGGTATTAGTCGTGAAACAATTTCCACAATGCCTTAATTGTGTGCCAAACTCGTAACTCAGATATAAATTTCTATGATCATATCATAGACATTTTATCCTCTTGTCACGACGATCTTCAACTTCACTCTGAAATTACTTGAACCTTTCAATAATTCAGACTCATGCTTCATCAAGTAAATATACTTAGCATCTACTCAAATCATCTCTGAAGTAAGAACATAACGATATCCACTACATGCCTCAGCACTCATTGGACTGCACACATCAAGATGTATTACTTCCAACAAGTTGCTTTCTTGTTCCATCTTACTGAAAACGAGGCCTTTTAGTCATCTTGCCCATGTGGTATAATTTGCATGTCTCAAGTGATTCAAAATCAAGTGAGTCCAAACGATCCATCTGTATGGAGTTTCTTCATGCATATCTATCAATAAACATGGTTCGCATGTCTCAATCTTTTCAAAAACGAGTGAGTCCAAAGATCCATCAACATGGAGCTTCTTCATGTGTTTTATACCAATATGACTCAAATTGCAGTGCCACAAGTATGTGGTATTATCATTACTATCTTATATCTTTTGGCATGAACATGGGTATCACTACGATCGGGATGGTATTTATTCAAATAAACAGAGTAACCATTATTCTCCTTAAATGAATAACCGTATTGCAATAAACATAATTCAATCATGTCTATGCCTAACGCAAACACCAAATAACAATTATTTAGGTTTTAATACCAGTCTCGATGGTAGAGGGAGCATACGGTATTTGATTACATCAACCTTGGAAAAAAACTTTCAACACATATCGCCAGCTCACCTTTAGCTAGTCTCCGTTTACTCTGCAGCCTTTTATTTCGAGTTACTAACACTTAGCAACCGAACCGGTATCTAATACCCTGGTGCTACTAGGGGTACTAGTAAAGTACACATTAACATAATGTATATCCAATATACTACTATCGACCTTGCCAGCCTTCTCATCTACCAAGTATCTAGGGTAATTCTGCTCTAGTGGCTGTTCCCCTTATTACAGAAGCACTTAGTCTCGGGCTTGGGTTCAACTTTGGGTTTCTTCACTTGAGTAGCAACTGACTTGTCGTTTCATGAAGTATCCCTTTCTTGCCCTTGCCCTTCTTGAAACTAGTGGTTTTTAATTACCCATCAACAATTGATGCTCCTACTTGACTTCTACTTTCGCGGTGTCAAGCATCACGAATATCTCAAGGATCATCATATCTATCCCTGATATGTTATAGTTCATCACGAAGCTCTCGCAGCATGGTGGCAATGACTTTGGAGAAACATCACTATCTTATCTGGAAGATCAACTCCCACTCGATTCAAGTGATTGTTGTACTCAGACAATCTGAGCACAAGCTCAACGATTGAGCTTTTCTCCCTTAGTTTGCAGGCTAAGAAAATCGTCGGAGGTCTTATACCTCTTGACGTGGGCACGAGCCTGAAATCCCAATTTCAGCCCTCGAAACATCTCATATGTTCCACGACATTTCAAAAATGTCTTCGGTGTCTCAATTCTAAACCATTTAACATTACCGAACTATCATGTAGTCATCAAAACGTGTATGTCAGATGTTCGCAACATCCACAAACCACGTTCGAGGTCCAGCACACCGAGCGGTGCATTAAGGACATAAGCCTTCTACTGTCCGCATAATTGCTACTATCAACTTTCAACTATATTTTCTCTAGGAACGTATCTAAAACAGTAGAACTAAAGCGTAAGCTATGACATAATTTGCAAAGTCCTTTTGACTATGTTCATGACAATTGAGTTCATCTGATTATTTAATGAACTCCCACTCAGATAGACATCCCTCTAGTCATCTAAGTGATACATGATCCGAATCAATTAGGCCGTGTCCGATCATCACGTGAGACGGACTAGTCATCATCGGTGAACATCTTCATGTTGATCGCATCTTCTATACGACTCATGTTCGACCTTTCGGTCCTCCATGTTTCGAGGCCATGTCTGTACATGCTAGGCTCGTCAAGTCAACCTAAGTGTTTCGCATGTGTTCCGAGGCCATGTCTGTACATGCTAGGCTCGTCAACACCCGTTGTATTCGAACGTAAGAATCTATCACACCCGATCATCACATGGTGCTTCGAAACGACGAACCTTCGCAACGGTGCACAGTTAGGGAGAACACTTTTCTTGAAATTTTAGTGAGGGATCATCTTATTTAAGCTACCGTCGTTCTAAGCAAATAAGATGTAATAACATGATAAACATCACATGCAATCAAATAGTGACATGATATGGCCATCATCACTTCGCTCCTTTCGATCTCCATCTTCGGGGTTCCATGATCATCATCGTCACCGGCATGACACCATGATCTTCATCATCGTGTCTTCATGAAGTTGTCTCGCCAACTATTACTTCTACCACTATGGCTAACGGTTAGCAATAAAGTAAAGTAATTACATGACGTTTATGTTGACACGCAGGTCATAAATAAATTAAGACAACTCCTATGGCTCCTGCCGGTCGTCACACTCATCGACATGCAGGTCGTGATTCCTATTACAAGAACATGATCAATCTCATACATCACATATATCATTCATCACATCCTTTTGGCCATATCACATCACAAGGCATACCTTGCAAAAACAAGTTAGACGTCCTCTAGTTGTTGTTTGCATGTTTTACGTGGCTGCTATGGGTTTCTACCAAGAACGTTTCTTACCTATGCAAAACCATAACGTGATATGTTAATTGCTATTTACCCTTCATAAGGACCCTTTTCATCGAATCCGATCCGACTAAAGTGGGAGAGACTGGCACCCGCTAGCCACCTTATGCAACATGTGCATGTCAGTCGGTGGAACCTGTCTCACGTAAGTGTACGTGTAAGGTCGGTCCGGGCCGCTTCATCCCATAATGCCGCCGAATAAAGATTGGACTAGTAACGGTAAGCATATTGAACAAAATCAACGCCCACAACTACTTTGTGTTCTACTCGTGCATGGAATCTACGCAATAGACCTAGCTCATGATGCCACTGTTGGGGAACGTAGCAGAAATTCAAAATTTTCCTACGTGTCACCAAGATCTATCTATGGAGAAACCAGCAACGAGGGGAAGGAGAGTGCATCTACATACCCTTGTAGATCGCTAAGCGGAAGCGTTCAAGTGAACGGGGTTGATGGAGTCATACTCGTCGTGATCCAAATCACCGATGATCCTAGTGCCGAACGGACGGCACCTCCGCGTTCAACACACGTGCAGCCCGGTGACGTCTCCCATGCCTTGATCCAGCAAGGGGAGAGGGAGAGGTTGGGGAAGAATCCGTCCAGCAGCAGCACGACGGCGTGGTGGTGGTGGAGGAGCGTGGTACTCCAGCAGGGCTTCGCCAAGCACCGCAAGAGAGGAGGAGGGAGAGGGGTAGGGCTGCGCCAAGAAGGAGATATTCTCGTGTCTATGGCAGCCCAAAACCCCCACTATATATAGGGGAAGGGGAGGGGTTGCGCCCCCACCTAGGTTTCCACCCCTAGGGGTGGCGGCCAGCCCTAGATCCCATCTAGGGGGCGGCCAAGGGGGGAGAGAGGGGGGGCGCACCACTAGGTGGGCCTTAAGGCCCATCTCGACCTAGGGTTTGCCCCCTCCCACTCTCCCTGCGCCTTGGGCCTTGGGGGGGGGGGGGGGGGGGCGCACCAGCCCACCAGGGGATGGTCCCCTCCCACACTTGGCCCACGCAACCTTCTGGGGCTGGTGGCCCCACCTGGTGGACCCCCGGACACCTCCGGTGGTCCCGGTACACTACCGGTGATGCCCAGAACACTTCCGGTGGCCGAAACCATACTTCCTATATATAAATCTTTACCTCCGGACCATTCTGGAACTCCTCGTGATGCCCGGTATCTCATCCGGGACTCCGAACAACATTCGGTAACCACGTATATCTATTCCCTATAACCCTAGCGTCATCGAACCTTAAGTGTGTAGACCCTACGGGTTCGGGAGACACGTAGACATGACCGAGACAACTCTCCGGCCAATAACCAATAGCGGGATCTGGATACCCATGTTGGCTCCCACATGTTCCATGATGATCTCATCGGATGAACCACGATGTCAAGGATTCAATCAATCCCGTATTCAATTCCCTTTGTCCACCGGTATAGTACTTGCCCGAGATTCGATCGTCGGTATCTCGATACCTTGTTCAATCTCGTTGCCGGCAAGTCTCTTTACTCGTTCCGTAACACATCATCCCGTGATCAACTCCTTGATCACATTGTGCACATTATGATGATGTCCTACCGAGTGGGCCCAGAGATACCTCTCCGTCACACGGAGTGACAAATCCCAATCTCGATTCGTGCCAACCCAACAGACACTTTCGGAGATACCTGTAGTGTACCTTTATAACCACCCAGTTACGTTGTGACGTTTGGTACACCCAAAGCATTCCTACGGTATTCGGGAGTTGCACAATCTCATGGTCTAAGGAAATGATACTTGACATTAGAAAAGCTTTAGCATACGAACTATACGATCTTGTGCTATGCTTAGGATTGGGTCTTGTCCATCACATCATTCTTCTAATGATGTGATCCCGTTATCAATGACATCCAATGTCCATGGTCAGGAAACCGTAACCATCTATTGATCAACGAGCTAGTCAACTAGAGGCTTACTAGGGACATGGTGTTGTCTATGTATCCACACATGTATCTGAGTTTCCTATCAATACAATTCTTGCATGGATAATAAACGAATATCATGAACAAGGAAATATAATAATAACTAATTTATTGTTGCCTCTAGGGCATATTTCCAACATGGTGGGGCGTCGAGTTTCATTGTTCCAACAGACTTCGATTTTTCTTGGTGTCATGTTCGAGGTGCACCCGCTGACTCGTACTTCATGGACGTGTGCTTGTGTGCGTGGCAGGATTTGTATATATGGGTTGTTGTGGTCGGCGTGTAGAATTCTGACCGTGTCCGTCTTATTTTCTTATCATCTGGTTTGGAATTGTGGGTAGTGTGGTTACGTATGTGCGTCCTTTTTTTTGTCTGCACATGTAGTCCTATTCATTCATTGCGTCCGACTCCTTGATGGAAACACATCTACTTTTCCTTATATCTCGGGCTATTTATAATGGACAGATTTAATACCAAAGATATCTTTACGTGACATGTTGCACTAGTTGTAGATGTCAATATTTGTATGTTATACGTTAATATCCTTTAATCCCAACCATTGATATCTAAAATTAACGATCAATATAATTTCATCTATGTGGATTAACATGATTGCATCAATTGTTCTAAGGAAAGGTCTACCAGGAATAATAGGACATGTAGGATTGCAATCTGTATCAAGCAAAAAATAAAATCCATGGGCACATAATTCCTATTTGCGACAATAAGAACATCATTAATCCTTCCCATAGGTTTCTTAATAGTGGAATCCGCTAGATGCAAATTCAAAGAACAATCATCAAGTTTATGGAAACCAAGCACATCACATAAAGTTTTTTGAATAATGGAAACACTAGCGCCCAAATTAGACAAAGCATTGCACTCATAATATTTAATCTTAATATTAATAGTAGGTTCCCACTCATCATAAAACTTTCTAGGGATCAAAACTTCTAATTCAAGTTTTTCTTCAAAAGATTTCATCATCGCATCGATGATGTGTTTAGTAAAAGCTTTATTTTGATTATAAGCATGAGGTGAATTAAACATGGATTGCAACAAGGAAATACAATCTATCAAAGAACAATTATCATAATTAAAATCTTTGAAATCCAAAAGAGTGGGTTCATCGCTACTTAAAGTTTTGACCTCTCCAATCCCACTTTTATCAATTTTTTCATTAAGATCTTTAAACTTCGAATAATTGGGACGCCTTCTACCTAGGGTAGACCCATCTCCAGTCCCATCTTTATCAAGATTAATATAAGAAAACAAAGATTCAATAGGAGTCACGCGAATCGCTTTAAGATCTTCATCATTATTTCGCGAAAACTAGAAGAACACGCTTTTACAAATCAATCTCGCTTAACACGGATCCTAGTGGTTCTTTCTTTACACTCATCAATAGAAATTCTAATAGATTTCAGAGATTCATTAATATCATGCTTGGGTGGCATAGATCTAATTTTCAAAGAATCAATCTCAAGAGAAATTCTATCAACGTTCCTAGCCAAATCATCAATCTTGAGCATTTTTTCTTCAACCATAACATTGAAAACTTTTATATCTCAAAACAATCATAAGGAATCAAATTTCTCATAGTATTCAATGCTCTTTATATGATTTTTTTATTATATCCCTCTTGGATGCCCATCATATTAGGACTAAATTCACAACCTAAGAAAATTACCATGCTGTTTAGAGACTCCCAAAATAATATAAGTGAATCATGAGAGTTCAACAATTTCTATAAAATAAAACCACTGATGTGCTCTAAAAAGATATAAGTGAAGCACTAGAGCAAAATTGCCTAGCTCAAAAGATATAAGTGAAGCACATAGAGTATTATAATAAATTCACGAGTCATGCGTGTCCCTCTCAATAGTTGTGTACAGAAAGGACGATTGTGCCAAAATAAAAATCAAAGACTCATATCATATAAGATGCTCCAAGCGAAACACATATCATGTGGTGAATAAAAATATAGCCTCAAGTAAATTTACCGATGAACGAAGACGAAAGAGGGGATGCCATCCGGGGCAACCCCAAGATTAGATGCTTGGTTGTACTTGAATATTACCTTGGGGGTGCCTTGGGCATCCCAATCTTAGGCTATTTCCACTCCTTGTTCCATTTTCCTTCAAATCTTTATCCAAAACTTGAAAACTTTACAACACAAAACTGAACAGAAAACTCATGAGATCCGTTAGTATAATAAAATAAATCACCACTTTAGGTACTGTTGTGAACTCATTCTAATTTTATATTGGTGTAATATCTACTGTATTCCAACTTATCCATGGTTCATACCCCCGATGCTACCCATTGATTCAACAAAATAAGCAAACAACACATAGAAAACAGAATCTATCAAAAACAGAACAATTTGAAGCAATATAAAAACTTCATATACTTCTGTAACTCTAATAATTCTGAAAAATTAAGACAACAGAGGAAATTCATATACCAATCTTGTGTAGAAAATTCAATTATTTTCCATACTCTAGTGAATTTAAACAATTCTGTTACTGGACGCAAATGTTTCTGTTTTTCAGCAAAACCAAATCAACGATATACCAAAGTATCCCAAAGCTCTTACTTGTCTCAAACACTGATTAAAACACCAAAACACAATTAATACAGAGGTAATAATGTGTAATTATTTAAAAACAGAACCAAAACCAAAAACATAAAAATAAAATTGGGTTGTCTCCCAACAAGCGCTATTGTTTAACGCCCCTAGCCAGGCATAAAACATAGATCTAGGTATTGTCATCTTTGGTATTAAATCCATAAGTTTACCTCATAATAGATTCATATGGAAACTTAATTTTCTTTCTTGGAAAGTGTTCCATGCCCTTCCTTAACGGAAATTGAAATCTAATGTTTCCTTCTTTCATATGAATAATTGCACCAATTGTTCTAAGGAAATGTCTACAAAGAATAATATGACATGTAGGATTGCAATCTATATCAAGCAAAATAAAATCCATGGGCACATAATTCCTATTTGCAACAATAAGAACATCATTAGTCCTTCCCATAGGTTTCTTAATAGTGGAATCCGTTAGATGCAAATTCAAAGAACAATCATCAAGTTTATGGAAACCTAGCACATCACATAAAGTTTTTGGAATAGTGGAAACACTAGCACCCAAATCACACAAAGCATTGCACTCATAATATTTAATCTTAATATTAATAGTAGGTTCCCACTCATCATAAAACTTTCTAGGGATCAAAACTTCCAATTCAAGTTTTTCTTATTTCATCATCGCATCGTTGATGTGTTTAGTAAAAGCTTTATTTTGATTATAAGCATGAGGTGAATTAAACATGGATTGCAACAAGGAAATACAATCTATCAAAGAACAATTATCATAATTAAAATCCTTGAAATCCAAAAGAGTGGGTTCATCGCTACTTGAAGTTTTGACCTCTCCAATCCCACTTTTATCAATTTTTTCATTAAGATCTTTAAACTCCGAATAATTGGGACGCCTTCTACCTAAGGTAGACCCATCTCCAGTCCCATATTTATCAAGATTAATATTAGAAAACAAAGATTCGCTAGGAGTCACGCCAATCACTTTAAGATCTTCATCATTATTTTCGCAAGAACTAGAAGAACACGCTTTTACAAACCAATCTCGCTTAGCACGCATCCTAGTGGTTCTTTCTTTACACTCATCAATAGAAATTTTAATAGCTTTCAGAGATTCATTAATATCATGCTTGGGAGGCATAGATCTAATTTTCAAAGAATCAATCTCAAGAGAAATTCTATCAACATTCCTCTCATGGGGTTTTGGAATATGGACGATCCGCCCCGCGTCTGGCAACCAGTGTGCGATATCCGCAGCCAGATATCCGGCTCTTCGTAGCTTTGTGATGTCCTCCTCCGTAACGGAGGAGACCATCCACTTGCCTCCCGCTCCGGACATGCTTGGAGTGGTTTGAGGAGAAAATGCGAACTTGGGTGCTGGAGCTCGAGTGCGCAAGAATGGATGAGCAAGGAGGAAGAAGGCGTGGATGAAAAAGAGGAATCACTGTCCCTTTATAAGGGCAGAAGAAACTATGCGCCTCCCCACCTGCCTGGTAAAACTCGCTTATTCCCCAAGCACCGTAATTGATGGCGCAGTGGGGTTACCCACACCCGTATTGATGAGAATCCCGTCATAAGGGGACATGATCTCTGCTTCGACAAGATGTGCCAAGGAAACCTCCTCGCAATGTGTGCAGTAGCTGGTTGAGAAAAATGGTTCGAATAATGACCGAGCCGTGGTATGATGTCATGCTGCCGAATGTGTCAGCAGATTAGATTTGTGGAAATATTATTCTCTCTACGGTGGTATGTGGAATTTGTTTTGCAGAGCCGGACACCATCCTTGTGTTAAAAATCTTCTATGGAGTATTCGGAGGAGGAACCCGCCTTGCAATGCCGAAGACAATCTGCGCGCCGGACTCATCGTCATTGAAGCCTGGTTCAGGAGCTACTGAGGGAGTCCTGGATTAGGGTGTCCTCGGACAGCCGGACTGTTGGACTATGAAGATACAAGATTGAAGACTTTGTCCCGTGTCCGGATGGGTCTCTCCTTGGCGTGGAAAGCAAGCTTGGCAATATGGATATGTAGATCTCCTCCCTTGTAACCGACTCTGTGTAACCCTAGCCCCCCTCGATGTCTATATAAACTGGAGGGTTTAGTCCGTAGGGCAACAACAATCATACCATACGCTAGCTTCTAGGGTTTAGCCTCTACGATCTCGTGGTAGATCAACTCTTGTAATACCCATATCATCAAGATCAATCAAGCAGGAAGTAGGGTATTACCTCCATTGAGAGGGCCCGAACCAGGGTAAACATCGTGTCCCCCGCCTCTTGTTACCATCCGCCTTAGACGCACAGTTCGGGACCCCCTACCCGAGATCCGCCGGTTTTGACACAGACAGTTGGTGGCCTAGTTCTTCCACAGCTGCCTCTCCTTCTCCGGATCCTTGGTTAGGGTCTCCTCCCGGGCCATGGTCCCCGAAAGCGTCCCCTCAATACCCTCCAGCTTCAGCTTTAGGTCTTTGATGGAGTCGTTGGCCTTAGAGAGCTGCTCAGCCTTGCCGAGGACTGCACCCTGTGCCTCCACTAGAGCACCGTTGAGCGTGTCCTTCTCCTTCGCCAACTTCAGGGCCTGGTCCTTCAGCCCATCCCGCTCCACCTCTAGCTCTTTCACCTTGCTGGCATGGACCAGGGCTTGGGCATAGAGCGCCTTCTCGTGCCTCTGCTCTTGCTCCTGGGTCCGTTGCACGACAAGCTTCTCCACCTCCTCATCCTTGCCGCGGAGTGTTGCGGCAAGCTTCTCCTCATGAGCGGCAAGGTCCTCCTCCTGGGAGTTCAGCACGGCCTGGTGCTCGTGCCGAGTGGCCTCGTCCTGGGCGGCCTGCTGCTTCGCCAGCTCCTAGGCCTTCTCGATGTCGGCCTGCTTCATGACAAGCTCCAGCTTGCGCTCAGCCAGCATGTCCTGGGCGGCCTTCAAGTCCACGTGGGCCTGGCAAAATCAAGCCTGCGCCCCGGCGACGCGCTCCTCGAGGTTTGCTTCCGCCTTGTCCACCACCGCCATCCTGGACTTGGCCTTGTCCAGGCGGGCACGATGAAGAGCCTGGAGCTTCTGGAAGTTGGCACTCATGGCCTGGAGGAGCCGCTCTTCCAGGGAACCGCCGCCACCGGCGCTCGGTTTGTCGACAACCTCGATCCCGGCGACAGCGAGCACCTCGTCATCGAACACCGCCCCCTCGGTGGGCGCCCCGGTGATCGTCGTCCCTAGGAGGTGGACGAACAAGTCTTCGCTCACCATTAGGTACCTGCCCGAGCCAGAGACAGCGGAGGAGGACGGTTGGTCATCAACCGCCCCTTCCTCGATAGCAGCCTTGTCGGCCTCCCCGGCAGGCTCCTTGCCGGCCTCCTCGGCAGCGGCCTTCCCGGTCTCCCCGATCGGCTCCTTGGCGGCGTCCTCAGCAGCACCCTTGGCGGCCTCTTTGGTGGCGATCTTGTTGGCCTCGGCCTCCGCGTCCCTGGCGACCTCCTCGATGACAGTATCGATGTCCTCCTGGTCCACCGAGGGAGTGCCTAGATGCCAAGAGGAGGGTGAGGCAAGGCCAAGACCAAAGTTCAAAAGAAGAAGGAAATACAAGGATGGGAAGCGAGTAGACTTACCTACACCAGGCTGGGAAGAAGTGGCGTCCTCCCCGCCAACATTCGTTGCCCGGGTGGAACCACCGGCACCCAAGTTCGTCTCCTACTCCTCCATGGGCGTGGGCTCGGTGGTGGATGCCCTTGCCGGGGACGCCCCTCGGGGCGGCGTGGTTGATGGGGGCAGCGTGTTGGGGGTGGCCCTCGGCAGCTCCTCCTGCTTCCGTTCTTCCCCTGCGAAATTCGGCAAGATCAGAATCAAAGAATCACACCCCAAGGTTCATCAATGGAGGAGTGAGTGGTAGACTTACGCTGGGGGCTGAAGCGGGGGCTGCGCCGGGTGCTTTTCTCCGGGCTGCTCTCCACCACCAGCGGCGTGCTTGAGGTCCCCGCTGGGGACTGGCCGCCTGACGAGGCCCTGGCTCTCTTTGCCACCCTCTGGGCCAGCGTCTCCCTGTCCCATGCGAATATGAAAGCAATCCAAGAAAAACGAAACAATCTGAAGGGCCAGAAAAGATGAAGGGCAAGATGCTTACCCATTCTCCTCTTCCTCTTCTTCTGGTTTCCTCTTCCTCCATGGGCTGAGTGACCCAAAATCAAAGGCGACCTCCATGTCGACATCTGTGGGAGGAGGGGAAGGAGATGGGGTCTGGCGACGCTTAGACGAAGAGGAGGCAGTCGTTTTCTTCTTTGCTGACGGGGCCTTCGCCGTCTTTTGTGCTGCCGCGGCCCTCGTCTGGCACACAGACTCCCCCTGGACCTCCTGCGGTTGCGCAGCCCTGCCAGGCCGGACCGGCTCGCCGGAGCTGGCCTGCCGTAGGGTGCGTCTCTTCACCATGGGTGGAGGGTCATCGGCCTCGGCCTCCTTCTCGGTCGACTCCTCGACCGCGTCCTCGATGGGCGAGGCCCCGGTGTCAGTGCTGCTGACCTCCCCGACGGACTCTGCCCACTGGGCGAGCTACCTGTCCTCCACAACCTCACCGTCTTCATCCTCCATAGCGCCGGCGCTGCCGGCCTCCTTGGCGAGCTCTGCCTCCAACGCCCTGGCGGCGATGTAGTCCAGCTCCGCTTGGGTGGTGTCCTGGATAAGCAGCGGCTCGTCGCGGACGTATCTCTCCGACAGGCTGGCGAAGAACTCCTGCACCCGCGCCGCCTCTGGCTCAGCCCACTTTGGGTCCAGGCCGTGCGTGTTGAAGTCCGACATCATGGCAATGATGTCGGATTGGTGGGAGTTATTGCTCAACGGGATCACTCCCGCCGGCAACCCAAACAGTGGCCCCTTAACAACCATGCCGGCCTTCGCGGCCTTGTGCCGGGGTTTTCTGGCTCCCCGAGCACCTATGGGGACGGAGCCCCTTCTCGGTTCGGCGGGGGGCGGAGGTCGCGCGAAGAGCGGATCGAGGCGAAGCACACGAGGGGTTTTTACCCAGCTTCGGAGCTCTCCGGAGGGATAATACTCCTACTGCTGCTTTGTGGATTGTATTGAGTTCTTGCTCGGGAGCGCTGAGTGCTACAGTACACTCAAGCAGCTAACGAGACCGAGCGTTCTTCTGTTTTCCTCTTAGAGATCGCTCTCCAGGGTCCGATCCCCCCCTACGTTGTGCATGGGCCTCCTTTTATATGTTCAAGGGGTCTCCAACAGGTGGCAACATAGGTAAGGGCAAAAATGGAAATATGCTGTGGTAGGTACAGCTACCTACACAGTGTATCATACCTAACCCTGACGGCAGGGGACAAAGGCATTAAATGCCTATCTACGTCGCCTAGACGGTGCAGAAAAGGGACCGTCGGGGGCGCCACCGCTTCCCACGATGGTGATCTTGTCAGCGCTGCATGCCACAGTGTACCCCTGGCTGCACAGCCTCCCGCCACGTACGCCAGGAAGGGTCCCGGAGCAACACGTAGGTGAGTGAGCTGGAGTGCGGGTACAGAGTGGTTGCCCGCCGCGGCAAGTGCCTTGCCACGGCCGTTGTCTTGCCGCGTCTGGGAGCTTGTCGCTCGCCGAGTCCTGCTGGGACGCGTGGCGCGTCGCGACAGGTTCTTTGAGATGCTCTGGTTGGCCTTCCCGGCAAGCTCCTCTTGCCGGGGTCTTGTGCCTCGAGCGGTCTTCCCGGCAAGCTCCTCTTGCCGGGGACTTGTCTCCTTGGCGTAAATACTTTGTTCTTGAATGGCTCCAAAACAACCATAGAGAGCCTTGGCGATCACCTGGCGGGCCTTGCCGCGGGGTGCTGCGACTGCCCGAGCACAAGTTCGGGATACTAGGGTACACCTACTTTAGTACACCGACAGGAGCCCCCGGGCCTGGGCCACACACGGTGCCGAGCGCTGTTGGGCCAGGCCCAAAACAGGGCACGGGCACGCACGGCCTGGGTCACGTCGCACCTTGCTCCGCATCCACCACGCCCTCCCCGAACGGCATGCGTCGATTGCGGCGTCGTGGGAGAGGTCGTGGGTGGTTTCTTTATTCAGAAAGGCGAAACGTCCGCCCCCTCCCTCCTTATAAGCAGGGGGAACAGGGGCAGTTCGCCCATCTGCCTGTTGCTATTCCCTCCTCGAGAATCTCTGCCACTCCCCTTCTTCCCAAAGCCGAAGGAGAGCAGCGCCCAGCCCCCAGCGCCACCAGCACCGCCAACGTCGCAGTCCTCACTCCCCCTTTTCGCCATGGCTCCGAAAGCCGAGAAGGCGAAGTCGGCCGAGGCGCAGCGGCTCGCGGCGCTGCGGAAGGAGCGGGCACTCTTCCCTCCGAGGCTTGAGGCGGCGGAGCTGAAGGAGGACTTCTACCTCTTTTGGTCGACGGGGACGCGAGCGCATCCGCGCACGAAGGTACTCCCAGCCACTGCTTGGGATAAGTATCCCACTGGGTATCCCTTCTTTGCCTTGTTCTTCTATTGCGGGCTCTGCCCCCCCCTTTTCAGAATTCTTTTGCGATGTCATGAACACCTACGGGCTCCACCTTCTTGATTTCACCCCCAATGCTGTCCTGACCATGGCAGTTTTCGCACATCTCTGCGAAAACTTTGTCGGGATCCATCCAAACGTAGCTCTTTTCCGTCATTTCTTTTCGCCTCGGGTTGAGAAAGGAGAACCTTTATCCGGCGGAATCGCTTGGATCTCGAAAGCCGGCAAGAAGGATGCTTATCTGGAGGGAGAGCTCCGCAGGAAGTGGGAGGAGTGGAGGGCGGACTGGTGTCTGATCGTTGAGGAGAACCCGCAGCCGTTTACTGCTCTGCGCGAAACCCCAGTAGTGCGTGGTAGTGATTGGAGTAGCCTGGCCCCGGAAGATGGCAGACTAAGGATCGCCGTCACCCGGATCCTACGCCTCAGGCTTGCCGGGCTTACCGTAGGAGCGGTTGGCGCAGATTTCCTCCGCCGCCGCATCGCCCCCTGCAGGAGAGGGGGAGACCCACCTGGGAGTTTTAGAATGCGGCGGATATCATGAGGTTGCGGCCGGGCCTCAACTTCAACTTCACTGTCCTGGAGCTCAACGCGATGCTCCAGGAGCTGTTCAAGCACGACCCACAGCATCCCGAAGTGTTCTGGTTGCCGAGGGGCGTCGTCCCATTGTGCAACAACTCCGCGCTCGACCGTATCCGTGCGATAATGCCGCTGTGCGACTCGCATGGAATTGATCCAGCCTGGATAGAGCCTGCGGATGATGTCGTGCGGGCGTTCTTCGACAACTTGATAGAAGTGCCGGTCGACGCCGACGAGAAAAAATGCCTCACCCGGGACACCACCGACGATGAGCTCAAGCGCATCGCCACCAGGATGGAAGAGGCGGCGGCAGCTGCCGCTGCGGGCGAGTTCGGGTTCACCGTGGAGGAGGCAGATGCAGCGGAGGCGGCAAGCCTTGCCGACCGAGAGGAGCTTGCCGGCGAGAAGAGGTCCGCCGAGCATGACGTCGGGCCGAGCGGGCCCACCGAGGACACGAGCGGCTCGTTGGAGATCGGCTCCTCTTCCTCTTCATCTTCGGACAGCTTGCCGCAAGTAGAGCCCCTGACTCCACAAGCAGAGCCCCCGGCTCCTCAAGCGGAGCCCCCGGCTCGATCAAGAAGGCGTCTTCGCAAGGCCGGGGACGTAGCAGAGCGGCGGGCGAGTCAACCCCCGCTGCGCCGCACGACACGCTCCACCGCGGCGAGTTCTGTTGCCGCGGAAACACCTCCTGCTGCAGCGGCAACTGGGGCGGGGTCCTCTCGGCCTGCCGCTCCAGCTCCCACCAAGCGGCCAAGGGATCCTACTCCTCCGCCTCCTCGCGCCGGAGGTGGGCCAGGCTTTGACTTCTCCGCGCTCAGCTCCGACGAGGAAGAAGATGAGTAAGATTCTTGTTGTACTTGCATATCTTCAATACTTGCCGTCTTGTCTTGTATCTCCTTTGCTTTACTCTGAACTTATTCCTTTTTAGATCGCTGGCCCAGATAATGGCAAAGAGAGCCAAGGTCCCGGTGATTGTCATCGAGGATGATCCCACCGTGGCAGCAGGGGGTGCGCCTGAGCCAAACTTGTCGGACCCGACAGCTGTTCCTCAGAGCAGCCCCCAGCGCAGCCCCCAGCGTAAGTATATGGTTTACTTCCAGCTGTTAGGCGTGCATGGATACAATTTGCTTGCTGATATCTGACCGTTGGCTTGTGCAGGAGCAGAGCAGCTCCACCAGGAGCGCCCGGAGGCCACCCCTGACGTGCCACCTGCTTCGACTACGTCGCCGAGGGAGAGTTCCCCGGCAAGGGGGAATCCCCCGACGAGGGAGAGCTCCCCGGCAAGGGAGAAGTCTCCGACGAGGGAGAGCTCCCCGGCAAGGGAGAAGTCTCCGGCAAGGGACAGTACCGGCGACCCCCTGACAGCGGAGATCCCAACTACCGAGCCTGGTACAGGTACTCCTTGCTTATAAACTTCCCTTGAGTTCTTCTTTTAGGGATATTTGCTTGACTTTTCTTCCTTTTCTGGTCGTCAGATCCATCCACTGTGGAGCCGATGGAGACCGAGGTTGTTAATGATGACGCCGCTGCCACCGAAGAAACGGCCGGCGCTGAAGATCCCGCCGGTGAAGAGGCCGCCAAGGCTGCCGCCGCAGCAGCTGATGAGGGGCCCGGCGATCGTACTGACGACCCTGGGGCCGCAGGAGTGACAGGCGCTACACCAACCGCCGATCCTCCCGCCGCTGCCGCAGCGTCAGGCTCCGAAGAACCCCAGCCAGGCGTCTACTTGAAGGCTGGCGCTGGCATCTTCATCAACCTCCCCCGGGCGTCAACGTCCAGGGCGCCGGTCGAAGGAGAAAGCTTTGACGTGGAGGTGCTTGCCTCCGCTGGGCTGACGTTGGTCGACGCACCAAGCAGCAGCAGCGACGAGCCCGAGGAGGAGCGACTGCTGCGGAAGCTGGTGTCGCTCTACCGCGCCCGCCAAGCCAAACTGGAGTCCTGCGAAGCGCTTGTCGCGAAGGCGGGGGTGGACGTGGAGAAGGGCGCGGAGGAGCTCCGAGGCCTCAACCAGGCAGCTCTCCAGTCGCTGGCGGCGGAGCGGGTGCAGCTCGATGAGGCGCAGAAGGCTTTCATCCTCGAGAAGGCAGAGATTGCAGAGCAACAGCGGCTTGCCGCCGAGGAGTTGTCTTCGCGGGACGGTGAGTTGGTGCAGCTGAAGGCCAGCCTGGACAGCCACGAAGAGGAGTTAGCTGTGCGCGAGCAAGCACTCAGCGGAGCCCTCAAGGAAGCAAAGGACGCTGCCGCAGCCGCCGAGGCCGCCAAGAAGGAGCTGGAGGCGAAAGTGGCGCAGCTGGAGACTGATCTCAAGGCGAGCGGTGAAGCGCTTGCCGCACTCAAGCATGAGCGCGAGAAGGACGCCTACACCTTTGGCGATCTGCAGGGTCGTCTCGCCGAGAAGGTCAAGGAGCTTGACACCGCCAAGGACTCCAAGGTGGATCTTGAGCTGAAGCTGGCTGCTTTGACCAAGACGCTGGATGGCGCCAGGGAGCAGGAGGTGGCCTTGAAGAAGGAGATCAAGGCCGACAAGGAGCTGCTGGAGAGCATCGCCACCACCCAGAACGATTTCAGGGGAACTGTGGAGCGGTGGACGGAGGGCCTTGTGAATGCTGCCGCAGACATCGACAAGGAGTTGGCACTGCTGGGGGTGGAGGATCTCGGGTATTCCTCTGACAGGAGCCTCCCATCCAGCGCCAAGCTCACCTTGTTCTTCAGAGGCGTGGCGACGGCCCTCCAGCAACTCCGGGAGAGGATCCCAAAGCAGCTGGCCGACGAGTCACGCGAGATCTGCATGGGAGCTCTCAAAAAGGTGCTGATGAAGGTGGCCTTCCGCAACCCGGGCCTCCGCCTCACTAACATCCTCAGGTCCCTGCCGCCGGAAACTGATCTGGAGGAGCTCGAGACCCTCGTCGCACCCATTGTGGACAAGGTGAGCGGGATCAAGAGGGTTGAGGGCGACCGCACGGACTAGGCCGCCTATTTTCTTCTTCTTCTTCTTCTTTTTTTGTCGTCGCTGGTCATGTTATGAAAACAGTCTATTAGGGCCGCGACAAACTATCTTGTAATATAACTCTGTTTTAGGTCATGATTGCAATGCTACTTCCTTTACTCGATTCCTTCCTTTGTATGTTTTTGCCCTACGCTTTTAGGGAACCTGTCGGCGTAGGCACCTTTGCCGCGAGCGCTGAGTGCGGGACGTCAGCGGCCTGCTGGCGGTGCCGTTACCAACAAGAAACCTTGTCGCGACTAGTCGCAGCTCGCTTAAGTTGCTGAGTGAACTCGAAACAAAGTAAGGGCGCGACTCTAGTCGCAGCACATTTAAACTATTGAGCGAACTCGAAACAAAGTAAGGGCGCAACTAGCCCCGAGCTGGTTCCTCCGCGCACAGGTTTTCCATACAAAGCATGGTCGTTCAAGGAAAGTAACTTAAAGTTAGAAGATCTGATTGCTCGAACTTTGGCACTTAGCTTTCCTGTCGTTTGCTCCCCGGCAAGGCGAAATTTTTCCTGAACGACGCCGGGTCCATACCATTATCTTCTCCTCCCCCCGGTCAACTTGTGGGCGAAGGACCCTTCCTATCCTTGAGAAAAACAGAAAAGAGAAAACAATAGTATGGAGCCTTATGGCTCGTTATTGCTTACCGAGGGGGCTCGCTGCACAAAGTGTCAGATAATTCGTGCAGAAAGGCATGAAATTGACAGGGTGTGCGGAGCACGTGAGTTTTATTTATGCACAGGGTCTGCGCCTGGCTTTGTACAAAGGATTGCATGCAACAGCGGCAAGACTTGTACAAAATGGTGGTTGCTGGACAGGGTCCGACAACCGCGCCTTACGGGTAAAACTTACGAAGATGCTCGATGTTCCAGGAGTTGCTCACCGGAAAGCCATCTTTGGTCTCAAGGCGGACAGCGCCAGGCCTAGTGACTCGTTTCACCCGGTAAGGGCCTTCCCACTTCGGCGTCAACTTGTTGGAATTCTTGGCGGAATGAACGCTCTGAAGAACAAGGTCGCCTTCCTCGAGACTTCTGGCTTTAACTTTGCGGCTATGGTAGCGGCGCAAAGCTTGCTGGCATCGAGCAGCTCGTACAACAGCCTGAAGACGGTCTTCCTCAAGGAGCAGCGCGTCATCTTGTCGCAGCTGCTCTTGCTCAAGCTCATCATAAGCGAGCACTCGAGGTGACCCGTATACGAGTTCCGTGGGGATAACTGCCTCTGCTCCATAGACTAGAGCGAAAGGTGTCTGGCCAGTGGCTCGATTTGGCGTCGTCCTGATCGACCAATGAACCACCGGCAGCTCCTCGATCTAGTTTCTTCCGCACCTGTGCAGCCTATCGGAAGTCCGGGTCTTGAGTCCACGCAGCACTTCAGCATTTGCCCTCTCTGCTTGACTGTTGCTCCTGGGGTGAGCAATAGAAGCGAAGCAGACCTTGGCGCCAAGGTCTTGGACGTACTGCATGAAGGTGCGACTCGTGAATTGTGTACCGTTGTCGGTGATGATCCTGTTAGGGATTCCGAAGCGGCAAACAATCGACCTGAAGAACTTGACTGCTGACTGTGCTGTCACCTTCCTCACTGGTTCCACTTCCGGCCACTTTCGACAATCTGGTCAATGCGCGGCAAGGGAAATGGGTCTTTGGGACAAGCTTTGTTGACATCGGTGAAGTCGATGCAAAGTCTCCATTTCCCGTTTGCCTTGCGCACGACTACAGGATTGGCCAACCACGTAGGATGGAGCACTCCTCTGACGAGGCCCGCTGCTTCCAACTTCTTGATCTCTTCGGTGATGAACTCTTGGCGCTCCACTGCTTGTTTCCTGACTCTCTTCTTGACGGGCCGCGCATGAGGACAGACGGCAAGGTGGTGCTCGATTACTTTCCTGGGAACGCCGGGGATGTCAGACGGTTGCCACGCAAACACATCGACATTCGCCCGCAGGAAAGCAACGAGCGCGCTTTCCTATTTAGGGTCGAGAGTGGCACTGATGGTGAAGGTACCACCAGTGCCGCCCTCCTTGGCGGACACCTTCTTGGTCGCTGGCGGAGCTGCCATCGTCTTCTTACATTTGCCGGTGGAGCTCGATGGTGCGTCCTCGACGGTAGCGCAGCACTCCGAAGAGGTGCGCTTGCCGGAGTGGGCATCAGAGCTCTTGCCGGACTTGGTCTTCTTCTTCCCCCCGGGAGCTTCAGCGGCAAGTGTCTCGCGATCTGCGGCGGCTGCTGCTTCCCGGTAGATCTTGTCGGCACAGATAAGAGCGTCTTTCTTGTCGCCATGTACAAAGATGACACTTATCGGACCTTGCATCTTCAGCATGTTGTACGCGTAGTGAGAGTCCGCCATGAACTTGGCGAGCGTTGGACGGCCGAGAATTCCATTGTAAGGCAATGGAAAATCGGCAACGTCGAAAGTGATCCTCTCAGTCCTGAAGTTCAGCTCGCTGCCAAACGTCACCGGCAGCGTGATCTTCCCCTTCGGCTTGCTCCTTCCCGGGTTGATTCCTTGGAACGTGCCGGTCTCTTCGAGCTCGCTGTCAGGGACTTGGAGTCTCTGGAGCACAGCGGAGGAGATCAGGTTCAAGCCGGCCCCACCGTCAACTAGCATCTTAGTGACCTTGAGGTTGCGGATAGTTGGTGAGACCAACATCGGCAAACACCCGACAGCAGTTGTGCGATCGGGGTGGTCCTCAATATCAAAGATGATAGGCGTGCTGGACCATTTCAGAAGTTTGCGTGACTCAACGGGTGGTTCTGCTGCATTGACTTCCCGCACCCACTGCTTGAGTTGGCGGTGTGAAGTATGCAGAGAAGCACCGCCGTCAACGCACAAAACTTCTATGGCTTTCTGGAACTCCTGCTCGCTGGTCTCGGCGTCATCCATGTCTTCTTCGTCGTCGTCATCTTCATCCTTGTCACGGCCGCGGGGAGGTCTGTCGCCTTGCCGCTGCTTGGCGTTGCCGCGGCACCCCCCCCGGCCGGTGCGCTTCGTACCGGATCCTCCAACACCTCCTTGGGCCTTCTCCTTGTCGCGTCGCTCGTATTCGGCCTTTTGCAGCTCAACGAGCTGCTCGACCTTCTTGCAGCTCTGGAGGTCATGGCCTTTGGTGCGGTGAATCTTGCAGTACTGCTTGTTGGTGCCGTCCTGCTTGTCGGTGGCCGCTACAGCCTGGCAGTTGGCGCATGCAGCAACCTCCTTGCCGGAGCTACCAGTCTTTGCTGTCTTGGCGCCACCCTCGTTGCCGGACTGCTCGACAACTAGCACATCTTTGCCTTTCCTCTTCCTGTTGTTCCGCCGCCGGTTTTTGCTTGCCGGGGCGGCATCATCGCTGTCAGATCCCCCTGTTCCTACGTTCTCTCCGGGGAGTTTCCTCCCTTCCTCAGCACGTGCACATCTGTCGGCCAGGGCATACAGCTCACCGACGTCTCTGATCTTGCACATCGCCATATCCTCCCGCATCCTGCGGTTACGCACGTTCTGGTGGAAACCACTGATGACCGCGGCAGGGTGGACGTCTGGGATGTTGCGTTGCACTTGGCTGAATCTCTGGATGTACTTGCGTAGAGGCTCCCCTTCCTTCTGTGCAAGCAGGTGAAGATCACTCTCCTGGCCATGAGGTTTGTGGCTGCCTGTAAAGGCGCCAACAAACTGATGGCATAGGTCTGCCCAGGAAGATATGGAGTTTTCCGGCAAGTGCATGAGCCAGGACCTGACGTTGGGCTTGAGCACCAGAGGGAAGTAATTGGCGAGGATCTTGTCGTCTCGCCCCCCGGCAGCCTGCACCGCGATGGTGTAGATGCTGAGGAACTCCGACGGATGCAGCCTGCCGTCGTACTTCTCTGGTACGTCTGGCTTAAAATTCTTCGTGCTGGGCCACTGGACTTGCCGCAGCTCACGAGTAAACGCAGGGCAACCTACCGCGTACGGCAGGTCGCCTGGTTCCCCTGGCGCTTGCATGTCGACAGCGGGGCCAGCGCGTCGGTCTGATTGACGCCGCGTTTCTCTTCGGCGCTCGATGCGGGTACGAGCGTCTTCTTGCTGCCGTTCGTGAAGAACGTGGCGCTGATCGCGACGAGTTCGCGGATCTGAGGAAGCAGTGAAGTCGCTGTCGTGGCGGACCCGGCGAGTCGGCGATCTTGGCCTTTGGGGTGGAGAGTGCATGGTGGTTGCACCCCCACCGGTTTTGTCGCCATTGGCTTGCACTTGGCTGGCCTGCCGCGGCTGTGATGTGGTCGCCGGCCGTGAAGTGTCGCCGTTGGCGAAGCCGATGAGACTCTGAATGGTGGCCCTCCAGTCGTTGATCTTGTCTCGCGTTGGAGGGAAGTCCAGGAGTAGTTGAGCTCGTGCCAAAGCTTCTGCTGGAGTGGCGGGTAGCGGTGGCGAACGGTGCGAGGAGCGGGATATGCTCGGACTTCCAACAATGTTAGAAGGAGCAGTATTCCGTCCAGGCAACCGTGCCTCGCTCGCGCCAGCACATTGGCGTGCATGTTGGCCTTGAGCATCCCGGGATCCGCCAGCTCGATTTGGGTCCAGCGAGCGTATGGTACCGTGAGTACCACGACGCTGCCGGCCCTGCGCCTCTTGAGATGGGCGCGGTGCGTCTACGGACGCCCGGTCGTCATGGGAGCCGACTACGCCGCCGACGGGCAGCGCGGTCTTGTCCTTGGACTTGGTGGCACCGTGGGCTCCCTCGTCGACGCCCGTTCTTACGCCGACGTCCTCCCCACCGGCCGTTTGCTGCGGTGGCGGTGGATTCGACGCGGACAACGCAGCCGCCTCCGAAGCCTTCTTCTTCGGCGGCATGTCGATGAAGTCGATGAAGATTTAGCTCCCATAAACGCCGGATCAGGTTCACACAACCTCGACGCCCCCTACCTGGCGCGCCAAAGATGCCGGGGTTTTCTGGCTCCCCGAGCACCTATGGGGACGGAGCCCCTTCTCGGTTCGGCGGGGGGCGGAGGTCGCGCGAAGAGCGGATCGAGGCGAAGCACACGGGGTTTTTTACCCAGCTTCGGAGCTCTCCGGAGAGATAATACTCCTACTGCTGCTTTGTGGATTGTATTGAGTTCTTGCTCGGGAGCGCTGAGTGCTACAGTACACTCAAGCAGCTAACGAGACCGAGCGTTCTTCTGTTTTCCTCTCAGAGATCGCTCTCCGGGGTCCGACCCCCCCCCCCCCTACGTTGTGCATGGGCCTCCTTTTATATGTTCAAGGGGTCTTCAACAGGTGGCAACGTAGGTAAGGGAAAAAATGGAAATATGCTGTGGTAGGTACAGCTACCTACACAAGGTATCATACCTAACCCTGACGGCAGGGGACAAAGGCATTAAATGCCTATCTACGTCGCCTAGACGGTGCAGAAAAGGGACCGTCGGGGGCGCCACCGCTTGCCACGATGGTGATCTTGTCAGCGCTGCATGCCACAGTGTACCCCTGGCTGCGCAGCCTCCCGCCACGTACGCCAGGAAGGGTCCCGGAGCGACACGTAGGTGGGTGAGCTGGAGCGCGGGTACAGAGTGGTTGCCCGCCGCGGCAAGTGCCTTGCCGCGGCCGTTGTCTTGCCGCGTCCGGGAGCTTGTCGCTCGCCGAGTCCTGCCGGGACGCGTGGCGCGTTGCAGCAGGTTCTTTGAGATGCTCTGGTTGGCCTTCCTGGCAAGCTCCTCTTGCCGGGGTCTTGTGCCTCGAGCGGTCTTCCTGGCAAGCTCCTCTTGCCGGGGACTTGTCTCCTTGGCTTAAATACTTTGTTCGCGAATGGCTCCAAAAGAACCATAGAGAGCCTTGGCGATCACCTGGCGGGCCTTGCCGCGGGGTGCTGCGACTGCCCGTGCACAAGTTCGGGATACTAGGGTACCCCTACTTTAGTACACCGACACCTTGCCGGATCTCTCGGCCCTGTCGTCGCTGAACACATCGAGCTAGAAGATCCTCTGATAGAAATGGGCGTGCCCCATCACCGTAAAGTTGTGCTTCAAGCCAGTGCGAAGCCTCATGATGTCGGCCGCGTTCCTGAAGAGCCAGGCCGGCCTCCCCTTGTTATGAAGTGGGGCGATTCTGCGGCGGAGGAAATCGTCCCCAATCATCTCGAGGGTGAGCCCGGCCTTGGCGAGGCGATGGATTCTGGTGGTGATAATCGTGAGCTTCTTGTCATCGGCGTCATGGTCGCTCCATTCCTCACGATGGACTAGCGGGCTCCGTCGAACCTAGCATAACTCCTGGGGGTCCTCCTCCTTGATCCACGGCCACTGGCCCCTCCATTCTTCCCACCACTCCTTCTGGGAGCCCTCCGGATACGTGCTTTTCTCCTTGGTCCTTGGGATCCAAGTGACACAGCCGGAGATGGCGCCCCCCGCCTGGATGCGGGGATAGAAGTAGTGGCAGAAGAGCGCCATGCTGGGGAGCACTCCGCCGAAGCCCTCACAAAGGTGGGCGAAAAGGGCCATGCATGCCACGACATTTGGCGTAAAATTCAGAAGGTGGAAGCCATAGGTATGCATGACATCATTAAAAAAATCGGAGAAGGGGGGGGGGCAGAGGCCGCAGGAGAAGTAGTTGATGAAGAAGGGATACCGATTTGGGCCGGCCTCGGCAAAATCGACAGGGATGATGCACGTGGCCGGATGCCCCGTCGTCTCCCCCCCGTCTTCGACCCCCACAGGGGTCTGAAGTAGTCCCTGAGGTGGACTGCATCGACCATCGGGGGGGGGGGGGGGCGGGGGGAGTAGGCAAGCTGTGTCCGGAGCACCGCCAGCTCGCTCTCCGGCATCCCCTTCTCCCCGACGTCCTCCGCCACTCCCTTGCCTCTGCTGGATTTGGGCGCCATGGCGACCAGCGAAGAAGGTGAGGTTGAGGGCGATGGGGGTGCGGTGGTCGTGGATGGAAGCGAGAGGTTGAGGAGCAAGAAGGAAGGAACGGCGGTTCTGAGATTGGAGAAGACACGGAGGGTAAATGGGCTTCGCGCCTGCGGTTTCTCCTTTTCTATGGGGAAGGCACGGGCCGCCCCGTTACCATTTACCATGGTGTGACGCATGAGGGCAGCGGCTGCCCCACGCATGCCCCCCACGTCACGCATGACCCTCCACGGCGCGCATTCAATGCGGGTCGTGGGGAAGCGCAAGCGAGCAAAGAAATTACTGCGGTAAAAATCCCGACCCGCCTGCCCGTGCACCATTCTGGGCCCGGCCCAACAACGCGTTGCGCTTATGTGTGGCCCAGGCGCGGAGGCTCCTGTCGGTGTACAAAAGTAGGGGCACTCCTTTTTACCCCTTTACTTCTGCACGAGAAGTCGGAGCCGTGCCCACGACCACACTAAGTAGGGAAGAAGAGGGAAGCCGAAGACACAAAGAGCAAGAGGAAGAGGTGGACTCCCCTGGCAAGACCCTTGCCGGGGCGGCCTCCGCGGCCCTGGCAAGAGCCTTGCCGGGGCAACTTGCCCAACATCAGCAGAGTGAGCCACCCTTGGGCCCAAGGGTTCCAACAACCACATTGGAACCAAGGCTCGGGAGGCACTTCTGTGGTGGCATGCTGATCTTTGTCAAGATCATAAACACACAAGATCAGATGAGGACCATAAGACGACGATCCTTAGCGGGATCCTAGCCGAGGAAATCCACAAGACCCCCGGCAAGATCCTTGCCGGGGACGACCACAACGCCGCGGCAAGACCCTTGTCGGGGCCCCGGCAAGGCCCTTGCCAAAGTCATCTGTGAGGCCACAACCAGGCCTGTGTCTGCCAAGATTCCACCGCCGTTCCCATATAGCTTCCAGTCCAACCAGCTGGGCAGGCACCTGCGTGGCAGCATGTGGCTTCCAGGCCAGCTCAGCAAGCACGTACGTGGTGGCATGCAAACCTTCGTGAAGACCCTACCACCACACCACCTCAGCAGCCTGCCAGCCTACGTATCGCTGCATGCCTCGTTGGCCTGGACGAGCAAGACGAAGCAGTGACGGACGGGACGGGCCTCGTTGTCGTCCCCGGTAAAGTAATGGGACACCTGAGGGGCGCATTTAATGCGCCTTGTCCCGTAATGACAAGTGATAAGCTTGTGTACTGTACACCTTTCCACCTCCTATGTGCCACTGTGGCAACCCCTTTTGTCTATAAAAGGAGGCCGAGGCGACCAGGAGGAGGATTCGGACCTTCTGGGCTAGACACGCACCGTAGCTAGCTCAAGAACTCAAGAACACTCAAATACATACACCAAAGCAGGACTAGGGTTTTACGCATCCCCGCGGCCCGAACCTGGGTAAACGATCTTCGTGCTGGCTCCTGGACCTGCTCTTTGCACAACCCCGCGCCGGGCAACCGTAGAAGGGATCCCAGTGATCCCTTAGGTGTCGTTTCCACCGACACGAGGCATCGTAGTACTATTCGATTTGACAGCGGGCAACGCAGTTCCTGATACGGCTTTAATGCAGACGAGGGAGAGGGTAGCGGTTCCCGAAATGTTGAACGGCCAATGATGCATCCTCCTTCAATTAGCATCGTGTGAATGCATGAGGGAAGTAATGGGAGGATCGGGAAAAGAGGCAGCACGATGTGAATGCAATGTAGTTTGCACTCATATAAAGGTGCCCCTCCATTCCAATGCATCTACCACATCGTACGCACCTAAGCATTTGCCTAAGCACCTACACTAATAAGTGCAAAAGTGCCCACTCCAGACCCATGGCGGCGATGCGCGCGAGCAGCCAACGGCTGTGCCAGATGGTCCAGGATGCCGGCCTGCGGCATGGCACCATGGATTATCTCCATATGGTGTTGGCGACCGGCTGGTGGATGGCCGCCGTCGATGCCAGCTACAACTCTTAGTTGGACAAGATGATCGTTCGCAGCACCAACAGGTTCACCGTCGTCAAGAAGCTCGCGGACGACATCGCCTCACTCCTCCAGCCCGCACGCCCGGGCTCCTCATTGCCTGCCACCCTAATCGGCCTCCATGGTCGGAACCTCTTTGAAGCACTGGTGGCCCTGCGACTGCCCGCCGACGCCACGAAGAATGTCCACCTGGAGGTCGCGCTCACCGCACGGCGCCTCCCCTACAAGAAACCATCGACCTACACATCCATATGTACGAACAAATCGTGTACATAGGTATCTACAAGGCTAGTGAGGACTCTACGACGTTGGCCTTCTTCAGCCGGCTGGAAGCCTTGGATGCCTTAGTTGAGAAGCACCTTGACCTCGCCACACAAGCCGGCGCTCCTTAGCCGCCGATCGGTGGCCCGGCCGGCACACTGAGTTGAGGAGGAGGAGGTCGTACGTTGATGGATGCATCTTTCTTGTTGCCTCCTGTAACCACCACTACGATCGCATCATCGTGGCCTTAATTCTTATTTTGCTATTGCATTCTTGTTTCAGTCAATACAAACATGTGCGATCCCTTTGATCAATACAGACATGTCCGTTCCAGTCTTATATTGATTGGCTTGAATGAAGGTCTATCCCGCCGTTAGGCGCCGCAGCATGCTGTGCTCGCTGTTAGGCGCCGCGGCGCACTCTGCTTGCGTCCGTCGGCGTGCTCGGCTTGTGGACAACTTTTCCTTAAGTGTTCAACTACTATATGCATATATATATATGTATGGTTGCTTGCCTTGAGGCGACCGCGGAGCACTCTGCTCGAGTCCCTCCGCGCGCTCTCTGCCAACGGTTGGGCATGCACACGATCATGTCGGGGCCCCCGTATGCATGCGGCTGCGCCGTGCGCGTTGCCACGCGATGCAGTTACGTGCGGCACGCTGGAGTTATGCGCTGCAAATTAGAACTGCCATCAGGGCCTGCCGATATTCCTGGCCGTCCGGCTTCCCCTTTAATTCCCGTGGACATTATAACCTTAGTCTCTTCAACCTTTCGATCGCGCCCCACAGCAAAACAAGCACAACGACGACGACACATAGAGAGGGGATGTCCGGCGGCGCTCCAATGGAGTTTGGCGAGCATAGAGTGGAGTCCCACGCGAGGGAGACTGATCTCTCGGTGGTGTACACCATCGACCCAGCCATGGTGGACGACTACATCAACAGTGTTGAGCAATTGCTTGCTGGAGATAAGTACAAGGTGGTCGGCATTGACCTCCAGTACACCGCCGGTCGTCCCGGCATAGATCATAAGGTTGCCGTCGCCCATTTGTGCGTGCGCCATCATGTCCTCATCTACCACTACTGCATGGCCACAGAGCCTTGCAACCGTTTCAACAGGTTTGTCAACAGTACTGACTACAGGTTCGCCACGGTGGATACCACCAACGATGTAAAAGCACTCAGTGTTATGGGCTTGGCCTGCAAGAACCTTGTCGAAATCCATGAGCACTACATGGTCTGGGGCAGCACGAAGGACTCCCTGGTCGAACTCGCCTCAGGCATCATCGACCCCTACTACGAAAAGATGAAGCAGGATGCCCAGAGAACAAGTCCTGTATCCTGGCACGGGGCCTGGATGCGGCAACTGGATGAACCTCACCTCAGGTTTGCGTCCAAGAGCATGTACACATGATACGAGATGCACCAGCGGATCGTTGACATGAGGAAGTGACTCGTTACCCAAATCGACGAGCCCGGATCGAGCCACAAGCAGAGCAAGCAGCGTCACAAGAAGTAGATGATGATCAGATGATTGTTTATGCTAGTTAATCATGCATGTAATATATAATTTACTTTATTGGTGTGTGGAAATGTCATGTGTGTAGTACCCACCTATGTAATTATGCATGTAATAGTTTACTTTGGTGTGTGCAAATGCCATTGTTGTAGTAGCCACCTATGTAAGTGGATGTTTAATTTGGTTATGCAAGCATGTCCTTATAAGTGTGTATATATATACGTTGTTGTTCTGTATGCAATCCCATCGCACAACACACATGTCTTGTTAAGTTGAACCGTTTTTGTTCTCTTGTGTCAATGCAAACAGTTCATCCGAGTGAACCGCATGCCGTATATCGCACACACCTTCATCTGGCTGACCGTTTCTTTTGTGTTGCCTAATGACGAACAGTTCATCCGAGTGAACCGTATGCTGTACATCTCACACACCTTCATCTGGCTGCCCGTTTCTTTTGTTCCTGCTCATCGAAACGGTTAATTTAACTGAACCGTATGCCCTGAATCACACACGCAACTAAAATCTGAACCGTGTTTGATGCAT
Organism: Aegilops umbellulata; assembly: GCA_032464435.1. Taxonomy (NCBI): domain Eukaryota; kingdom Viridiplantae; phylum Streptophyta; class Magnoliopsida; order Poales; family Poaceae; genus Aegilops; species Aegilops umbellulata. The sequence continues at coordinate 232,421,710 of CP136060.1, forward strand.
CCTCCATCGCAGACATTTTGCACCTCTTTTGACGGTTTTTTACACCACCGTTTGCGATTATGGCATCGCACACAGTTTCGTCAAAGGGTCTCTAGCGTAGTGTCGCGTTAGTAGCATCCTGCAGTAGTGCATGTTAAGGAACACCTTTTACATCATTAGCAAGTCTAAGCAACAAGTCAATCAAACGATCAATCATGTAAGCATTTTGTTTCAATTGTTTCATAACATTTGCATTGATCTTGCTTAAAATGTAATTATCAAATTCATACAAGCATTGACTAGGAGATTTATTATAAGGGATATCACCTTCGTCAAACTTTATAAGAGAATTTACCTGTACTACATGTCCTGGTGTGTCAAGACCATGTATTTCTTCAATAGGTGGTAAATTCTTAACATCTTCAACTTTAATACCTTTTTCTTTCATACATTTCTTTGCCTCTTGCATATCTTCAGGACTAAGAAATAAAATATCCCTCTTCTTCGGAGTGGGTTTAGGCGGTGGTCAGTAAGTGTCCAATCATCATAATTCTTCAAATTATTATTCAATAGTTCCTAAGCTTGTTCAATAGTTTGTTCCCTGAAAACACAACCAACACAACTATCTAGGTAGTCATGAGAAGCATCGGTTAGTCCATTATAGAAGATATCAAGTATTTCATTTTTCTTAAGAGGATAATCAGGTTTGGAGAAGCCTCCCCCAAGCTTGTGGGAGACTCTCTTCTTCAATTTTCACAAAGTTAAATATTTCCTGTAAGGCAGCTTGTTTCTTGTGAGTAGGAAAATATTTTTCAAAGAAGTAATAAATCATATCCTGGGCATTACGCACACAACCAGGAGCAAGAGTATTATACCATATCTTAGCATCATGCTTTAACAAGAAAGAAAATAACTTGAGAATATAGTAATAGCGAATTTTTCATCATTAACAAATAAGGTGGCTATATCATTTAATTTAGTAAGATGTGTGACGGTGTCCTGGACTAGGGGGTACTCACCACGTCATTTCCCGATCTGTTAGATTGGGCCGAGGACCCCCATGGCCGTATACTCCTGGTCAGTTCGGACAACTGCCGCATACAAGGAAGATTCCACAAGACTTGGCGATCAAGACAAGGACTCCTCCCCACCGGCGTATTTGGCTAGGACTCTTGTTATCCTAAGCCTCTGGTGCATTATATAAACCGAGGCCAGGCTAGTCGATAGAGGATATACAAACAACCATCATCATACACAATCATACCATAGGCTAGCTTCTAGGGTTTAGCCTCCTTGATCTCGTGGTAGATCTACTCTTGTACTACCCATATCATCAATATTAATCAAGCAGGACGTAGGGTTTTACCTCCATCAAGAGGGCCCGAACCTGGGTAAAATAAAGTGTCCCTTGTCTCCTGTTACCATCCGACCTTGACGCACAGTTCGGGACCCCCTACCCGAGATCCGCCGGTTTTGACACAGACATTGGTGCTTTCATTGAGAGTTCTGCTGTGTGATCGACAAAAGGATCGATGGCTCGCATGCAGATCAACTGTGACTTCGACATCTTTGTCACCAGCTCGACTGGTCACCTTGGTTCGACCAGGAATTGCGCCCCGTGTTCGGATCACCATGTTCGGACGAGGGCCTTCATCAAACATCAACTCCGATTTCTATCAAGATCACGGAGGAATCATCCATGGAGCTCGGGGGCTCAACGTCAACATTGCCCTCAAGCGACCGTGCTGTTTTTCCGGACAGCGAACTCGTATCTGCTACCACCATCTCCTCGAGTATCGCTTTGACGATCGCTTTGGTGGAATTGTGCGGAATTGAGTCTACAACAACCCTGGAAAATTTCGTCGAGTTCCGATGGAGGAATCTCTGGCAATCCACGATATATACCGGAGCCCTGTCAAATCTGGACGGGAATTTGGATGTGTTTAGGGCGTGGTGTCCAGCTTCTAGCTCTGATGTCCTTTGGAAGATCCAACCGTTGATCGGCTGCGGAATTCCCGTATCTACCACCTCTCAAAATTTCAGCTCGATCCAACCGTCCAAACTCCGGGAACCTTCCGATTAGTGCATCACTTTTCGGATCTGTTTTCTGCGCGAAAACAAATCCGACCGAGTTCATCTTTTCTATGAACGGGATTTCGGACATCCCTTTTGAAGGAAGTTTTGTATGGGGTATTGTGATTTGTTCCCGAACACATCCCACTAACTTTAAGATCTTTTGAACATGATCTTTAACATCATACTGGTGTCAAACCAGTCCGGCAATATTACTCCACGGCTGCCGACCCGCGCTAGAACACGGCATCACTTTGTTGAGCCGAGCTCAACTTCTTCGGATCATCATCTCGGCAAGCCGAACAAGAGTCCGGCATCGCGAAGGATAAAACATCACCAACATCGCCACCCCATGGATTAAACGGAGCGGGCATACCGGCATCGCCGCACGGTTGCTTCATAAAGCCGGCATCGACCACGTCACGACCTGCATCGACAGGGCCGCACTATCGCTTCTTCAAGCTTGTGTCCATCACGCCGACCTATTTCGACATCTCGGTTGGATCGGGGGCTTCGCCATCTCTTCATCAACCTACTCCGGACACTTCGGCGTCACTAGCCGACCAACTCCGTCACGTTAGCTGGGCCGAGGGCTTTGCCTCGGCGAGCCAACCTTTACCAGCATTGCCATGCCGTCGTTTTATCGCCCATCAGACAATGGGTGTGCGGAGCGAGTCCCAATTTTGGGAATCACCTTCCTTCGGATTGCTACAACAAATAAACCAGGTGCTATCAATCCCTAATATTTTTTGCTTGTTTGGGTTCATTTTTCCCAAGGTATTATTACTCTGGTTTGTCCATCATATATACACAGATCTATCAAATGGTGGCCGCATTCACGACAGTCGCATGGTGGTTCGGTCAGTTTCCGTACATAGTCCGGCGAGCGCCGCATCCGGAGCTCGGACCGACCTGCGAATTCAGGCTTTGCCACGCCTTTACCGCATCACGCCGACGCCCTGCATCGACATTGACTTCAGCGCCAGGCCATATTTCTTTTATTACTCACTTTGCATAAATTATTCATTATGCAACGATTTTTTTTATTATCATTATCACTATTATCTCTCGTTTGCACTATTTTTGTGCACAGGAAAATGATCCGAGGACTTCGGCGTCACTCTGCCGGTCTGCATCGACTGTGCTATGTCACCACTTCAGCGTGTCGAGCTCTCCACTCCGCCACCTCAGGACTGGCTTGGGGGATAGAACCTTGTCCCGCATCAAGCTCAGACTGCGAACACATTAACCAGCTAAGTCCCTTTCATGCTCAAAGCTTTATTTTCTAACTTGTGTTCGGTTCGACCAAGCATTATACTTTTTTTGGAAAAAGTTGCTTGTAATTTTTTTTCCTTGTCCAAACATTGTTTGTGACGCATAAATTCAAATACCCCGTTTACTCGGAGGCTTCCTTTATGAAGCTTTTCCTGTTGCATATGATTATACTTGTACGGCTTCGTTCCTTGTTCGTGTATTACGCCACAATATGCACCATATTGACTTAAGCGATTTGCATGCTGGGTTGCCTCGCTCCTATGTTTACCCCTACGTTCCCGATTGTTCGGCTAGGGAGTAAAGGGAGCACCTCTGCGATTGTCACGATCGGTTCGCCCGAGCCGGACCTCAGACTGGGTGAAGCCGAAAGCTAGCGCTCTTATAGTTTTCAATGATGGTCGGCACACAACGGAACTCATGAGTACAAAAAATCTATTGCACAAGTCTCATAATAACAATGAGCACCGAAGAAAGGTATCGGTGGGGGTACTATTTTCTTCGAAGATGCTTCTTACTCTTTGCAGTAATATAGCATAAGTTCCCTGAGCGCGCTTTGTCTGTTACAGCCTTATGGCCTGATTGCCTGGTTGTTGGAAACACCGTCGATATTCTCGACCGATGGAGTACATAACACTTTTCGGTCCTTGACCGAAGAGGGAGAAGCCGACGGTCGGTTAAGACACGTTTAAAGTTCGGTTGAACATAGATATGATATAAGTACTTCGGTACATGCAATCATTCTCCTACCCAAGTCACTTGGGGGCTCTTAAGTTTATTTGAGCCGTTTTATAATAAGTGTTCTTCTTCTTAGTCGTTGCAAAGTTTTTTTATTATTATTTATCACTCCTTTTTTCGACACGAGTGTGCGGTCACTAGCCGGGGGGCCTAATTTCTCTCTCAAAGCCGCTTGAGTTTAGTTTGCTAAACTGGCCTAATGAGAAGTACTCCGCCCTCGGGATAGGAGGTTGAAGCCGTAGGCTGACCCGCTCGAAATCTTGAGATAGGATGTATCATGTTAAAGCACGACAGAAGCACTTCTTTTTTCTAAGACCAATTTTCGGATTGGCACCGAACACTTGATATTGTTTGGACGTCATGTTTTTACTGACGTTTCTTGGTTTTTCAAGCTTTTTGGCACTTTTAAACTATTTGTTCTTTTCCAGCATTAGTCTCGCAGTGCAACGCCGGACACCTTTTAGGGATTCGGAAAAAACATTCTTAGATAGTACTATATATGCATCGGTTTCGAATTGTGTCTTCGGTCAATAGTTGGGTTGCCCGGCTCCTGCACTTGTTTCCTATGTTCCGTTTTGTTCGGCTAGGCGTGCAAAGGGAGAACCACTGCGATTGTGCTTCCATCTCACATGGTTAAGTACCTCAGTGGAGAAAGCCGAAAACGGACTATCACAATAAGCGTAAACTAGTCAGCGATCCGATGACTATGTTAAATAACAGGCCGTTCATAACATCGGCTGAAGTGTTTACGGCTTGACCTCGACTGTCGCCGAACACTACCGGGGGCTATTAACTAGCCTCCCAAACTAAATCCTCGATATTTTGCTCTTACATTGGATCTGAGGTTTTATGATCATGCTTAGCATGACAACCCAAAGAGAGGAACCGATAGCGGGACTATTTTCTTTGGAAGACATTTCTTCGGTTAAATAGTAATATAACATATCTCTCCGCGTACCTTTGTTTATAAAACCGTATGGCCAGATTGCCTTATTTGTCGTAAATCTTTGCCCTCATAAAGGCTTTATAAAGTAAGACAAACACTCCTCAACTACTGGCCGAGGAGGTGGAAGCCGATGGTCGGTCAACAAAGTTTTGTACAATGCGGATCCGAGCATTAAATGACGTAAAGTACTTCGATACATAGAGTCATTACACACAATTTGTGATTTTACTAAGGATATCGATCCTTAATTCGGCCACCCGTGCCCGCATTAAGGCTCGCGGGCTACTGGGCTTCGTGCTTATTACTTAAACATATTAAAGGGGCACATCGATCCCCTGATCTGGTGTTGCCACCCGACCAGTGTCTCGGGGGCTACTGCATTGCTTGTCCAATGCAGAAAATTTTATGTGCAATATAGTTTCCGAGGAGATTTTAATCCTCAGGTTGGTCGGCCGCACCCAACCTGAGTCTCGAGGACTGAGCACGCCGCTTTTAGTGTCCCGAAGTACTCTGCCGAGCTAGGACTTGATCCTCAGGCCGATTTTGCAAATCGACCTGAGTCTCAGCGGCTACTGGGATCAGCGGTCTTATGTCATCCTTCATGTGCATCTCGGGTTTTGGAGGGATACCCACCTTGAGGGCTACTGGCTATATATCTCGGCAGAGAATAAATTGCACCAATCAAAAATATTGACAAAAATCGGCCCACATTCGGGGTGGTGCACCACCTCGGAAGCAGTCCGGCATAAAGCTCAGGCGCTAGTGGCTGGCTCCATAGAGGGCATTTCCGGCATTAAGCTCGGCTAAACTCCTTCAAACTTCTTTGAACCAAGGTGATTTACGACACCTCGGATACAGTCCGGCGTTGGAGCTCGGATACAGTCCGGCGTTGGAGCTCGGATACATAGTCAGGCATTGGAGCTCGGATACATTCCGACATTAGAGCTGGGAAGCGGTCCGACGTTGGTGCTCGGCTGCAAAAGATACCTCGAATGCAGTCCGGCATTGGAGCTCGGACGCAAGAGGACACTGCCTCCCGGGGACAACTTCAAACCCGAGGTGTGGCATAAAAATAAACAAGGCATTGATAAAGGCCGGAAATTAAAGGGGCTCCTCGGATACCCGACGTGTAAACCCGTCGAATGCATTTCGGCGATCCTCAAGATCGAAGATAAAGAAGATTTGTTGAACCAGTTTTCAAGACCGAGGACCGAAGATGAAGAACGGTTCGAAAGAATCGACGAGCGTCCCTAACTTGAAGACTGGTTCAGGGGGCTACTGACGGTGTCCTGGACTAGGGGGTACTCACCACGTCGTTTCCCGATCTGTTAGATTGGGCCGAGGACCCCCATGGCCGTATACTCATGGCCAGTTCGGACAACTGCCGCATACAAGGAAGATTCCACAAGACTTGGCGATCAAGACAAGGACTCCTCCCCACCGGCGTATTCGGCTAGGACTCTTGTTATCCTAGGCCTCTGGTGCATTATATAAACCGAGGCTAGGCTAGTCGATAGAGGATATACAAACAACCATCATCATACACAATCATACCATAGGCCAGCTTCTAGGGTTTAGCCTCCTTGATCTCGTGGTAGATCTACTCTTGTACTACCCATATCATCAATATTAATCTAGCAGGAGTAGGGTTTTACCTCCATCAAGAGGGCCCAAACCTGGGTAAAATAAAGTGTCCCTTGTCTCCTGTTACCATCCGACCTTGACGCACAGTTCGGGACCCCCTACCCGAGATTCTCCGGTTTTGACACCGACAATGTGCCACAACAGTTTTAGTTTTATAGACAAGGAAAGGTTCAGATTCAACCAAAGTAATTAGCTCTTTGTCGACAGATAATTCATAATCCTTATCAATGATAAAGATAGGTGAAGTAGCAAATTTAGGATCATATTTCATTCTAGCATTCAAAGATTTTTCTTTCAACTTGCATAGTAATTTCTTAAGATCATATCTATCCTTACAAGCAAGAAAGTCCCTAGCTACCTCTCCATCCATAAAATAACCCTTAGGTATATCAGGAAATTCATATCTCGGAGAGCTAGTCTAATAGGTGTTTCATAATTTTTAGCTTCAATAACTTCATCAGTTTTGGTAATCTCATTAGTTTCAGCATTCTCAATTTCTTTAGCTCTAGCAAGTTGTTCATCAAGAACTCCACCTAGTGGCACATTCTTATCAAGCAAAGTACTAGCAGCATCAATAGCATCATTCATAGCAAAAGTAGCATCATCAATTACTTGAGACATATCAGGATTAATAGTAGGTGGTGGTGTTGCAAGCTTACTCAAAACAGAAGGTGAATCAAGTGCAGAGCTAGATAACAGTTCCTTACCTCCCCTTGTCTTAGAGGGAACGATCTTGGTTCTTTCATCCTTAAGATTCTTCATAGTGATCAAGATATAAATCCCAAGTGACTCAGCAAATATAGCTTCGCTCCCCGCCAACGGCACCAGAAAAAGGTCTTGATAACCCACAAGTATATGGGATCGCAATAGTTTTTGAGGGTAGAGTATTCAACCCAAATTTATTGATTTGACACAAGGGGAGCCAAAGAATACTTGTAAGTATTAGCAATTGAGTTGTCAATTCAACCACACCTGGGGACTATATCTGCAGCAAAGTGATCAGTAGCAAAGTAGTATGGTAATTTGATAGTAGAAGTAACGGTAAAAGCAGTGGTACTAGTTTTATAGGAATTGTAACAGTAGTAATCGCAGTAGTAACTTAGCAAGAACAATATGTGAAAAGCTCGTAGGCATTGGATCGGTGATAACGTTGGATAATATTCATCATATAACAGTCATAACCTAGGGCGACATACAAATAGCTCCAATTCATCAATGTAATGTAGGCATGTATTCCGTAAATAGTCATACGTGCTTATGGAAAAGAACTTGCATGACATCTTTTGTCCTACCCTCCTATGGCAGCGGGGTCCATAAAGAAATTAAGGGATATTAAGTCTTCCTTTTAATATAGAACCGTAACAAAGAATTAACACGTAGTGAATATATGAACTCATCAAACTACAGTAATCACCGGAAAGAATCCCAATTAGGGGTATGTGGATCATAACACGTAGCAGGTGCATATAACTTGCAAGATCTGATCAAGAACACAAATATATTGGTGAAAACATAAACTGTTCAGATCTGAGATCATGGCACTCGGGCCCTAGTGACAAGCATTAAGCATAGCAAAGTAAAGGCAACATCAACATATATAGTGGATACTAGGAATCAAGCCATAACAAAACAAACTCTATTACATGATGAATCTCATCCAACCAGCACCATCCACCAAGGCTACGAAGAAATTACTCACTCGTAGCAGTGAGCATGAAATTGGTGATGGAGGATGGTTGATGATGACAAACACGGAAGACCCCTCTCTCCGGAGCCCCAAACGGACTCCAGATCTGGACCTCGCAATGAAGAATGGGAGGTGGCGGCGGCACCATATCGTAAAACGCGATGAAACATCCCCACCTATTTTTTCTTAAAAATATGAATTTATAGAGTTGGAGTTAGGGTCAGTGGAGCCTCGAGGGGCCCACTACCCACGAGGGCGCACCAGAGGGGGGTGGCACATGATACGGCTCCAACATATTTATAATTTTTTATTGTTCCATGCTATTATATTATCATTCTTGGATGTTTTACAATCATTTTATAGCAACTTTATATCATTTTTTGGGACTAACCTATTGACGTAGTACCCAGTGCCAGTTGCTGTTTTTTGCTTGTTTTTTTTACTTCGTAGAAAATCAATACCAAACGGAGTCCAAACGCAGCGAAACTTTTTGGAGAATTTTTCTGGACCAGAAGACATAAAATGGGCCGAAGAAGTACCAGAGGGGTGCCCCAAGTGGGGCACAACCCACCTGGGCGCGCCCTGGTGGGTTGTGCCCACCTCGGTGGGCTCCCGCACCGCCTCTTTACTCTATAAATACCCCAATATTCCAGAAACCTAGGGGAGTCCACGAAAATCAATTCCAGCCGCCGCAAGTTCCAGAACCACCAGATCCAATCTAGACACCATCACGGAGGGGTTCATCATACTCATTGGTGCCTCTCCGATGATGCGTGAGGAGTTCATTGTAGACCTACGGGTCCGTAGTTAGTAGCTAGATGGCTTCCTCTCTCTCTCTCTCTCTCTCTCTCTCTCTCTCTCTCTCTCTTTTGATTCTCAATACAATGGTCTCTTGGAGATCTATTTGATGTAACACCTTTTGCGGTGTGTTTGTTGGGATCCGGTGAACTTTGAGTTTCTGATCAGATCTATGTATTGATGCAGGCAGGAGTCCGTCTACTAATCTTGGACATGATGCCTGTATAATGATCATTGCCTGGATATCATCATGACTATTTGAAGTTCTATCAATTTCCCAACAGTAATTTGTTTACCCGTCGTATGCTACCTTTCTCGAGAGAAGCCACTAGTGAAATCTACGGCCCCGGGTTTCTTCTTTATCATATTTGCCTTCGAGATCTATTTTTATTCGCTTTTTATTTTCAGATCTATATTTCCAAAAACCCAAAAATACCTTGTTGCACTTTATTTTATTTTGCTTTTATTCACGATCTATTTATCCAATCTATCATATTTTTATCCCGTCAACTCGACAATTTCTGCCACCGTTACCCGAAAGGGATTGACAACCCCTTTAACACGTCGGGTTGCAAGTATTTGTTCTTTGTGTGCAGGTACCATTTACGTAGTGTTGCATGATTCTCCTACTGGTTCGATAGCCTTGATCTCACCATTGAGGGAAATACCTACCATCGCTATGCTGCATCATCCCTTCCTGTTTGGGGAAATACCGACGTAGTTCAAGCTGCATCAAAAAGAAATTTCTAGCGCCGTTCCAGGGAGACATCATCAACATCCACCAGGTGATAACCCACGAGTATAGGGGATTGCAATAGTTTTTGAGGGTAGAGTATTCAACCCAAATTTATTGATTCGACACAAGGGGAGCCAAAGAATATTCTCAAGTATTAGCAGTTGAGTTGTCAATTCAACCACACCTGGATAACTTAATATCTTCAGCAAAGTATTTAGTAGCAAAGTAGTATGATGGTAATGGTAACAATAGCAAAAGTAAGAGTGATAGTTTTGTAGTGATTGTAACAGTAGCAACGGAAAAGTAAATAAGCAAAGAACAATATGTGAAAAGCTCGTAGGCATTGGATCGGTGATGGAGAATTATGCCGGATGCGGTTCATCATGTAACAGTCGTAACATAGGGTGGCACAGAACTAGCTCCAATTCATCAATGTAATATAGGCATGTATTCCGAATATAGTCATATGTGCTTATGGAAAAGAACTTGCATGACATCTTTTGTCCTACCCTCCCGTGGCAGCGGGGTCCTAATGGAAACTAAGGGATATTATGGCCTCCTTTTAATACATAGTGAATACATGAACTCCTCAAACTATGGTCATCACCAGGAGTGGTCCCGATTATTGTCACTTCGGGGTTGCAGGATCATAACACATAGTAGGCGACTATAGACTTGCAAGATAGGATCAAGAACTGACATATATTCATGAAAACATAATAGGTTCAGATCTGAAATCATGGCACTCGGGCCCTAGTGACAAGCATTAAGCATAGCAAAGTCATAGCAACATCAATCTCAGAACATAGTGGATACTAGGGATCAAACCCTAACAAAACTAACTCGATTACATGATAAATCTCATCCAACCCATCACCGTCCAGCAAGCCTACGATGGAATTACTCACGCACGGCAGTGAGCATCATCAAATTGGTGATGGAGGATGGTTGATGATGACGATGGCGATGGATTCCCCTCTCCGGAGCCCCGAACGGACTCCAGATCAGCCCTCCCGAGAGAGTTTAGGGCTTGGCGGCAGCTCCGTATTGTAAAACGCGATGAATCTTTCTCTCTGATTTTTTCTCCCTGAATACGAATATATAGAGTTGGAGTTGAGGTCCGTGGAGCACCAGGGGGCCCACGAGGCAGGGGGCGCGCCCAGGGGGGCAGGCACGCCTCCCACCCTCGTGGACAGGGTGTGGGCCCCCTAGCATTGATTCTTTCGCCGGTATCTTTTATTATTCCCAAAAATAGTCTCCGTGAAGTTTCAGGTCATCCCGAGAACTTTTGGTTCTGCACAAAAATAACACCATGGCAATTCTGCTGAAAACAGCATCAGTCCGGGTTAGTTACATTCAAATCATGCAAGTTAGAGTCCAAAACAAGGGCAAAAGTGTTTGGAAAAGTAGATACGACTGAGACGTATCAACTCCCCCAAGCTTAAACCTTTGCTTGTCCTCAAGAAATTCAGTTGATAAACTAAAAGTGATAAAGAAAAACTTTTACAAACTCTGTTTGCTCTTGTTGTTGTAAATATGTAAAGCCAGCATTCAAGTTTTCAGCAAAGATTTTGAACTAACCATATTCACAATAACACTTAGGTCTCATGTTTACTCATGTCAATGACATAATCCACTAGTGATCAATAATAATGAATCTCGGATGACAACACTTTCTCAAAACAATCATGATATGATATAACAAGATGGTATCTCGCTAGCCCTTTCTGAGACCGCAAAACATAAATGCAGAGCACCTTTAAAGATCAAGGACTGCCTAAACATTGTAATTCATGGTAAAAGAGATCCAGTCATAGTCATACCCAATATAAATTAATAGTAATGGATGCAAATGACAGCGGTGCTCTCCAGCTGGTGCTTTTTAATAAGAGGGTGATGACTCAACATAAAAGTAAATAGATAGGCCCTTCGCAGAGGGAAGCAGGGATTTGTAGAGGTGCCAGAGCTCGATTTTGAAATAGAGATAAATAATATTTTCAACGGCATACTTTCATTGTCAACATAACAACCGAGAGATCGCGATATCTTCCATGCTACACACATTATAGGCGGTTCCCAAACAGAATGGTAAAGTTTATACTCCCCCTCCACCAACAAGCATCAATCCATGGCTTGCTCGAAACAACGAGTGCCTCCAACTAAAAACAGTCCGGGGGGAGTTTTGTTTGCAATTATTTTGATTTGGTTTGCATAAAGCATGGGACTGGTGAGGGAGTCTTGGATTAGGGGGTGTCCGAATGGCCGGACTATACCATCAGCCGGACTCCTGGACTATGAAGATACAAGATTGAAGACTTCGTCCCGTGACTGGAAGGGACTTCCCCTGGCGTGGAAGGCAAGCTTGGCGATGCGGATATTTAGATCTCCTACCATTGTAACCGACTTTGTGTAACCCTAACCCTCTTCGGTGTCTATATAAACCGGAGGGTTTTAGTCCGTAGGACAACATACAACAATCATACCATAGGCTAGCTTCTAGGGTTTAGCCTCCTTGATCTCGTGGTAGATCTACTCTTGTACTACCCATATCATCAATATTAATCAAGCAGGACGTAGGGTTTTACCTCCATCAAGAGGGCCCGAACCTGGGTAAAACTTCGTGTCCCTTGATTCCTGTTACCATCCGCCTAGACGCACAGTTCGGGACCCCCTACCCGAGATCCGCCGGTTTTAACACCGACATTGGTGCTTTCATTGAGAGTTCCTCTGTGTCGTCGCTTTCAGGCCCGATGGCTCCTCCGATCATCAATGGCGATGCACTCCAGGGTGAGACTTTTCTCCCCGAACAGATCTTCGTCTTCGGCGGCTTCGCACTGCGGGCCAATTCACTGGTCATCTGGAGCAGACCAAAAGCTACGCCCCTGGCCATCAGGTCTGGTTTGGAAGTTTAAACTACACGGCTGACGTCCGCGGGGACTTGATCTTCGACGGATTCGAGCCACAGCCGAGCGCGCCGCACTGTCACGATGGGCATGATCTAGCTCTGCCGCCGAACTGTGCCTTGGGGGCCGCACACGCATCGATTCCGACCCTTAATTTGGAGCCTAGTGCGCCGATCGAGGATGAGTGGTTGGACGCCGCCTCAGGGGCTGCGATCCCAAAGGCGATCGAGCCGAACACCAGCCCCGCAGTCCACAAGGACCATGACTCCAAGGGGCCGGATTCCTCTCCGGACTCCGAGCCCTCCGTGCCCCTGCCGATCGAATCCGATTGGGCGCCGATCATGGAGTTCACCGCCGCAGACATCTTTCAGCACTCGCCCTTTGGCGATATTCTGAAATCATTAAAGTCTCTCTCTTTATCAGGAGAGCCCTGGCCGGACTACGGTCAGCAAGGTTGGGATACAGACGATGAAGAAATTGAAGGCCCACCCACCACCCACTTTGTAGCCACTGTCGATGATTTAACCGACATGCTCGACTTCGACTCCGAAGAGATCGACGGTATGGACACCGATGCAGGAGACAATCAAGAACCAGCACCTATAGGGCACTGGAAAGCCACCTCGTTGTATGACATATACATGGTGGATACCCCAAAAGAAGGAGATGGCGATGGAACGGCGGGGGATGACCCCTCCAAGAAACAGCCCGAGCGCCGGCGTTAGCGGCGCCGCTCTAAATCCCGCCAAAGCAAAAACGGTGATTCCGTCACAGGAGATAACAATACTTCGGATAGCGCCGAAGAACACCCCCTCCAGCAAGATTTAGCACAGGAGGATGGAGAAGCCAGCCCTCATGATAGAGCGGCAGACAGAGAGGTCGAGGACGATAATTATATGCCTCCCCCCGAAGACGAGGCAAGCCTCGACAATGACGAATTCGTCATGCCAGAGGATCCCATCGAACAAGAGAGTTTCAAACGCAGGCATATGGACACGACAAGCAGCCTCAAGAAAAAGCAGCAAAAGCTTAGAGCTGATCAAGATTTGCTAGACGACAGATGGACTGATGTCCTCGCGGCCGAAGAATATGAACTCGAACGCCCCTCCAAGAGATACCCAAAGCGTAGGCTGCTACCCCGATTAGAGGAGGAAGCACCTAAACCTACATCACCAGCGCATGATACGGCCGATCGGCCACCTCGTGGCCGTGACAGAGAGGCCTCTCGGCCCTCCACTCAAGCCGCGCCCCGGCGCCGCTCAAAATATACTAAGGCACGAGAAAACGCGCCAGACCTGCGAGACATATTGGAGGACAAGGCAAGGCAAACAAGATCGATCTAAGGATCGCGCGGGCGCCCCACGGTACGTGACGGTGATCGTCACTCCGGATATAATAAATCCGGCTGGGCCAAACACAATAGACAAAGCTCGTTTGAGCTGCGTCATGATATAGCCCAATACAGAGGCGCCGCACACCCACTATGCTTCACAGATGAAGTAACGGATCATAAAATCCCTGAGGGTTTCAAACCCGTGAACATCGAATCATATGATGGCACAACAGATCCTGCGGTATGGATCGAGGATTATCTCCTTCATATCCACATGGCCCGCGGCGATGATCTACACGCCATCAAATACCTCCCACTCAAACTTAAGGGACCAGCCCGGCATTGGCTTAACAGCTTGCCGGCAGAATCAATCGGTTCTTGGGAGGACCTGGAAGCCGCATTCCTTGACAACTTCCAGGGCACTTATGTGCGACCACCAGACGCCGATGACCTAAGCCAGATAATTCAGCAGCCAGAGGAATCGGCCAGGCAATTCTGGACACGGTTCCTAACAAAGAAATACCAAATAGTCGACTGTCCGGACGCAGAGGCCCTAGCAGCCTTCAAGCATAATATCTGCGATGAGTGGCTTGCCCAGCACCTTGGACAGGAAAAGCCGAAATCTATGGCAGCCCTCACGACACTCATGACCCTCTTTTGAGAGGGAGAAGACAGCTGGCTAGCTCGTAGCAATAACTTGACCAAGAACCTTGGTAATTCGGACACCAAGGACAAAAGTGGCAGGTCGCGTCGGAACAAGCAAAAGCGCCGCGTTAACAGCGACAGCAACGAGGATACGGCAGTCAATGCCGGATTAAGAGGCTACAAATCCGGTCAGCGGAAAAAGTCATTCAAAAGAAATATTCAGGGGCCGTCCAGTTTGGACCGAATACTCGACCGCTTGTGCCAGATACATGGCACCCCCAAAAACCAATGAATCACACCAACAGAGATTGTTGGGTGTTCAAGCAGGCAGGCAAGTTAAACGCCGAAAATAGAGACAAGGGGCTGTGTAGCGACGAGGAGGAGGAGCCCAGGCCGCCGAACAACAGTGGACAGAAGGGTTTTCCTCCACAAGTGCGGACGGTGAACATGATATATGCAACCCACATCCCCAAGAGGGAGCAGAAGCGTGCGTTACGGGACATATACGCGATGGAGCCAGTCGCCCCAAAGTTCAACCCATGGTACTCCTGCCCGATCACTTTTGATCGAAGGGACCACCCCACTAGCATCCGTCATGGCGGGTTCGCTGCATTGGTTCTAGACCCAATTATTAACGGATTTCATCTCACAAGAGTCCTTATGGACGGCGGCAGCAGCCTGAACCTGCTTTACCAGGATACAATGCGGAAAATGGGCATAGATCCCTCGAGGATTAAGCCCACCAAAACAACCTTCAAAGGCGTCATACCAGGTGTAGAGGCCAACTGTACAGGCTCAGTTACACTTGAAGTGGTCTTCGGATCTCCGGTTAATTTCCGAAGCGAGGAGTTAATCTTCGACATAGTCCCGTTCCGCAGTGGCTAACACGCACTGCTCGGGCGAACCGCATTTGCAAAGTTCAATGCGGTACCGCACTACGCATACCTTAAGCTCAAGATGCCAGGCCCTCGAGGAGTAATCACGGTCAATGGAAACACCAAACGCTCCCTCCGAACGGAGGAGCACACGGCGGCCCTCGCAGCGGAAGTACAAAGCAGCCTCTTCAGGCAGTTATCCATTCCAGCCGTTAAAAGGCCGGACACTGTCAAGCGCGCCCGGAGTAACCTACAACAAGACCGCCTGGCACGTTCTGAGCAGGCGTAGCAATGCGGCCCCAACCCTAGCCCTCGCGATATAGCGATACCAGTGCTTCGCGTACATAACTACGCTCTTGAAATACCATGGGCACAGGGGGAGGGGCACCATCACGGCACGCCCAAAATACGGCTTAAACCATCCTAGGGGCTGCCGATTTCTTTTTTTAATTTTCTCTTACTTTCAGGACTCCATACTTCGGACAACATGTTCGGCAATTCAACTGCCGCACAAACGATGCAAGAACCAGGGAAGCAGACAAGCCATGCCGCATTATGGAACTCCCAGGTGGTCTCTATCACGAGAATTATACCTGTTTTGCATACAATTCCGCGACCTGCCCCCGGACCGGACATGCTAAATAGTCCAACCTTTTGCTTATCGCGCTATTTCTATCGTTCTGCTTTGATCGCAGCATTTTTATTAAACAATGCATAGCTTTTATCTATTTTTGCATTACTCTTTTTTATGAATATATGTTCATTAATGACATGTTGCATCCGTACACTGTGGTACGACCAATGCGCCAGGGGCTTAAGTACCCCTCAATATGGTGCGAAAAGTCCGAACACTTTCACAAGTGCGGCACCCCGAACTTATAGCATTATATGCATCGGCTCCGAATCATGTCTTGGGTCAATAGTTGGGTTTGCCCGGCTCCTATGTTTTGGTGCCTTACGTTCCGCTATATCGACTAAGGTAGCACTAGGAGAACTACTGCGATTGTGCCCCAGTTGAGATGGGCTGAGCACCTCAGTAGAGAAAGCTAAAACTGACTGTCATGATGAAGCAAGAGACCGGTCGCTGTTTGAGAGGTTTTTCGAGTCCCTAAAGACTTATGCTGCTTAGAGCGAGGAGTCGGCTTTGTCCGACCAAGGCGTGGATAGCGCCTCGAACTCGGTCTTCCGAATACTAGGGGCTTCGCCGAAATTTAAAATTATAGAGTTCTATGGCTAAGTGAGAGCGTTCAAGCATTATAGTCCGATTGCTTTGTTCCTTGTGCTGAGCGCCTCCCTCGAAGGACCCAAACATGGGAAAAAGAGCGCTCAGGTTTATCCCGAACACCCCAGCACTAGTGGCATGGGGGCAGAAGCCGACGACTGGCCATCTCTCAATTTTTGATAAACGTCCGCACAGAAAGTAATATTTTAAATTCAAAAAGCATTGCTTAGCGCATATGAACAACTTTTCAACGCACAGGACAATATGAGCGAGTTTACTCAAAAATTACATCCTTGGTACATTCATCCGCCATAAGACGGGCACCCTTCAGAACGTCCTTATAATAGTTCTCGGGTTTGCGATGCTCTTTCCCCGGCGGTGGCCCGTCCTTCACAAGCTTCTCACCGTCCAGCTTGCCCTAGTGCACCTTAGCGCGGGCAAGGTCCCTCCGGGCACCTTCGATGCAGACGGAGTGCTTGATGACCTGGAGCCTTGGACAGGCCGCCACCAGCCGCTGCACCAGTCCGAAGTAGCTCCCAGGCAGAGCCTCTCCAGGCCACAGCCGAACTATGAGGCCCTTCATGGCCTGTTCGGCCACCTTGTGGAGCTCGACCAGCTGCTTCAGCTGGTCGCTCAGGGGCACAGGGTGTCCGGCCTCAGCATACTAAGACCAGAACACCTTCTCCGTCGAGCTGCCTTCTTCGGCTCGGTAGAATGCGGCGGCATCAGATACGCTGCGGGGCAAATCTGCGAACGCTCCTGGAGAGCTCCGGATCCGGGTAAGTAACAAGTAATTCACTTTCACATGCTTGCTTTGCATAAAAAAGGCCTTACCCGCCGCTATTTTCTTCACTGCATCCACCTCCTGAAGGGCCTTCTAGGCTTCGGCCTTGGCAGACTTGGCAGTTTCAATCACCGCCGCGAGCTCAGACGCTCGCGTCTTTGAGTCAAGATCCAAGCTCTCATGTTTTTTCATGAGAGCCTGGAGCTCTTGCCGCACCTCGCCAACCTGCGCCTCATATTTCTCCCGCTCGGTGCGCTCCGTGGCCGCTCTCTTCTCGGCCTCGGATAGCGCCTGCTTGAGGGTCGCCACCTCAGTTCTGGCCCCTACCATAAGCCGCGTTAATCCTGTCATTTTTTGCAATTGCATCTTTTTTGTATTTTTTATAAGGTATCTCTTACCTTCTTTCTCCTCGACCTGCCGCTTGCAAGGCCGAGCTCTTGCTCGGACCGCTCGAGGCCCTGCTTCAGGGCGCCCACCTCCGCAGTCAGTGCGGCGGTCGCTAGCAGCAAAGCCTGCATACGCATATTGACTCTTTTTTTGTTAGACTCCTGTGAATTTATTAGATCCTCTATTCGGCTTTTCTTTCCGAACGCCAAACAGAGCATCAGGGGCTACTGTCTATGCGGTAATATTTTTACATATTTTTTACTTACCTCGAAGCCTGTTAGAAGGCTGGCACAAGCTTCAGTGAGTCCGCTCTTGGCGGACTGAACCTTCTGGATCACCATACTCATAATAGTATGGTGCTCCTCGTCGGTGGAGGCGCCGATAAGCACCTCCAGCAGATTGTCCGGCGCCTCCGGTTGGACGGAGGCCGCCGGCTCAGTAGGCTTGCTCCTCTTGGAAGGAGTTCGCCTACCGCAGTCCGGAACCGTTGAAGATTCCGGCGCGGTGTCCGGCTCAAAGCCGGACTTGGAGCCCTGGGGGGTCTTGTCCCCTTTACTCCTGGAGTTCGGGAGGTCGCCTCGCGGCTCCTCCAGGACCACCTCCTCTTGGCTCGGAACTTGTTGCGACACCACTTCGGCGTCGTCCGCAGTGTAGGGGGAGGTAGCGGGCGGAGCTGAATTCACGTCCGACGAATCCATGGAGCCGCTCGACGACTCGTCGAGCCCGGCCTTGGGCGGACTGCATAGTTATATTCGACATAAGGCAAAGCTGTGCAACAAAGGAATATTATGAGTTACTCTGGTATCCGAATACTTACGATTTCACCGGGCGCTTGGCCCTGTGCGGCCACTCCTCTTCGCCCTTGTTGGCGTTGGTGGAGTAGTCCGGAGGAAGGGTCTTCCCCATCTTGGACCCTTCGGCCTCCCCTGTTGGGGCGGCCTTCCTCTTCTTTCCTCCCCCCGCTGGAGGGGGAGAGGTTTCTTCTTCCTCCTCGTCTTCACGGAAGGAGGGCGTCTCGGAGTCATCGGACGATGAGTCCAACACCACCATACGCCGGGAACTCTTTCGAGTCCCCGTGGCCTTCTTCTTGGCCTTCTTCTCCGGCACCACGTAAGGTGCCGGAGCCAGCAACTTCGCTAAGTGAGCATTGGCTGGGTCTTCGGGCAAAGGGGCCGGACAGTCGATCTGTCCGGACTTCACCTGCCAATCCCGTCAAAGGAAAGGGAGTTTAGATCCCGCATAGAGTCAAACTATGAAAAACCAACATCCTGTAAAAGGTAAAAATAGCTTACCTTGCCAGCGTGACGATGCGTGCTAAATCTGCGGTCTTCGGAAGCGGATGCGGGAGCCTCGGCGCCTTTGAATAGCACCTTCCGGGTGTCTTCGTACATCGTGTCGAAGAGCCTGCTCAGGGTTTGGTGCTGCGCCGGGTCGAACTCCCACAGATTGAAATCCCGTTGTTGACACGGGAGGATCCGGCGGACGAGCATAACTTGGACTACATTGACAAGCTTGAGCTGCTTGTTCACCAGGGTTTGGATGCATTTTTGCAGTATGGTTACTTATCCTTTGTTGCCCCACGACAGGCCCGTCTCTTTCCAAGACGTGAGCCGTGTAGGGGGTCCGGACCGGAACTCGGGGGCTGCGACCCATTCAGGGTCGCGCGGCTCGGTGATGTAAAACCACCCTGACTGCCACCCCTTCAGGGTCTCCACAAAGGAGCCCACGAGCCATAGGACGTTGGCCATCTTGCCCGCCATGGCGCCTCCGCACTCCGCCTGGTTGCCGCGCACCACCTTTGGCTTGACGTTGAAAGTCTTGAGCCATAGCCCGAAATGGGGACGGATGCAGAGGAAAGCCTCGCACACGACGATAAACGCCGAGATGTTGAGGACAAAGTTCGGGGCCAGATCGTGGAAATCCAGGCCATAGTAGAACATGAGCCCCCGGACGAACGGGTGGAGAGGAAAACCCAGTCCGTGGAGGAAGTGGGGAAGGAATAGAACCCTCTCATGGGGTTTTGGGTGGGGAGGAGCTGCCCCTTTTCGGGAAGCCGGTGCGCGATGTCATTAGACAAGTATCCGACCTTCCTCAGTTTTTTGATATGGCCCTCCGTGATGGAGGAGACCATCCACTTGCCTCCCGCTCCGGACATGGCTGGAGAAGGTTGAGGTGGGAAGTGCGGGCTTGGGCGCTGGAGCTCGAGTGCGCGGAAGATGGATAGGCAAAGGAGGAAGAAGGCGTAGGTAAAAAGGTGGATCCTTATCCCCTTATATGGGCGGATGCGGTTAAGCGTCCCCACCAGCCTGGTAAAACTCGCTTATCTCCCAAGCGCCATGATAAATGGCGCGGTTGGGTTACCCACGTCCGTATTGATGAGAATCCCGTAAATAAGGGGACATGATCTCTTCTTTGACAAGACGTGCCAAGGAAACTGCCTCGCTAAACGCGCTGAGGTGGGATAGTAAAAACGATTCTAATAAAGGCTTGGCCGTAGTGTGATGTCACGCTACGGGATATGTCAGCAGATTAGATTTGTGTAAATGTTATTCTCTCTATGGCAATATGTGGAAACTTATTTTGCACATCCGGACACTATCCTTAGTGTTTAAAATCTTCTATGAAGTACTTGGAGGAGGAACCCGCCTTGCAATGCCGAAGACAATCTGCGCGCCGGACTCGTCGTCATTGAAGCCTGGTTCAGGGGCTACTGAGGGAGTCCTGGATTAGGGGTGTCCGGATGGCCGGACTATACCATCAACCGGACTCCTGGACTATGAAGATACAAGATTGAAGACTTCGTCCCGTGTCCAGAAGGGACTTTCCTTGGCGTGGAAGGCAAGCTTGGCGATGCGGATATTTAGATCTCCTACCATTGTAACCGACTTTGTGTAACCCTAACCCTCTTTGGCGTCTATATAAACCGGAGGGTTTTAGTCCGTAGGACAACATACAACAATCATACCATAGGCTAGCTTCTAGGGTTTAGCCTCCTTGATCTCGTGGTAGATCTACTCTTGTACTACCCATATCATCAATATTAATCAAGCAGGACGTAGGGTTTTACCTCCATCAAGAGGGCCTGAACCTGGGTAAAACTTCGTGTCCCCTATCTCCTGTTACCATCCGCCTAGACGCATAGTTCGGGACCCCCTACCCGAGATCCGCCGGTTTTAACACCGACAACTGGGCATCCCGGTGACCAGCCATTTTCTCGTCAGTGGGGAGCGAGTGCACTCCTCTTGAGAATAACCCGCCTAGCATGGAAGATAAAGACAACCCTAGTTGATAAGAGCTATTCGAGCATACAAAACAGAATTTCATTTGAAGATTTGGAGTTTGGCACATACAAATTTACTTGGAACGATAGGTAGATACCGCATATAGGAAGGTATGGTGGACTCATACGGAATAACTTTGGGGTTTATGGAAGTGGATGCACAAGCAGTATTCCTGCTTAGTACAAGTGAAGGCTAGAAAAAGACTAGGAAGCGACCAACTAGAGAGCAACAACAGTCATGAACATGCATTAAAATAAATGAACATTGAGTGCAAGCATGAGTAGGATATAATCCACCATGAACATAAATATCGTGAAGGCTATGTTGATTTTGTTTCAACTACATGTGTGAACATGTGCCAAGTCAAGTCACTCGAATCATTCAAAGGAGGATATTACCCTATCATACCACTTCACAACCATTTTATTAGCATGTTGGCACGCAAGGTAAACCATTATAAACTCCTAGCTAATTAAGCATGTCATAAGCAACTATAATCTCTAATTGTCATTGCAAGCATGTTTATTCATAATAGGCTGAATCAGGAACGATGAACTAATCATATTTACAAAAACAAGAGAGGTCGAGTTCATACCAGCTTCTCTCATCTCAATCAATACATCATATATCATCATTATTGCCCTTCACTTGCACGACCGAATGATGCGTATAATAATAATAGTGCACGTGCATTGGACTAAGCTGGAATCTGCAAGCATCCAATAAACAGGAGAAGACGAGGCAACATGGGCTCTTGGTTAAATCAACAATAATGCAAATAAAAGCCACTTCAACATTTTAATCATGGTCTTCTCCTTTCGACCCCCAAAGAAAAGAAATAAAACTATTTACACGGGAAAGCTCCCAACAAACAAAAGAAGAACGAGAAATATTTTTGGGTTTTATTTTGATTATTACTACTACAGCAAGAAAGTAAACTAGCTAAAAGCTACTAGTATTTTTTGGTTTTTCTTAAGTTTTTTCAAACACACAAGAAGAAAGCATAAAAAGGAAAATAAAGTAGCATGGATATTATAGTGAAAAAGCATGAGCACCGACAACTAGCATGAGTGTGTGAACATAAATGTAATGTCGGTGAGAAATACGTACTCCCCCAAGCTTAGGCTTTTGGCCTAAGTTGGTCTATTGCCACGGGTGGCCTGGCGGATATCCAAAGTTATAGTTGGGGTCGTACTGAGATGAAGCCTCGGGTTTCCACTGGTTGGCAACCTCCTCCGGATCCCACTGGTAAACATACTGGCGTGGGGGAACAAATTATGGTTATAGATCTCGCTCTGTAGCTGATGTGGTGTTTCAGTAGGCGTGAATGGCCTCCAACGGAACAAGGTACTCGCCTGCAGATAAATCAAACAAGGAAGGAGCAGGCAAGGTAATAGTCTCAGGGTGATTTTTATCAAATAACAGTCTATAGTTAAGCTCCTTTTCCTTTTCTTAACAATCAAATCATGTGCAACCATACTCTTGTAGTCTAGAAAAGCAGGAGGCAACAATTTTTCTTCTTTCTCATAATGCCTAATAGGCATGTTAAAGTATGCAGCGAGGCGCGAGGCGAAGATGCCTCCCAAGATGGGGCCCTTAGTACGGTTAAGATTTAACCGCTTTGCAGCAATAGCACCCATACTAAATGAGTCATCACAAAACAAGGCATGGCACAAAATAACAATATCAGGGGCACTTAGGTTGCCACAGTTTCCGCGACCAATTAAGAAACTACTAGCAAATGACGCAAAGTAACGTAAAATAGGAGAATGTATGCTAGTGATTCTTGCATCAGAAACTTTCCTAGTTTCCCCTATCGCAATTGTATCAATAAACACCTCCACATCATAACGACGTGGTTCCTCTACGCTACCCAAAAAGGGCAATTTGAGAACCTCACAAAGTTCAGAGAGAGGCATCTCCTTATACTCATCATATAAATAAAAATCCACCGAAGGTGGTGACCTCCTAGCATGGAAATGAAAATTTTGCACAAAGATATTAGTGAGTTAGAGATACTGTTCACGTTGGTCACGGAGGAAGTCGGTGAGGCCTGCATTCTTAGCTAATTCATAAAAATCATCGTAAATCCCGACTGCTCTCTAGAAATCATCACAAGGCCATTCACACGGCCGAACTTCCGTGGTGCGAGGGAGATTATACTTGGGCCTCTCCTCCTCTTCACCTTGCTTATCCTTCGAGCTTCGGCTCGAAGAACCCCTCAAAAATCTCTTCATCATTTTCTGAAAATTTCTGAATATTTTAGTAACTTCAAATAAAAGTGAACCAAACTCAACAAAATTGATAGCAACTACTCCCACAAGTGCCTAGAGACTATATCATGCATTAGAACTACTTGGGACCATATAAATTTGACATGCAAGCTCAAGAACAGGGTCACCTAAGCAGCAAAAATTTGCAATGATCAAAGCACTAGAACAAAAACTATTTGGACCATTGTAGGAGTCACATACCAAGGAACAATCTCCCAAAGCAGTTTTGTGAGAGGTGCTTTGAGCAAGGATGTCGAAAATGGCAGCAAGATGAGCAAGAACTCGTGCTTGAGATGGTTGGTGATTTTTTTGGGAGGAAGAAGGAGTGTGTGGGTGCAGGAATAAGTGGAGGGGAGCCACCATGGGCCCACGAGGCAGGTTGGTGCGCCCTGGACCCTTGTGGCCAGGTGCTTGCTCCCCTTGCTGTGCTCTCAGTGCCAGATATTCTCAAATATTCCAGAAAAAATCATATTTCAATTTTGCGGCATTTGAAGAACTTTTATTTTTGGGGTATTTTTTTATTGCACGGATAATTCATAAAACTGACAGAAAATACTATTTTTACTTTATTCAATCTAGATAACAGAAAGTAAAAGGAGGGTATAGAAGGTTGTGCTTTCTAACTTCACCCATCTCATGCTCATCAAAAGGAATCCACTAACAAGGTTGATCAAGTCTTGTTAACACACCCATTCCAAATAACATGGAACCGGAGAAATTTCGAATAAAACTATGTTACCTCAACGGAGATATGCACGTCCCCAATAATAAGAATATCATATTTCTTCTTGATAGTAGCTAGAGGAAATTCAAAACCTCCAAAAATAATCGATGGAATTTTTCCAATAGAGTTTATACTATGAACTTGAGGTTGTTTCCTCGGAAAGTGTACCGTATGCTCATTACCATTAACATGAAAAGTGACATTGCCTTTGTTGCAATCAATAACATCCCCTGCAGTATTCAAAAAGGGTCTTCCAATAATAATAGACATACTATCGTCCTCAGAAATATCAAGAATAACAAAGTTCGTTAAAATAGTAACGTTTGCAACCACAACAGGCACATCCTCACAAATACCGACAGGTATAGCGGTTGATTTATCGGCCATTTGCAAAGATATTTCAGTAGGTGTCAACTTATTCAAATCAAGTCTATGATACAAAAGAGAGAGGCATAACACTAACACCGGCTCCAAGATCACATAAAGCAGTTTTAACATAGTTTCTTTTAATGGAGCATGGTATAGTTGGTACTCCTGGATCCCCAAGTTTCTTAGGTATTCCACCTTTAAAAGTATAATTAGCAAGCATGATGGAAATTTCAGCTTCCGGTATCTTTCTTTTATTAGTAACAATATCTTTCATATACTTAGCATAAGGATTGATTTTGAGCATATCAGTCAAACGCATACGCAAAAAGATAAGTCTAATCATTTCAGCAAAGCGCTCAAAATCCTCATCATCCTTTTTATTGGATGGTTTGGGAGGAAAAGGCATGGGTTTTTGAACCCAAGGTTCTCTTTCTTTACCGTGCTTCGTAGGAACAAAGTCTCTCTTATCATAACGTTGATTCTTTGATTGTGGGTTATCAAGATCAACAGCAGGTTCAATTTCCACATCATTGTCATTGCTAGGTTGAGCATCAACATGAACATCATTATTAACATTATCACTAGGTTCATGTTCATTACCAGATTGTGTTTCAGCATCAGAAATAGCAATATCATTGTGATTCTCAGGTGTGTCAACAACAGGTTCACTAGAAGCATGAAAAGTCCTATCATTCTTCTTTTTCTTCCTCTTAGAAGGACTATGTGCATCAACAATAGTTCTCTGAGAATCTTGCTCAATTCTCTTAGGGTGGCCTTTAGGATACAACGGTTCCTGAGTCACTTTACCCCCTCTAGTTGCAACTCTAATAGCAAAGTCATTATTCTTACTATTCAATTCATTGAGCAAATCATTCTGAGCCTTAAGTACTTGTTCTACTTGAGTGATAACTGTAGAAGCATGTTTACTAATGAGTTTAAGTTCACCTTTAACTCTAGACATATAATCACCCAAGTATTCAATCATATAAGCATAGTGTTTTAATTATGTACCAACATAAGAATTAAAGTTTTCTTGTTTGACAATAAAATTATCAAACTCATCTAAGCATTGGCTAGCAGACTTATAACGAGGAATATCACCTTCATCAAATCTATAAAGAGAATTTACGTTTACTACCTGTGTTGGGTTATCAATACCATGTGTTTCTTCAACAGGCGGTAAATTGAGACCATGTATTTCTACATGAGGTAAATTCTTAACATCTTCAGCTTTTATACCTTTTTCTTTCATAGATTTCTTTGCCTCTTGCATATCTTCAGAACTGAGAAATAGAACACCCTTTTCTTCGGAGTTGGCTTAGGAGTTGGTTCAAGAAGTGTCCAATTATTTTCATTAGTCAACATATTATTCAATAGAATTTCAGCTAGATCAACTGTTCTTTCCCTGAAAACACAACTAGCACAACTATCCAGGTGGTCTCTGGAAGCATCGGTTAGCCCATTATAAAAGATCAGGCAAAGTATTAAGTATGATCAGGCAAAGCATTAAGTAATTGGAGAAGCCTCCCCCAAGCTTGTGGGAGACTCTCTTCTTGAATTTTCACAAAATTATATATTTCCCTTAAAGCAGCTTGTTTCTTACGAGCGGGGAAATATTTAGCAGAGAAGTAATAAATCATATCCTGGGGACTGCGCACACAACCAGGATCAAGAGAATTAAACAATATTTTAGCATCACCCTTTAATGAGAATGGAAATATGTTAAGGATATAATAGTAGCGAGTTTTCTCATCATTAGTGAACAGGGTGGCTATATCATTTAATTTAGTAAGATGTGCCACAACAGTTTCAGATTCATAGCCATAAAAAGGATCAGATTCAACCAAAGTAATTATATCAGGATCAACAGAGAATTCATAATCCTTATCAATAACAAAGATAGGTGAAGTAGCATAAGCAGGATCATATTTCATTCTAGCATTCAAAGTTTTTTCTT
The DNA here is from genome assembly GCA_032464435.1 of Aegilops umbellulata. Lineage (NCBI taxonomy): Eukaryota > Viridiplantae > Streptophyta > Magnoliopsida > Poales > Poaceae > Aegilops > Aegilops umbellulata. Next base: position 232,448,336 of record CP136060.1, read on the forward strand.
TCAGCTTAGCTAATAATTTCTTAAGATCACTCCTATCATTGCAAGCAAGAAAGTCTCTAGCAGTTTCTTCATCCATAACATAACCCTCATGCACAACAGGCAATTCATATCTAGGGGAGAATCTTCATCATCACTTTCATCAATATTATTAGTTTCAATAATTTCATTCTCTCTAGCCCTAGCAAGTTGTTCATCAAGAAATTCACCAAGTGGCATAGTAGTATCAAGCATAGAAGTAGTTTCATCATAAGTATCATGCATAGCAGAAGTGGCATCGTCAATAACATGCGACATATCAGAATTAATAGCAGAAGCGGGTTTAGGTGTCGCAAGCTTACTCAAAACAGAAGGTGAATCAAGTGCGGAGCTAGATGGCAGTTCCTTACCTCCCCTCGTAGTTGAGACATAAGTTTTAGTTTTCTAGTCTTTCAAGTTCTTCATAGTGACCAGCAGATATATAAATCCCAAGTGACTCAAAGAATGGAGCTATGCTCCCCGGCAACGGCGCCAGAAAATAGTCTTGATAACCCACAAGTATAGGGGATCGCAACAGTTTTCGAGGGTAGAGTATTCAACCCAAATTTATTGATTCGACATAAGGGGAGCCAAAGAATATTCTCAAGTATTAGCAGTTGAGTTGTCAATTCAACCACACCTGGATAACTTAATATCTGCAGCAAAGTATTTAGTAGCAAAGTAGTATGATGGTAACGGTAACAGTAGCAAAAGTAACAGTGATAGTTTTGTAGTGATTGTAACAATAGCAACGGAAAAGTAAATAAGCAAAGAACAATATGTGAAAAACTCGTAGGCATTGGATCAATGATGGAGAATTATGCCGGATGCGGTTCATCATGTAACAGTCATAACATAGGGTGGCACAGAATTAGCTCCAATTCATCAATGTAATGTAGGCATGTATTCTGAATATAGTCATACGTGCTTATGGAAAAGAACTTGCATGACATATTTTGTCCTAACCTCCCGTGGCAGCGGGGTCCTAATGGAAACTAAGGGATATTAAGGCCTCCTTTTAATATAGTACCGTACCGAAGCATTAACACATAGTGAATACATGAACTCCTCAAACTATGGTCATCACCGGGAGTGGTCCCGATTATTGTCACTTCGGGATTGCCGGATCATAACACATAGTAGGTGACTATAGACTTGCTAGATAGGTTCAAGAACTCACATATATTCATGAAAACATAATAGGTTCAGATCTGAAATCATGGCACTCGGGCCCTAGTGACAAGCATTAAGCATAGCAAAGTCATAGCAACATCAATCTCAGAACATAGTGGATACTAGGGATCAAACCCTAACAAAACTAACTCGATTACATGATAAATCTCATACAACCCATCACCGTCCAGCAAGCCTACGATGGAATTACTCACGCACGGCGGTGAGCATCATGAAATTAGTGATGGAGGATGGTTGATGATGACGATGGTGACGGATTCCCCTCTCCGGCGCCCCGAACGGACTCCAGATCAGCCCTCCCGAGAGAGTTTAGGGCTTGGCGGCGGCTCCGTATCGTAAAAGGCGATGAATCTTTCTCTTCGATTTTTTTCTACCCGAACACGAATATATAGAATTGGAGTTGAGGTCGGTGGAGCACCAGGGGGCCCACGAGGCAGGGGCGCTCCCAGGGGGGCAGCCGCACCTCCCACCCTCGTGGACAGGGTGTGGGCCCCCTGGCCTTGATTCTTTCGCCAGTATTTTTTATTATACCCAGAAGTAATTTCCGTGAAGTTTCAGGTCATTCCGAGAACTTTTGTTTTTGCACAAAAATAACACCATGGCAATTCTGCTGAAAATAGCATCAGTACGGGTTAGTTCCATTCAGATCATGCAAGTTAGAGTCCAAAACAAGGTAAAAAGTGTTTGGAAAAGTAGATACGACGGAGACGTATCACCAGGTTCCTCATTACAAATCTCATCTCCTTGCAATTAACATTATTTGCTATTTGCCTCTTGTTTTCCTCTCCCCCACTTCACAAAAATTTGCCGTTTTATTTGCCCTCTTCTTCGTTCGTTGTTTTTTTCGTTAGATATGTTTTTGAGTGCAATCTTGTCGTGTAGTCACAATGACTCAAGAGAATACCAAGTTATGTGATTTCTCCAATACCAACAACAATGATTTTAGTTGCACCCCGATTGCTCCACCCGCCACTAGTGCGGAGTCTTGTGATATTAATGCCGCTTTGTTGAATCTCGTTATGAAAGATCAATTTTCCGGTACTCCTAATGAGGATGTCGCGTCCCATCTTAACACATTCATGGAATTATGTGATATGCAAAATAAAAAAGATGTGGACAATGATTGAAGTTGAAATTATTTTTGTTTTATTTGCGAGATCGTGCAGAAATTTGGTTTTCTTCGTTCCCTCGCAATAGTATCGATTCTTGGGATAAGTGCAAAGATGCTTTTATTACTAAGTATTCTCCGCCTGTGAAAATTATTTCCCTTACGACACAAATCATGAATTTTAAGCAACTTGAGCATGAAAATGTTGTGCAATCTTGGGAAAGAATGAAATTGATGTTAAGAAATTGTCCCACTCATGGTTTAAATCTTTTGATGATCATATAAAAAATTTATGCGGGATTGAATTTTGTTTCTTGAAATCTTTTAGATTCCACCGCGGGGGGTACTTTTATGGAAATTACTTTGGGTGAAGCTACTAAATTGCTTCATAATATTATGGCAAATTATTCACAATGGCATTCCGAAAGAGCTCCTACTAGTAAAAAAAGTTAATTCGGTTGAAGAAATAAATTCTTTGAGTGAAAAAGTTGATGCTCTTATGAAGTTGGCTGCTAATAAAAATGATCCTATTGATCTTAATGATGTGCCTTTGTATACTTTGATTGAGAAAAATAGTGATCCCATAGATGTGAATTTTGTTTCTCGAAACAATTTTAATAGCAATGCTTATAGAGGTAATTTTAATCCTAGACCTTTTCCGGGAAATTCCTCTAATAATTATGGTAATTCCTATGGTATCCTTCTTATAATAATAGTACAAACACCTCTAATCTTGAGAATAGTATTAAATAATTTATGAATGCTCGAAAGAATTTTCATACTAAGATAGAAGAAAAGTTAAGTAAGATTGATGATATGTCTAGAAGCATTGATAGAATTTCTCATGATGTAGAAAATCTCAAGATGAACTTTCTTGTGCCTAAGTTAGAAGAATCAATTAAAGCTTTATATGTTTCTATTGATGAAAGTAAGAAAAGAATCGCTATGCTTAGAGCTAGAAGAGAATTTTTAGAAAAGGCGTTTTCTAGTGAATGCTTTCATAAAAATGATGAAGATCTTAAAATGATTGGTGTTTCTTCTATTGATCCTTTGCTTAGTAAAATTAAGATTGATGATAAAGGGACTAAAGGCGAGTCAACTTCAGTTAGAAGGCGTCCGGATAATTCGGAGGGTGAAAATCTTGTTGAGAAAAATGATAAAAGTGGGTTTGAAGAGGTCAAAACTTTAACTAGTGATGTACCCACTCTTTTGGATTACAAAGACTTTAATTATAACAATTGTTATTTGATTGATTGTATTTCTTTCTTGCAATCCATGATAAATTTGCCCCATGCCTATGAACAAAATAAAGCTTTTAATAAACATATTGTTGCTATGATGAAAGCTTTAGAAGAAAAGTTGGAATTAGAGATCTCAATTCCAAGAAAATTATATGATGAATGGGAACCTACTATCAAAGTCAAGATTAAAACTTATGAGTGTTTTGCTTTATGTGACTTGGGTTCTAGTGTTTATACAATTCCAAAATCTTTATGTGATGTGCTTGGTCTTACCGTATTCAAGAATGTTCTTTAAATTTGCACTTGGCGGATTCTACTATTAAAAAGCCTATGGGAAGAATTAATGATGTTCTTATTGTTGCAAATAGGAATTATGTGCCCATAGATTTTATTGTTTTAGATATTGATTGCAATCCTTCTTGCCCAATTATTCTTGGTAGACCATTTTTACACACTATTGGTGCCGTGATTGATATGAAAGAAGGCAGTATTAAATTTCAATTTCCACTAAGGAAGGGTATGGAACACTTCTGATGCGGAGCATCCCACGGTCATCTCCATGTACACCTTCATAGCACCTCAAGCCCCAAGTGGACCTACCAGACTTAAGGTGAACCCGCTCCTGTTCGAGACTTACATGAATATCCATTGGACTTGGTCGCTACCTCACCACGGAACATTGTGCATCATTAGGTACGAGGACGACCGCCACCAAGCAGCTATGGAGCCTCCCGGAGGCCAAGGAGAAGGAGGCCAAGTATGCATGGAGGAAGAAGGAACCCAATAGGAGCTGGACAAGAAGTCACAGGCGACCCCGTGCCGACGGGCTACACAAGAAGCTGGCGCTAGAGCACCCCGTGCGCACGGGCTTGTACCGTGTCCACGGGACCCCCGTGCGCACGGGCCCTATAGGATGGCCGGCCGAGGCTAATGTTTTGGGCCTCCACTTCGTCCCCTTCCTCCACCTACCTATATATACGCCTCTTCCTCCTTCATTTAGATTAGGCAAAGTAGTTGATAGACACTAGAGAGCTTTGCTCCTTGTATCCACTCCTCTAGAAGATCATGACCTCCTAGGAGAAGATCCCCTTGTGGATTCAAGACCTCCTCTTGGGGAAGACTATCATCAAGACCTCATTCCTCATAGGATTGGGATGAACTAGTTACCTTGTATCTTTCCTTTGTTGTCATTGGATCATTGTGACCTCTTGTGTGTTCTTGGATCTAGCATATGTGTGATTGGATCTAGTTAATTTGAGTGTTTACCCTCTCTTGTGTTCTTCGTGTTCTTCACGATTTCCCCTCCAATTTGTGAGAGATCCATCTCAGGGTTCCACCCTACAACATCTTGGTATCATGAGCCATGGTTTCTCACAAAATTGGAGCCCCCTTCTTTTTTTCTAGCCTAATTTTGTTGTGTTCATCCCCAATTTCAAAAATCCCCACCAAAAATAGCCCTAATTTTTTTGATTTGTTGGTTTGGTGATGTTTTATTGGATTTGATCCATGGATTTGCTTGGTTTCAAGTGGTTCTAGCTTTCCCCCATCTTTTCACCACCATCCATCCCCAAAATCTCTCCAATTTTGCCGTAGAAATCTTCAATTTCCGCCCAAAAATCGCAAAATTTCCGCCCACCATGTTGGGGATATGATATTGGATATGACCCGCCCAGGAGGGGCCGGGTCATGCCACTGGCGGCTTAAAGATGAAGAAGCCCGACGAGGCCCAAGAAGATAGGAAGATGGCGGTTCATGAAGCAGGCTTATTGAAAGCCCAAGACCCAGAGGCGACTTAGGGCCTAAAGGGATGAGCCGCCATATGTTTAAACTTGTACTGTAAGGCAATCTTAGTAGAAACTGAGCCGGTCACGTTTGTGTAAGCCGGCCGGACTCTGTAAGCCGCCGGGCATCTACCTATATATAAAGGGGCGACCCGACGGCGGGTTAACTCAAGAAACAACTCATTGAGAACTAGGTCAAGCGTATTCGCTCCCTGGTAATCAAAACCCAAAAATACAACCTAAAGCAGGAGTCAGCTTTTAACTCGTTGAGAGGGGCCGAACCTGGGTAAACTCTATGTGTCCTTTGTCCCATTTGAACCCCTTCAAGCTAACCTAGCTGTGATGGCTCCACACCTAAGTCCTTTTACTAGGGCATCTGCCGTGTTAAGTCCATGATAGTTGGTGCCCACCGTGGGGCCAGCGCATGGTGGTTTCGAGTTCTTGAAGGGAAACTTCACAGGGATCAAGGCATACGCCATCGGACGGATGACTAAAAGCCACCGCGCAAGCTCTACATAGACGATGTTGGCTGGGGCCCCGAGGCCAGCTCAATCGAGTATGGGTATCGGGTCCCCTTCGGCGGAATCCACATCTTCATCGGCAGGATCGGTGAGTCCGAGCCTGAGCCGAACACCTGCACCGACATCATCGAGACAGCTCAACATGCATGACCCGCCAAAGTTCAAACTGCCGTGAAGCACGCTTTTGTGGGTTTTACTCATGGAGTGGATCTTGAGGAGGGATATGTGTTTGGTGGAGAGACAACCATCTATTCTGGTGATGAGTCCTCAACCAGCGAGACCAATTCCATATATCAATTGCAAGATGGTGGGCTTGGGGGCCGTTCTGATGGCTACAGTATTCCGGACCCCTATGAGCTGCCGAACAGGGTTGCGATCTTCATGGTCGGCACACAATTAGTGCTCGATTCAACAACTGCTGCGGATATGACCTCCAGTTCAATGCTTGCGGCGACGGCCAGGGCGAGCAGTTCTGTGCGCTCGCCGGCTCAAGTGCTATCTGAACTCTTGGAGGCTTTAGCGACCTTATTGGCTGCAGAGGTGACACCAGAAAATCAAGCACAACATGAGGTGGATGTTGCAAAACTACGAGATGAGATAGATCAAGCCAAGGAGGAGTTTAATTCTGAGAATGCTAGGATGGAAACAAAACGAGCTGCTTTGGATGCTGCGACATGACGGATTCAGGCAGGGTCGTTCCAGCTCACCTGCTTGGACCAGAACGCTTCAAACGTCGCCATCTACCCACAGAGTTTGTGGCTAGGAACCTTTTCAATACACCTGGGGCAGGAACCAGTGACCCGCCAGTGGTAAACTGGGTTGTTGAGGCACCCGTGACCGGAGCAACAGTTCAGCCATGTACTGCAGTTGGGAGGTTGAGCTGGCGGCTCAGTTGGCGGCTCATCAGCAATCTACGGTTTACCCATGAATGTCTGTGGAGGCAGGAATGACCTCTAGAACCCTTGGTGTGCCATGCTTAGTGCCGGCTTTACGTAATGAGCGCCTGCCCAAGGATTTTAAGGGCCCTCGCAAGGTGCCTAATTATAGAGCGGATCAACCCCCGGAGTCTTGGATTGAGAGCTATGAGCTAGCCATGGAGATGTTGGATGTCAACGATGCTGTGTGTGCTAAGTATTTCACCATGATGTTGGATGGGCCGACTCATACCTGGTTAAAGGGGCTGCCCCCTAACTCCATCAGATTGTGGGCTGAATTGAAGACGCGTTTCATTCAGAATTTCAAGGACACATGCAAGCAACCTCTGTCGATTCTTGATTTAGACACATGCATCCAGGAAGCGGGCGAGTCAACCGCCCGATGGGTGAGCCGGATTTCGGTTGTTATCCACTCATCGGATAGTATCAATGCCGGCTCAGCTGTCCTGATTTTGGAGAAAAATTGTCGTTTCCTCCCTCTTAAATAGAAGCTAGGGCGGCTTAAGCGCCACTACAACAATATGGGAGAGCTCATGGGGGCTCTTATCAAATACGCCGACTATGATAATTCTAAGGACCCTGAGTCTGATGAAGAGAAGGCTGGTAAGGGGAATAAGAGTGGTAATGCAAAGGGACATCAACATAATACAGTGGGTCAAGGTAATAATGGTAAGCGCAAGCAGATGGACGGTGGTTCAGACTTTGTGGCCAATACCAACACGCAGAGTAACAATCAGCGTCGTAAGGGGAAATCGTCAATGCCCCGGTTTGGCGGGCCAAAGTTCATCCTTGAGGCAATTATGAATCAGCCTTGCCCAAAGCACGGTACGCAAGAGAAGCCCACCAATCATCTGTGGAATGATTGCTTCATCATGAGGGAGTATAGAAATTATAGTTTTTTCCAGAATAATCATGGCCCGCATGGCGGGTCAGGATCCGGCTCTCATGGACCTGGCTTTGGAGGTGGCGGCTCAAGCTCTGGTTTTCAGGGCCAAGGCAATCAAGGTGGTTTTAATCAGCAATCTAGTCAAGGGAATCAACAACACCGGTCCGGTTATCAGAGTAATCTAAAGCAGCTGAATAGTGGTCAATATCATGTGTTTGCCACGAGCTTATGCAAACGGGACCAGAAGATTCATAAGCGGGCAGTGAACGCAGTTGAGCCGGCAGTCCCTCGATACTTGTGATGGTCTGAACAGCCAATTGTATGGAGCCGTGAGGATCACCCGCCCCGGGTTGACAATCCGGGTCAATTGGCTTTGGTGGTCGCTCCTCAAGTTGGAGGATACAAGTTTACAAAAGTGCTTATGGAAGGAGGCATCAGTATCAATATCCTTTACTATGACACTTTTCATCATATGAATTTGACTGACAAAGATCTTAAGCCATCTTCTACTGTCTTTCATGGGGTGTTGCCTGGTAAGTCGGCGTATCCTGTAGGTAAGATAGCCTTGGAAGTGGCCTTTGGTGATGATCGTGATTATAGAGCTGAAACATTGACCTTTGAGGTGGTCAAAATCAAGAGTCCTTATCATGCCCTGTTCGGACGACCGGCTTATGCTAAATTTATGGCGCGACCTTGTTATGTTTATGTACATCTTAAAATGTCGGGTCATAAGGGTACCATCACAGTACATGGCAACATGAAGATAGCCTTGGAGTTGAGGAGGGCGATGCTGCTTATGTTGAGTCTGTTTGTGCAGCAGAGGAGCTGAAGTTTTACAAAGATAATGTTGACCCGACAGATATGACACCCTTGAAAAAAGCAACCACAGAGCATGACCCCTTATTGAAGTTTAAGTCGGCAGACGACACTAAACAGGTTGATTTTGTTCCTGGCGACTCATCCAAATAGTTCAGTATCTGTGCCAATATGGCTCCGAAATTGGAAAGCGCGCTCATCGAGTTTATCTGTGAGAACTGGGACATCTTTTCATGGAAGCCTTCAGACATGCCAGGTGTACCGAGGGAACTCGCTGAGCACACTCTCAATGTTGATCCAAAGTTTAAACCGGTCAAGCTATTCCTTCATCGTTTTAATGAAAAGAGGCGCAAGGCCGTTGGTGAGGAAGTGGCCTGGCTCTTGGCGGCTGGGTTTATTATTGAATTTTTTCATCCTGAGTGGTTGGCTAACCCGGTGCTAGTACTTAAGAAGAACGACACTTGGCGCATGTGTGTGGATTACACAGACCTTACACTACTGCAGGATGCTGCTAACGCGACACTACGATCAAAGACCCATCGAAAAAATTGTGTGCGATGCAATAATCACAAACAGTGGTGTAAAAAACCCGTCAAAAAAGGTGCAAAATGTTTGCGATGACAAATGCATCAAACACGGTTCAAATTTTAGTTGCCTGTGCGAAGCAGGGCATACGGTAGATCCATACGAACCGTTGCGATTAGACAGAACAACAGAAACAGTCAGCCATATTAATGTGTGTGTGATATACGGCATACAGTTTGCTTTGATGAACTGTTTGCTATTTGGGAAAGCAACAGAAATGGTTAGCCATATCAAGGTGTGTGTGATATACGGCATACGGTTCACTCGAATGAACTGTTTTCGATTAGGGAAGAGAACATAAACGGTTCAACTTAACAAGATGTGTGTGATACGCGGCAAAAAGGCCCGGAGGTTAATCCGAGAACAAGTACACAGAGGTTAATTTGACATTCATGACTTATAAGTTTCACAGAAATCATATCACTTTTTTTGGGAAACATTTAATTGTGTTGACTGTATATAGTGCTCCGTCCTATTAGTTTAATTAACCTCAAGGTCCATGTTTTGGAAACATGTCGTAAAGTAACGGGATAGACCTTCATTCAAGCCAATCAACATGTGTTCAAAAAACAAAAATTATGAAAAAGTGACGAGATAGATGTCGGCATCCTGGGAACGGGGGTACCCAGACTTGCCTGCCTGCGGCCCACGGCGTGGCTCCATCAACGGCCCGGTACGGCCCAGCTTCAGCAACAACAACCCAAGACCCTCGAAGGGGCCAAGCCTCACGAGGGGGATGACACCAGGACCTCCCTGGGGGACGGCCTCACTAGGCTGGCTCCCTAGGAGCGGAGATATCTATGCAAGGTGCACCTCACGAGGTTCATATGACGTGAGCCATGACGACCAAGGCCAGGCGGGCACTAGCGGGCGCAGTGTACCAGTTTCCTCTTTGGTGCTAAGGAGGCAAGCGCAGACGCGGGGTCTCGAGGAATCAAGCAAAGGTTTCCATATCGGTACAACAAGACCAAGACCGCCAGGACGACAGGACGGAGGTCATCGCGGAGCCCACCACAGCGTCACCACCAGAGCCTTTTGCAGGCGAAGACTACTTTTGTCAGGATAGCTTGTACTAGTTGTCTCCCTTCAAATATGGCTGTTGTGGGATCCCTTCCCGCCTACATTTGGGAAGAGGACCAAGGCCGCTATAAATAGGACTTAGCCACCACCATAGAGGGGACAGATCGATTCCACCCTGACCATTTCACCAGCTCATCGAGCTCAAGAACTCCTCACCTCCTGAGGTTGTTCAACCGCTGTACTAGTTCATCCTTAGCCCCTCAAGGCAATCCACCACAAAGCTGAAGTAGGGTATTACACCGCAAGGTGGCCCGAACAAGGATAAACTGCCGTGTCTCTTGTCCCTTCGGTTCATCGAGCTAGGCCGTGGAATCGTTGAGCAAGCAGACTGGGAAGGGAGAGTTCTTCGCACGCACCCCAGAGTTCGAACCTCTCAAGGGTCAGCGGAACCCTGAATCCGACATTTGGCATGCCAGGTAGGGGTGCGTCGAAGCCTCTCTTTTGTCGGTCGACCCACCGCCGCTCCACCGCCTCCATGGCTGTTGCTCGTCGAGCCCATGCTGAGCGTCGAGCCGCTCTCGCCGCTCGCTTCACCTAGACGGTGCCCGTCAGCGGGCCTCCCCGTCGTTCTCCATCACCGGCCACCTATGCCGCCACCAGCCCCGCGGGGCACGAGCAACAAGCTTTGTCGCTGCACCACTCCATGCGGCCAGATGGATGCACCGCCACCCCGTCGCTGACTCCTTCTGGCTCGTCGTCGCACACTCGACGCGGGCCGACGGACGTGCAGGATGCGCTACTCATGGTGTGCGAGCTCCAGTGCTATTGCCCCGTTGACAACTTCTACAAGGAATGGCTGGACCGGATCGCCAAGCTTGTCAGCGTGGCTGGGGGCTCGCCTGCACCATCCCTTTCGCTGCCTCGCCCGCCGCCCGCTGTGGGCGACGTAGCCTATGGAGCACCTCTGCCACCTCCCCGTCAGGACGTCGTCCTCGGTCCAAGATGTGCGGCTCCGCGGCGTGACCCGCCGCGCAGGGTGCCCACGCACGAAGAAGAAAGCTGCAAGGAGGTCCAACGGCCGCAAGAAGGTGATCCAGTGCTCCTTGCACCATCGCGTCAAGACTGCGTGCCGCCTGCGGTGGCGGCACGTGAGCGCCAAGACCAGGCTCCACCTCCACGACGGGCCCCCGTGACCACTCTGGGCTGCCGAGTCTTCACCCAGAAGCTATGCAACATTGTCTGGTCGGGCAAGTTCAAGCCCGGCCTACCTCCGCGCTACGATGGCACCCTCGACCCCGCGGTGTTCCTGCAGCTCTAAGAGCTGAGCATCGAGGCGGCCAACAGCGACAAGAAGGTCATGGAGAACTTGTTTCCCATGGCTCTCAAGGATTGCGTGCGCTCGTGGCTCTTGAACCTGCACGTGGGATCGATCTCCTCCTGGGGCGAGATGCGCGAGCGTTTCGTCGCCAACTCCCAGGGCACTTGTGACCACCCGCCTGCCGCGGGTGACCTGCGATGCATCAAGCAGTAGCCGGGGGAAACCCTGCAGAAGTACATCCAGCGCTTCAACAATGTTTGCCTCAAGATCCCCAAGGTTTCGGACGAGGCCATCATCTCGACGTTCTCCGATGGCATCCGCGATGTCAAGATGAAGGAGGAGCTCGCCATCCATGAGGACCTGTGCACGGCTCTGGAGATGATCAACATGGCAACCAAGTGCGCGAGAGCTCAGGAATGGCGCCTCTCCCTCCTCGAGCTCCCAGCGGCCGACCCAGAAGACAAGAAGGCCAAGGCCAAGGATGTGAAGCGCAAGGGGTCGGCTGTGCTCGTGGCTGAACCAGAGATGAAGCACGGATGCGACCACCTAGAGTCATCCAAGGCCAGCCATCCATTCTGCGTCTTCCACAATGTACACAACCACAACAAAAATGATTGTCAGGAGCTCAGGGCCATACGCGATGGGCGCCTCGGTCAATGCCCTGAGCGCAACGATCGGATCTACAGCTGTGGAGGAGGCAGAAGTCGAGGACGCTGGGACGACCGCGGTCCCTGCCAAGAGTTGCGCGACGAGCCTCGTGAGGACCGCTGGCAAGGCCAGCCTCGCGAGGACGCCTGGAGAGATCAGCCTTGTGAGGACCGTCCTTAGGGCAACGCCGGCCTCCCTCTGCTGCCACCGCCATCAAGAAGGAATGACGACCACCACCAGGACGAGGAGGCTGGGGGCGCCTGCATCTTGGGCGGCGCTCATGCCCCAGCCTCTCAGCGCATCTTCAAGCAGTTTGCCCGCGAGGTGAACGCGACCCTCCCAGGCTCGAGGCCACACGTCCGCTTATGTGGTCCAAGTGCACCATCACCTTCAGCTCGTCCGACCAGCTCAAGTGCGCGGAAACTGCCGGCGCCCTCCCGATGCTTTGCTCGCCCGTCATCAGAAATGTCCTTGTCACCAAGACCCTCATCGGTGGCGGTGCGGGGCTCAACGTTCTTTCCATCGAGACGTTCGACCACCTCCAAGTGCCATATGATCAGCTGCATCCCACCAAGCCTTTCTCAGGAGTGACCGATGGCTCCACCACCTCGATAGGGCAGATCCGCCTCCCTGTCACCTTCGGCCAACGCGACAACTACGCATCGAGCTCATCGACTTCGACGTCGCCCACATCTGTCGTCCGTACAACGCCGTCCTTGGATATCCAGCTCTGGCCAAGTTCATGGCGGTGACCCATCATGGCTACAACGTCCTCAAGATGCCAGGGAACCGCGACATCATCACGATCGCCTTCGAGGAAAAGGATGCGGTGTTCTCCCTCGAGTGCGCCTAAGAAGCCACGGCGGTCGAAGACCCAAAAAACAAAGCCGCCATTTACCCTCCTGAGGCTGTCCCCAAGAAGAAGAAGCAGCTTCTCCGCCAAGAGCCTCAGGAGAGCGGTGTCTCTAGCGACACCACCTCAGGATCCGCTCACACGGATGGGGCGCCTCCCTCCCTCGCATAGGAAGGCGCTCCCGGTGCCCTCCTCAGGCTGGGCTCGGGGGCTCTCTTCTGGAGGGCCTCTGACTTAGCCAATGTCACAAGGGAGGCGCTCGGGCACCACATGGAGGCATGCTTCATCGCAAGCTTCTCTCACAAGGGCACAAGGCATGGGATGCGAGGTGCTCAAGAGTTCATCACCAAGGTGACGGAGGAGCTTCAAAAGGCGAGAGCCATGCGCGTCGATCGGCGCCCACCATCTGGCACGACTCCTTGTCCTGGCGAGGACAACGAGCTGCGCGACTGTGTCAACATTCCAGGGCTCAACAGAGCCGCATCCCAGGATCGCTTCTGGACATCAAACATTGGTCGGTGTGAGGGCCCCCCTCACAGCTACGATCGCATGCCTTTTGGCTTGTTGAACGCGGCCGTTACGGTTCAACATCGCCTGTGGAGCGTTCCGGCGGCTCAAGAGGCTAGGCACCACGTGGTCCTGGCAGAGGTGGCGACGGTTCTTGATGAGCCTCTCGAGCCCCAGAGCCTCCCGAGGTTCAGGACCCAGGCGTCTCGTGAGGGCGACTGTCGGTGTCAAAACCGGCAGATCTCGGGTAGGGGGTCCCAAACTGTGCGTCTAAGGATCGAAGGTAACAGGAGGCAGGGGACACAATGTTTACCTAGGTTCGGGCCCTCTTGCTGAGGTAATACCCTACTTCCTGCTTGATTGACTTTGATGAGTATAGGGGTTACAAGAGTTGATCTACCTCGAGATTGTAATGGCTAAACCCTAGATGTCTAGCCCGTATGTTATGACTGCCTCTACGGACTAAACCCTACGGTTTACATAGACACTGGAGGGGGCTAGGGTTGTACAGAGTCGGTCTATAGAGAAAGGAATCTTCATATCCGCACGCAAGGAGAGTCCCATCCAGACATGGGGGAAAGCCTTCCGTCTTGCATCTTCACGGCCCATGAGTCCGGCCCATGTCGCATAGCCCGGACGCCCGAGGACCCCGTAATCTAGGACTCCCTCAGTAGCCCCTGAACCTGGCTTCAATGACGATGTATCTGACGCGCAGATTGTCTTCGGCATTGCAAGGTAGGTTCCTCCTCCTAACACTTCAAAGATATATCCAGCTCTGTACAATGGGTTAATCTTCCATCCATAAAAGCATAACACTTAGAATATATCCATCGACATCCCTTTCCGGCGGAGCGCCACGTTTGGCCTTGTTATCATCTCGAACCCTTTTTTGGGCCTCCCGCCTTGTGTTTCAACACGCAACTTCCACTGACACATCTTGTCAAGGCAGAGATCGTGTCCCCTCATTGCGGTATTCTCATTAAGATAGATTTGGGTAATCCAACTGTGTCGTTCGCACGACCCCTTGGGAATAGGCAAGTTTTAATGCTCGTGGGGGGGGGGTGCTCTATATTCACCGTTTTATAAGGGGATAAGAATCCACCTCTTCACCCCACACCTGTTTCCCCATCGATCCATCCGCCCTCGAGCTCCAGCGCCCAAGCTTCCATCTTTCTCCACCCCAGAAAGCACTCTAGCCATGTCCGAATCTGGAGCGCAGGGCAAGTGGATGGCTTCCTCCGTTACGGAGGAGAACATCAAGGAGCTCCGGGAATCGGGGTATTTAGCCAAGGAAATTGCCCACCGACTTCCGGCCAAGAGGCAGATCATCCCTACCCTAGAGCCCGACGAGAGGGTAGTATTCATCCCTCATTTCCTCCGCGGACTAGGGTTTCCCCTCCATACTTTCATCCGTGGCCTCATGTTTTACTATGAGCTGGATTTCCATGATCTATCCCCGAATTCCTTTCTCAATATTTTGGCGTTCATCGTCGTATGTGAGGCATTCCTCCGCATCCCTCCCCACTTCGGCCTATGGCTCAAGTTCTTCAATGTGAAGCCAAAAGTGGTGGATGGGCAACACGCGGAGTGCGGCGGCGCCATGGTGAGCAAACTCCCCAATGTCACCTGGCCCAAAGGCACCTTCGTTGAGATGGTGAAGGGATGGCAGCAGGAGTGGTTCTATGTCACGGAACCTCGTGACACCACATGGGCTGGCGCTCCCGAGTTCAAGTCCGGGCCTGCACTGTGGCTGACATCCTGGCTCAACAAGGGTTAGGACTGGGCGTCATCCAACGAGGTGAAGACGCTGCAGAATCACATCAAAAGTATGGTGACCAAGAATACCATCTTGGCCAGCGTGATCCAGGTAACGCTCTTTCGCCAGATTCTTCCATGCCAAAGCCAGACTCAGTACATGTGGGAGTTCGACCCAGCCGGCCCCGGGACCCTGCAGCGATTCTTCGGTATGAAGCACGAAGACATGTGGAAGCTGCTGTTCAAGGCCCAAAAGACGTGGCCGAGAACGATGGAAGACCTAGGCCTCGACCGGACTCACGCAGCGTCTCCCGTAAGTTTTATGACAACTTCATTGCTTGCAAATTCAAGGCGTATACTTAAGCTTTCCATTCTTCTCACAAGGTTGGACGAAGAAGGCGGAGCGAATTCACTGTCTGGCCCCGCTACCCGAAGACCCAACCATTCCTCTGTTAACGAGGATGCTTGTTCCAATGCCATATCAGGCGCCGAAAAAGAAGGCCAAGAAGAAGGGCAAGGAGGCTAGAAGCAACCTCCGCCATAGAGGTACTTCGGATGTAGTGTCCGAAGACACCGAGACTCACTCCTCCCCCGACGAAGATGAAGGGGACGAGGAAGAGAACAACTCTACCCTTAAAGGGGGGAGGAAGAAGAAGGGGGCTTCTGCAGATCTGGAGGTGGAGGCGTCCAAGAAAGGGAGAATCTCCCTCACGAATGACTCTGAATCGGACGCCAACGAATGGCGCCCCAGGCTGAAGCCCCTGGCCAGATCGTAAGTACTCCCAAAGGCACTTATACTTTATACATCTATCCAGCTTTCTAACTTGTGATTTTAACATGCTGGATTTCGTGTTACAGTCCGCCTCACATCCCCCCAAGCAATCCTCATCCTCGGGGAATTTGCTGGATTCGAACGGGATGGACAGCGGGTCGCCTCCACCGGCCTCCTCCCCCAACGCTATGGACAACGCCGAGGTGCTGTCCCAAAAGGCCCTTCTGGGCCGGGGAGTGGTGTGGGGAGCCGCCCAGGTGATGCCAGAGGGTGATATCCCTGCTGCCGATAACATGGTGGAATCGACCCCCATGGAAACTGAAGCTAGGGTCCATACCCAATTTGGCCCCCAACCGAATATTATTCCGGAGACCCCCAAGGCTCCGGGATCAGGCAATCAGCTCCCTTTGAAATTAGGGGGTGCGCAAATTCCACCGGCAACCTCTGTCAATCCAGAGGCGCCGGATACTCTAATGGAAGCACTTCAGAGTGCCATCATTGTAGAAGAACATTGTACCCTTATGGGTACGGTGGTCGAGATGGTTCGGTCCGCCAAAGGCGGATTGACCAAGGCCTATACTAGCCTTCTACGAGGCTTCGAGGTATGTAGTATAATGCCCTTTAGCTATATAAGAAAAATATCTGAGTATAGATAGCAGCCCCTGATACTCTGTTCGGTGTTCCCAAAGTAAGGCCGAACAGAGGATAGAATGACTCATATAGGGTATTAACATACATATCTATTCGAACCGAGGAGGCTGTGATGCAAGCATCAGCCACCCACGCCGCCGAAGCATCTGAGCTAAGGCGGAAGTTAGCGGAAAAGCAAGGTATATGATACCGCAAATGCTTCCGAAAACAATACCAATAATAGTTTGCCAGCTTAATGAGTGTTATAACTTTGTTCGCACCTGTCGCGCCTGAGGTTGAGACCCTCAAAAGCACTCTGGCCAAGGCCAAGAAAGAGGCAGAGGAGGAACGATCTGCCCGCCTACACTACTGCAGGATGCTGCTAACGCGACACTACAATCAGAGACCCTTCGGGAAACTGTGTGCGATGCCATAATCACAAATGGTGCTGTATGAAAACCGTCAGAAATGTATAAAACGTTTGTGATGACGGATGCATCAAACACGATTCAGGTTTTAGTTGTGTGTGCGATGAAGGGCATATGGTTCAGTTCAATTAACTGTTTGTGATGAGGAGGAACAAAAGAAACGGCCAGCCAGACGAAGGCGTGTGCGATACACAGCATACGGTTCACTCGGATGAACTGTTTGTGATTAGGCAACAAAAAAGAAACGGGCAGCCATATGAAGGTGTGTGCGATATACAGCATACGGTTCACTCGGATGAATTGTTTGTGATTAGGCAACACAAAAGAAACGGTCAGCCAGATCAAGGTGTGTGGGATATACGGCATGCGGTTCACTCGGATGAACAGTTTGCGTTGACACAAGAGTACAAAAATGGTTCAACTTAACAAGACGTGTGTGTTGTGTGATGGGATTGCAGGCGGTTCACTGGGCCCTTGTCGTCAGTGTGTGACCTCTGTGGTAACCGTTCGCTCCCTAGGCGCCTCTTCGTGTACCGTGGCAACCATCCACCAACTCTTCGCCTTTCCCTCTCGATTTGGAACTGCTGTCGCATGCTAGCTCTTCCTCCCTCCTCCATTTGACTTCACCCTTCCTTCTGCCATTGTTTGATCATCTTCTCCATGGAGGGAACACGCCGGAAACGACCCTGTTATTCTTGCCCCGATCTGAATGATGACGCGGTGGAGGAACTCATTAATCGGTGCGACGTCATCAACTCACCTAGCATGGCAGGTTCGTTCAAGACCATTCTCGACTCAACTAATAACATAATTACAAGGAACCCAAGGCTTCAGGAGCGGTTTGATCTCCCCTATCTTCTTTGTCGTGACCCTGCTGACTGGCGCGGGGACTAGGGAAGCCTCGCCTTGTGTAAGTTGATGCCGCTTGATAATGATACGTATGATGTTAAGATGCCATTGCTTGAGGGCAAGGCTTGGGCATGCGTAAATGGCGATTGGGTTGTTTATATTGGGTACAACAGCGAGTGGGAACTTGTGAATGTGTACACCCGTCACCGGGTTCCACTTCAAAAAATCTTAGACGACTGCCCAGAGCTTGAGTACACCGGTATTCCACGTGAGTTCTATTACAATCATGCCGACTGTCATCTACGAAAGATAGCAATTCGTTGAGTTCCCAACCGCTCTTGGGGTTATAGGAATGCTTGTGTTGTCTCTATATTCGACAAGCTTGTTGCCATCCTTCATGGTTCGACTCGATGGATATTGCTCAAAAATCATTTTCTATACATGGATGAGTATTTTGATGCAATTCAATACGAGGGTCTTGTGTTTGCTTCCACCATTTGTGGCACTATTTTTGCATGGAATCCTCATGATTTCTCGGTACGTTTGTCATCCACCATAATTATAATTGTTTCATCCACATGCATGCGGGTTAGCTAGTTTCCCTTTACTAATTAACCTTCTTGTGTTTCCAAGGTCCTGTGAACATTCCACCACCTATACTTGAAAATTTTATTCACGAGCATGAGGACGAGCAAGACCCATACTCAGTGGCGCCTGGCAACTCATTCCAATGGATCACCTCTTCTTGTCTGTATACTGGGCACTACTAATGTTACTAAGGAAGCAGGTGTTGTCTCGTATGGCCGCACTCTCCGGACCTATTCCAATATCCGTTGCAGGGTATTCGGGATGGATATTGGTGTACTAGCGCCAACACCTCCTCCCTGGTTCAGTATTGAA
Source organism: Aegilops umbellulata (assembly GCA_032464435.1). Lineage (NCBI taxonomy): Eukaryota > Viridiplantae > Streptophyta > Magnoliopsida > Poales > Poaceae > Aegilops > Aegilops umbellulata. Next base: position 232,467,098 of record CP136060.1, read on the forward strand.
AGTCTTGGAGGAAACTCGCTCTTCCTTGGACAAAACTATCCAATGATGGTGGAAGGCGAACCAGTTGCTGTTGACACAACGTTACTACCATTTACGAGAAGCAACTGTATCTATACCTCGGACATTACTATGCTTCCCTGCCATCCCAATATGGGTATTGAAATAGGCCGCTTCAGCCTGGATGATCAGTCCTGCGTTGGTCTCGAGATTGACAGTAGTTGGCCCTTCCCAGAGAATCACTTCTGGTTCAAAGCAAGCGTTTCCAACGCTGACGAGTGGTTGAGATGAAGTTCATTTCATCGCTTTGTTATTTGTTGTGTGAGAAAAACTTTACTAGAATGTTTTGTTGGAAATGATCTATAATCCAACGTGTATCCTCGTTGTCGTTGTGGGTTGATGACTTGTTGTATGTAATCAATGGTACATTTGCATATGCGTCCATGAATTCACGCCTGCTAGTGGTGTCCATATGAACAGTGGTAGTGATTTTAGTTGCAAAAATTAGATAGTGCTAGTGATTTGTAGTTGCATATTTTGACAAATCGCAGTGTTACAACGTTGACAAATGGCAATGTTACTAGATAAAAAAATGTCAATCTTTCCAGTTTGAGAAATGGCAACATACCCAAAATGACAGATATGCAAATCTTACCCAATTATTTGTACGTGGTTGCACACGGGTCATGCAAAACAACCATTTGCCTTGAAGGGATGCAGAAATCCTGCTCGACACATTTTCCCTTGGCTTCCTGGGGAAGCTGTCGGTTTGCATACGGGTGTTCTAACTAAAACGTTTGCGATGAGTGTTTTATATTTAAAAATCGTTGAAGTTTTTTTCAAAAGAAAATCATTTGACAAGTCTGTACATTAAGAGAGAAAAACACAAGTTCATTCAAACCATATCTTTCATTCTATCACACTGCGAATTTATATTCATATGATCAAGAATTCGAGATACAGTATTAAACCCCAAAAAACTATTTCCGGCGGCGGCGGAGGCGGTGTGCCGCGCCGTCGTTGTCGTCCTCCGAGATGCCATTGTTGAAGTCTTCAAGGCAGCACGAAATGTTCTTCACTTGTAAATCAAACATCATGTCGTCGCGCGATCGACGGGCGGGGCGCGGGAGGACGACAACTGGCGCCGCTGAGCGGTAGCGGTCGACGGCAGTGTCCCATGCCACTGAGGGGGGGGGGGCACGGGCACGGGCGCGACAGGTGCGACCAAACGCACAGGGACCGGTGCCGTGGTGGGTGGAGGGGCGTGCACAGGCGCGGCGGATGCAGAAAAACACACGAGGCCGGCAGCACGGTGGGTGGAGGGGCGTGCACGGGCACGGGCACGAGCGCTGGCACTAGCATGTACACGAGCTCGCACGTGTCCGCGGAAAACCTCGTTGACGCCCGCGGCTTCCAGCTCTGTGATAGTGCTCGGCGACCAGCCCGTCAATGCTACGGGGATGGTCGCTAGTGCGGACACGTGGATGGGAGCTGGGACGGGAGCGGGGGCAGCAACCGCCGTGGCCAGCTTGTTTTGGGCCATGTCCATGAGGCCCCATTCCTCCTTATTTTCTATCTCCTCCAGCTCGGAGTCGACTTCACCAAACTTGAAGACTAGTGGCAGATGATCATTCTGCGCCATGGCGGTGGAGGTCTGCGGGGGGGGGGGGGGGGAGGGGAATGGGAGGCGAACAGTAAGGCTGCCCATATTAAACAACGGCTTGGGCACCATTAATGGAGAGGAAGGCGGGTGGCCATGGAAGTCAAAGGGCTCGCTTCCTAGTGAGCCTGCGCAGCGTAAAGCTTGCACGCTTCCCGGTGAGCCTGCGCATTGGAGGATAGCTTACACGCCTCTCGGTCAGCATGCGCACCGGACTGTGCTTGCACGCCTCCCGTTCAGTCAAGGCCAAGCAGCTGTCTGCACGGCACCTCCTACAGCCATTAAAACCAAGACACGTGGCATCACGTGAATGGTTAATAGAACGCACACGTTTTGAATTATACAAACGTTTGAGATATTAAGTGGCAGCTATTTTTTCAAAATGCTTTTGTTGGCTATCATTATTTGAGTGCACCTTCTCTCAAAATGGACACGAAAAGTACCACATCATGTCGGGCGCCATTCCATGATAGCATGCCAAGTTTCATGAACTTCAAACGAGTTTTGGATTTACTAGAATTTTAAAACCAGGCATCTCAATGTTTTGTCGGCAATCAACGGTGCCCTGGTGTTTGAAATTCATTCCCATTTATTGCGTGGGACCTATGCATGCACCCAAGGACACAGATTTGATTTTTCAACCAATTTATATGCACTGGAGCATGTGCATGTATTTCGAACTTGAATTATGCACATAAATGCATTGAAAACTCAGTTAATGCATAAAAATGTCCAAAAGAACCCCGAAAAATCACAAAAAATGACACAACACTCCTGTTGTTCTATGTTGACACGAGAAATTTTTTGGAAGCAATAAGAGGCAGTGGATATCATTTCATCCCCAAAGGTGGGACGTTCCCTACCGAAACCATCATGCTTCTTGTGAGAAACTCTGGTTTGTGAGAAGCATATACCCGAACCTGCCCCAAATGGGACAAATTTTTTAACACGGCATGTTGATGCCGCTCCATGATAGCACGCCAAGTTTCATGAATTTCAGACGAGTTTTGGATTTACTAGAATTTAAAAACCAGGCATCTCAATGTTTTGTCAGCAATCAACAGTGCTCGGGTGTTTGAATTTTATTCCCATCTCTTTCATGGGACCTAGAAATTCACCCAAGCACACATATTAGATTTTTCAACCAACCTTAGTGCATTGGAGCATGTGATTGTAGTTCAAATTTGAATTATGCACATAAAATGCCTAGAAAACCTAGTTAATGTATAAAAAGGCCAAACGAACCCCGAAAAATTCCAAGATTAAACACAAAACTCCTATTGTTCTATGTTGACACTAGAAAATTTTTGAAAGCAATAAGAGGCAATGGATATCGTCCCCTCACCAAAGGTGGTACTTTCCCTATCGAAACGATCATGCTTGTTGTGAGAAGCTTATACCCGAACCTGCCCAAATGGGATAAAATTTTCACCACGACATGTTGATGCCGCTCCATGATAGCAGGCCAAGTTTCATGAACTTTAGACGAGTTTTGGATTTACTAGAATTTAAAAACAAGGCATCTCAATGTTTTGCCAGCAATCAACAGTGCCATGGTGTTTGAATTTCATTCCCATCTCTTGCATGGGACCTAGAAATTCATCCAAGAACACACATGGGATTTTTCAACCAACTTTGGTGAATTGGAGCATGTGCTTGTAGTTCAAATTTGAATTATGCACATAAAGTGCCTAGAAAACCCAGTTAATGTATAAAAAAGGCCAAACGAACCCCGGAAAATTACAAGATTGAACACAACACTCATGTTGTTCTATGTTGACACTAGAATTTTTTTTGAAAGCAATAAGAGGCAACGAATATCGTCTCGTCCCCAAAGGTGTCACGTTCCCTATCGAAACCATCATGCCTGTTGTGAGAAGCTTTGATTTGTGAGAAGCGTATACCCAAACCTACCCCAAATGGGACAAAATTTTCACCACGGCATGTAGATGCCGCTCCATGATAGCATGCCAAGTTTCATGAATTTCAGACAAGTTTTGGATTTACTAGAATTTAAAAACCAGGTATCTCAATGTTTTGCCGGCAATCAACAGTGCCCTAGTGTTTGAAATTCATTCCCATCTCTTGGATGGGACCTAGAAATTCACCCAAGGACACCAATGTGATTTTTCAACCAACTTTAGTGCATTCGAGCTTGTGCTTGTAGTTCAAATTTGAATTATGCACATAAAATTCGTAGAAACCCAGTCAATATATTAGAAAGGCCAAACGAACCCCGAAAAATTCATTCCCATTTCTTCCATGGGACCTAAGCATGCACTGAAGGACACATATTTGATTTTTCAACCAATTTGTATGCACCAAAGCATGTGCATGTAGTTTAATTTTGAATTGTGCACCTGAAATGGCTAGAAAACCAGTTTAATGTATGGAATGTCCAAACGAACCCTCAATAATTCCAATTCTTTTATGACGCACATACAGTTGCATGTTCACTGCAGATAAAAGGTCTAGCAATTCAAACACCGTCCATTGCCTCTGTGACCCCATTTTGCAATTCCAATAAAGTAGATCCCACACAGTTTATTCTCACCAACCGTGTGAGATGTAGTACAAAATATCTTGGAGCACCGTTGGTGTATAGTACGCCTATAGCTTACGCGAGCAGGTGCGTCGGCTACATTCCACAGCCGGCGTGTCAAGCACACTAGCTCGCTCCCCCAAAACTCCCGCCTCTACATCCCTCTCTGCTTCAGTCCCTTGATTCAAATTTTCACTAGCCCCAACATTTTACTCCCGCCTCTGCATCCCTCGCAATCTAAAAAATATCTGCTCACCCTTGATCCAAATTTTCAGTAGCCCCACCTTGTTACTCCCGCGTACTATAATTTTCAGTTGCCGCAGTATTTCCTCAAACACAACCTCCGCTCACACAGACACACACAACCCTCGAAACCATTGGTAGGTCGCCGCCATCGCCGATGCCTCCATCCTTAACCTCTGCCTGTGTGCCATGGAGCTCGAGTACCAATGGCCAAAAAGAGGTTTATCGCGGCCTTTTTGCCCGACACCGGCGAGGTGGCTGCCGAGGTGTCCCCTTCGTCCTCCGCGGGCCTGATCCGCCGTCATCGGTCCCCCGATCTGCCTGCCGCCGCGCCCCTACGCTGGTTTGAGGACTTCCCCGTCCTCCCCCGGACCCGGCAGCCGACGAAGTCCTACCTCGGGGTCCGGCAGCGGCGGTGGGGGACGTGGGTCGCCAAGATTACAGATCGAGAGACCCAGACCCGCCGGTGGCTCGGTGTCGGTGTCAAAACCGGCAGATCTCGGGTAGGGGGTCCCGAACTGTGCGTCTAAGGCGGATGGTAACAGGAGGCGGGGGACACAATGTTAACCAGGTTCGGGCCCTCTCGATGGAGGTAATACCCTACTTCCTGCTTGATTGATCTTGATGATATGAGTATTACAAGAGTTGATCTACCACGAGATCGTAGAGGCTAAACCCTAGAAGCTAGCCTATGGTATGACTGTTGTTGTCCTACGGACTAAACCCTCCGGTTTATATAGACACCGGAGGGGGCTAGGGTTACACAGAGTCGGTTAAAAGGGAGGAGATCTACATATTCGTATTGCCAAGCTTTCCTTCCACGCCAAGGAGAGTCCCATCCGGACACTGGACGAAGTTTTCAATCTTGTATCTTCATAGTCCAATAGTCCGGCCAAAGGATATAGTTCGGCTGTCCGAGGACCCCCCCTATTCCAGGACTCCCTCAGTAGCCCCTGAACCAGGCTTCAATGACGATGAGTCCGGCGCGCAGATTTGTCTTCGACATTGCAAGGCAGGTTCTTCCTCCGAATACTCCATAGAAGATCTTGAGCACAAGGATAGTGTCCGGCTCTGCAAAACAAGTTCCACATACCACCGTAGAGAGAATAATATTTCCACAAATATAATCTGCTGACACGCTCGACAGCATGACATTATACCACGGCCCGGTCATTATTCGAACCGTTTTTCTCAACCAGCTACTGCACGTATTGCGAGGCAGCTTTCTTGGCACATCTTGTCAAAGCAGAGATCGTGTCCCCTTATCGCGGGATTCTCATCAATACGGATGTGGGTAACCCAACCGTGCCATCAATTACGGTGCTTGGGGAATAATCAAGTTTTACTAGGCAGGTGGGGAGGCGTATAGTTCCCTCCGCCCCTATAAAGGGACAAGGATTCCTCTTTTTACCCACGCCTTCTTCCTCCTTGCTCATCCATTCTTGCGCACTCGAGCTCCAACACCCAAGTTCGCGTTCTTCCCCTCAAACCACTCCAAGCATGTCCGAAGCGGGAGGGAAGTGGATGGTCTCCTCCGTCACGGAGGAGAACATCACGGGGAGCCGGATATTTGGCCGCGGACATCGCACATCGGCTGCCACATGCGGGGCAGATCATCCCTATGCCCGAACCCCATGAGAGGGTGGTTTTCCTTACCCACTTTGTCCGCGGACTGGGATTTCCCCTCCACCCGTTTGTCCGCGGGCTCATGTTCTACTACGGGCTGGATTTTCATGATCTGGCCCCCAATTTCATCCTCAACATCTCGGCGTTTATCATCGTGTGCGAGGCCTTCCTCCGCATCAGGTCCCACTTCAGCCACTGGCTGAAGACCTTCAATGTTAAGACGAAGGTGGTGGTTGGCCAGCAAGCAGAGTGCGGAGGCGCCATGGTGGAAAAAATGCCTAATGTCACCTAGCTTGGAGGCTCCTATGTGGAGACCATAAAGGGGTGGCAGTCGGGGTGGTTCTACATCACCGAGCCACGCGACACCAACTGGGTGGCGGCCCCCGACTTCCTATCCGGAACTCCCACGCGGCTCACCTCCTGGAAGGAGAAAGGCCTGCCCTGGGGTTTATCGGTGGAGCTGACCAGACTCCAGAAATGCATCAAAAACATGATGAGCAAGAAAATCAAGCTTGTCAACGTGGTCCAGGTCATGCTCTTCCACCAGATCCTCCCGTGTCCACGACGGGCATTCAATTTGTGGGAATTCGACCCGGCCGAGCACTAGACGCTGCGAGATCTCTTCGACATGACGCAGAAGGATGTCTGGAAGGTGTTGTTCAAGGGAGCCGAGGTACCTCCTCCCCTTACCAAGGACCGCGGACTCAGCGCAAAGCGCCATGCCAATCCGGTAAGTTTTTTATATCTCACAAGATGTTTATTTCCCCCAGTTTATTCATGTGCGGGATCTAAGCCTCCATGCCATTAACAGGACTGGGTAGAGACAGCGGAGCAGATCGATTGCCCAGCCCCCCTGCCTTAGGATCCAGCAAATGCTCTCCTAACGAAGATGCTGGACCCGGCGCCCTACGAGGTGCCAGTGAAGAAGGCCAAGAAGAAGGCCACGGGGACCCGAAAGGGTCTCCGGTGCAAGGTTATATCGGACTCATTGTCCAAAAAATCCGAGGCGCATTCCTCCCACGAAAACGAGGAGGAGGAAGAGGAAAGTTCTCCCCCCAGCCCGGGGAGACAAGAAAAGGAAGGCCGCCCCAACCGAGGAGGCCGAAGGGTCCAAGAAGGGAAGGACCCTCCTTCCGGACTGCTCCACGACGGTCGCCTACAGTGACGACGAGTGGTTGCCCTCCTTCCGGATACCATAGTAATTCATGGTATGTTTTTATTGCACTGCTTCTCATCACGCCGAACATGATTATGCAGTCCGTCTCGAGCCCGTATCGACGTATCTTCGTCGGATGGTTCTTTTTACCCGTCGGATATGAATAGCGATTCACTTCGGACCGCCTCCACCCCTCGCCCTACGGACAACGTCGAGGTGTTGTCTCAAAGGGCACCGAGCCGAGAGGAGATAGTCCTGGAGGCTCCTCGAGGCGATATCAGGGACCCTGGGCGCAAAGGGGGCAAGACTCCCATGGGCTCCGAGTTCGGCCTCCAGCCGAACACTGCGCTGGAACCTCCAGTGGTTCCGGACTCTGTCAGGCGACCCCTCGTTAAGAGGGGCAAGCCGCCCGTGCCGGTGGCCTCTCTCCATCTAGAGGCACCGGACAACTTGCTGGAAGCGCTTCGCGGTGTTTCCATCGACGAAGAGCACCGCACTATCATGAGTGCGGTGATCGAGAAGGTTCAGTGCGCCAAAAGCGGACTAACTGAAGCTTGTGCCAGCCTCCTAACAGGCTTTCAGGTAAGTAATCCAATTATAGGAAAATATTACCGCATAGACAGTAGCCCCTGATGCTCTGTTTGGCGTTCGCGAAGAAAGGTCGAATAGAGGATCAAATAATGACTCGGGAGTCTAATCAAAATATGTCTATGTGCATAAGCAGGCTTCACTGCTTGCCGCTGCCGCACGCACTGCGGAGGTCTCTGCACTGAAGCAGGACCTTGAGCGGTCCAAGGAAGAGCTCGGCCTTACCAAGAGGCAGCTCAAAGAGAACAAAGGTAAGTGATACCCTGTCTATGTATTAAAAAGAAATTTGGTTGTAAAATAATAGGATCATCATGAATTTGCCAGGGGCCACGACCGAAGTGGCGACCCTAAAGAAGGCGCTGTCCGAGGCCAAAGACAAAGCGGCCCAGGAGCGTATCGAGCGAGAAAAGCAAGAAGCCCGGGTAGGCGAGGTGCAGCAAGAGCTCCAGTCTCTCGCCAAAAAACACGAGTCCTTGGAGCTTGACTCTAAGACGCAAGAGTCCGAGCTTGTGAAGGCGCTCGAAAGCACACAAAACGCCAAGGCTGAAGCCCACAAGGCCCTCCAGGAGATTGAGGCGGTGAAGAAGATAGCAGCGGGTAAGTCATTCATTATGCAAAGCAAGCACGTGAAGGAAGCATTCCTTTTACTTACCCGAGTTCGGAGCTCTCCAGGAGCGTTCGCAGATCTTCCCCGTAGTGTGTTGGATGCCGCGGAGTTTTATCGGGCTAAGGAGGGGAGCTCAACGGAGAAGTTGTTCTGGTCTCAGTATACTGGGACCGAACACCCAATGCCCTTGAGCGACCAGCTGAAGCAACTGGTCGAGCTCCACAAGGCGGCCAAACAGGCCACGAAGGGTCTTGTAGTCCGCATGTGGCCTGGCGATCCCCTGCCTGACAGCTACTTCGGCCTAGTGAGGCGGCTTGTGAATGCCTGCCCACGGCTTGAAGTCATAAAGCTGTCCGTCTGCATCGAGGGTGCGCGCAGGACTTTTGCCCGGGCGAAGGTGCACTGGGCGAAGCTAGACGCCGTAAAGTTGGTGAAGGAGGGGCCCCCAGAAGGCAAGGAGCATCGCCACCCCGAAATGTATTATGACAGTGTCCTGAAGGGTTCCCGCCTTGTGGCGGAGGAATGTGCTACAGATGTAATATTTGAATGAACGTACTCATGTGATCCTGTAATGTGAAACGAGTTTATTTGCGCTATGCAACGCTTTTGAATTTAAAATATTACCTTCTGTGTGTCCGTTTATAAAATCTGAGAGTTGGCTAGTCGTCGGCTTCTGCCCCCACGTAACTAGTACTGAGGTGTTCGGGATAAACCTGAGCACTCTTTATCCCAATTTTGGGTCCTTTGAGGGAGGTGTTCAGCACAACGAACCAGACAATCAGACTATAAGGCTTTGTCACTCTCACTTAGCCATAGAAGTCTACAATTTTAAATTTTGGCGAAGCCCCTAGTATTCGGAAGGCCAAATTTGGGGCGCTATATACGCCTAAGTCGGGCAAGGCCGACTCCTCGCCCGAAGCGGTAAAAGTCTTTAAGGACTTGAGACCTCTCGAACAGCGACCAGCTCTTGCCTTATCATGACAGTCAGTTTTCGGCTTTCTCTACTGAGGTGCTCGTCCGGAAGAACCGGGACACAATCGCAGTAGTTCTCCCAGCGCTACCTTAGCCAATAATGCGGAACTTAAGGTACCAAAACATGGGAGCCGGGCAAACCCAACTATTGACCCAAGACATGATTCAGAGTTGATGCATATAATGCTATAAGTTCGGGGTGCCGCACTGTCGAAAGTGTTCGGACTTCTCACGGCGTATTATGGGGTATACTGAGGCCCCTGGCGTACTGGTCATACTAGAATGTACGGGTGCAAGTTGTCGTAAATAAACAGACAAGAAAAAAGAAGGGTAATGCAATAATAGACTAATGCTATGCATTGTTATTTAAATAATACATCGAAGCATACTGATACAAGTAGTGCGATAAGAAAAAAATAGGATTATTTGACATGTCCTATCCAAGGGCAAGCTGCGTATGGGTATTTAAAAATGGGTACTTCGATTGTTATCAGAGACCACCTGGGGATTCCCTTGTACGTCTTGGCTTCTTGCCTCCTTGGTTGTTCCTTCCTGTAATGTGTCCAGCAATCGTACTGCCGGAAAGGGCTTCCAGAGAGTAAGGTCCTGAAAGAGAGAAAATTATAAAGGTATACAGCCCCTGGGGCAGTTGATCCGCATTGTGGGACATGCCCTGGTCGTGCCCCCGCCTATGCCCATGGTATTTTCCGTGCGTAATTATGTACGCGCGTCACGGATTTCGTCGCTTGACTGGGACTAGGACGGGGGCCGAATTGCTAGGTGAGCTCTGAACGTGCCAGGCGATCCTGTTGCAGGTTACTCCGGACTCGCTTGACGGTGTCCGGGGGCATTATGCCCGAATTGGCGGTTTGCCTTAAAAGGCTGCTTTGTGCTTCTGCTGCGAGGGCTGCGGTGTGCTCCTCCGTGCGGAGCGAGCGTTCTGTGTTTCCATTGACTGTTATAACCCCCATTGGTCCTGGCATCTTGAGCTTGAGGTATGCATAATGCGGTACCGCATTAAATTTTGCAAATGCGGTTCGCCTGAGCAGTGCATGATAGCCACTACGGAACGAGACGATATCGAAGATTAACTCCTCGATTCGGAAGTTGTCCGGAGATCCGAAGACCACTTCCAGTGTGATTGAGCCCGTGCAATGGGCCTCTACACCTGGGATAACACCTTTAAAGGTGGTTTTAGTGGGTTTGATCCTCGAGGGATCTATACTCATTTTGCGCACTGTATCCTGATAGAGCAGGTTCAGGCTGCTGCCGCCATCCATGAGGACTCGAGTGAGGTGAAATCCGTCGATGATGGGGTCAAGGACCAATGCGGCAGATCTGCCATGTCGGATACTAGTGGGGTGGTCCCTATGATCGAAGGTGATCGGACAAGAGGACCATGGGTTGAACTTTGGGGCGACTGGCTCCATCGCATATATGTCCCTTAGTGCACGCTTCCGCTCCCTCTTGGGAATGTGGGTTGCGTATATCATGTTCACCGTTTTCACTTGTGGGGGAACCTCTTCTGTCCTCCCGTGTTCGGCGGCCTGGGCTCCTCCTCGTCGTTGCTATGCAGCCCCTTGTCCTTGTTTTCGGCATTCAGTTTGTCGGCCTGCTCGAACACCCAGCAATCTCTGTTGGTGTGATTGGCTGGCTTGTCGGGGGTGCCGTGAATTTGACACGAGCGATCGAGTATGCGGTCCAAACTGGACGGGCCCGGAGTAGTTCTTTTGAATGGCTTTTTCCGCTGACCGGATTTAGAGCCACTGAATCCGGCATTGACTACCGTATCTTCGGCGTTATCACCGTTGTTGCGGCGCTTATGTCTGTTACGGTGTGGTCTGCCGTTATTATCTTTGGTATATGAAGTGCCCGGATTCCTTGTTGTGTTATTGCTGCGAGCCAGCCAGCTATCCTTGCCTGTGCAAAATCGGGTCATGAGTGTCATGAGGGCTGCCATAGACTTCGGCTTCTCCTGGCCGAGGTGCCGGGCGAGCCACTCGTCACGGATGTTATGCTTAAATGCCGCAAAGGCCTCTGCATCCGGACAGTCGACAATTTGGTTTTTCTTAGTTAGGAACCGTGTCCAGAATTACCTGGCCGATTCCCCTGGCTGCTGAGTTATATGGCTCAAGTCATCAGCATCCGGTGGTCGCACATAAGTGCCCTGGAAGTTGTCAAGGAATGCATCTTCCAAATCCTCCCAACTGCCAATGGAGTCTGCTGGCAAGCTATTCAGCCAATGCTGAGCTGGTCCTTTGAGTTTTAGTGGGAGGTACTTGATGGCATGTAGATCATCACCGCGAGCCATGTGGATGTGGAGGAGGAAATCCTCGATCCATACCGCGAGATCTGTTCTACCATCATATGATTCAATATTTATGGGTTTAAAACCCTCTGGGAATTCGTGATCCATTACTTCATCAGTGAAGCATACGGGGTGTGCGGCGCCTCTGTGCCGGGCTATATCACGACGTAGTTCATATGAGTCTTGTCTGCTGTATTCGGCCCGGCCGGATTTACTTTTAGTGTATCCGGCGTGACGGTCATCGTCCCGCGTTGGTGCGTGCCCCCGTGATCCGTAGATCGATCTTGCATGTTTTGCCTTGTTCTCCAATACGTCTCGCAGGTCCCGCGTGTTGCCCCGGGCCTTGGTATTTTTGTTTGAGTGGCGTCGGGGTGCAGGCTGAACTTCAGGCTGAAGTGCCCCTCTGTCTCGGCCACGAGGTGGCCGATCAGCCGCATAGTACACTGGTGATGTAGGTTTCAATGCTTCCTCCTCGAGTCGGGGTAGCAATCTGGGCTTTGGGTAACTCTTGGGGGGGCGTTCGAGTTCGTATTCCTCCGCAGGGAGGACTTCGTTCCATCTGTATGCTAGCAAATCTTGATCAGCTCGAAGCTGTTGTTGCTTTTTCTTCAGGCTATTTGCTGTGGCTATAAGCCGGCGCTTGAAGCTCTCCTGCTCGACGGGATCCTCAGGCACGATAAATTCTTCTTCGCCGAGGCTCACCTCATCTTCGGAGAGAGGCATGTAATTGTCATCCTCTGTTTCTCCATCTGCTGCCTGTTCTGGAGGGCTAGCTTGTTCATCCTCCCGCTCTAAATCTGGCTGGAGGGGATTGTCGTCGTCTTCGACACTATCCGGAGTGTTACTGTCTCTTGTGCCGGTATCACTACTTTTGCTATGGAGGGACTTAGAGCGGCACCACTTACGTCGAAGCTTGGGTTGCTTCTTGGAGGGGTCATCCTCCGATGTCTTATCGCCATCGCCTTCTTTGGGGGTATCCACCATGTATACATCATATGATGAGGTGGTGGCCCAGCACCCTGTTGGTCGTGGTTCCTCTTCGTCTCCTGCATCGTCGTCCATACCGTCGATGTCTTCGGAGTCGAAGTCGAGCATGTCAGTTGAATCATCGACAGTGGCTACTAAGTGGGTGGTGGGTGGGGAGCGAATTTCTTCATCGTCCGCATCCCATTCTAGCTAGACACAGTTCGGCCATGGTTCTCCTGACAAGGAGAGAGACCTTAATGAATTTAGCACATCGCCAAAAGGCGAATGATGAAAGATATCCGCGGAGGTAAACTCTATGATCGGTGCCCAATCGGATTCGACAGGCACAGATGCAGGCGGCTCGAAGCCCGTGGCCGGGGACGAATCCAATGGTTCTGCAACACGGCTCTCGTAAGGGGTGAAGTTAGTATTCGGCTCTATCGCCACTGAGAGTGCGGCCTCCATGGCGGGGCCTATCCACCCGTCCTCGAATGGAGCAATTTGTTCCGGATTGAGGGCCAGAGTAGTTACAGGTGTGATCTCCCGAACACTGTCCAACGGCAGAGTTACGTCATGCTCGTCGTGATTGTGCGGCGCACCCGACATGGGTTCGAATCCATCGAAGATCAAGTCTCCGCGGATGTCGGCAGTATAGTTAAAGTTTCCGAACCTGACCTGATGGCCAGGGGCATAGCTCTCGATCTGCTCCAGATGGCCAAGCGAGTTGGCCTGCAGTGCGAAGCCGCCGAATACGAAGATCTGTCCGTGGAGGAAAACCTCACCCTGGATCGCATCATTGCCGATGATTGAAGGAGACATCAAGCCTTACGGTGACGGCACAGTGGAACTCTCAATGAAAGCACCAATGTCGGTGTCAAAACCGGTGGATCTCGGGTAGGGGGTCCCGAACTGTGCGTCTAATGCGGATGGTAACAGGAGGCGGGGGACATAATGTTTACCCAGGTTCAGGCCCTCTCGATGGAGGTAATACCCTACTTCCTGCTTGATTGATCTTGATGATATGAGTATTACAAGAGTTGATCTACCACGAGATCGTAGAGGATAAACCCTAGAAGCTAGCCTATGGTATGATTGTTGTTGTCCTACGGACTAAACCCTCCGGTTTATATAGACACCGGAGGGGGCTAGGGTTACACAGAGTCGGTTACAAGGTTGGAGATCTACATATCCGTATTGCCAAGCTTGCCTTCCACGCCAAGGAGAGTCCCATCCGGACACAGGACGAAGTCATCAATCTTGTATCTTCATAGTCCAACAGTCCGGCTGTCCAAGGCGGCGGTGGGGGACGTGGGTCACCAAGATTACAGATCAAGAGACCCAGACCCGCCAGTGGCTCGGTAGCTTCCACACGACCAAGCTCGTGGCCATGGAGTACGACCGCTGGCAAGCCCGCTACCACGGCGCGGTGGCTAGGCTCAATTTCCCCTTCGGCACACATCCGGTCCACCTCATTCCTCTGGAGCCAGGGTGGTGAGCTTGGCTATGGTGCGGGAGGACCGCGAGGCCTGGGAGCGTCTCAAGGCCGAGGCCGCCGCCGAGGCCTACATGCAAGAGCTCTGCCAGCAGCACCCGAAGCTCGTGGAGGCGGAGCAGGCGATCTTTGCCGGCGTGGAGGGCGGCGAGGTTATCACGCTCTCCTCTGATGACGAGGTCGAAGGCGGCGAGGACGACGACGCAGAGGGCAACGAGGTTATCATGCTCTCCTGTGATGACGAGGTCGAAGGCGGCGGCGACGGCGGTGCAGAGGGTGTCGAGGTGTTCCCCCAGGACGAGGAGATCGACATCGACAAGTGGAGGAGTGCCTTCCCCAACGACCCCGACGATGGTACTGGACCGGACCCGGCTCGCCGCACACCGTACATGACGAGGAAGGATTGGCTCGACCTCTACTTCGACCGAAAGTAGTTTAGCTTAGTTTAAATTTACGTTTTATATTCAGTTATGCAAAACTATCTATGTTTATGTTTGAATGCATGCTATTTTCGGTTGAACCTGCTTTGAACTTGATCAAATTGAAGTTTACAACCTTAAGTTTAGGGGATCGACTAGAAAAGGCCAAAAATTGCTGGAGTATATATATATATCCACTAAGGGTTTTAGTCCTTTAACTTTTTAAGGATCACCTAGAGATGTCCTTATGACTTGTTTATTTCAGTTCTTCACAATGTGATGCAAAATATGTGCAACTATTTGCTGTGCACTTCAATTTCATCAATAACAGTTTCAACAATACCACTATGAATTACGATATTTGGTTGTCGTTAAGGATATTGAAGTTAACTTTCCTTTTCGTTTCTTAATTGTTGTTTAGCAACATGCATTGTACTGAATGACTAAATATGCAATCCCAGGCTACATAGTGACAAGGAAGAGTGTTACCTTAATGTTCTGATGATGTCTAGATATACATGTAATAAAATCTTATATAATGGGATGGATGGAATGTTGTACTACATCATTTTTCAATTGTTGTTTAGCTTTTAATATTAACTTGGTACTTTTAGGTACATATATCATTGCCAAAGATCCACACTTCGACCCTTTCTGCGCATGGGGCAATGAGATATTCATGAATCAGCATCAAGTGAGGAAACTGATAAAGATTGTTACTAAAATGGGTCAAAAGATGTCAATCGAACTATTTGTTTACACTTTATGCAAGACAACAGTGAACTGCAGGATGGTAAGTAAGAACATTGTAGCCTTCTTTTTACTGCCCGTAATGAGTTGTGTTAGATGACAATATCTAAATCTTTTTTCTTTTGCTATGGGTCATGAAGCAGTTTACTCAAGATTACCTCTCAAACTACATGATTGGCGGCCGGCCATCGCAAGGGGTTCACTACAGGAATCAGCTACTTTGCCGTCTGCCACGGCGGATGGCAAAGGCGTGAACGGCGGACGGCAAAGGTCTTTGGCAGATGGCAAAGTAGCTAATTCCAGTAGTGGTTGGACTAGAGTCCTACATGCCTTCTGCATCCAGGAGACCACAATAGGGCCATTCTACTTCACCTTGTTCAGCAACTGGAATGTCTGTCGCCTCTTTCTTTACCATCTATAATAGTACAAGTATAGAACCCTGGTACATCATTCTCTATTTGGTGCTTCTGCAATTCTTAAACATATGTACCTGTGAATCGAATAATGCATTGGTTGTTTGAACCTGATGGATATGAATAAATCTATAGCCTACTTTCAAGTTTAAATTAGGTACAATTTTAAATAGCAGCAATTAAATTAGGGCGAAATTACGTTGTGCGGGTCATTACGGCACACACGGTTGGTAAAACACAAACGTATGTGATATACATCATAATCAGAGATGGTTCACAGATAGGAAACGTGTGCAAGCATGCACACAATTGTCGTTTGCAAAGCGTGTGTGATGTCAGACACTATCACATACGGTGCGGGAAAACTAAATGTGTGTGATTGTCTACCTATCGTACACGGTTTATAATCATGAACTGTTTGTGATGTGCCAGGCATCGTAAATCTCCCGTGCCTGGAATCTGCCTAAAATCTTCCTAGAAAGCTCCCGTGCCTAGAATCTGCCTGGTTTTAGGCAGAACCACAAAACTCCGACTGCGATGGCAATGCGAGCACAAACGAGTAGCAAGGATGAAGTGTTTGGGATATTCGAGATATCGGAAACGGTTATATAGGGACAATTGTATGCATCAAGGCTCCTATCCCTGACGGTTTCGGGGTCATGTGGGAAGGACCCCCCTATCACCCACACTCACTTGGCGACGGTTCCAAATGTCGTCGCGGAAAGGGGTAAAAAACCGTTTGTTTAGGACCGACGCGCACCAGTGCTAAAACATGAGTCAAGGGTGTCCGAAGTCCAGTAAGAGCTGAAGGATGCTATAAGAAAATGTGAGGCCTTAGAGCACCAGGTCTCGGATCAAAAATCTGAACTTGCTAAAGCCCTACAAAATGCTCAGGAGGCCCAGACAGAAGCCCAAAACGCCTGCCGGGAGATCGAGGAGGCGAAGAAAATTGTGGCTGGTAAGGCCTTTAATATGCAGAGCAGATTTGTGAGGGAGAAATACATCTTACTGACCCGGGTTGGGAATTTTCAGGAGCGTTTGCGGATCTGCCCCAGAGTGTTGCTGATGCTGCGGAGTTCTTCTGAGCCGAAGAGGGGAGCTCAAAGGAGAAACTATTGTGGTCGTAGTACCTTGCGCCAGAGCATCCAGTGCCCCTCAGCGATCAGCTGAAACAGCAGATTGAACTGCATAGGATGGCCGAGCTAGCTACGAAGTATTTTATAATCCATCTATGGCCAGCTGAATCCATGCCCTACAGCTATTTCGAGATTGTGAAGCGGCTGATCAAGGCCTGCCCCCATCTTGACGCCGTGAAACGATCGGCCTGGATCGAAGGTGCGCCGATGGCCTTCGCCCGTGTTAAGGTGCAGTGGGCGAAGACGAACGCCGTCAGGCTCGCTACCGAGGGACCATCTACAGGCAAGGAGCATCGTACACCGGAGGCACCGGAGTGGTATTTCGATGACGTCCTAGACGGATCCCATATAGTGGAGGACCAGTGCTCAAAGGACATCATATTTGCGTGAATTTATCTATGTTGTACGATCCTGTATTATGAAACAAAGCTTTATTTATCGTACATTGCCTGTTCTGTTTTGAGATATCTCCTCCTGTGTGGCCGTTTTACGATATATGAGAGTTGGCTAGTCGTCGGCTTCAGCCCCCTCGTAGGTAGTACGGGGGTGTTCGAGATAGCACCTGAACACACTTGACCCAACAATGTGGTCCATAAAGGAGGTGTTTAGTGCGGCGAACCAGGCAATCGGACTATGTGGCTTTATCGCTCTCACTTTGGCCATAGGAGTTTTATAATAGGCGTAGCCCGTAGTACTGTTGATTATCCGAACGTGGGTGCTGTGAGTGCCCGGTCGGTCTAAGGCCGGCCCATTGCACAATGCGGAAAAAATCGCAAGAGATTTACACGTAGTCGCCGAATAGCTAACCAGCCCTCGCTGCATCATGAGAGTCAGTTTTTTGGCTTTCTCTACTAAGGTGTTTGTCCGGATGAACCAGAAACACAATCGCAGTAGTTCTCCCTTTACTATCTTAGCCGAACAAGCGGAACATAAGGTAGTAACCACAGGATCCGGGCAACCCAACTATTGACCAAAGACATGATTCGGAGCCAATGCATATAATGCTATATTTGGGACGCCGAATTATTACTAGAAAAGTGTTCAGACTTTTTTATTTGAGAAATCTACGTAGCTTAATAGAGCCCCTGGCGATTTAAGTCGTACCGAGGTGCACATGACAATCAGATGAAAACAAGGAAATACAGGTGGAGAGGTAAGTTAGTACCACATAGGCTGGGCTAGAACTGTTTCCATTCTAGTCTGATAGATACGTCAAAGCGTATTGGTACAACTAGTGCAGTAAGCAACAAGGCTATTTTAAATGCCGAGTACAAGGGAAAGCTGCGTGTAGGTCCTGCGAACGGACTAGGTGATCTTTAAAGATCCTTTAGATACTCTGTCGTGCTTCTACACTACTTTTCTCCTTGGTGTATTGTCCTTCAAGAGGATCGACACTTGGTGTTATCATGATTGGCTTCGAAAAGAGGCCTGGGCACCGTCGGAAAGGTGACGTGGGTTATAAGATACCTGAAAAGAAACAAAAAAACAAAAAATGCAGGCGTCCGGCCAAGGTCTGGTCGTACTGTGTACTTTGTCTTTGTGATGCCTCCATCTTTGCCCATGGTATTTTTAGTGCGTAGTTATGTATGCTTGGCACATGGTCTGTAATTCGGTTAGAGCTGAGATGGAGGCCAGATTGCTAATCGAGCTCTTGATGAGCCGAGGTGGCGCCCTGCAGTGTAGTCCAGACTCGTTTAAGTGTGTCTGGGGGCCGAGCCACTGATGTGATGTTTGGCCTGACAAGGCCGCCCTGCACTTCCGCTGCCAAGGCCATGGTGTGCTCCTCAGTATGGAGGGAGTGTTCCATGTTTCTGTTGACTGTTATAACGCCGCGTGTTCCGAGAATCTTGAATTTGAGATAAGCATAGTGTTGGATCGTGTTGAAGCGGGCGAAAGCGGTTCGTCCGAACAGTGCATGATAGCCATTGCGGAAGGGGAAAATGTCAAAGATTAAGTCTTCGCTTCGGAAGTTGTCCGGCGAACCGAAGACGACTTCCAATGTGATTGAGCCCGTACAACGAGCTTGTACACTAGATATTACCCCTTTGACGGTGGTTTTGGTGGATTTGATCCTTGACGGATCGATACCCATCTTGCAGACTCTGTCTTGATAGAGCAGGTTAAGGCTGGTGCCGCCGTCCATGAGGACTCGTGTGAGGTGGGATCCATCGATGATTGGGTCGAAGACTAGTGCGGCCGAACCTCCATGACGGATACTGGTCGGGTGATCTCTACGATCAAAAGTGATCGAACAGGCTGACCATGGGTTGAATTTAGGGGCGACTGGCTCTATCGCGTAGACATCCCTGAGCGCGCGTTTACGCTCCCGCTTGGGCATATGGGTGACGTATATCATATTCACCATTTTGATTTCGGGGGGAAACTTCTTCTGACCCCCTGCTTTTGGTGGGCGAGGCTCCTTGTCTTCGTCCTCACTGGGTGACCCCTTCTCCTTTTGCTCGGTATTTAACTTACCGGCATGTTTGAAGACCCAACAACTTCGATTGGTATGATTAGCCGGCTTGTCGGGGGTGTCGTGAATCTGGCAGGGTCGATCGAGTATTCGGTCCAGGCTGGATGAGCCTTCTCTATTTATTTTGAATGGCTTCTTCCGCTGACCGGCCTTAGAGCCGCTGAATCCGGTGTTGACCGTCGTGCCTTCGGTATTGTTGTTATTGCTGTGGCGCTTGTGTTTGTTGCACCGGGGCCTGCTGTTGCTATTCCTAACTTCTGAAGTGTCAGGTTCGCTTGCGTTGTTGCTGCTATTGGCTAGCCAGCTGTCTTCACCCATGCAAAAGCGGGTCATGAGTGCTGTAAGGGCTGCCATGGACTTCGGCTTCTCTTAGCCAAGGTGTCGGGCGAGCCATTCATCGCGGATGCTATGTTTAAAGGCCGCTAGGGCTTCGGCATCCGGTCAGTCGACAATCTAGTTCTCTTTAATTAGGAACCTAGTCCAGAATTTTCTGGCCGATTCTCTGGGCTGCTGGATTATATGACTCAAGTTGTCGGCGTCCGGAGGCCGGGCATATGTACCTTGGAAGTTATCACGGAAAGCATTTTCCATGTTCTCCCAGCTGCCAATGGAGTTTTTTTGCATGCTATTTAGCCAGTGCCAAGCTGGCCCCTTTCATTTTAGTGGGAGGTATTTGATGGCATGAAGATCGTCACCACGGGCCATGTGAATATGGAGAAGGAAGTCCTCAATCCATACCGCGGGATCTGTTGTTCCATCGTCTGATTCGATATTCATGGTTTTAAACCCTTCTGGGAATTCATGCTCCATTACCTCATCAGTGAAGCATATGGGGTGTGCGGCACCTCTGTATCGGGCAATATCACGGTGCAGTTCGGATGAAGTCCGTATGTGATTTTCGGCCCGAGCGTGGTTGTGCTTGTCGCGCAAGGCTTGATAGCTGTCCTCACGCGCGGCCCCCCCCCCCCCCCCCCGCGCGATCTGTATATTGATCTTGTCTGACCTACCCTATTTTCCAGGTCTTGTCGTAGGTCATATGTGTATCCCCAAGCTGTTGTTTTTTTGCTTCAATGGCGAGGTGGCGCGGGCTGGTGTTCGGCTTGAGTTGCCGTTTTGTCCCGGACACGTGGTGGTCGGTCAGGTCCGTTAGCCGCGTTACGTGCTGGTGGTACGGGCTCCAGCGCCTCGTCGTCGAATTGGTGTAGCAGCTTACGCTTCGGGTAACTTTTTGTCGGGCCTTCAAGGCCGTATTCTTCGGGCGCGAGGACATTTTTCCATCTGTCGTTGAGCAGATCTTGGTCAACTTGAAGTTGCTGCTGCTTCTTTTTTAGGCTTCTTGCCGTGGCTATTAGCCGGCGCTTAAAGCTCTCTTGTTCGAGGGGTTCCTCTAGCACGATGAAATCTTCGTCGCCGAGGCTCACCTCGTCCTCGGAGAGTGGTAGATAGTTTCTATCCTCCGAGTCTTCATTCCCTGCTTGCTCATCAGGGTCAACTTGCCCGTCCTCCCGATCATCCTGTTCGGATGTTGGTTCGATGGGGTATTCCTTGTCTTCGGCATTCTCCGGAGTATCATTGTCTCCGGTGCCAGTATTGCCACCTTTCCGCGACACGATTTAGAGTGGCGCCGCTGATGTCGACGCTTCGGTGGTACCTCAGGAGGTTCGTCCTCGACTGGGTCCTCCTTTTTATCGTCGTCGCCTTCTTTATGTGTATCCACCATGGACACGTCGTATGAGGAAGTGGCCGTCTAGCATCCGGTGAACGGCGGGTTTCAGGCCTCCTCCTCCGCGACATCATCGTCCATACCGTCGATGTCTTCAGTGGCGTAATCATGCATGTCGGTTAGAGCCTCGACAGTGGCTATAAAGTGGTTGGTCGGTGGGAAGTAAAGTTCCCTATTTCCAGCCCCTAGTCCAAGCTGGGCGCAATTAGGAAGCGACTCCTCTGTGATGGCGAGGGACTGTGTAAAGTCCAGAGCCTCATTTAAGAGCGAGGTTTGTGCGGGTACCGGAGTTCCCTGGCCGAGCCTGCAGGACACGTGCTGCGAGGGTCCAGGGCTAGTGTTCAGAAAAGAGTCCGGCTTTATGAGGAGTGTTGGTGACACTATTCCCTCCGGTTCTCCCATGTTGAGCTCTGCAGCCGCAGAGAGTCCCGCGGGCTCTAGTCTCCCGTCTTCGGACCTGATGACGTGCTCTGGATCTAAGGCCGGAGCGGTGGTTGGAGCCGCGAACCATTGGAGGATCAAGTCCCCTCGGATATCAACGACATAATTTAGATTTGCGAAGCTGATCTGTTGACCACGGGCATAACTGTCGATCTGCTACAGGTGGCCAACGGAGTTGGCCCGCAGTGCGAAGCAGCCGAATACGAAGATCTGTCCGGGGAGAAAAATCTCGCTCCCGACAGCATTGTTGTAGATGATCGATGGAGCCGTCGAGCCTTTCGGCGACGGCACAACGAAACTCTCAATGAAAGCACCAATGTCGGTGTCAAAACCGGCATATCTCGGGTAGGGGGTCCCGAACTGTTGTCTAAGGATCAAAGGTAACAGGAGGCAGGGGACACAATATTTACCCAGGTTCGGGCCCTCTTGATGGAGGCAATACCCTACTTCCTGCTTGATTGACTTTGATTAGTATAGGGGTTACAAGAGTTGATCTACCTCGAGATCATAATGTCTAAACCCTAGATGTCTAGCCTGTATGTTATGACTGCCTCTACGGACTAAACCCTCCGGTTTATATAGACAACGGAGGGGGCTAGGGTTGTACAGAGTCGGTTTACAGAGAAAGGAATCTTGATATCCGCACGCCAAGCTTGCCTTCCACGCCAAGGAGAGTCCCATCCGGACACGGGGTAAAGCCTTCCATCTTGCATCTTCACGGCCCATGAGTTCGCACCATGTCGCATAGCCCAGACGCCCGAGGACCCCATAATCCAGGACTCCCTAAACGACTTCTTCAGCATGCATCTTCAGCCACTTCAACATCTCTTCAGCGACAGTGCGAGGTGACATTTTTCGGTTTATTCAGTTGGGGCGCCCCTCAGGCTGCATCATCCCCAAGCCGCGTGGGTCAGTCCTTGCGGCATGTATCGTTCTTGCATCTATCAGAGCTAGCTTTACCTCCTCCCAGGAGTTTCCTTATGATTATTATATGCCTATCCGGTACTTCGATACCATGAACATCGTGTGCCCTTGCAAACCCACCCACAACCGCCTCATGATTAAGGACGGGCACAACGTCTGTGCTCGGGTCCATCCCTGCAGCATCGCTAAACCCAACAGGCTGAGCTTTGGCTCGCGGGCCAGCTCCCGTCTATGTCACCTCCCATGGTCCTTGGTGCCTTGTTCTTTCATGAGCTAATCGCGGGCGGACGAGGTAGGGCGCGCGACCGGTGCCTTGTCACCACGGGAGCCGCACGCCGATTGTCTTTCTTCAGGATTTTGGCATGAGAAGACTGGCCACGGCGTCTGTGCTCGGGTCTGTCCCTGCAGCGTCGATAAACCCAACGACTGAGCTCTGTCTGGCGGGCCAGTCCCGTTCACGTCACCTCTTGGGGTCGTTGGTGTTTGTCCTTCTCATGCGATCACCTCAGGAGATTCATTCGGTGCAGGTTGTCTAACCATCTCGCAGGGCCATCACAAATGTCAAGAATCAAATTCAGGCGCAACCCGCCTTGAGGTAGGGCCTCGTGAGTCCCGCGCCGGCTCACGAGTGCCCAGACACACCTCCTCTTACCCTGCCGTGCAAGCCACGTGTCAGGGCAGCGCTGTACACGCCCTGGTGAAAGTGCAACTATCCCTAGGTGGTTTTGGTAATTCATAACAACATATAGCTCATTGAGCTAATGCTATTCCAAGATAATTATTTCAGGAAAGCTCAATGATTGGCATGGCATGGATGATGAAAGTAGATCCCTCAAAATGCTAAGGATAAAGGATTGGCTCAAGCTCATAACCTCAAGACTCTTCATTTTATATTTTAGTGATCCAAGATCACATTGAGTCTTTAGGAAAAGCCACTACTATCAAGGAGGGATGAGGTGTTGCTTAATGAGCCTCTTGCTTCATGTGCTTAGTGATATGCTCCAAAAACATCAACTACTTTCCCACATCCACATTTGACCTAAACCCAAAGTCAAACTCGGACCTACTGATTCTTTCTATCCGGCGCCACCGAGTTTCACTTGTCATAGCCACTGCCAAACCCTAAGCAAATCGGTTCTACCGATAGGGATCTCGGTCTCACTGAGATGGGATTGCAATTTCTCTGTTTCCTTTTCGTAACTTTTCGGTCTCACCGAAAGAGCGGATCGGTCCCACCGAGATTGCAATGTAAACTCTCTGTTTCCTTTTTGTAACATTTCGGTCTCACCGAAAGAGCAAATCGGTCCCACCGAGTTTACCTGACCAACCCTCTGGTTAGCTTATTACCAAATCAGTCTCACCGGGTTTGTGTAATCGGTCTCACCGAGATTACGTTATGCCCTAACCCTAACCATATCGGTCCTACCGAGTTGCATGTCGGTCCCATCAAAAATCCTAACGGTCACTAGGTTTACTAAATCGGTCCGACCGAGTTTGTTGATTTGGTCCCACCGAGATTGGTAAATTGTGTGTAACGGTTGGATTTTGTGTGGAGGCTATATATACCCCTCCACCTCCTCTTCACTCGTGGAGAGAGCCATCAGAACACATCTACACTTCCAACTCACATGTTCTGAGAGAGAACCACCTACCCTTGTGTTGAGCTCAAGATATTCCATTCCTACCATATGAATCTTGATCTCTAGCCTTCCCCAAGTTGCTTTCCACTCAAATCTTCTTTCCACCAAATCCAAATCATGTGAGAGAGAGTTGAGTGTTGGGGAGACTATCCTTTGAAGCACAAGAGCAAGGAGTTCATCATCAACACACCATTTGTTACTTCTTGGAGAGTGGTGTCTCCTAGATTGGCTAGGTGTCACTTGGGAGCCTCCGACAAGATTGTGGAGTTGAACCAAGGAGTTTGTAAGGGCAAGGAGATCGCCTACTTCGTGAAGATCTACCGCTAGTGAGGCAAGTCCTTCGTGGGCGATGGCCATGATGGGATAGACAAGGTTGCTTCTTCGTGGACCCTTCGTGGGTGGAGCCCTCCGTGGACTCGCGCAACCATTACCCTCCGTGGGTTGAAGTCTCCATCAACGTGGATGTAGGATAGCACCACCTATCCGAACCACGCCAAAAACATGCTTGTCTCCAATTGCGTTTGAATTCTCCAAACCCTTCCCTTTACATTCTTGCAAGTTGCATGCTTTACTTTCCGCTGCCTATATACTCTTTGCATGCTTGCTTGAATTGTGTGATGATTGCTTGACGTGTCCTAAAGTAGCTAAAATCTACCAAACACTAAAATTGGGAAAAGGTTAAGTTTTTATTTGGTCAAGTAGTCTAATCACCCCCCCTCTAGACATAGTTCAAGGTCCTACACCCGGGGGCTCCACTCAGAGGGAGCCCCCACCCACGCACCAGTGGAAGCACCATGCTTTGCGCTGGCAGTCGACACGGTCGGGGAGCGGCTATGCCCGTGCAAGTGCGGAAGCTCCATGCTCCGCGCTGTTGATAAACAACTGGGGCAGCCCCATGGCCGCATCAACCTCAGGGAGCCGTGAGGATCAGTGTGCAGCCTCATCGCAACACTTTCCCCTCGAGAGAGTTGCACGAGGGGGATGGGCACGGGGGCTGCACTCAGGTCATGCCTATCGTATGCACCCTTCCAGATCCCTCAGACCTGGTCGTCGCGCGCCCTCCCGAGTGGGACCTCGACGAGGAAAGGTATGTAGGTCTGTTGGTACGTCAAGGGGGACTCCTGAGCATCGCGACTCAGGAGCCTAACCGGTCACGTATCCCCTCACCCCTTAGTCACGTCCTGGCGATCCGGACGACCCTACGGCGGCTGAGGTATGTGCGGGGCCGGGCCCTGCTGACACAGAACGCTAAGGCCTACTCTCGCATCTCCTTCCCGAGGGCCGTTTGTACGTCAAAGGGGACTCCTGAGCATCGCGACTCAGGAGCCTAACTAGTCACGTAGCCCCTCACCCCTTGCTTTCGTCCTGGTGATCCAGACGACCCAACGACAGTTGAGGTATGTGCGGGGCCGGGCCCTGTCGACGTAGAACATTAAAGAAAACGGGAAGGAAATCGCAAAATTCTAGCAAATTATTACAAGAAACGCTGTCTCTTAAAAGGTGTAGAACACATAAGTTTTAACACCCCCACAAGGCACGGTGCATGTTGCAGGAAATAAAAATGGAGGGAAGCGCTGCCAGCAAGCCTCTTCTTCAGCCTTGAGCGCAGCCATCGCCCACAAGGAGTGCCCCATCGTCAACAACGTCGCCATCACCCATGCCATCGGCTGTGGCTGAGGGTTCGGCGACACCGTCAGCCGGGGGCATGGGGTCGATCGCGAGGAACTTCCACAGCAGGGCCTCCACCTGGACCTTCACGGCTTCGGCAGCGGCAGCACAGTGCTCCAGGTTCACAGGCTCAAGCAAGGCTTCGAAGTCGAAGTTGGGGTCGCGAAGATGGAGGTGACTGAAGACGCGGGTCACGGCCGAAGTGGAGAGCGCGTGGGCCTCTCCTTCCACCATGGGGCCGACCCCAAGGACAACGCCCTCGAGCGCCATGACCAGCTGGGGGAGCCGGTCGGTGGGGCCTACCTCGGTAGTCACCAACGGCTTCTTCAACCCCTCCCGTAGAGGTCCTATAGTGCCTCGCGGGACCTCCGCTCAAGAGAATCAAAGGCAGCAGGATTGTTGGCAAGGATTTTCTCCTTGGCCTCCAGCGCGGCCTTTTCCGCCTCCACGTCCTTCTTCAGCTTCTCCAGGCGGTCACGCTCCGTAGCCTGCTCCCATGCTGATTGCTCCAGCTCGGTGTCGCGACCGGCAACCACGTCTTCTCGAGCCTTCAGCTTCTCCTCCCGCGCCTTGCACTGACGAGCCTTGGCGGCATGCTCATTGCGCAGGGTCTCCAGCTCGGCCTCCGCCATCCAACAACACTCCTTGGCTGCCTCAGCATCCTTCAATGCCACGTCGCGGGCAACCGCGGCCAGGACGGCAACCTGTTTACCTTCCTCGGAGGCCGCTACGGCCTGGCTCCATGCTGCCCTGACAGACGCGTCGGATCGCAGCCACCCTGAGATCAACTCTAAGCGCCCCGACACCAGGCGACGGTCGGCGCCTTGAAGGTCGTCACGATGCTGGGTCAGCGCGGAAAGGTCCTCCTCCAGAGCACCAGGCGAAGCAGGAGAATCATGGCCCAGCAGCTGAGGGAGTCCTGGACTAAGAGGTCCTCGGGCGTCTGGCCTGTTGGACATGGGCCGGAATAATGGGCCGTGAAGATACAAAGACCGAGGACTTTACCCGTGTCCTAATGGGACTCTCCTTGGCGTGGAAGGCAAGCTTGGCGACCAAATATGAAGATTCCCTTCTCTGTAACCGACTTTGTGTAACCCTAGTCCCCTCCGGTGTCTATATAAACCGGAGGGCTTAGTCCGTAGAGGAGAGATACAATTATAGTCATACATGCTAGACTTCTAGGCTTTTTAGCCATTATGATCTTGTGGTAGATCAACTCTTGTAATACTCATATTCATCAAGATCAATCAAGCAGGAAGTAGGGTATTACCTCCATAGAGAGGGCCCAAACCTGGGTAAACATTGTGTCCCCCGTCTCCTGTTACCATCGACCTTAGACGCACAGTTCGGGACCCCCCTACCCGAGATCCGCTGGTTTTGACACCGATATTGGTGCTTTCATTGAGAGTTCCACTGTGTCGTCCCCAAAAAGGTTTGATGGCCCCTCCAATCATCCACAACAATGCTGTCCAAGGAGAGGTCTTCCTCCCAGATCAGATCTTCATGTTCAGCAGCTTCGCACTGCGTGCCAACTCGCTTGGCCATCTGCAGTAGATTGATAGCTACGCCCCTGGCCGTCAGGTCAGATTCGGAAGCTTGAACTACGTCGCGGATATCCGTGGAGACTTGATCTTTGATGGATTCGAGACCATGGCAGTCGCTCCCTGTCACCACGATGAACATGACTTAAATCTGTCATCGGGCCATACCAAGGAAATTGCACCTGTAACCGCTCTGGCCTTAGATCCGGAGCAGATCGCGCCATCCGTGGATGGGAAGCTCAACCCCGCCATGGAAGCCGCGGATTTTGCGGTGTTGGAGCCGCACACAGACCTAACCTCGGGTGATGTCTGTGTCACCGGAACCTCGGAATCGTTTCCTGCTATAAGTTCTTAACCATGAGCGTCCGCGTATGTCGAGCAAGACCGATCATCGATCGCCGAATTCAGCACCACGGACATCTTCTGGCACTCGCCTTTAGGCGACGTGCTGAACTCATTAAAAATCTATCCTTAGCGGGGGACTCACAGCCGAACTATATCCGGTTCGAACTGGAGGCTGATGACGGGGAATTTCGCTTCCCATCCGCCACCCACTACATAGCCACTGTCGAGGACTGAACCGACATGCTCGATTACGGCTCCGAAGACATCGACGGTATTGACGACGATGCAGATGAGGAGAATGGCCAAAACCCACCGTTTACCGGACATTGGACGGCCACTTCTTCCTACGACGTGTACATGGTGGATACACCTAAAGAACCTAACGACGACGACAAAGAAGATCCAGTCAAGGATAAACCTCCTCGGACACAGCCTAAGCGTCGACGTCAGTGGTTCCGCTCTAAGTCACGTTGTGCAAAAGATAGCAATACTGGCACCGGAGAAAATAATACTCCGGACGACGCCGAAGACAACGAAGACCCTGTTGAGGCAACTTCCGAACAGGAGGAACAGGAAAACGGACAAGTTAGCCCTAATGAACAGGCCATACATAACAACTCGGAGGACAATAATTATCTTCCGCTCTCCGAGGATGAGGTGAGCCTCGGCAATGAGTATTTCATCGTGCCTGAGGAATCCCTCGAGTAGGAGCGCTTCAAGCGCCAGCTAATAGCCACTGCAAGGAGCCTGAAAAAAGCAGCAGCAGCTTCAAGCTAACCAAGATCTGCTCAACGACACATGGACCGATGTCCTGGCAGCCGAAGAAAACGGCCTCAAGCGCCCAGCCAAGAGTTACCTGAAGCGCAAATTGCTACCTCAGTTTGATGAGGAGGCGCCGGAGCCCGTACCTCCCTTGCGCAATGCAGCCGACCGACCACTACGCTGTCAGGCCAATGCGGCTAACCAACCACAACGCGGTCTGGATAGAGTGGCAACTCAAGTCGAACACCAACCCGCCCCACCTCACCGTAAATGCAGAGATAAAACAGCTCGGGGTTAGACATATGACCTTCGGCAGGACCTAGACAGTAGAGCAGGACATACAAGATTGATCTATGGATCACGAGGATGTGCCTCGACGCGCGGCGATGACTATCTACTCAGACGCGACAAGCCTAGTCACGCACGGGTCGAAAACCACAGACGGACTCCACCGGAGCTACGTCGCAATGTGGCCCAATATAGAGGCGCCACACATCCTCTTTGCTTCACAGAGGAAGTAATGGAGCACGAATTCCCAGATGGGTTTAAGCCCATGAATATCGAATCATATGACGGAACAATGGACCCCGCGGTATGGATCGAGGATTTCCTCCTCAATATCCACATGGCCCGCGGAGATGACCTTCATGTCATCAAATACCAACCACTAAAACTCAAAGGACCAACTCGGTACTGGTTAAACAGTCTGCCGGAAAACTCTATTGGTAGCTGGAAGGACTTGGAAGATGCCTTCCGCGACAACTTCCAAGGAACATATGTCCGGCCACCGGATGCCGATGACTTAAGTCACATTGTCCAACAGCCCGGAGAGTCAGCCAGGAAGCTCTGGACAAGGTTCTTAGTTAAAAAGAACCAAATCGTCGACTGTCCGGACATGGAAGCCCTAGCCACCTTCAAACACAGCGTCTAGGACAAGTGGATCACCCGCCACCTCGGTCAAGAAAAACCAAAATCCATGTCAGCCCGTACCGCTCTGATAACCCGCTTTTGCCCGGGAGAAGACAGCTGGCTTGCTCGTAGAAGTAACAGCGCCAGCTATCCGGTCACTTCTGAAGTCCGAGTTGGCAATGGCAAGCCACGACGCAGTTAACACAAACGTCGCAATGATAATGAAAGAACGCACGACACAGTCAACACCGGATTCAGCGGCCACAAACCCGGTTAACCGAAAAATCCATTCAAGGCAAACAGAGACGGACCATCCAATTTAGATAAGATATTGGATCGGCCCTGCCAGATTCATGGCCACCCCGATAAACCAGCTAATCATACCAACAGAAGCTATTGGGTCTTCAAGCAGGCCGGCAAGCTCAACGCCGAACACAAGGGGAGGAGGCCGCCCAGTGATAGCGACGACGAAGAGACTCACCAACCAAATACCGGGGGTCAGAAGCAATTTCCCCCCGAAGTAAAAACAGTGAACATGGTATACGTGACACACAACTCTACAGGGGAGCAGGAGAAGCACTCCCTCCGGACTGAGGATCATACTACGGCAACCTCAGCTGAAGTATAAAGCGGTCTTACTAAGCCGCATACCT
Organism: Aegilops umbellulata; assembly: GCA_032464435.1. Lineage (NCBI taxonomy): Eukaryota > Viridiplantae > Streptophyta > Magnoliopsida > Poales > Poaceae > Aegilops > Aegilops umbellulata. The sequence continues at coordinate 232,497,052 of CP136060.1, forward strand.
TGTTAGCCATTAAGCCACCGGTCTCCATTCAACAGGATCGACCAATTTGAGAGTTGGATTAGCAGTTCGGCTTCCGCCGTCCGCCTCATATACCTGCGAAATCTGTACCGCGCATACTTAACTATGCACTTAAGATACCCTGGGCATTGGCGGAAGCACAATACGGACGAGGCTGCAAGTACTCCCATAACCTCTTTTTTCTTTTCTAACTACTCTTTATTTTTCATTATCCTTTACCACAGGTGGCGCAAAGGCTGGTCATCTCATGGACTCTATCGGAGTTCGGGTTCATAAATTTAACCAAAGGCTACTCTCGTTAAGGAGCCCTCTACCGAGGAAAGGCGACGCAGACGTGCGACAGGAGGTCGAAAACAACTTTTTGTAGACCGCACTCTCTATTTTGCGAGCCTGTAAAGTGCCTGTTTCCTCAGCCGTCAACCCCTGGCATGTCAAATAGTCGGGGTTGTGGCGTTATTATCTATAAAATGAAAATTGGCATGTCACTCAGGTTCAAGTGAACATAATCTGTATCCGGTATTCACTTTTCTATAAAGAACTGAATTTTGCTCCTTTGGTTGTTTCACACACCCACCCCGGCATAACTTGCCAGGGGCTTGGCATGGGAACAAAGTCCGAATAGCTTTATAGCATACTTCGGCGTCGCGAGTTCGGCCTTATATGCATCAGCTCTGAATCATGTCTTGGGTCAATAGTTGGGTTGCCCGGCTCCTGTGCTTACTACCTTACGTTCCGCTCTATCGGCTAGGGTAGTAAAGGCAGAACTACTGCGATTGTGTTTCTGGTTCATCTGGTCAAACACCTCAGTAGAGAAAGCCGAAAACTGACTGTCATGATGCGGCGAGAGCTGGTCAACCGCTCGATGACTTAACGGAATCTTTTGCGATTCCCCCGTATTACACGAAGGACCTTCTTTTAGGTCATACATGTAACGCACTGCATTGGGATAACCGCGTACATAGCAGGGTCTATATCATAGATCTACCATAAAACTCCTATGGCTAAGTGAAAGTGTTAACGCCCTATAGTCTGATTGCCTAGTTCACCACATTGACACCTCCTTTATGGACCAAGACGTTGGGTTAAGAGTGATCAATTGCTTTTCCGAACACCTCCGTATTTTCTACGAGGGGGCTGAAGCCAACGACTGGAAAACTTTAAGATTATATAAAAATGGCCGCACATGAGGATTCAAATCTTTTAAGCAACTCTAAAATAGCTTTATTATTTCATAATATTGTCTTTTAGAAATTCAATACATTTCACTCGAATATCATGTCTTTCAAGCACTGACCCTCTATCAAGCGGGCACCCTCTAAGACATCCTCGAAATAATGCTCCGGTGCGTGATGGTCCTTGCTCTTGGGTGGACTCTTCGTTGCAACATCGATGGCCTTCATCTTCGCCCAGTATGTAGTAACACGGGAAAAGGCCATCCGTGCACCTTCAATGCACGTTGACCGCTTAACGGCGTCGATACGCGGCACTGCATCAGCAAGTCGCCACACCAAACCAAAATAACTATCCGAAATTGGTTCGGTCGGCCATAGCCGGACCATGACGTCCTTCATGGCAGTGCCGGATATCCGGTGAAGCTCGACCCATTGGGTCATCTGTTCATTCAGCAACAGCGGGCGCTTTGACACATCGAATTGCGACCAGAAAAGCTTCTCCGTTGCATACCCATCTTGCGCTTGGTAAAACTGCGCCGCATCAGAAGCACTCTTTGGCAAATCCAATAGAGCGTCTTGAGAACTCCACACTTGATTAAGTGGGGCATAACTCGGATCGCCAAACTAAGTTTGTATTAAAAATGGCTTACCAGTCGCGATCTCCCCAGCTTGCCGGATCTCCTCCCGGGCCCCTCTAGATTTGGACCCCGCTTCTTTTGCCTCTCATAAGGTCTTGTCAAGATCAGCCGTTTTGGCTTTATTATCCTTCTCGAGGAATTCACAGCGGCTAGCGGCATCTTTTAGTTCACGCAACATCATGGATATTTTCTCCTCGTTTTGGCGCCGAGCAGCCTGTTCGGCCTTCAACTTGGCAGATGCCTTTTCGGCAGCCGCATTACTAACCCGGGCCTGCTCCTTGGCCCGGGCTAGCTCCGCCCGAAGAATCTCAACTACGGCGGCACCATCTGCAATCATGCATATCTCATTATACAACCTTCAGAGTCACGCTTATATTATAAGCACGTGCATGTAATGACTGCCCCAAATACATTCCTTGCGACTCATCAAGACGCCTGATGATAAGTGTAACGTCATCTCCTGCCACATCAAGCTTCCGTTGCAGATTGGCAACTTCTGTAGTCCGGGCGGTCGCCAGGGAGGTAACAGCCTATCTTCCAATTAATCAAATTATTTCCTGGGCCTATCCTTTTTGATCCTCTGATCGCCTCCCTTGGGAAGCCAATCTGAGTCTCAGGGGCTACTATCTATACACGGGCGCATTTTCTGAATAAAAGACAATTGAAAATATTACAGTACAAACCTCGAAGCCTCTTTGCAGGCTCGTGAAGGCCTCATTCAATCCGCTTTTCGCGGACAGGATCTTTTCAACCACCGTGCCCATCAAGGTATGATGTTCCTCTGAGACGGACACCTGTCGCAGCATGTTTGTCAATATATCCGGCGCTCCTGGATCTCCGCAAGCTGCTGTAGGAGTACGGTCCCCCTTGGAAGGGATTTGTTTATCCGTCCCTGGAGTTGTCTCCGGTTGTAGGCCGGACAGTTTGGGGCCTTCATTGTTGGCCCCCGGACCCTGGGCTACCGAAGTATCACCTTCGGGTAGTGTCTTCGACATCCCTCGCACCACTTGTTGATCAGGAGAGATCCTCCGCGATGACACCTCGAAGTCATCCGCCCTATTGGGCGAGGAGACCGATGGAGGTGTCTCGCTTTCCATCATCTCTGGGAGAAGATCCCCCGAGGAAGAGGATTGGTGAAGAAGACTGTGTGTCGAGCTGTAGAAAAACATATATTCTAGATGTTACCTCGGTCGCAGTAAAGGAACGAGATATGGTTAAAACTGTTGGGGAACGTAGTAATTTCAAAATTTTCCTACGTACACGCAAGATCATGGTGATGCATAGCAACGAGATGAGAGTATTGTCTACGTACCCTCGTAGACCAGCAACGGAAGCGTTGACGCAACGTAGAGGAAGTAGTCGTACTTCTTCACGATCCAACCGATCCAAGTACCGAACGTACGGCACCTCCGAGTTCTGCACACGTTCAGCTCGATGACGTCCCTCGAACTCCGATCCAGCCGAGTGTTGAGGGAGAGTTTCATCAGCACGACGGCGTGGTGACGATGATGATGTTCCACCGACGCAGGGCTTCGCCTAAGCTTCGCAACGGTATAATCGAGGTGTAATTTGGTGGAAGGGGGCACCGCACACGGCTAAGGAAAGATCTCAAGGATCAACTTGTGTGTCATGGGGTGCCCCCTGCCCCTGTATATAAAGGAGGGAAGGGGAGGGGCTGGCCGGCCACCAAGGGGCGCGCTAGGGGGTCCTACTCCTACTAGGAGTAGGATTCCTCCCCCCCAATCCTAGTCCAACTAGGGTTTGACCAAGGGGGAAGGGAGAGAGAGGGGGGCGCCCCCTTCTCCTAATCCTAATAGGACTAGGGAAGGGGGGAAGGTGCGGCTAGCACTTGGGCCCCTTTCTCTCCTTTCCACTAAGGCCCATCAAGGCCCATTGACCCCTCGGGGGGTTCCGGTAACCCCCCGGTACTCCGGTAAAATTCCCAATTTCACCCGGAGTGATTCCGGAGTCCAAACATAGGCTTCCAATATATCAATCTTTATGTCTCGACCATTTCGAGACTCCTCGTCACGTCCGTGATCTCATCCGGGACTCCGAACAACCTTCGATACATCAACATCATAAAACTCATAGTAACTGTCATCGAAACGTTAAGCGTGCGGACCCTACGGGTTCGAGAACTATGTAGACATGACCAAGACACCTCTCCGGTCAATAACCAATAGCGGGACCTGGATGCCCATATTGGCTCCTACATATTCTCCGAAGATCTTTATCGGTCAGACCGCATAACAACATACGTTGTTCCCTTTGTCATCGGTATGTTACTTGCCCGAGATTCGATCGTCGGTATCCAATACCTAGTTCAATCTCGTTACCGGCAAGTCTCTTTACTCGTTCCGTAATACATCATCTCACAACTAACACATTAGTTGCAGTGCTTGCAAGGCTTATGTGATGTGCATTACCGAGAGGGCCCAGAGATACCTCTCCGACAATCGGAGTGACAAATCCTAATCTCGAAATACGCCAACCCAACATGTACCTTCGGAGACACCTGTAATGTACCTTTATAATCACCCAGTTACGTTGTGACGTTTGGTAGCACCCAAAGTGTTCCTCAGGCAAACGGGAGTTGCATAATCTCATAGTCATAGGAACATGTATAAGTCATGAAGAAAAGCACTTAGCAACAAACTATACGATCAGGTGCTATGCTAATGGAATGGGTCATGTCAATCAGATCATTCAACTAATGATGTGACCTCGTTAATCAAATAACAACTCTTTGTTTATGGTTAGGAAACATGACCATCTTTGATTAACGAGCTAGTCAAGTAGAGGCATACTAGTGACACTCTGTAGGTTTATGTATTCACACATGTATTATGTTTCCGGTTAATACAATTCTAGCATGAATAATAAACATTTATCATGACATAAGGAAATAAATAATAACTTTATTATTGCCTCTAGGGCATATTTCCTTCAGTCTCCCACTTGCACTAGAGTCAATAATCTAGATTACACAGTAATGATTCTAACACCCATGGAGTCTTGGTGCTGATCATGTTTTGCTTGTGGAAGAGGCTTAGTCAACGGGTCTGCAACATTCAGATCCGTATGTATCTTGCATATCTCTATGTCTCCCACCTGGACCAAATCCCGGATGGAATTGAAGCGTCTTTTGATGTGCTTGGTTCTCTTGTGAAACCTGGATTCCTTTGCCAAGGCAATTGCACCAGTATTGTCACAAAAGATTTTCATTGGACCCGATACACTAGGTACAACACCTAGATCGGTTATGAACTCCTTCATCCAGACTCCTTCATTAGCAGCTTCTGAAGCAGCTATGTACTCAGCTTCACATGTAGATCCCGCCACGACGCTTTGTTTGGAACTGCACCAACTGACAGCTCCACCGTTTAATGTAAATACGTATCCGGTTTGCGATTTAGAATCGTCCGGATCAGTGTCAAAGCTTGCATCGACGTAACCGTTTACGACGAGCTCTTTGTCACCGCCATAAATGAGAAACATATCCTTAGTCCTTCTCAAGTACTTAAGGATGTTCTTGACCGCTGTCCAGTGATCCACTCCTGGATTACTTTGGTACCTGCCTGCTAAACTTACAGCGAGGCACACATCAGGTCTGGTACACAGCATTGCATACATGATAGAGCCTATGGCTGAAGCATAGGGAACATCTTTCATTTTCTCTCTATCTTCTGCGGTGGTCGGGCATTGAGTCTTACTCAACTTCACACCTTGTAACACCGGCAAGAACCCTTTCTTTGCCTGATCCATTTTGAACTTTTTCAAAACTTTATCAAGGTATGTGCTTTGTGAAAGTCCTATTAAGCGTCTTGATCTATCTCTATAGATCTTAATGCCCAATATGTAAGCAGCTTCACCGAGGTCTTTCATTGAAAAACTCTTATTCAAGTATCCTTTTATGCTATCCAGAAATTCTATATCATTTCCGATCAGTAATATGTCATCCACATATAATATCAGAAATGCTACAGAGCTCCCACTCACTTTCTTGTAAATACAGGCTTCTCCAAAAGTCTGTATAAAACCAAATGCTTTGATCACACTATCAAAACGTTTATTCCAACTCCGAGAGGCTTGCACCAGTCCATAAATGGATCGCTGGAGCTTGCACACTTTGTTAGCTCCCTTTGGATCGACAAAACCTTCTGGTTGCATCATATACAACTCTTCTTCCAGAAATCCATTCAGGAATGCAGTTTTGACATCCATTTGCCAAATTTCATAATCATAAAATGCGGCAATTGCTAACATGATTCGGACAGACTTAAGCATCGCTACGGGTGAGAAGGTCTCATCGTAGTCAATTCCTTGAACTTGTCGAAAACCTTTTGCAACAAGTCGAGCTTTCTAGACAGTAACATTACCATCAGCGTCAGTCTTCTTCTTGAAAATCCATTTATTCTCAATTGCTTGCCGATCATCGGGCAAGTCAACCAAAGTCCACACTTTGTTCTCATACATGGATCCCATCTCAGATTTCATGGCCTCAAGCCATTTTGTGGAATCTGGGCTCACCATCGCTTCTTCATAGTTCGTAGGTTCATCATGTTCCAGTAACATGACTTCCAGAATAGGATTACCGTACCACTCTGGTGCGGATCTTGCTCTGGTTGATCTACGAAGTTCTGTAGAAACTTGATCTGAAGTTTCATGATCATGATCATTAGCTTCCTCCCTATTTGGTGTAGGTGTCATAGAAACTGATTTCTGTGATGTACTACTTCTCAATAAGGGAGTAGATACAGTTATCTCATCAAGTTCTACTTTCCTCCCACTCACTTCTTTCGAGAGAAACTCCTTCTCTAGAAAGTTTCCGAATTTAGCAACAAATATCTTGCCTTCGGATTTGTGATAGAAGGTGTACCCAACTGTCTCCTTTGGGTATCCTATGAAGACACATTTCTCCGATTTAGGTTCGAGCTTATCAGGTTGAAGTTTTTTCACATAAGCATCGCAGCCCCAAACTTTCAGAAACGACAACTTTGGTTTCTTGCCAAACCATAGTTCATAAGGCGTCGTCTCAACGGATTTAGATGGTGCCCTATTTAAAGTGAATGCAGCCGTCTCTAAAGCATATCCCCAAAACGATAGCGGTAAATCAGTAAGAGACATCATAGATCGCACCATATCTAATAAAGTACGATTACGACGTTCGGACACACCATTACGTTGTGGTGTTCCAGGTGGCGTGAGTTGCGAAACTATTCCGCATTGTTTCAAATGTAGACCAAACTCGTAACTCAAATATTCCCCTCCACGATCAGATCGTAGAAATTTTATTTTCTTGTTACGATGATTTTCCACTTCACTCTGAAATTCTCTGAACTTTTCAAATGTTTCAGACTTGTGTTTCATTAAGTAGATATACCCATATCTGCTCAAATCATCTGTGAAGGTGAGAAAATAACGATATCCGCCACGAGCCTCAACATTCATTGGACCACATACATCAGTATGTATGATTTCCAATAAATCCGTTGCTCTCTCCATAGTTCCGGAGAACGGTGTTTTAGTCATCTTGCCCATAAGGCACGGTTCGCAAGTGCCAAGTGATTCATAATCAAGTGACTCCAAAAGTCCATCAGTATGGAGTTTCTTCATGCGCTTTACACCGATATGACCTAAACGGCAGTGCCACAAATAAGTTGCACTATCATCATTAACTCTGCATCTTTTGGCTTCAACATTATGAATATGTGTATCACTACTATCGAGATTAAGTAAAAACAAACCATTCTTCAATGGTGCATGACCATAAAAGATATTATTCATATAAATAGAACAACCATTATTCTCTGATTTAAATGAATAACCGTCTCGCATCAAACAAGATCCAGATATGATGTTCATGCTCAACGCTGGTACTAAATAACAATTATTTAGGTCTAATACTAATCCCGAAGGTAGATGTAGAGGTAGCGTGCCGACCGCGATCACATCGACTTTGGAACCATTTCCCACGCGCATCGTCACCTCGTCCTTGGCCAATCTTCGCTTAATCCGTAGCCCCTGTTTCGAGTTGCAAATATTAGCAACAGAACCAGTATCAAATACCCAGGTGCTACTGCGAGTATTAGTAAGGTACACATCAATAACATGTATATCATATATACCTTTATTAACCTTGCCGTCCTTCTTATCCGCCAAATACTTGGGGCAGTTCCGTTTCCAGTGACCAGCCTGCTTGCAATAGAAGCACTCAGTTTCAGGCTTAGGACCAGACTTGGGTTTCTTCTCTTGATCAGCAACTTGCTTGCCGTTCTTTTTGAAGTTTCCCTTTTTCTTTCCTTTGCCCTTTTTCTTGAAACTGGTGGTTTTGTTAACCATCAACACTTGATGCTCCTTTTTGATTTCTACCTCCGCGGCTTTCAGCATCGCGAAGAGCTCGGGCATTGTTTTGTTCATCCCTTGCATATTATAGTTCATCACGAAGCTCTTGTAGCTTGGTGGCAGTGATTGGAGAATTCTGTCGATGACGCAATCATCCGGAAGATTAACTCCCAGTTGAATCAAGTGATTGTTATACCCAGACATTCTGAGTATATGCTCACTGACAGAACCGTTCTCCTCCATCTTACAGCTATAGAACTTATTGGAGACTTCATATCTCTCAATCCGGGCATTCGCTTGGAATATTAACTTCAACTCCTGGAACATCTCATATGCTCCATGGTGTTCAAAACGACGTTGAAGTCCCGGTTCTAAGCCGTAAAGCATGGCACACTGAACTATAGAGTAGTCATCAGCTTTGCTTTGCCAAACGTTCACAACTTCTGGCGTAGCCCTTGCACCAGGCCTAGCACCTAACGGTGCTTCCAGGACGTAATTCTTCTGTGCAGCAATAAGGATAATCCTCAAGTTACGGACCCAGTCCGTGTAATTGCTGCCATCATCTTTCAACTTTGCTTTCTCAAGGAACGCATTAAAATTCAACGGAACAACAGCACGAGCCATCTATCTACACAACATAGACAAGCAAGATACTATCAGGTACTAAGTTCATGATAAATTTAAGTTCAATTAATCATATTACTTAAGAACTCCCACTTAGAAAAACATCCCTCCAATTTTCTAAGTGATTGCGTGATCCATATCAACTACACCATGACCGATCATCACGTGAGATGGAGTAGTTTTAATGGTGAACATCAATATGTTGATCATATCTACTATATGATTCACGCTTGACCTTTCGGTCTCCGTGTTCCGAGGTCATATCTTATATGCATAGCTCGTCAAGTATAACCTGAGTATTCTGCGTGTGCAACTGTTTTGCACCCGTTGTATTTGAACGTAGAGCCTATCACACCCGATCAACACGTGGTGTCTCAGCACGAAGAACTTTCGCAACGGTGCATACTCAGGGAGAACACTTCTTGATAATTTAGTAAGGGATCATCTTATAATGCTACCGTCAATGAAAGAAAGATAAGATGCATAAAGGATTAACATCACATGCAATCAATATAAGTGATATGATATGGCCATCATCATCTTGTGCTTGTGATCTCCATCTCCGAAGCACCGTCATGATCACCATCGTCACCGGCGCGACACCTTGATCTCCATCGTAGCATCGTTGTCGTCTCGCCAAACTTATGCTTCTACGACTATCGCTACCGCTTAGTGATAAAGTAAAGCATTACAGGGCGATTGCATTGCATACAATAAAGCGACAACCATATGGCTCCTGCCAGTTGCCGATAACTTGGTTACAAAACATGATCATCTCATACAATAAAATTTAGCATCACGTCTTGACCATATCACATCACAACATGCCCTGCAAAAACAAGTTAGACGTCCTCTACTTTGTTTGTTGCAAGTTTTACGTGGCTGCTACGGGCTTTAAACAAGAACTCATCTTACCTACGCATCAAAACCACAACGATAGTTCGTCAAATAGACTCCGTTTTAACCTTCTCAAGGACCGGGCGTAGCCACACTTGGTTCAACTAAAGTTGGTGAGATGTCTCCCGCAAGCCATCTATGTGCAAAGCACTTCGAGGGAACCGGTCTCGCGTAAGCGTACGCGTAAGGTTGGTCCGGGTCATCTCATCCAACAATACCGCCGAACCAAAGTATGACATGCTGGTAGGAAGTATGACTTGTATCGCCCACAACTCACTTGTGTTCTACTCGTGCATATAACATCAAAACCATAAAACCTAGGCTCGGATGCCACTGTTGGGGAACGTAGTAATTTCAAAATTTTCCTACGTACACGCAAGATCATGGTGATGCATAGCAACGAGATGAGAGTATTGTCTACGTACCCTCGTAGACCAGCAACGGAAGCGTTGACGCAACGTAGAGGAAGTAGTCGTACTTCTTCACGATCCAACCGATCCAAGTACCGAACGTACGGCACCTCCGAGTTCTGCACACGTTCAGCTCGATGACGTCCCTCGAACTCCGATCCAGCCGAGTGTTGAGGGAGAGTTTCGTCAGCACGACGGCGTGGTGACGATGATGATGTTCCACCGACGCAGGGCTTCGCCTAAGCTTCGCAACGGTATAATCGAGGTGTAATTTGGTGGAAGGGGGCACCGCACACGGCTAAGGAAAGATCTCAAGGATCAACTTGTGTGTCATGGGGTGCCCCCTGCCCCTGTATATAAAGGAGGGAAGGGGAGGGGCTGGCCGGCCACCAAGGGGCGCGCTAGGGGGTCCTACTCCTACTAGGAGTAGGATTCCTCCCCCCCAATCCTAGTCCAACTAGGGTTTGACCAAGGGGGAAGGGAGAGAGAGGGGGGCGCCCCCTTCTCCTAATCCTAATAGGACTAGGGAAGGGGGGAAGGTGCGGCTAGCACTTGGGCCCCTTTCTCTCCTTTCCACTAAGGCCCATCAAGGCCCATTGACCCCTCGGGGGGTTCCGGTAACCCCCCGGTACTCCGGTAAAATTCCCAATTTCACCCGGAGTGATTCCGGAGTCCAAACATAGGCTTCCAATATATCAATCTTTATGTCTCGACCATTTCGAGACTCCTCGTCACGTCCGTGATCTCATCCGGGACTCCGAACAACCTTCGGTACATCAACATCATAAAACTCATAGTAACTGTCATCGAAACGTTAAGCGTGCGGACCCTACGGGTTCGAGAACTATGTAGACATGACCAAGACACCTCTCCGGTCAATAACCAATAGCGGGACCTGGATGCCCATATTGGCTCCTACATATTCTCCGAAGATCTTTATCGGTCAGACCGCATAACAACATACGTTGTTCCCTTTGTCATCGGTATGTTACTTGCCCGAGATTCGATCGTCGGTATCCAATACCTAGTTCAATCTCGTTACCGGCAAGTCTCTTTACTCGTTCCGTAATACATCATCTCACAACTAACACATTAGTTGCAGTGCTTGCAAGGCTTATGTGATGTGCATTACCGAGAGGGCCCAGAGATACCTCTCCGACAATCGGAGTGACAAATCCTAATCTCGAAATACGCCAACCCAACATGTACCTTCGGAGACACCTGTAATGTACCTTTATAATCACCCAGTTACGTTGTGACGTTTGGTAGCACCCAAAGTGTTCCTCAGGCAAACGGGAGTTGCATAATCTCATAGTCATAGGAACATGTATAAGTCATGAAGAAAAGCACTTAGCAACAAACTATACGATCAGGTGCTATGCTAATGGAATGGGTCATGTCAATCAGATCATTCAACTAATGATGTGACCTCGTTAATCAAATAACAACTCTTTGTTTATGGTTAGGAAACATGACCATCTTTGATTAACGAGCTAGTCAAGTAGAGGCATACTAGTGACACTCTGTAGGTTTATGTATTCACACATGTATTATGTTTCCGGTTAATACAATTCTAGCATGAATAATAAACATTTATCATGACATAAGGAAATAAATAATAACTTTATTATTGCCTCTAGGGCATATTTCCTTCAAAAACACCCTCGTTCACTTATGATTTGGCTAAAGGCTTGTCCTCACTGTGGGACTGCGCGATGACGTCATCCTTCAAGCCCGAGCCGCCTGACAGGGGCCTCTTGCCTCGCTTAGGAGACTTTTCCTCCCAACCTTCGGAGGCGGCCCTTTTCTTACCATGGGGAGAAGAGACGTCGACTTCTCCTTCACTTTTGTCTTCAGATGATGGAATTTTGATTCCCCCGGACATAATGTCTAATATACCTTCGGAAGGGAGGCCACCTTTGGCCTTCCCGCTCTTCGCTTTGTCTCCCTTCACAGGCACCTGGTACGGTGTCGGGGCCAGCATCCTTGTTAGTACGGGATCTGCTAAGTCTTCGGGGAGGGGGACGAACACCTAATTCGCTCCACTTTCTTTATCCAGCCCTGGAGGAAGATAGTTTGCTCAAAATGTATTACGGTATACTTAACTACAAAGTGCTCAGGAGTTGAGCGCTTTCCGAGGTATCCGGATGGTTGCAGTCGAGGCTGATGTCCTCGGAAGTGTCCGACCACTGTTTTCATTTCCCAAAAAACAACTTCCACATTCCTTTGTGCGCAGTGTCGAAGAAGTGTTGGAGGGTTCATGGTCCTTCCGGATTAAACGACCACATGCGGAGAGGCCTATGCTCGCATGGCAGGGCACGGCGGACTAGCATTACTTGAATCACATTGACAATATCGATGTCCTTCTCAAGCAGGATTCGGATGCGGCTCTGTAGAGTCTGCACTTCATCAACTGATCCCCAGACAAGCCCCTTATTAATCCATGAGGCAAGCTGTAACGGTGGGCCGAAACGGAACGCAGGTATAGTTGCCCACTTGGTACCGTGGGGTTCTGTGACGTAAAACCACCCCGCTGCCATTGGTTGGAAGTTTCGGTGAAAGAGCCTTTTGGCTAGAGAGTATTGGTAAGCTTGCTCACTACAGCACCGCCGCACTCCGCTTGTTTCCTGTCGATCACCTTGGGCTTCACACTAAGGTCTTGAGCCATAAGCCGAAGTGTGGGGGAATTCGGAGGAAGGCCTCACACGTGATGATAAACGCCGAGACGTGGAGGAAATAATCTGGGGCTAGATCGTGAAAATCTAGTCCGTAATAAAACATGAGCCCCCGGACGAAGGGGTGAAGAGCGAACCCTAGCCCTCGGAGGAAGTGAGAGATGAATATGACCCTGTCACCGGATCTGGGAGTCGGAATAACCTGTTCTTGAGCAGGAAGCCTGGGGGGGTCTCCGCGGTCAGGTATCTGGCCGCCCGAAGCTTCACAATGTCCTCCTCTGTAACAGAGGAAGCCACCCATCAGCCCTGTGGGCTGGGTTCGGACATGATTGCGAACCTTGAAGCAATGAGTTTGAACCTTGGGTGCTAGAACTCGAGGTTGGAAAGGCTGAGGAGAGGTGTGGCATAAAAATAGACATCCCTTGGCTCCTTTATAAAGGAAACAGGAATCGAACGCCTCCTCCTAAGCCTGAAAACCTGCCTATTCCTAAGGAATCTTTCTAGTAGAACGGTTGGGTTACCCACGCTCATATTGATGAGAATCCTGCAATAAGGAGACACGATCTCTGCTTTGACAAGACGTGCCAATAAAAACCATGCCTTGAAACGTGGAACGGCAGGACAGGAAATGGTTCGAAATAATGACCGAGCAAGCGTGATGTCATTTTACCAAAAGTTGTCGGCAGATTGGACTCGTGAAATACTATACTCTCTGTGGTAGTGTGTGGTACTTATGTTGCAGATCCGGACACGTTGGTCCAAAGACTATCTTGGAGTATTCGGGAAAGGGAACCCGCCTTGCAATGCTGAAGACAATCTGCAAGCCGGACACCTCATCATTGAAGCCTGGTTCAGGGGCTACTAAGGGAGCCCTGGACTAACGGGTCCTTGGGCGTCCGGCCTGTTGGACATGGGCTCGACTAATGGGCCGTGAAGATACAATGACCGAAGACTTTACCCGTGTCCGGATGGGACTCTCCTTGGCGTGGAAGGCAAGCTTGGCGACCAAATATGAAGATTCCCTTCTCTGTAACCGACTTTGTGTAACCCTAGTCCCCTCCGGTGTCTATATAAACTAGAGGGCTTAGTCCGTAGAGGAGAGATACAATTATAGTCATACAGGCTAGACTTCTAGGGTTTTTAGCCATTACGATCTCGTGGTAGATCAACTCTTGTAATACTCATATTCATCAAGATCAATCAAGAAGGAAGTAGGGTATTACCTCCATAGAGAGGGCCCGAACCTGGGTAAACATTGTGTCCCCCGTCTCCAGTTACTATCGACCTTAGACGCATAGTTCGGGACCCCCTACCTGAGATCCACCGGTTTTGACACCGACAGCAGCATAATGGAAGGGGATGAGACATCGTTGGCGCCAGGATCGGCAAGTTAGCAGCAGCAGAGGGGGCCAAGGGCTCCAGAGCCTTCGGGGCCTCAGCAGGCGAGCTGGGCGAGAGCTCCTCCTGAGCCGACTTGGCCATAGAGATCGCCTTCTCCTGAGGACGGGCCTCCGAGTCTCGTGAGGATGACCTAGCCGCAGAAGCGCGAGAGCCATCACCATCCTTCTGTGCTAGAGGTGGAGGCCACGGCAGGCTGTTGGGTCTCAGGGATCGCGGTCGTCTCCTTCTTCTTCTTCACCACCGGCATCGGCCTAACCATACAAGAAGAAGGCATCAAGATACCACGACAAGAACAGGGAACAAAAGGTCAAGGCGGAGCACTTACTGGTCCACGGCGGTGTAGTCCCTCGCCCTCTTCAGAAGCACCATGCCCGCGGTCTTCGCGGGATGGGGCACTGGCGCACGAGCCCCAGGGGCAGACTAGGGCGCGGCGCCCGGGCCTGCGGCATCCATGACCGGCGACGAGGCAGAAGCACCACCTCGCGGGATCAATGCCGACCTGCTCTTCTTCGGCACCCCCTACTTCAGCCCCTTCGGAGGGGTGCACTTAGACCTCGTGGTGACCCCGGCGGAGTGCAGCGACTCCCTCACCGGGTGCTTGCTGGTGTCGTTGTCGTCGGGGAGGGTGTGGAGGAGTTCGGTCTCCCCCGCCCCCTCCTGGGTCGCTTCCGAGTCCGACCTCTCCTCCTGGCCGGACTCGCCTGAGCAACGTCACCGGGGAGCCTAGGGGCCCGGTGGGCGCCAGTGGAACGAGCCCGCGCTCATTGAAGACATGCATGGCGGCAGCGATCTCATCCCCATCCGGGCGGCGGTATAGCGGGAGATGAGTATCTGGCAGGAGCATGTGGCCTTCGCCTTGTCGGTGGCCGTCGGCAGTGGGCTTGGTGGAGAGTTTTGGTGGATTTGGAGGCTCTCTGGGCGAGAAGCAGAAGGGGATCTAGAGCAAGACGAATGAAGGGCAATGAAAGCCTTGTAGCAAGCGCCAGCCTTTTTGTTAGGCAAGGACGGTTGCCGAGGCAGCGTGGGGAAGCGGAGGCGCCCACGTCCCATCAATCGCCACGCATCGACCGAGGCCTCAGGAGGTTGGGGTCCGTGGCGCTCTGCCCTTGCCCTTTGGCTTTGCCTTGAAGCCAAGTTCGAGCGCGCCTTGGGCCCGGGGCTATTGTTGGCGTCCTGGGAACGGGGGTATCCAGACTTGCCTGCCTACGGCCCATCGCGTGGCTCCATCAACGGCCCGGTATGGCCCAGCTTCAGCAACAACAACCCAAGACCATCGCGAGGGGCCAAGCCTCGCGAGGCGGATGACACCAAGACCTCCCTAGGGGGCGGCCTCACTAGGATGGCTCCCGAGGAGCGGAGATATCTATGCAAGGTGCACCTCACGAGGTTCATATGACGTGAGCCATGACGACCAAGGCCAGGAGGGCGCCAGCGGGCACAGTGTAGCAGTTTCCTCTTTGGTCCTAAGGAGGCAAGCACAAGAGTTGTGTCCCTAGGAATCAAGCAAAGGTTTCCATATTGGTGCAACAAGACCAAGACCGCCAGGACGGAGGTCATCGCGGAGCCCGCCGCAGCGTCACCACCAGAGCCTTTTGTAGGCGAAGACTACTTTTGTCGGGATAGCTTGTACTAGTTGTCTCCCTTCAAATATGGCCGTTGTGGGATCCCTTCCCGCCTACATTTGGGAAGAGGACCAAGTCCACTATAAATAGGACTTACCCACCACCATAGAGGGACGGATCGATTCCACCCTGACCATTTCACTAGCTCATCGAGCTCAAGAACACCTCACCTCCTGAGGCTGTTCAACCGCTGTACTAGTTCATCCTCAGCCCCTCAAGGCAATCCACCACAAAGGTGGAGTAGGGTATTACACCGCAAGGTGGCCCGAACCAGGATAAACTACCATGTCTCTTGTCCCTTGGGTTCATTGAGCTAGGCCGTGGAATTGTTGAGTAGGCATACTAGGAAGGGAGAGTTCTTCGCACGCACCCCATTGTTCGAACCTCTCAAGGGTGTGCGCAACCGTGAATCCGACAATAGACCTTCTTCAAGCCAATCAACATGTGTACAAAAAACAAAAAATGTCAAAATTATAAAACAAGGACCTCGAGGTTAATTGAACTAATATGATGGAGCACTATATACATTCAACGCAATTAAATGTTTACAGTGACCCATCACATCAGTTAATTTGACATCGATGCCACTTCCCATCCGATCACCCATCTGATCACTACTCAAGCCTCAAGACAGTTAACTTGGTAGTTCTCTTAGATGAGCTATCGGTAGGGAAGCTGGTCCTTGCTGCTGTAGGACCCCTCTTTGCATCATTTATTGGGCACCTGGATGACCGACTGTTGCCACCTGATGGTGAATGCCACGTCCCCCGCGAATGTGCCCGGCACGACCGATGGTGTACTCGAGGTCGAAGCCGACCACTTGGTACTTGTCCTTGGCAAGGAACTGGACCATAGTTTGGATGGATCTCTCCACCAAGACCGGATCGTTCGTGTACACCACCGAGAGGGCCTTCCCCCTCACGTGGGTGTCCACTACATGATGCGTGGTGAACTGCCCGATATTATCGTCGTCGTCCGCTGGGAGCACCATTGGAGCCACGGGGATCGCCATTGGAACCGCCGGATGTCCTCTCTATATGTGTCGCCGTGAGTGTGCTTATTGTGTCGTGCGCCGGCCCCAAACACTGGCAGCACAACTTATAAATTGATGGATGGAGTACTAGTTACAGTGATGCATATAATTAAGCAAAGGGATCGCACATGTCTGTATTGACTGGAAGGAGAATGCAATAGCACAGTAAGAATTAAGGCCACGATGATGTGATCGTAGTGGTGGTTACAGGAGGCAAGAAGAAAGATGCATCCATCAAAGTATGACCTCCTCCTCCTTAACTCAGTGCGCCGGGCCACCGACCGGCGGCTAAGGAGCGGTGGCTTTTGTGGCGAGGTCAAGGTGCTATTCAGCAAAGGCATCCAAGGCTTCGAGCCAGTTGAAGAAGGCCAACATCGTAGCGTCCTCACAGGCCTTGTAGATACCTATGTACATGATTTGCTCTTACACATGGATGTGTAGGTCGACGAATCCTTGCAGGAAGAGGCGCCTCGTGGCGAGCGCGACCTCCGGGTGGACATTCTTCGTGGCGTCGGCGGGCAGTGACAGGGCCACCAGTGCTTGAAAGAGGTTCCGACAATGGAGGCTGATTAGGGTGGCAAGCAATGAGGAGCCCGGGCACGCGGGCTGGAGTAGTACGACGATGTCGTCCGCGAGCTTCTAGACGATGGTGAAGTTGTTGGTGGTGGCAACGATCATCTGGTCCAACTGAGAGTCGTAGCTGGCGTCGACGGCGGCCATCCACCAGCCGGTCGACAACACCGTCTAGAGACGATCCTCGGTGCCATGCCACAGGCAGGCGTCATGGACCATCTGGCACAGCCGCTAGCCGCTCGCGCGCATCGCCACCATGGGTGTGGAGTGAGCACTTTTGCACTTACTGTAGGTGCTTAGGCAAATGCTTAGGTGTGTATGATGTGGTAGATGCATTGGAATGGAGGGGCGCCTTTATATGAGTGCACTCTATTTTGCATTCACATCGTGCTGCCTCTTTTCCCGGTCCTCCTCCCATTACTTCCCTCATGCATTCACGATGCTAATTGAAGGAGGATGTATAATTGGCCGTTCAACATTTCGGGAACCGCTACCCTCTCCCTCGTCTGCATTAAAGCCGTATCGAGAACTACACCGCCCGCTGTCAAATCGAATAGTACTGCGCCGCCCACAGCACGCCCGGCTGAACACGCCTCCTCGCCTCCATCTATGCTTAATTACTAAATTTTAGTTGCAAAAATTAGATACTTCTAGTGATTTTTAGGTTCATATTTTGACAAATCACAGTGTTACAAGGTTGACAAATGGCAATGTTACTAGATCAACAAATGTTAATCTTTCCAGTTTGACAAATGGCAACATACCCAATATGACAGATGCAAATCTTACCAAATTGTTTGTAAATGGTTGCACACATGTCATCCAAAAGAACCGTTTGCATTGAAGAGATGCACAAATCCTCCTCTCACTTTGCATACGGGTGTTCTATCTAAAATGTTTGCGATCAAGAGCCATTAAAACTTATAGCCATTAAATCCAAGACATGTGGCGTCACATGAATGGTTAACAGAACGCAGACGGTTTGAATTATACAAACGTTTGAGATATTAAAGTGGCAGCTATTTTTTTCAAAATGCCTTTGTTGGCTATTATTCGAGTGCGCCTTCTCTCAAAATGGACATGAAAAATACCACAACATGTCAGGTACCATTCCATGATAGCGTTCCAAGTTTCATGAATTTCAGACGAGTTTTGGATTTACTAGAATTTAAAAACAAAGTATTTCAACATTTTGCCGACAATCAACGGTGCCCTGGTATTTGAAATTGATTCCCATTTCTTGCAGGGGACCTAAGCATGCATCCAAGGACAAAGATTTTATTTTTCAACCAATTTAGATGCACTGGAGCATGTGCATGTAGTTCAAATTTGAATTATGCACATAAATGCATTGAAAACTCAGTTAATGCATAAAATGTCCAAACAATCCCCGAAAAACCACAAAAATTGACACAACACTCATGTTGTTCTATGTTGACACGAGAAAAACTTTGAAAGCAATAAGAGGCAATGGGTATCTTTTCGTCCCCAAAGGTGGGACATTCCCTACCGAAACCATCATGCTTGTTGTGAGAAGCTCTGGTTTGTGAGAAGCATATACTCCAACCTGCCCCAAATGGGACAAAAAATTTACCATGGCATGTTGATGCCGCTCCATGATAGCATGCCAAGTTTGATGAATTTCAGACGAGTTTTGGATTTACTAGAATTTAGAAACTAGGTATCTCAATGTTTGTGGCCGAGTGACGGTGGCAGGGTGTTTGACATTCATTCCCATTTCTTGCATGGGACCTAAGCATGCAACCAAGGACACAGATTTAAATTTTCAACCAATTTATATGCATTAGAGGATGTGCATGTAGTTCAAATTTGAATTATGCACATAAATGCATTGAAAACTCAATTAATGCATAAAAATGACCAAACGAACCCCGAAAATCCCAAAAATTGACACGAGAAAAGTTTTGAAAGCAATAAGATGAAGGAAATATGCCCCAGAGGCAATAATAAAGTTGTTATTTATATTTCTTGATATCATGATAAATGTTTATTATCCATGCTAGAATTGTATTAACCGGAAACTTAGTACGTGTGTGAATATATAGACAAACTAAGTGTCACTAGTATGCTTCTACTTGACTAGCTCGTTGAATCAAAGATGGTTAAGTTTCCTAGCCATAGACATGAGCGTATCATATCATGGGGTTTGGATGCACCGGTGAAGTTTGCACCAACTCTCGAGGAGAGAAAGGGCAATGCACGATACCGAAGAGGCTAGCAATGATGGAAGGGTGAGAGTGTGTATAATCCATGGACTCAACATTAGTCATAAAGAACTCACATACTTATTGCAAAAATATACAAGTCATCAAAACCAAGCACTACGCGCATGCTCCTAGAGGGGTAGATTGGTAGGAAAATACCATCGCTCGTCCCCGACCGCCACTCATAAGGAAAGCAATCAAAGAACACCTCATGCTTCAAATTTGTCACACAACGTTTACCATACGTGCATGCTACGAGACTTGCAAACCTCAACATAAGTATTTATCCATTCCACAATTACTAAACTATCACGACTCTAATATTACCATCTTCATATCTCAAAACAATCATCAAGTATCAAACTTCTCATAGTATTCAATGCACTCTATATGAAAGTTTTTGTTATACCCATCTTGGATGCCTATCATATTAGGACTAATTTTATAGCCAAAGCAATTACCATGCTGTTATAAATGACTCTCAAAATAATATAAGTGAGGCATGAGAGATCAATAATTTCTTTAAAATAAAACCACCACCGTGCTCTAAGAAGATATAAGTGAAGCACTAGAGCAAAATTATCTAGCTCAAAAGATATAAGTGAAGCGCATAGAGTATTATAATAAATTCCGATTCATGTGTGTCTCTCCAAAAGGTTTGTACAGCAAGGATGATTGGGGTAAACTAAAAAGCAAATACTCAAATCATACAAGGCACTCCAAGCAAAACACATATCATGTGGTGAATAAAAATATAGCTCCAAGTAAAGTTACCGATAGACGAAGACGAAAGAGGGGATGCCTTCCGGGGCATCCCCAAGCTTAAGCTTTTGGTTGTCCTTGAATATTACCTTGGGGTGCCTTGCGCATCCCCAAGCTTAGGCTCTTTCAACTCCTTATTCCATAGTCCATCGAATCTTTACCCAAAACTTGAAAACTTCACAACACGAAACTCGACAGGAACTCGTAAGCTCCGTTAGTATAAGAAAATAAAACCACCACTTAGGTACTGTTGTGAAATCATTCTAAATTCATATTGGTGTAATATCTACTGTATTCCAACTTCTCTATGGTTCATATCATCCGATACTACTTATAGATTCATAAAAATAAGCAAACAACACATAGAAAACATAATCTGTCAAAAACAGAATAGTCTGTAGCAATCTGATTTGTTCGAATACTTCTGGAACTCCAAAATTTCTGAAAAACTAGGACAACCTGGATAATTTGTATGTTGGTCTTTTGAAAAAATAATTAGCATTTTATCATGTTCTGGTGAATTTTAACAATTATTTTCGTGAGCACAAAGTTTTTGTCTTTTTCAGCAAGATCAAACAACTATCACCCAAGAAGATCCTATTGGTTCTACTTGGCACAAACACTAATTAAAACATAAAAACACATCTAACCAGAGGCTAGATAGATTATTTATTACTAAGCTGGAGCAAAAGGCAAATAACTAAAATAAATTGGGTTGCCTCCCAACAAGCGCTAACGTTTAACGGCCCTAGCTAGGCATGATGATTTCAATGATGCTCACATAAAAGATAAGAATTGAAACATAAAGAGAGCATCATGAAGAATATGACTAGCACATTTAAGTCTAACCCACTTCCTATGCATAGGGATTTTGTGAGCAAACAACTTGTGGGAACAATAATTAGCTAGCATAGGAAGGCAAAACAAGCATAACTTTAAAACTTTAAGCACATAGAGAGGAAGCTTGATATTATTGCAATTCCTATGAGCATATATTCCTCCCTCATAATAATTTTCAGTAGCATCATGAATGAATTCAACAATATAACCATCACATAAAGCATTATTTTCATGATCCACAACCATAGAATTTTTATTACTCTCCACATAAGCAAATTTGTTCTCATGAATAGTAGTGGGAGCAAACTCAACATAATAACTATCATGTGAAGCATAATCCAATTGAAAACTAAAATCATGATGACAAGTTTCATGGTTATCATTATTCTTAATAGCATACAAGTCATCACAATAATCATCATAGATAGCAACTTTGTTCTCATAATCAATTGGAACCTCTTCCGAAATAGTGGATTCATCACTAAATAAAGTCATGGCCTCTCCAAATCCACTTTCATAATTATCACAATAATATTCAGCATCCTCCAAAATAGTGGGATCGTTACTTCCTAAAGTTGACACTCTTCCAAACCCACTTTCATCAATATAATCATCATAAATAGGAGGCATGATTTCATCATAATAAATATTCTCATCAGAACTTGGGGGACTAAACATATCATCTTCATCAAACATAGCATCACCAAGCTTGTGGCTTTGCATATCATTAGCATCATGGGTATTCAAAGAATTCATACTAACAACATTACAATCATGCTCATCATTCACATATTTTATGCCAAGCATTTGATACGGCTCCGTCGTATCTATAATTTTGGATTGTTCCATGCTAATATTCTACAACATTCATATACTTTTGGCAACTTTTTATACCATTTTGGGGACTAACATATTAATCCAGTGCCCAGTGTCAGTTCCTGTTTGTTGCATGTTTTTGTTTCGTAGAATATCCATATCGAACAGAGTCCAAACGATATAAAAACAAACGGAGATTATTTTTGGAATATTCGGAGAATATGGGAAGGAAAATCCACGCGAGACGGTGCCCGAGGGAGGCACGAGGCAGGGGGGCGCCCCACCCCCTGGGCGCGCCCCTGACCCTCGTGGGCCCCACGTAAGGCGGTTGATGCCCTTCTTCGGCTGCAAGAAAGCTAATTTTTAGAAAAAAATCACGGCGAAGATTTCAGTCCAATCGGAGTTACGGATCTCCATATATATACGAAACGGTGAAAGGGCAGCAGACCAGAATGCAGAAATAGAGAGAGACAGAGAGACATATCCAATCTCGGAGGGGCTCTCGCCCCTCCCATGCCATGGATACCAAGGACCAGAGGGGAAACCCTTCTCCCATCTAGGGAGGAGGTCAAGGAAGAAGAAGAAGAAGGGGGGCCCTCTCCCCCTCTCTTCCGGTGGTGCCGGAACACCACCGGGCCATCATCATCACCGCAATCTTCACCAACAACTTCACCGCCATCATCACCAACTCTTCCCCCCTCTATGCAGCGGTGTAACCTCTCCCTTACCCGCTATAATCTCTACTTAAACATGGTGCTCAGCTCTATATATTATTTCCCAATGATGTATGGCTATCTTATGATGTTTGAGTAGATCTGTTTTGTCCTATGGGTTATTTGATGATCAAGATTGGTTTGAGTTGCATGTTTTATTATTGGTGTTGTCCTATGGTGCTCTCCATGTCGCACAAGCATGAGGGATTCCCGCTGTAGGGTTTGCAATATGTTCATGATTTGCTTATGGTGGGTGGCGTGAGTGACAGAAACACAGACCTGAGTAAGTAGGTTGTTTGCGTATGGGATAAAGGGGACTTGATACTTTAATGCTATGGTTGGGTTTTACCTTAATGATCTTTAGTAGTTTGGGATGCTTGCTAGAGTTCCAATCATAAGTGCGTATGATCCAAGTAGAGAAAGTATGTTAGCTTATGCCTCTCCCTCATATAAAATTGCAATAATGATTACCGGTCTAGTTATCGATTGCCTAGGGACAAATAACTTTCTCGTGACAACAAGTTCTTTACTAAAACTAACTTAGTTGTGTCATTATCTAAACAGCCCCTACTTTTTATTTACGTGCTCTTTATATTCTTGCAAATCTATCCAACAACACCTACAAAGTACTTCTAGTTTCATACTTCTTCTAGGTAAAGCGAACGTTAAGCGTGCGTAGAGTTGTATCAGTGGTCGATAGAACTTGAGGGAATATTTGTTCTACCTTCAGCTCCTCGTTGGGTTCGACATTCTTACTTATCGAAAGAGGCTACAATTGATCCCCTATACTTGTGGGTTATCAGCATTCTATGTAATTCTTCTTCTAGTACTTGAGCACAATTTTCCTTTCCCATCATTTTCATGAAAGACATTAAAAAGATGAAGCATATGAGGCACCCTTAATTCCATTTTTTTGTAGTTTGCTTTTATATACTAAACTAGTGATAAAACAAGAAACAAAAAGATTTGATTGCAAGATCTAAAGATATACCTTCAAGCACTAACCTCCCCGACAACGGCGCCAGAAACTGCTTGATGTCTACTACGCAACCTTCTTCTTGTAGACGTTGTTGGGCCTCCAAGTGCAGAGGTTTGTAGGACAGTAACAAATTTCCCTCAAGTGGATGACATAAGGTTTATCAATCCGTGGGAGGCGTATGATGAAGATGGTCTCTCTCAAACAACCCTGCAACCAAATAACAAAGAGTCTCTTGTGTCCCCAACACACCCAATAAAAATGGTAAATTGTATAGGTGCACTAGTTCGGCGAAGAGATGGTGATACAAATGCAATATGGATGGTAGATATAGGTTTTTGTAATCTGAAAATATAAAAACAGCAAGGTAACAAGTAATAAAAGTGAACGTAAACGGTATTGCAATGCTAGGAAACAAGGCCTAGGGTTCATACTTTCACTAGTGCAAGTTCTCTCAACAATAATAACATAATTGGATCATATAACTATCCCTCAACATGCAACAAAGAGTCAGTCCAAAGTCACTAATAGCGGAGAACAAACGAAGAGATTATTGTAGGGTACGAAACCACCTCAAAGTTATCTGTTCTGATCAATCTATTCAAGAGTTCGTAGTAAAATAACACGAAGCTATTATTTCCGTTCGATCTATCATAGAGTTCGTACTATAATAACACCTTAAGACACAAATCAACCAACACCCTAATGTCACCTAGATACTCCAATGTCACCTCTAGTATCTGCGGGTATGATTATACGATATGCATCACACAATCTCAGATTCATCTATTCAACCAACACAAAGTACTTCAAAGAGTGCCCCAAAGTTTCTACCGGAGAGTCAAGACGAAAACGTGTGCCAACCCCTATGCATAAGTTCACAAGGTCACTGAAACCGCAAGTTGATCACCAAAACATAAATGAAGTAGATCACGTGAATATCCCATTGTCACCACAGATAAGCACATGCAAGACATATATCAAGTGTTCTCAAATCCTTAAAGACTCAATCCGATAAGATGACTTCGAAGGGAAAACTCAATCCATTATAAGAGAGTAGAGGGGGAAAACATCATAAGATCCAACTATGATAGCAAAGCTCGCGATACATCAAGATCGTGCCAAATCAAGAACACGAGAGAGAGAGATAGAGAGAGAGATCAAACACATAGCTACTTGTACATACCCTTAGCCCCGAGGGTGAACTACTCCCTCCTCGTCATGGATAGTGCCGGGATGATGAAGATGGCCACCGGTGAGGGATCCCCCTCCAGTAGGGTGCCAGAACAGGGTCCCGCTTGGTTTTTCATGGCTACAGAGGCTTGCGGCGACGGAACTCCCGATCTAGGTTATGTTCTGGAAGTTTGGGTATATATAAGAGGTGTTGGCGTCGGGAACAAGTCAGGGGGGTCTCCGAGGCGGCCTCGAGGTAGGGGGCGCGCCCAGGGGGTAGGGCGCGCCCCCACCCTCGTGGGTGCCTCAGGACTCTTCTGGCCCATCTCCGATACTCCGTGTGCTTCTTCTGGTCCAAAAATAATCTCCGTCAATTTTTAGGTCAATTGGACTCCGTTTGGTTTTCCTTTTCAGCGATACTCAAAAACAAGGAAAAACAGAAACTGGCACTGGGCTCTAGGTTAATAGGTTAGTCCCAAAAAACATAAAAAATAGCATATAAATGCATATAAAACATTCTAGATGGATAATATAATAGCATGGAACAATAAAAATTATAGATATGTTGGAGATGTCTCAACCACTCAAGCACGACCCACATCGTCGATCAGTGCGGTGTCAAGCCGCAAGATGATTAAGTGGTAGCCATTTCCTACAGAAGAAACCCACAGATGACACCCATCCTGCGACGTGTCAAGAGAACAGGCGCAGAGCTAGCAAGATAGCCCAGCAAGCCTTGTCGGGCAACCAGTGATGTGACACTAAGCGGTGCATGTTGTCAGTGTCAAAACCGGCAGATCTCGGGTAAGGGGTCCCGAACTGTGCGTCTAAAGATCGAAGGTAACAAGAGGCAGGGGACACAATGTTTACCCATGTTCAGGCCCTCTTGATGGAGGTGATACCCTACTTCCTGCTTGATTGACTTTGATGAGTATAGGATTACAAGAGTTGATCTACCACGAGGTCGTAATGGCTAAACCCTAGATGTCTAGCATGTATGATCATGATTGCATCTACGGACTAAGCCCTACGGTTTATATAGACACCGGAGGGGGCTAGGGTTTTACATAGTCGGTTTACAGAGAAAGGAATCTTCATATCCGCTCGCCAAGCTTGCCTTCCACGCAAAGGTGAGTCTCGTCCGGATACGAGGGAAAGTCTTCCACCTTGTATCTTCACGGCCCATCAGTCCAGCCCATATCACATAGCCCGGATGCCCGAGGACCCCATAATCCAGGACTCCCTTAGTAGCCCGCGAACCAGTCTTCAATGATGATGTATCCGGCGTGTAGATTGTCTTCGACATTGCAAGGCGGGTTCCTCCACCGAATACTTCAAAGCATCTGAACTGAAAAGCTATATTTGGCCCTTACAGCTTCGGTCTTGGCAAGCTGAATTCTTTGAACAACTCGGTTTTACATTAAACGTCACAGCCCTCGGCTTCTGTGCTATCGTCGCCTCAGCTTCCACGTGGCCAATGAGTATGAAGGGCCCAAGCACTTTTACAGATAACCCCTTAACAACGTACGGAAGGTGCCTATTTAAGGAGATTATATCTCAGAGGCCATTCCACACCAGGCGAAAATGCTTCGAACTTTGCCTTAAGAAACCACACAATCATGGCCAGCGCTCATAGTTCTTCTTCCCGCCCCCATGGCCCTCAAAAAGGCGATTGGGAGAGCTGCTCTGTATCCCATGCCCAACTGTCCAAGCTCTAGGTGCATGGCTACCTCCCTCATGCGGATCTAGTCCCCGTTCGGGCGGGATTAACTTCCTTTACTGGCGAAGCCCTGGCCAAAAATTTCCCGAATCCTTCAGCAGGGGAGCGGATGTGCTTCCTTTCCTTTCTGTTAAGAGGCGTTGGCTTTCCAATCCATCCTTTCCTCTGAGGTCTCCTGGAGTACTATGGCATCCAACTGCACAATCTCACGCAGGCTCCATTCTGCACATCGCGGGTTTCGTCGCTCTTTGCGAGCTGTTCCTAGGCTGTGAGAACCATGTAGAGCTATGGAGGAAGCTCTTCTGCCTCGTCCCTCGCTCCCAAAGGTATCCATATTCGAGATGGGCGGCGCCGAAGTATGGCGCAGAGCCGAGACGGGATACCTATCCGGCACTCCGAAGAAGGCATCGGAAGAGTGGCCCTCGGAGTGGTTTTATATAGAAGACGTCGTTCTCTCGGACCCAATCCGGCATGGCCTACCAGAATTCTCCAATGCCCCATTAAAGAAGCTCCACAGCTAGCATCCCCGAAGCCTCAAGGAGGTAGACAGTGCGGAGTTTAAGATGCTGATGGACAAGATAAAAATACTCGCCCAATCCTGATTGTCCATAATCAAGGTCATGGCGATTTCCATAACACGAGGTGTTCAGCCACTCCAATCCAGAGGACTCGCCATGTGGAAATTCAACGGGGAGGACGATACATCTCGCTACGGGTGTAAGGGCCCAGACAACTTTGCTTCCCTTTCCGCCATGCTAGCTGATCTTTACAAAGGGGAGAAAGAAGAGTTCGCTCGCCTCAAGTGCCGAGATGGATTTTCCATGTACAACCCCCCTAGCTGGGTAAAGTCACAATCCAGAACCTCACCTAATCTTCATCCTGAGTCGTAATCAGTCAAACTTAACCCGACCATTTTTACCAGGAATGGAGGGAGGCCACCACGGGGATTTATAGCCCCGCTCCGCAGCCGAAAGACCATATTCGGGACCTGGATCCCGGAGTCGAGGAGGATCCATATATATTTTTGTAGTTCAAGTAGGGGGTCTTATATCAGGCGAGCTACGACGGTACAGAAGTGGCCATGGAAGCCGATTACCCAGGCCTTCTTCCTTCTTCCCATGTAAGTGCCCAGGGAGCGTCTCCTCCAAAAGGGTTTTCCCATCGCGCCTCACCCACTGCACTGTCTCGTGCTTCAAAGGGGCGGCGCTCGTCTCACCATGACGCATCGAGATCGTCCCTTAAGAAGGGGACGCCAACACCAGGCGGATCTTTGAAAAGAAAGGCGGACGTCGATACTTCCAAGCTCCGACCTTCATAAAAAAGGTACGGCTTTTGATACACCCTGTGGCAAACATACCAAACTGTGACGTTTGCTGTTGTGCCATATTTCAGGAAGAGCATTCACCGGAGTATATCCGGAGACCTTACCGGACATACGTTCACCGCTCCCACCACGAACCCTGCCTCTAGGGCTACAGTTGATACGAGTACCATGCCGGATTGTCCTCTCTCCGACGGTTCGGATAATGTATCTGTCACCAACTTCGAAGTGGAGAGTATGTGACGCCCGAATAATTAAGCTACAGTGATCCCCCGCTAATGATGCCACGTCACCTCGGTTACCGTTGATAAACTCTAGATAATTCAAAACCGAAACAATTCAAAATTTAATTAAAGGAAAACAATAAAAGTTTTCAAACATTAAAATAAAAATGTTCGGTTTGTACTAAATATTACATAGATAATTATGGTGTAGAAGACACAGTTTTATAAAATGCATAAATATTTTAAATTGAATTAAAACAAAAGAGAAAATAAATAAAAGAAAGAAAATACAAAAGAGAAAAACAAACAAAAAAAGAGGAAAAGAAACCACCCCGGGGCTCCGGCCCAGCAGGCCACCAGCCCAACTGGACCATGCCCCACCGACACACCCCACTCCCCATAACCCCCCTACCCCGACCGAAACCCTAACTAACCAATCCCCCACTACCCCACTCCCCCTTCTGCGCTCCCTCCCTGATCCAGAATGGGATCGGCGGCGCCCGACCCCGCGGGGGACTGCTGAGCTTTGTCACCGGTCGCCACCCCGCGCCTCCGTCCACCCCACGCTGGTGCCCGCCTCTCCGCCTCCTCAATGCATCGCCGGCGCCGCCCCGCCCCGTCATCGGAAACGCATCTCCGGCCCCTCCCTGAGCTTACCATTGCACATCTACAGGGCCTCGTGAGCCCTCTTCCCATTCCCCTCTCTCTCCCATCACTGCATCCATCCGTGCCTCCGCGCACGCGCCCGCGCCCTCGACCACGTCGCCGCGCCGTTCCGCCGCCCGCACGCTGCTCCGCTCGCGCACGTGGCTCCATGGCCGCACCCCCTGGCCATCGGCCCTGCGCGTCCCCGCCACCGCAGCCTGCCGCTGCCGCTTCCCTGCAGCTGCTCGCCGCTCCCGAGCGCGCTCTGGGCGCGTTCCGCCCCGCACCCACAGCCGCCAGCCTCGCCCTGCCGGACTGCGTCCACGCTGCTGCTCCGCACCATCCTAGTGCCCTAGCGGCCTCCGCCCGCGGCCACGCTGTCCCCTGCACTCCGCTGCTCCGCCACGGCCGCGCCGCAGACCCCCCTGCCGTAGCGCCCGTCGCTGTCTCTGGCGAGCGCGTGCCCCGGCTCGCTGCTGCCTAGATCGCCTGAACGCCCTGTCGGGTGTGCCCCCGCAGGTCAGCGCCCGTTCGGGCTACGCCCGCGCCCGCTATGGCCCTCCGGGCCAATGACAGTGGGGCCCCACGCCCTAGAATGTTTAAAAAAAAGTGAAAAGGAAAATGAATATAATTAATTAATTAGTGTATTAATATTAATTCTGTCTAATTAAACTAAACAAATTTAGTTAACCTAATCAAGTAATTAAACTAATTAGTTTTGTTTAAATTAAATCTGTGTCAATGACAAATGGGGCCCACGCGTCAGTTTGACCCAGTCAACAGACAGTTGACTGCTGACATCATGCTGATTTTATGCTGATGCTGTAAAACCTATTTTTGATTTAAATTAAATCTTTTAAATCCAAAAAATGATTAAATCCTTTTTTAAATTAATATAAAATGAACCGTTGCTCGGATGAAAATAGTTTGTACATGAAAGTTGCTCAGAACGACGAGACAAATCCGGATATGCAGCCCGTTCGTCCGCCATGCATCCCTAGCATAGCGAACACGCAACTTTCCCCCTCCAGTTCATCTGTCCGAAAACGCGAAACACCGGGGATACTTTCTCGGATGTTTTCCCCCTTCGCCAGTATCTCCTCCTACCGCGTTAGGGCACACCTAACACCGCTGTTTTCTTTGTCATGCATTGTTATGTATCTGTTTGCTTTGTATTCATTATTTATTCCCCCTCTTCTCTCCGGTAGACTACGAGACCGACGCCGCTGCTGTTGCCCCGACAAACTACGGTGTTGACGACCCTTCCTTTTGCCAGAGCAACCAGGCAAGCCCCCCCCTTGATCACCAGATATCACCTATTCTTCTCTCTACTACTTGCATTAGAGTAGTGTAGCATCTTACTGCTTTCGTTAATCCTATTCTGCTGCATAGCCTGTCTTTGTTGCTACAGTTGTTACCCTTACCTGCAATCCTAAATGCTTAGTATAGGATGCTAGTATTCCATCAGTGGCCCTACACTCTTGTCCGTCTGCCATTCTATACTACTGGGCCATGATCACTTCGGGAGGTTATCACGGGAATATGCTATATACTTTAAACTTTAACATTACTTATGATACTATTCGGAGATGGGGGATGAAGGGGCAGGTGGCTCCATCCTGGTACAGGTGGGCCTGGGTTCCCGACGGCCCCCGACTGTTACTTTGAGGCAGAGCGACAGGGCGGGTTGAGAACACCTAGGAGAGAGGTGGGCCTGGCCCTAGTCGGCATTCGTGGATACTTAACACTCTTAATGAGATCTTGGTGTTTGATCTGAGTCTGGCCATTAGCCTATACGCACTAACCAACTACCCGGGAACAGTTATGGGCACTCGGCATCGTGGTATTAGCCGAAGCCTTCGTGACGTCAGCGACTGAGCGGCGCGCGCCGGATTGGACCTGAACGCCTGCTAGGCTAGGTCTGCTTCCGGCCGCGTTCGCAACGTGCAGCTGTGCAATGGGCAATGGGCCCAGACCCCTGCGCCATAGGATTTAGACCGGCGTGCTAACCTCTCTGTTGTGCCTAGGTAGGGCTGCGACGTGTTAATCTTTCGAGGCCGGGCATGACCCAGGAAAGTGTGTCCGGCCAAATGGGATCGAGCGTGTTGGGTTATGTGGTGCACCCATGCAGGGAAGTTTATCTATTCCAATAGCCGTGATCTTCGGTAACAGGATGACTTGGAGTTGTACCTTGACATTATGACAACTAGAATCAGATACTTAATAAAACACACCCTTCCAAGTGCCAGATACAACCCGGTGATCGCTCTCTAATAGGGCAACGAGGAGGGGATCGCCGGGTAGGATTATGCTATGCGATGCTACTTGGAGGACTTCAATCTACTCTCTTCTACATGCTGCAAGACGGAGGCTGCCAGAAGCATAGTCTTTGATATGACTAGCTATCCCCCTCTTATTCTGGCATTCTGTAGTTCAGTCCATCGATCTGGCCACTTACACATATACCCATGCATATGTAGAGTAGCTCCTTGCTTGCGAGTACTTTGGATGAGTACTCATGGTTGCTTTTCTCCCTCTTTTCCCCCTTTTCCTTCTACCTGGTTGTCGCAACCAGATGCCGGAGCCCAGGAGCCAAACGCCACCATCGACGACGACTCCTACTACACCGGAGGTGCCTACTACTACGTGCAGCCCGCTGACGACGACCAGGAGTAGTTTAGGAGTATCCCAGGCAGGAGGCCTGCGCCTCTTTCGATTTGTATCCCAGTTTGTGCTAGCCTTCTTAAGGCAAACTTGTTTAACTTATGTCTGTACTCAGATATTGTTGCTTCCGCTGACTCGTCTATGATCGAGCACTTGTATTCGAGCCCTCGAGGCCCTTGGCTTGTATTATGATGCTTGTATGACTTATTTTATTTCTAGAGTTGTGTTGTGATATCTTCCCGTGAGTCCCTGATCTTGATCGTACACGTTTGCGTGTATGATTAGTGTACGGTCAAACCGAGGGCTTCACAAGTTGATATCAGAGCGGACTACCTGTAGGAATCCCCCTTCCACACTCCTTGGCCAAAGTCGAGTCTAGACATTGCAAAACTTTTACTAACATGGCTGTGTGTCTTACGGGCACACGTCGCCATTGGGTGGTAGTAGGATCTTTTATTCCTCGACCTATACTCTGGGACTCTGACATCTCTTGTATTCGGGTTAAACGATTTTACTAACTCCAACTCTAGGTTCTCATAAATACTTTCTCCTGGAGAGCCCCTCAGTCCGAACGATCGCTTGTTTCACCAGAAGATTCCGAAGACACCCTACGATGTTCTCTTGAGACTATGTGCCATCGCTCTTACAATTCCCTACCACCGATGTATCCTTATGGATAACTACCTACATTTGTCGTTCATACATTCATCCCCAGTTGATCTTGTTATTACAAGATACACCGAAATTCTCTCTATTGTTCCGAGAATACTTTGTGCCTATTGCCTTGTAGTTCTTTGCCACATGAATACCCCTACGGATAATTCTCGCACTTACCGAGTATCCGCTCATCCCTAGTTGATTCAAGTATTTCACAAAAGTGTTCAGAATACCATTCGGTCTTCCGAAAATCCTCAGTAGCCTTTTTGCTCTTGAAATTCTTGCTTACTTGCATTATGATTAATCTTAAGTCTGGTAATCTTATTGGCATCCTTTGTCATTATCATTTTGAGTTCCTTGATTCAATATGTTGCGAATTCTCGCGATCATCAGTAGAATACTAGAATTCTTCTTGTTGGCTCAGACGCCATTCCAGGTCTGAGATGGTTCTCGCCAATCATATTGTTGTCAAATTGTGCCCCTAAGACTATTCAACCTATCCATCCTTGATCGGAGCGTCTACTTCTGATCCTTCGATTTGGAATCATAATTCCTTTGCATTTAAGCTTCGAATTATTCAGATGATTACATAACCTGATGCATTTGCATTCTTTCCTCTTCAGGTTGAGTACCGATACTCACATCAGATCCTTTGGACCGTCAAGTCCTTTGTTGGATTAT
Source organism: Aegilops umbellulata (assembly GCA_032464435.1). Classification (NCBI taxonomy): domain Eukaryota; kingdom Viridiplantae; phylum Streptophyta; class Magnoliopsida; order Poales; family Poaceae; genus Aegilops; species Aegilops umbellulata. The sequence goes on from CP136060.1 coordinate 232,529,880, forward strand.
TACCCGATAGTGTCCTTTGTATACAAAAACCTCGAGAAGTTCTTTCCCTGATACATAACGCCTTCGGTAAATTGTATCCTCTCCTTTTGTCACCCATGCTCTACTTTCGAGCCTGTATTATTTATTTCGAAGTTTGTGGTATATGTTCCTAAGATGCCCAGATGGGTTGAACCAATGCCTTCCCTAATCTGTGTAAACCTGAAAGATTTCATGGGTCATACTTACTTATCTGGTATTGCACCAGGTAAAACTTTCAACAACTAATGTCATTTCGAAATACGATAGGTGAATGGAAGGTTATGCATTGAGTAAGTGGGAGTCAACCTTGAACCTTTGTGTTCATGCCCATGGACACGATGTAGATCCTATCATGGAAACTTCTTGTAATAATAACTATTTCCTTGATATAATATCCTTTGGTATCAGTGAACTGATCCTTTGCAATCATGGTTCTGACCATGACTGTTCTCCTTTGATTCTATTTCTCGGACAAGTTAAAGTACTTGCCTTCTACAGATCAATATGTCTCTGCCACCTCTATTTTGATCTGCCTTCGAGTATTACCCTTGGTATCTCGAGAATATGAAAGAACTGTGTTGCCTCCTATGAGTCTTCATCTAGAATTGCTGCTCATCAATTTTAGATTTTCCCTGGGTTCTGAGTTATTAGTCACTCGAGAACACCGATAAGTGAATCGATTCCGCCCTCCGATTCAATAACTCTAAGTAATTTTCATTGCATAGGAGTTCAATAATCCTTCAATTAATTCCTAGTCTGATTGGCTATATCATTATTGTGCTAAATTTTAATTGTGCTACCTGGCCCTTTTTCCCGGAGCACAATTTTCAAAGATGAGCTAAGCCTACATCGATCTTCCTCGTCTTATCGTTTCACCTTCAATAGCAAACTTGATTTCGAGTTTTTGTCATACCCTTGGTTCCAATAACCTTTCGCTTCACCATTTCTTCGACTTGATGTCATTGCCGATTGATTACATCTTGAAATCTCTCCACAAATGTGTCGTGATCATCATCAACATTCTGAGCTCTTGCAAGATATCCATTGAATTCTTCATGGGAAATACCATCCTTGTCCCTTGGTAAATTGTGTTGTCATCGACTACTTCCTTGCCTTCTTTCCAACACAAACTTGTTTGTGTTGTGGCTGTACCTTGAGTTCCTGGCTATCCAACTTGTCTTATGTCCTACCTTGAAGTAATACCATCTTTTATGTCAAGGATATTGTGAGAATTGCTCCACCTCTTGAGAATAGTTGATATAGTAATACTTCTTGCCAACTCCATTCGTTTTCTGATCCCCGTGTTGTTTCTAACCTGAATACCGACAATTGAACTATGATGCGTGAATTCAAAACTTCTAGCAGTCCTATTGCTTTGGAGTTAATGGTCGATAGTTCATTCTTAGACTATTGGTTATCGAATCACCGTTCCAACATTGATCTTGCTACCTAAGCCCATATTTCGGGTGCACCTTTCAACCAATGTTTAATTGTGTATGTTTTCCTCGAGCATACATCATTATACCATTTGATCTGACAAATATTATCTCCTTGTTCACTTAATTGTGGAAATACATCTTTCGGAAATCTCGATGAATTGTCGTTGAGTTCATCAGCCACCTCTTTGTCCTCTCCTTGGGTTAATGATGAACTCTTGTTAACGGGAATCACTTCATAATTCATTTCCCGAGAATCTTACAATTTCATCCTGTCAATTTGTGTTGCACCTTTCTTCTCAGGCATCCTGAGCCTGAGGTATCCTGACACCATTCATATCTGAATCTCCGTCAGATATGATGGTTGGAACATATTTCCAAGAGTTATAACGCTAGTCTTCATAAGACCCGGTAAGGTGATGTCATGCCTAGCACACCTGGCCGGAGGATCTATTGTTATAGTTCTTCCTTTTTGGCAAGGTTAACCATTCTTCCATGAGGAAATTGTAAGACTTATTCTATAAGTTACTCCTTATGAATCCCTTGAGTATCCAAAGTCCGACCTTTGCTTGAAGACCATGTCAATGCTATCTCAAAGCATGTCTGTGGTACTCCGTTCATCAACAAGAACATTTGAAGCACAATGCTAAATTCTCTTTATCAATTATCCAAACACCGTTGTATGGGTAAAGTCATGAAGTTCCTCTCCCTTTACCTGAATGGTTCTCTAGTTTCTATCCTGTCATGGATATCATGCCCCGCTTGTCCTTGGGAATGATATACCCCCTGAAATATGTGTGTATACACATTTTCCTCCCCATTGTTCTGATTAAACCTGGTAATCACCTTTCCTTTCCATTGGTTTGCTTAACCCTTCTTGTAATCTATATTATATAAGAAGTAGTATTCTTCTGCTTATGTAAAACACCTTGGTGTACAACCGTGTCAGTTAGACCCTGTTGCTTTTGTTGATAGCATTCCGGTAACCACCGATGGATGAGAACTTTGCCTATTGGTCCGCCTCGTCAACGAATAGGAAAATGGTTCTCTTCGTCCCTCGCCCTTGGTACTGATGTTGTTGCCGACATAACCGATAGACTATCCTCTGACATGCCTTGCTTTCATGATTGTGCAAGACGTCACCGCCCTTCCTGCTTTTAACCCACATGGTGGGCCCATAACCCACAGTTCCACAGGATCGAAACCTGACTCTCCTATACACCCCCTATTCCCAAAGATATTCCTTGCGCGTGGCCTCGTGTGTAATTCACGAGCCACCTTCCGATGAGATCATCAATCTGGTATCAGACGCAATACGTATTCCCATTGCTCTGAACCCCTTTCACACTTCGCTCCAGGCAACGAACGATTGCCTATGCGCTTGAAACTTCTATTTTTCACCTTCTTACTTTGCTCTCGATATTGTCTTAAATTTCAATTCGAGAGTTACTTTCCGCCACCTTCCTCGTTGTTGTCTACCACATAGTCTACCCTGCAGAGGTCCATTCTTCCGGTATACCCCCTTAATCTTTCGTTAGTATGATGAAGACTCCAACTGAAGGATGGCCACTTCATCCTGAAGACCTGGAGCAAAGAAATGAAGACATCACCAAAAAGGGATCAACTACTTCGGAAAGAGCAGCTAAGGCCGAGAACACTCGCTAGAATTTTATAACTAGAATCTTCTTTCCCCCTTACACCTCCTAAATCTCGGGACGAAATTTCTTGTAGTCGAGGAGAATTGTGACGCCCGGGTACTTAAGCTACAGTGATCCCCCGCTAATTATGCCACGTCACCTCGGTTACCGTTGATAAACTCTAGATAATTCAAAACCGAAACAAATTCAAAATTTAATTAAAGTAAAACAATAAAAGTTTTCAAACATCAAAATAAAAATGTTCGGTTTGTACTAAATATTACATAGATAATTATGGTGTAGAAGACACAGTTTTATAAAATGCATAAATATTTTAAATTGAATTAAAACAGAAGAGAGAATAAATAAAAGAAAGAAAATACAAAAGATAAAAACAAACAAAAAAGAGAGGAAAAGAAACCCCCCCGGGGCTCCGGCCCAGTAGACCACCGGCCCAACTAGGACACGCCACACCAGGCCACCGGCCCAACTGGGCCACACCCCACCGACACACGCCACTCCCCATAACCACCCAACCCCGACCGAAAACCTAACTAACCGATCCCCCACTACCCCACTCCCCCCTTCTGTGCTCCCTCCCTGATCCAAATCGGGATCGGCAGCGCCGACCCCGCGGGGGATTGTTGAGCTCCGTCACCGGTCGCCACCCGGCGCCTCCGTCCACCCCTCGCCGGCGCCCGCCTCTCCGCCTCCTCAACGCATCGCCGACGCCGCACCGCCCCGTCATCGGAAACGCATCTCCGGCCCCTCCCCGAGCTTACCTTTGCACATCTACAGGGCCTCGTGAGCCCTCTTCCCATCCCCCTCTCTCTCCCATCACAGCATCCGGCCGTGCCTCCGTGCGCGCGCCCGCGACCACGTCGCCACGCCATTCCGCCGCCCGCACGCTGTTCCGCTGGCGCACGTGGCTCCATGGCCGCATCCCCTGGCAATCGGCCCCGCGCGTCCCCGCCACCGCAACCTGCCGCCGCCACTTCCATGCAGCTGCTCGGCGCTCCCGCACATGCTCCGGGTGCATACCGCCCCGCACCCACAGCCGCCAGCCACGCCCTGCCGGACTGGGTCCCCGCTGCTGCTCCGCACCATCCTAGCGCCCTAGCGGCCTCCGCCTCCGCCCACGCTGCCCCCTGCACTCCGCTGCTCCGCCACGGCTGCGCCGCAGACCCCCCCTGCGGCAGCGCCCGTCGCTGTCTCCATCGAGCGCGCGCCTCGGCTCGCCGCTGCCTAGATCGCACGAGCACCCTGTCGGGTGCACCCCCGCAGGCCAGCGCCCGTTCGGGCTACGCCCGCGCCCGCTATGGCCCTCCGGGCCAATGACAGTGGGCCCCATGCCCTAGAATGTTTAAAAAAAAAGAGAAAAGGAAAATGAATATAATTAATTAATTAATTAGTGTATTTATATTAATTCTGTCTAATTAAACTAAACAATCAAGTAATTAATCTAATTAGTTTTGTTTAAATTAAATCTGTGTCAATGACAAATGGGGCCCACATGTCAGTTTGACCCAGTCAACAGACTGTTGACTGCTGGCATCATGCTGATGCTGTAAAACCTATTTTTGATTTAAATTAAATCTGTTAAATCCTGAAAATGATTAAATCGTTTTCTAAATTAATACAAAATAAACCATAGCTCGGATGAAAATAGTTTGTACATGAAAGTTGCTCAGAACGACGAGAAGAATCTGGATACACAACCCGTTCGTCCGCCATGCATCCCTAGCATACCGAACATGCAAATTTCCCCCTCTAGTTCATCTGTCCGAAAACGCGAAACACCGGGGATACTTTCCCGTATGTTTTCCCCCTTCACCAGTATCTCCTCCTACCGCGTTAGGGCACACCTAACACCGCTGTTTGCTTTGTCATGCATCATTATGCATCTATTTGCGTTGTATTCTTTATTTCTTCCCCCTCTTCTCTCCGGTAGACTACGAGACCGATGCCGCTGCTGGTGCCTCGACCGACTATGGTGTTGACGACCCTTCCTTCTTGCCAGAGCAGCCAGGCAAGCCCCCCCGCTTGATCACCAGATATCGCCTATTCTTCTCTCTACTGCTTGCATTAGAGTAGTGTAGGATGTTACTGCTTTCGTTAATCCTATTCTGCTGCATAGCCTGTCTTTGTTGCTACAGTGGTTACCCTTACCTGCAATCCAAAATGCTTAGTATAGGATGCTAGTATTCCATCTGTGGCCCTACACTCTTGTCCGTCTGCCATTGTATACTACTAGGCAGTGATCACTTTAGGAGGTGATCACGGGCATATGCTATATTGTAACGCCCTCGATGCGGCTATATCTCCCACGTGTCGAGGCACGACTTAGAGGCATAACCGCATTGAAAGCAATGTCGCAAGTGAGGTAATCTTCACACAATACATGTAATAAATAAAGGGGAAAGATACATAGTTGGCTTACAATCGCCACTTCACACAAGTACATAAATAACATCCATCATACAGATTACACTCAAGGTCCGACTACGGTACCAAAATGAAAGAAGACTACCCCAAAAGCTAAACAGATCCCCGGATCACCCCAACTGGGCCCCACTACTGATCATCTGGAAAAGAAACATAGTAACGGCCACGTTCCTCGTCGAACTCCCAAGTTAGCTCGGACGCGTCATCTGCACTGGCATCGTTGGAACCTGCAACTGTAGTGATAATATCTGTGAGTCACGGGGACTCAGCAATCTCACACCCGCGAGATCAAGACTATTTAAGCTTAAAGGTAGGAAAGGGGTTTGTGAGGTGGAGCTGCAGCAAGCGACTAGCATATGGTGGCTACAGCGCAAAAGAGAGCGAGAAGAGAAGGCAAAGCACGGTCGAGAAACTAGAAGTGATCAAGAAGTGATCCTGAAACAACCTACGTCAGGCATAACTCCAACAACCGTGTTCACTTCCTGGACCCCGCCGAGAAGAGACCATCACGGTTACACACGCGGTTGATGTGTTTTAGTTAAGGTCAACTTCGGGTTTTCTACAACCGGACATCAACAAATTCCCATCTGCCTCATAACCGCGGGCACGGCTTTCGAAAGATAATACCCTGCAGGGGTGTCCCAACTTAGCCCATGATAAGCTCTCATGGTCAACGAAGGATATTCCTTCTACCGGGAAGACCCGATCAATCTCGGAATCCCGGACTACAAGACATTTTGGCAGCAACAAAACAAGTCCAGCAAAGCCGCCCGATTGTGCCGACAAATCCTGATAGGAGCTGCACATATCTCGGTCTCAGGGCACATCCGGATGAACACTACGTACGACAACCGAAGATACCCCAAGTTGCCTCAGGGCGGCACCGCAAATGGCTCTAGTTGGACCAGCAATCGAAGGAGAATTGGCCTGGGGGGGGGGGTTAAATAAAGATGACCCTTGAGTCTGCAGAACCCAAGGGAAAAAGGCTAGGTGGCAAATGGTAAAACCAATGTTGGGCCTTGCTGGAAGAGTCTTATTCAAAGCGAACTGTCAAGGGGGTCCCATAAATCACCCAACCGTGTAAGGAACGCAAACTCCGGGAACATAACACCGGTATGACGGAAGCTAGGGTGGCAAGAGTGGAACAAAACACCAGGCATAAGGCCGAGCCTTCCACCCTTTACCAAGTATATAGATGCATTAATTAAATAAGCGGTATTGTGATATCCCAACAAGTAAACATATTCCAACAAGGAACAACAAGTCCATGTTCCAACAAGGAACAAACTTCATCTTCACCTGCAACTAGCAACGCTATAAGAGGGGCTGAGCAAAGCAGTAACATAGCCAAACAACGGTTTGCTAGGGCATGGATGGTTAGGGGCTGACAAGGCAATATAGGAGGCATGATATAGCAAGTGGTAGGTATCACAGCATGGGCATAGCAAAAGAGCGAGCAATCGAGCAAGCAAAGATAGAAGTGATTTCGAGGGTATGGTCATCTTGCCTACAAGGTTCTCAGAGTTGTCGAAAGCTTGGTCCTCGAGAGCGTTCTCAACAGGTTCCTCGTTCACGTACTCGTCTCCCGGCTCTACCCAAAGCAAGAAAACAAGCAAAGGGGACAAATATCAATCACGATGCAATGCGCAAGCAACATGATGCAAAACATGGCATGATATGCGAGATGTGATATGCAATGCATATGCATGCTCCGGAAGGACAAAGATTAACAAGGCATAATGTTGGAAAACCAAGTATGCCACTGGATAGGTGAGGTGATTTCGGTTGAAATCGATATAAAGATCACCGGAATCGGATGCACGGTTTGCAAATGGCGAGCAAAACAAGAGTGACAAGAATCTGCCATAAACAGCATGATGCTACTTAGCAAGCAACAAATAATTAAGCTACTGCACGCAAACATATCAACAAGTCATATGACAGTAATCTACTCAAGATGCTCGACAAAAGATGAACACTGAGATACGGCTAAATCCCATCATAACAGGTCCAAACAAGCATGGCAAAAGTGCACAAGATAACAGGTTCACCGACTTAGTGAAAATATCAACATAGCAGAAACTAACATCAGGCTGACATGTTCAGAGCAATGAAACAACATGCTATATGTTCAGAACTAAGCAAAGTAAGGCATGGAATGAATCTAATCAAAGCACTTGACAAAAGTCCTTTACTGACCATAAGCCCAAAAGGATCAGAAAATATGTTTACACCCAAGTCAAATAAGCAAGTTTCGTTACAGGTTTCAGACTTAGCAGAAAACTGGACATGGCAGAAAAACTAATAACGACTAGGCATGTTCACGAGCTCGATGCACTCACTACAGAGCATTGCATGATAAACTAAACATACATACATCAAGAAGACATGGCATAGCAACTAGACATGGTAAGAATAACATCATATAATGCAAGGATCAACTACACCAAGCTTGGCAAAATCGAATAACATGTAAACAATCTGCCAGCAACATTTTGTAGCAAAAGTAGAGCTCGAATGACTCAAGCTATGTCACTCCTTAATTACCAACAAAGGCATGGATGGATAGAGCAAATACTCAAGTTCAAAACACCCTTAATGATCATGCTCAAATTATGCATAGATCTCTCAGAAACAACATGAATACATGGCATGAAAAGAACAGCAGTCAGGGACTTAGTGAAATCACTAAGTCTCTGAAATCAGCAACATCAAGTGACCTAGTTTGCATGCTTGTGCTAGTCACCACAGGTATCACAAAAATACATGTCAAAATTCTCTGGATAGGCAACATGGCATATTACAAAACTCATGTAGGACTCAACTTCATAGGAGGTACACATCAATCATGGAAAAAATGACAAAAGTGCATGTTCAGATAAGATCCAGCAACTAACATCAACTAGCCCTCTTCTAACAGCATTTCGGGCATCAAGATGACCTCAACTGAAAAGGATGCAATGGAATAAAATGATGTACACTTCGAGGCGAACAATTTCGTATATTATACGCGCGAAACGGATCTATGGATGCAAAGCTATGGCAGGCAGAACATGGCATGATGAAGTAAAAACGCACGGGACTTAGTAAAAAAAAACGAAGGGATAGGGTCAACCCTAGATCTGGCCCGGTTCCGGCGATGGCGGATCCGGCCGGCGCGGACGATGCCGGCGACGGGGAGGCAGCGGGGCGACGCGGCGAGGGCGGCACGGGGCGGTCAAGCGGCGGGAGACGGCGGCGAGCGGCGACGGCGGTCGGAGCTCGCGGCTCGGGCGGAGCAGGCGAGGCAGGCGCGGCGACGGCGGCGGCGGCGGGCGTCGGGCGCGGGCGGGCGCGGGCGCCCCTGGGCGGCGGCGCGAGGGATCCGGGCCCCGCGGGCCTGGCGCAGGCCCCGCGGGCCGGCGGAGGCGAGCGGCGGCGAAGTGGGCTCACCCGCCACGTGGCGGCGCGGCGTTGGTCGGGCGGCGCGGACGGACACGTCCGCCCGTCCGATTTTTGTCCGGCGGCGTCGGGAGGAGAAATGGCTAGGGTTAGGGGTGGTTTTTGCCCGGATTTGAGGAGGGGGAGATGTTTTTATAGCTAGGAGGAGCTAGGAAGCTCCAAATGGAGTGCGGTTTTCGGCCACGCGATCGTGATCGAACTGTGCAGGACATGGGAGTGTCTTAGATGGGTTATTGGGCTGTTTTGAAGGGGTGTTGGGATGCAACACACACGAGGCCTTCATGGTTACCCGGTTAACCGTTGGAGTACCAAACGAACTCCGATTGACCCGAAACTTGACAGGCGGTCTTCCGGTGCTATACCGAGGCCACATGTCAAACCTCGGTCCATTCCGAGAATGTTTAATACCCGCTCAAGAAGAAATGTAAACGGGCACGCCGGGAGACATAGGAGCGCCGGATTGCAAAACGGACAACGGGAAAGATGCTCGGATTTATGAGACGAACACGTATGCGAATGCGATGCACATGATGACATGATATGAAATGCGTGACATGACCAAAATGCAAAACGAGGGGAAACCCAACACGGATGAAATATCATAACACATAGACGGAAATGGCAAGAGTTGGATTACAAATATGGCAAGTTACATCTGGGGCGTTATATATATATACTTTAAACTGTTACATTACTTACGATACTGTTCGGAGATGGGGGCTAAAGGGGCAGTTGGCTCCATCCCGGTAGAGGTGGGTCTGGGTTCCCGACGGCCCTCGACTGTTACTTTGAGGCGGAGTGACAAGGCAGGTTGAGACCACCTAGGAAAGATGTGGGCCTGGTCCTGGTCGGCATTCGTGGATACTTAACACTCTTAACGAGATCTTGATATTTGATCTGAGTCTGGCCACTGGCCTATACGCACTAACCAACTACGCAGAAACAGTTATGGTCGGCATTCGTGACGTCAGTGACTGAGCGACGTGCGCCGGATTGGAGTGGAACACCTGCTAGGCTAGGTCTGCCTCCGGCCGTGTTCGCAACATGCAGGTGTGCAATGGGCGATGGGCCTAGACCCCTGCGCCATAGTATTTAGACCGGCGTGCTAACCTCTTTGTTGTGCCTAGGTAGGGCTGCGACATGTTGATCATCCGAGGCCGGGCATGACCCAGGAAAGTGTGTCCGGCCAAATGGGATCGAGCGTGTTGGGTTATTTGGTGCACCCCTGGAGGGAAATTTATCTATTCGAATAGCCGTGATCTTCGGTAACAGGACAACTTGGAGTTGTACCTTGACCTTATGACAACTAGAACAGGATACTTAATAAAACACACCCTTCCAAGTGCCAGATACAACCCGGTGATCGCTCTCTAACAGGGCGATGAGGAGGGGATCGCCGGGTAGGATTATGCTATGCGATGCTACTTGGAGGACTTCAATCTACTCTCTTCTACATGCTGCAAGACGGAGGATGCCAGAAGCGTTGTCTTCGATATGACTAGCTATCCCCCTCTTATTCTGGCATTCTGCAGTTCAATCCACCGATAAGGCCACTTACACATATACCCATGCATATGTAGAGTAGCTCCTTGCTTGCGAGTACTTTGGATGAGTACTCATGATTGTTTTTCTCCATCTTTTCCCCCTTTCCCTTCTACCTGGTTGTCGCAACCAGATGCCGGAGCCCAGGAGCCAGACGCCACCGTCGACGACGACTCCTACTATACCGGAGGTGCCTACTACTACGTGCATCCCGCTGACGACGACCAGGAGTAGCTTAGGAGTATCCCAGGCAGGAGGCCTGCGCCTCTTTCGATCTGTATCCCAGTTTGTGCTGGCCTTCTTAAGGAAAACTTGTTTAACTTATGTCTGTACTCAGATATTGTTGCTTCCGCTGACTCGTCTATGATTGAGCACTTGTATTCGAGCCCTCGAGGCCCCTGGCTTGTATTATGATGCTTGTATGACTTATTTTATTTTTAGAGTTGTGTTGTGATATCTTCCCGTTAGTCCCTCATCTTGATCGTACATGTTTGCGTGTATGATTAGTGTACGGTCAAATCGAGGGCGTCACAGAGTGCCATGTACCATCGGCGCAAGAGGGCAGCTATGCGCGATCCTAGCTTTACTGAACACGCATTCAGTTCCTTCAGTTCAGCGGATGCATACATCTGAGTTGCTCGGGATGGGCTTGCTGGAGCCACTTAGCAGCTTTCAAAGGATATGCGGGTAAGATCATTTTGTATAGATTTAATAGCCATATACCAGTAGCCCCCGAGACTTGAAAACAGTTTAAACAACTGATTTTAAGGACCGATGTATGATTAGGTACTTACGGAGAAGAATAGCATGCTATCTCGGGAGCTGGAACAATGTCGGACTCAGCTAACAGTTGTTACCGCCGAAATGGAGAAGTCCAAGGAGGCACCGACTGCTAATGTCTCCTTCTGTCCGGAGAATATGATCATGTGCCAGTCGTGTTTATGCAAATAAACACTATTGCACTTTATAATGGAAGGATCGTCGGATCGGCTGGAGGAGAAACTAAAGGACGCGCAGGCGGACAAAGAACATGCCGAAAGGCAAGAGGCCGCTGGTCAACGCATACTGACGCGTACCAGGGACAAGAAGAACAAGCTGCAGGATGCCAACACCAAGCTCGGCGAAGAGCTGAAAGACGTGCGAGCCCAACTGGCAGACGCCCTAATGGAAAACAGAAAGTTGCTAGGTGGCATATTCAGTATGCCTTTTAACTTACTGTTATGCAGTTCGCTGATGTGAATTCTAACCAGTTTATTATTGCAGGTGTGTTGACTAGGCAGCCCAAAGAAGAGGTGTCCAGATTTCAAGGCGACCTACTACAAGAGTTGTCCAACGTGCATGAGCGAGCGCGGAGGGAAATGAGAAACATTGCGAAGGCTTTATGGCCAGCCGACTCTCCTCCAGGATGTATGGAAGAACTCGTGAATTTGTACAAGGGAGCTCGGCGCCATTTTGGGTTGTGGACGATATCAGCATGCCGAGAGGGTGCTCGGGAGGCATGGGCCATGGTAAAAACACGGTACACCGGACTTGATCCCAATCATATGGCACGGGTCGGACCTCGAGGATCCGATGGACAAGAAAGTCCGGTCAGCCTAGTGTACGACAAAGTGAAGGAGGCCGCCAAGTTTTCCCAACAAGATTGTAGACTAGGCAACCTGTTAGAGGGTCTAGAGGAAGAAGAAGTTTTTGAGTCCAAGTAGCGATGTACTTTTATCGACAAACTTGTCTCCAGCCGAATTGTAAAACGATTATCATGGCAGACTTTCTGCTTCGACCTCCGAAAACCCTAGGTTTAGGAGTGTTTCCAAATACTATACCTTAGGTGAACACCAAACTATGTTCGAAAACCAGGCAGTCCGGTCATCGTTGCTTCAATAGACAAGTTGTATTCGAGGAGTTATGTTATATTACATTTGATTGTAAGAAACATCTTCCAGAGAGAATAGTTCCGTTAAGGGTTCCTTTCTCTAGGCTAGTATGCGGTTCTTTGTGCATACCGAAGCTGTGATGCTAAAAACTCATAGTACGCGTTTATACTCTGGGGTCTTGTATTGCCACGAGGGCAGTTCTTCTTTTGCTCACAGACCAATCATTCCCTTAAGAATGCTAGCTTTAGGCTTCACCCGTCTGAGGTACATGTCCGGGTGACCCGACTGTAACAATCACAGAGGTGCTCCCTTTATGCCCTAGCCGAACAAGTGGGAACGTAGGGCATAAGCACAAGATCCAGGCAAACCAGCTTGGGCAAAACTTAAGTCATAAAGGTGCATATAATGGCGAAGAAAAGACATATATGGATAGATGACACATATATACGGTGAGCTTGATGCTCGAGAAATAATAATAGTAAGAGTAAGCTTCCTTTGAAAAGAAGCCCCCAGGTATTGTGGGGTATGTACATTTGAGGATGTCTATCCCTCAGGCGTGCGGTTTATACAAACACGAGCTAGAAGTCATATAGAAATGAAGAAAAAAGAAAAACTGTAAAAGTTGCTTTCCACTCAAATATTCTTTCCACCAAATCCAAATCCTGTGAGAGAGAGTTGAGTGTTAGGGAGACTATCATTTGAAGCACAAGAGCTAGGAGTTCATCATCAACACACCTTGTTACTTCTTGGAGAGTGGTGTCTCCTAGATTGGCTAGGTGTCACTTGGGAGCCTCCGACAAGATTGTGTAGTTGAACCAAGGAGTTTGTAAGGGAAAGGAGATCGCCTACTTCGTGAAGATCTACCGCTAGTGAGGCAAGTCCTTCGTGGGCGACGACCGTGATGGAATAGACAAGGTTGCTTCTTCGTGGACCCTTCATGGGTGGAGCCCTCCGTGGACTCGCGCAACCGTTACCCTCCGTGGGTTGAAGTCCCCATCAACGTGGATGTACGATAGCACCACCTATCGGAACCACGCCAAAAACATCCGTGTTTCCAATTGCGTTTGAATACTCCAAACCCTTCCCTTTACATTCTTGCAAGTTGCATGCTTTACTTTCCGCTGCTCATATACTCATTGTATGCTTGCTTGATATGTATTGTGTTTGTTAAACTTGTGCCTAAACTCCACTTGAACTTAAGAATATTAAAAACTGCAACTTTTGGCACTTAGTGTCTAATCACCCCCCCCCTCTAGACACCTCTTCTCGATCCTCTCACAGGCCGAGGCGGCAGCCATGGAGATGGGGAGGGGATGGAGAGGCTCCGAGGCGAAATGAGGAGCGTGGGGAGGCATAGAGGAGGATGGGGAAGCTGCTGATGATCTCCAGAGGGGGTCGCGGCTCCTTAAATAGCCGGGGCGAGGGCACCCGAGCCGGTGGCCGCCGAGCGACTTCGACCATGGTTCTACCGCGCTCAGCAGTCATGGGGAGGCACGGGAAGGCGACGAGAAGGGTGAGGACGAGCGCTAGGGAGTCACGGAGACGAGAAAAGCGTGCGGACGAACGGAGGAAGAAGACATCGGGGAGGAAGACGACGATGCACATGAGCGCAATATTCTGGTCGTTGGCACGGCTCACCGGAGAAGAAAACGAAGGGGGCCAGAGGTCCAGAGGGAAGAGGATGCCGAGGGGTAACTATTGGGCATTAATGGCGAGGCCAGAGGCGGTTGGGGCAGCGATGCCGACGACAACAGTGGCTAGACCACCGTTTTTTCTGCCTGCCCTCGTGGTCACCACCGGCATGGCGCGCTCTGGCGTTTTTACTACTGTAAGATCATGTCTACCGCGTAGTCCTTCCAGCGTGGAGTGTTACCATGGTAAGTAGATGTGCAGAGACAAACGGAGCTGAGTGAATCAAGCTGCACAAGTTTACTGCTGCAAACTTTACCACACTCTAGAGATTAAACCAGAGAGGGTAAAAGATAAACTTGATGTCTGGGAGGCTTGGGGTAGAAAGGACTATGGTCCTGGGAGTTTTGAGGTAAAATGGAAAATAATTTACCATAGTTGTTGTGCAACCACCAAAACTGACCCAGAAACTGAATCATGATGAAGCACTCACTAGGAGTGATGGATTGAGCTATAACTTGGCAAAGCCTGATGATTTGGACATACCATGATGCTGTAAAAATTTTATACCAAATGGACTCATCAAAATGGCACTTCCTTCGCAGCTATCATTTCTGTCCAAAAACTTCACAAACATCCTCAAGGCAATTGGCTAGATGACATAAGCCACAATCTTGTGGAGATGGATCATATAGATAGGATAAGGACTCGAAAAATTATCAGCCATAATGGGGCAAGATACAATACACTTGCTTCACAAACCAAAAATTTGGACAAAAAAAATTGCTCCTGTGCTCACATAGTTCAATGAAATGAACTGAATTTGGGTGGAGGCTAATGATTTGAGATACTTGAGAGGATGGAAAAGTTTCATCCCATTTGGAAACACTATGAAGGTACTTCCTTCACAAACTTGTGTTCTGGTCAGAAACTTTGAAAAATTACACAGGGATCTAGGATGAATGGATTGAGCTCTTCTTTGGTATCCATGGGTTATTTAACAATGTTAAACACCCTGCCAAATTGCAGCTCAATTGGGATTAGGAATAAAGCACTTCCTTTGCAAAATTTCAGAGAAGGCAGAAACTTGCATTGGATCATGTGCCAAATTTTGAACTGTAGAATCATGAGATTAGGATGGAACTAGTGATTATATAGCAAGAAAAAGCTTCATAATTTATGTGGGAATTTTCTCTGATATAAAAATAGTAGTTCCTTTGGAAAATGGCAGAAATGCAATATTGGCATTAAATAGGAAAAGGCAAATTTCCTTATTTAATTATGCCCAATATACTTGCCAAAGCTTGGATTAGGCATATGCATCAACTCTACCAATTCTCATGAATTTAGGAGATGGCTAGCTATGCATTTGGATTTTATTCCTTAGAAAGGCAAGAAAAGGAATAAATCATAATTCAAAAATATTGCATGGGACTTAGCAATATTTTTGCATATCCAAGGTTTAGAAAGATAGAATGGTCTCTGGGACCAATTGGAATGATCAACAAATCAGGGAAAATGATGGCTCCTTTGTAAGCACAAAGGGCATATTCAAATTCCAAAAATTTGGAATTAGGGTTTGAGAGGATTTGAGCTGATGCAAATGAGGTCTTGCCCACTAAAAATGACATGGGCAAGATTTTGAAAGGTTGGAAATGACAAATTTTCTTAGAGTCATCCAGCAAACTCAGTAGAAAATTTTGAAAATGAGTGCCAGGAGAGAATAATAGCACAAAAATTGATAACCCAATTTTTGGGTTGTTACAACTCTTCCCCCCTTAAAAAGAATCTCATCCTCGAGATTCCTAGGTTTACAGCACAAATGAAAGGATAACCACTTCAGGGAAAACCTCGGGGTAAATTTTTAACCCTTTGGTTAAATTCAAATGAGATAGGGGCACCGATAATTGGTACACCCGGGGAGGGATATGGCAAACCTGGATATATTCACGGCTAGGGGCATTTGAGATCAAACTCCCGACAAATGCTAGATGCACCCAGTGAACTGTGGTTTCACCTGCTGACACGTGGGTCCAGGGCCCACTGGCAGCCTCCTTCTTCTACCTCTGGCTCGTTGCTTCTCCTCTGCTGCTGCTCCGAGTGCGGCTTGGTGCAGCAGACATCTAGCTCCTAGGGCGATGAGGACCTTAGAGCCATAGTGCGCGGCGTGCACGGCGACGGTGTAGCAAGCACTCACGTCGCGGGCCAGCACCTTGTCGGCACTGCTCACGGATTCACCTCCTGGACGCCGGTGATCGAGTGGCGAGCGGTTCTCCTGGACCTCGCTCACCGTACACCGGGGTTGGGCTATAAAAATGGCAGTGTGGCTCTCCGCCAACGCACAAACACAATGCCGCTCTACTACCTCTTTGGTTTGGGCGAGATCGAGCCGAGCTCCTTCGGCAAGGAGGTTTTCTTGGTGGCGTTGCGGTTGTTCCTCCCGGCACTGCTGGGCACACTAATCGGATCGTCATTCCTCCTGCTGATTCTCATCAGGAATGAGCGAGCTCGGAACAACACGCGGCTCGGTGCGGTGGCTCGAGATGCGGAAGAAGATGGTGCACTGGATGGTCCTCCGCCACGCTTGATTCTCCGTCGCTTTGCTCTGGCGGAGTAATCGCGTGCTGCGGTGGAGCGGTGGTGGCGATCTACCTGTGCCACGCAAGGCAGTGACGGTGGTGGTGGGGGTCCAGATGCAGGTGAGGTGGCTGTGCCAACTCAGGAATCACACGGGGTACGGAAAAATTTCGCGGATAGCTCCACGAAATACAAGTGTCGAGGTAGAATCGAGGGTGAAATCTGTATCAGAGTAGATGTGCTGGATCAAAGAAATAAAGTTGGCAATGTTCCTCCAGAAATGAAATCAGGAAAACGAATTAGAGACAAGGAATTTCCGAACGGAAATGCCTCTGCGGGGTTTCTAGAGTTGGAAATTTGGCACACGGCGTATGCACAGATAGAGCGGGATATGTGACTTTGCATTTCCCCGAGTACTGCCCGAATGTACTCGTGGGTGAACCGGGTATGCGTGCAGTATGCAGAAAAATCTACACTAGCAAACAGACAGAAATAATAAACATACAACGGAAAACACACCAGGCAAATCATACTAGAGTGTTTTAATGGTAGTGGGTATATGTACTCCTGGTATACGTATACCTACACCAGCGCGCATTTTATTATAGACTCAAGACGAGTCAGGGTTAATTTAATGTAGGTGATCTACTAATTAAAATCTTGTTAGCGACACAGTGTCAACCCTGTCAAACATTTCTGCTCGACAGAGGGACAAGCAAAAACAAGCACAGAAACAAAAGCACAAAAGCATACATAGAACACAACATACGGGTTACAACAGTACCAGCAGACAAAAAAGCACGAACGCGCTACGCGCTAAACGAAACAACTCATCTTGGGATACATAGTTCTATCCTCATATCGAGGATGAACCGACAGACTGATCATCTTACTGCGTGACTGAGGTCATGCAGAGGATTTTCCTTGCTGGGGCTCTTCGGGAGGACGAAGACTGAGCCAATCTCCATCTTCATCATCCGACACTACTATGGGTTGGGGTTCGGCTGTTGGAGGTGTGGCTGAAATGGATCCAAGCAAATGCTGCTGGTGGATCTGTAGAAGAGCCTTGTCGAGGGTGACGATGCTGGGTCTAGGCCACAACACGGGTTGAGAGGACAGCACTGGTTCGGATGGCATTGGACAAATGACTTGGGATGCGAATTTATGAGCCTCGCGGTAAGCTTCCTTGATGACTCGCACCGTATCGTTGTCCAGAGTTCGAAACTCGGCAAGTATCTGGGCAATCATCATCCCCTGGGCGGTGACATACTGCACCAGGCGAGAGATTGCGGGGTCATCTCCTTGGCTAGCAGGAGAAGGCTGCATTCCTACTTCTGTCACAATGGGGTAGAAGCAGAAATCTGGCCTCGCTGCCATATGCGGGTATCTGGTTCGGAGGTGAAGCATAGCCTCCACAGCAGCGGCCTGAATGGCTAAATCAGAGGCAGGCATGGCTCTATCCTGAAAAACCAACGGCTGGCTATTTGCTGCTAGGCTGATGCACACTCTTGCATCGAAGCGATGAAGGTGAGGGACGGGTGACGATTGGAACACTAGGTAATCGGGGCTAGCCTTACAGCCAAAGGCTTTGGTGAGCATCTCAGCAAGAAGGGGTGGAAAGCCGGGGTGGTTGACGGCACCGGTGCGGCTGTGAAACTTGGGAGCTTTGAAGGTGCCAGTCATGCCTGGAGTGCTACTAGCTAGGCTTCTTTGCAGGGACATGGCTGACTGAGGGGTGAGCGATACGGCGAGCGGAAAAGAGGCTTTTATGGACAGCTATGCGGGGCATGACCGCATGGTGTGGCCCCTTTCCCTTAATGGCGAAGGGTGAGCGGTGCGGCCGACCCAAAACGATATGGTTGCTATTCGCACCACGGATATCTAGGCGGGGACAGCGGGGTGAGGACGTGTCGGTCCCGACTGCGCCACCTGTTGATTAACAGTGGCCATGCCGGGTGCAGGGATGGGTCAAATCCCTTAGGGCCATTACCGGCCAATGGTAGCGGTGATATAATACAAGGATAACCTATGCCAGCCTGGCTGCTCTGATACCAGCCCCTATGGCACCCCGATCCGCATGGAGCAGGGGGCTTTCGCACGTCAGCCCAGGATAATACCTGATGCACGACAGGTCCATAATACAGCATTCCAGGTAAAAGAATATTCATCAAATACATCTATATGAGATTACATCATTGATGAATACAATTATCTGGCATAGCCCTAAGGCTATTAAATGACAGCGGAAGTCTGATTGAATGGCAGCGGAAGTCTTGGTTTGGTAGCATAACAACTCTGGCTGGGCTCCACAACTCACAGGACTGGCAAGGTTACGACCTAGCTCGATGGATCAAGCGAACAACTCGAGTACGACCTACAAAACTGGCATGACACGCCAGGTCAGTACATTGAATTTACTTGCAAGACAACCAAATACATAGCATCCAAACAAGCAGGAGACAAAGCAAGAACCGAGCGCATGCGATAGCCTATCTCATATTAATTACTAAACATGGCATGATAAAATTCAACTAAGCATGAACATAAATCATAGCATCTACTAACATGGCAATAACATGGCATATCAGATCATGCTTCTAACATGGCAAAGGCAAAACATAGCATATCATCTCAATCTTGGCATAATATAACATGCAAATCTACGCATGGCACGGCATCATGAAATTATGTTGAAAATAAACTACCAATAATATCCAATGCAGACATAGCATGCAACCATCTTATGTTCTATCATGGTTCTTAAATGCAACATATTACTCATGCAATGCAACCAAACTTGTGCACCGAGTCCCTCGGACTCTCTTACCAACGGGTTGCCTCGCAACCGAACGGTGATCTTTCCGGCGATCACAACCACGAGCAACACTTTTTCTCCAACACTCACCGAGACCTTGTCTCGTGATCATATTAAAAACATCGTCGTGACTTCTCACGACTATCTCATAGTTCAAGTCACCATATTTTCGTTATCACATATTTATTTACCAACTTAATTATTTCAGGTTTATCCTCCATTTCGACCAAGACCTGATAGTGGGACCTACTACGAACTATTTTCCATCGATATACTTGAATACACTCTGCAGAGGTAGCACACTGTACCCACACCATGGAACCCATGGCCTCGTCATCCCATTCGGGTGGACCAACGGCATTCCGACGAAACCGACCTACTACCATGACGCTCTCCCGGCCACTCCGACCCACTCCCAACTGGGCTAGTCCTGGGTGGCCCCGTGTCTACCAAAGACACCCCGACCCCCGTCGTGGTCAAAACGTCCCTCACGGGGACCGGTACCAAAAATCCTAACAACGGGCGCATAAGGTTATGTCTGCCTACCTGATCAGGGTAAGCACGCCCATAACCTTCCCTAGTGGGAGGCACCGGCGAGAGGCACGACAATAGCTCGCATTAAGGCCTCCCCGCGAAGGCAAATGTGGCTGCACTGAAAAATTTCGGTTTGGCGGCACTATGACTCGATCCCATCGATGACGGAGGAGGTTTGTTATTATTAAGTCATTTTATTTCCTTCTCCATCACCATGAGCAGATTAAATATAAGTGCAACAATGAGCATGCAACATACAAATGCATGGACAAAATACCGAACTTCTTAAGTGCACAATTGTAGCGTAAAGAACATGACAATGCCAAGTAATAGCATACCAACGGTGCATTACAATCCTCATATCATTTTATAATGATGACATGCAAATAAAGTAGAGTAGTGACATGGCATTATTAATAATAACATTTTAATTAGCATGGCAAAAGATATCATGAAAACACAAGCATGCATGACAGACATAACCAAATACTGCAGATGAAAACGATCAGAAACAACTCCAACTATACACACACAAGGTGCAAGCAAAGTCAACATGCAAGTTCGGGGCTCATGATAAGAGGTTGGCTTGCCTGGGGGTCGACAAATACTCCGGGAAGAAGTGGGAAACGATCGCAGAAAGATTTGCCGGAAACAGTTCTCTCTCGGAGGGGGCTGTTTACGGCAAGGGCAAAAAGGTCATTTTCACTTCGTGAAAATATTATGGAAATGATATCGACGGAACGGGCTCGACGAAACAAAGACGTGGGCTTTGGATTCACCTGATTCGGAGTTATGGGTAAAAGTTATGATTGTTTTTCTGCCAGGGACCTATCTGTAAGAAAAATCTCCACAAACGGGTCCTCGACTGAAAAACTGAACACGCACTCCTGGAAATACGCTTCCTCTCAAGTGAAAGCTCATTTCCAGCTGAAGTCGAAGGGGAATACGCTTTCCATAAGCGAAGCCATAATCCATCGGATTACGCCTCCACTTATCCAGCATGGCAAGGGTGGGGCCGGCCTTTGGGTCGATGACGCATGGGTCTCGCGAGCCTTCTCTCTCCTCCTTCCTTCTCTTCTTCCAGCTCCCGACGCAAAGAACAGAGGAGCCCGGGGCCGCGCGAGCACCGCCGTGCTCCGGCGACTTGCCCGGCCAACTCCGGCCGTCTCCGGTGGAGCTGGGACCACCGGTGGGCTCGGGAGGAGGTGCCGCGTCCATCCCACAGCGAAGAGAGCGCTGGGGAGGGATCTGGCCACGACGAGTAGGGCAACAGAGAGCTCCGCGCGGCGGCAGTGGCTCTAGGGGCGAGGCCACAGGGCACTCCGGCGGCAAGGGGAGGGAGTGGGGACGGTCTACGGGCTCCGGGGAGGCTGCTGGTGGAGGAAAGAGGGAGAGGCGCGCCCACCATTGCTCGAATTTGAGCAGGCCGAGGCGGCGGCCATGGAGATGGGGAGGGGATGGAGAGGCTCCGAAGCAAAATGAGGAGCGTGGGGACGCGTAGAGGAGGATGGGGAAGCTGCCGATGATCTCCAGAGGGGGTCGCGGCTCCTTAAATAGCCGGGGCGAGGGCACCCGAGCCAGTGGCTGCTGAGCGAGTCCGGCCACGGCTCTGCCGCGCTCAGCAGTCACGGGGAGGCACGGGAAGGCTGCGAGGAGGGTGAGGACGAGCGCCAGGGAGTCACGGAGACGAGCAAAACGTGCGTTCGAATGGAGGAAGAAGACATCGGGGAGGAAGACAACGATGCACAGGAGCGCACTATTCCGGTTGTTGGCACGGCTCGCCGGAGAAGAAAACGAAGGGGGATAGAGGTCCAAATGGAAGAGGACGCCGAGGGGGAACTATTGGGCATTAATGGCGAGGCCAGAGGCGGTCGGGGCAGCGATGCCGAGGACAACAGTGGCTAGACCACCGTTTTGGCTGGCTGCCCTCATGGTCACCACCGGCATGGCGCGCTCTGGTTTTTTTTTACTGTTGTAAGATCATGTCTACCACGTAGTCCTTCCAGCGTGGAGTGTTACCATGGTAAGTAGATGGGCAGAGACAAACACAGCTGAGTGAATCAAGCTGCACAAGTTTGCTGCTGCAAACTTTACCACACTCTAGAGATTAAACCAGAGAGGGTAAAAGATAAACTTGATGTCTGGGAGGCTTGGGGTAGAAAGGACTATGGTCCTGGGAGTTTTGAGGTAAAATGGACAATTATTTACCATAGTTGTTGTACAACCACCAAAACTGAACAGAAACTGAATCATGATGAAGCACTCACTAGGAGTGATGGATTGAGCTATAACTTGGCAAAGCCTGACGATTTGGACATACCATGATGCTGTAAAAATTTCATACCAAATGGACTCACCAAAATGGCACTTCCTTCACAGCTATCATTTTTGTCCAAAAACTTCACAAACATCCTCAGGGCAATTGGATAGATGACATAAGCCACAATCTTGTGGAGATGGATCATATATATAGGATAAGGCCTAGAAAAATTACCAGCCATAATGGAGCAAGATACAATACACTTGCTTCACAAACCGAAAATTTGGACAAAAAACAAGAATTGCTCCTGTGCTCACATAGTTTAATGAAATGAACTAAATTTGGGTGGAGGCTAATGATTTTAGATACTTGAGAGGATGGAAAAGTTTCATCCCATTTGGAAACACTATGAAGGTACTTCCTTCACAAACTTGTGTTCTGGTCAGAAACTTTGAAAAATTACACAGGGATCTAGGATGAATGGATTGAGCTCTTCTTTGGTATCCATGGGTTATTTAACAATGTTAAACACCCTGCCCAATTGCAGCTCAATTGGGCTTAGGAATAAAGCACTTCCTTTGCAAAATTTCAGAGAAGGCAGAAACTTGCATTGGATCATGTGCCAAATTTTGAACTCTAGAATCATGAGATTAGGATGGAACTAGTGATTATATAGCAAGAAAAAGCTCCACAATTTATGTGGGAATTTTCTCTGATATAAAAATAGTAGTTCCTTTGGAAAATGGCAGAAATGCAATATTGGCATTAAATAGGAAAAGGCAAATTTCCTTATTTAATTATGGCCAATATAGATGCCAAAGCTTGGATTAGGCATATGCATCAACTCCACCAATTCTCATGAATTTAGGAGATGATTAGCTATGCATTTGGATTTTATTCCTTAGAAAGGCAAGAAAAGGAATAAATCATAATTCAAAAATATTGCATGGGACTTAGCAATATTTTTGCATATCCAAGGTTCAGAAAGATAGAATGGTCTCTGGGACCAATTGGAATGATCAACAGATCAGGGAAAATGATGGCTCCTTTGTAAGCACAAAGGGCATATTCAAATTCCAACAATTTGGAATTAGGGTTTGAGAGGATTTGAGCTGATGCAAATGAGGTCTTGCCCACTGAAAAAGACATGAGCAAGATATTGAAAGGTTGGAAATGACAAATTTTCTCAGAGTCATCCAGCAAACTCAGTAGAAAATTTTGAAAATGAGTGCCAGGAGAGAATAACAACACAAAAATTGATAACCCAATTTTGGGGCTGTTACACCCCCCTTCTTCATCCATGCGTGTCCAGACACCACCTCTGTCTCCTCCTCCGGCGGATGTCGATACGGAGGTTACTTTCGGTTATGGAACCCTCAGCCCGAGGAGGAAGAGGAAAACAGCAGAGGAGGAGGCGGACGACGAGTAAGTATCTGGTTCCTTTTCGTTATCTCTGCCTCCTCAACCTGTGTTGCTCGTCTTGAGTTGTCTTCATCTTTGCAGGGATGTGGAGACGCTGGCCCAGAGAGTGAAGAGGGCCAAGGTCTCGACGGGTGGCCAGCCCCTAGTTGGTACTTCGGGAGCGCCATTGGTGGTGTTGAGCAGCCCGGACAGCAGCCCCCAGCGTAAGTTCATCACTCTTCCCCTGTCGACATGTGCCGGGGGCACGAAACTTTGGTGCTGACCTTGCGAGGTATGCAGGAGGAGAGCAGCAGCAGTAGGAGCCACAGAGGGCTACTACCAACACGCCGCCCCCACCGACCACGCCGCCCCGAGGGGCGTCCCCGGCAAAGGCGCCAGGCACCGATCCCACGCACATGGAGGAGGAGGAGGAGGAGGAGGAGGAGGAGAACTTGGGCGCCGGCGGCTTTGCCTCGATGCGAAATGTTGGCGGGGAGGGGACTTCCATTTCCCAGCCGGGTACTCGCACAGGTAAGTCGTTCGCCGTTCGTCCCTGCTTCTTTTTCTGTCCGGCTCTTGGTCCTGGCCTTGCCTCACCCCCTTCTTCGGCGTCCAGATTCCTCCTCGGTGAACCCAGAGGACGTGGACGCCGTCATCAAGGACGTCGCCAAGGCCGCCGAGGCAGACGCCGAGAAGATCGCCGCCGAGGAGGCTGCCAAGGACGCTGCCGAGGACGCCACCAAGGGGCCTGCCGGGGAGGCCGGCAAGGCTGCCGCTGAGGAGGCTGGCAAGGAGCCTGCCGAAGAGGCCGGCGGGGCCGCTGCCAAGGAGGAGGATGAGGTTTCTGGTGACTATCCTTCCTCTTCTGTTGCTTCCGGCTCCGGCAAGTACTTGAGGGTGAGCAACGACTTGTTCGTCCACCTTCCAGGCGCGTTGAGCACCAGGACACCCGTTGAGGGAGAGGTGTTCGACGACGAAGTGCTTGCCGCTGCCGGGCTTGAAGTCGTCGACGAGCCGATCATTGGCGGCGACGGTTCGCAGGAAGAGCGGCTCCTCCACGCCATGGGCGCTAGCTTCCGGAAGCTCCAGGCGCTCCACCGCACCCGTCTGGACAAGGCTAGGTCCAGGACGGCGGTGGTGGAGAAGGCGGAGGTGGACCTCCAGAAGCGTGTTGCTGAGACGCAGGACTGGTTCCGCGAGGCCCACAAGGAGCTCAAGGCTGCCCAGGGCGAGCTAGACAAGCACGACGTGGATCTCACCATGAAGCTCACTGACGTCGAGAAAGATAAAGAGACGGCGAGGAACTTGGCCACGGCCGCCGAAGCTGCCCGGACCCAGCATGAGGCCGCGTTGAACTTCCATGAGGAGGACCTCGCTGCACGTGAGGAGAAGCTTGCCACCATGCTTCATGGCAAGGATGCAGAGGTGGAGAAGCTTGTCTTGCAGCGGACCAGTGAGCTGGAGCAGAGTCACAAAGAGGCACCCAATGCCCAGGCCCAGGTTCACGCTGGCAAGGTGAGGAGTTGGAGGCGGAGCGCGATGGGCTGAAGGAGCAGGCCATGAAGCTGTCCCAGGAGAACAACACGCTTAACAGTGCCCTGACAGAGGCGCAGGGCGCGATCGTCAGCAAGTCTGGGGAGCTCTCCGAGGCCAACAACTCCATCAAAGACCTCAAGTTGAAGTTGGAGGGTCTCGAGAAGGTGCTGTCGGAGGCCAAAACCCGAGAGGGGACCCTGGCCAAGGAGCTGGAGGCCGAGAAGCAGTTGCGGAAGAACGAGGGCCTCAACTTCGCGGATAACATGGAGGGCGAGAACCGTTGGATCGATCGCCTCGCCACCGTCGCCAACCAGGCCGCCGCGCAGCTGGCCATCATGGTGATGCCGGACGTGAGGTATGTCCCGAAGCGGAGCGTGAGCGCCAATTGCAGCCTGACCATGTCCTTTGAGAAGGTTGTCGGTGCTCTGGAGCGGCTCCACGCCAACCGGGCGGCCTCACTAGCCGACGAGTCCCGGAGGCTTTGCCAGGGTGCCATGACCAAGGTTCTCACCAAGGTGGCGCACTGGTACCCCGACCTCGACTTCGACGCCGAGCTGGAGAGATTGCCGGAGGGTACTGACCTCGCGTTGCTCACGGAGCGCATCAAGCCCATCATCAGCCGAGTCGGCGAAATCCAGAGGGTGGAGGGCCAGCGCCGGGATTAGGTATCCCGTTCTTTAACCCCGCTGCAGGTTGACAACAAAGACAATCGCTATCTCTAGTTAGAACCGCAGCAACAATTCGATGTAATATAACTCTGCAACACTTTCAGTATCATGCATGTTATTTTCCTGTTCGATTTCCTTTGTATGTCCACCCTACATTACTGGGTAGGCTCGCCGGCACGTAAACCCAAGGCGACTTCTTGGGTACGGATCCCCACTGGCCCGCCTGGTGTGCTTCCTGCCCGGCGAACCACCTTGCCGCCCTTAGCACGACCGCTCGAACAATCGAGCTTGACTCGAGTCAGAGTCGGGAGCGTTGCCAAGTGCGGAAGGCTACCCCACCACTCTCGACACGGCCGCTTTGAGCTGTTGAGCAGACTCAAAACAGAACAAGGGTGTTGCCAATTGCGGGAGGGTCCCTTTGCGTGCAGGTTTCTCATACATAAGCGAGATCTCCGAGGACGATAACCTTATGTACAGGAGGAAATAACTCAAAGCTCTAAATGACTTAGCTTTTCTGTTGCTGAGCCGGCGTCGTTCCTCCGGTCACCTTCTTCTCAGGAGCCAAGGGCGATGAGGAACTGCTAGGCTAACTACTAGAACAGATTCTCAAAATTGTGCCCCCCTACCTGGCGCGCCAAAGATGTCGGTGTGGAAAGACACCTATGGGATCACAAGAATCCCTACTACGGTTGCCGGGGCGTGGGGTTGCGAGAAGAGCAGGGCTAGTAGACAGCACAAGGATCATTTACCTAGGTTCGGGCAACGAGGATGCGTAAAACCCTAGTCCTGCTTTGGTGGGTGTATTTCAAAGAGTTCTTGAGCTCTCGAACTAGCTGTGGTCAGTGCGTGGTTTGGAGGAGCCGAATCCTTCTCCAGTATGCCATGGGCCTCCTTTTATAGTCGAAAGTGGCTGCCACAGTGGCACACAGGAGGTGGAAAGGCGTACAGTGCCCTGAGCTTATCGCTCGTATTACAGGACAAGACGCATTTAATGCGTAGCTTAGGTGTCCCCTTGCTTTATTGGGGGCGGGGGCGAGGCCCGTCCCGTCCGTCGCCGCTCCTCCTCGCTTTGACACGCGCCCTGGCCAGTGAGGCGCATGGTGCCATGTAGGCAGGCAGGAAGCTGAGGTGGTGCAGTGGTGGAGCCTTCACGAAGATCTGCATGCCGCCACGCAGGCGCTCGATGAGTTGGCCTGGGAGCTGCATGTTGCCATGCAGGTGCCCGCCCAGCTGGTTGGGTCTGGCAGCTGCATGTGAACAGCGGTGGAAGCTTGGTTGGCGTGGGCTTGGCGGTGACCCTGCTGGCGCCCTTGGTGAGGGCCTTGTCGGGTGGCCCGGCAAAGGTCTTGCCGTGATGCGCTGTCGTCCCCGGCAAGAGCCTTGTCGGGGGTCTGGTGGCCTTCCTCGGCAAAGATCTTGCCGAGGATCGTCGTCTTCTAATCCTCATCTGATCTTGAATATGTCTTCACAAAGATCTGCATGCCACAACGGAGGTGCCTCCTGAGCCCTGGCCCAACGTGATGTTGGAGACCGTGGGCTCAAGGGTGGCCCGCTCTGTTGGTGTGGGGCGAGCTGTCCCGGCAAGGGTCTTGCCGGGGGAGCCTGCTTCGTCCCTCTGCTCCTTGTGGCCTCGGCCTTGGCGTTGCTCTGGTTATCTTGGGCTTCAATCTTTCCCTGGCTCACCTCCCCTGTTCAGCTTGGTGTGACCGTAGGCGCGGCTCCGACTGCCCGTGCACAGATATAGGGGTACAAAAACGCACCCCTCTTTTTATACACCGACATTGGCGCACCAAGTTTTCACCTCGTTGGATGTAAAGTTAGAGCCATTGTCAGTAATGATACTATGCGGGACACCGTAACGGTGTACGGTGCCGGATATGAAGTCTATCACCGGTCCGGGCTCCCGTCGTTTTAACTGGTTTGGCCTCTATACACTTAGTGAACTTGTCAGCCATAACCAATAAGTATTTCTTCTTATGGCTTCCCCCTTTAAGAGGACCGACCATATCGAGCCCCCAGACCGCAAAGGGCCAAGTAATGGGGATTGTTCGAAGGGCAGTGGGCGGTATATGGCTTTGATTAGCGAAAAGCTAGCATCCGACGCAGCGTTGTATGAGGTCTTGTGCATCTGCCCGGGCTGTGGGCCGAAAGAAACCCGTGTGGAAGGCTTTACTTACAAGGGCCCGGGCTGCGGCATGATGTCCGCCAAGACCAGCGTGTATTTCCGCCAAGAGCTGTCATCCCTCTTCTTCGAAGATACATCGTTGAAGGACTCCGGTAGTACATTTCTTGTACAGTTCTCCTTCGTAAACTTTGTAGGCTTTTGAACATCGAACGATGCGACGGGCCTTAGTCCGATCCTCAGGGAGCTCATTCCTAGTAAGGTAGGCAAGGAAAGGCTTGGTCCACCGGGCAATTACATCCATGATTTCATGGGCCGATGGTGTTATTTTGGTGCCTGAGCCCCCCATGATATCGGAACTGTGTTCGGAATCGGGGGGTATGATCGGCTCCGTGTCGGTGTTACCGTTCTTGTCCTGCCACATCACAGATGGCTTGAAGAGCCTTTCCACAAAGGTGTTAGGTGGGACGGGGTCGCGTTTAGTGCCCATGCGAGCAAGGATGTCCGCGGCTTGATTACTCTCTCAAGCCACGTGTTGAAACTCGAGACCCTCAAACCGAGCTGATATTTGGAGTACGGCGTTGCGGTATGCCTCCATATTCGGATCTTTTGCATCAAAGTCTCCGTTTATTTGGGATATTGCAAGGTTGGAATCCCCGCGCACCTCAAGGCGTTGTATGCCCATGGAGACAGCCATCCGGAGACCATGCAATAGGGCCTCGTATTCGGCTGCATTGTTAGAGTCTATATACAGTATTTGGAGCACATAACTAACTATGTCTCCTATGGGGGATGTCAAGACGGCACTAGCCCCAAGTCTGGCTAACATTTTAGAGCTGTCAAAGTGCATCACCTAGTTGGAATACGTGCCGTACTCTTTAGGGAGTTCGGCCTCTATCCATTCGGCGACGAAGTCAGCCAACACCTGAGATTTAATGGCTGGGCGTGGTTTGTATGTTATTTCAAATGGTAGGAGCTCAATGGCCAATTTGGCAATCCTGTCGGTGGCGTCTTGGTTGTTTATAATATCATTGAGTGGTACTTCTGAAGCCACCATGATTGAGCACTCTTGTAAGTAGTGCCGCAGCTTGCAGGATGCCATAAAGACCGCATAAGCTATCTTATGATAATGCGGGTATTGGGATTTGCATGGTGTAAGGACCGTCGATATGTAATATACTGGTTTTTGAAGTGGGAATTTATGTCCCTCCTCTTCTCGTTCGACGACGAGCACCGTACTCACCACCTGGTGAGTTGCCAATATGTAAAGCAACATTGGTTCGCCGACGTTTGGTGCGGCAAGGATGGGATTGCTTGCTAGCAAAGTTTTTATTTCCTCTAGTCCGGCTGTTGCAGCGTCCGTCCATGCAAAGTGGTTGGTGCGTCGGAGCAGGCGATACAATGGCAGTGCCTTTTCTCCGAATCTGGAGATAAAGTGGCTCAAGGCTGCCACGCACCCGGCTAGCTTTTGGACCTGTTTGAGGTCAGTTGGTGTTGCCAATTATGACAGGGCTTGGATTTTGGCTAGGTTTGCTTCGATTCCTCTATTGGAGACAATAAAGCCAAGCAATTTGCCGGCGGGAACGCCGAAAACGCAGTTTTCAGGATTGAGCCTTATGTCATATGTTTGGAGGTTGTCAAATGGGAGGCGTAAGTCGTCCACCAATGATTCAACATGCTTGGTTTTGATGACTACGTCAACTACATATGCCTCCACAGTCTTGTCGATTTGCTTTTCCAAGCACGTTTCAATCATGCGTTGGTAAGTGGCGCCGACGTTCTTGAGCCCGAAAGGCATAGTGTTGAAGCAGAAAGGCCCATACGGGGTGATAAATGCCGTTGCGGCGTGGACGGATTCCTTCATTTTAATTTGATGGTATCCGGAGTAAGCGTCGAGGAAACACAGCGAATCGTGTCCCACGGTTACGTCGATAATCTGGTCGATGCGAGGTAGTGGGAAGGGGTCCTTAGGGCAAGCCTTGTTAAGGTCTTTGAAATCGACATACAGGTGCCAGGATCTATCCTTCTTTGGTACCATGACTAGGTTTGCTAGCCAGTCCGAATGTTTGATCTCTCTGATACACCCGGCTTCGAGTAGCTTGGCTAGCTCCTTCCCCATAGCTTGTCGTTTGGGTTCGGAAAATCATCGTAGCGTTTGCTTGACCGGCATGTATCCCTTTAGTATGTTGAGACTATGTTCGGCCAGCGCACGTGGGATTCCTGGCATATCCGAGGGGTGCCAGGCGAAGATGTCCCAGTTTTCACGCAAGAACGTGCATAATGCGGCATCGACCGTCGGGTCCAACTATGCCCCAATGGAAGCTGTTTTTTGAGATCCGTCGGGTGGACTTGGAATTTGACTATTTCGTCTGTTGGCTTGAAAGAGGTGGATTTGGACCTTTTATCAAGGATGACATCATCCCTATCCATTGTGGAACACAGTGCGGTGAGTTCCTCGGCCGCTAGGGCTTCGGATAGTGCCTCAAGGGCTAGGGAAGCAGTTTTATTTTCAGCGTGGAGTGCTATGTCCGGATCACTGGAGATAGTGATAACACAATTGGGCCCGGGCATTTTGAGCTTCATATACCCATAATGAGGTGTAGCTTGAAAGCGTGTGAATGCTTCTCGCACTAACAGGGCATGATATCCGTTGTTGAAAGGAGCCACCTGGAAGATTATCTCTTCGGACCTATAGTTTTCTGGTGTGCCGAATACCACATCCAGCTTAATTTTCCCCAAGCATCTTGCTTCCCTGGTGGGAATGATTCCCCTAAAGGATGTATTTCTCTGCTCAATGCTGTCGGATTTTGGGTTCCGGCAGACCCTTGAGGTTCGAACTCTGGGTTGCGCGCGAAGACTACGCCCTCTACCTCTCCGTCTCCCAAAGATCTAAAACTACTGAAAGAACAGCACAAGAGACACAAGGTTTATACTAGTTCGGGCCACCATTGTGGTGTAATACCCTACTCTAGTTTGTGGTGGGTGGATTGCCTCTTGGGCTGATGATGATGAACAATACAAAGAAGAACAGCCTCGCGAGGGTCTGCTCTTGGCTGGGACGATGAACTACTAGGAGGAGTTCAGCCGCCCTTCTCTCTCTGTCTGTCTGGTTTTTCGATCTCTAGATGCTGGATGTCTCTCTCGGATCCTCGCTGCCTCTACCCTGCGGGTGTCTAGTCCTATTTATAGGCAAAGGCCCTGGGCCTCTTCCCAAATATTGAGCGGGAAGGGCGCCAATAGTTGGCCATTTAGATGGGGAACATCTGGTACACTTATCCTGACTAAAGTTCGTCCTCGCCTGCCAAAGGCTCTGTGGTGACGCCGTCCTGGGCTCCACGATGACCTCCTTCCCACCGTTGGACTGGTCTTGGTCTCGTTGCACCGAAATGGATGCCTTTGCTTGATCCTGTCGCCTGCGCTTGCCCCCTTTGCACCAAAGAGGAAAGGAGGACACTGCGCGGGCTGGCGCCCGCCTGGCGCCCTTGGTCGTCATGGCTTGCATCATGGGCACCTCGTGAGGTACCCCGCCTTGATCTCTTCGCCTCCTCATGAGCCAGCCTGATGAGGCCGCACCTGAGGAAGCTCCACGTCATCCGCCCTGCGAGGCTTGGCCCCTCGCGAGGGTCTTGGGTCTTGAGTTGATGAAGATGGGCCGTGCTGGGCCCCCTTAAGCCACACCACAGGCCGCAGGCAGGCAAGTCTGGGGACCCCCGTTCCCAGAACACCGACAGTAGCCCCCGGGCCCGAGGCGCGCACGGGCTTGGCCGTGCTGAGAGGCGAAAGGGCAAGGGCGAAGTGCCGCGGGCCCTAACAGCCTGTGGCCTTGGGCGCCGCATGGCGGTTGATTGGACTGGGCGTGCTTCAGCATCCGCGCAGGTTGATAAAGGTGTGGCATCTACCCAGGCTTTTCCTTCTGCTTTCTCCGGTTGCTGCTCAGATCCCCTTTCTTGCGCCTCTCCTTCCTTCCTCCGAATCTCCAGATCTACTTCGACCGCGTGACCTATAAGCCATGGCGCCTCGTCAGTCCCCGGCCGAAGCTTGGTACTCGTCTGTCCTGGACTCGCCAAACGTGTCTGAGTCGAGCTTCGCTCGGTTGCGCCGGATGGCGGCGGCGCAGGGCATCGACGGGGCGAGGGTGCTGCTGCCGCTGCCGAGGCCGTGAAGGGTCGCGCGGAGGCTCTGCTGGGGAAGTTCTTGGCCTTCAATACCAAGCAGAAGCAAGGCACTGCCGGCCCCGCTGCTCCACGAGGCGAAGCCACTCCGCACTGCTCCACCGCCGACAAGTGACTCCGCTACTGCTCCTGTCCTGCCTTTAATTCCTGCACATGTATCATGCCTCGGGGAGGCGTTTAAACTTGCGTTTGGTGTTGAGATAATAGTATGGACTGTAATATTTGCTTTTGAATTCCTTGAATTTTATGTATTTCCTCCCTACTTGCTTGTGTTCTACGCCGGCAGAGCCCGGCCCCGCGCGTACCTTACCCAGCATTAGCCCCGACCGGAAACCAGTACGGGACCAAAGGAGTGAGGGGCTACGTGGCAAGTTAGGCTCCTGAGTCGCGATGCTCAGGAGTCCCCCTTGGCGCACGAACAACAAGTAGGGAGGTATGATGTAGGTGGATCTTCCGTTCTACGTCTGTAGAGCCCGACCCCGCGCGTACCTCACCCAGCGCTAGCCTTTCGGAACTAGGGAGTGAGGGGCTACGGGACCAGTTAGGCTCCTAAGTCGCGATGCTCAGGAGTCCCCCTTGACGCGCGAACAACAAATTGTAAGTGGTTGTGCCTTTCTACGTCTGCAGAGCCCGGCCCCGCGCGTACCTCACCCAGCGCTAGCCTTTCGGAACTAGGGAGTGAGGGGCTACGGGACCAGTTAGGCTCCTGAGTCGCGATGCTCAGGAGTCCCCCTTGACGCGCGAACAGCCTTCGTACCTTGGCTCTGCTCGGGGAGAGACGCGCGACGAACCAGGCCCGGGGGGCCTGGCTGGGTGGCGTGCGTCTGGGCGTGACCCAGGCGCAGCCCCCGTGCCCAGCCCCCTCGCGCTGCACTCCTGAGGGGAGGCTTTGCGATGAGGCCAGACACTGAGCTCTAGGCTCCCTGAGGTTGACGCGGCCCGGGGGCCACCCTCAGTTTTGTTTATCACCAGCGCGAAGCATAGCGCTTCCGTATGTGTACGGGCATAGCCGCTCCTCGACAGTGTCGTCAGCCAGCGCGGAGCATGGTGCTTCCACTGGTACGTGGGAGGGGGCTCCCCTCCGGGAGGAGCCCCCGGGGCGTGTACAGCCCCGCCCTGACGCGTGGCAGGCACGGTAGGGCTAGGTGAGGTGTATCTGGGCACCCGTGAGCCAGCGCGGGACTCACGGGGCCCTACCTCTAGGCGGTTGCGCCTGGCACTGGGCCTTATCTTGTGATGTGTTCCTGCAAATTTGGTTAGATGCCGACACTCTACGTCCTCAGGTCCCGGCCCTCAAGCTGGTCTCAGCCGTCGCTGGTATGCCAGGTCGCGATGCCGTGGACAAGGCCAGAGGGTGAGGGCTGGAGTTCCGGTAAGAGCCCTGAGTCGCGATGCTCAGGTACCCCCCCTTGAACGTGCAAGTGGTCTACATGGAGAAGAAGAGGTGCCGTGGACAAGCATCAAGTAATTAAGCATGATAGGCGAATGCATAGCCTAAAATAAACGCAAGGGAGATACATGCCGCTGGGCCTGACCCGAGCGACTTGGGGATGATGCAGCCCGAGGGGCGCCCCCAACAAAGCAAACTAATGACTGAAAATAAAAAGGGATACATGCCGTAGGGACAGACCCACGCGGCCTGGGAATGATGCAGCCCTGGGGGGGCGCTCCCAGCTGGAAATGAAACTTGGAAGATGTCACCTGGTAATGTCGAAGACGAAGGAGTGTTGGTGCAGCAGACTCGGTGGGCTGCGGAAGCCGATCCTCACGAGCCCCCAGTCCCAGGGGCCTCGGGAGGCTCCGGAGGTACTGGTGGCTCCTCGCGAATCATCTCCATATCTGCCAGGGCTGCGGAACGCCTGTCTTCTTGAGCCTCCATGATGCGCCTCATGAGGCGCTGGTACGTAGCAGCCATGCTCGGCAAGCCGTAAGGCATGCGAACGTAGCTGTGGGGCGGACCTCCGCAGCGCCCCACTTGCGAGGGCCAGAGGCACTCCATCGTGGTGACTTGATTGAGCCCTGGGACATCGATGCAGACGCGCAGCCCACCATCCTCGCCTGGATGGGGAGCCACAGCTGATAGACGGCGGCAACCTCTCATGATTCATGACTCCTGTAGTTCCTGAACGGCCTTGTTGACGAACTCCTGCTGGTCTGACCCTCCTTGTCTTGCTCCTTCTTGAGGGAAACGTGCTTCGAAGCACGCCTCCACGTGGTGCCCTAGCGCCTCCCTCGTGACCTTGGCCAGGTCGGTGGACCTCCAGGGGAGAGCCCCCGAGCCCTGCCTGAGGAGGGCGTCGGGCGCGCTTCCCTATGCGATGGAAGGAGGTTCCCCTTGGGCAGACGCGGGCCCTGAGGGGCCCACCTCCTGAGGGGCCGGTCCGGACGATGCCTTCTTCTTCTTGGGGGTGGTCTCGGGAAGCCTCCTGCTTCCGCGATCTGGGTCTTCCAGTGACGCGGCCTGAAAGGCTCGCTCCAGGGAACACACTGCATCCTTCTCATCATAGGGCACCGTGATGACTCCGCCACTTCCTGGCATCTTGAGGACGTTGTAGCCATGGTGAGTTACGGCCATGAACTTGGCCAGTGCCGGGTACCCGAGGATGGCGTTGTACGGCAGGCGGATGTGGGCGACGTCGAAGTCGATGATCTCAGTGCGGTAGTTGTTGCGTGCCTCGAAGGTGACAGGGAGGCGGACCTGCCCAATCGGGACCGTGGAGCCGTCGATGACTCCGGAGAAAGGCTTGGTTGGCTGAAGCTGGTCATAGGTCACTTGGAGATTGTTGAATGTTTCCACGGACAGGACATTGAGCCCTGCCCCACCATCGATGAGGGTCCTGGTGACCAGTACGTTGCTGATGACTGGGGAGCAAAGCATCGGGAGGACTCCGGCTGTGGCCGCGCAGTTGAGCTGATCCGCTAAGGTAAATGTGATGGCGCACGCCGACCACCTGAGAGGGCGCGTTGCTTCGAGCTTGGGGAGGACTGCATTCACTTCGCGGGCAAACTGCTTGAAGATGCATTGGGAGGCTGGGGCTCGAGCTCCACCCAGGATGCAGGCGATCGCGCGTGGCTCCTGGAAGCCCCCAGCCCCCTCGTCTTGATGGCGGTCCTCGTTCCTCCTTGGCTGAGGCGGCAGTGGAGGGAGGCCTGCGTTGCCTTGTGGGCGATCCTCACGAGGTTGATCCCTCCAGTCTCCCTCGCGAGGCAGGTCTCGCCAGCGATCCTCGCGAGGTTGATCGCACCATCCTTGGAGCGGGCCGCGGTCTTCCCAGCGTCCTGCGTTTCTTCCTCCTCCTCGGCCGTAGCCCCAGTCAGCACGGTCGGGACGACGGCCGATCCTTCCTTCTCGCACGGCGCGGAGTTCTTGGTATTCGCTGGTGTTGTGGGTGTGGAGGTCGTGGTACACACAATACCGGCTGCCCCTGGAGGATTCAGGCAGATCTTTGCCCCTCTTGGTGTCTAGTTCTGCTGCGATCATGGCAGCCCCCTCGCACTTCACGTCCTTGGCCTTGGGCTTCTTCTCTTCTGGGTCTGCGGCAGGCAGCTCGAGGAGGGAGAGAGCCCTTCCTCAGCCCTGGCGCACTTGGTCGCCAAGTTGAACATCTCTAGGGAGGTGCACAGGTCTTCATGCATCGCCATCTCCTCCTTCATCTTGACGTCACGCACATCATCGGAGAAGGCTGAGATGATGGCCTCCTCGGACACCTTGGGATCTTGAGGCGCGCACTGTTGAAGCGCTGGATGTACTTTTGCGGGGTCTCTCTGGGTTGTTGCTTGATGTGGCGCATGTCGCTCACGGCGGGCGGCCGGTCGCGAGTACCTTGAAAGTTGGCGATGAAGCGGGTGCGCATCTGGTCCCAGGAAGAGATCATGCCTGGAGCCAGATTTAGGAGCCAGGTGCGAGCTCCTTCCTTCAGTGCCATGGGGAACCAGTTCGCCATGACCTTCTCGTCTCCGCTGGCAGCTTTGATGCCCAGCTCATAAAGCTGGAGGAACTTTGCAGGGTCGGTCGTGCCGTCGTAACGAGGAGGCAGGTCTGGCTTGAACTTGCCGGGCCACGCGACGCTACGCAGCTCGGTGGTGTACGCACGGCAGCCTGCGGTGGCCACGGGAGGCCTTGGGTGAGGGAGAGCTTGGTCTTGCGGGTCCCCATGCGCTGCAGCTGGGAGCAGCGCGGGGTCTTGACGTGCCGGAGCAGGAGCAGGGTCGCGACGTGCCGGAGCGGGGAGCGCCCGGGCAACTTCTTGCGGGCGAGGGACCTCTTGGCAGCTCCGCTCTTGCTGCGCTGGCACCTGACGGAGCGGGTTCCGCCCAGGGGCCACGCGCCTTGGGGCCATGGTGTCTTCTTGAAGAGGAGGCGGCTGGTACGCCCCCGGATCTTCGTTGCCCGCGCGGGACGGGGTGCGACGCAGCGAAACGGATGGCGCGGGAGAGCCCCCTGTGGTGCGGACGAGCTCGGCGACGCGGTCAAGCCACTCTTCGTAGACGTCGTCGACGGGACGGTAGCGCAAGAGCTCGTTTGCCGTGATGAGCGCAGCTCAAGCCTCCAAGGGTGCGCGGAGCGCGCGGGACAAAGAACCAGCTGGTGTGAGCGATGGAGTAGCGGTATGGCCGTCTTGCCGCACGGACGGGTGCTGAGACGATGCTTGATGCTCGTTCCCCGCCGGGCCGGTGGCGGCGTTGACGGCGGGTGACGGGGAACGACGAGGACTCCCGCCGACGGGAGCCGTCTGGGCGACGCGGGAAGCGATGGCGGCCCGGCGCTCGGCGCGGGCCCGACGAGCGTCAGAGATGGACGCGACGGTCGGAAGAGGACGGAGCGGTGGAAGACGAGTTCCGGCGCACCCCTACCTGGCGCGCCAAATGTCGGATTTCGGGTTCCGGCAGACCCTTGAGGTTCGAACTATGGGGTGCGCGCGGAGACTACGCCCTCTACCTCTCCGTCTCGCAAAGATCTAAAACTACTGAAAGAACAGCACAAGAGACACAAGGTTTATACTAGTTCGGGCCACCATTGTGGTGTAATACCCTACTCTAGTTTGTGGTGGGTGGATTGCCTTTTGGGCTAATGATGATGAACAATACAAAGAAGAACAGCCTCGCGAGGGTCTGCTCTTGGCTGGGACGATGAACTACTAGGAGGAGTTCAGCCGCCCTTCTCTCTCTGTCTGTCTAGTTTCTCGATCTCTAGATGCTGGATGTCTCTCTCGGATCCTCGCTGCCTCTACCCTGGGGGTGGCTAGTCCTATTTATAGGCAAAGGCCCTGGGCCTCTTCCCAAATATTGAGCAGGAAGGGCGCCAACAGTTGGCCATTTTGAAGGGGAACATCTGGTACACTTATCCTGACTAAAGTTGGTCCTCGCCTGCCAAAGGCTCTGTGGTGACACCGTCCTAGGCTCCACGATGACCTCCTTCCCACCGTTGGACTGGTCTTAGTCTCGTTGCACCGAAATGGATGCCTTTGCTTGATCCTCTCGCATGTGCTTGCCCCCTTTGCACCAAAGAGGAAAGGAGGACACTGCGCGGGCTGGCGCCCGCCTGGCGCCCTTGGTGGTCATGGCTTGCGTCATGGGCACCTCGTGAGGTACCCCGCCTTGATCTCTTCGCCTCCTCGTGAGCCAGCCTGATGAGGCCGCGCCTGAGGAAGCTCCGCGTCGTCCGCCTCGCGAGGCTTGGCCCCTCGCGAGGGTCTTGGGTCTTGAGTTGATGAAGATGGGCCGTGCTGGGCCCCCTTAAGCCACGCCGCAGGCCGCAGGCAGGCAAGTCTGGGGACCCCCGTTCCCAGAACGCTGACAAATGCGACTCCTGTCCATTTGCATTTTATTGAGCGTGTCCTCGTAGATGATGTTCAGTCCGCTGCCACCGTCCATTAGCACTTTAGTGAGCCAAAAACCGTCCACAATTAGGTTGAGGACCAGAGCAGCTGGTGCCCGGACTGAGCGGGATAATGGTTCGTCATCGGCATTGAAAGTAATTGCCGTGTCGTTCCAAGGGTTTATTGTTGCTACATGGCAGACTTTGGCAAGGTCGCGAAGCCCCCGTTTGCACCGATTATTTGATGAGAAGGTCTCGATGACTGTGAGTACTTCGGGATTGTGTTCCGAAGAGTACTGTTCTGGTGTAGTGTAGGTGAGGATACCCTGGCCGCTCTTGGCCACCTGCCGGAGTATCCAACATGGTCGTAGGCTTTGCGTTGGTTCGGTATTCGGCGTCATATGTATTTGACAGGGCCTCTCGAGCCATTCTTCGAAGACAGTTCTGTGTCCCGTAAAGGGCTTGATTTTCTTGTCCACGGGATGATGACTAGGTGCCCTGAGGGAGTCCTGGATTAGGGGGTATTCGGACAGCCGGACTATAACCTTTGGCCGGACTGTTGGACCATGAAGATACAAGATTGAAGACTTCGTACCGTGTCCAGATGGGACTCTCCTTGGCGTGGAAGGCAAGCTTGGCAATACAGATATGTAGATCTCCTTCCTTGTAACCAACTCTGTGTAACCCTAGCCCCCTCCGATGTCTATATAAACCGAAGGGTTTAGTCCGTAGGACCAAGAACAACAATCATACCATAGGCTAGCTTCTAGGGTTTAGCCTCTCTGATCTCGTGGTAGATCAACTCTTGTAATACTCATATCATCAAGATCAATCAAGCAGAAGTAGGGTTTTACCTCCATCGAGAGGGCCCGAACCTGGGTAAAAACATCGTGTCCCTTGTCTCCTGTTACCATCTGCCTAGACGCACAGTTCGGGACCCCCTACCTGAGATCCGCCGGTTTTGACACCGACATGCCCCATGAGGGTGCATTCTTTTTGCCCGTCCGGGAGATGGCTTAATGGCCTGCGGTTCCCAGTGGGCTGTCTGAGTTT
This sequence comes from Aegilops umbellulata, assembly GCA_032464435.1. Lineage (NCBI taxonomy): Eukaryota > Viridiplantae > Streptophyta > Magnoliopsida > Poales > Poaceae > Aegilops > Aegilops umbellulata. The sequence continues at coordinate 232,568,855 of CP136060.1, forward strand.
TCCAGGCGCTTTCCATTGCGCAGTACTTCTATACTATGTGTGCCAAATCTGCAAAGTGCAGAACATGACGGCGATTGAGGGCATTAAGGATTCCCTCGTCTATACAGTTGTTGCGAAATACTGAAATTGCATTGTCGTCGCAACAGTCTTTTATCTTGTTTTTAACAAGGAAGAATCTAGCCCAAAAGAGATGGACTGTCTCCAGAGGCTGCTGCTGCACATACATTAGGTCGCATATGTCCAGAGGGCCAGAGTTTCTTGGATAATATTGCTTGTGGTGGGTGGGCGGGCTCAAATTCGCACTCTAACCCACCGTGGGATCCGGAGTTTGAAGAATTTCCGAGGTTACCAGCCCAGGCTCCGGAGTGTCCGAGGAATTCTCATGCTTAACGTCCGATTTTGTGTTGGGAGGATAGGAAGTGTCCTCCCGAGGGGGGCTACTGGTTCTCCGGGTTCGGAAATCCGAACATAGTTGGTTCTCAACGTAGGAGGGGAGTTATTGTCGGCCTGTTCCTCCACAACCGCTACCTGATGGGTGATCGGCGGATATTCAATTTCTCTCTGGTCGGGTTTAAGCCCGATCCGATCATAGTCAGTTGAGACCCCTAGGGCGGCGATGCGATCTAGCAGCTCATTCAAAGACGATAAATCAGCCGGATCCATCTTGTCGGAGTATTCGGGGCTGATACGGATAGGATTTTCGGTGGCCTGAGGGGTTGCCTTTGGCTTAACGGCCGAACGGGCGCCCACGGTGAAGTCGCCAAGTCAGAGGGTTTGCCCTGAAACTAGGGCTCCTCTGGAAGTGATACTGTCCATGATGACAAGGCGTGCCATTGATCCGTCTGTTGATGCCACAGAGAAACTCTCAATGAAAGCACCAGTGCCGGTGTCAAAACCGGCAGATCTCGGGTAGGGGGTCCCAAACTGTGTGTCTAAGGATCGAAGGTAACAAGAGGCAGGGGACATGATGTTTACCCAGGTTTGGGCCCTCTTGATGGAGGTAACACCCTACTTCCTGCTTGATTGACTTTGATGAGTATAGGGGTTACAAGAGGTTATCTACCACGAGATCGTAATGGCTAAACCCTAGATGTCTAGCCCATATGATTATGATTGCCTCTACGGACTAAGCCCTCCGGTTTATATAGACACTGGACGGGGCTAGTGTGGTACACAGTCGGTTTACAGAGAAAGGAATCTTCATATCTGCATGGCAAGCTTGTCTTCCACGCCAAGGAGAGTCCCATCCGGAGACGAGGGAAAGTCTTCCGCCTTATATCTTCACGGCCCATCAGTCCGGCCCATATCACATAGGCCGGACGCCCGAGGACCACATAATCCAGGACTCCCTCAAATGTAATGCACCCTGTCAGCCTGCAGAGTTAGGTATGATAGCACTATTTGCTATCATATCAGTGCATAATGACTACTTTGCCATTGTGGTGACCTCTTGATCTATAAAAGGAGGCCCATGGAACCCATAGAAAGGGTTGGAAAGTTGATGAACCCACACCCCCATACGCGCGTAGTTGCTACTTCCCTAACGCAAGCCCTGCCGGTCAAGTGTACTATGCTTCGCCACCTCCATTCCACCATCAATCCACCAAAGCAGGAGTAGGGTTTTACACCTCACGGCGGACCGAACCTGGGTAAATTGCTTGTGCACTCTCTGCCGTGCTGCGGTACGCTGGACTGCTCTTTGTGCAACGTGATGTCCCCTTGCCGAACCAGCAAGGGGCCTCCTGGTCCCATAGGTGGCCGCGGATATCCCGCGACACTGTTTGGTTCAATTCTGCAATGCGATGTTCAATTGTTGTGGGTGCATTCTGTTATTGTATACCATGTGAGAAATAAATCGAATTTGGCTGTACTAAATACATGAGAAACAAATACAATTGCTATATTTCCAAGTTGTTAAGCATGCTTGGTTTGGTTAACTGTCTGATCTTCTATTAGGTGTATGTTATATTGTGGAATGTGGTGCTCAGTTAACGTTTGGCTCATTTGTTGTGGTGTTTAGTTAACTGCTTGGTTCAATTCTGCAATGCGATGTTCAATTGTTGTGGCTGCATTCTGTTATTGTATACCATGTGAGAAATAAATCGAATTGGGTTGTACTAAATACATGAGAAACAAATACAATTGCTATATTTTCAAGTTGTTAAGCATGCTTGGTTCGGTTAACTGTCTGATCTTCTATTAGGAGTATGTTATATTGTGCAATGTGGTGCTCAGTTAACGTTTGGCTCATTTGTTGTGGTGTTTAGTTGACTGCTTGGTTCAATTCTGCAATGCGATGTTCAATTGTTCTGGCTGCTTTCTGTTATTGTATACCATGTGAGGAATAAATCAAATTTGGCTGAACTTAATAGATGAGAAACATATACAAGTGCTATATTTCCTATTTCTTAATCATGCTTGGTTTGGATAAATGGGTTTTCCATGTGGCTTGAATTAATCTGATGAATTTGCAATGTGCTTATTTTTCATCAACATATTTTACTGATAGCATGCAAACCCTTACTTTACCTGATGACTAACTACCTTATATGTGTTGCAGGGAAACAATGGAAGCACCGAGGTTTACAAGATGGTATTAACTATTATACCTTGCCTTTTTTTATTCCTTTGCCCCATTTCAATATAGAGAAGTTATTTATGCACAACCTTGTTTTCAGGCCTTTCCAAAGTATTTCACTGATGATTACCTCTCAAACCACCTCTATGGTCAAGAGGCGAGGAAAGTTTTCATACAACACCCACGGTTCAATATTGAAGTGTTCCTGAAGAGGACAAAGGATGGACGGTCAATCATCCAAAGGCACTGGCCTAAAGTTGCAAAGACCTTGAACATGAATGAAGGCTCAATATTCGCCTTCCGCTTCAGCAGTTTTCCAGATGAGATGCATCTTTCTATGTACCGTCTATGATGCTAATTTCGAAATGTTCTAGATGTTGCATGTGAAACTTGGTGCTGGTGCAGTTATGTAATGGGGTAGCTGAGTGCCGAAGTTGTATCATGTTGTACTCGGATGTATTTCAATTATGAAATCCTGCTTCCTTAATATGCAAATGAAATATATTATTTGCTTAATATGAATGTCAATTAGATTAATAAATGGATTATTAATAATAGGGAATTAGCCTGTTAATTGGCCAGTTAGCCTGCTAATTGGGTTTTCCTATTGCAAACGGCTATTGAGAAAACACCATGGGCGATGACCTCAGGCAACGCACATAGTTTCTAGGAATAAACCGTGTTGGATCAATGAACAATCACACACAACATTCTCTTGAAAATTGTTTGCGTTACGCCACCTTGCACAAACATTTTCCTTGGAGTGACTGTGTGGGATGTATATACGAATGGAAACGTTTAGCGGGGACTGAGTATGTGGGATGTACTTACGACCGAAAACGATTTTGCCTATATAATTGTATTTTTAGGACTACTGTACGTATAACCATATTTGGTCGCTCGGCGGTCGAACATGACCTCATTTTGCCAAGCGTGTGTGCCAGGAGGGCATATCCCCGATGGTTTCTGGGTCGTGTGGGAAGGACCCCCCCTATCTCAGTCACTCACTAGGTGACGGTTCCGAACGCCGTCGCGGAAAGGGGTTAAAAACCGTTTGTATAGCACCTTGCTTTACCAATGTTAACAAGGCTTGTCCGGCTGATCATTTGGCTCTCCCTTGTATTGATTAGATCATTGATGCTATGGCGGGTTGTGAGCATTGAGTTTTCTAGATGCTTATTGTTGTTATCATCAAATCAAGATGGCAGTTAAGGACCAGGAGAAGACAACCTTTATCACTCCCTTTGGAGCCTTCTCCTACGTGTCTATGCCTTTTGGGATCAAGAGTGCCCAGGCAACTTATCACCGCTGTGTTCAGAATTGCCTTCACAACCAGATTGGACGCAATGTTCAAGCTTATGTGGATGATATTGTCGTGAAACCTTGTTAGATGATTTGAAGGAGACCTTTGACAACCTTCAGGTCTACAAAATGATGCTTAACCTGGCCAAGTGTGTTTTCGGTGTGCCAGCCGGTAAGCCATTGGGCTTTTTGGTTTCTGAGAGAGGCATTGAAGCTAACACTGAGAAAGTCAAGGCTATCACCTCTTTGGCTAAGCCGGCATGTATCAATGACGTCCAGCGGTTGGCAGGTCGTATTACGGCTTTGAGCCGGTTTGTAAGCCGCCTGGGAGAGAAGGCTATCCCTTTATACCAGATGATGAAGAAAACAGATCATTTTGTATGGAGTGATGCTGCTGATCATGCTTTTGAGGCACTGAAAAAGCAGTTGGCTGAGCCGCCAATCCTTGCAGCTACCATTGATAAGGAGCCCTTGCTTTTATATGTGGCCGCTATTGGCAGAGCTGTCAGCGTAGTGGTTGTTGTGGAAAGAAAGGAATCAGGCAAGGAATATCTAGTTCAGAGGCCGGTTTATTATGTCAGTGAGGTGCTCATTGAATCTAAGCAGAGGTGCCCACATTGGTAGAAGTTGGTTTATGGAGTGTTCATGGCTAGTCGTAAGTTGAAGCAGTATTTCCTTGGTCATCCCACTACTGTGGTCAGTTATGCTCCTTTAGGGGATATTATTCAAAATAGAGAAGCCACAGACCGGGTGGCCAAGGGGGAAATTGAGCTTGGGCCCCATGGTTTGAAATATATGCCTCGGATAGCTATCAAATCTCAAGCACTTGTGGATTTTATCAATCATTGGACAGAGCTGCAGATGCCTGAGGAAAAGCCGGATAACACATATTGGACTATTCATTTTGATGGGTCTTGGCAATTGGAAGGCTTGGGGGCTGGAGTTATTTTAACTTCCCCATGAGGTGATAAGTTTTGTTATGTCTTAAGGCTGATGTTTCCTTGTACTAACAATGCAACTGAGTATGAGGCCTTGCTCCATGGTCTTCGGATGGCTAAAGAGATGAATCTAAGCCAGGTGAGGTGCTTTGGCAACTCAGATTTGGTGGCCCGGCAAGTCTCACGAACTTGGGATTCCAAAGACCCGCTCATGGCGGCTTATCACCAGGCGGTTGATGCTATTGCTGGTCATTTCAAGGGCTATTGGTCTGCTGCAATTGGAATCAGTATTTTATCACGTTCTGGTGATTTTAAACAATTGTTTTCGTGAACAGAAAGTTTCTGGAATTTTCAGCAAAATTAAATAATTATCATCCAAGAAGATCCTATAGGTCTTACTTGGCACAAACACTAATTAAAACATAAAAACACATCTAAACAGAAGCTAGATGAATTATTTATTCCTAAACAGAATCAAAAAGCAAGAAACTAAAATAAAATTGGGTTGCCTCCCAACAAGCGCTAACGTTTAACGCCCCTAGCTAGGCATGATGATTTCAATGATGCTCACGTAAAAGATAAGAATTGAAACATAAAGAGAGCATCATGAAGAATATGACTAGCACATTTAAGTCTAACCCACTTCCTATGCATAGGGATTTTGTGAGCAAACAACTTATGGTAACATGAAACAACTAGCATAGGAAGGTAAAACAAGCATAACTTCAAGATTTTCAACACATAGATAGGAAACTTGATATTATTGCAATATGTAGAAGCATATGATCCTCTCTCATAACAATTTTCAGTAGCATCATGAATGAATTCAACAATATAACCAACACATAAAGCATTCTTTTCATGACCTACTTGCATAGAAATTTTACTACTCTCCACATAATCAAATTTATTCTCAACAATAGTAGTGGGAGAAAACTCAACAAAATAACTATCATGTGAAGCATAATCCAATTGAAAATTAAAATCATGATGACAAGTTTCATGGTTATCTTTATTCTTTATAGCATACTTGTCATCACAATAATCATCATAAATAGGAGGCATGCTTTCATCATAATAAATTTGCTGATTAAAACTTGGGAGACTAAACAGATCATCTTCATCAAACATAGCATCCCCAAACTTGTGGCTTTGCATATCATTAGCATCATGGGTATTCAAAGAATTCATACTAACAACATTGCAATCATGCTCATCATTCAAAGATTTAGTGCCAAACATTTTAATGCATTCTTCCTCTAGCAATTGAGCACAATTATCGGAATCCTTATTTTCACGGAAGACATTAAAAAGATGAAGCATATGAGGCAACCTTAATTCCATTTTTTGTAGTTTTCTTTTATAGACTAAACTAGTGATAAAACAAGAAACTAAAAGATTCAATTGCAAGATCTAAAGATACACCTTCAAGCACTCACCTCCCGGCAACGGCGCCAGAAAAGAGCTTACTTGATGGGGTGTGAGTGCCACTTACCTAGCCTCCCCGGCAACGACGCCAGAAAAGAGCTTGATGTCTACTACGCAACCTTGTTCTTGTAGACATTGTTGGGCCTCCAAGTGCAGAGGTTTTTAGGATAGTAGAAAATTTCCCTCAAGTGGATGACCTAAGGTTTATCAATCCGTGGGAGGCGTAGGATGAAGATGGTATCTCTCAAGCAACCCTGCAACCAAATAACAAAGAGTCTCGTGTGTCCCCAACACACCCAATACAATGGTAAATTGTATAGGTGCACTAGTTCGGCAAAGAGATGGTGATACAAGTGCAATATGGATGGTAGATATAAGTTTTTGTAATCTGAAAATATAAAAACAGCAAGGTAACTAATGATAAAAGTGAGCATAAACGGTATTACAATGCTAGGAAACAAGGCCTAGGGTTCATACTTTCACTAGTGCAAGTTCTCTCAACAATAATAACATAATTGGATCATATAAATATCCCTCAACATGCAACAAAGAGTCATTCCATAGTCACTAATAGCAGAGAACAAACGAAGAGATTATGGTAGGGTACGAAACCACCTCAAAGTTATCCTTTCTGCTCGATCTATTCAAGAGTCCATAGTAAAATAACATGAAGCTATTCTTTCCGTTCGATCTATCATAGAGTTCGTACTAGAATAACACCTTAAGGCACAAATCAACCAAAACCCTAATGTCACCTAGATACTCCAATGTCACCTCAAGTATCCGTGGGTATGATTACACGATATGCATCACACAATGTCAGATTCATCTATTCAACCAACACAAAGAACTTCAAAGAGTGCCCCAAAGTTTCTACCAGAGAGTCAAGACGAAAACGTGTGCCAACCCCTATGCATAAGTTCACGAGGTGATGGAACCCTATAGGATCTTGAGAAGATGTGTCTAGAGGGGGGTGCCGGGGTTTTCCTGGGCTCCTCAAGGACCTATGGGGACGGAGCCCCTTCTCGGTTCGGCGGGGGGCGGAGGCCGCGCGAAGAGCGGATCGAGGCGAAGCACGCGGGGGAAGGTTTTTACCCAGCTTCGGAGCTCTCCGGAGAGATAACACTCCTACTGCTGCTTTGTGGATTGTATTGAGTTCTTGCTCGGGAGCGCCAAGTGCTATAGTACACTCGAGCAGCTAACGAGACCGAGCGCTTCTCTGAGGATCGATCCCCCCCTACGTTGTGCATGGGCCTCCTTTTATATCCAAGGGGTCTCCAACAGGTGGCAACGTAGGTAAGGGTAAAAGTGTAAATATGCTGCGGTAGGTACAGCTACCTACACAGTGTATCATACCTAACCCTGACGGCAGGGGACAAAGGCATTAAATTCCCGTCTACGTCGCCCAGACGACGCAGAAAAGGGCCGTCAGGGGCGCTATCGCTCGCCACGATGGCGATCCTGTCAGCGCTGCATGCCATAGTGTACCCCTGGCTGCACAACCTCCCGCCACATACGCTGGGAAAGGTCCCGGAGCGACACGTAGGTGGGTAAGCTGGAGCGCGGGTACAGAGTGGCTGCCTGCCGCGGCAAGTGCCTTGCTGCGGCCGTTGTCTTGTCGCGCCCGGGAACTTGTCGCTCGCCGGGTCCTGCCGGGATGCGTGGCGTGCTGCGGCAGGTTCTTTGAGATGCTCTTGTTGGGCTTCCCGGCAAGCTCCTCCTGCCGGGGTCTCGTACCTTGAATGGCCTTCCCGGCAAGCTCCTCTTGTCGGGGACTTGTCTTCTTGACTTAAATATTTTGTTCTTGAATGGCTTCAAAGGAACCATAGAGAGCCTTGGTGATCACCTGGCGGGCCTTGCCGCGGGGTGCTGCGACTGCCCGTGCACAAGTTCGGGATACTAGAGTACCCCTACTTTAGTACACCGACAAGAGCCCCCGGGCCTGGGCCACACACGGTGCCGAGCGCTGTTGGGCCAGGCCCAAAACAGGGCACGGGCACGCATGGCCTGGGTCGCGTTGTACCTTGCTCCGCGTCCACCACGCCCTCCCGAACGGCACGCGTCGATTGCGGCGTCGTGGGGGAGGTCGTGGGTGGTTCCCTTACTCAGAAAGGCGAAACGTCCGCCCCCTGGTGGTTCGTATCTTCCTCATAAACGGAGGGAGGCGTGGATGCGTGGTCTTCGAGGCGTCCACCCCCCCACGATCATGGGGTGGGGAGAGGTCGCCTCATCCGTCGCCTCAACTCTGCCCTCCCGCCACGCGGCTTCCATGCGCTTGGAGCGGCGAACGGTGGAGGCGGAAAACCGGGTCGCCACGGGTCGAGGCAGCAGGTCGGGCCCAGTTCCCTGTGCCTTCTGCGTCTCGATTGGCTGAGCGGGGCGGCTGAGCCCCCACCCCGCTCCTTTATAAGGAGCGGGACGGGGGGGACGGAAGCCCGCATTCTCTCATCTTCTTCCTTCTTCAGCTTCTGCTCCTCTTTCTTCCATCCGCCATGGAGAAAGGAAACCCTGGTCCTTCGACGGTAGCGACGAGGGTTACCGCTAGGCAACGCGTTCCCCCTCCCTCCACACCTGTGGCGGCAGAGCCAGCCGCAAGGGGAAGAGGGAGGGGACGAGGCCGCGGGCGAGGTCGAGGGCGAGGTCGAGGCTGTCGGGGAAGAGGCGGACGAGGCAGCTTGCCGGCCTCGCCTCCGCCAGCAGATCCTCTCCCGGTGGCGAACCATATCGGGGACGACCCTTGCGAGTTCTTCGTCAGGCTGCATCGGCCGCCTCGTCGTCGCCTTCGTCTCCCGACTCCATTTGCAAGTGTGATGGAGTTGGATCCGCCCGAGACACTGAGGTTGCACATGAGGGGCTCCGGAATCAGCGGCACGCGAGTCCGCGTCGACTTCCCGGCCCCTGATGTGATGTTTCTTGGTCGAGGGTGGAAGACGTTCACCCGCATCCACAGCTTGACGGCGGGCCTCACCCTCCATTTTAAGCTGATTGAGGGCGGTCTCCTCTCCGTCAAGGTCTTCGGGTGCTTCGGGACTCAGGCACGGTGCTGCGTGGAGAGCTCCTCCGATAGCGAAGGCTCCTCCTCGAGCGGGAGTGACGAGGAGGACAGCGACAGCGGCGACGAGGGTAACGGGCGGCAGGATGACGGGTCCGACTAGGTGTCGGGCGCCGCTCCGCGGGGCACCGGCGACCCCATCATCCGCGTCGCTGGTTCCTGGGGCTTCTCGGGGAGGCTGCGGAAGAGGAAGAGGGCAGGCGGCAAGGCCGTCAACTCGGAGTACGAGGGCACGACGCCCTCGACACCGTGCTGACGTCCCGCCGCCTCGTCTTCAAGCTTCTGCCTCCGGCGCCGCCATCACCATGCTGCCGCGACGCCCTTTTGGTGTCTTCTGGCACCCGTAGTTCATCTAGGCGCCCCTTTTGCCCTTTTCGCCTCCTTGACCTGTCTCCTGAAGATAGGGACAAGAGAGGGATTACGGGCACCTTATCTCTTTTTAGTTTGTAAGCCCTCGGGCCTTAGTTGCATTTAAAACTTGTAATCCCATTACTCATGTTTTCATCCTCTTATGAACTGTACCTGAGTGGAATGCTTTTTAATGAAAAGGGGATGCTTGCCGGGTCACTTGTCTCGCGGGTGGAACCCACGTCAGGGAGCGAATCCTTTATATCTTTTAAGATAGACACTTTCTTTCCCGGCAGCAGGCCCTGCCTTCTTCCCACGTCGCTCGCCCTTTCTCACGCTCTTGGCGGAGGCAGGGAGGAGGCGGGATCAGGCTCCTCGCTTCGTCCCTTAGCTGTCGCGACTACGACCTTACCTGGCCCTGGGGTCGGGCCCTAGGGCCTAGAGTTAAGGGAGCATGGTAACTTTCAGGAAGAAACGAGGTTTCGCATACCTCAATCCATAAGAGAATGCATGATAAGGGATGAAAAACTTATCTGAGATAGCAGCCCCCGGCAACTTTGGTTCGCTGTGGGCTAATCCTTGCACTTGCAGCCCCCGGCATTACTGGCTTGCCGGGGTCTTGCAGCCCCCGGCAACACTGGCTTGCCGGGGTCCAGATGTTGGTCCGTCCTCCTTCTCCTTTTCGTCCTCAAGTGGTCCGGCAAGGATATGGTGAGTCCTGCGAACCAGGGAAACGAAATAACGGCAAAGGGACGCACACTCGACCTCTAAGTTAGGGGTTAGCCACTACTAAGCACTATCAACCCTAACCAAGGACGAGACTCGACTCAGCATGCATGCTAAAACTCAGGGCGCCAGCGCTTTATCTTCACTTAGGGTCTGCGCCTGGCTTTGTACAAAGGATTACATGCAACAGCGCCAAGACTTGTACAAAATGGTGGTTGCCTAACAGGGTCCGACAAACGCGCCTTACGGGTAAAACTTACGAAGATGCTTGATGTTCCAGGAGTTGCTCATCGGAAAGCCATCCTCGGTCTCAAGGCGGACTGCGCCAGGCCTCGTGACTCGTTTCACCCGGTAAGGGCCTTCCCACTTCGGCGTCAACTTGTTGGAATTCTTGGCGGAATGAACGCGCCGAAGAACAAGGTCGCCTTCCTCGAGACTTCTGGCTTTAACTTTGCGGCTATGGTAGCGGCGCAAAGCTTGCTGGTATCGAGCAGCTCGTACAGCAGCCTGAAGACGGTCTTCCTCAAGGAGCAACGCGTCATCTCGCCGCAGCTGCTCTTGCTTAAGCTCGTCATAAGCGAGCACTCGAGGTGACCCGTATACGAGTTCCTCGGGGGTAACTGTTGGGGAACGTTGCAGAAAATTAAAATTTTTCCTACGGTTTCACCAAGATCAATCTATGAGTTCATCTAGCAACGAGTATTCAGATTGGATAGCATCTACATACCACTTTGTAGATCGCAACGGAAGCGTTCGAGTGAACGTGGATGAGGTAGTCGTACTTGCCGTGATCCAATTCACCGATGATCTAGTACCGAACGGACGGCACCTCCGCGTTCAACACATGTACGGGACGGGAGACGTCTCCTCCTTCTTGATCCAGCAAGGGGGAAGGAGAGGTTGAGGAAGATCCAGCACGACGGTGTGGTGGTGGATGCAGCAGAACTCCGGCAGGGCTTCGCTAAGCAACTACGGGAGGAGGAGGAGGTGTTGAAGGGAGGAGGGAGGAGCCAGGGCATTAGGGTGCGGCCACCCCTCCCTCCCCTCCCTTTATATAGGTGCATTATAGGGGGGGAGGGCGCAGCCTTGCCCCTTCCTCCAAGGAAGGGGTGCGGCCAAGAGGGGGGAGGAGTTCATCCTCCCCAAGGCACCTCGGAGGTGCCTTCCCCCCTTTGGACTCTCCCTCTCCAAGCCTCCTTGGCGCATGGGCCCTTGGGGCTGGTTCCCCTTGGCCCAAGCAGGCCAAGGCGCACCCCCTAAGGCCCATGTGGCCCACCAAGGCAGGTGGTCCCACCTGGTGGACCCCGGGACCCCTCCGATGGTCCCGGTACAATACCGATAACACCGAAACTTGTCCCGATGGCCAAAATAGCACTTCCTATATATAATTCTTTACCTCCGGACCATTCCGGAACTCCTTGTGACGTCCGGGATCTCATCCGGGACTCCGAACAACATTCGGGTTACTGCACATACATATCTTCACAACCCTAGCGTCACCGAACCTTAAGTGTGTAGACCCTACGGGTTCGGGAGACATGCAGACATGACCGAGACGGCTCTCGGGCAATAACCAACAGCGGGATCTGGATACCCATGTTGGCTCCCACATGCTCCACGATGATCTCATCGGATGAACCACGATGTCGAGGATTCAATTAATCCCGTATACGATTCCCTTTGTCAATCGGTATTTTACTTGCCCGAGATTCGATCGTCGGTATACCAATACCTCGTTCAATCTCGTTACCGGCAAGTCACTTTTCTCGTTCCGTAATGCATGATCCCGTGATCAAACACTTTGATCACATTGAGCTCATTGTGATGATGCATTACCGAGAGGGCCCGGTGATACCTCTCCGTCAAGCGGAGTGACAAATCCCAGTCTCGATCCATGTCAACCCAACAGACACTTTCAGAGATACCCGTAGCATACCTTTATAGTCACCCAGTTACGTTGTGACGTTTGGCACACCCAAAGCACTCCTACGGTATCCGGGAGTTACACGATCTCATGGTCTAAGGAAAGGATACTTGACATTGGATAACTCTAGCAAACGAACTATGCGATCTTATGCTATGTTTAGGATTGGGTCTTGTCCATCACATCATTCTCCTAATGATGTGATCCCGTTATCGATGACATCCAATGTCCATAGTCAGGAAACCATGACTATCTGTCGATCAACGAGCTAGTCAACTAGAGGCTCACTAGGGACATGTTGTTGTCTGTTATTCACACATGTATTATGATTTCCGGTTAACACAATTATAGCACGAATAAAGACAATTATCATGAATAAGGAAATATAATAATAATGCTTTTATTATTGCCTCTAGGGCATATTTCCAACAGTCTCCCACTTGCACTAGAGTCAGTAATCTAGTTACATTGTGATGAATCGAACACCCATAGAGTTCTGGTGCTGGTCATGTTTTGCCTTAGGGAGAGGTTTAGTCAACGGATCTGCGACATTCAGATCCGTGTGCACTTTACAAATTTCTATGTCTCCATCTTGAACATTTTCACGAATGGAGTTGAAGCGACGCTTGATGTGCCTAGTCTTCTTGTGAAACCTGGGCTCCTTTGCAAGTGCAATAGCTCCAGTGTTGTCACAGAAGAGCTTGATTGGCCCCGACGCATTGGGTATGACTCCGAGGTCGGTGATGAACTCCTTCACCCAAATTGCTTCATGTGCTGCCTCCGAGGCTGCCATGTACTCCGCTTCACATGTAGATCCCGCCACGACGCTTTGCTTGCAACTGCACCAGCTTACCGCCCCACCATTCAAAATATACACGTATCCGGTTTGTGACTTAGAGTCATCTAGATCTGTGTCGAAGCTAGCGTCGACGTAACCTTTTACGACGAGCTCTTCGTCACCTCCATAAACGAGAAACATTTCCTTGGTCCTTTTCAGGTACTTCAGGATATTCTTGACCGCTGTCCAGTGTTCCTTGCCGGGATTACTTTGGTACCTTCCCACCAAACTTACGGCAAGGTTTACATCAGGTCTGGTACACAGCATGGCATACATAATAGAACCTATGGCTGAGGCATAGGGGATGACACTCATCTCTTCTATATCTTCTGCCATGGTCGAACATTGAGCTGAGCTCAATTTCACACCTTGTAACACAGGTAAGAACCCTTTCTTAGATTGATCCATATTGAACTTCTTCAATATTTTATCAAGGTATGTGCTTTGTGAAAGACCTATGAGGCGTCTCGATCTATCTCTATAGATCTTGATGCCTAATATATAAGCAGCTTCTCCAAGGTCCTTCATTGAAAAACTTTTATTCAAATAGGCCTTAATGCTGTCCAAGAGTTCTATATCATTTCCCATCAAAAGTATGTCGTCTACATATAATATGAGAAATGCTACAGAGCTCCCACTCACTTTCTTGTAAACACAGGCTTCTCCATAAGTCTGTGTAAACCCAAACGCTTTGATCATCTCATCAAAGCGAATGTTCCAACTCCGAGATGCTTGCACCAGCCCATAAATCGAGCATTGGAGCTTGCACACCTTGTCAGCATTCTTAGGATCGACAAAACCTTCCGGCTGCATCATATACAATTCTTCCTTAAGGAAACCATTGAGGAATGCCGTTTTGACGTCCATTTGCCATATCTCATAATCATAGTATGCGGCAATTGCTAACATGATTCGGACGGACTTCAGCTTCGCTACCGGTGAGAAAGTCTCATCGTAGTCAATTCCTTAAACTTGTCGATAACCCTTAGCGACAAGCCGAGCTTTATAGATGGTCACATTACCATCCGCGTCTGTCTTCTTCTTAAAGATCCATTTATTTTCTATGGCTCGCCGTTCAACGGGCAAGTCAGTCAAAGTCCATACTTCGTTTTCATACATGGATCCTATCTCGGATTTCATGGCTTCCAGCCATTTGTCGGAATCCGGGCCCGCCATTGCTTCCTCATAGTTCGAAGGTTCACCGTTGTCCAACAACATGATTTCCAAGACAGGGTTGCCGTACCACTCTGGTGCAGAACGTGTCCTTGCGGACCTTCGAATTTCAGTAGGAGCTTGATCAGAAGCATCTTGATCATCATTAATTTCCTCTCTAGTCGGTGCAGGCACCTCAGAAACGTTTTCTTGAGTTTTGCCATTTTCCGGTTCAAGAGGTAACACTTCATCAAGTTCTACTTTCCTCCCACTTACTTCTTTCGAGAGAAACTCTTTCTCCAGAAAGGATCCATTCTTGGCAACAAAGATCTTGCCTTCGGATCTGAGGTAGAAGGTATACCCAACAGTTCTTTAGGGTATCCTATGAAGACGCATTTTTCCGATTTGGGTTCGAGCTTTTCAGGTTGAAGTTTCTTGACATAAGCATCGCATCCCCAAACTTTTAGAAACGACAGCTTAGGTTTCTTCCCAAACCATAATTCATACGGTGTCGTCTCAACGGATTTCGACGGAGCCCTATTTAAAGTGAATGCGGCAGTCTCTAAAGCATAGCCCCAAAAAGATAGCGGTAAGTCGGTAAGAGACATCATAGATCGCACCATATCTAATAGAGTGCGATTACGACGTTCGGACACACCATTACGCTGAGGTGTTCCAAGCGGCGTGAGTTGTGAAACTATTCCACATTTTCTTAAGTGTGTGCCAAATTCGTGACTCAAGTATTCTCCTCCACGATCTGATCGTAGAAACTTGATCTTTCTATCACGTTGATTTTCAACCTCACTCTGAAATTCCTTGAACTTTTCAAAGGTCTCAGACTTGTGTTTCATTAAGTAGATATACCCATATCTACTCAAGTCATCAGTGAGGGTGAGAACATAACGATAGCCACCGCGAGCCTCAACACTCATTGGACCGCACACATCGGTATGTATGATTTCCAATAAGTTGGTTGCTCGCTCCATTGTTCCTGAGAACGGAGTCTTGGTCATTTTACCCATGAGGCATGGTTTGCACGTGTCAAATGATTCATAATCAAGAGACTCTAAAAGTCCATCTGCATGGAGCTTCTTCATGCGTTTGACACCTATGTGACCAAGGCGGCAGTGCCACAAATATGTGGGACTATTGTTATCAACTTTAACTCTTTTGGTACTCACACTATGAATATGTGTATCATCACGTACGAGATTCATCAAGAATAAACCATTAACCATCGGAGCATGACCATAAAGCATATCTCTCATATAAATAGAACAACCATTATTCTCGGATTTAAATGAGTAGCCATCTCGAATTAAGCGAGATCCAGATACAATGTTCATGCTCAAACTTGGCACTAAATAACAATTATTGAGGTTTAAAACTAATCCCGTAGGTAAATGTAGAGGCAGCGTGCCGACGGCGATCACATCGACCTTGGAACCATTCCCGACGCGCATCGTCACCTCGTCCTTCGCCAGTCTTCGTTTATTCCGCAGCTCCTGCTTTGAGTTACAAATGTGAGCAACTGCACCGGTATCAAATACCCAAGAGCTACTACGAGTACTGGTAAGGTACACATCAATTACATGTATATCACATATACCTTTGGTTTTGCCGGCCTTCTTGTCCGCTAAGTATTTGGGGCAGTTTCGCTTCCAGTGACCACTTCCCTTGCAATAAAAACACTCAGTCTCGGGCTTGGGTCCATTCTTTGGCTTCTTCCCGGCAACTTGCTTACCGGGCGCGGCAACTTCCTTGCCGTCCTTCTTGAAGTTCTTTTTACCCTTGCCCTTCTTGAACTTAGTGGTTTTATTCACCATCAACACTTGATGCTCCTTCTTGATTTCTACCTCTGCTGATTTCAGCATAGCATATACCTTAGGAATGGTCTTTACCATCCCCTGCATATTGTAGTTCATCACAAAGCTTTTGTAGCTAGGTGGAAGCGACTGAAGGATTCTGTCAATGACTGCTTCATCCGGGAGATTAACTTCCAGTTGAGTCAAGCGGTTGTGCAACCCAGACATTTTGAGTATGTGTTCACTGACAGAACTATTTTCCTCCATCTTACAGCTAAAGAATTTGTCGGAGACTTCATATCTCTCGACTCGGGCATGAGCTTGGAAAACCATTTTCAGCTCTTCGAACATCTCATATGCTCCATGTCTCTCAAAACGCTTTTGGAGCCCCGGCTCTAAGCTGTAAAGCATGCCGCACTGAACGAGGGAGTAATCATCGCAGCGTGACTGCCAAGCGTTCATAACGTCTTGCTCTGCAGGGAGAATAGGTGCGTCACCCAGCGGTGCTCGTAGGACATAATCTTTCTTGGCAGCTATGAGGATAATCCTCAGGTTCCGGACCCAGTCCGTATAGTTGCTACCATCGTCTTTCAGCTTGGTTTTCTCTAGGAACGCGTTGAAGTTGAGGACTACGTTGGCCATTTGATCTACAAGACATATTGTAAATATTTAGACTAAGTTCATGATAATAAAGTTCATTTAATCAAATTTAATGAACTCCCACTTAGATGGACATCCCTCTACTAGTCATCTAAGTATTACATGATCCGAGTCAACTAGGCCGTGTCCGATCATCACGTGAGACGGACTAGCCAACATCGGTGAACATCTTCATGTTGATCGTATCTTCTATACGACTCATGCTCGACCTTTCGGTCTTCTGTGTTCCGAGGCCATGTCTGTACATGCTAGGCTCGTCAAGTCAACCTAAGTGTTTTGCGTGTGTAAATATGTCTTACACCCGTTGTATGCGAACGTAAGGACCTATCATACCCGATCATCACGTGGTGCTTCGGAACGACGAACCTTAGCAACGGTGCACAGTTACGGAGAACACTTTCTTGAAATTATTATGAGGGATCATCTTATTTACTACCATCGTCCTAAGTAAACAAGATGCAAAAACATGATAAACATCACATGCAATCAAATAATAAACGTGACATGATATGGCCAATATCACATAGCTCCTTTGATCTTCATCTTGGGGCTCCATGATCATCTTGTCACCGGCTTGACACCATGATCTTCATCATCATGATCTTCATCATCGTGTCTCCATGAAGTTGCTCGCCAACTATTACTTCTACTACTATGGCTAACGCGTTTAGCAATAAAGTAAAGTAACTTACATGGCGATTCTCAATGACACGCAGGTCACACAAAAAATAAAGACAACTCCTATGGCTCCTGCCGGTTGTCATACTCATCGACATGCAAGTCGTGATTCCTATTACAATAGCATGAACATCTCATACATCACATATAGATCATTCATCATACATCACAACTTTGGCCATATCATATCACAAAGCACTTGCTGCAAAAACAAGTTAGACGTCCTCTAATTGTTGTTGCAAGTTTTACGTGGCTGAATTAGGGTTCTAGCAAGAACGTTTTCTTACCTACGTTCAAACCAAACGTGATTTGTCAATCTCTATTTACCCTTCATAAGGACCCTGTTCATCGAATCCGATCCAACTAAAGTAGGAGAGACAGACACCCGCCAGCCACCTTATGCAACTAGTGCATGTTAGTCGGTGGAACCGGTCTCACGTAAGCGTACGTGTAAGGTTGGTCCGGGCCGCTTCATCCCACAATACCGATGAATCAAGGTTGACTAGTAACGGCAAGAAGAATTGACAACATCTACGCCCACAACAAATTGTGTTCTACTCGCACAAGAAGAACTATGCATAAACCTAGCTCATGATGCCACTGTTGGGGAACGTTGCAGAAAATTAAAATTTTTCCTACGGTTTCACCAAGATCCATCTATGAGTTCATCTAGCAACGAGTATTCAGATTGGATAGCATCTACATACCACTTTGTAGATCGCAACGGAAGCGTTCGAGTGAACCTGGATGAGGTAGTCGTACTTGCCGTGATCCAATTCACCGATGATCTAGTACCGAACGGACGGCACCTCCGCGTTCAACACACGTACGGGACGGGAGACGTCTCCTCCTTCTTGATCCAGCAAGGGGGAAGGAGAGGTTGAGGAAGATCCAGCACGACGGTGTGGTGGTGGATGCAGCAGAACTCCGGCAGGGCTTCGCTAAGCAACTACGGGAGGAGGAGGAGGTGTTGCAGGGAGGAGGGAGGAGCCAGGGCATTAGGGTGCGGCCACCCCTCCCTCCCCTCCCTTTATATAGGTGCATTAGAGGGGGGGAGGGCGTAGCCTTGCCCCTTCCTCCAAGGAAGGGGTGCGGCCAAGAGGGGGGAGGAGTCCATCCTCCCCAAGGCACCTCGGAGGTGCCTTCCCCCCTTTGGACTCTCCCTCTCCAAGCCTCCTTGGCGCATGGGCCCTTGGGGCTGGTTCCCCTTGGCCCAAGCAGGCCAAGGCGCACCCCCTAAGGCCCATGTGGCCCACCAAGGCAGGTGGCCCCACCTGGTGGACCCCGGGACCCCTCCGGTGGTCCCGGTACAATACCGATAACACCGAAACTTGTCCCGATGGCCAAAATAGCACTTCCTATATATAATTCTTTACCTCCGGACCATTCCGGAACTCCTCGTGACGTCCGGGATCTCATCCGGGACTCCGAACAACATTCGGGTTACTGCACATACATATCTTCACAACCCTAGCGTCACCGAACCTTAAGTGTGTAGACCCTACGGGTTCGGGAGACATGCAGACATGACCGAGACGGCTCTCGGGCAATAACCAACAGCGGGATCTTGATACCCATGTTGGCTCCCACATGCTGCACGATGATCTCATCGGATGAACCACGATGTCGAGGATTCAATTAATCCCGTATACGATTCCCTTTGTCAATCGGTATTTTACTTGCCCGAGATTCGATCGTCGGTATACCAATACCTCGTTCAATCTCGTTACCGGCAAGTCACTTTTCTCGTTCCGTAATGCATGATCCTGTGATCAAACACTTTGATCACATTGAGCTCATTGTGATGATGCATTACCGAGATGGCCCGGTGATACCTCTCCGTCAAGCGGAGTGACAAATCCCAGTCTCGATCCATGTCAACCCAACAGACACTTTCAGAGATACCCGTAGCATACCTTTATAGTCACCCAGTTACGTTGTGACGTTTGGCACACCCAAAGCACTCCTACGGTATCCGGGAGTTACATGATCTCATGGTCTAAGGAAAGGATACTTGACATTGGATAACTCTAGCAAACGAACTATGCGATCTTATGCTATGTTTAGGATTGGGTCTTGTCCATCACATCATTCTCCTAATGATGTGATCCCGTTATCGATGACATCCAATGTCCATAGTCAGGAAACCATGACTATCAGTCGATCAACGAGCTAGTCAACTAGAGGCTCACTAGGGACATGTTGTTGTCTGTTATTCACACATGTATTACGATTTCCGGTTAACACAATTATAGCACGAATAAAGACAATTATCATGAATAAGGAAATATAATAATAATGCTTTTATTATTGCCTCTAGGGCATATTTCCAACAGTAACTGCCTCTACTCCATAGACTAGAGCGAAAGGTGTCTGGCCAGTGGCTCAATTTGGCGTCGTCATGATCGACCAAAGAACCACCGGCAGCTCCTCAGTCCAGTTTCTTCCGCACTTGTGCAGCCTGTCGAATGTTCGGGTCTTGAGTCCACGGAGCACTTCAGCATTTGCCCTCTCTGCTTGACCGTTGCTCCTGGGGTGAGCAACAGAAGCGAAGCAGACCTTGGCGCCAAGGCCTCGGACGTACTGCATGAAGTTGCGACTCGTGAATTGTGTACCGTTGTCGGTGATGATCCTGTTAGGGATTCCGAAGCGGCAAACAATCGACCTGAAGAACTTGACTGCTGACTGTGCTGTCACCTTCCTCACTGGTTCCACTTCTGGCCACTTTGTGAACTTGTCGATTGCGACGTACAAGTACTCAAAGCCCCCGACAGCTCGGGGGAAAGGGCCGAGGATGTCGAGCCCCCAGACCGAAAATGGCCAGGATAAAGGGATTGTCTGGAGAGCTTGAGCTGGTTGGTGTATCTACTTGGAATGGAACTGGCACGCTTCACACTTGGTTACTTGTGCAGTTGCATCCTGGGGGGCTGTCGGCCAAAAGAAACCTTGCCGGAACGCTTTGCCGGCAAGTGCTCTAGCGCCAATGTGATGACCACATATGCCTCCATGCACCTCTGCCAACAGCTTCTGTCCATCTTCCCGGGGAATACACTTCGATGTCACCCCGTTGAGCCTTCTTCTGTACAGTGCGTTGTCAACGAACTGGTACATACTAGACTGCCGGGCTACTCTTTCCGCTTCTTCGGGCTCTTCGGGAAGTTCTCCTGACTGGAGAAAATGGACGATCTGTTGTGCGCATGCTGGAGCCTGCGGCTCGACAACAAGGACTAAAGGCATAACTGTTGCTGCGGGAGCATCCGCTTCTACGGCGAGAACCCGTGGCTCAGCCGGAGCTTGATGATCCCCGGCAAGTTTGCCGGAGCGAAACTTGTCGGGAGCGTCTGCTTCAACGAAACAAACCTTGGGGCTTGTCGGAGCAGACTGCTCCTCAGCACTCTTGGCATTGATCTTGGGGACCCTCTTGGCGGCGGCTTCGGGAAGCTCAGCCGGAAGATTGTCGCCAGAAATCAACTTCCTCTTCCTGATCTGTCCAGTCGGTGGCGTCACGGATGGCTGAGTCAGCTTGAGCACAAAGATTTCTGGTTCCACAGGTAACTTAAATGCCGCGCACTTTGACAGGCCGTCAGCGATGTCGTTCTGAGCTCTAGGAACATGTTCCATCTGTAGGCCGACAAAGCGGTCTTCCAGCTTCCTCACTTCATCAACGTAAGCTTCCATCAACGGACTCTGATAATCCTTGTTTACTTGGCGGACGACAAGCTGCGAGTGCCCCCTGACAATGAGCTGCTTGATCCCAAGGTCTGCCGCGATCCTGAGACCGGCGAGCAACCCTTCATACTCTGCAGTATTGTTTGTTGCTTGCTCCTTGGGAAAGTGCATCTGGACCACGTACTTGAGGTGTTCTCCGGTTGGTGCGATAAGCAGCACGCCAGCGCCGGCGCCTTGTAGCGAGAACGCGCCATCAAAGTACATCAGCCACTCTTTGTTTGCTTCCTTGACGGGGATGCTCGTCTCTGGGGTTTCTTCGTCAGGTGTTGGCGTCCACTCTGCTATGAATTCTGCCAATGCTCTGCTTTGAATAGTTGAAGTGCTCTCAGACTTGAGGCCAAAGCTCGACAGTTCCAATGCCCACTCAACAATCCTGCCTGTTGCTTCTGGATTCTGCAGTATCCTCTTTAGCGGAAAGCGAGTGACAACTGTGATCTCATGTGCTTGGAAGTAATGGCGCAGCTTTCTCGAGGACATAAGAAGGCCAAAAAGCAACTTCTGCACACCAGAGTACCTCGACCTAGCCCCCTGCAGAAGGGAACTTACAAAGTAGACTGGGCGCTGCACCATTTTCTTCTGTATCCCTTCGAACATCTGCGCAGATCTATCTTCGTCGGGACCAGAGATCGTCGGGGAAGCCCCTTGCTTGTCACTGGATGCGCTTGCCGCGGTTGCTGGCTCATCATCTGCCTCTCTCTCCGCTACTAACGCAACACTAACCACTTGATTGGTTGCCGCCAGATATAGCAGCAACTTCTCTTGTGGTTTAGGTGCGACAAGTATTGGAGTGGAGGACAGGTATCTCTTCAAGTCCTGCAGCGCAGCCTCCGCTTCCGGAGTCCATTTCATTGGACCTGCCTTTTTCAAGATTTTGAAAAACGGCAGGGCGCGTTCAGCAGACTTAGAGATAAACCTTCTGAGAGCCGCCACGCAGCCGGCAAGTTTTCGTACATCCTTGACATGCTTCGGTGCTTCGATCTTCTCAATGGCCTTGATCTTGTCGGGATTGGCTTCAATCCCCCGCTGGGACACAAAGAACTCGAGAAGCTTGCCGGAAGGGACTCCAAACACGCACTTCTCGGGGTTGAGCTTGAGGCTGATCTTATGCATATTTGCAAAAGTTTCTTCTAGATCTTGAATCAGAGTTGACTTGTCCCTGCATTTGACCACTATATCATCCATGTAGGCTTCCACATTTCTGTGTATTTGCGGCTCAAAAGCAGTATGGACGACCCTTGCAAATGTTGAACCAGCATTCTTCAAACCGAAAGGCATCCGTACAAAACAGTACGTGCCACATGGAGTGATGAACGCGGTTTTCTCCTCATCCTCTTCTGCCATGAAGATCTGATGGTATCCTGAGTATGCGTCAAGAAACGAAAGCAAGTCGCATCCGGCTGTGGAGTCGACAATCTGGTCAATGCACGGCAAGGGAAATGGGTCTTTGGGACAAGCTTTGTTGACATCGGTGAAGTCGATGCAAAGTCTCCATTTCCCGTTCGCCTTGCGCACGACTACAGGATTGGCCAACCACGTAGGATGGAGCACTCCTCTGACGAGGCCTGCTGCTTCCAACTTCTTGATTTCTTCGGTGATGAACTCTTGGCGCTCCACCGCTTGTTTCTTGACTCTCTGCTTGACGGGTCGCGCGTGAGGATAGACGGCGAGGTGGTGCTCGATTACTTTCCTGGGAACACCGGGGATGCCAGACGGTTGCCACGCAAACACGTCGACATTCGCCCGCGGGAAAGCAACGAGCGCGCTTTCCTATTTAGGGTCGAGAGTGGCACTGACGGTGAAGGTACCACCAGTGCCGTCCTCCTTGGCGGACACCTTCTTGGTTGCTGGCGGAGCTACCATTGTCTTCTTACACTTGCCGGTGGAGCTCGATGGTGCGTCCTCGACGGTAGCGTAGCACTCCGAAGAGGTGCGCTTGCCGGAGTGGGCATCAGAGCTCTTGTCGGACTTGGTCTTCTTCTTCCCCCCGGGAGCTTCAGGGGCAAGTGTCTCGCGATCCGCGGCGGCTGCTGCTTCCCGGTAGATCTTGTCGGCACAGATGAGAGCGTCTTTCTTGTCGCCATGTACAGAGATGACACTTATCGGGCCTGGCATCTTCAGCATGTTGTACGCGTAGTGAGAGGCCGCCATGAACTTGGCGAGCGCTGGACGGCTGAGAATTCCATTGTAAGGCAATGGAAAATCGGCAACGTCGAAAGTGATCCTCTTAGTCCTGAAGTTCAACTCACTGCCAAATGTCACCGGCAGCGTGATCTTCCCCTTCGGCTTGCTCCTTCCCAGGTTGATTCCTTGAAACGTGCCGGTCTCTTCGAGCTCACTGTCAGGGACTTGGAGTCTCCGAAGTACAGCGGAGGAGATCAGGTTCAAGCCGGCCCCGCCATCAACTAGCATCTTAGTGACCTTGAGGTTGCGGATAGTTGGTGAGACCAACATCGGCAAACACCCGACAGCAGTTGTGCGATCGGGGTGGTCCTCAATATCAAAGATGATAGGCGTGCTGGACCATTTCAGAAGCTTGCGTGACTCGACGAGTGGTTCTGCTGCATTAACTTCCCGCACCCACTGCTTGAGTTGGCGGTGTGAAGTATGCAAAGAAGCACCGCCGTCAACGCACAAAACTTCTGTGGCTTTCTGGAACTCCTGCTCGCTGGTCTCGGCGTCATCCATGTCTTCGTCGTCGTCGTCATCTTCATCCTTGTCGCGGCCGCGGGGAGGTCTGTCGCCTTGCAGCTGCTTGGTGTTGCCGCGGCGTCCCCCCCGGCCAGTGCGCTTTGTACCAGATCCTCCAGCACCTCCTTGGGCCTTCTCCTTGTCGCGTCGCTTGTACTCGGCCTTTTGCAGCTCGACGAGCTGTTTGACCTTCTTGCAGCTCTGGAGGTCATGGCCTTTGGTGCGGTGAATCTTGCAGTACTACTTGTTGGTGCCATCCTGCTTGTCGGCGGCCGCCACAGCCTGGCAGCTGGCGCATGCGGCAACCTCCTTGACGGAGCCATCAGTCTTGGCTGTCTTGGCGCCACCTTTGTTGCCGGATTGCTCGACAACTAGCACGTCTTTGCCTTTTCTCTTCCTGTTGTTCCGCCGCCTGTTTTTGCTTGCTGGGGCGGCATCGTTGCAGTCAGATCTTGCGGTTCCTACGTTCTCTCCGGGGAGTTTCCTCCCTTCCTCAGCACGTGCACATCTGTCGGCCAGGGCATACAGCTCGCTGACGTCTCTGATCTTGCACATCGCCATCTCCTCCCGCATCCTGCGGTTGCGCATGTTCTGATGGAACGCACTGATGACCGCGACAGGGTGGACGTCTGGGATGTTGCGTTGCACTTGGCTGAATCTCTAGATGTACTTACGTAGAGGCTCCCCCTCCTTCTGGGCAAGCAGGTGAAGATCACTCTCCTGGCCATGGGTTTTGTGGCCGCCTGTGAAGGCGCCGACAAACTGATGGCATAGGTCCGCCCAGGAAGATATGGAGTTTTCCGGCAAGTGCATGAGCCAGGACCTGACGTTGGGCTTGAGCACCAGAGGGAAGTAATTGGCGAGGATCTTGTCGTCTCGCCCCCGGCAGCCTGCACCGCAATGGTGTAGATGCTGAGGAACTCCGATGGATGCAGCCTGCCGTCGTACTTCTCTGGTATGTCTGGCTTGAAATTCTTCGTGCTGGGCCACCGGACTTGCCGCAGCTCACGGGTAAACACAGGGCAACCTACCGCGTACAGCAGGTCGCCTGGTTCCCCTGGCGCTTGCATGTCGACAGTGGGGCCAGCGCGTCGGTCTGATTGACGCCGCATTTCTCTCCGACGCTCGATGCGGGTGCAGGCGTCTTCTTGCTGCCATTCGTGAAGAACGTGGCGCTGATCGCGACGAGTTCGCGGATCTGAGGAAGCAGTGGAGTCGCTGTCGTGGAGGACCCGGCGAGTCGGTGATCTTGGCCTTCGGGGCGGAGAGTGCACGGTGGTTGCACCCCCACCGGTTTTGTCGCCATCGGCTCGCACTTGGCTGGCCTGCTGCGGCTGCGATGCGGTCGCTAGCCGCGGAGTGTCGCCGTTGGCGAAGCCGATGAGACTCTGAATGGTGGCCCTCCAGTCGTCGATCTTGTCTGGTGCTGGAGGGAAGTCTAGGAGCAGTTGAGCTAGTGCTAGAGCTTCTGCTGGGGTGGCAGGTAGCGGTGGCGAACGGTGCGAGGAGCGGGATATGCTCGGGCTCCCAACGATGTTGCAAGGAGCAGTATTCCGTCCAGGCGACCGTGCCTCGCTCGCGCCAGCACGTCGGCGTGCATGTTGGCCTTGAGCGTCCTGGGATCCGCTAGCTCGATTTGGGTCCAGCGAGCGTATGGTACCGTGAGTACCACGACGCTGCCGGTCCTGCGCCTCTTGAGATGGGCGCGGTGCGTCTATGGACGCCCGGTCGTCGGGGGAGCCGACTACGCCGCCAGCGGGCAGCGCGGTCTTGTCCTTGGACTTGTTGGCACCGTGGGCTCCCTCGTCGGCGCTCGTTCCACCGCCGGCGTTCTCCCCGCCGGACGTTTGCTGCGGCGGCGGTGGATTCGACGCGGATGGCGCAGCTGCCTCCGAATCCTTCTTCTTCGGTGGCATGTCGATGAAGTCGATGAAGATTCAGCTCGCGTGAACGCCGGATCAGGTTCACACGACCTCGACGCCCCCTACCTGGCGCGCCAGAGATGCCGGGGTTTTCCTGGGCTCCCCGAGCACCTATGGGGATGGAGCCCCTTCTTGGTTCGGCGGGGGGCGGAGGCCGCGCGAAGAGCGGATCGAGGCGAAGCACGCGGGGGAAGATTTTTACCCAGCTTCGGAGCTCTCCGGAGAGATAACACTCCTACTGCTGCTTTGTGGATTGTATTGAGTTCTTGCTCGGGAGCGCCAAGTGCTATAGTACACTCGAGCAGCTAACGAGACCGAGCGCTTCTCTGAGGATCGATCCCCCCTACGTTGTGCATGGGCCTCCTTTTATATGTCCAAGGGGTCTCCAACAGGTGGCAACGTAGGTAACGGTAAAAGTGTAAATATGCTGCGGTAGGTACAGCTACCTACACAGTGTATCATACCTAACCCTGACGGCAGGGGACAAAGGCATTAAATGCCCGTCTACGTCACCCAGACGATGCAGAAAAGGGACCGTCAGGGGCGCTATCACTCGCCATGATGGCGATCCTGTCAGCGCTGCATGCCATAGTGTACCCCTGGCTGCACAGCCGCCCGCCACGTACGCTGGGAAGGGTCCCGGAGCGACACGTAGGTTGGTAAGCTGGAGCGCGGGTACAGAGTGGCTGCCTGCCGCGGCAAGTGCCTTGTCGCGGCCGTTGTCTTGTCGCGCCCGGGAACTTGTCGCTCGCCGGGTCCTGCCGGGACGCGTGGCGTGCTGCGGCAGGTTCTTTGAGATGCTCTTGTTGGGCTTCCCGCCAAGCTCCTCTTGCCGGGGTCTCATACCTTGAATGGCCTTCCCGGCAAGCTCCTCTTGCCGGGGACTTGTCTTCTTGACTTAAATATTTTGTTCTCGAATGGCTTCAAAGGAACCATAGAGAGCCTTGGTGATCACCTGGCGGGCCTTGCCGCGGGGTGCTGTGACTGCCCGTGCACAAGTTCGGGATACTAGAGTACCCCTACTTTAGTATACCGACAAGAGCCCCCGGGCCTGGGCCACACACGGTGCTGAGCGCTGTTGGGCCAGGCCCAAAACAGGGCATGGGCACGCATGGCCTGGGTCGCGTTGTACCTTGCTCCGCATCCACCACGCCCTCCCGAACGGCACGCGTCGATTGCGGCGTCGTGGGGGAGGTCGTGGGTGGTTCCCTTACTCAGAAAGGCGAAACGTCCGCCCCCTGGTGGTTCGTATCTTCCTCATAAACGGAGGGAGGCGTGGATGCGTGGTCTTCGAGGCGTCCACCCCCCCACGATCATGGGGTGGGGAGAGGTCGCCTCATCCGTCGCCTCAACTCTGCCCTCCCGCCACGCGGCTTCCATGCGCTTGGAGCGGCGAACGGTGGAGGCGGAAAACCGGGTCGCCACGGGTCGAGGCAGCAGGTCGGGCCCAGTTCCCTGTGCCTTCTGCGTCTCGATTGGCTGAGCGGGGCGGCCGAGCCCCCACCCCGCTCCTTTATAAGGAGAGGGACGGGGGGGGGGGACGGAAGCCCGCATTCTCTCATCTTCTTCCTTCTTCAGCTTCTGCTCCTCTTTCTTCCATCCGCCATGGAGAAAGGGAACCCTGGTCCTTCGACGGTAGCGACGAGGGTTACCGCTAGGCAACGCGTTCCCCCTCCCTCCACACCTGTGGCGGCAGAGCCAGCCGCAAGGGGAAGAGGAATGGGACGAGGCCGCGGGCGAGGTCGAGGGCGAGGTCGAGGCTGTCGGGGAAGAGGCGGACGAGGCAGCTTGCCGGCCTCGCCTCCGCGAGCAGATCCTCTCCCGGTGGCGAACCATATCGGGGACGACCCTTGCGAGTTCTTCGTCAGGCTGCGTCGGCCGCCTCGTCGTCGCCTTCGTCTCCCGACTCCATTTGCAAGTGTGATGGAGTTGGATCCGCCCAAGACACTGAGGTTGCACATGAGGGGCTGCGGAATCAGCGGCACGCGAGTCCGCGTCGACTTCCCGGCCCCTGATGTGATGTATCTTGGTCGAGGGTGGAAGACGTTCACCCGCATCCACAGCTTGACGGTGGGCCTCACCCTCCATTTTAAGCTGATGGAGGGCGGTCTCCTCTCCGTCAAGGTCTTCGGGTGCTTCGGGACTCAGGCACGGTGCTGCGTGGAGAGCTCCTCCGATAGCGAAGGCTCCTCCTCGAGCAGGAGTGACGAGGAGGACAGCGATAGCGGCGACGAGGGTAACGGGCGGCGGGATGACGGGTCCAACTAGGTGTCGGGCGCCGCTCCGCGGGGCACCGGCGACCCCATCATCCGCGTCGCTGGTTCCTGGGGCTTCTCGGGGAGGCTGCGGAAGAGGAAGAGGGTAGGCGGCAAGGCCGTCAACTCAGAGTACGAGGGCACGATGCCCTCGACAGCGTGCTGACGTCCCGCCGCCTCGTCTTCAAGCTTCTGCCTCCGGCGCCGCCATCACCATGCTGCCGCGACGCCCTTTTGGTGTCTTCTGGCACCCATAGTTCATCTAGGCGCCCCTTTTGCCCTTTTCGCCTCCTTGACCTGTCTCCTGAAGATAGGGACAAGAGAGGGATTACGGGCACCTTATCTCTTTTTAGTTCGTAAGCCCTCGGGCCTTAGTTGCATTTAAAACTTGTAATCCCATTACTCATGTTTGTCATCCTCTTATGAACTGTACCTGAGTGGAATGCTTTTTAATGAAAAGGGGATGCTTGCCGGGTCACTTGTCTCGCGGGTGGAACCCACGTCAAGGAGCGAATCCTTTATATCTTTTAAGATAGACACTTTCTTTCCCGGCAGCAGGCCCTGCCTTCTTCCCACGTCGCTCGCCCTTTCTCACGCTCTTGGCGGAGGCAGGGAGGAGGCGGGATCAGGCTCCTCGCTTCGTCCCTTAGCTGTCGCGACTACGACCTTACCTGGCCCTGGGGTCGGGCCCTAGGGCCTAGAGTTAAGGGAGCATGGTAACTTTCAGGAAGAAACGAGGTTTCGCATACCTCAATCCATAAGAGAATGGATGATAAGGGATGAAAAACTTATCTGAGATAGCAGCCCCCGGCAACTTTGGTTTGTTGTGGGCTAATCCTTGCACTTGCAGCCCCCGGCATTACTGGCTTGCCGGGGTCTTGCAGCCCCCGGCAACACTGGCTTGCCGGGGTCCAGATGTTGGTCCGTCCTCCTTCTCCTTTTCGTCCTCAAGTGGTCCGGCAAGGATATGGCGAGTCCTGCGAACCAGGGAAACGAAATAACGGCAAAGGGACGCACACTCGACCTCTAAGTTAGGGGTTAGCCACTACTAAGCACTATCAACCCTAACCAAGGACGAGACTCGACTCAGCATGCATGCTAAAACTCAGGGCGCCAGCGCTTTATCTTCGCTTAGGGTCTGCGCCTGGCTTTGTACAAAGGATTACATGCAACAGCGGCAAGACTTGTACAAAATGGTGGTTGCCGAACAGGGTCCGACAACCGCGCCTTACGGGTAAAACTTACGAAGATGCTCGATGTTCCAGGAGTTGCTCATCGGAAAGCCATCCTCGGTCTCAAGGCGGACAGCGCCAGGCCTCGTGACTCGTTTCACCCGGTAAGGGCCTTCCCACTTCGGCGTCAACTTGTTGGAATTCTTGGCGGAATGAACGCGCCGAAGAACAAGGTCGCCTTCCTCAAGACTTCTGGCTTTAACTTTGCGGCTATGGTAGCGGCGCAAAGCTTGCTGGTATCGAGCAGCTCGTACAGCAGCCTGAAGACGGTCTTCCTCAAGGAGCAACGCATCATCTCGCCGCAGCTGCTCTTGCTTAAGCTCGTCATAAGCGAGCACTCGAGGTGACCCGTATACGGGTTCCTCGGGGGTAACTGCCTCTACTCCATAGACTAGAGCGAAAGGTGTCTGGCCAGTGGCTCGATTTGGCGTCGTCCTGATCGACCAAAGAACCACCGGCAGCTCCTCGATCCAGTTTCTTACGCACTTGTGCAGCCTGTCGAATGTTCGGGTCTTGAGTCCACGGAGCACTTCAGCATTTGCCATCTCTGCTTGACCGTTGCTCCTGGGGTGAGCAACAGAAGCGAAGCAGACCTTGGCGCCAAGGCCTCGGACGTACTGCATGAAGTTGCGACTCGTGAATTGTGTACCGTTGTCGGTGATGATCCTGTTAGGGATTCCGAAGCGGCAAACAATCGACCTGAAGAACTTGACTGCTGACTGTGCTGTCACCTTCCTCACTGGTTCCACTTCTGGCCACTTTGTGAACTTGTCGATTGCGACGTACAAGTACTCAAAGCCCCCGACAGCTCGGGGGAAAGGGCCGAGGATGTCGAGCCCCCAGACCGAAAATGGCCAGGATAAAGGGATTGTCTGGAGAGCTTGAGCTGGTTGGTGTATCTGCTTGGAATGGAACTGGCACGCTTCACACTTGGTTACTTGTGCAGTTGCATCCTGGAGGGCTGTCGGCCAAAAGAAACCTTGCCGGAACGCTTTGCCGGCAAGTGCTCTAGCGCCAATGTGATGACCACATATGCCTCCATGCACCTCTGCCAACAGCTTCTGTCCATCTTCCCGGGGAATACACTTCGATGTCACCCCGTTGAGCCTTCTTCTGTACAGTGCGTTGTCAACGAACTGGTACATACTAGACTGCCGGGCTACTCTTTCCGCTTCTTCGGGCTCTTCGGGAAGTTCTCCTGACTGGAGAAAACAGACGATCTGCTGTGCGCATGCTGGAGCCTGCGGCTCGACAACAAGGACTAAAGGCATAACTGCTGCTGCGGGAGCATCCGCTTCTACGGCGAGAACCCGTGGCTCAGCCGGAGCTTGATGATCCCCGGCAAGTTTGCCGGAGCGAAACTTGTCGGGAGCGTCTGCTTCAACGAAACAAACCTTGGGGCTTGTCGGAGCAGACTGCTCCTCAGCACTCTTGGCGTTGATCTTGGGGACCCTCTTGGCGGCGGCTTCGGGAAGCTCAGCCGGAAGATAGTCGCCAGAAATCAACTTCCTCTTCCTGATCTGTCCAGTCGGTGGCGTCACGGATGGCTGAGTCAGCTTGAGCACAAAGATTTCTGGTTCCACAGGTAACTTAAATGCCGCGCACTTTGACAGGCCGTCAGCGATGTCGTTCTGAGCTCTAGGAACATGTTCCATCTGTAGGCCGACAAAGCGCTCTTCCAGCTTCCTCACTTCATCAACGTAAGCTTCCATCAACGGACTCTGATAATCCTTGTTTACTTGGCGGACGACAAGCTGCGAGTGCCCCCTGACAATGAGCTGCTTGATCCCAAGGTCTGCCGCGATCCTGAGACCAGCGAGCAACCCTTCATACTCTGCAGTATTGTTTGTTGCTTGCTCCTTGGGAAAGTGCATCTGGACCATGTACTTGAGGTGTTCTCCGGTTGGTGCGATAAGCAGCACGCCAGCGCCGGCGCCTTGTAGCGAGAACGCGCCATCAAAGTACATCAGCCACTCTTTGTTTGCTTCCTTGACGGGGATGCTCGTCTCTGGGGTTTCTTCGTCAGGTGTTGGCGTCCACTCTGCTATGAATGCTGCCAATGCTCTGCTTTGAATAGTTGAAGTGCTCTCAGACTTGAGGCCAAAGCTCGACAGTTCCAATGCCCACTCAACAATCCTGCCTGTTGCTTCTGGATTCTGCAGTATCCTCTTTAGCGGAAGGCGAGTGACAACTGTGATCTCATGTGCTTGGAAGTAATGGCGCAGCTTTCTCGAGGACATAAGAAGGCCGAAAAGCAACTTCTGCACACCAGAGTACCTCGACCTAGCCCCCTGCAGAAGGGAACTTACAAAGTAGACTGGGCGCTGCACCATTTTCTTCTGTATCCCTTCGCACATCTGCGCAGATCTATCTTCGTCGGGACCAGAGATCGTCGGGGAAGCCCCTTGCTTGTCACTGGATGCGCTTGCCGCGGTTGCTGGCTCATCATCTGCCTCTCTCTCCGCTACTAACGCAACACTAACCACTTGATTGGTTGCCGCCAGATATAGCAGCAACTTCTCTTGTGGTTTAGGTGCGACAAGTATTGGAGTGGAGGACAGGTATCTCTTCAAGTCCTGCAGCGCAACCTCCGCTTCCGGAGTCCATTTCATTGGACCTGCCTTTTTCAAGATTTTGAAAAACGGCAGGGCGCGTTCAGCAGACTTAGAGATAAACCTTCTGAGAGCCGCCATGCAGCCGGCAAGTTTTCGTACATCCTTGACGTGCTTCGGTGCTTCGATCTGCTCAATGGCCTTGATCTTGTCGGGATTGGCTTCAATCCCCCGCTGGGACACAAAGAACTCGAGAAGCTTGCAGGAAGGGACTCCAAACACGCACTTCTCGGGGTTGAGCTTGAGGCTGATCTTATGCAGATTTGCAAAAGTTTCTTCTAGATCTTGAATCAGAGTTGACTTGTCCCTGCATTTGACCACTATATCATCCATGTAGGCTTCCACATTTCTGTGTATTTGCGGCTCAAAAGCAGTATGGACGACCCTTGCAAATGTTGAACCATCATTCTTCAAACCGAAAGGCATCCGTACAAAACAGTACGTGCCACATGGAGTGATGAACCCGGTTTTCTCCTCATCCTCTTCTGCCATGAAGATCTGATGGTATCCTGAGTATGCGTCAAGAAACGAAAGCAAGTCGCATCCGGCTGTGGAGTCGACAATATGGTCAATGCACGGCAAGGGAAATGGGTCTTTGGGACAAGCTTTGTTGACATCGGTGAAGTCGATGCAAAGTCTCCATTTCCCGTTCGCCTTGCGCACGACTACAGGATTGGCCAACCACGTAGGATGGAGCACTCCTCTGACGAGGCCTGCTGCTTCCAACTTCTTGATTTCTTCGGCGATGAACTCTTGGCGCTCCACCGCTTGTTTCTTGACTCTCTGCTTGACGGGTCGCGCGTGAGGATAGACGGCGAGGTGGTGCTCGATTACTTTCCTGGGAACGCCGAGGATGACAGACGGTTGCCACACAAACACGTCGACATTCGCCCGCGGGAAAGCAACGAGCGCGCTTTCCTATTTAGGGTCGAGAGTGGCACTGACGGTGAAGGTACCACCAGTGCCGTCCTCCTTGGTGGACACCTTCTTGGTTGCTGGCGGAGCTGCCATTGTCTTCTTACACTTGCCGGTGGAGCTCGATGGTGCGTCCTCGACGGTAGCGTAGCACTCCGAAGAGGTGCGCTTGCCGGAGTGGGCATCAGAGCTCTTGCCGGACTTGGTCTTCTTCTTCCCCCCGGGAGCTTCAGGGGCAAGTGTCTCGTGATCCGCGGCGGCTGCTGCTTCCCGGTAGATCTTGTCGGCACAGATGAGAGCGTCTTTCTTGTCGCCATGTACAGAGATGACACTTATCGGGCCTGGCATCTTCAGCATGTTGTACGCGTAGTGAGAGGCCGCCATGAACTTGGCGAGCGCTGGACGGCCGAGGATTCCATTGTAAGGCAATGGAAAATCGGCAACGTCGAAAGTGATCCTCTTAGTCCTGAAGTTCAACTCACTGCCAAATGTCACCGGCAGCGTGATCTTCCCCTTCGGCTTGCTCCTTCCCAGGTTGATTCCTTGAAACGTGCTGGTCTCTTCGAGCTCGCTGTCAGGGACTTGGAGTCTCCGAAGTACAGCGGAGGAGATCAAGTTCAAGCCGGGCCCGCCGTCAACTAGCATCTTAGTGACCTTGAGGTTGCGGATAGTTGGTGAGACCAACATCGGCAAACACCCGACAGCAGTTGTGCGATCGGGGTGGTCCTCAATATCAAAGATGATAGGCGTGCTGGACCATTTCAGAAGCTTGCGTGACTCGACGAGTGGTTCTGCTGCATTAACTTCCCGCACCCACTGCTTGAGTTGGCGGTGTGAAGTATGCAAAGAAGCACCGCCGTCAACGCACAAAACTTCTGTGGCTTTCTGGAACTCCTGCTCGCTGGTCTCGGCGTCATCCATGTCTTCGTCGTCGTCGTCATCTTCATCCTTGTCGCGGCCGCGGGGAGGTCTGTCGCCTTGCCGCTGCTTGGTGTTGCCCCGGCGTCCCCCCCGGCCAGTGTGCTTTGTACCAGATCCTCCAGCACCTCCTTGGGCCTTCTCCTTGTCGCGTCGCTTGTACTCGTCCTTTTGCAGCTCGACGAGCTGTTTGACCTTCTTGCAGCTCTGGAGGTCATGGCCTTTGGTGCGGTGAATCTTGCAGTACTGCTTGTTGGTGCCATCCTGCTTGTCGGCGGCCGCCACAGCCTGGCAGCTGGCGCATGCGGCAACCTCCTTGCCGGAGCCATCAGTCTTGGCTGTCTTGGCTCCACCTTCGTTACCGGATTGCTCGACAACTAGCACGTCTTTGCCTTTTCTCTTCCTATTGTTCCGCCGCCTGTTTTTGCTTGCTGGGGCGGCATCGTCGCAGTCAGATCTTGCGGTTCCTACGTTCTCTTCGGGGAGTTTCCTCCCTTCCTCAGCACGTGCACATCTGTCGGCCAGGGCATACAGCTCGCTGACGTCTCTGATCTTGCACATCGCCATCTCCTCCCGCATCCTGCGGTTGCGCATGTTCTGATGGAACGCACTGATGACCGCGGCAGGGTGGACGTCTGGGATGTTGCGTTGCACTTGGCTGAATCTCTGGATGTACTTACGTAGAGGCTCCCCCTCCTTCCGGGCAAGCAGGTGAAGATCACTCTCCTGGCCATGGGTTTTGTGGCCGCCTGTGAAGGCGCCGACAAACTGATGGCATAGGTCCGCCCAGGAAGATATGGAGTTTTCCGGCAAGTGCATGAGCCAGGACCTGACGTTGGGCTTGAGCACCAGAGGGAAGTAATTGGCGAGGATCTTGTCGTCTCGCCCACGGCAGCCTGCACCGCAATGGTGTAGATGCTGAGGAACTCCAACGGATGCAGCCTGCCGTCGTACTTCTCTGGTACGTCTGGCTTGAAATTCTTCGTGCTGGGCCACCGGACTTGCCGCAGCTCACGGGTAAACACGGGGCAACCTACCGCGTACAGCAGGTCGCCTGGTTCCCCTGGCGCTTGCATGTCGACAGTGGGGCCAGCGCGTCGGTCTGATTGACGCCGCACTTCTCTCCGACGCTCGATGCGGGTGCGGGCGTCTTCTTGCTGCCGTTCGTGAAGAACGTGGCGCTGATCGCGACGAGTTCGCGGATCTGAGGAAGCAGTGGAGTCGCTGTCGTTGCGGACCCGGCGAGTCGGCGATCTTGGCCTTCGGGGCGGAGAGTGCACGGTGGTTGCACCCCCACCGGTTTTGTCGCCATCGGCTGGCACTTGGCTGGCCTGCCGCAGCTGCGATGCGGTCGCTGGCCACGGAGTGTCGCCGTTGGCGAAGCCGATGAGACTCTGAATGGTGGCCCTCCAGTCCTCGATCTTGTCTGGTGCTGGTGGGAAGTCTAGGAGCAGTTGAGCTAGCGCTAGAGCTTCTGCTGGGGTGGCGGGTAGCGGTGGCGAACGGTGCGAGGAGCGGGATATGCTCGGGCTCCCAACGATGTTGCAAGGAGCAGTATTCCGTCCAGGCGACCGTGCCTCGCTCGCGCCAGCACGTCGGCGTGCATGTTGGCCTTGAGCGTCCTGGGATCCGCTAGCTCGATTTGGGTCCAGCGAGCGTATGGTACCGTGAGTACCACGACGCTGCCGGTCCTGCGCCTCTTGAGATGGGCGTGGTGCGTCTATGGACGCCCGGTCGTCGGGTGAGCCGACTACGCCGCCAGCGGGCAGCGCGGTCTTGTCCTTGGACTTGTTGGCACCATGGGCTCCCTCGTCGGCGCTCGTTCCACCGCCGGCGTTCTCCTCGCCGGACGTTTGCTGCGGCGGCGGTGGATTCGACGCGGATGGCGCAGCTGCCTCCGAAGCCTTCTTCTTCGGCGGCATGTCGATGAAGTCGATGAAGATTCAGCTCGCGTGAACGCCGGATCAGGTTCACACGACCTCGACGCCCCCTACCTGGCGCGCCAGAGATGCCGGGGTTTTCCTGGGCTCCCCGAGCACCTATGGGGATGGAGCCCCTTCTCGGTTCGGCGGGGGGCGGAGGCCGCGCGAAGAGCGGATCGAGGCGAAGCACGCGGGGGAAGGTTTTTACCCAGCTTCGGAGCTCTCCGGAGAGATAACACTCCTACTGCTGCTTTGTGGATTGTATTGAGTTCTTGCTCAGGAGCGCCAAGTGCTATAGTACACTCGAGCAGCTAACGAGACCGAGCGCTTCTCTGAGTATCGATCCCCCCTACGTTGTGCATGGGCCTCCTTTTATATGTCCAAGGGGTCTCCAACAGGTGGCAACGTAGGTAAGGGTAAAAGTGTAAATATGCTGCGGTAGGTACAGCTACCTACATAGTGTATCATACCTAACCCTGACGGCAGGGGACAAAGGCATTAAATGCCCGTCTACGTCACCCAGACGATGCAGAAAAGGGACCGTCAGGGGCGCTATCGCTCGCCATGATGGCGATCCTGTCAGCGCTGCATGCCATAGTGTACCCCTGGCTGCACAGCCGCCCGCCACGTACGCTGGGAAGGGTCCCGGAGCGACACGTAGGTGGGTAAGCTGGAGCGCGGGTACAGAGTGGCTGCCTGCCGCGGCAAGTGCCTTGCCGCGGCCGTTGTCTTGTCGCGCCCGGGAACTTGTCGCTCGCCGGGTCCTGCCGGGACGCGTGGCGTGCTGCGGCAGGTTCTTTGAGATGCTCTTGTTGGGCTTCCCGGCAAGCTCCTCTTGCCGGGGTCTCGTACCTTGAATGGCCTTCCCGGCAAGCTCCTCTTGCCGGGGACTTGTCTTCTTGACTTAAATATTTTGTTCTCGAATGGCTTCAAAGGAACCATAGAGAGCCTTGGTGATCACCTGGCGGGCCTTGCCGCGGGGTGCTGCGACTGCCCGTGCACAAGTTCGGGATACTAGAGTACCCCTACTTTAGTACACCGACAGGGGGGTGATTAGACACTTAGTGCTAAAGTTGCAGTTTTTAAACTTTTTCGGTTTAAGTGGAGTTTAGGCACAATTTCAACATTCACAATACATATCAAGCAAGCATGCAAAGAGTATATGAGCAGCGGAAAGTAAAGCATGCATCTTGCAAGAATGTAAAGGGAAGGGTTTGGAGAATTCAAACGCAATTGGAGACACGGATGTTTTTGGCGTGGTTCGTATAGGTGGTGCTATCCTACATCCACGTTGATGGAGACTTCAATCCACGAAGGGTAACGGTTGCGCGAGTCCATGGAGGGCTCCACCCACGAAGGGTCCACGAAGAAACAACCTTGTCTATCCCACCATGGCCGTCGCCCACGAAGGACTTGCCTCACTAGCGGTAGATCTTCACGAAGTAGGCGATCTCCTTGC
Source organism: Aegilops umbellulata (assembly GCA_032464435.1). NCBI lineage: Eukaryota > Viridiplantae > Streptophyta > Magnoliopsida > Poales > Poaceae > Aegilops > Aegilops umbellulata. Next base: position 232,605,936 of record CP136060.1, read on the forward strand.
CCTTACAAACTCCTTGGTTCAACTCCACAATCTTGTCGGAGGCTCCCAAGTGACACCTAGCCAATCTAGGAGACACCACTCTCCAAGAAGTAACAAATGGTGTGTTGATGATGAACTCCTTGCTCTTGTGCTTCAAATGATAGTCTCCCCAACACTCAACTCTCTCTCATCGGTTTTGGATCTGGTGAAAAGAAGATTTGAGTGGAAAGCAACTTGGGGAAGGCTAGAGATCAAGATTCATATGGTAGGAATGGAATATCTTGGCCTCAACACATGAGTAGGTAGTTCTCTCTCAGAAATAGGATGCTGGAAGTGTAGGCTTAGTCTGATGGCTCTCTCCATGAATGAAGAGGAGGTGGAGGGGTATATATAGCCTCCACACAAAATCTAACCGTTACACACAATTTACCAATCTCGGTGGGACCGAATCAACAAACTCGGTCGGACAAATTTAGTAAACCTAGTGACCGTTAGTGATTTTCGGTGGGACCGATATGCAACTCGGTAGGACCGATATGGTTAGGATTAGGGCATAATGTAATCTCGGTGAGACCGATTACACAAACTCGGTGAGACCGATTTTGGTAATTAGCTAACCAGAGAGTTGGTCAGGCAAACTCGGTGGGACCGATTACTAAACTCGGTTGGACCGATTTTGGTAATAAGTTAACCAGAGATTTTGCATTGTAATCTCGGTAGTACTGATTGCCTAAACTCGGTGAGACCGATTTTGGTAATGGGCATACACAGAGAGATTACAGTCCCATCTCGGTGAGACCGAGATCCCTATCGGTAGAACCGATTTGCTTAGGGTTTGGCAGTGGCTATGACATGTGAAACTCGGTGGCGCCGGATTGAAAGAATCGGTAGGTCCGAGTTTGGCTTTAGGTTTAGGTCATATGTGGAAGTGGGAAAGTAGCTGAGGGTTTTGGAGCATATCACTAAGCACATGAGGCAGGAGGCTCATTAAGCAACATCTCATCCCTCCTTGATAGTATTTGCTTTTCCTATAGACTCAATGTGATCTTGGATCACTAAAATGTAAAATGAAGAGTCTTGAGCTTGAAGCTTTAGAAAATCCTTTGTCCTTAGCATCTTGAAGGAGTTCCCACATCCTTTAGTCCATGCCACTCCATTGTTGAACTTATCTGAAACATACTAGATAAAAATGTTAGTCCAACAAGAGATATGTTGACATCAATTACCAAAACCACCTGGGGAGCACTTGTGCTTTCAAACCCGCAAGTTGATCACGAAAACATACATCAAGTGAATCGCGTGAATATCCCATAGTCACCAGAGATAAGCACATGCAAGAAATACATCAAGTGTTCTCAAATCCTTAAAGACTCAATCCGATAAGATAACTTCAAAGAGAAAACTCAATCCATTACAAGAAAGTAGAGTGGGAGAAACATCATAACATCCAACTATAATAGCAAAGCTCGCGATACATTAAGATCGTACCACCTCAAGAACACGAGAGAGAGAGAGATCAAACACATAGCTACTGGTACATACCCTCGGCCCCGAGGGTGAGCTACTCCCTCCTCATCATGGAGAGCACCGGGATGATGAAGATGGCCAACGGTGAGGGATCCCCCCTTCGGCAGGGTGCTAGAATAGGGTCCCGATTGGTTTTTGGTGGCTACAGAGGCTTGCGGCGGCGGAACTCCCGATCTATTCTGTTCCCCGATGTTTTTAGGGTATATATATATATATATATATATATATATATATATATATATATATATATATATATATATATATATATATATATATATATAGGCGAAAGAAGTCGGTCAGGGGAGCCACGAGGGGCCCACGAGGGTGGAGGGCGTGCCCGGGGGGTGGGTGTGCCCCCTGACTCATGCCTTCCTCATTGCTTCCCTTACGTGCACTCCAAGTCCCCTGGATTGCTTTCGTTCCAAAAATAACTCTCCCGAAGGTTTCATTCCATTTGGACTCCGTTTGATATTCCTTTTCTGCGAAACACAGAAACAAGGGAAAAAACAGAAACTGGCACTGGGCTCTGGGTTAATAAGTTAGTCCCAAAAATAATATAAAAGTGCATAGTAAAGCCCATTAAACATCCAAGATGGATAATATAATAGCATGAATACTTCATAAATTATAGATACATTGGAGATGCATCTGGTGTCTATATAAACCGGAGGGTTTAGTCCGTAGAGGCAATCACAATCATACATGCTAGACATCTAGGATTTAGCCATTATGATCTCGAGGTAGATCAACTCTTGTAACCCCTATACTCATCAAAGTCAATCAAGCAGGAAGTAGGGTATTACCTCCATTAAGAGGGCCCGAACCTGTGTAAACATCGTGTCCCTGTCTCCTGTTACGTTCGATCCTAAGACACATAGTTCGGGACCCCCTACCCGAGATCTGCCAGTTTTGACACCGACATTGGTGCTTTCATTGAGAGTTCCTCCGTGTAGTCGATAGAAGGATCGATGGCTCGCCTCGTCGTCAATGACAAAATCACCTCTGAAGAGCCCGAGTTCCTGGGCAGATCCTCCAGATCAGCAATTTCACCATAGGCGCCCGTCCGGCCATTAAGCCCAAGGCGATCCCCCAGATTGCCAAAAATCATCTCCGCATCAACCCCGAAGGCGTCGATAAGATGGATCCGACAGATGTTTCATCTTTAAGCGAACTGCTAGATCGCATCACCGCCCTTGGGGTCGCAACAGTTTACGATCTGGTTGGGCTTAAACCCGATCATAGGGAAATCAGGTTTCCACCTGTCACCCACCTGGTGACTGTTGTGGAAGAACAAGTTGAGGATACCACTCCTCCTATGCTAAAAACAAACTATGTTCAAATCTTTGAGCCCTATGAGCTGGACACTCATCTTCGAGAAAGGATCATCTGTCTCCTGAACATTGAGTCCGGCATAGAGTCTAGAAACCCCTCGGACACTCCGTACCCTGGGGCCAATGATCTTAGAAAAATTTCAAAATTTGGATCCCACAGTGGGTCGGGGTTCGAATTCCAGCCCACCCACCCACCACATTCAATACTCTCCAAGCGATTCCGGTCCCCCGGACATATGCAATTTAATGTATATATGACAGCAACCTCTGGAAATAGTCCATCACTTTTGGGCTAGATTCCTACTTGTTAAAAACAAGATCAAAGATTGCTGCGACGATGATGCGGTATTAGTCTTTTGCCGCAAATGTACAGACGAGGGCATCCTCAATGCCCTCAATCGGCGCCACATTCTGCACTTTGCAGATTAGGCACACATAATACAGAAGTATTGCGCAATGGAAATCGCTTGGAAATCCCAGACAGCTCGGTGGGAGCCACCGACCTTTAAGCCACCCACCGGCCGGACAAAAAGGATGCACCCTTACGGGGCACCTAATCATTCTTCCACGGAAAGAAAAATTCAGCCCTACCTAGGACACATAGCTGTCCTTGATGGATGGCTCGACAAGCCCTGTCAGATACACGAGATGCCAAATTCTGAGCCAACTCATAACCTTCGGGCATATTGGATACTCCGGCAGGTGGCTAAAAGCGGGGACGCTATCCTCACCAACACTACTCCGACATGGCATTCCCCCGTGGATAACGACCTTGATGTGTTTACGGTCTTCGAGACCTTTTCTTCAAACAATCGGTGCAAAAGGGCGCTCCGCGACCTCGTCGAGGTCAATCAGGTAGCCGCAATAAATCCATGGAACGATATGGCGATAACCTTCAATGCCAATGACAAGCCAAGGGCCCGATCAGTCCGAGCACCAGCCGCATTGGTTCTAAACCCAATTGTACACGGCTTTCGCCTCACTAAAGTGCTCATGGACAGCGGCAGCGGACTGAACCTCATCTACGAAGACACGCTCAATAAAATGCAAATGGACAGGACTCGCGTTGAGAAAAGCAATACATCCTTCCGAGGAATCATCCCCAGTCGGGAAGCAAGATGCACAGGGAAAATTAAAATAGATGTGGAATTTGGCACGCCGAAGAACTATAGGTCTGAAGAGATAATCTTCCATGTGGCCCCTTTCAACATCGGATATCATGCCCTGTCAGGGCGAGGTGCATTCACACACTTTCAAGCCATACCTCATTACGGGTACATGGAGCTCAAAATGCCCGGGCCAAGCGGTGTTATTACTATCTCCAGTGACCCGTACATAGCACTCCGCGCCGAAAATAGAACCACATCCCTGGCCCTCGAGGCACTGTCCGAAGCCCTCGCGACCGAGGAGCTCACCGCTCTGCGTTCCACAGTGGATAGAGATGACGTAATTCTTGATAAAAGGCCTAAATCCACTTCTTTCAAGCCAGCAGACGAGATAGTCAAATTTCAAGTTCACCCGACGGACCCCAAGAAGACAACTTCCATTGGGGCATAGCTAGATCCGGCGGTCGACGCTGCATTGCATGTGTTCTTGCACGAGAACTGGGACATCTTCGCCTGGCACCCCTCGTATATGCCGGGAATCCCACACGCGCTGGCCAAACATAGTCTCAACATACTGAAGGGATATAAACCAGTCAAGCAAACGCTGCGGCAATATTTCGAACCCAAACGACATGCTATGGGGGAGGAGCTAGCCAAGCTACTCGAAGTCGGGTTTATCAGAGAGATCAAACATCCGGATTGGCTAGCAAATCTGGTCATGGTGCTGAAGGAGGACATATCCTGGTGCTTGTGTGTCGACTTCAAGGACCTTAATAAAGCCTGCCCTAAGGATCCCTTCCCACTACTTCAAATTGACCAGATTATTGACGCAACCGCAGGACACGACTCACTTTGCTTCCTCGACGCATACTCTGGATACCATCAAATCAAGATGAAGGAATCCGACCAAGCCGCAACGACATTCATCACGCCATACGGGCCCTTCTGCTTCAACACCATGCCCTTCGGGCTCAAAAACGCCGGCGCCACATACCAATGCATGATTCAAACATGCCTGGAAAAACAAATCGGCAAGACAGTTGAGGCATATGTAGATGATGTAGTCATCAAAACTAAGCATGTTGAATCATTGGTGGACGATTTACGCCTTACATTCGACAACCTCCGAAGATATGACATACGGCTCAATCCGGAAAAGTGCGTTTTCGGCATTCCAGCCGGACAATTGCTTGGGTTCATCGTTTCCAATAGGGGAATCGAAGCAAACCCAGCCAAAATCTGAGCCCTGTCACAGTTGGCTACACCAACAGACCTCAAGCAGGTCCAAAAACTAGCCGGATGCGTAGCAGCTTTGAGCCACTTCATCTCCAGATTAGGAGAAAAAGTGTTGCCATTATATCGCTTGCTCCGATGCACCAACCACTTTGCGTGGACGGATACTGCAATAGCAGGACTAGAAGAAATAAAAGCAATCCAATCCTGGCCACGCCCAACATCGGCGAACCCATGTTACTGTAGATAGCTACAACGCATCAGGTGGTGAGTGGGGTGCTCGTCGTCGAACGAGAGGAAGAGGGACATAAATTCCCACTTCAAAAAGCAGTATACTATGTGTCGATGGTCCTCACACCATGCAAATCCCGATACCCACATTATCAAAAGATAGCGTATGGAGTCTTCTTGGCATCTCGGAAGCTGCGCCACTACTTTCAAGAGTGTTCGATCACGGTGGCTTCCGAGGTACCATTTAACGATATCATAAACAACCGGGACGCCACCGGCCGGATTGCCAAATGGGCCATTGAGCCCTTACCATTTGAAATAATATATAAGCCATGCCGAGCCATTAAATCTCAGGTGTTGGCTGACTTCATCGCTGAATGGACAGAAGCCGAACTCCCTAAGGATTATGGCACATATTCCAACTGGCTGATGCACTTCGACGGCTCTAAAATGCTAGCCAGACTTGGGGCTGGTGTCGTCCTGACATCCCCCACAGGAGATACAATCTCTTATGTGCTCCAAATACTGTATATAGACTCTAATAACATAGCCGAATATGAGGCCTTATTACATGGTCTTCAGATGGCCGTCTCTATGGGATTCAAACCTTGCATTATGCCAAATAAACGGAGAATTTGATGCCAAAGATCCGAAGATGGAGGCTTACCCCAACGCCGTACTTAAAATATTAGATCGGTTGGAGGGGCTCGAGTTTCATCATGTGGCCCGAGAGAGTAACCAAGCAGCGGACATCCTTGCTCGCATGGGCGCTAAGCGGGACCCCGTCCCACCCAATACCTTTGTGGAAAGGCTCTTCAAGCCATTCGTGGCATGGCAGGATGAGAGCAGCAATGCCAGTCTGGATCCGATCATATCCCCAGATTCCGAACATAATTCCGATATCATCGGGGGCTCGGCCATAGAAATAACACTATCGGCCCATGTAATGATGGCAGTAATCGCCCCATGGACCGAACCCTTCCTGGCCTACCTTAATAGGCGAGAGCTCCCGGAGGACCAAAATGAGGCTCGATTATCGTTCGACGCTCGAAAGCCTACAAGGTTCATGAAGGAGAACTCTGAAAAGTACTACCAAAGTCCTTCAAAGATGTATCTCCGAAGAAGAGGGGCGGCAGTTCTTGGCCGAAATCCATGCTGGTCTTGGCGGTCATCATGTTGCAGCTCGGGCCCTTGTAAGTAAGGCCTTTCGAACCGGATTTTTCTGGCCTACGGCCCGAGCAGATGCGCAAGACGTCGTCCAGCTTTGTGTAGGATGCCAGCTTTTCGCCAATCAAAGCCATATGCCGCCTACTGCCCTACAAACAATCCCCTCTGGGGCCTTGACATGGTCAGACCCCTAAAGGGGGAAGCCATAAGAAAAAAATATCTGTTGGTCATGGTAGATAAATTCACTAAGTGGTTAGAGGCCAAACCAGTTAAAACGGACGAAGTCGAACCAGTGACAGATTTCATATCCGGTGCCGTACACCGTTATGGTGTCCCACACAACATCATCACTGATAACGGCTCTAACTTCACAGCCGACGAAGTAAAAACCTGGTGCGCTAATCTAGGCAGCAAGCTCGATTATGCCTCCGTCTATCACCCTCAAACAAACGGTCAAGTCGAACGGGCTAATGGCCGGATAATGAGCGGCATTAAACCCAGACTAGAGCGGTCCTTAAAGGAGTCAGATAAACACTGTGTTGAGGAGGCTACGGACCGGGTCCAATCGCACGACCGGATACACACCATTCTTCATGGTGTACGGCACAGAGGCCGTCTTGCCCTGCGATATTATTCATGACTCACCTCGAGTACGCATGTACGAGGAGAAAGGGGCCGAGCTCGATTGGCAAGATGACTTAGATGGCCTGGAAGAGGAGCGCCATGTCGCAAAAGCTCGTTCCGCATTTTACCAACATCAAACTCGAAGATACCAAAGCAGAGAAGTGCGGGCCAAGACTTACAATGTCGGTGACCTCGTTCTACACCTACCAGAGAAGAAAAAGGACAAGCTCAAGCCCAAATGGGAGGGTCCCTTCATTATAGACGAAGTTCTCACTAGAGGAGCCTATCGCCTTCGTAATGCATCGGACAATCGTTTAGAGCCGAACCCATGGTACGCTGCCAGGCACCAAATATTCTACGCCTAAGTCCGGACTCATTGTTCGTTACCTTTTTCTATTTTTTTCTCTTTCTTCTTTTTCGTTTTTATACAACTCCTAGCCCGTGTTCAGATAAACCGCACACTCAAGGGGTATACATCTCTAAATGTACATACCCCCTAATACCTGGGGGCTTCTTGTCACAAAAGCTTATTATAATTTTTCGAGCATCAAGCTCAACGTATATATGTATCGTCTTCTCATACATGTCTTTTCTTCACCATTATATGCACCTTTATGACTTAAGTTTTTGCCAAGCTGGGTTGCCTGGCTCCTCTGCTTATGCCCTACGTTCCTGCTTGTTCAGCTAGGGCATAAAGGGAGCACCTCTGCGATTGTTATAGTCGGGTCATCAGGATGTGTACCTCAGACGGGTGAATTCGAAAGCTAGCATTCTTAAGGGAATAATAGGTCGGCGGACATAAGATGAACTACCCTCATTGCTATATAAGCCCCCAACATACAACGAGTATTGTGCTTTTTTATCACAGCTCGGGCATGCGCAACACATGCTGGCCCAGGGAGAGGAACCCTTAACAGAACTATTCTCCCTTGAAGATGTTTCTTACAATCAAATGTAATATAACATAACTCCGCGAATGCAACTTCTCTGTTCAAGCAACTATGACCGGACTGCCTGGTTTCCGAACAAACTTCGGTGCTTCCCACCAGTACAATATTCGGAAACACTCCGAAACTTTGGATTTTGGAGGTTAAAGCGGAAGGTCTGCCATGACAATAGTTTTATAATTCGGCCGGAGATACGTTTGTTGATAAAAGTACATTACTACTTGGACTCGAAAAAATCCTCCTCTTCTAGACCATCTAATAAGTTATCTAGCTTACAATCCTGTTGCGAAAACTTGGCGGCTATCTTTACTTGGTCATATATCAAGCTAACAGGAATCTCTTGTCCATCTGATCCTCGAGGCCCGACCCGAGCCATATGATTTGGATCAAGTCTGGTGCACCGTGTTTTCACCATGGCCCAGGCCTCTCGTGCCCCATCCTGGCAAGCTGATATCTTCCACAGTCCAAAGCGGCACCGAGCTCCCTTGAATAAATCCACGAGTTCTTCCATACTTCCGGGAGGAGAACCGGCTGGCTATAAAGCCTTAGCAATGTTCCTCATTGCCTTCCGGGCTTGCTCATGCACTTTGGACAGCTCTTGTAGCAGGTCGCCTTGGAATCTGGATACCTCTCCTTTGGGCCGCCCAGTCAGCACACCTACAACAACAAGCTTGTTACACTTCCCATTAGAAGACTGTATGGAAGGAAGGTTAAAAGAATACTGAATATGCCGCCTTTCAGCCTTCTGTTCTCTTTCAAAGCATCAGCTAGCTGGGCTCGTATATCCTTCACCTCCTCGGCCTCCTTGATATTGGTATCTTGTAGCTTGTTTTTTTTCATCCCTGGTCCGTGTTAGTATACACTGACCAGCGGCTTCTTGCCTTTCGGCATGTTGTTTATCCTCCTGTGCGGTATTCAGTCTCTCTTCCAGCTGATTCGGCGATGCTGCCATCGTAAATACATCTGTGTTTATTTCAAAAAGCATTGCTGGCACATGATTCTATTTTCCAAATAGTAGCGGACATTACCAGTCAGTGCCTCCTTGGACTTCGCCAGTTCAGCGGTGACAGCAGTTAGCTGGGCCCGACATTTGTCCAGCTCCTGAGACAACATGTTTTTCCTCTCTGTGAGTACCTGATTATGCAATGATCCTTAAATCAGTTGCGTCAACTGCTTTAAGACTCGGGGGCTACTGGCACATGTTCTTACCCGCATGTCCTTCGAAAGCTGTTGAGTGGCTCCAGCGAGCCCATCCCGAGCAGCTCGGATGTATGCATCCGCTGAGCTGAAGGCATTAAACGCCTCTTCAATGAAGGTTGGGTCGCGCCGATGGTTTATTGCACTCTCCACTTCAGAGTTGGTAACGGATACATCACCTGAATCCTCAGGGAGAGGACAATCTGGCATTTCACCTGTATCAACCCCAGCCCTTGGGGCAGGATCCGGGGTCGGATTGGGTGATGCATGGCCGGCAAGGTCCCCGGACACAGTCCGACGTATGATTTTCCTAAATATATGGCACATCAAGAAACATTAGGATTTGGTACCTCTCCCATGGACATATTAAAAAACCATACCTTTTTGATGAAGGTGGGGGCTTGGCAGGGTCACCGTCCGCCTTCCTTTTCGAAGACCCGCCCCGTGTAGGCGTCGCCCTCTTAAGGGACGCCTCTGATGTGGTGCGGTGAGACGAGCACCTCCCCTTTGAAGCAATGAGGAAACTCTTTTGGAGGAAACGTCTCCTAGATACTTACGTGGGAGGAGGGGAGAAGGCCAGGGTAATCGGCTATAATGGCCACTTCCGTGCCATCGGCACTCGCTTGATAGAAGACCCCCTCCTTGAGCTCAATGAATATATCCGGATCCTCTTCAAATCCATGATCCAGGTCCCGAATATGGTCCTCCGGCTGCCGAGCGGGGCTGTAGACCCCCGCGGCAACCTTCCTCCATTCCTGTTAATAAATGGTCGGATTAAGGTCAACTGGGTACGACTCAGGAAGAGGATTGAGTAAAATTACAGAGCGAAGGATTACCCAGCTAGGAGGGTTGTACATGGAAAATCCCTATCGGCACTTAAGGCGAGTGAACTCTTCTTTCTCCCCTTTATAAAGATCAGCCAGCATGGCAGCCAAGGTGGCAAAGTTGTCCAGACCCTTGCGCCCGTAGCATGATGCGTCGTCTTCCCCGTTGTAGTGCCACATGGGGAGTCCTCTGGATTGGAGTGGTTGAACGCCTCGCGTTGTTGAAATCGCTATTAGCTCAATGATGGACAGTCGGATTGTGCAAGTGCCTTTATCTTGTCCATTAACTTTTTAACCTCCGCACTGTCTTCCTCCTCGAGGCTTCGGGGGTGCCAGCTGTGGCGCTTGTTTAACGGAGCGCTAGAAAATTCAGGTAGGCCTCGTCGGATTGGGTCTAGGAGAACGACATCTTCAATATAAAACCACTCTCAGGACCACTCTTCGGATGCCTTCTTCAGAGTGCCAGACAGATATCCTGTCCCGGCTATGCGCCATACTTCGGCGCTGCCCACCTCGAATATGGATCCCTTTTGGGAGCGGGGGACGAGGCAGAAAAGCTTCCTCCATAATTCAAAATGGGCCTCATAGCCTAGGAACAGCTCACAAAGAGCCACGAAGCCCGAGATATGCAATATGGAGCCGGGCGTGAGATTGTGCAGCTGGAGTCTGTAGTAATCCAGGAGACCTCGGAGGAAAGGGTGGATTGGAAATTCAACGCCTCTTGAGAGAAAGGAAACGAAACACACTCGCTCCCCTTCTGAAGGATTGGGGAAATTTTCTGCCAGGGCTTCGCCATTGAAAGAAGTTAATCCTGCCCGAACGGGGACTAGGTCCATGGGAGGGAGATATCCCCGCATCTGAAGTTTAGTCAGTTGAGCATGGGATACCGACCAGCTCTCCTAATCGTCCTTTTGAGGACCGTGGGGGCGGGAGGAAGAACTGGGAGCGCTGCCCATGTTTGCGTGGTTTCTTGTGGCAAGTTCTAAGATTTTCCCCTGGTGTGAAATGGCATCTGAGATCTAGTCTCCTTAGACATGCTCCTTCCATACCCGTCAGGGTGTTATCTGTAAAAATGCTGGGACCTTTCGTATTCATCTGACACGTGGGAGCTGAGGCAACGGAGGCATGGAAGCCGAAGGATATGATGTTTAATGTGAAGCCGAAGCCATCTAGAGCATCATGGAGGGCCTACCTGGCAGGACCGGGGATGTGAAAGCCGGATACTGCATCATTGTCGGAGGGTCAAAAGCGGTTCTTTTTGTTCAAATTGCTCTAGAATGTTCGGAGGAGGAACCCACCTTGCAATGCCGAACACGTCGTCATCGAAGCCTGGTTCGAGGGATACTGAGGGAGTCCTAGACTAGGGGGTCCTCGGGTATCCGGGCTGTGTAATATGGGCCGGATTGATGGGCCGTGAAGATACAAGATCGAGGACCTTCTCTCATGTCCGGATGGGACTCTCCTTTGCGTAGGTGGCAAGCTTGGTGTTCGGATGTGAAGATTCCTTTCTCTGTAACCCGAGTCTGTATAACCCTAACCCCTTCCAGTGTCTATATAAACCGGAGGGTTTAGTCCGTAGAGGCAATCACAATCATACAGGCTAGACATCTAGGGTTTAGCCATTACGATCTCGAGGTAGATCAACTCTTGTAAGCCCTATACACATCAAAGTCAATCAAGCAGGAAGTAGGGTATTACCTCCATTAAGAGGGCCCGAACCTGGGTAAACATCGTGTCCCTATCTCCTGTTACCTTCGATCCTAAGACGCACAGTTCGGGACCCCCTACCCGAGATCTGCCGTTTTTGACACCGACAGGTACCACCTAATATTTTCCTTGATATTTTGAATAACCCTTCAGTTAAATTGCCTACGGAGGAGGATCTTGCTATCCCTGAACCGGAGGCACAGCTGGTGGCGGCTCTTCATGCTATTCCTGATTGGAAAGTTCCATATTTTGCTTATATAACCCAGGGTGAGTTACCTGAAGATGAAACTTTGTCCAGGCACATAACCCGGCGGTCTAAGTCGATGAGTATTGTCAATGGCAAGTTGCACCGATGTAGTGTCACGGGGGTGTTTCAGCGTTGTATTTCTCCTGAGGAGGGCCATCAGATTCTGTGGGAGATTCATGAAGGAGATTATGGCCATCATGTCGGCTCTAAGTCTCTCGTGGCTAATACTTTCCGTAATGGGTTCTATTGGCTGACGGCCCATGCTGATGCGGAAGATTTTGTTAGCAAGTGTGACGACTGTCAGAAGTTTTCCAGACGAGCTCATGTGCCGGCTCAAGAATTGAAGATGATTCCAATTACTTGGCCGTTTGCAGTCTGGGGGCTGGATATGGTTGGGCCTTTCAAAAGATCCAAGGACAAAGAGAATCATCTTTTGGTGGCAGTTGACAAGTTTACAAAGTGGGTTAAGGCAGAGCCGGTCAGCAAGTGTGATGCAGCAACAATGGTTCAATTCATCAAAAAGGTGATTTTCTGTTTTGGCTACCCTCACAGTATCATAAATGATAATGGCACTAATCTGTCCAAGGGTGCTATGAAAGAATTAAGTCAACGAGAACATATTCGTCTTGATCTCTCATCAGTGGCTCACCCTCAATCTAATGGTCAAGTTGAAAGAGCTAATCAAGAAATCTTGAGAGGCATAAAACCTCGACTTATGGTCCCTTTGCAGAGCACGCTGGGTTGTTGGGTTGAGGAGTTGCCCTTAGTGCTGTGGAGTATCAATACTACCCCCAACAGGTCTATGGGTTATACGCCTTTCTTCACGGTTTATAGAGCGGAGGCGATTCTTCCCAGTGACATCCGTCACGACTCATCCCGTGTGGCGGCTTATGTTGAAGTTGATAATGAAAAAGCACGTTAGTATGATCTTGACCTTCTGGATGAGGAGCGTGACCTTGCGGCGACTCGTTCGACGATTTACCAGCAAGATCTGCGTCATTACCATAGCCGCCGTGTTAAAACCCGTGCCTTTCAAGAAGGTGATTTGGTGCTCCGGCTTGTCCAGGATCAAACAGATATGCACAAGTTATCCCCACCTTGAGAAGGGCCTTTTATGGTCAGCAAAAATCTGAACAACGTGTCGTACTACCTCATTGATGTTCGAGACCGCAAGGACTCACGCACATCGGAGGAGGAGACCCGCCAGCCATGGAACATTGCTCATCTTTGGCCTTATTACACCTGAGCCAACGGCTCTTGTGTTGTACATACTTTTACCAATGTATATATTATGATTAGTATAATAAAGCCGACATCCCTGATAATTCAGGACCTCTGTCATTTCATTTCTGAGTATCTGAGTCTTTATTGTCAAGATCACTTGGGGGCTTCCTGCTCATTGAGCATAACTATGAGTACCCTCTTGATCCGGCTTGCACGCCTTGTTACAAATTACATGGGGGCTTCCTCCTCATTGAGCATAGCTGTGACTACGCTTTGATCCGGCTTATATGCCTTGTTGCAAACGACTTGGGGGCTTTCTGCCTAAGTTAAAGGTTTACCAAAGAGAACTTGCTACAATGTGCGGTTCAAACATAGGTAACCTGCCTTGCTGGCTTATTATAGGTCACTTGGGGGCTTCCTGTTCAATGAACATAACTATATTTACCCTTTTGATCGGCTTGGATGCCAAGTGCATTCACCAAAACTTCGGGTTATCCTACCTTTGTATGTCTGCCACTCCGCCCGAGTAATCCTGGAATGACCCGCCATACTATTGACAGTCAATCTTATAAAGACCCTGAACTTGTCAAAGTTAAAATAGCGGTTGTTCAAGTGAGGCCCGGCTTACAGGTTTGAATAAAGGATTAACTCAGTGGTTGTGCGGCCCTTGAACAACACTTGATATCGAGGTTTGGCAGCCTATGAAAGCCTTCTTTTTTAGGTTTGTTATTTTATTTGAGCATTATTTGGGTTCATATTTTTGTACCATATTTACATACGATTTGAAACGATTCAAGCCATATAGCCTTAATCCTTATGGCTCAAATTTGAGCAGATTCAGAGGTTTGATAACCCGATCTGGCTTTGGATGATAAGTCTCCAGTATGATGTGACTGTGCATTTGGAGTTCTGCGCTCTAAGTTTTATGGGCTATTACCCTTGCTGCATATGGCGTTGTAAGCCGACAGTATGAACAAATCTCATAGGTATGTTATTTACTTGTTATGAGTATGCAAGGTTTGATAACCTGCCCTGGTTATGGACTATTTAGTCACCAGTAAAATTTTATATGGGACATCATGACCAGCCTTGGTGTGAACCGATAGGGCACATGCTATTTACTTGTGTACAGGTATTATGATAACATGATCAACGTGATTGATAAAATTATGAGCATAAGCAGCAGAACTTCAGCATCAGATCGGTGGCTCAGAGTGTTATGCACATCAACATGAATGGTGGCATGGCAGATCATTGTTTTTACTACCCTATTACATGGCTATCTAAGCCCAGATGATTCATTATTGTTTCATGTTAGGACCCCGATTCCAAGTCACATCGATCTAGTCGGTAACACCTCATATCACTTTGCGGCCTCATGCACGGTATTCCCACGGGTGTCGCCTTACCATGGCCCGGGACCGTTTGTGCCTTTTGGCTCACGTATATGATAGTGTCACTAGCATCCAAATGACAGAGAACCCGGGCCGACATGACTAGTCGTGAACCCAAAGTGGCACTAACTTACGAGGATAGGCATACATGAATCAACATCGAGCATGTCGGTCAACAGCGTGCAAATCCGGGCTGTAGCACTGGGCTAACAGGACTCCGGTGAACCGGGCTATAGCAGGCTAGGCAGGACTCTAGATGTCACCGCGTGACATTTCCCCGAAGGGACAGACACATGAACGAAGTGAATCACATGCCGGCCAGTCAAGTGTTCGGAGCAGTAGTGCTGGGCTAGCTGGACTCCGGTGAACCGGGCTGTAGCGGAATACTATGGCTCATGGAAGCACAAGACTACATTTCCCCATAACAGAGGCCGCCTTGGATAAACAGCTAGGTTGTCGGATCCCACACATACCAAGCATTTCAATCATACACACAATATGCTCGATATGTGTAAATACAACATGGCATCACAACAAGACTCTATGACTCAAAGTATTTATTCATTAGGCTCCGAGGAGCGAGATATTACAAACATGGGTCTCATGACCCAACATTCAGAGCATACAAGTCAAAGCACGTGCGGAAGCTTAACATGTCTGAGTATAGACATCTACAAATGAAAAAGGTTGAGAAGCCTGACTATCTGCCAGATCCTGCCGAGGGCACAAGACCGTAGCTGAGGTATCAAGCTAAACGTCGAAGTCCACACGGAACTACTAGCGAGACTGACGTCTCTCTACAAAACATAAAATAGGCAAACGTGAGTACAAATGTACCCAGCAAGACTTACATCAGAACTAGCTACATATGCATCAGTATCAACAAAGGGGGTGGTGGAGTTTGACTGCAGCAAGCCAGCTTTGACTCAGTGGCTATCCTAAACTATGACTGCAAGTAACTCTTTTGAGGTTGCGCACTCGAGTCCACACATTCACCATATCAATACACCACAATGGATCCGCTCCCGTCTCCCTACGACAAGGCCATCCATAGCACTCACGCTTATCTTGCGAGTTTTAGAGTATCCACTTTCACTTGTCTATGAACTGTATAGGCAACCGAGAAGTCCTTTACCACGGACACGGCTATTCGAATCGGTGATGTTAACCCTGCAGGGGTGTACTTCTTCACACACGCTCTCGCCACTTACCGCCATGTACACGTCATGTATCTCGGCAACCTTCAAGTGTAAGCCTGGCGAGTGTATCAGCCACGGCCTACCTAAACACTCAAGTCTCTAGTCCAGGTTTATCGCCTATTTAGGTTCCATCCGTAGGGAGTCTGGCCGAAGTTTCCACATACGGCCCCGAACGATGTGAGCAGGATTCTCGAGACACCAAATGGGCGCCCGGTACACCGTGCCACGTGCCTACCGCATCACAGCCCACCCTGCGGGTCAGCGCTGCGCACGGCCTCCAGCATACTACAAACACCAGAAACTACTTGCAACTCCTGGACAAAGGACAAGGGTGGTTAAGAAGCCAAGAGAGTCAATTAAGGATCCCAATGTGTGGTAGTAGCTGTTCATGGATCACAAACACAAAACTCAGTTCCTGAGGACGGTTTCAATGAGACAACCCACCATGTACTCCTACATGGCCTCTCACCGCTACCTTTACCAAATTGTGTTCACACACTTAGCTCTCAATGGTAAGACATGTTCACACACCTCCAATTCATCCCCGATGAATCAGACCTGACTCAACTCTAAGCAGTAGCAGGCATGACAAACAAGCATGAATGAGTAGGCACATCAGAGCTCAAACAACTCCTACTCATGCTAGTGGGTTTCATCTATTTACTGTGGCAATGACAGGTCATGCAGAGGAAAAGGGGTTCAACTACCGTAGCATGTAACATTTGAATCGTTGTTGTCCTAATGCAGTAAAAGAGAGCAGGAGCGAGAGAGTGGGATTGTATCGGAATGAACAAGGGGTTTTTGCTTTCCTAGCACTTCTAAAGATAATATAGTTCTCCATCGGTGTCATCGATCACATCGTCGAAGCAAGGTCTACTGAGATGGGACAATTACCGGCAACACAGAGAAAACACAATCAATGCAATGCAACAATATGATGCATGAATATGACATGGCAAAATGAGTGTGTTGGGCTAATGCATCTACAACCAGGGTGGTTTAAGCTCATTTGAGTCAAAGATTCAAATACAAACTCAAGTTATGGGTTTATAAAGTGCATTAACATGTTTTGAGCTAAACAGCAAGGTTAGATTGCTTGAACATGCATGAAACCAGTGTAGATGGATACATTGCATTTTTCTGATAATTTTCCATATATAATTTATTTCATTTGGAGTTACAGTTTAATTTCTACGAATTTTAGAAGTTTAAAGCATTTTCTGGAATTTCCTGAATAAGAATAAACCTAGAAAAAGGTTAACTATGTCAGCATGACGTCGGTGTGACGTCAGCAGGTCAACAGACCGGGTCTAGGTCAAACCTGACCAGTGGGGTCCACTGGTCAGTGAGACAGACACTAATCCCGCATTGACTCCGGCTTTGACCCGCTGCAGGGCCCGCTGTCAGCGTTTAATGGTGGTCCAGCTGGCGGGGTTAGTGATAATGACGAGGCCACGTCGGCCCTCGCTGGAGTTTGGCCGGCGGCGACCAAAGCTGCGGTGGAAACTCGTCGGAGAAGCGCGACAGGCGGCGGCTGGACACGATGAGACCACCGGGGCGTAGCCCGTGCTCTCCCGCATCCAGAGGGGCGGGTGGGTGGCTGCGGGGGCGCCGGAGCTCGCCGGAACAGAGCTCGCGGTGGCGGCTGGAGCTCGGCTTGAGCGGGCGCACGACTACAGGGCACTGGGAAGCCGTATGAGGTGTGACACGGCCTCCTGGGTCCTCTTGGAGCTCGCCTACGAGCTCGGACGCGGGGTACGCTAGGAAGAACGACGGCGGCGACATGGCCGTGCTGCGGCGAGCTTTATGCATGGCGGCTCTAGTGGTGGGGGACATGCGGGGCGTCGAGAATAGAGGCGGAACGGAGAGGGGCTCACCCCGGTTCCAGCAGAGGCGACGAGGAGGGCGGGGACGCGCTATGGCCGGCGAATCGTCGGAGACGGCGCCGGTGCCGAAGCTTGGAGACGATGCCGATGGTGGTGCTGTGAGGTCTCCCGGCTCGCATGGCTCGGTGGAGAGGAGGACAACGACGGGGCGGAGGTCTCGGGCACGTCAGAGGGGCGAGGAGGAGGCGGTGGCCGCGACAACGATGAGCGGCGGCAGCGGTTGCGCTCGGGCGCGAGAGGGAGAGAGAGCAGAAGAGGGGAGAAGCACGGGAGAGAGTGAGAGAGTGAGGGTCTGGCGCGTGGCATCTCCTAGAGGTGTCCGGGCAAGCAGATAGAGAGGAGGTGGCCAGGGCATGTGCCCACGCGCGCGCGTCCTCATGGCAGGAGCTTGAGGACGGTGGCGCTGGTGGGCTGGGCTGGCCAACTGGGCCGGCCAGGTGGGCTTTGGTGGGCGCCAGGTAAGTTCCAGGTGAGTCTCTGCTCTTTTATTCATTTGTTTGTGTGTTCTATTATTCTGTAACTTTAGGGCTTTATTAAAAATACCAAAACCATTTCAAAATTCATGAAACTGCTCAAGGCTACTGTTTCGAATAATTCTAACAGTTAACATTTTAGTTCATGAATATTTGGACTTTTAAAATATTATATAGCATTTAAATGCCCAAATGCAAATAGCATATGATTGAATTCAGTGACCCAATGCTTAGAAAAATATGAACCAATTTTGCCAGAGGTTCTAACCCAGGACAAAAATGATGGACATTTTAGAAGGGCATTTCAGGTTCATTGAAAAAGATTTTAGTAAACCCTAGTTGTTTTTAGGGGGTGTTGGGGGTTCTGTCATCCCCATTTCAAATTCTTTTGAATTTAAACATGATGCATGGATGCTCACAGATGCAACTAACTACAAGCAATCTAGGGCTATGACAACTCACCCCCACCAAACAAGAATCGCGTCCCGAGATTCAATACGTGAGGTAAGAAGACAGAGGGGACACAAAATTAATAGAATCTTCACAATCCGATGGCCCTTCTCGAAGATGTTGATTCATTGCATCATGTTGATCTTGACGTCTTTGCTTTCGAAATCTTCATCCAACACGAAGGCGACAGACAGAAACTCTACATAAGTCGATCTCCTCGAAGATTGAGCACTCAAGATCAACTCATGGAGTGAGACATAGGAACATCTCTTGAGTTGGGACATAAAACACACATGAGGAGCGATGGGAAGAAGAGGATGACGAAGGTTCAAATTGGTAGGCAACAATTCCATGCTTAGATAGGATGATGAATGGTTTCAAGATAGCGATGAAATAATTGCCATGATTCCATTACGGGACACCTTGGGGGAGGTGACTCATAGAATTATTCCCTTAAGTGGCAAAAAGAATTACTTTTGATACAGAGATCATTGACCCTCCCTATACCAGCCTAAGGAAAATCACAACTGGTCGTTTCAAAGAGTTCAAAGAAATGATATACTCAAACTAGAATGGATGATGTGGACTACCTCGTTGAAGACAACGCAATGGATGATTTTTGCTTATCATTGAAAATGGATGGGACCCATGGTAGGACCACTTTTGAAGATGATCCTGAATAACAGTTACTGAGAAGGCAGACCATAGAAAAATGGCACAATAATGGTGCAAGCTGGGAACAAAATGCAAATGTTGGGAATGTTCCAACCATCATATGTGCCTGAGATTCAGATCTGGTTGGTGTCGGGATATTCCAGACTCATCGGGTCTATAAAGAAAAATGAAAGTTTGCAACACAAATCGACGAGATGACATTGCGAGATTCTCGGGAGATGAACTACGACAGCAAGCTCCAAAACATGAGATGGTTCTGCTACAACATGCATGTGAGCACGCTGTCCCAGACAAGCATGACCACATAGTAGTCTTACAATAGAACACTACCGAGTTCTGATTAGGAACCACCATCAAGGATTTCAAAGTCTTTACTCGCGCTAGACTTCTTTTCCTTGAACAAGTCAATCAATGGCTTGGGGTGCTAGGGAACATATGGAATGAAGGTCGCAAGTCTCCAAACCACAGGATACTTCGCACATATGCATGAATGACTTGGGATGATTCCAGAGGAAGCAAAAACAAGCTTTCTCGAATTCACGGTGGCAACTTGCATCGATTGCACGTGAACTTAGAGGAAGTCGCTACTTTCATCCAAACATATGCTTCATGAACGGAACATGAAGGCATTGTTTACAAAGTTTCCAACACTAGCTTAATGTTTAACACGAATCATGGGGGAGACAAGATGCTGCTGATGGGCTCAACAGCAAATCATCAGAATTTCCATATCACTAGACTTCCACCATTATGTGAACAATGTGATAGTATTGGTCAGATCAAAAGATGTAATGGTGTATGCTCGAGGAATCAACCACGAGTAAGACAACATTACGAATATCGTTAGTTCTAACTTGATTTGGTGATAGCCCATACTCAAATCAAAGATTGGATAAGATGATAGGTCCATTAACTGATCACGAGGGTCAATCGATGAAAATACCATCTTTCTTCAACACACACAAAATATAGCCCTTAGAGATGAGCTAAGCTAGGCAAGCTTTTAACTTCCAACTCTCCAAGTTTTTGTTTAGCTTAACCAACTGCAGGGATATCCAACACAGATTCTTGGAGAAAGAGTGGTTTATTGGAAAACCAACTTGATCACGAACTCAACATAACGGCCAGGGGACAACCTGGTGATACTTCCATGAAGATATCCGGAAAATCACGAACCACCGATATGTCTCTAAGCTCGAGAACAATCTTGCTTTTGAGGGCAAGATGATATAGCTAAATAAGAAAGGGATTGATACAATCCTAACTCTTGATCGAAGAGTGCACTAGAAATAAGTACTAGTTAGCACAATCTATCTTAGAATGATGATTCAATAACTGGCACGCTAAGAATGAAATTATTGTCCTTTAACTACCAAGCAACGGGGTTGCTAGCAGTACTGATTTCACACATCACAATTCGCTTGTCAGTATTCCGGATACAAAAACACGGAAAACCGAGGAATGAATGATAATGGCAAGAAGTATCAGTGCGTCAAGAATTCGTAAGAGTTGGTGCAATTCCTATGATATTCTTGACATAAATAGGGTAATACTCCAAGGTAAAACAGAACAAAAGATGGATTGGCATTTTGATCTGCGAAGTACAATTGCTTTGACCCAATCCTAGATATGGATGAGGTACTGGAGTTTGTTTATCCTAGTCATTCCGGAAAAGAATGGCTTGACAGACCACAAGAAACTTAGGCATCAACAGCGAATGCACGCATACTCTTGACTATCAATTGATAGACTAGGGTCGGAATACAACTGAGGAGGGTCAACTCAAGGAACATATAACTTTCTGAGTTGTGGATGCATAGATTAGTATGTCGAACCAAGTTCAATAGGTTTCTTCCGGATAACCCATGCAGAGAGGTAGGACTGGCAGAGTCACAATATAGAATGGGGAACTCATCAAGAGCACCCTGGTTGTGATCTTTTGGTTCAAAAGAACTTCTTCCATGATGGTTCATGGTATTGGAAGAATGAGATAGCATGGACCTCGAGGACTATCGCAAAGGTTACTAATATCTTAAGGGAAGTAGCAAATACTACCAACATGAAGTAGGGTGAATCTCGGGTTCAAAAACCCAGGAGTAGAATCCCTACTACTAAGTAGCATCACGGGATGCTTTCGGGAATGATGGCCAGATTCATCACACTGGGAACACAAAACATGGCTAGATTACTAGGTGATCCTCTAAGATGCCTAGGGTCATAATACTAGCTCCAACCTATATACCGAGGCAGCGAAGCACCTCAACTCACTAGTTTAGTGTGGTTGATCTGGCCCAAAAGGACATCGGGAACGAGGGGGGGGGGAAGCACTACTAGGAAAGGGGCTATAGATGAAATTGACACTAATGGCGCACCAGAGAAGTGGTGCGCCACTACTATATACTAATGGCGCACCAGACACAAGGTGCGCCACTAGGAACAATTTTCTTTTCATTTTTCCAAACATACTAATGGCGCATCTAGGCAAAGTGCGCCATTAGTATTTCTAACTAGTAATGGCGCACCAGCCACAGAGTGCGCCATTAGTTGTTTTGAAAAAAAATAAAAAAAAATTGTTAGTAATGCCCAGCCCCACCTCCCCTCGCCCCGTCGCCCCCCTCCCCTCGCCCCGTCGCCCCTCCCCTCGCCGCCCCCTTGCCCCGCCACCTCCCCTCGCCCCATCTTCCCAACCACCCGCCGCCGCCGCCACCCGCCATCGCCCCCTCGCCCCACCGCCCCTCGCCCCATCGCCCCGTTCCTCCGCGGCGCGCCCAGCCGGCCGAGGCCCCCGCCAGCAGCGCCTCGCTCCCTCCCGCCCGCCCTGGCGCGGCCGGTCCCGCCGCCCGCAGCGACCCCGGCGACCGGTCCATAGGCAGGTACCTAGCCACCGCCCCTTCCCCTCCCCTCCCCCCTTCCTCCTGCATCTCTTCATGTGGTTGGTGTGGAGGAATTCCGCAGCGGCGGGCCGGAGCCGGATCCGGATGATGGTGTGCTGCTGCTGCTCCCGCTAGGTCTAGGTCTAGGATGACGACGCCTCTCGCTCCCGCGGCTGCGGCGCGCCTGTTGCTCCGCGAGCCTATACGTCGGTATGGGCGGCGGCGGGCAGCGGTAACAACCCCCCCAGCGGAGGCTCGAGCTCATGTTGTTTTACCATGTTTGTCTTACTTTGTTTGTGTCACCCCTTGCCTCCTCATACCTTTGTAGATTACTTTGGAAGCTAGGTTAGGCTAGACTAGAGAGGCTACCTTTGCAGATTTACTCCCTTTTCCTTCACGCAAGGCTAAAATTTTCACATCAGATTATACAAACTTTAGTTTTGGCAGTGCCAAGATAAGGGGAATCACACAATTACTACTGGACCAAAGCTAAATTATTAAGGAGCACCTACGCCTATACATGCGTCAGTTTCACTTCATTCGCTAATGCTAGTCATCGGCTTACCATGGTTAAAAAGAACAACTCTATTTGTACATACATACTTGACGCAGGAAAGGAATTTGCAATTTTGTGAATGATGGAAAATAATGGCATGGAAATCAGAATCCCAGACTTTCTAGACTAGACGGTATATATATGCACGGGGGAATACAGGACTGTTTGAATAATGGGACCTAATTAATGGGCAGTCCTTCCCTTACAAATGGAAATGGTGTATGTCTCCCAAATACGGTGACGGTGATTGATTTCACTACTAAAACAAGTAGCAGCAATTCGTACAAGCGGCAGTACCAAGGGTGCAATAGAAGCACCTTGGGATGTAACTCTAGCTATATCCACCAATAACTGGCGGTGGCCGACGATGAGATAACCACCATCGTTGGGAGGTGATGGAGGGAGGGAGGAGCTTGAGGAGGAGGTCGTCCATGGCCATGGGTGCTCTCTGGATCTGCTGCACTACTCTCTCGTCCTGTTTTTCAATCTCCAACAACTTTTCTTTTTCTTGTGTGCATCTTTTTTTCGATCAAGCTAACAATCTGACATCCACCACGTTCGACATGACACGTTGTGCATCTATTTAGTCAAATTAATGTTGTCCAGTATATGTCTGCAATATATGCTAATGGTGGATAATGTTGTCTAGTACGATCCTCCTCTGCAGCAGAGCTCCGGCTGTGTTGGTAGTCACACCGTGGCACTGGTGTGGCTGAGTTTCTGCTACGGCTACAACCCCTCTTGGTGAGCTCCTCCTTTCCTCTCTCTGTTCTCTCTATGATCTAGCCCTTGTTCATGTTTTAGATGCTTTGGTAGTCCTGCTAGTTCTGGATGTATGTTCTAGGTGAGCATCAATTAATTTTGGTGCTCTCTGTGATAGCTATATCTTGATCTAAGGTTGCCAGTTGTTGTGCTCTATGTCATTTGTGATGGCTCTCTGTGTGGTGGTCATCTTGCTCACTGAACTTGCTGCATACATGCTCCTGTGGGTGCTGCTAGACATTACTAATGGCATGTTCAAGCTTCTTGGCAGCATGTTAATAAATAATATGGCATCTAATTGAATAACTTTAAATTCATGCAAGATTGGATAAGCATGGGGGGAAGCAGCCACCGCCGCTCTGCCTCACCGGAGTACGAGTTGGATGCTTTCGAGTTCTTCAGTATCATACTTTCTTCTTCAGTATCAGCCACAAGGCAGGTATATAAAACGAGAGATCTCCCCTTCACCCATCTCATTATGATAACTGTTGTTTACTACATCACTCCTTGTCCCAAATTGCAGAGGCTGCCTGACACTTTTATGAAGATGCTGGGTGAAGATTCGCCAGATAATGTGAAGCTCCGACAGGCCGGCAGCGGGGTTCGCAGGCTGTGGGACGTGGAGTTGGTGATCGAGGAGGGCCACATGTACCTGTGCCGTGGCTGGGAGAAGTTCTATAGTGCCTACGACCTGCGGACCGGGTAGTTTCTTCTCTTATGGTACGACGATGACGCCACAATGTTCATCGTGAAGGTTTTCAACGCGACTATGTGTCGCATGCGCTACACTGACGACGAAGATGCCAGTGCGTTCTGCCTCTTCTTATTCCTCTACATTTGGCTTTGTCTCACATCGATTGTTAACGATCATTGTTGTATTTGGACAGGCAATGAGAGCAGCAGCAGCGACACTGGCTACAGCCAAAGTAGTAGCGATTATGGTTGTAGCAAAAGCAACATCAATTCTAGCTTTAGCGAAAGCAGCAGCGATTCTGACAACAAGAAGGATGATCCGGACTGGAGTGGGGGAGAAGAGGAGCAGAGTGGGGACGAGGAGCTGTAGGATGATGATGGGCATCAGGCTGAGGATGACCTAGCGCTGGTGGTGGCTGACCAAGGGCAAGAGATGGTGGTGGCTGACCATGGGCAAGAGATGGTGGTGGTTGACCATGGGAAAGAGATGGTGGTGGCTGAGGATGACCTAGCGATGGTCGTGCCCGTCCTGCCTGAAGGTGGCCTCGCGATGGTGGTGGTGCCTGACAATGACCACGCAGCGGTGGTGGCGCCGGTGATCCCACAGTTGGGCGACATGACCATGCCAATTGTGGTAGAAGACTACATCCCACAGCTGCCTCCACCGCCTCGCCGCTCTAGGCGCATCAGGCTGAGGAAGGAGAAGGAGAAGAACAATGAGAACTGAACTATGTCAGGTATGTCAGATCTCCAAAATGATATATATATATATATATATATATATATATATATATATATATATATATATATATATATACTAAGTTACCTATGTTATCTCTAATATGCTTAGTTTCCTATAGGTTAGCTCCAAAATTACTTATGTTAGCACAAAATGATCAAGTTTACATAATAAGCTTATAGTCTTCTTCTTATTCTTCTTCTTTTCCAAAATGACATAGGTTAGCTTCATTTTACCTAAGTTGGCTCTAATATGCTAACTTAGAGCTTATATGCTTAGTTTCCTATAGGTTAGCTCCAAAATTACTTATGTTAGCACAAAATGATCAAGTTTACATAATAAGCTTAAAGTCTTCTTCTTATTCTTCTTCTAGTATTCTTCTAGTGTTCATATTGTTCTAGTATTCTTCTAGTCTTCTTCTTCTTCTCTTCTTCTTCTTCTTCTTCTTCTTCTTCTTCTTCTTCTTCTTCTTCTTCTTCTTCTTCTTCTTCTTCTAACTTCTTGTTTATCATTTTGCAGATTTGATTTAATTCACGGAAGCTTGCATGGATGGAGTGCTTCTTTTCCATTTGTGTTTTTATTTTGTATCAATGTGAAGCTTTTGTGAATTGATGGATAACGGTGTTGAATGAACAATGTGAAACTTTTGTAATATGTAACGACGGAACTATGTGTTGGCTATGTATGTGTATATGATGAAACTTGTGTGTTGGATATGATTGTTATATGGATGCTTGTTGTATATATATGTGTTGGATATCTCATATGTGAAATAGTGACCTGAGATTAAGAAAAAACGATTTTTTTAAAAAAAATTGTTACTAATGGCGCACTTCTATGTGGTGCGCCATTAGTATATCAGATACTAATGGCGCACCTGTGGTGCGCCATTACTAAAATATACTAGTGGCGTGGTACTAGTGGCGCACCAGTAGTGCGCCATTAGTAGGCAAAACTGGTGCGCCACTAGTAGCCCTTTTCCTAGTAGTGAAGGCTTTGCAAATGCATCAAATTGTTTAGAGACCTAGGATGACTCGGACAGCATAACGACTATAAATGCTCAAAAAGATTTGGGATATCCTGCAAAATAGTGGTATATCCACTTAACATCATCATATCAAGGGCTTGATTCAACTGACAACATACTAAAAGTAGTAGAAACTGAACTGAGGCCTGGAACCAACAATCCTAAGATTCAACGGATTAGTAACACGTGAACCTGATAGAGATGAGATCCTAGTCCTTAACCCACGTAGGAAACAAGAGGATGACTCAGATCATAAGGCATAAGGTAAAGGAGTAAAAAGAGCCTTACGTTCCCTTCCATAATCAATTCCTTTATATAACTAAAGCATTTCTAGACTCAACTTCAACCAGTTTGGCTTGGTAATCCTACAGGCAGTCAGGCTCTGATACTAAAGCTGTCAGGACCCCGATTCCATGTCACATCGATCTAGCCGGTAACACCTCATATCACTTTGCGGCCTCACGCACGGTATTCCCACGGGTGTCGCCTTACCATGGCCTGGGACCGTTTGCGCCTTTTGGCTCACGTATATGATAGTGCCGCTAGCATCCTGATACGTCTCCAACGTATCTATAATTTTTGATTGCTCCATGCTATATTATCTTTTGTTTTGGACATTATTAGGCTTTATTATCCACATTTATATTATTTTTGGGACTAACCTATTAACCGAAGGCCCAGCCTAGAATTGCTGTTTTTTTGCCTATTTCAGAGTTTCGCAGAAAAAGAATATCAAACAGAGTCCAAACAGAATGAAACCTTTGGGAGCGTGATTTTTGGAACGAACATGATCCAGGAGAATTGGACCCTATGTAAGAGAAGCTTCCAGGAGGCCACGAGGTAGGGGGCACGCCTACCCCCCAGGGCGCGCCCTCCACCCTCGTGGGCCCCCTGTTGCTCCACCGACATACTTGTTCCTCTTATATATACCTACGTATCCCCAAACGATCAGAAGAGGGGCCAAAAATCTAATTCCACCGCCGCAACCTTCTGTACCCACAAGATCCATCTTGGGGCCTGTTCCGGATCTCCGCCGGAGGGGGCACCCATCACGGAGGGCTTCTACATCAACACCATAGCCTCTCTGATGAAGTGTGAGTAGTTTACCTCAGACCTTCGGGTCCATAGTTATTAGCTAGATGGCTTCTTGTCTCTTTTTGGATCTCAATACAATGTTCTCCCCCTCTCTCGTGGAGATCTATTTGATGTAATCTTCTTTTTGCGGTGTGTTTGTTGAGACCGATGAATTGTGGGTTTATGATCAAGTTTATGTATGAACAATATATGAATCTTCTCTAAATTCTTTTATGTATGATTGGTTATCTTTGCAAGTCTCTTCGAACTATCAGTTTGTTTGGCCTACTAGATTGATATTTCTTGCAATGGGGAGAAGTGCTTAGCTTTGGGTTCAATCTTGCGGTGTCCTTTCCCAGTGACAGTAGGGGCAGCAAGGCACATATTGTATTGTTGCCATCGAGGATAACAAGATGGGGTTTTATCATATTGCATGAATTTATCCCTCTACATCATGTCATCTTGCTTAAGGCGTTACTCTGTTTTCATGAACTTAATACTCTAGATGCATGCTGGATAGCAGTTGATGAGTGGAGTAATAGTAGAAGATGAAGGCAGGAGTCGGTCTACTTGTCTCGGACATGATGCCTATATACATGCTCATACCTAGACATTCTCATAACTATGCTAAATTCTGTCAATTGCTCAACAATAATTTGTTCACCCACCGTAAAATACTAATGCTCTTGAGAGAAGCCACTAGTGAAACCTATGGCCCCCGGGTCTATCTTCATCATATTAATCTTCCAACACTTAGTTATTTCCTTTGCTTTTTTACTTTGCTTTTATTTTACTTTGCATCTTTATCACAAAAATACCAAAAATATTATCCTATCATATCTATCAGATCTCACTCTCCTAAGTGACCGTGAAGGGATTGACAACCCTTTATTGCGTTGGTTGCGAGGATTTATTTGTTTTGTGTAGGTGCGAGGGACTCGCGCGTAGCCTCCTACTGGATTGATACCTTGGTTCTCAAAAACGGAGGGAAATATTTACGCTACTTTGCTGCATCACCCTTTCCTCTTCAAGGGAAAACCAACGCAGTGCTCAAGAGGTAGCAAGAAGGATTTCTGGCGCCATTGTCGGGGAGGTCTACGCAAAAGTCAACATACCAAGTACCCATCACAAACCCTTATATATCTCCCGCATTACATTATTTGCCATTTTCTTCTCATTTTCCTCTCCCCCACTTCACCCTTGCCATTTTATTCGCCCTCTCTTTTTCATTCGCCTCTTTTTCGCTTGCTTTTTGTTTGCTCATGTGTTGGATTGCTTGTTTGTCACGATGGCTCAAGATAATACCAAATTATGTGACTTTACCAATACCAACAATAATGATTTTCTTAGCACTCCGATTGCTCCTCTTAC
The DNA here is from genome assembly GCA_032464435.1 of Aegilops umbellulata. Taxonomy (NCBI): domain Eukaryota; kingdom Viridiplantae; phylum Streptophyta; class Magnoliopsida; order Poales; family Poaceae; genus Aegilops; species Aegilops umbellulata. Next base: position 232,634,452 of record CP136060.1, read on the forward strand.
CGATACTGAATCTTGTGAAATCAATGCTGCTTTGTTGAATCTTGTCATGAAAGATCAATTTGCCGGCCTTCCTAGTGAAGATGCCGCTACTAATCTAAATAGCTTTGTTGATTTGTGTGATATGCAAAAGAAGAAAGATGTGGACAATGATATTGTTAAATTGAAGCTATTTCCTTTTTCGCTTAGAGATTGTGCTAAAGCTTGGTTTTCGTCTTTGCTTAAAAATAGTATTGATTCTTGGAATAAGTGCAAAGATTCTTTTATCTCTAAGTATTTTCCTCCCGCTAAGATCATCTCTCTTAGAAATAATATTATGAATTTTAAGCAACTTGATCATGAACATGTTGCACAAGCTTGGGAGAGGATGAAATTAATGATACGTAATTTCCCTACTCATGGTTTGAATTTGTGCATGATTATACAAAAAAATTATGCCGGATTGAATTTTGCTTCTAGAAATCTTTTAGATTCGGCCGCGGGAGGCACTTTTATGGAAATCACTTTAGGAGAAGCTACCAAACTCCTAGATAATATTATGGTTAATTATTCTCAATGGCACACCGAAAGATCTACTAATAAAAAAGTGCATGCGATAGAAGAAATTAATGTTTTGAGTGGAAAGATGGATGAACTTATGAAATTATTTGCTAGTAAGAGTGTTTCTTCTAATCCTAATGATATGCCTTTGTCTACTTTGATTGAGAATAATAATGAATCTATGGATGTACATTTTTTTGGTAGGAATAATTTTGGTAACAACGCATATAGAGGAAACTTTAATCCTAGGCCTTATCCTAGTAATTCCTCTAATAATTATGATAATTCCTACAACAACACTTATGGAAATTTTAATAAGATGCCCTCTGAATTTGAGACTAGTGTTAAAGAGTTTATGAATTCACAAAAGAATTTCAATGCTTTGCTTGAAGAGAAATTGCTTAAAGTTGATGAATTAGCTAGGAACGTTGATAGAATTTCTCTTGATGGTGATTCTTTAAAGCTTAGATCTATTCATCCTAAGCATGATATCAATGAGTCTCTCAAATCCATGAGAATTTCCATTGATGAGTGCAAAGAAAGAACCGCTAGGTTGCGTGCTAAGAAAGATTGCTTTATGAAAGCGTGTTCATCAAATTTCTATGAAAATAAAGATGAAGATCTAAAAGTTATTGATGTGTCCCTTATTAAATCTTTGTTTTGCAATATGAATCTTGATAATAATGGGACTAAATATGATTCACCTTTACCTAGAAGGCGTTCCAAAAATTTTGAGTTTTTAGATCTTGATGCTACAATTAATAAAAGTGGGATTGAAGAAATCAAAACCCTAGATGTTAATAAACCCACTATTTTGGATTTCAAGGAATTTAATTATGAAAATTGCTCTTTGATATATTGTATTTCCTTGTTGCAATCCGTGCTAAATTCTCCTCATGCTTATAGTCAAAATAAAGCTTTTACTAAACATATCGTTGATGCCTTAATGCAATCTTATGAGGAAAAACTTGAGTTGGAAGTTTCTATCCCTAGAAAACTTTATGATGAATGGGAACCAACTATTAAAATTAAGATTGAGGATCACGAGTCCTATGCTTTATGTGATTTGGGTGCAAGTGTTTCCACTATTCCCAAAACTTTGTGCGATTTGCTAGGTTCCCGTGATTTTGATGATTTCTCTTTAAACTTGCACCTTGCGGATTCCACCATTAAGAAACCTATGGGAAGAATTAATGATGTTATTATTGTTGCAAATAGGAATTATTTGCCCATAGATTTTATCGTTCTTGATATAGATTGCAATCCTTCATGTCCTATTATTCTTGTAGACCTTTCCGTAGAACGATTGGTGCAATTATTAATATGAAGGAAGGGAATATTAGATTCCAATTTCCATTAAAGAAAGGCATGGAACACTTCCCTAGGAATAAAATAAAATTACCATATGAATCTATCATGAGAGCCACTTATGGATTTCCTACCAAAGATGGCAATACCTAGATCTATCCTTGCTTTTATGCCTAGCTAGCGGCGTTAAAAGATAGCGCTTGTTGGGAGGCAACCCAATTTTATTTTTAGTTTTTTTTGCTTTTTGATTTTGTTTAGTTATAAATATTTGTTCTAGCCTCTGGTTCGATGTGTTTTTATGTTTTAATTAGTGTTTGTGCCAAGTTAAACCTATAGGATCTTCTTGGATGATAGTTATTTGATCTTGCAGAAATTTCCAGAAACTTTCTGTTCATGAAAATAATTGTTAAAAATCACCAGAACGTTATAAAATAGTGATTCCAATTGCTGCTGATAAATAAACAAATTTTCTAGGTCTTCCTATTCTGGATGATTTTTTGGAGGTCCATAAGTTTGCATTAGTTACAGATTACTACAGACTCTTCTGTTTTTGACAGATTCTGTTTTTCGTGTGTTGTTTGCTTATTTTGTTGAATCTATGGCTAGTAAAATAGTTTATGAACGATAGAGAAGTTGTAATACAGTAGGTTTAACACCAATATAAATAAATAATGAGTTCATTACAGTAACTTGAAGTGGTCTTTTGTTTTCTTTCGCTAACGGAGCTCACGAGTTTTTCTGTTAAGTTTTGTGTTGTGAAGTTTTCAAGTTTTGGGTGAAAGATTTGATGTATTATGGAACAAGGAGTGGCAAGATCCTAAGCTTGGGGATTCCTATGGCACCCCCAAGATAATCTAAGGACACCAAAAATCCAAAGCTTGGGGATGCCCCAGAAGGCATCCCCTCTTTCGTCTACTTCCATCGGTAACTTTACTTGGAGCTATATTTTTATTCACCACATGATATGTGTTTTGCTTGGAGCGTCTTGTATGATTTGAGTCCTTGATTTTTAGTTCACCACAATCATCCTTACTGTACACACCTTTTGAGAGAGACACACATGATTCAAAAATTATTAGAATACTCTATGTGCTTCACTTATATCTTTTGAGTTATATAGTTTTTGCTATAGTACTTCACTTATATCATTTAGAGCATGGTGGTTGATATGTTTTATAGAAACTATTGATCTCTCATGCTTCACTTAGATTATTTTGAGAGTATTAAATAGCATGGTAATTTTCTTAAATAATCCTAATATGCTAGGTACTCAAGAATAGTAAAAACTTTCTTATGAGTGTTTTGAATACTAAGAGAAGTTTGATGCTTGACGATTGTTTTGAGATATGGAGGTAATAATATCAAAGTCGTGCAAGTTGAGTAGTTGTGAATTTGAGAAATGCTTGTGTTGAAGTTTGCAAGTCCCATAGCATGCACGTATGGTAAACGTTATGTAACAAATTTGAAACATGAGGTGTTCTTTGATTGTCCTCCTTATGAGTGGCGGTCGGGGACGAGCGATGGTCTTTTCCTACCAATCTATCCCCTTAGGAGCATGCGCGTACTGCTTGGTTTTTGATGACTTGTAGATTTTTGCAATAAGTATGTGAGTTCTTTATGACTAATGTTGAGTCCATGGATTATACGCACTCTCACCCTTCCATCATTGCTAGCCTCTTCGGTACCGTGCATTGCCCTTCTCACATTGAGAGTTGGTGCAAACTTCGCCGGTGCATCCAAATCCCGTGATATGATACGCTCTTTCACACATAAACCTCCTTATATCTTCCTCAAAACAGCCACCATACCTACCTATTATGGCATTTCCATAGCCATTCCGAGATATATTGCCATGCAACTTTCCACCATTCCGTTTATCATGACACGTTCATCATTGTCATATTGCTTAGCATGATCATGTAGTTTACATAGTATTTGTGGCAAAGCCACCATTCATAATTCTTTCATACATGTCACTCTTGGTTCATTGCATATCCCGGTACACCTCCGGAGGCATTCATATAGAGTCATACTTTGTTCTAGTATCGAGTTGTAAATAAACAGAAGTGTGATGATCACCATTTTCTAGAGCATTGTCCCTAGTGAGGAATATAAAAAAAAGAGAAAGGCCATAAAAAATAGAAGTCCCAAAAAATGAGAGCAAAAGAGAGAAGGGACAATGCTACTATCATTTGCCACACTTGTGCTTCAAAGTAGCACAATAATCTTCATGATAGAGAGTCTTTTGTTTTGTCACATTCATATACTAGTGGGAATTTTTCATTATAGACTTGGCTTGTATATTCCAACAATGGGCCTCCTCAAGTGCCCTAGGTCTTCGTAAGCAAGCAAGTTGGATGCACACTCACTTAGTTTCTTTTGTTGAGCTTTCATACATTTATAGCTCTAGTGCATCCGTTGCATGGCAATCCCTACTCCTTGCATTAATGTCAATCAATGGGCATCTCCATAGCTCATTGATTAGCCTCGTTGATGTGAGACTTTCTCCTTTTTGTCTTCTCCACATAACCCCCATCATCATATTCTATTCCACCCATAGTGCTATGTCCATGGCTCGCGCTCATATATTGCGTGAAAGTTTATAGGTTTGAGATTACTAAAGTATGAAACAATTGCTTGGCTTGTCATTGGGGTTGTGCATGATGAGAGCATTCTTGTGTGACGAAAATGGAGCATGACTAAACTATATGATTTTGTAGGGATGAACTTTCTTTGGGCATGTTATTTTGAGAGGACATAATTGCTTAGTTACTATGCTTGAAGTATTATTATTTTTATGTCAATATGAACTTTTATCTTGAATCTTTCGGATCTGAATATTCACACCACAATTAAGAAGAATTACATTGAAATTATGCCTAGTAGCACTCTGCATCAAAAATCTTGTTTTTATCATTTACCTACTCGAGGACGAGCAGGAATTAAGCTTCGGGATGCTTGATACGTCTCCAACGTATCTATAATTTTTGATTGCTCCATGCTATATTATCTTCTATTTTGGACATTATTGGGCTTTATTATCCACTTTTATATTATTTTTGGGACTAACCTATTAACCGGAGGCCCAGCCCAGAATGGTTGTTTTTTTTTCCTATTTCAGAGTTTCGCAGAAAAAGAATATCAAACGGAGTCCAAACGGAATGAAACCTTCGGGAGCGTGATTTTTGGAACGAACATGATCCAGGAGACTTGGACCCTTCGTAAGAGAAGCTTCCAGGAGGCCACGAGGTAGGGGGCGCGCCTACCCCCCCCCCCCCCTCCAGGGCGTGCCGTCCACCCTCGTGGGCCCCCTGTTGCTCCACCGACGTACTTCTTCCTCCTATATATACCTACGTACCCCCAAACGATCAGAAGAGGAGCCAAAAACCTAAATCCACCGCTGCAACCTTCTGTACCCATGAGATCCCATCTTGGGGCCTGTTCCAGAGCTCCGCCGGAGGGGGCACCCATCACGGAGGGCTTCTACATCAACACCATAGCCTCTCCGATGAAGTGTGAGTAGTTTACCTCAGACCTTCGGGTCCATAGTTATTAGCTAGATGGCTTCTTCTCTATTTTTGGATCTCAATACAATGTTCTCCCCCTCTCTTGTGGAGATCTATTTGATGTAATCTTCTTTTTGCGGTGTGTTTGTTGAGACCGATGAATTGTGGGTTTATGATCAAGTTTATCTATGAACAATATTTGAATATTCTCTGAATTCTTTTATGTATGATTGTTTATCTTTGCAAGTCTCTTCGAATTATCAGTTTGGTTTGGCCTACTAGATTGATCTTTCTTGCAATGGGAGAAGTGCTTAGCTTTGGGCTCAATCTTGCGGTGTCCTTTCCCAGTGACAGTAGGGGCAGCAAGGCATGTATTGTATTGTTGCCATCGAGGATAACAAGATGGGGTTTTTATCATATTGCATGAATTTATCCCTCTACATCATGTCATCTTGCTTAAGGCGTTACTCTGTTTTCATGAACTTAATACTCTAGATGCATGCTGGATAGCGGTCGATGAGTGGAGTAATAGTAGTAGATGCAGGCAGGAGTCTGTCTACTTGTCTCGGACGTGATGCCTATATACATGCTCATACCTAGATATTCTCATAACTATGCTAAATTCTGTCAATTGCTCAACAGTAATTTGTTCACCCACCGCAAAATACATATGCTCTTGAGAGAAGCCACTAGTGAAACCTATGGCCCCCGGGTCTATCTTCATCATATTAATGTTCCAACACTTAGTTATTTCCTTTGCTTTTTACTTTGCTTTTATTTTGCTTTGCATCTTTATCACAAAAATACCAAAAATATTATCCTATCATATCTATCAGATCTCACTCTCGTAACTGACCATGAAGGGATTGACAACCCCTTATCGTGTTGGTTGCAAGGATTTATTTGTTTTGTGTAGGTGCGAGGGACTCACGTGTAGTCTCCTACTGGATTGCTACCTTGGTTCTCAAAAACTGAGGGAAATACTTATGCTACTTTGCTGCATCACCCTTTCCTCTTCAGGGGAAAACCAACGCAGTGCTCAAGAGGTACCACATCCATATGACAGAGAACCCGGGCCGACATGACTAGTCGTGAACCCAAAGTGGCACTAACTTACGGGGACATGCATACATGAATCAACATCGAGCATGTCGGTCAGCAATGTGCGAATCCGGGCTGTAGCACTGGGCTAACAAGACTCCGGTGAAGCGGGCTGTAGCAGGCTAGGCAGGACTCCGGATGTCACCGCGTGAGATTTCCCCGAAGGGACAGACACACATGAATCAAGTGAATCACATGCCGGCCAGTCAAGTGTTCCGGAGTAGTAGTGCTGGGCTAGCAGAACTCCGGTGAACCGGGCTTTAGCGGAGTACTATGGCTCATGGAAGCACAAGACTACATTTCCCCATAAGAGAGGCTACCAAGGGTAAACAACTAGGTTGTCGGATCCCACACATACCAATCATTTCAATCATACACACAATATGCTCGATATGTGTAAATACAACATGGCATCACAACAAGACTCTATGACTCAAAGTATTTATTCATTAGGCTCCGAGGAGCGAGATATTACAAACATGGGTCTCATGACCCAACATCCAGAGCATACAAGTCAAAGCACATGCGAAAGCTTAACATGTCTGAGTACAGACATGTACAAATGAAAAAGGCTGAGAAGCCTGACTATCTACCAGATCCTGCCGAGGGCACAAGATCATAGCTGAGGTATCAAGCTAAACGTCGAAGTCCACACAGAACTACAAGCGAGAGTGACGTCTCTCCACAAAACATAAAATAGGCAAATGTGAGTACAAATGTACCCAGCAAGACTTACATCAGAACTAGCTACATATGCATCAATCAACAAAGGGGGTGGTGGAGTTTAGCTGCAGCAAGCCAGCTTTGACTCAGTGGCTATCCTAAACTATGACTGCAAGTAACTCTTTTGAGGTGGCACACTCGAGTCCACATATTCACCATATCAATACACCACTATGGATCTGCTCCCGTCTCCCTATGAGAAGGCCATCCATAGAACTCATGCTTATCTTGCGAATTTTAGAGTATCCACTTTCACTTGTCTATGAACTGTACAGGCAACCCAGAAGTCCTTTACCGCAGACACAGCTATTCGAATAGATGATGTTAACCCTGCAGGGATGTACTTCTTCACACTCGCTCTCGCCACTTACCGCCATGTACACGTCATGTATCTCGGCAACCTTCAAGTGTAAGCCTGGCGAGTGTGTCAGCCACGGCCTACCTAAACACTCAAGTATCTAGTCCGGGTTTATCGCCTATTCAGGTTCCATCCACAGGGAGTCCGGCCGAAGTTTCCACAAACGGCCCCGAACGATGTGAGCGGGGTTCCGGAGACACCAAACGGGCGCCCGGTACACCATGCCACGTGCCTACCGCATCACAGCCGATCCCACGGGTCAGCATTGCGCACGGCCTCCAGCATACTACAAACACCAGAAACTACTTGCAACTCCTGGACAAAGGACAGGCGTGGTTAAGAAGCCAAGAGAGTCAATTAAGGATCCCAATGTGTGGTAGTAGCTGTTCATGGATCACAAACACAGAACTCAGTTCCTGAGGACAGTTTCAATGAGACAACCCACCATGTAATCCTACATGGCCTCTCACCGCTACCTTTACGAAATCGTGTTCACACACTTAGCTCTCAATAGTAAGACATGTTCACACACCTCCAATTCATCCCCGATGAATTAGACCTGACTCAACTCTAAGCAGTAGCAGGCATGACAAACAAGCATGAATGAGTAGGCACATCAGGGCTCAAACAACTCCTACTCATGCTAGTGGGTTTCATCTATTTACTGTGGCAATGACAGGTCATGCAGAGGAAAAGGGGTTCAACTACCACATCATGTAACAGTTGAATCGTTTTTGTCCTAATGCAATAAAAGAGAGCAAGAGCGAGAGAGTGGGATTGTATCGGAATGAACAAGGGGGTTTTGCTTGCCTGACACTTCTGAAGATAATATAGTTCTCCATCGGTGTCATCGATCACATCGTCGAAGCAACGTCTACTAAGAGGGGATAATTACCGGCAACACAGAGAAAACACAATCAATGCAATGCAACAATATGATGCATGAATATGACATGGCAAAATGAGTGTGTTGGGCTAATGCATCTACAACCAGGGTGGTTTGAGCTCATTTGAATCAAAGATTCAAATACAAACTCAAGTTATGGGTTTATAAAGTGCATTAACATGTTCTGAGCTAAACAGCGAGGTTAGGTTGCTTGAAAATGCATGAAACTAGTGCAGATGGATAGATTGCATTTTTCTGATCATTTTCCATATATAATTTATTTCATTTGGAGTTACGGTTTAATTTCTATGAATTTTAGAAGTTTAAAGCATGTTCTGGAATTTCCTGAATAAGAATAAATCCAGAAAAAGGTTAACTGCGTCAGCATGACGTCGGTGTGACGTCAACAGGTCAATAGACCGGGTCTAGGTCAAACCTGACCAGTGGGGTCCACTGGTCAGTGAGACAGACACTAATCTTGCGTTGACTCTGGCATTGACCCGCTGCGGGGCCCACTATCAGCGTCTAATGGTGGTCCAGCTGGCGGGGTTAGTTCTAATGACGAGGCCACATCGGCCCTCGCCGGAGTTTGGCTAGGGGCGACCAAAACTGCGGCGGAAACTCGTCGAAGAAGCGCAACAGCAGGCGGCTGGACGCGCGGAGACCACCAGGGCATAGTCCGTGCTCTCCCGCGTCCAGATTGGCAGGTGGGTGGCTGCGGGGGCGCCGGAGCTCGCCGGAACAGAGCTCGCAGTGGCGGCTGGAGCTCGGCTCGAGCGAGCGCAGGACTGCAGGGCACGGGGAAGCCGTATGAGGTGTGCCACGCTAGGCAAAACGACGGCGGCGACATGGCCGTGCGGCGGCGAGCTTCGCGCACGGCGGCTCTAGTGGTGGAGGACGTGCGGGGCGTCGAGAATAGATGTGGAACGGAGAGGGGCTCACCCCGGTTCCAGCAGAGGCGACGAGGAGGGCGGGGACACGCTATTGCTGGCGAATCGTCGGAGACGGCGCCGGTGCCGAAGCTTGGAGACAATGCCGATATAGGTGTTGTGTGGTCTCCCGGCTTGAATGGCTCGGTGGAGAGGACGACGACGACGTGGCGGAGGTCTCGGTCACGTCAGAGGGGCGAGGAGGAGGCGGTGGCCGCGGCAAGGACGAGCGGTGGCGGTGGTTGCGCTCGGGCGCGAGAGGGAGAGAGAGAGCAGAAGATGGGAGAAGCACGGTAGAGAGTGAGAGATTGAGAGCTGTCGCGTGGCATCTTCCAGAGGTGTCCGGGCAAGCAGGCAGAGAGGAGGTGGCCAGGGCGCGTGCTCGCGCGCGGCGACCACGCGCGCACGTCCACCTGGCAGGAGCTTGAGGACGGTGGCGCTGGTGGGCTGGGCTGGCCAACTGGGCCGGCCAGGTGGGCTTTGGTGGGTGCTAGGTAAGTTCCAGGTGAGTCTATGCTCTTTTATTCATTTGTTTGTGTTTTCTATTATTCTGTAACTTTAGGGCTTTATTAAAAATATCAAAACCATCTCAAAAGTCATGAAACTGCTCAAGGCTACTATTTTGAATAATTCCAACAGTAAACATTTTAGTTCATGAATATTTGGACATTTAAAATATTATATAGCATTTAAATGCCCAAATGCAAATAGCATATGATTTAATTCAGTGACCCAATGCTGTCCTAGAAAAATGTGAACCAATTTTGCGAGAGGTTCTAACCCAGGACAAAAACGATGGACATTTTATAAGGGCATTTCAGGTTCATTGAAAAAGATTTTAGTAAACCCTAGTTGTTTTCAGGGGGTGCTGGGGGTTATGTTATCCCCATTTCAAATTCTTTTGAATTTAAACATGTTGCATGGATCCTCTAGATGCATCTAAATACAAGCAATCTAGGGCTGTGACATTTCATGAAGATCAAGAAGGCAGTGCCAGAGACACCTTGTGGTTCAGTTGACTTGGTCTTGCTGGGTTGAAGCTTCCGATTTATCCAGCACCGGTTCTTCTTCTTCCTCCACTGTCTGGAAATCATGTGATATCCAGTTGATGCCAGTTACAGCTTTGAATATAGCCTCATCATCTATGAGCATGGAGGGATCAATGTCAGGGGCAAAAGTGTGGCTACGTGTTGGAGGAATCAGGTCCATGACTGGATAAACCGACGCTTTCATTTTTTTCATTTTGATCGGTATAAGCCGTATGATACTGGGAGAGCTCAGATTCCTCAGCCAGCTTGCTTGGGAAAGATCACATCTCCCTTACAATTTTGCTGAAGTCCTCTGCAGTGAAGGGAGACCCATATTCTTTTAAGCTTAGGCAGCTAGTAGCCAACTCCTCAGGGTCAAGCTCTACCTACCATGCTTTGGCCCGGCTCAGGGCAGTGATGGCGCCAGCCCTGGCGGATGACCGTTTTATTTCTTCTGCCCTTTGTGGTACAACTGATAGCTTTTCCAGAGTTTCTTTGATAAGATTAGGTGGTTGTTTGGTATAAGAGACGGCAGCTATAGCTCGTTGTGCGCTGGTGTATAATTGTTCCACAAGAGTGTAGGCGGCTTTCAGCTTCATGCGCATGTCTGAGCCAAAGTGGGAAATCCTGGAGTCTGCATTACCAAAGATATTGATAAACTGGTTGAATGGTTGTTCAACATTGATGATGAAAGATTGAGGTACAATATTACTTACCAAAGGTGGCGGCTTTCATGCTATTGATTTGATGCTTCAAGACGGACAACTCGTCAATCACCAGCAGCAGCTTCAGCATCTTCCGCTCTTTTCAATAGAGCTGCCTTCTCGGTCTCCCAGTAGGTTCTCTCAGCGCTGAAATCCCTTTTCAAACTTTCGATCTCTTCTAAGGTGGTTTTCAGCTCTGATATGGCCTTTGAAGTTTCTGATTGTTGGGACCGGATGTTTTGCCGTAGATCCGACACTTGAGATTCATTCATATTTAATTCAACCTGCAAGATAAGGCGAGTCAGCAACAATATATGATTATGATGATAACCTTATTTGAAGTCCCAAGCATAATGCAAGTATTTTACTTGGCACTTGGGGGCTAATGTACATTGCTCTTTTTCAAGACAACTCTATGATGACCCGGCTAAATTTCTACGACCATAGCCGGTTCATGGGGGCTACATATTTGGAGTTTATTCATAAATATGGTGATAAGTCCCGGCTTAGCCATTCTGATTAGGCCGTCCCTTGGGGGCTACATATGCGAAATTGAGCACTATAATTTGAAGTCCCGGCTTAACTTTCCAGTTTAAACCAGCCCTTGGGGATTACTAGTTTTGATTCAGCAGTTATAAAATGCTATGACATAGCTACAAGACTAAAGAGGCTATTTAAGTCTACATCATATTCAAGTTCTTCATATTCAGTAGACTTGGCGGCTGACAGAGGAATATTTATATGAGAAGGTTTGTTAATACTCATCTCAAAGCGCTCCTTCATGAGATTAACCAGGCCAGCTTCAAAATCACGGCTGGTGTTAAGGCGGTTTAGATAGCCCGCGTGGATGTCATGAGCATTGAACTGGGAATAACTCTCCAAGTCCAGTTCCCATTTGCCCTTATCAGCAGCGGAGAATTCTTCCTTGGTGCTGTGTTTGGAAATGACAGTGGGGTTGCCTGGAGCTGTATAAGCCGTCCCAGTAACTATTACATCTTCAGTTTCTTGAGCCGGCTGAGTGGGACTGGGCGGCTTAGCATTCTCTGAGTCAAGATTCATGGAGTGCATGGTGACATGGTGCTCCTCTGGCGGCGGATCATCCATGGCTGCTTTGGAGGTTTGATGCAAAGGTTCGATATTGTTAGCTTCTCTGGGTCGGTAGATTGGGGATCTTCAGCCGGTTTATTCACTTTTGGCTTCTTGCTGGGTTTGGCCATAGCACTGAAAATAAAAACACATGGCGAGGTTAGTATTCTGATTGAGTAAGTGCTGAAGCAAACAAGCTTAAGGTTCTCACCCGGGTACGGTTTTGAAAAGAGGGACCTGAGTCCTAGTGGAGTCACCAGAGGAAGAGTGAGATGTTCCCTGATAGTTTGAATCAGAAGGGTTAAGAGGTTGTCGAATAAGACCCGCCTTTGGAAAATCTAAGTCGGAAATTTGTGAAACCTCTATTCGGCGCTTGCGAGGAACCGGCGTTTTGGGTAAGCCGGAAGATAAATTCCCACCACCGCTGTTCTGGGTTGTGCGACGAACTCCATGCTGCTGCTTCTTCAAAATAAAGTTGGGGTCCAAGTAAGCTAAGGGGTGAGAAAAACTTACTTTCCAGCTCGCTTGATGAATTTTCTGCTTTGACAGAGGTTCTGAGTTGGAGGAAAGTATAGTTACCTCTTCACCATCTGCGTGGCTGCCTTCCACGTCATCCTGATAGTAATCAATGTCAATAAGATGGACAAAGAAAGAGCCAAGGGAGTCAAGTTCTACCTCCGACTCATCGTCTAGAGTAAAAGGATCAGTTGCATCTGCCTTCTTTTTGGCAGGCTTCTTGGTCACCTTGGTCTTGTTCGTGGTCTTCTTGGGTGGTTTATCCTAAAGTTTTTTGTTACAGAAGGGGGAGTCAGCCTGCAGAAATTCAAGTAATAATGAGAAGGCAGATTGGTAAATAATGAGTCAGTGAAAGTGGCTCGAATAATACTTACAGTCAGCGGCTTGTTGAGGGTGCAGAAGGGGTTCACCCCCACTGTGCTGCAAGTAGCTAAGCTCACGTTGAGTAGAGTCTTGGTCATGTCATTGATCTATTTATCCCCAAGGCAGATTGAAGAGTAATGCGGCGGATCTTTAACGTCGCCGGTATACCCGCACATTAAGCCGGACCGGCGGCTTAAGGGCAAGATCCTCCATGCGACCCAACAACGAACCAGGTCGACTCCAGTCAAGCCATTGTCCATCGAGGCTCTGATCTTTGAAAATATGGGCATATATTTGGCCCATTCTTCTGTGCTGATTCACTCTGGGAGAGGATGTCTGTTGCTAAGCCGGCTTTCACGATAACCCGGTGTCGGTGTACTAAAGTAGGGGTACCTTAGTACCCCGAACTTGTGCACGGGCAGTCGTAGCACCCCGCGGCAAGGCTTGCCAGGCGATCGCCAAAACTCTCCATGGTCCCTTTTTGGGCCATCCAAGAACAAAGTATTTGAGCCAAGGCCCCGGCAGGAGGAGCCTGCCGGGAAGGCCACCCGAAGAGAGCAAGGCCCCGGCAAGAGGAGCTTGCCGGGACGACCGCTCGAAGCACAAGGCCCCGGCAAGAGGAGCTTACCGGGAAGGCCGACCGAGGCACGACAAGATACTTGCTGCGACGCGCCCCGCGTCCCGGCAAGGACCGGTGAGAGACAAGCTCCCGGGCGCGACAAGGCACCAACCGCAGCAAGGCGCTTGCCGCGGCAAGTCACCACCCCGCGCCTGCGCTCCAGCTCATCCACCCACGCGTCGCTCTGGGGCCATTCCAGGCGTACGTGGCGAAAGGCTGCGCAGCCAGGGGCATGCAGTGGCGAAGCAACGCTGACAGAGTAGCCATCGTGGCAAACGGTGGCGCTCCAGACGGCCCCTTTCCTGCACCGTCTGGGCGATGCGGACGGGCATTTAATGCCCTTGTCCCCTGCCGTCAGAGTTAGGTATGATAGCACTGTGCAAACAGCTGTACCCAACACAGCGTTTTCCAGTTTTACCCCCGCCTACGTTGCCACCTGTTGGTAACCCCTTGCACATATAAAAGGAGGCCCCATGCGCAACAGGAAGGGGAGGGAAGGAAAAGAGGCCATTCACGCTCGGTCTCGCCAGCAGCTCGCGTGTACTGTAGCACCACACGCTCCCGAGCAAGCACACAATACCAAGCCACAAAGCAGCAGTAGGGTTTTGCGCATCCGTGCGGCCCGAAGCTGGGTAAACCCCTTGTGTGCATCGCCTCGATCTGCTCTTCGCGCGACCTCCGCCCCCCGCCGAACCAAGAAAGGGGCTCGGTCCCCATAGGTGTTCGAGGAGGCAGATTTCCCCCGACATCGTTGGCGCGCCAGGTAGGGGGCGTCGAAGCTGTGTGAACCTGATCCGGCGTCCACACAGGCTAGATCTCCATCATCTTCGTCGACATGCCACCGAAGAAGAAGGCTCCGGAGGTGGCTGGTCCGTCCGCGTCGAACCCACTGCCCCTGGAGCGAACGGGTGGTGGGGACGGCACCGGCGGCGGAACGGGCGCCACCGAGCCAGCTCATGGTGCCACGGCGTCCGAACATGCACCGCGCCCCTCTCAGGAGGCACAGGACCAGAAGCGTCTTGGCACTCACGGTACCATTCGCTCGCTGGACCCAGATCGAGCCAGCGGATCCCAGGGCACTCAAGGCCAGCACTCACACCAACGTGCTGGCGCGAGCATGGCGCGGCTGCCTGGTCCGGGTGTTGCTCCTTCTAACGTAGTTAGAAGTTCGAGCACATCCCGCTCCACGCGTCGTTCACCACCGCTGCCCGCCACTCTAGCAGAAGCTCTGCGCGAGCTCAACTGCTCCTAGACTACCCTCCAACAGCGGACAAGCTCGACGACTGGAGGGCCACGATACAGAGCCTCATCGGTTTCACTAACGGCGACACCCCGCGGCAGCACAGTGCGTCCCAGCCGCGGCAGGTCGGCCAGGCGAGAACCGATGGCGCCAAGACCGGTGGGGGCGCGACCACCGTGCACTCCCCGCCCCAAAGGCCAAGATCGCCGACTCGCCGGAGCCATCGCGACAATGACTCCACCTCATCGTCGAATCCGCGAACTCGTCGCGACCAACGCCAAGTTCTTCACGAGCGAGAACAAGAGGACGCTCGTACTCGCATCGAGCGTCGGAGAGAAGCGCGGCGTCAGTCAGACCAGCGTGCTGGGCCCTTTGTCGTCATGCATGCGCCCGGGGGACCAGGCGACCTCCCGTACGCGGTAGGCTACACTGCGTTCACTCGTGAGCTGTGGCAAGTCCAGTGGCCCAGCACGAAGAATTTCAAGCCAGACGTACCAGAGAAGTACGACGGCAAGTCGCATCCATCGGAGTTCCTCAGCATCTACGCCATTGCGGTGTAGGCTGCTGGGGGGCGGGACGACTAGATCCTTGCCAACTACTTCCCGCTGGTACTCAAATCCAACGTCAGATCCTGGCTCATGCACTTGCCGGATAACTCCATAACCTCCTGGACAGACTTGTGCCATCAGTTTGTTGGCGCCTTTACAGGTGGCCACAAACCCCATGGCCAAGCGAGCGACCTTCATCTGCTTGTCCAGAAGGAAGGGGAATCCTTGCGCAAGTTCATCCAGAGATTCAGCCGCGTACAGTACAACATCCCAGACGTCCACCCTGCCGCGGTTATCAGCGCGTTCCATCAGAACGTGCGTAACCGCAGGATGCGGGAGGAGATGGCGATGTGCAAGATCAAAGACGTCAGCGAGCTATATGCCCTGGCCGACAAGTGTGCACGTGCTGAGGAAGGGAGGAAACTCCCCGGAGAGAACACTGGAGCAGGAGAATCTGACAGTGAAGATACCGCCCCGGCAAGGAAGAACCGGCAGCGGAGCAACAGGAAAAAGAAGAGCCAAGAAGTACTGGTTGTTGAGCAGTCTGGCGATGAAGGCACCGCCAAGAAGGCCCAGGCTGGTAGCTCCGGCAAGGAGGTTGCCGGATGCGCCAACTGCCAGGCTGTGGCGGTCGGCGACAAGCGGGACGGCACCAACAAACAGTACTGCAAGATCCACCGCACCAAGGGCCATGACCTCCAGAGCTGCAAGCAGGTCGAGCGGCTCGTCGAGCTGCAAAAGGCCGAGTACGAGCGGCACGACAAGGAGAGAGCCGGGGGAGGTGGAGGAGGATCAGGTACGAAGCGCCCCGGCCAGGGAGGACGCCGCGCCAAGGACAAGCAGCGGCAAACGGACAGACCTCCCCGTGGCCGCGACAAGAACGAAGACGACGACGAAGACGAAGACATGGATGACGTCGAGACCAGTGAGCAGGAGTTTTAGAAAGCCACAGAGGTCTTGTGCATAGACGGCGGTGCTTCCCTGCATACTTCTCACCGCCAGCTCAAGCAGTGGGCACGGGAAGTCAATGCAGCGGAACCACCCATCGAGTCGTGCAAGCCTCTGAAATGGTCCAGCACGCCTATCATCTTCGATATTGAGGACCACCCTGACCGCACAACTGCGATCGGGTGCTTGCCGATGTTGGTCTCGCCAACAGTCTGCAACCTCAAGGTCACCAAGATGCTAGTCGACGGCGGGGCCGGCTTGAACCTGATCTCCTCCGCTGTGCTCCGGAAACTCCAAGTCCCCGACAGCGAGCTCGAAGAGACCGGCACGTTCCAAGGAATCAACCCGGGAAGGAGCAAGCCAAAGGGGAAGATAACGTTGCCAGTAACATTTGGCAGCGAGATGAACTTCAGGATAGAGAGGATCACTTTTGATGTTGCCGATTTTCCGTTGCCCTACAATGGAATTCTCGGCCGTCCAGCGCTCGCCAAATTCATGGCGGACTCTCACTACGCATACAACATGCTCGAGATGCCAGGCCCGATAAGCGTCATCTCTGTCCCTGGCGACAAGAAGGACGCCCTTATTTGTGCCGACAAGATCTACCGGGAAGCAGCAGCTGCAGCGGATCACAAGCCACTTGCCGCTGAAGCTCCCGGAGTGAAGAAGAAGACCAAGCCCGGCAAGTGCTCAGGCGCCCACTCCGGCAAGCGCACCTCTATGGAGTGCTGCGCTACCGTCGAGGACGCGCCATCGAGCTCCGCCGGCAAGAAGAAGACCAAGCCCGGCGAGTGCTCTGGTGCCCACTCCGGCAAGTGCACCTCTTCGGAGTACTGCGCTGCCGTCGAGGACGCGCCATCGAGCTCCACCGGCAAGAGTAAGAAGACAATGGCAGCTCCGCCAACGACCAAGAAGGTGTCCGCCAAGGAGGACGGCGCTGGTGGTACCTTCATCATCAGTGTCACTCTCGACTTCAAATAGGAAAGCGCGCTCGTTGCTTTCCTGCGAGCGAATGTCGATGTGTTTGCCTGGCAACCATCTGACACCCCCGGCGTTCCCAGGAAAGTGATTGAGCACCACCTCGTCGTCTGTCCTCATGCGCGACCCGTCAAGCAAAGAGTCAGGAAGCAAGCGGTGGAGCGCCAAGAGTTCATCCCAGAAGAAATCAAGAAGTTGGAAGCGGCATGCCTCGTCAGAGGTGTGCTCCATCCGACGTGGTTGGCCAATCCTGTTGTCGTGCGCAAAGAAATGGGAAATGGAGGCTTTGCATCGACTTTACTGATGTTAACAAGGCTTGTCCCAAGGATCCTTTTCCCTTGCCGCGCATTGACCAGATTGTTGACTCCATGGCCGGATGTGACCTGCTTTCATTTCTTGACGCATACTCAGGATACCATCAGATCTTCATGGCTGAAGAAGATGAGGAGAAGACCGCATTCATCACTCCATGTGGCACGTACTGTTTCGTACGGATGCCTTTCGGTTTGAAGAATGCTGGTTCGACGTTTGCGAGGGTTGTCCATACCGCTTTTGAGCCACAGATCCACAGAAATGTGGAAGCCTACATGGATGACATAGTGGTCAAAAGCAGGGACAGGGCAACCCTGATTCAAGATTTAGAAGAGACCTTCACGAACCTGCGTAGGATCAGCCTCAAGCTCAACCCCGAGAAGTGCGTGTTTGGAGTCCCTTCCGGCAAGCTTCTCGGGTTCTTCGTGTCTCAGCGAGGAATCGAAGCCAATCCAGACAAAATCAAGGCCATCGAGCAGATTGAAGCACCAACACGCGTCAAGGATGTACGAAGGCTTGCCGGCTGCGTCGCGGCTCTCAGCAGGTTTATTTCCAAGTCTGCAGAACGCGCCCTGCCCTTTTTCAAAGTTTTGAAAAAGGCGGCTCCAGTAAAATGGACTGCGGAAGCGGAGGCTGCGCTGCAAGACTTGAAGAAATACCTATCCTCCGCTCCAATACTTGTCGCGCCTAAACCACAAGAGAAGTTGCTGCTGTACCTGGCGGCAACCAATCAAGTGGTTAGTGCTACGTTAGTAGCGGAGAGGAAGGCAGATGATGAGCCAGCAACCGCGGCAAGCACGTCCAGCGACAAGCAGGGCGCTCCCCCGACAAGCTCTGGCCCCGACAAGGATGAATCTGCGCAGGAGCAAGTGGAGGTGCAGAAGAAGAAAATGGTGCAGGGCCCAGTTCTTTGTCAGCTCCCTTCTGCAGGGGGCTAGGTCAAGGTACTCCGGTGAGCAGAAATTGCTTTTCGGCCTTCTCATGGCCTCGAGAAAGCTGCGCCATTACTTCCAAGCACATGAGATTACAGTTGTCACCCGCTTTCCGCTGAAGAGGATACCACAGAATCCAGAAGCAACAGGCAGGATTGTCGAGTGGGCGCTGGAACTGTCGAGCTTCGGTCTCAAGTTAGAGAGCACCTCGACTATCCAAAGCAGAGCCTTGGCAGAGTTCATAGCGGAGTGGACACCGACGCCAGACGAAGAAATACCAGAGACGAGCATCCCCGCCAAAGAAGCAAGCAAAGAGTGGCTGATGTACTTTGATGGTGCCTTCTCGCTGCAAGGCGCCGGCGCTGGCGCGTTGCTTATCGCGCCCACCGGAGAGCACCTCAAGTACGTAGTCCAGATGCACTTCCCCAAGGAACAAGCAACCAACAATACTGCAGAGTATGAAGGTCTGCTCGCCGGTCTCAAGATCGCGGCAGAACTTGGGATCAAGAAGCTCATTGTCAGGGGTGACTCGCAGCTTGTCGTCCGCCAAGTGAACAAAGATTACCAGAGTCCGTTGATGGAAGCGTACGTTGATGAAGTGAGGAAGCTAGAAGAGCTCTTTGACGGCCTGCAAATGGAACACATTCCAAGAGCTGAGAACGACATCGCTGATGGCCTGTCAAAGTGCGCAGCATTTAAGTTACCTGTGGAACCAGGAACCTTTGTGCTCAAGCTGACTCAGCCATCCGTAACGCCATCAACTAGACAGAGCAAGAAGAGGAAGTTGGTCTCCGGCGACTATCTTCCGGTAGAGCTCCCCGGAGCCGCCGCCAAGAAGGTCCCCAAGATCGACGCCAAGAGCGCTGAGGAGCCGTCTGCTCCGGAAAACCCCAGGGTTTGTTCCGTAGAAGCAGGCGCTCCCGACAAGTTTTGCTCCGGCAAGCTTGCCGGGGAACGTCAAGCTCCAGCTGAGCCCCGGATCCTCGCCGTAGAAGCGGACGTTCCCGCAGCAGCAGATGTGCCTTCAGTCCTTGTTGTCGAGCCACAGGCTCCAGCATGGGCACAGCAGACTGTCTAGAACGGAGAACTTCCCGAAGAACAAGCAAAAGCGGAAAGAGTAGCCCAGCGCTCGAGTATGTACCAGTTCATTGACAACACACTGTACAGAAGAGGGCACAACGGTGTGAAATTGAAGTGTATTTCTCGGGAAGACGGACAGAAGCTGTTGGCAGAGATACATGGAGGCATATGTGGTCACCACATTGCCGCCAGAGCACTTGCCGGCAAAGCGTTCCGACAAGGTTTCTTCTGGCCGACGACCCTCCAGGATGCAACTGCACAAGTAACCAAGTGTGAAGCGTGCCAGTTCCATTCCAAGCAGATACACCAGCTAGCTCAAGCTCTCCAGACGATACCTTTATCCTGGCCATTTTCGGTCTGGGGGCTCGACATCCTCGGCCCCTTCCCCCGAGCTGTCGGGGGCTTTGAGTACTTGTACGTCGCAATCGACAAGTTCACAAAGTGGCCGGAAGTGGAAGCCGTGAGGAAGGTGACAGCACAGTCAGCAGTCAAGTTCTTCAGGTCGATTGTTTGCCGCTTCGGGATCCCCAACAGGATCATCACCGACAACGGTACGCAGTTCACGAGCCGCGCCTTCATGCAATACGTCCAAGATCTCGGCGCCAAGGTCTGCTTCGCTTCTGTTGCTCATCCCCGGAGCAACGGTCAAGCGGAAAGGGCCAATGCCGAAGTGCTGCGCGGGCTCAAGACCAGAACTTTCGACAGGCTGCACAAGTGCGGAAGAAACTAGATCGAGGAGCTACCGGTGGCTCTTTGGTCGATCAGAACGACGCCAAATCGAGCCACTGGCCAGACACCATTTGCTCTAGT
Organism: Aegilops umbellulata; assembly: GCA_032464435.1. Taxonomy (NCBI): domain Eukaryota; kingdom Viridiplantae; phylum Streptophyta; class Magnoliopsida; order Poales; family Poaceae; genus Aegilops; species Aegilops umbellulata. The sequence continues at coordinate 232,654,964 of CP136060.1, forward strand.
CTATGGAGCAGAAGCAGTTACCACCACGGAACTCGTATACGGGTCACCTCGAGTGCTCGCTTATGATGAGCTTGAGCAAGAGCGGCTGCGGGAAGATGACGCGCTGCTCCTTGAGGAAGATCGTCTTCAGGCTGCTGTGCGAGCCTCTCGCTACCAGCAAGCTTTGTGTCGCTACCATAGCCGCAAAGTTAAAGCCAGAAGCTTCGAGGAAGGCGACCTTGTTCTTCGGCGCGCCCCGTCCGCCAAGAATCATAACAAGTTGACGCCAAAGTGGAAAGGCCCTTACCGGGTGAGACGAGTCACGAGGCCCAGCGCTGTCCGCCTCGAGACCGAAGATGGCACTCCGGTGAGCAACTCCTGGAATATTGAGCATCTTCGTAAGTTTTACCCGTAAGGCGCGGTTGTCGGGCCCCGCCGGGCAACCAACCTTTTGTACAAGTCTTGCCGCTGTTGCATGTAATCCTTTGTACAAAGCCAGGCGCAGACCCTGAGCAGCAGTAAATGAACCGCGGGCGCCCTAAGTTTTAGCATGCATGCTGAGTCGAGTCTCGTCCTTGGTTAGGGTTGATAGTGCCTAACAGCTGCTAACCCCTAGCTTAGAGGTCGAGTCTGCGTCCTTTTTCCTGTTCTTTCATTTCCTTTGGTTCGCAGGGTTTTGCATATCCTGGCCAGACCGCTTAAGGACGAAGAAAAGAAGAAGGGCGGACCAGCATCTGGTCCTCGGCGAACCAGTGTTGCCGGGGGCTGCAAGCACAAAGATTCGCCCGTGGCAAGCCAAAGTTGCCGGGGTCTGCAATCCCAGATAAGTCTTTCATCGCTTGTCATGCATTCTCTTATGGACTGAGGAATGCGAAAACCTTGTTCCTTCCTAAAAAGCTGCCATGCTCCCTTAACTCTGAGCCCCGGAGCGCGTTCCTGGGGCCAGTTTTGGTAGCAGCCGCGGTGGCAAAGGAACGGAATGAGGAGCCCGAACCCGCCTCATCCCTACCTCCGCCAAAGGCGTGAGAGAGGTCGAGTGGCGCGGGAAAGACGGCAGGGCCTGTTGCCGGGCAAAGAAGTGTCTATCTTAACGATATAAAGGATTCACTCCTTGGCGTGGGTTTTACCCACGGGACAAATGACCCGGCAAACATCCCCTTTTCATTAAAAACATTCCGCTCAGGTACAGTTCAGAGAGAATGAAAAACATGAAAGATGGGATTACAAGTTTTAAACACAGCTAAGGCCCGAGGGCTTACAGATTAAAAAAAGATAAGATGCTCGTAATCCCTTTCTTGTCTCTCTCCTCAGGAGGTAGGACAAGGAGGCGAAAAGGGCAAAAGGGGCGCCTATGCAAGCTACGGGTGGCAGAAGACACCAACAGAACGCCCGGAGGGCCGTCCGGGGGCTCCGGAGGCTGGATGGTGACGGCGGCGCCGGAAGTGGAGCTCGAAGATGAGGCAGCGGGACGTCAACACGCTGTCGAGGGCATCTGGCCCTCGTACTCTGAGTTGACGGCCTTGCCGCCAGCCCTCTTCCTCTTCTGCAGCCTTGCCACTCCAGCCGCCCAAGAAGACGACCCCGGGAAGCTCAAGGAGCCGGCGACACGGATGATGGGGTCGCCGGTGCCACGCGGATCCGCGGCCGACGCCTAGTCGGACCCGTCATCCCGACGACCGCTGCCCTCGTTGTCGCTGTCGCTCCCCTCCTCGTCACTCTCGCTCGAGGAGGAGCTTTCGCTGTCGGAGGAGCTATCCACGCAGCATCGGGCCCGGGTCCCGAGGTCCCCGAAGACCTTGACGGAGAGGAGATCGCCCTCCATCAACTTAAAATGGAGGGTGAACCCCTCCATCAAGCTGCGGATACGGGCGAACGTCTTCCACCCTCGACCAAGATACATCACGCCGGGGGCTGGGGACTCAACGTGGACCCGCGTGCCGCTGATCCCGCAGCCCCTCATGCGCAGTCTTAGCATCTCAAGTTGCTCCATCTCCATCACGCTGGCGAAGGGAGCCGGGAGACGGAGGCGGCGGCGAGGCGCCCGGCGCAGCCTGACGAAGAACTCGCAAGGATCGTCCCTGATGTGGACTGCCGTGAGAAGAGGAGCCGCTGGCGGTGGCGAGGCCGGCGCGTCGCCCCGTCCGGCTCGTCCCTGAGCGCCTCGGCCTCGTCCACGACCTCGTCCACGACCTCGCCCCCTCCCCCTTCCCCTTACGGTTGGCTCCGCCACCGCGGGTGCAAGGGGAGGAGGGGCGCGTTGCCTAGCAGCGACCCTCGCCGCCACCGATGAAGGACCAGGATTCCCTTTCTCCATGGCGAATGGAGAGAGGGGATCAGAAGCTGAAGAGAAGCGAAGAAGGAGGAGCGTGGGTTTTCGTCGCCCCCCTCTTGCTCTTTATAAAGGAGCAGGGTGGGAACTCGACCGCCCCGCTCAGCCAATCAAGACGCAGGAAGAAAAGGCGACTGGGACCGGCCTGCTGCCTCGGCCCAGTTTCCTGCCTCCACCGTCCGCGACCCCAGGCGCATGGAAGCCGCGTGGCTGGCGTGCAGGACCGAGGCGACGGATGAGGCGACCTCCCCGTGGGGAGCGGGCGCCTCGGAAACCATGCCTCGGCTCCGTCCCGCAAACGAGCCGCGCCTCCACGCCTTCCTCCACTTATGGGGATAGCGCGAACCGTCCCCCTTTATTACGACGTGATGCATGCCTGCGGGGCTCAGCCCCGCGCACGCCGCCCACGTCATGCACTGCGCTCCCCATGATGCCGCACTCGACGCGTGCCGTTCGGGGAGGGTGTGGTGGACGCAGAAGAAGATGCAGCATGACCCAGGCCACGCGTGCCCGTGCACTGTTTTGGGCCTGGCCCGACAGCGCTCGACACCGTGTATGGTCAGGCCCGGGGGCTCCTGTCGGCGTACTAAAGTAGGGGTACCTTAGTACCCCGAACTTGTGCACGGGCAGTCGTAGCACCCCGCGGCATGGCTTGCCAGGCGATCGCCAAAACTCTCCGTGGTCCCTTTTTGGGCCATCCAAGAACAAAGTATTTGAGCCAAGGCCCCGGCTGGAGGAGCCTGCCGGGAAGGCCACCCGAAGAGAGCAAGGCCCCGGCAAGAGGAGCTTGCCGGGACGACCGCTCGAAGCACAAGGCCCCGGCAAGAGGAGCTTACCGGGAAGGCCGACCGAGGCACGACAAGATACTTGCTGCGACGCGCCCCGCGTCCCGGCAAGGACCGGTGAGCGACAAGCTCCCGGGCGCGACAAGGCACCAACCGCGGCAAGGCGCTTGCCGCGGCAAGTCACCACCCCGCGCCTGCGCTCTAGCTCATCCACCCACGCGTCGCTCTGGGGCAATTCCAGGCGTACGTGGCGAAAGGCTGCGCAGCCAGGGGCATGTGGTGGCGAAGCAACGCTGACAGAGTAGCCATCCTGGAAAACGATGGCGCTCCAGACGGCCCCTTTCCTGCACCGTCTGGGCAATGCGGATGGGCATTTAATGCCCTGGTCCCCTGCCATCAGAGTTAGGTATGATAGCACTGTGCAAACAGCTGTACCCAACACAGCGTTTTCCAGTTTTACCCCCGCCTACGTTGCCACCTGTGGGTAACCCCTTGCACATATAAAAGGAGGCCCCATGCGCAACAGGAAGGGGAGGGAAAGAAAAGAGGCCATTCACGCTCGGTCTCGCCAGCAGCTCGCGTGTACTGTAGCACCACACGCTCCCGAGCAAGAACACAATACCAAACCACAAAGCAGCAGTAGGGTTTTACGCATCCGTGCGGCCCGAAGCTGGGTAAACCCCTTGTGTGCATCGCCTCGATTCGCTCTTCGCGCGACCTCCGCCCCCCGCCGAACCAAGAAAGGGGCTCGGTCCCCATAGGTGTTCGAGGAGGCAGATTTCCCCCGACACCCGGCAAAGGATTTTCACCTTCTCGAGAGGTGTCTTTGAAATAGAACCAAGTCTGGTTCCAGTCCTTGGGATGGCTGGGAGGTGCGGCAGCAGGAAATGTGTCTACTTTTCGCCTTTGAATCGAGATGCCCCCTAATTCTAAGTTGGGCCCGTCCGTGAACTCGGTCCGGTGGTTCAGGTAGTAAAATTCCCTGAACTATTCTTAGTGGGCTCCTATTGAAGATGTACTTCGCAAAAGACTTGGACGTTGCAGATGTTTGAAACAGAATTGGGCCCGATATCTTGAGGATGAAGCTTGAAGAAATGCAACACATCTTGAAAGAATTTTGAGCCGGGTGGGGTGAACCCCTGGAGCATATGGTCAGTAAAGAGAATGACTTCGCCTTCTTTTGTTCAGGGGTGGTTTCTCTGCCTGAGACTCTCCAATGAATCAAGTTCTTCATGGCTAAGATGCCCACTTCAACATGCTCGTTCAGTGTTTGCTCGGTAACCCGGCAACCCAGTTGCATGAGGTGACAGTTTTGGTCATTTTGTTGATGAAAGCCAAAAAAGGGAAATATTGCCGGTTTAAGATTATGTTGTTAAGCCGATGAGTGATCAACAAATAAATATGTTATGCAAGGCTAGTTCATAGGCAGAAGATAAGTGTTATAAAGATCATCATGGTTAAACCGGAAGACAATGTCGGGTTATACAGATTGTGAACATATGTTGGCGACTTAACAAGGGGACTAATGTTATATGGCGGCTTATGGTTTGTCATATAAGCCGCCCGCACGGCTGAAGTGATAGATCTATAAATGAAATTTTGCTAACTGATGGACAAACAGATTCCACAAATGGGTGCTATGATTTTGGATCTACAACAATTCAGAAAATAAAATAAATTCTAAACTTAAGGTGGCGGCAGCAGAAGAGCTTGTGTGCTCAGATGAGATCTTCTATAGAGGGGGGGTGTCTTCTGCTATTGAAAATGAATGCTAAAACTACTACCACATAACTTTGGCATTGAGTTCAGGTCTAACTATGCAATCTAAAGAGGAAAAGGAAGAACAGTGAAGAACTCCGATGAACTGAGCAAACCCTAGTGTAGATCTGAGGTGAAGCAAGCTGAGTACCTGCTGATGCTAATGGACAACGAAGGTGCACCGCAGTGTTCTGGTCTGTTCAGGTTGATGCAGCGACTGGAGTCAAGGGCGTCGCGAGGAGGATGATGGCGGAGGAGCTCGGGTCTGTTGAGGCGTTGCCAGGAGGAAGACGAAGGCAAGAGAGCAGGGTAAAAGTGAAAGGGATGACCCGCTGTCCCTATTTATAAGGAAGTGGATAGATGGCATGCACGGGAATCGAGGAGGCCGAAAAATGATGATGCATTTATGTGGACGCCTCGATTTTTGGGAGGTCCATTAAAGATAAAGATCTGTTGGGAGGTCTTGGGCTTTGTGCGAAGTTAATGTGAAATGATGTCATGGTAGTTTAACACGATTCTGAGGTGTGACGTCATGGTGGGTTACACTGAACAGGTACAGAATTGATGATGGAAGATTCAGTTAAGTCAAGAAGTGGAGATTGATGTGAACAAATTCAAATCAACCTGGGGCCTATGTTGGGGACATGACTATTGGATATGACCTGCCGAGGAGGGGACGGGTCATGTCACTGGCGGCTTAAAGATGAAGAAGCCCGACAAGACCCAAGAAGATAGAAAGATGGTGGTTCATGAAGCAGGCTTATTGAAAGCCCAAGACCCAGAGGCGACTTAGGGCCTAATTAAAGGGATGAGCCGCCATATGTTTAAACTTGTACTGTAAGTGAAGCTTAGTAGAAACCGAGCCGGTCACGTTTGTGTAAGACGGCCGGACTCTGTAAGCCGTCGGGCATCTACCTGTATATAAAGGGGTGACCCGGTGGCGGGTTAACTCAAGAAACAACTCGTTGAGAACTAGGTCAAGCGTATTCGCTCCCTGGTAATCGAAGCTCAAGCAATACAACCTAAAGCAGGAGTAGGCTTTTACCTCGTTGAGAGGGGCCGAACCTGGGTAAACTCTCTATGTCCTTTGTCCCGTTTAAACCCCTTCAAGCTAACCTAGCTGCGACGGCTCCACACCTAAGTGCTTTTACTAGGGCATCTGCTATGTTAAGTCCACGACACACCCCGTGCCCACGGACCCCAGACCCCGTGTGCACGGCCCCCCGAAAAGTCTCTGGACACCCCATGCCCATGGGCCTATATCGTGCGCACAGGACCCCGTGCCCACGGGCCTCTACCCCCGTGCGCACGACCCCCCCCCCCCAGGCCAAACAGCAGCACTTCACCCTTTTGCCCATAACTTCCATGTCCGGAGTCTGATTTTCGCGTTCCTTAGCTCGTTGAGTAGCTATTGACATCCCCATCCATCTAGACTCCATCAAGGTTTTTTAGATTTTGGCATATTTGCCTAGGCCTTCCACCACATCATCCGCAAAACCACCATAGCCTTCGACAACCTAACCCATTTTGCTCCATTTAATATTTATGGTTGTTTGAGTTGTGACTTGAGTCTCCTAAGGTGTTTCGGCTACTTAGGGACGCTTGCTTCCTCATCAACCACCACCACCACTTCCACATTGCCATTTTCGCCACCACCAACACATGTCTGCTACCACCATTTGACATTTGACGTTTGAGATTTTGATTTCGCGGTTTTTCATTGTTTCCTAAGGTGTTTCGACTACTTAGGAACGGTTGGACTTCGACATCACCGCCACTCATCATCGGCAAGGACGGTAACCTCGACGACACCATTGCACATTCTTGCCATCGAGACTAGCCATTGAGTATTGCCGGCAACGTTACTTGTGCACATTAGTGATCATCGCATACAAACCATATCATCTTGGTATCATCATATCATCCCTTGTGTCACAAGATTGTTCTCGCATATACACAATATGCTATCTTGGTTCGAGCATTTCGCATAGTGGCCATATAAAAAAAAGCTTTTAAGCAAAAGAAAAAGAGAGCAAAGAGCTTGTAAGCAATAGCCATAGCATCATACCACATTGCACATAAGATTGTCATATCCAATCATTTTGGATCATCTTGAGAAGAACACCGGGAACATCATACACATAGCATACTTGGGATAGAAATCTCATACATTTTGCATCTTATAGGTTGTGCACAAGTGTCGTATCCGCCTATTGAGCAATCATGCTAGCGTCTCTCTTGAGTTGCGCAACACGAGTGTTTTCCGTGGATTCCACATTTTGTGCTCATTCCTTGGTTGCATGACCCCATTTATCTATCGTGTGTGTGTATGTGTGTGTGTGTTTCCGTGTGCCACATATTGCTATTGGACTACTTGTTTCAATTACGAATTGGTGAATCTTTTCCAACATTATTGACTCTTGTTAACTTTTTGCATCAAATTTTCGTGCCACTATCCTCACCAAGCTCCACCATATGCCTTACTTGTGTAGGTGTGAGAATTGACAAGATCCGTACCAATTATGCTATTTCCTTGATACATTATTGAGTGATCATTGATCCATCTTCAACATTGGATAAGTTACATTGGTCTAGTTCTTTCCTTTCTTCCACTCATATTTGCTCAAGTCTTGTGATGGATAGGTAAGGCATTTCATCTCCGGTCTTCGACAACAACAACGGCGCGAACAACTACATCACCAAAGCGTCCATCTTCGATCTATAATGACAAATGCAAGGCGCACAATCAAGATTGCCAGAGCGCATCGACAACCTCGCCGTCGACATACGACACTCTGAAGCACATACAAGAGACTACTTCGACAACAAGCTTTCCGCACAAAAGGAGGAGCAAGATGCAAGGATGGAGGAGATTTGGGCTTTTGCCAAGTCTACTTACCATTCGTTATCTTCAAGGTGGAGACGCTCAAGTCGCACACCTTTAGAGCGGTCACACGATACAAGTACCATGCGGCACCGTCATCATCTTCGAGATGACGGCCAAGACCATGAAGCTCAAGGCCATCAAGGGCGACCCAAAGGAACGGAAGAGCAGCCTTCCGGGAGCATGTTGGATTCTCTGCCAACCCCATGCACGTGGGTCCTTGACTCCCGTGCACACGGCCTCTTGCACCCACTTGCACACGGGCTCTACAGAACAACACCATCGACCCCAAGGCTGCGGCTTCATCAACAACTTTGGCATCTTCGCCATGTGATTTCAAGGCATCTTCGCCTTTGGACGTATGGCATCTTCGCCTACTTCCCACGAGTACGCCTACTTCGACACCATCAAGCCCAAGGCAATCACCTACGAGTGAGGGTGACACTTCCATCTTTAGAAGCCCCTCAAGGAAGATGGCCAAGCATGGAAAATTCCCTTCGGTCATGGAGGCGAGCTACGAGGTGCCACATCATATTGGCCTATTACAAGACGACGACCAGACGATCGAGCAAGGACCACCCCCTTCGACCACGACGACGAGCGTGAACCTCTTCAACAACACGAAGACGGCGCCCCAATGGGACTCATACTCCGAGTCAAGCTACGAGACTGCGCATAAAGACATTTGCACCTACATCCCTCCGACACCCACATATAACGAGATGCCCCATTTCCCATGTGAGGAGAGCCACCACCCCATGAGTGATATGAGTGACTCCACCACATGTGCACTGAGTGCATTTCCTATGAGAGGATGAGCGTGACCACCACTAGCCCTACACAAGAGATTATGCCACACACCCTATGTGAGGTTGGGAGCCATTTGAGTGACCCCACCAACCATATGAGTGAGAGCATTTTACCGGGAGTGAGTGAGCCACAACACTTGGTGAGTGAGGTAGTTGAGATGACACGTGTAACATCCCAAAATTCTAAATTTTGGAATGTTATAATAAATAGATAGATTTGATTGATTGTTTGATTGATTGATTGAAAGTGAGTGAATTCGAAATCTTTTTGGAAGTTAAATTAGAGGGAACAAAAGGACTTTCCCAAAGTTTCATTTTTGCTTCTATGATCTCCGTGAATTCAAATTCTTTTCATCACAAAACCCTGGAGAGAAGATGACATGACTTCTTCCATTTATATAAATGACAATGGGTGTTGAAAATATTTGAATTTCATTTGGAAAATATTTTCCAATTCAGAAACTTTATGCAACTCAATAATTTTCACGAGAGAAGATAAAATGACTTCTTCAAATTATGAAATATGAGTTGGGAGTTTCAATGAATTAAATTCAAAGTTCTTTTGAATTTATTTTCAATTTGGAGTTATTTGAGTTTTATTCAAATTATTTTTCTCAAAAAATAAAATATATGGAAATTAGGGTAACATGATTCCCTACAACAGAAAATTGGAGATAAATAAATTTGAAGTCATTTTGGTATTTTTAAAATGATTCTTATTGGATTAGACCAGTGCACTTTTTGAATTATCTGGATTTGTGTGTATTTTATTTGGCATTATAAAAATGTTCACGTCGTAGAAAATCTTTTTCTGAAAAATTTGATATATTATATGCCTATGTAAAGTTTTATGTTGCTTTTATTTTATTTTATTTTGTTGTTTTTTCTGGAAAATGTTTTATTAAAAAAAGCATTCCTCCTTCGCCGCCGAACTGGGCCGGCCCAACAGGCCACGGCCCAGCCCAGCCAGCGCCCCAACCGCCTCGTCCCCGACGCGGGACGACTCCCGGCGCCGCACGCCGGCGAGTCCGCCTCGGCTACGCCACCGCCGCCGCCTTACCCCGCCCCATTCTCCACGTCTCGCCTGACCCTTAAATACCGGAGCACCGGGCCCCGTTTTCCCCTCCTCCCCATCCCGCAGCTCCGCAGCGCCGCCGCCGCCGGATCTCGCCACCGCCGCCGCAGCTCCACTGATCCGCGCTTCGCCTCGCCGCCGTTGCATCGTGCCGCTGCCCGCGCCGCCCTTTGCCGCATCCACCGCTCGCCGCCTCCCCTTGCCTCTCGCCCGCGTCTCGCCCCGTCGCCGGAACCGCCGCCGACATCGCCAGATCTTGCCGCCGCCGTGGTAACCACCCCGTTTATTCTCGGTTTAGTTTGGTTCTTAAAAAAAACCCTAGATTGTTTTTTATAAAACCGGTTTTGATTAGGTTTATTTATTTAGAGAACGTTTGCTGGATAGGTTTAGGAAATGAATGTTCGCTTTTTAGTCTCTTTTTCCTTTTTTGTTTTAATTTCTTTAGGGACCTATCCATGATTAAAGTTTTTACAGATTAGTACCTCTGTTTCAAACGATCACTACTTTTTACTCGTTAGTCCAAATTCAACGAAACCAACGCTCACGTCTTCGTTATGATCCCCTCTATCCAGTAACCCAACTCAAACATGTTTTTGAAAGTTTTAAAATTTTAATTAGATTAGATTTGTATTCAAACTTCGTTTGATCATAACTTGAGTTTCGTAGCTCCGTTTGAGTTGATTCTTTTTGCAAATTAAAGCTCTTGACCTAAACTTTCTGATAAGGCCAAATTCACATAACTTTGGTACTGTTAGAAATTGTTTTATGTTACAAGAGTTATTTGTTTGGTTTTGATGTTTTCCGAATCGTCTTCTTCGATTTTTCCGATCTTTTGAGTGATTGCTTATGTGTGGTTACTATTGCTTGCTTACAATAGATTGACCGGAGTGTGACGAGTAGATCTATCAAGAGTTTTGAGTGCGAATCATCTTCATCAACATTGCAGGCAAGTTCACACTTTGATCATACCTCTTTTACTACCCAGTTTTATTGCATTAGATCAATCCTCAAACATTGCATGATTAGGATCTAATTAAATTGTGGGATGGGAAGTAGTTGAGGTAGTACCTATTACCTGTTTTATTATCAACCTTTGGGAGTTACTTCTACGTTTGCTTATTATTCCATGCTATGCTAGTAGACGTGGATTGGGTGAGTGATATCCATGACAGATGTGAGATTGTTAATTAATGGTTTATCTAAGGTGGCAACTTAAACACACATCTGGGTGGATTGAGGTACCTGGGTATTCATTGCCTGTTTCTTTTTGGACCGCCACCCAGGCTCAAAGGGATCATGAGATTATAACTTCCGTGTGCAGCCACAAGCCATTATGGGCTTTGGCATAGTTGACTAAGTCATGCGAACTCTTACAGTGGTAGACTAGCAGATGTAGGGGATGTAGGTTGGTACGGTCTATCACATCGTAAGGTGCTAGCGCTTCTGAAAGGCTATGTCTCGGTCATCCGTTTCTCAAACACCATGTAGTGTGAGAATCCCAACGGAGGAGATCGAGTCTTGTGGGGAAAAGTGCGCAAACCTCTGAAGAGTGTACAAACTAATCATGGTTAGCCGTGTCCCCGGTTATGGACGTTTTGAGTATCTAGTTCTTGGATTATCCCGTTGGTCTCATCACGTTACTTAAATAATTTGTTGGGTTGTTAATGATTAGTTTTAATTGGGATTGAGAATGCCGTCAACCATTCTCAATGTTTTACAACCTCCATGATAGTTAAATAAAAATGTATTCCTTTGTAGTAGGGAAAAATTGGCTTTTCGCAAAAACCTTTTAACCATAGAGCTTTTCCACTAGCCATATATGCATATAGTGATAGCCTTTGTTCATCATTCTCTATGGTGTGAATTTGCCAGTATATTCAATGTACTGACCCGTTTTGGGCTGCAACGTCTCATGTTGCAGGTTTCTTACGACGAGAAAGTGATACGTTAGGGTTACGATTTGTACACTCAACTTTGCCGTTGGTGTTGATGGGAATCCACAACCTTGTTGCTTCTGCTATATGGATTGAGGTAATAGTATTTACGTTACTTTATACATGTGATTTACCTCTGTTATAAATCCTTCGAGTACTGTGTGTGTCAGCATACCGATCCAGGGATGACACTTAAGCACAGAGACTTGATCCATTCGGGTCGGGTCGCTACAACACGTGAGGCCACTATGATTTCTAACAACTTAACCTCTACTCCTAGTGTGTTTTCTTCTTTGGTGCTAGGTCTCCTACATGACGACATGCCTATCCTCGACGAGTCCATACCTCCAATGGAGACGATGATGGCCATGGTGGACGATGATGCACCCCCACATGGTTCCATCACGACATCTCACCTACACCACACGAGTGGAGCTCCAAAGGTAACATAGGTGATTGTGCTTCTCTTGTCCCACTAGTGGACTATCTTACCAACGATTGCTTGCATGATGTTGACACACCTATTACCATGCTTCATGATAGTGCGACTTCCTAATGTCATGACTTACCAATTGAATATGATGATGAGCATGTTGAGTTGCCTAGTTGTGATGCTATGCTCCATAGGATATCTTGTGAAAATTCTGTTGGTCACATCATGTTCGACAACCCATTAAACTTCTCATATGCTATGAGTGAGATCTCCCATATTGCAATTACAATCTCAACGTAGTACCTATGAATGCCCCATTAAAATAAAACCCATTTGCACTTATGGCATAGATGACAAAATGATGGTTATTGGCTTCTGTTTTTCATGTGATGATATATTGCCATGCTTCCTTTACATGATTTGCGCAATTCATCTACTATGCCATGCCATGAACACATTGCTTCGAATTTGGATGTTTTCAATATTCTCCATGTGATGTTTCCACTAATGATCATGAGGAGACCCCCATAATTTCCACATATTAGGATATTTTGATACATTCCATACTTTGCATGATTCCCATAATTGTGTGCACCATATGCATTCCATGAATAACAATGATATACATATTTCTCATGATGAATTACACAATTTGAGTCTCCATTATGATATACATAACAACAAACCCATCATGATGGATGACATGTTTCTATATATATCATGCATCTCATCTATTTGAGCATTGGATATTTTGTGCTAAGCAACACATGCATGTATGCATCATAATGGATGATGTGTACATATACCACACACACACACACAATTTTCCCTTTGCTTTTGTTTTTTGTAGGTTCTCACATATACTCATCAACCTCTCAATCCCAAGAGTTGACGAAACGAGCTCTTGAGAGCAACGATAACTTGGGATCACGTACCCTTACCACCGTTCCCTTTGCGCCACGACTACACGCATCTCTTCTACTTTGCTCCCATAGGGCTATGGGCTATATATCACTTGTTACTTTATGCCCATCGAAGCATGCTCACTTTGCATGATACACCTCTTTCTATGACTTTGCCATGCAATTGTCATCCTTGCGTGCATTTACCCATGATTCACCATTATACTACTTCTATGTGTATTTGCATGCTTGGTGGAGATACTTGTTGCTATTGCCATGTTATATACATGCTTTATGCTATTGTTGCTTCTGTGTTGGGAGAGTCATGATGTTCCATTGCTATTTACATAGGACCTCTCGCCAATACAATGATGAAACTTTACTCGTATCTTGCTTTCATACTTGTGCTATGTCATGTGCATTAGGTATGCCCACTATTTGCACACATGACATGCTTGCCATGATTCCTTCTAGTACGTTGAATCTTCGCACTACTAGCTTTCTTGACTTGATCACTATGATTGCTTGCTTTGTCGCATCACCCATGTTCCATTCTTACTCGCTTTCTTGGGTTGATGACATACATGTTCATGCCTCTCACGTGATATATCTTGATCATTTTTGCTTGCCTCCAGAAGTTGCATCTCTCATCACTTGTAGTGAGTGCAACCATGCTATGCTTATCGATCTTGGAGACTTGGACATATTACTTGTGAAGCTTGCTTGTTTACTTGAGCCTAATGTCTTTGTTTGTAGTTGCATCATATGTTTTCATACCATACCACACCTTGTCCTTTGCAATGATAAGAATGATGAAAACACTTGTTGGGTATCTCACCACTCGAATGATAGGTGTTGCATTTGCACTAACCTCATTTATTTTTCCGAGTGTTTGTCATGTTCTTTCATTTTGAAGGATTCACAAGGCAGTAACATCATGACATATATTGGTTATGTGAAGGCATACAAGATGTGCAACTCCAACATCCTTGAGAAACTCCTAAAGGTGACCTCCTTCCCTTTGAGCCGTCCTCACATACGCATATTGGACGAGTCTTTCTTTCACTGTTGTTTCCTTCTTCTTGTCTACATGATACATACATTGGATGGAGGACCGACATTCGAGATGGACCCTATGGAACTTCAAGTTGAGCCATGGTACAACACCACCCATAACAAATTTTCATCTTATGCATGGATTGACTCACATTTTGATTGCCTTGTTGCATCTTGTATTTCTATGTCATCCATGATATATGAGCTTGTGCATTTCCTTAGCAAATTTGTTGTGATCTTTCTTGATGGCATATTCATAAGTAATGATCACATTTCCCATCATAAATTGCATGATCACATAGTCACATTGAGCACCAATTACCATGTTCATGCTTTTGATACGCCGTCCCATTATGACATCATTTTGCACAATGGTAGAATTTGTAGTTTTGTGCACCATGACAAGCACCATACCATTGTGTGCATGACGAATGAATTTGCTCCCATGAACGCATTACATATAATTCTACATCTTTTTGGATAAGCATCATGTGTCTTGCCATGCACAATCTTTTCGAATGGACTCATACTTCCTTGATGGACGCATTGTGCGCGCTAACCATTGTACTTCCAAGTGTCCCTTGTGTTTTCTCTTTTGCATGTATACCATCCCAATGACATCTTGAGGTACTTGGATTGCGCCATCACATACACTTCGTCCGACAACAAGTACATCCATGCCTACCGTGTACATGGCGATACGGTTTATGATCCGAGGTCGAGATGATGTGGAGCATCCCACGGCCATCTCCATGTACGCCTTCATAGCACCTCAAGCCCCAAGTGGACCTACCGGACTTAAGGTGAACCCGCTCCTCTTCGAGAATTACATGAATATCCATTGGACTTGGTCGCTACCTCACCACGGAACATTGTGCATCATTAGGTACGAGGATGACTGCCACCAAGAAGCTACAGAGCTTCCCGGAGGCCAAGGAGAAGGATCCCAAGTCCGCACGGAGGAAGAAGGAACCCAACAGGAGCTGGACAAGAAGACCCAGGCGACCCCGTGCGCACGGGCCCCCGAGACCCCGTGCCCACGGGCTACACAGGAAGCTGGTGCTGGAGCACCCCGTGCGCACGAGCCCTATAGGATGGCCGGTCGAGGCTACTATTTTGGGCCTCCACTTCACCCCCTTCCTCCACCTACCTATATGTACCCCTCTCCCTCCTCCATTTAGACTAGGCAAAGTAGTTGATAGACATTAGAGAGCTTTGCTCCTTGTATCCACTCCTCTAGGAGATCATGACCTCCTAGGAGAACATACCCTTGTGGATTCAAGGCCTCCTCTTGGGGAAGACTATCATCAAGACCTCATTCCTCATAGGATTGGGATGAACTAGTTACCTTGTATATTTCCTTTGTTGTCCTTGGGTCATTGTGACCTCTTGTGTGTTCTTGGATCTAGCATATGTTTGATCGGATCTAGTTAATTTGAGTGTTTCCCCTCTCTTGTGTTCTTCGTGTTCTTCGGGATTTCCTCTCCAATTCATGAAAGATCCATCTTAGGGTTCCACCCTACAATAACTTCCCTAGAACAAGAATTAGGCCACCATATGAATCAATCACGAGGGCATCTTATGGATCTAGAACCAAAGATGACAATACTTCGATCTTCGCATTATGCCTAGCTAGGGGCATAAAATGATAACACTTGATGGGAGGCAGCCCAATGAATAAAATCTATTTTTGTCTTTTTCTTTGTGTTCTTGAGTATGTGCACAATTATGTTACTGTTATGATTGTGTTTTTTGTGTTTTAATTTGTGTTTCTGCCAAGCAAAGCCTTTGGGATCATGTTGGGTGATAGTTGCTTTGATCTTGTTGGAAAACAGAAACTTTTGCGTCCAATAAAATATTTTTTAAAAATCACAGAAGGGATGAAAAATTCTGAATTTTTTACACAAGATTGATATACAAATTTCTCACATTGTCCTAATTTTTCAGAATGTTTGGAGTTAGAGAAGTATCGTAAGTTTTCAGATTTCTACAGACTATTCTGTTTTTGACAGATTCTGTTTTCTTTGTGTTGTGTGCTTATTTTGATGAATCTACGGACTATTTTGGGGGGTTTGAGCCATAGCAAAGTTGAAATACAGTATACATAATGCAAAAATAAAATATGAATTGGTTTGCAACGGTACTTATAGCAGTGATTTGTTTTGTTATACTAACGGATCTCACGAAGGTTTTGTTGAGTTTTGTGTGATTGAAGTTTTGAAGTTTTGGGTGAGATCACGATGGATGAAGGAATAAGGAGTAAGAAGAGCCTAAGCTTGGGGTCATCCCAAGCTATTATCTAAAGAGAAGCAAGCAACTAAGCTTGGGGATGCCCGAGTGGCATCCCCTCTTTCTTCTAACGACCATCGGTATTTTACTTGGAGCTATATTTTTATTCATCACATATCATGAGTTTTGCTTGGAGAGTCTTGTATGATATGAATCTTTGCTTGTTTTATTTTTTATTTTTAATGTTGAATCCTTACTGGACACACCTATTTGAGAGAGCCAAAATTATCTATGACTTGTTAGAGTTGCTCTCTATGCTACACTTAAATCTTTTTGAGCTATGGAATTGCTCTAGTGCTTCAGTTATATCTTTTTGATCATGGTGTGCTTTAGTATTTTTGAAGAAATTCTCTCATGCTTCACTTAGATTTATTTGAGAGATAGTAAATTTTTTAATAAATTCTCTCTTGCTTCGCTTAAATTATTTTGAGAGAAGAAAATTTTTATGCTCATGTTCTTCACTTAGATTTGTTTGAGCTATCAAAAGCAACAAATGAAATTAGTCCCAAAGTGATAGATATTCAAGAGGGATATAATAAAAACTTTCATGAAGATCATTGGACAAAATAAACTTGATTCCTTGTAATAGCTTTGCGATATGATGATATAATATGTGAGTCATGTTGATGAGTAATTATGCTTTAGTAAGCATATTGGTGTTAAGGTTTGTGATTCCCTGTGCAATCATGAAAGTCAATAGTTATGCAATGAAATTACATCCTACTTGTGGTGCATTATTCGGTGTTAGTTATGTTTAATGCTCGCTTATGAGATTTTTCGTTTCTTGGTTGGATGCTTCTCAATCTTTTGCTAGCCTTAATTTGCATTAAGTATGATCACTACTTGTGCATACAAAATCCTTTAAATCAGTTTTGCCATATGAGTCCACTATACCTACTTATATGTGGTATTATTTTGCCGTTCTAAGAAAATTTGTATGTGCCATCTCTAATTTTCGCTCGTATCGCTCATGAAATGGTAGGGGGTGGCTGATATATTTCCATGCTAGATGTGTTATTCACAAGATGAGTGTTTATTCACTTGCCATTGCACGAGAGTACGGCAAAGGTATTAGGGACTCCCACTCCCAAAATGAAAAATGAATTTACTTTATGTTATCAAATAATAAATTCCTTGGATAGTGTTGGTATGGAAGGCACCCGTGGATACGGTTAGCCATGGAAAGTGAAAGTATGGTGGAAAAAGGAATAAACTTTATTTTCTGTTTGGGAACCTCCTATGATATATCTAGCATGGAAAGTATTGGGAACTACTCCATCGTTTTCGTTGACAGGAAAAGCATGCCACTCAAAATGTTTTTATCTCTATATTTTTCTCTTTGAGCTCTGGCACCTCTACAAATCCCTACTTCCCTCCGCGAAGGGCCTTTCTATTTACTTTATGCAATTTTTATTTTGAGTCTCCATCTTCTCTTATAAAGTACCAACTAAGGGGCACTATGATCGTAGTTTAACATTGGGTGTAGCTAATATGCGAGTGTGTTACATGAATGGATCAATGATTGAGCATAGTGGGATAGGGATAACTTGCTTTAGTATTAATATTTTGAAAGACATTGTTGCTTGTTCATGTGCTTGAGTATTGAAATCTTCATGTCAAAACTAGACTATTCCTTTAAATCATATAAAAATCCAAATGTCCATGCTACAAAGAAAAGAATATGTGATGAACATGTTAGGCAGCATTGCACATAAAAAATTTGGTTTTATCATTTACCTACTCGAGGAGGAGCAGGAATTAAGCTTGGGGATGCTGATACGACTCCAATGTATCAATAATTTTTGATTGTTCCATGCTGTTATATTATCATTCTTGGATGTTTTACGATCATTTTATAGCAGCTTTATATCATTTTTTATGACTAACATATTGATATAGTGCCCAGTGCCAGTTGTTGTTTTTTGCTTGTTTTTTTACTTCGCAGAAAATCAATACCAAACGGAGTCCAAATGCAGCAAAACTTCTTGGAGAATTTTTCTGGACCAGAAGACACAAGATGGGCCGAACAAGTAGCAGAGGGGTGCCCCGAGGGGGGCACAACCCACCTAGGCGCGCCTGGGGGCCTAGGCGCGCACTGGTGGGTTGTGCCCACCTTGGTGGCCTCCTGCACCGCCTCTTTGCTCTATAAATACCCCAATATTCCAGAAACCCTAGGGGAGTCGATGAAAATCAATTCGAGCCGCCGCAAGTTCCAGAACCACCAGATCCAATCTAGACACCATCATAGAGGGGTTCATCATCCTCATTTGTGCCTCTCCGATGATGCGTGAGTAGTTCATTGTAGACCTACGGGTCCGTCGTTAGTAGCTAGATGGCTTCCTCTCTCTCTTTTTATTGTCAATACAATGGTCTCTTAGAGATCTATTTGATGTAACTCTTTTTGCGGTGTGTTTGTTGGGATCCGATGAACTTTGAGTTTATGATCAGATCTATGTTTCTATCCATGAAAGTTATTTGAGTCTTTTGATCTCTTATATGCATGATTACTTATAGCCTCGTATTTCTTCTTCGAATCTTTGGTTTAGTTAGGCCAACAAGATCGAATTTGCTTGCCATGGGGTGAGGTGCTTTGTGACGGGTTCGATCTTATGGTGCCTGATCCGAGTGACAGAAGGGCAACCGACATGTATGTATCGTTGCTATTAAGGATAACAAGATGGGGTCTATTTCTACATAAATAGATCTTGTCTATATCATGTTATCATTCTTATTGCATTACTCTGTTTCTCCATGAACTTAATACACTAGATGCATCCTGGATAGCGGTCGATGTGTGGAGTAATAGTAGTAGATGCAGGCAGGAGTCGGTCTACTAATCTTAGACGTGATGCCTATATAATGATCATTGCATGAATATCGTCATGATTATTTGAAGTTCTATCAATTGCCCAATAGTAATTTGGTTACCCGCTGTATGCTATTTTTCTCGAGAGAAGCCACTAGTGAAATCTACGTCCCCCGGGTCTCTTCTTTATCATATTTGCCTTCAAGATCTATTGTTATTCGCTTTTATTTTCAGATCTATATTTCCAAAAACCAAAAATACCTTGCTGCACTTTATTTTATTTCACTTTTATTCACGATCTATTTATCCAATCTATCATATTTTTGTCCCATCAACTCGACAATTTCTGGCACCGTTACCCGAAAGGGATTAACAACCCCTTTAACATGTTGGGATGCAAGTATTGTTCTTTGTGTGCAGACCGTTTACGTAGTGTTGTGTGATTCTCCTACTGGTTTGATAACCTTGATCTCATCACTGAGAGAAATACCTACCGTCGATGTGCTGCATCATCCGTTCCTCTTTGGGGAAATACCATGTAGTTCGACCGCATTAGCGAGCCCTGGTGCCTGTGGGCAGCAGGGGGCCTCTCCAGTGGGTCTTTGATCCAATATTTTCCTTTTATTCCAAGATAAATCTCCAAAAAGTTTCGTCCAATTTCGAGAACTTTTATTTCTGCACAAAAAACAACACCATGGTAGTTCTGCTGAAAACAATGTCAGTGAGGGTTAGTTTCATTCAAATCATGAAAATTAGAGTCCAAAACAAGGGCAAAAGTGTTTGGAAAAAGTAGATACGACGGAGATGTATCAGGTGGCTACTCTGATGATGAGCCGGCTGACCACGAGCCGCCTCGTTGAACCCCCGTCTACATGGTAGGTGCCGCGATGGGAACCGGCACTTCAGCACCAGCTCCAAACGCGGCCAGCTCAGTCAATCCGCTGACTCAAGTTCTAGCGGAGTTGGTTGCCTCATTGGCAACACTCCTGGAGATGCTGGTAACTACAGAAAATCAGGCAGAATGCAACATGGAGATAACTAAACTTAGTGAGCAGATGGCTAAGGTCCGGGAGGATATCAACGCTGAGAACACTCGCATGGTGGAGTTGCAAGCCTAGATCCACAATGAGGTGGAGAGCTTGAAGGCAAAAGCCTGGCACATGAGCCTCTGTCAGAATTCTTTAGACGTGGTTCATCAGAGGAGGCACATGAGCCGCCTGCCCCCCAATTTTGAGCCCATGTGTTTGCTCAACACACCTCAAGACACGCCCATTCCGGGGGCTGGGACGGTGCCCCGGAAGCACCAATTCGACCCGAGTTAACCCAGGTCGTACCCTCAAACAGAGACCAACAGCCTCCGCCGGCTTAGGATCATCAACCGGCTCGACCGCACCAGCCTGAGCTGGCCCCGCATCCTCCGCCTGTTCAGACGCCTCCGCATCGTTTCCTAACACTAGCGGGTCACTTCTCCAACCCCGTCGACAACATGTTGGCTGTGACTACCAATCCTGTCGTGCTTCCAATCACAGGGAATACCCTAGTTGAGATCAAGGCCCGAAACTCTATCGAGATGTTGAAGACGGCGGTCGCTAGTGATATCTATAATTTATGAAGTATTCATGCTATTATATATTCTGTTTTGGATGTTTAATGGGCTTTATTATACACTTTTATTTTATTTTTGGGAGTAACCTATTAACCGGAGGCCCAGCCCAAATTGTTGTTTTCTTGCCTATTTCAGTATTTCGAAGAAAAGGAATATCAAAC
The DNA here is from genome assembly GCA_032464435.1 of Aegilops umbellulata. NCBI lineage: Eukaryota > Viridiplantae > Streptophyta > Magnoliopsida > Poales > Poaceae > Aegilops > Aegilops umbellulata. The sequence goes on from CP136060.1 coordinate 232,675,770, forward strand.
GGAGTCCAAACGGAATGAAACCTTCGGGAGAGTTATTTTTGGAACGGAAGCAATCCAGGAGACTTGGAGTAGACGTCAGGCAAAGCTTCGAGGAAGCCACGAGGTAGGGAGGCGCACCCTACCCCCCAGGGTGCGCCCCCCACCCTCGTGGGCCCCTGGCCGACTTCTTTCGCCTATATATATATATATATATATATATATATATCCATATACCCTAAAAACATCGGGAAACAGAATAGATCGGGAGTTCCGCCGCCGCAAGCCTCCGTAGCCACCAAAAACCAATCGGGACCCTGTTCCGGCACCCTGCCGGAGGGGGGATCCCTCACCGGTGGCCATATTCATCATCCCGACGCTCTCCATGACGAGGAGGGAGTAGTTCACACTCGGGGCTGAGGGTATGTACCAGTAGCTATGTGTTTGATCTCTCTCTCTCTCCTGTTCTTGATTCGGCATGATCTTGTTGTATCGCGAGCTTTGCTATTATAGTTGGATCTTATGATGTTTCTCCCCCTCTACTCTCTTGTAATGGATTGAGTTTTCCCTTTAAAGTTATCTTATCGGACTGAGTCTTTAAGGATTTGAGAACACTTGATGTATGTTTTGCATGTGCTTATCTGTGGTGACAATGGGATATCACGTGATCTACTTGATGTTTGTTTTGGTGATCAACTTACGGGTTCCGTGACCTCATGAACTTATGCATCGGGGTTGGCACACGTTTTCGTCTTGACTCTCCGGTAGAAGCTTTGGGGCACTCTTTGAAGTACTTTGTGTTTGTTTGAATAGATGAATCTGAGATTGTGTGATGCATATCGTATAATCATAGCCATGGATACTTGAGGTGACATTGGAGTATCTAGGTGACATTAGGTTTTGGTTGATTTGTGTCTTGAGGTGTTATTCTAGTACGAACTCTTGAATAGATTGATCAGAAAGAATAACTTTGAGGTTGTTTCGTACCCTACCATAATCTCTTCATTTGTTCTCCGCTATTAGTGACTTTAGAGTGACTCTTTTTTGCATGTTGAGGTATAGTTATATGGTCCAATTATGTTATTATTGTTGAGAGAACTTGCACTAGTGAGAGTATGAACCCTAGGCCTTGTTTCCTAGCATTGTAATACCATTTGTGCTCACTTTTATCATTAGTTACCTTGCTGTTTTTATATTTTCAGATTACAAAAACCTATATCTATCATCCATATTGCACTTGTATCACCATCTCTTCGCCGAGCTAGTGCACCTATACAATTTACCATTGTATTGGGTGTGTTGGGGATACAAGAGACTCTTTGTTATTTTGTTGCAGGGTTGTTTGAGAAAGACCATCTTCACCCTACACCTCCCACAGATTGATAAACCTTAGGTCATCCACTTGAGGGAAATTTACTACTGTCCTACAAACCTCTGCACTTGGAGGCCCAACAACGTCTACAAGAAGAAGGTTGCATAGTAGACATCAAGCTCTTTTCTGGCGCCGTTGCCGGGGAGGTGAGTGCTTGAAGGTATACCTTTAGATCTTGCAATCTAATCTTTTTTTTCTTGTTTTATCACTAGTTTAGTCTATAAAAGAAAACTACAAAAAATGGAATTAAGGTTCCTCATATGCTTTATCTTTTTAATATCTTTCGTGAAAATGATGGGAAGGAAAATTGTGCTCAAGTACTAGAAGAAGAATTACATAGAATGCTTGCATTAAATATGTGAATGATGAGCATGATTGCAATGTTGTTAGTATGAATTCTTTGAATACCCATGATGCTAATGATATGCAAAGCCACAAGCTTGGGGATGCTATGTTTGATGAAGATGATATGTTTAATCCCCCAAGTTTTGATGAGCAAATTCATTAAGATGAAAGCATGCCTCCTATTTATGATGGTTATTGTGATGACAAGTATTCTATAAAGAACAAAGATAACCATGAAACTTGTCATCATGATTTTAATTTTCAATTGGATTATGCTTCAGATGATAGTTATTTTGTTGAGTTTGCTCCTACTACTATTCCGAATGAGAATAAATTTGCTTATGTGGAAAGAATGCTTTAGGTGCTGGTTATATTGTTGAATTCATTCATGATGCTACTGAAAATTATTATGAGAGAGGATCATATGCTTCTACATATTGCAATAATACCAAGTTTCCTCTCTATGTGTTGAAAATCTTGAAGTTATGCTTGTTTTGCCTTCCTATGCTAGTTGGTTATTGTTCCCATAAGTTGTTTGCTCGCAAAATCCCTATGCATAGGAAGTGGGTTAGACTTAAATGTGCTTGCCATGTGTTACATGATGCTCTATTTATGTTTCAATTCTTATCTTTTATGTGAGCATCATTGAAATCATCATGCCTAGTTAGGGGCGTTAAACGTTAGCGCTTGTTGGGAGACAACCCAATTTATTTTTGTTTCTTTCTTTTTGGTTCTGTTTAGTAATAAATAATTCATCTAGCCTCTATTTAGATGTGGTTTTATGTTTTAATTAGTGTTTGTGCCAAGTAAGACCTATAGGATCTTCTTGGATGATAATTATTTGATCTCGCTGAAAAAGACATAAACTTTCTGTTCACAAAAACAATTGTTAAAAATCACCAGAAAGTGATAAAATACTTATTCCAATTGCAGTAGATCAATAATAAAATTATGTGGGTCGTCCTATTTTGGCAGATTTTTCTGATATCCAGAAGTTTGCGTTTGATGCAGATTACTACAGACTGTTCTGTTTTTGACAGATTCTGTTTCCTATGTGGTGTTTCCTTATTTTGATGAATCTGTGAGTAGTATCGGATGGTATGAACCATAGATAAGTTGGAATACAGTATATATTACACCAATATGATTTTAGAATGAGTTCACAACAGTACCTAAGTGGTTATTTATTTTTTTATACTAACGGAGCTTACGAGTTTTCTGTTAAGTTTTGTGTTGTGAAGTTTTCAAGTTTTGGGTAAAGATTTGATGGACTATGGAATAAAGAGTGGCAAGAGCCTAAGATTCGGGGATTCCCAAGGCACCCCAAGGTAATATTCAAGCATAACCAAGAGCCTAATCTTAGGGATGCCCCGGATGGCATCCCCTCTTTCGTCTTCGTTCATCGGTAACTTCACTTGGAGCTATATTTTTATTCACCACATGATATCTGTTTTGCTTGGGGCGTCATTTTATTTTGTTATTATTTGCTTGCTGTTATTTATAATAATGTGTTTCATCTCTATTTTCAATAAAAATGTCAAGGATAGCCTTTATCATGCTTATTTTGCAAGTATACATGTTGCTGTTTCGAAACAGAAAGTTTACCACTGTTGCAAAAATTCCCTAGAAAATTCAGAAAGTGACAAAATGTTGAAAGCTTCTTTATAATAAGCTTTGATAAATTTACTACAGTGAGAATTTTCTTTCATAATTTTTGGAGCTAGGGAAGTATGGATCTTGCTGCATTCTTTACAGATTGTCCTGTATAGGCAGATTGCTGTTATGTTTGCATTGTTTGCATATGTTTGCTTGTTTAATGATTCTATTTCAAGCTAGGACGATTAAATATGCAGAGGAATTTAGTATGCAATGTTGAATAATAATTTTAGTGATTTGCTACAGTAGAGTATGATAAGGTTTTTGCATTGGTTTATACTAACTTATCTCACGAGTCCTTGTTGAGTTTTGTGTGGATGAAGCTCTTGAGATTTAGGGAGACCGTGATATGAGAGGAATTAAGGAGACACAAAAGCTCAAGCTTGGGGATGCCTAAGGCATCCCAAGATAATATTTCAAGAAGTCTCAAGCGTCTACGCTTGGGGATGCCCCAGTTGGCATCCCACCTTTCTTCTTCAACAACTCTCGGTTAGTTTCGGTTGATCCTAAGTTTTTGCTTCTTCACATGATGTTGGCTATCTTTGAAATTTCGTTTTATTTTGTTTTGCTTGTTGTTTGAATAAAATACCAAGATCTAAAATTCTTAAATGAGAGAGAGTCTTCACATAGCTACATAATTATTTAACTACTCATTGATCTTCACTTATATCTTTTTGGAGTAGTTCGTCATTTACTCGTGTGCTTCACTTATATCCTATGAGCAAATGGTTGAATGAATTGAATATCATAAATCTGAAGTTATATATGTTCCATATGCTCATCCCATGGGGAGTAATGACTTCACATATAAGAGGTAGAGGTGGTAAATTTATTGAAGGTTAGCAAACATTGTATTGGTCACTTAAACAATTCATGATAGAATATTGAAGGAAGAGAGATTTCACATATAAATATACTATCTTGGACATCTTTTGTAATTGTTAGCACTCATTAAAGTATGACATGCTAAAAGGTTGATGTTGGACATGGAAGACAACGTAATGGGTTATGTTTTCTTATATCCGAAATAAAGTATATTGTCATTGATCATTCAACATGTTGAGCTTGCCTTTCCCCCTCATGCTAGCCAAATTCTTTGTACCAAGTAGAGATACTACTTGTGCTTCCGAATATCCCTTAAACCAGTATTGCCATGAGAGTCCACCATACCTACCTATGGATTGAGTAAGATCCTTCAAGTAAGTTGCCATCGGTGCATGCAATAAAAATTGCTCTCTAAATATGTATGATCTATTAGTGTGGAGAAAATAAGCTTTATGCGATCTTGTGATGTGGAAGCAATAAAAGCGACGGACTTCATAATAAAGGTCCCTATCACAAGTGGCAATATAAAGTGACGTTCTTTCACATTTAGATTTTGTGCATCCAACTATAAAAGCGCATGACAACCTCTGCTTCCCTCTGCGAAGGGCCTATCTTTTGTTCTTGTCTTATACCATATGCAAGAGTCATGGTGATCTTCACCTTTCCTTTTTACATTTTATCGTTTGGCAAGCACATTGTGTTGGAAAGATCCTGATATATATATCCAATTGGATGTAAGTTATCACGAACTATTATTGTTGACATTACCCTTGAGGTAAAAGGTTGGGAGGCAAAACTATAAGCCCCTATCTTTCTCTGTGTCCGATTAAAGCTTTGAACCCATAAATATCACGTGAGTGTTAGCAATTGTGAAAGACTGTATGATAATTGAGTATGCAGAGTTTGCTAAATCAAAGCTCTGACATAGACCCTTGCTGAAAATAAGATGAATTGCAATTGTTTGATGACTAAGAGCATTGTTTGTTAGTTTTCAAGAAAGTTTATGATCTATACTTTAACATGTGAACAGTTTGTTACTTGATCATGAAAAGTTTTATGAGTTGAGCTACTGTTATGATATATAATGATGCTGGAAAAGGTGATTGAAATTATCATTGATCAAACTTGTGCACTTGCTAGCATTCACACTTCATAGATTATTTCTTTTATCATTTACCTACTCGAGGACGAGTAGGAATTAAGCTTGGGGATGCTGATACCTCTCCAACGTATCTATAATTTATGAAGTATTCATGCTATTATATATTCTGTTTTGGATGTTTAATGGGCTTTATTATACACTTTTATATTATTTTTGGGACTAACCTATTAACCAGAGGCCCAGCCCAAATTGTTGTTTTCTTGCCTATTTCAGTATTTCGAAGAAAAGGAATATCAAACGGAGTCCAAACGGAATGAAACCTTCGGGAGAGTTATTTTTGGAACGGAAGCAATCCAGGAGACTTGGAGTAGACGTCAGGGAAGCTTCGAGGAAGCCACGAGGTAGGGAGGCGCACCCTACCCCCCCCCTCCCGGGCACGCCCCCCCCCTCCTGGGCCCCTCGTGGCTCCCCTAACCGACTACTTTCGCCTATATATATATCCATATACCCTAAAAACATCGGGAAATAGAATAGATCGGGAGTTCCGCCGCCGCAAGCCTCTATAGCCGCCAAAATCCAATCGGGGCCCTGTTTCGGCACCCTGCCGGAGGGGGGATCCCTCACCGGTGGCCATCTTCATCATCCCGGCGCTCTCCATGACGAGGAGGGAGTAGTTCACCCTCGGGGCTGAGGGTATGTACGAGTAGCTATGTGTTTGATCTCTCTCTCTCTCTCTCTCTCTCTCTCTCTCTCTCTCGTGTTCTTGATTCGGCGTGATCTTGATGTATCGCGAGCTTAGCTATTATAGTTGGATCTTATGATGTTTCTCCCCCTCTACTCTCTTGTAATGGATTGAGTTTTCCCTTTGAAGTTATCTTATCGAATTGAGTCTTTAAGGATTTGAGAACACTTGATGTATGTTTTGCATGTGCTTATATGTGGTGACAATGGGATATCACGTGATCTACTTGATGTATGTTTTGGTGGTCAACTTGCGGGTTCCGTGACCTCGTGAACTTATGCATAGGGGTTGGCACACGTTTTCGTCTTGACTATCCGGTAGAAACTTTGGGGCACTCTTTGAAGTACTTTGTGTTGGTTTGAATAGATGAATCTAAGATTGTGTGATGCATATCGTATAATCATACCCATGGATAGATGAGGTGACATTGGAGTATCTAGGTGACATTAGGGTTTTGGTTGATTTGTGTCTTAAGGTGTTATTCTAGTAGGAACTCTTGAATAGATCAATCAGAAAGAATAACTTTGAGGTGGTTTCGTACCCTACCATAATCTCTTCGTTTGTTCTCCGCTATTAGTGACTTTAGAGTGACTCTTTGTTGCATGTTGAGGGATAGTTATATGATCCAGTTATGTTATTATTGTTGAGAGAACTTGCACTAGTGAAAGTATGAACCCTGGGCCTTGTTTCCTAGCATTGCAATACCGTTTGTGCTTACTTTTATCATTAGTTACATTGTTGTTTTTTATATTTTCAGATTACAAAAACCTATATCTTCACCGAGCTAGTGCACCTATACAATTTACCATTGTATTGGGTGTGTTGGGGATACAAGAGACTCTTTGTTATTGGTTGCAGGGTTGTTTGAGAGAGACCATCTTCATCCTACACCTCTCACGGATTGATAAACCTTAGGTCATCCACTTGAGGGAAATTTTCTACTGTCCTACAAACCTCTACACTTGGAGGCCCAACAACGTCTACAAGAAGAAGGTTGGGTAGTAGACATCAGCCAGCAAGCAAACTACTCCTACAGTCAGCAGCGGCTACACTCTACCCCGCACCCGAGCCACAGAAGGAGTCGGCATGCTAAGTCACCATCAGTTTCCAGCAGCGCCCATCGGCATCGCGAGCAACCGTGCGACCCTCCCTAACACGGGGTTTCGAATGCTCAGACAATCGGTGACATGGCTCGAGCTATGTGGGAGGCGAAAGCGGCGCACCTAGTGGCTCAGCCATCACCTACTACAACCCCGTTGGTTTCACCAGGTACGGTACCGAGTACCAGAACCATTGGAATACCCTGTCTAGCATCGGCTTTAGGCAACGAGCGTGTGCCTAAAGATTCAAAGGCCCCCATAAGGTTCCCAATTACACGGCTGACCTCGAGCCGGCTGCTCGGATTGAGAGCTACGAGATCGCCATGGACATGTTGGATGTTCGCAATGCAGTTTGTGCGAAGTATCTGACTATGATGTTGGAAGGGCTGGCTCGTACTTGGTTGAAGAACCTGCCCCCAACTCAATCAACACTTGGGAAGAATTGGAGGATCGCTTCATCAAATACTTCCAAGGAACTTGCAAGCGCCTGATGACGATTGCTAATCTATAGAACTGCATCTAGCATGACAATGAGTCTGCTCATCATCAGAGATCATTCATTCCTAAGATAGCATAATGGAGGCTCAAGCCATCCTCATTTTGGAGAAAAATTGCAATTTTCAGCCTCTCATCAGAAGCTTGGGTGGCTCAACCAGAAGGTTCAGGACTTGGGTGATCTCATGGATGTCCTGTAGCGATCCAACCTCAGACGGTCAGATCTCTGTGCATAAGAGTCATCCCTGGATCGGTAATGCTGACACACACAATACTTGAAGGATTTATAACAGAGTGCAATCACACACTTATTACATCGACTGTCTTAAAAGAGAACTTATTACAATAATATGGCTTAAGGCCAACTAAATAGTATAACTGCGGAAGTATCAAAGGTAAATGAGTCCATCAACTCCAACAGCATAGCTGAGTGCACGACAACGACCTAGCGCACCTTACTCTTCGTCTAAAAAGTTTGCAACATAGTACGTTGTAGCCCGAAACGAGTCAGCACATGGAATATGCTGGCAAAATAACACAGTAGAGCAATGAACAAGTAAATGCTATCACTACATGCATATATGGCTGGTGGAGGCTCTTTGGTTATCATGTTTTTTTTTGCGAAAAGCCAATTTTTCCCTACAACAAAGAAATATATTTTGTTTAACTATCATGGTAGTTGATAAACATTGAGAAGGTTCCTCAAACTCAATCCCAATTAAGCAGTATTAATAATCCAACAAATTAATTTAGAGTGATGAGATCAACATGACAATTTAATAACCAGATACTCAAGATGTCCATAACCGGGGACACGGCTAACCATGATTAGTTTGTACACTCTGCATAGGTTTGCGCACTTTTCCCCACAAGACTCGATCTCCTCCGTTGGATTTCTCGCACTACATGGTGTTTGAGAAACGGATGACCGAGACACAGTCTTTCAGAAGCATTAACTCTTTACTTTGGGTAGACAGTACCACCTACATCCCCTACATATGCTAGTCTACCACTGAAATAGGTCACACAACATACTCAACTATGCCAGAGCCCATAATGGCTTGTGGCTGCACACGTAAGTTTCTAGCATGAATGATCTTATGATCCCTTCGAGCCTGTGTGGCGAACCGTAGGATGATCACACGGGTACTCCCGGATATCCTAGGACAACACTGGATTCTCCAGGTGCCCGCAACCGATCCACCCAGATGTGTATTTAAGTAGCCACCTTAAGTTAACCATTAGTTAACAATCTCACATCTGTCTTGGATACACTCAAACCCAAACCACGTCTACTATCATAGCATAGCGGTATAAGCATAACGTAGAAGTAACTCCCAGGGTTTGATAATAAAAGGACAATAGGTTCTACCTCATCATCTACTTCCCAACCCACATGTTAATCAGATCCTACTCATGTAGTGTTTGAGGGTTGTAACTAATGCATAAAAACTAGGTATGAAAGGTATATGATCAAAGTGTTACTTGCCTTGCTGACGATCTGCAAACCCTAGAGACTCGTAGTAGCATGCTTCGCACTCCGGGAATTCTATCGCAAACAAACAATGGCATACATAAGCACTAAAGCATAGATGCAATGGTAAAACTTCGATGGTAAAACTGAAGAGCTTCGAATAGCAAAAAGAATCAAGGAGCTACGAAACTCAAACTACGATCAAAAGAAATTCGAATTCAAATCTGCTTGAAACCAAATTTTACATTGTCAAAACCATGTTCAAGTTGATTAACTGGAAAGAGGGTTTTGAGACGAAGATTTTGGCGTTGGTTTCACTGGATTTGGACGAACGGTTAAAAAGTTGCGAGGGTTTGAAGATCAGGGGCTAATCTGCGGTAAATATAATCGCGGATAGGTCCCTAGAAAAAATAAAAAATAAAAATAAAAAGACTATGGTGCGAATGTTCGCTGACAGAGACAAATGAACGAATTCATTCATTATAAGAACTAAACGAATGAACGTCGCGGAATAGATCTAAACCGAGAAAATCAAAAAAACCGATCTATAAAAAAACCGATCTAGATCTAGGGTTTACCGAAATAAACCGACGAGAGCCGGAGAAAAAACCGGCGGCGGCGGATCTGAACGGCGGCGGCTTCCGGCAAGGCGGGGCGGCGCGGGGTCAGCGGGCGGCGGCGCGGGCTGCAGCGGCGGCGGCGGCGGTGGGCGGCTGCGGCGGCGGGGCTGCGGGCTTGGCGTGGGAAGAAGAGGCGGCGGCGACGCGGCTTATAAAGGCCTCAGGGGGGAGCGGCTTGCAAGAGGGGCATGGACGCCGAGGCCGACCCGGACTCCGGCGGGAGTTCGGCGCTCGCACGGCTGCGGGAGGCGGCGACGCTAGTTGGGCTTGGCGTCACATTTTTTAAAATAAAGTAATTCCGTTGAAGAAAATCTGTCTGCGGATGAAAGGATGTACTGAACTCTAGCCTAGTACCCAAAGTATGGTGCAGCTGATGCCAAAACTTCAAAGTAAACTGAGTCCCTCTATCTGATATGATGGTCCTCGGAACTCCGTGTAGACATACGATCCTGGTCATATATATCTTGGCCAACTTCGCACTCGTATGGGTGGTTTTCACTGGGATAAAGTGAGCCACTTTGGTCAAACGATCCACTACTACCCAGATAGAATCATATCCTGACCGGGTCCTTGGTAATCTGGTGATGAAATCCATGCCAAGCTTGTCCCACTTCCATTCGGGTATGGGCATAGGCTGCAGTAATCTTGCTGGCTTCTGATGTTCTGCCTTCACTCTCTGACATACATCACATACTACTACATACTCGGCAATATCCTTCTTCATACTAGTCCACCAGAAACGCTCTTTCAAATCCAAATACATCTTGGTGTTTCTGGGGTGTATCGAGTATGGAGAGTCATGGGCCTCCTGAAGTATTAACTCCCTGATCTCTGCATTATTTGGTACATAAACACGATCCTCAAACCATAAAGTTTTGTACTCATCCTCATGAAAACCTTTAGCTTTTCCTTCGCTCATTTTCTCCTTTATCTCAGCAATCTCCTTATCATCCTTCTGAGCTTCTCGAATCTTTCCCAATAATGTTGACTGAACCTCCATTGCTGCAACAAAACCTCTAGGAACTATCTCCAAACGAAGCTCCCTGAGATCTTCGGCTAACACCTTTGGTATTCCTTCGCTTATGAGGGTATTGACATAAATCTTCCAGCTCAAAGCGTCTGCTACGACACTGGCCTTGCTTGGATGATAGTGTAGCTTCATATCATAGTCCTTTATTAGCTCCAACCATCTCCTCTGCCTGAGATTCAACTCCTTCTGCGTGAAAATGTACTTCAAACTCTTGTGATCCGTGTACACATCACAACGGTTTCCAATAAGAAAGTGTCTCCAGGTCTTGAGTGCATGAACTACAGCGGCTAACTCAAAATCATGCGTGGAATAATTCAACTCATGCTGTCAAAGCTGACTTGAGGCATATGAAACAACTCTTCCGTCTTGCATAAGTACACCTCCAAGTCCTAAGCGAGAAGTGTCGCAATACACTTGGAAATCCTTGCATATGTCCGGCAGAATCAGCACTGGGGCTGTAACCAAACGTTTCTTCAGCTCCTGAAAACTTGCCTCACATTCATCTGTCCATTTAAACTTAGTGTATTTCTTCAACAACTCCGTCATAGGCTTCGCAATCTTGGAGAAATTCTCAATGAATCTCCGATAATATCCCGCGAGTCCAAGAAAACTGCGGATCTCTCCTATTGAGGTGGGTGCTAGCCAATCAGTGACTGACTGAACCTTGGTAGGGTCTACTGTATACCTTCTCCTAATATAACATGTCCAAGAAATCCAACTTCTTTCAACCAAAACTCACATTTGCTGAACTTGGCATATAATTGATGTTCCCTGAGCTTCTCGAGAACTGAACGCAAATGCTCCTTCTGTTCCTCTTCATTCTTCGAGTATACCAAAATATCATCAATGAACACCACAACAAACTTATCCAAGAACTCCATGAACACCTTGTTCATCATACTCATGAAATAGGCAGGGGCATTAGCCAATCCAAATGTCATAACTGTATACTCATATAGCCCGTACCTTGTGGTAAAGGCTGTCTTTGGTATATCCACTTCTCGGATCTTCAGCTGGTGGTATCCTGATCACAGATCGATCTTGGAGAATACTTTAGCTCCTTGGTGCTGGTCAAACAAATCATTGATCATCGGTAATGGGTACTTGTTCTTTATCGTTGCTTCATTTAATGCACGATAATCAACAACCATTCTCAAGGATCCATCCTTCTTCTCAACCAAAAGCACTGGGCTCCCCACGGTGACGAACTTCGTCGAATGTAACCCTTCTCCAATAACTCCTTAATCAGCTTCTTAATCTCCTCTAGATCATTTGCGGGCATCTGGTATGATCTCTTCGATATCGGTCCGGTGCGTGACAACAACTCTATCAAAAGTTCAATGTCTCGATCCGGCGGCATGCCTGGTAGTTCCCCTGGAAATACGTCTGGGTAATCCTTCACTATAGGCACTTCCTCCTGAACAACTCGTGAGAGGGAATTTACTTGGGTTCTCCTTGGCGCATGCCTGGATACATACTTAATCCTTTTTCCCTCTGGGGTGGTGAGTAAAATTGACTTACTAGCACAGTCAATGTTTCCTCCATACTTTGATAGATAATCCATGCCTAGTATTATATCCAATCCTTGTGACTCCAAAATTATTAGGTCTGAGGGGAAAACATGGCTACCAATGGTTAAGGGGTAACCGATCACACCATCGACTGGCCATATACTCTGCTCCTGGCGAGCCTACTAACATGGGTGACCTAAGGGCTAAGGTGTGTAACTTAAACTTGTCCACAAATCCCCTTGATATGTATGAATGAGATGCACTAGTATAAAAAAGAACGAGAGTGGTAAATGACTTAACCAAAAACTTACCGATAACTGCATCTGGCTGCTCCTCAACCTCCTCCATGTTGACATGGTTCACCTGTCCTCTGGTGAAAGGATTGGGCTTCTTCCTAGAGCTTCCATTGCCATTTCCATTCTTGGCTTCAGAACACTCGGTAGCGTAGTGTACATTCTTCCCTCACTTGAAACAAGTAATGTGACTTAGGACTTTCTTGGTAGGCGTTGCCGGGTTAGAACGGTTCTGGCTGCTCCTTCCTCCATTTCCATTCCCATTCTTGGGGCCACTATGATTATGTGAACTTCCTCCACTATGAGTGTGGCCTCCATGGTGGTGGTGGGTGTGTCCTCCCGAGTTCGGGGTAAAACGAGGTCTCTGCTGAGCTCCTGAATTGTACTTCCCTTGTCCATACTTCCTCTTGCAGCTCTCTATCTCCTGTTGCTTCCCTTCAATCATAAGAGCTCTGTCTACCAACTTCTGGTAGTTAGCAAATGTTGCTACCATCAACTACATACCCAGCTCATCATTCAGCCCTTCCATAAACTTCTCCTGCTTCGTGGCATCTGTGGCCACATCATCCGGGGCATAGCAAGCTAACTTACTGAACTCATCCACGTACTGCCCCATAATACGATTTCCCGGGCATAAGTTGCGAAACTCACGCTTCTTCATGCTCATAGCTCCAGTTGAGACATGTGCAGTGGGGAATGCTTGCTGAAATTGATCCCAAGTGACATTGGCTATAGGGAAAGTGGTTGTGTAATTCTCCCACCATGAGGCTGCAGGTCCATCCAATTGATGTGCAGCAAAACGCACCTTCTCAGCATCTGTGCAACCTGCGGTGGTCAACTCCCTTCCAATCCTGTGTAGCCAGTCATCAGCAACAATTGGCTCGGTGCTATTGGAAAACACCGGTGGATTCAACCTCATAAAACAGGCTAAGTTGTCAACTGGAGGTGGTGGGTTGTTATTGTTATTGTTGTTGTTGTTGTTGTTGTTGTTGTTGTTGCCTTTATTCTGGACTAGTAGCTGCATCAAGGAATTCTGCTGTTGGATCAACTGAGTGAGCTCTGGTGGGAAGACAAATCCGGGGTCACGTCTCGAAGGCATCTAATGGGTTTAGAGGGAAGAGATTAGAATAGAATGAGGTCTAAAGAGAATAGCACTACCCATATGCACATGAGACAAACACATTCATATCACACCACTCAATTCAAACAAGGGGATACAATCGATCTAACTACTGTTACAAGATACTCGGACTACTACTATATACATGGGGGGGAAATACTACTGACAATATGGTGGTCATCTAGAAATTTTGATCGGTGGAAAACTCCATCATATCTGCTCCAGCTTCGTCTTCATAATCATCATCACTACCGTCGGGGTCGGTGTCGGTGTCGTCGATGATGATGTAGTCCTCGGGATGGCCGTCGTCTCCTCCTGGCGCGGGGTCTCCCATGAATACTCCTAGCTTCCTCGTCAGGTCGTCATTCTTTTCTACTAGTATTGCGATTTCCTCCTCATATTCGTCGCATATAGACTTGAGTTCCTCTTCAAGCTCCATATTCTTGGTCATCACCTTCTTCAGATCTATCATGCTTGCGCACATTTGGTTCTCCTGGCGGTGAATGTGCTGGTTTAACTCCTGGATGAAAGCTGCAATGGACCTATCCCTCCTGGTGCTGATAATCTCCCATTGCTCATCTCGGCGCCCACATATTTGGTAGATGGTGTCCTTAAGATCCTTGTGATAAACTTCGCCGATGCATCCCATGGCGATGTGAGCTGCCAGGCTCTTTCCTAGACTCCAAGTTGGTGCATCAAAGGAAAACTCTATGGGCTAAGTGACTGGCGTGAATGTCCTTCCTGGAACTTCAACTCAAATCATCCAACGCTCCTCTTCTAGTAAAGTGGCGGTGTAGGTCCCAGTGAAGCTTGGTATTCCTATGTTCAGGTACCTAGTGACTTCCTTCAAGTGTCATCCAAAAGGCATGTCTTCATCTGGTTGAGCAAACTTGTTCCTTGAGTCCGCCATCTATAGAGTGGAAAATGGAGATGAGTCAGAATTGAGTAGAGAAGAGTGACCTATGGCTTATCTTAGTGGTCGTGTCCTACAATCAACGTGTGCTCTGATACCATCTTGTAGCGATCCGACCTCAGACGGTCAGATCTCTGTGCATAAGTGTCATCCCTGGATCGGTAATGCTGACACACACAATACTTGAAGGATTTATAACAGAGTGCAATCACACACTTATTACATCAAATGTCTCAAAAGAGAACTTATTACCATAATATGTCTTAAGGCCAAATAAATAATATAACTGCGGAAGCATCGAAGGTAAATGAGTCCATCAACTCCAAAGGCATAGCTGAGTGCATGACAAGGACCTAGCGTATCTTACTCTTTGTCTAAAAAGTCTACAACATAATACGTTGCAGACCGAAACGGGTCAGCACATGGGATATGCTGGCAAAACAACATAGTAGAGCAATGAACAGGTAAATGCTATCACTACAAGCATATATGGCTGGTGGAGGCTCTATGGTTATCATGTTTTTTTGCGAAAAGCCAAATTTTTCCTACAACAAAGGAATATATTTTGTTTAACTATCATGGTAGTTGATAAACATTGAGAAGGTTCCTCCAACTCAATCCCAATTAAGCAGAATTAATAACCCAACAAATTAATTTAGAGTGATGAGATCAACATGAAAATTCAAGAACCAGATACTCAAGATGTCCATAACCGGGGAGACGGCTAACCATGATTAGTTTGTACACTCTACAGAGGTTTGCGCACTTTTCCCCGCAAGACTCGATCTCCTCCGTTGGATTTCTCGCACTACATGGTGTTTGAGAAACGGATGACTAAGACATAGTCTTTCAGAAGCATTAACTCTTTACTCTGGGTAGACAGTACCACCTACATCCCCTACATCTGCTAGTCTACCACTGAAAGAGGTCACGCAACATACTCAACTATGCCAGAGCGCATAATGCCTTGTGGCTGCACACGGAAGTTTCTAGCATGAATGATCTTATGATCCCTTTGAGCCTGCTACCTCTTGAGCACTGTGTTGGTTTTCCTCGAAGAGGAGAGGATGATGCAGCAAAGTAGTGTAAGTATTTCCCTCAATTTTTGAGAACCAAGGTATAAATCCAGTAGGAGGCCACGCGCAAGTCCCTCGTACCTACACAAAACAACAGCTCAACACAACCAAGCCGATTAGGGGTTGTCAATCCCTTCACGGTCACTTACGAGAGTGAGATCAGATAGAGATGATAGATAATATTTTTGGTATATTTGATATAGAGATGCAAGGCAAAAAGTAAAAGGCAAAGTAAAAAAGCAAAGCAAGATTAAAGTGATGGAGATTGATATGATGAGAATAGACCCGGGGGCCATAGGTTTCACTAGTGGCTTCTCTCAAGAGCAAAAGTATTCTACGGTGGGTGAACAAATTACTGTTAAGAAATTGACAGAATTGAGCATAGTTATGAGAATATCTAGGTATGATCATGTATATAGGCATCACGTCCGAGACAAGTAGACCGACTCCTGCCTGCATCTACTACTATTACTCCACTCATCGACCGCTATCCAGCATGCATCTAGAGTATTAAGTTAAAAACAGAGTAATGCTTTAAGCAAGATGACATGATGTAGAGGGATAAATTCATGCAATATGATATAAACCCCATCTTGTTATCCTCGATGGCAACGATGCAATACGTGCCTTGCTGCCCCTTCTGTCATTGGGAAAGGACACCGCAAGATCGAACCCAAAGCTAAGCACTTCTCCCATGGCAAGAAAAACCAATCTAGTAGGCCAAACCAAACTGATAATTCGAAGACACTTGCAAAGATAACCAATCATACATAAAAGAATTCAGAGAAGATTCAAATATTATTCATAGATACACTTGATCACAAAACCACAATTCATCGGTCTCAACAAACACACCGCAAAAAGAAGAAGATTACATCGAATAGATCTCCACGGTAGAGGGGGAGAACATTGTATTGAGATCCAAAAAGAGAGAAGAAGCCATCTAGCTACTAACTATGGACCCGAAGGTCTGAGATAAACTACTCACACTTCATCGGAGGGGCTATGATGATGTAGAAGCCCTCCGTGATGACGGCCCTCTCTGGCGGAGCTCCGGAACAGGCCCCAAGATGGGATCTCGTGGATACATAAAGTTGCGGTGGTGGAATTAGGTTTTTGGCTCCGAATCTGATCGTTTGGGGGTACGTAGGTATATATAGGAGGAAGGAGTACGTCGGTGGAGCAATAGGGGGGCCACGAGGCAGGGGGCGCACCCTAAGGGGGGGGTGCCCCCCACCCTCGTGACCGCCTCTTTTGTGCCTTAGCGTAGGGTCCAAGTCTCCTGGATCACGTTTTGTGAGAAAATCACGTTCCCGAAGGTTTCATTCCGTTTGGACTCCGTTTGATATTCCGTTTCTTCGAAACACTGAAATAGGTAAAAAACAACAATTCTGGGCTGGGCCTCCGGTTAATAGGTTAGTCCCAAAAATAATATAAAAGTGGAAAATAAAGCCCAATATAGTCCAAAACAGTAGATAATATAGCGTGGAGCAATCAAAAATTATAGATACGTTGGAGACGTATCAGGCATCCCCAAGCTTGATTCCTGCTTGTCCTAGAGTAGGTAAATGATAAAAAAGAATTTTTGATGCGGAGTGCTACTTGGCATAATTTCAATGCAAATCTTCTTAATTGTGGTATGAATATTCAGATTTGAAAGATTCAAGACAAAAGTTCATATTGACATAAAAATAATAATACTTAAAGCATACCAACAAAGCAATTATGTCTTCTCAAAATAACATGGCCAAAGAAAGTTATCCCTACAAAATCATATAGTCTGGCTATGCTATATATTCACCACACAAAGACGAAAAGAGGGGAAGATAGTCTCACGTCAACTAGGCGTATCAACGGGCTATTGAGATGCCCATGAATAGATATCGATGTGAGTGAGTAGGGATTGCCATGCAACGGATGCACTAGAGCTATAAGTATATGAAAGCTCAACAAAATAAACTAAGTGGGTGTGCATCCAACTCGCTTGCTCAGGAAGACCTAGGGCAATTTTGAGGAAGCCCATCATTGGAATAGACAAGCCAAGTTCTATAATGAAAAATTCCCCCTAGTATATGAAAGTGACAAAATGAGAGACTCTCTATCATGAAAAGCATGGTGCTACTTTGAAGCACAAGTGTGATAGAAGGATAGTAACATTGTCCCTTCTCTCTTTTTCTCTCATTTTTTTATTTGGGCCTTTTCTCTTTTTTTATGGCCTCTTTTTTTTCGTCCGGAGTCTCATCCCTACTTGTGGGGGAATCATAGTCTCCATCATACTTTCCTCACTTGGGACAATGCTCTAAAAATTGATGATCATCACACTTTTATTTTTCTTACAACTCAACAATTACAACTCGATACTTAGAACAAAATATGACTCTATATGAATGCCTCCGGCGGTGTACCGGGATATGCAATGAATCAAGAGTGACATGTATGAAAGAATTATGAACGCTGGCTTTGCCACAAATACGATGTCAACTACGTGATCATGCTAGCAATATGACAATGATGGAGCGTGTCATAATAAACGGAATGGTGGAAAGTTGCATGGCAATATATCTCGGAATGGCTATGGAAATGCCATGATAGGTAGGTATGGTGGGTGTTTTGAGGAAGGTATATGGTGGGTGTATGATACCGGCTAAAAGTGAGCGGTATTAGAGAGGCTAGCAATGGTGGAAGGATGGGAAAAAGTGCGTATAATCCATGGACTCAACATTAGTCATAAAGAACTCATATACTTATTGCAAAAATCTAGAAGTTATCAAAGCAAAGTATTACGCGCATGCTCCTAGGGGGATAGATTGGTAGGAAAAGACCATCGCTCGTCCCCGACCGCCACTCATAAGGAAGACAATCAATAAATAAATCATGCTCCGACTTCATCACATAACGGTTCACCATACGTGCATGCTACGGGAATCACAAACTTTAACACAAGTATTTCTCAAATTCACAACTACTCAACTAGCATGATTCTAACATCACCATCTTCATATCTCAAAACAATTATCAAGCATCAATCTTCTCTTAGTATTCAACGCACTCAAAAGAAAGTTTCACAAATCTTGAATACCAAGCTTATTATTATTAAGCAATTTACCATGCTATTAAGACTCTCAAAATAATCTAAGTGAAGCATGAGATATCAATAGTTTCTTTAAAACAAATCCACCACCGTGCTCTAAAAGATCTAAGTGAAGCACATAGAGCAAAATTATAACGCTCAAAAGATATAAGTGAAGCACATAGAGCAAAACTACATAGCTCAAAAGATATAAGTGAAGCACATAGAGTATTCCAATTCATGTATGGCTCTCTCAAAAGGTGTGTACAGTAAGGATGATTGTGGCACCCTAACAAACAAAGACACAAATAATACAAGATGCTCCAAGAAAAACACATATCATGTGGTGAATAAAAATATAGCTCCAAGTAAAATTACCGATGGAAGTAGACGAAAGAGGGGATGCCTTCCGGGGCATCCCCAAGCTTTGACTTTTTGGTGTCCTTGGATTATCTTGGGGGTGCCATGGGCATCCCCAAGCTTAGGCTCTTTCCACTCCTTGTTCCATAATCCATCAAAAGAATTCACCCAAAACTTGAAAACTTCACAACACAAAACTCAATAGAAATCTTGTGAGCTCTGTTAGAGAAAGAAAACAAAAGACCACTTCAAGGTACTGTAAAGAAAAAATTCTTTATTTATATTGGTGTTAAACCTAATGTATTCCAACTTCTCTATGGATTATGAACTATTTTACTAACCATAGATTCATCAAAATAAGCAAACAACACACGAAAATTAGAATCTGTCAAAAACAGAACAGTCTGTAGCAATCTGTAACTAACGCAAACTTCTGGAACTCAAAAAAATCTACCAAAATAGGAAGACCTAGACAATTTGTTTATTGATAATCAGCAATTGGAATCAGTATTTTATGACGTTCTTGTGATTTTTAACAATTGTTTTCGTGAACAGAAGGTTTCTGGAAATTACAGCAAGATCAAATAACTATCATCCAAGAAGATCCTATAGGTCTAACTTGGCACAAACACTAATTAAAACACAAAACTACATCCAAACAGAAGGTAGATGGGTTATTTATTCCTAAACAGAAGAAAAAACAAAAAAACTAGAAATAAAATTGGGTTGCCTCCCAACAAGCGCTATCGTTTAGCGCCCCTAGCTATGCATAAAAGCGAGGATAGATCTAGGTATTGCAATCTTTGGTAGGCAATTCTTCAATGAGGCATCTATCCTTATTAGGAAATTCTTTCTTTCTAGGAATTATCAAACTTTTAGGAACAAGATCGAAAAATTCATTCATAGCAAATGGTTCCTTAATGATAGCAAAAAGATCGGGATGAATACTTATAGATTTAAGATCCGCAGTTTCCTTACTAGATGATTCACCCTTATTCTTAGGCACATACATAAGCTTGGCAATTTTAGTGGAAGGACTAGGAGTATTCTTTACGGAATAAAAAGCGGTTCCCAAGTTGGTAATGATACCCTCAAGTTTATCGATTCTAGTGCAATCTAAATTTATTTTCTCATTAACCATGGGTTCCTTCTCCTTAATATTTTTCAAAGTCATTCCTACCTCAGATCCATATTGGGTAATTTGATTATGGATGTTTTTATCTAGATTTTCAATTGATTCAATAGTAGCAACTTTGTTTTCAATAATTTCAAGCCTTTGCACAACATGCTCCAAAGTTAACATAGTTCCATTAACCAAAAGAGGTGGCGAGCCAAATAAATCTATCATAGCATTATAAGAATCAAAAGTATGGCTACCCAAGAAATTCCCCCCGGTAATGGTATCAATGATATATCTATACCAAGGACTAACACCTACATAAAAAGTGCGAAGAAGAACTGAAGTAGATTGCTTCCTGGTAGCTCTGTTTTGAGCATTGCAAATTCTATACCAAGCGTCTTTTAGATTTTCTCCCTCTCTTTGTTTAAAATTTAGGACTTCATTCTCGGGAGATAACGGAGAAGAAATAAGACTAGCCATGACGACAAGGCAAGCGAGAAGATGGCAAACGGAAAAAGAGAAGGAGAAGGAGATTGGGAAAGAGAGGGCAAATAAAACGGCAAGGGTGAAGTGGGGGAGAGGAAAATGAGAGGAAAATGGCAACTAATGTAATGCGAGAGATAGGGATTGTGATGGGTACTTGGTATGTTGACTTTTTGCGTAGACTCCCCGGCAACGGCGCCAGAAATTCTTCTTGCTACCTCTTTAGCACTGCGTTGGTTTTCCCCGAATAGGAGAGGATGATGCAGCAAAGTAGCCTAAGTATTTCCCTCAGTTTTTGAGAACCAAGGTATAAATCCAGTAGGAGGCCACGCGCAAGTCCCTCGTACCTACACAAAACAATAGCTCAACACAACCAACGATATTAGGGGTTGTCAATCCCTTCACGGTCACTTACGAGAGTGAGATCTGATAGAGATGATAGATAATATTTTTGGTATTTTTGATATAGAGATGCAAGGCAAAAAGTAAAAGGCAAAGTAAAAAAGCAAGTAAGACTAAAGTGATGGAGATTGATATGATGAGAATAGACCCGGGGGCCATAGGTTTCACTAGTGGCTTCTCTCAAGAGCATAAGTATTCTACGGTGGGTGAACAAATTACTGTTGAGCAATTGACAGAATTGAGCATAGTTATGAGAATATCTAGGTATGATCATGTATATAGGCATCACGTCCGGGACAAGTAGACCGACTCCTGCCTGCATCTACTACTATTACTCCACTCATCGACAGCTATCCAGCATGCATCAAGAGTATTAAGTTAAAAACAGAGTAACGCCTTAAGCAAGATGACATGATGTAGAGGGATAAATTCATGCAATATGAGATAAAACCCATCTTGTTATTGTCGATGGCAATGATGCAATACGTGCCTTGCTGCCCCTTCTGTCACTGGGAAAGGACACCGCAAGATCGAACCCAAAGCTAAGCACTTCTCCCATGGCAACAAAAACCAATCTAGTAGGCCAAACCAAACTGATAATTCGAAGAGACTTGCAAAGATAACCAATCATACATAAAAGAATTCAGAGAAGATTCAAATATTATTCATAGATAGACTTGATCATAGACCCACAATTCATCGGTCTCAACAAACACACCGCAAAAGGAAGAAGATTACATCGAATAGATCTCCACGAGAGAGGGCAGAACATTGTATTGAGATCCAAAAAGAGAGAAGAAGCCATCTAGCTACTAACTATGGACCCAAAGGCCTGAGGTAAACTACTCACACTTCATCGGAGGGGCTATGATGATGTAGAAGCCCTCCATGATGACGGCCCTCTCCGGTGGAGCTCCGGAACAGGCCCCAAGACGGGATCTCGTGGATACAGAAAGTTGCGGTGGTGGAATTAGGTTTTTGGCTCTGTATCTGATCATTTGGGGGTACGTAGGTATATATAGGAGGAAGGAGTACGTCGGTGGAGCAACAGGGGGCCCACGAGGCAGGGGGCGTGCCCTAAGGGGGGCGCCCCCACCCTCGTGACCGCCTCTTTTGTGCCTTGGCGTAGGGTCCAAGTCTCCTGGACAACGTTCGGTGAGAAAATCACGTTCCCGAAGGTTTCATTCCATTTGGACTCCGTTTGATATTCCGTTTCTTCGAAACACTGAAATAGGCAAAAAACAACAATTCTGGGCTGGGCCTCCGGTTAATAGGTTAGTCCTGAAAATAATATAAAAGTGGAAAATAAATCCCAATATAGTCCAAAATAGTAGATAATATAGCATGGAGCAGTCAAAAATTATAGATACGTTGGAGACGTATCAGAGCCTGGGTGGCGAACCGTAGGATGATCACACAGGTACTCCGGGATATCCTAGGACAACACTGGATTCTCCAGGTGCCCGCAACCAATCCACCCAAATGTGTATTTAAGTAGCCACCTTGAGTTAAAAATTAATTAACAATCTAACATATATCATGGATATACTCAAACCCAAACCACGTCTACTAGCATAGCATAGCGGTATAAGCATAAGGAAGAGTAACTCCCAGGGTTTGATAATAAAAGGACAATAGGTTCTACCTCATCATCTACTTCCCAACCCACATGTTAATCGGATTCTACTCATGCAGTGTTTGAGGGTTGTAACTAATGCATAAAAATTGGGTATGAAAGGGACATGACCAAAGTGTTACTTGCCTTGTTGATGATCTACAAACCCTAGAGACTCGTAGTAGCACGCTTCGCACTCCGGGAGTTCTATCGCAAACAAACAATAGCATACATAAGCACTCAAGCATAGATGCAATGGTAAAACCCAGATGAGAAAGTCCAATCAGAAAGCTCAACTGAAGAGCTTCGAATTGCAAAAAGAATCAACCAAATCGGAGCTACGAAACCCAAACTACGATCAAAAGAAATTCAAAATGAAATCTTCTTAAAACCAAATTTTAGATTTTCAAAACTATGTCCAAGTTGATTAACTGGAAAGAGGGGATCGAGACGAAGATTTTGGCGTTGGTTTCACTGGATTTGGACGAACGGTTAAAAAGTTGTGAGGGTTTGAAGATTAGGGGCTAATCTGCGATAAAAATAATTGTGGATAGGTCCCTGGCGAAAATAAAAAGAAAAAAGAAAAAGACTACGGTGCGAACGTTCGCTGACAGAGACAACGAACGAATTCGTTCGTTATAAGAACTAAACGAACGAACGTTCGCGAAATAGATTTAAACAGAGAAAACCGATCTATAAAAAACTGATCTAGATCTAGGTTTACCGAAATAAACAGCCGAGAACCGGAGAAAAACCGGCGGCGGCGGATCCGAATGGAAGCGGCTTCTAGCGAGGTGGGGTGGCGCGGGGTCAGCGGGCGGCGGCATCGGCTGCACGGGGCGGCGGCGCGGCGAGGCGGCAGCGGCGTGGAGCGGCGAAGCGGGCTACAGCGGCGGCGGTGGGCGGCTGCTGCGGCGGGGCTGCGAGCTTGGGGTGGGGAAGAAGAGGCGGCGGCGGCGCGGCTTATGAAGGCCTCGCGGGGGGGGGGGGGGCGCTTGCGCGAGGGGCACGGATGCCGAGGCTGACCCAGACTCTGGCGGGAGTCCGGCGCTCGCACGGCTGCGGGAGGCAGCGGCGCTGGTTGGGCTTGGCCCGGCTCGGCTGGGCCGTTGGCCCAGTCGGGCGAAATGTTTTTTTAAATAAAATAATTCCACGGAAGAAAATTCTAAATAAATATTTTAGAAAATTTTAAAAATGCCAAAAACAATTTTCACCATCTAAATAAAATATTTAGAATGAAGTGAACATTTTTCTGGCCTAAAATTGCAAATTTGAAAAATGCATATTTTTCTAATTCAAATAAAATAGCAATAAAATCCAAATAAAATATTTATTTGATTTCAACATTTTTCCTCCAATATTTCTTTTATTTTGGAGAAGTCATTTTATCTCCTCTTTTTTATTTTTAATATTGGAAATATTTCGGGGAGAAAAATATTAAAACCAAAATGATCCTCTTTTCAAATTTGAGAAAAATTCAAATATGAAAATAATGAACTCCCCAACTCTCTCCGTGGGGTCCTTGAGCTGCTTAGGATTTCTAGGATCACAAGCGAGATGCAAATAAAATATGATATGCATATGGTGACCTATGTATAACATTCTAAATTGAAAATTTGGGATGTTACATGTCCTCACTAGGTATGTTGAGTGACACAACATGAAAGATCCTAGTTCAGATGATGACAAGTATGGGAAGGGCAACAAAAACGATGGCGGCAAGGGTCACCAGCAGAACACCTCGGGCAACGGTGGCAACCACGGTAACCAGATCAATGGTGGTAAGCACAAGCATCCGGAGGGTGGATCAGATTTTGTTGCTAACACCAACATCGGATTCAAGGGCCGGAGACGGAATAATAATTCTGGAAGATCCATAATGGGAATAAGCCTCATAATTTTGAGGAGGCTCTTAAAGCCCCGTGTCCCAAACATAGCCTCCCTCATATGCCGATAAAACACTCTTGGGAAATTGCTACATTATGTAGGCCTTCCACAATCAGACATTCCAGAATCATCAGGGTGGCGGCGGCAGAAACCCAGGGCGGCCTGGAGCAGGTGGCTCGGGATCTGGATTCCCGGGAGCGGACTCATCTGGTGGTTTCTAGAATCCCAATTATCAAGGCTCTGACAGCTCAGGATCTGGCTATCAGGGTTCTGGCAATAACGGAGGTAGAAATCAACATTGCGGACAGGGCACTCAGCAACAGGGCAACCAGTGCAGACTAAGGCATAGCCTAGTGGTGGAAACGGGCTGATGCCTTCCCACCCACCCAGGTTCAAGGTATGGTACTTGCAATTTGGGTTTGTTGCACCAATTATATTATAGGGGGTTCCCTTACAGTCTTTCTGTCAAAAAATGGGGCAACCAGTCAGGTTTTCAGAGCAATCCCAAGCAGTTGAATAGTGGACAGTATCACGTATTCACCACTAGTACTTGCAAGCGTGATCGCAAGCTCCTGAAACGTGTTGTCAACATGGTTGAGCTGGTTGTTCCTGGGTACTTAAATTGGTCGAAACAACCGGTCGTTTGGAGAGCAGAGTGGATCATCCTCCCTGGGTCGCGAATCCTGGTTGTCTAGCCCTACCGATGGCACCTCAAGTTGACGATTATAAGCTCACTAAGGTGCTTATGGAAGGAGGAAGCAACATCAACATCCTACACTATGATACCTTCAGATGCATGAACCTGTCAGAAAAGCAACTCCAACCTTCCTCAACTATTTTTCATGGGATCGTTCCTGGAAAGTCTGATTATCCTTGGACGGATCAAGCTGGAAGTTGCGTTTGGCAATGAGTATAACTACAGATCGGAGTTCCTGACATTTGAGGTGATCAAAATTAAGATTTTGTATCATGCCCTCTTCGGCCGGCCGGCCGGCTTACGCTTGCTTCATGGCCCGACCTTGTTATGTCTATCTCAAGCTCAAGATGCCTGGGCCAGAGGACACTATCATAGTCAATGGTGATAGGAAAATCGCACGCGAGTGTGAGAAGGGGGATGCAGCTTATGCTGAGTCGGCCTGCACAACAGAGGAGCTAAAGTTTTATACAACTAATGTTGACCCGGCTGATATGACACCCTTGAAGAAGCCCACCACAGAGTCTGACCCCCTGCTCAAGTTCAAGTCCGCCGAAAATACAAAATAGGTTGATTTCACCCATGGAGACTCATCTCAGCAGTTCAATATTGGGACTGGAATGGATCCCAAATAGGAAAGCGCGCTCAGCGAGTTCATCCGTGATAATCGGGACATCTTTGCAAGGAAACCTTCCGACATGCCTGGTGTACCGAGAGAATTCGCTAAGCACCACCTTAATGTGGATCCTCAGATGAAACCTGCCTGACAATACCTCCATCATTTCAATGAGGAGAGGCGCAACGCTATTAGTGAATAAGTGGCCTGACTCCTAGTTGCCGGGTTCATCATTGAGGTTTTTCACCCTGCGTGGTTAGCAAATCCAGTGCTTGTTTTAAATAAAAATGGCACTTGGCGCATGTGTGTTGACTACACAGATCTCAACAAGGCTTGTACCAAGGATCCATTCGCCCTTCCCCACATCGACCAAATTATCGAATCCACTGCTCATTGTGAGTTCTTGTGTTTTCTAGAAGCTTACTCCGGCTACCATCAGATCACGATGGTCGTTGAGGACCAGGAGAACACAACTTTCATCACACCCTTCGGGGCTTCCTTCTATGTCTCTATGTCTTTTGGGCTTAAGAGCGCAAGGGCTACTTATCAACAGTGTGCGCAAAATTGTTTCCACAAGCAAATCAGGCGCAGTGTGTCATGCTTATGTTGATGATACTGTGGTGATGACCCACAAGTATAGGGGATCTATCGTAGTCCTTTCAATAAGAAAGAGTGCCGAACCCAATGAGGAGCAGAAGGAAATGATAAGCGGTTTTCAGCAAGGTATTCTCTGCAAGCACTGAAATAATAGGTAACAGATAGTTTTGTGGTAGGATAATTTGTAACGAGCAACAGGTAACAAAAGTAAATAAAGTGCAGCAAGGTGGCCCAATCCTTTTTGTAGCAAAGGACAAGCCTGGACAAACTCTTATATAGATAAAAGCGCTCCCGAGAACACATGGGAATTATCGTCAAGCTAGTTTTCATCATGTTCATATGATTCGCGTTTGGTACTTTGATAATTTGATATGTGGGTGGACCGGTGCTTGGGTGTTGTTCTTACTTGAACAAACATCCCACTCATGATTAACCTCTATTGCAAGCATCCGCAACTACAACAAAAGTATTAAGGTAAACCTAACCATAGCATGAAACATATGGATCCAAATCAGCCCCTTACGAAGCAACGCATAAACTAGGGTTTAAGCTTCTGTCACTCTAGCAACCCATCATCTACTTATTACTTCCCAATGCCTTCCTCTAGGCCCAAATAATGGTGAAGTGTCATGTAGCCGACGTTCACATAACACCACTAGAGGATAGACAACATACATCTCATCAAAATATTGAACGAATACCAAATTCACATGACTACTAATAGTGTTGGGGAACGTTGCAGAAAATAAAAAAAATCTACGGTTTCACCAAGATCTATCTATGAGTTCATCTAGCAACGAGTGATCGGAGTGCATCTACATACCTTAGTAGATCGCGAGCGGAAGCGTTCAAAGAACGGGGTTGAGGGAGTCGTACACGTCATGATCCAAATCACCGGAGATCCTAGCGCCAAACGGACGACACCTCCGCGTTCAACACACGTACGGTCAGCGTGACGTCTCCTCCTTCCTGATCCAGCAAGGGGGGATGAGAGGTTGATGAAGATCCAGCAGCACGATGGCGTGGTGGTGGATGCAGCAGTCACCGCAGCAGGGCTTCATCGAGCTTCTGCGAGACGGAGAGGTGTAGAAGGGGAGAGGAAGGCGCCAAGACTTCAGGGTGTGGCTGCCCTCCCCCCTTTATATAGGCCCCCTGGGGGGCGCCGGCCCTGGGAGATGGGATCTCCTGGGGGGCGGCGACCAAGGGGGTGGAGTGCCCCCAAAGGCAAGTGGGGCGCCCCCCCCCACCCTAGGGTTTCCAACCCTAGGCGCAGGGGGCAAGGGGGGCGCACCAGCCCATTATGGGCTGGTTCCCCTCCCCACTTCAGCCCATGGGGCCCTCCGGGATGGGTGGCCCCACCCGGTGGACCCCCGGGACCCATCCGGTGGTCCCGGTACAATACCTGTGACC
Source organism: Aegilops umbellulata (assembly GCA_032464435.1). NCBI lineage: Eukaryota > Viridiplantae > Streptophyta > Magnoliopsida > Poales > Poaceae > Aegilops > Aegilops umbellulata. The sequence continues at coordinate 232,703,674 of CP136060.1, forward strand.
CCGAATCTTTCCCGATTGCCGAAACTGCACTTCCTATATATAATTCTTTACCTCCGAACCATTCCGGGACTCCTCATGACGTACGGGATCTCATACGGGACTCCGAACAACTTCCGGATTACTGCATACTCATCTTTATACAACCGTAGCGTCACCAAACCTTAAGTGTGTAGACCCTACGGGTTCGGGAGACATGCAGACATGACCGAGATGCCTCTCCGGCCAATAACCAACAGCGGGATCTGGATACCCATGTTGGCTCCCACATACTCCTCGATGATCTCATCGGATGAACCACGATGTCGAGGATTCAATCAATCCCGTATACAATTCCCTTTGTCAATCGGTATCCCAATACCTCGTCCAGTCTCATTACCGGCAAGTCACTTTACTCGTACCGTAATGCATGATCCCGTGATCAAACACTTTGATCACATTGAGCTCATTATGATGATGCATTACCGAGTGGGCCCAGTGATACCTCTCCTTCATACGGAGTGACAAATCCCAGTCTCGATCCGTGTCAACCCAACAGATACTTTCGGAGATACCCGTAGTATACCTTTATAGTCAGCCAGTTACGTTGTGACATTTGGTACACCCAAAGCACTCCTACGGTATCCGGGAGTTACACGATCTCATGGTCTAAGGAAAAGATACTTGACATTGGAAAAGCTCTAGCAAACGAACTATACGATCTTGTGTTGTGCTTAGGATTGGGTCTTGTCCACCACATCATTCTCCTAATGATGTGATCTCGTTACTAATGACATCCAATGTCCATAGTCAGGAAACCATGACTATCTGTTGATCAACGAGCTAGTCAACTAGAGGCTTACTAGGGACATGTTGGTGTCTATGTATTCACACACGTATTACGATTTCCGGATAACACAATTATAGCATGAATAAAAGACAATTATCATGAACAAGGAAATATAATAATAATCCTTTTATTATTGCCTCTAGGGCATATTTCTAATAGTCTCCCACTTGCACTAGAGTCAATAATCTAGTTACATTGTGATGAATCAAACACCCATAGAGTTCTGGTGTTGATCATGTTTTGCTCACGGAAGAGGTTTAGTCAATGGATCCGCGACATTTAGATCCGTATGCACTTTGCAAATTTCTATGTCTCCATCTTGAACATTTTCACGAATGGTGTTGAAGCGACGCTTGATGTGCCCGGTCTTCTTGTGAAACCTGGGCTCCTTGGCAAGTGCAATAGCTCCAGTGTTGTCACGGAAGAGTTTGATTGGCCCCGAGGCATTGGGTATGACTCCTAGGTCGGTGATGAACTCCTTCACCCAAATTGCTTCATGCGCTGCCTCCGAGGCTGCCATGTACTCCGCTTCACATGTAGATCCCGCCACGACGCTCTGCTTGCAGCTGCACCAGCTTACTGCTCCACCATTCAACATATACACGTATCCGGTTTGTGACTTAGAGTCATCCACATCTGTGTCGAAGCTAGCGTCGATGTAACCCTTTACGACGAGCTCTTCGTCACCTCCATAAACGAGAAACATGTCCTCAGTCCTTTTCAGGTACTTCAGGATATTCTTGACCGTTGTCCAGTGTTCCTTGCCGGGATTACTTTGGTACCTTCCTACCAAACTTACGGCAAGGTTTACATCAGGTCTGGTACACAGCATGGCATACATAATAGACCCTATGGCTGAGGCATAGGGGATGACACTCATCTCTTCTATATCTTCTGCCGTGGTCGGACATTGAGCTGAGCTCAATTTCACACCTTGCAACACAGGCAAGAACCCCTTCTTAGACTGATCCATATTGAACTTCTTCAATATCTTATCAAGGTATGTGCTTTGTGAAAGACCTATGAGGCGTCTTGATCTATCTCTATAGATCTTGATGCCTAATATATAAGCAGCTTCTCCAAGGTCCTTCATTGAAAAACTCTTATTCAAGTAGGCATTAATGCTATCCAAAAGTTCTATATCATTTCCCATCAAAAGTATGTCATCTACATATAATATGAGAAATGCTACAGAGCTCCCACTCACTTTCTTGTAAACGCAGGCTTCTCCATAAGTCTGCATAAACCCAAACGCTTTGATCATCTCATCAAACCGAATGTTCCAACTCCGAGATGCTTGCACCAGCCCATAAATGGATCGCTGGAGCTTGCATACCTTGTTAGAATTCTTAGGGTCGACAAAACCTTCCGGCTGCATCATATACAGTTTTTCCTTAAGATAACCGTTAAGGAATGCCGTTTTGACGTCCATTTGCCATATCTCTAATCATAGTATGCGGCAATTGCTAACATGATTCGGACGGACTTCAGCTTCGCTATGGGAGTGAAAGTCTCATCGTAGTCAACCCCTTGAACTTGCCGATAACCCTTAGCGACAAGTCGAGCTTTATAGATGGTAACATTACCATCCGCGTCCGTCTTCTTCTTAAAGATCCATTTGTTTTCTATCGCTCGCCGATCATCGGGCAAGTCTGTCAAAGTCCATACTTTATTTTCATACATGGATCCTATCTCGGATTGCATGGCTTCAAGCCATTTGTTGGAATCTGGGCCCGCCATCCCTTCTTCATAGTTCGAAGGTTCACCGTTGTCTAACAACATGATTTCCAGGACAAGGTTGCCATAACACTCTGGTGTGGAACGTGTCCTTGTCGACCTACGAAGTTCTGTAGCAACTTTATTCGAAGTACCTTGATCATCATCATTAATTTCCTCTCCAGTGGATGTAGGCACCACAGGAACATTTTCCTGAGCTGCACTACTTTCCGGTTCAAGAGGTAGTACTTCAGCGAGTTCTACTTTCCTCCCACTTACTCCTTTCGAGAGAAACTCTTTTTCCAAAAAGGATCCGTTCTTGGCAACAAAGATCTTGCCTTCGTATCTAAGGTAGAAGGTATACCCAATGGTTTCCTTAGGGTATCCTATGAGGACGCATTTTTCTGACTTGGGTTCGAGCTTTTCAGGTTGAAGTTTCTTGACATAAGCATCGCATCCCCAAACTTTTAGAAACGACAGCTTAGGTTTCTTCCCAAACCATAATTCATACGGTGTCGTCTCAACGGATTTAGACGGTGCCCTATTTAAAGTGAATGCAGCTGTCTCTAGAGCGTATCCCCAAAATGATAGCGGTAAATCAGTAAGAGACATCATAGATCGCACCATATCCAATAGAGTGCGATTACGACGTTCGGACACACCGTTACGTTGAGGTGTTCCAGGCGGCGTGAGTTGTGAAATGATTCCACATTTCCTTAAGTGTGTGCCAAATTCGTGACTTAAATATTCTCCTCCACGATCTGATCGTAAGAACTTTATATTTCGGTCACGTTGATTCTCTACCTCATTCTGAAATTCCTTGAACTTTTCAAAGGTCTCAGACTTGTGTTTCATCAAGTAGACATACCCATATCTACTCAAGTCATCAGTGAGAGTGAGAACATAAGGATATCCTCCGCGAGCCTCAACGCTCATTGGACCGCACACATCAGTATGTATGATTTACAATAAGTTGGTTGCTCGCTCCATTGTTCCGGAGAACGGAGTCTTGGTCATTTTGCCCATGAGGCATGGTTCGCATGTGTCAAATGATTCATAATCGAGAGACTCTAAAAGTCCATCAGCATGGAGCTTCTTCATGCGGTTGACACCAATGTGACCAAGGCTGAAGTGCCACAAGTATGTGGGACTATCATTATCAATTTTACATCTTTTGGTATTCACACTATGAATATGTGTAACATCACGTTCGAGATTCATTAAGAATAAACCATTAACCATCGGAGCATGACCATAAAACATATCTCTCATATAAATAGAACAACCATTATTCTCGGATTTAAATGAGTAGCCATCTCGTATTAAACGAGATCCGGATACAATGTTCATGCTCAAACTTGGCACTAAATAACAATTATTGAGGTTTAAAACTAATCCCGTAGGTAAATGTAGAGGTAGCATGCCGACGGCGATCACATCGACCTTGGAACCATTCCCGACGCGCATCGTCACCTCGTCCTTCGCCACTCTTCGCTTATTCCGCAGCTCCTGCTTTGAGTTACAAATATGAGCAACGGCACCGGTATCAAATACCCAGGAGCTACTACGAGCACTGGTAAGGTACACATCAATTACATGTATATCACATATACCTTTAGTGTTGCCGGCCTTCTTGTCCGCTAAGTATTTGGGGCAGTTCCGCTTCCAGTGACCCTTCCCTTTGCAATAAAAGCACTCAGTCTCAGGCTTGGGTCCATTCTTTGACTTCTTCCCGGCAACTGGCTTACCGGGCGCGGCAACATCCTTGCCGTCCTTCTTGAAGTTCTTCTTAGCCTTGCCTTTCTTGAACTTGGTGGTTTTATTGACCATCAACACTTGATGTTCCTTTTTGATTTCTACCTCCGCTGATTTCAGCATTGAAAATACTTCGGGAATGGTCTTTTCCATCCCCTGCATATTGTAGTTCATCACAAAGCTCTTGTAGCTAGGTGGGAGCGACTGAAGGATTCTGTCAATGACCGCCTCGTCTGGCAGGTTAATGTCCAGCTAGGACAAGCGGTTGTGCAACCCAGACATCTTGAGTATGTGCTCACTGACAGAACTATTTTCCTCCATTTTACAACTATAGAACTTGTCGGAGACTTCATATCTCTTGACCCGGGCATGAGCTTGGAAAACCATTTTCAGCTCTTCGAACATCTCATATGCTCCGTGTTGCTCAAAACGCTTTTGGAGCCCCGGTTCTAAGCTGTAAAGCATGCCGCACTGAACGAGGGAGTAATCATCAGCACGCTGCTTCCAAGCGTTCATAACATCTTGGTTCTCTGGGATGGGTGCTTCACCTAGCGGTGCTTCTAGGACATATTGTTTCCTGGCAGCTATGAGGATGATCCTCGGGTTCCGGACCCGGTCCGTATAGTTGTTGCCATCATCTTTCAGCTTGGTTTTCTCTAGGAACGCATTGAAGTTCATTTTGACATGAGCGTTGGCCATTTGATCTACAAGACATTTATGCAAAGATTTCTAGACTAAGTTCATGATAATTAAGTTCATCTAATCAAATTATTTAATGAACTCCCACTCAGATTAGACATCCCTCTAGTCATCTAAGTGAAACATGATCCGACTCGACTAGGCCGTGTCTGATCATCACGTGAGACGGACTAGTCATCATCGGTGAACATCTCCATGTTGATCGTATCTTTCATACGACTCATGTTGGACCTTTCGGTCTCTTGTGTTCCGAGGCCATGTCTGTACATGCTAGGCTCATCAAGTTAACCTAAGTGTTTGCATGTGTAAATCTGTCTTACACCCGTTGTATGTGAACGTTGGAATCTATCACACCCGATCATCACGTGGTGCTTCGAAACAACGAACTGTCGCAACGGCGCACAGTTAGGGGGAACACTTTCTTGAAATTATTGTGAGGGATCATCTTATTTACTACCGTCGTTCTAAGTAAACAAGATGCAAAAACATCATAAACATCACATGCAATCAAATAATAGTGACATGGTATGGCCAATATCATATAGCTCCTTTGATCTCCATCTTGGGGCTCCATGATCATCTTGTCACCGACATGACACCATGATCTCCATCATCATGATCTCCATCATTGTGTCTCCATGAAGTTGCTCGCCAACTATTACTTCTACTACTATGGCTAACACGTTTAGCAATAAAGTAAAGTAATTTACATGGCGTTTCTCAATGACACGCAGGTCATACAAAAAATAAAGACAACTCCTATGGCTCCTGCCAGTTGTCATACTCATCGACATGCAAGTCGTGATTCCTATTACAAGAACATGATCTCATACATCACATATATATCATTCATCATTCATCACAACTTTGGCCATATCACATCACAAAACACTTGCTGCAAAAACAAGATAGACGTCCTCTAATTGTTGTTGCAAGTTTTACGTGGCTGCAATAGGGTTCTAGCAAGAACGTTTTCTTACCTACGTTAAAGCCACAACGTGATTTGTCAACTTCTATTTACCCTTCATAAGGACCCTTTTCGTCGAATCCGCTCCGACTAAAGTGGGAGAGACAGACACCCGCTAGCCACCTTATGCAACCAGTGCATGTCAGTCGGTGGAACCTGTCTCACGTAAGCGTACATGTAAGGTCGGTCCGGGCCGCTTCATCCCACAATACCGCTGAAGCAAAATAAGACTAGTAGCGGCAAGAAAGTTGACAACATCTACGCCCACAACAAATTGTGTTCTACTCGTGCAAAGAGAACTACGCATAGACCTAGCTCATGATGCCACTGTTGGGGAACGTTGCAGAAAATAATAAAAAATCTATGGTTTCACCAAGATCTATCTATGAGTTCATCTAGCAACGAGTGATCAGAGTGCATCTACATACCTTTGTAGATCGCGAGTGGAAGCGTTCAAAGAACGGGGTTGAGGGAGTCGTACTCGTCGTGATCCAAATCACCGGAGATCCTAGCGCCGAACGGGCGACACCTCCGCGTTCAACACACGTACGGTCAGCGTGACGTCTCCTCCTTCTTGATCCAGCAAGGGGGAAGTAGAGGTTGATGAAGATCCAGCAGCACGACGGCGTGGTGGTGGATGCAGCAGTCACCGCAGCAGGGCTTCGCCGAGCTTCTGCGAGAGGGAGAGGTGTAGCAGGGGAGAGGGAGACGCCAAGACTTCAGGGTGCAGCTGCCCTCCCCCCTTTATATAGGCCCCCTGGGGGTGCCGGCCCTGGGAGATGGGATCTCCTGGGGGGCGGCGGCCAAGGGGGGTGGAGTGCCCCCCAAGGCAAGTGGGGCGCCCCCACCCTAGGGTTTCCAACCCTAGGCGCAGGGGGGCCCAAGGGGGGGCGCACCAGCCCACTATGGGCTGGTTCCCCTCCCCACTTCAGCCCATGGGGCCCTCCGGGATGGGTGACCCCACCCGGTGGACCCCCGGGACCCATCCGGTGGTCCCGGTACAATACCTGTGACCCCGAATCTTTCCCGATGGCCGAAACTGCACTTCCTATATATAATTCTTTACCTCCGAACCATTCCGGAACTCCTCATGACGTCCGGGATCTCATCCGGGACTCTGAACAACATCCGGATTACTGCATACTCATCTTTATACAACCCTAGCGTCACAGAACCTTAAGTGTGTAGACCCTACGGGTTCGGGAGACATGCAAACATGACCGAGACGCCTCTCCGGCCAATAACCAACAGCGGGATCTGGATACCCATGTTGGCTCCCACATACTCCTCGATGATCTCATCGGATGAACCACGATGTCGAGGATTCAATCAATCCAATATACAATTCCCTTTGTCAATCGGTATCCCAATACCTCGTCCAAGCTCGTTACCGGCAAGTCACTTTACTCGTACCGTAATGCATGATCCCGTGATCAAACACTTTGATCACATTGAGCTCATTATGATGATGCATTACCGAGTGGGCCCAGTGATACCTCTCCGTCATACGGAGTGACAAATCCCAGTCTCGATCCGTGTCAACCCAACAGATACTTTCGGAGATACCCGTAGTATACCTTTATAGTCAGCCAGTTACGTTGTGACATTTGGTACACCCAAAGCACTCCTACGGTATCCGGGAGTTACACGATCTCATGGTCTAAGGAAAAGATACTTGACATTGGAAAAGCTCTAGCAAACAAACTATACGGTCTTGTGCTGTGCTTAGGATTGGGTCTTGTCCATCACATCATTCTCCTAATGATGTGATCTCGTTACCAATGACATCCAATGTCCATAGTCAAGAAACCATGACTATCTGTTGATCAACGAGCTAGTCAACTAGAGGCTTACTAGGGACATGTTGGTGTCTATGTATTCACACATGTATTACGATTTCTGGATAACACAATTATAGCATGAATAAAAGACAATTATCATGAATAAGGAAATATAATAATAATCCTTTTATTATTGCCTGTAGGGCATATTTACAACAAATAGCAAGACTTCTCCCATGTCCTTAGGAACAAACATAACTAATCACAAAGCATATTCATGTTCGTAATCAGAGGGGTTTTAATATGCATATAGGATCTGAACATATGATATTCCACCAAATAAACCAATTAGCATCAACTACAAGGAGTAATCAACACTAGTAGCAACCCACAGGTACCAATCCCGGACTTGGAGATAAGAATTGGATACAAGAGATGAACTAGGGTTTGAGAGGAGATGGTACTGGTGAAGATATTGATGGAGATTGCCCTCTCCCGATGAGAGGAGCGTTGGTGATGATGATGGCGATGATTTCCCCCTCCCGGAGGGAAGTGTCCCCAGCAGAACAGCTCTGCCGGAGCCCTAGATTGGTTCCGCCAAGGTTCCGCCTCGTGGCGGCGGAGTCTTGTCCCGAAAGCTTGCTTATGATTTTTCTTCAGACGAAAGACTTCATATATCAGAAGATGGCCATCGGAGGACCAACAGGGGGCCCACGAGGCAGGGGGCGCTCCCAGGGGGGTAGGGCGCGCCCCCACCCTCGTGGACAGGTGTTGTCCCCCTGACGTATTTCTTCCGCTCAGTATTTTTTATTATTTCCAAAAATAACTTTCGTGGAGTTTCAGGACTTTTGGAGTTGTGCGGAATAGGTCTCTAACATTTGCTCCTTTTCCAGCCCAGAATTCCAGCTACCGGCATTCTCCCTCCTTATGTAAACCTTGTAAAATAAGAGAGAATAGGCATAAGTATTGTGACATAATGTGTAATAACAGCCCATAATGCAATAAATATTGATATAAAAGCATGATGCAAAATGGACGTATCAACTACCCCAAGCTTAGACCTCGCTTGTCCTCAAGCGGAAGCCGATAACGATAAATATGTCCACATGTTTAGAGGTAGAGGTGTTGATAAAATAAAATACGGACATGAGGGCATCATGATTATTTTCATAACAACAACATATATGGATATTGTCATATGATTTCTTATTCTCAAGTAATAATCTATCCACAACGCAAAGTATGAATCAGAAACTTTATTGAGAACTAACAAACTATAATCTTAGTCATTGAAGCAATTGCAATTTATCATAACATCAGAAAGAGTCTATGTCAGAGCTTTCTAGCAAGTCCACATACTCAACTATCATTTAGTCTTTCATAATTGCTAAGACTCACGCAATACTTATGGTTATGGAGTTTTAATCGGACATAGAGAAAGATAGGGGCTTATAGTTTCGCCTCCCAACCTTTTACCTCAAGGGTAATGTCAACAATAATAGTTCATGCTAACGCACATCCAATTAGATATATATATCAGGATCTTTCCAACACACTCTGCTTGCCAAAGGATAAAATATAAAAAGGAAAGGTGAAGATCACCATGACTCTTGCATAAGGAAGAAGATAATAGTAAAAGATAGGCCCTTCGTAGAGGGAAGCAGAGGTTGCCATGCGCTTTCAGGGTTGGATGCACATAATCTTAATGCGAAAGAACGTTACTTTACATTGCCACTTGTGATATGAACCTTTATTATGCAGTCCGTCGCTTTTATTTCTTCCACATCACAAGATCGTATAAAGCTTATTTCCTCCACACCAATCAATCATACATATTTAGAGAGCAATTTTTATTGCTTGCACCGATGACAACATACTTGAAGGATCTTACTCAATCCATAGGTAGGTATGGTGGACTCTCATGGCAAAACTGGTTTCAGGGTATTTGGAGGCACAAGTAGTATCTCTACTTGGTGTAAGAATTTGGCCAGTATGAGGGGGAAAGGCAAGATCAACATGTTGGATGATCCATGACAATATACTTTATCTTAGATATAAGAAAACATAACCCATTACGTTGTCTTCCTTGTCCAACATCAACTCTTTAGCATGTCATATTTTAATGAGTGCTCGCAATCATAAAAGATGTCCAAGATAGTATATTTATATGTGAAACCTCTCTTTATTTATTACTTCCTATTAATTTCAACGATGACCAAAGCTATGTTTGTCAACTCCCAACAATTGTTAATCATCATACTCTTTCTATGTGAAGTCATTGCTCTCAATAAGATCAATATGATCTCTTTGTTCTTTTTATTCTTTTCTCTTTTCTTTTATTCACTCAAGATCATGGCAAAATAACCAAGCCCTTGACTCAACACTAATCTTTATTATATAGCTCATGGACTCGATTACATAGAGGGATTATAAAGCAAAACTCAAAACTTGATCACACCAAAACTTTATTCTACTAGATCAAGATACTACTAATAGGATCGAACTAAGAAAATCGGTAAAGAAAGGGGCACCTCCCCCAAGCTTGGCAGTTGCCAAGGGGAGTGCCCATACCCATGTGATTATGTCTCCTTTGCTGGTGAAGAAGGTGGAGGTGATGATGGATAGTCGCACATCGAGTGTAAGAGGTCCTCCAGCTTGCGGATAATGCCCTTGAGTGCAATGATATGCTCCTTCAACAAAATATTTTCACGTGTGAGATACTTGTTCTGTATACGAGCTAACTCAATCATCTTGAAAGCTTCGATCTCAGTTGGGGTAAGAAGATTATGATCAAGTTGAAGGATGTCTTCTGCTGCCGGAGCTTGGTCCTCCGTGGCTTTCTTGATCCCTTCATCCTTGTTAATCTCCATGGGTTCTTCCCTCTTCATCTCTATCTTCATTAGCCACGCATCGTCATCACCATTGTTGGAGGAGGGGGACGACATGATGCTTGGCCTTGACAACCCTGACAGAAAACAGCTCGAAACAAGAACAGAGGATATTTGCGTGATACAGGAGTCAAAACCTTTGGGAGATTATATAATGAAATTTTACCTACCAAAATATGTATCGTGCAAGAATACAGAGTCCGGAGAGCGCACGAGGTGCCCACGAGGTAGGGAGGCGCGCCCAGGGGGGTAGGGCGCGCCCTCCACCCTCGTGGAGGCCTCGTGTCCTTCCCGGACTGATTCTTATTTTTCTATTTTCTAAATATTCCAAAACGGAGAAAGATTACCATTAGAATTGTTTTGGTGTCGGTTTACTTACTGTACCACATACATATTCCTTTTCGGAGTCTGAGACGTTCCGGAAAGTGTCCCTTATGTATTCCTCTGGGGTTACGTTTTCAATAACATTGGTTTCAACATTTATAGGATTACCTGAGATATGAAGTTCGATTCTTTGACCGTTCACCACCCTCGGAATTGTGCCTTCGAAGTTGTTGATTTTTATGGCACCGGAATGATAGACCTCCTTGATACGTAAGGGCCTTCCCATTTAGAGAGAAGTTTTCCTGCAAAAAATCTTAAACGAGAGTTGTATAGCAATCCATAATCACCTACATTAAACTCACGCTTTTGTATTCTTTTGTCATGCCATCTTTTAACTTTTTCTTTAAACAACTTGGCATTTTCATAAGCTTGGGTTCTCCATTCATCAAGTGAGCCCAAGCTTAATATCCCAATATGCCTTGTGTTCAAGTTCGAGAGGTAAGTGACATGCTTTTCCATAAACCATTTTATACGGAGACATACCCATAGGATTTTTATATGCAGTTCTATAGGCCCATAATGCATCATCAAGTTTCTTGGACCAATTCTTCCTAGATCTATTAACAGTCTTTTGCAAAATTAATTTGAGCTCTCTATTACTCAATTCTACTTGACCACTAGACTGCGGGTGATAAGGAGATGCAATTGTATGATTAACATCATACTTTGCAAGCATTTTGCGAAAGGCACCATGAATAAAATGTGAACCACCATCAGTCATTAAATATCTAGGGACTCCAAACCTCGGAAAAATAACTTCTTTACAGATTTTAATAGAAGTGTTATGATCAGCACTACTAGTTGGAATAGCTTCTACCCACTTAGTAACATAATCAACAGCAACTAAAATATGTGTGTATCCTTTGGAGGCAGGAAAAGGTCCCATATAATCAAAGCCCCAAACATCAAATGGTTCAATAACAAGAGAATAGTTCATAGGCATTTCTTGACGTCTACTAATATTACCAATTATTCTACATTCATCACAAGAGAAGACAAACTTACGGGCATCCTTGAAGAGAGTAGGCCAATAAAAACCGGATTGCATTACCTTATGTGCAGTTCTATCTCCAGTTTGGTGTCCTCCATAAGCTTCGGAGTGACACTTGCGTAGGATCTGTTCCTGTTCATGCTCAAGTACAGAACGTCTAATAACACCATCTACTCCTTCTTTATAGAGATGTGGGTCATCCCAAAAGTAATGTCTCAAATCATAGAAAACCTTTTTCTTTTGCTGGTATGTGAAACTAGGTGGTATAAATTTAGCAACAATATAATTAGCATAATCAGCATACCATGGAGCAGTACGAGAAGCATTTATGACATTTAATTGTTCATCAGGAAAGCTATCATCAGTAGGTAGTGGGTCATCAAGAACATTTTCTAACCTAGACAAGTTGTCTGCAACGGGGTTCTCAGCTCCTTTTCTATCAACAATATGCACATCAAATTCTTGTAGCAAGAGAACCCATCTAATAAGTCTAGGTTTAGCATCTTTCTTTTCCATAAGATATTTAATAGCAGCATGATCCGTGTGAATTGTTACTTTAGAATCGACAATGTAAGGTCTGAACTTATCACAAGCAAATACAACTGCTAAGAATTCTTTTTCAGTAGTAGCATAATTTCTCTGAGCATTGTATAGAGTCTTACTAGCATATTGAATAACATTTAATTTCTTATCAACTCTTTGCCCTAGAACAACACCTACAACATAATCACTAGCATCACACACAATTTCAAGGGTAAATTCCAATCAGGTGGCTGAACAATAGGTGCAGAGATCAATTCTTTCTTAAGTATTTCAAATGCTTCTACACAATCATCATCAAAGACAAATGGTATATCTTTTTGTAATAAATTAGTCAGAGGCCGAGAGATTTTTGAGAAGTCATTAATGAACCTCCTATAAAAACCGGTGTGACCAGGGAAACTTCTTATACCTTTGATGTCCTTAGGACATGGCATCTTTTCAATAGCATCAACCTTAGCTTTATCAACCTCAATACCTCTTTTAGAAACTTTATGCCCCAAGACAATACCTTCATTAACCATAAAGTGGCACTTTTCCCAATTCAAGACAAGATTAGTTTCTTCACATCTCTGCAAAACTCGATCAAGGTTGCTTAAGCAATCATCAAAAGAGGATCCATACACGGAAAAATCGTCCATGAAAACCTCACAAATCTTTTCACAAAATTCAGAGAATATAGCCATCATGCATCTTCGAAAGGTAGCAGGTGCATTACATAAACCAAAAGGCATACGTCTATAAGCAAAAGTACGAAAAGGGCAAGTAAAAGTAGTCTTTGATTGATCATTGGCCGACACAGTTATTTGAGAGAAACCAGAATAACCATCCAGAAAGCAAAAATGTATATGTTTAGACAACCTTTCTAGCATTTGATCGATAAAAGGTAAGGTGTAATGATCCTTTTTAGTAGCTTTATTTAATTTGCGGAAATCAATTACCATCCTATAACCTGTAATAATCCTTTGCAGGATCAACTCATCTTTATCATTAGGAATGACAGTAATACCTCCCTTCTTAGGGACACAATGGACAGGACTTACCCACTGACTATCAGCAATGGGATAAATTATACCTGCCTCAAGGAGCTTTAGTATTTCTTTTCTTACCACTTCCTTCATCTTAGGATTCAACCGTCGTTGATGATCACGAACTGGTTTGGCATCTTCCTCCAAATTTATTTTATGTTGACATAGAGTGGGGCTAATTCCCTTAAGATCATCGAGAGTATATCCAATGGCAGCACGGTGCTTCTTCAGAGTTTTCAATAATCTCTCTTCTTCATGCTCTGAAAGGTTAGCACTAATAATAATAGGATATATCTTTTTCTCATCAAGATAAGCATATTTGAGAGTATCAGGTAACGGTTTAAGCTCAAACACGGGATGACCCTTTGGTGGAGTAGGGTCCCCTAGGATTTCAACAGGCAAATTGTGTTTCAGGATGGGTTCCTATTTAAATAATACTTCATCTATTTCCCTTCTTTCATTCATAAACATATCATTTTCATGGTCTAGCAAATATTTTTCTAAAGGATCACTAGGAGGTACGACAATAGAAGCAAGACCAATAATTTCATCTTTACTAGGCAATTCCTCTTCACGGTGTTGTCTACGAAATTTAGAGAAATTAAACTCATGAGACATATCACCTAGACCAATAGTAACAACATCCTTTTCGCAGTCTATCCTAGCATTAGCAGTGTTCAGGAAGGGTCTACCAAATATAATGAGACAAAAGCTATCTTGTGGGGAACCAAGAACAAGAAAATCAGCAGGATATTTAGTTTTCCCACATAAGACTTCAACATCTCTAACAATTCCCATTGGTGAAATAGTATCTCTATTGGCAAGTTTAATTGTGACATCAATATCTTCTAACTCAGCAGGTGCAATATCATGCTTAATTTCTTTGTATAAGTCAATAGGTATGGCACTAGCACTAGCACCCATATCACATAAGCCATGATAACAATGATCTCCTATTTTAACAGAAATAACAGGCATGCCTACCACAGGTCTATGTTTACCACGGAAATGAATAACATGCCCATCAATATTATCAGACAAGAGATCTTTAACAACAGCAATATTAGGTTCAACTTTAATTTGCTCAGGAGGTGTATAAGTTCTAATATTGCTTTTACGAACCACAGTTGAAGCTTTAGCATGATCCTTTATTCTAACAGGGAAAGGTGGTTTCTCAACATAAGAAGTAGGAACAATAGGATCATTATAAGAGATAGTCTTTCCTTCAACTTTAATAGGTGCAGCTACTTTTACTTCTATGGGAGGATGATATTTAAACCACTTTTCCTTAGGGAGATCAACATAAGTAGCAAAATATTCACAGAAAGAAGCTACTATCTCAGAGTCAAGTCCATATTTAGTGCTAAATTTACGGAAAACATCGGTATCCATAAAATATTTAACACAATCGAACTTAGGTGTCATACCTGACTGTCGGATTTCGGGTTCCGGCAGACCCTTGTGGTTCGAACTCTGGGGTGCGCGCGGAGATTACGCCTACTACCTACCCGCGCTCCTCCGCCTCGCAAAGATCTGAACTACGAGAAGAACAACACAAGAGACACAAAGTTTATACTGGTTCGGGCCACCGTTGTGGTGTAATACCCTACTCCAGTGTGGTGTGGTGGATTGCCTCTTGGGCTGATGATGAAGAACAATACATCAAGGAACAGTCTCGCGAGGGTCTGTTCTTGCTTGGGGGGATGAACTGCTAGGAGGAGTTCATTCGCCCTTCACTCTCTCTCTCTCTCTGATTGCCTACCTAACTGATGGCTGGGTTGCCAGATGCCTCTACCCTGGGGGCGGCTAGTCCTATTTATAGGCAAAGGCCCTGGCCACTTCCCAAATATTGAGCGGGAAGGGCGCCAACAGTTGGCCATTTTGAAGGCGAACATCTGGTACACTTATCCTGACTAAAGTTGGTCCTCGCCTGCCAAAGGCTCTGGTGATGACGATAGCTTGGGCTCCACAATGACTTCCTCCTTGTCGCGGAGCTGGTCTTGGTCTTGTTGCACCGAAATGGGTGCCTTTGCTTGATCCTCTCACCTGCGCTTGCTCCCTTTGCACCAAAGAGGAAAGGAGGACACTGCTCGGGCTGGCGCTCGCCTGGCGCCCTTGGTCGTCATGGCTTGCGTCATGGGCACCTCGTGAGGTACCTCGCCTTGATCTCTCCGCCTCCTCGTGAGCCAGCCTGATGACGCCGTGCCTGAGGAAGCTCCGCGTCGTACGCCCTGCGAGGCTTGGCCCCTCGCGAGGGTCTTGGGTCTTGTGTTGATGAAGATGGGCCGTGCTGGGCTCCCTTGAGCCACGCCGCAGGCCGTAGGCAGGCAAGTCTGGGGACCCCCGTTCCCAGAACGCCGACACTGACTCCTTAACTTCGTCGAAGTCCCAGTCTTCAGAGTTGCGTTTAATTCTTTCCAATAAATCCCATTTGAATTCAATAGTCTTCATCATAAAAGAGCCAGCACAAGAAGTTTCGAGCATGGTGCGATTGTTATCAGAAAGCCGAGCATAAAAACTTTGAATATTTATTTCTCGTGGGATCTCATGATTGGGGCATGAATATAACATTGATTTAAGCCTCCCCCAAGCTTGAGCGATGCTTTCTCCTTCGCAAGGCCAAAAATTATATATCTAATTGTGATCACGATGAACAAGATGCGTAGGATAAAACTTCTGATGAAATTCCAATTTCAATCGTTTGTAGTTCCATGACCCCGTATCATCACATAGCCTAGACCATGTTGATGCATCTCCCTTCAAAGATAAAGGGAAGATCTTCTTCTTAGTAAAATCACCGGGTATACCTGTAAGATTAAATAATCCACAAACTTCATCCACATATATTAGGTGCTCATCAGGATGATTTGTTCCATCTCCTGCAAAAGGATTAGCTAGCAGTTTTTCTAACATACCCGAAGGAATTTCCAAGTAAACATATTCATCTTCAGTAGGTTCAATAGGTTGAGGAGCAACTCTTTGCTCTACTGGTCGGGGTGAAGATACCCCGAACAAGCCCCTCAGAGGATTACTTTCCATAGTAACAAGTGATAGTAAATTTCAGCACACTATATAAATTTTTCTTTACCAAATTCCACCTACCAAAGGCGTTTCATTCCCCGGCAACGGCGCCAGAAAAGAGTCTTGATGACCCACAAGTATAGGGGTTCTATCGTAGTCCTTTCGATAAGTAAGAGTGTCAAACCCAACGAGGAGCAGAAGGAAATGATAAGCGGTTTTCAGCAAGGTATTCTCTGCAAGCACTGAAATAATAGGTAACAGTTAGTTTTGTGATAGGATAATTTGTAATGAGCAACAATTAACAAAAGTAAATAAAGTGCAGCAAGGTGGACCAATCCTTTTTGTAGCAAAGGACAAGCCTGGACAAACTCTTATATAGAGAAAAGCGCTCCCGAGGACACATGGGAATTATCGTCAAGCTAGTTTTCATCGCGTTCATATGATTCACGTTCGGTACTTTGATAATTTGATATGTGGGTGGACCGGTGCTTGGGTGCTGTTCTTACTTGAACAAGCATCCCACTTATGATTAACCTCTATTGCAAGCATCCGCAACTACAACAAAAGTATTAAGGTAAACCTAACCATAGCATGAAACATATGGATCCAAATCAGCACCTTACGAAGCAACGCATAAACTAGGGTTTAAGCTTCTGTCACTCTAGCAACCCATCATCTACTTATTAATTCCCAATGTCTTCCTGTAGGCCCAAATAATGGTGAAGTGTCATGTAGTCAACGTTCACATAACACCACTAGAGGATAGACAACATACGTCTCATCAAAATGTCGAACGAATACCAAATTCACATGACTACTAATAGCAAGACTTCCCCATGTACTCAGGAACAAACATAACTACTCACAAAGCATATTCATGTTTATAATCAGAGGGGTATTAGGATCTGAACATATGATCTTCCACCAAATAAACCAACTAGCATCAACTACAAGGAGTAATCAACACTACTAGCTACCCACAGGTACCAATCCCGGACTTGGAGATAAGAATTGGATACAAGAGATGAACTAGGGTTTGAGAGGAGATGGTGCTGGTGAAGATGTTGACGGAGATTACCCTCTCCTGATGAGAGGAGCGTTGGTGATGACGATGGCGGTGATTTCCCCCTCCCGAAGGGAAGTGTCCCTTGCAGAACAGCTCTACCGGAGCCCTAGATTGGTTCCGCCAAGGTTCCGCCTCGTGGCGGCGAGTCTCGTCCCGAAAGCTTGCTTATGATTTTTCTTCGGACGAAAGACTTCATATATCAGAAGATGGCCACCGGAGGACCAACAGGGGGCCCACGAGGCAGGGGGCGCACCCAGGGGTGTAGGGCGCGGCCCCCACCCTCGTGGACAGGTGGTGGCCCCCCTGACGTATTTCTTCCGCTCAATATTTTTTATTATTTCCAAAAATAACTTTCGTGGAGTTTCAGGACTTTCGGAGTTGTGTAGAATAGGTCTCTAATATTTGCTCCTTTTCCAGCCCAGAATTCCATCTACCGGCATTCTCCCTCCTTATGGAAACCTTGTAAAATAAGAGAGAATAGGCATAAGTATTGTGACATAATGTGTAATAATAGCCCATAATTCAACAAATATTGATATAAAAGCATGATGCAAAATGGACGTATCATGTGGTCAAGTCTTAGAAGAAGGAAACTCTATTGGACGGCCTCAAGGAGACTTTCGACAATCTTCGAGTTTACCAGATGAACCTCAACTTGGCCAACCGTGTTTTTGGTGTCCCTGTAGGCAAGTTGCTGGCTAGATATTCTGGTATCAGAACGGAGTGTCAAGGCTAACCCGGACAAGATTAAAGTGGTAACCTTGCTCGCTAAGCTGACCAACATCAATGACGTCCCATTGTATGGTGGGTTAGATCGCACTCTGAGCCGGTTTTATAAGCCGCCTTGACAAGAAGGCGATTCCACTATACCAGTTGATTAAATAGATTGACAATTTTGTCTGGAGTAATGCTACAGATGCATCTTTTGAAGATCTTAAGAAATCATTAGCCGAGCCACCAGTCCTGGCTGCTCCTATTGACAAAGAGCCTATGCTGATGTACATCGCTGCTAATAATAAAGCGGTGAGTGTGGCAGTTGTCATGGAGCGAAAGGAGGCGGGGAAAGAATATCCAGTCTAGAGGCCAGTCTATTATTTCAGCGAGGTTCTGACTGCGTCTAAACAAAGGTATCCACATTGGCAGAAACCGGTGTTTGGTGTCTTCATGGCTAGTCACAAGATGAAGCATTACTTCAAGGAGCATCCCATTACTGTGGTCAGATCAGCCCCTCTGGGAGATATCATACAGAATAGGGAGGCCATAGGCCAGGTTGCTAAGTGGCAAATTGAGCTTGGACCACATCATCTGAAATATGTGCCTCGGACGGCCATCAAATCTCAAACATTGGTGGATTTCATCAATAATTGGACTGAACTTCAAGTCCCTTAGGAGAAGCCAGACAACACGCGTTGGGCGATCCACTTTGATGGTTCCAGGCAATTGGAAGGCTCGGGGGCTGGAGTCATCATAGCTTCCCCACGAGGTGATTTTTTTTGTTATGTTTTGAGGGTCATGTTTCCCTATACTAAGAATGCAGCTGAGTCTGAATCTCCCCTCCATGGTCTCCATATGGCTAAGGAGATGAATCTCAGCTGGGTCAGGTGCCTAGGTAACTCCGATCTGGTCGCTCAGAAGGTTTCGGGAAAGTGGGACTTGAAGGACCCCCTTATGGTGGCTTATCAGCAAGCAGTGACTAACATTGCCTGACCGTTTAAAGGTTATGAAGTTGATCACATCGATCGGCGGCTCAATGAGGCGGCTGGGCTCTCAGCGTAAGTCGGTCCCTCCCAATGTATTCCTTGATGTTCTGCATAATCCTTCTATCAAGCTACCTTCACAGGAAGATCTCGCTATTCCTGACCCGGAAGCACAGTTGGTGGTTGCTCTTCATGTTATACCAGATTGGACGGTCCCTTATCTGTCATATCTAACTCAAGGCAAGCTCCCTGAAGATGAGCTTGTCGGCATTCTGGGAACCAGGGTACCCAGGCTTGCCTGCCTGTAGCCCATGGTGTGGCTCCACCGACGACCTAGTATGACCCATATTTAGCACCTTCAAGATAAGACCCTTGTGAGGCGGGCGGCGTCAAGACCCCCGGAGGGAGCGGCCTCCTCAGGCTGACTCTTGAGTAGAGGAGATTTCTATGCAGGCACCCACCTCATGAGGTGGATGTGACGCCAGCCATGACGACCAAGGCCAGGCGGGCGCCAGCGGGCGCAGAGGAGCGGGTTTCCTCTTTCGTGCTAAGGAGGCAAGCACAGGTGTGGGGTCCCAAGTAATCGTCCAAAGGTTTTCGTTCCCGTGCAACAAGACCAAGACTGCCAGGACGGCAGGACGGATGTCATCACCAAGCCCACTGAGGCGTCACGACCATAAGCTTTGCAAGCGAAGACCACCTTTCGTCAGGATAGGATGTACTACTTGTCCCCCTTCAAAATTGGCCACTGTGGGATCCCTTCCCGCCTTCATATGGGGGAAGAGGACCAAGGCCACTATAAATATAGGCTTAGCCACCATCTTAGAGGGAGAGAACTCACTAGCTGACACCCACGCTAGAACATACCTCATGAGGTTGTTCTTCCGTTGTACTAGTTCATCCTCAGCCCCTCGTGAGGCAAATCCACCCCAAAGCAGGAGTAGGGTCTTACACCGCAAGGTGGCCCGAACCTGGGTAAACCGTTGTGTCTGTCTTCTTTATTACTCATCGAGCTAGGCCGTGGGGGTGACGAACTGGTTGGCTGGAGAGGTTGAGTTCTTCGCACACGCCCCAGAGTTTGAACCTCTCTTGGGTCTGTGGAGCCCTGAATCCGACATTTGGTGCGACACGTAGGGGCGTGTCGAAGGTCTGCCTCTTCATCAGCCGCACTTCACCCTCGCCGCTCTGTTTTCATGGCAGGCGTCGCCCCTCTCGCCGGTCCGCCGGGCGCGTTCGGAGGCATCGCGAGCCTCCGAGCTTACTCCCCCACCTTGCGACAGGTGCAGTGGCCGCTGAAATTCATGCCGGAGCTGCCATCGCAGTACGACGGTGCGGTGGGCCCTATGGAGGTCCTCCTGGTGTACGCGGAGGCCGTCTGGGCAGCGCACGGCAACGACAAGGTCATGGCAAACTGGCTCCCTATGGCTCTCATAGGCGTGCCTCGCTCCTAGCTGCTCAACCCGCCGGAGTCTTCGGTGGCCTCCTGAGAGGAGCTGCGCGATTTGTTTGTTGCGCGCTTCTGGCTCCGGCGCCCCAGGCCGTCACGGCCATCCTTGGCGGGTCGCAGGCACCCATTTCAAGCAGCCACGTCAAGCAGTTCTTCCATCAGGTGGGGGCCGCCTAGTCGCGACATGGGGCTCCTCCAGGCTGGGCGGCTCCCGAGGCTGACCTCGTGTTCGACTCTAGGGACCACCCCAAGACCACCGTCGGCGCCAGTGCGCTCCCCATGCTCTGCACCCCCACCATCCACAACATTGCAGTCACTAGGACCCTCATCGACGGCGACGCTGGTGTCAACGTCCCCTCCGTGGAAGCCTTCGGTCTACTTCATGTGCCTTACGACTAGCTCATCCCCACAAAGCCTTTCTCGAGGGTGGCCGACGGCTCCACCTTTCCTCTGGGGCACATCTGCCACCATCTCACCTTTGGTACGCTCAACAACTACCGCACCGAGCTCATCGACTTTGACGTCGCCCGCATCGGCCTCCCGTATAATTCCATTCTCGGTTATCTGGCCCTCGCCAAGTTGATGGCAGCGACTCACCCCGGCTACAACATCATGAAGATGCCGGGGAGCAGCGATGTCCTCACAGTGGTGGGGGCACCAAGGATGCGCTCATGGCCGTCAAGCTCGCTTTCAAGGCCGCGGCAGCCGCGCGACCGAATGCGGAGGGTGCTCTGGAGATCCCGGAGGCCGCACCGGCGAATAAGAAGCAGTTGTTCTACCAAGACCGGGCAGATATGAAGCAGGTGCCAGTCGATGACGATGGGGGACCAGGCCCCACCTCCACCATGGGCGCCAGCCTCCCCCCACACTAGGAAGAGGCGCTAGTCAGCTTCCTCAGTGCAAACAAGGACGTGTTTGCATGGGAGGCAGTGGACTTGATCGGTGTCCCACGTGGAGTGATCGAGCACCACTTGATGGTGTGCCCCGGTGCGCGTCCAGTGAAGCAGAAAGCACGGTGGCAAGCCTCGGTGAAGCAATCGTTCATCGTCCAGGCGGTTCATAAGATGCAAGAGGCTAGCGTCATCCGGGAAGTGCGGCATCCAGATTGGCTGGCCAATTCGGTCATTGTCCCCAAGAAGGGCGGGAAGGAGCGCATGTGCGTCGACTTCACGAGCCTCAACAAGGCTTGCCCTCAGGACCCCTTCCCTCTTCCACGCATCGACCAGATTGTCGACTCTACTATCAAGTGCGACTTGTTGTGCTTCCTGGACGCCTTCTCACGCTATCACCAAATCAAGATGGTGGTGCAGTATGTCCAGAAGACGGCTTTCCTGACCCTGTTCGGGGTGTACTGCTACACCTGCATGCAGTTCGGGCTGCGCAATGCCGGTGCAACCTTACAACGATTGATGCACATCGCCCAGGCCGGCAGCTCGGGAGGAACACTGAGGCGTACATCGACGACATAGTGGTAAAATCTCAGGAGGCGAGAACTCTTGTCGAAGATTTGGAAGAAACATTCGCCAACCTATGCAAGGTAAACCTGCGTCTCAATCCGGAGAAGTGCATGTTCGGCGTTCCATCCGGCAAGCTGCAGGGCTTCTTGGTGTCGCATAAAGGGATCAAGGCTAACCTAGAGAAGGTCAGGGCGATAGAAAAAATGAGCCCACTGCAGACCTTCAAGGAGATGCAGAAGCTCGTGGGCTGTGTAACTTCGCTGGGGCGCTTCATATCCAAGCTAGGCGAGCGCGCCCTCCCGTTCTTCAAGATGATGAAGAAGAAGGGCCAGTTCAATTGGACTCCGGAGGCTGAGGCGGCCTTCCTAGACTTCAAGAGGTGCCTCACCAGCCCGCCGGTGATGTTAGCACCCTGTCCTCTTCAGCCCCTGGTGCTTTACCTGGCCGCCACGCTCCACTCGGCCAGCGCGACACTCCTGGCGGGCCAGGAAGAGCGCGCGGATGCGAGTGAGCAGCATAGTGCCCCGCGCCCAACCAGGACACTGCAGCGTCAGGACGGCGCTCCTGAGGCCTCGGCTGCCCCACACGATGGCAGGGCTCCCGAGGATCCCTCACCTCAAGAGGGGCAGGATGCTGTCGATGCCCCTTCCCTCATCGAGCATACCATGTACTTCGTCAGCATGATGTTGCGTGATGCGCGTGCACACTACCCCATGCCACAAAAGCTCCGTCTCATGCTCCTTGTTGCCTCCAGAATGCTGCACCACTACTTACAGGGCCACCCTATTAAGGTTTTCTCTGCATACCCCTCAAGAAGGTGCTCCGGAGCCCCAACACCATAGGAAGAGTTGCTGAGTGGAACATCGAGCTGCAGGCATTCCAGCTGGAGTTCAGCACCACCAGAGTCATCAAGGGCGCAACCCTTGCTGACTTTGTGGCAGAATGGACCGACGCCCCTGACCGAGGGGTGGTCAAGGACCGTTCCCTCATGCCCGGAGATGAGGCACCAGATGGTTGGGTCATGTACTTCGATGACGCGTTCGCACGACAGGGCGCGGGGGCTTGAGCCATGGAAATCTCACCTACCCAGGGCAAGCTCTACTACGTCATGCAGCTCTGCTTTCAGCATGGCGAAAAGGTCTCCAACAACATCACTGGGTACGAGCCTCTAATCGGTGGCCTTGGGGCTGCGGCGGCTCTGGGGGTCAGGCGCCTCACCATCAAGGGCGACTCCCAGCTCCTCGTCAACTTCTCCAGCAAGGCGTACAAGCCAAAGGACGAGCACGGAAGCATATCCTGAAGAGGTACGCAAAATTGAGAAACGCTTCTTGGGCTTGGAATTACGGCACATACCGCATGGCATGAACAACGAGACGGACGACATCGCCAAGAGGGCGCCCCGGCGCGGCCCCCACAAGCCGTCGGCTCCCCCTCCCATTGCAGGACCAACGCTGTTTCGGGCGGAGCCGCCCATGGCACCCTCCTCGGGTGCCCCAGCCTACGGCCCGACCACGGGGGCCTGCCTGCTCCTCGCGCTCAAACCTCAGGAGGGGTGCTGGACCGAGGAGTTCAAGGCGCACCTACTCCGAGGCACCTTGCCATAGAAGGAGGAAGACGCAGAATGCGTGGCCCGCAAGGCCACCGCGTCTATCTGCGATGCATCTCCAAGGAGCAGGAGTGCGAGCTGCTGGCTGACATACCACAACGGGGACTGCGGGCATAACTCCTCATCGCATACCCTCATAGGCCAGGCGTCCCTTAGCGGGTTCTAGTGGCCCACGGCGCTCAACGACGCAGCTCAGCTCATGATGTCCTGCGAGGCATGTCAGTTCCATGCCAAACAGATCCACCAACCCGTTAGGGCCTCTAGACCATCCCACTCTCATGGTCGTTCACATTTTGGGGGCTGGATATCTTGGGCCCGTTCCCTCGAGCAGCCGAAGGCTATCGCTACCTCTACGTCACCATCGACAAGTTCACTAAGTGGGTGGAGGTGGAGCCCGTGCGCACCATCCCGGCTGGCTCGGCCGTCAAGTTCATCAAGGGCCTCGTCAGCCACTTTGGGGTCCCCAACCATATAATCACTGACAATGGCTCTCAGTTCACGAGCAGCCTTTTCAAAACATATTGTGCTAACCTTGGAACGCAGATATGCTACGCTTCGGTGGCACACCCACGGAGCAACAGCCAAGCCGAGCGCGCCGATGCGGAGGTCCTGAGGGGCCTCAAGACGAGGAGCTTCAAGAAGAAACTTGAGGCACGTGGCAGGGGCTGGTTCGATGAGCTCCAGTCTGTGTTGTGGTCCATCCGCACCACCGCGACCAAGCCCACAATCGAGACCCCATTCTTCCTCGTCTACGGGGCTGAGGCGGTCCTCCCTCATGAGGTCAAACATCACTCCCCGTGGGTCTTGGTGTTTGACGAGGCATGCTAAGATGCCTCGCGGGGGATGGACCTCTTGCTCTGGGAGGAGTGCCTCCACCAAGCCTCGCTTTGTGCAGCGAGGTACCAGCAAGCGCTGCGACGGTATCACTGTTGTAGCGTCCGCTCCAGGACCCTCGAGGTGGGTGACCTCTTCCTGAGGCAGGTGCTCACCAGGGAGGGGCTTCACAAGCTCTCGCCTATGTGGGAGGGCCTGTTCAGGATCGCCCGTGTCTCCAAGTCTGGCGCCGCGTGCTTAGAAATCCAGGACGAGGTCCCCATCCAGAATGCCTGGAACATCTAGCATCTCCAAAAGTTCTATCTGGAGTCCCCTGAGTGCCTCCCTTGGGACTCGCGGGGGCTCCCATCCACGTCCTAGTGGAGGCCCCATCCTCCGAGCTGGTGGGAAGACAAGAAGACTAGTGTAGGTGCCGGACGCGGATGTTCTTTTGCTAGATTCATGTAGCTGGTTTGCAACTTCTTGAATGAAATTTGAAGTTTTCACGTCTCATTTTTGAGAGGGTTGGAAATTTCTTTTCTCCTTGCATCGTTCGCTCTTCCATGTCTTGCCTTAGGGGGAGTGGTAGTTTCCCGTTGCTCTTCCTCGAGCGTCTCGCGCGCGGGGGCTCGGCATGGTGTGTTTGCTCGGGCCCGCCCATGAACACACCTTGCCAAAGCCTCAGTGTCCTGGCCTTTGGCGTCTTTTATCCTCGCGCGACGCTCTCGAGCGAGCTCATTGGCAAACATGCCCTATTGAGTCCGTTCCTCCGGCCATCGCGACGTAACGTACCAACGGGGGCCAGCCCACGCTTGGGGGCTCGCGCGAGGTGTGGCACCTCCGAGTTTTCCTAATCCTGCAGCCACAGGGTGCCTCCCGAGGCTCGGCAACTTCTGAATCTTCGGGAATAAGGGGTGTGCAGGAAACCCGAGTCCTAGGGAGGCTGGCTCTCGCAGCAAGGGAGTCTACCATAGGCATATTAAGCTAAGTCACCCAATCACAATCAGCAGCAACACATATATCATGGTGCAATATGAAAACGATAACATAATCGTGCAAGCGCCATGTTTCATTACACGGCCCGACAGGGCCTCCTACTTTTTTCAATGCAAGGGAAAGAAAGAAACAAAAGCAAGCCACGCGACTACAACGGCTCTTGAGGCCTGGCTCCAGCAGCGCACGGGCTCAGTCGGAGTCTTCCTACTGCTTCACCGGGGCACACCGGTGAGGCAACTCGTCACCCTCCCCGGTCCGAGCCCGGCGGAGTGGTGGCTCATCATAGTCGTCGTCGCTCGTGCTCTCCCCAGAAGAGGATCCACCGGTGCTGGAGACGGCGCGACTGTCGCCAAGGGCAAGCTCACCACCAGTGATGACGCCACCTCTTCGGCCGTCATCGTCGTCCTCGTCATCGCTGTCGCTCTCCGGGCAGCACCCCAGGCGCCAGCCGTCTTCCCCGAAGACCCTGACGTAGAGGGTCGCGACGCCATCATACCTGAAGTGGAGGGTGCACCTCCCATGAAGGCCGCACGCACGGGCGAATGTCTGCCGCCCGCGGTTCAGGAACACGTTGCTGGCGGCCTGTAGCTAGAGGCTGCCGGGTCCATCGGCCGGCAGCGCGCCCGTGAAGAAGCGCGAAATCTAGAACCAGCTGCCTCCAGGCCTCTCCGACCACACCACAAAGTTAGGGGACGTGTCGGCCAAGTGGGAGCGTGGACGCGGCGGCCGAACGACTGACACATGCCTTCCTTCGTCGTAGGGGCCTCCCCGGCCGCGGCAACTTCCGCCACGGGAAGAAGCACCTCTATGGCTTCCGGAGGAGGCGCCAGCCTTCGAAGGGGTGCGTATGCACCCTCGAGGAGCCACTGCTGGCGTCGTAGCATGTTGCGGGGGCGCCCGCGACCTCTCTTGGGCGGCGGCGAGCCTGGCTCTTCCTTGAGGGACTTTTCCGTCTCCGTGGCAGAAAACCTCCTCACCGGCGCCATGGACGCTCTGGCAAGACGGCGGGACGAAGAGGAAGAAGGAGGAGCGAGCGACGAGAAGATGAAGATGAGCATGGGGCTCCGCACCTTCTCACATTTATAGCCAAGGGAGGCCAATCGCCAGCCTCTCACGATTCCAGGCAATGATGGTTTTTCTGCATTCATCAGGCAGTTGTCAAGTCGGGCAGTTGCCGAGGCAACATGGGGAAGTGGAGACACCCACGTCCCATAAAGAGCCATGTGCCGGCTCGGTCCACATGCGATTGGGGCCTATGGCACTTCGCCCTTGCCCTTTGGCTTCGCCTCGAAGCCAAGTCCGAACGTGACTTGGGACCGGGTGCTACTGTCGGCATTCTGGGAACCAGGGTACCCAGACTTGCCTGCCGTCCCAGCAAGCGCAGTGGAGCAGGTTTCCTCTTTGGTGCTAAGGAGGCAAGTGCAAGCGCGGGGTCCTGAGGAATCGGCCTAAGGTTCCCGTTCCCGTGCAACAAGACCAAGACCGCTAGGACGGCAGGACGGATGTCATCACCGAGCCCACTGAGGCGTCATGACTAGAAGCTTTGCAGGCGAAGACCACCTTTCGTCAGGATAGGATGTACTACTTGTCCCCCTTCAAAATTGGCCACTCTGGGATCCCTTCCCACCTTTGTTTGGGTGAAGAGGACCGAGGCCACTATAAATATAGGCTTAGCCACCATCATAGAGGGAGAGACCTCACTAGCTGACACCCACGCTAGAACAGGCCTCGTGAGGTTGTTCTTATCTTGTACTAGTTCACCCTAACCCCTCGTGAGGCAAATCCACCCCAAAGCAGGAGGGTCTTAGACCGCAAGGTGGCCCGAACCTGGGTAAACCGCTGTGTCTCTCTTGTTTCTTGCTCATCGAGCTAGGCTGTGGGGGTGACAAACTGGTTGGCTGGAGAGGTTGTGTTCTTCACACAAGCCCCAGAGTTCAAACCTTTGTTGGGTCTGCGGAGCCCTGAATCCAGTAGAACTCATTGCTCGCCAGATTGTCAGACCCTCCAAGTCTACGACTATTGTCAATCATGAGCTGCACAGGATAAGCATCACAGGTTTTTTCCAGCAATGTGTTTCCCCTGAAGAGGGGCGAGAAATCCTCAATGAGATTCACTCTGGTGACTCTGGACATCATGCCGGCTCAAGATCCCTAGTGGCGAGGGCTTTTCGACACAATTTTTATTGGCTCATGGCTCACACCGATCCTCAGGATATCATGCTCAAGTGTGATGGATGCCAAAAGTTTGCATGCCAGGCTCATGTGACGGCTCAAGAACTCCTGATGATTCCCATCACTTGGCCTTTTGCGGTTTGGGGGCTTGATATGGTTGGTCCGTTCAAACCATCCAAGGATAAGAATACCCACCTTTTGGTCGCTGTTGATAAATTTGTCGACGTTCTGGGAACGGGGGTCCCCAGACTTGCCTGCCTGCGGCCCACAGCGTGGCCAAGCAGCAGGCCGTACGGCCCATCTTCGTCAACAAGGCACCCAAGACCCTCGCGAGGGTCCAAGCCTCGCGAGGCGGAGGACGTAAGACCTCCTCTAGAGTGGCCTAGCTAGGCAGGCTCACGAGGAGCGGAGATATCAAGGCGGGGCAAACCTCACGAGGCTCTCGTGACGTGAGCCATGACGAACGGTGCCAGGAGGGCACCAGGCAGGCGCCTGTGCGTCCAGCGTCCTTATTTCCTCTTTGGTGCTAAGGAGGCCAGCGCAGGCGAAGAGTACCGAGGCATCAGGCAAAGGTTGCCATATTGGTGTAACGAGAGCAAGACCAGGAGGACAGCAAGGCGGAGGTCATCATGGAGCCCAAGACGGCGTCACCCCAGAGCTTTTCGCAGGCAAAGACCGCTTTTGTCAGGATAGCTTGTACTAGCTGTCCCCATTCAAATTTGCCCGCCGTTGTTGGCTCCCTTCCCGCTTGATATTTGGGAAGAGGACCAGGGCCTCTATAAATAGGACTAGCCACCACAGTAGAGGCATCGAATCCTTATGCCACAAGTTCATACGCACAAGAACACCCCAACCTCAGGAGGCTATTCTTCCCTTGTAATGTTCATCATCAGCCCGTGAGGCAATCCACCACCACCACACTGGAGTAGGGTATTACACCACAACGGTGGCCCGAACCAGTATAAACCCCGTGTCTTTCTGTGTTGTGAGTTCGTCGAGTTTGTCCGCAAGATCTTAGCGAGCAAGAGCGTAGATCGGTAGGAGGGAAAGACTTCGCGCGCACACCTGTGTTCGAACCTTAAGGGTTTGCCGGAACCCCACATCCGACATTTGGCATGCCAGGTAGGGGTGCGCCAGAGCTTCTTCTCTGCCAATCAGCTCTCTGACGTTCACTGGCTACGATGTCTGGCGACCCAAGGGCCGGCCCCGACCGCTGGGTAGCCTGGCCGGCCGGATGGTGCCGCCTGCACATGGAGGTCTCTACCCCGCACCCCAAGCAGCACAGGCTCCACCAAGCTCCGCCGGGCGTGGACAGCGCGGCCAGGCATCATCCACCCCCACCCCGCGGCAAGCTGCCACGCCGCAGTAACAACGCCGCACTCACGGCAGGAGCAAGCAATTATGCGGGCGTCTCTCACGGTGGCAAGGGAGCTACTGCGATGCAGGCTGATGGAGAGCGGCCGGGACACGCTACTTGAGCGAGTTGCTGAGCTGCTGGACGCAGCGGCGTCGGAAGCACCACCCTTCTGCTATCGAATACCCCCCCAGGGCACTGCAGGGTCGCGCGGCGAGCCTCACCACATCTACGCGCCATCAACTACGCACGGGGGCTTCGTCAACATCAGTACGGCCGGCAGCGTAGGGGGCTCCAGCCCCCCATGCCACCCTCGACAATCACGAGCGCAAGCGTCACCCCCAGTGGTCCCGGCCGGATGCCGTATGGTCATTCCCAGAACGCCATCATGGGCGGAGCAACATGGGGTTTGGGGCACCACAGCGAGGTGTTCGGGGTGACGGCCCCGGAAGCCTATGTGCCCCGCATGATGGACCGAGGGTACGCACCAGAGGACTGCATCGGCTCATTCGTTGGAGAAGATTGGGGAGAAGGGGCACTAGGAGCTGAAGCCTTCCAAGAGCCAACGGAGAACCACAACGATCGCGCCAGCAGCAGCAATTACAGGGTACCGCTAGTCTCTCAAGAACAGGCTTACGCTAACCATGGATTACAGATGAACCAGGTTGCTGCGTCGATTGACGACCCAGGCATGGCGGCACCCGCTCCAACAAGGGAGATGCGCTGGGGGCCACCGAGAGGGATCCAGGAGCAAGGCCCCTCCCCGCGGCGCGCGACGCCTGACGACACCCGGAGGTAGGCCCTCTGCCGGGGAGGCCTCGCCAACCCTTCCCTGGCAGAGGACCTGTGGTCGCCGAGGGAACCGCTGGCGTCCTCTTTCCCTCCTATGTTTCGTCCTGGTGACCGGTCGGCTCAGAGGAGGTCGAGAGTGGTGCAAGGCGGGGCCCTCATCCGGCGATATGAAGCAAGGCCGGTACCTGTGAAGGAGGTCTGGTACCTGTGAAGCTCGCCGCCCGTGACACTCTCACGTATTAATGAGTTGGAGCTGTACACGCCCCGGAGTCTCAGGGGTGCCGGCCTCAGGCCCTGGGGCTCCCTCCCACGCCTAGTGGTAGCACTTAGCTCCGCGCTGGTGAGAATACTTGAAGACAAGAAGACTAGAATAGGTGCCGGATGCGGCCTTTTGCTTTGGATCTCTCTCTTTCTCTAGCCTTGCCTTGTGGATTTGGATTTGAGTTGAAGCTGAGTTTTATTGATGCGCGTGGGGGGGGGAGCCTTTTCTCGTTTGAGCAATTCCTTGCCTTATGGATCTCGTTTTGTCTGGGAAGCATGTCTGTCGCCTTTCCCTCACGAGCTCCTCGCGAGCAGGACTGCGCGAAGCACGTGCGTGCCAAGCATGCACTGGCACTGCAACTGGTGCTCACCCCTCATGGGGCCCCTTTCGACGGGGCAGCGAGTTCCGCAAGGTTCTCGGGTACTCGACATATCGCAGCCCAGCACAAAGTCGGCACTGACTAAAGAAGAAATGACAGGAGAACAAGGGATCAGCCGAAAATGTCGCTCGCTGCGTCACCCGCAGACGCGTCACTCGCGTCTTCATCGGCCTCATCGTCGCATCGGCGACGCCCCCGTCGCCATCATCGACCACGTCGCCTTCATCTACGACGACCACCACCGCGTCATCCTCCGAAGGAAAGGCCCTGACCAACGCGTCCACATTGTCCTCGACCCAGCGCGCTAGGTCGCCCCGAACAGCCGTGGGAACAGGGGCAATGGCGGCGTCAAAGTCAAAGTTGGGATCGGCATTCAGAAGGTGGCTGAAGACACGTGAGAAAGCGCGCTCAAGCAAGCCACGCCCCCTTTCCTCCACAAGCTGGCAACCTCTGGCAGATCGAGCCTCTAGGCGCGTCACCATGTCGGTGAAGAAGGTCAGGTGGCTGGCGTAGTCATTTGAGTGAGGGGTCGGCGCCTCCACGTCGCAGATGTGGCCCAGTGTGATATTGGCCCTGTTCCGAAGGTCCTGAAGCGTAGGGGCATGCTCGCACTCCAGCGTCCGATGTTGGAGCACCTCCTCCGTGTTCTGTCTCGCAATGACCTCTGCGTCATCAACCCGCCTCCGGAGGGAACGTAGCTCGGCGCGGGCAGAGGCCAAGTCCGCCTGCGCCGTGACCAGGGCAGCGGCCGTGGCTTTCGCGCGCCTCTCAGCCTCGTCTAGCCTGGGGCTGAGGGTAGCGGCCCTGCCCTCATCCTCCACGCCCGCAAGCTTCAACTTCAAATCGTACCTGCCCTCCAGGTCCGTGCGAAGCTCAGCCACCCGGCGGTTCACCTCCTCCTCAACTCCAGCCTCGCGAGCCCCTACGGTGTCTTTTGCTTGGGCAACTTGACGCTTCCTCATCTCTAGTTTCTCAAGCTCGCGGTTACGCTCCATGGCCTCCAGGGCCAAAGCCTCCTCACGCTTCCGGACCTCCTCTTCCTCCGTGGGCGTCCCCCTCAGCGACGCAAGAGCGGCCCTGCGCGCCTCCACCTGCTGCTCAAGAGACGCGCTCCAGTCCTGGAGCTCCCACGCACGCTTCTCCGTAGCCTCGCGGCAGCGATCAGCCTCGCGATCCTCCTCCAAGGCTCGTGAGCGGGCTTTCATAGGAAACATTGAGAGACGCCTCAGCCTTCACGTTCCCAAGGTCACACTGATAGCGGCCGAGGTTAATGGCCACCTTAAGTTTGTGCCTCTCCTCCGCCAGCTGGAGACCTTCAACCTCAAGACGCGAATCGACACTCGCGAGCTCTCCACCAAGCCGACTCATCGCGTTCATCGCCTCTTGGAAGATCTCATGGCGAACCACGCTACGCCCGCGCTCGAGCTCAAACGCCCGGCTTTGTTCGCCCTCCACCTCGGGGGCTGCGGGCGGGGCGTCAAGCGGCGCGCCACCCCTCGGCAGGGGGCTGGGGGCTGGCGACAACCGTACACCAGTCCGTCCTCACGAGAAGCCCAAGCCTGATGGGGCTCGCTGCTCGAGGAGGAACCGAGGATCGAAGCCAACAAGTTGCCGTCAAAAATTAGAGGGGGAGTCTTGGGCACGCCTGCCAAGCTCCGCGCTAGACCAAGGGGGAGGAGCGACGAGGGTGCCACGGTGCCGCATGCGTAGGCGAGTCCGTCACACCCCATCGCCTCCCTGTCTATCTTATGGGTGTGGCTCTAGGCTTGCGTGCGTCCTAGGGTTGGAAAAACAGAATGTCCGCACTGCGCCTGTCAACCAAGCGCACTGTGTGCGTTAGCGCGAGGCCGAGAAGGGGGTGGGTGGGGGGTCGTGACCCCCCTCCCCAACCCCCCACGAGGCCGAGCCTGGGACGAGACGGAGCTGGGTGAGCGCGGCGTGCCGCGGAGCTGCATGTGTAGGCGAGTCCGTCACACCCCGTCTCCTCCCTGTCTATCTTAGGGGTGTGGCTCTGGGGTTGCGCGCGTCCTAGGGTTGGAAAAATAGAATGTCCGCACTGCGCCAGTCAACCAAGCGCACTGCATGCGTTTGGGCGAGGCCGAGCAGGGGGCAGGGAGGGGGGTCGTGACCCTCCCTCCCCATCCCCTGCGAGGCCGAGCCTGGAACGAGGCGGAGCAGGCGGCGACGCGGCGTGCCGCGGTGCCACATGCGTAGGCGAGTCTGTCACACCCCATCACCTCCCTGTCTATCTTAGGGGTGTGGCTCTGGGGTTGCGTGCGTCCTAGGGTTGGAAAAATAGAATGTCCGCACTGCGCCTATCAACCAAGTGCACTGCGTGCGTTAGCGCGAGGCCAGCAGGGGGTGGGAGGGGGGGTCGTGACCCCCCTCCCCACCCCCTGCGAGGCTAAGCCTGGAAAGAGCCGGAGAAGGTGGCGACGCGGTGTGCCGCGGCGCCGCATGCGTAGGCGAGTCCGCAACAACCCGTCGTCTCCCTGTCTATCTTAGGGGTATGGCTCTAGGGTTGCGTGCGTCCTAGGGTTGTAAAAACAGAATGTCCGTACTGCGCCTGTCAACCAAGCGCACTGCGTGCGTTAGCGCAAGGCTGAGAAGGGGCCGGGAGGGGGCGTCATGACCCCCCTCCCAACCCTCCTGCGAGGCCGAGCCTGGAATGGGCCGGAGCAGGCGGCAACGCCGTGTGCTGTGCCGCCTCATGCGTAGGCGAGTCCATCACACCTAGTCGCCTCCCTGTCTATCTTTGGGGTGTGGCTCTGGGTAGCGTGCGTCCTAGGGTTGAAAAAACAGAATGTCCGCACTGCGCCAGTCAACCAAGCGCACTACATGCGTTAGCGCGAGGCCGAGCAAGGGTGAGAGGGGGGTCGTGACCCCCCGTCCCACCCTCCTGCGAGGCCGAGCCAGGAACAAGCCGGAGCAGGTGGCGTCGCGGCGTGCCGCTGCGTTGCATGCGTAGGCGAGTCTTTCACTCCCCGTCGCCTCCCTGTCTATTTTAGGGGTGTGGCTCTGGGGTTCCGTGCTTCCTAGGGTTGGAAAAACAGAATATCCGCACTGCGCCTGTCAACCAAGCGCACTGCATGCGTTAGGGCGAGGCCGATAAGGGGGGCGGGAGGGGGTCGTGACCCTCCCTCCCCATCCCCTGCGAGGCCAAGCCTGGAACAACCTGGAGCAGCCGGCGACGCGGCGTGCCACGGTGCCGCATGCGTAGGAGAGTCCGTCACACCCCGTCGCCTCCCTGTCTATCATAGGGGTGTGGCTCTGGGGTTGCGTGCGTCCTAGGGTTGGAAAAATAGAATGTTCGCACTGCGCCTGTCAACCAAGCGCACAACGTGCGTTAGGGCGAGGCCAGCAGGGGGAGGGAGGGGTCGTGACCCCCTCCCCACCCCCTGCGAGGCTAAGCCTGGAACAAGCCGGAGAAGGCGGCGACGCGGTGTGCCGCGGCGCCGCATGCATAGGCGAGTCCGTCACAACCCGGCACCTCCCTGTCTATCTTAGGGGTGTGGCTCTAGGGTTGCGTGCGTCCTAGGGTTGGAAAAACAGAATGTCCGTACTGCGCCTGTCAACAAAGCGCACTGCATGCGTTAGCGCAAGGCTGAGAAGGGGGCTGGGACGGGCGGTCGTGACCCCCCTCCCAACCCCCCTACGAGCCCGAGCCTGGAACAGGCCGGAGCAGGCGGCGACGCGGCGTGCCGCACCGCCGCATGCGTAGGCGAGTCCATCACACCCAGTCGCCTCCCTGTCTATATTTGGGGTGTGGCTCTGGGTAGCATGCGTCCTAGGTTTGAAAAAATAGAATGTCCGCACTGCGCCAGTCAACCAAGCGCACTACATGCGTTAGCGCGAGGCCGAGAAAGGGGTGGGAGGGGGGGTCGTGACCCCCCTCCCCACCCCCTGCGAGGCTAAGCCTGGAAAGAGCCGGAGAAGGTGGCGACGCGGTGTGCCGCGGCGCCGCATGCGTAGGCGAGTCCGTAACAACCCGTCGTCTCCCTGTCTATCTTAGGGGTATGGCTCTAGGGTTGCGTGCGTCCTAGGGTTGTAAAAACAGATTGTCCGTACTGCGCCTGTCAACCAAGCGCACTGCGTGCGTTAGCGCAAGGCTGAGAAGGGGCTGGGAGGGGGCGTCATGACCCCCCTCCCAACCCTCCTGCGAGGCCGAGCCTGGAATGGGCCGGAGCAGGCGGCGACGCCGTGTGCCGTGCCGCCTCATGCGTAGGCGAGTCCGTCACACCTAGTCGCCTCCCTGTCTATCTTTGGGGTGTGGCTCTGGGTAGCGTGCGTCCTAGGGTTGAAAAAACAGAATGTCCGCACTGCGCCA
The DNA here is from genome assembly GCA_032464435.1 of Aegilops umbellulata. Taxonomy (NCBI): domain Eukaryota; kingdom Viridiplantae; phylum Streptophyta; class Magnoliopsida; order Poales; family Poaceae; genus Aegilops; species Aegilops umbellulata. The sequence continues at coordinate 232,738,637 of CP136060.1, forward strand.
GTCAACCAAGCGCACTACATGCGTTAGCGCGAGGCCGAGCAAGGGTGAGAGGGGGGTCGTGACCCCCCGTCCCACCCTCCTGCGAGGCCGAGCCAGGAACAAGCCGGAGCAGGTGGCGTCGCGGCGTGCCGCTGCGTTGCATGCGTAGGCGAGTCTTTCAGTCCCCGTCGCCTCCCTGTCTATTTTAGGGGTGTGGCTCTGGGGTTTCGTGCTTCCTAGGGTTGGAAAAACAGAATATCCGCACTGCGCCTGTCAACCAAGCGCACTGCATGCGTTAGGGCGAGGCCGATAAGGGGGGCGGGAGGGGGTCATGACCCTCCCTCCCCATCCCCTGCGAGGCCAAGCCTGGAACAACCTGGAGCAGCCGGCGACGCGGCGTGCCACGGTGCCGCATGCGTAGGAGAGTCCGTCACACCCCGTCGCCTCCCTGTCTATCATAGGGGTGTGGCTCTGGGGTTGCGTGCGTCCTAGGGTTGGAAAAACAGAATGTCCGCACTGCGCCTGTCAACCAAGCGCACAACGTGCGTTAGGGCGAGGCCAGCAGGGGGAGGGAGGGGTCGTGACCCCCTCCCCACCCCCTGCGAGGCTAAGCCTGGAACAAGCCGGAGAAGGCGGCGACGCGGTGTGCCGCGGCGCCGCATGCATAGGCGAGTCCGTCACAACCCGGCACCTCCCTGTCTATCTTAGGGGTGTGGCTCTAGGGTTGCGTGCGTCCTAGGGTTGGAAAAACAGAATGTCCGTACTGCGCCTGTCAACAAAGCGCACTGCATGCGTTAGCGCAAGGCTGAGAAGGGGGCTGGGACGGGCGGTCGTGACCCCCCTCCCAACCCCCCTACGAGCCCGAGCCTGGAACAGGCCGGAGCAGGCGGCGACGCGGCGTGCCGCACCGCCGCATGCGTAGGCGAGTCCATCACACCCAGTCGCCTCCCTGTCTATCTTTGGGGTGTGGCTCTGGGTAGCATGCGTCCTAGGTTTGAAAAAATAGAATGTCCGCACTGCGCCAGTCAACCAAGCGCACTACATGCGTTAGCGCGAGGCCGAGAAAGGGGTGGGAGGGGGGTCGTGACCCCCCGTCCCACCCTCCTCCGGGGCCGAGCCTGGAACGAGCCGGAGCAGGTGGCGACGCGGCGTGCCGCGGTGTTGCATGCATAGGCGAGTCTTTTACTCGTCGTCGCCTCCCTGTCTATTTTAGGGGTGTGGCTCTGGGGTTGCGTGCTTCCTAGGGTTGGAAAAACAGAATGTCCGCACTGCGCCTGTCAACCAAGCGCATTGTGTGCATTAGCGCGAGGCCGAGGAGGGCGTGGGAGGGGGGTCGTGACCCCCCCTCGCCACCCCCATGCAAGGCCGAGCCTGGAACGAGCTGGAGCAGGCGGCGACGTGGCTTGTCGCAATGCCGCATGTATTGGTGAGTCTGTCACACCCCGTCGCCTCCCTGTCTATCTTAGGGGTGTGGCTCTGGGGTTGTGTGCGCCCTAGGGTTGGAAAACAGAATGTCCGCACTACGCCTATCAACCAAGGGCACTGCATGCGTTAGCGCGAGGCCGAGAAGGGGGTGGGAGGGGGGTCATGACCCCGCTCTCCAACCCCCCTGTGAGGTCGAGCCTGGGACAAGCCGGAGCAGGCAGCAGCGCGGCGTGCCGCGGTGCTGCATGCGTAAGCGAGTCCGTCACAGCCCGTCGCCTCCCTGTCTATCTTAGGGTTGTGGCTCTGGTGTTGCGTGCGTCCTAGGGTTGGAAAAACAGAATGTCCACACTGTGCGTGTCAACCAAGCGCACTGCATGCGTTAGCGCGAGGCTGAGCAGGGGGTGGGAGGGTGGTCGAGAGCCCCGCTCCCCACCTCCTGCGAGGCCGAGCCTGGAACGAGCTGGAGCAGGCGGCGACCCGGCGTGCCGCTTGGCCGCATGCTTAGGCGGTTTGTCACACCCCGTCGCCTCCCTATCACACCCCGTGCGCGTGTCAACCAAGCTAGGGTGTGACGGGGGATTGTGCCATTGTAGCCAAGTGAAAAGATTCGCCAAGTGGAGGAGGCGGTTTGACGCGGGCTAGCCATCGTAGTGTTCTTGATTGGCTGGAAAAAACAATCGCCTAGCGAAGCGCAATGCTTTGTTGACAACACATCTTCCATCTCATACCGAACTGCACAGCAGACTGTATTTTTTTAGGTGGGAGGTTACTGGAGTTGCGTGCTAGTTGTGCATCGTTGGGATTGTTTGTTTTGGGCTGTGAGAATTTGTTGGGTCCGCTGGGGTGTAAGACACATTCGGCCCTAGTCGGCCTGTCAGCACGGCTGGTTCCCGGGTGCGCTGTGTGTGCGCCCTAATGTTTAGTCACACCTTGCCCGCGGAGAGCGCGCTTGACCTGTTTATAAGCGCTGGCGAGGCAGCTCTATCAAACTCCTCTTGTTACTTGTTTGGGCGCTTATACACGGCGCTCGCTGCCCTTATTTCTCTGAACTGTGGGCCCATGTGTGCCTGGCCCCATGCATCGTGGCTTAGAACGACTCACCTACTGTGGGCGCAGACCTATTACGAGACTAGCTGGGGCCTGGTTGCACCTGGGTGGTAAAAACAATTTCCGTATCTGAGGCATTTTTTTCTTTTGCAGTATATATATTTCATGGTAGTACAAATGATGTCATTTGTACTGCTTTCACCAACGTTGCGGACTGCACTATGTGTACAAAGTTTGTGTGTTGTGCACTGCACGAAAGTGGCTGCAGCCCCTCTCGTTCTTCATTTAAGCATGTACTGTACTTCATGTAGACACTTTGTGAACTGCCTTATATTTCTTCGATGAACTGTATGCACGTTTGTTTAGAATGGTCCGTGGATTATATTTTTTATAAATATTAATATTAATTGTCTTTCTCTATAATTACTAGTGTGGACTGCATGTGGACACATGTGTACTACTTATGTTAACCACTGTGAACTTCATTCATCTTTCTTTTTTAGGTATGATTTGTAGTTAGAGTACTTAATTTTTTTAACATTATTTTCTAATATGTTTTGTATGGTGTGTAGTATGTTTTGTTATCACACATTAAATTTTTCAAAGTTGTCTGGATACTTGTTCTAATACAAACTCAGCAATCATTGCCTAGTGCAAAGTTACAAGTGATTTTGCATGACAAGCAATCAGCAAAATTAAATGATCACAAGCAAACTAACGATACATAAGCAAGCAACAGAAAGAAAATTTGATGATAATTCTAAAACAACATTGTTTTTACAAAAAAAACGTTCGATATGAAGCAACAGACATAATCAAAACCTTGCAGACATGAAACAAGGAACAACACAACCACTAAAGTAAAATGAAACTAAACATAGCCCTGATTATTTCTAGTTGTTGTATTGGATTACAGCCTTGTTCTTCTTCTTCTTTGCTTCTTTTTCTCTTTTTGCCCTGTCTGGTCCCATTATGACATTGTAGATGACTCTCCATGACTCATATGTTGCGAATGCATCTATTGCTGCATACTTGATAAGCTTGTCTGGCGGCGGGGAAAATCCACATAGAGTATGGTCCTCCTTGCGGTTAATTTTTTCTTCATGTCATGGTAGTGAATGTCTATCATCCTGCCGGGAACATCAGCAAAGAGTCAAACTCCTTTTTATTGTATGGGTCTCTCCATTCCACTTGAATATCAATGTAGTTATCGGAGTTGATCTCCAAGTTCAGCTTGCTTTTGCCTCCTTCAATGGCGAATCCGACGAAGGTGCACTCACCATTCATGAGAAATTTGTCTAGTTCCATTGGCCTGCAAGATGTTTGTATAGACTGAATATAGTTTATTTTTTATAACCACCATCTTTTTTTGTTTTTTCTGAACCTGAAGTGCAACATGAATACCTGAATCTATTGCAGTGAGTAGCTGCTAATACTTTGTACAACATAACTAGTGAATCTGATAATAGATTGCATAAACAATGCATGTTTGTGCATGTTTGTATTCTTGACTTGAATTTCATACATGTTTTATGTAGTAATGGTGCAGTTTTCTATTGTTCAAGCAAATAATTTGTATTTGGTAAAACAAAATAAAACTGCGTGTATTGCTAGATCATATAATTCAAGAATTGAACACATGAGTTACATGGAGCCAGATGAAAATTGTCAATGAATTCCTATGCCATGCTTTTTAAAAATGAGAACCAAAGTTTAAATAATGGCAATTGCGATGAAGAAAATTTAAAATTAATATTGACAAGCAATAGTACAGATTGATAGTTATTCTGACCTGTGTTTAGCTGCAGAGATGTGGTAGACAAGACATTCTCTTTCTACGCATAGCTGGAGCACTGCTGCCCGCTGTGGCTTCACGTAGTGCATGTACTCGACATCAACACCGACTGGTTTGATGGGCATTCCGCTGAGCTTCCTCCTAAGCATGGACAACATCTTGTCCACTACTACCTCTTGAGCACTGCGTTGATTTTCCCTTGAAGAGGAAAGGGTGATGCAACAAAGTAGCGTAAGTATTTCCCTCAGTTTTTGAGAACCAAGGTATCAATCCAGTAGGAGGCCACGCACGAGTCCCTCGCACCTACACAAACAAATAAATCCTCGCAACCAACGCAATAAAAGGATTGTCAATCCCTTCATGGTCACTTACGAGAGTGGGATCTGATAGATATGATAAGATAATATTTTTGGTATTTTTATGATAAATATGCAAAGTAAAGAAAGCAAAATAAAAATGGCGCCTGAAATAGCTTGTTGTCGGGAGATTAAATATGATGGAAAATAGACCCGGGGGCCATAGGTTTCACTAGAGGGTTCTCTCAAGAGCATAAGTATTACGGTGGGTGAACAAATTACTGTTGTGCAATTGACAGAATTGAGCATAGTTATGAGAATATCTAGGTATGATCATGTACATAGGCATCATGTCCGAGACAAGTAGACCGACTCCTGCCTGCATCTACTACTATTACTCCACACATCGACCGCTATCTAGCATGCATCTAGAGTATTAAGTTCATAAGAATAGAGTAACGCTTTAAGCAAGATGACATGATGTAGAGGGATAAACTCATGCAATATGATATAAACCCCATCTTGTTATCCTCGATGGCAACAATACAATACGTGCCTTGCTGCCCCTACTGTCACTGGGAAAGGACACCGCAAGATTGAACTCAAAGTTAAGCACTTCTCCCATTGCAAGAAAGATCAATCTAGTAGGCCAAACCAAACTGATAATTCGAAGAGACTTGCAAAGATAACCAATCATACATAAAAGAATCCAGAGAAGATTCAAATGATGTGCATAGATAAACTTGATTATAAACCCACAATTCATGGGTCTCAACAAACACACCGCAAAACAAGATTACATCAAATAGATCTCCACAAGAGAGGGGGAGAACATTGTATTGAGATCCAAAAAGAGAGAAGAAGCCATCTAGCTAATAACTATGGACCTGAAGGTCTGACGTAAACTACTCACACATCATCGGAGAGGCTATGGTGTAGATGTAGAAGCCCAGGAGGGTTAGGCGCGCCCCCTACCGCGTGCCCTCCTGGTTGATGTCTTGACGTAGGGTCCAAGTCCTCTGGATCACGTTTGTTCTGAAAATCACATTCAAAAAGGGTTCATTCCGTTTGGATTCCGTTTGATATTCTTTTTCTATGAAACTCTGAAATAGGCAAAAAAAACAACAATTCTGGGCTGGGCCTCTGGTTAATAGGTTAGTCCCAAAAATAATATAAAAGTGTATAATAAATCCCATTAATGTCCAAAATAGAATATAATATAGCATGGAACAATAAAAAATTATAGATACATTGAGACGTATCATCCACGCCTTGACCCTTGCTTGTGCAAACGACGTGGAGCTTGTGGTTGTCGTGGAGGTCGACGTCGTGGAGCTCCCTTGTGTACTTGCGGCGCTGCTTGTACAGAGGTGCATCTGCCATGACTCTCCTCTGCGCTCTCGTGTTTGTTCTAGAGAGAGGTTAGTGAAAGGAAGTGTGGAGAAGAAGATGCAATGGGGTTTTTGTGGGGACAAAGCAGTTGTGTTTTCTCCTCTGCTCTCCGTGACAGGACGTGGGAGTGGTGGAGCGTGGTGGTAGTGTGGAGGGGCTGTGTTTTTAGTTACTGGCAACTTCAGAGAGGTTCTGCAATGAGGAGGCTGCCTTAGTGGGTTGGAAATCCGGAACGTCGTCGCCTCTTTTTTCATGACTATTTCAGGTATGCACACAATGGTTAGAAAATGTGATGATTGTGTTTTTGGTGAATTTTCCTAGTGTACTGCATATGTCCACGTAGTGTACTGCATGCAATTGAAATTTATTCTTTGTATATGCTACCTCTTGAGCTTGCGTTGGATTTCCCCGAAGAGGAAAGGATGATGCAGCAGAGTAGCGTAAGTATTTCCCTCAATTTTTGAGAACCAAGGTATCAATCCAGTAGGAGGCCATGCTCAAGTCCCTCGTACCTAGACAAAAACAATAGCTACTCGCAACCAACGCGATTAGGGGTTGTCAATCCCTTCATGGTCAATTACGAGAGTGAGATATGATAGAGATGATAGATAATATTTTTGGTATTTTTGATATAGAGATGCAAAGTAAAAAGTAAAAGGCAAAGTAAAAAAGCAAAGCAAGATTAAAGTGATGGAGATTGATATGATGAGAATAGACCCAGGGGCCATAGGTTTCACTAGTGCCTTCTCTCGAGAGCATAAGTATTCTACGGTGGGTGAACAAATTACTGTTGAGCAATCGACAGAATTGAGCATAGTTATGAGAATATCTAGGTATGATCATGTATATAGGCATCACGTCCGAGACAAGTAGACCGACTCCTGCCTGCCTCTACTACTATTACTCCACTCATCGACCGCTATCCAGCATGCATCTAGAGTATTAAGTTAAAAACAGAGTAACGCCTTAAGCAAGATAACATGATGTAGAGAGATAAATTCAAGAAATATGAAATAAACCCCATCTTGTTATCCTCGATGGAAGCGATACAATATGTGCCTTGCTGCCCCTTCTGTCACTGGGATAGGACACCGCAAGATCGAACCCAAAGCTAAGCACTTCTCCCATGGGAAGAGAAACCAATCTAGTAGGCCAAACCAAACTGATAGTTTGAAGAGACTTGCAAAGATAACCAATCATACATAAAAGAATTCAGAGAATATTCAAATATTATTCATAGATAGACTTGATCATAAACCCACAATTCATCGGTCTCAACAAACACACAGCAAAAAGAAGATTATATTGAATAGATCTCCAAGAGAGAGGGGGAGAACATTGTATTGAGATCCAAAAAGAGAGAAGAAGCCATCTAGCTACTAACTATGGACCCGAAGGTCTGAGGTAAAATACTCACACTTCATCGGAGGGGCTATGATGATGTAGAAGCCCTCCGTGATGACGGCCCTCTATGGCGGAGCTGCGGAACAGGCCCCAAGATGGGATCTCATGGATACAGAAAGTTGCGGTGGTGGAATTAATTTTTTGGCTCCGTATCTGATCGTTTGGGGGTACGTAGGTATATATACGAGGAAGAAGTACGTCGGTGGAGCTCCAACGGGCCCACGAGGCAGGGGGGCGTGCCCCCACCCTCGTGACCGCCTCTCTTGTGCCTTGGTGTAGGGTCCAAGTCTCCTAGATCACGTTCGGTGAGAAAATCACGTTCCCGAAGGTTTCATTCCGTTTGGACTCCGTTTGATATTCCGTTTCTTCGAAACACTGAACTAGGCAAAAAACAGCAATTCTGGGCTGGGCCTCTGGTTAATAGGTTAGTCCCAAAAATAATATAAAAATGGAAAATAAAGCCCAATATAGTCCAAAACAGTAGATAATATAGCATGGAGCAATCAAAAATTATAGATACGTTGGAGACGTATCAGGCATCCCCAAGCTTAATTCTTGCTCGTCCTCGAGTAGGTAAATGATAAAAAGAGAATTTTTATGCGGATTGCTACTTGGCATAATTTCAATGCAAATCTTCTTAATTGTGGTATGAATATTCAGATTCAAAAGATTCAAGACAAAATTTTATATTGACATAAAAATAATAATACTTCAAGCATACTAACAAAGCAATTATGTCTTTTCAAAATAATGTGGCCAAAGAAAGTTATCCCTACAAAATCATATAGTCTGGCTATGCTCTATATTCACCACACAAAGTATTTAAATCATGCACAACCCCGATGACAAGCCAAGCAATTGTTTCATACTTTAACATTTTCAAAACTTTTTCGATCTTCATGCAATACATGAGCGTGCGCCATGGATATAGCACTATATGTGGAATAGAATGGTGGTTGTGGAGAAGACAAAAAGAGGGGAAGATAGTCACACATCAACTAGGTGTATCAACGGGCTATGGAGATGCCCATCAATAGATATCAATGTGAGTGAGTAGGGATTGCGATGCAACGGATGCACTAGAGCTATAAGTATATGAAAGCTCATCTAAAGAAACTAAGTGGGTGTGCATCCAACTCGCTTGCTCACGAAGACCTAGGGCAATTTTGAGGAAGCCCATCATTGGAATATACAAGCCAAGTTCTATAATGAAAAATTCCCACTAGTATATGAAAGTGATAAAATGAGAGACTCTCTATCATGAAGATCATGGTGCTACTTTGAAGCACAAGTGTGTTAAAAGGATAGTAACATTGTCCCCTCTCTCTTTTTATCTCAATTTTTTGGGCCTTTTCTTTTTTTATGGCCTCTTTTTTTCCTTTTTTTACAGTTTTCGTCCGGAGTCTCATCCCAACTTATGGGGGGAATCATAGCCTCCATCATTCTTTCCTCACTTGGGACAATACTCTAAAAATTGATGATCAGCACACTTTTATTTTTCTTACAACTCAACAATTACAACTCGATACTTAGAACAAAATATGACTCTATATGAATGCCTCCGGCGGTGTACCGGGATAAGCAATGAATCAAGAGTGACATTTATGAAAGAATTATGAATGGTGGCTTTGCCACAAATACGATGTCAACGACATGATCATGCTAGCAATATGACAATGATGGAGCGTGTCATAATAAACGAAACGGTGGAAAGTTGCATGGCAATATATCTCAGAATGGCTATGGAAATGCCATGATAGGTAGGTATGGTGGCTGTTTTGAGGAAGGTATATGGTGGGTGTATGATACCGGCAAAAAGTGCGCAGTATTAGAGAGGCTAGCCATGGTGGAAGGATGGGAAAAAGTGTGTATAATCCATGGACTCAACATTAGTCATAAAGAACTCATATACTTATTGCAAAAATCTAGAAGTTATCAAAGCAAAGTATTACGCGCATGCTCCTAGGGGGATAGATTGGTAGGAAAAGAGCATCGCTTGTCCCCGATCGCCACTCATAAGGAAGACAATCAATAAATAAATAATGCTCCGACTTCATCACATAACGATTCACCATACGTGCATGCTACGGGAATCACAAACTTTAACACAAGTATTCTTTAAATTCACAACTACTCAACTAGCATGACTCTAATATCACCATCCTCATGTCTCAAAACAATTATCAAGCATCAATCTTTTCTTAGTATTCAACGCACTCAAAAGAAAGTTTCACAAATCTTGAATACCAAGCATATTATTAAGAAAATTACAATGCTATTAAGACTCTCAAAATAATCTAAGTGAAGCATGAGAGATCAATAGTTTCTTTAAAACAAATCCACCACCATGCTCTAAAAGATCTAAGTGAAGCACATAGAGCAAAATTATAACGCTCAAAAGATATAAGTGAAGCACATTGAGCAAAACTACATAGCTCAAAAGATATAAGTGAAGCACATAGAGTATTCTATCAAATTCTAATTCATGTATGGCTCTCTCAAAAGGTGTGTACAGCAAGGATGATTGTGGCACACTAACAAAAAAAGACACATATAATACAAGACGCTCCAAGCAAAACACATATCATGTGGTGAATAAAAATATAGCTCCAAGTAAATTACCGATGGAAGTAGACGAAAGAGGGGATGCCTTCCGGGGCATCCCCAAGCTTTGACTTTTTGGTGTCCTTGGATTATCTTGGGGGCTTAGGATCTTGCCATCCTTGTTCCATAATCCATCAAAAGAATTCACCCAAAACTTGAAAACTTCACAACACAAAACTCAATAGAAATCTTGTGAGCTCCCTTAGAGAAAGAAAAAAAGACCACTTCAAGGTACTGTAATGAACTCATTCTTTATTTATATTCGTGTTAAACCTACTGTATTCCAACTTCTCTATGGATTATAAACTATTATACTAGCCATAGATTCATCAAAATAAGCAAACAACACACGAAAAACAGAATCTGTCAAAAACAGAACAGTCTGTAGTAATCTGTAACTATCGCAAACTCCTGGAACTCCAAAAAATCTACAAAAATTGGACGACTTAGACAATTTGTTTATTGATAAGAAGAACTTGGAATCAGTATTTTATCACGTCCTCGTGATTTTTAACAATTCGGCCACTGAACGCAAAGTTTCTGGAAATTACAGCAAGATCAAATAACTATCATCCAAGAAGATCCAATAGGTCTAACTTGGCATAAACACTAATTAAAACACAAAACCACATCCAAACATAAGGTAGATGGGTTATTTATTCCCTAACAGAAGAAAAACACAAAAAACTAAAAATAAAATTGGGTTGCCTCCCAATAAGCGATATTGTTTAACGCCCCTAGCTAGGCATAAAAGCGAGGATAGATCTAGGTATTGTCATCTTTGGTAGGCAATCCATAAGTGGCTCTCATGATAGTTTCAGATGGCAATTTTATTTTTTTCTAGGAAAGTGTTCCATGACATTTTTTAATGGAAATTGGAATCTAATATTCCCTTCCTTCATATCAATAATCGCACCAACCGTTATAAAGAAAGGTCTACCAAGAATAATAGGGCAAGAAGGATTGCAATCGATATCAAGAACGATAAAATCTACGGGCACATAATTCCTATTTGCAAAAATAAGAACATCATTAATCCTTCCCATAGGTCTCTAAATAGTGGAGTCCGCAAGATGCAAGTTTAGAGAGCAATCATCAAAGTCACGGAAATCTAGCAAATCACACAAAGTTTTGGGGATACTAGAAACACTAGCACCCAAATCACACAAAGCATAAAACTCATGATCTTTGATTTTAATTTTAATAGTTGGTTCCCACTCATCATAGAGTTTTCTAGGGATAGAAACTTTCAACTCAAGTTTTTTTATAAGATTGCATCAAGGCATCAACAATATGTTCGGTAAAGGCTTTCTTTTGACTATAAGCATGAGGAGAATTTAACATGGATTGCAACAAGGAAATACAATCAATTAAAGAGCAACTTTCATAATTAAATTCCTTGAAATCCAATATAGTGGGTTTAGCAACATCTAGGGTTTTATTTCTTTCAATCCCACTTACATCAATTTCATCATAGAGATCTAAATACTCTGAATTTTTGGAACGATCTAGGTAAAGGAAGATCATATTCAGTTTCATCAAGATTCATATTGCAAAACAAAGATTTGATAGGGGACACATCAATAAGTTTTAGATCTTCTTCTTGATTTTCATAAGAATTGGAAGAACACGCTTTAATAAAGGCATCTTTGGAAGCACGCATCCTAGCAGTTCTTTCCTTGCACTCATCAATGGAAATTCTCATGGCTTTGAGAGACTCATTGATATCATGCTTAGGAGGAATAGATCTAAGCTTTAATGAATCAACCTCAAGAGAAATTCTATCAACGTTCCTAGCCAAATCATCAACTTTAGGCAGTTTCTCTTCAAGCAAAGCATTAATTTTTTTTGTGAATTCATAAATTCTTTAATATTGTTCTCAATATCAGAGGGCATCTTACTAAAGTTTCCATAAGAGTTGTTGTAGGAATTTCCATAATTATTAGAAGGATTACTAGGATAAGGCCTAGGATTAAAATTCCCTCTATAAGCATTGTTACCAAAATTATTCCTACCAACAAAATTCACATCCATAGATTCATTGTTATTCTCAATCAAAGTAGACAAAGGCTGTAGGTGTACTAAAGTAGGGGTACCTTAGTACCCCGAACTTGTGCACGGGCAGTAGTAGCCTCCCGCGGCAAGGCCTGCCAGGGGAGCGACAAGAGTCTCCACGGCCCGTTCCGGGCCGGACGAAGGCCAAGTGATCGAGCCTAGAAGACCAAGCCCCGGCGAGAGGAGCTTGCCGGGTCGAGAAGGCGAGGTCCGGAAAGAGGAGCTTGCCGGGCCAAGGCGACAAGGCCCCGGCAAGAGGAGCTTGCCGGGACGACTAAGCCGAAGCACCAAGGCCCCGGCGGGAGGAGCTCGTCGGGACGGCCAAGCCAAGGCACCCCAAGAGAAGCCCGCCGCGGCGCGCCACGCGCCCCGGCAAGGCCTGGCGAGCGGCAAGCTCCCAGGTGCGGCAAGCCACTTGCCGCGGCAAACCACCACATCAAGCCCGCGCTCCAGCTCACCTGCCCACGCGTCGCTCTGGGGCTACCCCGGAGACACGTGGCGGGGCGCCGCGCAACCTGAGACGCGCGGTGGCATGCGACGTTGGCAGAGTCGCCCCCATGGCGAGAGGAGGCGCTCCTAACGGTCCGCCTCAGCACTGTTCAGGCGATCTAGACGGGCATTTAATGCCTTTGTCCCCCGCCGTCAGAGTTAGGTGCGATAGCACTATGCGGCCACTATTCCCACAATCCCTTGCCATTTTTACCCTCACCTGCGTTGCTCCCTGTGGAAAACCCCTTGGCATATAAAAGGAGGCCCATGCGCACATAGAGAGGGGATGGGACCCAACAGGCCCTCGCCTACGTCCAGCTCCAACTTACTGTAGCTTCTTGCGCTCCAGAGCAAGAACCCGAATCAACCAGACATGCAGCAGTAGGGTTTTACGCATCCATGCGGCCCGAAGCTGGGTAAAATCGTTGTGTGTGTGTGTCGCCTCGATCTGCTCTTTGTGCATCCTCCGCCCCCGCCGAACCGACAAGGGGCTCCGTCCCCATAGGTGCTCGTGGAGGCCAGATATCCCCCGACAAAGGCATATCATTAGGATCAGAAGAAACACTCTTAGTAGCAAATAATTTCATAAGTTCATCCATCTTTCCACTCAAAACATTAATTTCTTCTATCGCATGCACTTTTTTATTAGAAGATCTTTCAGTATGCCATTGAGAATAATTAACCATAATATTATCTAGGAGTTTAGTAGCATCTCATAAAGTGATTTCCATAAAAGTTCCTCCCGCGGCCGAATCTAAAAGATTTCTAGAAGCAAAATTCAATTCGGCATAAATTTTCTGTATAATCCTCCACAAATTCAAACCATGAGTAGGGCAATTACGTATCATTAATTTCATTCTCTCCCAAGCTTGTGCAACATGTTCATGATCAAGTCGCCTAAAATTCATAATATCGTTTCTAAGAGAGATGATCTTAGCGGGAGGAAAATACTTAGAGATAAAAGCATCTTTGCACTTGTTCCAAGAATCAAAACTATTTTTAGGCAAAGACGAAAACCAAGCTTTAGCACGATCTCTAAGCGAAAAAGGAAATAGCTTCAATTTAATGACATCATTATCGACATCTTTTTTCTTTTGCATATCACATAAATCAACGAAGCTATTCAGATGAGTAGCGACATCTTCACTAGGAAGGCCGCCGAATTGATCTTTCATAACAAGATTCAACAAAGCAGTATTGATTTCACAAGATTCAGTATTGGCAAGAGGAGCAATCGGAGTGCTAAGGAAATCGTTATTATTGGTATTGGTGAAGTCACACAATTTGGTAGTATCTTGAGCCATCGCGACAAACAAGCAATCCAACACACGAGCAAACAAAAGGCAAGCGAGAAAAAGGCAAACGGAAAAAGAGAAGGAGAAGGAGAAGGAGAGGGCGAATAAAACGGCAAGGGTGAAGTGGGGGAGAGGAAAACGAGAGGCAAATGGCAACTAATGTAATGCGAGAGATAGGGATTGTGATGGGTACTTGGTATGTTGAATTTTTGCGTAGACTCCCCCGCAACGGCGCCAGAAATTCTTCTTGCTACCTCTTCAGCTTCCCTGGGATTTCCCCGAAGAGGAAAGGATGATGCAGCAGAGTAGCGTAAGTATTTCCCTCAGTTTTTGAGAACCAAGGTATCAATCCAGTAGGAGGCCACGCTCAAGTCCCTCGTACCTACACAAAAACAATATCTCCTCGCAACCAACGCGATTAGGGGTTGTCAATCCCTTCACGGTCACTTACGAGAGTGAGATCTGATAGAGATGATAGATAATATTTTTGGTATTTTTGATATAGAGATGCAAAGTAAAAAGTAAAAGGCAAAGTAAAAAAGCAAAGCAAGATTAAAGTGATGGAGATTGATATGATGAGAATAGACCCGGGGGGCATAGGTTTCACTAGTGGCTTCTCTCGAGAGCACAAGTATTCTACGGTGGGTGAACAAATTACTGTTGAGCAATTGACATAATTGAGCATAGTTATGAGAATATGTAGGTATGATCATGTATATAGGCATCACGTCCGAGACAAGTAGACCGACTCCTGCCTGCATCTACTACTATTACTCCACTCATCGACCGCTATCCAGCATGCATCTAGAGTATTAAGTTAAAAATGGAGTAACGCCTTAAGCAAGATGACATGATGTAGAGAGATAAATTCATGCAATATGAAATAAACCCCATCTTGTTATCCTCGAAGGCAACTATACAATACGTGCCTTGCTGCCCCTTCTGTCACTGGGAAAGGACACCGCAAGATCGAACCCAAAGCTAAGCACTTCTCCCATGGCAAGAAAAACCAATCTAGTAGGCCAAACCAAACTGATAATTCGAAGAGACTTGCAAAGATAACCAATCATACATAAAAGAATTCAGAGAAGATTCAAATATTATTCATAGGTAGACTTGATCATAAACCCACCATTCATCGGTCTCAACAAACACACCGCAAAAAGAAGATTACATCGAACAGATCTCCACGAGAGATGGGAAGAACATTGTATTGAGATCCAAAAAGAGAGAAGAAGCCATCTAGCTACTAACTATGGGCCCGAAGGTCTAGGTAAACTACTCACACTTCATCGGAGGGGCTATGATGATGTAGAAACCCTCTGTGATGATGGCCCTCTCCGGCGGAGCTCCGGAGCAGGCCCCAAGATGGGATCTCATGGATACAGAAACTTGCGGCGATGGAATTAGGTTTTTGGCTCCGTATCTGATCGTTTGGGGGTACGTAGGTATATATAGGAGGAAGAAGTACGTCGGTGGAGCTCCGAGGGGCCCACGAGGCAGTGGGGCGCGCCCTAAGGGGGCCCACCCTTGTGACCGCCTCTCTGGTGCCTTGGCGTAGGGTCCAAGTCTCCTGGATCACGTTCGGTGAGAAAATCACGTTCCCGAAGGTTTCATTCCGTTTGTACTCTGTTTGATATTCCGTTTCTTCGAAACACTGAAATAGGCAAAAGAACAACAATTCTGGGTTGGGCCTCCGGTTAATAGGTTAGTCCCAAAAATAATATAAAAGTGGAAAATAAAGCCCAATATAGTCCAAAACAGTAGATAATATAGCATGGAGCAATAAAAAATTATAAATACGTTGGAGACGTATCAGTATACCATATTATACATGATTCATACAAATGTACGCACATTTAGTTTTTTGATGGAGTTCTTTCTTTTTTCTCTTGTTTATATGTGATGGTGATGTAGCTTTTGTGTGAATGGAGGGTAGTGTGGGTAGGGGTATCGTAATGCTTTGCTTAACTAACAAGGATGCATTCTTCATTTTAGCCATACTTCAATGCAGTAGAAAGACAACTGCATTTCAGAAATAGGAATACTTCATGCTGCCACGTGACGAACTGCATTGTTATACGTTGCAGACTGCATTTGTACGTTGACTTCAGGCTTCCTGCGTTATATTTATTATAGCAAAATGTAGTTTCTCGCAGTGCGCACGCACATTTTTTTTGTTGTTGTTATTCATTTAAAAAATGTTTCTCATTTTACTTTGATGTTTTATTTTTGTACTTATTGTTTTTTAGTGGGTCATGTTATTTTAACTACTCTAGCATGTTGGGCCTGTCTTTGGGGAGTGAAGACTTATTCAGCCCAAGTCAGGCTGTCAGTACGACTGGTTCCCATTGCACTGTGTGTGCGCCCTAATGTTTAGTCCCACCTCGCCCGCGGAGGGCTCGCTCGACCTGTTTATAAGCGCTAGCGAGCCAGCCGTATCGAACTCCTCTGGTTACTTATTTGGGCGCTTATGCACGGCGCTCGCTGCTCTATGCTCTCTGACCTGTGGGCCCATGTGTGCCCGGCTCCATGCATCGTGGCTCAGAACAACTGGCCTGCTGTGGGCGAAGATCTACTACGAGACTGGCTGGGCCTTTTGCAAGAGGGTGGTCAAATTTTTTTCATTGTATTTTTTCCTCTTGCATATTATTTCAAATGCAGAGGCGTGCACTGCTTAGTAAATCATTCGTGCACTACATTGTTCATGTTTCTGTACTGCATGTTCACATATTCCGCACTACACAATTTTGCGCTACATTTTTTGTGCACTGCATGCTGGTCGCATTTTTCTTTATTTTTCTTCTTTTTATGTATCATTTTTCTAGTGTACGGGCGTGCACTGCTTTGTTGGGTCTGTGTGCACTGCATTCGCCATAGTCTTGTGCTGCAGGTGTACACATTTTGCCCTGCATGCAACCTTTTTTGTGCCAAAGTTGTGACTGCTTGTACCAACGATGCGGACTGCATGACTTACATTTAAGGACTGCACCAGGTGCACTAATTCTGCGTTGTGCACTACACGAAAGTGCTATTCTTGTGCTTCATTTTGAGCATGTACTGCACTTCATGCACACATATTGTGAACTTCACGATATTACTTTGGAGAACTGCATTTAATTTTATTTAGAATCGTCTGCGGCTTATATTTTTTTATAAACTTATATATTTTTAATGATGTGTTGTTAGTGTGTGGGGAGTGTTGCAGTAAAAGTACACCATTTTTTGGTCCTTTTTCTTTGGTAACATAAGCTTTCATTGATTTTCCTTCATTGTTGGTAACATAAGTTTTGTTAACTCTTGTTTAGTTTTCATTTGACCTTTTTGCATTCCTCTCCTACAAATGTACGCTAACTTCTAAGTTTCCATTTGCAGTTCATTTCTCCTCTTGCCGCGACTTCTCTCCTCTCTCCAGCCTCTCTTTATTTCTTTTCATTTTCTATGTTTTTGTTGCGATGGCTCCAAGCCCCTGCGCGAATCTCTCCTGCTGCAGCCATGGTTGTGGTGTGCCGACGCACTGCGATTGCTCAGCTTGCTCGGAGGCCCGTCGTGCTCGCCGCGGGGGCAAGGTCTTTAGCCAAGTTGGGCGAGCGGAGCAGCTTGCATATGGCACTGTATTCACGGAAGGATTGGATATGGGCCACATCAGTGCTGCTGCATTCTATTCCGCCCTGCTTTGCCGTGGCCTTGGCCGCACAAGTCCTTTTGTCCATCAGCTTACACCAACAGACGTGGAGACTCACTACAAGATGGTATTTTTCGCTTGATCTGATTTTTTCTTTGTGTTTTCTATTTTTTTTTGTAATTCTATACTAGTCTAAACTTCTAGTATTTTAGGAACGCACTTATTTTGTTTTATTGAAGTGTACTGCACTATGTACTTATATCTTGTTTTTATTTTTTTGCTTGTGTGCATGGAGCTCGTGTTTTAGTTTGCATGGTTACAATATGTGAACTGCTTAGATATTACATGAGCACTAGTAGTTTCCACAATTTTCGCCGCCTATACAGTGTGTACTACATGCAGCTAGTCTCAAGAACTACATGACAGTTAGAAGCGCACTGCATGTTTGCAAGTTCCGTACCGCATATTAGATTGGGTGTAATCTGTACTGCTTGTTGGACTGTTGTGCACTTCATCTAGCTCGTGTATGTACTGTGTGTAGGTTTTTATAGTTTTTTTTTGCAGAAAATCCCCCCCCCCCAACGAGCTGTTAGGTATCCCCGACTCAAGAAGAAGGGAATTCTCCAAGTTGTTCTTGGTAATAGACACCTGAAACCAGCCAAGTACTGTGTAGGCATTGACGGGCGGCTGTATTTGCAGAAAGGCTGGAAGGAATTTATCATTGATAGTGGCCTGAAGTCTGAGCAAGTTGTTGTCCTCAACTTCTTTAAACTCGAGGATCGTATGGTTAGAATCACGTTTGACGTGATTGGTTAAGGTTATGAGGTTAATTTATAATAAGTACTTTTGCGTGTCGAACGCTTCATCTTTTGATGTGTTTTGTAATAAGTACTTTTGAGACCTGAACCGCTTCAATTATTATCCAGAATTTCGTGCCGCCAGTGAGCTAACTGCATTTTTTTCATGAGTTGTGGACCAAAATGTGTCAATGTTTACTCTAGACTGCTATATATATGGTATACTCATACATCATTTCTCTTGATATGGTTTAGTTGAATAACTCATAGTCAGCGGGAAATTTGTGTTTACACAAAATTTAAACTGATACATAAGTCATACAGATAAGCAAACTGCTATGTATATGATTAATTTATTGAACTTCATCTATTTGGTCGTTAACCTGCTGCTTCTTCGCGGTGACTTGTAGCGACCCGACCCGAATGGATCAAGTCTCTGTGCTTAAGTGTCATCCCTGGATTGGTATGCTGACACACACAGTACTCGAGGATTTATAACAGAGTTAAATCACATGTATAAAATAACGTAAATACTATTACCTCAATCCAAATAACGGAAGTAACAAGGTTGTGGATTCCCATCAACACCAACGACAAAGTTGAGTGTAGAAATCGTAACCCTAACGTATCACTTACTCGTCGTAAGATCCTTCAACATGAGACGTTGCAGCCACAAAGGGTCAGTACATTGAATGTACTGTCAAATTCACACCATAGAGAAATGATGAACAATGGCTATCACTACATGCATATATGGCTGGTGGAAAAGCTCTATGGTTATATGGTTTTTGTGAAAAGCCAATTTTTCCCTACTGCAATGGAATAAATTTTATTTAACTATCATGGTGGTTGTTAAACATTGAGAATGGTTGACAGCATTCTCAATCCCAATTAAGCATCAGCATTAAAACCCAACAAATTATTTAAGTAACGTGATGAGATCAACAGGATAATCCAAGAACTAGATACTCAAGACGTCCATAACCGGGGACATGGCTAATGATGACTAGTTTGTACACTCTGCAAAGGTTTGCGCACTTTTCCCCACAAGACTCGATCTTCTCCGTTGGATTTCTCGCACTACATGGTGTTTGAGAAACGGATAACCGAGACATAGTCTTTCAGAAGTGTTTGCACCTTGCGATGGGTAGACCGTACCACCTACATCCCCTACATCTGCTAGTCTACCACTGTAAAAGTTCACACGACTTAATCAACTATGCTAGAGCCCATAATAGCTTGTGGCTGCACACGGAAGTTTCTAGTGTGAATAATCTCATGACCCCTTTGAGCCTGGGTGGCGGTCCAAAAAAACAGGCAATCCTGGAATACCCAGGTGCCTAAACATGCAATCGCTGGAATACCCATGTGCCTCAATCCACCCAGATGTGTGTCAAAGTTGCCACCTTAAGTAAACCATTAATTAACAATCTCACATTTGTCATGAATACTCTCAAACCCAATCCACGTCTACAAGCATAGCATGGCAATATAAGCACAACGTAATAGTAGCTCCCAAGGTTTGAATGCAGGGAAATAGGTTCCTACCTCATCAACTACTTCCCAATACCCACATGTTATCAATCCCACTCATGCAATGTTTGAGGGTTGAAACTAATGCATAAAAACTAGGAATGAAAGGGATATGATCAAAGTGTGAACTTGCCTGCAATGTTGATGAAGATGATTCGCACTCAAAACTCCTGATAGTTCTACTCGTCACACTCCGGTCAATCTATCATAAGCAAGCAATAGTAACTACACATAAGCAATCACTCAAAAGATCAGAAGAACGGAGAGGACAGTTCGGAAAACATCAAAACCAAGCAAATAACTCTTGCAACATAAAACAATTTCTAACAGTACCAAAATTATGTGAATTTGGCCTTATCAGAAAGTTTAGGTCAAGAGCTTCGATTTGCAAAAAGAATCAATTAAATCAGAGTTATAAAACTCAAGTTATGATCAAACGAAGCTCAAATTCAAATCTGATCTAATTCAAATTTTAAACTTTCAAAAACACGTTTGAGTTGGATTACTGGATAGAGGAGATCATAACAAAGAAGTGGGCGTTGGTTTCGTTGAATTTGGACAAACGGTGTAAAAGTTATGACCGTTTGAAGAACAAGGACTATTCAATAAAAACTATAATTACGAAGAGGTCCCTAACCTAAATAAAACAGAAAAAGAAAAACTTAACCGACGAACGTCCGCTATAAAAACATAAGTGACGAATTCGTCCACTATAAAGGCCTAATCAGTAAACGTTCGCTATTTAGAGCATACCGATCGGTTTTTTAAAAGAAAATCTAATCTAATAAAAAAACGAAAAAAAAACTGGGTGGTGATTTTACCGGTTCACGACGGTTTCGAAGAAAACCGGCGGGTCAGGTGGACCAGGGCGGCGGATCAGTTTTTCGGCAACGGCGGCGGTTTCCGGCGATCTCCGGCGATTGCGGCGGCGGGAAGCGGCGACGCAGGCGAGCGGCGAGGGGAGGCGGCGTGCTGCGGGAGGTGCGGCGGCGGCGCGGTGCGCGCAAGATGCGGCCGCGGCGGAAAGCGAGGAGCGGCGCGGCGGAACAGAGAGAGAGGCGGGGTCGGGCGGCGGCTTAAATAGGCGGAGGGGGGCGACGGGTGGCGTGGAGGAGGGGTCAAGGGGAGAGGCGGCGAGGAGAAGTCCGCGGCGGGGACGGATCGAACGCCGAGGCAGCGGCGGTGGCGTGTAGGATCCGGCCTCCACAATAAAACTAAATCGACAAAAAATATTATATAGGCATATAATATACCAAAATTTGCAGAAAAAGATTTTCTACAACATGGATATTTTTTATAATGCCAAATAAAATCCACACAAATTCAGATAATTCAAAGAGTGCTACTGGTCTAATAAAATCCAATAAAATCATTTTAAAAATACCAAAATGATTTCAAATTTATTTCTATCCAATTTTCTGATGTAGGGAATCATGTTACCCTATTCTCCATGTATTTTATTTTTGGATAAAAATAATTTGAATAAAAGCCAAATAACTCCAAATTGAAAATAATTTCAAAAGGGCTTTGAATTTAATTCTTTTAAAACTCCCAACTCATATTTCATATAATTTGAAGAAGTCATTTTATCTTCTCTCGTGAAAATCATTGAGTTGCATAAAGTTTTAGAATTGGAAATATTCTCAAATGAAATTCAAATATTTTCAACAACCCTTGTCATTTAAATAAATGGAAGAAGTCATTTCATCTTCTCTCCAGGGTTTTGTGGTGAAAAGAATTTGAATTCACGGAGATCATAAAAGCAAAAATGAAAGTTTGGGAAAGTCCTTTTATTCCCTCTCATTTAACTTTCAAAAGTTTCGAATTTCACTCAATTTCACTCAATCAATCAAACAATCAATCAATCAATCTATTTATTATAACATTCCAAAATTTAGAATTTTGGGATGTTACAAACCTACCACTCTTAAAATGAATTTCGTCCTCGATATTCGGAGAGGCTAGAAAGAAATAGGTTAGGTTTGGGGGTCTTCTCAGAATCCATCGATCGTCTTCAGGGTCTGGGGTGCTACCACCCTTAGAATCGTGGTTATGGTTCCATCAAAACTCATATACTCCATTCTTATTGTTTGACAGTATCAGTCTTCTCAGATTCTCGGGAAAATTCCTTCTCTGGGCTCTTTCGGTAGTGGCATAACCTTTACCGCAATTCTTCTGTCCTTTCATCTTGGTAAGGCTATTCCGAGATTGGGTCTTCTTAGCTGACGGGTCTGGCGCCAAAACTAAACAACTATCGATATCTCATGGCGGTCATCCAATTATGGTTTCTCCTGCAGGAAATGGGTCTAGGTTGAACCTCACCGTATAACCTACGGTTGGTAAAAACTGCCTTGTAGAAGGGAAAATACCTATACCATTCTGAGGCTTAAACAAGGTTTTGATCGTCGTCTCTCTACTATAGGTAAGTCACTCAGATTACCATCCCATACTATAGGTATTCTTAAATCCATCCAATTGTACTGTCTTCCTTTCTTCTATTGGCACCAAACTAGGACATGATTACTCAGACTCATCATGGAATTTCCATTGATCCATATTTCCAACATCATACCTCCTTTATATCCAATATTACTTCATCCCTTCATATTCTTGGGGTATCCCACATACCGAGATAAAACTTATACTTATGAAGTCCACTTCGTGGAACATCATTATCCTTTCCAGGGGTCAAATATCCTCACAGGGGAATGTCGGCCATCTCTGCATGGCACTTCTTCAACTGGGAAACGTGAAACACATCACGAACTCCTGACAATCCATCGGGTAATTCCAAATTGTAGGACACTTCTCCCATACGCTCCAAAACTCCGTATGGTCCTACAAATCTCGGGGCTAACTTTCCCTTAACTCCAAATTGTTTAACTCCTCGCAGAGGGGACACACGAAGACATGCTCTATCTCCAATTTCATAGACTACCTCCTTGCGTTTTTTAGTCTGCATAACTCTTTTGTATAGACTGAGCTACCTTCAGTCTATCTCGAATCACATAGCATTCTCTTCTGACTCCTTAATCACATTTGGTCCAAACAACTGATGGTCTCCAACTTCATCCCACAACAACGGTGTCTGGCTCCTTCTCCCATACAAAGCTTCAAAAGGGGCCATCTTCAAACTGGCTTGGTAACTGTTGTTGTATGAGAACTCCGCGTAAGGTAGATTATCATCCCTACTAGATCCCTAATCTAGCGCACACGCTCTCAACATGTCCTCCAGAATCTAATTGACTCACTCGGTCTATCCATCTGTCTGCGGTTGAAAGGTTGTACTGAACTCTAGCCTAGTACCCAAAGTCTGGTGCAGCTGATTTCAAAACTTTGAGGTAAACTGTGTTCCTCTATCTGATACGATGGTCCTCGGAACTCCATGCAGACTTCGCACTTGTATCGGTGGTTTTCACTTGGATAAATTGAGCTACTTTGGTCAAATAATCAATTACTATCCAGATAGAATCATATCCCGATCGGGTTCTGGGGAATCCGATAATGAAATCCATGCCAAGCTTATCCTGCTTCCATTCGGGTATCGGCATAGGCTGTAGTAATCCGGCTGGCTTCTGATGCTCTGCCTTTACTCTCTGGCATACATCTCCTACGACTACATACTCTGCAATACCCTTCTTCATACCAATGCACCAGAAACTGTCGGTGTACTAAAGTAGGGGTACCTTAGTACCCCGAACTTGTGCACGGGCGGTAGTAGCGTCCCGCGGCAAGGCCTGCCAGGGGAGCGACAAGAGTCTCCACGGCCCTTTCTGGGCCGAACGAAGGCCAAGTGATCGAGCCAAGAAGACCAAGCCCCGGCAAGAGGAGCTTGCCGGGCCGAGAAGGCGAGGTCCGGCAAGAGGAGCTTGCCGGGCCAATGCGACAAGGCCCCGGCAAGAGGAGCTTGCCGGGACGACTAAGCCGAAGCACCAAGGCCCCGGTGGGAGGAGCTCGCCGGGACGGCCGAGCCACGGCACACCAAAAGAAGCCCGCCGCGGCGCGCCGCGCGCCCCAGCAAGGCCCGACGAGCGGCAAGCTCTCGGGTGTGGCAAGACAACTACCGCGGCAAGCCACTTGCCGCGGCAAACCACCACCTCATGCCTGCACTCCAGCTCACCTGCCCACGCGTCGCTCTGGGGCTTCCCCGGAGGCACGTGGCGGGGCGCCGCGCAACTTGAGACACGCGGTGGCATGCGACGTTGGCAGAGTCGCCCCCGTGGCAAGCGGAGGCGCTCCTAATGGTCCGCCTCAGCACTGTTCAGGCGATCCAGACGGGCATTTAATGCCTTTGTCTCCCGCCGTCAGAGTTAGGTGCGATAGCACTGTGCGGCCACTGTTCGCACAGTTCCTTGCCATTTTTACCCTCACCTGCGTTGCTACCTGTGGGAAACCCCTTAGCATATAAAAGGAGGCCCATGCGCACGTAGAGGGGGGACCGGGGGATCGAACCCTAGAGAGGAAAACCCC
Source organism: Aegilops umbellulata (assembly GCA_032464435.1). Classification (NCBI taxonomy): domain Eukaryota; kingdom Viridiplantae; phylum Streptophyta; class Magnoliopsida; order Poales; family Poaceae; genus Aegilops; species Aegilops umbellulata. The sequence continues at coordinate 232,762,843 of CP136060.1, forward strand.
TAGAAGAGATCTAGACCGGAAGGAGGACACCCAGTAGACCCTCGTCTACGTCCAGCTCCAACTTGCTATAGCTTCTTGCGCTCCAGAGCAAGAACTCGAATCAACCAGACAATCAGCAGTAGGGTTTTACGCATCCATGCGGCCCGAAGCTGGGTAAAATCGTTGTGTGTGTGTGTGTCGCCTCGATCTGCTCTTTGTGCAACCTCCGCCACCGCCGAACCGACAAGGGGCTCCGTCCCCATAGGTGCTCGTGGAGGCCGATATCCCCCGACATCTTTGGCGCGCCAGGCAGGGGTGCGTCGAGGTTGTGTGAATCAGATCCGGCGTCCACGCGAGCCAGACTCTCATCGTTTGCGCCAGCATGGCGCCGAAGAAGAAAGCTCCGGAGGCGACCGGTCCGTCAGCGCCGAACCCACCGCCCATGGAGCAGACGGGTGGTGGAGAGGACGCTGGCGGAAGAACGGGCGCCGTCGAACCAGTTCTTGGTCCCGCGACGTCCGAGCTCGCCCCGGCGCCCCTCTCAGGAGGCGCGAAACCAGCAGCGTCATAGTACCCATGGTACCATACGCTCGCTGGACCCAGACCGTGCTGGTGGGTCCCAAGGTGCTCAGGACCAGCATGCGATCCAGCGTGCCGGAACGAGCGTCGCGCGGTTGCCTGGACCGGGTGCTGCTCCTTCTAACATAGTTAGGAGTTCGAGCACATCCCGCTCCTCGCGCCGTTCGCAGCCTCTGCCCGCCACCCCAGCGGAAGCTCTCGCGCGAGCTCAGCTGCTCCTAGACTACCCTCCAATGGCGGACAAGCTCGACGACTGGAGGGCAACCATCCAGAGCCTCATCGGTTTCGCCAACGGCGACACTCCGTGGCAGCACAGCGCGTCGCAACCGCGGCCAGTCACCCAGGCGAGAACCGATGGCGCCAAGAATGGCGGGGGTGCGACCACCATGCACTCCCCGACCCAGAAGCCACGGTCGCCGACTCGCCGGGCTCACCTCGACAACGACTCCACCTTGTCGTCGAACCCGCGAACTCGCCGCGACCAGCGCCAAGTCCTTCACGAACGAAGGGAAGAAGACGCTCGAACCCGCATCGAGCGCACAAGAGAGGCGCGTCGTCAATCAGACCAGCGCGTTGAGCCCTCTGGAAACATGCATGCACCGGGGGAACCAGGCGAACTGCCGTATTCGGTAGGCTGCCCAGCGTTCACCCGCGAGCTGCGGCAAGTCCAGTGGCCCAGCACAAAGAACTTCAAGCCCGACGTGCCCGAGAAGTACGACGGCAAGTCGCATCCGTCTGAGTTCCTCAGCATCTACACCATTGCGGTGCAGGCTGCCGGGGGACGGGACGATAAGATCCTTGCCAACTACTTCCCGCTGGTACTCAAGCCCAACGTCAGATCCTGGCTCATGCACTTGCCGGACGGCTCCATCTCCTCCTGGCCAGATCTATGCCATCAGTTCGTTGGCGCCTTCACGAGCGGCCACAAACCCCATGGCCAGGCAAGCGATCTTCATCTGCTTGTTCAGAAGGAGGGGGAGCCTTTGCGCAAGTTCATCCAGAGGTTCAGCCGTGTGCACTACAACATCCCAAACGTCCACCCCGCCGCGGTGATCAGTGCGTTCCATCAGAACGTGTGCAACCGCAGGATGAGGGAGGAGATGGCGATGTGCAAAATCAAGGAGGTCAGCGAGCTTTACGCCCTGGCCGACAAGTGTGCACGCGCTGAGGAGGGGAGGAAGCTCCCCGGAGAAAGTGTTGGAGAAGGAGAATCCGACAGCGAAGGTACCGCCCCGGCAAGGAGAGGCCGGCGGCGGAACGGCAAAAAGAAGAAAAACCCAGAGGTACTGGTTGTCGAGAAGTCCGGCAGCGAGGGCTCCGCCAAGAAAGCCTAGGCGGGAGGCCCCGGCAAGGAGGTTGCCGGGTGCGCCAACTGCCGGGCAGTGGCTGCTGCCGATAAGCGGGACGGTACCGACAAGAAGTACTGCAAGATCCACCGCACCAGGGGCCACGACCTCCAGAGTTGCAAACAAGTCGAGCGACTCGTCGACCTGCAGAAGGCTGAGTACGCACGACGCGACAAGGAGAGAGCCCAGGCAGGCGGCGGGGGATCTGGCACGAAGCGTCCCGGCCCGGGGGAGCGCCGCGGCAAGGACAAGCAGCGGCAAGCAGACAGACCTCCCCGGGATGCGACAAGGACGAAGACGATGACGACGATGAAGACATGGAAGATCCCGAGACCAGCGAGCAGGAGTTTCAGAAAGCCACTAAGGTCTTGTGTGTGGACGGCGGTGCCTCCCTGCACGCTTCCCACCACCAGCTTAAACGGTGGGTGCGGGAGGTCAATGCAGCGGAGCCACCCATCGAGTCACGCCGACCCCTGAGATGGTCCAGCACGCCTATCATCTTCGACATTGAGGACCACCCTGAACGCACAACCGCGGTCGGGTGCTTGCCGATGTTGGTTTCCCCAATGATCCGCAACCTCAAGGTCACTAACATGCTAGTTGACGGCGGGGCCGGCTTGAATCTGATCTCCTCTGCTGTTCTCCGGAGACTCCAAGTTCCCGACAGCGAGCTCGAAGAAACCGGCACATTCCAAGGAATCAACCCGGGAAGGAGCAAGCCGAAGGGAAAGATCACGCTGCCGGTAACATTTGGCAGTGAGCTGAATTTCAGGACTGAGAAGGTCACCTTTGATGTCGCCGACTTTTCGTTGCCTTACAACGGGATCCTCGGCCGACCAGCGCTCGCCAAGTTCATGGCGGCCTCTCACTACGCATATAACATGCTCAAGATGCCTGGCCCGATAAGCGTCATTTCTGTCCCCGGCGACAAGAAGGATGCCCTTATCTGCGCCGACCAAATATACCGGGACGCAACAGCAGCGACGGCCCGCGGCCCACTCGCCGCTGGAGCTTCCGGGGGAAAGAAGAAGTCCGGCGAACGCTCTGGCGCCCACTCCGGCAAGCACGCCTCTTCGGAGTGCTGGGCTGCCGTCGAGGACGTGCCATCAAGCCCCACCAGCATGAAAACCAAGTCCGGCAAGTGCTTTGGCGCCCACTCCGGCAAGCGCGCCTCTTCGGAGTGCTGCGCTGCCGTCGAGGACGTGCCATCGAGCCCCGCCGGCATGAAGACCAAGTCCGGCGAATGCCCTAGCGCCCACTCCGGCAAGCGCGCCTCTTCAGAGTGTTGCGCTGCCGTCGAGGACGTGCCATCGAGCCCCGCCGGCAAGAAGGCCAAGCCCGGCGAATGCTCTGGTGCCCACTCCGGCAAGCGCGCCTCTTCGGAGCGCTGCGCTGCCGTTGAGGACGCACCATCGAGCCCCGCCGGTAAACACAACGAGACGATGACTGCTCCACCGGCGACCAAGAAGTTGCCCGCCAAGGAGGACGGCACTAGTGGTACCTTCACCATCAGTGCCACTCTCGACACCAAATAGGAAGGCGCGCTCGTTGCTTTCCTGCGGGCGAATGTCGATGTGTTTGCCTGGCAACCATCTGACATCCCCGGCGTTCCCAGGGAAGTGATTGAGCACCACCTTGCCGTCTGTCCTCATGCGCGGCCCGTCAAGCAAAAGGTCAGGAGACAAGCGGTGGAGCGCCAAGAGTTTATCGCAGAGGAGATCAGGAAGTTGGAAGCGGCAGGCCTCGTCAGAGGCGTGCTCCATCCGACGTGGTTGGCCAATCCTGTTGTCGTGCGCAAAGCAAATGGGAAGTGGAGGCTTTGCATCGATTTCACCGATGTCAACAGAGCTTGCCCTAAAGATCCATTTCCCTTGCCGCGCATCGACCAGATTGTTGACTCCACGGCCGGATGCGACCTGCTTTCATTCCTTGACGCCTACTCCGGGTACCACCAGATCTTCATGGCTGAAGAAGACGAAGAGAAGACTGCGTTCATCACTCCATGCGGCACGTACTGTTTTGTGTGGATGCCTTTTGGACTGAAGAACGCAGGCTCGACGTTCGCGAGGGTTGTCCACACTGCTTTCGAGCCACAGATCCACAGAAATGTGGAGGCCTACATGGACGACATTGTGGTCAAGAGCAGAGAAAAGGCAACCTTGGTTCAAGACTTGGAAGAGACCTTTGCGAACTTGCGCAAGATCAGCCTCAAGCTCAACCCCGAGAAGTGCGTGTTCGGAGTTCCCTCCGGCAAGCTTCTCGGGTTCTTCGTGTCTCAGCGTGGGATCGAAGCCAACCCCGACAAGATCAAGGCCATCGAGCAGATTGAAGCTCCAACATGTGTCAAGGACGTGCGAAGACTTGCCGGCTGCGTAGCGGCTCTCAGCAGGTTTATTTCCAGGTCTGCGGAACGCGCCCTGCGGTTTTTCAAAATCCTGAAAAAGGCAGGTCCAGTAAAATGCACTCCGGAAGCGGAGGCTGCGCTGCAAGACTTGAAGAAATACCTGTCCTCCGCTCCTATACTTGTCGCGCCTAGACCGCAAGAGAAGTTGCTGCTCTACCTAGCGGCAACCAATCAAGTGGTTAGTGCTGCGTTAGTAGCAGAGAGGGAAGCTGATGACGAGCCCGCAACCACGGCAAGCGCGTCCGACGGCAAGCAGGGGGCTTCCCCGACAAGCTCTGGGCCCCGGCAAAGGCAGATCCGCGCAAGCGCAAGGGGAAGTGCAGAGGAAGAGGATGGTGCAGTGCCCAGTTTACTTCGTCAGTTCCCTCCTCCAGGGGGCTAGGTCGAGGTACTCTGGTGTGCAGAAATTGCTCTTCGGCCTCCTCATGGCCTCGAGGAAGCTGCGCCATTACTTCCAAGCACACGAGATCACAGTGGTCACTCGCTTTCCGCTTAAGAGGATACTGCAGAATCCCGAAGCAACAAGCAGGATTGTCGAGTGGGCACTAGAACTGTCAAGCTTTGGCCTTAGGTTCGAGAGCATATCGACCATCCAGAGCAGAGCATTGGCAGAGTTCATAGCAGAGTGGACGCCGACACCGGACGAAGAAATTCCAGAGACGAGCATCCCCGGCAAGGAAGCAACCAAAGAGTGGCTGATGTACTTTGATGGTGCCTTTTCGCTGGAAGGCGCCGGTGCCGGCGCGCTGCTCATCGCGCCCACCGGAGAGCACCTCAAGTACGTCGTCCAGATGCACTTTCCCAAGGAGCAAGCAACCAACAATACGGCAGAGTATGAAGGTTTGCTCGCCGGTCTCAGGATCGCGGCGGAACTTGGGATCAAGAAGCTCATTGTCAGGGGTGACTCGCAGCTCGTCGTCCGCCAAGTGAACAAGGATTACCAGTGCCCGTTGATGGAAGCTTACGTTGATGAAGTGAGGAAGCTGGAAGAGCGCTTTCACAGCCTGTAAATGGAATACGTTCCAAGAGCAGAGAACGACATCGCCGACGGCCTGTCAAAATGCGCCGCACTAAAGCTACCTGTGGAACCAGGGACTTTTGTGCTCAAGCTGACTCAGCCATCCGTGACACCATCGACTGGGCCAAGCAAGAAGAGAAGATCGGTCTCTGGTGACTATCTCCCGGTAGAGCTTCCCGAAGCCGCCGCCAAGAGAGTCCCCAAGATCGACGCCAAGAGTGCTGAGGAGCTGCCCGCTCCGGCAAGCCTCAGGGTTTGTCCCGACGAAGCAGGCGCTCCCGGCAAGCCACGCCCCGGCAAGCTTGCCGGGGAACATCAAGCTCCGGCTGAGCCCCTAGTCCTCGCCGTAGAAGCTGATGTTCCCGCAGCCGCCGACATGCCTTTAGTCCACGTCGTCGAGCCACAGGCTCCGACGTGGGCATAGCGGATCGTCCGTTTCCTCCAGACAGGAGAACTTCCCGAGGAACAAGAAGAAGCTGAAAGAGTAGCCCGACAGTCCAGTATGTACCAGTTCGTTGACAGCGCAATGTACAGAAGAGGACGCAATGGGGTGAAATTGAAGTGCATCCACCAGGAAGACGGACAGAAGCTGTTGGCGGAGATACACGGAGGCATATGTGGACACCACATTGGCGCCAGAGCACTTGCCGGAAAGGCGTTCCGGCAAGGTTTCTTCTGGCCCACAGCCCTCCAGGATGCAACTGCACAAGTAACCAAGTGTGAAGCGTTCCAGTTCCATTCCAAGAAGATACACCAGCCAGCTCAAGCTCTCTAGACGATCCCTTTGTCCTGGCCCTTCTCGGTCTGGGGGCTCGATATCCTCGGCCCCTTCCCCCGATCCGTCGGGGGCTTTGAGTTCTTGTTCATTGCCATCGACAAGTTCACAAAGTGGCCAGAAGTGGAACCGGTGAGGAAGGTGACCGCCCAGTCCGCGATCAAATTCTTTAGGTCGATTGTTTGCCGCTTCGGGATCCCCAACAGGATCATCACCGACAACGGTACGCAGTTCACAAGCCACGCCTTCATGCAGTACACCCAAGATCTCGGCACCAAGGTCTGCTTCGCTTCTGTTGCTCATCCCCGGAGCAACGGTCAAGCGGAAAGGGCCAACGCCGAGGTACTGCGCGGGCTCAAGACCAAAAGTTTTGACAAGCTGCTCAAGCGCGGACGGAACTGGATCGAGGAGCTGCCGGCGGTTCTTTGATCGGTCAGAATGACGCCAAATCGAGCCACCGGCCAGACACCATTTGCTCTAGTCTATGGAGCAGAAGCAGTTACCCCCACGGAACTCGTATACGGGTCACCTCGAGTGCTCGCTTATGATGAGCTTGAGCAAGAGCGGTCGCGTGAAGATGACGCACTGCTCCTCGAGGAGGATCGTCTCCAGGCTGCAGTGCGATCCGCTCGCTACCAGCAAGCTCTGCGTCGCTATCATAGCCGCAAAGTTAAAGCCAGGAGCCTCGAGGAAGGCGACCTTGTTCTTCGGCGCGTTCAGTCGGCCAAGATACACAACAAGTGGACGCCAAAGTGGGAAGGCCCTTACCGGGTGAAACGAGTCACGAGGCCCGGCGCCGTCCGCCTCGAGACCGAAGATGGTACTCCGGTGAGCAATTCCTGGAACATTGAGCATCTTCGCAAGTTTTACGCGTAAGGCGCGGTTGTCGGACCCCGTCCGGCAACCAACTCTTTGTACAAAAGTCTTGCCGCAGACGCATGTAATCCTTTGTACAAAGCCAGGCGCAGACCCTGGCCGCAATGACGCGCTGGGGCCCCCCAAGTTTTAGCATGCATGCTGAGTCGAGTCTCATCCTTGGTTAGGGTTGATAGTGCCTAACAGTCGCTAACCCCTAACTTAGAGGTCGAGTCCGCATCTTTTTCCCGTCCTTTCCCTTTGGCTCGCGGGAACCGCCTACCCTTGCCGAGCCGCTCAAGGATGAAGAAGGGGAGAAGGACGAGCCAGCACCCGCGCCCCGACAAGCCAGAGTTGCCGGGGGCCGCAACCTCAGATAAGTCTTTACATCCCTTATCATGCATTCTCTCATGAGCTGCGGAATGCGAAAACCTTGCTTCCCCCTAAAAGCTGTCGTGCTCTCTTAAGAGACAAACCCCGTAGCGCGTTCCCGGGGCCCGCTTCTGATAGTAGCCGCGGCGGCAAGAGGAGAAAGTGAGGGGCCGGAACCCGCCTTCTCCCTGCCTCCGCCAAGAGTGTGAGGAGGGCCAAGAGGCGCGGGAAGACGGCAGGGTCCGTTGCCGGGCGGGGAAGTGTCTATCTTAACGATGCAAAGGGTTCGCTCCTTGCCGCGGGATGCACCCGCGAGACAAATGGTCCGGCAAACACTCCCTTTTCATTAAAAACATTCCACTGAGGTACAGTTCAGAGAGAATGAAAAACATGAAAGATGGGATTACAAGATTTAAATGCAACTAAGGCCCGAGGGCTTACAAGATAAAAAGAGATAAGGTGCCCGTAATCCCTTTCTTGTCTCTCTCCTCAGGAGGTACGGCAAGGAGGCGAGAAGGGCAAAAGGGGCGCCTAGACGAGCTACGGGTGGCAGAAGACGCCAAGAGAGCGTCCGAGGCTCCGCCCCGGAGCTCCGGAGGCTGGATGGAGACGGCGACGCCGGAAGCGGAGCTCGAGAAGGAGGCTGCGGGGCGTCAACACGCTGTCGAGGGCATCTAGCCCTCGTACTCTGAGTTGACGGCCTTGCCGCCAGCCTCTTCCGCAGCCTCGCCACTCCGGCCGCCCGAGAAGACGAAGCCCCGGCAAGAGGAGCTTGCCGGGCCGGAGAGACGACCCCGGTGGTCGCCGCCGCGCGCAGGGGTGGTGACGGTGTCTGGGGCGAAGCTGGAAGACGAGGCAGCGGCCCTGCCGCCCGCCCTCTTCCTCTTCCACAGCCTCCCTACGCCAGCCGCCCAAGGAGACGACCCCGGGGAGTTCACGGCGCCAGCGACGCGGACGATGGGGGCCGCCGGTGCCACGCGGAGCTGCGACCGGCACCTAGTTGGACCCGTCATCCCGGCGGCCGCCCCCCTCGTCGTCGCTGTCGCTCCCCTCCTCGCCACTCTCGCTCGAGGAGGAGCCTTCGCTGTCGGAGGAGCTATCCACCGGGCCCGGGTGCCGAGGTCCCCGAAGGCCTTGACGGAGAGGAGATCGCCCTCCATCAGCTTAAAATGGAGGGTGAACCCCTCCATCAAGCTGTGGATCCGGGCGAACGTCTTCCACCCGCGGCCAAGACACGCCGGGGGCTCGGGATTCGACGTGGACTCGCGTACCACTGATCCCGCAGCCCCTCATGCGCAGTCTCAGCGTCTCGTGTTGTTCCGCCTCCAAGACGTCCGCGAAGGGAGCCGGGAGGCGGAGGCGACGGCGAGGCACCCGGCGCAGCCTGATGATGAACTCGCAGGGGTCGTCCCCGAGATGGACCGCCGGGGGAAACGGAGCCGCCGGCGGAGGCGAGGCCGACGCGCCGTCCTGCCCGCCTCGAGCGCCTCGGCCCCGTCCACGGACTCGTCCACGACCTCGCCCCCTCCCCCTTCCCCTTACGGTTGGCTCTGCCGCCGCGGGTGCAAGGGGAGGAGGGACTCGCTGCCTGGCGGCAACCCTTGCTGCCACCGAAGAAGGACCAGGGTTCCCTTTCTCCATGACAGTTGGGGAGAGGGGACCAGGGATCTAAGAGAAGAAGGAAGGGAGGAGTGCGGACCCTCATCCCCCCTTCCGCTCCTTATAAAGGGGCGGAGTGGGGGCTCGGCCGCCCCACCCAACCAATCAAAGCAGAAGAAGAGCAGGCAACGGGGCCGACCCTCTACATCAACCCGCGTCGGCCCGGTTTTCCGCCTCCACCACCGCGACCCCAAGCGCATGGAGGACGCGTGGCAGGCGAGCAGGGCCGAGGAGACGGATGAGGCGACCTCTCCCCACCCCGTGATCGTGGGGACGGGCGCCCCAAAAGCCGCGCCTCGACCTCGTTCGTTCACCAAGCCGCGCCTCCACGCCTCCTCCCCCATTTGAAAATGGGGGCGGGCGCTTCGCCTTTCCAAATCAAGAAGTCGTGCCCGACGTGACGCATGCCTGCGGGCCTCAGCCCCGCGCACGCCACCCATGTCACGCACGCCTCGCCCCCCCACGACGCCGCAATAAGCGCGCGCCACTTGGGGAGGGCGCGATGAGCACGGAGTTAAGGAGCAACGCAACCCAGGCCACGCGTGCCCGTGCACTGTTAGGGCCTGGCCCAACAACGCTCGGCACCGTGTATGGCCTAGGCCCGGGGGCTCCTGTCGGTGTACTAAAGTAGGGGTACCTTAGTACCCCGAACTTGTGCACGGGCGGTAGTAGCGTCCTGCGACAAGGCCTGCCAGGGGAGCGACAAGAGTCTCCACGGCCCTTTCTGGGCCGAACGAAGGCCAAGTGATCGAGCCAAGAAGACCAAGCCCCGGCAAGAGGAGCTTGCCGGGCCGAGAAGGCGAGGTCCGGCAAGAGGAGCTTGCCGGGCCAATGCGACAAGGCCCCGACAAGAGGAGCTTGCCGGGACGACTAAGCCGAAGCACCAAGGCCCCGGCGGGAGGAGCTCACCGGGACGGCCGAGCCACGGCACACCAAGAGAAGCCCGCCGCGGCGCGCCGCGCGCCCCGGCAAGGACCGACGAGCAGCAAGCTCTCGGGTGCGGCAAGACAACTACCGCGGCAAGCCACTTGCAGCGGCAAAACCACCACCTCATGCCTACACTCCAGCTCACCTGCCCACGCGTCGCTCTGGGGCTTCCCCGGAGGCACGTGGCGGGGCGCCGCGCAACCTGAGACGCGCGGTGGCATGCGACGTTGGCAGAGTCGCCCCCGTGGCAAGCGGAGGCGCTCCTAACGGTCCGCCTCAGCACTGTTCAGGCGATCCAGACGGGCATTTAATGCCTTTGTCTCCCGCCGTCAGAGTTAGGTGCGATAGCACTGTGCGGCCACTGTTCGCACAGTTCCTTGCCATTTTTACCCTCACCTGCGTCGCTACCTGTGGGAAACCCCTTAGCATATAAAAGGAGGCCCATGCGCACGTAGAGGGGGGACCGGGGGATCGAACCCTAGAGAGGAAAAACCCTAGAAGAGATCCAGACCGGAAGGAGGACACCCAGTAGACCCTCGTCTACGTCCAGCTCCAACTTACTGTAGCTTCTTGCGCTCCAGAGCAAGAACTCGAATCAACCAGACAAGCAACAGTAGGGTTTTACGCATCCATGCGGCCCGAAGCTGGGTAAAATCGTTGTGTGTGTGTGTGTCGCCTCGATCTGCTCTTTGTGCAACCTCCGCCCCCGCCGAACCGACAAGGGGCTCCGTCCCCATAGGTGCTCGTGGAGGCCGATATCCCCCGACAGAAACGCTCCTTCAAATCCAAATACATCTTGGTGTTTCCAGGGCGAATCGAGTATGGTGAGTCATGAGCCTCCTGAAGTATTAACTTCCTGGTCTTTGCATTATTAGGCACATATACACGGTCCTCAAACCATAAGGGGTCGTGCTCATCCTTACGAAAACCTTCGACCTTTCCTTTGCTCATCCTCTCTTTTACCTCAGCAATCTCTTTGTCATCCTTCCGAGCTTCACAGATCTTTCCCAACAATGTAGACTGAACTTCCATTGCTGCAACAAAACCTTTGGGAACAATCTCCATCGGAAGTTCCATGAGATTCACGGCTAACTTCTTTGGTAATCCTCCGATTACGAGGGTATTCGTCCTTGTGTTCCTTATGGTTGTGTCCTATTTCTCCACAAAGCTTGCATGCACAGGGTTTCTTCATATCCTTTCCATAAGGCTTCAACTTCTGGGGCACAAGACGAGATCTTTGCAGAGTCAACTTAAATTCTTTCCAAGTGGTTACTCCTTGACATCCATTGATGGTTCGGTACATCCTCCACCAAGTAGCAGCACCTTTTTCAAAGCACTGAAGAGCATGCTGGGTCATATCCTTTCTGGATACAGAGTTATTCTTCATGTGATCCTCCATGTATGTTCTGAATCCATTGGTCTGTCTCCAGTTGACTCATCGGTCCAGAAGATACAAGCTCATCTCCATTCATCCTCTATTGGGTCCATGGGTTTTGGGGTGAGATAAGGGAGACAGAGAGGGATGCACACAATACAAACAAAAGTTTTGAAGAGGCAGATTTTTTAATTGTGGTTGTCGGAAAAACATCAAACAAATGACGGCTCACAATCGTCGCATCTAACGTAGGTATATAACAGGGGTTTGGTCTTCTAAAAGTCAACATCGCCAAACTCTTCAAGTCTTGTTCATGTCTCCGATGGCTTCTTCCGATCGTGCTTGTCTTTCACAAGTTCTTTTGCCAGATCAACTCTATTGACGTGAAGTCTCTTGTGACATCTTTTAATATTCTGGAGTTGCATTCCAAACTTCTGGGTTTCACATCCCCGGCATGAACCATGTCCTACTGTCCTTTAGTTCCTGACGAATCTCCGGTATCTCGAGGTTCTGCTCCTCCAGCTTGACTACTTTCAGCTTCGGGTCCTGAGTTCTTCACAAAACACTTCTTCGTCAAATACGGCTTCTTTTAGGTCCATCTTAACTTCTTGATGTAACACTCCAGATCCTGGTGATACACCAGCAAAGGTTAAAACTTCATCTCTTGCTGATAGGTGCTCCATCAGCCTTCTACCATCCAATCCTTCCATGCATATGCATGCTTAACTCAGCACGGTGACAAATAGCATAAGCGGGCGATAACATCATGGATAGCCATGTTTCTTCCCTTGTCAATTCCATGAGCTACCATTCCATAGTGATATCTCCTGCCTTAGGGTTTTCTTGACAAATCTTTGAGTTTTTAACTCTCCATGTTCCGGTCTTTCTCCAATACACCTTGATCTCGGGTATTAACAGCTTCCATAGTCTGCCAAATTCCATAAGGGTATTCTTCCTAGGTCATACAAATCTGGGAATTCTTCAGAGCCTTCAAATTCTCCTAGTCTTCGGAGTCTTCAACCACTATAGTTTCCATTATCATAATGTATGGTAAAATCTCCTTCATTCCATAGTGGTCGTGGTTGTCCGATATCTTGTAGTTCTTGAAGTGGTCTCATCCGTCGAATCTTCGTGTGGTCAAAAGGGAAAACCGGTATGGTCTCACAAAAAGGGAATATTTGAATAAGCTCAGAAGAGGGGAGAGGTAAAAGAACTTTTGAAAAGAAAGTTTTAGAGAAAAATCTTTCCTATGGGCTTGCCAGTGTCTAGGGTCATGTCCTACAGTCAACATCTGCTCTGATACCATCTTGTAGCGACCTGACCCGAATGGATCAAGTCTCTGTGCTTAAGTGTCATCCCTGGATCGGTATGCTGACACACACAATACTCGAGGATTTATAACAGAGGTAAATAACATGTATAAAATAACGTAAATACTATTACCTCAATCCAAATAGCGGAAGTAACAAGGTTGTGGATTCCCATCAACACCAATGGCAAAGTTGAGTGTAGAAATCGTAACCCTAATGTATCACTTACTCGTCGTAAGATCCTTCAACATGAGACGTTGCAGCCACAAAGGGTCAGTACATTGAATGTACTGGCAAATTCACACCATAGAGAAATGATGAACAATGGCTATCACTACATGCATATATGGCAGGTGGAAAAACTCTATGGTTATAAGATTTTTGCAAAAAGCCAATTTTTCCCTACTGCAAAGGAATAAATTTTATTTAACTATCATGGTGGTTGTTAAACAATGAGAATGGTTGACAGCATTCTAAATCCCAATTAAGCATCAGCATTAAAACCCAACAAATTATTTAAGTAACATGATGAGATCAACAGGATAATCCAAGAACTAGATACTCAAGACGTCCATAACCGGGGACACGGCTAATCATGATTAGTTTGTACACTCTGCAGAGGTTTGCACACTTTTCCCCACAAGACTCGATCTCCTTCGTTGGATTTTTTGCACTACATGGTGTTGGAGAAACGGATGACCGAGACATAGTCTTTCAGAAGTGTTTGCACCTTACGATGGGCAGACCGTACCACCTACATCCCCTACATCTGCTAGTCCACCACTGTAAAAGTTCACGCGACTTAATCAACTATGCTAGAGCCCATAATAGCTTGTGGCTGCACACGGAAGTTTCTAGTATGAATAATCTCATGACCCCATTGAGCCTGGGTGGCGGTCCAAAAAACAGGCAATCCTGGAATACCCAGGTGCCTAGACAGGCAAACGCTGGAATACCCAGGTGCCTCAATCCACCCAGATGTGTGTTAAAGTTGCCACCTTAAGTAAACCACTAATTAACAATCTCACATTTGTCATGAATACTCTCAAACCCAATCCACGTCTACAAGCATAGCATGGCAGTATAAGCATAACGTAATAGTAGCTCCCAAGGTTTGAATGCAGGGCAATAGGTTCCTACCTCATCAACTACTTCCCAATACCCACATGTCATCAATCCTACTCATGCAATGTTTGAGGGTTGAAACTAATGCATAAAAACTGGGTATGAAAGGGATATGATCAAAGTGTGAACTTGCCTGCAATGTTGATGAAGATGTTTCGCACTCAAAACTCTTGATAGTTCTACTCGTCACACTCCGGTCAATCTATCGTAAGCAATCAATAGTAACCACACATAAGCAATCACTCAAAAGATCAGAAGAACGGAGAGGACAGTTCGGAAAACATCAAAACCAAGCAAATAACTCTTGCAACACTAAAAAATTTCTAACAGTACCAAAATTATGTGAATTTGGCCTTATCAGAAAGTTTAGGTCACGAGCTTCGATTTGCAAAAAGAATCAATTAAATCGGAGTTGTAAAACTCAAGTTATGATCAAACGAAGCTCAAATTCAAATCTGATCTAATTCAGATTTTAAACTATCAAAAACATGTTTGAGTTGGATTACTGGATAGAGGAGATCATAATGAAGAAGTGGGCGTTGGTTTTGTTGAATTTGGACAAACGGTGTAAAAGTTATGACCGTTTGAAGAACAGGGACTATTCGGTAAAAACTATAATTACGAAGAGGTCCCTAACCTATATAAAACAGAAAAAGAAAAACTTAACCGACGAACGTCCGCTATAAAAACATAAGTGACGAATTCGTCCACTATAAAGGCCTAATCAGTAAACGTTCGCTATTTAGAGCATACCGATTGATTTTTTAAAAGAAAACCTAATCTAATAAAAAACGGAAAAAACGGGTGGTTGTTTTACCGGTTCACGACGGTTCTGAAGAAAACCGGTGGGTCGGGCGGACCGGAGCGGCGGATCGGTTTTTCGGCAACGGCAGCGGTTTCCGGCGATCACCGGCGATTGCGGCGGCGCAGCTAGTAGCGGTAGGACGCGGCGCGGCAGCGGGGAGCGGCGGCGCAGGCGAGCGGCAAGGGAAGGCGGCGTGCTGCGAGAGGTGCGGCAGCAGCGCGGTGCGCGCGAGATGCTGCGGTGGCGGAAAGCAAGGAGCGGCGCGACGGAATAGAGAGAGAGGCGGGGTCGGGCGGTGGCTTAAATAGGCGGAGGGGGGCGACGGATGGCGTGGAGGAGGGGTCAAGGGGAGAGGCGGCGAGGAGAAGTCCGCAGCGGGGACGGCTCGAACACCGAGGCGGCGGTGGTGGCGTGCAGGATCCGGCCTCCTGCGTGAGGTCGAGGACGGCGCGGCTGGGCTGGGCTTGGCCTGGCCCGGTTGGGTGCAGGGCCGGCCCAGTCGGCGAAGAAGATTTTTTTTGTTTTTGTTTTTTTAAATAGAGGTTTTCCAGTCAGACAAAAATAAATAAAACTAAATAGACAAAAAATATTATATTGGCATATAATATACCAAAATTTGTAGAAAAAGATTTTCTACAACATGGACATTTTTTATAATGCCAAATAAAATCCACACAAATTCAGATAATTCAAAGAGTGATACTGGTCTAATAAAATCCAATAAAAATCATTTTAAAAATACTAAAATGATTTCAAATTTATTTCTATCCAATTTTTTGATGTAGGGAATCATGTTACCTATTTTCCGTGTATTTTATTTTTTGGATAAAAATAATTTGAATAAAAGCCAAATAACTCCAAGTTGAAAATAATTTCAAAAGGGTTTGAATTTAATTCTTTTAAAACTCCCAACTCATATTTCATCTAATTTGAAGAAGTCATTTTATCTTCTCTCGTGAAAATCATTGAGTTGCATAAAGTTTTAGAATTGGAAATATTCTCAAATGAAATTCAAATATTTTCAATACCCCTTGTTATTTAAATAAATGGAAGAAGTCATGTCATCTTCTCTCCAGGGTTTTGTGGTGAAAAGAATTTGAATTCACGGAGATCATAAAAGCAAAAATGAAAGTTTGGGAAAGTCCTTTTATTCCCTCTCATTTAACTTTCAAAAGTTTCGAATTTCACTCAATTTCACTCAATCAATCAAACAATCAATCAAGTCTATCTATTTATTATAACATTCCATAATTTAGAATTTTGGGATGTTACATGACTGGAGCATGTCTAATGTCTCACTTTCTTTTGTTTTCCGTGGCGGTGTTGCTAGTTGTTGTCTTTGCACTGTTGTGTTCATATCTCCTCGTGTGCTGGTTGATGGCGGCTTCTATTTTCTAGCGCTATGAACTGCATCCTTCTTTGCTCCTACCTGTTTTTTTGTATGCGGTGTCGTTCTCGGTTGTTTCTGTACAACAGCATTCCCTGTTTTCAGTCTTTTTTTGGTGGTCTTGTGGGCATTGTTTCATCATTTTCTTCGTACTATTCACTCTCTTCTTCCTCTTGCTTCTCTTCTTCATCTGCTTCTTCATAAGCCTCTATTTGTTCAGTTTATTCACGTTCTTCGTCCTCTTTGTTGTCTTCTTCTTCCTCCTCCTCTTCTTCATCTTCTTCTTCATAATGCATTACTTCTTCAGTTGTGTCACCATCTTCTTCTGTGATTTCATCTTCTTCGTCTTCCTAGTTTTTTGATCTTGTTCTTTTGGGGCAGTTCTTGAATCGTGTCTCTTCCTCTTTTTGCAGATGTTGCAGTATCTCGGTTTCGTCCATTTTTTAGTGTTGTGAGTGGAATTTATGTTTGGTTGTGCATCGCCATGTCCTCGGTTTTCTTGTTCATGTATTTTTGTACATGTCCTAGAATTGTGGCCGCTGATTTCATTACATGTCTTGCACCTTCTTATTCCCAGTGAGTGACCATCACTATCCAGCTCAGGCTGTGGCTTACTATTTTTGGCATCATTTTTCTCCTTGCATGCAACCTTTTTCTGGGTTGCGCCGCCCCCTTTCGTCCTTCCTCTCGTGTTTGAAATAGAAGGTGGAAGAATTGTTTCTTTTTTGATAGCACCAGTTGCGCTGTGTTCGGTATTTTCTACTTGCTCGGCATTATTGTCATGCTGGGATTTCTCTGCTTGCTTTAGTTTTGCTTCTTCTTCTTCTTTGTTGAGCACATCAACTTCCTCGATCAGCGCCCTCATACCAGACAACGCTCTGTCGCACCCAGTGTCGGACCTTGTCGCTTTGTTTGCAAGGTCCATTGCTATTTCTATCAGCAATTTTCTATGGCAAAAAAGCGAGCTTCCATCTGGTGTTGTTTGTTCGCAGCCTCTTCTGTCAAACGTTGCATTTGATCTTGTGTTCCGGGTGTCTTTTCATGATGTACACCTCAAGAATCTTGAGTACTCTCAAATGAGAAAGCATGCATAACAGATGGACGCAAAAGAGCCCTGCAGAAAACACATGATTTCTTTGTTTTGTAAGTGAACTGCATGAAATTAATAAACACATATTTTTTTTAGTTATTTGTTCATTTTAAGGAACTGAACTTCACTTGGTTTTGTGAATTACTCATGGATGTGGACTTTTAAAGTTCAGTAAGTGAGTTTTCGTGCATGACTATCAGAAATTAGGATTTTTTTTTGCTAGCGAGTCACACGTGTGTGTCCAGAGTTTGCACTCACATTCGTAGACACCTTTCTGTTCATCGGCGACCACTTGGAAATTATGCCTTGCCCAGTCAAATGCATTCGATCTGTTGAAGTGGTGTACGAGATACTTTTTTGGGTTCTCAGGGCACCGTTCCGCTCTAAATGCAGTGCTACGGTAGAGTGTTTCTTTGAAATCTGCAAACACTGCCCTTGTATACACTTTTGATAGCTGAACTTCGAACACAAACTGGGTTGTTGTCTTTACCTCTCACTGCATGATCAGAACTGCACTGTTACGAACGAGAGAAATGGAAATTCTGTTTGTTTTTGTAGTTATACTTTAGCAGTTTTTGATGGACATTTTGTTTACCTCATTTGCTACTGCCTCTGTGTTCTCGACAGCCTTCCTGGTCTGAATGCACTTGTCCACCTGCTGAGCAAACAGATGGAGATCATGCTTCTTTGTGACAAAGTTTTTCTTCAGTATGCGGTTCATGCCCTCGCTTCTCTGCGTGGAAGTCATCCGAGCACAGAAAATTTCCTTGTAGTAAGCCGAGATTCACTCGTACCTGTCATCCCACAGTGAATTCATCACTTCATCATTTTGCAGGTTGTATTTCTAAGTGAGGTCCTTCCATGCTCGTTCAAATTCTGACAGCATTAGTGGGTGGTTCAGCACCGCATTGAGGTCATCCTTGAGTTTCTCGTGCGCCTTATACAGCAAGGCGAGGTGGTCCTTGTACTTCTTCATGATATGCCACCGACACATCTTATGTAGTTTATCTGGGAGGATAGTTTTTAATGCTGCCTTCATCGAAGAACACCGGTCTGAGAAGGCACAAATAGTGTTTTTCATTAAGTTGTTTGTGTGTGTGTAAGATAGATGGAAGAAATATAAGTGTACCAAACAAATGTAAGTATACCAGTGTTGTTTTTTTTGTACCTGTGAGCATGCAGATTGGCGGCTTGTTGTTCATACACCTCAGAAATGTTTTGAAAACCCACACGAACGATGCTATTGTTTAATCTTGCACGAGGGCAACAGCAAATATGGTGCTCTGTAGATGATGGTTCACTCCCACGAAGACTCCCAGCGGCATGTGGAATTTGTTAGTTTTATATGTCATGTCAAATGTAACGCAGTCTCCAAAATCTTCATACAATCCTTTGCAACTTGCGTCGGCCCAAAATACGTTTCTTACACGGTTATCTACATCAACGTCATAATCATAGAAGAACTCTGGGTTTATCTTCTGCATCTTCTCGAAGAAATCTAGAAGTTTTTTGACGTCATCTTGTCTCTGGAAATCTTCTGTTTCCTGCATTTTCAAACGCAATGCAAACTCATCTCATCGAATAGGAAATAATTACCGACAGAATGCTCAAGTGATATGCTCGGTGACGTGCTTACTTGTTTACCCAATCATGGCTAGTATGTCCCATGTACTGCAGACCACCGGACATACGCGACAGTGTTGACATCATCTAACCTTGTGTGTGGTTGTCCCGGTTGCATGTCTTTCACTAACTGGTCAATCAAAGGAACATCTCTTTTGTGCGATCACATGTGCAAAAGCATTCTGGGGCTTTCCAGCATCTTGTGATAGTGGTTGAGTTCAACCATTTCTATCACAAATTTGCCATCCTTCCTCTTTTTGACTCTAATTTTTGCCTTGTAGTCAATCATTTTTGATGTCTTCTGACATTTCTGGTGGTAATCTGACAAAGTCTGCTTGTGCGTCCCTTCTCTTGAGCAGACAATGTAGGCATTTGTCCTATGTTTTTCCCTCTTGCGTATGCCAAACCCTGCACATCTTGCATAATTGTTGTAAAAGTCCCATGCCTTGTCGTACGTGGTGAACTTCATTCCAGCGGCAGGTACGAGGTTCAGCGGCATGCTTTTATCCTGCATTAAGTGCAATGCTCTATGAGATAAATTGTTCTGTTATGTTTTTAAATACGAGGAGTGCATACGAGTTTAATAAAGCATTGCAATGTTCCTAAGTTTTCAGAAGAATCGACTGTATTAGATGTTAGGTCAAAACTCACAAGAAATATCAGTGTGCACTGCAATGTTATTTGAATGGACTGCAAATATTAATATTTTTTCCGGACATAAACTTACATGTGTGTAGAGTCGTTCACCCGATGGTGTTTGCAGCTCGCCGGGTTGTATTGGACATGGCGGGGTTATAACACATTTGTGTAGTTGAGGATCTCGCGGAGGCAATAATGAGCAAGATTAGTACCTGCTATTGACTTTTGACCGAGGCACCCTTGGTGGTCGTAGTGTCGAAGTTAATGCAACGGGTCTACTTGGAGCTCTGTTTTTTGGTGCAGCATGTGGGCGCTGAGCTCTGTTTTGGGGTGCGGCAGGTGGACGTGGTGGTAATCCAGTGTTGTGACAATGTCTCAGTGGATTGGTTTCAAATTTTTTGAGCGGCAGCACATCACACTAAAGAAAAAATACACTTCCGTGATGATACGTGTTTGTCACAGCAGGTCACTTTTTTTGTCATGCATGTACATCCATGACAAATTTATGGCAGAATCAAGATAGTCATACCTGTGCTGTCGTAGAAGTGTTCCATGACATTACCAAAATTATCATCACGGAAGTGTCCACTTCCATGACAATAAACCGCGCGTCACAGAAGTGCTTTCGTCAAGGGTGACCGACACGTGGCATCCACCGTAACGGAACGTCGTTAATCTATCGGGTCGGGTTTTGGATCCGATAACCCGTTAACAGCCTCGACCAATGGGGATTTTCCATGTGTAAAATCATCATTGGCTGGAGGAGACACGTGTCAACTCATCCAATGGGCGAGACGCGCCTATGATATGTTGACACATGGACCGGCCCGTCAAGTTTAAATGGGCCGGCCCAACTGAAGGCCCACAAGATTTTGCGGACCATAATGGGCCGGCCCAGCTAAAGGCCCATGAGATTTTGCGGACCATAATGGGCTGGCCCAGTTAAAGGCCCACAAGATTTTGCGGGCCATAATGGGCCGGCCCAGGTAAAGGCCCATAAGATTTGTGTGTGCCGTAATGGGCCGGCCCAGGTAAAGGCCCACAAGATTCTTGCGGATCATAATGGGCCGGCCCAGCTAAAGGCCCACGAGATTTTGCCGACATTAATGGGCCGGCCCAGCTGTAGGCCCACAAGATTTTGAGGACCCTAGTAGGCCGACCCATTAACTGCCTGCCATGTTTTGGGCCAAATGCCGGCCCATATTTGATCCGGTCCATTAATGGCCTGCCACGCTCTGGGCCTAATAGTGGCCCATATGAGATCCGGCCCGTTAAAGGCCTACCACGTTCTGGGCCAAATTATGCCCCAGATCAGGTCCGGCCCTTTAAGAGGCTTTGGGCTCAAATATGGCCCATATCAGATTTGGCCCGTCAACTGGACACTATGCTTTTGGGCCCACTTGCTAAAGGCCCACTTAGTAATTCGGCCTGATATTAGTTTGGCCTGTTAAGGGCCCGTTTAACATTTCGGCCCTATATTAATTTCAGCCTATTAAAAGCCCGTCATATAGTTGGGCCTAACTACGGCCCAATTTGCATCCGGCCTGCTCGCAGCCGATACCTGATTGGGCCAAACAAGGACCGAGACAATTTTTTGGCCTGTTAAAAGCCCGTGATTTGATTCGCACAATCATGGGCCGGGGTTCATTTTGGGCTGCTGACGGCCCGTGAGCTGATCGGCACGTTTCAGGCCCAACCTACATCGTGATTGCATGACGGCCCGATTATGTACCGTAATTTTACGGTTTGGCCGGTTTACTGCGAAGACAGGATGTATATACAGTAAAATAACTGGAGCATCGTGAATAAGAAAAAACCTAGACTATACAATAAAGAAATTACGGCATATTACATCCACTGGGCATCAAAGTTCGCCACGATGATAATAAAGCACAAGCAGACAACAGATTACATACACTGGGCATCAAAGATCGCCACCAGTGCGAATAAACACGCCGACAAAATAATATACAAAACCGACAGCACTTCAATAGAGTTCAAGAAAGGTTAGTCCTGCTGGGGAGCTGCAGGGCAAGCAGCTGAGCAAGATGATGAGACTGCGCTTGTTCAACACTTGTATCTTCCTCACTCTGAAAGATAAACAAGCATACAGATGACACGTTTTGCACATAAAAGTATCAGTGCTGACAATTCATCACATTTCTTACTGACGAATAAAGTGATATAGTTTAAATTTGCATTAACACAATATGGTATTGTTCAGGTCAAGACATGGCAGGAAATGACATTGTGAAGGAGTTGGCAGCTTCACGACACCACTGGATGACAGATCAAGAACTCATAAGTATCAATGGTTAGTGTGCTGTCAATTTATACCATTTCAGATTGGCAAACAAAGAGACGGTTCAAATAATAGTAGAATGATATGACAATGTTCATAGTTAAGACATTGCAGAATATGACATTGTGCTGTAGTGGGTAGGTTCACCGCACCACCGGATTACAGATGAAGAACAAAAGCATACATGCAGTGCAAAAGAAGATCACTTGCTCTGTATAGTTTAATTTACATGGTATGAAGAAGAAACTTAGTTGTACTACTGAAAACTTAAATTGAGAAAGGAAGAACTTTTGTTTATGAACTACATATAATAAACTTTAAACAAGCAATTTGGTGCAAACACCAGAAATAAACAGCTGTTGCAGTCATGCCTAACCAAATATATACAACAAAGTTTGAAGGCTTGAGATGGACAAACTTACATTATTGGTGAAGACAGGCTCTATAAAGGCCTTGTCCATGCTGATGGGGGGGGGCAATTCAAGAAGTTTACCACAGAATCTTCTTCAAAAGCATTGCATTTATTCTACATTTTGTTAAGAGTAAATATAGATGTGATAACATAAGAAAAATGGAGAATATTTAAGATAAGATGAAGAGTGATGCTACATAACCAAGTAGCTATAAATGTAAGTGCAGCGATACAGGCAAAAGATACAGCCAAGAGCAATGCACAGCTAAACTTCTTCAGTACCAACCTTATGGTAAGAGTAAATATAGATCTGATGTGTAGAAAATGGAGGGCAGAGGAAAATAAGCTGCAGAGTGATGGTACATGAACAACTAACTGTCATTATAAGTGCATTGATAAAGGACATCATGTACTTACAAGAGCAATGCAGAGCTAAAAAAACATTGGCATTGGATATATTCTACACTAATGTAACCATTCATATAGATCAGATAATTTGGAGCGAACAATTGATAAGCAAGCTATCATGCATACTGCTATGACATAATGAACCAGGTATGCATGCAAGTACAATGATACAGGACAACAGGTACTAACAAGAGCAAAGCAGCGGGTAGCATATTGGCGATATCATGTCGTTCTTGTCAAACCGGAATTCTTCTTCGAGCAGATTTCCTGCAAAAAAGATCCGTAAGGCACATGCGGAAAAGTAGAAGTTCAAATTGTCATGTGATTTCATAGACAGTACCTCATCCTGGGAACGAGACCAGTGCATAACAAGGTTTTTCCATTCAATGTCTTCTAAATTTAGCACAGGAGACTTCACCGGAAATTCGTTTGCAGACTTGCCATCAAAGTGTGATTTCCTCAGGTAACACCGATACTGCTGCAATGCTTCCTTAAAAAGCACAAGCAAGCTTTGCTCGTCATGACTATCCAGATTGACCCTCGCCTAGTTACAACAATGTAATGTAAATCATTGATGTGTTCAATCAGCAGAAAACAGGAAAATAATAACCATGAATAATAGCACTTACATGTAAGTTGGACAGGAAGATGTGAAAATGGTGTTTGTCTTCACAATAATCTTCCCATTATGGGAATATATGCACGTATTCCCTAACAACATTGAAAGCATTGTATTTTAAACTGGGAATAAATGGAATGGGGTTCCAATCTGCAGGAATTGGCCGTCTCTGTAGTTGGCGGCCGGTGGACTTGCTGTACTTTTTGCTGGAGTGGGATTTTTCTGTGGTACAGCTGGTGCTTTGGCAAATGAAATCGGTATACCTTTTGCGGGAGTGAAGGTCCTATGTGGTGGGGCTAGTGGTGTGGCCAGTGAAGTATGGGTACAGTCTGCTGGAGTCGGTCCTACGTTTTGTGTCACTGGTTGTACAGCCAATATAAGTGGGGTGCTGTCTGATTTCTCCAGCACCACCACATTTTTCAAGGACTTTGCTGGTGCTCCTTCAGGTTCGGCAATCACCCTCTTCCCTTTTGATGTCTGATGCACCAGAACAGCATTTGAGTGAAAAAACATGGTACGATGACAGATGGAATATGTATTGATAATGGATGGGCATGGCATCTCGACATATATGATGAGTAAACTAAGCAGATGGAGGTGCAACAAAGTAGAAGAAATGCAAGACAACATATGCAAGATACGCGCAATCAATAAAACCTTGCCAAATTAGAGCAGGCACCTTGATGGGTGAACAGGACAGACCATCTGCCTTTGACTCCTCGAGGTTAGAATAGTCATTAGGATGACATTCTGAACAAGAATCAACAGGTGGGGAGCGTACGAGTTTCATTGCTTCCAGAATGGCACTCAATGCCTTGGTGCCAATTTTGTAAGTCATTGCAGTGTTCCACAATATTCCTCTGATGCGCGGATTCTGGTATTCACTGTAATTGCGTATGATATCTGAGAACCATGAAAACATAAATAGTTGTGAGATTATCTTTGTAATGCAGATGATATTCTAATATAGGGGCGCCCCTGTAAAGACTTGTGTGCTATCACTGGATTCTGATGAGAGAGCTCATGTGTGCTGTAATATGGTGCGTGCATTTATATAATCTGGCACAAGTACACAAAAAAATAGGCTCCAGAAGTAAGGATAGCCAGCAGATGATAGGTTCCTAATATACTGTATAGAGAGTTTATTGCGAAACCATGATAACAAGAGCACACAGCAACTAGGAAGATCATAGTGTACATAACAGGGGTACACCATAACCAGGATATATAAATCGGGAAAGGGGAACTGGCTGGAAATTACGGTGTTGTATTGCCGCTAGTAATTGAAAGCCTATCGATCACGTATAGGCCAGCTCTATCAGCTGTTGACTGCAGATGTCCCTGCTCCCCTTCCTAACAAGGAACATACTATGCTTCCCATACAGAACACCGCCGGGCCACCGGCCGAACCACCGGCCCCACCGCCTGTGTTCCTCCGCCACCCCCACCCCCACCCCCGCCCCCACCCGCATCGAGTTTTCTTCATTCGACGAGGCCCCACCACCGCCCCCCAAAACCACCATCCCCACCCGAGCCCCTTCGATCGCACCGGCGAACTCCGACGAGCTCTGAAAAATCGACTGACCCAATTTTGAAATTTAGTCTACTGTGATTTAACTAGTGCGGAATATGAAAGGGGAAAACCATGAGCATTGCGATTATGGTGTTGAGCGTGCCATGGCGGATCTAAAGGTGCAAATCAGACAAAGGTAACTTCGCAACTAAGACAAGAAATCAGAGTAATGCAGCGGCGATCTATTTTCTTGTTGCGATAAATAAGTTGAGCAGATACGAAAGAGTACCGCCCCTGGTGCGGGGCCGTGTACGCATCTGCTGAGAATTTGACGGTGCTGCGGTAGCGATGGCTGTCGGCGGCGTGGAAGCAGATCTAGGAGGGTAGACGGTGGCGGCGGGGCGCGGTGGACAAGACGGTCGTAGGAGCGGCGCCGGCAAGGTGGACGACGGCGGGGATGAAGCGAGAGGACGGGATGCAAGGATCCTGGTCCGAAGCATGGATGAGAGAGGTCGATCTCTCGTAATGGACGGCGGCGTCGGGGTATCAGCTCCGGCATGGTGGAGGAGGACGGCGGTGGATGGGGTGGCGGACGGCAGCGAACGGAGGAGGGTGGGGTGGAGAGGGTGTTTTGGCGCCCACGGAGTACGAATGGGGAAAAGGGAGGTAGACAGGAAGGGGGAACCATGTATTCAGGGCGCGCTTGTCTCAAATGCGAGGAAGTTTACAAACTTAGCCCCCGTTTCAAATTTCTACTACATCACAGCAACACTAGTCGGTTGGGGATAGGACGGTAATCTCGCATACACCGAATATTTGCCGACGAGAGTTTGTTTTTGGCGCCCACCGTGTATGAATATGAATCGGGGAGGGAGTCGATTTCGGCCGAGGACACACTGTGTTTTGGCGCCCACCGTGTATGAATCCGGGTGAGAGGCGGTTACGTCACGTTTGGGTGAAATTACAAACCTACCCCTATAGAAACCTATAGAAATCCAGCATATAGGCTTTGCGTGGCAGGGATAGGCAGTAGTGATTTCCATCTCGCAGATTTTGGTTTCGGGCGGTTACTGCGACTTTCCCCGCTTCGTTCAAATTTTGCAGAGTGCACGTTTACCGTGCCAACTCAATTCGAATCCCGTTTGTATTCTATTTTTTTTTGGGGCGGGATCCATTTTCAATTGGAATTACATTCTATATACATCATTTTTTATATATACTTTCAAAAGCACAACAAAGAATTCTGCTCCTTTATATGTATAATGTGATTTACAAATACAACGATCTCAAAATCTGAAGGTTGAATTCGAAAAATTTTAACCTAATTATGTTCTACTAAAATGTATGGATTAGTAATATCTACATATTAAATAACATAGATGTGAGTGAATTCATATGAGTATGCATGTTTGATAGATCAATTTTGGTTCGAGTATGAATTACATGTATCATCATCTCGAATTCAAATATTTGAATCCCTTTTTGTTCACTCCTTTCACGCCCATCTCTCTCGCATGCATGCTCCTTCAGGTAGCTATCACTCTCTTTTCTCCAGCTCACCCGCACGCTCACTTCATGTTGGTCCTATCCTCGCAAACATGGTCTCTCGAGGTCTCCCTTGAGAAGTGTCACACTCTCCCTATCATTATACATTACATGGTTTTCATTATCTCTCACGTCTCTACTGTTCTCTGGTATCACTCGGTACCTAAGCTTTCTTTTTCACCGCCAAACACACAGTCTCCACTCGTCTTTCACTTTGTCTTTCTCTCTATGGGATTATCTCACACACCCTATATGTCTCTACATATGACTCATACCACTAAAATTACTCTCTCTGTCTCTCCTGTAGACACAACATTTGTTGCGGTCTCCTTTTCGTCTCCATCCCAGACTGACATTATTCATTTGTTTACCGATTAGACAACCCCGACTACCGTCTCCTCTCTCTCTCATAGACACACACACACACACACACAACTCCTGCTTCCACTCCCTTCCCGACTACCGTCTCTCTCTCTCACACACACACAAAACTCTTGCTTTCGCACCCGGACTCGTATTTCTCTCACAAACATTTATCGACTAGCTAGCCTCTATATTGGTTTATACACCCACACACTCGTGCTTCCACCATCGCATACATGTCTCTCTCCCGCTCCTTGTATCTATGTAGATTTTTCTTCCCTTCTTGAGACACGCCCTCTCGATCATGCACACACACACTATCGCCTCATTTTAAGCTGATACCTATCGCACACACACTCCTTGTGTCTTTGTCACACATGCACTCCGTCTTCCTCCACTCGCCCTATCTCCCACACACACATGGGCTTTTTGCAACAACTAGCAAGATGCCCATGCGTTGCACGGAACATCAAGATGCATTTGTATGAGTAGTTTATCTTGTGGGGGAAAAGGATGAACGAGGGAAGACATTATTTGCAAATGTGGAGAGGGGTGTGGGTATCTTTTTGCAAAATTGCATAGTTTCCTTCCTATCCGTCAGATATAGATCGGACGGCCTATATTGCAGGATGGCAGGCACATGATCATCACCGATAATGCTTATTATAAGAGTAGGGATAAAAAATAGAGTTTGTGATGATGGTGGGCCTGCCATCCTGCAATGTGGGTCGTCTGATTTATATCTGACGGATAGGAAGGAAAATATGGCAATTTACCCGCACTCTTCACCACATTTCCAGATAAGGCCTTCCCTCGTTCATCCTTTTCTCCCACAAGATCCTGATGTTCCGTGCAACGCACGGGCATCTTGCTAGTAAGAGTAGAAATTAGACATATACCACTTCTCAAATCTTGAAACCAACAACATTCCTCCCTTATCTCATCAAAACCGCCAAAGGAATATATTTTGAGTGAAACATAACATATTTTTAGTGATATACGTATTTCAAAGCTAGACTTTTTTTTCTATCAAATCGGTGAATATATATTAATCCAGTGGCGGAGACAGGCCTGGGGCAGCTAGGGCTATAGCCCTAGGCCTAGAAACAACTTCCTTTGTAATTTCTTCATGCAAAGCATAGAAAATCATAGAAGTTTATCACTCAACATAGCACAGCCCCAGGCGTAATCTGCATCTAGCTCCGCCACTGTATTAATCTACTTTGATCATGTGGCAACACATTGGCACATTGCTAGTAGTTATTATAATTTTTTGGACACCAGACAAATGGTGGAGTACATATACGAAGAGAAGAGGCGCACACACGCAGTCGGCCTCTCGCTGTCTCGCACACATGAGTGTTACGTAAAGGCGACGTTAACAAATAAACTCTAAAACCCTAGGGGCATGATTGCTGCATTCGCTGGTACCGGGTACGTGGTGGAGCACCTTTGTAGGAATAGTCAGCTCACGTGATAATTTGATCCGTAGGAGTTGATGGTCGGGACCATAGGTGAACGACTTGGAGCGCGGTGGCTCGCCAGTTGCCACAGATCGAGTAGCCACGTTTAAAATATCTTTTTTTTAGCGGGGTTAAGAGTTCCGATTTTCAATGGCGCGTTATAAGTACTAAGTAGTTTTTAGAACGATTGGTATGGAGCGAAAATGGAATTCATAGTACTACGTACCTCCTTGGCGTATGGTTGTATGGTTTGTTTTTTTTTCGATGGAGGTTGTATGGGTTTATGTTGCGAGATGTTGAACCTGGTAGTTCTAGGGAAAATACTATGGTTTAGATTTAGATGCTGGTTTTCTTTAATGAAAATCAGAAGGGGAAACCCTTCTTCGAATAAAAAAAACTAGTACCTCCATTCTGGTTTACTAGTCACCATCGTACTTTGGGTCAAAGTTTGTCCATGAACTTTACTTGTAAAATGTGAATGGAAAACGAGATTTTGTTATACCCAAACAAAAAAGAACTGGAGGGAGTGATTGCTCTGACACGGACGCGACCTCTCATAGCGCAGGCATTGAACCGGCGCGCCGACCAAGAGGGCCGCACTCGCTGCAGGCCCGGCTGAGCACGCCTCCTCGCCGCGTGCAACCAGCTTAAGACTGCCCCGCCTGCCTTCATTGAATCCGCGCGTGTGACGGCAACACGCCCTTCCGCGAGCCGGCAGGCATTTTAGAACACAAAAAATGAATAAAATATAATTAATTTACGCATGGTCTTGACTTGTTATGCTCGCACTGGTAGCAGGAACTAGTAGATGATTTTCTTTATTTATAACTCCCCTCACATTTTTTTGGCTTTGAAGTGAAACATGGTTGTGGACATTATGTATGAATGTGCAGATATCTGTGAACATGAGTTTGATGTGGAAGTTGAACTTGGAATGTCGGGCTTGCGCGTGAACTATACCATGTCCAATGCTTCATTTGTTATTGTTTGGAAAGTAACTGCTGTTATTACATGACCCAAAAAACATTTTGTGCCACATCAGTAGATGCACGGACATCACAACAGGCATGCTGACTGGATAAACATTTGAACCTAGCTATTATGAAGGAAATTTTGTATTGACAACCGTTTTAGATAGCAGGAGACGCCTAGCCTGCTTTGCCTCTACTAGCTTATTTCTGGCTTCTTCCATCTCTTCTTTGGCTTGGGTGAAGAGAGCATCTGATTGCTCTTTTCGCTTCTTCAGGAACTCAGCTACATTCTCAAGGGTTGTTGCACGCTTTCTTTCAGCCTTTACTAATGCCACGAGGACACGACCAGCTAACGACTCCACCTGGCTTGTGTGTAATCCAGCATCATCTGGTAATTTCCACCTTGTGTCTAATCCAGCATCATCAGGGAACTGGCACGTTGTGTGTAATCCAGCCTCATTTTGGAAACATGATCTCGAGGTTGACCATACTTCCCTCCTCGCAGGAACTGCATCCTGACATGAAGTTACTTCTTTTTTAGATCAATACTCAGAGCAACCTAGATCCATTTAGTAGAAGCCAGATAAACAGAACTCGGAGAAGTGAATTCAAAAGGAAAAAATAAATAAAAACATACTACAAGGTGAGAACACCCACTTCCTACATCAAGCTAAAAACGAAAGCATTAGGACGATTAAGACTCTCCTTATTACACCTCGAAGAACACCACGCTTAAGAGAAACAGAAACTACAACATACACACATCGAAGAACACGAGGCTACACGAAAGTAATTGAAAGGGTGTTACTTACCAAAGCTTGTTTTACAGGTTCGGTGCATCGCCTCTTTAACTTGCCACGCTCCTTGAAGATGTCCCGAATATCCCGTGTTTGGTATTCATTGCTCCTCTGCATGTTCGCACTCGTGGTTTTAAAATCTTAACATGGCAAGAAAAATATACTACTAGTAATACTCACGCATCTTGTGGCCAACATTAAAGCACTCGTCTGCCATGTTAGAGCATCTCCAACAAGATAGACTACTCATACAAATGCATCTTGATGCGTGCAACGCATGGGCATTTTGCTAGTTCTAAAAACCTTTCCATCATTTGCCACACTACTGGTTGCAGATGAAAAACCTACCCAAGCAAAGCGCGATACAGGAGCGACGCACAATTACAAGTTGATATTCTGTTGGACAATGGAGGCTATAACCAATTACTTTTACGGGAACAATAGCACCCAGGAAATTTGAAGGGTAGGTATGAACAAAATTGGAACTGCACATGTATTGCTAAGTGATTCAATACACACATTACCAATCGAGGAGGAGAACGATGGTCGCGGCGGCCTCTGTGAGTCATGGTCGGCAACGGGAGTTAGTTCATTGTCCACGACGGTGGTACTTCTGCGCTTGGCGTCGGCTTCCGGGAAGCAGATCCGAGACCGTGGAAGACGATGCCGGGGAAGAGGCTCCGTGTACGACGACGATAGAGGACCGGCTTCAGTGCGGCGTACGAGGTCGTCGATGAGGCAGATGAGCTGCGGTGGACGAGTGCGCCGATGTAAAGGGGAGGAGCACAAAGGCTGCGGTGCCGTGGAGAAGTCTATTTTGAAGTGGGGATGGAAATTGGGGAGTATTCAGGTGTACTACTCTGGGTGCCGGGGTGGGGTTGGCTGGGTAGGGTGAACCTGAAGTTACAAAAACATCCCCCTGTTGGGGAACGTAGTAATTTCAAAAATTTCCTACGCACACGCAAGATCATGGTGATGCATAGCAACGAGAGGGGAGAGTGTTGTCTACGTACCCTCGTAGACCGAAGCGGAAGCATTGACTCAACGTAGAGGAAGTAGTCGTACGTTCTCCTCGCGATCCGACCGATCCAAGTACCGTTACTCCGGCACCTCCGAGTTCTTGGCACACGTTCAGCTCGATGACGATCCCCGGGCTCCGATCCAGCAAAGCGTCGGGGAAGAGTTCCATCAGCACGACGGCGTGGTGACGATCTTGATGTGTTACCGGCGCAGGGCTTCGCCTAAGCACTGCAACGATATGACCGAGGTGGAATTTGGTGGAAGGGGCACCGCACACGGCTAAGGAACGATCCGTAGATCAACTTGTGTGTCTATGGGGTGCCCCCTGCCCCCGTATATAAAGGAGCAAGGGAGGGGGTGGCCGGCCTAGGGTTTGGCGCGCCAGGGTGTGGAGTCCTACTAGGTCTCCAAGTCCTAGTAGGAGTCCACCAAGAGGGGAGGAAGGGAGAAGGAATAGGAGGAGTAGGAAAGGTGGCCGGCCCCCTTTTCCCTAGTCCAATTCGGACTAGAGGGGAGGGGGGGCGCAGCAGCCCTTTTTTTTCTCTTCCCACTAAAGCCCATCAAGGCCCATTACTTCCCCCGTAATCCTGTAACTCCCCGGTACCTCCGAAAATACCCGAACCACTTAGAACCCTTCCGATGTCCGAATATAGTCGTCCAATATATCGATCTTTACGTCTCGACCATTTCGAGACTCCTCGTCATGTCCCCGATCTCATCCGGGACTCCGAACTCCTTCGGTACATCAAAACTCATAAACTCATAATATAACTGTCATCGAAACCTTAAGCGTGCGGACCCTACGGTTCGAGAACAATGTAGACATGACCGAGACACGTCTCCGGTCAATAACCAATAGCGGGACCTGGATGCCCATATTGGCTCCTACATATTCTACAAAGATCTTTATCGGTCAGACCGCATAACAACATACGTCGTTCCCTTTGTCATCGGTATGTTACTTGCCCGAGATTCGATCGTCGGTATCCAATACCTAGTTCAATCTCGTTACCGGCAAGTCTCTTTACTCGTTCCGTAATACATCATCTCACAACTAACACATTAGTTGCAATGCTTGCAAGGCTTATGTGATGTGCATTACCGAGAGGGCCCAGAGATACCTCTCCGACAATCGGAGTGACAAATCCTAATCTCGAAATACGCCAACCCAACATGTACCTTCGGAGACACCTGTAGAGCACCTTTATAATCACCCAGTTACGTTGTGACGTTTGGTAGCACACAAAGTGTTCCTACGGTAAACGGGAGTTGCATAATCTCATAGTTAAAGGAACATGTATAAGTCATGGATAAAAGCAATAGCAACATACTAAACGATCGGGTGCTATGCTAATGGAATGGGTCATGTCAATCAGATCATTCAACTAATGATGTGATCTCGTTAATCAAATAACAACTCTTTGTTTATGGTTAGGAAACATAACCATCTTTGATTAATGAGCTAGTCAAGTAGAGGCATACTAATGACACTCTGTTTGTCTATGTATTCACACATGTATTATGTTTCCAGTTAATACAATTCTAGCATGAATAATAAACATTTATCATCAATTAAGGAAATAAATAATAACTTTATTATTGCCTCTAGGGCATATTTCCTTCAGTCTCCCACTTGCACTAGAGTCAATAATCTAGATCACATCACCATATGATTAACATCAATAGTTCACATCATCATGTGATTAACACCCATAGTTCACATCGCTATGTGACCGACACCCAAAGGGTTTACTAGATTTAGTAATCTAGTTTACATCGCTATGTAATTAACACCCAAAGAGTACTAAGGTGTGATCATGTTTTGCTTGTGAGAGAATCTTAGTCAACGGGTCTGCTACATTCAGATCCGCATGTACTTTGCAAATTTCTATGTCAACAATGCTCTGCATGGAGCTACTCTAGCTAATTGCTCCCACTTTCAATATGTATCCAGATTGAGACTTAGAGTCATCTGGATCAGTGTCAAAACTTGCATCAACGTAACTCTTTACGACGAACCTTTT
The DNA here is from genome assembly GCA_032464435.1 of Aegilops umbellulata. Classification (NCBI taxonomy): domain Eukaryota; kingdom Viridiplantae; phylum Streptophyta; class Magnoliopsida; order Poales; family Poaceae; genus Aegilops; species Aegilops umbellulata. The sequence continues at coordinate 232,795,548 of CP136060.1, forward strand.
TGTCACCTCCATAATCGAGAAACATATCCTTATTTCACTAAGGATAATTTTGACCGCCGTCCAGTGATCTACTCTTAGATCACTATTGTACTCCCGTGCCAATCTCAGGGTAGGGTATACAATAGGTCTGGTACACAGCATGGCATACTTTATAGAACCTATGGCCAAAGCATAGGGAATGACTTTAATTCTCTTTCTATCTTCTGCCGTGGTCGGGCTTTGAGTCTTACTCAATTTCACACTTTGTAACACAGGCAAGAACTCTTTCTTTGACTGTTCCATTTTGAACTACTTCAAAATCTTGTCAAGGTATGTACTCATTGAAAAAACTTATCAAGCGTCTCGATCTATCTCTATAGATCTTGATGCTCGATATGTAAGCAGCTTCACTGAAGTCTTTCTTTGAAAAACTCCTTTCAAACATTCCTTTATGCTTTACAGAATAATTCTACATTATTTCCGATCAACAATATGTCATTCACATATACTTATCAGAAATGTTGTAGTGCTCCCACTCACTTTCTTGTAAATACAGGCTTCTCCAAAAGTCTGTACAAACCTGAAAGCTTTGATCACACTATCAAAGCGTTTATTCCAACTCCGAGAGGCTTGCACCAGTCCATAGATGGATCGCTGGAGCTTGCATATTTTGTTAACACCTTTAGGATCGACAAAACCTTCTATTTGCATCGTATACAACTCTTCTTTAATAAATCCATTGAGGAATGCAGTTTTGTTGATCCATTTGCCAAATTTCATAAAATGCGGCAATTGCTAACATGATTCGGACAGACTTAAGCATAGATACGAGTGAGAAACTCTCATCGTAGTCAACACCTTGAACTTGTCGAAAACCTTTTGCGACAATTCTAGCTTTGTAGATAGTAACACTACTATCAGTGTCCGTCTTCCTCTTGAAGATCCATTTATTTTCTTTGGCTTGCCGATCATCGGGCAAATCCCTCAAAGTCCATACTTTGTTCTCATACATGGATCATATCTCAGATTTCATGGCCTCTAACCATTTCGCGGAATCTGGGCTCATCATCGCTTCCTCATAGTTCGCAAGTTCGTCATGGTCTAGTAACATGACTTCCAGAACAGGATTACCGTACCACTCTGGTGCGGATCTCACTCTGGTTTACTTACGAGATTCGGTAGTAACTTGATCTTGAAGTTACATGATCATCATCATTAGCTTCCTTACTAATTGGTGTAGTAGTCACAAGAACAGATTTCTGTGATGAACTACTTTCCAATAAGGGAGAAGGTACAATTACCTTATCAAGTTTTCTACTTTCCTCCCACTCACTTCTTTCGAAAGAAACTCTTTCTCTAGAAAGTTTCCGAACTTAGCAACAAAAGTCTTGCCTTCGGATCTGTGATAGAAGGTGTATCCAACAGTTTCCTTTGGATATCCTATGAAGACACATTTCTCCGATTTGGGTTCGAGCTTATCAGGTTGAAGCTTTTTCACATAAGCATCGCAGCCCCAAACTTTAAGAAACGACAGCTTAGGTTTATTGCTAAACCATAGTTCATACGGTGTCGTCTCAACGGATTTAGATGGTGCCTCTTTTAACGTGAATGCAGCTGTCTCTAATGCATGATCCCAAAACGATATTGGTAAATCGGTAAGAAACATCATAGATTGTACTATATCCAATAAAGTATGGTTATGACGTTCGGACACACCATTATGCTGTGGTGTTCCAGGTGGCATGAATTTGTGAAACTATTCCACATTGTTTTAATTGAAGACCAAACTCGTAACTCAAATATTTGTCTCCGCGATCAGATCGTAGAAACCTTATTTTCTTGTCACGATGATTTTCACTTCACTCTAAAATTCTTTGAACTTTTCAAACGTTTCAGACTTATGTTTCATCAAGTAGATATACCCATATCTGCTCAAATCATCTGTGAAGGTTAGAAAATAATGATACTTGTCGCGAGCCTTAATATTCATCGGATCATATACATCAGTATGTATGATTTCCAACAAATCTGTTGCTTGCTCCATTGTTCCGGAGAACGGCGTTTTTAGTCATCTTGCCCAAGAGGCATGGTTCGCAAGCATCAAGTGATTCATAATCAAGTGATTCCAAAATCCCATCAGCATGGAGTTTCTTCATGCGCTTTACACCAATATGACCTAAACGGCAGTGCCACAAATAGGTTGCACTATCATTATTAACTTCGCATCTTTTTGGTTTCAATATCATGAATATGTGTATCACTGCGATCGAGATCCAATGAACTATTTTCATTGGTGTGTATGACCATAGAAGGTTTTATTCATGTAAACAGAACAACAATTGTTCTCTAACTTAAATGAATAACTGTATTGCAATTAACATGATCAAATCATATTCATGCTCAACGCAAACACCAAATAACACTTATTTAGTTTCAACACTAATCCCGAAAGTATAGGGAGTGTGTGATAATGATCATATCAATCTTGGAACCACTTCCAACACACATCGTCACCTTGTCCTTTAACTAGTCTTTGTTCATTCTGCAACTCCCGTTTTGAGTTACTAAATTTTAGCAACTGAACTAGTACCAAATACTAAGGGGTTGCTATGAACACTAGTATAGTACACATCAATAACATGTATATCAAATATACTTATGTTCACTTTGCCATCCTTCTTATCTGCCAATCACTTGGGGTAGTTCCGCTTCCAGTGACCAGTCCCTTTGCAGTAGAAGCACTTAGTCTCAGGCTTAGGACCATACTTGGGCTTTTTCACTTGAGCAGCAACTTGCTTGCCGTTCTTCTTGAAGTTCCCCTTCTTTCCTTTTGCCCTTTTCTTGAAACTAGTGATCTTGTCAACCATAAACACTTGATGTTTTTCTTTGATTTCTACCTTCGCTGATTTTAGCATCGCGAAGAGCTTGGGAATATTTTCCGTTATCCCTTGCATATTATAGTTCATCACGAAGTTCTACTAACTTGGTGATGGTGACTAGAGAATTCTGTCAATCACTATCTTATCTGGAAGATTAACTCCCACTTGATTCAAGCGATTGTAGTACCCAGACAATCTGAGCACATGCTCACTAGTTGAGCGATTCTCCTCCATCTTTTAGCTATAGAACTTGTTGGAGACTTCATATCTCTCAACTCGGGTATTTGCTTGAAATATTAACTTCAACTCCTAGAACATCTCATATGCTCCATGACGTTCAAAACGTCTTTGAAGTCCCGATTCTAAGCCGTTAAGCATGGTGCACTAAACTATTAAGTAGTCATCATATTGAGCTAGCAAAACGTTCATAACGTCTGCATCTGCTCCTGCAATAGGTCCGTCACCTAGCGGTGCATCAAGGACATAATTCTTCTGTGCAGCAATGAGGATAAACCTCAGATCACGGATCCAATCTGCATCATTGCTACTAACATTTTTCAACACAATTTTCTCTAGGAACATATCAAAATAAACACAGGGAAGCAACAACGCGAGCTATTGATCTACAACATAGATATGCTAATACTACCAGGACTAAGTTCATGATAAATTTAAGTTCAATTAATCATATTACTTAAGAACTCCCACTTAGATAGAAATCCCTCTAATCCTCTAAGTGATCACGTGATCCAAATCAACTAAACCATGTCCGATCATCACGTGAGATGGAGTAGTTTCAATGGTGAACATCACTATGTTGATCATATCTACTATATGATTCACGCTTGACCTTTCGGTCTCCGTGTTCCGAGGCCATATCTGTTATATGCTAGGCTCGTCAAGTTAAACCTGAGTATTCCGCGTGTGCAACTGTTTTGCACCCGTTGTATTTGAACGTAGAGCCTATCACACCCGATCATCACGTGGTGTCTCAGCACGAAGAACTTTCGCAACGGTGCATACTCAGGGAGAACACTTCTTGATAATTTAGTGAGAGATCATCTTATAATGCTACCATCAACCAAAGCAAGATAAGATGCATAAAAAGATAAACATCACATGCAATCAATATAAGTGATATGATATGGTCATCATCATCTTGTGCTTGTGATCTCCATCTCCGAAGCACCGTCATGATCACCATCGTCACCGGCGCGACACCTTGATCTCCATCATAGCATCGTTGTCGTCTCGCCAATCTTATGCTTCCACGACTATCACTACCGCTTAGTAATAAAGTAAAGCATTACATCGCGATTGCATTGCATACAATAAAGCGACAACCATATGGCTCCTGCCAGTTGCCGATAACTCGGTTACAAAACATGATCATCTCATACAATAAAATTTAGCATCATGTCTTGACCATATCACATCACAACATGCCCTGCAAAAACAAGTTAGACGTCCTCTACTTTGTTGTTGCAAGTTTTACGTGGCTGCTACGGGCTTAAGAAAGAACTCATCTTACCTACGCATCAAAACCACAACGATAGTTTGTCAAATAGACTCCGTTTTAACCTTCTCAAGGACCGGGCGTAGCCACACTCGGTTCAACTAAAGTTGGAGAAACAGTCTTCCGCAAGCCATCTATGTGCAAAGCACATCGAGGGAACCGGTCTCGCGTAAGCGTACGCGTAAGGTTGGTCCGGATCGTCTCGTCCAACAATACCGCTGAACCAAAGTATGACATGCTGGTAGGCAGTATGACTTGTATCGTCCACAACTCACTTGTGTTCTACTCGTGCAAATAACATCAAACCATAAAAACCTAGGCTCGGATGCCACTGTTGGGGAACGTAGTAATTTCAAAAATTTCCTACGCACACGCAAGATCATGGTGATGCGTAGCAACGAGAGGGGAGAGTGTTTTCTACGTACCCTCGTAGACCAAAGCGGAAGCGTTGACTCAACGTAGAGGAAGTAGTCGTACGTTCTCCTCGCGATCCGACCGATCCAAGTACCGTTACTCCGGCACCTCCGAGTTCTTGGCACACGTTCAGCTCGATGACGATCCCCGGGCTCCGATCCAGCAAAGCGTCGGGGAAGAGTTCCGTCAGCACGACGGCGTGGTGACGATCTTGATGTGTTACCGGCGCAGGGCTTCGCCTAAGCACTGCAACGATATGACCGAGGTGGAATTTGGTGGAAGGGGGCACCGCACACGGCTAAGGAACGATCCGTAGATCAACTTGTGTGTCTATGGGGTGCCCCCTGCCCCCGTATATAAAGGAGCAAGGGAGGGGGTGGCCGGCCTAGGGTTTGGCGCGCCAGGGTGTGGAGTCCTACTAGGTCTCCAAGTCATAGTAGGAGTCCACCAAGAGGGGAGGAAGGGAGAAGGAATAGGAGGAGTAGGAAAGGTGGCCGGCCCCCTTTTCCCTAGTCCAATTCGGACTAGAGGGGAGGGGGGGCGCAGCAGCCCTTTTTTTTCTCTTCCCACTAAAGCCCATCAAGGCCCATTACTTCTCCCGTAATCCCGTAACTCCCCGGTACCTCCGAAAATACCCGAACCACTTAGAACCCTTCCGATGTCCGAATATAGTCGTCCAATATATCGATCTTTACGTCTCGACCATTTCGAGACTCCTCGTCATGTCCCCGATCTCATCCGGGACTCCGAACTCCTTCGGTACATCAAAACTCATAAACTCATAATATAACTGTCATCGAAACCTTAAGCGTGCGGACCCTACGGTTCGAGAACAATGTAGACATGACCGAGACACGTCTCCGGTCAATAACCAATAGCGGGACCTGGATGCCCATATTGGCTCCTACATATTCTACGAAGATCTTTATCGGTCAGACCGCATAACAACATACGTCGTTCCCTTTGTCATCGGTATGTTACTTGCCCGAGATTCGATCGTCGGTATCCAATACCTAGTTCAATCTCGTTACCGGCAAGTCTCTTTACTCGTTCCGTAATACATCATCTCACAACTAACACATTAGTTGCAATGCTTGCAAGACTTATGTGATGTGCATTACCGAGAGGGCCCAGAGATACCTCTCCGACAATCGGAGTGACAAATCCTAATCTCGAAATACGCCAACCCAACATGTACCTTCGGAGACACCTGTAGAGCACCTTTATAATCACCCAGTTACGTTGTGACGTTTGGTAGCACACAAAGTGTTCCTACGGTAAATGAGAGTTGCATAATCTCATAGTTAAAGGAACATGTATAAGTCATGGATAAAAGCAATAGCAACATACTAAACGATCGGGTGCTATGCTAATGGAATGGGTCATGTCAATCAGATCATTCAACTAATGATGTGATCTCGTTAATCAAATAACAACTCTTTGTTTATGGTTAGGAAACATAACCATCTTTGATTAATGAGCTAGTCAAGTAGAGGCATACTAGTGACACTCTGTTTGTCTATGTATTCACACATGTATTATGTTTCCAGTTAATACAATTCTAGCATGAATAATAAACATTTATCATGAATTAAGGAAATAAATAATAACTTTATTATTGCCTCTAGGGCATATTTCCTTCACCCCCTACCAAGCGTCATCCGTTGGCCTATTCTGAAGGCTATGATGGTAACTTCCCACTGCTCGAATCAGGGTCGCGGGAGATTTTCCCGCCGACCTGAAATTTTTGTGACACTAGACTCCCCGTGTGGCGTGTTGAGTGATTCAGCTAAGCAACTAGCGAGTAGTAGTAGTAAACTCTTCATATTAGGTTTGACCGAAGTCAAACTTCCTAAAGTTTGACTAAGTTTATAGAAAAATATAAACATTTACCATAACAAATATGTATGATGTGAAAGTACATTCAATAATGAATCTAATGGTATTTATTTGTTATTGTATATGTTAATATTTTTTGTTATAAGCTTTCTGAGAGTTTACAAAACTTGACTTTGACCAATGCTAATACGCAGACTAAAATAAAAATGGAGGGAGTACACATTTGTTTTCTTAGTTTGTAGTGAACTAATCATTTGTTGAAATTGTGAAATAAATATATTAGGCTATTGACTTCGAATGTAATGGTCTATACAATTCAATAGTTACAATCATTCTTGAATCCCAAGATGTATACAAGGTCTATAGTACTTCACAACATGCTCAAACTCACATAATCCCAGTCAAATGAGAATCTAAATGCATTTCATAGTTATTACTTTGTAGGATGCAACAAGAACAACCATAACTCTACATCAACCATTATAGAAGCAACATTTTGACATATCCCAATGTGTGAATGAAACGTGTAGAGAGAGCTTTTGAAGATGGAGCGGATAGGGTGGGAAAGATTGTATGTATGTGGATGAGAGAGTAGGAATCAAACCTAACGAGACAGAGAGAGAGAGAGAGAGAGGAAGAAGTTAGGTATGTGAGAAAGATGCATACATGTAATATACATGAGATGCGTGTGCATCTGGATTCTGTATGCGTGGAAGGAGAAGAGACAACATGTTTGATGAGAGAGCAGGAAAAACATGGACGAGAGGGGAAGGATCTCGTGGGTTGAGGGATTGACAATTCTGTGCGGGGGAGAGAGGGATTGGTAATTTTGTGCAAGAGAGAGAGAGGGCGGGGGAGGAGTCAGTCAGCCGTCGTCACATCACCCTGCTTCCAAATGACCCCGCATTCTCTAGCGCGGAGTGGTCGCTGTCTTCGATCTGCTCGTTGCCCTCTTTGAAGATTGAGGTGTTGTGCATGTTGGGGTGCAAAGACGCACAAGCGAGAGTGGTCGCCGTATAACCTTGGATGGGGATGAATTGTGTGCTTGGGGGAGTGTGTGTGTGTGTTGTGCTGCGTCTCTCTCTCTCTCTCTCTCTCTCTCTGTGTGTGTGTGTGTCAGATATTGAGAGAAAACAAACCTAAGGAGAGAAATGGGTATTCACGAACAGATTGTGCGGGCCTTGAGGTGGGCAGAGGCCGGGTGATGGTGTCAAAATGTGCGCGTTGATGCATGTGTTGCATGCAACCGTGCGAGGGACGGACGAATCGAGAGAGATGGCTGTTGTGTTACGGATGCTCCGCTCTCTCTCTCTCTCTCTCACACACACACACACACACACACACAAGTAAACTAGAAGACCGTTCTCTCATGTATACACAACGTATCGGCATCTGTCTATGTCTCACTCATGCATGATCATTTGCACATTCACACCTCTCTATGTCTGTATCACACGCACACCGTCTCCACATTGCCCTTCCGCCACAACACACATATGGACACATACACACGTTCTCTCTCAGTCACACACACAAAATCAGTATTAAAAAAACTAGGGCGCACCTAAAACGTCCAAATCCAAATAAACACGAACTGCAGCTAAATTCAAATATATGGAAATATTGCAGCGTCAAGAACTTTCACAGGAAAAAAAAAGTTGAGTAATACTCGAGGATTGTTTTCACACACACAAAAAGGTTCGGTGGATGTCCTTCGAGTGCGACACGGTGACGCACCGTTCGATCGACCGCACGGCCGCGGTTCACGCGCTTGCACAGGATTTCGTATCGTGGCTGTGGTACTAACTAATAAAAGCGCTGCCTAAGTCTAATGTTTACGTGTACTAGTACGGTTTTCTTTTAAGTTTGACCAACCTTATATTTAAAACTAAAGTAAGCTCCCACACGCGCACTCATCAACATGTCGCCGCCGCCGTTGCGCATGCCGGCGCCCGCCTGCTCCGGCCAACAATTTCTCGCCCATCACCGCTGTGTCGCCGCCATCCCTGTGCCATGAAGCCGAAGGCTCGCCCGCTCACGTCGTCTGCAGTCCCTCCTCGCAATGTTGCCACGCTGCCAAGCACGCGAGCAACTAGTGGAGCCGCGTCTATGCACGCAGTGTACAAAGAGGAGGACGAGCGCGTGCTCCAGCACGCCGGCGAGGAGGAACTAGCGTGTCATTGTCGTCTCCGCCCGCGCGGAGGAGGCGCGCATGGTGGCTGTCACGGCGGAAGCCGATCGCGCGCGCGTCGAGCCCGCAAACCGGGTGCGGACGCGGAATCTACCTTCGAGACCTTGAATGCCACGTGGATCCTGCAATCTGAAGGAGCAATTTGGGTTAGTCGACTCATGTGAGCCGTTTGATGCAACATGGATGGCTAGAAGGGCTTCTTCCACCTCTTCTGTCGTCTTCTTCCTTCGCTCCGTTGAACTTCTTTCACAAATCGACTGACCCAAATTATACTACTAGTACGAACATATTAAGTACAGTAGGAACACGAAGATACGAGCAGTAGTACCAACTGCAAGAAGAACAGTAGTAAGACATAGTACTAGTACTACTATACGTACTAAAGAGCTCAAATAACGAGAAAGAACAGAAACATAGTTCTGCTGGGGCCTTAGCATAACACACCCTTGAAAATAAACTAATAAGCAACTAATCCGCTTGACACTGGAGTAGAACCAGCATGAGTGACGACACTGCCACCTACTTGGAGACCGAGTCCACGTCCTCGACTTCGTCCTCGTCCCTCTTCCTCTTCCTCTTCTTTGATGCTTCTTTGCTTGAACCAGACACTGAGCTCTGCTTCTTCATCCAACCCTTGTAGATATTTAAACAAATGTAGGCATCCATTGCTGCGTACAGGATGTGATCTTCATCTAATGTCTTCGAATCCCATGCATGATGAAACTCGTGATCAGGTTTCTTCAGTTTAGCGTACGAAGGATCAATCATGGCTGCTGCCAGGGTCAGCATTGAAGGTTGAGAGGAGGACACCAGGCTTGCCTTCTGGAGATCGAAGGGCTGGCCTACAACGAGACCTATCCGACGCAGGACGTCATTGTCGTTCTTAAAGCCTATAGTAACGAATTTCACTCTTTTGTCCTTGAGGAAGTTCTTAAAATCCTGGCACTCAACGTCAGCATGGCATATGTGGTAGACCAAGCAAAGGTTATGTACGAAAACCTGGATCACGGCGGGCTTCTTCCTGTCTTCGTCCTTTAGATCCTTCCCTCGTCCCAGGACTGTGGTGTACTCAACATCTAGCCCAGTGACCCACTCATCTGTTGAACTGTTGAACATGTGTAGGAAGTGAGCAAGCCATGCTTTCACCGTCTCGGATCCACGTGTGTAGATGACGATGAACTGATCGCCAGTGATGGCTCTAACCTGGTACTCAGCGGCGACCATGGAGATTTGGGAGGCCATGGATTTTGGAGGAGGGTTAGGAGAAGTTGAACTGTTGTACCCCGCAAAAAAATTCTGGTAGTGAACTAATGTGAAAGGACGGGACGACTGGGAGCGAACTGTTGTAAGGTAGAAGACGGGGACGAGTAGGGCGTGCGAACGGCGTGGGGTTGCTTGCTTGCCCGGTGGATAAATGGCTGCAAGCCCCCAAAGCGTTCTCAAGAACTATGCGGGACCCAATAGATGTCATGTCTACTAGACCCATATCGTAGGCCTGACGGTATAACTTCTGCCTGTTCGCAGACCATGCCGGCGGGTGGATGTAACTTCACTTAATTATGTCAAACGTCGCGCCTCCCATGAACTTAGCCTCCCTCGCGCCGTCGTGCCCTTGGAGACTTCGACCGGCTATAAATGAGCAATTTTTTTGCCTTTTTTTAGACAAGCAATTTTTTTTGCCTACTCCGCATGCATGATACTCCCTCTGGTCCTTTTTACTCCCGTCAACCGTTTGCAAAGTGTTTGACCAAATTTATACTTTTTTTGAACACCACCTTATATTAATTAACCAGCCACACCAGTACACTCATTCGATACAATATTCCCAAAACACTTAGGCGTGGTGCATTAACTTCTACCTCATTTCTTGTTTCTTGACATATCAACCAATAGGAGATGTGGGTCTGCATGTTTTTAATGACTTGAGACTACCAAACACAACATGTAGTGGTTAGTTCATTGCATGCAATGCTATTAATTAGCAAATAAACATTAAGATCTCTCGTTTTCCCCTTCTCCTTGGTCAGAGTGCACAATCTAAGATGACTTGCTCACCTAGACGGAGGGAGTACTAATTATAATGAGTATAATAACTATGTTTTATAATGAGTGTAAAAATATTGATTTGACATTGTGAATGTTGACGCATTGTGGAATAGTTTTTGAAGTCTGCAAAAGTACTCAACTAGTGCTGCCGTTCTCCACAAAAAAATGTGTTTACCAATGCATGCATGAACACTAGTTACTCTAACCCCCCTCTCTTCTTTAATTCTTTGCCACATTAGCATGTTTGCTATTCCCGTGTGCTAAGATACCACCATTATGGCCAGCCTTAATCATCGCATGCAATAATTTAGTGCACCTTGAAATATGAACATGTGTGGGGCGTGTTTATTTTAAAGACTTGAGACTATACCTAGCCCGGCATGCAAGATGACTTATTATGCACCGTTCCCCATACCTGCAGGAAGCCCGTTCGTCTCCAAATCTTTTCCTCTCCATATGTGGAAATAATATGCCTGCCAAACTCTCCTCCTCCCTCCGGCGGTCCCACCACTCCACCCCGTGTGAAAAAATCTGCATGCATGACTCTCCTCCCCCCACGCTCATCCAATCCGTTGTGACCAGCAATATTTCCACCCCTTCGCTCCCCCATAATTTACTCCAACAAATATGCCCACGTAGCTATTACTTAACTGCAGGTGCATTCGGTCACTGACATATGGGCCCAACATGGGTCTGGCCCACATGTCACTGACGCAACTGGACCTGCAGTTAAGTCAGTGCAGCTCAGTCCATATCTTACATAGGTGTACCATTGCTCGCTATAAATACTGCGCCTCCCATGACATCGCTATCTCCTCCCCCTCACGTTCACGTTCATCGCTATCTCCTCCCCCTCCCTCTCACGTCGACCACCATGGCATCGCCCCTCGCAAGCCCTAGGAGCCCCTCGCAGCACCGCGCGGACGGTCACGCGTCGCCGTTCCGTTCCTCGATGCCACTAGTCAAGGAGGGCGCGTCGGTGTTCCGCTCCTCGCTGCTACGCGACGCGTCGGCGTTTCGTTCCTCGCCGCCACTAGTCGAGGAGGACGCGTCGGCATTCCCAATCTCGCCAGCACACGTGCCGGAGGACGCGTCGGCTCCCCGCTACGAGGAGAATGTCGTGCCGCCCGCCGAGCCCCCAAGCCTTGAGGAGATTTGGAAAGAAATGGATATCGCCTTGTGGGAGGCTTTGCCTCTAGCAGAGCGCGCCAAAATAGAGGTGGAGAAGAAGGCCGAGGAAGAGAAGCGCACCGCGGAACAAGCTGCCTGGGAGGCCTATGTCGCGTCCGAGAGAGTCAGGCAATTGGCTCTTTGGCAGAAGGCTCGTGCGAGGGCCGTGAGTGTGGCGGAGGACGCCCATGCCGATGCCCTGAGTGCAGTCGGGCCCAAGTGCCTCATCTACGCTGGGCGGTACGTGGACCGGGTGCACGCTTCCAGCGAGGAGGAGTACCTGTTGGTGCCGGATCACCACACCGGTGAGATCGCGCTCGCCCGCCGACAAGCCGCCAATCAGCACCTCACGAGTTGCGAGGCTGAGGAAGAGGCGTTGTGTCGGTGCGCCGGGAAACGGCCGTGCACCAGGGCACTCGTGGCGCGCCGCAAGCGCTCCTGCGATCGTCGTGGCTTTTAGGAGGAGTATAATTTTTGTTTCGTAAGGCGATCTCATTAGTTTTGGGACGCAAATGATAAATCACGAACGTTCAGGAATTTTTAGCGTCCTTAATTAAGTATGTAAAAGGAAAAGTTTGGAAACCTTGTGTATTCGTATGCATTTTGCAAGTACGTGCATATAGCACAAACTTTACTATATACTATCACACTACACGTCTCTCTCGATATATGCTTGCAGACTGTGCTACTCCCTTCGTCCAGGTCAATAAGTCATCTTCGGTTGTGCACCGTGACCAAGAAGGAGGGAAGACTTATACACCTAGACGGAGGGAGTACTACTATTACTTATGTATGTGCAAATGCATGTTTTAACATTACGATGGGGTTTTTGTAAAAGTGGAAAAACAACACTAGTCAAGCTTGTGAAACGATTCAATGCAAAACAAATGCAAAAATGCTCATTTGATTGTTTACTTTTAGCTTCCTTCCCTATGGTTATTTCTCTGTCATACTTTGTATGGAGTATCTCACTGGTTGGAAAGGCATGCAAATTCCCAAACCGCATCCTACACCCTGTATCGAATTTTTTGCCTAACAGGTTGTGCCGTGCAATTGGAATTCCAACTTGAGTACTACTACTAGTAGGAGTACCAGGGGCCAGTTCTTTTAGGCTTCTAGATTAGTAATCCCATAACTACTACCTCCGTCCTTGTTTATTGGTCCCCATTGTAATCTGTGTCAAATTCTTGGTCAAAATTTAGCACAAATTACAATGGTGAGGAAAAACCAGTTAAATCTTTGGTCAAAATTTAGCACAAATTACAATTGTGAGGAATAAACTAGGACGGAATAGTACTCCCTCTGTTTCTTTTTAGTCCGCAAATAATATTTGGTCAAAGTCAAACTTGATTAACTTTGACTAAGTTTATAGAAAAAATATCAAGATTCACAATATGAAATCAATATTGTTCGATGCATCATGAAATTAATCTTCATACCATATAGCTTTAGTATTATACATGTTGATATTTTCTTCTACAAAGTTGGTCAATTTTTACAAAGTTTGACTTTGACCAAATCTTATATGCAGACTAAAAAGAAACGGAGGGAGTAGTTTAGAAGCCCAAATAAATGAGTGAGGTGCCTTATTGTTACTCTCCACTGTGACTAGTCTTGTGGGAAAATCTGGGGAAGCCGCCAAAAGAACTGGCCCTAGGAGTAGTAGCTAGGGATCGAGTGTGCGAGATGAACCGGAGAAAGTAAATGCAGAGAGATGAAATGCAAAAAAGACAGAGGGATGTGATGGTTGCTTGGCCGTTTATTTTACCAGGCCACTTATTACTAGGAGTGGTTGGGTTTTGTGATATGACGGCTTTACTTCCGCGCCACGAGCGGGGTGAGAGGTGAGACTCCCGTGCAGCGCCGCCCTCTACACATACTACTACTCCCTCCATCCAGTTTTACACGGCCTAACTTGTCAATCTTTCGTACCAAGGCATGTTCGCAAAAAGAGGAACTGATTTTGGGACTAGTATCTGGATCCCGTGTAATCTTGCATGTAGCCTCCTTTGAATGCCTAGCCGCTAGCCTCCCTTCCTTTAATCCCTTGCATGCAAATTACTCTCCTCCCTTTTCTACATGCATGCCCAACCTTAATTCCTCAAATCATGCATGCCTTGGCTGAAATATAGAGCTCGCTCCTCCTTTGAAAATATGGTGGTGCTATCCATGCATGCAAATCAATGCGAGGCCAGAGCATTTTCACGATGAAGGGACCACGCACGACTTGTAAGAGAAAATTAAGATGGAGATGCCTCGGTTAGTTCATTTGGATATTATTTCATCTCTAGGGCTCACAAACATGCGGGTGAAATAGATACAAAGTATCTTTTGCAAACAAAAGCGTTCAACTGTTCAACCTGCATCCAAAACTTGTGAAGAAATAACTCTTATTGTGCTTTGCAGGAAATGATCTTCAAGAATTAGTTTTTGAGTATCCATTGTTAAACATGTTGGCTACAGATGACATGGGACTTTCTTGTAGCCAATAGTTGGCTACACTATTTAAGTATTAACCATGCCCTTATACACCTAGACGGAGGGATTATATCAGGATGACTTGGGAGGGGACAGAGGATATGTAAGAAATGTTTCATCATAAGTCTTTCACCAGTACTGTAGTAAAAATTCATACATGGAAGATTCTAGACTAAACCATAAATGGATACACTTTTATTCATGCGCGATACTCCAATAGAGCAAGATCATGCATGGAAGTCTCCACATGCTTAGACAGCGGATTACATTGAGCGAAGACTAATGATCAACATTTAACTTGAAAATGCATATGTCCAGGTGAACCTCCGTGGAGTCCCCGTGCACATCGTTGGGGTTCAAATAACACCGTGCCCTTTCCGTGTCCACATTGGTGGGAAAGTCCCAGCTCCGCAGAGTCCAAGTATGCTCGGCGTAGCCAGGGTCGCCGCCCACGCGACGCTGAGGGGTAGTAATAGTGAGCACGCACCCGTACATCAGCCTCGTGTCAGCGTCAGCGTCAGCGGCGTCGCCCCTTACACACACTACAGAGATGTGGCGGCGGCCTGCGCGGGCCTCGCCAGCGGCCACGATCAAGAGGAAGACGCTGCCCTCCTCCTCCGAGACTAGCACGCGGCGCTGATCCTCCAGCAACTCCGGCACGGTGAACGGGTAGCACGTCGCGTACTTGATGTTCTCCGCCAAGGGCCAGCAATGATTGTCGCGCGCATCCGTGAGGTGATGCACCATGTCTGCCGGCGAGCCACAAAACGGCACCGGGCACTCATAGCAGTAGACGAAGGGCTCCTTGGAGGCATCAACCAGGCCGTCCATGAAACAGGAGTGGCTGTAGGGGACGTTCCGCCAATTGAAAATATGAGCAAGTTACTACGAGATTTACTAAAAAATGAATCACGACGGCTATAACAAAGATTAAACTAATCATGCGTACTAGCATAGTAGATGAACAGATCGAATCTAGGACACAAACTACAAACATGAATTTTACCATGATTTCAAACAGGAAGGACAAAAACACATATGGTGCAACGGGAGCAGCACCATTGGCGTTGAGGTTGTCGCCCATGTCGTTGAGGAAGAGGTTGCCGAGGTCGGGGAAGAAGTCGTCGTCGGTGAAGTCATCGCTGCTAGCAGTCGCGAGAGTGCGCTCCCCAAATTTCAACAGCACCCACCGAATGGAGCGCAGGAGGGAGTGGCTGTAGGGGACGTTGCGGCCACCGAATGGAGCACAAGAGTAGCCCACGAAGCAGTAGATGGTGCTCCTCCCTAGTCTCTATTATTATCTCTATCTCTACTACTCTTATTTGTTTTTTTATAATATACTGGTTGTAGTTGTCAAATCGAATAGTGCTGCGCCATCCACTGCGCCGTCCACCGAAGAGTGAAATGCATTGATCGGG
The DNA here is from genome assembly GCA_032464435.1 of Aegilops umbellulata. Classification (NCBI taxonomy): domain Eukaryota; kingdom Viridiplantae; phylum Streptophyta; class Magnoliopsida; order Poales; family Poaceae; genus Aegilops; species Aegilops umbellulata. Next base: position 232,811,478 of record CP136060.1, read on the forward strand.
GAGCTGTTTATTTTGACAAAGGATGTGGGGGTCATCTCATGTGTAACGGGTATCGATAGGTTTCTTTGGATATTATTTCATCTCTAGAGCTCACGAACATCCGGGTGAAATAGATAAAAAGGTATCTTTTGTAAACAAAAGCGTTCAACTGTTCAACCTGCATCCAAAACTTGTGAAGAAATAACACTTATTGTGCTTTGCAATAAATGATCTTTAAGAATTAGTTTTTGAGTAACGATTGTTATACATGTTGGCTACAGATGTCATGGCACTTTCTTATAGTCAACAGTTGGCTATACTATTAAGTAATATTAACCATGCCCTTATACACCTAGACGGAGGGATTAAATCAGGATGACTTGCAAGCGGGCAGAGGAGATGTAAGAAATGGTTCATCGTAAGTCTTTCACCAGTACTGTAGTAAAAATTCATACATGGAAGATTCTCGACTAAACCATAAACGGATACACTTTTATTCATGTGCGATACTCCAATAGAGCAAGATCCTGCATGGAAGACTCCACATGCTTAGACAGCAGATTACATTGAGCGAAGACTAATGATAAACATTTAACTTGATAATGCGTATGTCCAGGTGAACCTCCTTGGAGTCCCCGTGCACCGCGTGGGCGGGTAAAGGATGCCATGGGTTTTCCAAGTCCACATTGGCGGGATAGTCCCAGCTCCCTAGAGTCCAAGTCAGTTCGATGAGGCCGGTGTCGCCGCCCATGCGACGCCGAGGGGTAGAAACACTGACCATGCACCCATACATCGGCCTCGTGTCAGTGTCAGCGTCAGCAGCGTCGCCCCTGACGCACATTACAGAGACGGAGCAGCGGCCTTCGCGGGCCTCGCCGGTGCCCACGATCAAGAGGAAGACGCTGCCGTCCTCCTCCGAGACTAGCAGGCGGCAGTGATCCTCCAGCGAATCCGGCATGGAGAACGGGTAGCATGTCTCGTACATGATGTTCTCCGCCAAGGGCCAGCAGTGACGCTGCACGCATCCGTGAGGTGATGCACCATGTCCGCCGGCGAGCCACAAAACGGCATCGGGCACTCATAGCAGTGGACGAAGGGCCTATTATCAGGTTTTTGGATTGTTGGAAATATGAGCAAGTTACTATGATATTTAATCCGAATAAATAGGAAATAGATCATGACAGCATTGACAAAGAAAACTAATCATGCGAACTAGCATAGCCGATGAACAAATCACATACTAGAAACATGAATTCTACCACGATCTCGAACAGGAAGGATAGAATCACATACGATGCAGCGGGAGCAGCACCGCCGGTGTTGACATTGTCGCCCATGTCGTCGAGGATGAGGTTGCCGAGGTCGGGGAAGAAGTCATCGTTTGCGAAGTCGTCGCTGCCAGCAGTCGCGCGAGTGCGCTCCCCAAAAACCTGATCGCCCCTCTCCTGTACAAGATCACGAGAGGCGGGGTTCCGGAGGCCTGCTGTCTCTTCTCCAGGTGCACACCGAAAGGAGGGATGGAGAAGACTTGCTTGGCGGCGCAATGATCTAGAATGGTGGTGAGAAACTATATAGTGTGGGCCGGGTAGGTCGTGGGAGTATAGCTCTATCCTCGGCTCGGCTCAATCCCGCAACCCGCGGCGCGTCGTGACGAGGCGTGGCGTGGCGAGGCGAGCGAGGAGGAGGAGCGCGCGTGTAGGTCTCCTCTTCTCATGCTCATACAAGTGGTAGAAGAGCTCACCTTATAAAGGCCTACTAGCAAAATTCCAACATCGACCAGGCTGTCCATGAAACGGGAGTGGCTGCAGGGGACGTTGCGCCAGTTGAATATATGAGCAAGTTACTACGAGATTTGATCCGAATAAGCACAAAATAAATCATGACGGCTATAACAGAGATGAAACTAATAATGTGGACTAGCATAGTAGTAGGATAGAGAGTAGAAACATGAATTCTACCACGATTTCGAACAGGAAGGACAGAAACACATACGGTGCAACAGGAGCAGCACCGTTGGCGTTGAGGTTGTCGCCGATGTCCAAACACCACATACGGTGCTCGGGCTTTGAAGTTTGTAACTATTTTAGATTAGAATATACTACTCCTCCGATGCTAGTAGTAGAGCAGAGTCCTACTCTACTACTCTACTCAAGCAAATTAGGGCATAGCACTGTAGGGATTACCAGTACTGTGATCACTCAAGCAAGTTGTCTGGCATCGACATGACCCTACGCTGCTGGTATGTGTCTCGTAAGTCAAGCACCGTGCTGTAGTCATCATCACCTGTCCACTTCCCGCGGCACATATTCGCTTCTCCATCTTTGTCCGCACATAATCTCGTCCAATATTCCATCCCCGCTAAGGCGCCTCCCCCCTCGTCCGAAACCCAAGCACTAACAATGGCAGAACTGAGCAAAGTCCGCCGAAAGAGTGGCTGGAATTCGCTCCCCATAGAGGTAATCAAGCTCATTGTTTCGCGTGTGGACAATCTCAGTACCATGCCGCTCGCCGTTTACTCAAAGCCCTCAGGACGGAGCTTTTTAAGCCAGCTCCTTGCTTGCTGATGTCGCCTGATCTTCAGAAACGGTGTGTCATGCAACATAACGATCGTAGGGTGGCGAGAATCAACCCCCTTGACTGCGATCCGATCCTCGTCAGCCTCAACTACATTAACGGTATGTATTGGGTCGGCATGAACACGTCTTGGATGGTGCTCATCGACGGCCGCGGCAGCTGGATGCTCGTGGAGACTACACCCGGCGATTGACCCTCCTTCCTTCGATTAACACTCCACTGCTTTGGCACCGCGGCCCAGAATACTCGGAATCTTACAGTAGCCAACATGATACCAAGTTTGATTTGCTCAAGGTTGTAATCTACCAAGTGCCCACAAGATCTGCGAATTATAAAGACTTCAGGCTAATTGCGTTCTTCAACCGCGGTCTCGCCTATCTGATAGGTCACTGCGGTAAGTGGATAAATCTGCATGTCCATCACAGGATCATACATCCTCCATGGTTCTCTGATGCCATTGAACACATGGGCTTCATTTATGCCGTCGACTCCTTCTATGGCTGGACGTATTGCTGGCCTACTCCAGTCATCGCTACAAATGGCTGTTACAGCAGTATGTTACTTTCCTATGATATCATGATGGCTTGCTTATATTACTGCCAACATTTGCTTAAAAAATATTCATGCTCATAACATGCTGTTCTTAAGATTAACTAAACCAAGAGCCCTTTTTTATTTGACTCCAACTTGATATGATGTTGTAGGCCGCCTGGTGTCCCTACCCTTCCTAATCCCAGAACCTTTCAAAGAAAACGGCATGTCAGTTGTAGGTGGTTCCTGGCTCGATCATACGACGGCGAAAGATTGATGATCGTACGCACGTACCGGACGTGTTGTTTCGGGAATACAATCACAGTCACTGCAAGGTCTTTGAGCAGTATCCCGGCTTCTCTGGGCCTTCTGGAATTTTTACCGGAGGCGGGTAAGTAGCCTTGGTACATGCTCTCTATCTGTCGGACTGAATTATCCTATTAACCAGGAGATAACCGACGGCAAGGATCATGATGGCAGCGCGGTTTCGTTCATCAGGCAAAACTATGTGTACATAGTGTACCATGCGTCTCTGCATGCACCATACCCTGATATGTGCCGCCATGCTTTGCAGCCCAAAGTAGGAGAGAGGTTCGCAAGTATCAGACTTCGACCTGCTGGCTGGAGTTTCCCCCGTCAGGCACCCATCTGGTTCAAGCCGTCAGCCAATCTCCACAACTTAATAAATAGTAACGTCTAACTGAGCCAGTTAGTTAGATGCGTACACTTGGTGTAGTAGGAACTTTATTTAGTTTGATGCATACACTTGTTCTTTTTTGGTAGCCCTTTTGTAATGATGGCTGATGTTTGGTTTGGAAGAGAGAGCCACGTCTTAACTCTTCTGGCCTGCTTACTGCTTCTGTTGCACCCCCAGCCCTGTTTGCTGCTGCTGTTGTTTTCAATGTACAATCAGTAGTATATTTCGTCTGTTGGTTGAATTAATGTGTTGTTAGAACGACAAACACAATGTTTTGGAAGTCGTTGCACGGTTCGATCCTTTAGTGGCCCGTACCGTACGTAGCGCATACTATTTATCGTACGGAACACATTTTTTTGAAACTCGGAACACATTTTCCACTTGTTGATAACATGCAGCCCATTGATGAAGGCCCAATAGAGAAGCCCATAATTAACTGGAAGGGAGGCTCTCACATGAATCCAGCCCAGGTACATTCTCATGGTCCCGTAAACATAAATAAGTAAATAAATAAATAAATAAAGCTAAATGCTCATGCACTAGTTCTTTGGGAAAATAGCTAGCCCAGTATTTCTTTTTGAAGAATACCCAATCTACGCCTATTTGTTTTCTCTGAATTACTGGGCTGCAAATCTTTCAAGACGAGGAGGGATGCATTCCGGCCTCGCTTAATAGTATGGTCAATGTCTGTTAAAAGTAATATCAAAAGGGGTTGAAAATTCCATAAAATTTATAGCAAATGGGATATAAGTTTCTTTTTTTGTTTTTGTTCTTCACTGATATCTTATACGTATTTCATTGGATTTAACATGACATAGTACTAACTTATTTTTAAATTTGTTTTACTATGGCTATTAATTTTTGGATTAAGAATATTTTGTTCCCCAGCAAAAATTTGCAATTTTTCAAAATTTCCCACATATTTACTTAATTTTTTGACCCTGGTACTGACCAGAAAATGGCCAGCAATTTAAAAAATGGAAAACGGGCTACAATAAATTCCATATGAATTAGAAATTGAGTAAAAATTATAAGAAATAATAGCAAATGGGCTGTATACGCCACGGGTTTTGAGGCTGACTTGTTTACGCAAGGCTTTGTCAGTGAACACACGATTCTAGCAGCAGTTAGTGTTGGATGTCCATCCAACGACCGACATGCTTCTTTAATCTCTGATCTTCCTGCTCCAGCCACCTAAACTAGCGACGGCGGGAATGCCTGCTCCCTCCTCTTGTGGCCCGCTGTGATGCCGCGCAGGCTTCCCCGGCCCACCCTACTCCCTCCGCTGGCCTGTCCGCACGAAATCAACTGCCTCCTTATTACGCGAAAAAAAATGATTCCTCCCACTGACAACTAGGGCGCACCGGTTGGGAGGCTGACCTGTGGGCCTACTAAGTTGACGCGTACGCGGGGGCTTGTCCACTTAGTCAACAAACGATTCTAGCAGCTGTAACCGTTGGATTTGAATCGAACGGTCCTGCTGCTTCTTCAATCGCTGCTCTTCTTGCACCAGCTGCCCAAACCAGTGCCGGGGAGACCGCCTGCTCCTGCCTCCAGTGGTCGGCTGTGCTGCCGATGAGGCCTCATCGCCCCCTACTACTCCCACCGCTAGCCAGGCCCTGCAGCGACGGTAGCCTCACACGGCAGCCGAACCAGTGAACTCTCGTACTCCTCTCCGCGTGGGCATCCACTGCCACGTCTTCACCGGCTCCGTGTCGTCCCCTTCCTAGGCCTCGCCGTCATCCACCGCCTTGGTGCTCTCGGTGCGGCGTGGTCAACGTGGTCAATGACATTCCATCGGAAGAGTACTGTACATGGAGAGGCTGACAGCTGGGTCCACGGCCACAACCAAGGTTTTTTGTGATTTGCCAAGTAAGTCGCTTTGTCAGGCCTGTTGGGCTGCAAATCTTTCGAGACGAGGAGGAGAGCTTTCATTCGGCTGGCCAAGAAAATGTCCCATCAGTAACGAGAAATGAGCTGTACATTTTTAAAACACATCAAACCGGCAATTAGTTTCAAATATCTTTTTTTCATTTTGAGATTTGAAATTACATTAATTTTTATGCGTGCAGAATTTGTTGGATTTTATATTGATATACATTTATTTTTAAAATCAGTTTGAATGTAAGTCGAAATTTCGGGATTAAAAACAGTTCGGACCGCACCGAAATATGCAAAATTTCATATAATTTTTTAACCGTGGCCACAATATGGGCTGTAATACTAACAAAAAGAATATGGGCTCCAAAAAAACCTTAATAATTAGCAAATGGGCTGTAAATTATTAGAAATAATGGCAGATGGGTTGTATGCTGTTTCCCACAGATTTGAGGCTTTCCTAAAAAAAAGGTTGACACACAAGCAGTGACTGTTGGATGGCCATCCAAGGGCCGTCGTGCTTCTTCAATCTCTGCTCTTCCTGCTCCAGCCGCTCAAACAGGCGCCAACGGGACTGCCTGCTCCCTCCTCAACGCGGCCGGCTCTGCTGCCACGCAGGCCTCACCGCCCCACTGTACTCCCATCGCTGTTATTCTCCGGCGACTGCGAGGCCTCGTACAGTCGTACTCGCCTCCGTGTGGGAAACAACTATCGAGTTTTCCCTGCCTCCATGTCGTTCCCTTCCTAGGCCTCACCGTCGTCCACCGCCCTGGTGCTCTCGGCGCGGCCTAGTCAACGACCGACATGCATCTGAAGTGGACTTTACGTGGAGAGGCCGACAACTGGGTCCACGGCCGCACGCAAGGAAATGCCTTCTTATTACGCGCAAAATAATGATTCCTCCACCTGACATCCGGGACCCACCGAAAGGGCCTCTGTATTTTGCGAAAAAAACGTTAGGGCCGCTGACAGCTCGGACCCACCAGCTATATCTTCGCACACAAGGAAGTGCCTCCTTATTACGCACAAAAAAATGAATACCCCCTGCAAGCTAGGACCCACCTTCATGGGAGGCTGAATTGTGGGCGTACTAAGTTGACGGGGACGAAGGGCTTTGTCAACTTAGTCAATATCCATGATTCTAGCTCCAGTGACCGTACGGTGTCCATCCAATGGCCGTAGTGCTTCTTCAACCTCTGGTCTTCTTGCCCCAGCCGCCCAAACCAGCACCGGTCGTGCCTCGTGCTCCTGCCTCCCGTGGCCGGCTGCGATGCGGCAGAGGCCTCACCGCCCCTACTACTCCCACCGCTGGCATGGCCATCTTTCTACTCACCCACACCCCCTGTTATTCTGCGGCGATGGCAGCCTCACACCGCAGCGAACCAGTGAACCCTCGTACTCCTCTACGCGTGGGCATCCACTGCCGCGTCTTCCCCGGCTCTGTGTCGTCTCCTTCCTAGGCCTCGTCATCCATCGCCCTGGTGCGCTCGGCGCGGCGTGGTCAACGTGGTCAAGGAACGGCTTCCATCGGACGTGGACTGTACGTGGAGAGGCTGACAACTGGGTCCACGGCCATAGCAAGGAAGTGCCTCCTTATTACGTGCAAAATAATTATTCGTCCACCTGACAGCAGGGACCACCGGACGGGCCACCTGTATTTTGCGAAAAAAATCGTTTACCCCTGACTACTAGGACCCACCTTGGTGGGAGGCTGACTTGTGGGCCTACTAAGTTGACGGGGACAAAGGGCTTTGTCAACTTAGTCAATATGAACGATTCTAGCTCCAGTGATCATATGATGTCCATCCAACGGGTGTAGTGCTTCTTCAACCTCTGGTCTTCTTGCTCCAGCCGCCCAAAGCAGCGTCGGTCGTGCCGCATGCTCCTTCCTCCCGTGGCCGGCTGTGCTGCCGCGGAGGCCTCACCGCCCCCTACTATTCCCACCGCTGGCCAGGCCCTGCGGCGACGGCAGCCTCACACCGTAGCCGAACCAGTGAACCCTCGTACTCCTCTCCGCGCGAGCTTCCACTGCCGCGTCTTCCTCGGCTCCCCGTCGTCCCCTTCCTAGGCCTCACCGTCGTCCACCGGCCTGGTGCTCTCGGCGCGGCGTGGTCAACATGGTCAAGGAACGACTTCCATCGGACGTGGACTGTACGTGGAGAGGCTGACAGCTGGGTCCACGGCCGCAGCAAGGAAGTGCCTCCTTATTACGTGCAAAATAATTATTCCTCCACCTGACAGTGGGGACCCACCGGACGGGCCACCGTATTTCGCCCCCCTGACTGCTGGTACCCACCAGCTACATCTTCGCACGCAAGGAAGTGCCTGACAGTCGGGACCCACCTGGTCGAAGCGTACGTAGTGTTGTCATTCTGGTCGCGAACATGTACGTACATATATACTGGTGGATGTAGAGGCGCGCACGTGTCGTAGTAGAGGCGGCCAGGGTGCAAGAAAGAAAATACGGCCACGTATGTGTACATAGTGGCGGGGTCTCGAACGCCTACTCACGCATACGTACGGCGAGGGCTCGTGTACATGGCTGGGTCGGAACGGAGAAATAGCGTCGTCGTCGTGTTCATGGGGAGGCAACGGAATGCGTCATGTTCATTGGGAGGCAACGCGGCTGGGTCGAAACGGAATGCGTGGTCGTGTTCATCGGGAGGGCTTGGACGGAAGAGGCGATGGAAACGAGGCCTGGCGTACCGCACAACGGAGGAAACGGACCTCCTACGGTCGAAACGAGGGTCCTGTTGATCGGGAGGGGTGTGGCGTACCGCAAAACGGAGGAAACGGACCTCCTACGGTCGAAACGGGGGTCCTGTTGATCAGGAGGGGTGTGGCGTACCGCAAAACGGAGGAAACGGACTTGTGTTGGAGCGCTACAGTCGAAACGGGGGTCCTGTTCATCGGGAGGGGTGTGGCGTACCGCAAAACGGGACTCCACGGGATACTGTTCATCTCCACCGTCGACCTCCTCCAGCCTCCACGAGCTACTATTCATCCACCGTCAACCTCCTCAAGCCTCCACGGGCTCCTGTTCATCCAGCCTCCACCGCATGCTACTCCACCGGCTACTGTTCAACCACCCCTCCACCATCTACTATTCATCCAGCCCTCCACACCATGGGGTCCTGTTCAACCACCCCTCCACGGGCACCCCTCCACCATCTACTGTTCATCCTGCCCTCCACACCTCGGGGTCCTGTTCATCCACCCCTCCACGGGCACCCCTCCCCCGTCTACTGTTCAAGAGGCAACGCCACCGCTCACTGTTCATCCACCCCCCCCCCCCCCCGCAACGCTCACTGTTCATCCAGAGGCAGCATCGACCGGCTTCAGTTAGCAACAGTAGCCAAGGAATCGCTCGACCGGGTTCAGTTAACAGCCATCGATCGATCGCTCGGGTTCAGTAACGCGTAGCCTGCAGTGCAATCGCTCGGGTTCAGTTAGAGCCCAACGCCTCGCTCGGGTTCAGTTAGGGCCAATGCCTCACACACACGAGCGTACGTGTACGAGAGAAACGCGCATCGCTCGGCCCCCGACCTCCCAGTGTAACTGGGAAGTCCCCGAAATTTTCCTCCCCCTCGCTTCTACCACGGTTTTTTCCGTCATGGACGGCCCAAAGAATGTCATGCAGCTGCATCTCCGGCCCGCCCAGGACGAAAAGCCCATTTTCTGTCATAATTTTTTGTCATAGAAGTAGGAGCCCACCACTTCTATGATGATACCGGGTTTTGTCACAATTATCGTCATAGAAGTGTCATATGTATGACAGAATTTTTTTTCGTTTGGCCCAAAATGTCACGGATGTGTATTTTTTTTGTAGTGTCATCATAGTCATAATCATCATCTGCTGCAACATCATGTTCAACTGCATCATCATTGTCTGTTCGGACATGTTGTCCAAATGTAGTGAACTGGTGCTTATACTCTGGGTTGAGAACTGTTATTGGCTCATCTTCATCGTCATCATCTTCATCATCCCGTTGGTGAGTGCCCTCCCACACGAAGATGACATTATTGTCATCTTCGAATACCTCTTCTTCCTGAAAAAATCCCTCTTCCAGAGAGTATTGCACCATGTTTGTTGTTGTGAAGAATCCTTGAGGAATCTCAGGGGTAACCCAGCCAGTATCTCTTTCAGAAGAAGCTTTACTCTTCTGAAAGTTGTTGTTCTCAGTGTTGTCAATTATGCGTGGCCTTTTGTATCTGCTGAACGTCATTTCCTGCACAAAATGGCCGAGCTGTATTGTCAGGTTAGATGAACTGAATCATGCGAGCTGCAATGTGTTTGAAAGGGTACTGCAAACTAATGCACGCTGACTGCATCACCCCGCAAGGTGAACTGAAGCAGCCGCACTGCACCATTTTTGGAGGCATACTGTACTGCTTCGTATGGAATAGGTAAACTGAGATAGTTGAGGGAGTGTACTGCTTACCTCGTGTTGTAGTGCTTTCTTGCGTTTGGAGGAAGAAATTCCCCTCTCGTCCGTCTGCAGAACTTTTGCGTTCACCCATGCAGTCCACTTGCCCTTCAGAAGTTCATGAGCGGTCTGGACGTTGCTCAAGGTGAGTGGTGACGGAGGATTTGCTTTGATGGTCATTGCAGACTTATTCCAAGAAGCTGTAGTGGATGAAGGAACCTTGCGCACAATCCTCCTTGCTCGAATTGGTTTGATGTCGAGGCAGCACCAATCCACATCTGATGAAGTACGGGTAATTGAAGGCCTAGAGGAGTTCAGCAGCGGCACTACCGAGTTGCTGCCACGGAAGACTGTCGATATACTAGCAGGGGAGGTGTTGCTTGGGTGCTGCCACGGAAGAAGGCCGAGAGGCGACGGGCGGTGTCGCTGCTGGCCGCTGCCGCGGAAGAAGGCCGGGAGCAGAGAGGCAGCGTCGCTGCCGTCCTCCATCGCGGAAGAATGCCGGGAGAGGAGGAGCGGTGGCGCTCCCAGGCTGCTGCCGTGGGAGAAAGCGGGAAGGGGAGGGGCGGCATTGATCCCAGGCTGCCGCTGCGGAAGAAGGCCGGGAGGGGAGGGGCGGCGGCGCTCCCAGACCTCTGCCGCGGAAGAAGGCCGGGAGGAGAGGGGCGGCGACGCTCCCAGACTGCTGCCGCGGAAGAAGGCCGGGAGGGTAGGGGCGGCGGCGCTCCCAGGCCGCTGTTGCAGTAGAAGGGGGAGGGGTGGCGCCGCTCCTAGACCGCTGCCGCGGAAGAAGGCCAGGAGGGGAGGGGCGGCGGTGCTCCCAGACCGCTGCCACAGAAGAAGGCCGGGAGGGGAGGGGCGGCGGTGCTCCCAGGCCGCTGCCGTGGTAGAAGGCGGGGAGGGGAGGGGCGGCGGCGATCTGGTGGGGGATGTGCAGAATAAGGTAGGTGTTATTAGAAAATGACTCTTAAGGGGTGTTATCATAATAGACCCACCATATATATATATATAGGGCTGGACTATTCTGTTACCCATAACAGAATAGTATTCTCTTACCCCTCGGTCCTATATAGGCGCGACGCGCAAAGGACAGTAGAATCCCCCCGACCCAGCCCGAATCCAACCCGCCTTCTTCCGTCGGGGGCAGCCGTCGTGGGCGAGCGAGCGACGGCGGCAGCCGGAGCGAGGGAGCTCGCGGCGCCGTGACTGGATGGCAACGGATCCGCCGCCGCCATCCCCTTCCTCGGCGATGGATCCCCGCCTCCTGCCTCTCTCCGTTGCCGGGTCTCCTTCACCGGGCCCGTGGTCCCCGCCTCCTGCCTCCCTTCGTCGCCGGGGCTCCTTCGCCGGGCCCGTGGTCCACGCCTCCTGCCTCCCTCCGTCGTCGGGGCTTCTTCGCCGGGCCCGTGGTCCCAGCCTCCTACCTCCCTCCGTCGTCGGGACTCCTTCGCCGGGCTCGTGGTCCCGGCCAGCCGCTGCCTCCCTGGACCTCGTCGCCGGACGTCCACCATAAGCAGCAGCGCCTCGTCTCCCCAAGCTCCTTGTCTGCATCAATGGCGCCGCCTCCCAGGAACATGCCAGTACGCCGCCCACGAGGGGAATAAGAAGAAGTCAGATCCAAAAACATGCCAATGGAGGTGATGTCTGCTTCCCACCCTAATTTTCCTCAAAAATTGAATCAGTTCATCAGTCTTGCTATGAAGAAGGTTCAGTTTAAAAAATGCACACACTATGCTCTGCCTACATGTTACACTATCAGATTCATTAGTACTACATGTGCGTTGCATCAGTGGCGCATGTTCCTACGATGCAGAACCTGATAGTACATTGCAAATGCTTGCATCAGTTCATTACACCCCTGCCACTTGATGGACAATTTGGATGTCGAGGTTACTAACAGTACCTCTAATATGCTAGCTTCAGTTCAAGCCAAAAAACATAAACTTATGCATTAGTCCAAGTAGCTACTAGGCTTTATATAAGGTTCAGCTACCACTGCAAGTTGCATGATGTTATTTCTAATAGTACATGCCGTGTAGTTGCGTCAGTTCGAACTAGTGAAAGAATGTTGTTGAAAAAAAATACACTTGTTACACAGTAAATTCAATGATACATAAACTAGGAGTACTTCTAGTGTAGTTGCATAAGTTATAGACGAACAACAAAGAAGACATGCATCAGTTATATATATATGCATATCCATACATCTCTGAAGTTCAATGTTCAATTTGCAAGCAGTGCTAAAAAAATTGTACATCAGTGTTGAACATGTACGTTCATCAGTTCGACTGAAAACTAAACCAGATACAAAACAGAGAACAAAGTTTAATTAACGGCTAGCGATGCAAGTTTAACTTGTACATTGCCTTCAGTGCATGACATGTTACCCATAGCATGTATACGAGAAAAATGCAGAAAAGATTAATCCCAAAACTGTTGAATGTCATTGCAGAAGCATGCAAGGCGGCACACGCAGGGAGAGTTTGATGAGCCAAGCAGATATGGGGCACTGCCTGGTTGGGTAACACCAGAAATAGCACTTGGATACTTCAACAATACAGGAAGATGTCAAGATACACCAGAATCATCAGAAGCACGGATAGGTTCTTCTATGCAGCAAAAACCGATATCTGGGAATACAAGCTTTGTCACTGCTGGGTTGCAACAAGGCCAATAATTTCCCCAACAACAAATGTTTTCCTTCGCTAGCGCATGCAGAAAGGCAAGGACACATAGGCTTCCAAAGGTCGCTCCGTCAACATCAATCATCCATGCTACAAAAGCGGTTGCGACGGGAAGACCATGCCAAAGAGATAGAAATTTTGGCCACTCTAGCAAGGGTCCAAAGTACAAGATATGAACCATATAGACAGGAGCAACCTCACAACGAATCTGAGGGGAGACGGCCATACAATGAGAGATGGAGAGCTTCGTCAACATTGCTCCCTGCAAGAGATGCATTGCTGCATGTGCCAAGGGTGACACCACCCGCGCCCATACACCAGGGTGAACAGCAAACACCGGAGGAAGCACAGAGCTATACACATGTAAGTATCCATTCAGAAAAAACATACAAGCACAGTCTATACCATGGTACTGTGACCACACCATCTAACATTTTCATAACTGCGTTTTTGTTTGCTCACTTTTGTGTGCAGCCACCTAACATTGAAGCTTACGTTCTGCCAAGGCTAGAGATGCGCTTTGAAACTTTCAAAGAAGCAAAGGACTTCTACAACGTCTATGCAAAGCACGCGGGTTTTGCTGTCAGGGAAGGCTCCAAGGTTGAGACCAGAGTCTACCTTTATTGCACGTGCCATGGAGTGTATGAATCGAAGGTGTCAGAAGCAAATAGACAGCAGAACAAGACGATAGCCAGGACTAACTGCGGGGCTAAAATGAGGCTGAAGAGGGAAAAGGATGGAACACTTGTCGTAAAAGAGATAGTCTGGAAACACAACCACAGGCTACAGCTCACCCCCCAAATGCTTGTCTTCTTGCACTCCCACAAAAACTTTGACAAAACAATCTTGGAGTACGTCAAGTACCTGCAGTTCCAAGGCATTGAACACGCGAAAATCATGAGCATATTGGGCGGCGATGACCCTAGTAGCTACTTCCTCGAAATGACCTGATTAACCTGTAAGTACAAACTTGTTCTCCTCCCATAAACCCCCTCCGTCTATTTTCCTATGTCAGTACAAACATATTATGCAACGCATGACTTGACACCAGTTCAACATGCATTTTTGAATGACCGTTCACTTTTAATATGCAGCAAAGAAAATAATTCAAGGATGAATGATGTGTATGATGTCCTAAAGACTATCAACTTCTTTAGGGAGATGAAAGCTATAAACAGGGAATTCTTCTGTGACATGCAACTTGATAAGTCCGACAGAGTTAAGAACATATTCTGGGCAAACGCAAGCTGTCGAGAGGCATATCAGGACTTCGGTGACTGCGTAACGTTTGACACCACATATAAGGCCAACAAGTACCATATGCCACTTGGGGTGTTTGTGGGTACTAACAACCACTTACAGACTACATTCTTTGATTTCGCCCTTATAAGAGATGAGGATGCAGCTTCATTCAAATGGTTGTTCAAGACATTTTTAAGGTGTGTTGGGGATACTACTACTGGGCGTAAACCGGCCAGGAGAGGCCGGGTTAACTTCATCAGTAGTTATCATATCTGAAACCCATGAAGACAGACGAAGACGCTTCAAGAAGGCCCAGGGCCCAAAGCCGGTTTAAGGCCTGTAGACATAAACCGGTATTGACAATGTAACTTGTACTATAAGGTAGAAAGAGCAGATACTGGGCCAGACACGTTTATGAGCCGGCCTAGGGACTCTGTAAACCGACGGGTGTCGGGGTCTTTCCGAACATAACTCTCTTCCGCCACTTCTTCACGCCTCGAGTGGAGAGAGGAGAGCCCCTCTCCGGCGGGATCGCCTGGATCTCGAAGCCCGGCAAGAAGGATGCTTATCTGGAGGGAGAGCTCCACAGCAAATGGGAGGAATGGAGGGCAGATTGGTGCCTGATCGTCGAGGAGAATCTGCAGCCCTTCACCGTCGTGCGCCAAGTCCCCGTGGTACGCGGCAGGGATTGGAGCGAGGTGGCCCCGGACGATGACAAGCTACGCATTGCCGTCACCCGGATCCTGCGGCTCAGGCGTGCGGGGCTCACGGTTGGGGCCGTTGGCGCAGATTTCCTCCGCTGCCGCGTCTCTCCCTTGCAGGAGAAGAAGAGACCTGCTTGGGAGTTCCAGAACGCGGCGGACATCATGAGGCTGCGCCCTGGCCTCAACTTCAACTTCACCATCTTGGAGCTTGACGGGGTGCTCAAGATGCTGTTCAAGCACGACCCCGAACACCCCGAATGGTTCAGGCTGCCACGAGGTGTCGTCCCGTTGTGCAATAACTCGTCGCTCAGCCGCATCCTCGCAATGATGCCGCTGTGTGACTCGCACAGGATCGACTCCACCTGGCAGGAGCCTGCCGACGATGTCGTGCGGGCGTTCTTTGACGACCTGGAGGAGAGGCCAGTCAACGCCGACGAGCAGAGGGATCTCACCCGCGACACCACCGACACAGAGTTGAAGTACATCGCCTCCCGGATGGAGGAGGCCGCGGCAGCCGCAGCCGCGGGCGAGTTCGGCTTCACGTTGGCGGAGGCGGACGCAGCGGAGACGGAAAGCCTTGCCGATCGAGCGGAGCTCGCCGGCGAGGAAGAGCTTGCCGGGCACGAAGCTAGGGGCGAGCCCGCCCAGGACACGAGCGGCCTGCCGGAGGTCGGCGCCTCTTCCTCCCGTCCCGCGGCTGGCTCGTCGCAGGCGGAGCCCCCTGCCCAGCCACGGAGGCGTCTCCGCAAGGCTGGGGAGGTGGTGCGGCAGACGAGCCCACAACCGCAGCGCCGCGTGACGCGCTCCTCTGAGGCAGCAGGAGCAGGGTCTTCACGGGTCGTGGCTTCCGCCCCAGTCGCTTCTCATGCCGTGGCGGCGGCCGGAGCGGAGTCGTCCACTGCCCCCGCCAAGCGGCCCCGGGAGCCTACTCTCCTGCCTCCCCGTGCTAGGAGCAAGCCGGTCTTCGACTTCTCCGCGCTCAGCTCTGATGAGGAAGAGGGAGAGGAGTAAGATCCCTGCTGTTCTTGCGTTTCTTCAATTCTTGTAGTTGGGTCTCGCATCTCATTTGCTTTCCCCCGAATTTGGTCCTTTTCAGGACTCTGGCTCAGAGGGCGGCAAAGAGAGCCAAGGTTCCGGTGGTCATCCTCGACGACGAGCCCTCCACGATGGCCGGGGGTGCGCCTGAGATGACCTTGCCGGACCCGCATACAAATCTTCAGAGCAGCCCCCAGCGCAGCCCGCAACGTAAGCATGCGGCTCGCTTCCCGCCGTTAGGCGCGCCCGGGCTCCCTTCACTTCTTCCGACGTTTAGCTGACGAATCGTGTAGGAGCAGAGCAGCCCCATCAGGAGCGTCCGGAGACCGCCCCCGAAGAGCTACTTACTGCAACCACACCGCCAAGGGGGAGTTCTCCGGCGAGGGAGCCGTCCCCGATGCGGGAGCAGTCCCCGGCGAGGGAGCCATCTCCGATGAGGGACGACGCCGACGTCTCTTTCGCGACGGAGACCGCGACGGCAGACCCTGGCCCAGGTGACCTTCTCGCCTCGAAACTCCCCTGGGGTTCTTCTTCTTTTGGATAGATGTTTGACTTCTCCCCCTCCTATGGCCCTCAGACCCGCCCGCCACGGACTCGATGGAGACCGAGTTCGTCGTCGAGGAGGACGCGCGCGGCTCCACCGGCGACGTGGCCGCTGCCGGGATGGCGGAGGGTACTGAAGATCCGGCCGGCGAAAAGGCAGCCGCGAGCGAAGGGGCTGGCGATCGTATTGACGGCCCTGAGTTCGCAGGGGTGCCAGGCGCTGCGTCGACCGCCGATCCTGCCTCCGCAGCGGCACCGGGCCCCGAGGAGCCCCAGCCAGGCGCCTACCTGAGGGCCGGCGACGATGTCTTCATCAAGCTCCCCTGGGAATCGACTTCCAGGGCGCCGGTCGAGGGGGAGGCCTTGGACGGAGAGGTGCTCGCCTCCGCCGGGCTAACGCTGGTCGACGCGCCCAGCAGCAGCGGCGGTGAGCCCGAAGAGGAGCGGTTGCTCCGGAAGCTGGTGTCGCTCTACCGCGCCCGACAAGCCCAGGTGGAACGCCGGGAAGCGCTTGTCGCGAAGGCGGGGGCTGACATGAAGAAGCGTGCCGGGGAGCTGTGGGACCTCAACCAGGAGGCCCTCCATTCTTTGGCGGAGGAGCGAAGGCAGCTGGACGAGGCGCGGACGGCCTTCATCCTCGAGAGGGCGGAAGCCGAGGAGTAGCAAAGGCTCGCCGCCGCGGGGCTAGCCGCGGGAGAGGGCGAGCTGGCGCAGCGGAAGGCCAGCCTCGCCAGTCACGAGGAGGAGGTCGCCGCGCGTGAGCTATCGCTTGGCGGAGCCCTCAAGGAGGCGCGAGATGCCGCCGCGGCCGCCGAGGCCGCCAAGGAGGCACTGGAGGCGATGGTGGTGCAGCTCGACACCGACCTCAAGGCGAGCGGCGAGGAGCTCGTCGCGCTCAAGCAGGAGCGCGAGAAGGGCGCCCACACCCTTGGCGAGCTACAGGGCCGGTTCGCCGAGAAGATCAAGGATCTTGACGCCGCCAAGGACTCCAACGCCGACCTCGAGCTGAAGCTGGGTACCTTGTCCAAGGCGCTGGACAGCGCCAGGGAGCAAGAGGCGGCCCTGCGGAAGGAGGTCGCGGGCAATGAGGCGTTGTTGGAGAGCGCCGCGGCCACCCAGAACGAGTTCAGGGCGGCGGTGGAGCAGTGGACCGAGGGCCTCGTGGACATCGCCACCTCCATTGACAAGGAGTTGACGCTGCTGGGGATGGAGGGCCACGAGTACCCCGCCGACGAGAATGTCCCACCCAGCGCCAAGCTCACTTCGTTCTTTAAGGGCGTGGTGGCGGCTCTCCAGCATCTCCGGAACGAGATCCCAGAGCAGCTGGCTGACGAGACGCGCGAAGCCGTCGCCGGGGCCCTCGAGAAGGTGTTGGTGAAGGTCGCCTTCCGCAACCCCGACATCAGGCTCACCAACGTCCTCAAGCCCCTGCCGGCGGAGGCCGACCTTGAGGAGCTCAAGGCCCTCGTCGCGCCGATAGTGGAGAGGGTTTCCGGTATCAAGAGGATCGAGGGCGACCGCGTGGACTAGGCCGCCCTTTTCTTTTCTTGTCGCTGCTGGCCAAGTCATGAGGATGATTCATTAGGGCCGTGACAAGCTTGCTTTTGTAATATAACTCTATCTTAGGTAGTAACTGCACTGTTATTTCCTCTACTTGATTCCGCGCTTTGTATGTTTTTGCCCTACGCTTCTGGGGACTTGTTGGCGTAGGCCTCCGCCTTGCCGCGGGCGCTGAGTGCAGGACGTCAGCAGCCCGCCAGCGGTGTTACTACCGGCAAGAAACCTTGTCGCGGCTAGCTGCCACTCACTTAGATTGTTGAGCAGGCTCATGACAAAGTAAGTGTTGCGACTGCAGTCGCAACACACTTAAGCTGTCGAGCGAGCTCGAAACAAAGTAAGGACGCTACTCTGGGTCTAGCACACTTAAGTCGTCGAGCGGACTCGAAACGAAATAAGGGCGCAACTAGCCACGAGCCGGCCCCTCTGCGCACAGGTTTTCCATACAAAGCTTGGACGTTCAAGGAAGATAACTCAAAAATTTAAAAACTTAATTGCTCAGACTTTGGCAACTTAGCTTTTCGATCGCTTACTGCCTGGCAGGGCGAAGCTTTCTTGGGCGACGCCTGGCTCACACCGTTATCCTCTCCTCCCCCCACTCCCCGGCAAACTTGTGGGGAGGGGGGCCCTCCCATTTTCGCGAGAGAAAAGAGAGGTAGAGAAAATAAAGGCACGGGGCTTCGCGGCTGGCCATTGCCCGCCGGGGGTAAGTGCTGCACAACATGTCAGATAATACATGCATAAAGTAAAAAGGCATGGAATCGACAAGATGTGCGGGGCACATGAACTATGCTTGGGGTCTGCACCCGGCTTTGTACCAAGGATCACATGCAACTTCGGCAAGACTTGGACAAAGAGGGTGGTTGACGGAACGGATCCCGACAACTGCGCTGGCAAGGGCCTCCCCTCGATCGGCGTCAACTTGTTTGGATCTTGGCATACGGAGCGCGCCGAAGAACAAGGTCGCCTTTCTCGCGACTTCTGGCGCTAACTTTTGCGGCTACAGGAGCGGCGCAAAGCTTGCTGGAAGCGAGAAGCTCGCTCAGCGGCCTGAAGATGGTCCTCCTCAAGGAGCGGCTGCTCTTGCTCGAGCTCAGCGTGAGCGAGTACTCGAGGAGGCCATACGCGAGTCCGCGGGGAGAAATGCCTCCGCTCCATGGGCTGGAGCGGAAAGGTACCTGGCCATACCTGAGCTTACCTTTGGTCACCAGATCGGGTTCACACAACCTCGACGCCCCCTACCTGGCGCGCCAAAGATGTCGGGGGGAATCGGCTTCATCGAACACCTATGGGGACGGAGCCCCTTCTCGGTTCGGCGGGGAGCGGAGGCTGTGCAAAGAGCGGATCGAGGCGACACACACACACAACGATTTTACCCAGCTTCGGGCCGCACTGGTGCGTAAAACCCTACTGCTGCTTGTCTGGTTGATTTGGGTTCTTGCTCGAAAGCGTGAGATGCTACAGTACACTCGAGCTGCTCGAGAGGCTGGGCGCAAAGATTCGTCTCCTCCCCCTACGTGCGCATGGGGGCCTCC
This sequence comes from Aegilops umbellulata, assembly GCA_032464435.1. Taxonomy (NCBI): domain Eukaryota; kingdom Viridiplantae; phylum Streptophyta; class Magnoliopsida; order Poales; family Poaceae; genus Aegilops; species Aegilops umbellulata. Next base: position 232,830,864 of record CP136060.1, read on the forward strand.
TTTTATATGCTCAAGGGGTTACCCACAGGTGGCAGCGTAGGTGAGGGCAAAAATGGTAGAATGCTGTAGTGGGTACAACTGCCTGCATAGTGGCTGTACAGTGCTATCATACCTAACTCTGACGGCGGGGGACAAGGGCATTAAATGCCTGTCCGCGTCGCTCAGACGGAGCAGGGGAGTGGACCGTCAGGAGCGCCATCGTTTGCCATGATGGCTACTCTGTCAGCTTCGCTTCGCCACCGCATGCCCCTCGCTGCTCAGCCTCCCGCCACGTGCGCCTGGGATGCCCCCCATAGCGACACGTTGGTGGGTGAGCTGGAGCGCAGGCACGAGGTGGTAACTTGCCGCGGCAAGCGCCTTGCTGCGGTGGATGTCTTGTCGCGCCCGGGAGCTTGTTGCTCACCGGGCCTTGTCGGGGCGCGGGGCGCGCCGTGGCAGGGTCCTTGTCGTGCCGTGGATGGCCTTCCTGGCAAGCTCCTCTTGCCGGGGTCTTGTGCTTCGAGCGACAGTCCCGGCAAACTCCTCTTACCGGGGTATTACTCTCTTCGGGTGGCCTTCCCGGCAAGCTCCTCTTGCCGGGGCCTTGGCTCAAATACTTTGTTCTTGAATGGCCCAAGAGGGAACCATTGAGGGTCTTGGCGATCGCCTGGCAGGCCTCGCCGCGGGGTGCTACGACCGCCCGTGCACAAGTTCGGGGTACTAAGGTACCCCCTACTTTAGTACACCGACAACGGGCGTCAACCCATGTATATAAGCGGACGACCCGGCGGCGGTTCAGGACAACAGACAACAACTCGAGACTCAGGCAAAGCGTATTCGCTCCCTGGTCATCAAAACCCTATCAATTCCATCACAACTAGACATAGCCTTTTACCTTCATTGTAAGGGGCCGAACTAGTATAAAAATCTCTTGCATCCCTTGTCCGCTTTAACCCCTTTAAGCTAACCCGTTGCGATGGCTCCACGACTAAGTCCTTTCATGAGGACATCTGCCGTGACAAAACCACGACAGTTGGCGCACACCGTGGGGCTATCGCACGACGGTTTCAAGTTCTTGGAGGGCAACTTCGAAGGACTGAAGGGTTACGCTGTGGGCCAGATGACCAAGAGTCGTCGCGGCAAGCTCTACATCGACGATGCAGGCTGGGGCCCTTAGGCCGGCTCAATCGAGTACGGGTACCGGGTCCCCTTTGGTGGCATCCACGTTTTCATTGGCAAGATTGGCGAACCAGGCCCTGAGCTGGACATCTGCACCGACCTCGTAGAGACGGCTCAGCGTGCGAGATCTGCCCGGGTCAAGCCTGTCATGAAGTGTGCCTTCGTGGGAGTCATCTATGGAGGGGAATACGAGGACATATCGGAGTCTGGTGGTGAGATCGTCGTTTATTCCGGCGACGAGTCATCGACCGGAGAGACCGAGTCGTTATATCAGCTACAAGATGGACGGATTGGGGGCTGTTCCGATGGCGACAGTATTCCGGACCCCTCTGATCTGCCAAACTGGGTTGCAATCTTTATGGACGGTACACAGCTGGCGCTCCACTCTTCGACCGCAGCAGCGATGATTTCCGGATCAGGAGCGGCGACGGCAGCTGGGGCATGAGGCTAACCCAGGTTTTATTTGACGCGTTGGCAACACTGATGGCAGAGGCTAACCCGGCGGACAGGATGCACACAATGCGGAAATCGCGAAAGTAAAGGATCAGATTACTCAGGCCAAAGCTGACTTAACAGCTGAAGATACTAGGATGGCAGCAGAGCGGGCCGCTTTGGATGCACAGGCTTATCGGCTTATGCTGGATCAGAATGCGTCGCACGAACTCCTGAAAAGGAGACACCAATCTCGCCTGCCTCCAGTTTATGACGCTAGGAACCTCTTTAATACCCCAGGAGCGGGGACCAGTAATCCACCGGTAGCAAACCGGGCGGAGGCACCAGGAGCAGGGGGCCGGTTCAGCCCTGTTTGACGGATCCCCCTCATCAGAACAACATTGTGATGTAGCCTGTCCCAATGCTGCTAGGCCATTACTCTACTCCGCTGGACAATCTTGTTGCAGCCGCTTCACGGCTGGAGGCTATCCCGATTGAAGGCGATTCTCCGGCGGTGGTCAAGACGCGTCGGGTTAAATAGCTTCTTCAGACAGCCTTGGTTCAATAGGAGGCTTACTCATACAGTCATGATCGAATTAATTCCACCCCCCATCCAAGCCGGAGTTACATCAGGCGTATGGATGAACCGGCCGTATCAAGCAATGCGCGGAACCGTGAACTGCCCTGTGGCAACAACCCGGCAGGTGGCGCTGGTGATGCTCATGAGGTGGTGGACCGGGCTCGAGCACGCAGGGAGGCCGAGTTAGCGGCGCAGCATGAAGCCCGCCAGCTTACTCCGATCCGTCCAACCACATCAGTGGAACCAGGGGTTACTTCTAGTTCTTTGGGGGTGCCATGTTTTGTCCCAGCACTACGCAATGTGCGCCTGCTAAAGGAATTCAAAGGCGCGCGCAAGGTGCCAAATTACACCGCTGATTTATCTCCAGAGATATGGGTTGAAAGCTATGAGATGGCCATGGAGATGCTAGACATGGATGATGCGGCGTGTGCGAAGTACTTCACCATGATGCTAGAAGGGACGGCCCGTACTTGGTTAAAGAGTCTACCGGCTAACTCTATCAGATCATGGGCCGAGTTGAGAGCCCGGTTTATCCAGAATTTTAAGGATACATGCAAGCAGCCTATGTCGATTGTGGACTTAGCTGCCTGTGTCCAGGAGGAAGGAGAGTCAACAACCTGGTGGGTGCACCGGGTTTCGGAAATTTTGCACTCATCAGACCGCATCAATGTTGATACTGCAGTTCTGACCTTGGAAGGCAATTGCTGGTTTGAACCTCTGAAGTTGAAGTTGGGACGGCTGAAACGCCATTGCAATGACATGGGAACCCTCATGGCCGCTTTAGTGAAGTATGCCGACTCTGATAGTACCAAGGATCCCGAGTCTGATGATGATAAGACAGGGAAGGGAAAAAGGAGCGGCAATGCCAAGGGACAACACCACAACCCGACGGATCATGGAAACTGTGGCAAACGTAAAGCGGATCACAGCTTGGACTTCATGGCTAATACCAGCGCGTAGGACAAGGGCTAGTGACGTAAGGGTAAACCGCCTCAGTACGGTGGAGCACCGAGCCCTAACCCAGACCGTCTGTCTTATTTGTTGAACTAGCCGTGCCCGAAACATGGGACGAAGGAGATTCCGTCCACACATCTCTGGAAAGATTGCTACGTCATGCAAGAGTTCAAGAATTATAATTCTTTCCGGTATGATAATAGGCCGGGTGGCGGTTCGGGCCATGGATCTCATGGGCCGGGTTATAGTGGAGGAAATTCTGGTTCAGGCTTCCATGGTAATCAGGGCAGACATAACAATCAAGGTAATCAGGGCAACCAAGATGGCTATAATCATAAGAGCAATCAGCAGCAGCAGCAGCAACAGTCGGGTTACCAGAGCAACCCGAAGCAGTTAAATAGTGGGCAATATCATGTCTTCACCACCATCTTAGACAAACGTGACCAAAAGCTTCATAAGAGGGCAGTGAACCCCGTTGAACCGGCGGTGCCCCGTTATCTGCGCTGGTCTGAGCAGCCGATTGTGTGGAGTAGAGAAGATCATCCGCCCCGGGTTGACAATCCGGGTCATCTGGCATTGGTGGTGGCACCTCAGGTGGGAGGTTATAAGTTCACCAAGGTACTCATGGATGGAGGAAGTAGTATCAATATCCTTTATTATGAAACTTACCGTCGCATGGGGTTAACAGATAAAAATCTTAAACCGTCCAATACGGTGTTCCATGTGAAGGAAATATGCCCTAGAGGCAATAATAAAGTTATTATTTATTTCCTTATATCATGATAAATGTTTATTATTCATGCTAGAATTGTATTAACTGGAAACATAATACATGTGTGAATACATAGACAAACAGAGTGTCACTAGTATGCCTCTACTTGACTAGCTCATTAATCAAAGATGGTTATGTTTCCTAGCCATGAACAAAGAGTTGTTATTTGATTAACGAGATCACATCATTAGTTGAATGATCTGATTGACATGACCCATTCCATTAGCATAGCACCCGATCGTTTAGTATGTTGCTATTGCTTTTATCCATGACTTATACATGTTCCTTTAACTATGAGATTATGCAACTCCCGTTTACCGTAGGAACACTTTGTGTGCTACCAAACGTCACAACGTAACTGGGTGATTATAAAGGTGCTCTACAGGTGTCTCCGAAGGTACATGTTGGGTTGGCGTATTTCGAGATTAGGATTTGTCACTCCAATTGTCGGAGAGGTATCTCAGGGCCTTCTCGGTAATACACATCACATAAGCCTTGCAAGCATTGCAACCAATGAGTTAGTTGCGAGATGATGTATTACGGAACGAGAAAAGAGACTTGCCGGTAACGAGATTGAACTAGGTATTGGATACCGACGATCGAATCTCGGGCAAGTAACATACCGATGACAAAGGGAACAAACGTATGTTGTTATGCGGTCTGACCGATAAAGATCTTCGTAGAATATGTAGGAGCCAATATGGGCATCCAGGTCCCGCTATTGGTTATTGACTGGAGACATGTCTCGGTCATGTCTACATTGTTCTCGAACCCGTAGGGTCCGCACGCTTAAGGTTTCGATGACAGTTATATTATGAGTTTATGAGTTTTGATGTACCGAAGGAGTTCGGAGTCCCGGATGAGATCGGGGACATGACGAGGAGTCTCGAAATGGTCGAGACGTAAAGATCGATATATTGGACGACTATATTCGGACATCGGAAGGGTTCTGAGTGATTCGGGTATTTTCGGGAGTACCGGGAAGTTACGGGATTACGGGAGAAGTAATGGGCCTTGATGGGCTTTAGTGGGAAGAGGAAAAGGCTGCTGCGCCCCCCCTCCCCTTTGGTCCGAATTGGACTAGGGAAAAGGGGGCCGGCCACCTTTCCTACTCCTCCTATTCCTTCTCCCTTCCTCCCCTTTTGGTGGACTCCTACTAGGACTTGGAGTCCTAGTAGGACTCCACACCCTGGCCGCACCTTTTGCCTTGGCCGGCCTCCTCCTCCTCCATCCTTTATATACAGGGGCAGGGGGCACCCCATAGACACACAAGTTGATCTACGGATCGTTCCTTAGCCGTGTGCGGTGCCCCCTTCCACCAAATTCCACCTCGATCATATTGTTGCAGTGCTTAGGCGAAGCCCTGCGTCGGTAACACATCAAGATCGTCACCACGCCGTCGTGCTGACGGAACTCTTCCCCGACGCTTTGCTGGATCGGAGCCCGGGGATCGTCATCGAGCTGAACGTGTGCAGAACTCGGAGGTGCCGTACTTTCGGTGCTTAGATCGGTTGGATCGCGAGGAGAACGTACGACTACTTCCTCTACGTACGACTACTTCCTCTACGTTGTGTCAACGCTTCCGCTTCGGTCTACGAGGGTACGTAGACAAACACTCTCCCCTCTCGTTGCTATGCATCACCATGATCTTGCGTGTGCGTAGGAAAAATTTTGAATTTACTGCGTTCCCTAACAGTGGCATCCGAGCCTAGGTTTTATGGTTGATGTTATTTGCACGAGTAGAACACAAGTGAGTTGTGGACGATACAAGTCATACTGCCTACCAGCATGTCATACTTTGGTTCAGCGGTATTGTTGGATGAGACGATCCGGACCAACCTTACGCGTACGCTTACGCGAGACCGGTTCCCTCGACGTGCTTTGCACAGAGATGGCTTGCGGAAGACTGTCTCTCCAACTTTAGTTGAACCGAGTGTGGCTACGCCCGGTCCTTGAGAAGGTTAAAACGGAGTCTATTTGGCAAACTATCGTTGTGGTTTTGATGCGTAGGTAAGATGAGTTCTTGCTTAAAGCCCGTAGCAGCCACGTAAAACTTGCAACAACAAAGTAGAGAACGTCTAACTTGTTTTTGCAGGGCATGTTGTGATGTGATATGGTCAAGACGTGATGCTAAATTTTATTGTATGAGATGATCATGTTTTGTAACCGAGTTATCGGCAACTGGCAGGAGCCATATGGTTGTCGCTTTATTGTATGCAATGCAATCGCGATGTAATGCTTTACTTTATTGCTAAACGGTAGTGATAGTCGTAGAAGCATAAGATTAGCGACACGACAACGATGCTGCGATGAAGATCAAGGTGTCGCGCCGGTGACGATGGTGATCATGACGGTGCTTCGAAGATGGAGATCACAAGCACAAGATGATGATGGCCATATCATATCACTTATATTGATTGCATGTGATGTTTATCCTTTTTATGCATCTTATCTTGCTTTGATTGACGGTAGCATTATAAGATGATCTCTCACTAAATTATCAAGAAGTGTTCTCCCTGAGTATGCACCGTTGCGAAAGTTCTTCGTGCTGAGACACCACGTGATGATCGGGTGTGATAGGCTCTACGTTCAAATACAACGGGTGCAAAACAGTTGCACATGCGGAATACTCAGGTTTAACTTGACGAGCCTAGCATATACAGATATGGCCTCGGAACACAGAGACCGAAAGGTCGAGCGTGAATCATATAGTAGATATGATCAACATAATGATGTTCACCATTGAAACTACTCCATCTCACGTGATGATCGGACATGGTTTAGTTGATTTGGATCACGTGATCACTTAGAGGATTAGAGAGATGTCTATCTAAGTGGGAGTTCTTAAGTAATATGATTAATTGAACTTTAATTTATCATGAACTTAGTCCTGGTAGTATTAGCATATCTATGTTGTAGATCAATAGCTCGCATTGTTGCTTCCCTGTGTTTATTTTGATATGTTCCTAGAGAAAATTGTGTTGAAAAATGTTAGTAGCAATGATGCGGATTGGATCCGTGATCTGAGGTTTATCCTCATTGCTGCACAGAAGAATTATGTCCTTGATGCACCGCTAGGTGACGGACCTATTGCAGGAGCAGATGCAGGCGTTATGAACGTTATGCTAGCTCAATGTGATGACTACTTAATAGTTTAGTGCACCATGCTTAACTGCTTAGAATCGGGACTTCAAAGACGTTTTGAACGTCATGGACCATATGAGATGTTCCAGGAGTTGAAGTTAATATTTCAAGCAAATACCCGAGTTGAGAGATATGAAGTCTCCAACAAGTTCTATAGCTAAAAGATGGAGGAGAATCGCTCAACTAGTGAGCATGTGCTCAGATTGTCTGGGTACTACAATCGCTTGAATCAAGTGGGAGTTAATCTTCCAGATAAGATAGTGATTGACAGAATTCTCTAGTCACCATCACCAAGTTAGTAGAACTTCGTGATGAACTATAATATGCAAGGGATAACGGAAAATATTCCCAAGCTCTTCGCGATGTTAAAATCGGCGAAGGTAGAAATCAAAGAAAAACATCAAGTGTTGATGATTGACAAGATCACTAGTTTCAAGAAAAGGGCAAAAGGAAAGAAGGGGAACTTCAAGAAGAACGGCAAGCAAGTTGCTGCTCAAGTGAAAAAGCCCAAGTCTAGTCCTAAGCCTGAGACTAAGTGCTTCTACTGCAAAGGGACTGGTCACTGGAAGCGGAACTACCCCAAGTGATTGGCGGATAAGAAGGATGGCAAAGTGAACATAAGTATATTTGATATACATGTTATTGATGTGTACTTTACTAGTGTTCATAGCAACCCCTCAGTATTTGGTACTAGTTCAAGTTGCTAAAATTTAGTAACTCGAAACGGGAGTTGCAGAATGAACAAAGACTAGTTAAAGGGCAAGGTGACGATGTGTGTTGGAAGTGGTTCCAAGATTGATATGATCATCATCACACACTCCCTATACTTTCGGGATTAGTGTTGAAACTAAATAAGTGTTATTTGGTGTTTGCGTTGAGCATGAATATGATTTGATCATGTTAATTGCAAAACGGTTATTCATGTAAATTAGAGAATAATTGTTGTTCCGTTTACATGAATAAAAACCTTCTATGGTAATACACACCAATGAAAACAGTTCATTGGATCTCGATCGTAGTGATACACATATTCATAATATTGAAACCAAAAGATGCGAAGTTAATAATGATAGTGCAACCTATTTGTGGCACTGCCGTTTAGGTCATATTGGTGTAAAGCGCATGAAGAAACTCCATGCTGATGGGATTTTGGAATCACTTGATTATGAATCACTTGATGCTTGCGAACCATGCCTCTTGGGCAAGATGACTAAAACGCCGTTCTCCGGAACAATGGAGCAAGCAACAGATTTGTTGGAAATCATACATACTGATGTATGTGGTCCGATGAATATTAAGGCTCGCGACAAGTATCATTATTTTCAGAGCTTCATAGATGATTTAAGCAGATATGGGTATATCGACTTAATGAAACATAAGTCTGAAACGTTTGAAAAGTTCAAAGAATTTCAGAGTGAAGTGGAAAATCATCGTGACAAGAAAATAAAGTTTCTACGATCTGATCGCAGAGACGAATATTTGAGTTACGAGTTTGGTATTCAATTAAAACAATGTGGAATAGTTTCACAAACTCATGCCACCTGGAACACCACAGCATAATGGTGCGTCCGAACGTCATAACCGTACTTTATTAGATATAGTACAATCTATGATGTATCTTACCGATCTACCACTATCGTTTTTGGGATTATGCATTAGAGACAGCTGCATTCACATTAAATAGGGCACCATCTAAATCCGTTGAGACGACACCGTATGAACTATGGTTTAGCAATAAATCTAAGCTGTCGTTTCTTAAAGTTTGGGGCTGCGATGCTTATGTGAAAAAGCTTCAACCTGATAAGCTCGAACCCAAATCGGAGAAATGTGTCTTCATAGGATATCCAAAGGAAACTGTTGGATACACCTTCTATCACAGATCCGAAGGCAAGACTTTTGTTGCTAAGTTCGGAAACTTTCTAGAGAAAGAGTTTCTTTCGAAAGAAGTGAGTGGGAGGAAAGTAGAACTTGATAAGGTAATTGTACCTTCTCCCTTATTGGAAAGTAGTTCATCACAGAAAACTGTTCCTGTGACTACTACACCAATTAGTGAGGAAGCTAATGATGATGATCATGTAACTTCAAGATCAAGTTACTACCGAATCTCGTAAGTAAACCAGAGTGAGATCCGCACCAGAGTGGTACGGTAATCCTGTTCTGGAAGTCATGTTACTAGACCATGACGAACTTGCGAACTATGAGGAAGCGATGATGAGCCCAGATTCCGCAAAATGGTTAGAGGCCATGAAATCTGAGATATGATCCATGTATGAGAACAAAGTATGGACTTTGATGGATTTGCCCGATGATCGGCAAGCCAAAGAAAATAAATGGATCCTGAAGAGGAAGACGGACACTGATAGTAGTGTTACTATCTACAAAGCTAGAATTGTCGCAAAAGGTTTTTCGACAAGTTCAAGGTGTTGACTACGATGAGAGTTTCTCACTCGTATCTATGCTTAAGTCTGTCCGAATCATGTTAGCAATTGCCGCATTTTATGAAATCCGGCAAATGGATAAACAAAACTACATTCCTTAATGGATTTATTAAATAAGAGTTGTATACGATGCAACTAGAAGGTTTTGTCGATCCTAAAGGTGTTAACAAAATATGCAAGCTCCAGCGATCCATCTATGGACTGGTGCAAGCATCTCGGAGTTGGAATATACGCTTTGATAAGTTGATCAAAGCATATAGTTTTATACAGACTTGCGGTGAAGCCTGTATTTACAAGAAAGTGAGTGGGAGCACTACAGCATTTCTGATAAGTATATGTAAATGACATATTATTGATCGGAAATAATGTAGAATTATTCTGTAAAGCATAAAGGAGTATTTGAAAGGAGTTTTTCGAAGAAGGACCTCGGTGAAGCTGCTTACATATTGAGCATCAAGATCTATAAGAGATAGATCAAGACGCTTGATAAAGTTTTTCAATAAATACATACCTTGAAAAGATTTTTGAAGTAGTTCAAAATGGAACAGTCAAAGAAAGAGTTCTTGCCTGTATTACAAGGTGTGAAAGACTCAAAGCCCGACCACGGCAGAAGATAGAAAGAGAATGAAAGTCATTCCCTATGCCTCAGCCATAGGTTCTATAAAGTATGCCATGCTGTATACCAGACCTATTGTATACCCTACCCTGAGATTGGCACGGGAGTACAATAGTGATCTAGGAGTAGATCACTGGACGGCGGTCAAAATTATCCTTAGTGGAATAAGGATATGTTTCTCGATTATGGAGGTGACAAAAAGGGTTCGTCGTAAAAGGTTACGTCGATGCAAGCTTTGACACTAATCTGGATGACTGTAAGTCTCAATCTAGATACATATTGAAAGTGGGAGCAATTAGCTAAAGTAGCTCCATGCAGAGCATTGTAGACATAGAAAATTGCAAAATACATAACGGATCTGAATGTTGCAGACCCGTTGACTAAACTTCTCTCACAAGTCACACTACAGTACTCTTTGGGTGTTAATCACATAGCAATGTGAACTAGATTACTGAATCTAGTAAACCCTTTGGGTGTTGGTCACATATCGATGTGAACAATTGCTGATAAATCACATGGCGATGTGAACTAGATTATTGACTCTAGTGCAAGTGGGAGACTGAAGGAAATATGCCCTAGAGGCAATAATAAAGTTATTATTTATTTCCTTATATCATGATAAATGTTTATTATTCATGCTAGAATTGTATTAACTGGAAACATAATACATGTGTGAATACATAGACAAACAGAGTGTCACTAGTATGCCTCTACTTGACTAGCTCATTAATCAAAGATGGTTATGTTTCCTAGCCATGAACAAAGAGTTGTTATTTGATTAACGAGATCACATCATTAGTTGAATGATCTGATTGACATGACCCATTCCATTAGCATAGCACCCGATCGTTTAGTATGTTGCTATTGCTTTTATCCATGACTTATACATGTTCCTTTAACTATGAGATTATGCAACTCCCGTTTACCGTAGGAACACTTTGTGTGCTACCAAACGTCACAACGTAACTGGGTGATTATAAAGGTGCTCTACAGGTGTCTCCGAAGGTACATGTTGGGTTGGCGTATTTCGAGATTAGGATTTGTCACTCCAATTGTCGGAGAGGTATCTCAGGGCCTTCTCGGTAATACACATCACATAAGCCTTGCAAGCATTGCAACCAATGAGTTAGTTGCGAGATGATGTATTACGGAACGAGAAAAGAGACTTGCCGGTAACGAGATTGAACTAGGTATTGGATACCGACGATCGAATCTCGGGCAAGTAACATACCGATGACAAAGGGAACAAACGTATGTTGTTATGCGGTCTGACCGATAAAGATCTTCGTAGAATATGTAGGAGCCAATATGGGCATCCAGGTCCCGCTATTGGTTATTGACTGGAGACATGTCTCGGTCATGTCTACATTGTTCTCGAACCCGTAGGGTCCGCACGCTTAAGGTTTCGATGACAGTTATATTATGAGTTTATGAGTTTTGATGTACCGAAGGAGTTCGGAGTCCCGGATGAGATCGGGGACATGACGAGGAGTCTCGAAATGGTCGAGACGTAAAGATCGATATATTGGACGACTATATTCGGACATCGGAAGGGTTCTGAGTGATTCGGGTATTTTCGGGAGTACCGGGAAGTTACGGGATTACGGGAGAAGTAATGGGCCTTGATGGGCTTTAGTGGGAAGAGGAAAAGGCTGCTGCGCCCCCCCTCCCCTTTGGTCCGAATTGGACTAGGGAAAAGGGGGCCGGCCACCTTTCCTACTCCTCCTATTCCTTCTCCCTTCCTCCCCTTTTGGTGGACTCCTACTAGGACTTGGAGTCCTAGTAGGACTCCACACCCTGGCCGCACCTTTTGCCTTGGCCGGCCTCCTCCTCCTCCATCCTTTATATACAGGGGCAGGGGGCACCCCATAGACACACAAGTTGATCTACGGATCGTTCCTTAGCCGTGTGCGGTGCCCCCTTCCACCAAATTCCACCTCGATCATATTGTTGCAGTGCTTAGGCGAAGCCCTGCGTCGGTAACACATCAAGATCGTCACCACGCCGTCGTGCTGACGGAACTCTTCCCCGACGCTTTGCTGGATCGGAGCCCGGGGATCGTCATCGAGCTGAACGTGTGCAGAACTCGGAGGTGCCGTACTTTCGGTGCTTAGATCGGTTGGATCGCGAGGAGAACGTACGACTACTTCCTCTACGTACGACTACTTCCTCTACGTTGTGTCAACGCTTCCGCTTCGGTCTACGAGGGTACGTAGACAAACACTCTCCCCTCTCGTTGCTATGCATCACCATGATCTTGCGTGTGCGTAGGAAAAATTTTGAATTTACTGCGTTCCCTAACACCATGGTGTGGTGCCTGGTAAATCGGTGTATCCTATTGGTAAGATAGCTCCGGAGGTGGCTTTTGGGGATGAGCATGACTCGAGATCAGAAACTTTGACCTTTGAAGTGGTGAAAATCAGAAGTCCGTATCACGCCCTGTTTGGACGACCGGCTTATGCTAAATTTGTGGCACGGCCTTGTTATGTCTATCTGCAGCTCAAGATGCCGGGTCACAAGGGAACTATAACTGTCCATGGGAGCCGTAAGATTGCTCTGGTGTGTGAAGAAGGTGATGCGGCTTATGCTGAGTCGGTTTGTGCCACAGAAGAGTTAAAGTTTTACAAAGATAATGTTGATCTGGCAGATATGACTTCATTGAAGAAACCAACTACAGAGCATGATCCGTCCCTGAAGTTTAAACAGCTGATGGGACTAAGCTTGTTGACTTCATACCTGGCGATTCGTCCAGCAGTTTAGCATCAGCGCTAACTTGGATCCGAAATAGGAAAGTGTGCTCATCGAGTTCATCTGTGAGAATCGGGACATCTTTGCATGGAAGCCTTCTGACATGCCAGGTGTACCGAGAGAACTCGTTGAGCACACTCTTAATGTTGATCCTAAGTATAAACCGGTCAAGCAGTTTCTCCGCCGGTTCAATGAAGAAAGACGCAAGGCTATTGGAGAAGAAGTGGCCAGGCTCTTGGCGGCTGGATTCATCGTTGAAGTATTCCATCCTGAGTTGTTGGCTAATCTGGTGCTGGTCCTTAAGAAGAACGACACTTGGCATATGTGTGTGGACTACACAGATCTCAACAAAGCTTGTCCAGCAGATCCTTTTGCCCTCCCCCGTATTGACCAAATTATTGATGCTACGGCGGGTTGCGAGCGTTTGAGCTTTTTGGATGCATATTCTGGTTATCATCAGATCAAAATGGCAGTTAAGGACCAGGAGAAGACGGCCTTCATAACTCCCTTTGGAGCCTTCTGCTATGTGTCCATGCCCTTTGGACTCAAGAGTGCCCAGGCGACTTATCAACGGTGTGTGCAGAATTGTCTTCATAAACAAATCAGTTGTAATGTTCATGCCTGTGTGGATGATATTGTGGTCAAATCAAGGAAGAAGGAGACATTGATTGATGACTTGAAGGAAACCTTTGATAACCTGCGGGTTTACAAGATGATGCTTAATCCGGCCAAGTGCGTTTTTGGTGTACCGACAGGCAAGCTCTTGGGCCTTTTGGTGTCTAACAGGGGCGTTGAAGCTAATCCGGAAAAGATCAAGGCTATCACCTCCTTGGCTAAACCGAAGTGTATCAATGACGTTCAACGCTTGGCAGGCCAGATTGCCACGTTGAGCCAGTTTATCAGCCGCCTCGGCAAGAAGGCCATTCCTTTGTATCAGATGCTGAAGAAAACGGATAACTTCGTCTGGAGCTCTGCCGCAGATGAAGCGTTTGAGGACTTAAAGTGGCAGCTGGCTAATCCGCCGGTTCTTGCTACTCTGGTTGACAAAGAGCCATTGTTTCTATATGTGGTGGCTAATGCTCGAGCAGTCAGTGTGGCCATTGTGGTGGAGCGCAAGGAGGCAGGAAACGAATATCCGGTTTATTATATCAGTGAGGTGCTCATTGAGTCCAAGTAGAGGTACCCGCACTGGCAGAAGTTGGTATATGGAGTTTTCATGGCAAGCCCGAAGCTTAAGCAATATTTCCAAGGCCATCCTATAATAGTGGTCAGTTCTGCTCCTTTGGGAGATATAATCCAGAACAGAGAAGCAAATGGCCGGATTGCCAAGTGGTCTATTGAGCTTGGACCTCACGGGTTAAAATATATACCCGGACGGCAATCAAATCTCAAGCACTTGTGGATTTCATCAACGATTGGACAGAACTACAAGCACCTGAAGAGAAGCCAGATCACACTTATTGGACTATTCATTTTGATGGGTCCAGAAAATTAGAGGGCTCAGGGGCTGGAGTCGTATTAACTTCCCCACGAGGTGATAAGTTTTGTTATGTTCTCTGTTTAATGTTCCCTTGCACTAACAATGCATCTGAGTATGAGGCTTTACTCCATGGTCTTCGGATGGCTAAGGAGATGAACCTAAGCCGACTTAAGTGCTTCGGTGACTCGGACCTGGTAGCTCAACAGGTGTCTGGCACTTGGGATTCCAAGGACCCACTCATGGCAGCATATCGTCGTGAGGTGGATATTGTTGCAGGTCACTTTAAAGGTTATCAGGTGGATCATGTGGACCGGTGGAAGAACGAAGCGGCGGACGCTTTAAGCCGCCTAGTTTCTCAACGTAAACCGGTTCTGCCTAATGTTTTCTTGGATGTTCCGCATAACCCGTCCGTCAAGCTCCTTGGTGAAGAGGATTTGGCTATTCCTGATCCGGAAGCTCAGTTGGTCGCGGATCTTCATGTTATCCCGGATTGTACGGTTCCTTATCTGGCGTATACGAACCGGGGCGAGTTACCAGAGGATGAGACTTTGGCCAGACAGATAATCTGGCGGTCCAAATCCATGACCATTATCAATGGAGAGTTGCAGCATTGTAGTGTGTCAGGGGCGTTTCAACGTTGTGTGTCTCCTGAAGAAGGCTGTGAAAATTTGCGTGAGATCCACAAAGGAGACTGTGGTCACCACGCCGGTTCAAAATCTTTGGTGGCCAAGGCGTTTCGTCACGGTTTCTATTGGTTGGCAGCTCATGCTGATGCCGAGGACTTGGTCAGACGGTGGGATGGCTGTCAGAAATTCTCAAGGCGCGCTCATGTACCGGCTCGTGAATTGAGGATGATTCCAATCACTTGGCCGTTTGCGACTTGGGGGCTGGATATGGTTGGGCCTTTCAAGAGGTCCAAGGACTAGAAGACCCACCTTTTGGTGGCGGTTGACAAGTTCACAAAGTGGGTGGAGGCAGAGCCAGTTAGCAAGTGTGATGCAACCACGGCGATTCAATTCATCTAAAAGGTGATCTTCCGGTTTGGTTTTCCACACAACATTATAACAGACAATGGCACCAATCAGTCAAAGGGTGCCATGAAGGAGTTCTGTCAGCGTGAACACATCTGGCTTGACGTATCATCAGTGGCTCACCCACAGTCCAATGGTTAAGCTGAGAGGGCCAATCAAGAGATTTTGAGAGGCATCAAACCCCGGGTTATGGTTCCTTTGCAGCGGACGCCGGGTTGTTGGGTTGAGGAGCTACCTTTTGTGTTGTGGAGCATCAACACCACACCCAACAGATCAACAGGATACACGTCGTTCTTCATGGTTTATGGAGTGGAGGCGGTTCTTCCTAGTGACATACGTCATGACTCACCTCGTGTAGCGGCATATGTTGAAGCTGACAACGAGAAGGCATGACAAGAAGCTCTTGACCTATTAGATGAGGAGCGTGACATAGCGGCAGCCCGTTCGGCGATTTATCAGCAAGATCTACGTCGCTATCATAGACGTCGGGTTAGAACCAGAACCTTTCAAGAAGGAGATTTGGTGCTTCGGCTCATCCAGGATCAGACGGATATGCACAAGTTATCCCCCCCTTGGGAAGGACTCTTTGTGGTTAGCAAGAATCTGCACAACGGGTTGTACTACCTAATCGATGTTGGAGAGTGCAAAGACTCAGGTAAGTCGGAGGAGGAGGCCAACCGGCCGTGGAATATTCCTCATCTTTGGCCTTACTATACTTGAGCTGTAGGCTCTGCTTATGTACATATTATGGCAATGTATATATTATGATCAATACAATAAACCGGAACCTCAGTTAAAGCGGGGTATCCGTTGTTTTCCTTCCATCATGTGTGGTTACATGGAGCTTCTGTTTCTAAAACGGCGTCCGGTTTACCCCTTGATTTAGCTTGTCAAAGCTTTATATCACATCACTTGGAGGCTTGGTCGTAGTCGAACCATAGCTACAACTTTTGATCAGCGTAATGCCACAACATCACTTGGGGGCTTGGTTGTATCTGAACCACAGTCACACCTCTTTATCGGCTTAAAGACAAATCAATCCGGGGCCCAAGAGAGTGTTGTAAAAACAATAACTCAAACATAGGCACCCACTGAGCATTGCTCAAAACGTTACTTAGGGATTCTTTCCTATCGCAATGAACTTAGAATCAACGCTTGTAACTGGGCTATCAAGCCATGGCTTGGAAGCCTGGTGCATACACCTAAAACCCCGGGTTAACCTGCCTCTTTAAGTAAGTCATGCCGCCCAGGTAAACCTGGTATGACCCTTCGAACTTTGACAAGTTACTCTAAAATACAGACCCTGAACTTGTCAAGTTAAAACGATGATTTGTTAAGGACTGCGGACCATCTTAAAAGGCTTTGCAAAATGGTTTAACTCAGTGGCCTGGCAGCAGATGAAAAGCCTCGAATTTAGGGCCTGGCAGCCCGTGAAAAGCCTCGACTACAACAGTTTTATTTGCCTTTGGTTGAGTTTTTGCTCTCTTTTTTATAGGATTTATGTTGTTTTTTAAACCGGCGTTATCAACCCGGACAGACTGACAATTATAAATTGGCAGTACATGATCAAATCATAATCCGGAGACTATCAGCCCGGTCTGGTTTTGAATCAAAATCTGAACTATGGAGTAAACCGGCGTTTATTATAACCCAGAATGTTTCATATTATAAACCGACCATACATAAATAGGAGTTGTTTCTCCTCCAAGAGTTGGGTTATAAACCCCGCTACAAGGTTGGTCAGCCAACATCATGCCTAAAGGTTGTAGGTATTATATGTTTCCATATTTGGTTATATTTCACAACCTAGGTTGTAATCCTTGGTCATATATATATATATATATATATATATATATATATATATATATATATATATATATATATATATATATATATATATATATATATATATATATATATATATATATATATAGGTATCATAAGCCGCCCGGCGGTAAACCGCCAGGGCGCTTTGAGATTTTTATCTGCAGGAACAGCTTAAATAAATGGCTATGGATTATGATTATAATATCTTAAACACGTTGGATTAAGCAAGCATCAGTTGCAGATAAATATGCACGAAGGCATACCATACCAAGTATTTTAACTAGTCTATTACAAGGCGTTCCAGTGCCCAAAAGGATAATTGTTTTCTCAAATATATGTTGCAGCATGTACAAGACTAAAACCGGCCTCAAGTTCATGATTGGTCACCAGCTTGGCCTGACGGTTGCGGATCATCTCGCGCTGGTTCAGCTTCCTCTTCTCTACCCAGTGGCTGGAAATCAACAGTTGCCCAGTCGATCCTAGTTAGGGCTTGGAATATAGCTTCATCACTTTTCAGCGTGGATGGTTCAATGTCAGGGGCATACGTGTGCTTACGGATTGGCGGGATAAGATTTTGGGCTTCGGGAATTGGTGCAGCAACCCGCTTGTTCTTGTCATCATAGCTGGCTTGATAGTATGACAGGTCCGCTTCTTCAACTAGTTGACAAGCCAATGGGCGTACTTCCCGGTTTATGATCCGGAGATCATCTTCTCCAAATTCTGTTTTGTCTTCCTTCAAACTGGGATAACCTTGGGCCGCTTCAACTGGATCAAAGTCAGGTACCCATGCTTTTTCCTGGATCAATGCGGCCAAAGCGCCCGTTCTAGCAGCAGACTTTTTTAGCTCGTCAACCCGGGCAGGAAGCATAAATAACCTTGCTAAAGTATCCTTGATCAAGGTGGGATGATCCACTGTGCGCCGCTATACAGCTGCTCTATTAGAGGATAAGCTGCTTTCAGTTTCTTCTGAACATTAGATCCCAAGTGGCTAATACGAGTTCCTGTATCATCATAAAGATTAGTAAACCGGCAAACACATGAAAGGATATATTGAAATCAGGAATCAAGGATGCTTACCAAACAAAGCTGCAGCCATGGCATGAACCTGCCGCTTTACACTGGTCAGTTCATCAACCACCGGTTTAAGAGTGGCTTCTACTTTCTCAGCCCTTTTGATCAAATCGGATTTTTCACTCTCCCAATCTGTCGGTGTACTAAAGTAGGGGGTACCTTAGTACCCCGAACTTGTGCACGGGCGGTCGTAGCACCCCGCGGCTAGGCCTGCCAGGCGATCGTCAAGACCCTCAATGGTTCCCTCTTGGGCCATTCAAGAACAAAGTATTCGAGCCAAGGCCCCGGCAGGAGGAGCTTGCCGGGAAGGCCACCCGAAGAGAGCAATGCCCCGGCAAGAGGAGTTTGCCAGGACTGCCGCTCGAAGCACAAGACCCCGGCAAGAGGAGCTTGCCGGGAAGGCCATCCACGGCACGACAAGGACCCTGCCACGGCGCGCCCCGTGCCCCGGCAAGGCCCGGTGACCAACAAGCTCCCAGGCGCGACAAGACATCCGCCGCAGCAAGGCGCTTGCCGCGGCAAGTTACCACCTCGTGCCTGCGCTCCAGCTCACCCACCAACGTGTCGCTCTGGGGGGCATCCCAAGCGCACGTGGCGGGAGGCTGAGCAGTGAGGGGCATGTGGTGGCGAAGCGAAGCTGACAGAGTAGCCATCGTGGCTAACGGTGGCGCTCCTGACGGTCCACTCCCCTGCTCCGTCTGAGCGGCGCGGACGGGCCTTTAATGCCCTTGTCCCCCGCCGTCAGAGTTAGGTATGATAGCACTGTACAGCCACTGTGCAGGCAGCTGTACCCACTACAGCATTCTACCATTTTTGCCCTCACCTACGCTGCCACCTGTGGGTAACCCCTTGAGCATATAAAAGGAGGCCCCCATGCGCACGTAGAGGGGGAGACCAATCTTCGCGCCTAGCCTCGCGAGCAGCTCGAGTGTACTGTAGCATCTCGCGCTTTCGAGCAAGAACCCAAATCAACCAGACAAGCAGCAGTAGGGTTTTACGCACCAGTACGGCCCGAAGCTGGGTAAAATCGTTGTGTGTGTGTGTGTGAGTCGCCTCGATCCGCTCTTTGCGCAGCCTCCGCTCCCCGCCGAACCGAAAAGGGGCTCCGTCCCCATAGGTGTTCGAGGAAGCCGATTCCCCCCGACATCTTTGGTGCGCCAGGTAGGGGGGCGTCGAGGTTGTGTGAACCCGATCTGGTGACCAAAGGTAAGCTCAGGTATGGCCAGGTACCTTTCCGCTCCAGCCCATGGAGCGGAGGCATTTCTCCCCGCGGACTCGCGTACGGCCTCCTCGAGTACTCGCTCACGCTGAGCTCGAGCAAGAGCAGCCGCTCCTTGAGGAGGACCGTCTTCAGGCCGCTGAGCGAGCTTCTCGCTTCCAGCAAGCTTTGCGCCGCTCCTGTAGCCGCAAAAGTTAGCGCCAGAAGTCGCGAGAAAGGCGACCTTGTTCTTCGGCGCGCTCCGTCCGCCAAGATCCAAACAAGTTGACGCCGACCGAGGGGAGGCCCTTGCCAGCGCAGTTATTGGGATCCGTTCCGTCAACCACCCTCTTTGTCCAAGTCTTGCCGCAGTTGCATGTGATCCTTGGTACA
Organism: Aegilops umbellulata; assembly: GCA_032464435.1. Lineage (NCBI taxonomy): Eukaryota > Viridiplantae > Streptophyta > Magnoliopsida > Poales > Poaceae > Aegilops > Aegilops umbellulata. The sequence continues at coordinate 232,850,706 of CP136060.1, forward strand.
AAGCCGGGCGCAGACCCCAAGCATAGTTCGTGTGCCCCGCACATCTTGTCGATTCCATGCCTTTTTACTTTATGCATGTATTATCTGACATGTTGTGCAGCACTTACCCCCGGCGGGCAATGGCCAGCCGCGAAGCCCCGTGCCTTTATTTTCTCTACCTCTCTTTTCTCTCGCGAAAATGGGAAGGCCCCCCTCCCCACAAGTTTGCCGGGGAGTTGGGGGGGAGGAGAGGATAACGGTGTGAGCCAGGCGTCGCCCAAGAAAGCTTCGCCCTGTCGGGCAGTAAGCGATCGAAAAGCTAAGTTGCCAAAGTCTGAGCAATTAAGTTTTTAAATTTTTGAGTTATCTTCCTTGAACGACCGAGCTTTGTATGGAGAACCTGTGCGCAGAGGGGCTGGCTCGTGGCTAGTTGCGCCCTTATTTCGTTTCGAGTCCGCTCAACGACTTAAGTGTGCTAGACCCAGAGTAGCGTCCTTACTTTGTTTCGAGCTCGCTCGACAGCTTAAGTGTGTTGCGACTGCAGTCGCAACACTTACTTTGTCCTGAGCCTGCTCAACAATCTAAGTGAGTGGCAGCTAGCCGCGGCAAGGTTTCTTGCCGGTAGTAACACCGCTGGCGGGCTGCTGACATCCCGCACTCAGCGCCCGCAGCAAGGCGGAGGCCTACACCGGCAAGTCCCCAGAAGCGTAGGGCAAAAACATACAAAGCGCGGAATCAAGTAGAGGAGATAACAGTGCAGTTACTACCTAAGATAGAGTTATATTACAAAAGCAAGCTTGTCACGGCCCTAATGAATCGTCCTCATGACTTGGCCAGCAGCGACAAGAAAAGAAAAGGGCGGCCTAGTCCACGCGGTCGCCCTCGATCCTCTTGATCCCGGCAACCCTCTCCACTATGGGCGCGACGAGGGCCTTGATCTCCTCAAGGTCGGCCTCCGCCGACAGGGGCTTGAGGACGTTGGTGAGCTTGATGTCGGGGTTGCGGAAGGCGACCTTCACCAACACCTTCTCGAGGGCCCCGGCGACGGCTTCGCGCGTCTCGTCAGCCAGCTGCTCTGGGATCTCGTTCCGGAGATGCTGGAGAGCCGCCACCACGCCCTTAAATAACGAAGTGAGCTTGGCGCTGGGTGGGACGTTCTCGCCGGCGGGGTACTCGTGGCCCTCCATCCCCAGCAGCGCCAGCTCCTTGTCAATGGAGGTGGCGATGTCCACGAGGCCCTCGGTCCACTGCTCCACCGCCGCCCTGAACTCGTTCTGGGTGGCCGTGGCGCTCTCCAACAACGCCTCATTGCCCGCGACCTCCTTCCGCAGGGCCGCCTCTTGCTCCCTGGCGCTGTCCAGCGCCTTGGACAAGGTACCCAGCTTCAGCTCGAGGTCGGCGTTGGAGTCCTTGGCGGCGTCGAGCTCCTTGATCTTCTCGGCGAAGCGGCCCTGTAGCTCTCCAAGGGTGTGGGCGCCCTTCTCGCGCTCCTGCTTGAGCGCGACGAGCTCCTCGCCGCTCGCCTTGAGGTCGGTCTCGAGCTGCACCACCCTCGCCTCCAGTGCCTCCTTGGCGGCCTCGGCGGCCGCGGCGGCATCTCGCGCCTCCTTGAGGGCTCCGCCAAGCGATAGCTCGCGCGCGGCGACCTCCTCCTCGTGACTGGCGAGGATGGCCTTCCGCTGCGCCAGCTCGCCCTCTCGCGCGGCTAGCCCCGCGGCGGCGAGCCTTTGCTGCTCGTCGGCTTCCGCCCTCTTGAGGATGAAGGCCGTCCGCGCCTCGTCCAGCTGCCTTCGCTCCTCCGCCAAAGAACGGAGGGCCTCCTGGTTGAGCTCCCATAGCTCCCCGGCACGCTTCTCCATGTCAGCCCCCGCCTTCGCGACAAGCGCTTCCCGGCGTTCCACCTGGGCTTGTCGGGCGCGGTAGAGCGACAACAGCTTCCGGAGCAACCGCTCCTCTTCGGGCTCACCGCCGCTGCTGCTGGGCGCGTCGACCAGCGTTAGCCCGGCGGAGGCGAGCACCTTTTCGTCCAAGGCCTCACCCTCGACCGGCGCCCTGGAAGTCGATTCCCAGGGGAGCTTGATGAAGACATCGTCGCCGGCCCTCAGGTAGGCGCCTGGCTGGGGCTCCTCGGGGCCCGACGCCGCTGCGGAGGTAGGATCGGCGGTCGACACAGCGCCTGGCGCCCCTGCGGCCTCAGGGCCGTCAGTACGATCGCCGGCCCCTTCGCCCGCGGCTGCCTCGGCGGCCTTTTCGCCGGCCGGATCTTCAGTACCCTCCGCCGTCCCGGCAGCGGCCGCGTCGCCGGTGGAGCCGCGCGCGTCCTCCTCGACGACGACCTCGATCTACATCGAGTCCGTGGCGGGCGGGTCTGAGGGCCGTAGGAGGGGGAGAAGTCAAACATCTATCCAAAAGAAGAAGAACCCCAGGGGAGTTTCGAGGCGAGAAGGTCACCTGGGCCAGGGTCTGCCGTCGCGGTCTCCGTCGCCAAAGAGACGTCGGCGTCGTCCCTCGCCGAAGACGGCTCCCTCGCCGGGGGCTGCTCCCTTGCCGGGGACTGCTCCCGTGCCGGGGACGGCTCCCTCGCCGGAGAACTCCCCCTTGGCGGTGTGGTTGCAGTAAGTAGCTCTTCGGGGGCGGTCTCCGGACGCTCCTAGTGGGGCTGCTCTGCTCCTAGACGAGTCATCAGCTAAGCGTCAGAAGAAGTGAAGGGAGCCCGGGCGCGCCTAACGGCGGGAAGCGAGCCACATGCATATGCTGGGGGCTGCGCTGGGGGCTGCTCTGAAGATTGGTATGCGGGTCCGGCAAGGTCATCTCAGGCGCACCCCCTGCCATCGCGGAGGGCTTGTCGTCGAGGATGACCACCGGAACCTTGGCTCTTTTTGCCGCCCTCTGAGCCAGAGTCCTGAAAAGGACCAAATTCGGGGGAAAGCAATTGAGATGCGAGACACAACTACAAGAATTGAAGAAACGCAAGAACAACAGGGATCTTACTCCTCTCCCTCTTCCTCATCAGAGCTGAGCGCGGAGAAGTCGAAGACCGGCTTGCTCCTAGCGCAGGGAGGCAGGAGAGTAGGCTCCCGGGGCCGCTTGGCGGGGGCAGTGGACGACTCTGCTCCAGCCACCGCCGCGGCATGAGAAGCGGCTGGGGCGGAAGCCACGGCCCGCGAAGACCCCGCTCCTGCTGCCTTAGAGGAGCGCGTCACGCGGCGCTGCGGTTGTGAGCTCGTCTGCTGCACCACCTCCCCAGCCTTGCGGAGACGCCTCCGTGGCTGGGCAGGGGGCTCCGCCTGCGACGAGCCAGCCGCAGGACGGGAGCAAGAGGCGCCGACCTCCGGCAGGCCACTCGTGTCCTGGGCGGGCTCGCCCCCAGCTTCGTGCCCGGCAAGCTCTTCCTCGCGGGCGACCTCCGCTCGATCGGCAAGGCTTTCCGTCTCCACTGCGTCCGCCTCCGCCAACGTGAAGCCAAACTCGCCCGCGGCCGCGGCTGCCGCGGCCTCCTCCATCCGGGAGGCGATGTACTTCAACTCCGCGTCGGTGGTGTCATGGGTGAGATCCCTCTGCTCGTCGGCGTTGACTGGCCTCTCCTCCAGGTTGTCGAAGAACGCCCGCACGACATCATCGGCAGGCTCCTGCCAGGTGGAGTCGATCCCGTGCGAGTCGCACAGCGGCATCATTGCGAGGATGCGGCTGAGCGACGAGTTATTGCACAACGGGACAACGCCTCGTGGCAGCCTGAACCATTCGGGGTGTTCGGGGTCGTGCTTGAACAGCGTCTTGAGCACCCCGTCAAGCTCCAAGACGGTGAAGTTGAAGTTGAGGCCCGGGCGCAGCCTCATGATGTCCGCCGCGTTCTGGAACTCCCAAGCAGGCCTCTTCTTCTCCTGCAAGGGAGAGACGTGGCGGCGGAGGAAATCTGCGCCAACGGCCCCAACTGTGAGCCCCGCACGCCTGAGCCGCAGGATCCAGGTGACGGCAATGCGTAGCTTGTCGTCGTCCAGGGCCACCTCGCTCCAATCCCTGTCGCGTACCACGGGGACTTGGCGCACGGCGGTGAAGGGCTGCGGATTCTCCTCGATGATCAGGCACCAATCTGCACTCCATTCCTCCCATTTGCTGCGGAGCTCTCCCTCCAGATAAGCATCCTTCTTGCCGGGCTTCGAGATCCAGGCGATCCCGCCGGAGAGGGGCTCTCCTCTCTCCACTCGAGGCGTGAAGAAGTGGCGGAAGAGAGCTACATTCGGAAAGACCCCGACAAAGTTTTCGCAGAGGTGTGCGAAGATTGCCATGGTCAAGACAGCATTGGGGGTGAAATCGAGAAGGTGGAACCCGTAGGTGTTCATAACGTCGCAGAAAAATTCAGAGAAGGGCGGGCAGAGCCCGCAATAGAAGAACAGAGCGAAGAAGGGATACCCGGTTGGATACTCCTTCTGAGCAATGCCAGGAAGAACCCTCGTGCGCGGGTGCGCGCGCGTCCTCGCCGACCAGAAGAGGTAGTACTCCTCCCTCAGGGTCAGCGCGTCGAGTTCCGGGGGGAAGACCGCCTGCTCCTTTCGCTGCGCCTCGAGCCGCAGTGCCTCGGCCGACTTCACGGCTTTCCCTTTTCCTTTTATCGCCCTTCAGGGCCATGACGGAGGGGGGGAGGTCGACGGCGTCGGCGGCGCTGGTGGTGGCGGAAGGGGGGCGGAAGCGGAGCGCTGTTTCTCTTAGGGAACGGTGGAAGATTTCGAGGAATCACGACTGGCGGGTGGGCGGACTGCCCCTGTCTCCCCTGCTTATAAGGAGAGGAGGGGTGGACGTTTCGCCTTTCCGAGCCCAGCACATCGCCCGCGACGTGACGCTTGCCTGCAGGGCTCAGCCCCGCGCACGCCGCCCACGTCCCGCACGCCTCTCCCCCACATCGCCGCGTTCGATGCGTGCCATCTGGGGAAGGTGCGTGGGGCTCGGAGTTAAGATTCAACCTGACCCAGGCCACGGGCGTCCGTGCACTGTCTAGGGCCTGGCCAAACAGCGCTCGGCACCGTGTATGGCCCAAGCCCGGGGGCTCCTGTCGGTGTACTAAAGTAGGGGGTACCTTAGTACCCCGAACTTGTGCACGGGCGGTCGTAGCACCCCGCGGCAAGGCCTACCAGGCGATCGTCAAGACCCTCAATGGTTCCCTCTTGGGCCATTCAAGAACAAAGTATTCGAGCCAAGGCCCCGGCAAGAGGAGCTTGCCGGGAAGGCCACCCGAAGAGAGCAATGCCCGGCAAGAGGAGTTTGCCGGGACTGCCGCTCGAAGCACAAGACCCCGGCAAGAGGAGCTTGCCGGGAAGGCCATCCACGGCACGACAAGGACCCTGCCACGGCGCACCCCGCGCCCCGGCAAGGCCCAGTGAGCAACAAGCTCCCGGGCGTGACAAGACATCCGCCGCAGCAAGGCGCTTGCCGCGGCAAGTTACCACATCGTGCCTGCGCTCCAGCTCACCCACCAACGTGTCGCTCTGGGGGGCATCCCAGGCGCACGTGGCGGGAGGCTGAGCAGCGAGGGGCATGCGGTGGCGAAGCGAAGCTCACAGAGTAGCCATCGTGGCAAATGATGGCGCTCCTGACGGTCCACTCCCCTGCTCCGTCTGAGCGACGCGGACGGGCATTTAATGCCCTTGTGCCCCGCCGTCAGAGTTAGGTATGATAGCACTGTACAGCCACTGTGCAGGCAGCTGTACCCACTACAGCATTCTACCATTTTTGACCTCACCTACGCTGCCACCTATGGGTAACCCCTTGAGCATATAAAAGGAGGCCCCCATGCGCACGTAGAGGGGGAGACCAATCTTCGCGCCTAGCCTCGCGAGCAGCTCGAGTGTACTGTAGCATCTCGCGCTTTCGAGCAAGAACCCAAATCAACCAGACAAGCAGCAGTAGGGTTTTACGCACCAGTGCAGCCCGAAGCTGGGTAAAATCGTTGTGTGTGTGTGAGTCGCCTTGATCCGCTCTTTGCGCAGCCTCCGCTCCCCGCCGAACCGAAAAGGGGCTCCGACCCCATAGGTGTTCGAGGAAGCCGATTCCCCCCGACACAATCTGTCCGCTCTTTGTTGAAGCCTTCTTTCAGTTTCTCGATAGCGCCTAGAGCGCTGGTCAATTCTTCCTTCGCCTTGGAGGTTTCAGCTTGTTGCAATTTAAGGTTCTCCTGCAGATCAGCACCTTGACTCTCTTTTTTGCTCAGCTCGGCCTGCAAAGAAACAGTTATATGATGAGATGACAGTATATACCTTAAGTACCAAGCATACAACAAGTTATGCCCTTGGTACTTGGGGGCTAATGCATATTTGCTCTTTATCATACATTTCTTACAAGTCCCAAGTATAATACAAGTATTCAACTTGGCACTTGGGGGCTAATGGATATTTTCTCAAAGAATGTTGATACGGGAGTTTCTTCTACAAAGTCCTGGTTCATCTTTATAAAGTTAAACCGGCACTTGGGGGCTACTCCAGTGAAGTTCAGATGCATATTGTTGCAAAGCATATTTTTTTTACTAAGTCCCGGTTTAGATTCATATCTTAAACCGTCACTTGGGGGCTACTGGAGTTGATAAGTTGCAATTAAAAAATAAGGGGTAAAAACTTATGAAATTACCTCATACCGTTCCTTCATCATATTTACCAAGCCGGCTTCATAATCACGACTGGTATATAGACGGTTCAGATAGCCAGAATGAAGGTCTTGAGCGTTCAGATGGGCGTAAGTGGACAGACCGGCATTCCATTTTCCTTTGCCAATTGCAGAGGATTCCTCTTTAGCGGTATGCCCTGACAAAGCGACAGGATTTCCTGGATCAGTATGGCCAATGCCAGTAATCAGAACATCATCATCCTTCTCTTCAGCAGCTCGTACTGGAGTTGCCGGTTTGTCAGTATCTTTTACTGGACTGACTGGCTTGTCAGTTCGGATAGGGCTCGTTGGCTAGTCGGCATGGCCGGTGGTATCAATTTCTGCCTGCTCAGCAACGAAGTCATGATCTTGAGGCGGTGGGTCATTCAACGTATCATCAATGTTGGCCTCTTCAGGATCCGGAGTCTTCTCCGGATTAACAGCCACGTCTTCATCAACCGGTGTGTTCAACCGAGCCTTCTTGCTTGGTCTGGGCTTAGCACTGAGAAAAGTAAGAACGTTGGAGGTCAGTACAACGTATAAAATGCATGTTAAGGATAAAAACAAGTGTATAACTCACCCAAGAACCGTATTGAGGGGTGGAAGTTTGGTGGTTGTCGACTCGCCAGAGGACGAATGAGAAGTGCCCTGATAATTTGAATCAGACGGATTAAGAGGTTGACGAAAACAACCCGCTTTGGGGCGTGAAGTGTCAAGGGAATAAGAGACCTCTGATCGGCGTTTCTGAACCGGACTGTTCGGTAAACCAGCGGAGGTAACTACCTGCCGCTATGCCGGGTTGTGTGGCGAGCCTCGTGCTATTGTGTCTTCACAAGAAAGTTCGCATCCAAGTAAGCAAGAGGATGAGAAAATTTAACTTTACGGTTTGCTCGACGGGTTTTTAGTGATGCCAAAGGGTTTGAATCAGAGGAAAGAACGATTACCTCTACAACATCGGCGTGACTGACTTCAGCGTCGTCCTAACAATAATCATCATCAATAAGGCGTATGAAAAATGAACCAAGTGAGTCAAGTTCAACCTCTAGTTCCGGATTACCCACATCATCATCAGCTGGTGGATCGAAAGATGCAGTGGTCCTTCTCTTGGCAGATTTTTCACAACTTTGGTTTTTTGACGGGTTGGCTTCGCCGATTTGTCTTTTGGGGGTTTCTTGTTCCAGAACGGATCATCGCCCTGTCAAGAAAATAATCACACTTTCAGAGAATATTGGGATAGAAGCAATTTCAAATAAACAGATTATATGATTCTTACAGCTGGCGGTTTGTTGGTGGTGCAGAAAGGGAGTAGGCCGGTTTGAGCATAGACAGCCTCCGGTTCGTTCAACATCTTTTTTACAGCTTCAGTGACTTCGTCATCTATAAGCTGAATGTCAATGTGCCGCTAAGCATCCTTCAAATTCCTTGTGTACTCACACATCAACCCGGGGCGCTGGCTTAAGGGCAAAACGCTCCAGCTTATCCAGCAGCGCGCAGGGTCAACTCCTGTCAAACCATTTGCTATAAAGGCCCTAAGCTTTGATAGTTGAGGAGCATATTTGGTCCTTTCTTTGGCGGTCAGCCTTTGAGGAAGAGGATCTGTGTTGCTCAGACGTTCAGGACGGTAACCCGGTAGGGGGTTTTCGTCAGCTGGAGACGTGTCCTTGCAATAAAACCAGGTCTTGTTCCACTCTTTGGGGTGACTGTGGAGACTGGGATGAGGAAAGGTGACTTCTTTTCTTTTCTGAACCGCCATTCCACCCAATTCTGTGTTGGGTCCGTCTTTGAATTCTGTGCGATGGTTTAGGTGAAAGAAGTCCCTGAATAGTTCTACTATAGGTTCCTCTTGAAGGTAAACCTCACAAAAAACTTGGAAGTGGTAGATGTTGGTCACAGAGTTAGGACCGATGTTTTGTGGGCGCAGTTGAAAGCTGGCCAGTACATCCCGGAAATTTTTTGAACTGGGAGGGTTGAAACCCCGGTCTAAGTGATCAGCAAATACAATAACCTCTCCGTCCTTGGGTGCAGGAGGACATTCTGGGCCAGGGACCCTCTAGTGAATGACATCTTTCTTGGTTAAAGCGCCCGTTTTGACAAGGTTGTCTAATTGTTCTTCAGTCACTCGAGAAGGGACCCAATTGCATTCATACACTTGCTTGGCCATGGCAATGAATGATCTACAACATGATAATTACCGGTTTAAGATTTATAGTGGACAGCTATGCGGCGGTACAAGGATGTAAGCATGTTGTTAAACCGGAGTTGGTTAATCGTAAACTAGAATTTACTAAACAAAGGCTATAAGTTGAGGTACATTGGCGGTTCAACAAGGGGACTAATGGTATATACCGGGTCATCATTTTTCGATTTGTTAAACCGCCTAGTCTGACATTGAAGATACAAGTCTATAGATGTATAAGTGAAAGAAAACAGATTTCACAAGTTGGTATTACAATTTTGGATCTGCTGCATATCAGAAAAGGAAAATATCTTCAGACCTAAGAAGTAGTACTGAAACAGTGGATGAAAGTTCAGATGGGGTCTTCTATTTTAACGAGGTGCATTAGATGGAAAAGAAGGGCTACAACTATCATTGAACATGATGAATATCAAGGTTTGGATCAAAACCCTATCATACAAGCAATGGACACCGACGAACACCGAAGAACACCAAAACCCTAGAACAGATCTATGGTGGAAGAATAGAGAGCATACCAGTACTGATGGGAGAGCGGAGAAGCACCGCAGTTCTCTGGTGCATTCAGGGTGATGCAGCGGCCAGAGTTGAAGCAGAGGCGACGGTCGACGGTGGCGGCGGAGCTCCAGAGGTTGAGCAGCGCGAGGAAGACAATGACGCGAAGAGGTACGAAGGGGAAAAATGAAAATAACCCCTCGACCCTATTTATAAAGGCAAGGAATAAGTGTCAGGCACGAAAATCGAGGAGCCAGAAATTTGGAAATAAGGCGGAGCTGTCGCCTCGATTGTCGGAGGCCCATTAATGAAGATGGGTTATACATAGTTTTTAATAACAGATGATGTCACGGCGGTTTACCACGGTCCGGGAAGATGACATCACGGCGGTTTACAAAATTATGAGAAGATGTTGAAGATGAAGTTTTATTAAGTACTGAGGATTGACATGAACCTGTTCAAATCAATCTGGGGCCTAATGTTGGGGATACTACTATTGGGCGTAAACCGGCCACGAGAGGCCGGGTTAACTTCATCAGTAGTTATCATATCTGAAACCCATGAAGACAGACGAAGACGCTTCAAGAAGGCCCAGGGCCCAACGCTGGTTTAAGGCCTGTAGACATAAACCGGTATTGACAATGTAACTTGTACTATAAGGTAGAAAGAGCACATACCGGGTCGGACACGTTTATGAGCTGGCCTCGGGACTCTGTAAACCGACGGGCGTCAACCCATGTATATAAGGGGACGACCCAGCGGCGGTTCAGGACAACAGACAACAACTCGAGACTCAGGCAAAGCGTATTCACTCCCTGGTCATCGAAACCCTATAAATTCCATCACAACTAGACGTAGGCTTTTACCTTCATTGTAAGGGGCCGAACTAGCATAAAACTCTCTTGCGTCCCTCGTCCGCTTTAACCCCTTTAAGCTAACCCGTTGCGATGGCTCCACGACTAATTCCTGTCATGAGGACATCTGCCGTGACAAAACCATGACAAGGTGCATGATAGGGAAGGCTCCTACATGCATCCTCACAGGTACAACCGCCAAAACTACATGTAAAAATGTTGTGTCAGTTCTGTTTTGTATATATGCACTACCATCTGCTGACCACTCCACGTCTCTTTTGTCATTACCAGACAAGTGTCCGACAATGGCTTTGGCGATCCCATATGCTTTCAAGAAGACAGTACACAAGCTGTGTCGCTGGCACATTAAGAAGAAGTCCAGGGAACACCTTGCATACCTTTACAACCTGCACAATGACTTTAAGGATGAATTAACATCAATCCTCAACTGGCCCCTCATGCCAACTGAGTTTGAGGCTGCCTGGAAAAGACTCATGGATAAGTACAACCTCCATGATAATGCCACGATGGTGGCCATGTGGAACGAGCGTGAGAGATGGATATCAGCCTACTACAAAGAAATTTTTTGCGCCAAAATGACATCCACACAATGAAGTGAGAGCATGAACTATGTGCTCAAGAGGAACTTCGTAAGTGAGAGACAAAACCTCCACCGGTTTGTCAGCCAGGTAAACACCTGCGTCAAAACCAGGAGGCAGGCAGAGAACCAAGAGACAATGGGTAACCGGGTATAGCTCTATCTATCACCTATCTTGAGACAAAATAACATGCTTGCTAAAGTAAAACTTTATTAGTTAGACAAGTTTTTGCTGCGAGAAAACTAATAATTTGGTCATCACTCTTACTTGGGTAGAAGGAACAAAACACGCTGACCTTTTATGGGTTTGACACCCAGATGGCAAAGCTTTACTCACGAGTTGTGTACAGCGAGATCAGAAAAAGGCTAAAACTGAGCACACTCTTCACGGCGACATAGACGAGAGAGCCCACAAAGTACCTCGTGGGCTACAACAAGCCGCAAAAACTGTCTGCGTGGGCTCAGCACGCGTTCTAGGTGGTTGCAGACCCCGTGGGAGAAATATATGACTGCGAGTGCAAGCTATGGGACCACACAGGTGAGCACTAAAAAGATGTTACATGTTGTACTACTTATTTTTGCAAAGTTTTTGCTCGAATGAAATGACAAAAAACATGCACCTCTTCCAAAAAATACAGGTATTTTCTATGTGCATGTCCTGTGCATGATGCAGACACTCAAGGCTGACAGCGTTCCAGAGAAATACATCCTCAGGAGATACACCAAACGCCCAAACATCCAGCCAACATTTAACAGAAATGACTTGAGGGCAGTAGCGTCAAACAAGGCCTCCCAATACTGCATTGAAAGCGCAGTGCTACATCAGAACATGAGGGTGCACAGAAAAAGCTTGAGAAGCAAAGAGCAAATGGCGAGGTCATGGATCGTCATGGACAAACTTGAACAAGAACTCGACGCCATTCATTCTGCTGAAAACGGAGGTGTCGCGGACAATGGATCCATTGAGCAGGATATTGCTACAATCTTATCCGAGATGAATCATCTGGGAGCTATTGACCCATTCGATAACGAGGAAGATGAGCAACAGCAACTAGAGCTTGCCCATGTGCACACTCAAGAGCAGCAACATGCTCATGTGCAAGATCATGAGCTTGATGGTGCTGTAGGCGAACGACATGACAATAGGACATACTACCACCAGCAGCAGGAAAGGGTGATTAAGGGCATGCCCCTTCAGGCGCGTGGAATTTTGCCCGGACAGCAAACCTCTCGGGATAAGGCCATGCGGATTCTGAAATGTTGTGATCAACCATAATTACCGCACATGCCCACTCTCCACAGATGCCACTGTGAACAAGCAAATGCTGCAGAAGCAGATTGGAGCCGCCCAGGTTTCAACCAATGGAGACGACACACGTAACAGCTACACTTGCCGCAAGTGTGGGGGAACTAACGGACATAATGCCCGCACGTGCAAAGTGGGCAAGGAGGTCAGTGGCGCTGAACAGAAACAGGGCAAAGTCCAGAGTTCCAAAAAATCAAAAGAAGAGGATGAAGAAGAAGAGTTTGACGAGAATGACGACCAATCAGACGAAGACAATGAAGATGACAGTGTTGGGGACGAGGAAACTGAAACTGACGATGAAGCTGCCAAGGCTCAAGGATGAAAGGGCGCCGGCAAGGGACAACATTCGGGGCCAGTTAGGAGGAGCTCAAGACTGAAAAATCCATAGTGGTTATGCTGCTGCATCAACTGAAAAAATAAGCTTGTACTCTCAGTTGCCTCGGTACACAATGAGGAAACATATCTGAAACACCGTCGTTACCAAAACTTATTTAGCTTTATCATCGATTTCTTGATTAGTACTATAGTTAAGATATAATTTGTGATTTGTGCCAGCTGGACAAGTGACATTATTATGTAAACCGTTTGATAATCCTTTTGAATGCAGTCACAAATACATTTCCAAAAACTTATCTGGATTTATGTAACGCCAACACTAATGTCAACCAGTAGCTCAGCAAAAATACGTTCAGGAAAAATTAAACTCTCATAGTACATCAGTACTAATAATTCACACTTGTCAGTACATATGGCATAGTAACCAAACGCACCCATGAACACCTCAAAAAACATCATTTCAAAAACAAGCTATGTCTGCTTCTGCCAGTCCTAGTTCATAAAGACCATCAGTACATAAAAATAATTACCTCAAGAAAATGCAAATATAAATACACCTGTACTGATGAAAATCTAATTTATCTGTAAAAAATACTTTCAGAGATTATCTTGATATAAACATCCTTTCAAAAAACATAAATTGTTTTAAAAAACATTAGCATGACACACATAATCTGACTGCTATTTGGTAAGTTCAATTACACTTCAATCACCAGTCCAAGTACCCATAGTAGAGGAGTACAAACCTCCATCATCACCAACCTTGACACGTGCAAGTCGGATAAGCAGCTCTTAAGTACAGCTTGACAAGACGGATCAGTGCGACAATAAAATGCCATCATCACCGACCCTGACACGAGCAACTGGGTTAAGCAGCTGGTAAGTACAGCTTGACAAGACTACTTAGTGCGACAAGATTAATACATTGGCAAACAAATTGGCTTGGACGGTTGGTTCTTCTAGGCCACCGCCCGCACCATTCACTAGGCGGTTGCCACAAGGGACTCCAAACGGCGACCCCACGCCACTACACGCACGCCCCCAATGAACCGCCTCCCACACATCCATGTTGACGCACTACAGAAAACCCCATTCTTTTCCATCTCTCCCTCATTCCCAGAAATCACCATTGCCGCTTCCATCTCCACTGGATAAACCACAAACTTCTCTCACTCCCAAGCCCACAGTCACTGGAGGAGGGCGATGGCGAAGGAACCGTCCGCCAAGTGTCATCATGGCGAGACGTCGGACAAGACCAGCAACCTCGTCGACGTTCACGTCCCTGGCGAGAAGCGCGAGTACACCACAACACTCACAGGGGTTGATCTCCACGGCAAGGAGACACTGGAGATCGTCTGCACCAGCGAACCAGACAAGGCCGGCGAGATGATCTCCAGGCTCTGGAGGAAGGCTGGCGGCAAGCTTCGTAAGATCGTCGGCGTTGGTGTGCACTACACCAGCGAAGATGAACCTCCCCAGATGGCAGAAGTCCTGCAGTTGTGCGTCGATGAGCTCTGCTTGGTGTACCACATCGCAGTGGCCACAAAATAGTGACCCATCCTACTCATTTTCCTTGTTTTGTTCATCTGTTTTATTAGTACTGTATCCTGAAAATTTCATCAGACTTGTTTCCCAACTAGATGTACTAGTGTGGTTTGTGAAAAGTGGATGCACTACTGCATTTTCTCAAGTAGATACACTATAAATGTATTTTTGAACCTGAGGCACTGGATTACTATTTGGAAAATCTTGCGGAAGATTAATTTCTGAAGTTGATCGACTAGTGTAGTTTCTGAACTTGATCCAATAGTGTAGTTTATGTACTCGATGTATTAAAAATATGTTTCTAAAGTTGATGTACTGAAGTATTTTCTGAATTTGATCTAATGTTATTTTCATAAGCCAAAAAACTAAGGAATTAGTGAAGCACTGGTTATGCGTTATCCTATTCAACAAAAGTAAACTAAACTAGTAGTAAAGCAGCACATACAACAATGACTGAAACTATGTATAATCCAAAAAGAAAAATAACATGATGTACTTGAATTTAATTTCAGAACTTTGTTTACTAGTTTCTGAAGTACATTCATCCATTAATTATGCTATATAAGCATCTACTTCATGGATTCATCGCTTGTAAACCAAAAAAAATTTAATAATTCAAACATCAAAGTAATGCTAATTTTCAAAATGTCTCTCCCCTTGTAGGTCCAAGCGCCTGAACGATATGCTGCAGCATGAGAGGTTGTTCACATTTGCCGGTTTCAGCATTGAAAACAACAAAGAGAAGCTGAAGATGTCCGGTTTGGAGATAAACCCCAACAAGTTCATCGACATTCAGCGCCTCTGGAGAGTTCCATACACCAGAAAAGAGTACGACTCCTTGACTGATGTTGGAGCCAGAGTCATCCACCCATTCTACAAAGTCGTGAAGAAGAACATCGACACAAAGGAAGACCACAAACTGTGGGGGATCAGCCCGCTGCCAAACAACCTCATTGAGTATGCAGGAGTAGACGTGTACGCCGCGTACAAGTCATGGAACATGATCGACTACAACACAGATGGTTGGGAATTTGCAAAAGAGCCGGAGGCTGACAACTACTACGACCGCCCCTATTGCCCCTTTTAGGGATGAAGATACATCAGAGCATGCCTTCGTTTTCCTTCCGCTTGTTCTTGCCTTTTATCTTGTTGTTTCAAATTAGTAGTTTGCTCCTGTTGGGTTGAACCAGTATGATTATGTCGTGCTTGTCATGGTTGAACAAGTTTACTTATGTCATCAAGTACAATGTTTTGCTTATCTCATTATATAAGTTTGGTAGCTTCGTATGTTGTTAATCCATCATTTCAAATTTAAAGTAGCTTTTGAATGGAACTTTGTGGCTGCTCTAAAGTACTAGTTATGAAGCAACTAATCACACAACATTGTTCCATGTGTAGTTTCGATTCAGTATTGTATAGAAAACACAACGTTGAAAACAATCAGCACAATTTGAGTTGCTTAACAACGCTTCAAAAGTTGAAGCAGAAATTCTTAGTACTTCATGTAGTGTTCTCATTTATATGTAGCTGCTAGAAAATTAACAAGTACTACAAACTGAAAAAGTTAAGAAGCATCAGCACACACTTATGTCTTGCAGATTAAGAATGACAGTACTAGTACACTTGATCGAACAGTACATACTTACTACAATAAAAAGTACAAAGAAGCATCAAACCTTAACTCCCCCAAAAAAATGTTAGACTAACAACATAAGTGCTGCTATGAATGGACTATCACTACAATTGGTCTACACGAAAGTACCGTAGTACTGAAAATGACACCAGAAGACCCTTGAGAACAATCACAAAAACAAACACAACAAAGAAGGTAAAAAACTCAAATGAAAAAGATTACATTTACACAAAACTCACAAGAACTAGAACAAAAATAATCAGTCCATGTTACTGGTGGAGTCAAGTACTAAATTCAAACAAACAAAATAGAAAAAATTGACCGCCCAAGGACATGCGCAGGCCCTGACGCTGCTAGATACTTGAACTCGAGCCCGTGGGCGAATCCCTAGTAATCCGCACAACGCAGGGCAGCCGACCAGGGCCCACAGGTCATGATAGAGAGTGAGCGCCGTGTATAAGCGCTCAGGTAAGTATTCAGAGGAGTTCGACCGGTGAGCCTCAGTCGCGCTTATAAATAGGTATAGAGACCCCTCGACTAGCGAGGTGGGACTAAACCCAGAACGCACGCGCACGCCGCACTGCACAGCCGCGTGGGCCATTTGGGCCAGAAAACGGCCCAATAACCTAAATCATCTACAAACACCCCACCAATAAGCCCAGTTAAACAAACCAGAGGGCGGGGCAAAGAAATATAAACTACAAGAAAAATGTTAGCTCTGCACTACAGATGATAATAAAAGGAAAAAATATATAAACTCAAATACTAGTTCGCAGGCAACAACTTTAAATATGAAAAATATAAATAAAAATAATTTTAGCTCTGCACCACAGATGATAAAAAAGGAAAAAATATGATAAAACAATGAACCTCTAAAAAGAAGAGAACTTAATAGCCTATATGTTAAATGTACATAATTAAAAACCAAATTAAATATTACTTTCAAGTTCAACTACTAAAATGCAACAAGTTCAAATAGACAATGTTTCTCAATTATGCTAAATTTCTTATTTATATAAAATCTAACAAGTTCAACTACTAAAATGCAACAAGTTCAGATAGACAATGTTTCTCAATTATGCTAAATTTCTTATTTATATAAAATCTGACAAGTTCAACTACTATAATGCAACAAGTTCAGATAGACAATGTTTGTCAATTATGCTAAATTTCTTATTTATATAGAATCTAACAAGTTCAACTACAAAAAGGAACCAAGTTCAAAATAGACAATGTTTGTCAATTATGCTAAATTTCTTATTTATATAAAACCTGACAAGTTCAACTACTAAAATGCAACAAGTTCAAATAGATTTTCTTTGTCAATTATGCTAAATTTCTTATTTGTATAAAATCTGTCCACACTTCAATGAATGATTTGGTTGTAAATAATCTCAATCCCCCCTCCCCCCCCCCAAAAAAATAAACTTAGTTCAAACATACATATGACATCAGTACTAAAAAAGTAGGATCAGTCAGGCCACTCACACCACTATGACACCAAATTTCAAATCCGTACGATGTATGAAATTACAATTCAGTTCACACAGCACTAAACCATAAGTGCACTAAAATGAGAATACAAAAACTATAAAGGCCTAACTTAGGTTGGTACAGATGAAAATAAAATAAGTACCAGTTTTGAGCAACAACTCTCAGGGCACTGAAAAATGTTTTGAGATAAACTAGTGTACAAGACTTCAGTGGAAAAACAATACTTAACATCCACACGGAAAAACATCACAGAGCATACATCACCTAAACAGTGCAAAATGACATCATCACCACCCCTGAGACGTGCAAGTGGGATTTAGCAGATCATAAGTACAACTAGACAAGACTACTCAGTGCAACAGTAAAAACCCTTTATCTTGGACTGTTAGTTCTTCCAGGCCACCACCCACGCCACCCACTGGGCGGTTGCCACAAGGGACTGCAAACGGGGACCCCCACGACCAATACACCCACGCCCCCGACGAACCGCCTCCCACACATCCCCGTCGACGGACTGCAAAAATACCCCATTGTCTTCCATCTCTGCCTCATTCACAGAACCACCATTGTCGCTTCCATCTCCACTGCACACAGACCACAAACTTCTCTCTCCCAAGCCCACAGTCGCCGAAGGAAGGCGATGGCGGAGGAACTGTCCACCAAGCATCATCGTGGTGAGACGTCGGACCAGAGCAGCAACCTCTTCGATGTTCACGTCCCCAGCGAGAAGCGCGAGTACACAAGAACCCTCACAGGGGTTGAGCTCCACGGCAAGGAGAAGTTGGAGATCGTCTGCACCAGCGCACCGGAAAAGGCCGACGAGGTGATGAGCAGGCTCGGGATGAAGGGCGGTGGCTTGTATCCGAGCTTCATCGGAGTTGATGTGGAGTACACCAGCGAAGATGAACCTCCACAGATGGCAGTAGTCCTGCAGTTGTGCTTCGAGGAACTCTGCTTGGTGTACCACATCACAGCGGCCACAAAATGGTAACCCATACTACTGTTCATTCATCTGTTGTACTAGTACTACTCCCTAAAAACTTCATTAATCTTGTTTCCCAACTAGATGAACTACTATAATTTGTGAAGTGGATGCATGAGTACATGTTTCTCAAGTTACATGCATTTTTGAAACTGTGAAGTGGGTTGTTTCACCAGATTAGCATCTGAAACTGATGCACTGGATTAGCATCTAAAAATGTTTATAGAATTCTGAACTTGATGCACCAAATTAATTTCTGAACTTGATGTACTAGCATATATTCTGATCTTGATGCACTAGTATAGTTTATAAAATTGATGTATTAAAAGATGTTTGGTGAAGTGTTATAGGTCCATATCTTGATGCACATGTTTCTCAAATTAATTTCTGAACTTGATATAGAATTGATGCACAAAGATGTATCAAGCACTGGTATAGGTCTTTTATTCAACAAAAAAGAAAACTAAACTTGAATCAAGCAGCACATATATCATTGAATCTGGTAAAATGATTCTTCAGTTTGGTGAAGTATTTGGTGAAGCATTGGAGATAGAAAAAAAGAAAAATAACATGGTGTAGTTGAATTTAATTTCAGGACTTAGTGTACTAGTTTCTGAACTACATTCATCCATGACTTATACTATATAAGCATCTACCTCATGGATTATCACTTGTAAAACCAAAAAGTAGAAGAGTTAAATCTTCATAAAAGAACACTAATCTTCAATATGTGTCTCCCCCCTTGCAGGCCCAAGCGCCTCAAATAGTTCCCGCAGGAGGAGAAATTTTACACATTTGTCGGTTTCAGCATTGGAGGTGACAAGAGGATGCTGGACAAGTCTGGTTTGGAGATCAACCCCAACAACTTCATCGACATGCAGCGCAAGTGGAAAGATCCAAACACCAACAAATATTACGACTCCTTGGCCAATGTTGCAGGCGGCGTCATCCACCCATTCTACAAAGACATGAAGAAGAAGATGGACAAGGAAGACCACAAACTGTGGGGGACCAGCGTGCTGCCAGACAACCTCATCACGTACGCAGGAATAGATGCGTACGCCACGTACAAGTCTTGGAAGACAATCGACAACATTGTGACAGGTTCGGATATTTCAAAAGAGCAGGAGGCTAACCCCTACTACCACTGCAACTTCGCGGGATGAAGACACATGAAAGTCTGCCTTCGTGTTGCTCGCGCTTCTGGTTGTCCTTAATCTTGTTGTTTCAGATTTGTAGTTTGCTTTCGTTATGTTGAACCAGCTACCTTATGTTATGTGTGTCAAGGTTTGAACAAGTTTGTCTATGTCTATCAACTACATCGTTTGCTTATATCGTTCAACAAGTTTGCTAGCTTCCCATTTTGTTGATCCATCATTTGAAGTTGAAGTAGGCTAAAGTTGAAACTTGATGGCTGCCACGCAGCACTAGTCATGGAGCAACAAAATCACACATGGATATTTTCACAAAAAAATAGTGGCAGACTAACTAAGGACAACAACAAATAGTAGACTTCGACGCTCAGTACAGCTTATACATGTACGCTAGTACTATCACACTAAAAATCAGTTTTTAGTTTCAAAAGAACACTAAAAAGACTAAGTTTCAGCCGAGGACAACATTCAGTATTAACAACATCGTGCTAATAGTAGTTAGAAATTTACTAAGTACTGCAACAGGAAAAGCAAAGAACCATCAGTACGTATTTCCTAGTCACTAGCATGCTAGGACTGAGAGTTCTGGTACACTTGAACACACGGTACATTCATTCTACAAAAATATAAAAAGGAACGGGAAGTTTCAGTTCGCGTTCCATAAAACAGTGACACACTAAGAGTAACAATAATAGTACAACTGAAATCTCAGTACAACTTAGTCTATACGGCAAGTAGTATGATCATACCAAACATTGCCTTGAGAAGAACCACAACCTAGAAAAAAGAAGGCCAAAACTAAATCAAAACGATATCAGTTCGACCAAGGAGAAAAATCACAAGAAAGAAAACAGAAGCATCAGCCCACATTGACCAGTGAGGCGCACTAGTTTCAAACAACAACAAAAATAAAATGATAAAAGTACTAGCACAATTGAAATCCCAGTACA
The DNA here is from genome assembly GCA_032464435.1 of Aegilops umbellulata. Taxonomy (NCBI): domain Eukaryota; kingdom Viridiplantae; phylum Streptophyta; class Magnoliopsida; order Poales; family Poaceae; genus Aegilops; species Aegilops umbellulata. The sequence goes on from CP136060.1 coordinate 232,870,856, forward strand.
ACTTAGTTTATTCGCTAAGTGCTATGATGATACCAATTAATGTATTGAGAAAGAAGGCCAAGACTCAACCAAATAGATTATAGTTCAACCAAGGACAAAAATTAACAAAAAACAAACAACAGAAGCATCAGCCCACATTGACTAGTGAACTAATTATGAACTTAATACGGCTATCCGTTAAATGTAGCTAATTTAAACCAGTGCTTTAACTTTTACTATGAAGTTCAACTACTAAATTTCAAAAAGTTCAAACCAAAATTTGGCTGTCAAAAGTTTGCTAAATTTCTTATACTTAAATAAAATCTAGCTAGAGATCACGTAGCAACTTGGTCTAAATAATTTCAATACCAAAAAAAACTTCAATTCCAATACATTATATGAAATCAGTTCTACATAACAAAAGAAGCGTCACTCCACTCATGCTAGATCCACAAGTGCTATCGTGACACCAAATTTTAAAAGCCTTACGCTGAATGACATTACAATTCAGTACTAACAGAACTATACTATAAGTACAAGAAAAGAGGGTACATAAACTATAAAGGTCCAACCTAGCAACAACTCGTAATGAACTTGGAAAAAGGTGTTTTCAGTTCAACTAGTTTACAGGACTTCAGTACAAAAAATAGAACTTAACCAAAACGAATTCCCAATGAAACATACACAAGTGAAAACAGCTATTCAACCACACTATCATAATGGGAAAACAGATTGTTAAACATTGTGCCACACTTAAACACAACACAAAATATACCAGTTATTACATAGTACTTGACAAGACATCCGAACACTACAAACAAAGCCTACAATCCTTTCAAGAGATATATCACACAAATATGCATTTCACTATGCAAATGATGACCATTTCTTATATGCACCAGGAGCCAAAGCCTGAACCTCCTTGGGAAGCTCCGTCACCAGAAGCTGGTTATTCCGGTTGAACACAACTTTATACAGATCCTCAGCGTTCCAATCAACAATACGAGGCTGCAAAAACAATAAAACAAATTATCAAAAATCTTGACACATTAAAAAGAAGAATACACAATCAAGCAAACACAGAAAAGTGAAAAGATCAACTAGAACCCACGTCATTATCTTGAATGTTCTCAACGATCTTTTCACCATCATACACTACAAAAAAAATGCACTTCCGTGATGATACGTGTTTGTCACAGTAGGTCACGTTTTCTGTCATGCATGTACATCCATGACAATTTTATGACAGAATCAAGATAGTCATACCTGTGCTATCGTAGAAGTGTTCCATGACATTACCAAAATTATCATTATGGAAGTGTCCACTTCCATGATGATAAATCGCGCGTCACAAAAGTGCTTTCGTCAAGGGTGACCGACACATGGCATCCACCATAGCGGAACGCCTTAAGCTATCGGGTCCGGTTTTGGATCCGATAACCAATAACAACCCCGACTAATGGGGATTTTCCACATGTAAAATCATCATTGGCTGGAGGGAACACGTGTCGGCTCGCCGTTGGGATAGATGCCATCCACTCATTGGAACCAAAGCACCTATGATACGTCGACACATGGCACGACCCAACAGAGGCCCATTCCTGTGAAAAGGCCGGCCCGTTTGACTTGTTCAAAAGGTGGCGGGCCAGCCCATGGCAAGCCTGTTAACGGCCTGTTCGCATATAGCCCATTTACAGCCCGCTATACCAGGGCCTGTTTACGGCCTATCCGAATTAGGCCCAGTAGCATCATTTGGGCCGTCCTATATAATTCGAGCCCGTTTTAACTTCCGACCCATGTATGGGCTATGTCGTCTTTCGGCCCATATGAGGCCCTTAGTAACACTCGGCCCATTAGCGGCCCGTGGTAAAACTGGCCCGTAATGAACAGTGTCTCACTTTATACCCATTAACGGCCCATTATTCCGTTGGCCGTTTCCAGCCCATGTTATCTTTCGGCCTTCTTAGGGCCCATTTATTCTTGGGCTCATTTCCAGCATTCGTTTACTTTCGGCCTGTTACTGTCATTTTTTGCTTGTGGGCCAAATTCAGCCTGTGGTTACAGTCGGCCTGTTTGTGGCCTGTTAATACGTTGGGCCGTTTTCCTAGCGTCATCAAATATGACCGATTAACGACGACCCGTTATGGTCGGCCCATGAACGGACGATTTCAACTCTAGCCCATTTACGGCCATAATGTGGTCTGTTATTGTCCCATGTTCGGCCAACCGATCATACGGCCCGTAGAAGGTCCATTGATGATACGGCCCGTATAAGGCCCATTGTGTCAAAGGCCTGTATAAGGCCCATGGTTTCTACGCCCCATAGAAGTGTAGGGGAACGTAGCAGAAATTCAAAATTTTCCTACGTATCACCAAGATCTATCTATGGAGAGACCAGCAACGAGGGGAAGGAGAGTGCATCTACATACCCTTGTAGATCGCTAAGCGGAAGCTTTCAAGTGAACGGGGTTGATGGAGTCATACTCGTCGTGATCCAAATCACCGATGATCCTAGTGCCGAACGGACGGCACCTCCGCATTCAACACACGTACAGCCCGGGGACGTCTCCTCCTTCTTGATCCAGCAAGGGGAGAGGAGAAGTTGAGGGAAAACTCCGACAGCACGATGGCATGGTGGTGATGGAGCTCGTGGTTCTCCGGCAGGACTTCGGCAAGCACTACGGAGGAGGACGAGGTGTTGGAGGAGGGAGAGGGTTGGGCCAGGGGAAGGGTGAGGCTGCCCTCTCTCTCCCTCACTATATATAGGGGGAAGGGAGGAGGGGGAGGCGCCCTAGGGTTCCCTAGAGGAGGGGCGGCGGCCACAGGGGAAACCCTAGATGGGTTTGGGCGCCCTACCCCCTAGGAAACTTGCCCCCCAAGCCGGGAGGGGCGGCTGCCCTAGGGGTGGCGCCCCCACCTCTCTGGTTACGTGAGATGGGGTGGGAGGGGCGCTCAGCCCCTTAGTGGGCTGATGTCCCCTCTCCCCTTGGCCCATAAGGCCCCCCAACGCTTGCCGGGGCCTCCGAAACCCCTTTCGGACACGTTGGTCATCACCTGGTACCCCCAGAACAATTTCGGACTCCAATACCCTTCGTCCAATATACCGATCTTCACCTCCGGACCATTCCGAAGCTCCTCGTCATGTCCGGGATCTCATTCGGGACTCTGAACAACCTTCGGTAACCACATACTATTTCCCATAACAACTATGGCGTCACCGAACCTTAAGTGTGTAGACCCTACGGGTTCGGGAACCATGCAGACATGACCGAGACAACTCTCTGGCCAATAACCAACAGAGGGATCTGGATACCCATGTTGGCTCCCACATGTTCCACGATGATCACATCGGATGAACCACGATGTCGAGGATTCAATCAATCCCGTATACAATTCCCTTTATCCAGCGGTATTGTACTTGCCCGAGATTCGATCGTCGGTATCCGATACCTTGTTCAATCTCGTTACCGGCAAGTCTCTTTACTCGTTCCGTAACACATCATCCCGTGATCAACTCCTTGGTCACATTGTGCACATTATGATGATGTCCTACCGAGTGGGCCCAGAGATACCTCTCCGTCACACGGAGTGACAAATCCCAGTCTCGATTCGTGCCAACCCAACAGACACTTTCGGAGATACCCGTAGTGTACCTTTATAGCTACCCAGTTACGTTGTGACGTTTGGTACACCCAAAGCATTCCTACGGTATCCGGGAGTTGCACAATCTCATGGTCTAAGGAAATGATACTTGACATTAGAAAAGCTTTAGCATACGAACTACACGATCTTGTGCTAGGCTTAGGATTGGGTCTTATCCATCACATCATTCTCCTAATGATGTGGTCCCGTTATAAACGACATCCAAAGTCCATGGTCAGGAAACCGTAACCATCTATTGATCAACGAGCTAGTCAACTAGAGGCTTACTAGGGACATGATGTTGTCTATGTATCCACACATGTATCTGAGTTTCCTATCAATACAATTCTAGCATGGATACTAAACGATTATCACGAACAAGAAAATATAATAATAACTAATTTATTATTGCCTCTAGGGCATATTTCCAACAGTCTCCCACTTGCACTAGAGTCAATAATCCAGTTCACATCGCTATGTGATTAACACTCAAGGTCACATCCCCATGTGACTAACACCCAAAGAGTTTAGGGTTTGATCATGTTACGCTTGTGAGAGATGTTATAGTCAACGGGTCTGAACCTTTCAGATCCGAGTGTGCTTTACGAATCTCTATGTCATCTTGTAGATGCAGCTACCACGCTCTATTTGGATCTATTACAAATAACTTTTCTACTATACGAATCCGGTTTACTACTTAGAATCATCCAGATTAGTGTCAAAGATTGCATCGGTGTAACCCTTTACGACGAACTCTTTTACCACCTCCATAATCGAGAAAATTTCTTAGTCCACTAGTTACTAAGGATAACCTTGACCGTTGTCCTGTGATCCATTCCTAGATCACACTTGTACCCCTTGACTGACTCATGGCTTGGCACACTTCAGGTACGGTACATAACATAGCATACTTTAGAGCCTACGTCTAAAGCATAGGGGACGACCTTCGTCCTTTCTCTCTATTCTGCCGTGGTCAGGTCTTGAGTCTTACTCAACACTCATACCTTATAACATAGCCAAGAACTCCTTCTTTGCCGATCTATTTTGAACTCCTTCAAAATCTTGTCATGGTATGTGTTCGTTTGAAAGTACTATTAAGCGATTTTGATCTATCCTTGTAGATCTTGATGCTCAATGTTCAAGTAGCTTAATCTAGGTTTTCCATTGAAAAACACTTTTCAAATAACCCTATATGCTTTCCAGAAATTCTACATCATTTCTGATCAACAATATGTTAACAACATATACTCATCAAAAATTCTATAGTGCTCCCACTCACTTCTTTGGAAATACAAGTTTTTCATAAACTTTGTATAAACCTGAAATCTTTGATCATATCATCAAAGCATACATTCCAATTTCGAGATGCTTACTCCAGTCCTTAGAAGGATTTCAGGAGCTTTGCATACTTGTTAGCATCTTTCAGGATTGACAAAACCTTCTGGTTGTATCTCATACAACCTTTCCTCAAGAAAATCGTCAAGGAAACAATGTTTTGACATCCTATCTGCAAGATTTCATAAATAATGCAGCAACTGCTAACATAATTCCAACAGACTTTTAGCATAGCTACGAGTGAGAAAGTCTCATCGTAGTCAACTCCTTGAACTTGTCGGGAAACATCTTAACGACAAGTCGAGCTTTCTCAATGGTGACACTTACCATCATTGTCCGTCTTCCTTTTAAAATCCATCTGCACCCAACAGCCTTACGACTATCAAGTAGTTCTTTCAAAGTCTACACTTTGTTTTCATACATGAATCCTCTCTCGGATTTTATAGCCTCGAGCCAATTTTCGGAATCCGGGCCCACCATCGCTTCTCCATAGCTCGTAGGTTCATTGTTGTCTAGCAACATGACTTCCAAGACAGGATCACGTGCCACTTTGAAGTAGCACGCATCCTTGTCGTCCTACGAGGTTTGGTAGTGACTTGATCCAAAGTTTCATGATCACTATCATAAGCTTCCACTTCAATTGGTGTAGGTGCCACAGGAACAACTTCCTGTGCCCTGCTACACACTAGTTGAAGTGACAATTCAATAACCTCATCAAGTCTCCACCATCCTCCCACTCAATTCTTTCGAGAGAAACTTTTCCTCGAGAAAGGACCCGATTTCAGAAACAATCCCTATTGCTTTCGAATCTGAGATAGGAGGTATACCCAACTGTTTTGGGTGTCCTATGAAGATGCATTTATCCGCTCTGGGTTTGAGCTTATCAGCATGAAACTTTTCACATAAGCGTCGTAGCCCCAAACTTTTAAGAAATGTCAGCTTAGGTTTCTCTAAACCATAGTTCATACGGTGTCATCTCAACGGAATTACGTGGTGCCCTATTTAAAGTGAGTGCGGTTGTCTCCAATGCTTAACCCATGAACGATAGTGGTAATTCGATAAGAGACGTCATCATATCCAATAGTTATGATGTTCGGACACACCATCACTCTATGGTGTTCCAGGAGGTACTAGTCGTGAAACAATTTCCACAGTGCCAAACTCGTAAGTCAGATATTCATTTCTATGATCATATCATAGATATTTTATCCTCTTGTCACAACGATATTCAACTTCACTCTGAAATTACTTGAACCATTCAATAATTCAGACTTGTGTTTCATCAAGTAAATATGCTCAGTATCTACTCAAATCATCTGTGAAGTAAGAGCATAACGATATCCACTGCGTGCCTCAGCACTCATTGGACTGCACACATCAAAATGTGTTACTTCCAACAAGTTGCTTTCTTGTTCCATTTTACTGAAACCGAAGCTTTCAGTCATCTTGCCCATGTGGTATGATCTGCATGTCTCAAGCGATTCAAAATCAAGTGAGTCCAAACGGTCCATCTGCATGGAGTTTCTTCATGCGTATATACCAATAGACATGGTTCACATGTCTCAATCCCTTTCAAAAATGAGTGAGTCCAAAGATCCATCAACATGGAGCTTCTTCATGCGTTTTATACCAATATGACTTACATGGCAGTGCCACAAGTAGGTGGTACTATCATTACTATCTTATATCTTTTGGCATGAACATGTGTATCACTATGATCGAGATTCAATAAACCATTCATTTTAGGTGCAAGACCATTGAAGGTATTATTCAAATAAATAGAGTAACCATTATTCTCCTTAAATGAATAACCGTATTGCGATAGACATAATCCAATCATGTCTATGCTCAACGCAAACACCAAATAACAATTATTTAGGTTTAACACCAATCTCGATGGTAGAGGGAGCGTGTGATGCTTGATCATATCAACCTTGGAAACACTTCCAATACATATCGTCAGCTCACCTTTAGCTAGTATCCGTTTATTCCGTAGCTTTTATTTCGAGTTACTAACACTTAGCAACCGAACTGGTATCTAATACCCTTGTGCTACTAGGAGTACTAGTAAAGTACACATTAACATAATGTATATCTAATAAACTTCTATCGACAGCCTTCTCATCTACCAAGTATCTAGGGTAATTCTGCTCCAGTATCTGTTCCCCTCATTACAGAAGCACTTAGTCTCGGGTTTGGGTTCAACCTTGGGTTTCTCCACTAGAGCAGCAGCTGATTTGCCGTTTTATGAAGTATCCCTTCTTGCCCTTGCCCTTCTTGAAACTAGTGGTTTCACTAACCATCAAGAATTGATGCTCCTTCTTGATTTCTACTTTCGCGGTGTCAAACATCACGAATATTTCAAGGATCATCATATCCATCCCTGATATAGTTCATCACAAAGCTCTAGCAGCTTGGTGGTAATGACTTTGGAATAACATCACTATCTTATCTGGAAGATCAACTCCCACTCGATTCAAATGATTGTTGTACTCGGACAATCTGAGCACAAGCTCAACAATTGAGCTTTTCTCCCTTAGTTTGCAGGCTAAGAAAATCGTCGGAGGTCTTATACCTCTTGACGTGGGCACGAGCCTGAAATCCCAATTTCAGCCCTCGAAACATCTCATATGTTCCGCGACATTTCAAAATGTCTTCGGTGCCTCAATTCTAAACCATTTATCATTACCGAACTATCATGTAGTCATCAAAACGTGTATGTCAGATGTTCGCAACATCCACAGACCATGTTCGAGGTCCAGCACACCGAGCGGTGCATTAAGGACATAAGCCTTCTACTGTTCGCATAATTGCTACTATCAACTTCAACTATATTTTCTCTAGGAACGTATCTAACTCAGTAGAACTAAAGTGCGAGCTTACAACATGATTTGTAAAGATCTTTTGACTATGTTCAGGATAATTAAGTTCATCTTATGAACTCCCACTCAGATAGACATCCCTCTAGTCATCCAAGTGATTACATGATCCGAGTCAACTAGGCCGTGTTCGATCATCACGTGAGACGGACTAGTCAACGTCGGTGAACATCTTCATGTTGATCGTATCTACCATACGACTCATGCTCGACCTTTCGGTCTTCTGTGTTCCGAGGCCATGTCTGTACATGCTAGGCTCGTCAAGTCAACCTAAGTGTTTGCATGTGTTCCGAGGCCATGTCTGTACATGCTAGGCTCGTCAACACCCGTTGTATTCGAACGTAAGAATCTATGTGATAGCCTGGCTTATTAGGGATGATAGACTACTCATATCAATAAGGAATTCCTTCTTTTCCGGGAGCCCATTCGGACAGAACTCCAAAGTAAGCGTGCTCATCTTGGAGTAGTGTCAGGATGGGTGACCGACCGGGAAGTTGCTCCCGGGTGCGCACGAGTGAGGACAAAGTGCGCAGAAAAGACTAGTATTGATCTGTGGGGCCAGTTTAGATCCCGCCAGGAGTAACGACCACCGGCGGGTGTGTACGGGGCGTTACAAGTTGGTAATCAGAGCCTTTCCCCGACCTTAGGAGCCCCCACTGTTTGATCGTCTTTAGTGGCCGAGTTGTGTCTAGAAAAAATGTTTTGAGTCTTTTAGGAATTATATATCGGAGAGTTTAGGAATTCTTTTTACTTCCCAGTCCCTTCGACCTTCTGGTAAGGCTTCCTGACGTAGAGTTTTGACTCTTCTCTTCTCAAATTTCACTAAAAAAAATTAGGATCACGCGGGTATCTTATAATCGTTCCGATGGTTTTATGATGACAACATTGTCTTGGTTGCCTCCTGACATTTAGGGGTTGTGGCAGTGTCCCGGGGAGTTGAGCTCCGAGGTGTTGTCGTCATAATTTTATCGTTGCGGTTCTGGAATACCTGAGTTTAGTACGCCGACATCGAAAATCTCTTTTGTACAGTTGTTGGTGAGATAACCCTGATAGCCCAGTACTGTGGCGAGTGCGGGAGTATTGCCATGACTTGTATAGCGGATGCTTTTCGAAGGTTGAGGTAGATGATTTCCGAGGATTTCTTGGTTATGTGTTGAAGGGTGGATACAGCTGGATCTAGGTATTGTTAGTTTGGGTGATATATTTTGTGTCCCCTGTATCCCCAACACCTGATTGCATAATCAGAAAGTTTCGGGAGGTTATAAGTGGGAATTCAAGTATCTCGTAGGAATTCTTTCCAACAGACACATGATACGATATGGGATCTATCATATGTTTGTTTCCGGCTTATTTCCTAAGCCAATCCTTTGTTTTTGTTTTAAGTTGTGGTATTCGAGTTGCTTCGAAGTCAAGTGTTGATTCAATACCTTTTTTCCCAAACGGTGTTCTCATATCCCTATGTGAATACTAATCCTTCTTGATAATCGAGATTATCATGTCAATCCTTTTCAACCGGTGTGTCTCTCTTCAAGTGGATCCGATCACTTCAACATTCGCAAGATCAATTATCAGTTCTTCTCAACGGTGTTTGCTTCATCCGTTCCAAGTTGTCTTTGTTTTCCCGCCCTCCCACCCTTATTTCTTCAAGGACGCAGATTTCTTAATCAAGTATCCATTTTATTATCATGAAGCCTCTCCATTCTTCTCCTTCATGTTCTTACCCGGTGTTTCTCATGAAGATGCTAACGGAGTCTCAAGTTTATAATTATTTGTTCTTTTATCTCCCCGGTGTGTTCAATGCAATCTTTCGATGGTGATCACATCTTTTCCTCGTTTCAATACTTTCTCGTACCGGTGCATCTCTTAATCATTCACCTCTCGCTATTCAATTGTTCCGGAGTGATGATGATATCTCAGAAGATTCAAGTTTCCATTCTCATTTCACTCAAGTTCTTTTGAGGATGTTATCTCATTCAAGCCATTTAAATCAACCGGTGTGTTCTCCCTTTCAAGTAATCATTCAACGGTGTTTCTTTTGAGTGGGCCCTAACCCACAGGTCTTTTCCCAGGATCTTACCTGACTCTTCTAATTTTCTCGGAGCTTCTAAAATTCTTTTCGAAGTTTGACATAAGAATGGATTTTCATCAGTCAGTTGTTTTACTCCAAGATCTTTCAAATTCTTTACATCGTTGGTTCAACCTTCCCAATTTTAATCCCGGAGTATCTCAAAATTCATGGTGGTGTTTCTCATCGTCATTCTCAACATTTGAAGACCGAAGAAGAGTTTCTCTTAAATCTTGCTCCATTCTCTTCAAGATTCATGGTTCTAGCTTGTTGCCATCCTTTCATAATTGTTTTCGATTGTGAGAATTCTTTTCACCCATCCGGAGCATTTCAGGAGTCTTTTCAGTTTGATTCTCCGGAGCCCATCTTCTCAGAATTATTCATTCAAGCTTTCGGCTCTCGTTCTCCAAATCTTACCAGCGCATCATTCAAGTATCCTCTAGTCAGCAATTGATCTCTTCGTTTTCATGTATCTAAATACCCTCAAGTATCTTATTCATTTTCCAATTCTTCCCGGTGAATTGTGCCTTTGCTACTTTCATTCCCTATTCTTACGGTGGTTCTTTCAAGACTCTTCTTCCTTCGTTTATCATATCAATTCAATCGTTGTTTCAACTCTACCGGTGGTTCATTGAAGACCTTCCCAAGTTTGCGCCATATCTATCTTAATCTTTTCTACGAGAATAAGTAGTATGCCAAATCCATTGCTTGCCATCAATTTATTTGGTGACGGATAAGCATAATGTAATTCTTATTCTTGTTTCATCGAGTAAATTCAATCCCTTATTCCGGAGGTTCATAAAAAAAATTCTCGATTTCATTTGTTCATCTTTCTTTCCGGAGTTCCAAGCTTTTGCAATTACATCACCACGGAGTCCCATCTAATCTTTGCAAGGCTTCACCTTGTGTCCACTTCTCTTTCGTCCTATCTTCCTTTTCTTACCGGAGTTATTCATGGAGGCTACATGATGTTTCACAAAGGATTTAATTCCTTCTCGAAGTGTTCATCGAGATTCTTTTCAGAGTAGCTCAAGTATTCTTATCTTGCATTTTAAAGTGCAATCCTTTCAACTGTATCATTCGAGGTGGTATTATGTCATTCTTGATAATTGGAGTTCATGTCTCATGACTCACATGTTGTCAAGAATGAGGTATTTTAAATCCATCATTTTCTCTTCGTTCAAGAGATCTTTTCAACCAATCAATCTTTTGTTGGAATTATATTGGGTTATATTTCACCTACAGCCTTCCCTAAGGAATGTAGCTATTTGTGGTGCTTATCAATGATCCAATTTTCTCCTTCTCTCTCGGTGAAGAAGTTTCTCTTATCTTCATTGATTTCAACCAATCAATTGTTGCTGTTAATGGCGGGTTGTCACATCAGCATTTTGAGATGTTTGCCATAAGCCCATAACAAGCTTGTGCTTCTCGTTGTTGATTTGCTAACAACTCCGTTCGATTCTTCTTTGCAAGGATGTTTTCCTAGTTCATTTGTGGCAGAAGTTATCATTTTGTTCTCCATTCCTTTATTCCAATGATCTATCTTCTTTTCGTTCTTTCGGAGGCATGGTGATGTTGCTCTCTTCACTCATCTTCTCGAATTGTGAGGATCGTGTCCTTTTCAGACTTATCCATTTAACCGGAGTGTTCTGCCCTCTGCTCAAGTTCTTTTCATCTTATCAAGTTTCGTATCACTTTTCAACCGGAGTGCCGTCTGAAATATTTCTTAACCCTTGTGCCATTCTTTCATTAGTTCCGGAGGCTGTGTGTTGTTAATCTCATTGAGTACCCTCTCATCTTGTCAAGCTCATGATTCTAATTCCTTCCATTTTCAGTCGGAGTGCTTTCCAAATTATATCATTCTTATTTCTTCTCTATCTTGTTTTTTTTAACCGGAGTGTCGTGTCTATCATTCCTCTTTTAACCGGAGTCTCATCCAAGTGCTTTCATTTTGCCAAGTTCATATTTGATCCCTTCCATTTTCCAACCGGAGCGTTATCGTAATTGATCATTATCGTTCTTTGTACATATCGTTTCAACCGGAGTGTTTGCATGTACTTCTCGTCCATTGTTCTCGTCATTCTTAGCTTTGCAAACTCCAAGGTTCACTTGGTGTTCCTTGTTTCTCTTTTCTACCGGTGTGGTCATATTCTTTTGGTTCGTTAAGCCCTTGTTTCATGTCTTTCAACCCACAAGGTACTTGTAATGTTCCTTGTTCCTCTTTGCTAACGGAGTGTTTTCAATCTCGTTCATCTCCATGGTATTCTTTCTTTCAATTTGTTAAACCTCTCAAGGTTCATTGGTTTCACTCATTTGTCAAAGAAGCAACTTAGTTTTACCTCTTCTCTTTCTCTTCCGTTTTCCCCTCCGGTGCCATTCTAGATCTCGGGACGAGATCCTCTCGTAGTGGTGGAGTGTTGTAACGCCCCGAGACCGATGCGCCATTTGTCCTCCGCTTAGTTGCTGTTGTTGCCTCGTCTTTTGCTTGCGTGTCATGCATTTCATATCTTTGCATCATGTGCATTGCATCATGGCATCTTGCACCCTTTTTTTAAAACTCAACTAAATAAATCGTATGGATCTTCGGTCCATTTAAATTGAGGGAATTCACATGGTGAGTTCTCTTTATAATATATCTTCCCGATATTAGTGGAGCTATATAAAATATTCCTTTTTGGAATTCACCATAACACACTTGCAAAATCCCAATGCCTTTGTTATCTCAATTCTTGGCCTCTAACCTTGCCCATAATTTCTTTCATCATATTCCGGAGCTATTCCTAAATGTTCAACATTTTTGGACCTTTCCAACCCTCACTTCCTATTCAAACCATTTGAATTAAATTCAAATGAATTTGAATTTAAATCTTGCAAACATGCTCACTTCTATTTTCTTTGGACAAGCGCATTTTTGTGAGTCCGGGAAAATTGTCTGCTTGTCCAACTTCTTCCTCTAATCCCGCTTCCTTTTTTTACCTTTCTCTCTTTTATTTTCTGTCTTTTTAGATTAAGAGAGTGGGAGAAGAGAGCCCAGCTACCCAGCAGGCCATCTAGGCCCACCTACCCGGCTCTAACCCTAGGACCGTTTGGCCAGGTCTGTAACCTAGCCCGACCCCTGCATCTTCCCCTCGTCCATCCCCCAGCGCCGCCAGCGCGCGATCCCCCCTCCTCTCGCTCGTCTTCTCCCATCTCCTCGCTCCCTCTTCATCCCGCAGTGCCCCACAGCCGAAGCCCCACTTCGCCCGCCTCCTCGTCTATCCGCCGCCGCCGCGGCGTGAGCCCCGCCTGCCGGATCCCCGAGCAGCCATTCGGCCCGCGCCTCCCCGTCTCCCGCGTCGCCTCCGAACCTCCAGCCGGCCACCGGAGCCCGTTTGCTGGCGCCGGGTTTGGCCTCGCCGCGCTTCCCAGGACGTCGATCTCCTGCCGTCTCTGGCGCCGCAGCACCGGAGCTGCTCCTTCCCCGCGACCCCGTGCCCCAAGCGCCGCCTCGTCTCCTCTGCTTCGTCTTCTCGCCGGAGCCGCGTCAAGCCTCCATCCTCTGCCTCACCTGCGGCCTCCTCCTCGCCGCATCTTGCCGTTCTCCGTCGTCGCCGGACCAGCGCCATCCTCTGCTTCCTCCACGGCGACCAGGGGCCCCTTCGCCGTCGCGCCCGTTCACCACCACTGGAGCCTGCTGCCGCCACCACCGGATCTGGCAGTGCCTCGCCAGGGTCCTCCCCTGCCGGTTGCATGGAGACGCGACCACTGGGAACGCCCAAGGACGCCTCCATGGAATTCACAAGTTCCATCTCCGTTGACCGTTTTGGATACGCCAAGACCGAACCCGTCAAGTACCCTATGGATGCGTCAAGTGCCACGGCGTCGCATTAATTTCTTCTTGAACGTGTTCGACCACGCGGAAATGCCAAGTACCACTATCGCCGAGTACGACTACTGCCACGATGATACGAGAACAACTACCGTCGACCCTCGAAGCCTCCGTGGGCGTCAAGTTCCCCTACAAAAATGTGTACCACTACCGTCGCCGTGTACCACTACTTCCCTCGACGACCCGTGAACGACTACTTCCACTACCGTCGAACTTGGTCCGTCCCGAAATACACGCTTCAAAGGTATAACCGCTGGAACGACCGCCGTGGATCGAATGCATGTGTTGTATGAGATGCTCGAGTTTTGCACCGTGATCGAATTGTCTCTTGCACGTTCCGACTCGTTTGCCATGCCGTCGTCCCGTGGGAACCCGGTATCCGGGATCACCCCACCATCTTGCTCAACTTGCTTCGCACACTTGTTCCTTTTCCACCGGTATCTCAATGAGTTGTCGGATCAATGGATATGTTGTCGTGGCACCGTTTCTGTTTCCGCCGCCATGGCACCCCTTTCTTTCCGTCGTGGCGACCAAATGCCCCATATCATTTTCATGTCAACCTTTAACAAATTGCATAAACTTGTGCATGTCATCCGCATCATGATAACAACAATTAAAATGTTTATATTTGTTGTTTCCATTAATTTGCTTATATGCCATGTTAAAATGATTTATTTCATAACTAAATAACCGTAACTCGGAATTTAATAAACTTTATATGTAAATGGGGTAGAAAAATGCCTAGTTTAACATGTTGCACTTTATTTTCCTGTTTAACAACATTAAATTGTGTTTAGGTCAGAACAGTACCAAATCTATTATTTGCTTATGAGGAGTTTCCGGAATTGTTGTTTGTCATTTCCGGCCTCATTTAAACTTGACTAAATAGTTAGTTTACTTATGCTTCGCCTCTTGCCATGTTTAAAAACATTTAATATTGTTGGGTACATAAACAAGATCGAACTAAATATTTGATGTGGTGTTTTGTCAATATGCAACTCGTTGCATATTGAGCTCCACTTAATTTGTAGTGTTGTTTGTTGCATTTGCCATGCCATGAATCATTAAACCGGACATGCATCATACTTGATTGTGCATCATGCCATGTTTATGTGATGCTTGTTTACTATGTTGCTTGTTTCTTTCCGGGTTGCTTCTCTCATTAGCTTCGGTTTCGTTCCGGAGTTGTGAGGATTCGTTCGACTACGTCCGTTTGTCATCTTCATGGACTCGTTCTTCTTCCTTGCGGGATCTCAGGCAAGATGACCATACCCTCGAAATCACTTCTATCTTTGCTTGCTAGTAGCTTGCTCTTTTGCTATGCCTATGCTGCGATACCTACCACTTGCTTATCATGCCTCCCATATTGTTAGACCAAGCCTCTAACCCACCTTGTCCTAGCAAACCGTTGTTTGGCTATGTTACCGCTTTGCTCAGCCCCTCTTATAGCGTTGTTAGTTGCAGGTGAAGATAAAGCTTGTTCCGTGTTGGAACATGGAGTTGTTGTTCCTTGTTGGAACATGTTTACTTGTTGGGATATAACAATATATCTTATTTAATTAATGCATCTATATACTTGGTAAAGGGTGGAAGGCTCGGCCTTATGCCTGGTGTTTTGTTCCACTCTTGCCACCCTAGTTTCTGTCATATCGGTGTTATGTTCCCGGATTTTGCGTCCCTAACGCGGTCGGGTGATTTATGGGACCCCCTTGACAGTTCGCTTTGAATAAGACTTTACCAGCGAGGCCGAACATTGGTTTTACCATTTGCCTCACCTATGTCCTTTTATTTCCCTTGGGTTTTCGGAGCCCGAGGGTCATCTTTATTTTAGCCCCCCCCCCCGGGCCAGTTCTCCTTCGAGTGCTGGTCCAAACCGAGCGATGTCCGGCGCCCCCTGGGCAATCAGGGTCTATGCCAACCCGACGTCTGGCTCATCCGGTGTGACCTGAGACCGAGATATGTGCAGCTCCTATCAGGATTTGTCGGCACATCCGGGCGGCTTTGCTGGTCTTGTTTTATTACTGTCGAGATGTCTTGTAGCCGGGATTCCGAGACTGATCGGGTCTTCCCGAGGAGAAGGAATATCCTTCGTTGATCGCGAGAGCTTATCATGGGCTAAGTTGGGACACCCCTGCAGGGTTTGAACTTTCGAAAGTCGTGCCCGCGGTTATGTGGCAGATGGGAATTTGTTAATGTCCGGTTGTAGAAAACCCGAAGTTGATCTTAATTAATAATACACCAACCGCGTGTGTAACCGTGATGGTCTCTTCTCGGCGGGGTCCGGGAAGTGAACACGGTTGTTGGAGTTATGCTTGACGTAAGTAGTTTCAGGATCACTTCTTGATCATAGTTGTTCGACCGTGCTTTTGCCTTCTCTTCTCGCTCTCATTTGTGTATGTTAGCCACCATTTATGCTAGTCGCTTGCTGCAGCTCCACCTTATACCTTTTACCCTACCTATAAGCTCAAATAGACTTGATCTCGCGGGTGTGAGATTGCTGAGTCCCCGTGACTCACCAGATACTTCCAAACCAGTTTGCAGGTTCCGATGAATCCGTGTCGGTGACGCATCCGAGCTTAAGGAGGAGTTCGATGAAGATCTTGTTCTTTATGTTGTTTCGTTCTAGTCGATCAGTAGTGGGCCCAGTTGGGATCGATCGTGGACCTTTGTCGCTTTTGGGGTTTCTTCTTTTATTTTGGCTCCGTAGTCGGGCCCTGATTGTAACTGTATGATGTAATGTTTTATTCATGTATTGTGTGAAGTGGCGATTGTAAGCCAGCTATGTATCTTTCCCCTTTATTTATTACATGGAATGTGTGAAGATTACCTCACTTGCGACATTGCTTTCAATGCGGTTATGCCTCTAAGTCGTGCCTCGACACGTGGGAGATATAGCCGCATCGAGGGCGTTACAATCTATCACACCCGATCATCACGTGGTGCTTCGAAACGACGAACTTTCACAACGGTGCACAGTTAGGGGAAACACTTTCTTGAAATTTTAATGAGGGATCATCTTATTTACTACCGTCGTTCTAAGCAAATAAGATGTATAAACATGATAAACATCACATGCAATCAAATAGTGACATGATATGGCCATCATCACTTTGCTCCTTTTGATCTCCATCTTCGGGGCTCCATGATCATCGTCGTCACCGGCATGACACCATGATCTCCATCATCATGATCTCCATCATCGTGTCTTCATGAAGTTGTCACGTCAACTATTACTTCTACTACTATGGCTAACGCTTTAGCAATAAAGTAAAGTAATTACATGACGTTTATGTTGACACGCAGGTCATAAATAAATTAAAGACAACTCCTATGGCTCCTGCCGGTTGTCATACTCATCGACATGCAAGTCGTGATTCCTATTACAACAACATGATCAATCTCATACATCACATATATCATTCATCACATACTTTTGGCCATATCACATCACATGGCATACCCTGAAAAAACAAGTTAGACGTCCTCTAATTGTTGTTTGCATGTTTTACGTGGCTGCTATGGGTTTCTAGCAAGAACGTTTCTTACCTATGCAAAACCACAACGTGATATGTCAATTGCTATTTACCCTTCATAAGGACCCTTTTCATCGAATCGGATCCGACTAAAGTGGGAGAGACCGGCACCCGCTAGCCACCTTATGCAACTAGTGCATGTCAGTCGGTGGAACCTGTCTCACGTAAGTGTACGTGTAAGGTCGGTCCGGGCCGCTTCATCCCACAATGCCGCCGAATCAAGATTGACTAGTAACGGTAAGCATATTGAACAAAATCAACGCCCACAACTACTTTGTGTTCTACTCGTGCAAAGAATCTACGCAATAAACCTGGCTCTGATACCACTGTAGGGGAACGTAGCAGAAATTCAAAATTTTCCTACGTATCACCAAGATCTATCTATGGAGAGACCAGCAACGAGGGGAAGGAGAGTGCATCTACATACCCTTGTAGATCGCTAAGCGGAAGCGTTCAAGTGAACGGGGTTGATAGAGTCGTACTCGTCGTGATCCAAATCACCGATGATCCTAGTGCCGAACGAACGGCACCTCCGCGTTCAACACACGTACAGCCCGGGGACGTCTCCTCCTTCTTGATCCAGCAAGGGGAGAGGAGAAGTTGAGGGAAAACTCCGACATCACGATGGCATGGTGGTGATGGAGCTCGTGGTTCTCCGGCAGGGCTTCGCCAAGCACTACGGAGGAGGACGAGGTGTTGGAGGAGGGAGAGGGTTGGGCCAGGGGAAGGGTGCGGCTGCCCTCTCTCTCCCTCACTATATATAGGGGGAAGGGAGGAGGGGGAGGCGCCCTAGGGTTCCCTAGGGGAGGGGCGGCGGCCACAGGGGAAACCCTAGATGGGTTTGGGCGCCCCCACCCCCTAGGAAACTTGCCCCCCAAGCCGGGAGTGGCGGCTGCCCTAGGGGTGGCGCCCCCACCTCTCTGGTTACGTGAGATGGGGTGGGAGGGGCGCTCAGCCCCTTAGTGGGCTGATGTCCCCTCTCCCCTTGGCCCATAAGGCCCCCCAACGCTTGCCGGGGCCTCCGAAACCCCTTTCGGACACGTTGGTCATCACCTGGTACCCCCAGAACAATTCCGGACTCCAATACCCTTCGTCCAATATACCGATCTTCACCTCCGGACCATTCTAGAGCTCCTCGTCATGTCCGGGATCTCATCTGGGACTCTGAACAACCTTCGGTAACCACATACTATTTCCCATAACAACTATAGCGTCACCGAACCTTAAGTGTGTAGACCCTACGGGTTCGGGAACCATGCAGACATGACCGAGACAACTCTCTGGCCAATAACCAACAGAGGGATCTGGATACCCATGTTGGCTCCCACATGTTCCACGATGATCACATCGGATGAACCACGATGTCGAGGATTCAATCAATCCCGTATACAATTCCCTTTATCCAACGGTATTGTACTTGCCCGAGATTCGATCGTCGGTATCCGATACCTTGTTCAATCTCGTTACCGGCAAGTCTCTTTACTTGTTCCGTAACACATCATCCCGTGATCAACTCCTTGGTCACATTGTGCACATTATGATGATGTCCTATCGAGTGGGCCCAGAGATACCTCTCCGTCACACGGAGTGACAAATCCCAGTCTCGATTCGTGCCAACCCAACAGACACTTTCGGAGATACCCGTAGTGTACCTTTATAGCTACCCAGTTACGTTGTGACGTTTGGTACACCCAAAGCATTCCTACGGTATCCGGGAGTTGCACAATCTCATGGTCTAAGGAAATGATACTTGACATTAGAAAAGCTTTAGCATACGAACTACACGATCTTGTGCTAGGCTTAGGATTGGGTCTTATCCATCACATCATTCTCCTAATGATGTGGTCCCGTTATCAACGACATCCAATGTCCATGGTCAGGAAACCGTAACCATCTATTGATCAACGAGCTAGTCAACTAGAGGCTTACTAGGGACATGATGTTGTCTATGTATCCACACATGTATCTGAGTTTCCTATCAATACAATTCTAGCATGGATAATAAACGATTATCACGAACAAGAAAATATAATAATAACTAATTTATTATTGCCTCTAGGGCATATTTCCAACAAGAAGGCCCATTGTTTCTACGGCCCTTAGAAGGCCCATTGTTTCTACGGCCCGTAGGAGGCCTATGTTAACTACAGTAAATATGTAGCCCATGGTTAATGTGGCCTAGTTTTAAAAAATAGGTTATTGCGGCCACTAGCAAACCGCGGAAAAAGAACTGCACTGACTACAAGAAAACAAATAAACAAGACAATAAGGAAATAAATAGGCAAGCAACTTACGCTAGGCTATCACGGCTATGACACATTACATCCACTGGGCATCAAAGTTCGCCACCAGTGCAAATATAGGGAACAAAGCAGCATATAAACACCGCAGCAAAACAAGTCCAGAACTGAAACCACTTCAGAAGAGCTCACGAAACAATATCCTGGGTACCCATAATGCTGGCAAGATGCTTATAAAGCTTATTAACTTTCTCTTGTTTGGCGCTTAAATCCTCCAGCACTTGCTGTTGCACCGGAAAGTATGCATCTGGATTCTGCAGGGACTTCCTCAGTCCTTTGTCTTCCTGTCGCATAACATTTGATCGATGTCTTTCAACTTGAAGTTGAGATTCAAGAAGCAGAACTGATTCAGGCAGTGAGTTCGAAGAGCTGGTGCCAACAGTAGTAGCCAGTAACTCGAACACTACATCAAGACAGGACTTTGGGGTTGTCTCAGTGTCTTTAATATAGTTTTTATCAGCTTTCTTGGAGACCAGCGGGGATGTCTCACTATCTTGAACCTTATCTGCATTACTTCATGTACCATTGCATAACGGGGTACTCTTCTCCAATATTTTATCCGCATTCTAAAAGAGAAACAAACAAACACATCACATGTTTACAATGTAGTATATGAAACTCATTTTGGTAAACCAGTTCAGTAGTAAGGTGGACAGGATAACAGCATGAAACAAACATATATCTATGTAGTATGGTCACTGTATGGTCCATATCATTCTAGTTTATGTTGCCAAATCAAGAAAGATACCATTCGAATCATATCTATTTAAGACAAAGCAGCTTAGACAGAATATAAGTGTGGGACACTACACAGCAATAACAATACTTGTAAGGTGCATGGCATGAGAATATAACTGTTTATTCAATTGAAACTAAAATCAACATAGAGCAAGTTACAACAGCAAACACGTTAAAGAAACAGGTTTAAAATATACCTGTTGCGCCATTGGAGTTTCAGTTGCATCCTTCAAATTTGAAATTAGTTGGTATGAGTAAATACAGTGATGCAAGAGCAAAGTAGTATGAACCATAGCTATGGAACCTGACCTGAGAACAATTTTTCTTCTGCTTTAAGCGTTGACTTGGGGTTCGGAGTGGTGGTCCTCATGCTTTGGGCACTGTAGTTGCCTTACTAACTGCTCGCGTTTGGGTGCTCTGTGGTGGAGACGGTGATGTGTCAACGAGAACTGGGTTACTATCTGCTGGGGTTGGGGTTAGAAGGGGTGTAGCTGGTGCTCTGTCCAACTGGGTAGGGGTACAATCTGCGTGAGTCTGGGTTATGTGTGGTGGGGCTGGTCCTTGGGCAAGTACAACCGTGGTTCTATCTCCATCAACAGGTAGCATGATCTTTTCTGAAGACCGTGTTTTTACTCCCACAGATACTGCCATCACCCCCTCCAACTGAAATGGCTGATAAACAAGAAAAGTAATTGAATGTACAGACATTGTAAGATAGACAGGTGCAATGGATAGTAGGGAAGAAAACAGGGCATCAAATAGTTCACATTTATGTTGTCTAACCAAACAGAATAGCAGGACATAATTTCACATATATGATGGCTAATTAAACAGGATAGCATGACACAATTTCACATGTATGATGGCTAACTAAACAAGATAGAATGACATACTTCAAAATATGATGACTATGTAAACAGGATGACATGATATAACTATATGATGTGTCTATTGAAGTGGTTGGCATGCCATAAATCACAAACATGTCGTCGATGGAAACATGATGGCATGATATAATTCATGGATAGAATGACATAATTCAAAATATGATGACTATGTGAAGTGTGAACAGGATGAGATGATTTAACTATATTATGTCTTTAGAAAATGGGTTGGCATGCCATAATTCAGATACATGTTGTCTATGTAAACATCATGGCATGATATAATTCAAATATATGATTTATATACTAAGGAAGTGAGCAGAGGGCAATCGCATATATGATGTGTCAACTAAGGAGATGGCATTCAATATCGTGTATATGATGTAAAAACTAAGCATTGCAATACAACATATGCATGATATGAGTAATATAACCCTGCCAAGTTTGAGCATACACCTCAGGGGGATAATAGGACTGGTCATCTAACTCTGAATCCTACTCTGAAGAGCTATCTGTAACCAGCAAGATATCTCCTTCACCAGGTAGCATTGTCTGCTCTGAAGACCTTGTTTTCACTCCAGATATCTCCATCACCAATTCAAATGGCTGATGCATAGGAAGATCAGTTGAATATACAAACATTGTCGACAAAAGCAATGAGAGATACAAAAAAGGACGACATGATATAATTCACATATATGACGCTTGGCTAAACAACATGGCATTGCATAATTCACATATATAATGCCTTGCAACAAGATAGCATTGCATAATTCACATATATAATGTCTTGCAACAAGATGGTATTGCATAATTCACATATATGGTAATTAGACACTAAACAGGTGGCATTCACACAAAGCATGTCTAAACTAAGCAAATGACATAGCAATGCAAGATACTATACGCATGATATGAGCAACATAACCCTGCCAAGTTAGAGCATGCACCTCGGGGGGGGGGGGGGATAGGACTGGTCATCTGTCTCTAAATCCTCCTCTGAGGAGCTATCTGTAACCAGCAAGACATGTGCTTCGTCAGATAGCATTGTCTGCTCTGAAGACCTTGTTTCCACTCTAGATTTCTCCATGACCGTGCCAAATGGCTGATGCACATGAAGAGTAATTGAATGTACTAAAATTGTTGACAAATTTAACACGTAATAAAAGATGATGTCTTGATATAATTCACATATAAGATGACTGGCTAACCAGGGTGGCATTGCAAAATTCACATATATGATGCCTGGCTAAACAAGATGGCATTGCATGATTCACATATACGATAAAGAAACTAAACAGATGGCATTGACATAAAGCATGTCCAAACTAATCAGATGACATCTTTGATGTATAAAGTAAGCAATGCAAGGCACCATATGCATGATTTTACCAACATCAGCATGCCAAGTGAGAGCGAAGACCTCATGGGTTAAATAGGAGTTGTCTCTGCTTCTGAATCCCCCTCAGAACAATTATGTTCCTCTTGATTACGATCCGAAATGGGTGGAGGGGGGCTGCCTTTGCGCCTACCATGGAGCGACGTCTGCATGAAATTTTATTGCCATGCAAGGCTCGTCTCTTTTGCTCTACATGTTCTGTTCCATTGTGTACAATAACTGACATGCATAGGAATAAAACATAGTGAGATTATGTAAGGAGTGCATGCACAAATCCAGAGTGATGGTAGCAAACTATGGATAGACCCAAAACAAATGGTAGAAGGCAGATAATAGCTTTAGTTAAAAAATACAGATAATGGCTCCTTTAATGTTTGTTTGCACCCAACATGAAACTCATAGTAGACACCTGAGATTAACCAGATAGTAGACAGATCGTATTGATTGCTGCCCCAATATGTACCCCACAACCATTTAAAAACTCAAGTTTCAGCATAAGTTTGGACCTGAGTCGGAGTCTAATAGGTGAACACAATGATAAAGTAGCATGTCATCATATTAAGCAATGCATAACGTAAGCAGACACGGAAGAGTACGACCTCTCTTGCGGACCCGTATAGTCCTCAAGGTCATCTGCTCAGTTGATGATGGTAATGAAGTTGTCGTGGCTGCCGGCGGCGGGGAAGAAGATCTGAGGCGGCAAAAGACAGTCCGGAGAGCGGATCCCTGCTGTGTTGAACCGTTCCATCGTTGGAGCAGCTGAGCTAGGGTGGAACACATCACCGAAGGAGCAGGACAAACCACACAAGGTTTTCTTTGACACATATCTGTAACAGAAGTAATTGTGTAAGGGCTTGTTTGAATTTGAGGATTCTAACAATGCAGGGATAGGAAATAGACAGGAATAGGATAGGAATGCACGTGCAAAATAGAGAATTTAAAACCACAAGATTTCGGCCAATCTGGGTGTTTGGTTCACAAGAATTGGAAGATCATAGGATGCAAAGAAGCATGGTGAGATTAAGTCAAACCACAAGAAGTGTACAACCTCTTTGGCGAAGCCATGTCGATCTCAGCGTGATTGGGTTGGCCAGTGAGGATGCTCCGGCTGACTTAGCTGTCGGAGGAGGGGAAGAAGATCTTAGGCGTCTGGAGATGGAGCCCGAGGTACTGCTCCACTTTGATGGAGGGTTTCATCATTGGAGCAGCTCCGGTGAGTTGTACGACGCCGAGGCTGAAGCAGGACAAGAGAGACAACGTTAACCTGAGTGGAATTCTAATAGCATCTCCAATAGATGACGTCAAATACATAACCAAAAAGTGCTAGATGTATACATCAGCCGCTCATCTCTAAACTTAACTGTCGAAACTGAATTTAACTGTCGAAACTGAACTTAACTGTGGAAACTGAATTTTGCTGTCGAAACTGAATTTTACTGTTGAAACTAAACGCACTAGAGGTGAGGCTACACGTCAGTCGACTGACTTTTTCATCTCTGGTCAGTCGATTTTGCACCCGTTGGATATGAAATCAAGGGCCTGCAGTTCATCTTCAACCTCCACCCCCTGAGCCGCCAGCCACCACCGGCCAAACAGCCGCCCCCCGCCACCCGCGGCCGGCGGTGCACCGCCCCGCCCGCCCCGAAAACACTCCCCACCGCCGGTCTGCCGCCACCTCGGCCATCCCTCTAGGCCCCCCCGTGCCGAGCTTTTTCTCCGGCGATCCCCATGCCACCGCCCCACCACCGCCCCCACCCTGAACCCTAAGATAGATAGTGGGGTACCTCTCCGGCGAGCCTCCCTCCCCACTGCGGCTGGTTTTTCCTTAACTCCGGCGAGCCCCCCTACCCCCTAAAAATCGGCTGACCCAAAAGTCGATTCAGTCGACTGAAGTGTAGCTAAAATCGGAGCAGTATCACAAGCAAAAGCAAGAGCGAGAGCAGCAGCGCGAGCAAGAGCAGACTAGGCAGGGGACCGAGAGCAAGAGTAGAGCAGCAGCACGAGCAAGAGCTACAGCAGCAGCAGCTCCTACTGATGTGGACGTCGCCGCCGAGGGAGCAACGGCATGGAGGAAGTGGCCGGCGCCGCCACCGTGGATGGAGCCGCGCCATGTCGGCTCGGGATCGAGCGCCGGCTGCACCGTGAGATTGAATCAAGAAGAAAATGTGACGATTAGTGTACAACCTCTTTGGTGGTGCCGATTAAGCCGCATCTTCATCCGAGGAAATGGTGATGATGATGCTCTTCCGGTGGTGCAGGTGAAGACGGCGGTGTGGGAATGGAGGTGGCACGAAAGACGAGGGGAACGTCGGGGCAGCTCCTTGGAGTTAGAGGACGGGGTGGCTGAAGCGGCGGGACGACCAGATCGACAAAGGATACTCATCCGGTATGGTGGATGAGGGACATCGAGGTGTTGCTATGGACGACGTCGTCGGGGAAGAGGCTCCGTCTGGGTGGCGGATGGAGGAGGGTGTGGGGCTTCGCAGGTTTTCCCAGCCTCGGTGTACGAATGGGTGGGCGGATGGGATGGGAGTGGGGAACCATGGCTTAGGGACGCGCTCGTCCGAAATGTGGGGTAAGTTACGAAAGTACCCCCACTGATTTGAGGTGGTTCTTTCGGTTCAGGGGTACCACGGGCATTTCGCGTGTCGGGATTTCACAGGAGGTGGGACTTTTTGTGCGCGTTGTAATTTTGGAATAGCAAGGTGCGGGTTGAGATGGAGGGAGTTGTCGGAGCACAACGAGACAAAGATTTATCTTAAATATTTCGGGGTAACAAGGCGCGGGTTGAAGAGGCGGGAGTTTTGCAGCACGATAGACAGAGACGCTAGCTTGAAATTTCAGCATAACAAGGCGCGGCTTGAAATTTCGGGAGAACAAGCTTAACGTGTACCCAAAAGAAAAAAAGAAAATTTAGACTAGTATGATATACAACGTACAATGTGTTTAGCACGCACAACACACACACAAACACAATTTAGACTAGTAAGGTACACGTGCATTGCACGCAAGAGATTTGGCAACCAAATTATGAATAAATACCACATTATAGCATGTAAGCTTTGAGTCATATATGCATGATGTAGACGTTCATTTAATTCTTATAGTTCATTTCATTCAAAATCATCTAGTTTTTATAAGAAAGCTAATCTATTTTAAGATTCATGGAATTGTGCGTTGTAAGGCATAAAGTAAAAACAAATCATGTAGAAAAACATTTGGGCAATTATGATACGGAAGATTCTAGAACAAAGAAGAAGTTCTTGTGTTTTGACGTTTGTTCATTATGCTTAAGTTCAACCATAGAGTCTTCTAGATTGTACATGTGGCAAAATCTGGTGGAATCTAGATGATATCCAACGGCCAGTAGTGCTCAAATTTGCCAGCTCTGCACCATCGGATTGGCCTCATCCAATGACCATCTTTCAAAGTTAAAGTTATCCGCACACTATATAAAAAATATAAAATATAATATATAGGGGTATAGATATAGATATGTGATGCAAAAGCCACCCATCATATCCAAGTAGAATAGTGTGTCCATGCAAGGATGCAATGTGGCCAAACGATGTCTGCCATCGGTATCTCAAATTCAAACAAGTCTGACCTTGTTCAATGTGTATACATTACAACATGCTCGTTTCCAAACCACACCGCGTAGAACTTCGTTATATTCATGCATGCATGGGTTTCAAACATCCTGATCTCTTATTCAAATATTTGAATTCAACTTTACATTGATTATGACCTCACCTAGTCTTTTACACCCACACATTGGTCTTGTCTTTATAATTGTACCACTAACTTTCTCTCGTGCATGCATGCACACACACTACCAGTCGGCATTATCCATCGCACACATGTAATCTTTTTCTTCAGGTCGGTCTCCCATGAAGGCACACACACACACACATCCCCCTCTCCATCATATCGGGCATTAAATTCTTTATCTCTCATGTGCATGCGCAACAATCGATGTTCCTCTATGAGTGTGTGTATATAGCAAGGTCTTTCATAGTTTTCCACATAAACCGATCAATCTATATATCTAGTGAGGTCTCACCCTCTTTCCCACGTCCACATCGATCAATCTATACCTCTCTATATAGGATTACATATATAGCTAATACACCCACATTAATTATATATCCAATGCCCCCCTCTCATCATCCATGCCTTTCGCTTCATCTCTCAGAGGCGCGCACAATGGCGAAGACAGGGGGCAGCAAGGGCCCTGCCCCCCTAACATCACTATATATTGAGGCTAATATGAATGTGAACATTAGACCATTGCTGGTAAAAATGGTTTAAGTTGATGAATTGGCCCTCCTCGTAAAGGATTAGCAATGCTTGGCCCCCTAGCTCATGGGACATTTTTCATGGCTCCGCCATTGCGCGCAATAGCGCACGTTCTCGCCCCCTCTCTCTAAATATCAATCTCGCAGTTGTGCACTCCTTCATAGTCTCCCTCCACTCGGCCCCTCGAAACATCTTCTAGCACCCCACCGGATTTTGCCACATGTACAATCTAGCAGACTCCATGGTTGAACTTAAGCATAATGCACAAATCTCAAAACAACAGTGGTTCTCCTTTGTTCTAGAATCTTCCATATCATAACTGCCCAAACTTTTTTTCTAGTTGAATTGCCATTATTTGTTTTTACTTTATGTGTTACAACGCACAATTCCATGAATCATAAAATAGATTAAGGGCTTCTTTGATTCAAAGGATTCACGAAGGAATTTTGGAGGATTCTAATCCTTAGGATTTTTTCCTATCTTGGTTGTTTGATTCCTAGGATTGTAAACCATAGGAATTTTTCCATATGATTCATTTGCACTAGATTTCATAGGAAACATCCCATCCACTCAAACCTCTTTGATAGAATTCTGCGTTTTTTCTATGCACAATCAAACACTCGTACCATCCTGTAGGATTCAAGATGACATTCCACTCTAAACCCATGTTCTTCCTATTCCCGCCTTTTGGAAATCCTACGAACCAAAGAGGCCCTAGTTTTTTTTATATAAAAACTAATTGATTTTGAATGAGATTAACTATAGGAATTAAACGAAGGTCTACATCAGGCATATATGACTCTGAGCTTACATGCTACAGTGTGGTATTTATTCATAATTTGGTTGCAAAATCTAATGCGTGCAATGCATGTGTACCTTACTAGTACTTCAAGTATGTGCAAAACACAATGGAACGCTACACAATGTCTCTCTTATAGTTCATGAAGCCACGTGGCACATGTGGAGGCGTTGCCACGACATCCTTGTGTGGATTGATCACAGTGACGTGCTGCTGGTTCCAGAAGAATGTACTCGTCCTCCCTAAGCCGCACTGGCAGTACATGCACGAAGCGAAGATGTGCACGCACGCCACACACGCACTCATTCCCTCGCACGCACACGCGGGTACAAGGGCGGACGCAATTTTGTACCAAGATCCACCCCATGTGATAATTTGACGCGTGTAGAGTCCTTCACTTCATTGATGGTCAATTAATACAGTGCATGCAAATTGAGTGGACGTGAGGGCGGAAGAAAGACATTACTACTCCACTACACTCATGTGAGTAGTTAAATCATGGGTTGCTAGTAGTACTTCCATTGGTCTCATTCGTATGTTGTGCCAATTTTTGACACTAACATAATATTTACGCATCTGAGCAGTGTAGTCTACTTGAAATTTATGTTCCACTAAACTCATCGGGAGCCGTTTCGGGCCTTGAAACCAAAAACCATCAATTAATCTTTACCTTGTTCCCATCACATTCGAAAGTACTAGTGCTACAATCAAGTGCAAGCCTTCTCACACCTAGCAGTACGTACCAAACCTGAATGTGTTCCCACTATGCAGGTTTTAGTACTAGTGCTAGTACTTAGGTTATAAAAAGGGGAACTACCTAACCGAAAATTACTCTACCTTCCTCCTCACAAGTCCTCCTTCTTTGTCCGTCCTTGCCATGGCCGGCGTGAAGAGCTCTAGGTCGAGAACTACTTGTTACAAGGAAGCGGCAACCAAGGTTGTGGAAAAAAGAGAGGGCTCGCAGCCACGCAGAGACCTCGAAAGATCTCTAACGGGCAGGCGATGGCTCCTAGGAGGAGTTGACCGCCAGCTTGGTGATGCTGTTGAAGAAGAGCATTGCCTTGTAGAAGAAGGCGACCGGTGAAATCCTGCAACTTCAGGAGGACAAGGCGAAGCTCTGCCATGAGCTCGACCTGCTGAAGGAGGAGAAGGCCGGCTGGAAGAAGCTGCATGAGATTAGTAGTTCCTCGATGAAGATGTTGCAGGCCCTCGTCATGGAACAGAAGGAGGAGTTGGCGAAGCTGCACATCTAGCACCCGGTTGCTGTCAAGGTACGTAATGCGGCCATGGAACAGATGATGAAGGCTCACGTCGAGAAATCCCGCGTCATGGACGCAATGATGAAGATGGCGGAGGAGATGCGCAAGGAGATGGAGGTCGTGGAGGCGATGATGAAGCAGTTACGACTCCGCGGCTAGAGTTGTGTGTGCGTCTTCCTTCTTTTTTGGGGGTGATAATCCTCCTTCTTCTTTTGCTCATGTGTTTTTTATTTTGCTTCGGGTGTTTCGCCGCACGTGTCACCTTCTCTACGAGGCATGAATAGAACAGTGCTATAAATGAGATGACTAGCAAATTAGATCATTGTTTATCGCCAATAGAACAATGCCTCTTGCTAGTAATATATAATAAGAGTAGAGAGTAGAGGATATGGCACTGGACTGTCGTGTTTCATGCTCCTCCGTCGTACTCCAGTGGAAAACTTGAGTATACCGCATGCTTCTTTGCTCCTCCTCAGGTCGTTGGCACATTTATACGAGCAGCCAAATCACAAGGCCCCGCCTTCCAGCGGTAATGAGCCATCAAATCACAAAGGTCCTCGTCTCTCTTGAAAAGGACCAAGCTAGACTGCCCCGCCCTCTAGCCTTTTACAAAATGTATACATTTGTACGGTAGTAGTATCGATGGATTGCGCCAAACTAACAAGATGTAATTAAAGAAAAAAGGTGGTACATATAGAGAGCGCTCGTCGCCAAATTATGCACATACTATATGACACTACCCACTATGAAGGTACTAGTAACATAGACTAGTAACTAGTCTATGCTACTCTCCACTATGACCAGCCAAAGTGGAGGCGCGGATACCAACGAGGGCCTGGTTGTGTCTATACTTGGACAACTCACCCGACTGCATGCGCACCAGGCAGACAAAGCTCGTGTCGTGTTGGTGCCGTGTGCAGCCCGCACATTAACCAAAACCTCGCGCCTCCATCTTAGCCTCCGCATTTTAAACTTCTCAATCTCAAGGCCAAGGAGCAACGTGAAACCTATGATAGAGTCAATCGGATGGTTGAGAACACTACAATTTGTAGCTACATATGCGTGTGTGAGAGAGGACGAGTGTGTGCGTGCACGCCTTCTCCGAGTACAACCGTATGTGGGTGGCATCGACCTAGGGAGCAGTGATGGTGCGTGCGAGAAGTCCCGAGAGATAGGTGTAATGCGTCTGAAAAAAGACTAGTCTATAGCTCGCCACGAGGCTATTCCTGTTGAACGCCAAGAGTAAGATATGTATCCGACGGTGCCAGTTTTTGTACGTACATAGAAGTAGAAAAATAACTAGTACCATGGCATATGCTACACCACGGCCGAGAATACGTGCCGACGTTACGCCATCCGGGAATAGTGCCGCACTTCGAAACTAGAACCGTCAATAAATTTTGAGGGCGTCTCGTCACATTCCAAATTACTACTACTACCACGCTATATTTAATTGCAAATATGTTCACACCGATCACAACCTAAACGGTTTTCCACATAGGAGCGTATTAGTAGTACTCGGTTATAAATACTACTATGCTAAGATGACTGCACATTCCTCCTCAACTCCTCATCCACAAAAAACAATCAAGTCAATCAAGCCATAGCCAGCGTGATTTTTGGGTCGAGAGATTCCCACCAGGGAGAGGTGAGCATGGAAGAGGAAGCACGAGAGATGTCCCGCCTCACCGTGAAATCAGCCGACATGTCCAGCCGTGCAGCAGTAGCAGCACACAGGTCCCGCCGCGCAGCCGAAGCAGCACGGAGGTCCCGCCGCGCCGTCGATGTAGTAGACTGGTCCGGCCATGCCGCGAAAGCAGCAAAGATGTCCCGCCGCACCGCCGAAGTAGCAGGGAGGTCCCGCCGCGCTGCGGCGGCCTTGGTCAATTTCTCGCGGGCAGGCGAGGACTCTTACAGGCGCATGCATGCGATAGTCCATAGCTAGATGGATCAGATCTCCGGCTGTGCGAGGATGCAGGACGAGGCTACCGGCGTCATCCGGCAACTAGGGGAGGGCAATGCGAAGCTCCGAGCGAGCGTGACCTGCTGAGGGCGAAGATCGCCAGAAGGGCGAAGCAGGAGGAGGAGACCGCTGCCTTGTTGCAGAGGACGGGCGTCATCATCAAGAAACTTATGGACAAGAAAGCCATGCTCCGCATCGAGTGCAACAGGCTGGTGGAGGAATCCATGGATGCTGCCAAGCAGCGTATTAAGGACATGAAACTGATGAAAGAGATCATCGCCCACCGCGAGAACTAGTCTCCGCGACCTGCAACGCATAAAGAAAGTAGAGATCAGCGAGCCAGATCGTTGTATGTGTCTTCCTTCTTCTTTTGCCCTTGTGTATTTCGGGCGTAGCCGCATGTGGCTTTTTTATTTATCTTCCTAATTATGTAAGACAATTATTATCCACTCTCGTCGTCCTTATATATATGTATATATATTCATCAGTCTTGCTATAAGTCGCAGTAGATGCTATCTAGGTTATCGGATCTTACATCAAGATTCGTGCAAAATTTTCTTTTCAGATTTTCTTTTTTCTCTCTTAAATCTCAATCAAGTCAGACATTGCCACTTCATTAAACAGAGCCTCGGGCGCCATTAATGGAGACCTTGGGAGAGAGGTGGACGGTAGATGGAGGTCAAAGGGCTCTGATACGTCTCCACGGTATCTATAATTTATGAAGTATTCATGCTATTATATATCTTGTTTTGGACGTTTAATGGGCTTTATTATACACTTTATATTATTTTTGGGACTAATCTATTAACCAGAGGCCCAGCCCAAATTGTTGTTTTCTTGCCTATTTCAGTGTTTCGAAGAAAAGGAATATCAAACGGAGTCCAAACGGAATGAAACCTTCGGGAGAGTTATTTTTGGAACGGGGGCAATCCAGGAGACTTGGAGTAGACGTCAGGGAAGCTTCGAGGAAGCCACAAGGTAGGGAGGCATGCCCCCCACCCACGTGGGCCCCTCGTGGCTCCCCTGACCGACTTCTTTCGCCTATATATGTCCATATACCCTAAAAACATCGGGGAACGGAATAGATCGGGCGTTCCGCCGCCGCAAGCCTCTGTAGCCACCAAAAACCAATCGGGACCCTGTTCCGGCACCCTGCCGAAGGGGGGATCCCTCCCGGTGGCCGTCTTCATCATCTCGGCGCTCTCCATGACGAGGAGGGAGTAGTTCACCCTCGGGTTTGAGGGTATGTACCATTAGCTATGTGTTTGATCTCTCTCTCTCTCTCTCTCTCTCTCTCTCTCTAGTGTTCTTGATTCGACACGATCTTGATGTTTGACGAGCTTTGCTATTATAGTTGGATCTTATGATGTTTCTCACCCTCTACTCTTTGAGTTTTCCCTTTGAAATTATCTTATCGGATTGAGTCTTTAAGGATTTGAGAACACTTGATGTATGTCTTGCATGTGCTTATCTGTGGTGACAATGGGATATCACGTGATCCACTTGATGTATGTTTTGGTGATCCACTTGCGAGTTCCATGAACTTATGCATCGGGGTTGGCACACGTTTTTGTCTTGACTCTCCGCTAGAAACTTTGGGGCACTCTTTCAAGTATTTTATGTTGGTTTGAATAGATGAATCTGAGATTGTGTGATGCATATCGTATAATCATACCCACGGATACTTGAGGTGACATTGGAGTATCTAGGTGACATTAGGGTTTTGGTTGATATGTGTCTTAAGGTGTTATTCTAGTATGAACTCTAAGATACATCGAACAGAAAGAATAGCTTCATGTTATTTTACTACGGACTCTTGAATAGATTAATTAGAAAGGATAACTTTGAGGTGGTTTCGTACCCTACAATAATCTCTTCGTTTGTTCTCCACTATTAGTGACTTTGGACTGACTCTTTGTTTCATGTTGAGGGATAGTTATATGATCCAATTACGTTATTATTGTTGAGAGAACTTGCACTAGTGAAAGTATGAACCCTAGGCCTTGTTTCCTAGCATTGCAATATCGTTTACGCTCACTTTTACCACTTGCTACCTTGCCGTTTTTATATTTTCAGATTACAAAAACCTATATCTACCATCCATATTGCACTTGTATCACCATCTCTTCGCCGAACTAGTGCACCTATACAATTTACCATTGTATTGGGTGTGTTGTGGACACAAGGGACTCTTTGTTATTTGGTTGCAGGGTTGTTTGAGAGAGACCATCTTCAACCTACGCCTCCCACGGATTGATAAACCTTAGGTCATCCACTTGAGGGAAATTTGCTACTGTCCTACAAACCTCTGCACTTGGAGGCCCAACAACGTCTACAACAAGAAGGTTGCATAGTAGACACCAGGCTCTCCTCCCGATAAGCACGCACAGGGGTCTGATCGCACGCCTACCATACTCAAATAGCTACCCTTCACGGTGCCTCCTAGCTAATTAAAAAAGGGGACGCATAGCGGCACGTAAATGGTAAATAGAACGCCCACAGTTTCAATAATACTTGTGTTTCCGATTGTAACGTGACAGCACTTGTTCCAAAATGACTTTGTTGACTGTTAATGTGTGCGCCTTCGCAAATCGGACAGCAAAACTACCACAGCATGTTGGTGCCATGTCATGACACCAAGCCAAGTTTCATGATTTTCATGCGTGTTTCGGATTTAAAGGAATTAAAAAACCAAGTTTCTCAATGTTTCCAGCCGAGCCATGACACCCAGATGTTTGAATCTCATTCCCATTTCTCGCATGGGACCTAGAAATTTACCCGAGGACACACATGTGATTTTTCAACCAGCTTTGGTGCACTGGAGCATGTGCTTGTATTTAAAATTTGAATTATGCACACAAAGGTGACACGTTCCCTCTCAGAACCACGAGCCTTCTTGAGAGAAGCTCCGGTTTGCAAGAAACTTATACAAAACTTGTTCCTATAGTGCAAATTTTGTTACCACAGCATGGTTGTACCATGACATGACACCATTCCAAGTTTCATGATTTTCAGGCGTGTTTTGGATTCACAAGAATTTTAAAACCAAGCTACTCAGTGTTGTCGGCCGAACCATGATGCCCAGATGTTTAAATTTCATTCCCATTTCTTGCATGGGACCTAGAAATTCACCCGAGGACACACATGTGATTTTTCAGTCAACTTTGGTGCACGGGAGCACGTGCTTGTAGTTCAAATTTGAATTATGTACATTAAATGAAAAGAAACTCAATTAATGTATAAAAAGGCCAAAAGAACCGGAATAATTCCAAAATTTAACAGGGCACTCATATAGTTCTATGTTGCCTTTGTAAAGAAAATCTGGGGGGAGGCAGCGTATATTGTTTCGCACACAAAGGTATAAAGAAATAAAGAAATAAAGAAATTAGAATACCTATTTAATTCTTGGGTTCTTATTATTTATGCCACTAGTTGCGTATCACTACTCAGTTTTGCCATTAGAAGTTGCAACTACTCAAAAAATGCCATCGATCCGTGAGATGCCTGCTCAAAAATATAATTAGATATCTAAAAAATCCCATCGTTAAGTTAGATGTTTGCTCAGAAATGCCATTAGACATTTTTTTTTCACATCAAACCCGTTGACCATGTTACATGACAAAAATAAGCCGATTCTCACAATGGTAAGTTAATGGTGTCTATCACAACACACCCCTCAAATAAAACTAAGCACCATTTAAATCTTTGACAAAACTAAGCACCATGAAATTCTTTGACATCTAAACTGTTGGCTATATGATGTTGGCCATATATATTGTACGTATATAATGTCAAGAAACGAGTGGTAGTACTATACCAACTAAAAGATGAAATGTATGAAATATAACAAGAAGAAACATAACATAGTTCTGCTGGGGGCTCAGCACAACACACCCCTCAAATAAAACTAAGCACACCAGAAATTTAACTAAGCAACTAATCTGGTAGACACTGCATTAGAACCACCATGAGCAATGACTGTGATGCCCGGATAATTAAGCTATAGTAATTCCCCGCTAATGATGCCATGTCACCTCGGTTACTGTGGATAAACTCGCGTTAGTTTGAAACCTAGTTCGAATTTAAAATTTAAAATGAAGGCAAACAATGAAAGTTTTGAAACATTAAAACTAATATGTTCGGTTTGTGCCAATTTATCCAAATTCATGTTGGTGAAGAAACTACACTTTTATAAAATTCTTAAATACTCTAAAATGATTAAAACAGTAGTTAAATAAGAAAACAGAAAAGTATACAAGCACAAAAAAAATTGAAACATAAAAGACCTAATCTACTGGGCCACTTGGCCCATCTAGCAAAACCGGCCCAGCCACCCCTCATCCCCTTCCTCTCGCTACAGTGCGGCAGGGGGCCGTGGCGGCCATCCGCCGGTCATGGCCGTGCGTGGCGGCCATCCCGCGCCACGCGACAACTACAAGACCTCCCTTGATCCCGTGGTCTACCCGTAACCCCACTTTCCCCCTCTGCGCACGCTGCTTCTTCTTCCCCGCGACGTCCCGAGACCTCCGTCGCCATCGTCGCCCTCGCCTGCGTGGCCAGCGACCTCCCCGCCGCCTAGTACTACCCCTGGAAGCACCGCCGTTTCCCGCTTCTTCATCTCCGACCCCGAGCCCGAGTAGAAGATCGCCACCGCGCCGGGATCGGCCGTGTCCCCCTCTGCTGTCGTCGGCGTTCGTCTCCCCTCTGTTAATTTGCTCGTGATCGTCCTCTAGCGCTAGTCTCCGTCGTGGCCGAAACTTGTCGCCACCTTTCGCGTCGTCACCGCAGCCACGGCAAGCAGAGCTTGCGTACGAGCTCTGCGACGAGCTCCTTGGCTCCCCAGGAACCAGCGGCACTCACCAAACCATCTCCCCGTGCCCCGCAGCTCCGATTCCGTGGCATGCCTGAACTTCGGCCGGCCGCCTCTGCCGCGCCCCCTGCTCGCCCCGCTGGTGGCTACTGCGATGTTGCTGCCACCGGCCGCCCCCTAACTCGGCCTTGCCTCCCGCGTGCAGCCTCGCCCCGGCCCGCTACCCTCTTCTCTGCGCCCGCACCATCCCTGCCCCCTGCTCCCGTAGCTGCTGCTCCTGCTGCCGTTCGTCCTCCTGCTGCTGCTTTTAACTGCTGCTCCCGTTGTGTGTTGCCGCTGCTCGCCGGCTCTGTTGCTTGCCGGTGCCGCTGCCTGCCACGAACAGCTGCTACCGCTGTCCATGGCCATGGCCAAGCGGCCATGTGTGCGGTGTGCGTGTGCGTGCAGCGTGTGTGTGTGTGTGTGTGTGTGTTGTGTGTGCGTGAGTGTGGGTGCGGCCATGTGTGGGTATGGCCGGCTGGGTCTCTAGATGAGACCGGCCCTGTTTAGGTTAGTAGCTACTAATTAGAAGTTAGGCAAAGTAGTGGTTAGGTATAGTGTAAATGACATGTGGGACCACCCTGGTTAATTACCATTTTATTAAACCAAAGAAAACAACATGCGGGACCCACTTACACTATTCATATGCTGACCAGTCAACCTTTGACCGGGTCAACCCAGCCCCACTGACCCCACCTGTCATACACTATGGCTACGATAGCACTAGGTGGCATAGTTATTTTACTGTTTATTTTCGAAGCATAAATAAATTCCAGAAAATGAATTAAGACTTTGAAAATTAATATAAAATAATATGTAACTCGGATGAAAATACTTTATACATGAAAGTTGCTCAGAACGACGAGACAAATCCGAATACGTGGTCCGTTCGTCCGCCACGCGTCCCTAGCATAGCGAGCATGCAAACTTTCCTCCTCTGGTCCGTCCGTCCGAAAATGCCAAACACTGGGAATACTTTCCCGGATGTTTCCTCCCTTCGCTGGTATCACCTATCTCTGCGTTAGATCACCCCTAGCATCGTGTATTGCCATGTTATGCTTTGTGTTACTTTGATTGCTCTGTTATTTATTATGTTCCCCTCCGTTACTTCTTTCCGGTAGACCCCGAGACTGTCGGCGAACCAGTTCGACTATGGTGTTGACGGCCCCTCTCTCCTGCCAGAGCAACCAGGCAAGCCCCCCCCCTTGATCACCAGATATCGCATATTCTTCTCTATACTGCTTGCATTAGAGTAGTGTAGCATGTTATTGCTGTTCGTTAATCCTATCCTGATGCATAGCTTGTCCTTGCTATTATTGTTGTTACCGTTACCTGCAATCCTACCTGCTTAGTATAGGATGCTAGTATTCCATCTGTGGCCCTACATTCTTGTCCGTCTGCCATGCTATACTATCAGGCCGTGATCACTAGGGAGGTGATCGCGGGTATATACTTTATACTTTATACATGATACATGTGGTGACTAAAGTCGGGTCGGCTCATGGAGCACCCGCGAGTGATTCACGGATTGGGGGCTGAAAGGACCTTTGTCCCAACGGCCCTCTGTGTGATCTTTGTGGCGTAGCGACAGGGCAGGTCGAGACCACCTAGGCGAGAGGTGGGCCTGGCCCTGTTCGGCATTCGCGGATACGTAGCACGCTTAACGAGATCTTGGTATTTGATCTGAGTTGGGTCGTTGCCCTTATACGCACTAACCGCCACGTGGGACAAGATATGGGCAACCGGCGTCGTGGTATCAGCCGAAGCACTTCGTGACGTCAGCGACTGAGCGGCGTGCGCCAGATTGGACCGCGTAACGTGACTTACATTGTACTGGAGGTTGCTAGGTCTGCTTCCGGCCGCCCTCGCAACGTGCAGGTGTGCTAAGGGCGATGGGCCCAGACCCCTGTGCACTTGGGTTTAGACCGGCGTGCTGACCGCTCTGTTGTGCCTAGGTGGGGCTGCGACGTGTTGATCTTCCGCGGTCGGGCATGACCCCGAAAAGTGTGTCTGGCCAAATGGGATCGAGCATGTCGGGTAATGTGGTGCACCCCTGCATGGAAGTTTATCTATTCAAATAGCCGTGATCTTCGGTAACAGGATGACTTGGAGTTGTACCTTGACCTTATGACAACTAGAACCGGATACTTAATAAAACACACCCTTCCAAGTGTGAGATACAACCCGGTGATCGCTCTCTAACAGGGCGACGAGGAGGGGATCGCCGGGTAGGATTATGCTATGCGATGCTACTTGGAGGACTTCAGTCTACTCTCTTCTACATGCTGCAAGACGAAGGCTGCTAGAAGCGTAGTCTTCGACAGGCTTAGCTATCCCCCTATTATTCTGGCATTCTGTAGTTCAGTCCACTGATATGGCCCTTTACACATATACCCATGCATATGTAGTGTAGCTCCTTGCTTGCGAGTACTTTGGATGAGTACTCACGGTTGCCTTGTTCCCCCCTTTTTCCCATTTCTCTACCCGATTGCTGCGACCAGACGTTGGAGCCCAGGATCCAGACACCACCTTGGACGACGACTCCTACTACACCAGAGGTGCCTACTACTACGTGCAGCCCACTGACGATGACCAGGAGTAGTTTAGGAGGATCCCGGGCAGGAGGCATGCGCCTCTTTCGATCTGCATCCCAGTTTGTGCTAGCCATCTTATGGCAACTTGTTTAACTTATGTTTGTACTCAGATATTGTTGCTTCCGCTGACGTCTATGATCGAGCACTTGTATTCGAGCCCTCGAGGCCCCTGGCTTGTATTATGATGCTTGTATGACTTATTTATGTTTTAGAGTTGTGTTGTGATATCTTCCCGTGAGTCCCTGATCTTGATCATACACGTTTGCATGCATGATTAGTGTACGATTGAATCGGGGGCGTCACAAGTTGGTATCAGAGCCGACTGCCTGTAGGAATCCCCCTTTCCAACTCCTTGGCCGAAGTCGAGTCTAGACATTACAAAACTTTTACTAACATGGTTGTGTGTCTTATGGGCCCACTTCGCCATTTGGGTGGTATTAGGATCTTTTATTCCTCGTCCTTTACTCTAGGACTCTGAACTCTCTCCTATTCGGGTTAAATGATTTTGCTAAATCTAACGTTAGGATCTCGTTATCACATTCACCCGGAGAGCACCTTATTACCGATGATTGTCTACTACACTAGAAGACCCTGAAGATACTCTCCGTTGTTAACCCGAGAACTTGTGTTCATTGCGTTTGCAATTCCCCTTCGACCGTCCACCCTTATGGATAACTACATGAAGTTGTCATTCTTACATTCATCCCTAGTTGGTCTTGCTATTACAAGATACCCGAAAATACTCGTCGTCGTTTCGATAATCCTTTGTGCCTTACTGCCTTGCAGTTTTTGCCACATGAATACCCCTACAAATAATTTCTCGCAATTGCCGAGTATCCGCTTATCCCCAGTTGTTTGTGTTTCGCAAAAGTCTCCGAAATACTATTTGATCCTCCGAAAATCCCTAGTAGCTTATTGCTCTGCAAACACTTGTCTGCTTGCATTATGGGTGCCCTCCATATGTCTGGCAATATTCATTAGTCTCCTTTGACACCGTCATTTGATCCTATTGATTCAACATGAGTGCGAGTGCATGCAATCATTGGTTGATCCTTTTAAAATATCTTTCCGGCTCAGATGTCATTTTGAAAGTGAGATGGTTATCGACTCATCAAATTGTCGTCGATTGTACCCCTAAGTCTACTCAACTTATCCATCCTTAATCAGAGCGTTTGCTTCCGATCCCTTGATTTGGAAATCGCAATTCCTTTGCATTTGAGATTTGAATTAGTTAGTTATTCCCATAATCGGATGCCTTTGCATTATTTCTTCCTCTGATTGAGTAACGATACTCACGTCAGCTCCGTTATGGACCGCCAAACCCATTGCTGAGTTGTTATCTCACATTCAAATCTTGTGAGTTCTTTCCCTAATACATAGTGCTTTGACAACCATGCTCTACTTTCGAGCTTGTGTTAATTACTCCTAAAAAATTGTGGTATTTGTTCCTAAGAGGCCTCACTGGGTTGAACTAATGCCTTACCTAATCTATGTGAGCCTGAAAGATTTTCACGGGCTATACTCATCTGGTATTTCACTAGGTAAAACTTTCGACACTAATGCCTTTATCAAAACGAGAAGTGAATGTAAGGTTGTGCTTTGGAGGAGTGGGAGTCGACCTTGAACTTTGTGTTCACGCCCATGGACCCGATGTGGAACTTATCATGGAAGCTTATTGCAAAACTTTTAATCAGTTGGATAATTCTTCCGGTGTCTTTGAATTTGATCCCTTGCAAGTATGGTTTCGGCCATATTGATATTCCCTGATTCCTTTTCTCGGACAAGTTAAAGTACTTGTCTTTTGTAGATCAATACACTTGTCAACCCTCTATCTTGCTCTACCTCCGAGTATTACCCTCTGGTATCTCGATAATATCACCGAACCATGTTGCTTATTATGAGCCTTCATCAAGTATTATTCCTCACCGATTCCAATGGTTTCCTGGTTTTGAGTTGTTAGTCACTCGAGGACACCAATAACTAAATCGGGTCCGCACCATGATTAAACAACTCTTAGTAATCTCCTTTACTCACGAGTTTGTACTCGAGCATGTCAATCCTAGCCTAGTCGGCTATCATCATAGTGCTAATTTTAACTGTGCTACCCGGTCCTTATTCCCGGAGCATAAATTTTGAAGATGAGCTAAGCTTACGTCGATCTTCCTCATCATATCATTTCTCCTTGAACAGTGATCTTGGTTTCGAGTGTGTATCGTACCATTGGTTCCAATAACCTTTCGCTTCAGCATTCCTTTGACTTGATGTCATCGCCGATCGATTACATCTTCAGGTAATATCTCGACAATTGTGTCGTGATCATCATCAACATTCTGAGCTCTTCTAGAATATCAATCAAATTCATGATGAGAAATACCATCCTTGCCCCTCGATGATTTGTGTTATCATCGGCAACATTCTTACCTTCTCCCCAACACAAACTTGTTCATTTTTTTGTGTTGTACCTTGATTTCCTTGCTATCGGGCTTAGGTTATGTTCTACCTTGTAGTATTACTGTCTTTTATATCAAGAATGTTGTGAGGATTGCTCCACCTCTTAAGAATTCTTGGTATAGTGATGCTTCTCGCCATCACCATTCTTTTCTTGGTCCCCTTGTTGTTTCTAATTAGAATACCAACAAGTGAACGGTGCTGTTTGGGTTATGCACTTCTAGCAACCCTATTGCTTTGAAGTTAATGATTGACAGTTCAATCTTAGTCTATCGGTTATTAAATCACCATTCTAACAATTGATCAGGCTACCTATGCCCATATTTCGGGCGCACCTTTCAACCAATGTTTAAATGTGTATGTTTTCCTCGAGCATACCTCCTTATATCATTTAATCTGACAAATGTTATCTCCTTGTTCACATCATTGTGGGAATCCATCTTGTTCGAACTCTCGATGAAGTGTCGCTGAGACCATCAGCCACCTCCCCATCCTCTCCTTGGTTTAATGATGAACTCTTGTTTTGGACCCTCTCCCATAGTTCATTTCTCGAGAATCTTACATTGTCATCTCATCAATTTGTGTTGCACCTTTTCTTCTCTGGCATCCTAAGTCAGAGGTATCCTGACACCAATCGGATCTGAACCTCGGTCAGATATGATGGTTGGGACATATTTCCAAGAGTTATAACATTGGTCTTTATATGACTCGGTAAGGTGATGTCATGCCTAGCACACCCGACCGGAGGACCTATTGTTATAATTTCCTTTTAGCAAGGTTAGCCATTCTTCCATGAGGAAATTGTAAGACTTATTCTATAAGTTGTTCCTGATGGATCCTGTTGTTTCCAAAGTCTGATCTTCACCTGTAGACCATGTCAATGCTATCTCGAAGCATGTCGCTGGTGCTCCGATTTTCAACAAGAACATTTGAAGCCCAATGCTAAATGTTTCTTGCTCAATTATCCAAACACCGTTGCATCGGTAATGTCATGAAATTTCTCTCCCCTTACCTAAAGGGTTTTCTACATTATATCCTGTCATGGATATCATGCTCTACTTATCATTGGGAAGGATATACCCCTGAAATATCTTATATTCACATTTTCCTTCCATTGAATTGTTTAACCTTCCTTGTGATCTATATGATCTAAGCAGTAATATTCTCTGCTTATGTAAACATCTTGGTGTACAACTGCGTCAGTAAGACTGTGTTACTATTGTTGATGACATTTCGGTAACCATCGATGGACGAGAACTTTGCCTATTGGTCCGCCTCGTTTCAACGAGCAGGAAAATAGTTCTCTTCGTCCCTCGCCCTTGGTACCAACGATGCTGAAAACATAACTAGCCGGTTATTCTCTGACATGCCTCGCTTACATGATCGTGCAAGACGTCACCCCTCTTCCTACTTTTAACCCACATGGTGGGCCCATATCCCACAGTTTCACAGGATTGAAACCCGACTCTCCTATACACCCCGTTTTCCCAAGGTTTTTCCTCGTGCATGGCCTCGTAGGTAATTCACGGGCCACCTTCCTAGTGATCTTTTTTCGTAACAGACGCAATACTTAATCTCGTTGCTCTGGACCCCTTTCGCACTTGGTTTCATACATCGAACCATTGCCTATCCATTTGAAACTTCTCATGGTACCTTCTTACTTTGCTCTCTATATCTTCTTAAGTTTCAATTCGAGAGATACTTATGCTTCTTCCCCCGAGTTAACCGTCTGATGCTCAATCCTGTTAGAATCCGTCCTTATAGAGTTTTCCCCTCTTAACCTTTCGTAAGTGCGGTGAAGATCCTGAAGGAAGGATGTCCACTTCATCATGATGACCTGAAGCAGAGAAATGAAGACATCAACGTAATGGATCGATTTCTTCGAGAAGAGCATCCAAGACCGAAAAGACTCATTAGAATTTCGTAACCAGAACTCCCCCCCCCCTACGCCTCTTAAATCTAGAGACGAGATTTCTTGTAGTGGAGGAGAGTTGTGATGCACGGATAATTAAGCTACAGTAATTCCCCGCTAATGAAGCCACGTCACCTCGGTTACTGTGGATAAACTCGCGTTAGTTTGAAACCTAGTTCGAATTTAAAATTTAAAATGAAGGCAAACAATGAAAGTTTTGAAACATTAAAACTAATTGTTCGGTTTGTGCCAATTAATCCATACTAAACATTGGTGAAGAAACTACACTTTTATAAAATTCTTAAATACTCTAAAATGATTAAAACAGTAGCTAAATAAGAAAATAGAAAAGAATACAAGCACAAAAAAAATTGAAACATAAAAGACCTAATCTATTGGGCACTTGGATTTATGTAGAAGGACCGGATTTATGGATACAACACTTTGCACCAGCAACACAAGGAGCTACACCAACCTTCAAAATAGAAATACCAGTAAGTTGGTTTAACTTCATAATTCACTTACTATTGACACCTGACAAGTTTCGATGGACCATGCATTTGCTAAAGTCTGATGTCTGAAAAATTTTGACTGCTAATTGTGAGCATGAGGACACTTTGCTTTTTCACATACCTGATGGATGTGCAACTTCTCAGGCACCTGCATGTAAGGATTTCATCCTGGGGCTAGGCAAAGAAAATGAGGGTATTAGCCCTGCTGCCCACTCTTCCACTGGGGCTAGCAGTCCTCTTCAGCAGGTGTCCCCAAATAAAGTCCTGCCCCTTGGAGAGGCCATATCAAGGAAAAGGAGGGAGAAAGAACCTATGGTAGAAACTGAGGTAAGAAGAAGTGATAGGATTAAAAAGGATAACAATGGCTATAGAAGGAAGTCTTGTGCCACTCAGTCTTGTTTACCATGTAATGCCATACCTCCAATTATTCACAATTCAGTGGTTAAAAACCTGTCTAAATCTTTCTGCAAGGTTGCTGAGGAAGAGATACAGGAGAAGTTGACCAAGAAACCCAAGAAGAAGGGGCAGGAAGATGTGGCTAAGGTGTCCAAGGCCACAGCAGAAGCAGCAAAATCCAGGCCTGTGTGATGATGTGTCTACAACATCAGTCTATGATAGATAGCAGGATGGCCTGCTATTCTCTTTTGGGAATTACTTGTCTTATGTATGCAGTCAAATGTAATGCTTGCAACTGCT
Source organism: Aegilops umbellulata (assembly GCA_032464435.1). Taxonomy (NCBI): domain Eukaryota; kingdom Viridiplantae; phylum Streptophyta; class Magnoliopsida; order Poales; family Poaceae; genus Aegilops; species Aegilops umbellulata. The sequence goes on from CP136060.1 coordinate 232,914,809, forward strand.
GCACAATGCTTGTTTGCCCTGGTAGGCACCTTTTGTATGTTATATGCACTTTGCTGCTGTGTCAGCTATGGTATCTCCTTGTGGTAGAGACTACTATACTATCTGATGCTATGGAAGCTTCTGGCCATCATATGTGGTTGCTTTGGTTCACCTGCTCATCTGCTTATGTCTCCTGCTGAAATGTTTCAACTAGCTTTCAGTGTTTTGTCCTTTTTGTGGATCCCAATAATTTTATGGCCTGGGATTGTCATCAGGGGGTGGGCCCTGGTGACTACAGTAACATCAATTTGATTGTTAATGAATAACAATACAACATGGAATATCTTAAACTGGAACGTGAGGGGCATTAATTCCTCAGATAAGTGGTTGGCTATCAGGCAAAAGGTGGAAGAAAGTGTTGCTGGAATTGTTTGTATACAGGAAACTAAGAGAGAAAACTTTGATCTAGCCTACATTCATAAAGTATGTCCTCAAAGGTTTAATAGATTTGAGTATTTACCTTCCATTGGGGCATCAGGTGGCATACTCACTGCTTGGAATGGATCTCTATTCTCTGGGGACCTAATGTTTCAAAACAAATTCTCATTATCTATTCAGTTCACATGCAGGACATCCTCCAAAAGTTGGGTCCTCACAAACATCCATGGTCCTTGCAATCATGAGGATAACATTGAGTTCATTGACTGGTTTGGTAATATTCAAATGCCTAATGATATAGATTGGGTTATTATGGGGGATTTTAATTTCATTAGAACTCCTGAAGACAGAAACAGACCTGGAGGGGATGTAAATGAAATGCTCATGTTTAATGAGGCAATAAGTGAACTTGGCCTGATTGAATTACCCCTAAAAGGCAGGCAGTATAGTTGGAGCAACATGCAAGACAACCCACTACTAGAGAAATTAGATTGGTTTTTTACCTCTGCAGCTTGGATGACCAGCTATCCTGATACCTTGGCTCTTCCAATGGCTAAACCAATTTCTGATCACCTCCCTTGCATGATTAAAATTAGCACAAATATCCCAAAGTCTAGAGTGTTCAGATTTGAAAACTATTGGCTTAACCACAGTTCTTTTAAACAGGTGGTTCAGACTGCTTGGACTATTCCAGTAGGTCATTCAGACTGTGCTAAGAAGATTACTGCAAAATTCAAGAATGTCAGAAGAGCTCTAAAGTTGTGGGCCAAAAACCTTGCATGCCATAAGAAGCAAATTGCAGATCTAAATGACTGTATATTTCTCTGGGATATGATTGAGGAATTCAGGGATCTTACTCTATTTTAAAATAATTGCAGGACCTTGCTCAAGGAGTATCTATTAACTGTGCTCAATTAATGATCAAAATATTTATTGGAAACAGAGAGGAAAAATTAAAGGAGTAAAGTTTGGAGATGAAAACACAAAATTCTTCCACACTAAAGCCTCTATTAATCATAGGCACAATAAGATTGCTATGCTACTGAACAAAGATCAAGTTGAAGTAACAGATCATGATGGAAAGGCTGCAATCCTCTAGGAGGCTTTTAAAAATAGATTGGGACAATCTAATGGACACTCAATGCACTTTGACCCTAATGATCTTTATGAAAACACAGTGGACCCCCAAATCTTCATTGATCTAGAAAAGCCTTTTACCCAAGAGGAAGTTGAGGAAGTGCTCAAAAACCTTCCTACTGATAAATCACCAGGGCCAGATGGATTCAATAATGAGTTTATTAAAAGTTGTTGGGATAATATTAAGACTGATGTCTTTGATCTTATATTGGCATTTCATGTTGGGAATGTAAATATTGAAAGCATTAAGTCCTCTTTCATAACTCTAGTGCCAAAAAAAGAGGTGTCACTTTCTCCTAATAACTTCAGGCCAATTTCTTTACTAAATGGAGTTCTGAAAATCATTACAAAACTGTTGGCCAATAGACTGCAAAGAGTTATTCTATAGTTGGTGCATATTAATCAATATGGCTTTCTCAAAGATAGAGTGATCCAAGACTGCCTTGGTTGGGCATATGAATACATTCACCAGTGTTATAAATCTAAGGAAGAAATCTTAGTAATAAAACTGGATTTTGAGAAGGCTTTTGATACAATTGAGCATGATGCAATCATTGATATTTGTAGAGCTAAAGGATTTGGAGAGAAATGGATTTCCTGGATGGAAGCTTTGTTCACAACTGCATCCTCTTCTGTATTACTCAATGGAGTTCCTGGGAAAATAATTTACATAAAGAGGGGAGTAAGACAAGGAGACCCATATTCTCCTTTAATTTTTGTGTTGGCTGCTGATTTGCTACAATCCATTCTTAATAAAGCCATGAGATTAAACCTGATCACTGCTCCACTGCAAGTAAACTCATGCCCTCACTTCCCAATTGTGCAATATGCAGATGACACCTTAGTGGTTATGCAAGCTGGTTCTAGGCAGTTATTCTGCTTAAAAGCACTTCTGAATACTTTTGCCACAGCAATTGGGCTAAAAGTTAATTATGGGAAGTCCATCATGGTACCCTTGAATATTGCTGAAGACAGGGTAGAAATTTATGCAAACACCTTGCAGTGTGCTAGAGGACAATTCCCATTTACCTACCTTGGTATGCCCTTGGGAATATACAAACCAAGTGTTGAGCAATGTCTCCCCCTAGTCAACGGGATTGCAAAAAGATTGGTTGGTATCTCTATCTTCATGACCCAAGCTGGAATATTACTGTTGGTCAAGTCAGTGATGACATCTTTATCAGTCTTCTTCATGTGCTGTTTGGACATACCTGCTACAATAAAAAAGCAGATCATTAAATACTTGAGACACTGTCTTTGGAGAGGACCTGATATGGAGGACAAAAGGCCTGCCTTGGTGGCATGGACTATAGTGTGTAGACCAAAAGACCAGGGAGGCTTAGGTGTTCTAGATATCTTTACACATAATAAAACCCTGCTCATGAAAAATCTTCACAAATTCTTCAACAGACATGATATTCCCTGGGTCAACTTGATTTGGGAAACATACTATAATGATGGAAAATTACCAGGGGACAACATGATTGGATCATTCTGGTGGAAGTCCAACTTAGCTCTCATTGATCAATACAAAGCTATTGCTAGATGTAATGTGGGAGATGGTGTCAGTGCTTTCTTTTGGGATGATCTATGGAGCCAAGAAATACTTAAACACCAATTTCCTCACTTGTTCTCTTTTGTCAGAAACCCCCAGCTGAATATTCAACAAGTATTGCAGACTGAGTAGCTGCATGATTTATTCTTCCTCCCCTTGACAACTGAGGCCTATGAGGAATTCTTACAAATGGAAGACATTTGTATAGCCATGAGACAATCTGAGCATTTAGACACTTTAGACACATGGAGTTACATTTGGGGGACCGAGCACTATTCCTCCATCAAAGCATATAAAGTCTTAATTGGTCACAAACAGACACCCCCACACTTCAACTGGATCTGGCAGAGTTCATGCCAACCAAAGCATAAAGTTTTCTTCTGGCAACTTCTTCATGATCGATTCAACACCAGAAACTTACTTAGAAGGAAGAATTTTGTGTTGGAGGATTACAACTGTGCTGTTGGAGGCTGTCAACAAGAAGAAACGCTGCACCATCTCTTTTGGGGTTGTCCATTTGTTCAACAATGCTGGGACTTCGTTTCTCCAACAAGAGCTCCAAACATGTCTGCTTTAGAAGCATTCCAAGACCTCAAAGAAAAGATAAGGTATCCATTTTACATGGAGATAATCATTCTCGGAGCATGGGCCATTTGGATCACCAGAAACAATAAGATTTTTGAAAATATTGCACCTTCATTCCAAGGGTGGAAGTTCATTTTTCTGGAGGAATTGAAGCTTCTCAAATATAGAATGAGGAAGAAGCGTGAGAGAGAATTTTCAGTTTGGCTTGACAACATGTTGTAATTACTTTGTTCTTAGGCTACTTGGTTGTTTAGTTTTTTCTTTTTTCTTTTTTCTTTGTTCCTTTGTTTCCTAGGTTTTAGGTTTTTAGTCTTCTTCTTTCTTGGGCTTACCTCAAGCCTTTCAGACTCCTTTGTTTCTCTGCGTTATTTATTAATAAAAATTGAAGTGGGGTTTTACCCTACTGTTTATAGTCAAAAAAACTTGGCCCATCTAGCAAAACCGGCCTAGCCACCCTCATCCCCTTCCTCTTGCTACAGTGCGGCAGGGGGCCGTGGCGGCCATCCGCCGGTCGTGGCCGTGCGTGGCGGCCATCCCGCGCCCCGCGACGCCTACAAGACCTCCCCTGATCCCGTGGTCGAACCCTAACCCCACTTTCCCCCTCCGCCCATGCCGCTTCTTCTTCCCCGCGATGTATCGAGACCTCCGTTGCCATGGTCGCCCTCGCCTGCGTGGCCAGCGACCTCCCCGCCGCCTAGTACTACCCCTGGAAGCACCGTCGTTGCCCGCTTCTTCATCTCCGACCCCGAGCCCGAGTAGAAGATCGCCACTGTGCCGGGATTGACCGTGTCCCCCTCTGCTGTCGTCGGTGTTCGTCTCCAAATCCATCGAGCCCTACTGCTCCTGTTCACTCAACGAGCCTCCATGAGCTCCTAGGTGAGCTCTGCCATAAATCCCTCTGTTAATTTTCTCGTGCTCGTCCTCTAGCGCTAGTCTCCGTCGTGGTCGAAACCTGTCGTCGCCTTTCGCGTCGTCACCGCAGCCACGTCAAGCAGAGCTTGCGTCCGAGCTCTGCGACGAGCTCCTTGGCTCCCCAGGAACCCGTGGCACTCACAAAACCATCTCCCCATGCCCCGCAGCTCCGATTCCGCGGCATGCCTGAACTCCGGCCGGCCGCCTCTGCCGCGCCCCTGCTCGCCCCGCTGGTGGCTACTGCGATGTTGCTGCCACCGGCCGCCCCCTGACTCGGCCTTGCCTCCCGCGTGCAGCCTCACCCCGGCCTGCTGCCCTCTGCTCTGCGCCCGCACCGTCCGTGCCCCCTGCTCCCGTAGCTGCTGCTCCTGCTGCCTACTTGCGGCTGCGCTAGTGCCGTTCGTCCTCCTGCTGCTGCTTTTAACTGTTGCTCCCGTTGTGTGTTGCCGCTGCTCGCTAGCTCTGCTGCTTGCCGGCACCGCTGCCTGCCGCGAACAGCTGCTACCGCTATCCATGGCCATGGCCAAGCGGCCATGTGTGCGGTGTGTGTGTGTGCGTGTAGCGTGTGTGTGTGTGTGTTGTGTGTGCGCGTGAGTGTGGGTGCGGCCATGTGTGGGTATGGCTGGCTGGGCCTCTAGATGAGACCGGCCCTGTTTAGGTTAGTAGCTACTAATTAGTAGTTAGGCAAAGTAGTGGTTAGGTATAGTGTAAATGACATGTGGGACCACCCTGGTTAATTACCATTTTATTAAACTAAAGACAATGACATGCAGGACCCACTTACACTATTCATATGCTGACCAGTCAACCTTTGACCGGGTCAACACAGCCCCACTGACCCCACCTGTCATACACTATGGCTACAATAGCACTAGGTGACAAAGTTATTTTATTGTTTATTTTCGAAGCATAAATAAATTCCAGAAAATGAATTAAGACTTTGAAAATTAATATAAAATAATCAGTAACTCGTATGAAAATACTTAATACATGAAAGTTGCTCAGAACAACGAGACGAAACCGAATACGTGGTCCGTTCGTCCGCCACACGTCCCTAGCATAGCGAACATGCAAACTTTCTTCCTCCGGTCCGTCCGCCCGAAAATGCCAAACACTGGGAATACTTTCCCGGTTGTTTCCTCCCTTCGCTGGTATCACCTATCCCTGCGTTAGATCACCCCTAGCATCTCGTATTGCCATGTTATGCTTTGTGTTACTTTGATTGCTCTGTTATTTATTATGTTCCCCCTCCGTTACTTCTTTCTGGTAGACCCCGAGACTGTCGGCGACCCAGTTCGACTATGGTGTTGACGACCCCTCTCTCTTGCCTGAGCAACCAGGCAATCCCCCCCCCCCTTGATCACCAGATATTGCCTATTCTTCTCTATGTTACTGCTTTTCGTTAATCCTATCCTGATGCATAGCTTGTCCTTGCTATTACTGTTGTTACCTTTACATGCAATCCTACCTGCTTAGTATAGGATGTTAGTATTCCATCTGTGGCCCTACATTCTTGTCCGTCTACCATGCTATACTATCGGGCCGTGATCACTAGGGAGGTGATCGCGGGTATATACTATATACTTTATACATGATACATGTGGTGACTAAAGTCGGGTCGGCTCGTGGAGCACCCGCGAGTGATTCACGGATTGGGGGCTGAAAGGACCTTTGTCCCAACGGCCCTCTGTGTGGATCTTTGTGGCAAAGCGACAGGGCAGGTTGAGACCACCTAGGCAAGAGGTGGGCCTGGCCCTGTTCGGCGTTCGCGGATACTTAACACGCTTAACGAGATCTTGGTATTTGATCTGAGTTGGGTCGTCGACCTTATACGCACTAACCGCCACGTGGGACAAGATATGGGCAACCGGCATCATGGTATCAGCCGAAGCACTTCTGACGTCAGCGACTGAGCGGCGCACGCCAGATTGGACCGCGTAACGTGACTTCCGTTGTACTGGAGGTTGCTAGGTCTGCTTCCGGCCGCCCTCGCAACGTGCAGGTGTGCTAAGGGCGATGGGCCCATACCCCTGTGCGCTTAGGTTTAGACCGGCATGCTGACCTCTCTGTTGTGCCTAGGTGGGGCTGTGACGTGTTGATCTTCCGCGGCCGGGCATGACCCCGAAAAGTGTGTCCGGCCAAATGGGATCGACCGTGTCGGATAATGTGGTGCACCCCTGCAGGGAAGTTTATCTATTCGAATAGCCTGATCTTCCGTAACAGGACGACTTGGAGTTGTACCTTGACCTTATGACAACTAGAACCGGATACTTAATAAAACACACCCTTCCAAGTTCCAGATACAACCCAGTGATTGCTCTCTAACAGGGCAACGAGGAGGGGATCGCCGGGTAGGATTATGCTATGCGATGCTACTTGGAGGACTTCAGTCTACTCTCTTATACATGCTGCAAGACGGAGGCTGCCAGAAGCGTAGTCTTCGACAGGATTAGCTATCTCCCTATTATTCTGGCATTCTGCAGTTCAGTCCACTGATATGGCCCTTTACACATATACCCATGCATATGTAGTGTAGCTCCTTGCTTGCGAGTACTTTGGATGAGTACTCACGGTTGCCTTGTTCCCCCCTTTTCCCATTTCTCTACCTGATTGCTGCGACAAGACGTTGGAGCCCAGGATCCAGACGCCACCTTCGACGATGACTCCTACGACACCAGAGGTGCCTACTACTACGTGCAGCCCATTGAGGACGACCAGGAGTAGTTTAGGATGATCCCAGGCAGGAGGCCTGCACCTCTTTCGATTTGCATCCCAGTTTGTGCTAGCCATCTTATGGCAACTTGTTTAACTTATGTCTGTACTCAAATATTGTTGCTTCTGCTGACTCGTCTATGATCGAGCACTTGTATTCGAGCCCTCGAGGCCCCTGGCTTGTATTATGATGCTTGTATGACTTATTTATGTTTTAGAGTTGTGTTGTGATATCTTCCCGTGAGTCCCTGATCTTGATCGTACACGTTTGCGTGCATGATTAGTGTACGATTGAATCGGGGGCGTCACAACGACACTACCACCTTACTTGGAGTCGTCGTCCACGTCCTCGACTTCGTCCTTGTCCCTCTTCCTCATGGGCGATACTTATTTGCTTGAACCGCACACTTGGCTCTTGCTCTTCATCCAACCCTTGTAGATATTGAAACAAAGGTAGCCATCCATGGCAGTGTAGTAGATGTGGTCTATATCTAGTACAGTCCACTGCCATGCACGATGAAACATGTGCGGAGGTTTCTTCAGTTAACCATACGAAGGATGAACCATGGCTCCTACCAGGTCAGCATTGAAGGCTGATCAAGGGAGGGCACCAACCCTTCCTTCTGGTTGTCGAAGGGGTTGCCTACAACGAGGCCTATCCGACCCAGGATTTCCTTGTCGTTCCTAAAGTCTACAGTAACGAATTTGACTCAGCCGCCCTTGAGGAACTTCTTAAATTCCTCGCACTCAACGTCGGCATGGCATATGTGGTAGACCAAGCATAAGTCATGCACGCAAACCTGGATCACGACGGCTTCTTCTTCTCTGCCTCCTTTAGTTTCTTCTCGCTTCCCAGGACTATGGTGTACTCAACATCTAGCCCAATGACCCACTCATCATTTGAGTTTTCGAACATGCATTTGAAGCGAGCAAGACAGTCTTTCACTGTTGCGGAAGAACGGGTGTAGATGATGTCAAAATCATCGCTGGTGATGGTTCTAACCTTGTACTCACCGCCGATCATGGAGATTTGGGATGCCATGGATTTGGGAGGAGGGTTAGGATTAGTGGAACTGTCGTAATGTGAAAGGACGGGATGACTAGGAGCGGTTTATCGATTGTAAAAATGTCGAGTGGGGGCGCGCGCGAATGGAAGGGTAGTGGCTTGCCTAGAGGATAAATGGATTCATGCACAGTACTATGGGGGCCCAATTAGATGTCATGTCTACTCGACGTCCAATTAAATGGCTTTCGATGTCATGTCAAGCGTCGGGAAAATTACAGGTGATATGAAGCTTTCCATTCTCCCATGATACGGGCTTCCAACAGCCCTTGGACCTGAGATCGAACGGTTGCATGGCGTGATTCTAGACCTATGGGTGAATATCCTATCCTGGAGGGTTAGTCTGCAAATTTTCAGCAACTTAGCATGCGACCGTTTGATCTCAGATCCAAGGGCTGCCAGCAGCCCGTATCAAGGTCGCGCCTACCACGACCGTCGCCTCGCTCGTGCGGTCGCGCCCTTGGAGATTTAACACGGTGCGTTAGGCTATCTGATGTTGGCATGTCATACATAGTCATCACTTAGTCACTCATACAACAAGGTTAGCTATAAGAGTATTTTTTGTTTACTTCTCTCTATCTCTTTCTTCGTACTATTTATTGCATTTGCCAAGGAGTGACCTCTTCTAATGAAATGGTGCTTAGATGAGGTGCTATGGGCATTAAATGGCTTAGCAACTCAAGTCCCCAATGCATAGGTGCTTAGTTTTTTGTTGCTAAGTTTGCTTCATCTAGGTACACGCGCTTATCACTGTTTCTTCCTGGGGTCACCAAACTAGTCTCTCTTTTGGTAATTAACTTGCCACATCAGACTTTATGCCTATGTGGCAGGCTTAGCACCTGTAGTATCAAGTACAATAGTGGGCTATAAGCCCGCTTTACATGGCATTTTTGCATATGTGGGGGAAAGAGACAAGGAAAAAGTGGAGGAGTGAGCTCTCAATCAAGAGCCAGCCTCTACATGGTGGAGCATCGGGAGAGGCACCTGCATGGAGGTGGTCAGGAATCGGGAGACTCAAGCCGGTCGTAGCGCCACAGTTAAAATGATAATGGCAAGCCAAATCACCGGGCCCCACCTGTTCAGCAGTAACTCACTGTCAAATCACACAGCCCTAAGTTTGCAGCAGCCTACTCCCTCATCTTGTCGCATCTCTGTCGAACCGACTAGGCGGAACTGCCCCGCCTACCGTGTGGGAAAAGCCCCGCCCTCGACTTTTAAATAGTACAATATACTAATTTTGTATCCATGGATTGTGCCATGGAGCAAAGCCTCAAGAAAACGGCGGTACACACGTACGGAGTATACAACACGCCCGTCGCGTTCGTGTCGTACCCCAGACGGTCGGTCGGTCTGGCACGCCGCTCTCCGAATGGATTGCGGGTCATATTGCATTTGCACACACATGTCGGACAACAATTGAGAACCGACCATAGGCACACTCCCCGGCCCCGCAAGTCGGGTGAGTTAATAGAAGTACATACGTTGGTACATGGACGATCCCTGCAAGACACGGAAGATCCGTTCGTCCATGCATGTGACCAGACTCCAGCAGACACGCCTGGATTGGCTATCGTCTACATATCGTGCAGGCTGTGTTGTACATGGCTGTAGTTCTGGTTAGAAATCTAAAAATAAAGGTTTCTTGTCATCTCGCAAAATTAGGTGTCATGTGCTTCGGATCACTGCGAGGGTTAAACAGCGACAACTGAGTTGGGCTAGTCATTGGGGGCACATGCAAGAAGACTACTCGGCTGCCATCTAGGTCAAGCCGGCTATGTTAATTAGAACATCTATCGACAGACCCCTTTTCTACGAGTTTATCTTTAATTTGAGCTTTGATCCTCGTCTAGTTTGTCCGTCGGGATTCATCTTGTCTCCTTTGGGAAGTGAGGTTATGATTTCTTGTCATGTGGCATTTTTTCGTGTTATATGTTATAATCCGATGCTTCAGATCAAAATGACGACAACTGCGCCTCCGGGGCACGTGCATGAAGACTTCTCGATAGTCATTGCCGAGGTCAAGCCGGCTCTGGCCGGTAGACAAAACAAAACTAGTACTACACTATATAGGCAGGAGCCTCCGCGCTTGCTTGCTAGTGTTTCTCTCTTCACACTGTCTCGTCCTCTCTAGATCTAAACACGACAGCGGTGGCCACACACTCTCTCTCTACTCACCGCTGGTCACAGATCCAGCCGGATTCTCTCCGCCGGGGAAGGTGAGAAGGTGCAACGTTCACGCGGTCGTCCTCGGCGACGGCTCTTACCCACTGCCGGTGCATCCCGATCAGCGTGCCTTGCCGTTCTCTCCCAAGCATCGCTGGCGAGGGAGGGCCTCCCACCCCTACTTCCTCTCTGCCGTAGTGTGGGCAGATCCGGCCTCCCGCCGCCCACCTAGCGACATCCCGGCGACCCTCAGGTATAACTTCCTTCGAAACCGGTCTTGCTCTACTCCCGAGCTCCTGACATCGCTGCATCTGTATCTTTTACTATTTCTCAGGCCCCCTCGTGTAGATAGGATCGATCGGTTGTTCGAAAACCACCTAATTTTTTACTGTTAAGAGGTAAAACTAGTTCATGCACTCGAATCTAGTAGTACTTGGTTCAAACAAGGAAGAAAGGGGGTGGGGTGGGGGAAGATTTGTTACCTAAATCTAGGACTTGGTCGAAAGAGGAAATAATGGGGGCGAAAAGTAGCAGAGACTGGCTATCCAACTAGTCTCTAGGTCTAATAGGGAAATAAAGGGAACGCAGTACAAACTCAATATAAACCCGATCTATTGGTTGAAAAAGGAAATAAAGTGGGGACCGGGGGACAAGTCAACAGAGTAAGTCCAGCACTAGATTTGCTAGCCTCACACAGTATAAGATGGCTATATACCGAACAAAAATGGGACCAACCCAGATATCCTCTTCTGATGTTTGTTGCCCGGAGCCGCTCTTATGTAATGCCACTGGTAAAATGTAGCAGCCGCACTGTTAATAGTAAGGACACGTTAGACCAATGTTGTTTGTAATGCCTCCAGTAATATGAATCAATGGCACTTTTTTTCATGTCCTGCTAAATTTCCCATTAAGATAAGTTGCTTCTTTTCGTTAGAGATGCAACTGTCCTGGTCCGCCTACTCTCCAGGAGCTTCACGACCAACCTTGATGTTGCTCAATTTTATTGCAACTAATGAAGAAGAAGCTCTGTGAGTTTCGTTTTCTGATGGAAATGGAACCGGGGCTGGAGCCCTTTTCTTAAAAAACAAGAAGTAGTAGCTGCTAGCTCATGGGACATTGCTTCATTTTAGATGAAATGCACCAAAAGGTCCCATGAATTGAATCATCCATGTTGGTGACTCGTGTCATCCCTTCTACGATGGCATTGACTGCAGATATGGTTCCCATCACGAGGTATGTTCCTTTTTGGTCTGACCTTTGCCAAAGATCCTGCATGTTGATCCTGCTCTTGTGCTACTGTTTTGGCACTGCCATGATAAAGCAGTAATGTTATTATTTTGCACCTTAATCTAGTGGCACTATTAATTTGAGGTAATGTTTTGGCACCGCTAATGCCACTGTTTTTTATATAACGAAAGAGGGGGTTCCCTCCGATTTCCCAACCATAGAGAACCATTATCCGACAACATCTCGGTGTAAATGGGCAGTTATGCAACTACTACTAGAACGGACTGAGTACTAGTAGGAGACAAGTGCACCACATAAGCTAGGCAGGTAGGGGGGACGCAGCACCAGCTCGACCAAGTTTGGATTACAACCCAAATGCTACCACAGAAACATCAGGGGGAAGATAGGGACTGAAAGAGCCAGCTTTAGCATCCCAGTCTAAGCACCCCCGACCACAGAAACATAAGTTTCAGTTTCAGATAAGAAACTTCAACTTTCAGAGGCAGAGCATTTATATTAACACGGCCTTTTCAAACAGTGTTAACATCATGCTGGAAGTTTTATTCATGGTCGAAACTGGAACTACCGGCCAGTTAACATCATGCTGATCAACATTCATGCATAGCACACCTTCATATGATGCACAGTTAAAAAGATATGCTATTTTCAAGATGCCCACACAATGTCGAGTGTGCAAAAAACAGAGAAAACGAGGGGCGAAGTTTTGGCAAGTGTTGGACGTGGTGTGCGTAGATGACAATTGGGACCCACATGTCAATAAAGGCAGAGGAAAAAAATTTGGAGATATTTTCTCTGCACAGGTGGAATCGAACCCGGGCAGAAGAGCTATCGGGTAGTGTCACTCAGCCACTAGGATAGTTCAGTTGTTTCGTTACTAATAAGGCACTTCCTCGGGTGGTCGGATCTCCTCCTTCGCCTTTCTGCGCTCGCCGCGATGCCGCTGCCTGCCGTTGTGAACATGCTGAACAAACGAGAGGAATCTGGAGATGACTGTACATGGAGAGGCGGACAGTCGGGACCACCAGGTCTATGGCCGTACGCAAGCAAGTGCCTCATCGAAAAAATACATACTCCTAATGCTATACTGACGTTGGGGCCCATGGGTTTGTCAACATAGTTACATTTTTAGGTGCTTCGACGTAGTTACTATAGGAGATAAATTCACAACGAAGTCGGGGAGCTGGCAGGTATCATTTATTATCACTGGGGCAGCAAGTATCAGCTGGGTTTTGGGCTGCCCCGTCTAGGCTTTCTTTTTTAACATGCGTAGCCCACGACCTCGGATGGGAGGTCCATAGGCCTGTTCGTATTTTCTTGAGGCCCGTCATGTATTGACCGGCCTATGGACCTCCCATCCGAGGTTTTATTTTTCCTGAAACATCGGCAACCCAATTTATGTATTTTTTTGAAGAAAACACAGAGGTGTGTTCTATTTTTCTATATAAGAATAGGAACGCCTGGTCCAACTTATGTTTCCCTTCTAACTATATTATATATATTTAAATTATTTTATATGTTATTATGTATTATTGTTATTATCATCATATATATAACAGATACTTACATATGTAAGAAAACAATATCCCACATCTTATTAACTTATAAAAATAATTTCTTAACAATAAAATCCTGGATTTTTTTTGGCAACGAAAATCCTGGTGATTGTGTACAAAAGCTTGGTAAGATTTAAGGACCAATGTAATAATAAATCACTTATTATATATATATATATATATATATATATATATATATATATATATATATATATATATATATATATATATATAACAAAATGCTCAACCCCAGTTTATTTTTTGATAACATTGTTGCGCCCACCCCAACATTATAATTAGAATAAGCCCAGCAAAATCGTGTATTTCGAGAAAGTGCAAATGGCCTGTAATTTTTTAGGAAAAACATAAATGGGCCGCATGGACGCTAAATTATTTGTTCACCCAGCCCAGCCCAGCCTTGCCGTCGTCCACCACCTTGGATGCGCTCGGCGCGGAGTGGCCAACGAACGGCACCATCGGAAGTAGACTATGCGTGGAGAGGCTGACAGCTAGGTCCACGGCCGCACGCAAGGAAATGCCTCCTTATTACGCGAAAAATAATGATTCCTCCACCTAACAGTTGGGACCCACCAGAAGGGCCTCTATATTTTGTGAAAAATGTTCCCACCGCTGACAGGTCGGACCCACCAGCTATATCTTCGCACGCAAGGAAGTGCCTCCTTATTACGCACAAAAAATAAATACCCCTGCTAGCTGGGACCCACAATAGTGGGAGGCTGACTTGTGGGCCAACTAAGTTGACGGGGACGGAGGGCTTTGTCAACTTAGTCAATATGAATGATTCTAGCTCTAGTGACCGTACGATGTCCATCCGACGGCCTTAGTGCTTCTTCAACCTCTGGTCTTCTTGCTCCAGCCGCCCAAAGCAGCGCTGATCGTGCCTCGTGCTACTGCCTCCCGTGGCCGGCTGCGATGCCACGGAGGTCTCACCGCCCCTACTACTCCCACCGCTGGCCAGGCCATCCCTCTACTCACCCACACCCCCTGTTATTCTGCGGCGACGGCAGCCTCACACCATAGCGAACCAGTGAACCCTCATACTCCTCTACGCATGGGCATCCACTGCCGCGTCTTCCCCGGCTCCGCGTCGTCCCCTTCCTAGGCCTCGCAGCCGTCCACCGCCCTGGTGCTCTTGGCGCGGCATGGTCAACGCGGTCAAGGAACGGCTTCCATCGAACGTGGACTGTACGTGGAGAGGCCGACAGCTGGGTCCACGGCCGCAGCAAGGAAGTTCCTCCTTATTACGCGGAAAATAATGATTCCTCCACCTGATAGCAGGGACCACTACTAGAAAAATGGCGCACTTCGCATAGGTGCGCCATTACTAGCACGCCATTCGTAACTGTTAGTAATGGCGCACATTTGGTGCGCCATTACTATCACAGATAGTAATGGCGCACCTATAGTGCGCCATTACTATCTGACTTAGTAATGACGCACCACATAGAAGTGCGCCATTACTAACAAATTTTTTTCAAGTTTTTTTTCAGAATTTTTTTCTTTTTTTCCCTAGCACCAACTCACTTAACAAGCACTTGTTGATATATCTATCATATCAATCCTATTAAACCTTGTTGATGTCTAGGACTTTGTTCATGTTCATGAGTGTGATGAAATTTTGAAAAAATATTTCAAACTTCCCGGTCATATTACGTCTCATATTTTGAACATTTTTTCCAAAAAAAATCGAAACAAATTTTTTTTCTGTTACTGGTGGCGCACCTTGCAAATGGTGTGCCATTACTAAGTTTGAATTTTTTTCCGTTTTCCCCCTCTAGATCTTAAAAGCCTCGTATCTTTTATTCGGTTAGGTTTTTGGGGATTCTAAAAATCTTCAACGGGGCACCCCCTATTGAATTCGGATGTAACTTTTCGAGTAGATGATTTTTCATCTAAAAAACTTTTTAATCTGAGTTCGTATGCAAAAGTTATGCCCGTTTTACTAAATTCCAGAGAGATTTTGCAAATAATGTCAAAATTCATATTTGTAAATTTTCCCAACAACTAGACCACATATCACATGGGAAACTTATTTTCCTTTATTTTTTTGACATTTCCATCATTTTATTTTATGTAAAAAAACTGAAAAGGCGGTCCCCAGGGCTGGGGGGGTGTATTTAGTAATGGCGCACCTTCACAAAGTGCGCCATTACTATGTGTATGACTTGGTAAAACCTTGGTCAAAGTTAGTAATGGTGCACTTTGTATAGGTGCGCCATTACTATGTTTGACATAGTAATGGCGCACCTATGCGAAGTGCGCCATTACTACAAAGTGCGCCATTACTATGTCAACTTAGTAATGGCGCACCTATACAAAGTGTGCCATTACTATGTGTATGACCGGGTCAAACCTTGGTCAAATTTAGTAATGATGCACTTTTCACCTGGTGCGCCATTACTGTTTTGGTTACTAATGGCGCACCTACATGGTGTGCCACCACATGTATAGTGCGCCATTAGTGTCCATATTGGCTATAACTATTTTTCTAGTAGTGGACCCACCGGACGGGCAACCGTATTTCGCGAAAAAAAATGTTTACCCCCTGACTGCTGGGACCTATCAGCGACATCTTCGCACGCAAGGAAGTGCGTCTGGGCAAAAAAACTATTCGCCCCCCTAACTGCTGGGACCCACCAGCTACATCTTCGCACGCAAGGAAGTGCCTGACAGTCGGGACCCACCTGGTCGAAGCGTATGTAGCGTTGACATTCTGGTCACGATCGTGTATGTACATACTAGTCGATGTAGAGGCGTGCATGTGTCGTAGTACAGGCGCGCACGTACCATGTACACGTACGTACAACGGCCACGTACGTACATACGGGCGGGGTCTCGAACGCCTACTCGCTCGTACGTATGGCCAGGGCTCGTGTTCATGGCTGGGACGGAACGGAGAAACTACGTCGTCGTCATGTTCATGGGGAGGCAACGGAATGCGTCGTGTTCATCGGGAGGCAACGGAATGCGTCGTGTTCATCGGGAGGTAACGGAACGCGTGGGAGCCAACCCGGCTTGGACGGAACAGCCGATGGCAACGAGGCCTGGCGTACCGCAGAACGGAGGAAACGGCCTTGTGTTCGATCGGCCACATTCGAAACGGGATCCTGTTCATCGGGAGGGGTGTGGCGTACCGCAAAACGGAGGAAACGGACCTCCTACGGTCGAAACGGGGGTCCTGTTGATCGGGAGGGGTGTGGCGTACCGCAAAACAGAGGAAACGGACTTGTGTTGGAGCGCTACGGTCGAAATGGGGGTCCTGTTCATCAGGAGGAGTGTGGCGTACCGCAAAACGGGACTCAACGGGATACTGGTCATCTCCACCGTCGAACCCCTCCAGCCTCCACGGGCTACTGTTCATCCACCGTCGACCTCCTCCAGCCTCCACCTGCGACTGTTCATCCACGGGCTCCTGTTCATCTAGCCTCCATCGTGCGCTACTCCACCGGCTACTGTTCAACCAGCCCTCTCCACGGGCTTCTGTTCAAACACCCCTCCACGGGCTACTGTTCATCCAGC
Organism: Aegilops umbellulata; assembly: GCA_032464435.1. NCBI lineage: Eukaryota > Viridiplantae > Streptophyta > Magnoliopsida > Poales > Poaceae > Aegilops > Aegilops umbellulata. The sequence goes on from CP136060.1 coordinate 232,931,694, forward strand.
CCTCCACTATCTACTGTTCATCCAGCCCTCCATGGGGTGGTCCTGTTCATCCTGCCCTCCACGGGGTCCTGTTCATCCAGCCCCAAGCGGCTCGATCGATCAGGGTCCTGTTCATCCAGAGGCAAGACCACGGGGTCCTGTTCATCCACCCCCATCGGTAACTATTCATCCAAACCCCCGAGCAACGCTCACTGTTCATCCAGAGGCAGCATCGATCGGCTTCAGTTAGCAGCAGTAGGGAAGGAATCGCTCGATCGGGTTCAGTTAACAACCATCGATCGATCGCTCAGGTTCAGTAACGCGTAGCCTGCAGTGCAATCGCTCGGGTTCAGTTAGAGCCCAACGCCTCGCTCGGGTTCAGTTAGAGCCCAACGCCTCGCACCCACGCGCGTGCGTGTACGAGAGAAACGCGCTTCACTCGGCCCCGACCACCCACCGTAACTGGGAACACCCCATTATGTTCCTCGCCCTCGCTTCTACCACGGTTTTTTTCGTCATGGACGGCCCAAAGAATTTCATGCAGCTGCGTCTCCAGCCCGCCCAAGACGAAAAGCCCATTTTCTGTCTTGATTTTTTTCATAGAAGTAGGACCCCACCACATCTATGATGATACCGTGTTTTGTCACAATTATTGTCATAGAAGTGTCATAAGTATGACAGAGAAAATTTTCGTTTGGCCCAAAATGTCATGGATGTGTCCTTTTTTTGTAGTGATAGGATCCTGCATACTTCAGAGTATAATGGCCACACTCATTCGCCCCTTGAAGTGGAACCTTCACAAATGTTGGTTTCTTTGCAAAACCTCCCATTTGGGCTGCTTGCTCGCATTGTATTGAGCATCACCATACACAACCTTCATTACTTGGACCAACCTGGAGATCTGTAAAAAAAGTAAAGAAACCACACATTTTCAGGTCTCAGAAAAGCAGAAACAAAGATGCGAAGAAATCAATCCAGTACAGATAATAAATGTCACTCACAATCTTCTCGCAGTCTTTATGATAGGTGTTCTTTGAAGGACGATGGTTCTTCGGATATGGTAAAGAGTTAAGGATGTCAACGCTACTTCGGTACCGATTCATGACATATAAGGAAAAGTGGTTCACTTTCTTATCCTTTGGTAAAACCGTAGGCTTGAATAGAGGCATCATGATCTAAAAACAAATGACCAAAAAAGAGATGTTAAATATTCAAATTAAAAACCATCATGACAACAAACAAATAAAACCAAAAATCAGCTCGTATATCTCACAGGTCAGAACTGAGCAAGTCTTCCTTTTCTTTAACATAGCTCTTGAAATCTCTCGCTGCACTCTCCACATTAAACACTTTATTTTCATCAACATAAAACATACAGTCAAGAACAACCTGCAAAAAAGCCAAAAAAGAAATAAACAGGGGAAAAGGATCAACAAACAAAGTATTACTAAAACTCGTAAAACAATAGGCAGTCTTGTTTAACAGAAACAAAGGATTTGATTGATTACCGTGATGAAATATGGACTCAGCAATACCCTTTTTCCATACGCAAAAGCAGCATTTCTCTCGGGATCTTTCTTCCAATCATCAATGACGAAGTCCATTGTTGTAGGGTGGAACCCTAAGTGAAGATCTTTCACGAATTGGAGGGGGAATCCCCAAGAACAAGATGAACACAAGAGGGAAAACAAGAGGAACACTCAAGAACAAGTCCAATCACACATCCACTAGACCAACAAACACACAAGATCCACAAGGTACATGAACAATCAAAGGGAGACAAGATACATGGTAGAGTTCATCCCAAATCCTATCAAGGAGATGAGGGCTTGATGATCCTATGATGGGGATCCTTCTCCAAGAGGAGGCCTTGGTATCCACAAGTGGATCTTCTCCCTTAGGAGGTCATGATCTCCATGAGGAGGAAGATGAGCAAAGCTCTCTCTTTGTCTATCAAATACTTTGATATCCTTCTAAATGAGCTAGATGGGGGGTACTTATAGTCTAGGGGCGAAATAAGAGGTGGAGGTGGGTACATGGGCAGAAGCCCAACAAGGCACGCAGGCCCTCAGAGTGGTCCGGGCACTCGGGGGTCCTAGGCCCGGGCACCCGGGGTAGACGCAGGGGCTTGAGAGGACGAGGCCGGGCACTCGAAACCATTCGGCCGGGCACCCGGGGGTGATGGCCCGGGCACCCGGGCATGTAGCAGCAGCACCAGCGGGAGGGGGCCGGGCACCCGGGGCCTCAAGGCCAGGCACCCGCAGGGTGGCTGGGCGCGGGCGGCCGGGTAACCGGGGGCCAAGGCCGGGCACCCGGGGGTGGCTGGGGGCAGCGCCGTGGGAGGTGCGGGCACCCGGGCCCTCCATGGTCGGGCAACCGGGGCCGGCTGGGAGCGGCGCCAGGGAAGGGGCCGGGCCTCCAGGGCCAAAGGGCCCGGGCACCCGGGGTGTCCAGGATTCCTCCTTCTTCTCTCTTGTTGCGCGTCCATCTTCCTTCTCCTCCTCCATAGGTCTTCGGTGAACTTGGTGATCCCTCTGTGCTTTCTCGTGACGATCTCCGAAGTACCTAAGCATGCACAATGTTTCCATTTGAGGTAGAATCCGACTCTCGTGTGAATTCGTATGAAACTCGAAGAGGAAATAGTTCACCCCGGTTTCAACGGCGTGTGTGTGGGCTCTTGTCGCAGGTCCTCTCTGTGCTTGCGGTGGCGGTGTGACGTCCATGGTGATGGTCGAAGGATGCTCCGCATCATCTCCTGAAAGTGCGTTATATCGACTAGAGGGGGGTGAATAGGCGATTTTTATGAAATTCTTCACTGAGAAATTTGCTAGTGAGGAAATTCCTTAGAGAAGAACTACTTGCGGCGGAAGAAGTACTCAGAGGTAAACATAACAGAATACATGCATGGTCATCATGATGAAATAAAGACAAATATGGAGTACAGAAAGCGTAAACACAGGATAGCACAAGATGAACACAAACAGACTGAAGAAATTGAACTGAGGAAATTGAGAAAGTCTTCAGTCAAAGTCTTCAAACACAGAATTGAACAAGCACACAACACAGTAATGAGGAAATGAAAGTGTTGAGGAAATAGAACCAGTTGGCTTGGTGAAGACAATGATTTGGTAGACCAGTTCCAACTGTTGTCTCAGTTGTACATCTGGTTGGTGCGGCTAGGTATTTAAACCTGAGGACACACAGTCCCGGACACACAGTCCTCACCGTATTCTCCTTGATCTAAGGACACACAGTCCTCGCCAAATAACTCGTGGTAAGTCTTGAGGTGACTTCCAAACGTTCACAAACTCGGTCACTCGGCGATCCACAATTCCTCTTGGATGCTCTAGACCACGACGCCTAACCGTCTGGAAGAAACACAGTCTTCAAAGGTAACAAGCGTCGGATCCACGCAGGATCAATCTCTTCAGTGATGCTCAATCACTTTGGGTTTGTAGGTGTTTGGGTTTGGGTTTTGGATTTTCCTCACTTGATGATTTTCGCTCAAAGTCCTCGGAGGATGGGATGCTCTCAAATGACAAGTGTCAGTTTCTCGCGGAGCAGCCAACCAGTTAGTGGTTGTAGGGGGCGGCTATTTATAGCCTAGGGAGCAGCCCAACATGATAAGACATAAATGCCCTTCAATAATATGACCGTTGGATGGATAAGATATTTTGGAACAGCTTGCGCGTAGCACAGCAACAGTCGGAAATTTTAGGTACAAATTCCTCAGGGCTATCATGTTCCTCACTGTGTAGGCAATCCGCACTGGTGAATTCCTAACTCCTCAGTTAGAACAAGGTCCTCAGTGACAAGAAGAACTGCGTCTCTCTCACTGAAGAAATTGACTGAACTGTATGAGATTTCCAATGGCTTCACTCGAAGGGATTGGTAGGTGTAGGATTTTGAGTTGAGCATCACATGGAAAATTTTCCTTAGTATTTCCTCGCCCCCCTTTAACAGTACGGTGTTTCCTATGACTCAAGAAAGAGAAAATGAAACTACGAAAACAAAAGTCTTCACTCTTCATGTTCCTCGAATGAATACCAAGTCTTCAAGGTCACACCAATTTCTTCACTTTCAAAGTCTTCAGAATATCAAAGTCTTCAGTCGAAGAACTTCTTTTTTAGGGGTTGACTTTCTTTGTAAATATCAAACTCCTCATAGACTTATAGACCTGTGTACACTCATAAACATTAGATCCTTAACCTATAAGTCTTCCATACACCAAAATCACTAAGGGGCACTAGATGCACTTACTATCTCCCCCTTTTTGGTGATTGATGACTATATAGGTTAAGTTTTCAACGGGGATAAACATATGATGTGTAAATACTGATATTGAGGAATTTGATGCAAGATATAGAAGAGCTCCCCCTGAAGATGTGCATAGTGAGGAATTTGCTTTTGAAGCAATGCACACTTGAATAAATGAATCATGGAGGTCTCCCCCTATATCTTGTAATTCATACACGCATTTGACATATAATATGAAGAATTTGAAATGCATGATGAAATATGGTGACTGACGAATTTCAGCATGCGTGCGATAATATTAACGAGGAATAAGCATGCAAAATAACGTATCAGAAGTATCAGACCACCATCGGGCTTAAGTTTACAACTCGGTCCAATAAAAGTTTCAGAAGAACGAGAGTTGTAACTTAGAAAAAAAAGCCCATATAATAGACCCGCTTGAAGACTAACTCAGATTTCTCCCCCTTTGTCATCGAATGACCAAAAGGATCGAAACTGAGGACTAACGCCCCTGAAGATAATTAAGTTGATGAAGGAGCGCCAGTGTTGTCGGGGTCGGGTGTTGAAGTAAGGCTTGCCGCAGTGTCGTCCAAGTCTTCATTTTCATCAGTGTCACGCAATGAAGAATAGGAGCTGGCCACCAAGGAGGGAACCTTGACCTTCTTGTATTTCTTCGGAGGAGGTGCAGACCAGTCAAAGTCTTCCTAGAGACCCATTTTCTTCAGATCTTCAGCGCTGTAGACATGAGACAGAACAACCCAGGTACGGTTGAAGGTTTCATGGAGGTAGTAGTGGTTTTTCTTCACTGCATTGTGTGTTGAAGTCATGTTGTGAAGAATTGAACCAAAATGACGCTTAACCCATTTATGATTGCGATCAACCTTCTGATAAAGAATGAGGAGTAACTCACGATCAGTCATCACCCTGGGTGTTGTGGCTTGAGGATTTTGCTTGGCATTGTTGTTGGCGGCAGAGTCATGGGTGGCAGAGTCATCATTGGTGGAATAGGATGCAGCCTTGCAAAACTGACCATCCAATGGACGAATGCCTTCATCTATCATAGCAGCTGCCTTGCCTTTGTCATCAGCTAAGGAAAATGTCCGTTTGAAGACTTCAATAGGAGGCAAGTAGCTACAGTGGTTCAGAATGTCAGCTTTGTAGTTGAGTGAAGACCTTGTCCTGATGAATCTCATAATCCATGGCGCATAAGGCTTCAGCTCAAATGGTGACATTGCAATATTGGCCAGAGTCCTCATGAAGAAATCGTGAAAGTTGACGGGAACGCCATGAATGATGTTGAAAAGCAGATTCTTCATGATGCCAACAACTTCTTCATCATTTGAGTCATGGCCTTTGATAGGACTCATTGTCTTCGACAGAATGCGATAGACAGTCCGAGGCACGTACAGTAATTCCTTGATGAGGAAATTGGTTCGAGGGGCCTGCCCTGGCTTCAAAGGCTTCATCAAAACTTGCATGTAGTGATTTGAAAGCTCAGGTTCACTATAGACACACACGTGCATCTTCAAGGGGAGGACTGAGTGGTAGGGCACGAAGCAATTCAGACGCTGGTGCCTTGTAATGAGTGATCTCTGTCATCCAGTCTAGCACCCATGAATTCACATCTTCAGAATCTCCTGTGATGTGCAACATTGCATAGAACTGAAGAATGAGTTCTTCATTCCAATCACTGATGTCAGTCCAGAAGTTTAGTAGCCCAGCGTCATGAAGAACACTGAGAACTGGCTCGAAGCACGACAGAGACTCCATGTCTACGTGAGGAATATGTTCATGATCGAAGACTTTGTCTTTGTTGAACAGCACTGAGGAATAGAAATTGGCTTGACTAGCAGTCCAGAAACGCCTCTTCCTTATGCGAGCAAAGTCATATGGATTGTAATCAGTGAAGAATACGTGCTCCCCAAAGAAGTCTTCAGCCTTGAAATTTTGCTTCCATGAGAACGGATCCTTTGGCTTTGGCAGAGGGGTGTCAGTGAGTTGCATCACAACCTCAGGAATCGCGAGCTCAGGTTCTTCAGGCTGAGGAATTTCTGGTTCCTCTTCAGGTGCAGTCTGTGTTGTCACATTATCAGCAGCAGCAATTTCTTCAGCACTAGTGGCTGGAATGTCTTCACGGACAGATGAGGTGGGATGAGTTTCTTCAGAGCCCAATTGAACTGTTGGTGCAGGGGAGTGAGGAATTTGCTGTAGTGGGGTGAAGAGTGGAGAATTGGGATGCTGACTTTCCCAAAAGTCATCATTCATGACTGGCGTGGTACTTCCAATATCTACGTCTTCATCTTCTAATTCTTCAACACCAGCCTCTTCAGCAGTGAAATGAGGCATTGGTGAGGATACCACTGGGGTTGAAGGGATCGTATCCACTTCAATTTCCTCATCAATCTACTTTGACGAAGCAGCAGATTGAGTTTCTTCATCAGATCCGCTTGGGATCTCATATTCTTCACCAAAAGGAACAAGGTCCTTTGATGGCATGGTGGAAATCGGAAAAACATCGATCGGATTTTCAAAAGAGCTGGTCATAGGCTTCATCTTCTTTGGAGCTGAAGATTCTAAAGCACTTGATGCTTTCCTTATCTTCACTGCAGCTCGCTCTGCAGCCTTGGTATTCTTCACATCTGATGCAGATGGAAGGATAGGAGTTGGTGTAGGCGCGGGAGGAGCTGAGGAATCTATTTGAATTTCCTCAGGTGCAACTGATGCAGTTGCCCTAACTTCTTCAGTTTCTTCAGGCGCACCACTAGTGGATGCCCTCGCAATTTGTTCAGCGGCTGGAATGGAGTCATCAGCCCTGGAACTGGCATTTTCTTCAGCAACCTGAAAGTCAGCGGTGCTGGCATGTTCTTCAGTTGGCTGAGCTGAAGCTTCAGCCTGAGGAACTTCTTGTTGCGATGGGGCTGCAACATTGGTGAACTTTTCAGTGAGTTTCACAAACCTGACTTTGGCTCCTTTCCAATCAGCATAGTATGAATTGAATTTGTCGCTGAGGGTTTTGATGTCAGACTGAATCTTGATGAGTTCATCAGTCGACATTTTAACCACGTTGGTCTTCAGAAACTTTTCTTTCTTGTACTAGGCCTTCTTGATCTGCCTGGCCTGATCATATTTCCATTTCTCCTCTTGGATGAAATGAGTCAGCATGTGCTTTTGACCAGGTGTTGTTGGGGAACGTAGTAATTTCAAAAAATTTCCTACGCACACGCAAGATCATGGTGATGGATAGCAACGAGAGGGGAGAGTGTTGTCTACGTACCCTCGTAGACCGAAGCGGAAGCGTTGACGCAACGTAGAGGAAGTAGTCGTACGTTCTCCTCGCGATCCAACCGATCACAGCACCATTACTCCGGCACCTCCGAGTTCTTGGCACACGTTCAGCTCGATGACGATCCCCGGGCTCCGATCCAGCAAAGCGTCGGGGAAGAGTTCCGTCAGCATGATGGCGTGGTTACGATCTTGATGTGTTACCGGCGCAGGGCTTCGCCTAAGCACTGCAACGATATGACCGAGGTGGAATTTGGTGGAAGGGGGCACCGCACACGGCTGAGGAACGATCCGTAGATCAACTTGTGTGTTTAAGGGTGCTCCCCTGCCCCCGTATATAAAGGAGCCAAGGGGGAGGGGCTGGCCGGCCAAGCCTGGCGCGCCAGGAGAGTCCTACTCCCTCCGGGAGTAGGATTCCCCCCCCCCCAATCCTAGTTGGAATAGGATTCCTCAAGGGGGGGAAAGAGAGAGGGGGCCGGCCACCTTCTCCTAGTCCTAATAGGACTAGGGAAGGGGGAGGCGCGCGGCCAGCCCTAGGGAAGCCCCTTTCTCCTTTCCACTAAGGCCCAATATGGCCCATATGTTTCCCGGGGGGTTCCGGTAACCTCCTGGTACTCCGGTGAAATCCCGATTTCACCCGGAACACTTCCGATATCCAAATGTAGGCTTCCAATATATCAATCTTTACGTCTCGACCATTTCGAGACTCCTCGTCATGTCCGTGATCACTTCCGGGACTCCGAACAACCTTCGGTACATCAAAATGCATAAACTCATAATAACTGTCATCGTAACGTTAAGCGTGCGGACCCTACGGTTCGAGAACAATGTAGACATGACCGAGACACGTCTCCGGTCAATAAACAATAGCGGGACCTGGATGCCCATATTGGCTCCTACATATTCTACGAAGATCTTTATCGGTCAGACCGCATAACAACATACGTTGTTCCCTTTGTCATCGGTATGTTACTTGCCCGAGATTCGATCGTCGGTATCCAATACCTAGTTCAATCTCGTTACCGGCAAGTCTCTTTACTCGTTCCGTAATACATCATCTCGCAACTAACTCATTGGTTGCAATGCTTGCAAGGCTTATGTGATGTGCATTACCGAGAAGGCCCTTAGATACTTCTCCAACATTTGGAGTGACAAATCCTAATCTCGAAATACGCCAACCCAACAAATACTTTCGGAGACACCTGTAGAGCACCTTTATAATCACTCAGTTACGTTGTGACGTTTGGTAGCACACAAAGTGTTCCTACGATAAACGGGAGTTGCATAATCTCATAGTTAAAGGAACATGTATAAGTCATGGATAAAAGCAATAGCAACATACTAAACGATCGGGTGCTATGCTAATGGAATGGGTCATGTCAATCAGATCATTCAACTAATGATGTGATCTCGTTAATCAAATAACAACTCTTTGTTCATGGTTAGGAAACATAACCATCTTTGATTAATGAGCTAGTCAAGTAGAGGCATACTAGTGACACTCTGTTTGCCTATGTATTCACACATGTATTATGTTTCCAGTTAATACAATTCTAGCATGAATAATAAACATTTATCATGATATGTAAGGAAATAAATAATAACTTTATTATTGCCTCTAGGGCATATTTCCTTCAGTCTCCCACTTGCACTAGAGTCAATAATCTAGATTACAAAGTAATGATTCTAACACCCATGGAGTCTTGGTGCTGATCATGTTTTGCTCGTGGAAGAGGCTTAGTCAACGGGTCTGCAACATTCAGATCCGTATGTATCTTGCATATCTCTATGTCTCCCACCTGGACTAAATCCCGGATGGAGTTGAAGCGTCTTTTGATGTGTTTGGTTCTTTTGTGAAATCTGGATTCCCTTGCCAAGGCAATTGCACCAGTATTGTCACAAAAGATTTTCATTGGACCCGATACGCTAGGTACAACACCTAGATCGGATATGAACTCCTTCATCCAGACTCCTTCATTAGCTGCTTCCGAAGCAGCTATGTACTCAGCTTCACATGTAGATCCCGCCACGACGCTTTGTTTAGAACTGCACCAACTGACAGCTCCACCGTTTAATGTAAATACGTATCCGGTTTGCGATTTAGAATCGTCCGGATCAGTGTCAAAGCTTGCATCAACGTAACCGTTTACGACGAGCTCTTTGTCACCTCCATAAATGAGAAACATATCCTTAGTCCTTCTCAAGTACTTAAGGATGTTCTTGACCGCTGTCCAGTGATCCACTCCTGGATTACTTTGGTACCCGCCTGCTAAAATTACAGCAAGGCACACATCAGGTCTGGTACACAACATTGCATACATGATAGAGCCTATGGATGAAGCATAGGGAACATTTTTCATTTTCTCTCTATCTTCTGCGGTGGTCGGGCATTGAGTCTTACTCAACTTCACACCTTGTAACACAGGCAAGAACCCTTTCTTTGCCTGATCCATTTTGAACTTCTTCAAAACTTTGTCAAGGTATGTGCTTTGTGAAAGTCCTATTAAGCGTCTTGATCTATCTCTATAGATCTTAATGCCCAATATGTAAGCAGCTTCACCGAGGTCTTTCATCGAAAAACTCTTATTCAAGTATCCCTTTATGCTATCCAGAAATTCTATATTATTTCCGATCAGTAATATGTCATCCACATATAATATCAGAGATGCTACAGAGCTCCCACTCACTTTCTTGTAAATACAGGCTTCTCCAAAAGTCTGTATAAAACCAAATGCTTTGATCACACTATCAAAGCGTTTATTCCAACTCCGAGAGGCTTGCATCAGTCCATAAATGGATCGCTGGAGCTTGCACACTTTGTTAGCTCCCTTTGGATCGACAAAACCTTCTGGTTGCATCATATACAATTCTTCTTCCAGAAATCCATTCAGGAATGCAGTTTTGACATCCATTTGCCAAATTTCATAATCATAAAATGCGGCAACTGCTAACATGATTCGGACAGACTTAAGCATCGCTACGGGTGAGAAAGTCTCATCGTAGTCAATCCCTTGAACTTGTCGAAAACCTTTTGCAACAAGTCGAGCTTTATAGACAGTAACATTACCATCAGCGTCAGTCTTCTTCTTAAAAATCCATTTATTCTCAATTGCTTGCCGTCATCGGGCAAGTCAACCAAAGTCCACACTTTGTTCTCATACATGGATCCCATCTCAGATTTCATGGCCTCAAGCCACTTTGCGGAATCTGGACTCACCATCGCTTCTTCATAGTTCGTAGGTTCATCATGGTCTAGTAACATGACTTCCAAAATAGGATTACCGTACCACTCTGGTGCGGATCTTACTCTGGTTGATCTACGAGGTTCAGTAGAAACTTGATCTGAAGTTTCATGATCATTATCATTAGCTTCCTCCCTATTTGGTGTAGGTGTCACAGAAACTGATTTATGTGACGTACTACTTCTCAATAAGGGAGTAGATACAGTTATCTCATCAAGTTCTACTTTCCTCCCACTCACTTCTTTCGAGAGAAACTCCTTCTCTAGAAAGTTTCCGAATTTAGCAACAAAAATCTTGCCTTCGGATCTGTGATAGAAGGTGTACCCAACAGTCTCCTTTGGGTATCCTATGAAGACACATTTTTCCGATTTGGGTTCGAGCTTATCAGGTTGAAGCTTTTTCACATAAGCATCGCAGCCCCAAACTTTAAGAAACGACAACTTTGGTTTCTTGCCAAACCATAGTTCATAAGGCGTCGTCTCAACGGATTTCGATGGTGCCCTATTTAACGTGAATGCGACCGTCTCTAAAGCATAACCCCAAAACGATAGCGGTAAATCGGTAAGAGACATCATAGATCGCACCATATCCAGTGAAGTACGATTACGACTTTCGGACACACCATTACGTTGTGGTGTTCCGGGTGGCGTGAGTTGCGAAACTATTCCGCATTGTTTCAAATGTAGACCAAACTCGTAACTCAAATATTCTCCTCCACGATCAGATCGTAGAAACTTTATTTTCTTGTTACGATGATTTTCCACTTCACTCTGAAATTCTTTGAACTTTTCAAATGTTTTAGACTTGTGTTTCATTAAGTAGATATACCCATATCTGCTTAAATCATCAGTGAAGGTGAGAAAATAACGATATCCGCCACGAGCCTCAATATTCATTGGGTCACATACATCAGTATGTATGATTTCCAATAAATCTGTTGCTCTCTCCATAGTACCGGAGAACGGTGTTTTAGTCATCTTGCCCATAAGGCACGGTTCGCAAGTGCCAAGTGATTCATAATCAAGTGACTCCAAAAGTCCATCAGTATGGAGTTTCTTCATGCGTTTTACATCGATATGACCTAAACGGCAGTGCCACAAATAAGTTGCACTATCATTATCAACTCTGCATCTTTTGGTTTCAACATTATGAATATGTGTATCACTACTATCGAGATTAAGTAAGAACAAACCATTCTTTAATGGTGCATGACCATAAAAGATATTACTCATATAAATAGAACAACCATTATTCTCTGATTTAAATGAATAACCGTCTCGCATCAAACAAGATCCAGATATAACGTTCATGCTCAACGCTGGTACTAAATAACAATTATTTAGATCTAATATTAATCCCGAAGGTAGATGTAGAGGTAGCGTGCCGACCGCGATCACATCGACTTTGGAACCATTTCCCACGCGCATCGTCACCTCGTCCTTAGCCAATCTTCGCTTAATCCGTAGCCCCTGTTTTGAGTTGCAAATATTAGGAACAGAACCAGTATCAAATACCCAGGTGCTACTGCGAGAATTAGTAAGGTATACATCAATAACATGTATATCATATATACCTTTGTTAACCTTGCCATCCTTCTTATCCGCCAAATACTTGGGGCAGTTCCGCTTCCAGTGACCAGTCTGCTTGCAATAGAAGCACTCAGTTTCAGGCTTAGGTCCAGACTTGGGTTTCTTCTCTTGATTAGCAACTTGCTTGATGTTCTTTTTGAAGTTCCCCTTTTTCTTCCCTTTGCCCTTTTTCTTGAAACTAGTGGTTTTGTTAACCATCAACACTTGATGCTCCTTTTTGATTTCTACCTCCGCGGCTTTCAGCATCGCGAAGAGCTCGGGCATAGTTTTGGTCATCCCTTGCATACTATAGTTCATCACGAAGCTCTTGTAGCTTGGTGGCAGTGATTGGAGAATTCTGTCAATGACGCAATCATCCGGAAGATTAACTCCCAGTTGAATCAAGTGATTGTTATACCCAGACATTCTGAGTATATGCTCACTGACAGAACCGTTCTCCTCCATCTTACAGCTATAGAACTTATTGGAGACTTCATATCTCTCAATCCGGGCATTTGCTTGAAATATTAACTTCAACTCTTGGAACATCTCATATGCTCCATGGTGTTCAAAACGTCGTTGAAGTCCCGGTTCTAAGCCGTAAAGCATGGCACACTGAACTATAGAGTAGTCATCAGCTTTGCTTTGCCAGACGTTCACAACATCTGGCGTAGCTCTTGCACCAGGCCTGGCACCTAGCGGTGCTTCCAGGACGTAATTCTTCTATGCAGCAATGAGGATAATCCTGAAGTTACGGACCTAGTCCGTGTAATTGCTACCATCATCTTTCAACTTTGCTTTCTCAAGGAACGCATTAAAATTCAACGGAACAACAGCACGAGCCATCTATCTACACAACATAGACAAACAAGATACTATCAGGTACTAAGTTCATGATAAATTTAAGTTCAATTAATCATATTATTTAAGAACTCCCACTTAGATAGACATCCCTCTAATCCTCTAAGTGATCACGTGATCCAAATCAACTAAACCATGTCCGATCATCACGTGAGATGGAGTAGTTTCAATTGTGAACATCACTATGTTGATCATATCTACTATATGATTCACGCTCGACCTTTCGGTCTCCGTGTTCCGAGGCCACATTTGTTATATGCTAGGCTCGTCAAGTTAAACCTGAGTATTCCGCGTGTGCAACTATTTTGCACCCGTTGTATTTGAACGTAGAACCTATCACACCCGATCATCACGTGGTGTCTCAGCACGAAGAACTTTCGCAACGGTGCATACTCAGGGAGAACACTTCTTGATAATTAGTGAGAGATCATCTTATAAAGCTACCGTCAATCAAAGCAAGATAAGATGCATAAAAGATAAACATCACATGCAATCAATATAAGTGATATGATATGGCCATCATCATCTCGTGCTTGTGATGTCCATCTTCGAAGCACCGTCATGATCACCATCGTCACCGACGCGACACCTTGATCTCCATCGTAGCATCGTTGTCGTCTCGCCAATCTTATGCTTCCACGACTATCACTACCGCTTAGTAATAAAGTAAAGCATTACATCGCGATTGCATTGCATACAATAAAGCGACAACCATATGGCTCCTGCCAGTTGCCGATAACTCGGTTACAAAACATGATCATCTCATACAATAAGATTCAGCATCATGTCTTGACCATATCACATCACAACATGCCTTGCAAAAACAAGTTAGACGTCCTCTACTTTGTTGTTGCAAGTTTTACGTGGCTGCTACGGGCTTAAGCAAGAACTCATCTTACCTACGCATCAAAACCACAACGATAGTTTGTCAAATAGACTCCGTTTTAACCTTCTCAAGGACCGGGCGTAGCCACACTCGGTTCAACTAAAGTTGGAGAGACAGTCTTCCGCAAGCCATCTATGTGCAAAGCACGTCGAGGGAACCGGTCTCGCGTAAGAGTACGCGTAAGTTTGGTCCGGATCGTCTCGTCCAACAATACCTCTGAACCAAAGTATGACATGCTGGTAGGCAGTATGACTTGTATCGTCCACAACTCACTTGTATTCTACTCGTGCAAATAACATCAAACCATAAAAACCTAGGCTCGGATGCCACTGTAGGGGAACGTAGTAATTTCAAAAAAATTCCTACGCACACGCAAGATCATGGTGATGCATAGCAACGAGAGGGGAGAGTGTTGTCTACGTACCCTCGTAGACCGAAGCGGAAGCGTTGACGCAACGCAGAGGAAGTAGTCGTACGTTCTCCTCGCGATCCAACCGATCACAGCACCGTTACTCCGGCACCTTCGAGTTCTTGGCACACGTTCAGCTCGATGACGATCCCCGGGATCCGATCCAGCAAAGCGTCGGGGAAGAGTTCCGTCAGCACGACGGCGTGGTTACGATCTTGATGTGTTACCGGCGCAGGGCTTCGCCTAAGCACTGCAACGATATGACCGAGGTGGAATTTGGTGGAAGGGGGCACCGCACACGGCTGAGGAACGATCCGTAGATAAACTTGTGTGTTTAAGGGTGCTCCCCTGCCCCCGTATATAAAGGAGCCAAGGGGGAGGGGCTGGCCGGCCAAGCCTGGCGCGCCAGGAGAGTCCTACTCCCTCCGGGAGTAGGATTCCCCCCCCCTAATCCTAGTTGGAATAGGATTCCTCAAGGGGGGGAAAGAGAGAGGGGGCCGGCCACCTAATAGGACTAGGGAAGGGGGGAGGCGCGCGGCCAGCCCTAGGGAAGCCCCTTTCTCCTTTCCACTAAGGCCCAATATGGCCCATATGTTTCCCGGGGGGTTCCGGTAACCTCCTGGTACTCCGGTGAAATCCCGATTTCACACGGAACACTTCCGATATCCAAATGTAGGCTTCCAATATATCAATCTTTACGTCTCGACCATTTCGAGACTCCTCGTCATGTCCGTGATCACATCCGGGACTCTGAACAACCTTCGGTACATCAAAATGCATAAACTCATAATAACTGTCATCGTAACGTTAAGGGTGCGGACCCTACGGTTCGAGAACAATGTAGACATGACCGAGACACGTCTCCGGTCAATAACCAATAGCGGGACCTGGATGCCCATATTGGCTCCTACATATTCTACGAAGATCTTTATCGGTCAGACCAGATAACAACATACGTTGTTCCCTTTGTCATCGGTATGTTACTTGCCCGAGATTCGATCGTCGGTATCCAATACCTAGTTCAATCTCGTTACCGGCAAGTCTCTTTACTCGTTCCGTAATACATCATCTCGCAACTAACTCATTGGTTGCAATGCTTGCAAGGCTTATGTGATGTGCATTACCGAGAAGGCCCTGAGATACTTCTCCAACATTTGGAGTGACAAATCCTAATCTCGAAATACGCCAACCCAACAAATACTTTCGGAGACACCTGTAGAGCACCTTTATAATCACTCAGTTACGTTGTGACGTTTGGTAGCACACAAAGTGTTCCTACGGTAAACGGGAGTTGCATAATCTCATAGTTAAAGGAACATGTATAAGTCATGGATAAAAGCAATAGCAACATACTAAACGATCGGGTGCTATGCTAATGGAATGGGTCATGTCAATCAGATCATTCAACTAATGATGTGATCTCGTTAATCAAATAACAACTCTTTGTTCATGGTTAGGAAACATAACCATCTTTGATTAATGAGCTAGTCAAGTAGAGGCATACTAGTGACACTCTGTTTGCCTATGTATTCACACATGTATTATGTTTCCAGTTAATACAATTCTAGCATGAATAATAAACATTTATCATGATATGTAAGGAAATAAATAATAACTTTATTATTGCCTCTAGGGCATATTTCCTTCACAGGTGTCAACTTGAAGTAAGGCATAGGTGTATTTGGGTCCTTATGCCAGAGATCAATGTAGTCTAGGATCGCCCTTGGATCCAAAAGAAGTGGCACAGGTGTGCCTTTGGCTTTAGCAGCCCTTTCTTGTCTGTCCCTGATGATTTCTGCAAGTTCATCATCATCAACTTCATCTTCTTCAGGTGGCTCTTGGAAGGCGACTTGTTTCTTCTTGGGACTTGGCCGAGGACCTCGTCCAGCAGTTGCCTTGGTCTTCAGCAGAGTGGGGCCAGATGAAGAATTTGGTGCAGCTGAGGAACTTGCTGAGACACCAGAGGCAATAGAGTTGCCTGTAGTCCTTTGGCACAAGGCCAGATGCGCAGGTGCTGAGGACTTTGTCGGAACAGTTGAGGACTTTGGAGGAGGTGTTGAGGATTTTGAAGGAGCAGTAGCAGCTTGAGGAATTGGTCTTGAAGATTTTGAGGTGCCTGGCCGTGAGGGCGCAGCTGAGGAACTTGGCCGTGAGGGCACTGTTGGTGAAGCACTTGGCTTACGAGCAGGCTTCTTAGGCATAGATTTCCTCAGCTTGACAGAGGCCTCAGTGGTAGTAGCAGCAGCAGAGTCTTCGTTGAATTTCCTCACTGCTTCTCTGGCTTGTATAGCCAACTTAGCTTGGTGCTTTGCCCATTCTTCAGGAAAGTCCTCACCGCGTTTGACGCTAGTGGGATCAGCCACTTGCCCAGGTGCCAGTGGAAGTCTTGGGCATGGAGGGTTGAGAGAAAATTTCTTCATATACTTTGGGGTTACATATCTGTATTCCCTCCATTCACGTGCCCATCTCTGTTCTATCCTCTGAATGCGCACCTTGCGCTGATTTTTGTTTTCTTTGCCAAACTTGGCTTCATCAGGTGTGCAGTACTCAGCATAGATATCCTCAGGGATTTCAAACACAGTCATGACCTCAGGTTTCTTTCCTCCTTTCTATGGCTTCTTACCATCTGCCATTTTCTTCAGCCGAGGAATTTGAACAATTGAATTCTCTAAAGAAGTATGCAGTTTTTCTTCGAGGAACGCTGCAAATGAGTTAAGTTGATGAGAACCTAGTGATTCAGCATCGAACATGAGTACCTGTGAACAGAGTATAGTTGCGAGGAATTTGGAGAGGTCATATGCATTCTCAGAAGGTTTTTCAAAAAGGGCAAGTTTGAGGAATTTGACCAGATGAGTCTTGAAGAATTTGACTAAGCGTTTTGTCTTAGGTTCCAGAGTTGTATAGATCGAATATCCACACAATTGAGGAATCTTGAAGAAAATAAAGCTTAGAGAAATGAATCAAGAACAGAGGAGATGAGAGGTGTTTTGTGTGTGAGGATTTGAGGAATAAAAACACCTTTGAAGATTTTGTAGAAAATTATCGAATCAAAGAGGGCAGTAAAAGTAACTTTTAATTACCCTGAATGAAGAACACGACGAACAGTGAGGTGAAACAGTGAAGTTCGTCGGTGTAGAACTTCCACGCCCTAACTTGGCACAGGAAGACGGCTACGGCGGCGGCGGAGGTGAAGATTTCCGCGGTCGGCGCGAGTACGACTCCGACGAGGTTGAGGCAGTGAAGCTCTTCCTCACCGGCGACGATGGAGTAGCGGCGGCGCTAGGGTTTGGGAAGCTCGAGCGGGAGAGAGAGATCGAGCGGAGTAAAAGAAGTGAGGAAAGGGTGAGGGGTATTTATAGTGGCAGTGAAAAACTGTTCGCCCGAAGATTTGGGACGAACATGCCCCTGACCCTTATCCTTCGCATGACATGTGTCACCCACGTACTGTGAAGTGGAGATCGTGTTAGATCGTGGGTGAACAAAATAATGCATCGTGGGATGCGGAACGGTTTGAGTGGCAAAACCAAAAATTTGGATAAGATTAGTTTTAACGTTTCGTTCGCAATTTCTTCAGCTGACAAGGACGCAGTGAAGATTTTGAACGAGTTTCAAATAGAACGCACATGAAGAATTTGTGAATAGATTTGATTGAGTATAGCATAGAGGGGGAAGGGTCCGATCACATTCACTTAGCAGAAAAATCAACTTGAAGAGATAGCCATAAGTGTATGCTGTAGAGGACATAAATGCATATATATATGGCCAATGAAGAAAAACGACGGAAACAGTGAAGATTTTGAAAAGTTGAAGAATTTGAACAACTGAGGAATTTCAAAACTGAGGAAAAACTCAAATTGAAGATTTTCAACTTTTGTGGTGGCGTGACCCACTGTATAAGAATGATGATTTCAGACACTGCGTACAATTGTCGTAGGGTTATGAGAATCAAATTCTTCATTAATTTCTTCACACTTAGAGTGTTATTCTTCATTGATTGAAGAAAAACATTTCTTCATGTGTTGCACATCTAAGTCATCAATTTTGCATAAGTGTTAGGATGAGTGCCTTTTCAAAGTACATTCAAAGACTCTAAGATATTTAGCTCACACCGCAACTTGCTAAATCTCTTCTCATCCAAGGGATTTGTGAAGATATCAGCTAGCTGTTCTTCAGTCTTCACATGCTCACTAGAAATGTCGCCCTTCAACACATGATCATGAAGAAAATGATGACGAATCTGAATGTGCTTTGTCTTCGAGTGCTGAACTGGGTTGTGAGCAATCTTGATGGCACTTTCATTGTCACAGAGGAGAGGCATGTTCTTCACGTTGACGCCATAGTCCTTGAGTGTTTTCTTCATCCATAGCAGTTGAGCACAGCAAGAACCAGCAGCAATGTACTCAGCTTCAGCAGTAGACAATGATACGCAGTTCTGTTTCTTCGAGGACCAACAGACCAAAGATCGTCCTAGGAAATGACAAGTACCATATGTTGACTTGCGGTCCACACGATCACCAGCATAGCCAGAGTTAGAATATCCAATGAGATCAAAATCCGAGCCCTTGGGATACCATAATCCTAGTGTTGGTGTGTGAGCTAGATATCGAAGAATATGTTTCACAGCCTTATGGTGTGATTCCTTCGGTGCAGCTTGAAATCGGGCACACATGCAAACACTAAGCATTATATCTGTCCTAGATGCACATAAGTACAATAAAGAGCCAATCATGGAGCGGTATACCTTATGATCGAAGTCAATACCATTTTCATCAGTGCATAGTTGACCATTTGTGGGCATAGGAATTTTGATGCCTTTGCAATCTTGCATGTGGAATTTCTTCAGGACATCCTTGAGGTATTTCTCCTGAGATATGAATATGCCATTGCGTTGTTGACGAATTTGAAGACCTAAGAAGAATTTCAACTCTCCCATCATAGACATTTGATATTCTTCACTCATCATATAGGCAAATTCATCACTACAACGTTGGTCAGTACAGCCAAAGATGATATCATCAACATATATTTGGCACACAAACAGTTCACCATCATAAGATTTAGTAAAGAGAGTAGGATCGAGTGAACCGGGTGTGAAGCCATTCTTCATGAAGAATTCCTTCAAAGTGCCATGCCACGACCGAGGGGCCTGCTTGAGGCCATAGAGGGCCTTATTGAGTCTGAAGACTTTGTCAGGATTCATTGTATCTTCAAAACCTGGGGGTTGAGCAACATATACTTCTTCCTCAAGCTTACCATTGAGGAATGCACTGTTCACATCCATTTGATATAAGATGATATCATGATGGTTAGCATAAGCAAGTAATATGCGAATAGCCTCAAGTCTAGCAACAGGTGCAAAAGTTTCATCGAAATCAATTCCTTCAACCTGTGTGTGGCCTTGAGCTACTAGTCGTGCCTTATTCCTCACCACAAGGCCGTTTTCATCTTGCTTGTTGCGGTAGATCCACTTTGTGCCAATGATATTATGCTTGCGCGGATCTGGACGGTTGACCAGTTCCCAGACATTGTTGAGCTTGAAGTGATGTAATTCTTCTTGCATGGCCTAAATCCATCTAGGCTCCAGAAATGCTTCATCTACCTTAGTGGGCTCTGTGATAGAGACAAAAGCATAGTGCCCACAAAAGTTAGATAAGTGTGAAGCTTTTGAGCGTGTGAGAGGACCTGGTGCTCTAATGTCATCGATGATCTTCTCCACTTGCACTTCTTTTGCAATGCGAGGGTGAGCTGGTTGTCGTTGAGGAATTTGATCAGCATTTTCTTCAGCATCAATTTCCTCAGCATTTTCCTCAGGTGCATCAGCTTGACGTTCTTCACGTTCTGGAATGAATTCTTCAGCAGATTCTTCAGTAGGAATGACATCTTTACTAGCCTTGAACTTGATAGAATCTTCAGGTGCTGGTTCATCTAACATAGAAGGTAGGTGCTCTCTTTGCGAGCCATTAGTTTCATCAAACCGCACATCAATAGTTTCAACAATCTTGTGAAGTTGAAGACTCTGTAGGTGTGCGAGTCCTTTCCGTAACCAAGCATAAAACCTTCATGTGCTTTCGGTGCAAATTTGGAGTTGTGATGAGGATCTCTAATCCAGCATTTAGCACCGAAGACTTTGAAATAACTGACATTGGGTTTCTTGTCAGTGAGGAGTTCATAGGCAGTCTTCTTGAAGAATTTGTGAAGATATACTCTATTGATGATGTGGCACGCAGTATCAATTGCATCAACCCAGAAACGACGAGGTGTTTTGTACTCATCGAGCATAGTGCGAGCCATCTCAGCAAGAGTCCTGTTCTTGCGCTCCACGATGCCATTCTGTTGAGGAGTATAAGGAGCAGATAAATCATGAGTAATACCAAGTTCATCAAGATAGTCATCGAGACCCGAGTTCTTTAACTCAGTGCCATTGTCACTTTGATGTGCTTGATCTTCACACCAAAGTTGGTTGAAGCCTCGAGGAAAATCATTTGAAGACTTCCTGCACTTCATGTTTGTAAGTAACAAGGTGTACCCATGTGTAACGAGAGTAATCATCAACAATAACAAAGCCATATTGAGATGCTTCATTTGAAACAGAAGAATAATGATTAGGACCGAAGAGATCCATGTGAAGCAATTCAAATGGACGAGTAGTGGTCATGATAGTCTTCGCTGGATGCTTGGCCTTGGTCATCTTTCCAGCTTCACAAGCTCCGCATAAGTGATCCTTGAGGAATTTGACATTCTCAATGCCAATGACATGCTTCTTCTTCGCAAGCGTGTGCAAATTCCTCATGCCTGCGTGACCAAGTCGTCGATGCCATAGCCAGCCTTCTGAAGCTTTTGCAAGTGGGCACACGGCTGGTTGTGAATCCGCAGAGAAATCAACAATATACAAGTCTCCTCTCCTAAAGCCTTCGAAGACTTTGGAATTGTCAGCTTCCATAATCACAACATAACGATACTTGCCAAAGACAACAACCATATCAAGATCACAAAGCATTGAGACAGACATAAGGTTGTATCCTAAGGACTCAACAAGCATGACTTTGTCCATGTGTCGATTCTTTGTGATAGCAACCTTACCTAGACCCAATACCTAACTTTTGCTTTTCTCAGCGAAGATGATATGCTTTAGATGCGATGATGATAATGTAGCATCCATCAATAGATTCTTGTCACCAGTCATGTGATTTGTACATCCACTATCGAGGACCCACTCAGTGGCTTTAGGTTGATCATCCTGCAGATGAATTAGTGCAGCTTACGAACTCATATACTTCATTAGTGAATAATATGATATCAAATTCATCAGATCAATTTCATCAAGCAGTAAGACAGATAAAGCAGTAGGAGGACGTGAGAAATAAAAATTCATTTCTTCATGGTTAGCCTTCGTCCTTTCAGGCAATTTGTCAGGTCCCGAGCAAATTCTTCAGACATTATAGTACGTCTGGAGACCTGACCCTGCAGAGGAGATTAGTTCTTTTTCTTCACCACCCACATCTGAAGGGGTGGCAAAGAGTTCATCACTCTGCGAGCTCCATATGAGAATGGTGGCATAGAGGCCAATCCATTTCGTTCCACAAAAGAGTGGTTAGGGTAAGCATATGAATAAGCAGAGAAATTCTTCGAGGACTTATGAACGTAATGATTAGAAGAATAATGCTCATATTCATAGCCCTTGGCTCTTCCCTGCGAAACAGAGTTGTTAGCACGATGATGTTCATATGAGGACTTTGATCCTTTTGAGTAATTTGATCCATGTGAGGAATTTGGTCCGTAAGAGGACTTGGATCCACATGAAGAATTTGGTCCATATGAAGAATTTGATCTGGGGTTCCTATTCTTCACCGGTGGTGTCATGAGGACATTCACCTGAAGACTTTCAAGGCACCTTTTGGGAACCCAGATTTTCTTCATAGGGGAACCGTTCCTGCAGTTAGTGCCAATATATCTAGAAAATACTTCACCATTCTGATTTTTAAACAGTTTATAGTTGGAGTCAAATGACTCATCAGAAGAATGAGAAGATTCACATGTATAACTAGATAAATTGGATGGATCAACTGGAGGTCCCTTTGCAGCAACCCATGAGGTTTTGGGGTACTGCTCAGGCTTCCAATATGTACCATCAGCATTGAGTTTCCTCTTAAAGGCAATACCCTCTTTCCTAGGGTTCTGGTTGAGGATCTGCTTTTTAAGCACATCACAAAGAGTCTGATGCCCTTTGAGGCTTTTGTACATGCCTGTCATGTACAATTCCTTCAGCCCTGCATCGCCAGTGATACTAGCAATGTCCTCAGAGGAGGAATTAGTGATAGCAGAGGCAGGTGAAGAATTTGTAACATTAGAAGCATTTGAACATTCAGGTGAAGAATTAACAGATTCATGTTCAATTCATTTCAAACATGGAGGAACAAATTCTTCTTGAGCAGTGTTTATTTGTTGAGCAAGTAATGAATCGCGCTCCTTCTGAAGATCTTCATAACTCACTCTTAGCTTCTCAAGATCTTGTTTTTTTTGAAGAAATTCATAAGAAAGCTTCTCATGATCAGATAAGAGAGTGTTATGTTGATTTTGAAGGGTATCATACTTAGTATGAAGTCTCTGAAGACTTTTAGCCAAAGCTTTTGACTGATCCATTTCTTCACCCAACATATCATCGCTCTTATTTAGCATGTATTGAACTTTTTCTAAAGCCCTTTGTTGTTTAGTGGCAAGGGAAGCAAGTTTGACATAGTTGGGTCCAAATCCTTCACCAGATTCATCATCACTAGACTCGGATAGGTAGCATTCAGTTACCTCAGCACTTTTTGCCATGAGGCTTGATGAAGAGGATGATGATTCTAGTTCGAATGTCATCGCTTTGAGAGATTCCTTGAAGTCCTCAAACCAAGGATCATGACGGGTTCGATGACCTTCATAGACCTCAGAGAGACGGTACCAGATAAGCTTCGCATGATCGAGATGCACGATGTTCCTGAACTGATTTTGAGACAGACAGGAGCAGATGACGTCCTTCGCCGTGAGGTTGAGAAGAGTGTACTTGCGAATGTCATCAGCTCCTGCCGTCTTGCACAGATCGGTAAGACCAATCTCAGTGACGGTCCATAGTTTGCTGTTCATCGCCATGAGGCGCTTCTTCATCATGGCCTTCCACTCGGGATACTCGTGACCGTCAAAGATGGGGCATGTCACTTTCTTCATACCGGCAGTCGACATAACTAAAACTCCAGGCGGTTAAACCAAAATCACACAGAATAATGGAGTACCTTGCTCTGATACCAATTGAAAGTGCATTATATCAACTAGAGGGGGGTGAATAGGCGATTTTTATGAAATTCTTCACTAAGGAATTTGCTAGTGAGGAAATTCCTCAGCGAAGAACTAATTGCAGCGGAATAAGTACTCAGAGGTAAACATAACATAATACATGCATGGTCATCATGATGAAATGAAGACAAACACGGAGTACAGAAAGCGTAAACACAGGATAGCACAAGATGAAGACAAACAGACTGAAGAAATTGAACTGAGGAAATTGAGAAAGTCTTCAGTCGAAGTCTTCAAACACAGATATGAACAAGCACACAACACAGTAATGAGGAAATGAAAGTGTTGAGGAAATAGAAACAGTTGGCTTGGTGAAGACAACGATTTGGTAGACCAGTTCCAACTGTTGTCTCAGTTGAACATCAGGTTGGAGCAGCTAGGTATTTAAACCTGAGGACACACAGTCCCGGACACACAGTCCTCACCGTATTCTCCTTGAGCTAAGGGCACACAGTCCTCGCCCAATCACTCGTGGTAAGTCTTCAGGTGACTTCCGAACCTTCACAAACTCGGTCACTCGGCGATCCACAATTCCTCTTGGATGCTCTAGACCATGACGCCTAACCGTCTGGAAGAAGCATAGTCTTCAAAGGTAACAAGCGTCGGATCCACGCAGGATCAATCTCTTCAGTGATGCTCAATCACTTTGGGTTTGTAGGTGTTTGGGTTTGGGTTTTGGATTTTCCTCACTTGATGATTTTCGCTCAAAGTCCTCGGAGGATGGGATGCCCTCAAATGACAAGTGTCAGTTTCTCGCGGAGCAGCCAACCAGCTAGTGGTTGTAGGGGGCGGCTATTTATAGCCTAGGGAGCAGCCCAATGATATGACCGTTGGATGGATAAGATATTTTGGAACAGCTGGCGCGTAGCACAGCAACGGTCGGAAATTTGAGGTACAAATTCCTCAGGGCTATCATGTTCCTCACTGTGTAGGCAATCTGCACTGGCGTATTCCTAACTCCTCAGTCAGAACAAGGTCCTCAGTGACCAGAAGAACTGCGTCTCTGTCACTGAAGAAATTGACTGAACTGTATGAGATTTCCAATGGCTTCACTCGAAGGGATTGGTAGGTGTAGGATTTTGAGTTGAGCATCACATGGAAATTTTTCCTTAGTATTTCCTCGACCGCCTTTAACAGTACGGTGTTTCCTATGACTCAAGAAAGAGAAAATGAAACTACGAAAACATAAGTCTTCACGCTTCGTCTTCCTCGAATGAATACCAAGTCTTCAAGGTCACACCAATTTCTTCACTTTCAAAGTCTTCAGGAAGTCTTCAGAATATCAAAGTCTTCAGTCAAAGAACTCCATTTTTAGGGTCGACTTTCTTTGTAAATATCAAACTCCTCATAGACTTATAGACTTGTGTACACTCATAAACACATTAGATCCTTAACCTATAAGTCTTCAATACACCAAAATCACTAAGGGGCACTAGATGCACTTACATCTCCCCCCCCCTTGGGAGAGATCCGTCCACGGATCGTGATCGTCATCACCATGAGAAAGAGAGTGTGTCACGAAGGACTCGTCATCTCCAAGCTCGAAAAGGGCACTCTCCAATGCCGCACCGTCTTGTGATTCCTTCAAAAGGAGCAAGGATAACAAGCACTTGGAAAAACAAATGTGGTTGGCATTAAAGCAAAACCAAGCATTCAAGAGGTGATTCACCCAACAAGTGTTGTCATCAAGCATAACATATGGTGTGATAAGGGAGTGTGGCATAGCATGGAAGCACATAAATCTAGCACAATCAAGGACATCATGGAACCAAGCATGTAAATGTGAGGTTGAGATGCACATATGTGTGACAAGAGAATAAGCATCTACCTCAAGTTCATAGCAAGCATGCATAAGGCTCTCAGTGAACGGTTTATGGTAGGCATAAGATTCATTCACAACACCCAAAGAAATGAAATGTCTAAACATATGGGTCAAGTGCAAGACAATCCGAGCATAATGTGCATATGGTGTGGTGAAGAAAGTGAGGCACTCAACACAAAGGATATAGTAATTTTGCAACATGTGCGAGGCAATCAAGTCATGAGAGCGGATAGTAGGCATATGAATATGTGACGTAATGACATTGTTGCAACCAAACATGTGATAGTAGCAAGTAATCCAAGAATTGGATGCAACATGAGAAAGAATAATAGCAATCAAGTCGTGCAAACTAGTGGAGCGAAGATGCAACACACTAGAGGAAGTCATGGCAATCATGTTATGTGAGAACATAATAGATATAGGTAATGCACATGACATATCACAAGCGTGGAAACAAAGAAATATCAGGGTGTCATCATAGGAATGGACCACGAAGGAAACATGGCAAGAACAAGCAATATCTCCACCAAGCTTGCAAGTACACAAACTATTAAGAGAATCAAACATCATGTGTAATCCAAAGCATGGGTCACAAATGCATGGCAAAGGTACAGAGATGAGCATATCATGCAAAGTGAACATGGCAAAATGGGCATATAATATGTAATGGACTAGAACCCATAACCATGTAAGAGCCATGTAGAAGAGATGCGCGAAGTCTTTGCGCGAAGAGAGCGGTGGGAAAGGCAATCCATGTGATCCCAAGTCATCATTGCTCTCTAGAGCTCATTTTGTCAACTCATGGGATTGTGAGGTTGACAAGTATTCATGGGTACCTACACAAAAGAGACACAAACCAAAGAAAGTGTGTGCGTGGTAAATGTACACATCATCCGTCATGATGTGTATGTGCATGTGTGAGTTAGCACAAGATAAGCATCGCTCAAAGAAATTTGATGCGTGATATAGAAACATGTCAACCATCATGAAAGAATAGTTGTTATGTATAACACGATGGGGATGCAAATGTAGCATACAAGTATATGGCACATCAATAGCATTTTGATTCATGGGGAGCATATTGTGCACACAAGTAGTGGGATCATGCAATGGATAGGATGGATCAAAATCTCCTACAATGTATGAGGAAAGTATGGGTGTCTCCTCATGAGCATTAATGGAAACATCACATGGAGAATATTGACAACATCCAAAACAATGCATATCCGAAGCTAGGAGGTCATGGCATGGCATATGAGATAAATGATGCAAAGGGAGCATATTCATATCATCACAAGAAAAACAAATGCCAATAACCATGGGCTTGTCATCTATGCCATATGTGCAAATTGGGTTTATCGTAATGACATATGCATTGTCACTATGAAGAGATTGCAAATAAGACATATGGTGTATCTCATTCATAGCATATGAAAAGTCAAGCGGATTGTCAGACATGATGTGACCAAGATAATTATCACAAGAAATCCTATGTAACATGGCATCACAACTAATAGAATCCACATGGCAATCATCAAACTCATCATAAATGGGTAAATCATCGCATGGGGAAGTCGAAGTAGCATTAAGCACGGCAATAGGTGGAGCAACATCATGCAAGCAATCAATATCGAGAACATACACTAGTGGGACAAGAGCATCACCTTCACCTATGTTACCTTTCTCGGTCCACTCAAGTGGTGTAGGTGAGGTGGGAAAGACCAAAGCGTGGTCAACGTCATCATCGTGATGGAACCATGTGGGGGTGCATCATAGTCCACCATGGCCATCATCTTGTCCATAGGAAGGACGAAGTCGTCACGGATCGGCGCATCATCATATATGGGACCTAGCACCAAATGAAAAGACACAATAGAGGTAGAGGTCAAGTTGTTAGAAATCGAAATGGCCTCACTCTCTCGATGTGGTGGTGGCTCACTCACTCCCTCAAGGTAGGTGCACTCTATCTCACATATGGTGGAGTCACTCAAATCACTCAAGTGGTGCTATTGGTGGCTCTCCTCACATGGGAATTGGGGCAACTCGTCATATATGGGGCTAGTGGTGAAGTCACTCTCACTCTCAATATGGTGGCACAAGTCACTCATGTCATCATACGTCACCGTGGTCGAAGGGAAATCCCATGCTCAACCATCTCGTCGTCGTCGCCGTGGATGAAGGCCGAAGATGGTACATCATCAGCTTGCCTCCTAAGATGGAAGCATCATCCTTGCTCGTCACCTTGTCGCTCGCCTCCAAATCTTGGTCCTTGAGGGTGTCCGTAGTCGTACTCGTCGCCGCACCTTGAAAAAGAGTCAAAGTAGACTCGGCACCATCAATGCCACAAAGAGGGATGGCGGTGAAGTCGAACTTGGGAGCATCGTCTTGGAGCTCGTCGGGCTTGGACATCTTGGTGGTGCTATCCTCATGCTTGTTCTCATGGAGCTTGGTCGTCATGAAGTGAGCTTGGGGTGGAGAAACCTTGGCCTTCATGAGTTCTTGTTCTGCCTTGAGAGCACCAATGTAGTTGTCGTCGAGGGACTTGTAGTTCTCGAGGAAGATAGTCTTGGAGATGTCATTGTGCAATCCCATCATGAAGTGGAACTTCATCAAAATGGGGTCGTCCACGCCGGCTCGTCGCAAGGCATTCTTCATCTCCTTGAAGTACTCGTCGATGGACTTGGATCCTTGGATGGTGTTCTCCAATTGGCGTAGAAGTTGTTCCGTGTAGGTTGGAGGCACAAACTCTCGCCGCAAAGCTCTCTTCTTCTTGGGCCAACTCATGTCGTATCCCTCCGAAGGTGTGTGAAGCCACCATGTCATGGCGTAGTCGTGGAAGTTTCTTGTGGCGCACTTCACTTGATCTTCGGGAGGAACTTGATGTAGCTTGAGGTAGTCATCCATTAGGCGCTCCCACTCGAGATACTCCTCGGGTTCTAGAGTCCCATATAAAGGAATCTCATGGTCGGTGTTGAGGTCGTAGTAGCTCGTGGAAGTCGCGGACTTGAGCTTGGGGAGCTTCTCTTGAGTTGCTTGTGGGCGAAGATGTCGCTTGTCCGTAGGCGAAGATGCCTTGAAGTCGGTTGGCGAAGATGCCAAGGGAAATGGTGAAGTCGTTGAGCGGTTGTTGGTGTTGAGCTCTTGACCTTCACGTTCTTTTTGGTGATGGTGTCGATGCTGATGTGATCTTGCCGGAGATGGTAGATCGGAAGCATGTGCTCTTGAGCGTCTTCTCGAAGATGAGGAAGATCACTTGTAGGACTCGATGAGGACTTTGATCTCCTCCATTTGAGCTTGCATCTTGGTGTTGAAGTTGTTGTTCTTGGCATCGAACTCGTCGTTGTTGTGGTAGACGGAAGGTGAAATGTCTTGCCTATCCATCACAAGACTCGAGTAGAGGTGAGTAGGAAATGAGATAAACAATACCAAGTTACCTTTTCCCAAAGTTGAGGATGTATCTCGTTTCACTCAATGTGAGATGAAAGAATAGTGGAATTGGTACCGGACTTGTTCACTCACACCTATCAAGTAAAGCTTATGATGGATCTCGGTGAGGATAGGGGCACAAAAAATTTGATGCAAAATGTTAGCAAGAGTCAATAATGTTGGAAAAGATTCACAAATCCGCAAGTGAAACAAGTAGACCAATAGCAATATGTGGCACACGGAAACACACACACGGATAGATAAATGGGGTCGTGCAACCAAGGAATGAGCACAAAATGTGGAATCCACGGAAAACGCTCGTGTTGCACAACTCAAGAGAGACGCTAGCACGATTGCTCAAAAGGCGGATACGACACTTGTGCACAACCTAGAAGATGCAAAATGTATGAGCTTTCTATCCCAAGTATTCTATGTGTATGATGTTCCGGTGTTTCGCACACGATGATCCAAGCTGATCAATATAGTAGTATGATATGCAATGTGGTGATGCTATGGCTCTTGCTTACAAGCTCTTTGCTCTCTTTTCCTTTTTGCTTAAAAGCTTATTCTTTTTTTTGATATGGCCACTATGCGAAAAGCACAAACCAAGATAGCAATTGCGTATATGCGGGAACAATCTTGTGGCACAAGGGATGATATGATGATACCAAGATGATACCGATATGATATGGTATGTATGCAATGGGGGTACATATCACTAATGTGCACAAGTAACGTTGCCGACAATACTCATAGGCTAGTCTCGATGGGCAAGTGACGCAAAATGGGCTAAGGGGTTAACAATGTAATGGCAAGAATGTACAATGATAGGATACCATTATACCAAGATGATATAGAGGTTATCGTTCTTGCTTACGGTTAGGGTGTCAAAATGGTGAAGTGGTCGATGTCGATGATGACCTCGTGGCGATGATGAGTGGCGGTGTTCTTGATGTAGACACCAAGATGATGTAGACCCATCCCTAAGTAGCCCAAACACCTTAGGAAACGGTAAAAAACGGCAAACTCAAAATCTCCAAAGGCAAATGTCAAATGGTGGTAGCAGAATGCGTTGGAGGTTCCGGAGTTAGCTATGCGGAAGTGGTGGTGGTGGTTGATGACGAAGCAACCGTCCCTAATAGCCGAAACACCTTAGGAGACTCAAGTCACCACTCAAGCAACCACAAATGCTATATGGAGCAAAAATGGGTTAGGTTGCGGAAAGTTATGGTGGTTTGCGTGGATGATATGGTGGATGGCCTATGCAAAGATGCCAAAATGCCAAATTTTTGATGGAGTCAAATGGTGTTGGAACCTATCTAGGTGGATGGGGATGTCAATATATACTCAACGAGCTAAAGAACGCGAAAATCAGACTCCGGGAATGAAAGTTATGGCCGAAACAGTAAAGTGCACGCGGCAGATTCTGGGGGTGCGGGTGCCCGGGGTGGGCAGGGGCAAACAGACCGGGGGTGCGGGCACCCGGGGTTTGGGCTGCGGGCATCCGTGGTGGTCAGCGGGGGGGGGGTGCACGGGGGGTCCGGGTGCCCGGGGTTTGAGGTCCGGGTGCCCGGGGGTGTCGGATTTGGGCGGAAATTCGTAGGAAGATGCAAGAAATTGATGGATTTTTTGGAGGGAAAGGTGGAGATGGATGGGGGAATGCTAGATCCACTCGAAACCAAGCAATTCCATGGATCAAATCCAAGAAAACCTCATCAAACCAACAAATCAGAAAAAAATTGGGCTATTTTTGGTGGGGAATTTTTTGAATTTGGGGAAGAACACAACAAATTAGTCTAGAGAATAACAAGGGGGGCTCCAATTTCGTGAGAAACCATGGCTCATGATACCAAGATGTTGTTGGGTGGAACCCTAAGTGAAGATCTTTCACGAATTGGAGGGGGAATCCCCAAGAACAAGATGAACACAAGAGGGAAAACAAGAGGAACACCCAAGGACAAGTCCAATCACACATCCACTAGACCAACAAACACACAAGATCCACAAGGTACATGAACAATCAAAGGGAAACAAGATACATGGTAGAGTTCATCCCAAATCCTATGAAGGAGATGAGGGCTTGATGATCCTATGATGGGGATCCTTCTCCAAGAGGAGGCCTTGGTATCCACAAGTGGATCTTCTCCATTAGGAGGTCATGATCTCCATGAGGAGGAAGATGAGCAATGCTCTCTCTTTGTCTATCAAATACTTTGCTATCCTTCTAAATGAGCTAGATGGGGGGGTACTTATAGTCTAGGGGCGAAATAAGAGGTGGAGGTGGGTACATGGGCAAAAGCCCAATAAGGCACGCAGGCCCTCGGAGTGGTCCGGGCACCCGGGGGTCCTAGGCCCGGGCACCCGGGGTAGACGCAGGGGCCTGGGAGGATGAGGTCGGGCACCCGGGGGTGATGGCCCTGGCACCCGGGCAGGTAGCAGTAGCACTAGCGGGAGGGGGCCGGGCACCCGGGGCCTCAAGGCCGGGCACCCGGAGGGCGGCTGGGCGTGGGCGGCCGGTACCCGGGGGCCAAGGCCGGGCACCCGAGGGTGGCTGGGGGCAGCGCCGGGGAGGTGCGGGCACCCGGGCACCCGGGGCCAGCTGGGAGCGGCGCCAGGGAAGGGGCCGGGCCTCCGGGGCCAAAGGGCGCGGGCACCCGGGGTGTCCAGGATTCCTTCTTCTTCTCTCTTGTTGCGCGTCCATCTTCCTTCTCCTCCTCCATAGGTCTCCGGTGAACCTGGTGATCCCTCCGTGCTTTCTCGTGGCGATCTCCGAAGTACCTAAGCATGCACAATGTTTCCATTTGAGGTAGAATCCGACTCTCGTGTGAATTCGTATGAAACTCGAAGAGGAAAGAGTTCACCTCGGTTTCGATGGCGCGTGCGTGGGCTCTTGTCGCAGGTCCTCTCCATGCTTGCGGTGGCGGTGTGACGTCCATGGAGATGGTCGAAGGATGCTCCGCATCATCCATTACATCACCCTCCATCATTTGCCCAGGTGCAAAAACTTTCCAGATGCGTTTCCCAGTGGAGCTAGTTACACTATCATTAGACTGAGGTATCATTGAGAATGTATTCCTGCAGCACACACAAGAATAAAAAGCAGGGGAAGCAAGATAAGGCATTCATAGCAGTTCAAGTTGTACAAAAAGGAACAGTTCAGGTCATATTTATCTAGTAGTTACAAACAACAGAAGAAAAGAAGAGGAAACATAATGAGAGATACTCACTCGGCATACTTCTCACATGCTTCATCACCAAGCAACAGATTATACAACTTGCGAGCCTAGTCCAGGTGAGGGAATTTATGAGGGTGAAGCTGCTGCACAGGGGAGCAAAACTTTATAGGAGCTCTGGGCGCATGCTTCGTGCTTACAACATTGCCAGAATCCAAAGCAGGATCCTTCCTAGCACCACCAGCTCTACGGGCCACAATTCCAACAAGTGGAGATAAACCTTTGGCAGCAGCGCTCCTGGTGACACTTCCCATGCCAGCAATCTTGTCAAACGCATCATCATTGCTCTCTATCAATTCCACAATGGGATTCTTGGGTGTAGTGGGGCTCTCTGCACAAGCAGCTGTAGAACCTTTCAGAGCTCCCAATCGCCCCTTCATAACACCAGATCTTGTCTTTTCGGGAGAACGCCCCTGGCTAAGATCAATAGCTACGCACTCGAGCTCCGAGAACTGGCTTCCAAAGATCCTATAGTCGTGCTCACCAAGATCCAGCCACTCACCTGCAAAAACAAAAAAGAAAAGAAAAGACCGCATCAAGGGTAAGTTCAAATACATAATTCATGACAATACTAATCAAGAAGTACAAGCTGCAAAAAATTACAAAAGGCCATGCATACGTATAGGGTTCGATGCCAAACAAACCCTGGAAGTCAACATCAAACACATCGCTAGTTTTGCAGGTATACAACAAAGTCTTACTAATGTCAAGAATGTCTTCGTGGTTGTAATCCAACATTTCAATCACACCATCCTCCCAGCAATGATAAGTCTTGCAGTTTTGTAGCATAAAGAAGCCACAATCATGCCTGTTAACAAAACAAAATACAAAAGGGTACATCACAAATCCGAAATAACAGGAACACCATCCCCCCAGCAACAAAAACAACTAACAAAAATCATTAAAAACGGACACTCACGTGTGTCCTGCTGCGGCACCCGCACAAACTCGCAAGAGAAACCATCAATATGCACCGGCGAGAATGGTTTGGCCCTGTCTACGTTGGACTCCCTCCAAAGCTTCTTTATGTTATTGGTCATATTCCTTAAGAATCTAACTGCATCACCCCAGGTTTCATCACGGAGTGAATCAAGACACTTGAAACGATGAAACCTCAAATTCAGAACAATCAAGCACCAATGCCCAGATTCTTTGCTAAGTTTCATGGTAGCCGCAAATGACGGCGGATCAAAAGTAGGGAAAAGAAGCTGACCAAAAAATCGCAGAGGAAAAATGAATTCAATAAATCATAATGAAACAAAAAATTCAGCCTCCAAACAATTAAATAAAAGAGGGAAATTGAAAGTCAGAAGTACAAACAAAAATCAGATAATCATAAGTTCTAACTTAGTAAGCGACCCACTACAAAAAAAATGCTACTCAAGTTTATATCCACCGCCCAAACTTGCAACAAACATATCAGTTCAATTTCCCTGCGACAATAAGTGCAGCTTTAAAAAAAGAAGCACACATCATTCATAAGTACAGGGGTAAAAGCAGGCTACTCAAGTTCATTCCCCCACCTCCCAAACTTGCAACAAAACATGACAGTCTAGTTCATGAGTACAAAAAGTTCAAGTTCACCTACTTGGTCAAAACCATCAGCCCCTGATCTCGTGAACCAATTTAGCACATTGGAATCAATATTTCCATCATGGATCTTGGTCTGTTGTACAAAAAGAACAACAACAGTTAGAAAATTGCAAAAATAACTTATCATCCTATCTAAAAAGCAAAATACTGACCATCACCCATATGGGAACTATCAACTTGTCAGTGTCTCGGTACTTCTGACATAGAGAATATAAAACAACGTCAGCACTGTCTGAGTTGAGCATGCCAGTCGGGACAAACGCTTTAGCAATAGAACCAACACTGGCATCACATTCTTTATTTTGAAACATCGGCTTGTCACTAAGAAAACACAAAAGATTACATGAATTAAAACTACTGCAATAACAACAATAGTCATATGAGAGAAAGAAAAACAGACGAAAATGATACGGGCAAAATCCCAAACTAACCATTTCGAACGGTTCGTGCGCAACCTTGTAACAGTGAAATAAAACAAATCAACCTTAACAACATTAGCACCTTCTGCTTGCAGAAAAAGAAGAAAAATAATAAGTTCAAGCACTACAAGTGAACATGTCCAAAATTCCATAAATGAGAAGTACGCCTCATTTACAAGTCCTTACCTGCACTATCAGTGTTTGACGACGGGACTTCCTGTGATGACACCAATATGCCTCCAGTTTCAGGGTTTGACGATGGGAGATCTTGTGAGGACGCCAATATCGCTGTGCTTTCAGGGTCTGAAGAAAGAAAATCCTGGGGCGACACGAGCGCCTCCTACGTCAAGGGGCCAGAAGAAATCGACAGAAGTAAATCATCATCCTCGGATGGCACCTCCTCCACGCTAGACGCATCTTCCAATGCATCACTGTAATCAAGACCTCCAGGTGGCAAATTCTCCGACGGGAAATCTTCAGAATCAGAAACATTTTCATTCCCAGCAATACCAACACCAGACGATTTGGCATCAAGTATGCTCGCAGCACCAACATCCTCGTCAGCAACTTTGGTACCAACATCGCGCCCACTACTCAATGGAACACCATGAGCATCATCTCCACCACTAACGACAACCTCACGCTCAACATCAGTCATCTGAAGAAATAAAAATTCAGAAAAAGTGAATAATATGAGCAAAAGTAACAATCAAAAATAAGCTAGCAATAGGTGCACAGAAAAACAAACCTTAGCGGCATTCACAACAACATCATCGATCTTGCTGCTGCTAATATTCAAAGGAACATCACCAACAGTCGAACAAGGCTCATCGCCAACAATAGGACCCTGATTCATATGTAATGAAGAAAAAAACAATGATATTATTAGCAACAATAAACACAAGGAATTAAACCACAGTAAAAAAAGGTTGGTATCACCTGCAAACTCTTAACGGTATGGGATAGAAAAATTAACAAGCAAGGCACATTGGTGCGCATGAAAAATCAAGAAATATGTATAAACACAATAAAAATAAAAATAACCTTGCACTTATCAGCAGATGGATCATTAACTCCACGGTCAACAGTAGCCTCAACATTATGACTGGTCTTCTGGATGAAAAGAAAAAATAATAAAAAGATGAAGATGAGGAAGTTCAACTACAATACTGACAGCAGAACAACATAGTAAAAACATACAAACACCGAGGACTGAATCACATCAACAACAGGGTGCTCCAAGCCAACATCATTTGTATGGTGATCAGAAACATTAGCCTCACTACCATCATCAGCCTGCTATCGGTGGCAGCAGCCTCATCCTACTCAATCTGCATGAAAGAAAAATTAATAAACAGATGAAGATGAGGAAGTTCAACTACAATACTGATAGCAAAACAACATAGTAAAAATTGCAAACACCGAGGATTGACTCACATCAACAACAGGGCGCTCCAAGCCAACATCATTCGTATAGGGATCAGAAACATTAGCCTCTGTACCATCACCAGCCCTGCTGTCGGTGGCAGCAGCCTCATCCTGCTCAATCTGCCTGATAACAACATTTGCACTTTCTTCATATGGCTTGCAGCGAGAGTCTTGCATAGTTTTGAAACGCTTCATGTTGTTCAACAGACGAACCGGGCTCTGAACTAGATCAGCAGCACCGTCACGCATATCACCAATTAAAATTCTCTCCATCTCAATATAGTCCGCTGCTTCCTCAGCGTTAAATTGATGACCTTCAGGAAGGATACCATTGATACAACACAGACGCTCAACTGTCGTTGGGACCTTTTGTAGCTCAGGACACACATTTCGAAAAATATGCTCAGCGCGCTCCAACGCATAAACAACAACATCAATACCAAAACCCTGCCTCTGTGAAGTACTAACATTACTAGGGCCAGGGGGAACATAACCAGCACCACGGCCTCAACTCATCGTGCAGAGATGAAAACTTGGGAACCTGAGACGGCGGCATCTCTAGGACTGGCCGTTTATACACTCGGAAAAAACAACCTCCTCTTGAGTTTTCCACTACAAACAAGGGGCAAAAAGAGTTAATTAATCGATGCAACACATTGGGAAAAATAAAACATGATATTAACAGATTTAAATCAACAGTACTATCAATCTTTAACTTTTAGTGCCAATATGTTAGTATTTACCAACATGCCAGTAGAACAAAGATAGTCAGTTCAACCACACATGAAACAACAGTACTAAACAGGTAAATCTGCGGGACACATGTTCACTCCAGCAAAAATAGCTATACCTAAATAAAAAAGGTTTGCAAGACATGAAACAAATAAAACTCACCAGAAGCTTCACAAACACCCAAGTCTTTGGATCTGCGTTGCCTTTTTTTTATCAAATCTGCAATGTAACACCCCGGATGTAACTTGCCATATTTGTAACTCCAACTCTTGCCATTTTCGGCAATGTGATATGATATTCCCTCCGTGGTTGGGTTTCCCCTTCATTTTTGCATCTTGTCATCATCTGCATTTCATATCATGCCATCATGTGCATCGCATTTGCATACGTGTTCGTCTTATGCATCCGAGCATTTTCCCGGTTGTCCGTTTTGCAATCCGGCGCTCCTATGTTCCCCGGCGTCCCCTTTTACCTTTTTCCATGAGCGGGTATTAAATTTTCTCAGAATGGACCGAGGTTTGTCAAGCGGCCTTGGTATAGCACCGATAGACCGCCTGTCAAGTTTCGGGTCATTCGGAGGTTGTTTGATGCTCCAACGGTTAACCGGGTAACCGCAAAGGCCTCTCTTGGTGCAGCCCAACACCCCTCCAAAGTGGCCCAATAACCCATCCAAACCCTCTCCATCTTCTCGGTCGTTCGATCACAATCGTGTGGGCGAAAACCGCACTCCATTTGGAGCCTCCTAGCTCCTCCTACCTATAAATGTGTCCACCTCCCCGAAATTCGCGGTGCAACCCAAGCCTTCCTCTTCCCTCCGCGCCGCCGGACATGTCCGCCCGCCAGCGGACGCGTCCACCCCGCCGCCACGTCGCCCGGCCAATGGCGAGGTGACACGTCACCGTCGCACCGCCCCCGTCCAACTGGCGCCTGCCACGCGGCCCTCCGCCGCCGTCCACCGCGCCAGGCCCGCGGGGCTCGGATCGGCCTCGCGGCCCATCCCGCCGCCGTCGCCCGGCTCCCGGCCTCCCGCGCCCAAGCCGCCTCGCCTCCGCCCGCTGGCGACCTCCGCCGCCGCCCCGCGCCGGCCCCGCCACCTCCCAGCGCCGCCCCGCGCCCCGCGAGCTCCGCCGCCTGCTGCCGCGCGCGCTGCGCCGCCGCCCCGCGCGCCCGTCGTCGCCGGCGCCGCCCCACCCGTCGCCGCCCCGGCGAGCTCCTCCTCCTCGCCGGCCCCATCTCCCTCCTCTGCTCCGGCGCCCTGCTCCGGCGAGTCCGGCCCGCGTCCCCGATCTAGATCCGTTGAGGTTGACTTCCCCCCCTCGTTTTTCTCCAAGTCCCGGATATTTTGCATAATCATGTCATGTTCAACGCATCATAACATGCTGCATACTGCTCTGTTTCGTGCGTGTAATACGTCAAATTGTTCGCCTCGATGAGTACATCATTTCATCTCATTGCATCATTTTCATTTGAGCTCACCTTGGTGCCCGAAATGCTGTTGGAAGAGGGCTATGTGATGTTAGTTTCAGATCTGTTTCAGTAGATGCACTTTTGTCATTTTTTCCATGATTGATGTGTGCATCCTATGAACTGGAGTCCTACATGTGTTTTGTAATATGCCATGCTATCTTTCCAGGGGTGTATGCCATGTATTTTTGTGATCTCTGTAGTGACTAGCACAAGCATGTTAAGTAGCTTACTCAATGTTGCTGATTTCAGAGACTTAGTAATTTCACCAAGTCATGCCCTGCTATTATTTTTATGCCATGTGTTCTTGTTGTTTCAGAGAGATCTATGCCTCTTTTGAGCATGACCAGTAAGGGTGTTTTGAACATATGGATTTTCTCTATCCATCCATGCCTTTGCTTGTAATTATGGAGTACCATAGCTTGAGTCAATCGAGCTCTACGTTTGCTATAAAATGTTACTGGCAGATTGTTTACATGTTATTCGATTTTGCCAAGCTTGTTGTAGTTGATATTTGCATGATATGATGTTGTTCTTGCCATGTATAGCTTCTATGCCATGTCTTCTTGAGGGGTGTATGCTTAGTTTATCATGCAAAGCTCTGTAGTGAGTGCATAGAGCTCGTAAACATGCCTACTTGTTATCTGTTTTTGACATGTCCAGTTTTCGGCCAAGTCTGAAAACTGTAACGAAACTTGCTTAATTGACATGGGTGCTATTATATTTTCTGCTCCTTTTTGGCTCATGGTCAGTAAGGAACTTTTGTTCTATGTTTTGAGTAGATTCATGTCATGCCTTATTTTGCTATGTCCTGTTCCTGTAGAAGGTCGTTTCCTTGTTCTAAACATGGCTTCCTGATGTTAATTTCTGGCATGATAGTATTTTCACTAAGTCTGTGAACCTGTTATCTTTTGCACTTTTGCCATGCTTGTTTGAACCTGTTGTGGTGTGATTTAGCCGTAGCTTAGTGTTCATCCTTTGTCAAGCATCTTGAGTAGTTCACTGTCATATGCTTTGTTGGTATGTTTGGGTGCAGTAGCTTAATTTCTTGCTGCTTGCTAAGTAACATCATGTTGTTAATGGCAGAATCTTGTCATTCTTGTTTTCTTGTCATTTGCAAATCGTGCATCCGATTCCGGTGATCTTTATATCGATTTCAACCGAAATCACCTCACCTTTCCATTGGCATACTTGGTTTGCCAAGATTATGCCCTGTTCATCTCTTCCTTCCGGAGCACGCATATGCATTGCATACCACATCTCGCATATCATGCCATGTTTTGCATCATGTTGATTGCGCATTGCATCGTGGTTGATAGTTGTTCCTTTTATTGTGTTCTTGTTCTGGGTAGAGCCGGGAGACGAGTACTTGAACGAGGAACCTGTTGAGAACACTTATGAGGACCAAGCTTTCGACAACTCTGAGAACCTTGCAGGCAAGATGACCATACCCTCGAAATCACTTCTATCTTTGCTTGCTAGATGCTCGCTCTTTTGCTATGCCTATGCTGCGATACCTACCACTTGCTTACCATGCCTCCCATATTGTTAAACCAAGCCTCTAACCCACCTTGTCCTAGCAAACCGTTGTTTGGCTATGTTACCGCTTCGCTCAGCCCTTCTTATAGCGTTGTTAGTTGCAGGTGAAGATGAAGTTTGTTCCTTGTTGGAACATGGAGATGTTGTTCCTTGTTTGGAACATGTTTACTTGTTGGGATATCACAATACCTTATATATTATTAATGCATCTATATACTTGGTAAAGGGTGGAAGGCTCGGCCTTATGCCTGGTGTTTTGTTCCACTCTTGCCGCCCTAGTTTCCGTCATACCGGTGTTATGTTCCCGGATATTTGCGTCCCTAACGCGGTCGGGTGATTTATGGGACCCCCTTGACAGTTCGCTTTGAATAAGACTCCTCCAGCAAGGCCCAACCTTGGTTTTACCATTTGCCTACCACCTATATCTTTCCCTTGGGTCGGCCAGCCCGAGGGTCATCTTTATTTAGCCCCCCCCCCCCCCGGGCTAGTGCTTCTCTAAGTGCTGGTTTGAACCGAGCAACCTGCGGGGCCACCTAAGGGAAACTCGAAGTCTGGTTTTACTCATAGCTTGACTTATCCAGTGTTGCCCTGAGAACGAGATATGTGCAGCTCCTATCAGGATGTCGGCACATCGGGCGGCTTTGCTGGACTTGTTTTATTACTGTCAAAATGTCTTGTAGCCGGGATTCCGAGACTGATCGAGTCTTCCGGGGAGAAGGAATATCCTTCGTTGATCGTGAGAGCTTATCATGGGCTAAGTTGGGACACCCCTGCAGGG
Organism: Aegilops umbellulata; assembly: GCA_032464435.1. Lineage (NCBI taxonomy): Eukaryota > Viridiplantae > Streptophyta > Magnoliopsida > Poales > Poaceae > Aegilops > Aegilops umbellulata. The sequence goes on from CP136060.1 coordinate 232,971,942, forward strand.
TTTGAACTTTCGAAAGCCGTGCCCGCGGTTATGTGGCAGATGGGAATTTGTTAATGTCCGGTTGTAGAAAAACCGAAGTTGATCTTAATTAAAATACATCAACCGCGTGTGTAACCGTGATGGTCTCTTCTCGGCGGAGTCCGGGAAGTGAACACGGTGTTGGAGTTATGCTTGACGTAAGTAGTTTCAGGATCACTTCTTGATCATAGTTGTTCGACCGTGCTTTTGCCTTCTCTTCTCGCTCTCATTTGCGTATGTTAGACACCAGATATGCTAGTCGCTTGCTGCAGCTCCACCTCACTACCCTGTCCTACCGTTAAGCTTAAATAGTCTTGATCTCGCGGGTGTGAGATTGCTGAGTCCCCGTGACTCACAGATACTTCCAAAACCAGTTTGCAGGTGACGATGAGACCAGTGCAGTTGACGCAACCGAGCTCAAGAAGGAGCTCGATGAAGATATTGTTCATTGTGTTGTTTCATTTCAGTTGATCAGTAGTGGAGCCCAGTTGGGGTCGATCAGGGATCTGTGTAGCATTTGGGGTAGTCTTCTTTTATTTTGGTTCCGTAGTAGGACCTTGATTGTATATGTATGATGTAATTCTTTACTCATGTATTGTGTGAAGTGGAGATTGTAAGCCAACTATGTATCTCTTTCCCTTATGTATTACATGGGTTGTGTGAAGATTACCTCACTTGCGACATTGCTTTCAATGCGGTTATGCCTCTAAGTCGTGCTTCGACACGTGGGAGCTATAGCCGCATCGAGGGCGTTACAAGTTGGTAATCAGAGCCTTCCCCGACCTTAGGAGCCCCCACTGATTGATCGTTTGTAGCGGCCGAGTTGTGTCTAGAAAAATGTTTTGAGTCATTTAGGAATTATGTATCGGAGAGTTTAGGAATTCTTTTTACTTCCCAGTCTCCTCATCGCTCTGGTAAGGCATCCTGACGTAGAGTTTTGACTCTTCTCTTCTCAAATTTCACTAAAAAAAATTAGGATCACGCGGGTATCTTAGAATCGTTCCGATGGTTTTGTGATGACAACATTGTCTTGGTGCCTCCTGTCAGCAGGGGTTTAGTGGAAGAGTCCCGGGGAGTTGAGCTCTGAGGTGTTGTCATCATAATTTTATCGCTGCAGTTCTGGAATACCTGAGTTTAGTACGCCGACACCGAAAATCTCTTTTGTACAGTTGTTGGTGAGATAACCCTGATAGCCCAATACTGAGGCGAGTGCGGGAGTATTGCCATAACTCGTATAACGGATGCTTTTCGAAGGTTGAGGTAAACGATTTCCGAAGGTTTCTTGGTTATGTGTTGAAAGATGGATACAGCTGGATCTAGGTGTTGTTAGTTTGGGTGATATATTTTGTGTCCCCTGTATCCCCAACACCTGATTGCATAACCAGAAAGTTTCGGGAGTTTATAGGTGGGAATTCAAGTAGCTCCTAGAATATCTTTCCGACAGATGCATGATATGGGATTGGGTAAATCTCTATCATATGTATTTGTTTCCGGTTTACTCTGCAAGCCAAATCCTTTGTTTTTGTTTTGTTTTGTGGTATTCGAGTTGCTTCAATGTCAAGTGTTGATTCCATACCTTTTCTAAACGGTGTTATCATATTTCTATGGAAATACTAATCCTTCTTGATCATCAAGATTATCATGCCAATTCTTTTCCAACCGGTGTGTCCCTCTTCAAGTGGATCCGATCACTTCAACATTCGCAAGATCAATTATCAGTTCTTCTCAACGGTGTTTGCTTCATCCGTTCCAAGTTGTCTTTGTTTTCCCGCCCTCCCACCCTCTTTCTTCAAGGGCTCAGATTTCTCAATCAAGTATCCTTTTTATATATGGAAGTCTCTTCATTCTTTTCCTTTAATGTTTTATCCGGTGATTTCTCATGAAGATGCTAAAGAAGCTTCAAGTCTATTATTCTTCATTCTTTTCTTCTCCGGTGGACTCAAGTCAAGCTTTCGGTGTTGATCATATTCCTTTTCTCATTTCAAGTGCTTTCTTATGTCGGTGTATCTCTTAATCGCTCACCTCCCGCTATTCATTTGTTCCGGAGTGATGAAGATATCTTAGAAGATTCAAGTTTCCATTCTCAATTCACTCAAGTTCTTTTGAGGATGCTATCTCAGTAAAGCCATTTAATGCAACCGGTGTAATCTCTCTTCCTAAGCAATTCTTTCAACGGTGTTTCTTTTGAGTGGGCCCTAACCCACAGGTCTTTTCCCAGGATCTTACCCGACTCTTCTAATTTTCCCGGAGTTATTCTCAAATTCTTTTCCAAGTTTGACGTAAGAATGAATTACCATCAGTCAAATGTCTTTCTCCAAGATCTTCCAAATTCTTTTCATCGTTGGTCCAACCTTTCCAATTTTCATTTGGGAGTGCCTCAACAATTCATGGTGGTGTTTCTCGTCATCATTCTCAACATTGAAGACCGAAGAAGAGTTTCCCTTAAATCTTGTCCATTCTCTTGAAGATGCGTGGTTCTAGATTGATGCCATTCTCTCATAATTGTTTCGATTGTGAGAATTCTTTTCATACCCATCCGGAGCATTTCATGAGTTGTTTCCATTTCTTTTCCCCGAAGGCCATCATTTCATAATTCCTCATTCTCAGCTTTCAGCTCTCGTTCTCCAAATCTTACCGGTGCATCTTTCAAATATTATCTAATCAGCTCGAGATCTCTGCGTTCACGTGTATCTAAATTCTCTCAAGTATCCTCGTTCATTTTCTAATTCTTCCCGGTGTTTCTTTATCTTTTCTTCGTTTATTTTCAATTCTTACGGTGGTTCTTCAAGAGTTCTCTTCCTTCGTTATCATATAGATTCATTCGTCCAACCCTACCGGTGGTTCGTTGAAGACCTTCACAAGTTTGCGCAATTCTATATTAATCCTTTCTACGAGAATAAGTGGTATGCCAAATCCATTGCTTGTCATCAATTTAATTGATGAAGGATAAGCATAATGTAATTCTTATTTTTGTTTCATCGAGTTAATTCAATTCCCTATTCCGGAGGTTCTTCAATTGTTTCACCTTATCTTCCTCGGAGTTCCAAGCTCTCGCAATTATATCACCACGGAGATCCATCTAATCATTGCAAGGCTTCAACCTTATTCTCTTCATCCTTCATTTCATTTGATCATCCTTTTATTACCAGAGTTCTTTATGGAGGCTACATGATGATTCACAAAGGATTTAATTCCTTCTCGAAGTGTTCATCGAGATTCTTTTCAGAGGAGCTCAAGTATTCTTTATCTTGCATTTTAAAGTGCAATTCTTTCAACCGTATCATTCGAGGTGGTATTATGTCATTCTTGATAATTTGAGTTCATGTCTCATGATTCACATGTTGTTAAGAATGAGATATTTTAAATCCATCAAGCTCTTCTTTGGAGTTATCTTGGGTTTATACTTCACCTGAAGCCTTCTCTAAGGTTTGTTGCTATTTATGGTGCTTATAAATGACCTAAGTTCTTCATTTGTCCTCCCGGTGAAATAAGTTCTCGTCTCCTTGTTGATATCAGTCCAATCATTTGTTTCCGTTGGGGGCAGAAGCTCACCTCATAATTTTGAGATGTTTCTATAAGCCCACTACAAACTTATTCTTTTCGTTGCTAGTTTTTCCAACAACTCCGTTCTATTCTTCTTTTAAGGGTGCTTTCCAAACTCATTTGTGGTAGAAGTTGTCATTTTCTTCTCCATTCCTTTATTCCAATGATCTAACTTCTATTTCTTCTTCCGGAGGCATTGTGATGTTTTCTTCGACCAATCATCTCATTTTGGAGATCATGTTTTTTTCCTTGCTTATCCACTTAACCGGAGTGTAGTGTTTTCATTCGAGTTCTCTCACCTTATCAAGTTTTGCCCCCCTTCTCAACCGGAGTGATGTCTGAAATCTTTCTTACCCATTGTGACATTCTTTCAATAGTTCTGGAGGCAGTGTGTAGTTGTTTTCAACAAGTATCCTCTCATCTTGTCAAGATCATGTTCAAATCCCTTCCATTTTCAGTCGGAGTGCTGCCCAAATCATGTCATTCTTATTCCTTCTCTATCTTGTTTTTAACCGGAGTGGTTTCAATATCTACCTTGTGACTTAACCTCTTGGTTCTCGTCGCATCCCATGTTCCTCTTATCTAACGGAGTGTTTTAAACTTTGTTCACCTCCGTCGTGTCATTTCTTCAAGCTTTGCAACCTCTCAAGGTTATTTGGCTTCACTCTTTTGTTAAGAAGCAACTTAGTTTTACCTCTTCCTCTTCTTCCCCCGTTTTCCCTCCGGTGCCATGCTAGATCTCGGGACGAGATCCTCTCGTAGTGGTGGAGTGTTGTAACACCCCGGATGTAACTTGCCATATTTGTAACTCCAACTCTTGCCATTTTCGGCAATGTGATATGATATTCCCTCCGTGGTTGGGTTTCCCCTTCATTTTTGCATCTTGTCATCATCTGCATTTCATATCATGCCATCATGTGCATCGCATTTGCATACGTGTTCGTCTTATGCATCCGAGCATTTTCCCCGTTGTCCGTTTTGCAATCCGGCGCTCCTATGTTCCCCGGCGTCCCCTTTTACCTTTTTCCGTGAGCGGGTATTAAACTTTCTCGGAATGGACCGAGGCTTGTCAAGCGGCCTTGGTATAGCACCGGTAGACCGCCTGTCAAGTTTCGGGTCATTCGGAGGTTGTTTGAGGCTCCAACGGTTAACCGGGTAACCGCAAAGGCCTCTCTTGGTGCAGCTCAACACCCCTCCAAAGTGGCCCAATAACCCATCCAAACCCTCTCCATCTTCTCGGTCGTTCGATCACGATCGTGTGGGCGATAACCGCACTCCATTTGGAGCCTCCTAGCTCCTCCTACCTATAAATGTGTCCACCTACCCGAAATTCGCAGTGCAACCCTAGCCTTCCTCTTCCCTCCGCGCCGCCGGACATGTCTGCCCGCCGGCGGATGCGTCCACCCCGCCGCCACGTCGCCCGGCCAATGGCGAGGCGACACGTCACCGTCGCACCGCCCCCGTCCAACCGGCGCCTGCCACGCGGCCCTCCGCCGCCGTCCACTGCGCCAGGCCCACGGGGCCCGAATCGGGCCCGCGCGGCCCATCCCGCCGCCGCCGCCCGGCTCCCGGCCTCCCGCGCCCGAGCCGCCTCGCCTCCGCCCGCTGGCGACCTCCGCCGCTGCCCCGCGCCAGCCCCGCCACCTCCCAGCGCCGCCCCGCGCCCCGCGAGCTCCGCCGCCTGCTGCCGCGCGAGCTGCGCCGTCGCCCCGCGCGCCCGTCGTCGCCAGCGCCGCCCCAGCCGTCGCCGCCCCGGCGAGCTCCTCCTCCTCGCCGGCCCCATCTCCCTCCTCTGCTCCGGCGCCCTGCTTCGGCGAGTCCGGCCCGCGTCCCCGATCTAGATCCGTTGAGGTTGACTTCCCCCCCTCGTTTTTCTCCAAGTCCCGGATATTTTGCATAATCATGTCATGTTCAACGCATCATAACTTGCTGCATACGGCTCCATTTCATGCATGTAATACGTCAAATTGTTCGCCTCGATGAGTACATCATTTCATCTTAGTGCATAATTTTCATTTGAGCTCATCTCGGTGCCCGAAATGTTGTTGGAAGAGGGCTATGTGATGTTAGTTTCAGATCTGTTTCAGTAGATGCACTTTTGTCATTTTTTCCATGATTGATTTGTGCATCCTATGAACTGGAGTCCTACATGTGTTTTGTAATATGCCATGCTATCTTTTCAGGGGTGTATGCCATGTATTTTTGTGATCTCCGTGGTGACTAGCACACGCATGTTAAGTAGCTTACTCAATGTTGCTGATTTCAGAGACTTAGTAATTTCACCAAGTCATGCCCTGCTATTATTTTTATGCCATGTGTTCTTGTTGTTTCAGAGAGATCTATGCCTCTTTTGAGCATGACCAGTAAGAGTATTTTGAACATATGGATTTACTCTATCCATCCATGCCTTTGCTTGTAATTATGGAGTGCCATAGCTTGAGTCAATCGAGCTCTACGTTTGCTATAAAATGTTACTGGCAGATTGTTTACATGTTATTCGATTTTGCCAAGCTTGTTGTAGTTGATCTTTGCATGATATGATGTTGTTCTTGCCATGTATAGCTTCTATGCCATGTCTTCTTCAGGGGTGTATGCTTAGTTTATCATGAAAAGCTCTGTAGTGAGTGCATAGAGCTCGTAAACATGCCTACTTGTTATCTGTTTTTGACATGTCCAGTTTTCGGCCAAGTCTGAAAACTGTAACGAAACTTGCTTAATTGACATGGGTGCTATTATATTTTCTTCTCCTTTTTGGCTCATGGTCAGTAAGGGACTTTTGTTCTATGTTTTGAGTATATTCATGTCATGCCTTAATTTGCTATGTCCTGTTCCTTTAGCAGGTTGTTTCCTTGCTGTAAACATGGCTTCCTGATGTTAATTTCTGGCATGATAGTATTTTCACTAAGTCTGTGAACCTGTTATCTTTTGCACTTTTGCCATGCTTGTTTGAACCTGTTGTGGTTTCATTTAGCCATAGCTCAGTGTTCATCCTTTGTCAAGCATCTTGAGTAGTTCACTTTCGTATGCTTTTTTGGTACGTTTGTGTGCAGTAGCTTAATTTCTAGCTGCTTGCTAAGTAACATCATGCTGTTAATGGCAGAAGCTTGTCATTCTTGTTTTGCTTGTCATTTGCAAACCGTGCATCCGATTCCGGTGATCTTTATATCGATTTCAACCGAAATCACCTAACCTTTCCAGTGGCATACTTGGTTTGCCAAGATTATGCCCTGTTCATCTCTTCCTTTCGGAGCACGCATATGCATTGCATACCACATCTCGCATATCATGCCATGTTTTGCATCATGTTGATTGCGCATTGCATCGTGGTTGATAGTTGTTCCTTTGCTTGTGTTCTTGTTCTGGGTAGAGCCAGGAGACGAGTACGTGAACGAGGAACCTGTTGAGAACACTTACGAGGACCAAGCTTTCGACAACTCTGAGAACCTTGCAGGCAAGATGACCATACCCTCGAAATCACTTCTATCTTTGCTTGCTAGATGCTCGCTCTTTTGCTATGCCTATGCTGCGATACCTACCACTTGCTTACCATGCCTCCAATATTGTTAAACCAAGCCTCTAACCCACCTTGTCCTAGCAAACCGTTGTTTGGCTATGTTACCGCTTCGCTCAGCCCTTCTTATAGCGTTGTTAGTTGCAGGTGAAGATGAAGTTTGTTCCTTGTTGGAACATGGAGATGTTGTTCCTTGTTTGGAACATGTTTACTTGTTAGGATATCACAATACCTTATATATTATTAATGCATCTATATACTTGGTAAAGGGTGGAAGGCTCGGCCTTATGCCTGGTGTTTTGTTCCACTCTTGCCGCCCTAGTTTCCGTCATACCGGTGTTATGTTCCCGGATTTTTGTGTCCCTAACGCGGTCGGATGATTTATGGGACCCCCTTGACAGTTCGCTTTGAATAAGACTCCTCCAGCAAGGCCCAACCTTGGTTTTACCATTTGCCTACCACCTATCCCTTTCCCTTGGGTCGGCCATCCCGAGGGTCATCTTTATTTAGTCCCCCCGGGCCAGTGCTTCTCGAAGTGCTAGTTCAACCGAGCAACCTGCGGGGCCACCTCGGGGAAACTCGAAGTCTGGTTTTACTCGTAGCTTGACTTAACCGGTGTTGCCCTGAGAACGAGATATGTGCAGCTCCTATCAGGATGTCGGCGCATCGGGCGGCTTTGCTCGACTTGTTTTATGTCTGTCGAAATGTCTTGTAGCCGGGATTCCGAGACTGATCGGGTCTTCCGGGGAGAAGGAATATCCTTCGTTGATCGCGAGAGCTTATCATGGGCTAAGTTGGGACACCCCTGCAGGGTTTGAACTTTCGAAAGCCGTGCCCGCGGTATATGGCAGATGGGAATTTGTTAATGTCCGGTTGTAGAAAACCCGAAGTTGATCTTAATTAGAATACATCAACCGCGTGTGTAACCGTGATGGTCTCTTCTCGGCGGAGTCCGGGAAGTGAACACGGTGTTGGAGTTATGCTTGACGTAAGTAGTTTCAGGATCACTTCTTGATCATAGTTGTTCGACCGTGCTTTTGCCTTCTCTTCTCGCTCTCATTTGCGTATGTTAGACACCAGATATGCTAGTCGCTTGCTGCAGCTCCACCTCACTACCCTGTCCTACCGTTAAGCTTAAATAGTCTTGATCTCGCGGGTGTGAGATTGTTGAGTCCCCGTGACTCACAGATACTTCCAAAACCAGTTTGCAGGTGACGATGAGACCAGTGCAGTTGACGCAACCGAGCTCAAGAAGGAGCTCGATGAAGATCTTGTTCATTGTGTTGTTTCATTTCAGTTGATCAGTAGTGGAGCCCATTTGGGGTCGATCAGGGATCTGTGTAGCATTTGGGGTAGTCTTCTTTTATTTTGGTTCCGTAGTCGGACCTTGATTTTATCTGTATGATGTAATGCTTTACTCATGTATTGTGTGAAGTGGTGATTGTAAGCCAACTATGTATCTCTTTCCCTTATGTATTACATGGGTTGTGTGAAGATTACCTCACTTGCGACATTGCTTTCAATGCGGTTATGCCTCTAAGTCGTGCTTCGACACGTGGGAGCTATAGCCGCATCGAGGGCGTTACATGCATCAACCAGATCGGAAAGCTTGATAGGATCCATGAAACATATGCGGGGGACTCGCATGGCAGGCTCCGCAGTCTTGCCACGGATAAGGCAGTCAAGGTACATTAGTATAGGCCCTATAGCACAGCCTCTGATTGCCTTCCCCATGGTAACACCATCTTGGTACTTGACAACAGCCCTTCTAAGCTCATCAACCATCAGCTGACAATAATCCATATTAGCCATGTCCTCAATGACGAGACCCTCAAACATTGCTGCTTCTCTGGAAACACGCGGGGCGGCACCAGGCAAAACAACCTTCATAAACAAAATAATAAAGAACACTTTCAGAGCAAGGTCATCTTTGCTAGGATCCCTGATGAGCACCTTGAGCCTATTCCTCAAATCCTTTGTCTTGATATCTTTGTTCCTGCTAATGTCAAGCTCCGATCTTAACTTCATGAGAGCGTCGACATATCCATCCTCTGAAGGCCTTGGTGCAGAACGACCACCACGAGGGAACCCAAATAATTGTTGTATACCATCACTAGTGATGCGAAGCTTCTTATTAGCCTCACCCATGTCAAGAGTCATCGTATCAGGATCTATCCTCAGGTACAAAGCTCCCACCAGAGGGCGGGAAATGTTAGACTTCACCCTCCACTTGAATATAGAACCAAAACCAGTTGCATGAACCCTAGCCACATGCCGACTCTCAAGCAATTTAGCACAAGCTTCAACCTCTCCCAACGAACATCGCATAGTTAAGTTTAATCGTTGTTGGTCACCTTCATCCAAAGCAACTTTTCCGGCATTGCCTCCCACCGGCTTGACCGGACTCATAAGGCTAACAGGCTGTAAATGAAAAATAAAGAAGCGACATCTTAAATAAATGAATATAGAAAACAAAACAAGCATATGAAGGCAAGTAGAAAAAAGAAAAGATTGCACAAGTTCAACTCTTAAAACAACAACAGTACCACCCTCAATTGATGCAAACAATGACCAGCCTCGCCTGGCCAGCATACCAGCCCAAACACAATTAAATCATTGCAAGTACAACTAGTTAGTCACATACAGTACAAAACACATACCACTTCAAATTCATCTTCAGAATCAACTTCGATATCATCTTCTTCAGATACAACATCTTCAGCTTCGACACGAGCACGCTTCTTCACACCTTTGTTCACCTTCGCAGGAGGAACTTTATGCTTCTTATTTTCTTTCAACAAAGAGCGCTCTAGAAGAGGAGATGAAGAAGGCTTCTTATTAGTCAAAACTCGTGGACTCCGACGAACAGGGGAGCCACCAAGTGTGCTTGGACCAATCTTCACAGCAACACTATCCCCATCAGCTTTGCTATTACCAGGTTGGGAACCATCTTTCACGCGTGGGCTAAGCCTCTGTGTGCCATCAGCATTTCGATCTGACATCTTCCTCTTCAAAACAACTTTCTTCTCCTTAACTGCATCACGAGTAAACACTTGTGTCAAACGAGTTTGCATCAGGTTTGTCTTCACAGGCATGTCATTCCACGAGATCCACCATCAACAGTTGAAAAGGCCGCGTCACCACCTTCATCACCTACACCTTCACGAGCTTGAACAACATCCCCATCACTTCGTTGCACACAGGCAGCCTTTTGACGCCGTTCCAACTCCTTTCTCCTCTGGAAATCACACTTGTTCTTTCTTATCCTTTAATCCTCGAGATGTAACTGCATAGGAACATCCTCAGCCTGAGTAACAGGTTCAGTGCCATCAACACTCTGTGGCTGAGTAACAGACAACTGCAAGCTGCCATCACCATCATCAATGTTAAGAGAATACATTCCATCATTAATATCTTTGACAACATCAGAAATGTCCTCGGGAGCACCATGGCTGTCATTAACTGCGTAAACCAATAATATAAGCACGCACATATAAAATTAAAACGCAATTAACATTGCAGAGACAAGATAAATAAAGCGCATAGCATCAGACACAAAGAAAAGGAACAACTGATGTAGCTAAGCATATTTATATATTCAAGGCTGATAAAAAAAGAGCAAATATAAGGGAAACACCCGCAACATTCACAAGTTCTTCTAGAGGATTTGGTGTCTCAAAAATAACATTCACAAGATCTTGAAAGTGTTCTGATTTGTCAGAATGAGGAGCCACCGGCACTCCAACATCTGCAACAACATCATAATTAGCAAAAAAGTACACGAACAAGCAATCAGTTCAACTATATGAACACTACAAGTGCACCCAATAAAACAATATCAACCCACCACTGGCACAACACACTTCAGAATGACAACTCTTTCAACATCATAATAGTTCTTCACTGACTACTACAACCTATTCAAATGCTAGGACAGCAGTTCAAACTACAGATGGTGATCAGTACTATGACTTGTCTGCAGGTCACATCAACCGCCAAAACTATACACACCACACATTCGAGGGCAAAATTAACAGCTATCAAAATACATACAACTTATAAAGTCGATACGACAACACCTATACAACCTAAAAACCAGATCTATTAAAACATCACCCAAATTACACAGAAAATCACCTGCATTCAACTTGTCCGGACTAGATGATGTACCCATTGAGATCTGTAGACCTAAAATCTGCCGAACCAGATCTGCAAGACACATGAACAAAAATTAGGGATCTGACCTATTTCAGAAACAAAGCACGCCATACAAAGCAAAACTCTTACCAGCAAACACAAAATCCGCCACGGAGTCCAGTATCACTGTCGCCAACCGCTCATTCAAGAGCAAAGGAACCCTAGTGAATCCTGCTTTAGACAACAAGAGAGCAACAGCTTAGAAATAGAGGGAAAATTGTACATAAGAGGACGCAAGGGAAGTCGATGGCAGAGCAAAAGGAGCAAACAGAGCACCCAGACCTCCACCACTAGGGTTCAACCCGCCGGCCGACGCTCCCGCAGCGAAACAGGAGAAGCAACTTCTCTGCGAGAAGAGAAGAAGAGGGGAACGAAGAAGGCATCGATTTGGAGAGGGGGCGGAGCGGAACGGGGGACAGGGGAGGTTAAAAGGTAAGTGGGAGAAAACCGACGGCTAAAGCCCACAAACGTGGCAAAGCCCACTATCTCTAGGCAGTTACCAAAGATAATAGCAAAAATTAAATACAATAAAGAAATTAATATAGAGGGAGAAAACAAACGGCTAAAGTACAAATAATAACTCACAACAGTACAATAAGAATTACCAAAAAAGTACAAATGAAGTAATAATTAATAACAGTGCTGGTTTTCCCCCTAAAAAGATAAGATAATGGGCGCAACTCATGTTACGGACTCGCTTCCGCATGCCCCTCGGTGCGGTGCGGTGCGGGGGCAAGTCATGTTACGGACTCGCCTCCGCGTGCGATGCCGCGACACGCCGCGTCGTCGCCTGCTACGGCTCGTTCCTGGCTCGGCCTCGCCGGGATGGGGGAGGGGCGTCCCGACCCCCCTCCCCCCGGCTCGGCCTCGCGCTAACGCGGTAGTGCGCTTGTTTGACAGGCGCAGTGCGGTTATTTTGTTCCCCCCCACACGCACCCACACACCCCTAAGATAGATAATGGGGTCAAGTCCATACAAGGAGGATATGTATGTACAACTATGCCCCTCGGTGCGGTGCGGTGCGTTGCGGGGGCAAGTCATGTTACGGACTCGCCTCCGCATGGGACGTTGCGGCACGCCGCGTCGTCGCCCGCTACGGCTTGTACCTGGCTCGGCCTCGCCGGGATGGAGGAGGGGGGTCCCGACCACCCTCCCCCAGCTCGGCCTCTTGCTAACGCAGCAGTGCACTCGTTTTACAGGCGCAAGGCGGTTATTCTTCCCCCCCCCCACACGCACCCACACACCCCTAAGATAGATAATGGGGGCAAGTCCATACAAGGAAGATGTGTCAGTACAACTATGCCCCTCGGTGCGGTGCGGTGTAGGGGCAAGTCATGTTATGGACTCGCCTCCGCATGCGACGCCGCGACACGTCGCGTCGTCACCTGCTACGGCTCGTTCCTGGCTCGGCCTCGCTGGGATGGGGGAGGGTGGTCCCGACCCCCCTCCCCCCACGACTCGGCCTCGCGCTAACGCGGCAGTGCGCTCGTTTGACAGGTGCACTGCGGTTCTTCTCTCCCCCCCACATGCACCCACACACCCTTAAGATAGATAATGGGGGTAAGTCCATACAAGGAAGATGTGTCAGTACAACTATGCCCCTCGGTGCGGTGCGGTGTGGGGGCAAGTCATGTTATGGATTCGCCTCCACATGCGACGCCGCGGCACGCCACGTCGTCGCCTGCTACGGCTCGTTCCTGGCTCGGCCTCGCTAGGATGGGGGAGGGGGGTCCCGACCCAACCACCCCCCGGCTCGGCCTCCCGCTAACGCGGCAGTGTGCTCGTTTGACAGGCGCAGTGCGGTTATTCTGTTTCCCCCCCCCCCTCCCAACACGCACCCACACACCCCTAAGATAGATGATGGGGGCAAGTCCATACAAGGAAGATGTATCAGTACAACTATGGCCCTCGGTGCGGTGCGGGGGAAAGTCATGTTACGGACTCGCCTCCACATGTGACGTCGCAGCACGCCGCGTCGTCGCCTACTACGGCTCGTTCCTGGCGCGGCCTCGCCGTTCCCCCTGGCTCGGCCTCGCGCTAACGCGGCAGTGCATTCGTTTGACAGGCGCAGTGCGGTTATTCTGTTCCCCCCCACACGCACCCACACACCCCTAAGATAGATAATGGGGGAAAGTCCATACAAGGAAGATATGTCAGTACAACTATGCCCCTTGGTGCGGTGCGGTGCGTTGCGGGGGCAAGTCATGTTACGGACTCGCCTCTGCATGGGACATCGCGGCACGCCGCGTCGTCGCCTGCTACGGCTCGTACCTGGCTCGGCCTCACCGGGATGGAGGAGGGGGTCCCGACCCCCCTCCCCCCGGCTCGGCCTCGCGCTAACACGGCAGTGCGCTCGTTTTACAGGCACAATGCGGTTATTCTCCCCCCCCCCCACACACGCACCCACACACCCCTAAGATAGATAATGGGGGCAAGTCCATACAAGGAAGATGTGTCAGTACAACTATGCCCCTCGGTGCGGTGCGGAGGCAAGTCATGTTACGGACTCGCCTCGCGTGCGATGCCGCAGCACGCCGCATCGTCGCCTGCTACGGCTCGTTCCTGTCTCGGCCTCGCCGGGATGGGGGAGGGGGGTCAGGATCCCGGCCCGGCCTCGTGCTCACGCGGCAGTGCGCTCGTTTGACAGGCGCAGTGCGGTTATTTTGTTCCACCCCCCCCCCCCACACACACTCCTAAGATAGATAATGGGGGCAAGTCCATACAAGGAAGATGTGTCAGTACAACTATGCCCCTCGGTGCGGTGCGGTGCAGGGGCAAGTCATGTTACGGACTCGCCTCCGCATGCGACGCCGCGGCATGCCGCGTCGTCGCCTGCTACGGCTCGTTCCTGGCTCGGCCTCCCCTTGGCTCGGCCTCGCGCTAACGCGGCAGTGCGTTCGTTTGACAGGTGCAGTGCGGTTATTCTGTTTCCCCCTACACGCACCAACATACCCCTAAAGATAGATAATGGGGGCAAGTACTAGATTCAAACAAACAAAAAAGAAAAAAAGAAAAAGTACCACTCCAAGTTACTGGTGGACTCAAGTACTAAATTCGAACAAACAAAAAAAGAAAAACTTGACCGCCCAAGGACCAGCGCAGGCCCTAACGATGCTTGATACTTGAACTCGAGCCCGTGGGCGAATCTCTAGTAATCCGCACAACGCAGCGCAGCCGTCGAGGGCCCACAGGTCATGAGAGAGAGCGAGTGCCATGTATCAGCGCTCAGGTATGTATTCAGATGAGTTCGACCGGTGAGCCTCGGCTGCGCTTATAAACAGGTCTAGAGCCCCCTCGACTAGCGAGGTGGGACTGAACCCATAGCGCACGCGCACGCCGCGCTGCATAGCCGCGCAAACGAGCTATCTGGGCCGAAAACAACGACTTAGGCGGATGGCCCAACACAGTAGTTCGCCCCATTACAAAATTCCAGCCGATCACACACGACAAAATAAAAAAACAAAATGTAGATAATTAAAAAAACATCACACGAAATCAGTTCAAAACAAATAATGTAAAAAAGTTCAAACACATGTTAATGGTAAGAACTAAAAAAATAAAAAATAATTTTTTTTGGAAAATTAAACGTAGAAGATTGTAAATAAAAATTTCAGAAACAAATTTATAAAAGGGACAATTGCATTTTTACCCCTAGTTGGTTCCTACCCATGGGTTTTGCCCTTACTTTTCGAGCTTGCTCAGTTTTGCCCTTACTTTTTCTGTCGTGGTCCCTCGAATGCCCTTTGACCGTTTGACCAAAACTTTGAAAATACATTACTAATTCATATGATCACAGAAAAATGCATATGAGATATCAAAATGTTTAGATAAACATTACCTTTATGTGCATATCATTTGCATTCAGTACAAAAGCACCCTTTAAACTACGTGAGGTAATTCATCTTATTAACATTATTAAAAATAAAAAGGTATAAACAATATTTTTTTCATGAATAAAAATTACATGCAAATGTAGGTGATGTTTTCTGAACATCCAGATATCTTATTTGCATTTTTCTGAGTTCGTATCATCTTGTTATGAATGTTCTAACGACTTTGACCATTATTTGGAAACTTCATAACAAATTGATACGAACTCAGAAAAATGCAAATAAGATATCAGGATGTTCAGGAAACATCACCTACATTTGCATGTAATTTTTATTCATGAAAAAAAATATTGTTTATACCTTTTTATTTTTAATAATGTTAATAATATTAATTACCTCAGGTAGTTTAAAGGGTGCTTTTGTCCTGAATGCAAATGATATGCACATAAAGGTAATGTTTATCTGAACATATTGATATCTTATTTGCATTTTTCTGAGTTCATATGAATTAGATATGAATTTTCAAAGTTTTTGGTCAAAGGGTCAAAGGGCATTCGAGGGACCACGACGGAAAAAGTAAGGGCAAAACTGAGCAAGCTCGAAAAGTAAGGGCAAAACCCATGGGTAGGAACCAACCAGGGGCAAAAATGCAATTGTCCCTTTATAAAAAGTTCAACTACTACAAATTATATGGTTCAAGTAAAAAAATAGTACTGTGCAGCAAAGATTAAATTATTTTAATTTTAAAAAATACTAGAACTATCATTATTCAACCGTAAAAAGAAAAAAAATATGCTCTAAAATTCATGTAAAAACGTAAGAAAAAATGCTATACAACTAACAAATTTGATTGGTAATTGACAGCCTAAAATAGTTCAGTACTATCATTAACAGCATGTAAGTTCAGTAAACTCAAAACCAAAAAGGGGTTCTACAAACATCATCAGTGTATAGTTCCATCTGCGAGCTGTGTACATGAAAATATCCCAGTCAAAACAAAGGATGCCCATCGGTACAACTATAAAATGTTCCAATACAAATATAAAGAATATATAAATAAAACAGTTATACTTGAGCAAAACAATAGGAAAAGCATTACATAAATTGTTCCAAACCATCTGATAATACCATAGAATTTAACCATCTCACATGCAAATGTTTTAAAGAAAAAATACTGCAACATAATCAAACACACACAAATCTCACAACCGGCGTCATTTGCCACATTAAAATCTACAGCACATAAATTCTGAACGTGAGAGAGTCATCTTCCCTGGAGAACATAACCATAACCACATCACCATCCTCGAATCCAGACTCTGCCACAAACTCCTTCCACCCAATAGTTAGGTTGATGCAACCATCAAAGTCGATGTGGTAGGCAACTTCCATCAACTGATACCCGTTTTTGTCTGAAGTCTCCATCTTCAGTGTCCCGGAACTAGGAGCAACAATCCTGATCCTGGGTGACATTTTCTGCAAATGGGCATGGGAGTACAAAGCAAAGTGAACACTTGACATAACTGAATTTTTACATAGATCTAGGAACGGTTTGCATAACAAACTGAAAAGAAAAAATCTGAACCAAAACAATAACACCAAACTAACTAGTCATATGAACTGACTAAACTGAAGAAATATACATATAAATACACCTACAATAAAAATATCTGACAAAAAACAGATCAAGGATTATACAAAAATGGATAAAATACTGTTAAGTAATGAACAAATACACACAAAAATCCCTACTGTTAAATTCTGACAAAACCAACTAAAAAATATAGACAAACTATTGATAAAACTAAACTACAGATTCAGTCCATGGGATTCAACAAGAGACCTACAAAAAGGTAGAAAACAAAACAAATATAAATACATAGCCTTGATTCCTTCAAGTCCCCGACCGTCAAGTGAAAAACATAGGGTGCACGAAACCCATGGTTGCTATATAGCAGACAAGAAAGTTGCCACGGCGCTAAGTCTGGGTGAGCTCCAAACCAGATTCGTACACACAGCCATCAGCTATGCCCGCCATCTTTGCCAGGCATCCACATGAACAATCCTCCATGGAACACACAGGAACAGGGAAGAAAACAACGGAGAGAAGAGGTAGGAACCTAGATCTGATTCTGGAAGAAGGAAGAAAAAGGAGGGGGAGACTGAGCCACACACCACACATAGATGGATAGAATTTATACCCAGGGAGACTCGCAGATTATAAAAATAATAAATAGGCAGGTGGGCAGCCAGCTGGTAGGAAATACTTATTATACAAGTCATGCAGCATTTGACCGCAAATCAGTTCAACCTCAGATAAACCAGTAATTCCAAAGTGCACATGACAAACATATGCAGATAAAACAATACATTCAGAGGTGAACAGTTGAATTCATTTAGTCATTCAAACATTTGTTCCCTCACAACAAAAATCTTAAAAACATAATATTCACTACTTCAGTCATAACTGTTGGGGAACGTAGCAGAAATTCAAAATTTTCTACGCAACACCAAGATCAATCTATGGAGTAATCTAGCAACGAGGGAAGGACAGTGATCTACATACCCTTGTAGATCGCTAAGCGGAAGCGTTCAAGTGAACGGGGTTGATGGAGTCGTACTCGTCGTGATCCAAATCACCGATGATCCTAGTACCGAACGGACGGCACCTTCGCGTTCAACACACGTACAGCCCGGGGACGTCTCCTCCTTCTTGATCCAGCAAGGGGAGAGGAGAAGTTGACGGAAAACTCCGACAGCACGACGGCATGGTGGTGATGGAGCTCGTGGTTCTCCGGCAGGGCTTCGCCAAGCACTACGGAGGAGGATGAGGTGTTGGAGGAGGGAGAGGGCTGCGCCAGGGGAAGGGTGCGGCTGCCCTCTCTCTTCCTCACGATTATATAGGGGTAAGGGAGGAGGGAGAGGCGCCCTAGGGTTCCCTAGGGGAGGGGTGGCGGCCACAAGGGAAATCCTAGATGGGTTTGGGCGCCCCCACCCCTAGGAAACTTGCCCCCCAAGCCGGGAGGGGCGGCTGCCCTAGGGGTGGCGCCCCCACCTCTCTGGTTACGTGAGATGGGGTTGGGAGGGGCACTCAGCCCCTTAGTGGGCTGATATGCCCTCTCCCCTTGGCCCATAAGGCCCCCAAACGCTTGTCGGGGCCTCCGAAACCCCTTTCAGACACGCTGGTCATCACCTGGTACCCCCAGAACAATTCCGGACTCCAATACCCTTCGTCCAATATACCGATCTTTACCTCCGGACCATTCCGGAGCTCCTCGTCATGTCCGGGATCTCATCCAGGACTCTGAACAACCTTCGGTAACCACATACTATTTCCCATAACAACTCTAGCGTCACCGAACCTTAAGTGTGTAGACCCTACGGGTTCGGGAACCATGCAGACATGACCGAGAAAACTCTCCGGCCAATAACCAACAACGGGATCTGGATACCCATGTTGGCTCCCACATGTTCCACGATGATCTCATCGGATGAACCACGATGTCGAGGATTCAATCAATCCCGTATTCAATTCCCTTTGTCTAGCGGTATTGCACTTGCCCGAGATTCGATCATCGGTATCTCGATACCTTGTTCAATCTCGTTACCGGCAAGTCTCTTTACTCATTTCGTAACACATCATCCCATGATCAACTCCTTGGTCACATTGCGCATATGATGATGTCCTACCGAGTGGGCCCAAAGATACCTCTTCGTTACACGGAGTGACAAATCCCAGTCTCGATTCGTGCCAACCCAACAGACACTTTCGGAGATACCCGTAGTGCACCTTTATAGCCACCCAGTTACGTTGTGACGTTTGGCACACCCAAAGTATTCCTACGGTATCTGGGAGTTGCACAATCTCATGGTCTAAGGAAATGATACTTGACATTAGAAAAGCTTTAGCATATGAACTACACGATCTTTGTGCTAGGCTTAGGATTGGGTCTTGTCCATCACATCATTCTCCTAATGATGTGTTTCCGTTATCAACGACATCCAATGTCCATGGTCAGGAAACCGTAACCATCTATTGATCAACGAGCTAGTCAACTAGAGGCTTACTAGGGACATGGTGTTGTCTATGTATCCACACATGTATCTGAGTTTCCTATCGATACAATTCTAGCATGGATAATAAACGATTATCATGATCAAGGAAATATAATAATAACCTATTTATTATTGCCTCTAGGGCATATTTCCAACAATAACGATCAAAAAACGATGCCATTTGGCCCTACTGGATGGATGTGGAGCCGTGGCTGCTCTCGCCCTAACCCAACTGATGATCCTAATATGGTTCGTTCCCCTGCCCTCTGGGAAAAGAAGCTCCAATTCATTGGAGTTGCAAGTATCCATCACCTCGCGCGCAAGGCGTCTGTTGAAGTCTGCCTCCAGTTCCTCCTCGGCAGCATGTCGTGCCATCTGCTTGCGCCTGCGCCTCCTCCTCCTCCGCCTCTGCTCTGCTACTGCATCCCTCACATCGACGACATCCCCCTCCTCCTTTGTGACCTCTCGCAGCTCAGGATCCATCTCGCTTTTCTTTGCTTGCAGCTGGTAGAATGAAAGTGACAGAGGGCTCGGGCTTTATACTCAAAGTGCAGAGGTATCGGTATGCAGCGAGTAGAAAATACTTACTCCGATGTCAACGCACAGTAAGACAACTTTGACATGGAGCAGTCCAACTACACATACGGCAACAATTCAAACAACACTGAAAAACATGCAACTTAATTACACAGTTTGACTAGATTACAAGAAATCGCAGGCTACAGTCAGCTGCCATACACCACCTCTGCCAACGACAAAATAACATGGGGATCCGGGGTAAACAACTCAAAGAAGCAATATTGACAACGCAAATTTTTTCATACAATCCTCATATCTCTCCCTGCAACGCCAATTCGAAAGTAAAACAACAGACAAAGAAGAACACATTTGCATGGCAGGCTACAGTCAGCCGCCATACACCACCTCTGCCAACGACAAAATAACATGGGGATCCAGGGTAAACAACTCAAAGAAGCAAAATTGACAACGCAAATCTTTTCATACAATCCTCATATCTCTCCCTGCAATGCCAATTCGAAAGTAAAACAACAGATAAAGAAGAACACATTTGCATGTGTGTGTGTGTGTGTCTATATTTCCAATGTCAGACCAAGTAGGGTAACAGAATAATATGGGTCGCACTATTCGTCACCCTGGGTGAGGAATTCTTATTCCTCACCCCAGCCATCTCCCACGACCACACCTTTAAAACATAAGAAAACAAGAGCACTTGAGGTAAGGTTACGACCTGAAGAAGGAACCGGTCTCCATTACGTAAAGCAAAAGGTATTCGGGTAATATTACTTTCTGCATGCCAACAAATTACATCCTACATGTGAGGAACCCGTGCAGCACATCAAAAGAACACTATAAAATATTAATAATGTTGTTGTAATTTTACAGTGAGTACGAGGTGTGCCTGACTTTTTTTGTACAACAAGACTGCGTTCCTATAAATTGGTCTAAGTGTAATTCCTGTTTGCATTACAGTGATGGTAACAGTCCAAAAGCCCAACCGATGCTCGGAGCTCCTTGAGATGAAAACATTAATATCTGAAAGAACCGAACAACATATCTATCATCGAGAACACGTTACAATCAACAGCCTCAAGGAACCGATGGTACCCTCACACATATTTGAACATGGTTCTTCTAAAAAAACACATATTTGAACATGGTCTTCAAGCAGCTTAACAATTTCTCACATGTTAAACAATCCCTCAATGGACTGAACCTTTCTTATCCATGGCCTGGAAGCAAAATAGTATCCTAAGAATAGTACTGAAGCCTTTAGGTTCACCTCTCTTTTCAGCACTCGTAAATTTTGCCATGGATTATTGCTAAAAGTTCTAAATTTTGAATCTACCACTACTCGTACCCACCATAACTTAAATACGGAGACATATTCCAGAAAACTCATTTCTCTCTATCCCTCATACATTTGTTGTCATTCACTTGAAGGTAGAGACCACCAACAAACAAGAATATATCACACTTGAAGGTAGACTAAGGATTTACTACCATAATCTGAAAAAAGGAATCAAAACCAAAGTTATAACAAGCAAAGTTTGGATGTACCAATTTTAGTAAAATCACATGAACATACTGGCTACAGGTATGAATCAAAAGTAAACAGAGAAACAAGACAGAGAGGCAAAGCTTTTCCTTCATGTCAAAATTTCTTCCATAGTCAATCTGTAAATATTGGCGAACATCCACCAATCTTTAGAGGTAGGTCTTTCTGTCATGTGTAGCCATAAGAAGCATGTAGGTTTCTTTGTCTCCAGTTGACATGAAAAGCTTAATTACTTCATGGCAATAATCATTAAACTTCTGAATTCTGACAAAGAACAAAAGAACCTTAAACTTCTGGTTTATCGTCCTAAACAAAAGTGAACATAACTCTATTAGATTATGAGCTTCAAGGCTTTACATGATAATTTAGATCCATGACAAAATTTGTACTGCAATTTTTTTGAAGATAATATCATACACAAGGTAGTTTGTAAACAGGAACTTCAGTCAGTATGAAGGGAACACAAGCCAATAGTCTACATCTGAACAAGCTAGTAATAGCCAAAAATCAACCATAGCAAGAAGCCACAAGTCAATAAAGATTGAGACTTTTCGGCAGAAAATTAAGTCACTAAGTCTTTTCAGTTTCATAATTGAAGAGCTTCATCTTTTGAGAAAGCAATTTTTTTGGGCAAGATGTGCATTCTATGTGACAGTGGTGGACACTCTACCATCAACCATGGACATGACGAGTAAAAGTAAACTAATAATGAAACGATCTATGTACCAACTGGGCAAAAAGATATTACGGTCTTGAGTATTTAGCTTCTAGGACAGCTATAACTAATACTAACAAATTGGGGGAGGAGATAAAAATTGAAACTGCAATACCTAGTTAGCCTATGCCTGTTGGGACATGATCTATTAAATTCAATTACTATACTTCTTTGCTAAATCAAACCATATTGGGAGGATAATTAGACACATACTCCTGCGAATTTATGGAGATAGGGTTATACTTGAGAGCTCCAGCGGCTAAGGCCTGCTTGACGACCGTCTTGATGGGAGGAGATGCAGACCACATCAACAAGCAAGCCAACAGTTAATGTAACGTGGCCACGAGGACTACAAGAGATGTTGCACGACTGGTAAGCCTACTGCGATCGACGACCACCCACCATCGTGAAAAAATGGAGTATTCCTGAGGAAATGCAGTCAAATAGTGTTAAGTACAAGAATACAAACACAAGGAAGCTTATACTGTAAAATGAAAATAACCTTTTTTGACAAAAGCCTCGATCCCTGCTTTAACAAAAGCAGCAGTCTTCTGAGTACCAGCTCTTACAAGAACTGCTTAGCATAATATATCAAGTGCCAGCGAGCAGCATGGAAGAATAAAGGAGTTTAGTGATGAACTGAGCAGAAAAGACCAAGGTGAAATTAATTAACCTCTCCTGATGTAGGTCAAAGTGATGCATGCATGCATCGACGATGGCCTCGTGGGCCCACAGATGGAAGTGTCACACATGAGTCCTAGCTAGGATAACCACCGCATGCATGCATGTGGCCCAAAGAGGTGTTGTGTGATGTTTGAATAGCCAATTTCACAATTTTGATGTGGCACGTGCCTCGGAAACCGAAAAGTCCCGACTGAGTGAGGTGTACTTGTTCATGGACCCGTACATATAGTATATATATATATGCTAGTCCCCTCCCACCTCTTTGACGCATACTATATACCACCATAACACAAACAAAAAAGATTCTACCTTGCTGATCAAATTAACCTCACAGCCGTCTGTTCATCAAAGTGATTGACGATGACCTCGCGGGCCCAAAGAAAGCATCACACATGAGTATCGAGTGTCGTGTAGGACAACCATCGAGTGCAGGTGGCCAAAACATGTATGTATGAAAGGGTTGTGTAATGTTTTAAATAACGAATTCACGACTCTGATGTGGCACCGGCCTGCCTAACAAAACGGAAAACCCACACGGTGGCTCACAACTCGTAGTGTACTGCGAGCCACCCGCCGCCCCTAGACGCACACACCCACACACACACTGCGAATCCACCGCAACTACGATGCATGTTAAATTAATTATCCCGCGGCGAACATATGTTACCAAAGGAGGGACGTCTTAATTACAAAAAAATCACAAAGATCATTAAGACATTTTAGTACATTAATTGATTAATTTTCTACGGGTATAATGTGCAAAAATCAAATTTGAGCTACATGCACACGTGATAGTGCACCTAAATGGATTGCAAAAACACATGTGTCTCACTAGGTGCATGTTCACTCCCCCTGCAACAAATTTCAAACATTGAGAATCTTAATTTTTAAATTCTAGTACATCCAAAACTTATTTGAATTTCATGAAACTTATTGTGTTGTCATATGGACACCAATACTAGACCAACAATGGATACGTGACATGCTTCGGTTAAGCAATAAAGCGACAACATTAATCATCCAAATAGAAAAACAATATACGTGCTGCCGCGCGACCCGTGTGTCGTGCGAGCAGGTGTGAGTTTATGGGACGCAGGCGAGCAGTCCACCGCGTAGGCAGACCAGGAGGCGTGCGTGCAGGCGTGTGAAATGACAGAGGCAGGCTCGTTGCACAGTGTCATCGGGAGGCATGCAAGTAGCTATGTGAAACTTTGGTAGGCATGCCAGCAGTCTGGTGCGCAAGCCCACCGGTAGGCAAGTCATCGTTTTAACCATCGCCCGCCTCTCTCCCACAACTCACACTACTCCATAATAATGGTGCGCCCGAGTAGCCCCACCCCCCATCCTCGCCACACACACAATCCTCTCTCTCCGGTTGCATCCTCGATGCCGCTCTCGGTCCTCAAAGCCGTCAGTGTATGAGGATGCCACCGAAGCGCCCCATCGAAGGGAGTGGCGACGCTAGGGCTGCTAAAGCACCGGAGCACAGCGTGGAGATGGAGACAGAGGTTGCCGTTACCGCCGGCGAGTTATCGCTGCACCCTGACGTCGTCGACATTGTCGAGCTTCCACAGCCGGAGTCGGAGTTCCACACCGACTCTGGTGACGACCCCAGCGACGACTCCGACGACCACTCCGGCGATGACTCCGACGACGACGGACAACTGGTTAGTCATCTATACCCATTTATGTGTCAAATAGATCATAGGCTTTCTCTGGTTACTCCTGGCTCCCCCATTTTGGAAAAGAAATCCTATTGTTTTGTTCTCCCAATCCATGATGTAGCGATCCGACCTCAAACGGTCAAATCTCTGTGCATAAGTGTTATCCCTGGAACGGTAATGCTAACACACACGATACTGGAAGGATTTATAGCAGAGTGCAATCACACACTTATTACATCGAAATGTCTCAAAAGAGAACTTACTACAATAATATAGCTTAAGGCCATCTAAATAGGATAACTGCGGAAGCATAGAAGGTAAATGAGTCCATCAACTCCAACAACATAGTTGAGTGCACGACAACAACCTACCGCACCTTACTCTTCGTCTGAAAAGTCTGCAACATAATACGTAGCAGTCCAGAACGGGTCAGCACATGGAATATGCTGGCAAAATAACACTGTAGAGCAATGAACAAGATAAATGCTAACACTACATGCATATATGGCTGGTGGAGGCTCTATGGTTACCATGTTTTTGCGAAAAGCCAATTTTACCCTACTGCAAAGGAATATATTTTATTTAACTACAAAGTTGGTTGATAAACATTGAGAAGGTTCCTCCAACTCAATCCCAATTAAACAATATTAGTAACCCACCAAATTAAATTAAGAGTGATGAGATCAAATCAATAATTCAAGAACCAGATATTCAAGATGTCCATAACCGGGGACACGGCTAACCATGATTAGTTTGTATACTCTGCAGAGGTTTGCGCACTTTTCCCCACAAGACTCAATCTCCCCCGTTGTATTTCTCGCACTACATGGTGTTTGACAAACGGATGACTGAGACATAGTCTTTCCGACGAGGTCCCCTTAACTGATAGATAGGCCGGTACACCTACAATCCCCTACATCTGCTAGCCCATCATGGAAAGGATTCCCACAACTTACTCAACTATGTCAGAGCCCATAATTGGTTGTGGCTGCACACAGAAGTTTCTAGCATGAATAATCTTATGATCCCTTTGAGCCTGGGTGGCGAACCATAGGATGATCACACGGGTACTCCGGGATATCCCAGGACAGCGCTGGATTGCTCCAGGGTGCCTCAACCATTCCACCCAGATGTCTATTAAAATAGCCACCTTAAGTTAACCATTAATTAACAACTCTCACATCTATCGTGAATACACTCAACCAATCCACGTCTGCGAGCATAGCATAGCAGTTTAAGCATATTGTAAAATTAACTCCCAGGGTTTGATATAAGGACAGTAGGTTCTACCTCATCATCTACATCCCAAACCCACATCTTAATCAGATCCTACTCATGCAATGTTCGAGGATGGGAACTAATGCATAAAAACTAGGTAATAAAGGGGGATGATCAAAGTGTTACTTGCCTTGCTGAAGATCTGCAAACCCTGGAGTCTCGTAGTAGCACGCTTCGCACTCCGGAAATTCTGTCGCAAACAAACAATAGCATACATAAGCACTCGAGCATAGATGCAAGGTAAAATTCAGATGAGAAAGTCCAAACTGAAAATTCAACTAAAGTGCTTTTATATGCAAAAAGAATCACTCGAATCGGAGCTGCGGAACTGAAACTACGATCAAAAGAAATTCAAATTCAAATCTGCTTGAAACCAATTTTAAATTGTCAAAATCATGTTCAACTGGGTTAACTGGAAAGCAGGGTTCGAGGCAAAGATTTTGGCGTTGGTTTCACTGGATTTGGACGAACGGTTAAAAAGTTGCGAGGTTTGAATATCAGGGGCTAATCTGCGATAAAAAAAATCGCGGATAGGTCCCTGGCTGAAAAATAAAATAAAAAGAAAAAGACTAAAGAACGAACTTTTGTTATCAGAGACGAAATAACGAACACATTCGCGAACAGAGGCGTTCGGGCGAACGTCCGCTAAATAGAGTCGATAGGAAAAACTGAGAAAACTGAGATAACCCTAACCCTCAAAATAAAACCGATCTAGATCTAAAACCGAAAAGAACGGCGGCGGAGGTGGTTTTTACCGGTTCTCTGAGAAAAACCAGCTGCGGCGGCAACACAATCAGGCGGCGGCGCGGCAATGGCAAGGCGGCGGGGAGGCGGCGGCGGCGCAGTGCAGCGGCGCGGGCGGCGGCGCGGCTCGGCGGCTGCGGCTGCGGGGCCGCGGCTCGGGGTGGGAGGAGAGGCGGCGGGGGCGGCGCTGGCTTGGGGAGGGGGCCGGCCCGGGGAGGAGCTCGGCTCGGACTCCCCTCGGCATCCCTGCGTGGCACGGCGGCGGGGAAGGCGGCGGCGCGCGAGAGTGGGCCGGCTGGGCTTCGGCCCAATTGGTCCGAATTTTTTTTAAAATAAATTCTGCCGAAACAAAAATCCTAATAAAATAAAAAAATTCTAAAAATGCCAAAAACAATTTTCACCATCTAAATAAAATATTTAGAACAAAGTGAACATTTTTCTGGCCTAAAAATGCAATTTTGAAAAATGCATATTTTCTAATTCAAATAAAATCCAACTAAAATATTTATTTGATTTTAAAAATTTTCCTCCAATATTCCTTTCTTTTTGAAGAAGTGATATTATCTTAGATCTTTTATTTTGATATTTGAATTATTCGGAGAGAAAAATATTAAAACAAAATGATCCTCTTTTCAAATTTGAGAAAATTCAAATATGAAAATAAATGAAATCCCCAACTCTCTCTGTGGGTCCTTGAGTTGCTTAAGATTTCTAGGATCACAAACAAAATGCAAATAAAATATGATATGCGTATGATGACCTATGTATAACATCCAAATTGAAAATTTGGAATGTTACAAACCTACCCCCCTTAAGATGAATCTCGCCCTTGAGATTCGGGTTGCTAGAAAATAGGTGCGGGTGGTCTTTCCGTAGGTCTTCCTCTCGTTCCCAGGTGGCTTCGTCCTCGGTATGGTGGGTCCACTGAACTTTGCAAAACTTGATAACCTTGCTGTGTGTAACTCAGCTTGCAAACTCGAGAATCTTGACGGGCTTCTCCTCGTAGGTTAATTCACTGTCCTACTGAATTGCTTCTAGGAGCACTGTATCTCTCAGAGGAATATCAGCCATCTCTGCATGGCACTTCTTCAACTGGGAAACGTGAAATACATCATGAACTCCTGACAATCCTTCGGGTAACTCCAACTTGTAGGCCACTTCTCGCATACGTTCCAGAACTCGGTATGGTCCTACAAATCTCGGGGCCAACTTTCCCTTAACTCCAAATCGTTTAACTCCTCGTAGAGGTGACACACAAAGATATGCTCTATCTCCGATCTCATAGACTACCTCCTTGCGTTTTGAGTCTGCATAACTCTTGTGCCTGAACTGACCTACTTTTAGCCTACCGCGAATCAACTTAACCTTCTCTTCAGACTCTTTGATCAAATCTGGTCCAAACAACTGGCGGTCTCCAACCTCATCCCACATTAACGGTGTCCTGCACCTTCTTCCATACCAAGCTTCAAAAGGTGCCATCTTCAGACTAGCCTGATAACTATTGTTATATGAGAACTCTACGTACGGTAAATTATCATCCCAACTAGATCCATAATCTAGTGCACAAGCTCTCAACATATCCTCTAGAATCTGGTTGACTCTCTCGGTCTGTTCATCTGTCTGTGGATGAAAGGCTGTACTAAACTCTAGCCTGGTACACAAAGTCTGGTGCAACTGATGCCAAAGCTTCAAATTAAACTGTGTTCCTCTATCTGATATAATGGTCCTCGGATCTCCATGCAGACATATGATCCTGGTCATATATATCTTGGCCAACTTCGCACTCGTATAGGTGGTTTTCACTGGGATAAAGTGAGCCACTTTGGTCAAACTGTCCACTACTACCCAGATAGAATCATATCCCGATCGGGTCCTTGGCAATCCGGTGATGAAATCCATACCAAGCTTATCCCACTTCCATTCGGGTATCGGCATAGGCTGCAGTAATCCTGCTGGCTTCTGGTGTTCTGCCTTCACTCTCTGACATACATCACATACGGCTACATACTCGGCAATATCCTTCTTCATACCAGTCCACCAGAAATACTCCTTCAAATCCAAGTACATCTTGGTGTTTCTGGGGTGAATTGAGTGTGGCGAGTCATGAGCTTCTTGAAGTATTAACTTCCTGATCTCTGCATTATTGGGTACATATACACGGTCCTCAAACCATAAGGTTTCAAGCTCATCCTCTCAAAACCTTTGGCTTTTCCTTTGCTCATATTCTCCTTTATCTCAGCAACTTCCTTGTCATCCTTCTGAGCTTCTCGAATCTTTCCCAATAATGTTGATTGAACCTCCATTGATGCAACAAAACCTCTAGGAACTATCTCCAAATGGAGCTCCCTGAGATCTTCGGCCAACTCCTTTGGTAATCCTCCGCTCACGAGGGTATTGACATAGCTTTTCCGGCTCAAAGCATCTGCTACTACATTGACCTTTCCTGGATGATACTGTAGCCTCATATCATAATCCTTTATAAGCTCCAACCATCTCCTTTGCCTGAGATTCAGCTCCTTCTGCGTGAAAATGTACTTCAAACTCTTATGATCCGTGTACACATCACAACGGTTTCCAATAAGAAAATGTCTCCAGGTCTTGAGCGCATGCACTACGGTTGCTAACTCCAAATCATGCGTGGTATAATTCAACTCATGCGGTCGAAGCTGACGTGAGGCATATGAAACAATTGTTCCGTCCTGCATGAGTACACCACCAAGTCCTAAGAGAGAAGCATCGCAATACACTTGGAAATCCTTGTGTATATCAGGAAAAATCAACACTGGGGCTGTAACCAAACGTTTCTTCAACTCCTAAAAACTGGCCTCACATTCTTCGGTCCACTTGAACTTGGTGTCCTTCTTCAACAACTCCGTCATGGGCTTCGCAATCTTGGAAAAATTCTCAAGGAATCTCCGGTATATCCCGCGAGTCCTAGGAAACTGCGGATCTCTCCAACTGAGGTTGGTGCCAACCACTCAATGACTGACTGAACTTTGGTAGGATCTACTGCTATACCTTCTCCTGATATAATATGTCCAAGAAATCCAACTTCCTTCAACCAAAACTCACATTGCCGAATTTTTCATACAACTGATGTTCCCTGAGCTTCTCGAGAACTAATCGCAAATGCTCCTTGTGATCCTCTTTATTTTCGAGTATACCAAAATATCATCAATGAACACCACCACAAACTTATCCAAAAACTGCATGAACACTTTATTCATCATACTCATGAAATAGGTAGGGGCATTTGTCAATCCAAATGACATGACCGTGTACTCATATAGCCTGTACCTTGTGGTGAAAGTTGTCTTAGGTATATCCTGCTCTTGGATCTCCAACTGGTGGTATCCTGATCCCAGATCGATCTTGGAAAATACTTTAGCTCCTTGCAGCTGGTCAAACAAATCATTGATCATCGGTAGTGGGTACTTGTTCTTGATCGTCACTTCATTCAATGCACGATAATCAACAACCATTCTCAAAGATCCATCCTTCTTCTCAACCAAGAGCACTAGGGCTCCCCACGGTAACGAACTTGGTTGAATGTAACCTTTCTCCAATAACTCCTTAATATGCTTCTTAATTTCCTCCAAATCATTTGCGGGCATCCGGTATGGTCTCTTTGATATTGGTCTGGTGTCTGGCAACAGTTCTATCAAAAATTCTATGTCTCGATCAGGTGGCATGCCTGGTAGCTCCTTTGGAAATACATCCGGGTAATCCTTCACTACAGGCACTTCCTCCTGAACAACTCCTGAGAGGGAATTCACTTGGGTCCTCTTCGGCGCATGCTGCGACACATACTTGATCATTTTTCCCTCCGGGGTGGTGAGCAGAATTAACTTACTGGCAGAGGCATCTGATGGGTTTTAGAGGGGAGAGATTAGAATAGAATGAGGTCTAAGGACAAGACACTACCCGTATGCACATGAGACAAACAAAATCATATCACACCAGTCAAATTCAAACAAGGCCATACAATCGATCTAAACTACCGTTACAAAATACTCAGACTACTAATATATACATGGGGGAATACTACTGCTAATATTGTGGTCATCTAGAAATTTTGATCGGTGGAAGACTCCATGATATCCTCTCCAGCTTCATCTTCGTAATCATCATCACTACTGTAGGGGTCGGAGTCAGTGTCGTTGATGATGTTGTAGTCCTCGGGATGGTTGTCAACTCCTCCTGGCGCGAGGTCTCCCATGAATACTCCTAGCTTCTTCGTCAGGTCTTCATTCTTCTCCAGTAGCACTACGATTTCCTCCTGATATCCATCGCATGTAGACTTGAGTTCCTCTTCAAGCTCCATGTTCCTGGTCATCACCTTCTTCAGATCTATCATGCTTGCGCACATTTGGTTCTCCTGGCGGCGAATGTGCTGGTTTAACTCCTGAATGAAACCTGCAATGGACTTGTCCCTCCTGGTGCTGATCATCTCCCGTTGCTCATCTTGGCGCCCACATATCTGGTAGATGGTGTCCTTAAGATCCTTGTGATAAACTTCGCCGATGTGTCCCATGGCAATGTGGGCTGCCATGCTCTTTCCTAGACTACAGGTTGGTGCATCAAAGGAAAACTCTATGGGCTCAGTAACTGGCGTGAATGTCCTTCATGTAACATAAACTCGAATCATGCAACACTCCTCTTCTGCTAAGGTGGCGGTGTAGGTCCCGGTGAAACTTGGTATTCTGATGTTTAGGAACCTAGTGACTTCCTTCAAGTATCTTCCAAAAGGTGTGTCTTCATCCGGTTGAGCAAACTTGTTCCTTGGGTCCGCCATCTATAGAGTGGAAAATGGAGAGGAGTCAGAAATGAGTAGAGAAGAGTGACCTATGGCTTATCTTAAGGGTCGCGTCCTATAATCAACATGTGCTCTGATACCATCTTGTAGCGATCCGACCTCAAACGGTCAAATCTCTATGCATAAGTGTCATCCCTGGATCGGTAATGCTGACACACACGGTACTGGAAGGATTTATAGCAGAATGCAATCACACACTTATTACATCGAAATGTATCAAAAGAGAACTTATTACAATAATATGGCTTAAGGCCATCTAAATAGGATAACTATGGAAGCATCGAATGTAAATGAGCCCGTCAACTCCAACGGCATAGCTGAGTGCACGACAACGACCTAGCACGCCTTACTCTTCATTTGAAAAATCTGCAAAATTACGTTGCAGCACGGAACGGGTCAGCACATGGAATATGCTGGCAAAATAACACTCTAGAGCAATGAACAAGATAAATGCTAACACTACATGCATATATGGCTGGTGGAGGCTCTATCGTTACCATGTTTTTGCGAAAAGCCAATTTTCCCTACTGTAAAGGAATATATTTTATTTAACTACAAAGTTGGTTGATAAACATTGAGAAGGTTCCTCCAACTCAATCCCAATTAAACAGTATTAATAACCCAGCAAATTAAATTAAGAGTGATGAGATCAAATCAATAATTCAATAACCAGATACTCAAGATGTCCATAACCGGGGACACGGCTAACCATGATTAGCTTGTACCTTCTGCAGAGGTTTGCACACTTTTCCCCAAGACTTGATCTCCTCCGTTGTATTTCTCGCACTACATGGTGTTTGACAAACGGATGACCGAGGCACAGTCTTTCCGAAGAGGTCCCCTTAACCGATAGATAGGCCGGTACACCTACAATCCCCTACATATGCTAGCCCATCATGGAAAGGATTCCCACAACTTACTCAACTATGCCAGAGCCCATAATGGCTTGTGGCTGCACACGGAAGTTTTTAGCATGAATAATCTTATGATCCCTTTGAGCTTGGGTGGCGAGCCATAGGATGATCACACGGGTACTCCGGGATATCCCAGGACAGCGCTGGATTGCTCCAGCTGCCCAGACAACCACTGGGTGCTCTAGGGTGCCTCAAACAATCCACCCATATTAGTATTAAAGTAGCCACCTTAAGTGAACCATTAATTAACAACTCTCACATCTGTCATGAATACATTCAACCAATCCATGTCTACGAGCATAGCATAGCAGTTTAAGCATAACGTAAAAGTAACTCCCTGGGTTTGATATAAGGACAGTAGGTTCTACCTCATCATCTACTTCCCAAACCCACATGTTAATCAGATCCTAATCATGCAATGTTTGAGGATGGGAACTAATGCATAAAAACTGGGTAATAAAGGGGTAATCAAAGTGTTACTTGCCTTGCTGACGATCTACAAACCCTAGAGACTCGTAGTAGCACGCTTCACACTCCGGAAATTCTATCGAAAACAAACAATAGCATACATAAGCACTCAAGCATAGATGCAAGGGTAAAACTCAGATGAGAAAGTCCAAACTGAAAATTCAACTGGAGTGCTTCGATATGCAAAAAGAATCACTCGAATCGGAGCTGCGGAATTGAAACTACGATAAACAGAAATTCGAATTCAAATCTTCTTGAAAACAAATTTTAAATTGTCAAAATCATGTTCAAGTTGGTTAACTGGAAAGCCGGGTTCAAGACGAGGATTTTGGCGTTGGTTTCACTGGATTTGGATAAACGGTTAAAAAGTTACGTGGGTTTGAAGATCAGGGGCTAATCTGCGATAAAAATAATCACGGATAGGTCCCTGGCTGAAAAATAAAATAAAAAGAAAAAGACTAACGAATGTTCGTTATCAGAGAAGAACGAAGGAAAGCGTTCGCGAATAGAGGCATTCGGGCGAACGTCCACTAAATAGAGTCGATCAGAAAAACCGAGAAAACCCTAACCCTAAAAATAAAACCGATCTAGACCTAGAACCGGAAAAAAAAACAGCGGCGGTGGCGCTTTTTACCGGTTCTCTGAGAAAAACCGGCAGCGGCAGTCATGCGATCAGGCGGCTGCGCGGCAATGGCGAGGTGGCGGGGCTGCGGCGGCGGCGCGGGCAGCGGCAGGCGGCGGAGGCGCGGCTCAGCGGATGCGGCCGCGGGGCTACGGCTCGGGGTGGTAGGAGAGGCGGCGGGGGCGGCGCTGGCTTGGGAAGGGGGCCGGCTCGGACTCCCCTCGGCGTCTGTGGGTGGCATGGCGGTGGCGCGCTGGAGTGGGCCGGCTGGGCTTCAGCCCAGTCTGTCCGGGATTTTTTTAAATAAATTCCGTCGAAACAAAAATCCTAATGAAATAGAAAAAAATCTACAAATTCCAAAAATAATTTTCACCGTCTAAATAAAATATTTAGAACAAAGTGAACATTTTTCTAGGCTAAAAATGCAATTTTGAGAAATGCATATTTTTCTAATTCAAATAAAATCTCGAATAAAATCCAACTAAAATATTTATTTGAATTTAAAAATATTCCTCCAATATGCCTTTCTTTTTGAAGAAGTCATATTATCTTCTCTCTTTTATTTTGATATTTGAAATATTCGGAGAGAAAAATATTAAAACCAAAATGATCCTCTTTTCAAATTTGAAAATAAATGAAATCCCAACTCTCTCCGTGGGTCCTTGAGTTGCTTAAGATTTCTAGGATCACAAAAAAAATGCAAATAAAGTATGATATGCGTATGATGACCTATGTATAACATCCAAATTGAAAATTTGGGATGTTACACATGAAATCTGAGTAAGTTTGTTAGATCCGTGTAGTGTATTGATTGTTTGGATGGTACAAGTGATAAGCGATTAGTTGTTTCATCCGTGCAAATGATTTCTGCTAGTAATCCAACTAGGGTTAGTGTTCGTGCTAGTAATTCCTAGCCAGGACTTGACAATTGATTTTGAATGACTTAATATGTTTGTGCCATTATTTTCTTCAAGATTGGTCTGTAAATAGACGACTGTGCTTAAAAATTGAACCATATTCTCTGGATATGTATAATTAAATAGCCATAAATTCCTAATCCTAATTCACGGCATGTAATCATTGATTTGATGCCAAATTTGTTTTACTATTTGTATAGGTGTTGTCCGACGATGTGGACAGCGAGGATGAAGATGTGCAGAGGAGGTACAAGAGGCAAATCCTGAGGGAGCTTTATGCGGGAATGCATATTAGGCGTATTAGGACCTGGAACGGCGGCTATCGATGCCCATTTTGCAACCACAAGATTCACGACGCGTATCTAAGTGTTCTGGCACATGCAAGAGGACGGGCCATTGGCTCCTTCAAGCAGAAGTATTCTCGCAGGGTGGCGGACGGCGCGTACGCCGAGTACCTGGAGAAGCTTCAGGATCGTTCCGGCATGTGAGATGAGATGTGGGATCAAACTATGTATGCTTGAGTATATGCTTAATGACGGTTGAACTGTGTACC
Source organism: Aegilops umbellulata (assembly GCA_032464435.1). NCBI lineage: Eukaryota > Viridiplantae > Streptophyta > Magnoliopsida > Poales > Poaceae > Aegilops > Aegilops umbellulata. Next base: position 233,006,549 of record CP136060.1, read on the forward strand.
TATGGTTGAACTATGCTTGTGTACGTGTACGCTTATTATCTATGTCTGAGTACGTTTAATCTATGTTTACTTATGTCTAACCATGGGATATCGATGCAGTCAGTTCGGTTGATGGAATCTACCTCCATCTTGGTTTATTGGTCCCCTTTGTAATTTGTGTTAAATTTTGACCAAAGGTTTAACTGACAAAATGTTAGTGCAGGTCAGAAAAAAATATATCGTTGGATGGGTATTTGAGCATGGTGTTCAATGATATAATTTTTGGTGACATGCACAAACATTTCTTAGTTAAATCATTGGTCAAAATTTGGTAAAAATTACAAAGGGGACCAATAAACCGGGACAGAGGTAGTACGTCAATCACACACGGTTCCCAAAATTGGAACCGTGTGCAATTGACTTTCATTTTGCGTGTTGCGTCAATCACACACGGTTGGCTCTAGCAAACCGTCGCCTCCAAAATTCTTTGTGGGACAGAAAACCCTCACCACCCAGTTCAAAAAAGGAAAAAAGAAAACCCTCACCATCCCCACGTCACAAAAACCCTCACCCCGCCTGCCACCCCCCTCCGGCCCCCATTCACGCCTGCACAAGCTCCTCCGTGCCTATGCATCGCACCGCCTATCGCGGCGGTAAACACTTAGCTCGACGCCTGCCACCGCCGGCAGGATACCGGCAAAGCCCACCACATTTTGCCACTTCCACTTGCCGCCGCCTGCCGGGAAGCCCAACAAGAGCATCTCAAAGTACCTACCGCAGCACGCCACGCGTCCCGGCAGGACCCGGTGGGCTCCCCGAGCACCTATGGGGACGGAGCCCCTTCTCGGTTCGGCGGGGGGCGGAGGCCGCGCGAAGAGCGGATCGAGGCAAAGCACGCGGGGGAAGGTTTTTACCCAGCTTCGGAGCTCTCCGGAGAGATAACACTCCTACTGCTGCTTTGTGGATTGTATTGAGTTCTTGCTCGGGAGCGCCGAGTGCTACAGTACACTCGAGCAGCTAACGAGACCGAGCGCTTCTCTGAGGATCGATCCCCCCCTACGTTGTGCATGGGCCTCCTTTTATATGTCCAAGGGGTCTCCAACAGGTGGCAACGTAGGTAAGGGTAAAAGTGTAAATATGCTGCGGTAGGTACAGCTACCTACACAGTGTATCATACCTAACCCTGACGGCAGGGGACAAAGGCATCAAATTCCCGTCTACGTCGCCCAGACGATGCAGAAAAGGGACCGTCAGGGGAGCTATCGCTCGCCACGATGGTGATCCTATCAGCGCTGCATGCCATAGTGTACCCCTGGCTGCACAGCCTCCCGCCACGTACGCTGGGAAGGGTCCCGGAGCGACACATAGGTGGGTAAGCTGGAGCACGGGTACAGAGTGGCTGCCTGCCGCGGCAAGTGCCTTGCTGCGGCCCCGCCTATCGCCATCGACTTTCTCGACGCTGCTCGTGGTCGACCCAGCTCCGCTCAGTTGGGGAATCTGCCGTACGGAGGGTTCTTTCTCATGGACAACAAGGTAACTAATTTAATGAGATATTATCTCATCTCTTATCCCAGTTCATCTGCCTCCTTTAATCACCCGACCGAAAATCGTCGTGAATTCATTTTTATTTGAGCTAATTTGAGGGTTTTCTTCCGTTCATAGAGTGTACAGTGCGCGGACACATCAGGACCTTGCAGCCTATGCCAGACATTCCATCTCACCGTACCAGATGACTTGAGGATGCGCGCGGTATGTTCAATCTCACCCTAAATCGACTAGTATGGCCTACTTTCCTGAACATATTCTAAATATACTACATTTGGATAAAAGGTGCCACATGCACCAAATACATGAAAGGGATTTCCCCCGTCTTCTTTCTATATTAGGCAAATTAATGATGCATTGTTCTTTCGATTACTCTCATATTTCCATGACATCATGTTTACCCTATCTGTTTAATTATAAATTTTTGTCCTTCGAATTTGTCTGCTGAACAGTTCTTTCAATTTGGGCCCATATTTGCATGTTACCATATTTTCTTTAACAATCCTACCATTTTCTGTAGCGCGTCCCTTTCTATGCAATAGAATCTGTAGTGCATAATCTTTCCCTTTACGTAAATCAAGACTGCAGGGATGTCATACTACACACAAACCATGGATTTACAATCGTTGCTACTGTAAGACTTGATGAACGTGGTGACCCCTATTTTCGCACTGGCCTTTGGAGAGAAATCGCTAAGTTTTATGAACTGCAAGCTGGCACTGGAATTGCACTGCACATACAAGGGCCTGGTCATGAGATATATGGTAACTTCCCGTACGATATCATCCATCCAGACTTTGTTCAAAGTAGGTTTTCTTTTCAACTATCTGCATGTTGACTTACCCAGCAATATCAAATGAATTGTGTAGTATTTAAGCAACCAATTGTTATTCCCTTTTCTTACTATATTCCTACCTAATAACTTCTAGTTACCAATACACTTTTCTATTGCCCTATTTTAACTAAATATTCCCTGTACTCCCATTTATACCAGAAAGTAATGCTGACAAGGAGACTCCGGAGGTGGAGAACGGGGCTTCCAACAAGCGGAGGCGGGGCGAGCTAGAACCGCAAGCGACTCTAGTAGGCCTAGACTTCATCAGCAGCCTCCGCGATGATATGTTGACAGTCATCATCTCCCACTTCCCAATCAAATATGGGGCACGGACAACCGTCCTTTCCCGGCGGTGGCGCCCCTAAGGAAGTCCATCCCACGAGCTCTGCCATGGCTATCGCAAAAGCTTGGATGCGTTCTCCAAGATCCTCGGCAATCACCTTGGCCGAACCAGAGGCCTTAGAATGGGCAAGTTCCGTTCCAACAGCAAGGACCGAGCCAAGCCTTACGTCTGTTTCTGATCCCCCGCGCTATATCGGCTCGAGGAGAAAACTTTTGATGATGGGCATATGTGGTCGCTGCCAACGTCCGCACTCCGCCTCGCGTCCATGCTGCGCGCCAAGTTTAGGAACTGCCATCCCCCCTAATGACGCGCCCGCTCTTATTCTACCATGACTGAAGCACCTCGAGCTTGTTGCCATCTGCCTCTCAAACGGTGAAATGGAGCGCATGCTCCATGGCTTTACTGCACTCGAGTACCTTTGTCTTCAGGAGGTTAATGGGTTGAGTACCTTCCACATCGCCTCCATGACTTTCCGGACTATTTATGTGTGTTGCTGGTGCGGCAGGAAGACATCACAAGATGTGTACCACGGTATGGTCACTAAGGACACACCTGCACTTGAGAGATTACTTGTAGTTGATCAAGAAGGTCCAACAAGAATCAATGTCATTTATGCGCCGAAATTGACAGTGGTGGGCTCTCGTCTGACAAATACTCCAAACTTGTTATTGGATCCACACCCGTTCAGGTACAATAGCCGCCTTCTACCTCTCCTTTTACAAATTAACATTATTTCTAATTTTGAAGATGTTTGTTCGTCTGTCATTCAGAAAATGATTCCGAGAAGCTTGACCACGAAACTACGCACAATGAAGGTCTTGGCACTTGAATCTATCAGCCCCAACCTGGAGCAAGTTTTCAGTTTCCTGAGATGCTTTCCGTGCCTGGAGAAGCTATATATCGAGGTGGTATTCCTTTCCTATTAAATGTTAACCATAAGGGAGTTCGATTTGTGACACCTTTTTCCAAGTTTACAATGACAATGTACTGTGATTTCTGAAGGATTCTTTTAGAGGATTTCAGTACATACATGCCCCCCATATTGGTTGCTTGATCCATATGGTTACAATCAATAAGCATTTCTCCTTTGGATTCATATGTACTAGTTTTCTTAGGGAACTTTTCGTCCACTCCAACCTCTTGTGAAGATGGCTACATTTTTCTAGAATGTAATCAAATGCCCACGTTAATCATGTCAGATCGAAGATGGCATGTTAGTGCATTTTACAAATCCTGCAAACCAAATAGGCCTGTAGTAATGTTCAAAACTGCATGTAGGCACTAACATGTTTTCTTCTTTTGCAGATACGATTAGGCCCAGTGGTGGATAATGTGATACAATATAACAATCACGTCAAATGCCTAGATCTGCATCTCCCGGAAATTACTTTGAACTCCTACCGAGGGACGTTACCGGAGATTATATTCGCCAGGTTCTTTATTCTCTGAGCAAGGGTGCTGAAGGAAATGAGGTTTGCCCTACATTTATTTCACAAAAATGAATAGTGTGTTGATCAGCGTCAGCGCCTGCGGCAGAATGGAATAGGCTCCAAAAATGCTGATTTCATTTTGGAACTTCAGATGACAGAGTAATCGGAAGTCATTGTGTCAACCCCATACATGACTTCTCAGTGGCTGACCCCTTTGCAAAAATTGTGAGGTTTCGAAACCAGACTTAGAAGTGGTAATATTAGTTTGAACCTCTCTGATATCCATGTTCAGCAGATCAACACGAGCGTTTGCAACTAATGAGCTGAATTTTATTTCTAATATCAACTTGAACCTCGTAATCTTCAAATTTGAGCCATATAGCTCTGGAACTTGAACCTTGTAATATTTCGAGCTTTTGTGTTACAACCTTTGAAATGGTATTGTATGAGACTCGTATATTGGTAGCACTATTTTGACCTTATATGCAATGGTCTTAGATTTTATTAACCATTCTCGAATTTATTTACCTTGTCGATCTAACATCACACGATCTATATAGCTAACTCGACAGCGATCTTCGACATTATTGAACATAGTTGGTTTCTTCCACCGTGTGCCATGTAGAGCGCAGAATTAATTATCGCACTCAAGTGTCCATCATCACCCTTCTGTGTAACTTTGACCTCATCACCCACGGGTAAATTTATGACCGAAGTCATTCCACACAATTTGTTTTTACAAAGTTTTTTACCAATAAACGCCCATGATTTGTCCCTCTCCTAGCCGACGCCTGGCCAAACTAGCCGGGCGGGAAGCTTGCGCGGTAGTTTGGGAACAGGATCACCGCTGATACATTTGGTGCCACTTCGAGCCCATGCGTGCGGTGTGGTGTTGTCAAGCGTGCACTGGAATCCTCCGCTATGAACACCGTGACAAGACGTGACGATAACAGGCTGGCCGGCCCCTGAGGGAGTCCTGGATTAGGGGGTGTACGGATAGCCGGACTATAACCTTTGGCCGGACTCTTGGACTATGAAGACACAAGATTGAGGACTTCGTCCCGTGTCCGGATGGGACTTTCCTTGGCGTGGAAGGCAAGCTTGGCGATACGGATATGTAGATCTCCTCCCATTGTAACCAACTCTATGTAACCGTAGCCCTCTCCGGCGTCTATATAAACCGGAGGGTTTTAGTCCATAGGACGAACAACAATCATACCATAGGCTAGCTTCTAGGGTTTAGCCTCTCTGATCTCGTGGTAGATCCACTCTTGTACTACCCATATCATCAATATTAATCAAGTAGGAGTAGGGTTTTACCTCCATCGAGAGGGCCCAAACCTGGGTAAAAGCATTGTGTCCCTTGTCTCCTGTTACCATCCACCTAGACGCACAGTTCGGGACCCCCTACCCGAGATCCGCCGGTTTTGACACCGACATTGGTGCTTTCATTGAGAGTTCCTCTGTTTCGTCACTTTTAGGCCCGATGGCTCCTCCGGTCATCAACAGCGATGCGGTACAGGGTGAGCTTTTCTCCCCCGACAGATCTTCGTATTCAGCAGCTATGCACTGCGGGCCAATTCGCTTGGCCATCTGGAGCAGATTGAAAGCTACGCCCCTGGCCATCAGGTCAGATTTGGAAGTTTGAACTACATGGCTGACATCCGCAGAGACTTGATTTTCGACGGATTCGAGCCACAGCGGGGCACGCCGCACTGTCACGATGGGCATTACCTAGCTCTACCGCCGAACAGTGCCCTGGAGGCCGCGCTTGCATCAGCTCCGACCCTTAGCTCGGAGTCAACTACGTCGATCGAGGACAGGTGGCTAGACACCACCTCGGGGGCTACAGTCTCAACGGCGATCGAGCCGAGCACCAGCCTTATCCTCTGCGAAGCCTGTGACTCCAAGGTGTCGGACTCTTCCCCGGACTCCGAACCCTCCGTGCCCCTGCCAATCGAATCCGATTGGGCGCCGATCATGGAATTCACCACCGCAGATATCTTTCAGCACTCACCCTTTGGCGATATTCTGAACTCACTAAGGTCTCTCTCTTTGTCAGGAGAGTCTTGGCCGCATTATGGCCAACATGATTGGGATGCGGACGACGAAGAAATTCGATGCCCACCCACCACCCACTTCGTAGCCACTGTCGATGATTTAACCGACATGCTAGACTTCGACTCCGAAGACATCGACGGTATGGACGACGATGTAGGAGACGAACATGAACTAGCGCCTATAGGGCACTGGAAAGCCACCTCGTCATATGACATATATATGGTGGATACACCCAAAGAAGGCAATGGCGACGGAACAACGGGGGATGACCCCTCCAAGAAGCAACCCAAGCGCCGGCGTCAACAGCGCCGCTCTAAGTCCCGCCAAAGCAAAAACGGTGACACCGGCATGGGAGACAATAACACCCCAGACAGTGCCGAAGACAACTCCCTCCAGCAAGACTCAGCGCAGGAGGATGGAGAAGCCAGCCCTCCTGAGAGGGCGGCAGACAGAGAGGAAGAGGATGATAATTACATGCCTCCCTCCGAAGACGAGGCAAGCCTCGGCGATGACGAATTTGTTGTGCGTGAGGATCCCGCCGAACAAGAGCGCTTTAAGCGCAGGCTTATGGCCACGGCGAGTAGCCTTAAGAAAAAACAGCAACAGCTTAGAGCTGATCAAGATTTGCTAACCGACAGATGGACTTTAGTCCTTGCAGCTGAGGAATACGAACTCGAACGCCCCTCCAAGAGCTACCCAAAGCGCAGGTTGCTACCCCGATTAGAGGAGGAAGCACTTAAACCTACATCACCAGCGCATGATGCGGCTGACCGGCCACCTCGTGGCCGCAACAGAGAGGCCTCACGGCCCTCCGCTCAAACCGCACACCGGCGTCGCTCAAAAAATACCAAGGCACGGGGAAACACGCTAGACCTGCGCGATATGTTGGAGGACAAGGCAAGGCAAACAAGATCGATCTGTGGATCGCGTGGGCGCCCCACGAAATGAGACGATAACCGTCACGCCGGATACAGTAAATCCGTCCGGGCCGAACACTGTAGACAAAGATCATTTGAGCTATGTCGTGATATAGCCCAGTACAGAGGGGCCGCACACCCACTATGCTTCACAGATGAAGTAATGGGTCATCAAATCCCAGAGGGCTTCAAACCCATAAACATCGAATCATACGATGGCACAACAGACCCTGCGGTATGGATCGAGGACTATCTCCTTCATATCCAGATGGCACTCGGTGATGATCTACACGCCATCAAATACCTCCCACTCAAGCATAAAGGACCAGCTCGGCATTGGCTTAACAGCTTGCCAGCAGAATCAATCGGTTGTTGGGAGGACCTGGAATCTGCATTCCTCGACAATTTCCAGGGCACCTATGTGCGACCACCTGACGCCGATGACCTGAGCCACATAATTCAGCAGCCAGAAGAATCTGCCAGACAATTCTGGACACGGTTCCTAACCAAGAAAAATCAAACTGTCGACTGTCCGGACACTGAGGCCCTAGCAGCCTTCAAGCATAACATCCGTGACGAGTGGCTTGCCCGGCACCTAGGACAGGAAAAGCCGAAATCTATGGCAGCCCTCACGACACTCATGACCCGCTTTTGCGCGGGAGAGGACAGCTGGCTGGCTCGTAGCAATAACATGACCAAGAGCCCTAGTAATTCGGATACCAAGGACAACAATGGCAGGTCGCATCGCAACAAGCACAAGCGCCGCATTAATAGTGACAATGCTGGGGATACGACAGTTAATGCCGGATTCAGAGGCTCTAAACCCGGTCAGCGGAAAAAGCCATTCAAAAGAGACACTCTGGGCCCATCCAGTTTGGACCGAATACTCGATCGCTCGTGCCAGATACATGGCACCCCCGAAAAACCAGCCAACCACACCAACAGGGATTGTTGGGTGTTCAAGCAGGCTGGCAAGTTAAATGCCGAAAACAGAGACAAGGGGCTACATAGCGACAACGAGGAGGAAGCCCGGCCGCCGAACAATAGTGGACAGAAGGGCTTCCCACCACAAGTGCGGACAGTGAACATGATATACGCAACCCACATCCCCAAGAGGGAGCGGAAGCGTGCGTTAAGGGACGTATACGCGTTGGAGCCAGTCGCCCCAAAGTTCAACCCATGGTCCTCCTGCCCGATCACTTTTGGTTGAAGGGACCACCCCACTAGCATCCGTCATGGCAGATTTGCTGCATTGGTTCTGGACCCAATCATTGTCGGATTTCACCTCACTAGAGTCCTTATGGACGGAGGCAGCAGCCTAAACCTGCCTTATCAGGATACAGTGCGGAAAATGGGCATAGATCCCTCAAGGATTAAACCCACAAAAACGACCTTTAAAGGCGTCATACCAGGTGTAGAGGCCAACTGTACAGGCTCAGTTACACATGAGGTGGTCTTCGGATCCCCGGATAACTTCCGAAGCGAGGAGTTAATCTTCGACATAGTCCCGTTCCGAAGTGGCTATCACGCACTAATCGGACGAATCGCATTTGCAAAATTCAATGCGGTGCCGCACTACGCATACCTCAAGCTCAAGATGCCACACCCTCGAGGAGTTATTACTGTCAGGAAATACCGAACGCTCTCTCCGAACGGAGGAGCATACGGCAGCCCTGGCAGCGGAAGTACAAAGCAGCCTCTCAAGGCAATTCTACAGTCCGGCTGTTAAACGTCCGGACACAGTCCAGCGCGCCCGGAGTAACCTACAACAAGACCGCCTGGCACGTTCCGAGAAAGCGTAGCAATGCGGCCCCAACCCCAGCCCTCGCGAAATGGCGAAATCAGTGCTACGCGTACATAATTACGCTCTCACGATACCATGGGCACAGGAGGAGGGGCACCATCGTGGCATGCCCGAAACGCGGCTCAACCACACTAGGGGCTGTCGTTTTTGTCATTTTTTCTTACTTTCAGGACTCCACTCTCCGGAGGACCGGGTCGGCAGTACAACTGCCGCACAAACGATACAACAACTAGGGAAGCAGAAAGCTACGCCGCACTATGGAACTCCCAGGTGGTCTCTATAATGAGCAGTATACCTGTTTCACATGCCATTCCGCAACCTGCCCCTGGAGGGGATATGTTAAATAGTCCCATCTCATGCTTACCACACTATTTGTATCGTTCTGCTTTTTGCAGCAGCTGTTTAAAATAAACAATGCTTAGCTTCAACTTATTATTGCATTCTTTATTCATTCCTTTTTTAATATATATATATGTTCAGTCATGACATTTAGCACCCGCACACTTTGGTACGGTCAATACGCCAGGGGCTTAAGCACCCCATAATACGGCATGAGAAGTCCGAACACTTTCACAAGTGCAGCCCTCCGAACTTATAGCATTATATGCATTAGCTCCGAATCATGTCTTTGGTCAATAGTTGGGTTTGCCCGGCTCCCATGTTTTCGTACCTTACGTTCCGCTATATCGGCTAAGGTAGCGCTAGGATAACTACTGCGATTGTGCCCCAGTTGAGCTGGGCTAAGCACCTCAGTAGAGAAAGCTAAAACTGACTGTCATGATAGGGCGAGAGATGGTCGCTGTTCGGGAGATTTCGAGTCCCTAAAGACTTATGCCGCTTAGAGCGAGGAGTCGGCTTTGTACGGCCTAGGCGTGTATAGCACCCCGAACTCGGTTTTCCGAACACTAGGGGCTTCGCCGAAATTTAAAATTATTGCATTATCTAGCTAAGTGAGAGTGATAACGCATTATAGTCCGATTGCCTTGTTCGTTGTGCTAAGCACCTCCCTCGAAGGACCCATGAATGGGAAAAAGAGTGCTTAGGTTTATCCCGAACACCCCGGCACTAGTGGCATGGGGGCAGAAGCCGACGACTCGCCATCTCTCAAATTTAATAAATGGCCGCATAGAAGGTAATATTTTAAATTAAACAAGCATTGCATAGCGCATAAGAACAAGGTTTCAGCGCACAGGACAAAACGAGCAAGTTTCACTCAAAAATTACATCTTTAGAACATTCGTCCGCCACAAGGCAGGCGCCCTTCAGGACGCCCTCATAATACATCTCGGGGTGGCGATGCTCCTTGCCCGGCGGTGGCCCGTCCTTCACAAGCTTCTCCGCATCCATCTTGCCCCAGTGCACCTTAGCGCGGGCAAGCGCCCTACGGGCACCTTCGATGCAGACGGAGCGCTTGACAACTTCAAGCCATGGACAGGCGTCCACCAGCTGCCTCACTAGCCCAAAGTAGCTCCCAGGCAGGGCCTCTCCAGGCCACAGCCGAACTATAAGGCCCTTCATGGCCTGTTCGGCCACCTTATGGAGCTCGACCAGTTGCTTCAGCTGGTCGCTCAAGGGCACCGGGTGTCCAGCCTCAGCATACTGATACCAGAACACCTTCTCCATCGAGCTCCCCTCCTCGGCCTGCTAGAAGGCGGCGGCATCTGAAATGCTACGGGGCAAATCAGTGAATGCTCCTGGAGAGCTCCGGACTCGGGTAAGTAACAAGTAATTCACTTTCACGTACTTGCTTTGCATAAAGAATGCCTTACCCGCCGCTATCTTCTTCATCGCCTCAACCTCCTGGATGGCTTTCTGGGCTTCGGCCTTGGCAGATTTGGAGCTTTCAAGGGCCGTCGCGAGCTCCGACTCTCGCGTCTTTGAGTCAATCTCCAAACTCTTGTGTTTTTTCACGAGATCCTGGAGCTCTCGCTGCACCTTGCCAACCAGCGCCTCATCCTTCTCCCACTCAGTGTGCTCCATGGCCGCTCTCTTTTCAGCCTCAGACAGCGCCTGCTTAAGGGTCGCCACCTTAGTCGTGGCCCCTGGGGCACCAATAGCAATCCTGTCATTTTTTGTCACTGCATATTTTCAAATATACTCTACAAGGTATTACTTACCTTCTTTTCCTGCGAGCTCCTTCTTAGCACGGCCAAGCTCTTGCTCGGACCGCTCAAGGCTCTGCTTCAGCGCATCCACCTCCGCAGTCAGTGCGGCAGAAGCCAGCAGCGATGCCTGCATACGCATATTGACTTAATTATGTTAGACTCCTGCGAATGTTGTTAGATCCTCTATTCGGCTTTTCTTTCTAAACACCAAACAGAGCATCAGGGGCTACTGTCTATGCGGTAATATTTTCATATATTTTTCACATACCTCAAAGCCTGTTAGCAGGCTGGCACATGCTTCAGTCAGCCTGCTTTTAGCGGACTGAACCTTCTGGATAACCGCACTCATAATAGTGCGGTGCTCCTCATCGATGGAGGCGCCGTTAAGCACCTCCAGCAAATTATCTGGTGCCTCCGGTTGGGCGGAGGTCACCGGCGTCGTAGGCTTGCCCTTCTTGCTAGGGGGCCACCTGCCGGACTCCGGAACCATTGAAGGTTCCGGTGCGGTGTCCGGCCCAGGGCCGGACTTGGACCCCTTGGGGGTTTTTCCCCTTGGCACCTGGAGTCCGGGAGGTCGCCTTGCGGTGCCTCCAGGACCACCTCCTCCTGGCTTGGAACCTCCTAGGACAACACCTTGGCGTCGTCCGTAGGGCGGGGGGAGGTAGCGGTCGGAAGCGAATTCACATCCGACGAATCCAGGGAACCGCTCGACGACACGTCGAGCCGATCTTTGGGCGGACTGCATAATCATATTCAGCGTCAGGAAAAGCTATGCAATAAAGGAATGCCATGAGTCACTCTGGTATCCGAATACTTATGATTTTGCTAAGGGCTTGGCCCTGTGCGGCCACTCATCTTCGCCGTTGTCGGCGTTAGTGGAGTAGTCCGGAGGGAGGGTCCTTCCTTTCTTCTCTCCCCCTGCTGGGCGAGAAACCTCTCTTTCCTCGTCCTCGTCTTCGTGGGAGGAGTCCGCCTCGGAGTCATCGGACAATGAGTCCGACTCCACCGGGCGTCGGGAACTCTTCTGGATTCCCGTGGCCTTGTTCTTGGCCTTCTTCTCCGGCACCACATAGGGGTCCGGAACCAGCAGCTTTGCCAAGCGAGCGTCTGCTGGGTCTTCGGGCAAGGGAGCCGGACGCTGATCTGCCCGGACGTCTCTTGCCAATCCTATCAAAGGTAAGGGAGTTTAGATCCCGCATAGAGTCAAACTATGAAAGATAAATATCTAGTAAGAGGTAAAAAAATCTTACCGCGTTGGCTTGACGCTGCGCGCTGAATCCGCGATCCTCGGTAGCGGATGCGGGAGCCTCGACGCCCTTGAATAGCACCTTCCAGGCATCTTCGTACGTTGTGTCGAAGAGCCTGCTCAGGGTTCGGTGCTGGGCCGGATTGAACTCCCACAAGCTGAAAGCACGTTGTTGGCACGGGAGGATCCGGCGGATGAGCATGACCTGGACTACATTTACAAGTTTGAGCTTCTTGCTCACCAGGCTTTGGATGCATGTTTGGAGTCCGTCATCTCTCCTTTTTTGCCCCACGACAGGCCCTTCTCTTTCCAGGAGGTGAGCCGCATAGGGATTCCGGATCGAAACTCGGTGGCTGCGACCCATGCAGGGTCACGCGGCTCGGTGATGTAGAACCATCCCGATTGCCACCCCTTTATGGTCTCCACGAAGGAGCCCTCGAGCCATAGGACGTTGGGCATCTTGCCCACCATGGCGCCTCCGCACTCCGCCTGGCGGCCGCCCACTACCTTCGGCTTGACATTGAAGGTCTTCAGCCATAAGCCGAAGTGGGGCTGGATGCAGAGGAAGGCCTCGCACACGACGATGAACGCCGAGATGTTGAGGATGAAGTTCGGGGCCTGATCGTGGAAATCCAGGCCGTAGTAGAACATGAGCCCCCGGACAAATGGGTGGAGAGGGAAGCCTAGTCCACGGAGGAAGTGGGTGAGGAACACCACCCTCTCGTGGGGCCCGGGGGTGGGGATGAGCTGCCCCTCTTCTGGGAGCCGGTGCGCAATGTCATCAGATAAGTATCCGGCCTTCCTCAGCTTTTTGATGTGTCCCTCCGTGATGAAGGATACCATCCACTTTGCCTCCCGCTCTGGACATGGCTGGAGAAGGTTAAGGTGGGGAGTGCAGACTTGGGCGCTGGAGCTCGAGTGCACGAAAATGGATGAGCAAAGGAGGAAGAAGGCGTATGTGAAAAGGTGGATCCTTATCCCCTTATATGGGCAGACGAAACTGTGTGTCCCCACCCGCCTGGTAAAACTCGCTTATCTCCCAAGCGCCATAATCAATGGCACGGTTGGGTTAACCATGCCCGTATTGATGAGAATCCCGGAATAAGGGGACACGATCTCTGCTTCGACAAGACGTGCCAAGGAAACCGCCTCGCTAAACGCGCTGAGGTGGGACAGTAAAACAACTCGAATAAAGGCTTGGCCGTGGTGTGATGTCACGCTACGGAATACGTCAGCAGATTAGATTTGTGTAAATACTATTCTCTCTATGGCAGTATGTGGGACTTATTTTGCAGAGCCGGACACTATCCTTGTGTTCAAAATATTCTATGAAGTATTCGGAGGAGGAACCCGCCTTGCAATGCCGAAGACAATCTGCGCGCCGGACTCCTCGTCATTGAAGCCTGGTTCAGGGGCTACTGAGGGAGTCCTGGATTAGGGGGTGTCCAGATAGTCGGACTATAACCTTTGTCCGGACTCTTGGACTATGAAGACACAAGATTGAAGACTTCGTCCTGTGTCCGGATGGGACTTTCCTTGGCATGGAAGGCAAGCTTGGCGATACGGATATGTAGATCTCCTCCCATTGTAACCGACTCTATGTAACCCTAGCCCTCTCCGGTGTCTATATAAACCGGAGGGTTTTATTCCATAGGACGAACAACAATCATACCATAGGCTAGCTTCTAGGGTTTAGTCTCTCTGATCTCGTGGTAGATCCACTCTTGTACTACCCATATCATCAATATTGATCAAGCAAGAGTAGGGTTTTACCTCCATCGAGAGGGCCCGAACCTGATAAAACATTGTGTCCCTTGTCTCCTGTTACCATCTGCCTAGACGCACTGTTCGGGACCCCCTACCCGAGATCCGTCGGTTTTGACACCGACAGCCCCCATTTATTACAGCGGCCATTTAACCTTTGTGTCTCTTCAACCTTTCGATCGCGCCCCACCATTGCAAGAAGCACACCCACCACGATAAATTCTTAGAGGGTATCATTTGTAGCTCCAATGGCGCTCCGAGCGGCTGCCGACGAGGAGCAGAAGTTCACCATGCGTGCCGTGGTGGACACCCACAGAAGGTTCATGGACCTCTCGGTGGTGTACGCCAACGACCCAGTCTGGGTGAAGCACTCCATCCACATCATGGAGATGTTGCTTGCCGAGGAGAAGTACAAGGTGCGGGTTCGACCTCGAGTACACACGCGCTCATGCCGGGTCTCGTCCCAAGGTCGCTGTCACCCAGATGTGCGTGCCCCACCACGTCCTCATCTACCACTACTGCCTGGCCACAAGGCCTTGCGAGCATTTCGCCAGGTTTGTCAACAACCCCCACTACATGTTTGCTACGGTGGACATCACCAACGATGTAAAGGCGCTCGAGAATTCGGGCATCGCCTGCCAGAATCTTGTCGACATCCAGGGCCAATACAAGATCTGGGGCAGCAAGGAGCATGACAAGGACTCACTGGTTCACCTCGCCGAGGCCATCATCGACCCCTACTACAGAGACCTGAAGGATTTGTGCAACAAGGACAAGCATGCCTGGACTCGGCTTGGATGGAGAAACTCGACAAAGCTCACGTCGTGTACGCGGCCAAGGAGGCGTACATGAGCTACAACATGTACAGGCGGATCGTTGACATGAGGAAGTGCCTCCTTCCCCAAAATAGTCAGGGATCGAGCCGGAAGCAGATCAATGGCAAGTGTCATCACAACAATAAGTAGATGATTAGATCCTCGTTTCTCCTAGTTTAGTATGCATGTAATTGCTTACTTTGGTGTGTGTAAATGTTATGTGTGTAGTCACTCATGTAATTCTATGCTTAATTTGGTTATGCAATGTTGTCTTTTTAAGTATATATGTTGATGCTCTGTAGACAGAGCGTAGATGTTCTGCGGACAAAGAAAATCACATCGCACACGGACTAAACAATGGAACCCGTCGGTGATGTTTTCATCAATCACTCACAATTGTATACCAGCAATCATTTGCTCACAACACACACGGCTTGTTAGCAGCAATCGTCTGTGTTGTTATCGGTCTTCGCACACGTTTCCTATTATAGACTTGTTTGCCGCGTATCACACGCATCTTGTTAAGTTGAACCGTTTTTCTTCTCTTGTCTCAACGCAAATAGTTTGATCTGGCTGACCCTTTCTTTTGTGTTTCCTAATCCGAGCGAACCATATGTTGTACATCGCACACACCTTCATCTAGCTGCCCATTTCTTTTGTTCCTCCTCATCTCAAACAGTTAACTGAACTGAAACGTATGCCCTGCATCGCACACGCAACTAAAATTTGAATCGTGTTTGATGCGTCCTCCATCGCAAACGATTTACATCTTTTTTGGCGGGTTTTTTACACCATCGTTTGCGATTATTGCATCGCACACGGTTTCTTCGAAGGGTCTCTGATCGTAGTGTTGCGTTAGCAGCATCCTGCAGTAGTGCATAACCGTAGAATTCGCAGTCGTACTTTCCAGGAGGGTGACTTAGTGCTCCGTCTAATACATGGACAAACAGGTATGCATAAGCTTTCACCTCCATGGGAAGGGCCCTTCGTCATTAGCAAGAATCTCAACAATGGGTCATATCATTTCATCAACATACGTGAACACATCAAATCGCGTACCTCCGAAGAGGAGAACAACAGGCCTTGGAACATTGCTCATCTTCGGCCTTATTATACCACTACAAAGAAAAGACGCATCCTTGACATTTTGGGCCGAATGAAATTTTTTCTGTCAGGCTTATGATACTTCTATGACGATAGTTGTGACAAAACCCAGTATCATCATAGATGTGGTGGGCTCCTACTTCTATGACAAAACATCATGACAGAAAATGGGTTTTCGTCCTGGGTGGGCTGGAGACGCAGCTGCATGACATTCTTTGGGCCGTCCATGACGGAAAAAACCGTGGTAGAAGTGAGGGCAAGGAAAATATCGGGGAGTTCCTGGTTACGGTGGGTGGTCGGGGCCGAGCGATGCGCTTTTCTCTCATACACGTACGCGCGTGGGTGCGAGGCGTTGGGCTCTAACTAAACCCGAGCGAGGCGTTCACCTACTGAACCCGAGCGATTGCACTGTAGGCTACGTGTTACTGAACCCGAGCGATCGATCGATCTAGCTGTTAACTGAACCCGATCGAGCGATTCCTTCGCTACTGCTGCTAACTGGAGCTGATCGAACCTACTGCCTCTTGATGAACAGTGAGCATTTTTGGGGGGTTGGATCAACAGTTCCCGGTGGGGGTTGGATGAATAGGACCCCATGGTAGTAGAGGCCGTCGCCGCTGGATGAACAGGACCCCGATCGATCGAGACGATTGGGGGTGGATGAATAGGACCCCGTGGAGAGGGCTGGTTGAACAGTAGCCGGTGGAGGGCTGGATGAACAGTAGCCCGTGGAGGGGTGGTTGAACAGGACCCCGTGCAGAGGGCTAGTTGAACAGTAGCCGGTGGTGGAGCGGTGGAGGCTGGATGAACATGAGCCCGTGGATGAACAATCGCAAGTGGAGGCAGGAGGGAGATGTCGTGGACGAACATTCGCAAGTGCAGGCTGGAGCAGGTTGACGGTGGAGATGAACAGTCGCCCGTGGAGTCCTGTTTTGCGGTATGCCACACCCTGTCGGATTTCGAGTTCCGCGGACCCTTGAGAGGTTCGAACTCTAGGGTGCGTGCGAAGAACTCAACCTCCCTAGTCTGCCTACTCGCCAATCTCACGGCCTAACTCGATGAACAGGAAGGAAATGAGGCACAACAGTTTACCCATGTTCGGGCCACCTTGCGGTGTAAAACCCTACTCCTGCTTTGTGGTGGATTGGCCTCGAGGGGCTGGTGATGAACCAGTACAGTGGGAAAACAACCTCAGGAGGAGGCATGTTCTTGTGCTCGAGTGAGCTGGTGGATGTGAGGATGGAATGGATCCGATCCGCCGGTCATGGTGCTACTCTATTTATAGTGGCCTAGGTCCTCTCCCCAAATGAAGGCGGGAAGGGATCCCACAATGGCCAAATTCGAAGGGAGACAACTAGTACATCCTATCGTGACAAAAGTAGTCTTCGCCTGCAAAAGCCTCTGGTCGTGACGCCATGGTGGGCTTGGTGATGCCCTCCGTCCTGCCGTCCTGGCGGTCTTGGTTTTGTTGCACGGGAATGGAAACCATTGGCTGATTCCTCGGGACTCCCCACCTGCGCTTTCCTCTTTAGCACCAAAGAGGAAACTGATGTACTGCACCCGCCGGACCCGCCTGGCCTTGGTCATCATGGCTCATGTCATCCAAAGCTCACGAGGTGTGGCTTGCATAGGAATCTCCGCACCTTAGAAGCCAACCTGAGGAGGCCGCTCATGCTTGAGGTCTTGGTGTCGACCGCCTCGCAAGGCTTGGCCCCTCATGAGGATCTTGAGTTGTTGATGCTGAAGATGGGACGTACCAGGCCGTCGATGTAGCCACACCGTGGGCCGCAGGAAGGCAAGTCTGGGTACCCCCGTTCCCAGAATGCCGACACACCCCTCCTGATGAACAGGACACCCGTTTCAATCGTAGCGCTCCAACACAAGTCTGTTTCCTCCGTTTTGCGGTACGCCACTGAGGGAGTCCTGGATTAGGGGGTCCCCGGGCGTCCAGGCTATGTGACATGGGACGGACTGGTGGGCCATGAAGATACAAGATAGAAGGCCTTCTCCCGTGTCCAGATGGGACTCCCTTTGGCGTGGAAGGCAAGCTTGGCATTCGGATATGAAGATTCCTTTCTATGTAAACCGACTCTGTACAACCCTAGGTCCCTCCGGTGTCTATATAAGCCGAAGGGTTTAGTTCATAGGGTCGATCATAATCACACATGCTAGACATCTAGGGTTTAGCCATTACGATCTCGAGGTAGATCAACTCTTGTAATCCATATATTCATCCAAGTCAATCAAGTAGGAAGTAGGGTATTACCTCTATTAAGAGGGCCAGAACCTGGGTAAACATCGTGTCCCCCGCCTCTTGTTACCTTCGATCCTCAGACGCACAGTTCGGGACCCCCTACTTGAGATCGGCCAGTTTTGACACCGACATTGGTGCTTTCATTGAGTTTCCCTGTGTTGTCGACAGAAGGTTCGATGGCTCGTTTGATCATCTACAAAGATGCTATTTCAGACAAGACTTTCCTCCCCGGCCAAATCTTCTTATTCGGCGGCTTCGCACTGTCTGCCAACTCGATTAGCCACCTTGAGCAGATCGATAGCTACACCCCTGGTCATCGGATCAGTTTCGGGAACCTAAACTATGTCACTGATATCCGAGGAGACTTGATCTTCGAAGGATTCGCGGCCACGACCGCCGCGTCGGCCTTAGATCCGGAGCGGACCACCGGGTTCGAAGACGGGAACTTAGAGCCCGCCAGACTCTCTGCGGTTAAGGAACTCGCTACCAGAGATCCGGTGGGGACGGTGTCATCAGCAAACTGAAAGACAAACGGAATTCCCCTTGTCGCTAAAACACCGGACTCTCCCTCGGACTCCGAATCTGAACTGCGTGGTCCGCGATAAACGCGTGCGGCCAGGAGGCTCTCACCCCGGTTGGCCCAACGGACTCTCGCCTTTATGTCCAAACCTCGCTCCAAAACGAGGCTCTAGACTTAATGCGATCCCTCGCCGTATTAGAGGAATCGCTTCCGAATTACGCCCAGCCCAGACTAGGGGCTGAGGGCGGGGAATTTTAAGTCCCACCCACCACCCACTTCATAGTTACTGTCGAAGATCTAACCGACATGCTAGACTACGCCTCCGAAGACATCGACGGTATGGACGACGATGCTGGAGATGATCAAAGCCAAAACCCTCCGTTTATCGGACGTTGGACGACCACCTCCACATACGACGTATACATGGTGGATACACCCAAAGAAGGTGACGGCGATGGCAAGAAGGATCCGGTAGAGGACAAGCCTGCCAAAGCACCTCCAAAGCGTCGACGATAGTGGCGCCGCTCAAAATTGCGTTGCGAAAAAGACAGCAATACTGGCACCGAAGATAATAACACTCTGGAGGACACCGAAGACGCCGAAATTCCTATCGAACCAACATCCGAACAGGATGATTTGGAGGACGGGCAAGTTAACCCCAATGATCCAATCAGGAACGAGGACTCGGAGGATAGTAACTACCAACCAATCTCCAAGGAGGATGCTGAGCCTCGACGACGAAGACTTTATCGTGTCGGAGGAGCCCCTCGAGCAAGAGCGCTTCTAATCGCCACCACTAGAAGCCTGAAAAAGAAGCAACAACAGCTTCAAGCTGAACAGGATATACTCAACGACAGATGGACTAATGTCCTGGCAGCCGAGGAATACGGCCTCGAACGCCCAACCAAGAGTTACCCGAAGCGTAAGCTACTACCTCAATTTGACGATGAGGCCCTCGAGCCAATTCCGCCAAAGCGTAAAACTGCTGATGAACCTGACCGACCACCACGCGAACGGGACAGACCGGCTACCCACGCCGAACACTAGCCCACACCACCCCGCCGTCAAGGAAGGGAGGAAGAGGCCCCGGGCTATACCTATGACCTACGCAAGGACCTGGACAGTAGAGCCGGTCTGAGAAGATCAATCTATGGGTTAAGGGGGCGTGCTCCGACACGAGAGGACGACCATCAGGCCTGGCGTGACAGGCACAACCTCACTCGAGCTGAGAACCGCATTCGGCCTTCATCCGAACTGCACCACGACATCGCTCGGTATAGAGGCGCCACTCATCCCTTATGCTTCACTGATGAGGTTATGGACCACCAATTCCCCGAAGAATTTAAACCCGTAAACATCAAATCATATGATGGTACAACGGATCCCGCTGTATGGATCGAAGACTTTCTTCTCCATATTCACATGCCCCGCAGTGACGAACTCCACACCATTAAGTACCTGCCTCTAAAACTCAAGGGGCCAGCACGGCACTGGCTGAACGGCCTCCCGGAAAACTCTATTGGAAGCTGGGAAGACCTGGAGGATGCCTTTAGAGACAACTTCCAAGGTACCTATGTTCGGCCTCCAAACGTCGATGACCTTAGTCACATAGTCCAGCAACCCGGAGAATCAGCCCGGAAGATTTGGACCAGGTTCTTGATTAAAAAGAACCAAATCATGGATTGTCCGAACGCCGAAGCCCTCGCGGCCTTTAAACACAGTGTCCGAGATGAGTGGCTCGCCTGACACCTCGGCCAGGAAAATCCGAAATCCATGGCAGCCCTTACCGCACTCATCACCCGCTTTTGCGCGGGAGAAGATAGCTGGCTGGCTCATACAAGCAATAGCACCAGCGACCCCGGCACTTCCGAAGCCAGGGATAGCAATGGCAAGACACGACGCAATAAACACATGCGTCGAAGAAACTACCAATATACCGAAGACACGATGGTTAACACCGGATTTAGTGGCTCCAAACCTGGTCAACGAAAGAAGCCATTCAAAGGAAACAGAGATGGTCCATCTAGTTTGGACAGAATACTCGATCAGCCTTGCCAGATTCATGGCACCCCCGACAAGCCTACCAACCATACCAACAAAAATTGTTGGGTCTTTAAACAGGCCGGCAAGCTCAACACCGAACACAAGGGAAAGGGCTGCACAGCGAGGACGATGATGAAGAGCCTCACCCACAGAACGCAGGGGGTAGAAGAAATTCCCCCCCGGGGTCAAAACAGTGAACATGATCTACGTCACTCATATCCCCAAACGGGAGCGCAAGCGCGCATTAAGGGATGTTTATGCCTTAGAGCCAGTCGCCCCAAAGTTTAATCCATGGTCAGCCTGTCTGATCACCTTGGATCACAGAGACCATCTGACCAGTATCCGGCATGGGGGTTCGGCTGCACTAGTCCTTGATACAATCATCGGCGGACTCCACCTCACGCAAGTCCTTATGGATAGCAGCAACAGTCTCAATCTGCTTTATCAGGATACCGTCCGTAAAATGAGCATTGATCCATATAGAATCAAGCCCACTGAAACCACCTTTAAAGGGGTAATACCCGGCGTAGAGGCCTATTGCACAAGATCCATAACGCTAGAAGTCGTCTTCGCTCACCGGATAACTTCCGGAGCGAAGACCTGATCTTCGACATTGTCCCGTTCCGAAGTGGCTATCACACACTACTCGGACGAACTGCTTTCACCCGTTTCAATGCAGTCCCGCACTATGCTTATCTTAAGCTTAAGATGCCTGGACCACGTGTCGTTATAACAGTCAATGGAAACATGGAGCACTCCCTCCGTACAGAGGAGCATACCGCCGCCCTCGCGGCCGAGGTGCAAAGTGGCCTCGCTAAGACGGAGACCACACTGGCTGTCAAGCCCCCGAACACTGTTAAACGAGTCTCGTCTACCTTGCAGAACGACGGCCTGGCTCATATAGAGCTAGATTAGCAATTCGGTCTCCGCCAACGCCCCAGCCTGATAGCGGCATACGCACCGCGCATGCATAACTACGCATTAAAAATACCATGGGCAAAGATGGAGGCATACTAAACATAGGGTCCAAGATACGGCTTGACCCTATCTAGACCTACATATTGCTCCACCTTTTTTGTCTTGTTTTCCTTTTTCAGGTTCTTTACAACCCCACATCAATTTCCGGAGTTAACAAGGGTCCCCTCCTAGGCCCCTTATACATACTTGATCGTAGGTCCTTTCAAAGGATCCTACACCAAGGTGAAAAACGGCGCAGACGTGCAACAAAACGTCAAAAGGATCTTCTAGATCATCTTTTCAAATATAGGACCTGTATACAACCTTCCCTTGTTCTCGTCATGTAAAATAGCCGTGATGCTTATTGCATCTTTTGTAAAAATACGTTTTGACATACCAATTAGATTATAATGGAAATAGCTTTGCCCAGCCTTGCTTGGCATTGGAACTTTTTCTGTTTTCCCACTTCACGTTCAAGTTGGCATATACACCTTGGTACGACTTAAATCGCCAGGGGCCCTATTCAAGCCATCTACATATCTTCAACGATAGAAGGTCCAAACACTTTTAGAGTGTACTTCAGCATCCCGAATACTGCATTATATGCATCGGCTCCGAATCACGTCTTTGGTCAATAGTTGGGTTGCCTGGCTCCTATGCCTGCCACCTTATGTTCTGTTTTTCGGCTAAGGTAGCAAAGGGAGAACTACTGCGATCGTGTTTCTGGCTAGCCCGGTCAAACACCTCGATAGAGAAAGCCGAAAACTGATTGTCGTGATGCGGCGAGAGCTGGTCAACAATTCGATGACATATTAAGTCTCTAGCGATTTCTCCCATATTACACAAAGGGATGGCAATGTTCAGTCATGCATCTAAAGGCATCTAAGTTTGGTAGCCTCATACGCACCAGGGGCTATCTTACAACCCCATTGTAAAACTCCTACGACTAAATGGGAGTGGTAATTGCCTTGTTCGCCGCACTAACACCTCCTTTACGGACCAAGATGTTGGGTCAAGAGTGATTATGTGCTATCCCAGACACCCCTGTACTACCTACGTGGGGGCTGAAGCCGACGACTGGCAAACTCTCAAAGATATAAAGGGCCGCACAGAAGGAAAAGTAATTCAATGGTAACAGGCATAAATATATTACAAAGGCCTCGATTTATAATACAATGTATGGGTATCTCGGATACAGTCGCTCGGACACAACTACTCGAAGATAATATGCTTTGAGCGTTGGCCCTCTATCAAACGGGCACCCTCAAGGACATCCTCAAAGTAGCACTCCGGCTTGCGGTGAGCCTTGTCACCGGGCGGACCTTCAACGGCTACGCTGGCAACCTTCATTTTGGCCCAGTGCATTTTGACACGGGAAAAGGCCATCCGCGCACCCTCAATGCATGCCGAGCGCTTCACCGCCTCTATTCGAGGCAAGGCGTCGCCTAGTCGCTTGACCAGGCTGAAGTAGCTGCTCGAAATGGGCCCGGCGGGCCATAAGCGGACTATGATGTCCTGCATGGCCAAACCAAACATCCTCTACAGCTCTGCTAGCTGCATCATCTCATTGTTCAGCAGCGCTGGCCACTCTGGCACCAAATACTGTGACCAGAATAGCTTCGCCGTCGCATTCCCATCTTGGGCCCGGAAATATTGGGCGACATCAGCAGCACTCCTCAGGAGATCCGTGAAAGCGTCTGGAGCACTCCATAGTCGATTTAGCAAAGCATATCTTCGACCGCCGAATACACTCTATAAAAGAAAAGGCTTACCAGCCGCTATCTGTCCGGCTTGCTTGATCTCCTCGCGAGCAGCCTGAGACTCGGATCGCGCCTCCTTCGCAACCTGAAGAGACTTGGTGAGATTGGCCACTTGGGCCTTGCTCCTCTCCTCCAAGGACTCGCATTTGGTGGCGGCCTCCTGGAGCGCTCGCTCTACTTCGGTCACCTTCGCCTCATACTTAAGGCGGGAGGCTTTGCCGGCCTCCACATCCTTAGACGCCTTGTTTGCAGCTGCTTTTTTTTACCCTCGCCTCCTCCTTGGCTTCGGCAAGGGCACTCTTGATAGCCTCGACCTCGGTCGCGTTGCCTACAAACATTTATAGTTACGCATGAGCTTAAAAACTCTAAGTTTGCATTATAATTCAGGCTCGTAAGGGATCTTTTAAAAGCATAACTTGGGCCTCATTGAACCGCTTGTTAATATGGTCGATCTCATCGTCAGCCAGCTTTAGTTTTCGCTGGAGTTCAGAAACTTCCGCCTTCTTGGCCAAAGCTGCTAGTAGAGAAGCCTGTTCACCAAAATAGACAAGTACGTTACCTCTGGGATATTCGACTCTCTGTCTGGCTCTTTCTTCAAAAGGTCGAACAGAGTCTTAGGGCCTACTATCCATACATGGGCATATGATTATACAGGCAAAAGCGACCATGGATATTACATCATGTACCTCAAAACCTGTTAATAGGCTAGTGAATGCTTCATTCAGTCTGCTTTTGGCGGACTGAACCTTTTCAACCATCGTACCCATTAGGGCACGGTGTTCATCTTCGATGGAAGCACGACGAAGTGCTTCCCTCAATGAATCCGGTGCCTCCAGATGGATGGAGGTCGTCGGTGGAGTCGGCACTCCCCCCTTTCGAAGAGGGCTGCTCGCTTGGATCTGGAACCGTGTGGAACTTTGGAGCAGTATTTGGCTGGGGGCCGGACTGGTCAAGGCCCCCGCCATCAGTCTCCATGGACCCCCCATGTTTTCGGCCGCCGAGGCATTGCCCTCCGGCGCCGTTTCAGTGGCCCTCCACACCTCTCCCTGGCCTGGAGAGGTCCTTTGGGATAACACCTCGGTGTCATCCGTGGCGCGTGGCGGGGAGGCTAGTGGAGGCGACTCGCTCTCCATCATGTCCAACGACAAGGAATTCCCCGAAGACAATGATTGTTGGGGGAGATCACAGGCTGGACTGGAAAACATAGATGATACATCACCCTACAATTTATAAAAGCCGGATATATGTGTTATCTTTGAATACTTACGATTCGGCCCGGGGTTCCATTCGGGGACGGCTTCAACGTCCGATTCCAGTTCATCCGGAAGGAAGAGTTTCCCCTTCTTGGACGCTTCCGCCTCTAGGTCTGCGGATGCCACCCTCTTCTTCTCTCCCCCTTGAGGGGAGAATTGCTCTCCTCCTTGTCTTCTTCATCTTCATCTCCCTCGGGGGAGGAGAGAACCTCGGTATCTTCGGATGCTATATCCGAAGTACCCTTACAGCGGAGGCCACTTCTGGCATCCTTCTTCTTGGCCTTCTTCTCCACCGCCTGGTATAGCATCAGAACCAGCATCTTTGTCAGCAAAGGGATAGCTGGGTCTTCAGGCAGCGGAGCCAGACATTTAATCCGCTCTGCTTTCTTCATCTAGACCTGAAGAAGAAAAGGAAGACTAATCATACTCCTCGAATCTTCGAGTAGAGGTTATATTCAGAAATTCAAAAAACTTACCGGAGTGGCCGGATGAGCACAGTTGAGGCCGAGGTCTTCGGTCGTGCCCGGCCACGACTTCTGGGCCTTGAAAAGCAGCTTCCAGATTTCTTCGTGCATTGTACCAAAGATTCCTTTCAAGGTCCAAGGGCCGGCCGGATTGCACTCCCATATATGGAGAGTCTGGCGCTGGCAGGGGAGGATCTGGCGAAAAAGCATCACCTGGATCATGTCGGCGAGGCTGGTGTTCTTCTCTATCATGCCCTTGACGCGCTTCTGCAGTGTCATCAGCTCGTCGGACGATGCCCAGTCCAAGCCCTTCTTGACCTTGAATTGAGCCGCATTGGAGGCCCGGATTTGAATTCAGAGGTGGCAGCCCATGCGGCATCGCGGGGCTCTCTGACATAGAACCACTCCTGTTGCCACCCTTTCACGGTTTCTACGAAGGTCCCCTTGGGCCAAGTGACGTTAGGGAGCTTCCTCACCATGGCGCGGCCACACTCCACGTGTTGACCCTCGACCATTTTTGGCTTCACGTTGAAGACCTTGAGCCACAGGCCGAAGTGGGGGGGGGATGCATAGAAACGCCTTGCACATGACGATGAATGCGGAGATGTTGAGAAAGGAATTCGGGGCTAGATCGTGGAAATCTAGCCCGTAATATAACATGAGCCCACACACGAAGGGGTGGAGAGGAAACCCTAGCCCGCAGAGAAAGTGAGGGATGAATACTACCCTCTCATTGGGCTCCGGGGTGGGAATATCTGCTTCTCAGTAGGGAGCCGATGGGCGATTTCTTTGGCTAAGTGCCCCGCTTCCCGGAGTTCCTGGATGTTCCCCTCCATGACGGAGGAGGCCATCCACTTGCCCTACGCTCTAGATCCGGACATGGCCGGAGTAGTTGGTGGTGAGGGGAAGGTTTGAGACTTGGGCGCTGGAGCTTGAGGACGGATGGGCTAAGGAGGAAGAAGGCATGAGGTAAAAAGGTGGATCCCAATCTTCTTATAAAGGCAGTGAATATCGAGCATCCCCCCACGAGCCTTAAGCCTCGCCTGTTCCCAAGGCGTCATGTAAACGGCACGGTTGGGTTACCCAAAACCGTATTGATGAGAATCCCGCAATAAGGGGACATGATCTCTGCTTTAACAAGACGTGTCAATGAAAACTGCGCCTTGAAACATGAAGCTGGGGGCTAAAAAATGGTTCAAATAATAATAAAGCCAGAACACAACACCTCATCGAAAAAGTTGTCAGAAGATATGATCTGTTTTTGTTTAAAGTATTTTGCCCTTATGGATTAGGGTTTTAACTATGGTACAGAGCCGGATATAGTTCCTTTTGATCAACTACTTGGGAGTATTCGGACGAGGAACCCGCCTTGCAATGCCGAAGACAGTCTGCGCGCTAGACACATCGTCATTGAAGCCTGGTTCAGGGGCTACTGAGGGAGTCCTGGATTAGGGGGTCCCCGGGTGTCCGGGCTATGTGACGTGGGCCGGATTGGTGGGCCATAAAGATACGAGATAGAAGGCCTTCTCCCATGTCCGGATGGGACTCCCGTTGGCGCGGAAGGTAAGCTTGGCGTTCGTATATGAAGATTCCTTCCTCTGTAAACCGACTCTGTACAACCCTAGGCCCCTCCGGTGTCTATACAAGCCCGAGGGGTTAGTTCATAGGGTCGATCATAATTGCACAGGCTAGACATCTAGGGTTTAGCCATTACGATCTCGAGGTAGATCAACTCTTGTAATCCGTATATTCATCCAAGTCAATCAAGTAGGAAGTAGGGTATTACCTCTATTAAGAGGGCCCGAACTTGGGTAAACATCGTGTTCCCCGCCTCCTGTTACCTTCGATCCTCAGACGCACAGTTCGGGACCCCCTACCCGAGATCGCCCAGTTTTGACACCTACAGCCACACCCCTCCCGATCATCCGGACCCCGTTTTAATTGTAATAGGTCGAAGAGAAGTCCGTTTACTCTGTTTTGTGGTATGCCACACCCCTCCCGGTGACCAGGATCCCGTGTCGACACTAGGCGGTTGAACACAAGGCCGTTTCCTCCGTTCTGTGATACGCTATGCCTCATTTCGATCTGTTGTTCCGTCCAAGCCAGTTGGCCCCCAATGAACATGACGCATTTCGTTGCCTCCAGATGAACACGACGATGTAGTTTCTCTGTTCCAACCCTACCATGTACACGAGCCCAGGCCGTACGTATGCGCGAGTAGGCATTCGAGACCTCGCCTATATGTACGTATGTGGCCGTATTTACTTTCTTGCACCCTGGTTGTACGTACGTGTACATGCTACGTCTGCGCCTCTACTATGACACGTGCCCTTGCTTACTCGGCCATGGTTCATCGCTGCAGCCTGCAGACAGACCGATCGACCAGTATGTATGTACATGTTCATGACCAGAATGACAATGCTACGTACGCTTCGACCAGGTGGGTCCCGACTGTCAGGGAGGATAAGGAGGCACTTCCTTGCGTGCGAAGATGTAGCTGGTGGGCCCCAGCAGTCAGGGGGAAACGTTTTTTTCGTGAAATACGGTGGCCCGTCCGGTGGGTCCCTGCTGTCGGGTGGAGGAATCATTATTTAGCGCGTAATAAGGAGGCATTTCCTTGTTGCGGTCGTGGACCCAGCTATGAGCTGCTCCACATACAGTACTCTTCCGATGGAAGTCGTTCCTTGACCACATTGACCATGCTACGCCAAGAGCACCAAGGCGGTGGACGCCCGCGAGGCCTATGAAGGGGACTACACGGAGACGGGGAAGACGCGGCAGTGGATGCCCACGCGGAGAGGAGTACGAGGGTTGACTGGTTCGGCTACGGTGTGAGGCTATCATCGCCGTAGAATAACAGGGGGTATGGGTGAGTAGAGGGATGGCCTGGCCAGCGGTGGGAGTAGTAGGGGACTGTAACATCCCAAATTTTCAATTTGGAATGTTATACATTAGATCATCATTACATATCATATTTTATTGCATTTTGGCTAGATCTTAGAAATCCTAGGCAACTCAAGGACCCATGGAGAGAGTTGGGGATTTCGTTATTTTCATATTTGAGTTTTCTCAAATTTTGAAAATAGGATCATTTTATTTTAATTATTTTATCTTCAATTATTTCTATTATAAAAATATGAGAGAGGGAATAAAATGACTTTCCCAAAATAAAGAAATATTGAGGAATTAATAAAAATCAAATAAGATTTTATTTCGGAGTTTTCTCGCTATTTTTTTTTGAATTAGGAAAAAAATACGCGTTTCTCAAAATTGCATTTAGGCCCCAAATAAATGTTCATCTTGTCCGGCTTGATTTTAGAAGTTGGGGAAAATATATTTCTGGATTTTTGGAGTTCGTTTAGTATTTCTTTTATTTGTTTTTCTGCGCGAAATTATTTAAAAAAAACGAACTGATCTAACCGGGCCATGTACGACTAGGACTCTGGCCCGGCCGGCCCTTATAAGCCGGGGAGGCCGACCCCGCAGCCCAGCCGAGCCGCCCCGCCGCACCCAGACCCTAGCGCCGCCCGTCGCCCGACGTCGCCGCCCGTCGCCCGACGTCGCCGCCCGTCGTCCCCCCGCCGTCGACCCCGCCGCCCACCGGAGCCCCGCCGACGCCGGAGCCGCCCCGCCGCCGCTGTCCCGCCGCCGAGGTTGACCACCGCCGCCGCCGGTTTCCTCGAGAAAACCGCCCGGTTTTTGTTCGGTTTTTTTAGATTTTTTTATAGATCGTTTTTTTTCGATTTAGTCTATTTAGCGAACGCCCGTTCGTTCGTTCGTTTTAACAAACGGTTTTCGTATTTTAGCCCGAGTTAGCGAACGTTCGTTCGTTAGCCT
The DNA here is from genome assembly GCA_032464435.1 of Aegilops umbellulata. Lineage (NCBI taxonomy): Eukaryota > Viridiplantae > Streptophyta > Magnoliopsida > Poales > Poaceae > Aegilops > Aegilops umbellulata. The sequence continues at coordinate 233,035,585 of CP136060.1, forward strand.
GTTCATCCGTTTTCTTTTTCTCGGATTTTCTGCGATTATTTCTGATCCGATTTTCGTTTTAGTATAACTTTTCGCTCGTTTATCGGAATCAGGCGAGCGCCTAGAGTTTCGTCTCGAAACCCTCTTTCCGTTTAACCAATTCAAACAAGTTTTTACTTCTCTGAAATTGACTTAGGTCCAGATTAGTAAACAAAGCTTGTTTCTTTCGCCGTTTGACTTTCGTTGTTTCGTTCGATTTGTTTCTTTTTGCAAACCGGAGTTCTTAAGTTGAACTTTCTGGTTAGATCTCTTATCTAAGTTTTACATGTGCATTAGATGTGTACTTATTGTATGCTTGTTTGTTTCTTTACGTTAGAGTACCCGGAGTGCGCCGCTTGCTACTTCGAATCTCTAGGTTTCACGGATCATCAGCAAGGCAAGTAACACTTTGATCATACCTCTTACTACCCAGTTTTATTGCATTAAATCAATCCTCAAACCATTGCATGAATAGGATCTGATTAATATGTGGGTTTTGGGAAGTAGATGAGGTAGTACCTATTACCTGTTTATTTATCCAACCCTGGGAGTTACTTCTACGTTTGCTTATGCCATGCTATGCTTGTAGACGTGGATTGGTTTTGAGTGTATCCATGACAGATGTGAGAATGTTAATTAATGGTTCAACTTAAGGTGGCAACTTTAATACACATCTGGGTGGATTGAGGCACCTGGATATTCCAGCGATTGCCTGTTTTTCTTTATGGACCGCCACCCAGGCTCAAAGGGATCATGAGATTATTCATACTAGAAACTTCCGTGTGCAGCCACAAGCTACTATGGGCTCTAGCATAGTTGACTAAGTTGTGTAAACTCTTACAGTGGTAGACTAGCAGATGTAGGGGAAAGTAGGTGTAACGGTCTACCCGATCGTAAGGTGCTAGCGCTTCTGAAAGACTATTTCTCGGTCATCCGTTTCTCAAACACCATGTAGTGCGAGAATCCCAACGGAGGAGATCGAGTTTTGTGGGGAAAAGTGCACAAACCTCTGCAGAGTGTATATACTAATCATGGTTAGCCGTGTCCCCGGTTATGGACAGTCTTGAGTATCTAGTACTTGGATTATCATGTGAATCTCATCATGTGACTTTAACTAGTTTTGTTGGGTTTAATGATGATGTTTAATTGGGATTCAGAAGGTGTCTACGCTCTCAATGTTTAACAACCACCATGATAGTTAAATAAAATTTATTCCTTTGCAGTAGGGAAAAATTAGCTTTACACAAAACTGTAACCATAGAGCTTTCCGCCAGCCATATATGCATGTAGTATAGCATATTTCTGTTCACTACTCTCTATGTGTTACATTGCCAGCATATTCCATGTGCTGACCCATTTTTGGGCTGCAACGTTCATGTTGTAGACTTTTCAGACGATGATTAAGGAGCCTTAGGTCGTGGTTCTATACTCAGTGATGCCATTGGAGTTGATGGACTCACTTATCTTCCAAGCATCCGCTGTTATCGTTATTAGATGGCCTTAAACCATATTATTTGTAATAAGTTCTCTTTTGAGACACTCGATGTAATAAGTGTGTGATTGCTACTCTGTTACAAATCCTTCAAGTACTGTGCGTGTCAGCATTACTGATCCAGGGATGACACTGATGCACAGAGATCAGACTGTTTGAGGTCTGGTCGCTACAAGATGGTATCAGAGCACACGCTGACTATAGGACACGACCACTAAGATAAAGACCTAGATCACCACTCTATTCTCATTTCTGACTTCTCATCTTTTCTACTCTTTTAGGATGGCGGATGCAAGGAACAAATTCACGCAACCGGATGAAGATACACCTTTTGGACGCCACCTGAAGGAAGTCACTAAGTACCTGAACATCGGAGTAACAAGCTTCACCGGGACCTACAATGCCACTTTACCTGAGGAGGAGCGCTGGATGATTCAAGTTCAAGTTCCAGGAAGGACGTTCGCGCCAGTCACTGAACCCATAGAGTTTTCCTTTGATGCACCAACCTGGAGTCTAGGAAAGAGCATGGCGGCCCACATCACCATGGGACGTATTGGATAAGTTTACCGCAATGATCTCAAGGATACTATCTACCAGATTTGTGGGCGCCGAGACACGCAATGGGAGATGATCAGCACCAGGAAGGATAGATCAATCGCAGCTTTTATCTAGGAATTAAACCAGCACATTCAACGTCAGGAGAACCAGATGTGCGCAGGCATGATAGATCTGAAGAAGGCGATGACAAGAATCACGGAGCTGGAGGAAGAACTCAAGGCTACACGTGAAGATTATATTGAGGAAATCGAAGTATTAATGGAGAAGAATGACGACCTGACTAGGAAGCTAGGAGTTTTCATGGGAGATCCCGCACCAGGAGGAGAAGATGACGATTCCACTTGCCCGGAGAACTACATCATCATCGACGGCACCGACTCGGACCTAGACGACAGCGATGATGACTATGCTGATGAAGCTGGAGCGGATATCATGGAGTCTTCATCGGAGCAGTTTTTCTAGTAGACCACCATAACAGTAGTAGAATTACACCATGTATATAGCATAGTTCAAGCACTTTTGTAACGATAGTTCTAGACCGATTGTATGCCCTTGTTTGAATTGAATGAAGTGATTTTGTTTGCATTTGCCTCATGTGCATTTGGGTAGTGTTTTCTCTCTAGACCTCAATCTATTCTTAATTCTCATCTTTTCTAAAACCTCAGATGCCTCCGAGACATGACAATGGATTTGCTTTCCCACCTGAGCTCACTCAGTTGATCCAGCAGAAGAATGCATTGATGCAGATACTAGTCTAGAATCATAATCAGGGGAACAACAACAACAACCCACCACCACCACCACATGTTGATCACTTAACTCGTTTCCTTAGATTTAATCCGCCGGTGTTCTCCAGTAGCACCGAGCCGATAGTGGCATATGATTGGCTCCGCAAGACAGGGAGGGAATTGACCACAGCAGGATGCACAGATGCGGAAAAGGTGCGTTTTTCCGCACATCCGCTTGAAGGACCCGCAACATCATGGTGGGAGAATTTCACAGCCACTTATCCTATCGGCACTATCACATGGGATCAGTTTCAGCAGGCTTTTCATAATGCCCATGTTTCAGCAGGAGCTATGGCCATGAAGAAGCGTGAGTTTCGCAACTTGCGCCAAGGAGGACGGGCAGTTGGCCAATACGTGGATGACTTTAGTAAGTTAGCACGTTATGCCCCGGATGACGTTGCTACGGATGCAGCTAAGCGGGAGAAGTTTCTGGAAGGACTAAATGATGAGTTGAGCATGCAGTTGATGGTAGCAACTTCTAACAACTACTAGGAGTTGTTAGATCGTGCTCTTATGATAGAAGGGAAGCAGCAGCATATTGAGAACCGCAAGAGGAAGTATGGACAAGGGAAATACAATTCAGGAGCTCAGCAGAAGCCACGTTTTACCCAAAATCGGGAGGACATTTTCAGCATACCCATGGAGGAGGAAGTTCACATAATCATAATGTCCCCAAGAAAGGGAATGGGAATGGGCGAAGCAACGATCAGAATCGTACCAATCCATCAACCCCAGCCAAGAGAGACCTGAGCCAAGTCACTTGTTATAAGTGCCAGAAGACCGGACATTATGCCAATGAATGTCCTGAAGCCCAGAATGGAAATGGCAATGGAAGCTCTGGGAAGAAGCCGAACCCTTTAAACAGGGGACAAGTGAACCACATTAACGTGGAGGAGGTTGAAGCCCAGCCAGATGCAGCAATCGATAAGTTTTTGGTTAAGTCTTTTACTGCAATCGTTCTTTTTTATATTGGTGCATCGCATTCATACATATCAAGGGGATTCGTGGATAAGTATAACCTGCCCACCAAGGTTGTTAGAACACCTATGTTAGTAAGCTCACCAGGAGCGGAGTATATGGCCAGTAGAGGATGTTTTCAAGTGCCATTGAGTATAGGTAGGCATGTGTTTCCCTCGGATTTAATCATTTTGGAATCACAAGGTTTGGATGTAATTCTTGGTATGGATTGGCTATCGATGTATGGAGGAAACATCGATTGCGCCAGTAAGTCAATTTTTCTTAACACCCCAGAGGGAAGGAGGACCAAGTATGTATCACGGCATGTGCCGAATAGGACTCAAGTAAATTCCTTAACAGGAGTTGTGTAGGAGGAAGTACCGCTGGTAAAGGATTATCCGGATGTATTTCCAGAAGAGTTGCCAGGCATGCCACCGGATAGAGACATTGAGTTTTTTATTGAGCTTTTGCCAGGCACAGGACCAATATCTAAGAGACCGTATAGAATGCCTGCAAAGGATTTGAAGGAGATTAAGAAGCAGATTAAGGAGTTACTGGATAAGGGATATATTCGCCCAAGTTCGTCACCTTGGGGATCACCAGTACTTCTAGTGGAAAAGAAGGATGGATCGTTAAGTATGGTTGTTGATTATCGAGGATTGAATGAGGTGACGATCAAGAATAAGTACCCACTGCCGATGATCAATGATTTGTTTGACCAATTGCAAGGAGCAAAGGTATTTTCCAAGATCGATTTGCGATCAGGATACCACCAGTTGAAGATTCGAGAGCAGGACATACCTAAGACAGCCTTTACCACAAGGTATGCGCTGTATGAGTATACCGTTATGTCATTTGGTCTGACTAACACACCTGCTTATTTTATGAACATGATGAACAAAGTGTTTATGGAGTTTTTGGATAAGTTCATCGTAGTGTTCATTGATGATATTCTGGTTTACTCGAAGAATGAAGAAGAACATAAAGAACATTTGCGTTTGGTACCTGGTAAGCTCAGAGAACATCAGTTATACGCCAAGTTCAGCAAATGTGAGTTTTGGCTGAAGGAAGTTGGATTCCTCGGACATGTTATATCCGGAGAAGGAATAGCGGTAGATCCCAGCAAGGTTGTCACTGTGACAAATTGGGAAGCCCCAACAACAGTTGGAGAGATCCAGAGTTTTCTTGGTCTCGCAGGATACTACCGGAGATACATTGAAAATTTCTCGAAGATTGCAAAACCTATGACGGAGTTGTTGAAGAAGGATACCAAGTTCAAATGGACTGAGGAATGTGAAGCCAGTTTCCAGGAGTTGAAGAAACATTTGGTTACCACGCCAGTATTGATTCTGCCAGATCAGCGCAAGGATTATGAGGTATATTGCAACGCTTCACGTCGAGGACTTGGAGCAGTGCTTATGCAGGAGGGAAGAGTTGTTTCATATGCCTCACGACAGCTTAAGCCCCATGAGTTGAATTATGCTACACACGACTTGGAGTTAGCAGCCGTAGTGCACGCTTTAAAGACGTGGAGACATTTTCTCATCGAAAACCATTGTGAGGTGTACACGGATCACAAGAGTTTGAAGTACATCTTCACACAGAAGGAGTTAAATCTTAGGCAAAGGAGATGGATGGACCTCATCAAGGATTGTGATATGAGATTGCATTATCATCCCGGAAAGTCTAATGTAGTAGCTGACGCATTGAGCCGCAAGAGCCATGTCGACACGCTAATGACCGGAGAGTTACTAAAGGAGTTAGACGAGGATCTTCGTGAGCTATGTTTGGAGATAGTTCCGAGAGGCTATGTAGCAACATTGGAGATTCAGTCTACTCTGATGGATAAGATCAGAGAAGCTCAGAAGACCGACAAGGAGATTGCCACCATAAAGGAGAAGGTGAGCAAGGGAAAAGTTAAAGGATTTCGTGAGGATGAACACGATACCTTATGGTTTGAGGACCGCGTTTATGTGCCTAATGACCCGGAGATTAGGAAGTTGATTTTGCAAGAGGCCCATGATTCGCCGTACTCGATTCACCCAGGAAATACCAAGATGTATTTGGATTTGAAAGACATTTTTTGGTGGACCGGAATGAAGAAGGATATTGCAAAGTATGTAGCAGTTTGTGATGTATGTCAGAGAGTAAAGGCAGAGCATCAGAAGCTAGCGGGATTGCTACAGCCATTGCCGATACCCGAATGGAAGTGGGATAAACTAGGCATGGATTTTATCACGTGATTACCCAGGACCCGTTCAGGCTATGACTCGATATGGGTTGTAGTCGATCGCTTGACGAAGGTAGCTCATTTCATCCCAGTGAAGACCACATACACCAGTGCTAAGTTGGCAAAGATATACGTGACCAGGATCATATGTTTGCATGGGGTTCCGAGGAGCATTGTATCAGATAGAGGAACCCAGTTTACCTCAAAGTTCTGGAATCAGTTGCACGAAACTTTGGGTACTAGACTAGAGTTCAGTACAGCTTTTCATCCGCAGACCAACGGACAGACCGGGAGAGTCAATCAGGTTTTGGAGGATATGCTGAGAGCTTGTGCGCTAGATTATGGATCTAGTTGGGATGACAACTTGCCATATGCGGAGTTCTCTTACAACAATAGTTATCAAGCAAGTTGGAAGATGGCCCCTTTTGAAGCCTTGTACGGAAGAAGGTGCAGAACACCATTATCGTGGGACGAAGTTGGAGACCGCCAGTTGTTTGGACCAGATTTGATTAAGGAGTTTGAATAGAAGGTGAAGTTGATTCGCAATAGGCTCAAGGTAGCCCAGTCCAGGCAGAAGAGCTATGCAAATTCTAAACGCAAGGAGATAGTTTACGAAGCCGGAGATAGAGTTTATCTTCGTGTATCTCCACTTCGAGGAGTTAAGCGCTTGGGAGTTAAGGGAAAGTTAGCGCCACGTTTTGTGGGACCATACAAAGTTTTGGAACGCATGGGAGAAGTTGCTTATAAATTGGAATTACCAGAGGGATTGTCGGGAGTTCACGACGTGTTCCACGTTTCCCAGTTGAAGAAGTGCCACGCAGAGATGGCGGATATACCGCTGAGAGATACAGTGCCGCTGGAAGCGATTCAGTTGGACAGTGATTTGACCTATGAGGAGAAACCAGTTAAGATTCTCGAATATGCCAGCCGAGTAACCCGTAGCAAGGTTATCAAGTTTTGCAAAGTTCAGTGGAGCCACCACACCGAGGATGAAGCCACCTGGGAGCGAGAGGAAGATCTGCTGAAGGACCACCCTCACCTATTTTCTAGCCAACCCGAATCTCGAGGGCGAGATTCATCTTAAGGGTGGTAGGTTTGTAACATCCCAAATTTTCAATTTGGAATGTTATACATTAGATCATCATTGCATATCATATTTTTTTGCATTTTGGCTAGATCCTAGAAATCCTACGCAACTCAAGGACCCATGGAGATAGTTGGGGATTTCGTTATTTTCATATTTGGGTTTTCTCAAATTTTGAAGATAGGATCATTTGATTTTAATTATTTTATCTTCAATTATTTCTATTATAAAAATATGAGAGAGGGAATAAAATGACTTTCCCAAAATAAAGAAATATTGAGGATTTAATAAAAATCAAATAATATTTTATTTCGGAGTTTTCTCGCTATTTTATTTGAATTAGGAAAAATACGCTTTTTCCAAATTGCATTTAGGCCCCAAATAAATGTTCAACTTGTCCGGCTTGATTTTATAAGTCAATGAAAATTTATTTCGGGATATTTGGAGTCCGTTTAGTATTTCTTTTATTTGTTTTTCTGCGCGAAATTATTTTAAAAAACAAACCGACCTAACCGGGCCGTGTCCGACTAGGACTCTGGCCCGGCCGACCCTTATAAGCCGGGGAGGCCGACCCCGCAGCCCAGCCGAGCCGCCCCGCCGCCCCCAAACCCTAGCGCCGCTCTTCGCCCGACGCCGCCCGGAGTCCCGCCGCCGTCCGGAGCCGCCCCGCCGCCGACCCCGCAGCCCACCGGAGCCCCGCCCGACGCCGGAGCCGCCCCGCCACCGCCGTCCCGCCGCCTAGGTTGACCACCGCCGCCAGTTTCCTCGAGAAAACCGCCCGGTTTTCGTTCGGTTTTTTTAGATCTGTTTTTTATAATTCGATTTTTTGTCGGTTTAGTCTATTTAGCGAACGCCCGTTCGTTCGTTCATTTTAATGAATGGTTTTCGTCTTTTAGCCGCAGTTAGCGAATGTTCATTCATTAGCCTGTTCGTCCTTTTTTCTTTTTCTCGGATTTTCCGCGATTATTTCTGATCGCGATTTCTGATCCGATTTTTGTTTTAGTATAACTTTTCGCTCGTTTATCGGAATCAGGCGATTCAAGCGCCTAGAGTTTCATCTCGAAACCCTCTTTCCATTTAACCAACTCAAACAAGTTTTTTCTTCTGTTAAATTTGACTTAGGTCCATATTAGTAAACGAAGCTTATTACTTTCGCCGTTTGACTTTCGTTGTTTCGTTCGATTTGTTTCTTTTTTGCAAACCGGAGTTCTTAAGTTGAACTTTCTTGTTAGATCTCTTATTTGAGTTTTACCTGTGCACTAGATAAGTACTTATTGTATGCTTGTTTGTTTCTTTACGTTAGAGTACCCGGAGTGCGCCGCTTGCTACTTCGAATCTCTAGGTTTCACGAATCATCAGCAAGGCAAGTAACACTTCGATCATACCTCTTACTACCCAGTTTTATTGCATTAGATCAATCCCCAAACCATTGAATGAATAGGATATGATTAATATGTGGGTTTTGGGAAGTAGATGAGGTAGTACCTATTACCTGTTTATTTATCCAACCCTGGGAGTTACGTCTACGTTTGCTGATGCCATGCTATGCTTGTAGACGCGGATTGGTTTTGAGTGTATCCATGACAGATGTGAGAATGTTAATTAATGGTTCAACTTAAGGTGGCAACTTTAATACACATCTGGGTGGATTGAGGCACCTGGATATTCCAGCGATTGCCTGTTTTTCTTTATGGACCGCCACCCAGGCTTAAAGGGGTCATGAGATTATTCATACTAGAAACTTCCGTGTGCAGCCACAAGCTACTATGGGCTCTAGCATAGTTGACTAAGTTGTGCAAACTCTTACAGTGGTAGACTAGCAGATGTAGGGGAAAGTAGGTGTAACGGTCTACCCGATCATAAGGTGCTAGCGCTTCTGAAAGACTATGTCTCGGTCATCCGTTTCTCAAACACCATGTAGTGCGAGAATCCCAACGGAGGAGATCGAGTCTTGTGGGGAAAAGTGCACAAACCTCTATAGAGTGTATAAACTAATCATGGTTAGCCATGTCCCCGGTTATGAACAGTCTTGAGTATCTAGTACTTGGATTATCATGTGAATCTCATCATGTGACTTTAATTAATTTTGTTGGGTTTAATGATGATGTTTAATTGGGATTGAGAGGGTGTCTACGCTCTCAATGTTTAACAACCACCATGATAGTTAAATAAAATTTATTCCTTTGCAATAGGGAAAAATTGGCTTTACGCAAAGCTGTAACCATAGAGCTTTCCACCAGCCATATATGCATGTAGTATAGCCTATTTTTGTTCCCTACTCTCTATGTGTTACGTTGCGAGCATATTCCATGTGCTGACCCGTTTTCGGGCTGCAACGTTCATGTTGCAGACTTTTCAGACGACGATTAAGGAGCCTTAGGTCGTGGTTCTATACTCAGTGATGCCGTTGGAGTTGATGGACTCACTTATCTTCCAAGCCTTCCGCTGTTATCGTTATTAGATGGCCTTAAGCAATATTATTTGTAATAAGTTCTCTTTTGAGACACTCGATGTAATAAGTGTGTGATTGCTACACTGTTACAAATCCTTCAAGTACTATGCGTGTCAGCATTACTAATCCAGGGATGACACTGATGCACAGAGATCAGACTGTTTGAGGTCTGGTCGCTACAAGATGGTATCAGAGTACTGAGCTAGCAGGGGGAGTATTCATTTTTTGTGCGTAATAAGGAGGCACTTCCTTGCGTGCGAAGATATTGCTGGTGGGTCCGAGCTGTCAGTGGGGGATGTTTTTTCACAAAATAAAGAGGCCCTTCCGGTAGGTCCCAGCTGTCAGGTGGAGGAATCATTATTTTGCGCGTAATAAGGAGGCATTTCCTTGTGTGCGGCCGTGAAACCAGTTGTCAGCCTCTCCACGTACAGTCCACTCCTGATGGATGCTGTTTGTTGACCACGTTGACCATACCGTGCCGAGAGCACCAGGGCGGTGGACGACGGCGAGGCCTAGGAAGGGAACGACTTGGAGCCGGGGAAGACTCGGAAGTGGTTGCCGACGGTGGGGAGTACGAGGGTTGACTGGTTCGGCTGCCGTCACCGGAAAATAAAAGGAGGTGTGGGTGAGTAGAGGGATAGCCAGGCCAAAGATGCGAGTATGGTGGGGCCGTGAGGCCTGCCCGGCAGCATAGCCGGCCACGGGAGGCGGGAGCAGGCGGTTCCACCAGCGCTGGTTTGGGCGGCTAGAGCAGGAAGATCAGAGACTGAAGAAGCACGATTGTCGTTAGATTGACATCTAACGGTCTGACGCTGGTAGAGTCGATTGTTGACTAAGTTTCTTTTTTTGACAAACCTTGTGTACGCATGAACTTAGTTGGCCCACAAGTCAGCCTCCGAATCTGTGGCAGACAACTTAGAGCTCATTTGCTATTTTTTAATAATATGCAACCCATTTGCTAATTCTTAAGGAATTTATTACATCCCATTTTCTGCCCAGGACCACGGTCAAAAAGTTCAACCTTATTTTGCATATTTTCGGTGGAGTCCGAACTATTGTAATCCCGAAATGATAAACAATTATTTTTTAAGAACTTATTGATTTGCCAAAAAAATCATTTTTTTTTGTAAGCAAATAAGACGTGGGACAATTGAGTTGGTTTAAGGGAAAACCAGTCATAAAACATCAGCGATGCAAGGGAAAACAACAAAAAATAAGGATGTAAATATGAAAAGGGAACTTTACGTATTTTGAATATAATGATACGTGTATATGAACTAGTAAAACTATATGTAGAAATTAGAAAACGGAAGTAGGACATGGTGTTTCAAGAGGAAAATAGAACTAGGGTGTGTGTTTGATTCAGTAAAAAAACTGCCTGCAGATGTTCTAAGACAAAATATAACTACACTGGCGGGCCAGAGGCCAGTAGATACCAGCTGGATATTTGTACCCCGTTGTCATCATGGGTTGGGCCTGTTAAAAACAAAACCAAGCCTCAGCAGTCTACAGCCCAGTTGAAACTTGCTCGACTTGAAAAAACAATATACTAGTTGGATCCCAGTTATCAGTTTGTACTTGCAGAATTCTCTCGTTTATTGAGTACGCTGAAGACTTCATGGGTTTCACCGTCTCAGACGTCAGCATTATTTTTCCATCATGATAATAAGTGCATGCACTTGCTTGCGTACGGCCATGGACCTGCTGGTTCCGTACGGTTAGGCTCTGTATGGACAGCCGTCTTGTGGTTCCACAAACAAATTTCATGCATAACGGATGGTATACAGTGCAAGCGGACTAAATTCATTGCATTTTACATATTAATTTTCATTATGGAATATTTTACATATTTCAACTAATAATAACGGACTAGGCCTTTTTTAGTCCGTGGGAGGTGCTTCACGATCGAGGTCGCGACACTTAACTGTTCTAGAAGGCCCAAATCCATCGCTCCTCTCTTTTAACAATTTGCAGCTGGGATTGGCATGCCACAGCCTAGTTCCGATGTGCTGCATCCAACTATCAGCCTGTGAAATCGGATGGATCCCCTACGTACTTTGAATATGTAAAAGAATTGGAGAACTGGGAATTCAAACGGCAGGTGCTTATGCTACCCATCAAATAAAAATCAGGTGCCTGCAAATTCATTTTGAAACAAATGATTCATCTTTATATCCATGTCGACCCTCGACATGATGGTTGGAAGCAAATGCCAAGTTCACACCGAAAGATCGTTAACAACAATACCAACTTGCAGACAACTAGATAGTACAAGTACCAATATCAAACAAACTTATAATCTTTTTAGTCCTGTCCCTTGTCCCTAGTGTTCATCCAGTAGAAAATCTTGTAGAGGAACATCTCCCGCTCCTTCTCTTGCTCCAGGTCCACGAGGTGGTACTGGTGCATCACCCAGTTGGTCCTATGTTGGTCGAAGTTCTTGTTGGTGTGCAGCACTAGAACCTTTTTGCTACCCATCTGCTGGTTGTTGACCATCACCAGCAAGGTATTGTCGGTCTTGTGCCACATTGCATGCATGTCACATTCCGATTGTATCTTGCGACGCGTCCACGTGCCCCTTTTGAACGCCCTGGAGTTGCACCGGAAAAAATTCTTGCTTAGGCCACTCAGTGTGATACCTGCAGTATTGTCGAATATAGGTTTTAGTGTACGTAGTTGGCATTTTCATAACATCTTTGGCATGTTGCAGTCACTTGCTTCACTTTTAATTAACTGTCAAATTGTAATTGCTTCACTAGGTCTGTGTCTAAAAAGAAAATAGAGCTATAAACAAAGGAATGTGTTTCTGCAGGTAGACCGCCGATCGGTGTCTCACCTAGAAGTTTCTCAGGATGGGTCTAGCATATGTCGTGCTCGCTGTCGATGTGTTGGTATGAACAAATCGATGAGAGGGTGAGATCTCGTGCTGTCAGCACTCACTTTGGCCTCAAGGTGCTGAATCAGTACTGATCCGTGGGATCGAACTTGACGCCAGCCGACAGCACCGGCCAATCCTTCTTGGAACTGCATCGGTTAATTCTAGTTATATGGTACTCAATATATGATCAATCGACTGTTTTAAGTGAATGATGAAAGATCTCGACAGATAAGTGGTACTCCAAATCTAAAGTCCATAATACCTGAACACGCCGCCAGGACTCTTGTGTCACCTCAGGCGCAGCGTGTTGTCACGTAAATTCAATGTGAGGACATGTTGAATAATTTGACCGACGTATACTAGCACTACTAGTGTACTACTTACTAGTCGTATTTAGTGTCACATTTTAACCATAGGTTTAACCAACAAAATGTCCATGCATGTCACCGAAAATTATACCATTTGAAACTATGTTCAAATATGAATCCAACGATATAATTTTTTGTGACATGCATTAACATTTAGTTAGTGAAATTTATGGTCAAAATTCGACACAAATTACGAAGGGGACCAATAAACCAGGAGGGAGGTAGTAGTACGAGTAGCACAATACATGGTATGGAGGACTAGTACAAATTTAGAAATGGAGTAAGAAGTTACAAGGCTGTGCGACAGACTTTGTAGGCTACATGAGTAATACAAAATATAATTCCCATCAGACAACAATTTCACCAAAAAGTATGCACTTGAAGCCTAATTGATCCAATTGCGGCAAGTAACAACCAGCCATGCAATTAGTAAACAGCGCCGCTTATTTACTTTGCATGCACACCATATCCCCGGAACTTAGGGACGTCCAAGCGTTATCCAAGTTGAGAATTAGTTGGAATAGGCAACGCCATTGGTTGGGTTTCTTTTAGTATATACTATTCTTTTGAGTTGAACGACTTCAGAACATGCTACTTGGGATTAGACTATACAAAACTCTTTTAAAAACCAACAGTTTAGTTATATATATCATATCTGCCATTTTTCTTGGGTGAGTATATACCTTTTTTTAGTGAGGGGGTATATACCATATTCAGCCGAGAGGTTTTTTTAGGAATGACTACATACTACTACCTACATTCCAAAATAAATGTGTGGTATATACCCTAATAAAATGTGTGGTATATTCTGTCAGCAAAATAGTAGTATATTTTCTTGAGGGGTATATGGTAGAATTTTTTGTGAGAATGTATATACTACATTGCATTTTGCTGACATAGTATACATTACTTATTTTCTATGTGGGTATATACTAACATTTTGTTGTGCGGGTTTGTACTAATTTTATTAGTGAGTATATACTACATGCATTATGTCAAGTGAGACCCCTACTATTTTCTGACCCAATTGATTATATATTCTCCATCCATTGAGAACAAAATTATGTTTTGTATAATGATGATCATATACATAATCGAGATCCTGAACTTATAGTGTCCCGAGTAAATACTACAAGCAAATATACTAACCTCAAATAAATATATATTACCTTGGGAGAAAGAGTATATACCAAAAAGCATACATTCATAGGAATTGGTAATCTGTATCCATCCAATATATACTTCCGAAAAAAATTAGTGTGCCACTAGTACATAGACTTTCCTAAGAGTATAATGATACACATCGTTCTCGTCAAGTCACCGCTTGTCACGTGTTTTTTTTAATATATACTGCAAGGCAACAGCCTCACATTGCTTTATTAAAACTCAGCATAAAAAGTCCAAGGTACAAGACAAGAGAAAATAAGAACTAACTATATAGGGTAAAGAGGCTAACCAGTCTAGTAGTTTATCTCTATATTTACATTTGATCCTATGAGTTAACAGAGTTAAATCATTGTCGGGGGGAATCGGCTTCCTCGAACACCTATGGGGACCGAGCCCCCTTCTTGGTTCGGCGGGGGGCGGAGGTCGCACGAAGAGCAGATCGAGGCGAGGCACACGGGGGATTTTACCCAGCTTCGGGCTGCAAGGATGCGTAAAACCCTACTGTTGCTTTGTGGATTGTATTGTGTTCTTGCTCGGGAGCGCGTGGTGCTACAGTACACACGAGCCGCTGGCGAGACCAAGCGTGGCGCTGGGTGTCCTCTTCCTCCTACGTGCGCATGGGGCCTCCTTTTATATGCTCAAGGGGTTACCCACAGGTGGCAGCGCAGGTGGGGGAAAAATGGGAGAATGCTGTAGTGTGTACAGCTGCCTGCACAGCGGCGGTACAGTGCTATCATACCTAACTCTGACGGCGGGGGACAAGGGCATTAAATGCCCGTCCGCGTCGCCCAGACGGTGCAGGGAAGTGGACCGTCAGGAGCGCCACCGTTTGCCACGATGGCTACTCTGTCAGCTTCGTTTCGCCACCGCATGCCCCTGGCTGCACAACCTCCCGCCACGTGCGCCTGGAATGCCCCCAGAGCGACACGTTGGTGGGTGAGCTGGAGCGCAGGCACGGGGTGGTAACTTGCCGCGGCAAACGCCTTGCCGCGATGGATGTCTTGTCGCGCCCGGGAGCTTGTCGCTCACCGGGCCTTGCCGGAGCGCGGGACGCGCCGTGGCAAGGTCCTTGTCGTGCCGTGGTTGGCCTTCCCGGCAAGCTCCTCCTGTCGGGGTCTTGTGCTTCGAGCGGTCGTCCCGGCAAGCTCCTCTTGCCGGGGCCTGGCTCTCTTCGGGTGGCCTTCCCGGCAGGCTCCTCCTGCCGGGGCCTTGGCTCAGATACTTTGTTCTTGGATGGCCCAAAAAGGGACCACGGAGAGTCTTGGCGATCGCCTGGCAAGCCTTGCCGCGGGGTGCTATGACTGCCCGTGCACAAGTTCGGGATACTAAGGTACCCCTACTTTAGTACACCGACAGGAGCCCCCGGGCCTGGGCCATACACGATGCCGAGCGCTGTTGGGCCAGGCCCAAAACAGTGCACGGGCACGCGCGTCCTGGGTCACGCTGCATCTGCTTCTGCGCCCACCACGTCCTCCCCGAAAGGCACGCGTCGAACGCGGCATCGTGGGGAGAGGCGTGCGTGACGTGGGCGGCGTGCGTGGGGCCGAACCCTGCAGGCATGCGTCACGTCGCCATGAAGGGGGACGGTTCGCGCTAGCTCCATAAGTGGAGGGAGGCGTGGAGGCGTGGCTTGTTCGCTGGACGGGGCCGAGGCACGGTTTCCGAGGCGCCCGTTCTCCACGATCACGGGGTAGGGAGAGGTCGCCTCGGTCCTGCGCGTCAGCCACGCGGCTTCCATGCACCCGGGGTTGCGGACGGTGGAGGCAGGAGACCGGGCCGTCGCGGGTCGGGGCAGCAGGTCGGCCCCAGTCGCCTGGCCTTCCTGCGTCTTGATTGGCTGAGCGGGGCGGTCGAGCCCCCACCCTGCTCCTTTATAAAGAGCAAGAGGGGGCGACGGGAACCCACACTCCTCCATTTCTTTTCCTCTTCATCTTCTGACCCCTCTCTCCATTCGCCATGGAGAAAGGGAATCCGGGTCCTTCATCGGTGGCGGCGAGGGTTGCCACCAGGCAGCGCGCCCCTCCTCCCCTCGCACCCGCGGTGGCGGAGTCAGCCGTAAGGGGAAGGGGGAGGGGCGAGGTCGTGGACGAGGGCGTGGACGAGGCCGCGGCGCTCAGGGAAGACGCGGGCGGGGCGACGCGCCGGCCTCGCCTCCGCCAGCGGCTCCTCTTCCCACGGCGGTCCACCTCGGGGACGATCCTTGCGAGTTCTTCGTCAGGCTGCGCCGGGCGCCTCGCCGCCGCCTCCGCCTCCCGGCTCCCTTCACAAGCGTGATGGAGATGGAGCAACCCGAGACGCTAAGGCTGCACATGAAGGGCTGCGGGATCAGCGGCACGCGGGTCCACGTCGAGTTCCCAGCCCCCGGCGTAGTGTATCTTGGCCGAGGGTGGAAGACATTCGCCCGTATCCACACCTTGACGGAGGGGTTCACCCTCCATTTTAAGTTGATGAAGGGCGATCTCCTCTCCGTCAAGGCCTTCGGGGACTTCGGGACTCGGGCCCGGTGCTGCGTGGATAGCTCCATTGACAGCAAAAGCTCCTCCTCGAGCGAGAGTGACGAGGAGGGGAGCGACAGCGATGACGAGGGCAGCGGTCGTCGGGATGACGGGTCCGACTAGGCGCCGGTCGTAGCTCCGTGTGGCACCGGCGACCCCATCATCCGTGTCGCCGGCTCCTTGGGCTTCTCGGGGTTGTCTTCCCGGGCAGCTGGAGTGGTGAGGCTGTGGAAGAGGAGGAGGACTGGCGGCAAGGCCGTCAACTCAGAGTACGAGGGCTAGGTGCCCCCGACAGCGTGTTGACGTCCCACTGCCTCATCTTCGAACTCCATCTCCGGCGCCGCCGCCACCATCCAGCCTCCGGAGCCCCCCGGCGGCCCTCTGGGTGTTCTGTTGGTGTCTTCTGCCACCCGTAGCTCGCCTAGGCGCTCCTTTTGCCCTTTTCTCCTCCTTGTCCTACCTCCTGAGGAGAGAGACAAGAAAGGGATTACGGGCATCTTATCTTTTTTCAATCTGTAAGCCCTCGGGCCTTAGCTGTGTTTAAAACTTGTAATCCCATCTTTCATGTTTTTCATTCTCTCTGAACTGTACCTGAGCGGAATGTTTTTAATGAAAAGGGGATGTTTGCCGGGCCATTTGTCCCGTGGGTTAAACCCACGCCAAGGAACGAATCCTTTATATCGTTAAGATAGACACTTCTTTGCCCGGCAACAGGCCTTGCCGTCTTCCCGCGCCACTCGACCTCTCTCACGCCTTTGGCGGAGGAAGGGATGAAGCGGGTTTGGGCCCCTCATTCCGCCCCTTTGCCGCCGCGACTACTACCAAAACGGGCCCCAGGAACGCGCTCTGGGGCCGGTCGTTAAGGGAGCACGGTAGCTTCTAGGAGGAAACAAGGTTTTCGTATTCCATAGTTCATAAGAGAATGCATGACAAGGGATGCAAAAACTTATCTGGGATTGCAGCCCCCGGCAACTTTGGCTTGCCGCGGGCGAATCTTCGTACTTGCAGCCCCCGGCAATACTGGCTTGCTGGGGACCAGATGCTGGTCCGCCCTTCTTCTCTTCTTCGTCCTTAAGCGGCCTGGCCAGGATATGCAAAACCCTGCGAACCAAAGGAAACGAAGGAACCGGAAAAAGGACGCAGACTCGACCTCTAAGCTAGGGGTTAGCAGCTGTTAGGCACTATCAACCCTAACCAAGGACGAGACTCAACTCAGCATGCATGCTAAAACTTAGGGCGCCAGCGCTTCATTTCTACTGCTCAGGGTCTGCGCCTGGCTTTGTACAAAGGATTACATGCAACTGCGGCAAGACTTGTACAAAAGGTTGGTTGCCGGGCGGGGCCCGACAACCGTGCCTTACGGGTAAAACTTACGAAGATGCTCAATATTCCAGGAGTTGCTCACCGGAGTGCCATCTTCGGTCTCGAGGCGGACAGCGCCGGGCCTCGTGACTCGTCTCACCCGGTAAGGGCCTTCCCACTTTGGCGTCAACTTGTTATGATTCTTGGCGGACGGGGCGCGCCGAAGAACAAGGTCGCCTTCCTCGAAGCTTCTGGCATTAACTTTGCGGCTATGGTAGCGATGCAAAGCTTGCTGGTAGCGAGAGGCTCGCACAGCAGCCTGAAGACGATCTTCCTCAAGGAGCAGCGCGTCATCTTCACGCAGCCGCTCTTGCTCAAGCTCATCATAAGCGAGCACTCGAGGTGACCCGTATACGAGTTCCGTGGGGGTAACTGCTTCTGCTCCATAGACTAGAGCAAATGGTGTCTGGCCAGTGGCTTGATTTGGCGTCGTTCTGATCGACCAAAGAGCCACCGGCAGCTCCTCGATCCAGTTTCTTCCGCACTTGTGCAGCCTGTCGAAAGTTCTGGTCTTGAGCCCGCGCAGTACTTCGGCGTTGGCCCTTTCAGCTTGACCATTGCTCCTGGGATGAGCAACAGAAGCGAAGCAGACCTTGGCGCCGAGATCTTGGACGTATTGCATGAAGGCGCGGCTCGTGAATTGTGTACCGTTGTCGGTGATGATCCTGTTGGGGATCCCGAAGCGGCAGACAATCGACCTGAAGAACTTGATGGCTGACTGTGCTGTCACCTTCCTCACTGGTTCCACTTCCGGCCACTTTGTGAACTTGTCGATTGCGACGTACAAGTACTCAAAGCCCCCGACAGCTCGGGGGAAGGGGCCGAGGATGTCGAGCCCCCAGACCGAAAATGGCCAGGATAAAGGGATCGTCTGGAGAGCTTGAGCTGGCTGGTGTATCTGCTTGGAATGGAACTGCCACGCTTCACACTTGGTTACTTGTGCAGTTGCATCCTGGAGGGCTGTCGGCCAGAAGAAACCTTGCCGGAACGCTTTGTCGGCGAGTGCTCTTGCGCCGATGTGGTGACCACATATGCCTCCATGTATCTCTGCCAACAGCTGTTGTCCGTCTTCCCGGGAAATGCACTTCAATTTCACACCGTTGCGCCCTCTTCTATACAGTGTGTTGTCGACGAACTGGTACATACTCGAGCGCCGGGCTACTCTTTCCGCTTCTTCTTGCTCTTCGGGAAGTTCTCCGTGCTGGAGGAAATGGACAGTCTGCTGCGCCCATGCTGGAGCCTGCGGCTCGACAACAAGGACTGAAGGCACTTCTGCTACTGCGGGAACGTCCGCTTCTATGGCGAGGATCTAGGGCTCAGCCGGAGCTTGAGGTTCCCCGGCAAGCTTGCCGGAGCAAAACTTGTCGGGATCGCCTGCTTCTACGGAACAAACCCTGGGGTTTTCCGGAGCGGACGGCTCCTCAGGGCTATTGGCGTCGATCTTGGGGACCTTCTTGGCGGCGGCTCCAGGGAGCTCTGCCGGAAGATAGTCGCCGGAGACCAACTTCCTGTTCTTGCTCTGTCTGGTTGATGGCGTTACGGATGGTTGAGTCAGCTTGAGCACAAAGGTTCCTGGTTCCACAGGTAACTTAAATGCTGCGCACTTCGACAGGCCATCAGCAATGTCATTCTCAGCTCTTGGAATGTGTTCCATTTGCAGGCCGTCAAAGTGCTCTTCCAGCTTCCTCACTTCATCAACGTACGCTTCCATCAACGGACTCTGGTAATCCTTGTTCACTTGGCGGACGACAAGCTACGAGTCACCCCTGACAATGAGCTTCTTGATCCCAAGTTCTGCCGCGATCCTGAGACCGGCGAGCAGACCTTCATACTCTGCACTATTATTGGTTGCTTGCTCCTTGGGGAAGTGCATCTGGACTACGTACTTGAGGTGCTCTCCGGTGGGCGCGATGAGTAACGCGCCAGCACCGGCGCCTTGCAGCGAGAAAGCACCATCAAAGTACATCAGCCACTCTTTGCTTGCTTCTTTGGCGGGGATGCTCGTCTCTGGGATATCTTCGTCCGGTGTCGGTGTCCACTCCGCTATGAACTCCGCCAATGCCCTGCTTTGGATAGTCGAGGTGCTCTCGAACTGGAGACCGAAGCTCGACAGCTCTAGTGCCCACTCGACAATCCTGCCTGTTGCTTCTGGATTCTGCAGTATCCTCTTCAGCGGAAAGCGGGTGACAACTGTAATCTCGTGTGCTTGGAAGTAATGGCGCAACTTTCTCCAGGCCATGAGGAGGCCGAAAAGCAATTTCTGCACACCAGAGTACCTTGACCTAGCCCCCTGCAAAAGGGAACTGACAAAGTAAACTGGGCACTGCACCATTTTCTTCTTCTGCACCTCCACTTCCTCCTGCGCAGATTCATCCTTGTCGGGGCCAGAGCTTGTCGGGGAAGCCCCCTGGTTGTCGTTGGACGTGCTTGCTGTGGTTGCTGGCTCATCATCTGCCTCCCTCTCCACTACTAACGCAGCACTAACCACTTGATTGGTTGCCGCCGGGTATAGCAGCAACTTCTCTTGTGGTTTAGGCGCGACAAGTATTGGAGCGGAGGACAGGTATTTCTTCAGGTCCTGCAGCGCAGCCTCCGCTTCCGGAGTCCATTTTACTGGACCCGCCTTTTTCAAAATTTTGAAAAACGGCAGGGCACGTTCTGCAGACTTGGAAATAAACCTGCTGAGAGCCGCGACGCAGCCGGCAAGCCTCCGTACGTCCTTGACACGTGTTGGTGCTTCAATCTGCTTGATGGCCTTGATCTTGTCTGGGTTGGCTTCTATTCCTCGCTGAGACACGAAGAACCCGAGAAGCTTGCCGGAAGGGACTCCGAACACACACTTCTCGGGGTTGAGCTTGAGGCTGATCCTGCGCAGGTTCGCAAAGGTCTCTTCTAAGTCTTGAATCAGGGTTGCCCTGTCTCTGCTCTTGACCACTATGTCATCCATGTAGGCCTCCACATTTCTGTGGATTTGTGGCTCAAAAGCGGTGTGGACAACCCTCGCAAATGTTGAACCGGCGTTCTTCAGTCCGAAAGGCATCCATACGAAACAGTACGTGCCACATGGAGTGATGAACGCGGTCTTCTCTTCGTCTTCTTCAGCCATGAAGATCTGATGATATCCTGAGTAGGCGTCAAGAAATGAAAGCAGGTCACATCCGGCCGTGGAGTCAACAATCTGGTCAATGCGCGGCAAGGGAACGGGATCTTTGGGACAAGCTTTGTTAACATCGGAGAAGTCGATGCAAAGCCTCCATTTCCCATTTGCTTTGCGCACGACTACATGATTGGCCAACCACGTCGGATGGAGCACACCTCTGACGAGGCCTGCCGCCTCCAACTTCTTGCTCTCTTCTGCGATGAACTCTTGGCGCTCCACTGCTTGCTTCCTGACTCTCTGCTTGACGGGCCGCGCGTGAGGACAGACAGCGAGGTGGTGCTCAATCACTTTCCTGGGAACGCCGGGGATGTCAGATGGTTGCCAGGCAAACACATCGACATTCGCCCGCAGGAAAGCAACGAGCACGCTTTCCTATTTGGGGTCGAGCGTGGCACTGATGGTGAAGGTACCACCAGTGCAGTCCTCCTTGGTGGGCACCTTCTTGGTCGTTGGCGGAGCTGCCATTGTCTTCTTACTCTTGCCGGTGGAGCTCGATGGTGCGTACTCGACGGTAGCGCAGCACTCCGAAGAGGTGCGCTTCCCGGAGTGGGCGCCAGAGCACTTGCCGGGCTTGGTCCTCTTCTTCCCTCCGGGAGCTCCAGCGGCAAGCGGCTTGTGATCCGCTACGGCTGCTGCTTCCCGGTAGATCTTGTCGGCACAGATAAGGGCATCCTTCTTGTCGCCGGGGACAGAGATAACACTTATCGGGCCTGGCATCTTGAGCATGTTGTAGGCGTAGTGAGAGGCCGCCATGAACTTGGCGAGCGCTGGACGGCCGAGAATTCCATTGTAGGGCAATGGAAAATCGGCAACGTCAAAAGTGATCCTCTCTATCCTGAAGTTCAGCTCGCTGCCAAATGTCACTGGCAACGTTATCTTCCCCTTCGGCTTGCTCCTTCCCGGGTTGATTCCTTGGAACGTGCCGGTCTCTTCGAGCTCGCTGTCGGGGACTTGGAGTTTCCGGAGCACAGCGGAGGAGATCAGGTTCAAGCCGGCCCCGCCGTCAACTAGTATCTTAGTGACCTTGAGGTTGCGGACTGTTGGCGAGACAAACATCGGCAAGCACCCGATCGCGGTTGTGTGATCAGGGTGGTCCTCAATATCGAAGATGATAGGCGTGCTGGACCATTTCAGAGGCTTGCGCGACTCGACGGGTGGTTCCGCTGCATTGACTTCCCGCGCCCACTGCTTGAGCTGGCGGTGAGAAGTATGCAGGGAAGCACCGCCGTCTATGCACAAGACCTCTGTGGCTTTCTGAAACTCCTGCTCACTGGTCTCAACGTCATCCATGTCTTCGTCTTCGTCGTCGTCTTCGTTCTTGTCGCGGCCGCGGGGAGGTCGGTTCGCTTGCCGCTGCTTGTCCTTATCGCGGCGTCCTCCCTGGCCGGGGCGCTTCGTGCCTGATCCTCCGCCACCTCCCCGGGCTCTCTCCTTGTCGTGCCGCTCGTACTCGGCCTTTTGCAGCTCGACGAGCCGCTCGACCTGCTTGCAGATCTGGAGGTCATGGCCCTTGGTGCGGTGGATCTTGCAGTACTGTTTGTTGGTGCCGTCCCGCTTGTCGGCGACCGCCACAGCCTGGCAATGGGCGCATCCGGCAATCTCCTTGCCAGAGCTACCAGCCTGGGCCTTCTTGGCGGCGCCTTCATCACCGGACTGCTCAACAACCAGTACTTCTTGGCTCCTCTTCTTCCTGTTGCTCCGCTGCCGGCCCTTCCTTGCCGGGGCGGTATCCTCACTGTCAGATTCTCCTGCTCCAGTGTTCTCTCCGGGGAGTTTCCACCCTTCCTCAGCATGGGCACACTTGTCGGCCAGGGCATATAGCTCACTGACGTCTTTGATCTTGCACATCGCCATCTCCTCCCGCATCCTGCGGTTACACACGTTCTGATGGAACGCGCTGATGACCGCGGTGGGGTGGACGTCTGGGATGTTGTAGTGTACACGGCTGAATCTCTGGATGAATTTGCGCAAGGGTTCCCCTTCCTTCTGGACGAGCAGATGAAGGTCGCTTGCTTGGCCATGGGGTTTGTGGCCGCCCGTAAAGGCGCCAACAAACTGATGGCACAAGTCTGTCCAGGAGGTTATGGAGTTATCCGGCAAGTGCATGAGCCAGGATCTAACGTTGGATTTGAGTACCAGCGGAAAGTAGTTGGCAAGGATCTTGTTGTCTCGCCCTCCAGCAGCCTGCACCGCGATGGTGTAGATGCTGAGGAACTCCGACAGATGCGACTTGCCGTCGTACTTCTCTGGTACGTCTGGCTTGAAATTCTTCATGCTGGGCCACTGGACTTGCCGCAGCTCACGGGTGAACGCAGGGCAGCCCACCACGTACGGCAGGTCGCCTGGTTCCCCCGGTGCATGCATGTCGACAGAGGGCCCAGCGCGGTGGTCTGGTTGACGCCGCGCTTCTCTCCGACGCTCGATCCGAGTACGAGCGTCCTCTTGCTCTCGCTCGTGAAGAACTTGGCGTTGATCGCGACGAGTTCGCGGATTCGACGACGCGGTGGAGTCGATGTCGTGATGATTCCGGCGAGTCGGCGACCTTGGCCTCTGGGGCGGGGAGTGCACGGTGGTCGCACCCCCGCCGGTCTGGGTGCCATCGGTTCTCGCCTGGCCGTCCCGCCGCGGCTGCGACGCGCTCTGCTGCCGCGGGGTGTCGCCGTTGGCGAAACCGATGAGGCTCTGTATCGTGGCCCTCCAGTCGTCGAGCTTGTCCGCCGCTGGAGGGTAGTCTAGGAGCAGTTGAGCTCGCGCCAGAGCTTCTGCTGGAGTGGTGGGCAGTGGTGGCGAACGGCGCATGGAGCGGCATGTGCTCGAACTTCTAACTATGTTAGAAGGAGCAACACTCGGACCAGGCAGCCGCGCCACGCTCGCGCCAGCACGTTGGTGTGAGTGCTGGCCTTGAGCGCCCTGGGATCCGCCAGCTCGATTTGGGTCCAGCGAGCGTATGGTACCGTGGGCGCCAAGACGCTGCTGGTCCCATGCCTCCTGAGAGGGGCGCAATGGATGTTCGGACGCCGTGGCGCCATGAGCTGGCTCGACGACGCCCGTCCCGCCGTCGGTGCCGTCCCCACCGCCCGTTTGCTCCAAGGGCAGCGGGTTCGACGCGGATGGGCCGGCCACCTCCGGAGCCTTCTTCTTCGGTGGCATGTCAACGAAGATGATGGAGATATAGCTGGTGCAGACGCCGGATCAGGTTCGCACAACTTCGACGCCCCCTACTTGGCGCGCCAAAGATGTCGGGAGGAATCGGCTTCCTCGAACACCTATGGGGACCAAGCCCCTTTCTTGGTTCGGCGGGGGGCGAAGGTCGCACGAAGAGCAGATCGAGGCGAGGCACACGGGGGATTTTACCCAGCTTCGGGCCGCAAGGATGCGTAAAACCCTACTGCTGCTTTGTGGATTGTATTGTGTTCTTGCTCGGGAGCGCG
Source organism: Aegilops umbellulata (assembly GCA_032464435.1). Taxonomy (NCBI): domain Eukaryota; kingdom Viridiplantae; phylum Streptophyta; class Magnoliopsida; order Poales; family Poaceae; genus Aegilops; species Aegilops umbellulata. The sequence continues at coordinate 233,060,025 of CP136060.1, forward strand.
TGGTGCTACAGTACACACGAGCCGCTGGCGAGACCGAGCGTGGCGATTGGTGTCCTCTTCCTCCTACGTGCGCATGGGGCCTCCTTTTATATGCTCAAGGGGTTACCCACAGGTGGCAGCGCAAGTGGGGGCAAAAATGGGAGAATGCTGTAGTGGGTACAGCTGCCTGCACAGTGGCGGTACAGTGCTATCATACCTAACTCTGACGGCGGGGGACAAGGGCATTAAATGCCCGTCCGCGTCGCCCAGACGGTGCAGGGAAGTGGACCGTCAGGAGCGCCACCGTTTGCCATGATGGCTACTCTGTCATCTTCGCTTCGCCACCGCATGCCCCTGGCTGCACAACCTTCCGCCACGTGCGCCTGGAATGCCCCCAGAGCGACACATTGGTGGGTGAGCTGGAGCGCAGGCACGGGGTGGTAACTTGCCGTGGCAAACGCCTTGCCGCGGTGGATGTATTGTCGCGCCCGGGAGCTTGTCGCTCACCGGGCCTTGCCGGAGCGCGGGACGCGCCGTGGCAAGGTCCTTGTCGTGTCGTGGTTGGCCTTCCCGGCAAGCTCCTCCTGCCGAGGTCTTGTGCTTCGAGCGGTCGTCCCGGCAAGCTCCTCTTGCCGGGGCCTGGCTCTCTTCGGGTGGCCTTCCCGGCAGGCTCCTCCTGCCGGGGCCTTGGCTCAGATACTTTGTTCTTGGATGGCCCAAAAAGGGACCACGGAGAGTCTTGGCGATCGCCTGGCAAGCCTTGCCGCGGGGTGCTACGACTGCCCGTGCACAAGTTCGGGATACTAAGGTACCCCTACTTTAGTACACCGACAATCATGTACAAAATTCCTTCTCCAGGCTCTGAAGCTTGGTGTCTCATTCCTGAAAATATTGCCATTCCTTTGAGTCCATATATTCCAGGTGGCAGTAAAAACCACTTCTGTGAAGAAGGGCAAACCAAACTCATATCTAGCCAAAGAAGCCATGGAGTAGGTTGACTGGTGTGGTTGAACCTGCCAAGAAATCCCAAGATAATTCCAAACTCTCTGGCTGAAATTGCATGTGAAGAAGAGATGAATTCTGTCTTCATGAGTTTGAGATTGGCAAAGCACACAGCAATCATCTTGGATAATCCAGTGCCTGCGCTGCATCATATCCCTTGTGTTGAGGCGATCCATGACAAGTAGCCATCCAAAGACTCTGACCTTGAGAGTGCAAGAGCATTTCCATATCCATTTGAATATAGGATCTACCACAATGCTAGAGAAAGCATAGTCATAATATATCTTGGTCTGGAATTGACCAGACTTAGATGGCCATCTCCAAATGTCCTTACTGTTAGGATCAAGTTCAATAGGAAGGAGCATGGACTGGAGGTGATCAAGCTCTTGGAAAGCCTCCAGGGACAGAGGTAGATGGAAGCTCTCAGTCAAATTGGGCAACTCAAGGACATCCTTAACAGTGGCCAAGTCATCAATCACAAAGGAATGGAGTCTTGGAAACTGATCCTTAAGAATAACAAGATTGCCACTAATTTCCCATTTATCCAGCCAGAACACCATAGAATCGCCAGCATGAACCTGTGGTATTGCCAGTTTACAAATTTTTTCATAAAGCTTAAGCACGTCTCGCCACCAAAAGGAACCACACATCTGGGTAGCTTGTGGAGCCGAAGATTTATAGTAGGAGTCCCAGATTAAATTCACCCATGGAATATCCATCTTGTTAAAGAACTTGAAAAGATGCTTAAGAAAAAGAGCATCATTCTGCACACTCATATCGAGAACTCCCAAACCACCATATTTCTTTGGTATGCTAACCAGCTCCCAGGATGCCAAAGGTTGTCGTGGCGTGTCCGAATTGCCTCTCCAAAGACATTGACGTTCAATTCTCTCAAGCTGCTTAAGAATACCTTGTGGGATCGACAAAGTGCAAAGGAAGTATATTGGCATTGAAGTAAGGACCGATTGGAGCAACTGGAGTCAACTGCCCTGATTAAGGAGGCAAGAAGAAGCTGACAACCTTCGCTCAAGACGATCAACCAAAGGCATCAGATCAGATATTGTAGGTCTCAATGTTCCCAATGGGCAAACCATGATAGGTAAAGGGAACAGTACCAATGGTGCAACCAAGCAGGCTGGCAAGTCGAGAGCCCTCTTCATCAGACATATTTATTAGGATCATCAAAGACTTACTGAAGTTAACTTTCAAACCAGTTGAGACAGCGAATACTTCAAGCATCTCCTTAAGTGCAATTAGTTGGGAGTCCACAGCAGGTAGAACAATCAGGGCGTCGTCGGCGTACTGCACAATTGGAAAGTCATTGCTCCTGGTGGGTATTGGCAAAGAAAGTACATTGCGTCGACACATATCATTAACTGCTGACTGTAGTAAGTCCACTACAATGACAAATAAAAGTGGCGCCAGAGGATCACCCTGACGAACTCCAGATCGACACTTGAAATGCTGGCTAGGAACCCCATTCAACAGGACCGAATATGACCCAGAAGATAGCAAACTGTCCACCCATCCCCTCCAACGATCATCAAAACCCTTACATTTCAAAATTCTAAGAATGGCTGCATGCTCAAGGGTATCAAAAGCCTTTGTAAAGTCAAGTTTTAACAGAACTATAGGTCTCTTGGAATCTTTACATTGGTGAATATATTCAAAACACCAGGCAAGACAATCCTGAATGGAGCGGCATTTGAGGAAACCATACCGGTTCTGATGAATGCAACTAAGGATAACCTTCTGCAAACGATTGTCCAGAAGCTTGGTGAGAAACTTTAAACAAGTGTTTGTGAGAGAGATGGGGCGAAAATCCCCAACAAACTCCGGGCTCAACTTCTTGGGTATAAGAGTTATGAAGGATGTATTTAAACACTCCAAGTTACATTTGCCCTCATAAAACTCTTTGACCAAATCCAAAAAATCAGCTTTGAGGATATGCTAGCACTTTTTTAAGAAAAGTCCCGTACAACCATCCGGACCACGAGCACGATCAAGAGTAAATGTTTGATAACCTCATCCACTTCATCCTCAGAGAAGGGCTTAGATAAATCCTCCAACCCATCAACTCTAGCTAGGAGATTCTCCAAATCAAAGCCCATCTGAATACCTTGAGTGTTACCCATGCGGTTTTTGAATTCAGACCAAAACATTCCAGCAAGTTGTTGATGGTCAGACACCACATCTCCAGCAGCATTTTTAATAGAGGAGATGGTGTTTTTGCAGTACCTTTCAGTGGCCATGGCCTGAAAAAACTTTGAGTTCTCTTCACCAATCTTGATGAAACGGATGGTGCAACGCTGCTTCCAGTAAATAAACTGTAAATGAAGAATTTCCTCTAAATGTAACTTCACAATTCGACGAAAATTCGACTCTGGCCATGTTAAAGTACACAGCTCCTCAAGACCATCAAGATATAAAATGACCATGTTACAATCTGCAATGAGTGCTTTAATCTTGGAAAGATTCACATGCCATTTTTTAAGAGCAACTCTGAGAGCTTTAAACTTGGCAGAGATAGAACTAGTAGCTCCCTTTGTAACCCTGGAAGGCTTATTCCAAACATCCTAAACACATTCCATAAACCCAGGAAAATTGACCCAATAATTCTCAAAACGGAACAGCTTGGCCTTTGGAATGCAGGTTGCAACGTTAACTACACACGGAACGTGGTCTGAAGCAGTACGTGCCAATGGCAAAACCAAAGTGTTGGGGTGATTATTAGTCCAAGAGACATATGTAAAGAACCAGACGATCTGCTCTAACAAAGGATTAGTCTGCATGTTGGACCAAGTGTATTGTCGACCTTTAATTGGCAGCTCAACAAGGCCCAGATGGCCAATAATTTCATTAAAGAAGAAAATACCATGGATATTACCCCCAGGTAAATTGCGATTATCCAATGAGCGCATAAAGTTAAAATCGCCAACCAACAACCAGTTGTCATCAAAATGGATATCCAAATTGTATAACCATTGAACAAATTCATCGCGTGCCGGATTCTAACAAGGGCCATAAACAGAGACCAAGGTCCAAACTTCAGAAGTGTGCATGGAACGGAACTCCACGATGATACCATAGGGTTTAGCTTGAATTAACTTTCCAGCAAAAAAAGAGGAATTCCAGATAACCACAATTCCAGCAGATGCACCAGCGGATGGTACATACACAAAGTTATCAAAGCGCCGTGGACAAAATTTCCTAAGGAAGCGCTGATCAATATGCGTGCATTTGGTTTCCTGAGGGCAAATAATCGAACAACCAGATCCATCGATTTTTTGCTTGACTGCTAACTGACAGGCTTCAGAGTTAAGGCCCCGTACATTCCAACAGAGGACCTTCCAGTCTTTAAACGCGTTGCAATTCATTACAACCGAAAATAAGATCAGCATGAAGGAGACCACGCAGTGATCTACCCAACTCAAAAGCGAAGTCCACACGATAGTTCAATAGAAAAGAAACAAAGAACATAAAAATGACGATTATTAAGGTACGCCATGGACCCAAGCAGCCGAGGTTATCACTTATCATCGGAGTTGCTGCTTGTGTGAGACTTGGATGGATCAGCTACAAGCTTCTCCGCAGAGATCTTCTCCGGTACAATCTGAAGGTGCGCTCCAATACGCTAAAGGTCAGAGATAGATGTGGGAGGTGGCACTTCTGCTTCATGGTTATCTGACGTAGCTGGAGGTGGAGCAGATTCAGAAGGAATAGTTCTCTTAAGTTTCTTGAAACGAGAACTCTGGGGTAGAGCAGCTGGCTTATGTTGGATCTGACGAAAACCTCCTCGGAGAGCACTGAGCCTCGCACTGCGACGGACTTCAGTTTTGACTAACACTTGATTTGCTGCAGACTTGCGGGATCTTTTCTTGGAGACCTTAGCAGTGACAGTGAACTGAAAAGATTCCCTGACTGGATCAGAGACTGTATCGAAGCAAAGAGCACGAGCCATCGGCCTCTTGACAGGGGAAAAACATATTGCAGCCTGACCAACAGAAGGAGTAGACAAGAGACGACAACCAAGCAGGTCATCAGGCACAGAGAAATCCCAGGACTGGTTGGAGAGCATGAAAAACTTCAGAAGAGGCTGCATCATGGGTTTAGGGATTGTAATGGTGTCAAAACACTGCATCATACTGGAAAAAGTACGTGCCCATTGCATCTCAGGTGGCAGAAGTGGCCCAAAGACAGTGAGTACTTGACCAATGTGAAGAACTTGCTGAACTGGCACGTGCTGAACTTGATGAGCAACAACAGGAGGTTGGAACAGCACTACAGCATCTTCAGGTAAGTCAGCGGGCACCTCATTAAGGTCAAAATCTTTAGCATTGTTGGAAGAGCCATCGGAACCTTGCAATATCATTGACTCCTGCGAGTGCACATCCTCTTCAGCGGGCTCGTCATGAATATCAGCATCCACAGGCGCATGAATGTTGTCAGCAGGCTCATGAAAATTGTCAGCTGGCGGAGGAACATCATTCCAACCAATCTCTGGATACTTAGGCATAACCCAGTTGTTGTTATTGAACTGCATCTGACCAGGTAGAGGGTGTGGATTGCCATTGAAGGGCATCGGATCCTCATCACCAGGAAGAACATCCGCAAAATCTGCTGACAGAACATAAACTGGGGCAGACCACGACACTCTAAGAGCTCCGAAATCTCCATACTCACGATAAACCACTCCACGAGGAACAAGAGATGGCGCAGGAAAAGAAACATATGCCAGAGTGCGAACCATCATCTGATCATCCTGATGCCAGACATGAAAACGTCCAAAAGAACTGACAACATCGGCAATATACTATGTGCGACGATAATCCAACGGAACACCATGAAGCATGACCCAACCTCTACAAAAACCCTGGGTAGCTATGTAGTTGGTGCCCTCATCATGCGGAATAAATCAAACAAAACAAACATTGCCTAGATCGAAGGGAGGATGATTCACCATAACATAGCGGGATGCAGCGCTACAAAAACGGAACAGCCCCACCCCCTGAATCCAAGGCTGCGCATCTAACACATCTCTGCCTAGTTGATTGACAACGAAATCGCTCACCATATTGCGGTACAGTTGGATTTCTTCAGGCAGTGGCTCTGGCTCGACAATGGCGATAGCATACTCTTCATGCCTCCGATTTGGAGCAGTGGCAAGAGCATAGAAGGTGCGTGGCAAACGAACAGGGCCGCCGTCGATGATGTCGAAGCCCGGCGGAACATACTCCCAGGGATTGAGCGCAAAATTGGCCATCGATGCAAGTGGCGGCGGTGGGGTTTCTGGCCTCGGCTCAGGTGGCGTCGGTGGGGTTTCTGGTCTCGGCTGTGGTGGTGGAGGCGGAGGCAGTGTATGCAATGGTGGCAGCGTTGGTGGAGATTGCAGAGGCGGGGGTATCAATTGGGAGGAAGTAGTTGCAGGCAGAGCACGCTCGATGGGACTGCTCAATGAGCATAGAGCAGAGCCTTGGAGGGAAATCGAGGCGCCAGGCGAGGAAAACGGTGATGGGTTAGCAGCCGTAGCCTCACTGACGCATGGGACCCATCTAAAACCCTCAGCTGGCGCAGATCCGGCGCAAGATTTGGCCCTGTGGCCCTGTTTAAATCATCGTCTACATCTTGTTTGATTGGTGCACGCAACCGTAGGATGAGACATAGAAAAACAGTTTTGACATTTCCAATAACGGAACGCCATATCATCAACCATAGAATGAAAATCCTCCAAATCAGCCTCAGGAAATCTATGCTCGGGAGTTGGAGCAATAGTAAGATCTTGCAAGTTGTTCATCCCAATATCTTGCTCGGGGAATAAAACATAGGGGGGAATTGGGCTATCCCGAATGGGCTCTGGATCAGACCCAAGGCCTACGGACCCAAGAAGAGGCCCAGAGCTAGATGACGGGCCAGATGGAGAAACATTTGAAATCGCACCAGCCCCCCCCCCCCAAAGGATGTGCCGAAGTTGCCGCATTGATAGACTTGGAAGGCGAGAAAGGTGGATCCACTGAACCGAAGGTGATCGGAGGGACCGCCGCTGTCCATTGTAATTCCGGCGCCGGCGGCGTACGTATGATGACACGTTCATGAGGAGAAATCGAGTAACCTCCATCAAGAGCCGTCAGAATGCAAGTCTGTGTAGCCGGATATCTATATCCCTTGCACACAGGATAATTCTGGAACGTAGCAAACAAAATCCTTTTCCTAGACAGACTAGAGGATTTGAGAGCAGATTTGACTGGAGGTTTATGCATGGCCAACATGCCCAACGTAGATCTACGCTTTGTGGGACTAACAAAAATCCATTCGGCATCACATTCCTTTCTCCAGATTAAAACTTAATTTCTCCAATTAGGGCCACCATGTCCCCAAAGATGGAAGTAACACTTGAAATGCATACACGCAAAAGATCGAAGTGCTAAAATTTGAAGACCCACTTTTTTGCATGAGACATGGAAGGAGAATACCTTGCCATGAATATGTGAAACCAAGAACTCAATAGCTGAACCCCCAAGGGCAGCCTCCAAGGCCGCGGCCACCGAATCTTCAGAGAGGCGAAAACCATGCCTACTAAATGAGACAACCATGATGAAGTGACCAGAATCTTCCACGGGGTGCACCGTAACGCCAAGTGAGTTGTAGATCGCATCTGCAAAAGCTAAACCCTTGGAGAAGTCCAATCCAAGGGTGGATCCAGATAGGGAATACATCAAAGATGGGAATCTCCTTGACAGGGGGAAGACACCGGAGAGGGTGTCCGGATTGGATGGGGGTTTAGTGGTTGAGATGGGAGATCACCGGAGAGCCTAGCGCCGGAGGGGTGGGGGTGGTGGAGGGAGCCATCCCGCGCTTACAAGTGCTGCAGACTTGGAAGTCCGCTTGTCACGTGTTGTCGGAGAGAGAGGATGTCGTCAGGGGTCTAGCTGCTTCTCATCATCGCGGTTGAGCCGCAACCAGCCATGTTGCAGATATGTGTGCATGTCATGAGCTGCCGCCAGCCGTGACGTCTGTCGTCGGCCACATCTATCTACATGTGCCGAGTCTCCGCTGATCCCGATTGCTTGTTCAGATGAATTAGATGAGAATCCAAATTGATCCTTGAAACAAGAAAATGACAAAACGATGCAAAATAGAAAGATTTGAAATAGAAGTAAAATATAAGCATACATGAAGCATGCATGAGAAGAGGTTATGCATGCATATGTACTTGAGTGCATGTGTCGGATTTCGGGTTCCGGCAGACCCTTAAGGTTCGAACTCTGGGGTGCGCGCGGAGATTATGCCTTCTACCTCTCTGTCTCGCAAAGATCTAAACTACTAAAAGAACAGCACGAGAGACACAGAGTTTATACTGGTTCGGGCCACCGATGTGGTGTAATACCCTACTCCAGTGTGGTGTGGTGGATTGCCTCTTGGGCTGGTGATGATAAACAATACGGGGAAGAACAACCTCGCGAGGGTTTGTTCTTGGCTAGGAGGATGAACTGCTAGGAGGAGTTCAACCGCCCTTCTCTCTCTCTCTCTCTTGTTCTCTGCTTGCTCAGGTTCTAGGTTCTGCTTGCTCGACTGCTAGATACCAAATTTTAGATGCCTCTACCCTGGGGGTGGCTAGTCCTATTTATCGGCAAAGGGCCTGGGCCTCTTCCCACATATTGAGTGGGAAGGGCGCCAACAATTGGCCAATTCGAAGGGGAACATCTAGTACACTTATCCTGACTAAAGTTGGTCCTCGCCTGCCAAAGGCCCTGTGGTGACGCCATTCTGGGCTCCACGATGACCTTTGTCCTACCGTTGGACTGGTCTTGGTCTCGTTGCACCGAAATGGGTGCCTTTGCTTGATCCTCTTGCCTGCGCTTGCCCCCTTTGCACCAAAGAGGAAAGGGAGGACACTGCGCGGCTGGCGCCCGCCTGGCGCCCTTGGTCGTCATGGCTTGCTTCATGGGTACCTCGCGAGGTACCCCGCCATGATATCTCTGCCTCCTCGTCAGCCAGCCTGACGAGGCCGTGCCTGAAGAAGTGCCGTGCCGTCCGCCCCACGAGGCTTGGCCCCTCGCGAGGGTCTTGGGTCTTGTGTCGATGAAGATGGGCCGTGCTGGGCCTCTTGAGCCACGCCGTAGGCAGGCAAGTCTAGGGACCCCCGTTCCCAGAATGCCGACAGTAGCCCCCGGGCCCAAGGCGCGCATGGTCTTGGCCGTGCCGAGAGGCGAAAGGGCAAGGGCGAAGAGCCGCGGGCCCTAACAGCCTGCGGCCTTGGGCGCCGCATGGCGGTTGATTGGACATGAGTGCTTCTGCAACCGCGCAGGTTATCAAAGGTGTGGCATCTGCTCCGGCTTTACTCTTCTCTTTCTTAGGCCGCTGCTCAGATCCCCTTTCTTGCGCATCTCCTTCCTTCCTCCAAATTCCCAGATCTGCTCTACCCGTGTGACCTAGGAGTCATGGCACCTCGTCAGCCTCCGGCCGAAGCTTGGTTCACGCCTGCTCTGGACTCGTCGAATGTGTTGGAGGCGAGCCTTGCCCAGCTGCGCCGGATGGCGGCGGCGCGGGGCATCGACGGGGCGCAGGTGTTCAAGGTCGGCTCCGCCACCCCTGAGGGCCGAGGGAGCACCTTCTACCCACTCTTCCTAAGCTCCATTACTGCGGGCCTGGTGCCTCCTTTCTCTGAGTTCTTCCTCTCTGCCCTCCGCCATTACGATTTACAAGCTCTGCATCTCCACCCCAACTCCATCCTTCTCCTGGCGATCTTTGCCTACTACTGCGAGGCTCATGTGGGGGTGCAACCCTCAGTGGCCTTGCTGCGCCACTACTTCTACCTCCGGGTCACCCGTGGTTCCCCTTCCGCATGCGCGAGCTTCGTCGCGTGCGGCGGCGCCATTGCCATTTCGAATCCCGGGAAGAGGATTGAGGGCTTCAGGAGCAAGTGGGTCTTGGTGGACGCCGGGCGCATCCACCCTCGGCTGATCCTACCCACGGAGCAGCCCGTGAGTTCCGGCGACTGGTCCCGAGCGGAGCTCACGGACCCCCGCGCGAAGCCGTTACTGGAGAAGATGGACGCGAATCTGAAGCCGGCCAGCACGGCGGCGGCGAAGGTGACCGGCGCGTCGCTGCTGAGGGAGTTCCTGGAGCACCAACTGGCTCCGCTTCGGCGGTACTCACCTCCAATGTGGAGGCCTCATCCGAGCTCCGCGGCTGTGGGCGACGAGGATCTGACCGCGGTTCTCCAATGTCTGGTCGGGGGCGAGGTGGCAAGGTTGGAGGGCGCGCCCACGCCCTTGTTTCTTCGCGACGACTTGAAGCAGGTGGTGGAGTCCATGCCCGTGTTCAACGGGGACGGGCCCGTGCCCGTGGTGGCTCCCGAGGGACTGGTGGACGTGTCCTCTGGCGACTCCAGCGGAGAGGGGGCAAAGAGGAGCGGGAGGAGGGCCCTGACTCCGAGGCAACTGACGGAGAGTCTAGGGCTCCCCTTCCCCGGCGCAAGTCCCGTACTCTCCGCCTTTCGCTAAGCGACGATGATGATGACGAGGACGTGCTGGGTAGCAGGAGCTCGCCCCCGATCCCGAAGAAGGGCAGGACCGGGCTGATCCCCCACGGGTCCGTCCTGGCTCCGGGGCTAACCGCGGACGTGCCTTCTGCTTCTGAGGTTGACACCTCCAGCCGGCTCTCAGGCTTCAAGTATGGCCGGAGGCCGCTTGAGCTTTCTGGCGACGATCCGTAAGTGCTTGATCCTTCATCTTTTGTTTCTTGTTCCGCCGCTGAGGCTTGATGTTTGCTTCTCTTGAATAGGCTGGCGCCCACGGCGAAGAAGCCGAAGGGAGCTCCCGAGGCCCCATCTGCGGCAACGCCTCCGCCTACAGGGGAAGGTGATCGTGACACGCGAGCTTCTCCTGCCCGCTCATCCTTGCGAGGCCTGGCTGAGCTGGCTGGGGTGAGCCCAGCCCCCATGGCTCAAGTGACTCCCGAGGTGCTCCTGCCTGCTGCCGCCACCACAACCGTTGGGGCGCAGCAGACTCTGCCTTAGGATGCTGTGGTCTCGCCGCTGCTACCTTCTCCTCCCGTTCCACCGACCGCTGCTTCCCCAACTCCTCCTGCCGTCTTGGAGCACGTCGATGTTTCTCCGTCTTCTTCTACCATCCTGGAGCGTGCCGTTGCTGAACTAGACCGGCTGCGGCAGGATCTTCTTGGCGCCGACCCTCGCCTGGTGGCCGGACGCCTGGAACTGGCTTCGGGGTGGATCCGCTCCGACGCCTCGATTCGGGTGGCGCTGGTTCAGGCCTCGACGGCCTGTGACGGAGAGAGGGAGGCCACCCTCGAGGCTAAGGCTGCCCGAGACGCGGCCCTGGGGGAGGTGGTTGGAGTCCGTGGTCGCTGCAAGGAGTTGGAGGACGAGCTGCAAGGCTTGTGAGACTAGCTCGCGGAGGAGGTCCGCCTTCGCCAAGAGCAGGAAAAGGGGACGAAGGCTCGCGAGGCGGCCATCGAGGACCGGGAGGCCAAGCTCAAGAAGCGCCGCGACCGCCTAGGCGCGCTGAAGAAGGAGCTGGAGGCGACGAAGGCCGAGCTGGACGCCAAGGCCCGGGTCCTTGCCGAGGATCGCGTGGCCTTCGGGGACGTGGAGAAGGATGCTCGTGCTTCGCTGAAGACACTTTATGAGAGCGGCCTGGAGAGCCCGCTGGCCGGTGACGGGGACGGCCCCGCCAAGCTGCTTCCCTTCCTGGTTCAGGCCCTTGGGGATGTCGCCCTTGGCCTTGGCCCCACGGCTGAGGCCGAGGCGCGTGTCCTGTCTTTTGCTGCGGTGACGCGGGTCTTCGCCCACATCTACCTTCGCGATCCCAGCGCCGACCTCGACAGCCTGCTGGAGCCGGTGAGCGGCGAGGGTGCTGCCGCCGCTATCGAAGCCGTGAAGGGGCGCGCAGAGGCGCTGCTGGGAAAGTTCCGGGCCTTCAGCACCAAGCCAAAGCAAGGCGCTGCCGGCCCTGCCGCTCCACGAGGCGAAGCCACACCGCGCTGCTCCACCGCCGACAAGTGACTCCGTTACTGCTCCTGTTCTTCTTTTAATTCCTGCACATGCATCACGCCTCGGGGAGGCATTTAAACTTGCGTTTGGTACTAAGACGACAGTATGGACTGTAATATTTGCTTTTAAATTCCTTGAGTTTTTTGCTTTTCCTCCCTACTTGCTTGTGTTCTACACCGGTAGAGCCCGGCCCCGCGTGTACCTCACCCAGCATTAGCCCCGACCGGAAACCAGGACGGGACCAAAGGAGTGAGGGGCTACGTGACAAGTTAGGCTCCTGAGTCGCGATGCTCAGGAGTCCCCCTTGGCGCACGAACAACAAGTAGGGAGGCGTGATGTTGGTGTATCTTCCGTTCTACGTCTACAGAGCCCGACTCCGCGCGTACCTCACCCAGCATAGCCTTTCGGAACTAAGGAGTGAGGGGCTACGGAGCCAGTTAGGCTCCTGAGTCACGATAATCAGGAGTCCCCCTTGACGCGCAAACAGCGGGCAATGAGGTGAGATGCAAGCGAGACTACCGTTCTACGTCTGCAGAGCCCGGTCCCGCGCGTACCTCACCCAGCATAGCCTTTCGGAACTAAGGAGTGAAAGGCTACGGGACTAGGTAGGCCCCTGAGTCGCGATGCTCAGGGGTCCCCCTTGACGCTCAAATGGCCTTCATACCTTGGCTCCGCTCGGGGAGAGACGCGCAACGAACCAGGCCCGAGGGGCCTGGCTGGGCGGCGTACGTCTGGGCGTGACCCAGGCGTAGCCCCCGTGCCTAGCCCCCTCGCGTGGCGCTCCCGAGGGGAGGCGTTGCAATGAGGCTAGCCATTGAGCTCTGGGCTCCCTGAGGTTAACGCGGCCCGGAGGCCACCCTCAGTTGTTTATCACCAGTGCGGAGCATAGCGCTTTCGTATGTGTACGGGCATAGCCGCTCCTCGGCAGTGTCGTCAGCCAGCGCGGAGCATGGTGCTTCCACTGGTACGTGGGAGGGGGCTCCCCTCCGGGAGGAGCCCCCGGGGCGTGTACAGCCCCGCCCTGACACGTGGCCGGCACGGTAGGGCTAGGTGAGGTGTATCTGGGCACCCGTGAGCCAGCGCGGGACTCACGGGGCCCTACCTCTAGGCGGGTAGCGCCTGGCACTGGGCCGTATCTTGAGATGTGTTCCTGTAAATTGGGTTAGATGCCGACACTCTACGTCCTCGGGTCCCGGCCCTCGAGCTTGTCTCAGCCGTCGCTGGTATGCCAGGTCGCGATGCCATGGACAAGGCCAGAGGGTGAGGGCTGGAGAGCCAGTAAGAGCCCTGAGTCGCGATGCTCAGGTACCCCCCCCCCCCCCTTAACGTGCAAGTGGTCGACATGGAGAAGAAGAGGTGCCATGGACAGGCATCAAGTGATCAAGCATGATAGGCGAAAGCATAGCTGGAAATAAACGCAAGGGAGATACACGCCACTGGGCCTGGCCCGAGCGGCTTGGGGATGATGCAGCCCGAGGGGCGCCCCCAACAAAGCAAGCTAATGATCGAAAAATAAAAAGGGATACATGCCGCAGGGACGGACCCACGCGGCCTGGGAATGAAGCAGCCCTGGGAGGGCGTTCCCAGCTGGAAATGAAGCTTGAAGGACGTCACATGGAGATGTTGAGGATGAAGTGGTGTTGGTGTAGCAGACTCGGTGGGCTGCGGAAGCCGATCCTCTCGAGCCCCCAGGCCCAGGGGCCTAAGGAGGCTCCGGAGGTGCTGGTGGCTCCTCGCGAATCATCTCCATCTCCGCCAGGACTGCGGAACGCCTGTCTTCCTGAGTCTCCATGATGCCCCTCGTGAGGCGCTGGTATGCAACAGCCACGCTCGGCAAGCCGTAAGGCATGCGAACATAGCTGTGGGGTGGGCCTCCGCAACGCCCCACTTGCGAGGGCCAGAGGCGCTCCATCGTGGCGACCCGATTGAGCCCTGGTACATCGATGCAGACGCGCAGCCCACCATCCTCGCCTGGATGGGGAGCCATAGCCGGTAGACGGCGGCAACCTCTCATGATTCTTGACTCCTGTAGTTCTTGAACGGCCTTGTTAACGAACTCCTGCTGGTCTGACCTTCCTTGCCTTGCTCCTTCTTGAGGGAAACGTGCTTCGAGGCACGCCTCCACGTGGTGCCCAAGTGCCTCCCTCGTGACCCTGGCCAGGTCGGTGGCCCTCCAGGTGAGAGCCCCCGAGCCCTGCCTGAGGTGGGCGCCGAGCGCGTTTTCCTATGCGATGGAAGGAGGGTCCCCTTGGGAAGACGCGGGCCCTGAGGGGCCCGCCTCCTAAGGGGCTGAGCCTGACGATGTCTTCTTCTTCTTGGGGGTGATCTCGGGAAGCTTCCTGCTTCCGTGATCTGGGTCTTCTAGCGACGCGGCCTGAAAGGCTCACTCCAGGGAACACACTGCATCCTTCTCTTCACATGGCACCATGATGACTCCGCCACTTCCTGGCATCTTGAGGACGTTATAGCCATGATGAGTCACGGCCATGAACTTAGCCAGTGCTGGGTACCCGAGGATGGCGTTATACGGCAGGCGGATGTGGGCAACGTCGAAGTCGATGAGCTCGGTGCGGTAGTTGTTGTGGGCCCCGAAGGTGACAGGGAGGCAGACCTGCCCGATCGGGATCGTGGAACCGTCGGTGACTCCGGAGAAAGGCTTGGTTGGCTGAAGCTGGTCATAGGGAACTTGGAGATTGTTGAATGTTTTCATGGACAGGACATTGAGCCCCGCTCCACCATCGATGAGGGTCCTGGTGACGAGTACGTTACTGATGACTGGGGAGCAAAGCATCGGGAGGACCCCGGCTGTGGCCGCGCACTTGAGCTGATCTGCTGAGCTGAACGTGATGGCGCACGCCGACCACGTGAGAGGGCGCGTTGCTTCGAGCTTGGGGAGGACTGCATTCACTTCACGGGCAAACTGCTTGAAGATGCGTTGGGAGGCTGGGGCTTGAGCTCCGCCCAGGATGCAGGCGATTGCGCGCGGCTCCTGGAAGCCCCCAGCCCCCTCGTCTTGGTGGCGGCCCTCGTTCCTTCTTGGCTACGGCAGCAGTGGAGGGAGGTCTACGTTGCCCTGCAAGCGATCCTCACGAGGCTGATCCCTCCAATCCCCCTCGCGAGGCAGGTCCCGCCAGCGGTCCTCGCGAGGTTGATCACGCCACCCTTGGCGCGGGCCGCGGTCTTCCCAGCGTCCTGCGTTTCTTCCTCCTCCTCGGCCGTAGCCCCGGTCAGCACGGTCAGGACGACGGCCAATCCTTCCTTCTCGCACGGCGCGGAGTTCTTGGCATTCATTGGTGTTGTGGGTGTGGAGGTCGTGGTACACACAGTACCGGCTGCCCCTGGAGGATTCAGGCAGATCCTTGCCCCGCTTGGTGTCTGGTTCTGCCGCGAGCACGGCAGCCCCCTTGCGCTTCACGTCCTTGGCCTTGGGCTTCTTCTCTTCTGGGTCTGCGGCAGGCAGCTCGAGGAGGGAGAGACGCCCTTCCTCAGCCCTGGCGCACTTGGTCGCCAAGTTGAATAGCTCCAGGGAGGTGCACAGGTCTTCATGCATCGCCAGCTCCTCCTTCATCTTGACGTGTCGCACGCCATCGGAGAAGGCTGAGATGATGGCTTCCTCGGACACCTTGGGGATCTTGAGGCGCGCGTTGTTGAAGCGCTGGATGTACTTTTGCAGGGTCTCCCCGGGTTGTTTCTTGATGCGGCGCATGTCGCTCACGGCCGGCGGCCGGTCACGAGTACCTTGGAAGTTGGCGATGAAGCGGGTGCGCATCTTGTCCCAGGAAGAGATCGTGCCTGGGGCCAGGTTCAGGAGCCAGGTGCGAGCTCCTTCTTTGAGCGCCATGGGGAACCAGTTCGACATGACCTTCTCGTCCCCACTGGCAGCTTCGATGCCCAGCTCATAGAGCTGGAGGAACTCTGCGGGGTCGGTCGTGCCGTCGTAGCGAGGAGGCAGGTCCGGCTTGAACTTGCCGGGCCACGCGACGCTGCGCAGCTCGGTGGTGTAGGCGCGGCAGCCCGCGGTGGCCACGGGAGGCTTCGGTTGAGGGAGAGCTTGGCCTTGCGGGTCCCCATACGCTGCAGCTGGGAGCAGCGCGGGGTCTTGACGTGCCGGAGCTGGAGCAGGGTCACGGCGAGCCAGAGCAGGAAGCGCCCGGGCGGCCTCTTGCGGTCGAGGGACTTCTTGGCAGCTCCGTTCTTGCTGGGCTGGCTCCTGACGGAGCGGGTTCCGCCCAGGGGCCACGCGCCTCGGAGCCATGGCGTCTTCTTGGAGAGGAGGCGGCTGGTACGCCCCCAAAGCTTCATTGCCAGCGCGTGGCGGGGTGCGGCGTAGCGGAGCGGACGACGCAGGAGAGCCCCCTGCGGCGCGGACGAGCTCGACGACGCGGTCGAGCCACTCTTCGTAGACGTCATCGACGGGACGGTAGCGCAAGAGCTCGTTTGCTGCGATGAGCGCAGCTCGAGCCTCCAAGGGTGCGCGGAGCGCGTGGGACGAAGAGCCAGCTGGTGTGAGCGATGGAGTAGCGATGCGGCCGTCTTGCCGCACGGACGGGTGCTGAGACGATGCTTGCTGCTCGTTCCCCGTCGAGCCGGTGGCGGTGTTGACAGTGGGCGACGGGGAACGACGAGGACGCCCACCGATGGGAGCCGTCTGGGCGACACGGGAAGCGATGGCAGCCCGGCGCTCGGCGCGGGCCCGACGAGCGTCAGACATAGACGCGACGGTCAGCGGAGAGCGGAACGGTGGAAGACAAATTCCGGCGCACCCCTACCTGGCGCGCCAAATGTCGGATTTCGGGTTCCGGCAGACCCTTAAGGTTCGAACTCCGGGGTGCGCGCAGAGATTATGCCTTCTACCTCTCCGTCTCGCAAAGATCTAAACTACTAAAAGAACAGCACGAGAGACACAGAGTTTATACTGGTTCGGGCCACCGATGTGGTGTAATACCCTACTTCAGTGTGGTGTGGTGGATTGCCTCTTGGGCTGGTGATGATAAACAATACGGGGAAGAACAGCCACGCGAGGGTTTGTTCTTGGCTAGGGGGATGAACTGCCACGAGGAGTTCAACCACCCTTCTCTCTCTCTCTCTCTCTCTCTCTCTCTCTCTCTTGTTCTCTGCTTGCTCAGGTTCTAGGTTCTGCTTGCCCGACTGCTAGATACCGAATTTTAGATGCCTCTACCCTGGGGGTGGCTAGTCCTATTAATAGGCAAAGGGCCTGGGCCTCTTCCCAAATATTGAGCGGGAAGGGCGCCAACAATTGGCCAATTCGAAGGGGAACATCTGGTACACTTATCCTGACTAAAGTTGGTCCTCGCCTGCCAAAGGCCCTGTGGTGACGCCGTTCTGGGCTCCACGATGACCTCCGTCCTACCGTTGGACTGGTCTTGGTCTCGTTGCACCAAAATGGGTGCCTTTGCTTGATCCTCTCGCCTGCGCTTGCCCCCTTTGCACCAAAGAGGAAAGGGAGGACACTGCGCGGCTGGCGCCCGCCTGGCGCCCTTGGTCGTCATGGCTTGCATCATGGTTACCTCGCGAGGTACCCTGCCTTGATGTCTCCGCCTCCTCGTGAGCCAGCCTGCCGAGGCCGTGCCTGAAGAAGTGCTGTGTCGTCCGGCCCGCGAGGCTTGGCCCCTCACGAGTGTCTTGGGTCTTGTGTTGATGAAGATGGGCCGTGTTGGGCCTCCTTGAGCCACGCCGCAGGCCGCAGGCAGGCAAGTCTGGGGACCCCCGTTCCCAGAACACCGACAGCATGTATATATATGTCACCGATGGCGGGATCGATTCAGTTCGCCGCCTTTGTCCGATTTTCAAATAATATTCACAGGTAAAAGAATTAGTAGTACTTGTGCCCTCCGTCGTACATATACCATAACACAAAGAGCTAGCTTAATTTACATGTATGTACGAATTAGCTAGATGGATATGTATGTGTTTACATATGCGAGAAGATCAATGGTAAGCAACATACGATGTCTAAATTTTGGTTGGTTCTGATCAGCAGAACTAGCTGGAGCGCTGGACGCTGGAAGACCGGTAGGGCGGAAATGGGGACGTGGACTTTTTCCATGTTGATGCATGCAGCACGGTTAGCGGGAGAGACGCAGCCGTCGTAGGCTGCGACGAAGCTACAAGAGTGGATCGATGGTGGCAGTAGAGACGCTGTCGTCGTCGAGGTATGTACCAAGAAGAATAGATCGATGCAGTTTAGTTTCAATGGTGGCCTTTGTTATCCCTAGAAAAAAGATTTTGTTCCGGCTAATTTCAACTAACAAATAATTATCTCATTATCAGGAAGGCTAAACGGGTTTTAAAATGGCTATAGTTTGATAGGCAGAGGCGTACGACGCTGGGTAGTCTCGGGAGGTGGATCAACATGGGAGTACGTACTCCTAGGACTATCAACCCATTTTCAATATATATGGCTTCTGCACGTCATCTCCATCATCACTATCAGTACATCCTACGCAAGTGAGTTAGGATGCACTAGATCCCAGAAAGGTGTCTATCCTTCAAACCATAGGAGTGCTTCAAACTAACAACAATACATAATATCCAACAAAAGAGGGTCATGCTACAGTAGCAGGATACTTGGCTCAGTCTAGATATCAGTACGAATCAAGTTGTGCATATTTGCTGTTGGCATGAACCACATCAGCGCATGTCGGGTTTGCAAAAGTCATCCATCGCATGGAAGCTTGATGCCTTTCACACACTGAAGATTATCTGGCAACAAGCTGTGTCGACGAATCTCTCAATATGGTGATTCATGAAACCCATGGTATGATGTGTAAACACAGTTCCCCCTAGCGAATGGAAGTTGCATAGCACGGTAAGCATCGCCGATGATATGATCGATGATTGGTTGGATGATTGGATAATTGAGCCCGAGGAACATGGAGTGGTTGCTGAAGCTGTAAACCCGCCTCCAGTTAAATACGCCTGGCCCAATGGAGCTAGGATCTTTCTCGAACATGAAGCAGCCATAGCCATCATAGTCATGAACGCCCCAGGCATTGTACTGCATGTGGTTTGATGAAATGGTTTGGTCAATTTGGTTCGTGCGAATGAGCATCAAATGACAACCCTTAGCTAAACAAGCGATAAAACACCACCCATTGACTGGTATGATTCCAGGTCCTGGAATCATGAAGGCCGGCGCATTTGCGTCTGCTATAACAAATCAAACTGGAGACCAAAGGACAAAAATATACAATTATGTTCAGAGTATGTGTGGAATTTAGATTATTATAACAGTGTCACATATCATAGACAGAGAATTGCAATGTCGTGGTCATAATCATACCCCAAGTTAAAAAAATAAGCCAATGGCTTTCATATTCTAGCAATAGGTCATGGTTCAAACATCATGTAACAATGAGAGGAAAACAGCTATGACAGGTCCTACTCATATTCTACCATAGAACTTACAACTTTTCTCATATCAACTCTAAGCAATAACATGCGTTGTTATAAAAATCTTGGAAATGAGAGTAACATATAGCAATCATGAGGTTATACTCATAATATCTATTCTAACAATCATTAGATGCCAATTGTTCTCATATCAACTCTAACAATAACATGTGTGGTCATAAAAATCTAGGAAAAGAGAGGAACATATAGCAATGATCTGGTTATAGGCATACTATCTACTCTAAATTGTAACAATCAGCAGGCAGTCGTATTCATAAGGTAAAGATGAGATGAGATAGAAAAATTACAAGACGATAGATTCCACCAGTATAGGCATCCAATCTATGCGTCGACCGCGTAAACGATGCCATCGTGCACTGTCGGGGACGGATTTTCCGGGAAATAAATTCGCAGCAAATGACCCTTATGTCACAACCTGCACCAGGATTACTGTTGCTGGTGGATATTTCCTTGATACAGAATTCCAAGCAATTAAAAGGATTTGAGTACAAGAACTTATAGGTCCATTGGGTGCAACAATGGTTTCTAGTGGCAGATGATGGAAGCGACTCGTGGATCTCCAAGATTGATGGAACTCCATTCTCACAGGAATAGCTGACCCGGATAACTCCTATCTCGCGTGGCTGCTATCTCTGAATCCTAGGTTGCGGGATGTCGTCCTAGTGCTCCTCTCTGAGTCATGATCTAGCCAAGACAATAGCCAGGGACAAGCAAGTGAGTACGTTTGAATGTACTTGCAAACATCAAGAACAAAAGATATACCGGATGCATATGCTCATGATGAATTAAATTATGTGCATGTGCTGACTGAGAATTAGAGCATGGCATGACAAATATTCATATGGTGCGGAAGGATAAATTAATCATGTTATTAGTAAATCAAAGAAATGAAACAGAATGTTGGGTGTTGGACGCCCGAGAAATTCCAAGAGAAATGCCCAAGGGGTGTCTAAAAGAGAATCGGGCGAGACAGGACCGCCAAAGAACTCAAGCGACGCCACGAGAGGTCTTGAAAGGAAATGCCAAACGGGTGTCTAAAAGCGACGCCTCGTAAGGTCTTGAAAATGAATGCCACAGTCGGGTGTCTGAGCGATGTGTCATAAAGGGCTTATAAGAAAAATAATAAAATGAGTATCCAGGTGGACTAGCCATCCCAAGTGATATTCAGAAATAAAAATAAACTTGAGAATCTCGGGTAGTCTAGCCATCCCAAGAGATACTCAAGTTTAAACATAAGAGGAAAAGGTTAGTCCACAACAATATTGATATCAGCAATAATATTCAAAATGGCACCAGTAGTGATAATAATTACCCTGCAGAATGATCCATGATCAATTTAGTTATTTCCTCCGGAGACTGACACTAAGAACGACACTTGACCAACCCAGACTGTAGTCCTTAACCATGGACACGGCTATTCGAATAGATGTAACTTTGCAGAGGGTGTACTCTTTACCCACAAGTAAATGATTTCTTTAGCCAACACCGAGACACTGACTAATTCCCGTTACGGCCTTTGGGTTGAAAACACACCAGACCAGCACACACCAGATTAACTTTCCGGATGCCAGGAATCACCCAAAGCATCATTCAAGAGAAACTCTAAGGCGGGGAGACCATCATCTCGAGTAGCATGGGATCACTATTTACCCGCGCGGATTACAAGGGGTGCCCCCTCTCGGCCCAGCCGGATACACCCATGCCCTTGGCCCTATGACTGGCATTGCAGCCGGTACCTGGAAACCCTCATCGTGGCCTCTCTGTACGGTGTGTGCAGGGAAAGCGGTTAACAACTTACTGAACCGTACCCTGCCTGTCGCGGGGACAAGTGTTAGCACGAAACCAGTATGGGGGTTACCGGAACAAGACTCGATCTACGGTCAACTCAGGAGGTTTAAGTTTGCCTATAGTGGTTAGCACAATATAATTCCTTGGCAGTACCCGACAGGGTCACCACCTGGTATGTCCCAACATAACCTCACTGATCATTCTCGTCACCACGAGATTTCAGTCTCACGGTCACTTTTCTCGTGACTGATTCTTCCTGCAAATTAGCCCGGACCAACACAGGCACATATGGCACACGAAAACAACCATACTCACTTATACTTCATGTTTAAGTGAAAATAAAATACCATCAAGGGGATCATTCATGTATGACCAACAATATGCAAACTCTATAGGAATTCAAATACACATGCCACAAATAATTATGCAGTCATCATATCATGTGTTCAAAATGCTTGCCTTGAGCATGCAGAAAGATTGGGTGCACTCCAAAACTTTGAAAATTATATCTCCCCTCCATTTCCTATTTTCGAAATATTATAATTACCACATAAATCAAAACAGTACCTAAAAGTTGTTTGGAAATTTGTGAAATAAATACTAAAATAGACTAGATGAAATTTGAAAGATAACAGAAAAAGAATCAAGTCATTTGGAGTTTATATGATTTTACTATGGATTTACTAAGCTGGAATAATCAAGGAAATCGACTATTTATTAGATCCAGCAAAAACCAGGCCTAGGAAAATAGTTCACCCTATCTGGAAAAAAAAGAGCATGATTTTAGGAGTAGGTAGAAATTTGAATCATCGAATTTGGATGTGAAATGACTGTAGTGGAATTATTTGTAATCTGCTAGAAAAGAAAAAGAGGAGGGAAGAAGTGCGCACTAGGCGATACTTAGCCGTCTGGCGCAACTGGGCCGAGCCCAGCTGCTCAGCCGCGAGGAAGAGCTGACGACATCGAAGGCGTATTCGTTCTGTACGTCTCCCCCGCACGGAGGCAGCCATAGCGGAGTTCGCCTCCATTGGGCTTTATTTTCCACTTTTATATTATTTTAGAGACTAACCTATTAACTGGAGGCCGAGCCCAGAATTGTTGCTTTTGCCTATTTCAGTGTTTCAAAGAAACGGAATATCAAACGGATCCAAACGGAATCAAACCTTCGGGAACGTGATTTTCTCACCAAACATGATCCAGGAGACTTGGACCCTACTCCAAGGGAGCCAAGAGGCGGTCACGAGGGTGGGGGGCGCCCCCCCCCCCCCCAGAGCGCGCCCCCTGCCTCGTGGGCCCCTCGGAGCTCCACCGACGTACACCTTCCTCCTATATATACCTACGTACCCCCAAACGATCAGATACGGAGCCAAAAACATAATTCCATCGCCGCAAGTTTCTGTATCCACGAGATCCCATATTGGGGCCTGTTCCGGAGCTCCGCCGAAGAGGGCCGTCATCACGGAGGGCTTCTACATCATCATAGCCCCTCCGATGAAGTGTGAGTGGTTTACCTCAGACCTTCGGGTCCATAGTTAGTAGCTAGATGGCTTCTTCTCTCTTTTTGGATCTCAATACAATGTTCTCCCCCTCTCTCATGGAGATCTATTCGATGTAATCTTCTTTTTGCGGTGTGTTTGTTGAGACCAATGAATTGTGGGTTTATGATCAAGTCTATCTACGAATAATATTTGAATCTTCTCTGAATTCTTTTATGTATGATTGGTTATCTTTGCAAGTCTCTTTGAATTATCAGTTTGGTTTGGCCTACTAGATTGGTTTTTCTTGCCATGGGAGAAGTGCTTAGCTTTGGGTTCGATCTTGCGGTGTCCTTTCCCAGTGACAGAAGGGGCAGCAAGGCACGTATTGCATCGTTGCCATCGAGGATAACAACATGGGGTTTATTTCTTATTGCATGAATTTATCTCTCTACATCATGTCATCTTGCTTAAGGTGTTACTCTGTTTTTAACTTAATACTCTAGATGCATGCTGGATAGCGTTCGATGAGTGGAGTAATAGTAGTAGATGCAGGCAGGAGTCGGTCTACTTGTCTCGGACGTGATGCCTATATACATGATCATACCTAGATATTCTCATAACTATGCTCAATTCTGTCAATTTCTCAACAGTAATTTGTTCACCCACCGTAGAATACTTATGCTCTCGAGAGAAGCCACTAGTGAAACCTATGGCCCCCGGGTCTATTCTCATCATATCAATCTCCATCACTTTAATCTTTCTTTGCTTTTTTACTTTGCCTTTTAATTTTCACTTTGCATCTCTATATCAAAAATACCAAAAATATTATCTATCATCTCTATCAAATCTCTCTCTCGTAAGTGACCATGAAGGGATTGACAACCCCTAATCGCGTTGGTTGCGTTGAGCTATTGTTTTTGTGTAGGTACGACGGACTTGAGTGTGGCCTCCTACTGGATTGATACCTTGGTTCTCAAAAACTGAGGGAAATACTTACGCTACTATGCTGCATCATCCTTTCCTCTTTAGGGAAATCCAACGCAAGCTCAAGAGGTAGCAAGAAGAATTTCTGGCACCGTTGCCGGTGAGTCTACGCAAAAGTCAACATACCAAGTACCCATCACAATCCCTATCTCTCGCATTACATTAGTTGCCTTTTGCCTCTCGTTTTCCTCTCCCCCAATTCACCCTTGCCGTTTTATTTGCCCTCTTTTTCCCAATCTCCTTCTCCTTCTCTTTTTCCGTTTGCCTTTTTCTCGCTTGCCTTTTGTTCGCTCGTGTGTTGGATTGCTTGTTTGTCGCGATGGCTCAAGATACTACCAAATTGTGTGACTTCACCAATACCAATAATAATGATTTCCTTAGCACTCCGATTGCTCCTCTTGCCAGTACTAAATCTTGTGAAATCAATACTGCTTTGTTGAATCTTGTTATGAAAGATCAATTCGCCGGCCTTCCTAGTGAAGATGCCGCTACACATCTGAATAGCTTCGTTGATTTATGTGATATGCAAAAGAAAAAAATGCCGATAATGATGTCGTTAAATTGAAACTATTTCCTTTTTTTGCTTAGAGATCGTGCTAAAGCTTGGTTTTCGTCTTTGCCTAAAAATAGTATTGATTCTTGGAACAAGTGCAAAGATGCTTTTATCTCTAAGTATTTTCCTCCCGCTAAGATCATCTCTCTTAGAAACGACATTATGAATTTTAAGCAACTTGACCATGAACATGTTGCACAAGCTTGGGAGAGAATAAAATTAATGATACGTAATTGCCCTACTCATGGTTTGAATTTGTGGATGATTATACAAAAAAATTATGCCGGATTGAATTTTGCTTCTAGAAATCTTTTAGATTCGGCCGCGGGAGGCACTTTTATGGAAATCACTTTAGGAGATGCTACTAAACTCCTAGATAATATTATGGTTAATTGTAGCGACCCGACCTTAGATGGTCAAGTCTCTACGCTCCGGTCTCATCCCTGGATCAGTAATGCTGACACCACACAGTACTTCGAAGGATTTATAACAGAGTAGCAATCACACACATATTACATCGATGTCTCAAAGAGAACTTATTACAATAAATATGGCTTAAGGCCATCTAAGAACGATAACATCGGAAGACTTGGAAGATAAGTGAGTCCATCAACTCCAACGGCATCACTGAGTATAGAACCACGACCTAAAAGCACCTTACTCGTCGTCTGAAAAGTCTGCAACATGAAACGTTGCAGCCCGAAAACGGGTCAGCACATGGAATATGCTGGCAATGTAACACATAGAGAATAATGAACAGTAATGAGCTATACTATATGCATATATGGCTGGTGGAAAGCTCTATGGTTACAGTTTTGCGTAAAGCCAATTTTTCCCTACTGCAAAGGAATAGATTTTATTTAACTATCATGGTGGTTGAAACATCGAGAATGGTTGACAGCATTCTGATCCCAATTAAGTGAACAATTAAAACCCAACAATATTAATTAGAAGTAACATGATGAGATTCACAGGATATTCAAGTACTAGATACTCAAGACGTCCATAACCGGGGACACGGCTAATCATGATTAGTTTGTACACTCTGCAGAGGTTTGCGCACTTTTCCCCACAAGACTCGATCGCCTCCGTTTGGTTTCTCGCACTACATGGTGTTTGAGAAACGGATGACCGAGACATAGTCTTTCAGAAGCGCTAGCACCTTACGTTTGGATAGACCGGTACACCTACTTTCCCCTACATCTGCTAGTCTACCCTGCAAGAGTTTGCACGACTTAATCAACTATGCCAGAGCCCATAATGGCTTGTGGCTGCACACGGAAGTTACTAGCATGAATGATCTTATGATCCCTTTGAGCCTGGGTGGCGGTCCAAAGAAAAACAGGCAAGTCCTGATAGAAACCAGGTGCCTCAATCCACCCAGATGTGTGTTCAAGTTGCCACCTTAGATAAAACCATTAATTAACAATACTCACATCTTTCATGGATATCACTCACCCAATCCACGTCTACTAGCATAGCATGGCATAATAAGCAAACGTAGAAATAACTCCCAAAGGTTTCATAAGTAAAACAGGTAATAGGTACTACCTCAACTACTTCCCATCCCACAATTTAATTAGATCCTAATCATGCAATGTTTGAGGATTGGTCTAATGCAATAAAACTGGGTAGTAGAAAAGGTATGATCAAAGTGTTACTTGCCTTGCTGAGGATCTGCGAAACCTAGAGCTTCGAAATAACAGGCGGCGCACTCCGGGTGATCTATCGCAGACGAACAACAAGCATACAATAAGTACTCATCTAATGCACAGGTAAAACTCAAACAAGAGATCGAACCAGAAAGTTCAACTTAAGAACTCCGGTTGCAAAGAGAAAACGAACCGAACAAAGCAACGGAAAACAAACGACGGAAGAAAACAACTCGATTCTAGCAATTTGAAACTAGGTCAAATTTTACAGTAGCAAAAACTTGTTTAAGTTGATTAGTCAGAACGGCGGTTTCGAAACGAAACACCAGGCGCTTGAATCACCTGTTTCCGATAAACGAGCGAGAAGATAAACTAGAAAGAAGATCGGATCTGAAATCGCGATCAGAGAATCGCGGAATGAATCCGACGAAAAGAAAAACGACGAACGGTTAATCGAACGGACGTTCGTTAACCGAGACTAACCGGTGATCACGTTCGTTAAGACGAACGGTCCGGCAAACGCTCGCTAAACAATTAAACCAAAAAAAACCGATCTAGCGTTTCAAAAAAAACCGAAATATCGAAACGAAAATAAACCGGAACGGTTTTTTAGAAAAAACCGACCGAGGGGAGAGGGCGGCGCGGCGCGGTGGCTAACTCGTCGGCGAGGGGCTCCGGCGGGGCGGCGGGGTTGCGCGGGGCGAGGCGCGGGGCGGCGGCGGTGGGCGGCGCGAGCGGCGGCGGTGGCTGCGGCTGCTGCTGCTGCTGAGGGCGGCGGGGGTGCGGCGGCGGTGTGGGGAGGAGAGGGGGGGCTTGGGTATATATAGGAGGGGGAGGAGACTTGGGGGAGGGGCAAGAAAGA
This sequence comes from Aegilops umbellulata, assembly GCA_032464435.1. Lineage (NCBI taxonomy): Eukaryota > Viridiplantae > Streptophyta > Magnoliopsida > Poales > Poaceae > Aegilops > Aegilops umbellulata. Next base: position 233,086,768 of record CP136060.1, read on the forward strand.
GGCGGCGGCGGAGTTTGATCCGGACTCGGCGGCGGCGGCTGCTGCGCGCGGCGCGCGCGAGAAGGGAGGGGCGCGGTGCAGGCCGGCTCGGCTGGGCCCTTGGCCCAGTCGGGCGCTGCGCATTTTTTTATATAAAAATAGATACGCGCGCAGAAAATTAAATAAAAGAAAATCTAATCGAACTCCAAAAATCCCGAAGTTAATTTTTCCCGACTCCTGAAAATGAGTCGAACAAACTCAACTTTTACTCGGGGCCTAAATGCAATATTTTAAAAACATGCATTTTTCCCTAATGCAAATAAAATGCAAATAAACTCCGGAAAAATCCAAAATTTGATTTATTTATTAAATCTTTATTTTTCCTAAAATTGGGAAAGTCATATTATTCCCTTCTCATATTTTTGTTATTGGAAAAATAATTGAAGATGAAATAAATAAAATCAAATGATCCACTTTTCAAAATTTGAGAAAACTCAAATATGAAAATAACAAAATCTCCAACTCTCTCCGAGGGTCCTTGAGTTGCGTGAAATTTCTCGGATCGACCAAAATGCAAGAAAATATGTTATGCATGATGATCTAATGTATAACATTCCAAATTGAAAATTTGGGATGTTACATTAATTATTCTCAATGGCATACTGAAAGATCTTCTAATAAAAAAGTGCATGCGATAGAAGAAATTAATGTTTTGACTGGAAAGATGGATGAACTTATGAAATTATTTGCTACTAAGAGTGTTTCTTCTGATCCTAATGATATGCATTTGTCTACTTTGATTGAGAATAAGAATGAATCTATGGATGTGAATTTTGTTGGTAGGAATAATTTTGGTAACATTGCGAATAGAGGGAATTTTAATCCTAGGCCTTATCCTAGAAATCCTTCTAATAATTATGGAAATTCCTACAACAACTCTTATGGAAACTTTAATAAGATGCCCTCTGAATTTGAGAATAGTGTTAAAGAATTTATGAATTCACAAAAGAATTTTAATGCTTTGCTTGAAGAGAAACTGCTTAAAGTTAATGATTTGGCTAGGAACATTGATAGAATTTCTCTTGAGGTTGATTCTTTAAACCTTAGATCTATTCCTCCTAAGCATGAGAATTTCCATTGATGAGTGCAAGGTAAGAACCGCTAGGATGTGTGCTTCCAAAGATGCCTCTATTAAAGCGTGTTCTTCCAATTCTTATGAAAATCAAGATGAAGATCTAAAAGTTATTGATGTGTCACCTATCAAATCTTTGTTTTGCAATATGAATCTTTATGAAACTGAATATGATCTTCCTTTACCTAGAAGGCATTCCAAAAATTTGGAGTATTCAGATCTCTATGATGAAATTGATGAAAGTGGGATTGAAAGAAATAAAACCCTAGATGTTGCTAAACCCACTATATTGGATTTAAAGGAATTTAATTATGAAAGTTGCTCTTTAATTGATTGCATTTCCTTGTTGCAATCTGTGCTAAACTCTCCTCATGCTTATAGTCAAAAGAAAGCCTTTACCGAACATATTGTTGATGCCTTGATGCAATCTTATGAAGAAAAACGTGAGTTGAAAGTTTCTATCCCTAGAAAACTCTATGATGAGTGGGAACCAACTATTAAAATTAAAATTAAAGATCATGAGTTTTATGCTTTGTGTGATTTGGGTGCTAGTGTTTCCACTATCCCCAAAACTTTGTGTGATTTGCTAGATATTCGTGACTTTGATGATTGCTCTCTAAATTTGCATATTGTGGATTCCACTATTAAGAAACCTATGGGAAGGATTAATGATGTTATTATTGTTGCAAATAGGAATTATGTGCCCGTAGATTTTATCATTCTTGATATAGATTGCAATCCTTCTTGTCCTATTATTCTTGGTAGACCTTTCCTTAGAACGGTTGGTGCGATTATTGATATGAAGGAAGGGAATATTAGATTTCAATTTCCATTAAAAAAGGGCATGGAACACTTCCCTTGAAAGAAAATAAAATTGCCATATGAAACTATCATGAGAGCCACTTATGGATTGCCTACCAAAGATGGCAATACCTAGATCTATCCTCGCTTTTATGCCTAGCTAGGGGCGTTAAACGATAGCGCTTGTTGGAAGGCAACCCAATTTTATTTTTAGTTTTTTGTGTTTTTCTTCTGTTTAGGAACAAATAACCCATCTACCTTCTGTTTGGATGTGGTTTTGTTTTTCAATTTGTGTTTGTGCCAAGTTAGACCTATAGTATCTTCTTGGATGATAGTTATTTGATCTTGCTGTAATTTACAGAAACTTTGCGTTCAGTGGCCGAATTGTTAAAAATCACCAGAACGTGATAAAATACGGATTCCAATTTCTGCTGATCAAAAAACAAGTTGTCTAGGTCATCTAATTTTGGTAGATTTTTTGTAGTTCCAGAAGTTTGCATTAGTTACAGATTACTACAGATTGTTATGTTTTTGACAGATTCTGTTTTTCGTGTGTTGTTTGCTTATTTTGATGAATATATGGCTAGTATTGTAGGGTATGATCCATAGAGAAGTTGTAAAACAGTAGGTTTAACACAAATATAAATAAAGAATGAGTTCATTATAGTACTTTGAAGTGGTTTTATGTTTTCTTTCTCTAACGGAGCTCACGAGATTTCTATTGAGTTTTGTGTTGTGAAGTTTTCAAGTTTTGGGTGAAATCTTTTGATGGATTATGGAACAAGGAGTGGCAAGAGCCTAAGCTTAGGGATGCCCATGGAACCCCCAAGATAATCCAAGGACACCAAAAATTCAAAGCTTGGGCATCCCCTCTTTTGTCTACTTCCGTAGGTAATTTCACTTGGAGCTATATTTTTATTCACCACATGATATGTGTTTTTCTTGGAGCGTCTTGTATTATTTGTGTCTTTGTTTGTTAGTGTGCCACAATCATCCTTTCTGTACACACCTTTTGAGAGAGCCATACATGAATTGGAATTTGATAGAATACTCTATGTGCTTCACTTATATCTTTTGAGCTATGTAGTTTTGCTCTATGTGCTTCACTTATATCTTTTGAGCGTTATAATTTTGCTCTATGTGCCTCACTTAGATCTTTTAGAGCACGGTGGTGGATTTGTTTTAAAGAAACTATTGATCTCTCATGCTTCACTTAGATTATTTTGAAAGTCTTAATAGCATGGTAATTTGCTTAATAATAATATGCCTGGTATTCAAGAATTGTGAAACTTTCTTTTGAGTGCGTTGAATACTAAGAAAAGATAGATGCTTGATAATTGTTTTGAGATATGAGGATGGTGATATTAGAGTCATGCTGGTTGAGTAGTTGTGAATTTGAAGAATACTTGTGTTAAAGTTTGTGATTCCCGTAGCATGCACGTATGGTGAACCGTTATGTGATGAAGTGGGAGCATGATTTATTTATTGATTTTCTTCCTTATGAGTGGCGGTTGGGGTGAGAGATGGTCTTTTCCTACCAATCTATCCCCCTAGGAGCATGCGCATAATACTTTGCTCTGATAACTTCTAGATTTTTGCAATAAGTATATGAGTTCTTTATGACTAATGTTGAGTCCATGGATTATACGCACTTTTTCCCATCCTTCCACCATTGCTAGCCTCTCTAATACCGCGTACTTTTCGCCGGTATCATACACCCACCATATACCTTCCTCAAAACAGCCACCATACCTACCTATCATGGCATTTCCATAGCCATTCCAAGATATATTGCCATGCAACTTTCCACCGTTCCGTTTATTATGACACGCTCCATCATTGTCATATTGCTAGCATGATCATGTAGTTGACATCGTATTTGTGGCAAAGCCACCGTTCATAATTCTTTCATACATGTCACTCTTGATTCATTGCATATCCCGGTACACCGCCGGAGGCATTCATATAGAGTCATATTTTGTTTTAAGTATCGAGTTGTAATTGTTGAGTTGTAAGAAAAATAAAAAGTGTGATGATCATCATTTTTAGAGCATTGTCCCAAGTGAGGAAAGAATGATGGAGACTATGATTCCCCCATAAGTCGGGATGAGACTCCGGACGAAAAAAAAGAGGCCATAAAAAAAGAGAAAAGGCCCAAATAAAAAAATGAGAGAAAAGAGAGAAGGGACAATGTTACTATCCTTTTACCACACTTGTGCTTCAAAGTAGCACCATGATCTTCATGATAGAGAGTCTCTCATTTTGTCACTTTCATAAACTAGTGGGAATTTTACATTATAGAACTTGGCTTGTATATTCCAATGATGGGCTTCCTCAAATTGCCCTAGGTCTTCGTGAGCAAGCAAGTTGGATGCACACCCACTTAGTTTCTTTTGTTGAGTTTTCATATACTTATAGCTCTAGTGCATCCGTTGCATGGCAATCCATACTCACATTGATATCTATTGATGGGCATCTCCATAGCCCGTTGTGTGACGCCCCCGATTCAATCGTACACTAACCATGCACGCAAATGTGTACGATCAAGATCAGGGACTCACGGGAAGATATCACAACACAACTCTAAAACATAAATAAGTCATACAAGCATCATAATACAAGCCAGGGGCCTCGAGGGCTCGAATACAATTGCTTGATCATAGACGAGTCAGCGGAAGCAACAATATCTGAGTACAGACATAAGTTAAACAAGTTTGCCATAAGATGGCTAGCACAAACTGAGATACATATCGAAAGAGGCGCAGGACTCCTGCCTGGGATCCTCCTAACTACTCCTGGTCGTCGTCAGCGGGCTGCACGTAGTAGTAGGCACCTCCAGAGTAGTAGGATTCGTCGTCCATGGTGGCGTCTGGATCCTGGGCTCCAGCATCTGGTTGCGGCAACCGGGTAGAAGGGAAAGGGGGTAAAGGGGAAGAAAGCAACCGTGAGTACTCATCCAAAGTACTCGCAAGCAAGGAGCTACACTACATATGCATGGATATATGTGTAAAGGGCCATATCAGTGGACTGAACTGCAGAATGCCGGAATAAAAGGGGGGATAGCTAATCCTGTCGAAGACTACGCTTCTGGCAGCCTCCGTCTTGCAGCATATAGAAGAGAGTAGACTGAAGTCCTCCAAGTAGCATCGCATAGCATAATCCTACCCGGCGATCCCCTCCTCGATGCCCTGTTAGAGAGCGATAACCGGGTTGTATCTGGCACTTGGAAGGGTGTGTTTTGCCAAGTATCCGGTTCTAGTTGTCATAAGGTCAAGGTACAACTCCGGGTCGTCCTTTTACCGAGGGACACGGCTATTCGAATAGATTAACTTCCCTGCAGGGGTGCACCACATAGCCCAACACGCTTGATCCCATTTGGCTGGACACACTTTCCTGGGTCATGCCCGGCCTCGGAAGATCAACACGTCGCAGCCCCACCTAGGCACAACAGAGCGGTCAGCACGCCGGTCTAAACCTAAGCGCGCAGGGGTCTGGGCCCATCGCCCTGAGCACACCTGCACGTTGCGAACGCGGCCGGAAGCAGACCTAGCCTAGTGGCGTTCTAGTCCAATCCGGCGCGCGCCACTCAGTCGCTGACGTTGAGAAGTGCTTCGGCTGATACCACGACGCCGAGTGCCCATATCTTTCCCGCGTAGTTGGTTAGTGCGTATAGACCAAATGGCCAGACTCAGATCAAATACCCAGATCTCGTTAAGCGTGTTAAGTATCCGCGAACGCCAACAGGGCCAGGCTCACCTCTCACCCAGGTAGCCCCGAACTGCCCTGCCGCTGCGCCACAAAGATCCACACAGAGGGCCATCGGGACAAAGGTCCTTTCAGCCCCCAATCCGTGAATCACTCGCGGGTACTCCTCGAGCCAACCCGACTTTGGTCACCACATGTATCATATTTAAAGTATAGTATATATCCATGATCACCTCCCGAGGTGATCACAGCCCAGTAGTATAGCATGGTAGACAGACAAGAGTGTAGGGCCACTGATGGAACACTAGCATCCTATACTAAGCAAGTAGGATTGCAGGTAAAGGTATCAACAGCAGTATCAAAGACAGGCTATGCATCAGGATAGGGATAACGGAAGCAGTAACAAGCGACACTACTCTAATGCAAGCAGTATAGAGGAGAGTAGGCGATATCTGGTGATCAAGGGGGGGTGCTTGCCTGGTTGCACAGACAAGGAGGGGTCGTCGGTGACGTAGTCGACCACAGGGGCATCAGCATCAGCACAGGGTCTACCGGAAAGAAGTAACAGAGGGGGAACACAATAATAACAGAGCAATCAAAGTATAACATGGCAATGCGCGGTGCTAGAGGTGACCTAACGTGGTAGTAAGTGATACTGGTGAAGGGGGAAACATCCGGGAAAGTATCCCCGGTGTTCCGCGTTTTCGGGCAGAGGAGCCGGAGGGGGAAAGTAGCGTGTTCGATATGCTAGGTGTGTGTGCCGGACGAACGGGTTGCGTATCGGGATTCGTCTCGTCATTCTGAGCAACTTTCATATAGAAAACATTTTCATCGGAGTTACGGTTTAATTACTATGAATTTCTAAAGGTTTAAACATTTTCTGAAATTAAATAAATTAACAGAAATGGAATATGACGTCAGCATGGCGTAAGAGTGACATCAGCAGCCAACAGTTCGGTTGACTGGTCAAATTGACATGGGGGACCACCTGTCATAGACAGTGGGTTAAACAGGGTTCAAACTAATCTAAATTCAGTTATTAAACTACTGGGCCCACCTGTCAGTGTCTAATTTAGGTTAACTAAACTAATTTAATTATATCATGTTAATTAGGAGGGTGGGCCCCACTGGTCAGTGGCTGGGGATTGCCAAGTCAGCAGGGTTGACTGGTCAACCCAGTCAACTGGGGCCCGTGGGGCCCGTTGGCAGTGACCCTGGGGATGGCCCCAGGTCGGCCACGTCGGATGCCGGCGCCGGAGTTGGCTTCGGCGAGCCAAAACATGGCGGAGGGCGCCGGCGAGCCTCGGGATTTCGCCACGGTGGCCCAAAACGGGTGTGGCTACTCCCGTTCGAAAGCTAACGACGTCGCGCGTCGCATGGAGCTACGGGTTGGTCTCGGGGATGACCGGAACCACGCCGGCGAGCAGCGGAGGCGGCGACTCGTACGGGTGGATGTCGGAGATGGCGGAGCAGCGTGCTACGGAGCAAAAGAAGAGGCTAGGCAGGCTCTACGTGCGCGGGCGAGCTAAACGGGCACTGGAGCGGGACCATTTGGTCGCCGGAAGCTCGTCGGCGATGAGCTCCCGCGGTGATGGGCTCGGGCACGTACGAGGCGGCGACTACGAGCACGTTGGGGCGAGGAGAAGAGAGCGGAGAGGAAGGAGAGCTCACCGTGGAGCACACAAGGAGGCTCAGTGGTGGTTTAGGAGCTGCAGGGGCGACGCCGGAGACGAAGAAGATCGACGGCAGCCGGAGATGGGGACAAAGGGGATCCGATGCTGCAGCGCCTTCGAGCTCCAGCTGAGGCCACGAGCCGAAGGAGTCGACCCTGGCGGAACTCACCGACAGGATCAGCGGGCGCGGGGCCGCCGGTTGCCGCGGGGACGACGAAGACGCAGCGTCGGATGCGCTCGGTGGAGAGGGAGAGAGCTCGAGGGAGAGGCGAGAGAGAGGGCAGAATGGAGGAGGCGTCCAGGGGGAGTGGATGAGGGGGATCTAGGAAAAGGGGAGCCCGAGGCGTCGCCCTTATCCACCTCGACGCCGGCGAGCGGGTGCGGTTGGGGCGCGCTCGGCGTGCGCACCGGGTCGGTGGAACAGGAGGGAGGGGAGAGCGACCGGGGAGGGGGCGTGGGCCGACTTGCTGGGATGGGCCGAGGCCCAAGGGAAGGCAAGGGGCTTCTCTCTCGTTTTAGTTTAGTTTTCTGTTAGTTTGTTTTTTTCGATTTTATATCTTTTCTTCTGTTCTATTTTATTAAATTTCGGTGTTTATGAAAAACCCAAGTTGTACCTAAAATATTTTTAATACTTATGCCACTACCACAATTAACTTGGCACCTAATATAGAATCATTTGTAATTGTTTATTATTTTATAATCATTTAACTAATTGTTTTGCTACTATTTTATTCATTTTGAGTATTTACATATTTTATACAAGTGTGGTTTCTCCACCATAATTACCTACGCATTATTTGGCACAACCAGAATATTTTAGTTTTATTATTTGAAAACTTTTGTTGTTTGCCTATATTTTAAATTTAAATTTGAATCGTTTTAAACTAACACGAGTTTACTAACAGTAACCTAGGTGACGTGGCCTCATTAGCGGGGGATCACTGTAGCTTAATTATCCGGGCGTCACAATTCTCCTCCACCACAAGAAATCTCGTCCCGAGATTTAAGAGGTAGTGAAAGGGGGGAAGGTTTGGTAATGAATCTAGTGGGTCTTCTCATTCTGGCTTGCTCTTCTCGAAGAGATCGGTCCAGTACATAGATGTCTTCATTTCTCCGCTTTACGTCATCATGATGAAGTCGGCATCCTTTCTTCGGGATCTTCATCGTATTTACGAATAGGTAACGAGGCAGGTCAACAACAATAGAATGTTATAAGGGTAATGATCTGGGATTAATCCATGAAGGAGCATATGAGTACCTCTCGAGTTGAACAAATAAAACACAACGAGAGTAAAGTTGGGAGGTACAATAAGAAGTTTCAGGCAGCCAGGCAATCGTTCAATGCCTAGACAGAAGGTGAAAGTGGTTTCAAAGCCACAGAACAATTATTGTGTCCGATGCCAGAATTGATGATCTCATCGGAAGGTGGCTCATGAATTACATACGAGTCCACGCGGGAGGAATAACTTTGGAAACAGGGGGTGTACAGGAGAGTCAGGTTTCGATCCTGTGGAACTGTGGGTTATGGGCCCACCATGCGGTTAAAAGTAGAAAGGGGCTTGACATCTTGTACGATCACGATAGCAAGGCATGTCAGAGGATAGCCTATCAGTTATGTCGGCAACAACATCGATACCAAGGGCGAGGAACGAAGAGAACCATTTTCCTGCTCGTTGAACGAGGCGGGCCAATAGGCAAGGTTCTCGTCCATCGGTGGCTACCGAAATGTCATCAATAATAGTAACAGGGTCTGACTGATAAGGTGGTACACCGAGGTGTTTTCGTAAGCAGGAAAATATTACTGCTTCGATCATATAAACCTCAAGAAAAGGTTAAACCAAACAATGGGAAGGATGATATGATTATCAAATTAATCATAACAAGGGAAAGGAAAATGTGTTTAAACACATATATCAGGGTTATATCCTCCCCAAAGTCAAGCAGAGGATGATATCCAAGACAGGATATAAAGTAGAAAACCATTTAGGTAAGGGGGGAGGAATCTCATGATATTACCCATACAGCGGAGTTTGGATAATTGAGCAGGAAACATTTAGCATTGGCTTCCTGTTGAAACTCAGAGTACCATAGACATGCTTTAGGATAGCATTGACATGGTCTTCAAGCAAAAGGTCAGACTCTGGATACACGAAGGATTCATCAGGAACAACTTATAGAATAAGTCTTACCATTTCCTTATGGAAGGATAGATAACCTTGCTAAAAGGAAACTATAACAATAGGTCCTCCGGCCAGGTGTGCTAGGCATGACATCACCTTACCGAGTCATAAGAGGACCAATGTTATAACTCTTGAAAATATGTCCCAATGATCATATCTGACCGAGATTCAGATCTGACGGGTGTGAGGATACCTCAAGCTCAGGATGCCTGAGAAGAAAGGTGCAACACAATTTGACGAGATGGCGTTGCAAGATTTTCGGGAAACGAACTATGGAAGCAAGTTCTGAATCGTGAGTGCACCATTAAACCAAGGGGAGGATGAGGAGGTGGTTGATGGACTCAACAACAATTCATTGAGAATTTCAAAGGATGGGTTTCCACAATTAAGTGAACAAGGAGATAACATTAGTCAGATCAAACGATATAATGAGGTATGTTCATGGAAAACATACTCAATTAAACATTGGTGGAAAGCTGCACCCAAAATATGGCTTAGGTAGCACGATCAATGTTGAACGGTGATTCGATAACCAATAGTCTAAGAATGAACTATCGACCATTAACTTCAAAGCAATAGGGTTGCTAGAAGGGCAGAATCCAAACAGCACCGCTCACTTGTTGGTACCCCGGTTGGAATCAACACGAGGACCCAGAAAGAATGGGGCTGGTGAGAAGTATCACCATACCAAGAAATTTTAAGAGGTGGTGAAATTCTCACAACATTGATGACATAAGAGATGTTAATGCTCCAAGATACAGGAGAACAATTGTTGTATAGCAAGGAACTCAAGGTATATAACCAAACACGAACAAGCTTGTGTTGGTGGGAAGGCAATAAAGTCGTCGATGATAACACAATCAACGAGGGGCAAGGATGGTATTTCTCATCATGAATACAATTGATATCCTGGAGGAACTCAGAATGTTGATGGTGATCATGATAAATTTTGACGAGAGACTTCATGAAGATGTAATCGATCGGCGATGACATCAAGTTAAAGGAATGATGAAACAAAAGGTTATTGGAACCATGGGTACGACACAAACTCGAAACCAAGCTTGTTGTCTGAGGTGGAATGATAAGACAAGGAAATCAACGTAAGCTTAGCTCAACGTCGAAAATTGTGTTCCGGGAAGAAGGACCAGGTAGCACAGTTAAGATTTAGCATGTTAATGATATAGCCGATCAGGCTAGGAATGACATGATCGAGTACAAACTCAGACTTAAAGAAGATTATCAAGAGTTGTTGAACTGTAATGCGGACTTAGTTCAGTTTTCGGTGTCTTCGAGTGTTTAATAACTCGGAGCCCGTGAAAAATTGGAACCAATGAGAATGTAGCACTTGATGAAGAACTCATAAGAAGTTATGTTGTTCCATGATAACCTCGAGATACCAGGGGGTAACACTCGACGTCAGATCAAAGTAGAGTTTGGACTAGGGTATTGCTTTGCAGAAGATAAGTGATCAAACTTGCACGAGAAATGGAATCAAGGAGAAACATGGTCGGAACCACGTCCACAGATACAAGATGATCTTATAACAAGGGGATAACTATTTTAAGAGAAGCTTCCATGATCAGGTATACATCGTGTCCATGGGCATGAACACAGGGTTCAAGCTCGACTCCCACTTGTTCAACGCATAACCTTTAATTCACCTCTCGTATTTCAAAAATGACATTAGTTGTTAAAAGTTTTTACCTGGTGCAATACCAGATAAGTATGACCCATGAAATCTTTTGGATTCACACAGATTAAGGAAGGCATAGGTTCAACCCGTCGGGGCATCTTAGGAGTATATACCACACATTTCGAGAATAAATAACGCAAACTCGATAGTAGAGTATGCTTGAGAAAGCAAAGGATACAATTTACCAAAGGCATTATGTATCCGAGGAAAGGCTCACAAGCTTATTGAATATGAAGGACATTGTCGGATAAAATCCGACAAAAGGTTCTGGGGGTCCACAAGGGATCTGACGTGAGCATCGATACTCAACTAGAGGAAGAAAGAAACAACTATCTAACTCAAAGCTCAATTGCAAAGGAAATATGATTTCCAAATCCAGGGATCGGAAGCAACGCTCTGATCAAGGATGGATAAGTTGAATAGACTTACGGGTACAATCGACGGTAATTTGATTGGTCGAGAACCAGCTCACGTTTTAAATAACATCTGAGCCGGAATGATGAATTCTATGATTTGAGTGAGAATTGCGAGCATTCGCAACATATTGAATCAATGACTCAAGATGATATTGACAAAGGTTGCCAATAAGATTACTATACTTATGGGATTAACCATAATGCAAGCAAGCAAGAATTTCAGGAGTGATAGGTTGCTCAGGATTTTTGGAAGACCGAATGGTATTTCGAAGAAGTTTGTGAAATACATGAATCATCTGGGGATGAGCGGATACTCGATAAATGCGAGAAATTATTCTTAAGGGTATTCATGTGGCAAGAACTGCAAGGCAATAGGCACAAGGTATTCTCGGGGTATCTTATAATAACAAGATCGGCTGGGAATAAAAGTAAGCACGACAAGTGTAAATACTTATCCATAGGGATAGTTCGGTGGTAGGGGATTGCAAAAGCAACGGCACAAAGTCTCGGGAGAACATCATAGAGTATTGTCAAAATCTTCTGTTGGAGTAGTCGGTCATCTGTAATGAAGGGGCTCTCCGGCAGGAAGTGGTAACGAGAACCTAAATTTAGATATTAGCAAAATCATTTAACCCGAATAAAAGAGAGATCAGAATCCTAGAGTATAGACGAGGAGTAAAAGATCCTAATACCACCCAATGGCGACGTGGGCCCGTAAGACACACAGCCATGTTAGTAAAAGTTTTTGCAATTTCTAGACTCAACTTCGGCCAAGGAGTGTGGAAGGGGGATTCCTACAGGCAGTTGGCTCTGATACCAACTTGTGACGCCCCCGATTCAATCGCACACTAACCATGCACGCAAATGTGTACGATCATGATCAGGGACTCACGGGAAGATATCACAACACAACTCTAAAACATAAATAAGTCATACAAGCATCATAATACAAGCCAGGGGCCTCGAGGGCTCGAATACAATTGCTCGATCATAGACGAGTCAGCGGAAGCAACAATATCTGAGTACAGACATAAGTTAAACAAGTTTGCCATAAGATGGCTAGCACAAACTGAGATACAGATCGAAAGAGGCGCAGGCCTCCTGCCTGGGATCCTCCTAACTACTCCTGGTCGTCGTCAGCGGGCTGCACGTAGTAGTAGGCACCTCCAGAGTAGTAGGATTCGTTGTCGACGGTGGCGTATGGATCCTGGGCTCCAGCATCTGGTTGCGGCAACCGGGTAGAAGGGAAAGGGGGAAAAGGGGAACAAAGCAATCGTGAGTACTCATCCAAAGTACTCGCAAGCAAGGAGCTACACTACATATGCATGGATATATGTGTAAAGGGCCATATCAGTGGACTGAACTACAGAATGCCAGAATAAAAGGGGGGATAGCTAATCATGTCGAAGACTACGCTTCTGGCACCCTCCGTCTTGCAGCATATAGAAGAGAGTAGACTGAAGTCCTCCAAGTAGCATCGCATAGCATAATCCTACCCGGCGATCCCCTCCTCGATGCCCTGTTAGAGAGCGATCACCGGGTTGTATCTGTCACTTGGAAGGGTGTGTTTTATCAAGTATCCGGTTCTAGTTGTCATAAGGTCAAGGTAACTCCGGGTCGTCCTTTTACCGAGGGACACGGCTATTCGAATAGATTAACTTCCCTGCAGGGGTGCACCACATAGCCCAACACGCTTGATCCCATTTGGCCGGACACACTTTCCTGGGTCATGCCCGGCCTCGGAAGATCAACACGTCGCAGCCCCACCTAGGCATAACAGAGCGGTCAGCACGCCGGTCTAAACCTAAGCGCGCAGGGGTCTGGGCCCATCGCCCTGAGCACACCTGCACGTTGCGAACGCGGCCGGAAGCAGACCTAGCCTAGTGGCGTTCCAGTCCAATCCGGCGCGCGCCACTCAGTCGCTGACATCAAGAAGTGCTTCGGCTGATACCACGACGCCGAGTGCCCATATCTTTCCCGCGTAGTTGGTTAGTGCGTATAGACCAAATGGCCAGACTCAGATCAAATACCCAGATCTCGTTAAGCGTGTTAAGTATCCGCGAACGCCAACAGGGCCAGGCTCACCTCTCACCCAGGAGCCCCGAACTGCCCTGCCGCTGCGCCACAAAGATCCACACAGAGGGCCATCGGGACAAAGGTCCTTTCAGCCCCCAATCCGTGAATCACTCGCGGGTACTCCTCGAGCCAACCCGACTTTGGTCACCACATGTATCATGTTTAAAGTATAGTATATATCCATGATCACCTCCCGAGGTGATCACAGCCCAGTAGTATAGCATGGCAGACAGACAAGAGTGTAGGGCCACTGATGGAACACTAGCATCCTATACTAAGCAAGTAGGATTGCAGGTAAAGGTATCAACAGCAGTATCAAAGACAGGCTATGCATCAGGATAGGGATAACGAAAGCAGTAACAAGCTACACTGCTCTAATGCAAGCAGTATAGAGGAGAGTAGGCGATATCTGGTGATCAAGGGGGGGCTTGCCTGGTTGCACAGACAAGGAGGGGTCGTCGGTGACGTAGTCGACCACAGGGGCATCAGCATCAGCACAAGGTCTACTGGAAAGAAGTAACGGAGGGGGAACACAATAAATAACAGGGCAATCAAAGTATAACATGGCAATGCACGGTGCTAGAGGTGACCTAACGCGGTAGTAAGTGATACTGGTGAAGGGGGAAACATCCGGGAAAGTATCCCCGGTGTTTCGCGTTTTCGGGCAGAGGAGCCGGAGGGGGAAAGTTGCGTGTTCGATATGCTAGGGGTGTGTGCCGGACGAACGGGTTGCGTATCCGGATTCGTCTCGTCGTTCTGAGCAACTTTCATATAGAAAACATTTTCATCGGAGTTACGGTTTAATTACTATGAATTTCTAAAGGTTTAAACATTTTCTAAAATTAAATAAATTAACAGAAATGGAATATGACGTCAGCATGGCGTAAGAGTGACGTCAGCAGCCAACAGTTCGGTTGACTGGTCAAATTGACATGGGGGACCACCTGTCATAGACAGTGGGTTAAACAGGGTTCAAACTAATCTAAATTCAGTTATTAAACTACTGGGCCCACCTGTCAGTGTCTAATTTAGGTTAACTAAACTAATTTAATTATATCCTGTTAATTAGGAGGGTGGGCCCCACTGGTCAGTGGCTGGGGGTTGCCAAGTTAGCAGAGTTGACTGGTCAACCCAGTCAACTGGGGCCCGTGGGGCCCGTTGGCAGTGACCCTGGGGGTGGCCCCAGGTCGGCCACGTCGGATGCCGGCGCCGGAGTTGGCTTCGGCGAGCCAAAACACGGCGGAGGGCGTCGGCGAGCCTCGGGATTTCGCCACGGTGGCCCAAAACGGGTGTGGCTACTCCCGTTCGAAAGCTAACGACGTCGCGCGTCGCATGGAGCTACGGGTTGGTCTCGGGGATGACCGGAACCACACCGGCGAGCAGCGGAGGCGGCGACTCGTACGGGTGGATGTCGAAGATGGCGGAGCAGCGTGCTACGGAGCAAAAGAAGAGGCTAGGCAGGCTCTACATGCGCGGGCAAGCTAAACGGGCACTGGAGCGGGACCATTTGGTCACCCGAAGCTCGTCGGCGATGAGCTCCCGCGGTGATGGGCTCGGGCACTTACGAGGCGGCGACTATGAGCACGTTGGGGCGAGGAGAAGAGAGCGGAGAGGAAGGAGAGCTCACCATGGAGCACACAAGGAGGCTCGGTGGCGGTTTAGGAGCTGCAGGGGCGGCGCTGGAGACGAAGAAGATCGACGGCGGCCGGAGATGGGGACGAAGGGGATCCGATGCTGCAGCGCCTCTGAGCTCCAGCTGAGGCCACCAGCCGAAGGAGTCGACCCTGGCGGAGCTCACCGACAGGATCAGCGGGCACGGGGCCGCCGGTGGCCGCGGGGACGACGAAGACGCGGCGTCGGATGCGCTCGGTGGAGAGGGAGAGAGCTCGAGGGAGAGGCGAGAGAGAGGGCAGAATGGAGGAGGCGTCCAGGGGGAGTGGATGAGGGGGATCTAGGAAAAGGGGAGCCCGAGGCGTCGCCCTTATCCACCTCGACGCCAGCGAGCGGGTGCGGTTGGGGCGCGCTCGGCGTGCGCACCGGGTCGGTGGAACAGGAGGGAGGGGAGAGCGACCGGGGAGGGGGCGTGGGCCGACTTGCTGGGATGGGCCGAGGCCCAAGGGAAGGCCAGGGGCTTCTCTCTCGTTTTAGTTTAGTTTTCTGTTAGTTTGTTTTTTCTATTTTATTTCTTTTCTTCTGTTCTGTTTTATTAAATTTCGGTGTTTATGAAAAACCCAAGTTGTACCTAAAATATTTTTAATACTTATGCCACTACCACAATTAACTTGGCACCTAATATAGAATCATTTGTAATTGTTTATTATTTTATAATCATTTAACTAATTGTTTTGCTACTATTTTATTCATTTTGAGTATTTACATATTTTAAACAAGTGTGGTTTCTCCACCATAATTACCTACGCATTATTTGGCACAACCAGAACATTTTAGTTTTATTATTTGAAAACTTTTGTTGTTTGCCTATATTTTAAATTTAAATTTGAATCGTTTTGAACTAACACGAGTTTACTAACAGTAACCTAGGTGACGTGGCCTCATTAGCGGGGGATCACTGTAGCTTAATTATCCGGGCGTCACACGTTGATACGCCTAGTTGATGTGAGACTATCTTCCCCTCTTTATGTCTTCTCCACAACCACCATTCTATTCCATATACAGTGCTATATCCATGGCTCACGCTCATGTATTGCGTGAGGATCGAAAAAGTTTTGAAAATGTTAAGTATGAAACAATTGCTTGGCTTGTCATCGGGGTTGTGCATGATTTAAATACTTTGTGTGGTGAAGGTAGAGCATAGCCAGACTATATGATTTAGTAGGGATAACTTTCTTTGGCCATGTTATTTTGAGAAGACATAATTGCTTTGTTAGTATGCTCAAAGTATTATTATTTTTATGTCAATATAAACTTTTTCCTTGAATCTTTCGAATCCGAATATTCATACCACAATTAAGAAGATTTGCATTGAAATTATGCCAAGTAGCACTCCGCATCAAAAATTCTCTTTTTATCATTTACCTACTCAAGGACGAGCAGGAATTAAGCTTGGGGATGCCTGATACGTATCCAACGTATCTATAATTTTTGATTGCTCCATGCTATATTATCTACTGTTTTGGACTATATTGGGCTTTATTTTCCACTTTTATATTATTTTTGGGACTAACCTATTAACCGGAGGCCCAGCCCAGAATTGTTGTTTTTTGCCTATTTCAGTGTTTCGAAGAAACGGAATATCAAACGGAGTCCAAACGGAATGAAACCTTCGCGAACGTGATTTTCTCACCGAACGTGATCAAGGAAACTTGGACCCTACTCCAAGGGATCCAAGAGGCGGTCATGAGGGTGGGGGCGCCCCCCTCTTAGGGCGCGCCCCCCTGCCTCGTGGGACCCTCGGAGCTCCACTGACGTACTCCTTCCTCCTATATATACCTACATACCCCCAAACGATCAGATACGGAGCCAAAAAACTAATTCCACCACCGCAATTTTCTGTATCCACGAGATCCCATCTTGGGGCCTGTTCCGGAGCTCCGCCGGAGAGGGCCGTCATCACGGAGGGCTTGTACATCATCATAGCCCCTCCGATGAAGTGTGAGTAGTTTACCTCAAACCTTTGGGTCCATAGTTAGTAGCTAGATGGCTTCTTCTCTCTTTTTGGATCTCAATACAATGTTCTCCCCCTCGCTCTTGGAGATCTATTCGATGTAATCTTCTTTTTGCGGTGTGTTTGTTGAGACCCATGAATTGTGGGTTTATGATCAAGTCTATCTATGAATAATATTTGAATCTTCTCTGAATTCTTTTATGTATGATGAGTTATCTTTGCAAGTCTCTTCGAATTATCAGTTTGGTTTGGCCTACTAGATTGGTTTTTCTTGCCATGGGAGAAGTGCTTAGCTTTGTGTTCGATCTTGCGGTGTCCTTTCCCAGTGACAGAAGGGGCAGCAAGGCACGTATTGCATCGTTGCCATCGAGGATAACAAGATGGGGTTTATTTCATATTGCATGAATTTATCTCTCTACATCATGTCATCTTGCTTAAGGCGTTACTCTGTTTTTAACTTAATACTCTAGATGCATGCTAGATAGCGGTCGATGAGTGGAGTAATAGTAGTAGATGCAGGCAGGAGTCGGTCTACTTGTCTCGGACGTGATGCCTATATACATGATCATACCTAGATATTCTCATAACTATCCTCAATTCTGTCAATTGCTCAAGAGTAATTTGTTCACCCACCGTACAATACTTATGCTCTCGAGAGAAGCCACTAGTGAAACCTATGGCCCCCGGGTCTATTCTCATCATATCAATCTCCATCACTTTAATCTTGCTTTGCTTTTTTACTTTGCCTTTTACTTTTCACTTTGCATCTCTATATCCAAAATACCGAAAATATTATCTATCATCTCTATCAGATCTCACTCTCGTAAGTGATTGTGAAGGAATTGACAACCCCTAATCGCGTTGGTTGCGTTGAGCTATTGTTTTTGTGTAGGTACGAGGGACTTGAGCGTGGCCTCCTACTAGATTGACGCCTTGGTTCTCAAAAACTGAGGGAAATATTTGTGCTACTCTGCTGCATCATCATTTCCTCTTCGGGGAAATCCAATGCAAGCTCAAGAGGTAGCACCTCCCCAATGTTCTTGGCATCCAGCTTGTGATTGTTGGTGAACTCCGTGATCATTATATGATTGGCGTCGAGCCCACATTCCACCATCTCCTGGCACTTGAAAACTTGTTGCTCCATTGCCTTGAGCCTTGTCTCCACGCTTCCGGTCCTCCTTGGTCCCTCAACATCGCGGATGTGCAGCAACCCCTCACGCATCTCAATGGTTTGAGGATGTTGCAGCACTTCCGCGAGGTAGGGGTTGATGACCTTCTCGAAGAACTTGTCCTTGGGGGCACTTGGAGACGTCATGGTGATCAAGATCTGTCAGAAAAACAGCTCGAAACAAAAACAGAGGATATTTGCGTGGTTCGGTGGTCAAAACCTTCTGGAGAATATATAAATAATTTTTACTGACCAAAAGAAGTATCGTGCAAGAAAACGGAGTCCGGAGAGCACATGAGGTGCCCACGAGGCTGGGGGGCGCCCGGGGGGTAGGGCGCGTCCTCCACCCTCGTGGATGCCTCGTGTCCTTCCCGGACTACTTCTTATTTTCCTATTTTCTTAAATATTCCAAAACAGAGAAAAATTGCCATTAGAACTGTTTTTGAGTCGGTTTACTTACCGTACCACATACCTATTCCTTTTTGAAGTCTCAAGCGTTCTGGAAAGTGTCCCTTATATATTCCTCCGGGATCACGGTTTCAATAACATAAGTTTCAATATTTATAGGATTACCTGAGATATAGTGTTTGATTCTTTGACCGTTCACCACCTTTGGATTTGTTCCTTCGAAGTTGTTGATTTTTATGGTACCGGAACGATTGACCTCCTCGATAACGTAAGGACCTTCCCATTTAGAGAGAAGCTTTCCTCCAAAAAATCTTAAACGAGAGTTGAATAGAAACACATAATCACCAACATTAAACTCACACTTTTGTATCCTTTTGTCATGCCATCTTTTAACTTTTTCTTTAAACAGTTTGGCATTCTCATAGGCCTAGGTTCTCCATTCATCAAGTGAGCTTATGTCAACTAACCTCTTCTCACTGATACGTCTCCAACGTATCTATAATTTTTTATTGTTCCATGCTATTATATATTCTGTTTTGGATGATTAATGGGCTTATTTATACACTTTTATATTATTTTTGCGACTAACCTATTAACCGTAGGCCCAGCCCAAATTGCTGCTTTTTGCCTATTTCAGAGTTTCGCAGAAAAACAATATCAAACGGAGTCCAAACGGAATGAAACCTTCGGGAACGTGATTTTTGGAACAAACATGATCCAGAGGACTTGGAGTGGACGTCAAGTAACAGATGAGGAGGACACGAGGTAGGGGTGCGCCTACCCCCCCCCCCCCCAGGCACGCCCTCCACCCTCGTGGGCCCCTCATGGCTCCACCGACCTACTTCTTCCTCCTATATATACCTATGTACCCCCAAACCATCAGGGGCATCCACGAAAACCTAGTTCTACCACCGCAACCTTCTGTACCCGTGAGATCCCATCTTGGGGCCTTTTCCGGTGTCCTGCCGAAGGGGGAATTGATCACGGAGGGCTTCTACATCGACACCATAGCTTCTCCGATGATGTGTGAGTATTTACATCACACCTTCGGGTCCATAGTTATTAGCTAGATGGCTTCTTCATTCTCTTTGGATCTCAATACAAAGTTCTACTCGATTCTCTTGGAGATCTATTCGATGTAATCTTCTTTTGCGGTGTGTTTATCGAGACCGATGAATTGTGGGTTTATGATGAAGATTATCTATGAACAATATTTGAATCTCCTCTGAATTCTTTTATGTATGATTGGTTATCTTTGCAAGTCTCTTCGAATTATCAGTTTGGTTTGGCCTACTAGAGTGATCTTTCTTGCAATGGGAGAAGTGCTTAGCTTTGGGTTCAATCTTGCGGTGTCCTTTCCCAGTGACAACAGGGGCAGCAAGGCACGTATTGTATTGTTGCCATCGAGGATAAAAAGATGGGGTTTATATCATATTGCATGAGTTTATCCCTCTACATCATGTCATCATACTTAAAGCATTACTCTGTTCTTATGAACTTAATACTCTAGATGCATGCTGGATAGCGGTCGATGCGTGGAGTAATAGTAGTAGATGCAAAATCGTTTCGGTCTACTTGTCACGGACGTGATGCCTATATACATGATCATACCTAGATATTCTCATAACTATGCTCAATTCTATCAATTGCTCGACAGTAATATGTTCACCCACCGTGATACTTATGCTATCTTGAGAGAAGCCACTAGTGAGACCTATGGCCCCCGGGTCTATTTTCCATCATATTAATCTTTCAACACTTAGCTATTTCTATTGACTTTTATTTTACATTGCATCTTTATTTCCCTTTATCATAAAAATACCAAAAATATTATCTTATCATATCTATCAGATCTCACTCTCATAAGTGACCGTGAAGGGATTGACAACCACTTTATCGTGTTGGTTGCGAGGTTCTTATTTGTTTGTGTAGGTGCAAGGGACTCGAACATAGCCTCCTACAGGATTGATACCTTGGTTCTCAAAAACTGAGGGAAATACTTATGCTACTTTGCTGCATCACCCTTTCCTCTTCAAGGGAAAACCAACGCTGTGCAGAGGTAGCAAGAAGCATTTCTGGCGCTGTTGCCGGGGAGTCTACGCAAAAGTCAACATACCAAGTACCCATCACAAACTCTTATCCCATGCATTACATTATTTTCCATTTGCCACTCGTTTTCCTCTCCCCCCACTTCACCCTTGCCATTTTATTCGCCCTCTCTTTTCCGTTCGCCACTTTTTCGCCTTCTTTGTCGTCATGGCTAGTCCTTTATCTACTCCTCTGTCCCCCCGAGTTTGAAGTCCTTCACTTCAAACAAAAGCAAGGAGAAAATTTAAAAGATGCTCCTATCGCGGCTGCACTATAGAGGGAGATTTCAAGGTTTTACTTCGTAATTTTTATGTTGGGCTAACCTTGTCCCATAGACAACTCCTTGATTTTTCCGCCAAAGGGAATTTTATTGAAATTGATCCTAGTTTTGCTTATGAAATTATAGAGGGGATAGTAGTAGTACTTCCCCCACCAAAGGGATTAACTCTCACTCATGAGGGAACCCAAATCTTAGAAAGATTAGGCGAATTACAAAAATCTCTTGACCCCCTTAAAAACGTTGGAGGGAACCTCAATCGTATGAATACTTTGATCACACTTTGCAATAAACGGTTGGATGCTCTAGATCCAAGAATCTCTGAGTATGAAGGGAAATGTAAGGAACATCCCGGATTCTAGCATAACTCCATTAAAAAGATAAATACCAAAGATGGCAATACCTAGATCTATCCTTGCTTTTATGCCTAGCTAGGGGCGTTAAACGATAGCGCTTGTTGGGAGGCAACCCAATTTTATTTTAGTTTTTTGCTTTTTGCTTCTGTTTAGGAATAAATCTTTGATCTAGCCTCTGGTTATATTTGTTTTTATGTTTTAATTAGTGTTTGTGCCAAGTTAAACCTATAGGATCTTCTTGGATGATAGTTATTTGATCTTGCTGAAAATTCCAGAAACTTTCTGTTCACGAAAACAATTGTAAAAATCACCAGAACGTGATAAAATATTGATTCCAGTTGAAGAAGATCATTAAACAAATTTTCTAGGTCATCCTATTTTGGTCGAATGTTTGGAGTTCCAGAAGTTTGCGTTAGTTACAGATTACTACAGACTGTTCTGTTTTTGACAGATTCTGTTTTTCGTGTGTTGTTTGCTTATTTTCATGAATCTATGGCTAGTAAAATAGTTAATAAACCATAGATAAGTTGGAATATAGTAGGTTTAACACCAATATAAATAAATAATGAGTTCAATACAGTACCTTGAAGTGGTGTTTTGTTTTCTTTCTCTAACGGAGCTCACGAGATTTTTTGTTAAGTTTTGTGTTGTGAAGTTTTCAAGTTTTGGGTAAAGATTTGATGGAGTATGGAACAAGGACTGGCAAGAGCCTAAGCTTGGGGATTCCCATGGCACCCCAAGGTAATCCAAGGACACCCAAAAGCCAAAGCTTAGGGATGCCCCGGAAGGCATCCCCTCTTTCGTCCTCATCCATCGGTAACTTTACTTGGAGCTATATTTTTATTCACCACATGATATGTGTTTTGCTTGGAGCGTCTTGTATGATTTGAGTCGTTATTTTCTAGTTTGACACAATCATCCTTGTTGTAAACACCTTTTGAGAGAGACACACATGATTCGGAATTTGTTAGAATACTCTATGTGCTTCACTTATATCTTTTGAGCTATATAGTTTTTGCTCTAGTGCTTCATTTATATCTTTTAGAGCACGGCGGTGGTTATATTTTATAAAAATTATTGAACTCTCATGCTTCACTTATATTATTTTGAGAGTCTTAAACAGCATGGTAATTTGCTTTAATCAAGAAATTAATCTTCCATATTGATTTCATTAAATATCATGAGAAGTTAGATACTTGATAAGTGTTTTGAGATATAAAGGTGGTAATATTAGAGTGTTCTAGTGGAGTAATTGTGAAATTGAGAAATACATGTGTTAAAGTTGGTAAGTCCCGTAGCATGCACGTATGGTAAAAGTTGTGTAACAATTTTGACACATAGGTGTTCATTTATTGATTTCCTTGTGAGTGGCGGTCGGGGACGAGCGATGGTCTTTTCCTACCAATGTATCCCTCTAGGGGCATGCGTAGTAGTACTTTGCTTCGAGGGCTAATAAACTTCTGCAATAAGTATATGAGTTCTTTATGACTAATGTGGGTCCATGGATTATACGCACTCTCAACCTTCCACAATTTTCTAGCCTCTACGGTACCGCGCATTGCCGTTTCTCACATTGAGAGTTGGTGCAAACTTCGCCGGTGCATCCAAACCCCGTGATATGATACGCTCTATCACACATAAGCCTCCTTATATCTTCCTCAAAACAGCCACCATACCTAACTATTATGGCATTTCCATAGCCATTCCGAGATATATTGCCATGCAACTTTCCACCGTTCCGTTTATTATGACATGTTTCATCATTGTCATATTGCTTTGCATGATCATGTAGTTGACATCGTATTTTGTCGCAAAGCCACTATTCATAATTTTTTAATACATGTCACTCTTGATTCATCACATATCCCGGTACACCGCCGGAGGCATTCACATAGAGTCATATTTTGTTCTAAGTATTGAGTTGTAATTGTTGAGTTGTAATAAGTAATAAAAGTGTGATGATCATTATTATTAGAGCATTGTCCCATGTGAGGAAAGGATGATGGAGACTATGATTCCCCCACAAGTCGGGATGAGATTCCGTACTAAATAAAAAAAGGCCAAAGAAAAAAAGAAAGAAGGCCCAAAGAAAAAAATGAGAGAAAAAGAGAGAAGGGACAATGTTACTATCCTTTTCCACACTTGTGCTTCAAAGTAGCACTATGATTTTCATGATAGAGAGTCTCCTATCTTGTCACTTTCATATACTAGTGGGAATTTTTCATTATAGAACTTGGCTTGTATATTCCAATGATGGGCTTCCTCAAAATGCCCTAGGTCTTCGTGAGCAAGCGAGTTGGATGCACACCCACTTAGTTTCTTTTGTTGAGCTTTCATATATTTATAACTCTAGTGCATCCGTTGCATGGCAATCCCTACTCCTCTCATTGACATAAATTGATGGGCATCTCCATAGCCTATTGATTAGCCGCGTCAATGTGAGACTTTCTACCTTTTTTGTCTTCTCTCATGACCCCCATCATTATACTTTACTCCACCCATGTGCCATATTCATGGCTTACGCTCATGTATTGCGTAAGAGTTGAAAATGCTGAAGCGTGTTAAAAGTATGAACCAATTGCTCAGCTTGTCATTGGGGTTATGCATGATGAGAACGTTTGTGTGACAATATTGAAACATAGCCTAACTATCTGATTTTGTAGGGATAAGCTTTCTTTGTCTATGTTATTTTGATAAGACATAATTGCTTGGTTAGCATGTTCAAAGTATTATTGTTTTTATGTCAACATCAAACTTTTATCTTGAATCTTTCAGACCTAAATATTCATGTCACAATAAGAGATTTACATTAATAAGTATGCCAAGAAGCATTCCACGTCAAAAATTCTGTTTTATCATTTACCTACTCGAGGATGAGCAGGAATTAAGCTTGGGGATGCATGATACATCTCCAACATATCTATAATTTTTTATTGTTCCATGCTATTATATATTCTGTTTTGGATGATTAATGGGCTTATTTATACACTTTTATATTATTTTTAGGACTAACCTATTAACCGAAGGCCCAGCTCAAATTGTTGTTTTTTGCCTATTTCAGAGTTCCGCAGAAAAAGAATATCAAATGGAGTCCAAACGGGATGAAACCTTCGGGAACGTGATTTTTGGAACAAACGTGATCCAAAGGACTAGGAGTGGACGTCAAGTAACAGACGAGGAGGACACGTGGTATGGGGCGCGCCTACCCCCCCCCCCCCCCAGGCGCGCCCTCCACCCTCGTGGGCCCCTCGTGGCTCCAACGACCTACTTCTTCCTCCTATATATACCTACGTACCCACAAACCATCAGGGGCATCCACGAAAACCTAGTTCCACCGGCGCAACCTTCTGTACCCGTGAGATCCCATCTTGGGGCCTTTTCCGGCGTCCTGCCGGAGGGGGCATTGATCACGGAGGGCTTCTACATCAACACCATAGCCTCTCTGATGATGTGTGAGTAGTTTACCTCAGACCTTCGGGTCCATAGTTATTAGCTAGATGGCTTCTTCTCTCTGTTTGGATCTCAATACAAAGTTCTCCTCGATTCTCTTCAAGATCTCTATGATGTAATCTTCTTTTGCGGTGTGTTTGTCGAGACCGATGAATTGTGGGTTTATGATCAAGATTATCTATGAACAATATTTGAATCTCCTTTGAATTATTTTATGTATGATTGGTTATCTTTACAAGTCTCTTCGAATTATCAGTTTGGTTTGGCCTACTAGATTGACCTTTCTTGCAATGGGAGAAGTGCTTAGCTTTGGGTTCAATCTTGCGGTGTCCTTTCCCAGTGACAGTAGGGGCAGCAAGGCACGTATTGTATTGTTGCCATCGAGGATAAAAAGATGGGGTTTATATCATATTGCATGAGTTTATCCCTCTACATCATGTCATCATACTTAAAGCATTACTCTGTTCTTATGAACTTAATACTCTAGATGCATGCTGGATAGCGGTCGATGCATGGAGTAATAGTAGTAGATGCAAAATCGTTTCGGTCTACTTGTCACGGACGTGATGCCTATATACATGATCATACCTAGATATTCTCATAACTATGCTCAATTCTATCAATTGCTCGACAGTAATATGTTCACCCACCGTAATACGTATGCTATCTTGAGAGAAGCCACTAGTGAAACCTATGGCCCCCGGGTCTATTTTCCATCATATTAATCTTTCAACACTTAGCTATTTCTATTGCTTTTTATTTTACTTTGCATCTTTATTTCCCTTTATCATAAAAATACCAAAAATATTATCTTATCATATCTATCAGATCTCACTCTCATAAGTGACCGTGAAGAGATTGACAACCCCTTTATCGTGTTGGTTGCGAGGTTCTTAATTGTTTGTGTAGGTGCAAGGGACTCGAGCATAGCCTCCTACTGGATTGATGCATCACCCTTTCCTCTTCAAGGGAAACCAATGCAGTGCTCAAGAGGTAGCACTCACCGGCAAGTTTGAAATCATAATTGAGCTCTTTAATGGCTAATATGCCTTATGTTCTAGTTCGAGAGGTAAGTGAAATGCTTTTCCATAAACCATTTTATACGGAGACATACCCATAGGGTTTTTATATCCAGTTCTATAGGCCCATAATGCATCATCAAGTTTCTTGGACCAATTCTTTCTAGATCTGTTAACAGTCATTCGCAAAATTAATCTGAGCTCTTTATTACTCAATTCTACTTGACCACTAGACTGCGGGTGATACGGAGATGCAATTCTATGATTAACATCATACTTAGCAAGCATTTTATGAAAAGCACCATGAATAAAATGTGAACCACCATCAGTCATTCAATATCTAGGGACTCCAAACCTTGGAAAAATAACTTCTTTAAGCATCCTAATAGAAGTTTTATGATCAGCACTACTAGTTGGAATAGCTTCTACCCACTTAGTAACGTAATCAACAACAACTAAAATATGTGTATACCCATTAGAGGAAGGAAACGGTCCCATATAATCAAAGCCCCAAACATCAAATGGTTCAATAACAAGTGAATAGTTCATAGGAATTTCTTAACATCTACTAATATTACCAATTCTTTGACATTCATCACAAGACAAGACAAACTTACGGGCATCTTTGAAGAGAGTAGGCCAATAAAAACCGCATTGAAATACCTTATGTGCAGTTCTATCTCCAGTGTGGTGTCCTCCATAAGCCTCGGAGTGACACTTGCATAGGATCTGTTCCTGTTCATGCTCAGGTATACAACGTCTAATAACGCCATCTACTCCTTCTTTATAAAGGTGTGGGTCATCCCGGAAGTAATGTCTTAAATAATAGAATTTTTTTTTCTTTTGCTGGTATGTGAAACTAGGCGGTATAAATTTAGCAACAAGGTAATTAGCATAATCAGCATACCATGGAGCAGCACGAGAAGCATTTATGACAGCTAATTGTTCATCAGGGAAGCACATAAATAGGTAGTGGGTCATCCAGAACATTCTCTAACCTAGACAAATTGTCTCCAACGGGGTTCTCAGCTCCCTTTCTATCAATATATGCAAATCAAATTCTTGTATCAAGAGAACCTATCTAATGAGTCTAGGTTTAGCATCTTTCTTTTCCATTAGGTATTTAATAGCAACATGATCAGTGTGAACAGTTACTTTAGAATCAACAATATAAGGTCTGAACTTATCACAAGCGAATACAACTGGTAAAAATTCCTTTTCAGTAGTAGCATAATTTCTCTGGGCACTGTTTAGAGTTTTACTAGCATATTGGATAACATTTAATTTCTTATCAACTCTTTGTCTTAGAACAACACCTACAGCATAATCACTAGCATCACACATAATTTCAAAGGGTAAATTCCAATCAGGTGGCTGAACAATAGGTGCAGAAATCAAGGCTTTCTTAAGTATTTCAAATGCTTCTACACAATCATCATCCAAGACAAAAGGAACATCTTTTTGTAAGAGATAATGAGAGGCCTAGAAATTTTAGAGAAGTCCTTAATGAACCTCCTATAAAAACCGGCATGACCAAGGAAACTTCTTATAAATTTGATGTCCTTGGGCCCGACATCTTTTCAATAGCATCAACTTTAGCTTTGTCAACTTCAATACCTCTTTCAGAAATTTTATGCCCCAAGACAATACCTTCGTTAACCATAAAGTGGCAATTTTCCCAATTCAAGACAAGATTAGTTTCTTCACATCTCTGCAAAACTCCATCAAGGTTGCTTAGGCAATCATCAAAAGAAGTTCCATATACGGAGAAATCATCCATGAAAACCTCAACAATCTTTTCACAAAAATCAGAGAATATAGCCATCATGCATCTTTGAAAGGTAGCAGGTGCATTGCATAAACCAAAAGGAATACGTCTATAAGCAAAGGTACCGAAAGGGCAAGTAAAAGTGGTCTTTTCTTTATCCTCTTTTGACACAGGTATTTGAGAGAAACCAGAATAACCATCTAGAAAGCAAAAATGTGTATGTTTGGATAATCTTTCTAGCATTTGATCAATAAAAGGTAAAGGGTAATGATCCTTTTTAGTATCTTTATTTAATTTGCGGAAATCAATTACCATTCTATAACCTATAACAATTCTTTGTGGGATCAATTCATTTTTATCATTAGGAACAATAGTAATACCTCCCTTCTTAGGGACACAATGGACAAGACTTACCCAGTGACTATCAGCAACGGGATAAATTGTACCTGCCTCCAGAAGCTTTAATATTTCTTTTCTTACCACTTCTTTCATCTTAGGATTTAACCTTCGTTGGTGATCAACAACCGGTTTAGCATCCTTCTCCAATTTTATTTTGTGCTTACATAGAGTGGGACTAATGCCCTTAAGATCATCAAGGGTATATCCAATAGCAGCACGGTGCTTCTTCAGAGTTTCCGATATTTCTTTTCTTCATGCTCTGAAAGGTTAGCACTAATAATAACAGGATGTATCTTTTCCTCATCAAGATAAGCATATTTAAGAGTATCGGGTAATGGTTTAAGCTCAAACACGGGATCACCCTTGGGTGGAGGAGGATCCCCTAGGATTTCAACAGGCAAGTTGTGTTTAAAAATAGGTCCCTGTTTAAATAATACTTCATCTATTTCCCTTCTTTCATTCATAAACATATCATTTTCATGGTCGAGCAAATATTGTTCTAACGGATCATTAGGAGGCATGGCAATAGAATAAAGACTAATAATTTCATCTTTACTAGGTAATTCTTTATCATGGGGTTGTCTAAGAAATTTAGCAAAATTAAACTCATGAGACATATCCCCCAAACCAATAGTAACAACATCCTTTTTGCAGTCTATCCTGGCATTGACAGTATTCAAGAAGGGTCTACCAACTATAATGGGACAAAAGTTATCTTGTGGGGAACCAAGAACAAGAAAATCAGCAGGATATTTAACTTTCCCACACAAGACTTCAACATCTCTAACAATCCCAACTGGTGAAATAGTATCTCTATTGGCAAGTTTAATTGTACAATCAATTTACTCTATCTCAGCAGGTGCAATATCATGCATATTTTTTTGTATAAGGAATGAGGTATTGCACTTGAACTAGCACCCATATCACATAAGCCATGAGAGAAATGATCTCCTATTTTAATAGAAATAACAGGCATGCCTACAACAGGTCTATGTTTATTTTTAGTATCAGGTCTAGCAATTCTAGCAGCTTCATCACAGAAGTAAATAACATGCCCATCAATATTATCAGCCAAGAGATCTTTAACCATAGCAACACTAGGTTCAAATTTAATTTGCTCAGGGGGTGTAAATGTTATAGTGTTACTCTTACGAACCACAGTTGAAGCTTTAGCATGATCCTTTATTCTAACAGGGAAAGGTGGTTTGTCAATATAAGCAGTAGGAACAATAGGATCAACATTATAAGTGATAGTCTTTTGTTCAACTTTAATAGGTGAAACTATTTTTACTTCAATGGGAGGATTATATTTAAACCACTTCTCGTTAGGGAGATCAACATGAGTAGCAAAGGATTCACACAAAGAAGCTACTATCTCAGAGTCAAGTCCATATTTAGTGCTAAATTCACGGAAAACATCGGTATCCATAAAAGATTTAACACAACCAAACTTGGGTGTTATACCTGACTCCTTACCTTCGTCGAGATCCCAATCTTCAGAGTTGCATTTAATAATTTCCAATAAATCCCATTTGAATTCAATAGTCTTCATCATAAAAGATCCAGTACAAGAAGTTTCGAGCATGGAGCGATTATTGAGAGAAAGCCGAGCATAAAATTTTTGAATAATAATTTCTCTTGAGAGCTCATGATTGGGGCATGAATATAGCATTGACTTAAGCCTCCCCCAATATTGAGTGATGCTTTATCCTTTGCAAGGCCAAAAATTATATATATAATTACGATCACAATGAACAAGATGCATAGGATAAAACTTCCGATGAAATTCCAATTTCAATCGGTTGTAGTTCCATGATCCCATATCATCACATAGCCTAAACCATGTAAATGCCTTTCCCTTCAAATATAAAGGGAAGACCTTCCTATTGATAACATCCTCGGGCATACCTACAAGCTTAAATAATCCACAAACTTCATCCACATAGATTACGTGCAAATCAGGGTGTAATGTTCCATCACCTGTAAAAGGATTAGCTAGCAATTTATCTATCATACCCGAAGGAATTTCGAAGTAAACATTTTCAGTAGGTTCAGTAGGTTGAGGAGGAACTATTTGCTCTACTGTTCGGGGTGAAGATACCCCGAACAATCCCCTCAAAGGGTTATGTTCCATAGTAACAAGTGACAGTAAATTTCAGCACACTATATAAATCTTTCCTTACCAAATTCCACCTACCAAAGGCGCTTCACTCCCCAGCAACGGTGCCAGAAAAGAGTCTTGATGACCCACAAGTGTAGGGAATCAATCATAGTCCTTTCGATAAGTAAGAGTGTCGAACCCAACGAGGAGCAAAAGGAAATGACAAACGGTTTTCAGTAAGGTATTCTCTGCAAGCACTTAAATTATCGGTAACAGATAGTTTTGTGATAAGGTAATTTGTAATGGGCAAAGAGTAATGAAAGTAAATAAGGTGCAACAATATGGCACAATCCTTTTTGTAGCAAAGGAAAAGCTTGGACAAACTCTTATATGAAGGAAAACGCTCCCGAGGACACATGGGAATTATCATCAAGCTAGTTTTCATCACGCTCATATGATTCGCGTTTGTTACTTTGATAATTTGGTATGTGGGTGGACCGGTGCTTGGGTACTGCCCTTTCTTGGACAAGCATCCCACTTATGATTAACCCCTATTGCAAGCATCCGCAACTACAAAAGAAGTATTAAGGTAAACCTAACCATAGCATGAAACATATGGATCCAAATCAGCCCCTTACGAAGCAACTCGTAAACTAGGGTTTAAGCTTATGTCACTCTAGAAACCCATCATATACTTATTACTTCCCAATGCCTTCCTCTAGGCCCAAATAATGGTGAAGTGTCATGTAGTCGACGTTCACATAACACCACTAGAGGAGAGACAACATACATCTCATCAAAATATCGAACGAATACCAAATTCACATGACTACTTGTAACAAGACTTCTCCCATGTCCTCAGGAACAAACGTAACTACTCACAAATCATATTAATGTTCATAATCATAGGTGTATTAATATGCATAAAAGATCTGAACATATGATCTTCCACCAAATAAACCAACTAACATCAACTACAAGGAGTAATCAACACTATTAGCAACCCACAGGTACCAATCTGAGGTTTTGGGACAAAGATTGGATACAAGAGATGAACTAGGGTTTGAGAGGAGATGGTGCTGGTGAATATGTTGATGGAGATTGACCCCCTCCCGATGAGAGGATCGATGGTGATGACGATATGGTGAGGATTTCCCCCTCCCGGAGGGATGTTTCCCCGACAGAACAGCTCCGCCGGAGCCCTAGATTGGTCCCTCCAAGGTTCCGCCTCGTAGCGGCGGTGTTTCGTCCTAAAAGCTTGCTTATGATTTTTATCAGGGTAAAATACTTCATATAGCAGAAGATGGGCACCGGAGGCCTGCCAGGGGGCCCACAAGGCAGGGGGCGCGCCCAGGGGGTAGGGCACACCCCCACCCTCGTGGCCAAGGTGTGGGCCCCCTCTGGTTGATTCTTTCTCTAGTATTTCTTATATATTCTAAAATGTGGCTCCATGAAGTTTCAGGACTTTTGTAGTTGTGCAGAATAGGTCTCTAATATCTGCTCCTTTTCCAGCCCAAAATTCTAGCTGCCGGCATTCTCCCTCTTCATGTAAACCTTGTAAAATAAGAGAGAAAAGGCATAATTATTGTGACATAACGTGTAATAATAGCCCATAATGCAATAAATATTGATATAAAAGCATGATGCAAAATGGACGTATCAGTGGCGGGGGCCGAAGCTGCCGGAATCGGAGAAGACGACCACCTCTGGTCGTGTTGCTGCTACGGGCGGGTTAGTGAGGGAGGGAGAAAGGTGGTGATGGACTGACAGGGCTCGGGGGAAGCTTAACTAGGCGGGGGAGGGCGGTGCCGCGGCTTCCAGAGGGTGGACACGGCGGTGATGGCCATTCAAGGTGAACGTGTGGGCGGTGGCGAGGTAGGCGTGGCCAGAGTGTCTCTTGTGAGGCCGGTGAGTCACGGATGACCTCGAGCCGTTGGCATTCAATCGAGAGGGGCCAAGATAGAGATGTGGCGAAGGCGTACTCATTGGGCGGCGGTCCTGGTCGTCGTGGACGGCGGTGGACGGAGCTAGGGGCTAAGCGAGGGTGTCGACGAGGTTCCTGGTGGTCGGGCTAATCCAGAGGAGGATCGGGATGAGAGGGGGAAGCAGAAGAGACACGGCAGGAGCTCGGTGCCGACGCGTGCAAAACACACGCTCTGGCCGCGCCCGATGCACGCACGTTAGGTGTTCGTCAGATTGACAGTAGCGTCTACAGGGACACACACAAGCTACAAATCAACAGGATGGTGATTCAAGGTATGAGAGGAGTGATGGACATGTTGGTTTGGCCAAATGACCAAGTGTCCAGTGTAAATTAGAAAGTGCCAACATTTATGTCATGCCCACAAGGTGTTTGACAAAATGCTAGAGCTAGCTAGGAGACTTTGCTGTATTTGAAAATTGGCAGGATGGGGTCTCTTTAGATGATAAATATGGTGATGGAGTTGGTTTGGCAAGAAGAGAAACTTGTTAGTGCAATTTTTACCAGAATTCAGTTCTAGACAAAAACTTCAGTGGCATGCTTGGTGGAATTAAAATATGCAAATAGAGATGATCTCTTGGAGTTAAGGTTTTGTTTTGAAGGACTACTAGATGGAAAGGTTCCAGAAGTAATGGAGCTAGGAAAAGTAGGGTTGTAGTTATAACTCAAGAATGGGACAGAAATGGAAAGAGGATGTTTCACTCAAATTTTTCAAAAGACATAGTTAGGTTTTTGTACAAAAGTGATTTATAGGCATCACCTGACCTCTCATAATTTTTGTGGGATCTTAAAACAATAAATTAAAATATTTGTACTGCAACAGAAGCATTTCAAAGATTGAAAATGCTGGTAAAAGAATTATTTTGTGGAAAATTTTATTATGAAAATATTTCCTACTGTTATTTAAAATACAAATTGAAAGGTTTGTAAAACAACCACACCACAACATTCTACAAAAAAATCTTCTATGGAGGGAAGAATTTTGTAAAACAGAACAGAAAAGGCTTTGGAATTAATAAATGACCTGGAGTAGCTCAAACTTTTATTTCTGGCCAAATTTTACTTTAATAAAATTTGATTAAATTTTTGGGGTGTTACATGCACTATAGAATCAGACAGAAATGGAGGCTCAATAGGATTGGCGATGAGCCATAACCATGTATGGCGACCGGATTCCAGTTAGACTAATCCCATGTTGAACAAGGCAATGAGCTTGTAATCCATGTAGTCTTTTGATGGTGTGGGCACTTCGCAGATTACAACCTTTGGCAAACAGAGGTCGAGCCAAAGGCTCGACGCGTCCCGTGAGTAGTAGGAAGGAGTGTCCGGTGGGCCGCGAGGCTCGATGCCGGCGGTATCCAATGATGGTAGGGTGATCTCTTGCTGGGTACACATATCCACGAGAGCCACGGACTACCGGATTGGTGGATGAGGACGATCCAGTTGGCCCTCATGCCTGCCCAGTAGTGGTTGCGCATGAAGGACAGGTGGACGAGAGGTGGTAGCATGTCGAGGGGCACCACGGCAACCTCTGTAGGATCGTCAAGTCGGTGTCTAGACCACCTGCGAGGATCGGGCATCAGCAAGCAGGGTGTCTTGAAAAGGGCTAGCCGGTTGCAGACAATTAGACGGTACAAAGACACCGAACATGCGGCCAGAGGGACGGTGCTGAGCAGGTCCATACGATTACAGATCTGCTCCAAGAGAACATCGGGGAGGGAATTCCAATCGCGGCTCTGCGTGTCAGTCGGTTCTGCCATAGGGTTTTTTAGGGCGCTGAGTTATTGGGGTTTTTGGTGCCTGCGAGCCCGCGGGGAAGTGGATTCGGGTGGGCGAGCGATGAAGATGGCGTGTGTGGCCGAGCAGTGAGCGGGGGGATATGGTACGCACGAGCTACCAAGGAAGATGGCGCGGGCGGGCGAGCAGTGAGCGGGGGGAAATGGTGTGCGGCCGACGATGGGGAGAGAGGATCAAGAAGAAGAGAGGAGTAAGAAGAGTGAAAGACGGGGAAGAAAGTGCATTAAATCTCAATTCTACTAGTACTACTACCAGGATATACCATCCTTTGGAGTGTAAATAGTTACGCCGATGACATGTGGGTCTACCTCAAGAGGGCCCATATGTCAGTTAATGGAGGAGAGAGGTGCATAGGCGTATTTGCGGAAGCATGCTACACTGGCAAACATGATGGTAGTACTGGGTAAGGCTGGTTTAGTAACACCAACGCGCTGGTTCAGCTTATTAATTAAGTGTCCCATCTGTTGCAGCGTGTATTGTCACTTCACTGTGAAGACTACTTGAATAATTCTCTCTGACCAAGATGGGGATAATGGATTGCTAAGACTTCCTATCTACAGTATACCTATGCCTCTACGCTCATCCTGTCTAACAAGATGAAACATTGGCCAAGGCACCCGGCGCCAATAATGTAGGAGTACTAGTACTACCTCCTTTCCGGTTTGTAGGGCTCAATTCAGAAATCTCATCAACCAAGTTAGATGGTGAGTGGTGGAATAATTTTTGTAGTTTGCAAAAACACACAATTAATGTACTCGTTTTCCTCAAAAAATTGTGTTTACCAATGCATTAATTGTAATGCATGCATGCATTAATGAAGTCCATGCATTGGTTAATTTTCTCTTAATACTTGCATGCAATGATTTAATGCACCTTCAAATCTGAATATGTGGTAGGGAACCATCAAATTGAGACTTATAAAATGAGAAATCTAAAATTTTGAGATAAGCCCTATAAACCGAAAAGGAGGGAGTGGTATTTTGTGTCAAACTTTGACCATCTACTCCCTCCGTCCAGGTGAATAAGTCATCTTTGGTTGTGCACCGTGACCAAGAAGTAGGGAAAAACAAGAGAACTTAATGTTTATTTGCTAATTAATAGCATTGCATGCAATGAACTAACCACTACATGTCGTGTTTGGTAGTCTCGAGTCATTGAAAACATGCATGCCCACATCTCTTATTGGTTGATATGTCAAGAAACAAGAAATGAGGTGGGAGTTAATGCACCGCGCCGAAGTGTTTTGGGATTATTTGGTTTTGGTAAAGTGACTTATACACCTAGACGGAGGGAGTATTTAACTAATAAAATGTTAATGCATTTCACCAAAAATCATATCACTGGATTCGTATTTGAACATAGTTTTAATGGTATAGTTTTTTATGACATGCATTGACACTTTGTTAGTTAAATTTATGGTCAAAATTTTACACTAAGTACGAAGGGGACCATTAAACCATGACGGAGGTTTATATATAGGTTAATAAAAAAATCATCAACCAATGTAGTAGTAAATGATGAGTGCCCGAAGAATTTTTTCCGAAAGTAGACAATAATGGGCTCGTTTTCCTCAAGAAAATTGTGTTTACGAACATATTAATTGAAATGCATGCATGAGGAACAAATGACCAGAACTTTTGCACGCATTGGTGATTTATCTCTTATTGCATGCAACATTTTAATGAAGCTTGAAATATGAACATGTCAATGGCAGGGAGTAAAAGCCGCATGCATGCATGCATGCATGCAACATGCAACACTCACACGTACACATGCACGCACGCAACACTCACGCATCCATGCGGCACACAGCACATGACGCAACACACACGCACACGCTCAAGTGCTCAACTTACTCCCTACGTCCGTGAAAGACTATACATATAGAGATTTACACATTGACCAGGAGGAACCAGAAATTCATGGCATAATTAACGCCCAAAAGTAGCAGACTTATGTGTGCATGCGACCATTGAGAGAAGAAGATTAAATGAAGGTTGTTGCATGCTATAATTAAGGATAGACATGTAGCCTATAGCTAGAGCACAAGTTGGTGCATTAGTCTATCAATATCGTTTAGATTAAAGGCTAAATGCATAGGAAGTGTAGATGTACACTCTTTGTTTTTGAGCCGATGTACACTCTTTGTTGGAAGACCGAGGGAGTACACATGCACGCACTCATATAAACAGCCAGGGTGGTTCGCATGCAAGGGTTTACTGGTTTCTTTGCTCTGCCAACTGACAAGTGGGACCCAGGAACAAGGTGTCAATTTAACCAGTCAACAATGTGCCACGTCGACTATGTGGCTGGTCAGTAGGGTGCAATATGGTGCTCTGCGATGAGCTAGTGATCGTATAATCACCGCAAAACTATATAGTGACCGTAAAGAGCGTATTGTTACATACGTTGACCGCCAGTGTTTTTTCTTGTTTCAACTTAAGCCATATTAACCGGAAAGGATGCAGTGTGGACTAGTACTAGTATTGCTTTGATGTGTCCCGTCAACTCGTCGAACAAGGAGAAGCTTGCTTACTATGCCCTCTCCCTTGCCCACGTGTGCGGCGGCTCGCGGGACAAGGAGAGGGTTTTGACTACAGCGCCCTCTCCCTCTCCCTCGCCCTTGCCCTCACGGTGGACGTGCAACAGTTCAATCAGTATCAGATTGCCAGAAGCATATTGTATTGTAGTATCATCATTGTTCGACCTTCCAAAGAGGCGAAGAGCCAAGTGCAAGGTTCACACGAGTACGAACTGTTGAACCTCCCAAAGAGACAAAGAGCCAAGCGCAAGGTTTTATAGGAGTTGTCGTCCTGGTAAGATTACTACAACTATAGCGACGATGCTACTGTATGATGCTGCCACGTCACCTATATCCAAAGTTGTGCCACCTTTTTTTCTCAAAGAGCGTGTTGGAGCCCATGCAACAACCACATAAGTTGCACGTACACATAACACATTTACTAGTAACAAATTCTAAAGTACAAATGTCAGTATGCCACACAAGTTCATCTCCACTTCATGTGATAAATTTGTGCACGACTAGTCTACATATATTCACAACGCTACCGTTCACAATTTACCATACTCCACTTACACGTTATAGATGGGCTACATGTCCTCCTCCAGGTTCCAGTCCCAGGTGTTCTTCATGGATGGCACGATCCATAGCAGTGGGCAACGGGAATCATTCTTGTAGCTTTCTAGTCCGGTTCCACACGATGGAGACTCATCCAAGCTGAAGCGGCATAAATCAGGGATAGCGTGTCCCAGCATATCGTTCATCCGGCGGTGCGCACTGAAGACACAACCATGCTTCATGAACGGCAGGCCTTCGGTGTCATTGAAAGTGCAACTATCCCTAGGTGGTTTTGGTAATTTATAACAACATATAGCTCATTGAGCTAATGCAATTCCAAGACAATTATTTCAGGAAAGCTCAATGATTGGCATGGCATGGATGGTGAAAGTGGAACCCTCAAAATACTAAGGACAAAGGATTGGCTCAAGCTCAAAAGCTCAAGACTCTTCATTTTATATTTTAGTGATCCAAGATCACATTGAGTCTATAGGAAAAGCCAATACTATCTAGGAGGGATGAGGTGTTGCTTAATGAGCTCTTTGCCTGATGTGCTTAATGATATGCTCCAAAATCCTCAACTACTTTCCCATATACACATATGACCTAAACCCTAAGCCAAACTCGGTCCTACCGATTCTTCCTATCCGGCGCCACCGAGTTTCTTATATGTCATAAGCCACTGCCAAACCCTAGAAAATCGGTTTCACCGATAGGGATCTCAGTCTCACCGAGATGGGATTGCAACCTCTCTGTTTCCTTTTCGTAACTTTTCGGTCTCACCGAAAGAGCAAATCGGTCCCACCGAGTTTGCCTGACCAACTCTCTGGTTAGCTAATTACCAAATCGGTCTCACCGAGTTTGTGTAATCGGTCTCACCGAGATTACGTTATGCCCAAACCCTAACCACATCGGTCCTACCGAGATGCATGTCAGTCCCACCGAAGATCTCTAACGGTCACTAGGTTTACCATTTCGGTCCGACCGAGTTTGTTTGTCAGGACCCCGATCCTAAGCCACATCGATCCAGCGTGTAACACATCATATCACTTTGCGGCCTTACGCACGGTACTCCCACGGGTGCCACCTTACCTGGCCCGGGACCGTTTGCGCCTTTTGGCTCACGTATATGATAGTGTCGCTAGCATCCATATGACAGAGAACCCGGGCCGACATGGCTAGTCATGAACCCGAAGCGGCGCTAGCCTATGAGGACAGGCATACATGAATCACATCGAGCATGTCGGTCATCAACGTATCTATTCGGGCTGTAGCACTGGGCTAACAGGACTCCGGTAACCCGGGCTGTAGCAGGCTAGGCAGGACTCCGAATATCAGCGCGTGACATTTCCCCTAAGGGACAGACATAGGAACGACGTGAGACACATGCCGGCCAGTCAAGTGTCCAAGCAGTAGTGCTGGGCTAGCAGGACTCCGGTGAACCGGGCTGTAGCGGACTACTATCGCTCAGAAGCACAAGACTTACATTTCCCCATATGAAAGGCTGCCAAGGATAAACAACTAGATAGTCGGATCCCACTCATACCAAGCATTTCAATCACACACACAATATGCCCGATATGAGTAAATACAACATGGCAACACAACAGTACTCTACGACTCAAGTACTTTATTTAGAAGGCTCCGAGGAGCCATACATAACATCCATACAGATAGGGGTCACATGACCCAACACTCAAGTCATACAAACATACAAGCACATGTGGAAGCAAAGTAGTCTGAGTACAGACACTAGAAAGAAAGAAGGCTTGACGAAGCCTGTCTATCTACAGCGACCCTTCACAAGTCTTGGATCACCACCTGGGTGATAAGTCACTCGTCAACGTCGAGGTCTACATAGAACCCATCAGAGGGGTTGGTGCAGTCGTCTGAAAAACATGATTAAAGCAACATGAGTACAGAAGTACTCAGCAAGTCTTACAACAGGAACCTACTATACATGCCCATTCTCAAGAAGATAGTGGGGTTATTGCAGCAAGCCAGCTTTGACTCTTGGCTAAGCTATCCTACGATAGACACCATTTGCAAAACATTTGTCGCACACGAGTCCTCTATCACCATCACAATACTCCACCGTGGATCCTCTCTCGCCATCCCACGAGAGGGCCCTCCGCGGTACTCACACTTATCTTGAGATTTTTAGTAGTATCCAATTAACTTATCTATGAACTGTATAGGTGACCAAGTAGTCCTTTACCGCGGACGCGGCTATTCGAATAGATTTATACCCTGCAAGGGTGTACTTCTTCACACACGCTCTCACCACTTATCGCCGTTTACACGACATGTACTCGGCAACCTTCAAGCGGAAGCCCAGCGAGGGTGTCGGCCACGGCCTACCTAAACACTCAAGTCTCTAGTCCAGGTTTATCGCCTATTCGGGTTCCATCCGCAGGGAGTCCGGCCGAGGTTTCCACTAACGGCCCCGAATGATGTGAACAGGGTTCCCGAGACACCAAACGGGCGAGTCGGTACACCGTGCCACGTGCCTACCGCAACACAGCCCACCCCGATGGTCAGCGCCGCGTGCGGCCCCCAGCATGCTACAAACACCAGAAACTACTTTGCAACTCCTGGACAGGGGACAAGCGTGATCAAGAAGCCGAGAGGGTCCATTGGTTTCGGGCCCAATGCGTGGTAGTATCTGAGTCTTAAACCACACACACAGATCTCAGTTCTTAAGAACGGCCTCAATGAAACAACCCACCATGTACTCCTACATGGCCTTTCATCGATTCCTTTACCAAATCGTGTTCAACACTTCCACACTATTGACAACGACACAACCTTTCACTCCGGATCATCATCCCGATGAGCCAGACCTGACACAACTCTAAGCATAGCAAGCATAGCATGGTAGGATCACACACACACATGTATTGGCTCAATCAACTCCTACACATGCTAGTGGGTTTCATCTAGTTACTGTGGCAAAGACAGGTCATGCAAAGGAAGTGGGTTCAACTACCGCGACACACAGCAGTTTGAAACGCGTTGTCTTAATGCAGTAAGCGAGAGCAGAAGCGAGAACATGGGTTTGTATCGGAATGATCAATGGTTTGCTTGCCTGATGGAGTGGTGGTGGGATACTGCCCTTCAGTTGGATACTCGGAGATATCCTCGGAGGCAGAACCTACCACGATGAACACATCGGAACACAATCAATACATGACGATATGCAACAATATGATGCATGCAATTACATGGCAATATGAATGTGTCCTGGTCTTGTGCAAGTTAAACCAGAAGGGAAAAACCCCATTTGAATCAAAGATTCAAATGGTAGTGCATTTATAAGATCATATTAGTGCAATATCTTATAATGCCTAAACAGTGGGTTTAACTTGTTTTAACATGCATGAAACCAGTTCCATTGGATAGGTTGGATTTTTCTGATCATTTTTCATATATAGAACTTTTTATTTGGAGTTACAGATAATTTTCTATGAATTTTTGAAGTTTGTAACATTTTCTGGATTTTCCTGAAAAAAAATAAATCTAGAAAAAGATTTACTGCGTCAGTCTGGCGTCAGTGTGACGTCAGCGGTCAACTGACCCGGTCCAGGTCAAACCTGACACGTGGGTCCAGTGTGTCAGTGTGATTTAGTTAAACTAAAAAAATAATTAGCACTAATCCTAACTAATTAACAGGGCTGGGCCCACCTGTCGTTGACCCAGGGTCAAACTGGGCCCACCCGTGGTCAACTGGAGTTAGCGGGGTTGACTCCGCCGGTGTTGAGCCGCCGGCGACAACCAGGCGCGGTGGGGCAGCGCGGGTTTCGCGCTCCGGCGACCAAAACGACGGCCGGGGCCATCTACGGGAAGCTGGGGCTCGTGCGCATCCAGCACGGCGCGTGGCTGCAGCGGGGACGGCCGGAGCTCGCCGGAAACGAGCTCGGGGCGGCGCCGGAGTTCGTGCAGGGTCGGCTTTGGCGCTACGGTGCGTTAGGGGGCCGGCTGGTGGCTGTTTTGGCCTCCTGGAGGCTCCAGGAGCACGTTGACGCGCTCTGGCGCGGTTGGCAGGGGCTATGGCCGCGGTGGCGCCATGGCCGGCGGAGCCAAGCTCTCGGGCTCGTCGGGGACGGGCGCTACGGCGAGCTAGCAGGCATGGGAGGAGGGGGAGAAGGTGCGGGAGCTCACAGGGAGGTCGACGAGCAGCTCAGCGGGCTCAGGGGCGAACGGAGCGGCGCGAATCGAAGAACGGCGGCCGGCGGGCACCGGGGTCGGAGACGAGCTGATGGCGGCGATGCAGGGCCTCCGGCGAGGCGTGGCTCGGTGGGGAGGGCGAGGGCGAAGTGGCGGAGCCTCTGGGCAGGTCAGAGGGGCGAGGGGGCGACGATGGGCGCGGCTATGGCGGCGAGACGGCGATGGGTGCGTCGGCCATCTCGGGAGAGGGAGAGGGAGACGAGGGGGAGAGTGAGCGGGGACGAGAGGGGTACGTGGGGGTCATGTGGCGACCCAGGGCGGCTCGGGGCGTCGGCGGAAGCAGGAGGTGGCCGGCGTGTGGCCGCGGGCGCCGGCCACGCGCTCCGCGTCCTTCTGGCGCGAGGAGGACGACGACTGGCGTCGCCAGTTGGCTGGGCCGAGCCAGGTGGGCTGGCCAGCGCAGGTAAGGCCCAGGTGGCCTTTCCCTCTTTTTATTTGATTAGTTTCTGTTTTTTCTATTTAACAGAAACTGTTGGGCTTTATTTAAAATACTAGAACATTTCCAAAAATCCTGAAAATATTTGTGTCTTCTGTTAGGATTATTTCCAACAGCAAACATTTACTTCCAGAATTATTTGAGCATTTAAATTATTTAATAGCATTTAATTGCCCAAATTCAAATACTTATGAATTAATTCAAAAAAAAACCTTAGGATGACCTAGAAAATTGTGCACTACTTTTGTCAAAGGTTTAAACCCAAAACAAAGGGGGTGAACATTTCAGAAGGGCATTTCAGGTTCATTGAAAATAATTTTAGTAAACCCTAGTTATTTCCAGGGGGGGGGGAAAGTGTGTGTTGGGGGTTCTGGCATTTCCCATTTCAGAATTAATAGAATTTAAACATGATGCACACTCTAATGCATGGCCTAGCTAGGGATGTGACAACTCACCCCCACTCAAAAGAATCTCGTCCCGAGATTTAGGTTCCTCCGGAAAGAAGGCGGGGTACTCAAGTCGAAGACGATCCTCCCTTTCCTAGGTAGCCTCTTGCTCGGAATGGTGTGACCATTGAACCTTGAGAAACTTGATATTGTGGCGTCGAGTGGTACGCTCGGCTTGATCAAGGATACGAACGGGGTATTCCCGATAAGTGAGGTTATCTTGGAGATCAAGCGTTTCGTGGTCCACTCCACGGATAGGATCCGCGAAGCAACGCCTGAGTTGAGAAACATGGAAGACATCATGAACTCTGGAGAGATGCGGAGGTAGTTCCAGTTGGTAGGCAACTTCCCCTCGTTTGGCAAGAATGCGAAAGGGTCCAATGTAGCGAGGAGCCAATTTGCCTTTGATACCGAATCGATGGGTCCCCTTTAAAGGTGTAACCCGAAGGTAAGCCATCTCGCCGACTTCATAAGCCATGGGCTTATGCTTGCAGTCATACTGACTCTTTTGTCGAGACTGGGCGGTTTTCAACTTCTCACGAATAATGCGAACCTGCTCTTCTGCATCCTGGATCATGTCCGGGCCAAAGAGTTGTCTCTCGCCGGTTTCTGACCAGTTAAGAGGCGTTCGACATTTTCGTCCATAAAGAACTTCGAAAGGAGCTTTGCCCAAGCTAGCTTGATAACTATTGTTATAAGCGAACTCGGCGAATGGTAGGCACTTCTCCCAATCCATGCCGAAAGAGATGACAGAAGCTCGGAGCATATCCTCCAGAATTTGATTGACTCGTTCCACTTGACCACTTGATTGCGGATGGAAGGCGGTGCTAAAGGAGAGACGAGTTCCCAAAGCATTTTGGAAACTTTCCCAAAATCGAGAGGTGAAAAGACTTCCACGGTCCGAATTAATTTCCAATGGAACACCATGAAGAGACACTATTCGAGAGATGTATAAGTCAGCTAGCTGGCTAGCAGTTATACTCTCGCGAACAGGTAAGAAGTGGGCTACTTTGGAAAGACGATCGACAATAACGAAGATAGCATTATTCCCTCTTTTGGTTCTGGGAAACCCGATAATGAAATCCATACCGATTTTATCCCATTTCCATTCAGGAATCTCCAATGGTTGAAGGGTGCCAGCAGGCCGTTGATGCTCTGCTTTAACACGACGACAGACGTCGCAATTAGCAATGTATTGAGCGATTTCTCTCTTCATCCTAGTCCACCAAAACCTCTGGCGTAGGTCTTGATACATCTTAGTACTACCGGGATGAATGGTGAGAGGGGATTCATGAGCTTCCTTAAGGATCAATCGCCTCAAGTTGCGTACCTTGGGAACCACTAGACGGTTTCCGAAGAACACAACACCTTGATCATCAATGGAGAAACAATCTGCAACTCCCTTCTTGATGTTTCTCTTGATACGGGAAATTCCCGGATCCACCTTTTGTGCCTTGATGATCTGATCCGTAAGGTTAGGTTTCGCCACCAGGGTGGAAAGGAATCCTCGAGGAACAATGTGAAGGTTAAGCTTATGAAATTCCTCGTGGAGAAGTGGTTGACCTTGTTGTAACATCAGGTTGTTACAATAAGATTTACGACTTAGCGCATCAGCCATGACATTGGCTTTGCCTGGGGTGTAAGTTATTCCTAAGTCGTAATCCGAGATCAACTCGACCCAACGTCTTTGCCTGAGATTCAAATCCGGTTGGGTGAAGATATATTTCAAACTTTGGTGATCAGTGTAGATTTCGCAACGATTACCCAGGAGGTAATGTCGCCAGGTTTTGAGTGCATGGACTACCGCTGCAAGCTCTAGATCATGAGTAGGATAATTATCCTCATGTGGATGCAACTGTCGAGATGCGTAGGCAATCACATGACGATCTTGCATGAGTATGCAACCTAGTCCTTGTCGCGAGGCGTCGCAATAGATAACAAAGTCTT
Organism: Aegilops umbellulata; assembly: GCA_032464435.1. Classification (NCBI taxonomy): domain Eukaryota; kingdom Viridiplantae; phylum Streptophyta; class Magnoliopsida; order Poales; family Poaceae; genus Aegilops; species Aegilops umbellulata. The sequence continues at coordinate 233,130,995 of CP136060.1, forward strand.
TAGAGAAATCTAGTGGTACCAGTACGGGAGCAGATGTCAGGCGTCTTTTCAGTTCCTGAAAGCTGAACTCACACTGTGGGGTCCACTCGAACTTTTTATCTTTCTTAAGGAGTTCAGTTAGAGGCTTAGCAACCTTGGAGAAATTCTCGACGAAGCGGCGGCAATAGCTCGCTAAACCAAGAAAACTCCGAACTTGCTTGACCGTTTCAGGTGGAGTCCAGTCAAGGACGGCTTGAACTCGCTCGGGATTGACAGCAATGCCCTTACCAGAGATTACATGGCCCAGATACGTCACTTCTGGTAACCAGAATTCGCACTTGGAGAATTTGGCATAAAGGCGATGCTCTCGAAGTTTCATCAATACTAGCCTTAGATGTTCGGCATGTTCTTCCTCATTCTTGGAGTAGATGAGTATATCATCGAGGTATACCACGACGAATTTATCCAAGTACTCCATGAAGATCGAGTTCATTAACCGAGAGAAGGTGGCTGGAGCATTGGTTAAACCGAAGGACATGACGGTGTACTCGTATTGGCCGTAACGAGTAACGAAAGCCGTTTTGGGAATGTCCCCGTTCTTGATTTTGATTTGATGGTAGCCCAACCTCAAATCCATCTTGGAAAAGACTGAGGATCCAGCGAGCTGGTCATACAGGTCGTTGATCCTGGGGAGCGGATACTTGTTCTTGATAGTGACCAGATTGACAGGTCGGTAATCCACAACCATCCGATCCGTTCCATCCTTCTTCTTAACGAAGAGGACGGGGCAAGCCCATGGAGATGAACTAGGACGGATGAAACCTTTTTGCAAGGACTCATCGAGTTGTTTCTTAAGCTCAGCTAGTTCTAGGGGTGCCATCTTATAAGGTCTCCTAGAGATTGGGACGGTTCCTGGAACAAGGTCTATCACGAACTCGACATCTCTGTCAGGTGGAACACCTGGCAGTTCCTCTGGAAAGACATCCGGGAAGTCACGAACTACCGGAATATCTTCGAGGTCTGGAAGGGGATTGGCATTTAGAGAGTAGAGCTGACGCTCCGATATTCGGGTCAAAACATTGACTGTCTTGCCCGATGGATGGGTAAGTTGGACAGTTCTAGTTGAGTAGTCAATCTTGGCGTAATGAGCTGACATCCAGTCCATACCCAAGATGATGTTTATGTCTGAAGACTTGAGAGCTATTAGTGACGCAAGGAAGACCAATCTGTCAACCAGAATTTCATTTCCATGGCTGATTCTAGAGGTTTGCCACTTAGAACCAGGGGTTTGAATTACCATGGAGGTGGGCATGTCACAAAAGGTGGTGTTGTGCAAACGAGCATAGCTCTCAGAAATAAATGAATGAGATGCTCCAGTATCAAAGAGAACAGTTGCCGGATGGCAATTAACAAGGAGCGTACCGAGAACGACGTTGGGGTCCTCTTGAGTTTCTTCAGCTGAAACGTAGTTGACATGGCCACGAGCAGTGGTGGCTGGCTTGGCGACAAACACTTTTGCTGTTGACTTACCACGGCCAACAGACTTTCCGAACTGGCTGGGGTTGTTCTGGGGACACTCACGGATGTAGTGGCCCGGCTCACCACACTTGAAACAGGTAGTCATATTGGGGCGTGGAGCAGTATTGGCAGTGGGGCCACCAAAAGTCCTGGGCGGCACATATTGCTGATTGGGACGAGGCGCCTCAAAGGATGGCCTCGGGGTATACCTGGGTGGCATAGCAGAATTTGGAATCCAGACCCGGCGCTTCTGTGATCCAGAACCGGATGAAGATCCATAGTCACGGTAGTGTTTGCGTGAAGCTTCAAAATCATTCTGCCCCGTCTCGGCACTAATGGCCTTATTGACTAGCTTCGGAAAAGAAATGCATTCATGCAGACGAAGGTCACGTCGGAGCTCAGGGCTAAGTCCCTTGCGGAACCTTGCCTGCTTCTTGGCATTGGTGGATACCTCTTCGGGAGCATAGCGTGCAAGCTTCCCAAACTCGCGACTGTATGCATCCACAGTCAGCTTCCCCTGGGTGAAGTTACAGAACTCCTCCCTCTTGCGATCCATAAGACCTTCCGGGATATGATGCTCACGGAAAGCGGCACTGAAATCAGCCCAAGTAGTGAGTTGGCCGACCGGACGCATAGCTTCATAATTCTCCCACCAAAGGCTGGCAGGGCCTTCGAGGTGATAGGCAGCAAAGGTGACTTTATCATCTTCAGCCACGTTGGCAGAACGTAGCTTGTGGGCGATGCTGCGGAGCCAGTCATCCGCATCGAGAGGTTCGATGGAATGATTGAACTTTGGCAGGTACAGCTTGACAAAGTCATTGATGGACACTGGATTGACCCTTTGCTGACGTGCAGTGTTTTGTTCAATCCGCTCTAACAAGCGGTTGGTGTCGCGCCTGTTGCGCTCTGCCTCCAGCATCACTTCGGCCAGAGAAGGTGGTTGAGGCAGTCTTTCCTCTCTAGGTGCACTAGCTTCTCCCTGCTCCGAAGCAGCAGGGTTGCTGCGGGTGTTGACCATCCTGGGAAAACAAAACAGCGATTTAAACCAGGATGGCAAAATCTGGCCAAAGAAGTGCGGAATGTAATGGATAACAAGGAATGCAGAGATGATCATCCGTATGACATGGTAATATGGAAACTGCCATATATATACCAACGGTCATACACATCATACATAGTTTAGTACAAGCTCAAGCTGAAGTACAACTAAGACGAAAGACGTTACATCTCATCGGAGGCATTCCAAACTCCTATACATTATTTTTCTACACCTCCGGAATTGATACACACTAAGTTATATTCCACAATCACGCAGGACGGTGGACATACAACTATTACAATACTAGCGAGACTACTACTAGCTCAGACGGCTCCGTAGAAGTCCTCATAGAAGTCACCACCCAGACCTGGAAGCGGAACATGGTCATCTGGGAACAGACGGTGCTGCGGTGCTTGTGGACCATAGGGACTTGGGTGCGGCCTCGGTCCAACAGATGGCGGCAGAAGAGGCCCACGAGGAGGGGTGATGCCTCCCACCTCACGCCATTCCATAAAGTCTGGCAGACTAGCCCGCACAGGGTACAAGTCTCTCGTGTCCATGTATCCGGCTTGCACAGCAGGTGCAAACCTCGTCAAAGTGGCCCAATGATCAGCACGAGCATTAAAGAGCTCCATACGCAAGGCCCGGTTTTCACGGTCCTTATCTTCCAACATCTCAGTAGTGGTGCAAAGGAGTGAGTCCTCATGGGATGCATCATTGTACATGCCCTGAAGGTAACCATGCGCCCCAGGGAGGGATGCTGGCATGTAGCGAAATTCAGTGTTGCTCAACAAGGCAGTTCTAGCTCGCATAATGGTCATCATCGAGTAGGCTGCATCTTGAACGGACATCCCAATAGTGATCCCGAGTCCATAAGATCGGTGGAGTGGCTCCGTGGCTCCGGGATATGATGGATATATCCTGACCGTGCACAGATATTGGCTCTGGTTAAAATCTCTAAACTGCTCTTCGACGGTGTATTCGGGGTACCATCGGTAACCTGCCTCAACCATCACTCGAACCAACATGGCGGTATGACCACATACACCGATGCAACGGGTCAGACGAACCACTTGGTTTTGGGGACGGGTAGCCATCTGAAAGCACAAATTAGTGCAAAGGCATTAGAATTTCTGGATGAAATTGGACAGCATAACGGCTGTAAATGCTCAGAAAAGGAATTGAGACATCCACAACAGTTTGCGAAACCACTCAACAACAATATATCAAGGTTCTGGTTCAAATGGCAACATACTAAACTTTAGTAGAACTGAACTGGGTTGTAACCAACAATCCTATAAGTTACTACGGATTTAGTAACACGTGAACCTGATAGAGAGAAGAGAGCCTAGTCCTTAACCCACGTAGAATGAGAAGAGAATGACTCAGAATAGAGGGCATAAGGTAAAGAAGTAAAAGAGCCTTACGTTCCCTCCCACAATCAATTCCCCTACATATAACTAAAGCATTTCTAGACTCGACATCGACCAGTTTGGCTTAGCGAACCTATAGGCAGTCCGGCTCTGATGCCAACGCTGTCAGGACCCCGATCCTAAGCCACATCGATCCAGCGTGTAACACATCATATCACTTTGCGGCCTCACGCACGGTACTCCCACGGGTGCCACCTTACCTGGCCCGGGACCGTTTGCGCCTTTTGGCTCACGTATATGATAGTGTCGCTAGCATCCATATGACAGAGAACCCGGGCCGACATGGCTAGTCGTGAACCCGAAGCGGCGCTAGCCTATGAGGACAGGCATACATGAATCACATCGAGCATGTCGGTCATCAACGTATCTATTCGGGCTGTAGCACTGGGCTAACAGGACTCCGGTAACCCGGGCTGTAGCAGGCTAGGCAGGACTCCGAATATCAGCGCGTGACATTTCCCCTAAGGGACAGACATAGGAACGACGTGAGACACATGCCGGCCAGTCAAGTGTCCAAGCAGTAGTGCTGGGCTAGCAGGACTCCGGTGAACCGGGCTGTAGCGGACTACTATCGCTCAGAAGCACAAGACTTACATTTCCCCATATGAAAGGCTGCCAAGGATAAACAACTAGATAGTCGGATCCCACTCATACCAAGCATTTCAATCATACACACAATATGCCCGATATGAGTAAATACAACATGGCAACACAACAGTACTCTACGACTCAAGTACTTTATTTAGAAGGCTCCGAGGAGCCATACATAACATCCATACAGATAGGGGTCACATGACCCAACACTCAAGTCATACAAACATACAAGCACATGCGGAAGCAAAGTAGTCTGAGTACAGACACTAGAAAGAAAGAAGGCTTGACGAAGCCTGTCTATCTACAGCGACCCTTCACAAGTCTTGGATCACCACCTGGGTGATAAGTCACTCGTCAACGTCGAGGTCTACATAGAACCCATCAGAGGGGTTGGTGCAGTCGTCTGAAAAACATGATTAAAGCAACATGAGTACAGAAGTACTCAGCAAGTCTTACAACAGGAACCTACTATACATGCCCATTCTCAAGAAGATAGTGGGGTTATTGCAGCAAGCCAGCTTTGACTCTTGGCTAAGCTATCCTACGATAGACACCATTTGCAAAACATTTGTCGCACACGAGTCCTCTATCACCATCACAATACTCCACCGTGGATCCTCTCTCGCCATCCCACGAGAGGGCCCTCCGCGGTACTCACACTTATCTTGAGATTTTTAGTAGTATCCAATTAACTTATCTATGAACTGTATAGGTGACCAAGTAGTCCTTTACCGCGGACGCGGCTATTCGAATAGATTTATACCCTGCAAGGGTGTACTTCTTCACACACGCTCTCACCACTTATCGCCGTTTACACGACATGTACTCGGCAACCTTCAAGCGGAAGCCCAGCGAGGGTGTCGGCCACGGCCTACCTAAACACTCAAGTCTCTAGTCCAGGTTTATCGCCTATTCGGGTTCCATCCGCAGGGAGTCCGGCCGAGGTTTCCACTAACGGCCCCGAACGATGTGAACAGGGTTCCCGAGACACCAAACGGGCGAGTCGGTACACCGTGCCACGTGCCTACCGCAACACAGCCCACCCCGATGGTCAGCGCCGCGTGCGGCCCCCAGCATGCTACAAACACCAGAAACTACTTTGCAACTCCTGGACAGGGGACAAGCGTGATCAAGAAGCCGAGAGGGTCCATTGGTTTCGGGCCCAATGCGTGGTAGTATCTGAGTCTTAAACCACACACACAGATCTCAGTTCTTAAGAACGGCCTCAATGAAACAACCCACCATGTACTCCTACATGGCCTTTCATCGATTCCTTTACCAAATCGTGTTCAACACTTCCACACTATTGACAACGACACAACCTTTCACTCCGGATCATCATCCCGATGAGCCAGACCTGACACAACTCTAAGCATAGCAAGCATAGCATGGTAGGATCACACACACACATGTATTGGCTCAATCAACTCCTACACATGCTAGTGGGTTTCATCTAGTTACTGTGGCAAAGACAGGTCATGCAAAGGAAGTGGGTTCAACTACCGCGACACACAGCAGTTTGAAACGCGTTGTCTTAATGCAGTAAGCGAGAGCAGAAGCGAGAACATGGGTTTGTATCGGAATGATCAATGGTTTGCTTGCCTGATGGAGTGGTGGTGGGATACTGCCCTTCAGTTGGATACTCGGAGATATCCTCGGAGGCAGAACCTACCACGATGAACACATCGGAACACAATCAATACATGACGATATGCAACAATATGATGCATGCAATGACATGGCAATATGAATGTGTCCTGGTCTTGTGCAAGTTAAACCAGAAGGGAAAAACCCCATTTGAATCAAAGATTCAAATGGTAGTGCATTTATAAGATCATATTAGTGCAATATCTTATAATGCCTAAACAGTGGGTTTAACTTGTTTTAACATGCATGAAACCAGTTCCATTGGATAGGTTGGATTTTTCTGATCATTTTTCATATATAGAACTTTGTATTTGGAGTTACAGATAATTTTCTATGAATTTTTGAAGTTTGTAACATTTTCTGGATTTTCCTGAAAAAAAATAAATCTAGAAAAAGATTTACTGCGTCAGTCTGGCGTCAGTGTGACGTCAGCGGTCAACTGAACCGGTCCAGGTCAAACCTGACACGTGGGTCCCGTGTGTCAGTGTGATTTAGTTAAACTAAAAAAATAATTAGCACTAATCCTAACTAATTAACAGGGCTGGGCCCACCTGTCGTTGACCCAGGGTCAAACTGGGCCCACCCGTGGTCAACTGGAGTTAGCGGGGTTGACTCCGCCGGCGTTGAGCCGCCGGCGACAACCAGGCGCGGTGGGGCAGCGCGGGTTTCGCGCTCCGGCGACCAAAACGACGGCCGGGGCCATCTACGGGAAGCTGGGGCTCGTGCGCATCCAGCACGGCGCGTGGCTGCAGCGGGGACGGCCGGAGCTCGCCGGAAACGAGCTCGGGGCGGCGCCGGAGTTCGTGCGGGGTCGGCTTTGGCGCTACGGTGCGTTAGGGGGCCGGCTGGTGGCTGTTTTGGCCTCCTGGAGGCTCCAGGAGCACGTTGACGCGCTCTGGCGCGGTTGGCAGGGGCTATGGCCGCGGTGGCGCCATGGCCGGCGGAGCCAAGCTCTCGGGCTCGTCGGGGACGGGCGCTACGGCGAGCTAGCAGGCATGGGAGGAGGGGGAGAAGGTGCGGGAGCTCACAGGGAGGTCGACGAGCAGCTCAGCGGGCTCGGGGGCGAACGGAGCGGCGCGAATCGAAGAACGGCGGCCGGCGGGCACCGGGGTCGGAGACGAGCTGATGGCGGCGATGCAGGGCCTCCGGCGAGGCGTGGCTCGGTGGGGAGGGCGAGGGCGAAGTGGCGGAGCCTCTGGGCAGGTCAGAGGGGCGAGGGGGCGACGATGGGCGCGGCTATGGCGGCGAGACGGCGATGGGTGCGTCGGCCATCTCGGGAGAGGGAGAGGGAGACGAGGGGGAGAGTGAGCGGGGACGAGAGGGGTACGTGGGGGTCACGTGGCGACCTAGGGCGGCTCGGGGCGTCGGCGGAAGCAGGAGGTGGCCGGCGTGTGGCCGCGGGCGCCGGCCACGCGCTCCGCGTCCTTCTGGCGCGAGGAGGACGACGACTGGCGTCGCCAGTTGGCTGGGCCGAGCCAGGTGGGCTGGCCAGCGCAGGTAAGGCCCAGGTGGCCTTTCCCTCTTTTTATTTGATTAGTTTCTGTTTTTTCTATTTAACAGAAACTGTTGGGCTTTATTTAAAATACTAGAACATTTCCAAAAATCCTGAAAATATTTGTGTCTTCTGTTAGGATTATTTCCAACAGCAAACATTTACTTCCAGAATTATTTGAGCATTTAAATTATTTAATAGCATTTAATTGCCCAAATTCAAATACTTATGAATTAATTCAAAAAAAACCTTAGGATGACCTAGAAAATTGTGCACCACTTTTGTCAAAGGTTTAAACCCAAAACAAAGGGGGTGAACATTTCAGAAGGGCATTTCAGGTTCATTGAAAATAATTTTAGTAAACCCTAGTTATTTCCGGGGGGGGGGGGGGAAGTGTGTGTTGGGGGTTCTGGCATTTACCATTTCAGAATTAATAGAATTTAAACATGATGCACACTCTAATGCATGGCCTAGCTAGGGATGTGACATTGTTGATTCGGTCCCACCGAGATTGGTAGATTGTGTGTAACGGTTGGATTTTAAGTGGAGGCTATATATACCCCTCCACCTCCTCTTCATTCGTGGAGAGAGCCATCAGAACACACCTACACTTCCAATTCATATGTTCTGAGAGAGAACCACCTACTCATGTGTTGAGACCAAGATATTCCATTCCTACCATATGAATCTTGATCTCTAGCCTTTCCCAAGTTGCTTTCCACTCAAATCTTCTTTCCACCAAATCCAAATCCTGTGAGAGAGAGTTGAGTGTTGGGGAGACTATCATTTGAAGCACAAGAGCAAGGAGTTCATCATCAACACACCATTTGTTACTTCTTGGAGAGTGGTGTCTCCTAGATTGGCTAGGTGTCACTTGGGAGCCTCCGACAAGATTGTGGAGTTGAACCAAGGAGTTTGTAAGGGCAAGGAGATCGCCTACTTCGTGAAGATCTACCGCTAGTGAGGCAAGTCCTTCGTGGGCGATGGCCATGCTGGGATAGACAAGGTTGCTTCTTCGTGGACCCTTCGTGGGTGGAGCCCTCCGTGGACTCGCGCAACCGTTACCCTTCGTGGGTTGAAGTCTCCACTAACGTGGATGTAGGATAGCACCACCTATCCGAACCACGGGAAAAACATCTGTGTCTCCAATAGCGTTTGAATTCTCCAAACCCTTCCCTTTACATTATTGCAAGTTGCATGCTTTACTTTCCGCTGCCTATATACTCTTAGCATGCTTGCTTGAATCATGTGATGATTGCCTGACTTGTCCTAAAATAGCTAAAATCTGCCAAGAACTAAAATTGGGAAAAGGCGTAGCTTTTATTTGGTCAAGTAGTCTAATCACCCCCCCCCCCCTCTAGACATACTTCCGATCCTACAAGTGGTATCAGAGCTTTGGTCTCCATTTGCTTTGATTCCCATAGCTTTTGGTGGTCATAGCCTTGGTTTCACAACCTAGGAGAGTATGGCGTCTAGTGAGGGAAATTATCACCGTAGAGGTCCTTACTTTGATGGCACTAACTTTGCTAGTTGGAAGCATAAAATGAAAATGCATATTCTTGGACATAACCCTGCCGTTTGGGCGATTGTGTGTGCTGGTTTGCAAGGTGACCTCTTCAAAGGGAAAGAACCAAACCGTGAAGCTACCGCGGATGAGTTGAAGATGCTACAATACAATGCCCAAGCTTGTGATATTCTCTTCAACGGACTGTGCCCCGAAGAATTCAACAAAATCAGCCGTCTTGAGAATGCAAAGGAAATTTGGGATACTTTGATTGATATGCACGAAGGTACCGACTCCGTCAAGGAATCTAAATTGGATGTGCTTCAAAGTCAACTTGACAAGATCAAAATGAAGGATGGTGAAGGTGTCGCTGAAATGTACTCTAGGCTTGCTCTCATCACAAATGAGATTGTCGGCTTAGGGAGTGAAGAGATGACTGACAGATTCATCATCAATAAGATCCTAAGAGCCTTGGATGGAAAATATGATACCGTGTGTACATTGATCCAAATGATGCCCAATTACAAAAATCTCAAGCCAACGGAAGTCATTGGAAGAATTGTTGCTCATGAGATGTCGCTCAAGGACAAAGAGGAACTTCACAACAAATCAAGTGGTGCATATAAAGCCTCATGTGAAGCCCCCACATCATCAAGTGAGAAACAAAACTTCAATGAAGAATTGATCTTAATGGTGAAGAACTTCAACAAGTTCTACACAAGTAGAAGCAAATATAGAAGCTCCAAGTTAAGGTCCTACAATGACAAAAGATCTTCTAGTCGAGAGCTAAACTGCTATAATTGTGGAAGACCCGGACACTATTCCAATGAGTGTACGGCTCCGTACAAAAGAAGAGAAGATTCTCCAAAAAGAAGAAGCGAAAGAGAGGAATCACCATCACGAGAGAGAAGGAGTAGAGATGATCGTTATGAACGAAGATACTCACGGAGAAGCAAGGATCCGGAAAGGAAGGAAAAATCATCAAGGAGCTACACAAAACGAAGACATCAAGCTCATGTTGGTGAATGGGTATCCGGCTCCGACTCCGACAATCACTCCGAGAGAAGTTATCACTCCGACTCTGAATATACTCAAGATGAAGGTGTTGCCGGACTAGCACTTGTGTCAACCAACTCCTTCGACATATTTGATTCACCCAATGAAGGAATTGGAAGATGCTTCATGGCCAAAGGTCCTAAGGTAACTCACCCTGAGTATGTTGATTTTAATAGTGATGAAGATGACTTGTTAGGCGATGATGATTTACTTGTTGACAACTCTAGTGATGAATCCTATGATGAAACGTCAATTAATCATGCTAAAACGAATGACAATGATAAGGAGAAAATTGAGGCTCTAACTAAAGAACTAAACACTCTTAAGTTAGCTCATGAAACTTTGTTCGAAGATCATCGAGAACTTTTAAGGGATCATGAGAAGTTACGCTTTGAAAAGCTCAATCTTGAGCAATAGCATGAGCTTTTAAAGGCAATCAATGATGATCTCCGCAAGAAAAGTTCTTCTTACATTGTCAAACGTTTACTCTTATCCACTTACATGCCTCAAGTCAAGTCTAGTAACAAACACAAGAAAGATTCTTCTTCTAGTAGTAACAATGATCATGTTAAATCCAATATTGTTGCTTCTAGTAGTTCTCTTGATTCCACTAATGATTCTCTTAGCCAAGTTACACTTGAGCAAGAAAATAGCATATTGAAGGAAATCATAAAGAAAGGAGTGTACAAAAGCCTTGTCGGAAGTAAGCAATTCGAGGAGATTGTACGCAAGCAAGGAAGGCACCGGAAGAATCAAGGTGTTGGTTTTGAACGAAAGTTCAATGCCAACGGAGTTGAGTGGGAAGAAGATAAATACCTCAAGACAAAGTTTGTTCCTCAACAAGAGAAGTATGATCCAACTTCTTTCAAGGGGACACAAACTCAAGATGATCTTCCACCACAAGACTACAAGCAAAAAGGCAAGGACAAGCTTCAAGAGGAAATAGATGCATTTGAAGAAGCTCCTAAGACCTTAGTCAAGTGGATTCCCAAGACTACTTCAAGTTCCACTTCATCAAGTATGACTACAACTCCAAGGATTCCCATCAAGATGGTGTGGATCCAAAAGAAGAAGGACTAGAGAGTTCTTGAGGGTGACTCCGCCAACATACTTCATTCTTATCATTTTGGCAAGAACAAGTGCAATCAACTTCCACATCTTGCACTAGTTCAAGGATTCACAAACCCTCTTGTTGGTAAGTCAAGGGACAAGGTAATCTAAAAGCTTTCATAGACATCTTTTTGTATGTGCATCACTCTATGTCTATGGATATACTTGCTTGTTCCTTGTGGGACTAACCCGTGTAGATATTGAAAGTGCAATTCACTCAAAAGGATAGCTCCAAGTGATCTACATCAATATTGAGCATCCACATCTTCAACATCTACATGAAGTCATCATTGACAAAACCCAAGGTTAGTTCATCCCTCTTAAGGGGGGATATCACATCTAGGGGGAGCTTTACTCTAAGACTTGAGCTAAAGCAACTCTAATGATGTGAACACAACAATGCTTTATGTAAAAGTGGTAACCCCACCTGAGCTTAAACGATGAGTATGACCTATGATCAAATGTTCTCATTTGACTCCTAAGTCAATATACTCATATATAGATGACCTAGTCATCGCCAATTGCTTGATAAATGCTAGAATTGATTGTGCATGCTTTGTCACATATTTATATTGCCATTTTATTGTGTGAGCATGCTGGTTGCATATTTTACTCATTCGAGGACATCCACTTGTTGTTTTGATTGTTTGGCTTTATCTTTTCTTTTGCCAAGTGGATGGACAAGAATGCCTAAGAACCTCCTCTAGCTATCTATGCTTTTCTCGTCTCAAATTCTATTCATGCTACATCACAAAATTGATCAAGTCAAATTCGAACCACTTTGTGTGAGCAGCACTCGGAGTCCCCGATTCGTCATAGACTTAAACTTCCAAAACCTCTTTGTGATTCTCGGTCTGACCGATACCCCACTTTCGATCCTACCGAGATCATCAAGTTGATCTATGTTTTCAATCTCGGTGCAACCGACTTGAACTATTCGGTCACACCGAGTTGCAATAACTGTATACAGTTTTGCGTCTCGGTGCCACCGAGTCGTTCCGCTCGGTCACACCGACAGGGTCGGGCTATATATAGTCACGGTCAAAAATTTGGAAATTTCTCCGAACCTCTTCGCCCGCGCCATAGCTCGCGCTGCCGACATGGTCTCCGGATCGTCTTCTCGCCACCAGCAGCCTCCAGTCGCTGGTCTCCGTCGCTGTCAACGAAAATCACCTCCGCCATTGCCGCCGTAGCGAGTCTCCGCCGAACTAGGGTATGGACTCGATCTTTGTGCTATTCCCAATCCGATTCCTAGCACATTGTGATCATAATGATTCTTGCCACGTTTGATAAACTTCTATCCAGTCAAAGAACTCGTAGATTAGGTTTGATTCAAAAAATTTAGGGTTAGGTTTCTGCCGAAACCATCTCGGACCCACCGAGTTGAAGAACTCGGTCCCACCGATTTGGCCTATGCCATTGCACAAGTGAAACTCGGTCTGACCGAGTGTAACTAATCGGTGTGACCGATTTTTGAACTTTGTGAAACCCTAGCAGTCTCGGTGCCACCGAACTGTGACTCGGTCTGACCGAGATCACTAGTTTAGGTTCCAAATGCTGCTTCGATATCACCGAGTTTAGAAATCGGTAGATCCGAAATGCTTTCTGTGGGAAACTATAACTAAGTTTTTGAATCATTCTTTTGCAAAAATCTCTGCTTTTTGTGATGCTCATCCATCCTACCTCATCTATAAACTATTCACAGGGTCAGCAGTCAGCAGTTAGCTTGTTCAACATGTCAGACCAGAGTGACAGTCAGAATTAGTCAGAGCAGCCTGTGCATATGAGTGAGGGCACTAGCCCCTCAAGTTCTTCAGATGATGGCAGCAGGAGCACTCCAAGCAATCTGCCAAAGGCTGCCACCAGACCGAGAAGGAAAAGAACTTCAGATTCAGAAGATGAAGACTATGTGGCAGAGGAGGAGGCAACCTCCAAGAAAATTGAACTCAAGAAGGAACATAGTTCAAGGCAGAGCAACAAGCCAGGCTTGAAGGTCAAAAGACTAGCAGGCAGGAAGCCAATGCCAAAAGCCAGAGCCTCAACCAAGATTCCTGACAAAAACACTTCCAAGGAGCCAGTTGTTGCTGTAGAGAAGAAAGAGAGGAAAAGAGGCAGATGGTGCAAGAAAGTAGATCCTATGGCTGAGTTTGAACAACATTCTTCTGATGAAGAAGAATAGGAAGAGGAAGGTGCTGCACCAGCACCCAAGGCACCCAAGCTTATGGGTGATGCCATTAGATCAGGGGGAGCTGCATCCAAGCCCAAGGAAGCCCCCAAGACAGCTCCAAAGCAAAACCCCAAGAGGAATACAAGAAATATTCCAGCTGCTGAGAAGAACAAGGCCCCAGTGCCTAATGTTGCTGAAGAAGAAGAAGGGCAAGTTTTGAGGAAATTAAAGCCCAAGATCCCAGACCACAATGATGCTCATCCTGTGGCTGAGGATATGAATATCAGGAGAGACTCTGGATTGAGAAAATGGAGAGCAGAAGATCCCTATGCTACCAGGAGAAGAACTGCTGTAGACTACAGGTTCCACACTAAGGAACAACAGGACTTCTATGAGACAATCTTGTTAGACAAGAAGCCAATTGTCTGTGACATGAAATGGGTTGATTGGCAATACATAAAGGACAATGAAGAGCACTTCCCAGGAGTGAAGGATAGCTTCAAGGCTTGTGGAGTAGCAGACTTTGTTGGGCAAAAGCTCACAAAGTGGAACGAGGAACTTATCATGCAGTTCTACTCCACAGCACACTTTTACCCCGATGGGAGGATTGTCTGGATGTCTGAAGGTACAAGGTACCAGTCAACTGTTGCAGAATGGGCTCAACTGATCAAAGCCCCAGAAGAAAGTGAAGATGACTTGGATGTCTATTCCAAGAAGAAGATGGACCACAACTCAATGATCAACATGTACAAGGAGATCCCTGATAAGGCACTTGAAACTTTCAAGTATGGATCTGTACATTATCTTCTGTCAGGATTGCCGACAATCAACTGGATCTTAAGGCACACTCTACTACCAAAGTCTGGAGATCACAAGATGGTCAGAGGCCATGCTATCAACCTGCTTCATATCTTTGATGTGCCTCAGAAGTTCAAGGTCATGAGCCTGATGATAGAGACAATCAAGAGGACAGCAGCAGACCAGAAGAGAAGCTGTGGATATGCTCCTCAGATCCAAGAACTGATCAACTCCAAGATGGGCACTGGCATATATCTTTTGGATAAGGAACATCTTCCTATTCATCCTGAGTTTGAAGACAATGAAGTTGTGATGAACATGGATGGACCATCTTCAGCCCATGCCCAAGCACAAAAGGAGAAGGCTAGAAAGGAGAAAGCTGCTAGGATGCCAACTCAAGAGGAGGCATAAGAATACTTCTTGAAGACCAAGCAAGAGCAGCTCAGTTACCTAATTGCATGCACCCTGCGCATTGAGAAAGGTTTGGCCAACCTAACTCAGAACCAGGCGAGCTTAGAGAAGATCGTAGAACAGAAGTTCTATGACTTGGATATCAAGGTGACAGAGATACAGACAGCAGTGGAGCAGCTCCAGGATGACATGCAGGAGAGGAGAGGGAAGACAACTACAGATGCATTTGCTAGAGTTCCACGAGCTCAGAGGTCCAGTGTAGTGCCAGTTCCTGACACAAGAGCAACCGCCTCAGCTCCAGCCGCAGCATCAACCCAACCTGCTCCAGCATCCACTTCAGCTCCAACTCCATCAACATCAACAGAAGCTTTCGTCCTTGGAGTGATCCAGACTCCACCACCTCCTGAAGATCAAGCCTGCGTGTCGATATAGCACTATGCATTTTCTAGGAACTTTTTGGTAACTTGTTGCCAAAGGGGGAGAAGATGTATAGATCATAGGCTTCGAGAGAGAGAGAGAGAGAGAGTGTTGCTTTTAGTGTTGCTTTTCTCTCCTGTGTTATTTGATGGTATTTGATACATTATTTGCTTTTGGTTGAGATACTTTGATATGCTTGTTAGACATTGATGATCATGTGTTTGATCATAAGCTACATTTATGCATGCTTGATATATCTTATCTATCTTATGTGGTCATTCACTTTTGCCTTGGTGATGAGTGCATGTATTTCATTGTTTATCATTTAGAGCGCTCCACCAATATGTATGTGACATGGAAGAGTAACCCATGACTCTAACTCTTTGTGCATTTGCAGTCCAAAGCAAATTTTAAATATGCACAAATTTAGGGGGAGCTCTTACTTATCACATACTTCTCAAAGCGACGATGTAATTCATTTTTATTATCATTTGTCGAAGCTTTGATCTATATGTTGTCATCAATTACCAAAAAGGGGGAGATTGAAAGTGCAACTATCCCTAGGTGGTTTTGGTAATTTATAACAACATATAGCTCATTGAGCTAATGCAATTCCAAGACAATTATTTCAGGAAAGCTCAATGATTGGCATGGCATGGATGGTGAAAGTGGAACCCTCAAAATACTAAGGACAAAGGATTGGCTCAAGCTCAAAAGCTCAAGACTCTTCATTTTATATTTTAGTGATCCAAGATCACATTGAGTCTATAGGAAAAGCCAATACTATCAAGGAGGGATGAGGTGTTGCTTAATCAGCTCTTTGCCTAATGTGCTTAATGATATGCTCCAAAATCCTCAACTACTTTCCCATATCCACATATGACCTAAACCCTAAGCCAAACTCGGTCCTACCGATTCTTTCTATCCGGCGCCACCGAGTTTCTCATATGTCATAAGCCACTGCCAAACCCTAGCAAATCGGTTTCACCGATAGGAATCTCGGTCTCACCGAGATGGGATTGCAACCTCTCTGTTTCCTTTTCGTAACTTTTCAGTCTCACCGAAAGAGCAAATCGGTCCCACCGAGTTTGCCCGACCAACTCTCTGGTTATCTAATTACCAAATCAGTCTCACCGAGTTTGTGTAATCGGTCTCACCGAGATTACGTTATGCCCAAACCCTAACCACATCGGTCCTACCGAGATGCATGTCAGTCCCACCGAAAATCTCTAACGGTCACTAGGTTTACCATTTCGGTTCGACCGAGTTTGTTGATTCGATCCCACCGAGATTGGTAGATTGTGTGTAACGGTTGGATTTTAAGTGGAGGCTATATATACCCCTCCACCTCCTCTTCATTCGTGGAGAGAGCCATCAGAACACACCTACACTTCCAATTCATATGTTCTGAGAGAGAACCACCTACTCATGTGTTGAGACCAAGATATTCCATTCCTACCATATGAATCTTGATCTCTAGCCTTTCCCAAGTTGCTTTCCACTCAAATCTTCTTTCCACCAAATCCAAATCCTGTGAGAGAGAGTTGAGTGTTGGGGAGACTATCATTTGAAGCACAAGAGCAGGGAGTTCATCATCAACACACCATTTGTTACTTCTTGGAGAGTGGTGTCTCCTAGATTGGCTAGGTGTCACTTGGGAGCCTCCGACAAGATTGTGGAGTTGAACCAAGGAGTTTGTAAGGGCAAGGAGATCGCCTACTTCGTGAAGATCTACCGCTAGTGAGGCAAGTCCTTCGTGGGCGATGGCCATGGTGGAATAGACAAGGTTGCTTCTTCATGGACCCTTCATGGGTGGAGCCCTCCATGGACTCGCGCAACCGTTACCCTTCGTGGGTTGAAGTCTCCACTAACGTGGATGTAGGATAGCACCACCTATCCGAACCACGGGAAAAACATCCGTGTCTCCAATAGCGTTTGAATTCTCCAAACCCTTCCCTTTACATTCTTGCAAGTTGCATGCTTTACTTTCCGCTGCCTATATACTCTTTGCATGCTTGCTTGAATCGTGTGATGATTGCTTGACTTGTCCTAAAATAGCTAAAATCTGCCAAGAACTAAAATTGGGAAAAGGCGTAGCTTTTATTTGGTCAAGTAGTCTAATCACCCCCCCCCCCCCCCCGTCTAGACATACTTCCGATCCTACAGTCGTGCACGAAAGGTGGCATACGCTTCACAATGGGGTAGCTGTCCCAAATGAAAAGCAGGTACTCTCCAAGAGTGTTCCTCAGCACCCACGTAGCATCACGGGGGTCGAACTCGGCATTGTTCATCTCGTACACGCGGCATCTCAGATCTGGACACATGGTGACGTACATAGTCGAGGTCCATGCAAAACAATGTTGTGCTCAAATATGGCGGTCAGTAATATTGTGCAGCAAATAGTACTACTCCGGTATAGGGGAAGTAAAATAACCGGCTTATTATATATAGCCACTCTTGGCTACATGGATGAGATAGTAAGACATGGAAAAACAAAAATAGTGGGAGCTAGTGGGTTCAAGTCTTCAAGGGCCTAGCTAGCTATACACGTCCTCCAAGGTAAAAAGTACTCCTGCTAGTACTAGGAAGTAGTACAACAATGAAAGATAAGGCGAGAGGGTTAAAAATAAATTGTACTACTGGTACAGTAAACATGTTCCAGTCAAGAAAAGAAAATAACTAACAAGTACTACTACTCTACTACTCTAACACACAGTAATGAGAAAATGGAATACCTGGGTAGACGGTGATGGTCCGATCATGGTAGATTGTGTGACCATGTTGCACATCAGTGGTACCATGGGTAACGACTGCTAAGATAGTTGATCTCAATATGCCAAAGTCAGCTACAAGGTTACAAGTTAGACCGAATCAC
Source organism: Aegilops umbellulata (assembly GCA_032464435.1). Taxonomy (NCBI): domain Eukaryota; kingdom Viridiplantae; phylum Streptophyta; class Magnoliopsida; order Poales; family Poaceae; genus Aegilops; species Aegilops umbellulata. Next base: position 233,149,035 of record CP136060.1, read on the forward strand.
GGATACAAATGTACATCCAGGATCGGCGATCTTATTTTTTATCGGGGGATGACTGGTCCCTGCAAAATAATGGAGTACCGTTAGGGAAGCAAATGATGCTTTGTGCATTCCGTTTGTAATCTCCCGTACCGTAGGATGGCAACCAGATGAAACAAGTCCCCTGGCTTGTCACCGTGAATATGCGGCCTAGATGGTTGTAGGATCGGAAGTATGTCTAGAGGGGGGGGTGATTAGACTACTTGACTAAATAAAAATCTATCCTTTTCCCAATTTTAGTTCTTGGCAGATTTTGGCTATCTTAGCACAAGTCAAGCAATCTTCACACAATTCAAGCAAGCATGCTAAGAGTATATGAGCAGCGGAAAGTAAAGCATGCAACTTGCAAGAATGTAAAGGGAAGGGTTTGGAGGATTCAAACGCAATTGGAGACACGGATGTTTTTGTCATGGTTCCGATAGGTGGTGCTATCGTACATCCATGTTGATGGAGACTTCAACCCACGGAGGGTAACGGTCGCGCGAGTCCACGGAGGGCTCCACCCACGAAGGGTCCACGAAGAAGCAACCTTATCTATTCCATCACGACCATCGCCCACGAAGGACTTGCCTCACTAGCGGTAGATCTTCACGAAGTAGGAGATCTCCTTGCCCTTACAAACTCCTTGGTTCAACTCCACAATCTTGTCGGAAGCTCCCAAGTGACACCTAGCCAATCTAGGAGACACCACTCTCCAAGAAGTAACAAATGGTGTGTTGATGATGAACTCCTTGCTCTTGTGCTTCAAATGATAGTCTCCCCAACACTCTACTCTCTCTCTCACAGGATTTGGATTTGGTGGAAAGAAGATTTGAGTGGAAAGCAACTTGGGGAAGGCTAGAGATCAAGATTCATATGGTAGGAATGGAATATCTTGAGCTCAACACAAGGGTAGGTGGTTCTCTCTCAGAAAAAGTGTATTGGAAGTGAAGATCTGTTCTGATGGCTCTCTCCACAAATGAAGAGTGGGTGGAGGGGTATATATAGCCTCCACACAAAATCTAACCGTTAGACACAATCTGCCAAAGTCGGTGGGACCGAATCGTTAAACTCGGTCGGACCGATTCAGCAAACCTAGTGACCGTTAGGATTTTCGGTGGGACTGAGATGCAACTCGGTAGGACCGATATGGTTAGGGTTAGGGCATAACGTAATCTCGGTGTGACCGATTACACAAACTCGGTGGGACCGATTTTGGTAATAAGCTAACCAGAGAGTTGGTCAGGTAAACTCGATGGGACCGATTCGCTCTTTTCGGTGAGACCAAAATGTTACGGAAGGGAAACAGTGAGTTTACATTTCAATCTCAGTGGGACCGATCGCTCACTTCGGTTGGACCAAAACGTTACGAAGGGAAACAGAGAAATTGCAATCCCATCTCGGTGAGACCGAGATCCCTATCGGTGAAACCGATTTGCTAGGGTTTGTCGCAGTGGCTAAGACATGTGAAACTCGGTGGCTCCGGATAGGAAGAATCGGTGGGGCCGAGTTTGACTTTAGGTTTGGGTCATATGTGGATATGGAAAGGTAGTTGAGGATTTTGGAGCATATCACTAAGCACATGAAGCAAAAGGCTCATTAAGCAACACCTCATCCCTCCTTAATAGTATTGGCTTTTCCTATGGACTCAATGTGATCTTGGATCACTAAAAATATAAAATGTAGAGTCTTGTTCTTGAAGCTTGAGCCAATCCTTTGTCCTTGTAATTTTGAGGGATCCACTTTCCTCATCCATGCCATGCCATCCATTGAGCTTTTCTAAAATATTCATCTTGGAATGATGTTAGCTCAATGAGCTATATGTTGTTAGGAATTACCAAAACCACCCAGGGATAGTTGCACTTTCAATCTCCCCCTTTTTGGTAATTGATGACAACATATAGATCAAAGCTTCGACAAATGATAATAAGAATGGAATATATCGTCGCTTTGAGAAGTATGTGATAAGTAAGAGCTCCCCCTAAATTTGTGCATATTTAAGATTTGCTTTGGACTGCAAATGCACAGTGAGTTAGGATCATGGGTTACTCTTCCATGTCACATACATCTTGGTGGAGTGCTCAAAATGATAAAAGTTAAATGCATGCACTCATCACCAAGCAAAGTGAATGATCAACATAAGGATAAATTGATAGTAACATCCAACAAGCATTAAGTGTAGCTTATGATCAAACACATGATCATTAATGTCTCACTGATAAAGGCATAGTATCTCAAGCACTCAAACGCAACAAAAGGTTCAACCAAAAAGACAAGAGAGAACAAATGCAAACTCTCTCTCTCGAAGCCTATGATCTATACATTTTTCTCCCCCTTTGGCAACAAGTTACCAAAAAGTTCATAGAAAATGCATAGCACTAAACGACTCTCAGGCTTGGTCTTCAGGTGGTGGAGTCTGGATGACGCCAAGGACGAAGGCTTCGGTTGTAGTAGTTGGATCTGCTGGGGTAGGAGCTGGAGCTGGTGGAACAAAAGCTATAGCTGGTGCAGAAGTGGTGGCTCTGGTGTCAGGAACTGGTACTGTAGATGATCCCTGATCTCTGGGCACTCTGGCAAATGCATCAGTTGTGGTCTTGCCCTTCCTCTCCTGCAAATCTTCTTGTAGTTGTTCCACAGCAGACTGGACCTCTGTCACCTTCACATCTAGGTCATAGAACTTTTGTTCCATGATTCTTTCCAAACTCTCTTGGTTTTGAGTTAGGGTGGCCAGTCCTTTCTCAATCCTCAGAGTGGATGCTATCAGGTAACTTAGCTGCTCCTGCTTGTTCTTCAAGAAATACTCAGATGCCTCCTCTTGAGTTGGCATCCTGGCAGCTTTCTCCATCTTTGCCTTCTCCTTCTGTGCTTGAGCATGTGCAGATGATGGTTCATCCTTGTTCATGACAACCTGATTGTCTTCAAAGTCTGGATGGATGGGCAGGTGTTCCTTATCCAGCAAGTATGTGCCTGTGCCCATATTTGAGTTTACCAGCTCTTGAATTTGTGGGGCATATCCACAGCTCCTCTTCTGATCAGCTGCTATTCTCTTAATGGTCTCTACCATGAGGCTCATCACCTTGTTCTGTGGCACATCAAATACATGGAGCATGTTTATTGCATGGCCTCGGATCATCTTGTGATCACCTGACTTGGGCAATAGGGTGTGCCTCAGAATCCAATTAATAGTGGGCAGCCCTGACAGAAGATAATGCACTGAGCCAAACTTGAAAGTATCAAGTGCCTTGTTTGGGATCTCCTTGTACATGTTGGACATGGAATTGTGATCCATCTTCTTCTTGGCATATATGTCCAAGTTATCTTCCTGCTCTTCTGGGGCATAAATGAGCTGTGCCCACTCAGCAACTGTTGACTGATATCTGGTTCCTTTTGACATCCACACAATCCTGCCATCTGGATAGAAGTGTGCTGTGGAGTAGAATTGCATGATCAGCTCTTCATTCCACTTTGTGAGCTTCTGCCCAACAAAGTCTGCAACTCCACAACCCTTGAAGCTGTCATATACTCCAGGATAGTGCTCTTCATTCTCCTTGATGTACTCCCAATCAACCCATCTCATGTCACAAACTATGGGCTTCTTATCAAGCAGCACTGTCTCATAGAAATCATGCTGTTCCTTGGTATGAAACCTATAATCCACAACAGTTCTTCTCCTTGAAGCATATGGATCTGCTTCTCTCCACTTCTTCAGCCCTGAATCTCTTCTAATCTTCATGTCCTCAGCCACAGGATGAGCATCATTGTGGTCTAGGATCTTGGGCTTAAGCTTCCTGAGCACTTGACCTTCTTCTTCTTCAGCAATGTCAGGCACTGGGGCCTTGTTCTTTTCAGCAGCAGATATGTTTCTGGTGTTTCTCTTTGGTGCACTCTTGGGCTTAGATGCAGCTTTGGGTGCTTCCTTGGGCTTGGATGCAGTAGCCCCTGACCTTATGGCATCTCCCATGAGTTTATGTGCCTTAGGTGCTGGTGCAGCAACCTCTTCTTCCTCTTCTTCATCTGATGAATGTTTTTCAAACTCAGCCATTGGATCAACCTTCTTGCACCATCTGCCCCTTTTTCTTTCCTTCTTTTCTTTCACAGCCTCATTTTCTGCAGTTGACTTGGAAGATTTCTGAGAGGATGCCCTGGCTTTGGACATTGGCTGTCTCCCTGCTGTCCTTTTGATTTTCAGTCCTGGCTTTGTGGCTGAGCCATATTCTTTCTTGAGTACCTTCTTCTTGGATGTGGCTTCCTCTTCTGCCACATAGTCCTCATCCTCTGACTTAGAGGTTCTCTTCTTGCTTGCTCTAGTGGCAGCTTTGGGCAGATTGCTTGGGGTGCTCCTGCTACCCTCATCAGAACTGCTAGAGGGACTAGTGCCCTCACTCAAATGAGCCTGCTCCTCAGATCTGTTCTGGCTATCACTCTGATCAGACATGTTGAAGTTCAGACTGTTGACCCTGTGAATAGTTTATAGATGAGATAGAGTGGATGAGCATCACAAAATGCAGAGGTTTTTGCAAAAGAATGAGTCAAAAAATTAGTTTTAGTTTTTCACAGAAAGCATTTCGGATCGACCAATCTGCAAACTCGGTGATACCGAAGCAGCTTTTGGAACCAAAACTAGTGAACTCGGTCAGACCGAGTCACAGTTCGGTGGCACCTAGACTGCTAGGGTTTCACAAAGTCCTGAACTCGGTCTCGCCGATTTGTAATTCTCGGTTAGACCGAGAACCACATGTGCAATGGCCGTGGCCGAATCGGTGGAACCGAGTTCCGCAACCCGGTGGGTCCAAGATGATTTCGGCGGAAACCTAAACCTAAATTTTCGAAACTCAACTGTTCTAAGGATTGTTTTGACTGGATAGGAGTGTTTCAATCGTAGCAAGATTCATTAAGAACACAATGTGCTAGGATTTGGACGGGGAATAGCACTGTGATCGAGTCCATACCCTAGTTCGGCGGAGGACTCGCTACGGCGGCAACGACGGAGACGAATTCCGTTGACGGCGGCGGAGACCAACGACTGGAGGCGGCTGGCGACGAGGAGGACGATCCAGAGACCCAGGAGGCAGAGTGAGCTATGCGCGGGCGAAGAGGTTTCGGAGAAATTTCCAAAATTTTGCATGTGAGTATATATAGCCCGACCCTGTCGGTGTGACCGATTGGAACAACTCGGTGGCACCGAGATGCATAACTGTTGACAGTTATAGCAACTCGGTGTGACCGAAAAGTTCAAATCGGTTGCACCGAGGTGAAAACCTAGATCGACTTAGTGATCTCGGTATGACCGAAATGGAGGACTCGGTCAGACCGAAAAGCACAAAGAAGTTTTGGAAGTTTAAGTCTATGACAAATCGGGGACTCCGAGTGCTCCTCACACAAAGTGGTTCGAATTTGACTTGATCAATTTTGTGATGTAGCATGAATAGAATTTGAGACGAGAAAAGCATAGATAGCTAGAGGAGGTTTTTAGGCATTCTTGTCCATCCACTTGGCAAAAGAAAAGATAAAGCCAAACAATCAAAACAACAAGTGGATGTTCTCGAATGAGTAAAATATGCAACCAGCATGCTCACACAATAAAATGGCAATAGAAATATGTGACAAAGCATGCACAATCAATTCTAGCATTTATCAAGCAATTGGCGATGACTAGGTCATCTATATATGAGTATATTGACTTAGGAGTCAAATGAGAACATTTGATCATAGGTCATACTCATCGTTTAAGCTCAAGTGGGGTTACCACTTTTACATAAAGCATTGTTGTGTTCACATCATTAGAGTTGCTTTAGCTCAAGTCTTAGAGTAAAGCTCCCCCTAGATGTGATATCCCCCCTTAAGAGGGATGAACTAACCTTGGGTTTTGTCGATGATGACTTCATGTAGATGTTGAAGATGTGGATGCTCAATATTGATGCAGATCACTTGGAGCTATCCTTTTGAGTGAATTGCACTTTCAATATCTACACGGGTTAGTCCCACAAGGAACAAGCAAGTATATCCATAGACATAGAGTGATGCACATACAAAAAGATGTCTATGAAAGCTTTTAGATTACCTTGTCCCTTGACTTACCAACAAGAGGGTTTGTGACTCCTTGAACTAGTGCAAGATGTGGAAGTTGATTGCACTTGTTCTTGACAAAATGATAAGAATGAAGTATGTTGGCGGAGTCACCCTCAAGAACTCTCTAGTTCTTCTTCTTTTGGATCCACACCATCTTGATGGGAATCCTTGGAGTTGTAGTCATACTTGATGAAGTGGAACTGGAAGTAGTCTTGGGAATCCACTTTACTAAGGTCTTAGGAGCTTCTTCAAATGCATCTATTTCCTCTTGAAGCTTGTCCTTGCCTTTTTGCTTGTAGTCTTGTGGTGGAAGATCATCTTGAGCTTGTGTCCCTTTGAAAGAAGTAGGATCATACTTCTCTTGTTGAGGAACAAACTTTGTCTTGGGGTATTGATCTTCTTCCCACTCAACTCCATTGGCATTGAACTTTCGTTCAAAACCAACACCTTGATTCTTCCGGTGCCTTCCTTGCTTACGTACAATTTCCTCGAATTGCTTACTCCCGGCAAGGCTCCTGTACACTCCTTTCTCTATAATTCCCTTCAATAGGCTATTTTCTTGCTCAAGTGTAACTTGGCTAAGAGAATCATTAATGGAATCAAGAGAACTACTAGAAGCAACAATATTGGATATAACATGATCATTGTTACTACTAGAGGAAGAATCTTTCTTGTTCCTGTTACTAGACTTAACTTGAGGCATGTAAGTGGATAAAAGTAAATGCTTGGCAATGTAATAAGAACTTTTCTTACGAAGATCATCATTGATTGCTTTTAAGAACGCATGCTCTTGCTCAAGGTTGAGCTTTTCAAAGCGTAATTTCTCATGTGTCCTTAAAAGTTCTCGATGATCTCCTAAGATAGTTTCATGAGCTAACTTAAGAGTGTTTAGTTCTTTAGTTAGAGTCTCGATTTTCTCCTTATCATTGTCATTCGTTTTATCTTGATTAGCATGATTAATTGACGTTTCATCATAGTATTCATCACTAGAGTTGTCAACAAGTAAATCATCATCACCTAACAAGTCATCTTCATCACTATTGAAATCAACATACTCGGGGTGTGATACCTTTGGGCCTTTAGCCATGAAGCATGTTCCAACTCCTTCATTTGGTGAGTCAAATATGTCGTAGGAGTTGGTTGACACAAGTGCTAGACCGGCAACACCTTCATCTTGAGTATATTCGGAATCGGAGTGATAACTTCTCTCGGAGTGGTTGTCAGAGTCGGAGCCGGATACACATTCACCAACATGAGCATGATGTCTTCGTTTTGTGTAGCTCCTTGATGACTTCTCCTTTCTTTCCGAATCCTTGCTTCTCCGTGAGTATCTTCGTTCATAACGATCATCTCTACTCCTTCTTTCTCTAGATGGTGATTCCTCTCTTCGGCTTCTTCTTTTGGGAGAGTCTTCTCTTTTCTTGTAGGGAGCCGTACACTCATTGGAATAGTGTACGGGTCTTCCACAATTGTAGTAGTTTCGCTCTCGACTAGAAGATCTTTTGTCATTGTAGGACGTTGACTTGGAGCTTCTATCTTTGCTTCTAGTCTTGTAGAACTTGTTGAAGTTCTTCACCATTAAGCTCAATTCTTCATTGAATATTTGCTTCTCACTTGATGATGTGGGAGCTTCACATGAGGCTTTGTAAGCACCACTTGATTTGTTGTGAAGTTCCTCTTTATCCTTGAGTGACATCTCATGAGCAACAATTCTTCCAATGACTTTCGTTGGCTTGAGATCTTTGTAATTGGGCATCATTTGAATCAATGTGCACATGGTATCATATTTTCCATCCAAGGCTCTTAGGATCTTCTTGATGATGAATTTATCGGTCAGCTCTTCACTCCCTAAGCCGGCAATCTCATTTGTGATAAGAGCAAGCCTAGAGTACATTTCAGCGACACCTTCACCATCCTTCATTTTGAACTTGTCAAGTTGACTTTGAAGCACATCCAATTTGGATTCCTTGACGGAGTCGGTACCTTCGTGCATATCAATCAAAGTATCCCAAATTTCCTTTGCATTCTCAAGACGGCTGATTTTGTTGAATTCTTCAGGGCACAATCCGTTGAAGAGAATATCACAAGCTTGAGCATTATATTGCAGCATCTTTAACTCTTCCATGGTAGCTTCACGGTTTGGTTCTTTCCCATCGAAGAAGTCACCTTGCAAACCAACACACACAATAGCCCAAACCGCGGGGTTATGTCCAAGAATTTGCATTTTCATTTTATGCTTCCAACTAGCAAAATTAGTACCATCAAAGTAAGGACCTCTACGGTGATAATTTCCCTCGCTAGACGCCATACTCTCCTAGGTTGTGAAACCAAGGCTATGACCACCAAAAGCTATGGAAATCAAAGCAAATGGAGACCAAAGCTCTGATACCACTTGTAGGATCGGAAGTATGTCTAGAGGGGGGGTGATTAGACTACTTGACCAAATAAAAATCTATCCTTTTCCCAATTTTAGTTCTTGGCAGATTTTGGCTATCTTAGCACAAGTAAGGCAATCTTCACACAATTCAAGCAAGCATGCAAAGAGTATATGAGCAGCGGAAAGTAAAGCATGCAACTTGCAAGAATGTAAAGGGAAGGGTTTGGAGGATTCAAACGCAATTGGAGACACGGATGTTTTTGTCGTGGTTCCGATAGGTGGTGCTATCGCACATCCACGTTGATGGAGACTTCAACCCACGGAGGGTAACGGTCGTGCGAGTCCACGGATGGCTCCACCCATGAAGGGTCCACGAAGAAGCAACCTTGTCTATTCCATCACGGCCATCGCCTAAGAAGGACTTGCCTCACTAGCGGTAGATCTTCACGAATTAGGCGATCTCCTTGCCCTTACAAACTCCTTGGTTCAAGTCCACAATCTGGTCGGAAGCTCCCAAGTGACACCTAGCCAATCTAGGAGACACCACTCTCCAAGAAGTAACAAATGGTGTGTTGATGATGAACTCCTTGCTCTTGTGCTTCAAATGATAGTCTCCCCAACACTCAACTCTCTCTCACAGGATTTGGATTTGGTGGAAAGAAGATTTGAGTGGAAAGCAACTTGGGGAAGGCTAGAGATCAAGATTCATATGGTAGGAATGGAATATCTTGAGCTCAACACAAGGGTAGGTGGTTCTCTCTCAGAAAAAGTGTATTGGAAGTGAAGATCTGTTCTGATAACTCTCTCCATGAATGAAGAGTGGGTGGAGGGGTATATATAGCCTCCACACAAAATCTAACCGTTACACACAATCTGCCAAACTCGGTGGGACCGAATCGTTAAACTCGGTCGGACCGATTCAGCAAACCTAGTGACCGTTAGGATTTTTGGTGGGACTGAGATGCAACTGGGTAGGACCGATATGGTTAGGGTTAGGGAATGACGTAATCTCGGTGTGACCGATTACACAAACTCGGTGGGACCGATTTTGGTAATAAGCTAACCAGAGAGTTGGTCAGGTAAACTCGGTGGGACCAATTCGCTCTTTTCGTTGAGACCGAAATGTTACGAAAGGGAAACAGTGAGTTTACATTGCAATCTCGGTGGGACCGATCGCTCACCTCGGTTGGACCGAAACGTTACGAAGGGAAACAGAGAAATTGCAATCCCATCTTGGTGAGACCGAGATCCCTATTGGTGAAACCGATTATCTAGGGTTTGTGGCAGTGGCTAAGACATGTGAAACTCGGTGGCTCCGGATAGGAAGAATCGGTGGGGCCGAGTTTGACTTTAGGTTTGGGTCATATGTGGATATGGAAAGGTAGTTGAGGATTTTGGAGCATATCACTAAGCACATGAAGCAAAAGGCTCATTAAGCAACACATCATCCCTCCTTAATAGTATTGGCTTTTCCTACGGACTCAATGTGATCTTGGATCACTAAAAATATAAAATGTAGAGTCTTATTTTTCAAGCTTGAGCCAACCCTTTGTCTTTGTAATTTTGAGGGATCCACTTTCCTCATCCATGCCATGCCATCCATTGAGCTTTTCTGAAATATTCATCTTGGAATGATGTTAGCTCAATGAGCTATATGTTGTTAGGAATTACCAAAACCACCCAGGGATAGTTGCACTTTCAATGGTGCATGACGTCTTCGAACGTATAGGGGTACAAATCTGTCGTGGCCAACATGTGCTAGCCTCTGCCGTTACTACCTACTGCATTGATGGCAATCCTTATGTCGAACACCACGATGAGATAGAAATCGTCGTAGCCGTGTCGCTTTGTCAGCGGGTCCGCAATTGCTATCTTCTTCAATCTCATGTAGGCATCATCATATGTATTCAAGCCCAGCCAGTCCGGAAGGCCGATCCCAATGGTGGAGAAGGGGTCTACAGGAACGGCCACACTGCTGTGGATGTTGTGCAAAATGATGGTGGTATCCGGACGTACGTATGCAAGCCAATCTTCGTTGGCACCGACCCAGACCTATATATAAGATGGTGGGCAGTGGAGAAATTATGGGATGGAAATGGAATAACTAAGTACTACATGATCAAACTCCATGACTGACCTGCTCATTGGACAAAATCCGACTACCTCTCAACGTCGGCAACTCTAGCGGAGTCAACATGCAACCATGGCCAGGGAGCGGTTGATTGTTCGAAGGATTATCCCATAGAAGAACCTTCTCCTCGCGGACGCATGGAAGACCAACAAGCATGGCCTTTTCCCAAGCCTGTTTAAGAACGGTCTTAAAAAAGTTGGTGCAGGAAGCACCGAGTCTTGCGGCGGTGAGGACGTCGGAGCGGCATGCGACTTCTCCCAGAGGATCGTCGTCCAAGATCTCCCAGCTCCGACGAGGAGGAGAACCGCCTGGCGAATCTATGGGAGCAGCAAGAATTGCCTTCTCTTCGGGGGGAGGGGAACTAGCGAGGAGGAGATAAGAGCGTAGTAACCGCAGGGCCTCGTCCCTTCTCTAAGGAAACTATGCACGCACACATAGTGGTAGTGTCTCGTGCCCCGCGACGGTGAGGCTATTATTTACTACGGACTTGTACTGTAGCAGTACTAGTACTACTTTCTCAGCTAGTAGTGCGATGTTCTATACTTCTACTATAGTGCACCAGTTTTGAACTCTTGAATCTCAGGGCCAAGGAGCTACAGTTGGAAGTGGAGGGCACTACTGTTCTCTAGAACCATCGTTGTACTATCAATGCTGGGAAAGTACACCTGCGTAGTGGGTACTCTCGGTGCTCTATTCAAGCGCGTAGCTGGCCTACTCAGCCGCTCCTCTCATGCACACACTAGCATCCTGTTTATCAGTGATGGTTACTGCGGGGGCAGAACATTTGAGTTATTTGATACAGCGAGACTAGGCTTTTCGCTTCCATTTATGGAGGTGTAATGGATCTCGTCGAACTTTGTTAGTAGTTACTTCATTATGAATGAGATGAGGCAAAGCTTTTTCCTCTGTTTCAAAACAAAAAAATCACATCAAGAGGAATTTCTTTTTTTTTGAAAGATCCAGCTATTGCTGGCTTCATTGATTTAGCAGATATGAGAATACAAATGTTTGATCGAAGCAATCAGAATTTGAACATGGAGAGGTGGCCAAGAGGCCAGCAACTCCTCCTGAAACTACTGAAATTAGACCTCTCCCAACATATCCCCGAAAGGGGGCTCTAGCTTCTTTGCTCCTGCTAATCTCCATTGTTCTAAATTACTCCTGATCTTTGCACATATCCGCTAAGTACTTGGCATCATCCCCCTAAAGGTGCAGTCATTTCTCTCATTCCACAGTTCCCACAATATCATAATGATCATCGATCTGATTGCTCCTCTATTTTGCGGAAGTGTCCGATTGATGATATCCTAGCATACTTGAACAGAGGTGGGGAGACCCCTGACCAAGGGGGCCAGAGAGGAGCAGCCAGATCGCCCCGCCGTGTGCAACCAAATTTCCTGTGCAAAACTGCAATCCCAAAACAAATGCGTTGACGTTTCAAGGTTGTGGAGGCACAATTGGCAGAAGTAACTGTTGGGCCAACCCCTCCTCTGGAGCCGATCATTGCACTAAAGTCTGTCTTGGAGCAGCAGCCACATGAACATTTTGAGCTTGTTTGGAGCCCACACCTTCCAGATCAGCGTGTTGAAACTGGACTGACCAGAGGACTGAAACTGGTTGTTGTATTCTGAGTTTGCAGAGTAGCAGCCATTGTTAGTACCTTGCCATCTTATGCGGTCGTCTTTGTCAGGCCGTAACACGGTCTTTGCAACCTGGAGCATATGCCACATGGATAGAAAATCCGGTGCAATGGCCATGGTGTCACCATGCTGGAGGTCTTTGATGCACTGATCATTCCGGAGGGATGCTTCAACGCTTCTGTTTTTTCTACGGGCATGATTGAAGACTGTAGGGTATGCGATTGCTAATGGAGAATCACCTATCCAATTGTCATTCCAGAAACTGGTTTTGCGACCATTTTTGATCCGAACTTTGGTTGCCAAGCTGAAGATATTTCGATCCTTTTCCGAGACCGGGAGGTGCAGCTGCGTCCAAGGTCTTCCTGGCTGCTCCCATGCTAACCACTGCCATCTAAGACGTAGAGCGGTGCTAAACTTGTTAAAATCTAAGATGCCCAACCCACCTTGACGCACCGTGGAACAGACCTTAGACTAGGCCACTTTGCACTTACCACCAGTGAGCTCTTCGTCCTGGGTCCATAAGAATCACCTTCTGGCCTTGTCTATCTCTCGTATGATCTTCTTAGGGACCTTGAGCACTGTCATGGCGAATGTGGGCAGAGCAGAGAGCACGCTACGGACCAGAACCCTCCTACCTGCCAAGTTGAGAAGCCTTCCTTTCCATCCCGCCAGCCGCGCTTTTATTCTGTTGAGTATGAACTGGAAGTGAACCAACCTCAGTCTGGTCGTCGAGATCGGCAGACCAAGGTAAGTCATTGGCAAACCAACCAGAGAGCCACCGAAACCCTGTAGCACTTCCGACAAATTGATTTCGTTGCACCTAATTGCAGCCACGGATGATTTACTTTGGTTGAGATGCAGCCCTGTGGCCTCCCCAAGTTTGTCAGCAGGCCAAGCAGCGTGTCAACCTCGGGCTTGGATGGGTTGGCAAAGATAACTGCATCATCCGCGTAGTGGCAGGCTCTCATACTTGTACCCCGGCCCGACAACCGAGCCAGTGTCCCCCTCTCCGCTGCCGCAGCTAGCAGGCGATGGAGTGGATCAATGGCGATGATGAAAAGCAACGGGGAGAAAGGGTCTCCCTGACGCAGGCCTTGGCGGTGCCAGAACTTCTCTCCCGGCTCGCCGTTCATCAGGATGGAGGAGGAAGCCGTTGATAGCAGCATGGTGGTCCAGTCCCTCCAACGTCAGCTAAAACCCAATCTCTGCTGGAGCTCCAGCAAATATTCCCAAGAAACTGAATTGAAGGCTTTAGCAATATCTAATTTGAATAGGAGGGACGGTTTTTTGTCTCTATGAAGCGCTCTAACACAGCCCTGCACGTAGTGATAACTATCATGGATACACTTGCCCTTCTGGAAAGCAGTTTGTGCTGGGGAGATCAGGTCCTTGAGTTTTGTAGCCAGCCGCATGGATAACACCTTACCAATCAGCTTCGACACGGAGTGAATGAGGCTGATAGGCCCGAAATGACGCATCTCCGTTGCCCCATCCTTTTTTGGCAATAGTGCTATGAACGCGGTTTTCAGTTCGTTGAAGTTTGCCCCCGCTAGGTTGGAGAATTTTTGAAAAACCACCATAATGTCGTGCTTGATGATGTTCCAACAAGCCCTGAAAAACGCCTGGTAAAGCCATCTGGTCCAGGCGCTTTTTCCGCCGGCGAGGCCTGGACTGCCGCCCACACCTCAGGTTCGGTGAAGGGGAGGTCGAGCCCAGACATGTTGATTTCCGGTAGGCGCAGCTCATCCCAGTTCAGTGTGCAGGAGCGTTGTCGTAGCCTTCCCAAGCACTCCGTATAATGATTGCACGCGGCCGAGGCCTTCTCCTGGTGTTCTATAATTTCAGCGTTGCCCACCTTGATGGAATGGATGTAGTTTTTCCTCCTTCTAGCTCTGATTTTTGCATGGAAGAATTTTGAATTTGCGTCGCCCGCTTTGAGCCACATGATCCTGGGAGCTTGTCTCTTTCTAGATCTCTCGATGGCAGCCAACCTGAGCACCTTGAGCTTAAGCTGCTTGCGCAGTAGGCGCTCCTGGTCCGTCAGGTTTCTGGCCCCTTGCGCCATGTCCAACTGCAAGATCACCGCGTTTGTGATGTGGAACTGCAGTTTGGCGCCTCCAAAGAGTGATCTGCTCCAGATTTTTAGGTCAGCCCCAACCCTCTGTAGTTTCCTGCTGACGCGTATGAAGGGGCAGTCGTGATTCACCGGCCGATCCCAGGCGTGTTGCACTGTTTCCTGGAAGTGTGGGAATCGCGGCCAAAAGTTCTCAAACCTGAACCTAGCCTTCCTGATCGGAGGCGCTCCATTAGCTAGCAGGAGAGGGCAGTGATCAGAGAAGGAAGTTGAAGCCGCCGTGAGCAACACATCAGGGAACATGTCCTCCCATGCCAAGTTGCAAAAAATCTTGTCGATACTGCATAAGGTTGGGGATTCTCGTTCACTACTCCAAGTAAATCGCCCGTTTCTGCACTTAACTTCTCTAACCCCTGCAATATCAATCGCCCGGCGGAAATGACCCATCATTCTTCTGTTGATCAGACCATTGCTTTTGTCTCTGGCCTGATATATCATGTTGAAATCACCGTTGAGCATCCGTGGTTCAGATGGGGGAGGGGCCATGCTGGCTACTTCAGATAGGAAGTTTGCCTTGTGTTCATCATCTGAAGGCCCGTAGACAATTGTCATCCAAAAAAATTGCTACTGCCGACGATCTCTACCCTAACTGTGATGGAGAAGCTAGGAATCATGTGTGTGACTACGTTAACTATTTGCTTATCCCAGAAGATGGTTGCACCACCTCTAGTACCCATTGCGGGCAGGACGACACAGCCCTGAAGTGAAGCCCCCCCCTACTTCTACTGCTAGCTGCGTTGTCCAGGATTCAATCTTAGTTTCCTGCAGATCTAGAATTGCAATTTTGTTTGCGTGCGGCACCTCGCAAACGGCCGTGCGCTTTGCTAGGGAGTTTAGGCCCCTCACGTTCCAGGACATGATTCTGAAATTTGTATCAATCATGGGGACAGGCGATATCTCTTCGTCGACTGAAATAACTACTGAAGGAAACAAGCATGCACACACATGCCTTACAATCCTACGGGGAGTGACGCCGGCTACCAATAGGCCCCAAATTCCGGCGCCGTCTAACTACCTCTACCTTACAGAGAGCACAACACATGGGAATAAAACCTAACTCAAGCCGGTTTAATACCAGCCGTCGACAAAGACTACGAAGGACGACTAACATGATCACACCGTAAGGACGTCATCGTCGTTCGCTCGGCCATGCCGGCAGCGATCTTCAGGGCCTCATAGTTCAGTCATGTGAGCTTGGCAATAGCAGCGATGTCCTTGGAAGTTAGCGGCTCCTGGAAACGCTTGAGAAGATCAGCAGCAGCCTTAGGTGTCATCTTGTCTATTGGCCCGAGCCCACCGAGCTCCTGGATGAGGCACATCGTCGCCCTCTTAGCGACCGAGACCGGACAGCCCGCCGCTGCCTGCCTTGCACTGCGGTAAGAAGGGGCGGAGGTGGCCCGCACCTTGGGTGGTGCAGAAGGACGCGGCCGCACCGGAGGACTGGGCAGGACGGCCTGGAGCACTAGAGCGAAGAGCTACAGCACTCCCTCGCGGCTGTTGCCGTCTGCCACCTCGTGGATGTTGGGGTCTTGTCCTCCGCCAATCTGCAAGCAGTCCACCTTCTGCATGATCGCGTCAACATGGAACCCCACCGCTGGCAGAGCCGGCGAGCTGATGCAGGGGCTGGAGAGCGGGGCGGATAGGTCGGCGATGCATGGGACGATGTCATCATCTTCGTGAAACTCTTCGATCACACCAGTGCGTGTGCGGTCATGCGGAGGCGAGCGTCCACCATCTTCAAAGGCCAGCGGGGAGTTGAGGGCGTCGAGCATGGCGCTTTTGATCTCGAGCTGCATGATGTCCGTGCGCGGCGGGGGGAGCGCGCGACCACCGGGGAATGAGAAGAATGCGGCCACGGGGTCCAACTCCTGGGTGTCACAACACGGGGTCGCCGCCACCGGGTGGACAGGGAGCGGCGGGGTAGCCCGCAGCAGCGGCGCCTCGACCGCCGCCTTGCTCTTGGCACGTCCCCGTCCCTGATCGCCGTGCCGCCGTCTCGCCGGAGTCCTATTGCGCCATCTTGGTGCCGCCTCAATGACGTTAGTGGACTTGCCCTTGGCGTGGCATGAGTTGCCCAGGAACGCATCGCGCCACGAGCGCCGCTCCCCGCTGGCGCCATCTTCATCGTGGTCGCGTCGCTCCGTCCGAGGGGCCGCCCGGCAAGCAGCCGTGGCCATCCGAGCATCCGGACGATGACCCTGCTCCTGACCGTCTTCAATGTTGCCCGTCCAGGAACCAGGCTCGACGTGGGGGAAGGGGCGGTTGTCGTCGTCATCGGAGGAGGGGAGCCTGCTCTGGCCCGAGTGCAAAGAGTGTGGCGAGAGCGGGCTCCAGTCTTCAACTCGATCCACGTGCAGCAGCAGGTCATAACGGCGCATGCTCTTGGGCGGGGAGACGCGGCGATCCAGGGGGGTAGCCGAGGATCTTGTCGACATGGCCCGCTCCCCTCTTGAGCACCCAGAGCGCCCGCTTGGTTGGGATGTGTGCGACATCCCAGGTCTAGAGCCAGCATGCGAAGGTTCTTGTGTGGCCCCGCTCCAGCGTCCTGCTGTCGAGGCGGTCGATGCGGCCGAAGTCTCCGAACGCCTCTTCCGCACCCTCCAGTGACCAGAATTGCATCGGGAGGTCCTCAATGACGATGCAGACGTACAGGGGCAGCTTCATGATGGCAGCGTGGTCGTCCTCATGCCAGGCGCGGATAAAGAACTTGGCGCCGTCCACCCGCAACACGTCGCGTAGTACAGCGTCGTCACGGTGCGCCGTTGAGGTCGAAGTGGACCAGGAAAGCCTCCGAGTGGTGGGAGGTGACACGCAGCTGCAATAGGGGGTGCCCAGCTGTGCCTCAATGGCCTTGCCCACCGCCATGGGATTGGTGGAGTGGACCCCGTCGGCGATGGTGAGGGTGACGGCGTGCAGGCGCAGGACGAGCTCCTCGCGCTCAAGCGCGGGAGAGGCGGCCACCACCTTGTTGCTGACACGCGGGCGCCGCGAGGGGTCGCTTTGGAGGAAGTTGTCCATGGTCGGGGAAGGCGGAGGAGGGCAGGTCGGCGAAGGGAAGCGGAGGAGCTCGTGTAGCCCCTCCTGGACCCCCGTTTCTCGGGTTCTGCGGACACTCCCGGGCGAAGTGGCCTTGTCGCTTGCAGAGGGCGCAGTGGAGTGGATCTTTGCAGTCCTTGCGGCGATGAAGCTTGCTGAGGCACCGAAAGCACTTACCTTTGAATCTGCTTAAGAAGGCGTCGTGGCCGGTGAGAGCATTGAAATCCTGATGGCGGTCCGAGAGGGCGCAGCGGAGTGGATCTTTGCAGTCCTTGCGGCGGTGAAGCTTGCTGAGGCACCGAAAGCACTAACCTTTGAATCTGCTTAAGAAGGCGTCACGGCCGGTGAGAGCATTGAAATCCTGATGGCGGTCCGAGCAGCGCTCCCTCGGGTGGCGCGGATGGACCGCAGGGTCAGAGCCAGCGCGCTTTCCTTTCCTTGATCTAACCTCCGTCCAGCCATGGCCATCACCCGAAGAGGAAATGTCAATAGTGGGGGATGGGGTGACGACCATGGATTTAAGGCGCTGTTGCCCTAAAAGAGGGGACGCGCCTAGATCCGTTGGGCAAAGCTGATGCCCCGAGAAGGACGGGCCACCTCGCTGCAGGAATCGCAGCATCGAGGCCGGATCTGAGCCATGGTAGCCAGTGTTGAAGGCGAGGTCGGGGCCCTGGACAGACCGCCCGAAGACGAGGAACCATGGGGCGAAGGGGGACAGGACGGGACGATGGCCATCAATGTCGGATTTGTGGCCGCCGCGACCGGAGTAGCCAGCGGTGCAGGGGAGCGGGGGAGCGGGGGAGTGGCTAGTGTTCCTCTCCTCCGTTAAGAATTAACTAGACTAAGAAAGAGAAAAGGTAGAGGAATTTCTTTTATAGAGCCGATAATGGAGTGAAGTCCATGCATGCAACGCCACAAGCTACGGAGCAGTAGAGTACTAGCACTTTACGTACAGAGCCATATTGCACAGTTCCCAATGCCGCGCCAGGATTTTCTGACTCCTCGGGCTTAATTGGGAGGCGCTAGTTTAAATATGCTAGCTGATGAGGAAGCTGCAAGCGAGGTGCGTCTAGGACGAGCACGTAGGCGAGAAACTTTGCATGGTGTGAATTGATATATAGGAGTACTACTCTAGTACGCAAGCCACGACATGATGGGAGGGGAAACCCTTTCACGTGGCTGGGCTATCCAGTGCACCCAGATTGTGGTGCGACACGTCCACTCGACTTCAAAAGTCAACCTACCAGTGTACAATATTGGCTCGCAGCGAAAAAATGCCGCCGTGCGTTCGGCCGGGATCGAACCCACAAAACGAGCTATACACTCCCGCAACCACTAGTAGTACTCGTTGGAGTACAATGCAACCTAGAATCACCTTTTGTCGCTAGTACATTGTTCCTTACAAGAAACTACTAACAATGCTAAGAAACCACTAATAATGCCAAGAAACTACTACCACTTGCATACGTGGCAGACTTAAGATAAGACTACCTTATCAACCATTGTACATGCCCTTACCAACTAGCACTACAAGGAAACTACTACTCTACAAAGTGCCTTTATAGGCACGTTTCAACCCATGTCGCCCCCTAAGTCAACGCCTTCTATTTGACCGCCAAGTTAGGCGTTATGACTTGTGGGACCTACATGTCAGCTGGACAAAAATCCCGAGTGACCTCCTACCTCCGGCCAGTCCACCTAGTCATCCTTGGCCATGGGACGCAGCTACCGCCGGCGGCAGAAGGCGAGGTCAAAACCGCGGGGGGTGCAGAGCCCATCTTGCGGCAGCCCTGATGTCAGCTCCGTCTGACGCTCGCGACCGCTAGCTAGCCAAGATAGCACACACCCTGCTGGATGCATCTAGCTGCTTGTCTGCAAGGTTTTCTAGCTAGGTTGGCACGGCAGTTGAAAGGATCGAGAAGAGGTGTCTAGAGGGGGTGAATAGACCCTTAGCAAAGAAAAGTTGCAGTTTTTAATTTCTTTATGTTAAGGTGGAGTTTTAGCACAAGTTTACACATTCACAATACATACAAAGCAAGCATGAAAAGAGTATATGAGCAGCAGAAAGTAAAGCATGCAATTTGCGAGAATGTAAAGGGATGGGATTGGAGTGTGCAAACGCAATTGGAGACACTGAGATTTTTGGCGTGGTTCCGATAGGTGGTGCCATCGTACATCCACGTTGATGGAGACTTCAACCCACAAAGGGTAACAGTTGTGCGAGTCCACGGAGGGCTCCACCCACGAAGGGTCCACGAAGAAGCAACCTTGTCTATCCCACCATGGTCATCGCCCACGAAGGACTTGCCTCACTAGGGTAGATCTTCACGAAGTAGGCGATCTCCTTGCCCATACAAACTCTATGGTTCAACTCCACAATCTTGATGGAGGCTCCAAGTGACACCTAACCAATCTAGGAGACACCACTCTCCAAAAGGTAATAGATGGTGTGTTGATGATGAACTCCTTGCTCTTGTGCTTCAAATGATAGTCTCCCCAACACTCAACTCTCTCTCACATATTTGGATTTGGTGGAAAGAAGATTTGAGAGGAAAGCAAGTTGGAGAAGGCTAGAGATCAAGATTTATGTGGTTGGAATGGAATATCTTGACCTCAACACATGAGTAGGTGGTTCTTTCTCAGAAAATGTATGCTGGAAGTCTAGGAATGTTCTGATGGCTCTCCTCACGAGTGAAGAGTGGGTGGAGGGGTATATATAGCCTCCACACAAAATCTAACAGTTACACACAATTCACCAAACTCAGTGGGACTGAATCAGAAAACTCGATCAGACCGATTTAGTTCATAATGTGACCGTTAGGCATTTCGGTGGGACCGATATGATCAACTCGGTGGGACCGATGTGCTAGGGTTAGGGAAAACCTCATCTCAGTTTGACCGATTACACAAACACGGTGAGACCGATTTTGGTAAAGAGCTAACCAGAGAGTTGGTCAAGCAAACTCGGTGAGAGCGATTACAAATCTCAATTGGGCCGAAATTATTGCAACATGAACCAGAGAGTTTGCAAGCCCATCTCGGTGAAACCGGGATCCCATCGGTGAGACCAAACTGATCAGGGTTTCTGGCAGTGGCTATGTCAAATGAACTCGGTGGCGCCGGATAAATCAAACCGGTGGGGCCGAGTTTGACTTTTGGTTTGGGACATATGTGGATATGAGAAAGTGGTTAAGATCTTTGGACCATATCACTAAGCACTTTGAGCAAGCAAGCCATTAAGCAACACTTCATCCCCTTTTAATAGTATTGGCTTTTCCTATGGACTGAATATGATATTGGATCACTAAAATGAAAATGTAGAGTCTTGAGCTTTCGAGCTTGAGCCAATCCTTTGTCCTTAGCTTCTTGAAGGGGTTCCACATCCTCTTGTCCACACCACTCCATCTGTTGAACTTGTCTGAATATACTAGATGAAAACATTAGTCTAACAAGAGATATGTTGACATTAATTACGAAAACCACCCAGGGGGCACGTGTGCTTTCAGCGGTGCGGCGGCTTGCTCATGTGCGCCGCGCTAAGGCCAGCCATCTGGCTTGAGCGAAGGCCAGCGCGGTGTCTTGCTCGCGTGTGAGTCGTGCTCTGGCTAGCCAGCCAACCCATGTGGAGGCCAGCGCAGCGTCTGGCCCGTCCGGCGGAGCGGCGGCCAACTCGCACATCACCGGCGCCACCGACGAACACGCATCAGTGATGTTTGAAGTAATGTTCAGGAAAAATAATGATTTGAGGAGCAATAACAGGATAGAAAGTCTCATGTGGGTCCCTCGTGTCAACGGACAAACAAAATGTGTTGGTTTAAACTGCCTCGTCAGCACGGACGTGTGGGCCAACCCTGTCATAAACGGGTTTAAACGAGCCTAACTAGCACTAGGTAGTAGTTTTCTGGCGCGGATTAAGAAATTTTGGGTATGTTTTTGCTATTTTTTGTAAAATAGTTTCTTCCTAGGGCTGGTTGAAAGTGGTAGTTTTTTGTTAAATACTCTACATACCGTAAGTAGGAGTGAAAGTTAAGCTTTGGAAGCCAATAAGAAAGGCTAGTTACATAGTGCCTATGTGTACGTGATTGAAACTAAATATCAACCATGAGTGACTAATATCTTGATGGAAAACTCGAAATTATGGAAATACTAGCATTTTTTGCATGGTTGGAAATACTAGCAATGTTCACGTGCATTGCAACGGATCATAATTAGAATAATACTTATTCACAAACTTGATAGAAAACACTCTAATTTTTATATACATATATCACTAGAGATATATTATGTTTGAATCAGAATATATTCCTTGGGATGTTTTGGTGAGGAGAGGGAGGGATGTGGTTGGTTTTAAGATACTAATTATGGGTTTTTCTCCAAATTGGTAGATAAGTGGGATGTTGGTGAGAAAAGGCAACAACTTACCTCACAGACGTTAGATGTAGATCTAATGGTCAGAAATGACGGATCGCAGATATACCATCATCACCAACTAAGTCTTATGTAGGATTACTAGCAAGATGTCTGTGCATTGCACGGAACATCAAGATGCATTTTTTTTATAAAACACCTATTGTGATTGACCCATGCGGGAGTAATCCCATGTGTAAAAACTAATGATATCTCAAGAAAGAGGAGATAAGGTGAAGAGGAGTGGGGTGTGGTAGTGATTGGTGGTCGGACTGAGCGGATGCATGGGGATGGGCGACGCCGGCAGCGACCACCATGCCAGTTTGTTCCAGAGGCTTCCTTTTTTAATTGCTCAACAATGAGGTTATTGGAGATAAAGATGAACGGGGGAAGGCCTTGTCTGCAAATGTGGAGAGAGGTGCGGGTATCTTTTAGTTTAATTTCTATCCGTCAGATATAGATCGGATGGTCTATATTGCAAGATGGCACGCGTACCATCATCACCAACTCGGGTTTTTTATAAGAGGAGAAATATAAGTATGGAGATACAAACTTATTATCGATACTTGTTTCCGTAAACTGGGACCTACATTCTATTCAATGGCTCAACATGTGGGGCCTTAGCACAATGACTTCTGGACTGTGTAAAACAAAGATTTTCCCGTCGTTGATAAGGAGGGGGTGAAGGCGGCACGCTTTCGGCTTGGTCTAGTCCTGGTAGTCATACTAGGTGGTCTACGCACATGTAGATTTATTCTTTTCTACCTCTCGTGTTCGCCGTACTGCCACGACTGTTGATGAATAGACGGTAGGTTATTCACGGGAAAACCATTGTTGAGCATCTGTGCGAGAGAGAGATAGTGTGCGTGTGTGATATGTGTAGAGACTGAGGCAATGATAAGAGATTCTTTGTGTCTCTGTGTGTGGAGGATAGAGAGAGACATGTACATGGGGCTTTGTGTTGTGTAACGTGAAGACACATAGACATAATCAGAGAGTGAGTATGTGAGATACACATGCGGACATGGGGAGAGATGTGTGAGTTAGAGAGATGGAGAATTTTGGTGTGCATCGGAGCTAGAGAGAGGGGGGATATATACATACCTATAGCTGGAGAGAATATGCAAGGGTGTGTGTCTTAAAAGAAGGATCCAGATAGATGGGTGTTTGTGGGTGTCTTTGCGTCTTTGTGCATGTGTTTGTGCGTGAGAGGGACTGTGTGTATGTGGAGTAGAGAGGCGGGGGTGGCTTCAGATAAAGAGTGAGGTGTCTATATTTGAGGGACTTTAGCGTAATTGAGGTATGTATGGTCAATAGTGTGTGCACTCATGGTTGATAAATTTGTTTCACATTTTGGACTATGAGATAACGATACTTTTGAACATGCGTGATATACCTTGAAGTACCAGAATTACAAACCTAAGATTGGAATTTTGGAATTCGATTCCATCATTTGCTTTTGTAATTCGTTTAAACGGAGGTACATTTTTTAAGCCGGGATTCCGTTTTTTCAAATTCATATATCAAACCTAGAGATATACACATCCGGGCATGTTCAAACTTTATAATCATCCACTTTATTCATACATATACACATTTTTGCTTTTGTCATCATATTTAGGATATAACACATTTGGAATTTCATTTGAATTGGACCGTATGATGGTATTTGCTTGTACTATCTCAATGATCCATATTTGAATTGAATGGACAGTCTAACTTTCGAGTTGGAGACATTGATTTTCAAAACTTGCACTTTTTTGCGTGCAAAACAAATAAATTCCCGGCCATGATATCATAGTCCGTCGTACAAGAGCAGAACACCTAATTTCATGTGCCAAAAGCTTTCAAACTTCCCGCTCACATCGAAATATCTTGCACCCGAAAGTTTAGCCCTGCGATATTCCTGTTTTACCCCTGCCACATGAACGGAAAAGGGCTGCTTTGGTAACTCCATTGTTTTCCTCTCTTTGCCCCCAACATTCTTCCCCAGTGCCCCTCCCCTTCCCCTCCCGACCCCCCCAACCATGCCAAGCCACCGAATCTAGTCCTCCGCCGCAGCGGTGGACCTCACACGCCACCGGATCTACCTTCGCACCTTGGAACCCCCAATTGCCAACTCACCACTTCACCGGAGCCTCTTCAGCGACTGGCTTGCCACCTGTCCAGATCTCCTTGACCGCCATCATGGTCCACCGCACCGGATCTACTTAACTGGCGCCCTCGTCCGCCACAGTGTAGGCCCTTCACTGACTCCCTCGTCCGCCCCATCGTTGGCCCTTCCTACAAGCCCTCGTCCACTGCAACAGATCCGCCTCACCGAAAGCACTATACACCGCGCCCGCTGACGCCTTCGTCCACTACACGGACCCGCTCGACGGACGCCATATTCAACTCCACCGGCACTGCTTTACTGACGCCGCAACCCCATCGGGTTATTTGATTTGTACTCCTTCAGTTTTTCTCTACTTTTTCGTGGAACTGTTCACTTACCACGGATGAGCTTTCTTGTATGTCGACAGGCGCTGCAACCGAAGCACCGAAGCCGCTTCAGCAACGGCGATAGTCGGCCCAAACTCAACCGCAACACGAGCACCATCCACGATCCTTAGCTATCAAGTATGACAATGATACCCATACGCCATCGAGAATCAGGTACTATTATCCAACGGCCGGCGCCTACGTTCACTTTCTTAGCATAAGCACCGCACCTTTGAATTTCTTCAGGGCATCATTCCATTTTTCATCAGACGCGTTATTCTACTTGCACCTGTAGGCCCATACTTCTGGCAGTGAACATGTTACATGTGTAAATTACAAACCAGTGCACATATAGTTACAATGCTTTAGTTTTGTCCTAAGTACTACTGTACTTCCTAGATATCACTGCCTACTATTTTACTTCTTGCATGCTATATTTATGATGATGGTGTTGTTTTGACGCCACCTGTTGGTTCTATCAGACTACTTCATGTTCTCTATGCTTACTACTGCAGGATGCTGCTAACGCGATACTACGATCAGAGACCCTCGACGAAACTGTGTGCCATGCAATAATCGCAAACCGTTACGTAAAAACCATCAAAAAAGGTGCAAAACGTTTGCGATGACGGATGCATCAAACACGGTTCAGATTTTAGTTGTGTGTGCGATGAAGGGCATACGGTTAAGTTCAATGAACTGTTTGCGATGAGGAAGAAGAACAGAAACGGGCAGCCAGATGAAGGTGTGTGCGATATATGGCATACAGGTCACTTGGATGAACTGTTTGCTTTGATCCAAGAGAACAGAAACGGTTCAATTTAACAGGATGTGTGCGATACGCGGCAAACAGGTCTGTAAACATAAATGTGTGCAAAGACGATAATAACACACACGATTGCTTCTAATAAGACGTATGTGATATGCTCTGTCTACACAACATCTATTGGCCATTGGGCGACCGACGGTCATCGAGTATGCCATAAGGATGCAAAGAGGCATCCTATATCAGCAAGGACTAGTTGTTCCACCAATAGCTCATCTAAGAGAACTCTCAAGTTAAGTGTGCTCAGGCTGGAGCAGCCATGAGATGGGTGACCGGATGGGAAGTTGTCAAAATTTCAAAACCCACTGATGGGATGGATCGTAAATGTCCTTACACTACAAAAAAAGTGCACTTCCGTGATGATACGTGTTTGTCACAGTAGGTCACATTTTTTGTCATGCATGTACATCCATGACAATTTTATGACAGAATCAAGATAGTCATACCTGTGTTGTCGTAGAAGTGTTCCATGACATTACCAAAATTATCATCACGGAAGTGTCCACTTCCATGACGATAAATTGTGCGTCACACAAGTGCTTTCGTCAAGGGTGACCGACACATGGCATCCACCGTAGCAGAACGCCGTTAAGCTATCGGGTCCGGTTTTGGATCCGATAACCCGTTAACAGCCCCGACCAATGGGGATTTTCCACATGTAAAATCATCATTGGCTGGAGGGAACACGTGTCGTCTCGCCGTTGGGATAGATGTCATCCACTCATTGGACCCAAAGCGCCTATGATACGTCGACACGTGGCACGGCCCAACAGAGGCCCATTCCTGTGAAAAGGCCGGCCCATTTGACTTGGTCAAAAGGTGGAGGGCCGGCCCACGGCAAGCCTGTTAACAGCATGTTCGCATATAGCCCATTTACAGCCCGCTAACCCAGGGCCCGTTTATGGCCAATCCGAATTAGGCCAGTAGCGTCATCTGGGCCGTCCAATATAATTCCAGCCCGTTTTAACTTCTGGCCCATGTATGGCCTATGATGTCTTTCGACCCATATGAGGCCCTTAGTAACCCTCGGCCCATTAACGGCCCGTGGTAAAACTGGCCCGTAATGAACAGTGTATCACTTTACACCCATTAACGGCCCATTATTCCGTTGGGCCGTTTCCAGCCCATGTTATCTTTTGGCCTTCTGAGGGCCCATTTATTCTTGGGCTCATTTCCAGCATTCGTTTACTTTCGGCCCGTTACTGTCATTTTTCTGCTTGTGGGCCAAATTCAGCCCGTGGTTACAGTCGTCCCGTTTGTGGCCCGTTAATATGTTGGGTCGTTTTCCTAGCATCATCCAATATGGCCAATTAACGACGGCTCGTTATGGTCGGCCCATGAACGGACGATTTCAACTCTAGCCCATTTACGACCATAATGTGGTCTGTTATTGGCCCATGTTTGGCCAACCAATCGTACGGCCCATAGAAGGCCCATTGATGATACGGCCCGTAGAAGGCCCATTGTGTCTACGGCCCATATAAAGGCCATTGTTTCTATGCCCCGTAGAAGGCCCATTGTTTCTACGACCCTTAGAAGGCCCATTGTTTCTACTGCCCGTAGGAGGCCCATGTTAACTACAGTAAATATGTAGCCCATGGTTAATGTGGCCTAGTTTTAAAAAATAGGTTATTGCGTCCACTAGCAAACCACGGAAAAAGAACTGCACTGACTACAAGAAAACAAATAAACAAGACAATTAGGAAATAAATAGGCAAGCAACTTACGCTAGGCTATCACGGCTATTACAGATGTTACATCCACTGGGCATCAAAGTTCGCCACAGTGCAAATATAGGGAACAAAGCAGCATATAAACGCCACAACAAAACTAGTCCAGAACTGAAACCACTTTAGAAGAGCTCAAGAAACAATATCCTAGGTACCCATAATGCTGGCAAGATGCTTAGCAAGCTTATTAACTTTCTCTTGTTTGGCGCTTAAATCCTCCAGCACTTGCTGTTGCACCAGAAAGTATGCATCTGAGTTCTGCAGGGACTTCCTTAGTCCTTTGGCTTCCTGTCTCATAACATCTGATCGATGTCTTTCAACTTGAAGTTGAGACTCAAGAAGCCGAACTGATTCAGGCAGCGAGTTCGAAGAGCTGGTGCCAGCAGTAGTAGCCAGTAACTCGAACACTACATCAAGATAGGACTTTGGGGTTATCTTAGTGTCTTCAATATAGTTTTTATCAGCTTTCCTGGAGACCAACAGGGATGTCTCACTATCTTGAACCTTATCTCCATTAATTCCTGTACCATTGCATAACGGGTTACTCTTCTCCAATATTTTATCCGCATTCTAAAAGAGAAACAAACACACACATCACAGGATTACAATGTAGTATATGAAACTCATTTTGGTAAACCAGTTCAGTAGTAAGGTTGACAGGATAACACCATGAAACAAACATATATCTATGTAGTATGGTCACTGTATGGTCTATATCATTATAGTTTATGTTGCTGAATCAAGATAGATACAGTTTGAATCATATCTATTTAAGACAAAGCAGCTTAGACAGAATATAAGTGTGGGAAACTATACAGCAATAACAACACTTGTAAGGTGCATGGCATGAGAATATAACTATTTATTCAATTGAAAATGAAATCAACATAGAGCAAGTTACAACAGCAAACACGTTAAAGAAACAGGTTTAAAACATACATGTTGCGCCATTGGAGTTTCAATTGCATCCTTCAAATTTGAAATTAGTTGGTATGAGTAAATACAATGATGCAAGAGCAAAGTAGTATGAACCATAGCTACGGAACCTGACCTGAGAACAATACTTCTTCTGCATTAAGCGTTGACTTGGGGTTCGGAGTGGTGGTCATTGTGCTTTGGGCACTGCAGTTGCCTTACTAACTGCTCATGTTTGGGTGCTCTGTGGTGGAGACGGTGCTGTGTCAATGGGAGCTGGGTTACTATCTGCTGGGGTTGGGGTTAGAAGGGGTGTAGCTGGTTCTCTGTCCAACTGGGTAGGGGTACAATCTACGTGAGTCTGGGTTATGTGTGGTGGGGCTGGTTCTTGGGCAAGTACAACCGTGGTTCTATCTCCATCGACAGGTAGCACGATCTTTTCTGAAGACCGTGTTTTTACTCCCACAAATACTGCCATCACCCCCTCCAATTGAAATGGCTGATAAACAAGAAAAGTAATTGAATGTACAGACATTGTAAGATAGACAGGTGCAATGGATAGTAGGGAAGAAAATAGGGCATGAAATAACTCACATTTATGTTGTCTAACCAAACAGAATAGCAGGACATAATTTCACATATATGATGGCTAATTAAACAGGATAGCATGACACAATTTCACATGTATGATGGCTAACTAAACAGGATAGAATGACACTTCAAAATATGATGACTATGTAAACAGGATGACATGATATAACTATACGATGTGTCTATTAAAGTGGTTGGCATGCCATAAATCACAAACATGCCGTCGATGGAAACATGATGGCATGATATAATTCACGGATAGAATGACATAATTCAGAATATGATGACTATGTGAACAGGATGAGATGATATAACTATATTATGTCTTTAGAAAATCGGTTGGCATGCCATAATTCAGATACATGCTGTCTATGTAAACATCATGGCATGATATAATTCAAATATATGATTTATATACTAAGGAAGTGAGCAGAGGGCAATCGCATATATGATGTGTCAACTAAGGAGATGGCATTCAATATCGTGTATATGATGTAAAAACTAAGCATTGCAATTCAACATATGCATGATATGAGTAATATAACCCTGCCAAGTTTAAGCATACACCTCAGGGGGGTAATAGGACTGGTCATCTGCCTCTGAATCCTCCTCTGAAGAGCTATCTATAACCAGCAAGATATCTGCTTCACCAGGTAGAATTGTCTGCTCTGAAGACCTTGTTTTCACTCCAGATTTCTCCATCGCCAATTAAAATGGTTGATGCATAGAAAGAGCGGTTGAATATGCAAACATTGTCGACAAAAGCAATGAGAAATACAAAAAATGGACGGCATGATATAATTCACATATATAATGCCTTGCAACAAGATAGCATTGCATAATTCACATATATGATGTCTTGCAACAAGATGGCATTGCATAATTCACATATATGGCAATTAGACACTAAACAGGTGGCATTCACACAAAGCATGTCTAAACTAAGCAAATGACATAGCAATGCAAGATACCATATGCACGATATGAGCAACATAACCCTGCCAAGTTAGAGCATGCACCTCGGGGGGGTGGGGAATAGGACTGGTCATCTAACTCTGAATCCTCCTTTGAGGAGCTATCTATAACCAGCAAGACATGCACTTCGTCAAATAGCATTGTCTGCTCTGAAGACCTTGTTTCCACTCCAGATTTTTCCATGACCGTGCCGAATGGCTGATGCACAGGAAGAGTAATTGAATGTACTAAATTTGTGGACAAATTTAACACGTAATAAAAAATGATGTCATGATATAGTTGACATATAAGATGACTGGCTAACCAGGGTGGCATTGCAAAATTCACATATATGATGCCTGGCTAAACAAGATGGCATTGCATGATTCACATATACGATAAAGAAACTAAACAGATGGCATTGACACAAATCATGTCTAAACTAAGCAGGTGACATCTTTGATGTATACAGTAAGCAATGCAAGGCACCATATGCATGATATTACCAACATCAGCATGCCAAGTTAGAGCGAAGACCTCATGGGGTAAATAGGAGTGGTCTTTTGTTTCTAAATCCCCCTCGGAACAGTTATCTTCCTCTTGATTACGATCCGAAATGGGTGGAGGGGGGCTGCCTTTGCGCCCACCATGGAGCGACGTCTGCATGAAATTTTATTGCCACGCAAGGCTCGTCTCTTTTGCTCTACATGTTCAGTTCCATTGTGTACAATAACTGACATGCATAGGAATAAAACATAGTGAGATTATGTAAGGAGTGCATGCACAAATCCAGAGTGATGGTAGCAAACCGTGGATAGACCCAAAACAAATGATAGCATGCAGATAATAGCTTTAGTTAAAAATACAGATAATGGCTCCTTTAATGTTTGTTTGCACCCAACATGAAACTCATAGTAGACACCCGAGATCAACCAGATAGTAGACAGATAGTACTGATTGCTGCCCCCAATATGTACCCCACAACCATTTAAAAACACAAGTTTCAGCATAAGTTTGGACCTGAGTCGGAGTCTAATATGTGAACACGACGATAAAGTAGCATGTCATCATATTAAGCAATGCATAACGTAAGCAGACACGGAAGAGTGTGACCTCTCTTGTGGACCCGTGTAGTCCTCGAGGTCATCTGTTAGTTGATGATGGTAATGCAGTTCTCGTGGCTGCCGGCGGCGGGGCAGAAGATCTGAGGCAGTGAAAGACAGTCTGGAGAGCGGATCCCTGCGGTGGTGAACCCTTCCATCGTCAGAGCAGCTGAGCTGGGGTGGAACACAACACCGCAGGAGCAGGACAAACCACACAAGGTTTTCTTTGACACATATCTGTAACAGAAGTAATTGTGTAAGGGCTTGTTTGAATTTGAGGATTCTAACAATGCAGGGATAGGAAATAGACAGGAATGGGATAGGGATGCACGTGCAAAACAGAGAATTTAAAAACACAGGATTTCTGCCAATCTGAGTGTTTGGTTCACAAGAATTGGAAGATCACAGGATGCAAAGAAGCATGGTGAGATTAAGTCAAACCACAAGAAGTGTACAACCTCTTTGGCGAAGCCATGTCGATCTCAGCGTGATTGGGTTGGCCGGTAAGGATCCTCCGGCTGACTTGGCTGTCGGAGGAGGGGAAGAAGATCTTAGGCGTCTGGAGATGGAGCCCGAGGTACTGCTCCGCTGTGATGGAGGGTTTCGTTGTTGGAGCAGCTCCGGTGAGTTGTATGACTCCGAGGATGAAGCAGCACAAGAGAGACAACGTTAACCTGAGTGGAATTCTAATAGCATCTCCAATAGATGACGTAAAATACATAACCACAAAGTGCTAGATGTATACATCAGCCGCTCATCTCTGAACTTAACTGTCGAAACTGAATTTAACTACTGAAACCGAACTTAACTGTCGAAACTGAATTTTACTGTCAAAACTGAACGCACTAGAGGTGAGGCTACACGTCAGTCGACTGACTTTTTCATCTCTGGTCAGTCGATTTTGCAGCCGTTGGATACGAAATCAAGGGCCTGCAGTTCATCTTCAACCTCCACCCCCTGAGCCGCCAGCCACCACCGGCCAAACAGCCGCCCCCCGCCGCTCGCGGCCGGCGGTGCACCGCCCCGCCCGCCCCGAAAACACTCCCCAACGCCGGCCCACCGTCGCCCCGGCCATCCCTCTAGGCCCACCCGTGCCAAGCTTTTTCTCTGGCGATCCCCACGCCACCGCCCCAGCACCGCCGGCGGCCATCGCCCCCACCCTGAACCCTAAGATAGATAGTGGGGTACCTCTCCGGCGAGCCTCCCTCCCCACTCCGGCTGGTTCTTCCTTAACTCGGCGAGCCCCCCCCCCACCCCCTGAAAATCGACTGACCCAAAAGTCGATTCAGTCAACTGAAGTGTAGCTAAATCGGAGCAGCATCGCAAGCAAGAGCAAGAGCGAGAGCAGCAGCGCGAGCAAGAGCAGACCAGGCAGGGGACCGAGAGCAAGAGCAGAGCAGCAGCGTGAGCGAGAGCTAAAGAAGCAGCAGCTCCTACTGATGTGGACGTCACCACCAGGGAGCGATGCTGTAGAGGAAGTGGCCGGCGACGCCGCCGTGCATGGGCTGCACCGTGTTGGCTCGGGACCGAGCGCCGGCAGCATCGTGAGATCGAATCAAGAAGAAAATGCACCGATTAGTGTACAACCTCTTTGGTGGCGCCAATTAGGCCGCAGCTTCATCCAAGGAAACGGTGATGATGATGCTCTTCCGGTGGTGAAGGTGAAGACGGCGGTGTGGGAATGGAGGTGGCGCGAAAGACGAGGGGAACGTTGGGGCAGCTCCTTGGAGGTGGAGGGCGGGGTGGCTGAACCGGCGGGACGACCAGATCAATGACGGATCCTCATCCAGTACGGTGGATGAGGGACGTCGAGGGTTTGCTGTGGAAGACGTCGTCGGGGAAGAGGCTCCGGCTGGGTGGCGGACGGAGGAGGGTGTGGGGCTTCGCGGGTTTTCCCGTCCTTGGTGTACGAGTGGGTGGGAGGATGGGATGTGAGTGGGGAACCATGGCTTAGGGACGCGCTTGTCCGAAATGTGGGGTAAGTTACGAAAGTACCCCCACCGATTTGAGGCGGTTCTCTCGGTTCAGGGATATCACGGGCATTTCACGTGTCGGGATTTCACAGGAGGTGGGAGTTTTCGCGCGCGTTGTAATTTTGGAATAGCAAAGCGCGGGTTGAGATGGAGGGAGCTGTTGGAGCACAACGAGACAAAGATTTATCTAAAATATTTCAGGGTAACAAGGCGCGGGTTGAAGAGGCGGGAGTTTCGCAGCACGATAGACACAGACGCTAGCTTGAAATTTCGGCATAACAAGGCGCGGCTTGAAATTTCGGGAGAACAAGCTTAATGTGTACCCAAAAAAGACAATTTAGACTAGTATGATATACTACGTACAATGTGTTTAACACGCACAACACACACACAGACACCATTTAGACTAGTAAGGTACATGTGCATTGCACGCATGAGATTTGGCAACCAAATTATGAATAAATACCACATTATAGCATGTAAGCTTTGAGTCATATATGCATGATGTAGATCTTCTTTTAATTCTTATAGTTCATTTCATTCAAAATCATCTAGTTTATATAAGAAAGCTAATCTATTTTAAGGTTCATGTAATTGTGTGTTGTAAGGCATAAAGTAAAAACAAATCATCTAGAAAAACATTTGGGCAATTCTGATACGGAAGATTCTAGAACAAAGAAGAAGTGCTTGTGTTTTGAGGTTTGTGCATTATGCTTAAGTTCAACCATAGAGTCTTCTAGATTGTACATGTGGCAAAATCTGGTGGAATCAAGATGATATCCAACGGCCAGTAGTGCTCCAATTTGCCAGCTCTGCACCATCGGATTGGCCTCATCCAGCGACCATCTTTCAAAGTTAAAGATATCCGCACACTATATAAAAATATAAAATATAATATATATATATAGGGGTATAGATATAGATATGTGATGTGAAAGCCACCCATCATCTCCAATTAGAATAGTGTGTCCATGCATGGATGCAATGTGGCCAAACGATGTCTGCCATCGGTATCTCAAATTCAAACCAGTCTGACCTTGTTCAATGTGTATACATTACAACATGCTCGCTTCCAAACCACACCGCGCAGATCTCCGTTATATTCATGCATGCATGGGTTTCAAACATCATGATCTCTTATTCAAATATTTGAATTCAACTTTACATTGATTATGACCTCACCTAGTCTTTTACACCCACACATTGGTCTTCTCTTTATAATTGTACCACTCACTTTCTCTCGTGCATGCATGCACACACACTACCAGTCGGCATTATCCATCGCACACATGCAATCTTTTTCTTCAGGTCGGTCTCCCATGAAGGCACACACACACACACACACTCACGTCCCCCTCTCCATCATATCGGGCATTCTTTATCTCTCACGTGCATGCGCAAAAATCGATGTTCCTCTATGTGTGTGTGTATATCGCTAGGTCTTTCATAGCTTTCCACATAAACCGATCAATCTATATATCTAGTGAGGTCTCACCCTCTTTCCCACATCCACATTGATCAATCTATACCTCTCTATATAGGATTATATATATAGCTAATACACCCACATTAACTATATATCCAACGCCCCCCTCTCATCATCCATGCCTTCCGCTTCATCTCTCAGACACGCGCACAATGGCGAAGACAGGGGGCAGTAAGGGCC
The DNA here is from genome assembly GCA_032464435.1 of Aegilops umbellulata. NCBI lineage: Eukaryota > Viridiplantae > Streptophyta > Magnoliopsida > Poales > Poaceae > Aegilops > Aegilops umbellulata. The sequence goes on from CP136060.1 coordinate 233,183,083, forward strand.
CTGCCCCCCCCCCTAACATCACTATATGTCGAGGCTAATATGAATGTGATAATTAGACAATTGCTGGTAAAAATGGTTTAAGTTGATGAATTGGCCCTCCTTGTAAAGGATTAGCGATGCTTGGCCCCCTAGCTCATGGGACATTTTTCATGGCTCCGCCACTGCGTGCAACAGCGCACGTTCTCGCCCCCTCTCTCTAAATATCGATCTCGCAGTTGTGCACTCCTTCATAGTCTCCCTCCACTCGGCCCCTCGCACCATCTTCTAGCCCCCCACCGGATTTTGACACATGTACAATCTAGCAGACTCCATGGTTGAACTTAAGCATAATGCACAAATCTCAAAACAGCAATGGTTCTCCTTTGTTCTAGAATCTTCCGTATCATAACTGCCCAAACTTTTTTTCTAGTTGAATTGCCATTATTTGTTTTTACTTTATGCTTTACAACGTACAATTCCATGAATCATAAAATAGATTAAGGGCTTTTTTGATTCAAAGGATTCTCGAGGGAATTTTGGAGGATTCTAATCCTTAGGAATTTTTCCTATCTTGGTTGTTAGATTCGTAGGATTGTAAACCATAGGAAATTTTCCATATGATTCATTTGCACTAGATTTCATAGGAAACATCCCATCCACTCAAACCTCTTTGAGAGAATTCTCTGTTTTTTCTATGCACAATCAAACACTCGTACCATCCTGTAGGATTCAAGATGACATTCCACTCTAATCCCATGTTCTTACTATTCCCGCGTTTTGGAAATCCTACGAATCAAAGAGGCCCTAGGTTTTTTATAAAAACAAATTGATTTTGAATGAGATGAACTATAAGAATTAAACGAAGGTCTACATCAGGCATATATGACTCAGAGCTTACATGCTATAGTGTGGTATTTATTCATAATTTGGTTGCAAAATCTGACGCGAGCAATGCACGTGTACCTTACTAGTACTTCGAGTATGTGCAAAACACAATGGCACGCTACACAGTGTCTCTCTTACAGTTCATGAAGCCACGTGGCACATGTGGAGGCGTTGTCGCGACATCCTTGTGTGGATTGATCACAGTGACGTGCTGCTGGTTCCAGAGGAATGTACTCGTCCTCCCTGAGCCGCACTGGCGGTACATGCACGAAGCGAAGATGTGCACGCATGCCACGCACGCACTCATTCCCTCGCACGCACACGCGGGTACACAGGCGGACACAATTTTGTACCAAGATCCACCCCATGTGATAATTTGACGCGCGTAAAGTCCTTCACTTCATTGATGGTCGATTAATACAGCGCATGCAAATTGAGTGGACGTGAGGGCGGAAGAAAGACATTACTACTCCACTGCGCGCATGCGAGTAGTTAAATCATGGGTTGCTAGTAGTACTTCCATTGGTCTCCTTCGTATTTTGTGCCAATTTTTTACAGTAACATAATATTTACGCATCTGAGCAGTGTAGTCTACTTGAAATTTATGTTCCACTAAACTCATCGGGAGCCGTTTCGGGCCTCGAAACCAAAAACCATCAATTAATCTTTACCTTGTTCCCATCACATTCAAAAGTACTAGTGCTACAATTAAGTGCAAGCCTGCTCACACCTACCAGTACGTACCAAACCTGAACGTGTTCCCACTATGCAGGTTTTAGTACTAGTGCTAGTACTTGGGTTATAAAAAGGGGAACTACCTAACCGAAAATTACTCTACCTTCCTCCTCATAAGTCCTCCTTCTTCGTCCATCCTTGCCATGGCCGGTGTGCAGAGCTCTAGGTCGAGAACTACTCGTAACAAGGGAGCGGCAACCAAGGCTGCAAAAAAAAAAGAGGGATCATCGTCACGCAGAGACCTCAAAAGATCTCTCATGGGCAGGCGATGACTCCCAGGAGCGCCCTGGACGCGGAGGCAAACATGCCGAGCTGGCGGTGCTGGAGTCGTTATCCCTCGACGGCATGCCCGATCAGCTCAATAAGCACCTCAATAAGCAGAAGGAGTTCATCCACGGCTTGGTGGAGCTACTGAAGGAGAGCCTCGACGACATGCCCGCTGAGCTCAATGAGCAGGGGGAGTTGGCCGCCGGCTTGGTGATGCGGCTGAAGAAGACCATTGCCTCGGAGAAGAAGGCGACCGGCAAAATCCTGCAACTTCAGGAGAACAAGGCAAAGCTCTGCCACGAGCTTGACCTACTGAAGGAGGAGAACGCCGGCTGGAAGAAGCTACATGAGACTAGTAGTTCCTCGATGAAGATGTTGCAGGCCCTCATCATGGAACAGAAGGATGAGTTGGCGAAGCTCCGCATCGAGCACCAGGCTGCTGTCAAGGTACGTAATGCGGCCGTGGAACATATGATGAAGGCTCGCGTGAAGAAATCCCGCGTCATGGACACAATGATGAAGATGGCGGAGGAGACGCGCAAGCAGATGGAGGTCGTGGAGGCGATGAAGAAGCAGTTACGACTCCGCGGCCAGCAACCCTTCATGTAGTGAGAGCAGCGCCCCAGACTTGTTTGTGCGTCTTCCTTCTTTTTGGGGGTGATAATCCTCCTTCTTCTTTTGCTCCTGTGTTTCTTATTTTTCTTCAGGTGTTTCGCCGAACGTGTCACCTTCTCTGCGAGGCATGAATAGAACAATGCTAAAAATGAGATGACAAGCAAATTAGATCATTCTTTATCGCCAATAGAACAATACCTCTTGCTAGTAATATATAATAAGAGTAGAGTGTAGAGGATATGGCACTGGGCTGCCGTGTTTCATGCTCCTCCGTCGTACTCCAGTGGAAAACTAGAGTATACTGCACGGTTCTTTGCTCCTCCACAGGTCGTCGACACATTTATACGAGCAGTCAAATCACAAGGCCCCGCCTTCTAGCAGTAATGAGCCGCCAAATCACAAAGGCCCTTGCCTCTCGTGAAAAGGACCAAGCTAGACTGCCCCGCCCTCTAGCCTTTTAAAAATGTATACATTTGTACAGTAGTAGTATCGATGGATTGCGCCATGGAGCAAAACTTACAAGATGTAATTAAAGAAAAAAAGGTGGTTCATATAGAGAGCGCTCGTCGCCAAATTATGCATATACTATATGACACTACCCACTAAGAAGGTACTAGTAACATAGACTAGTAACTAGTCTATGCTACTCTCCACTATGACCAGCCAAAGTCGAGGCGCGGATACCAACGAGGGCGTGGTTGTGTCTATACTTGGACAACTCACCCGACTGCATGCGCACTAGGCAGACAAAGCTCGTGTCGTGTTGGTGCCATGTGCGGCCCGCACATTAACCAAAACCTCGCGCCTCCATCTTAGCCTCCGCGTTGTAAACTTCTCAATCTCAAGGCCAAGGATCAACGTGAAACCTATGATAGAGCCAATCGGATGGTTGATGTAACATCCCAAAATTCTAAATTTTGGAATGTTATATTAAATAGATAGTTTTGATTGATTGTATGATTGCTTGTGTGAAATCGATTGAAATTCGAAACTTTTTGAAAGTTAAATGAGAGGGAATAAAAGGACTTTCCCAAACTTTCATTTTGCATTTATGATCTCCATGGATTCAAACTCTCTTCAAATACAAAACCCTAGAGAGAAGATGATATGACTTCTTCCATTTAATTAAATGAAAAAAGGTTTTTGAAAATATTTGAATTCCATTTGGAAATATTTTAAATTCCGAAACTTTAAGCAACTCAATGATTTTCATGAGAGAAGATAAATTGACTTCTTCAAAACATATGATATATGAGTTGGAAGTTTAAAAGGATCAAATTTAAAGTCCTTTTTAAATTATTTTAAATTTGGGGTTATTTTGGTTTTTATTCAAATTATTTTTCTCCAAAAATAAAATATAACGAAAATAGGGTAAAATGATTCCCTACAATGGAAAATTGGAGAGAAATAAATTTCAAATTATTTTGGTATTTTTAAAATGATTTTTGTTGGATTTTATTAGAGCAGTAGCACTCTTTGCTTTATTTAAGTTTGTGTGGATTTTATTTGACTTCAGAAAAATGTTCACGTTGTAAAATCTTTTTCTGAAAATTTTGATATATACTATGACTATAGTATATTTATATTTCATGTGGTTTTCTTTTTATTTATTGTCTACTTATTTTAATTAAAAAAACTCTTCGAACGGTGCCAGGCCGAAGCCCAGCACTGCTCTCTCTCTCTCTCTCTCTCTCTCTCTCTCTCTCTCTCTCTCTCTCTCTCTCTCTCTCTCTCTCTCTCTCTCTCTCTCTCTCCGCGCCAGGCCAGCCGGCCCAGCCTAGCAGCGGCCTGGGCCCGCGCCCGAATCACCTCTGGACCGCCTACCGCTCGCTCGCCTGCTCGCAGCCTCGCTCGCACGCCGCCTCGCCAGCCACCGACAGGTGGGACCCGCCTGTCATGTCCGTCCTCGACCTCGCGCCAGGAGTCCGTCTTCCCCAGGAGTTGCCGGCCGCCGCCGTGTCCGACTCGAACTCCGCCCCCTCACCCATGCATCACCCTCGCCCCTCCTATATATAGCCAGGCCCCGGCCTCGTTTTGCCCCAAACCGGAAGGCCCGAGAACCTCCCCACGCTCCACGCGAACTCGCCAGAGTTCGCGAGATCCGCCGAGCTCCGCCGCCAAGCGCCACGCCGTTCCGACACAGCAGCCCAGGTTCAACCCCTCCATCGGCTTCGGCACCTCGCGCCGCTTCTTCCCGACCCGACGCACACGCCGGAGGACCACCAGAGCCACAGCCTGCTTGAAGCCGATGCCGCCGCCGCCGTCTTCTACGGCGACGTCGAACCCTACTGCCGTGGTACGCCCCGAGTCCTGTCGTCCGTCCGATCTTAGAGCTACGGTTAGGATCTGATCTGTTTGTTTTTTTTATTCGGACCGGTATGCGCTAAATAGCAAACGTCCACCGTTTTGCCCCGCAGTGCATAGTTTTCGGCCAGTAGATTTCTGACATGTGTCTAGGGACCCAGTTGCAGATATAAGTTTCATAGATTAGTCCCTGGACTTTTTAGAACAGCCCCTGAACTTCAAAGCCCTCCAACTCTTTATCCGTAACTCCGATTTAAGCAATTTTTTTGCAAAATACTCGTCATGACATATACTTTCCAATCTAGTTCAACTTCAAATCAAATATATTCAACTTCAAATCTAGTTCAAACCTTCGTTCGATCGTAATTTTTGAACCGGAGCTCTATTTTTTATGAAACCAACGCCAATTTCTTCGTTATGATCCCCTCTGTCCAGCTAATCAACTTGAAACATGTTTATGAAAATTTAATTTTTGATTCCAAACAGATTTGAATTCGAACTTCTTCTGTTCATAACTTGAGTTTTATAACTCTGGTTTAATTGGTTCTTTTTGCTAATTAAAGCTCTTGACCTAAACTTTCTGATAAGACCAAATCCACCCAATTTTGGTACTTTTAGAAATTGTTTTCTGTTGCAAGAGTTAAATGCTTTTTTTCGAAGTTTTCTGAGATCTTTTCTTCGATTCTTTTGCATGAGTGCTTATGTATGCAATTGCTTGCTCACGATAGAATGAACGGAGTGTGACGAGTAGAACTATCAGGAGTTATGAGTGCGAATCATCTTCATCAACAGTACAAGGCAAGTTCACACTTTGATCATATCCCTTTCATACCCAGTTTTTACGCATTAGTTTCACCCTCAAACATTGCATGGTTAGGAATTGATAACATGTGGGTATTGGGAAGTAGTTGATGAGGTAGGAACCGATTGTCCTGCATTCAAACCTTGCAAGTTACTACTACGTTATGCTTATACTGCTCTACTATGCTCGTAGACATGGATTGGTTTGAGTGTATCCATGAAAGATGTGAGATTGTTAATTAAGGTTTAACTTAAGGTGGCTACTTTAATACACATCTGGATGGATTGGTTGGGGCACCCTGGAGTACCCAGTGGTTGCCCGGGCACCTGGAGAACCCAGTGCTTGCCCAAGGGGATCCCGGAGTACCCGTGTGATCACCCTATGGAATGCCACCCAGGCTCAAAGGGATCATAAGATTATTCATGCTAGAAACTTCCTTGTGCAGCCAGGGTTAGAGTAAGTTGAGTAAGTTGCATGATCTCTTCCAGTGGTAGGCTAGCAGATGTAGGGGATGTAGGTTGGTACGGTCTACCCGGGGTTAGAGTTAATGCTTCTGAAAGACTGTGTCTCGGTCATCCGTTTCTCAAACACCATGTAGTGCGAGAAATCCAATGGAGGAGATCGAGTCTTGTGGGGAAAAGTGCGCAAACCTCTGCAGAGTGTACAAACTAATCATGATTAGCCGTGTCCCCGGTTATGGACGTCTTGAGTCTCTGGTACTTGGATTATCATGTTGATCTCAACACTTTATTTAATTAGTTTGATTGGGTTAATGATTACTATTTTGGGATTGAGTTGGAGGAACCTTCTCAATGTTTTCAACCAACTTTGTAGTTAAATAAAATATATTCCTTTGCAGTAGGGAAAAATTGGCTTTTTGCAAAAACATTATAACCATAGAGCCTCCACCAGCCAAATATGCATGTAGTGATAGCCATTATTCAGCATTGCTCTACAGTGTGAAATTGCCAGTACATTCAATGTACTGACCCTTTGTGGCTGCAACGTCTCATGTTGCAGGATTCTTACGACGAGTAAGTGATACGTTAGGGTTACGATTTCTACACTCAACTTTGCCGTTGGTGTTGATGGGAATCCACAACCTTGTTGTTACTTCCGCTATTTGGATTGAGCTAATAGTATTTATGTTACTTTATACATGTGATTTACCTCTGTTATAAATCCTCGAGTACTGTGTGTGTCAGCATACCGATCCAGGGATGACACTTAAGCACAGAGACTTGACTATCTGATGTCGGGTCGCTACAGTTGAGAACACTACAATTCGTAGCTACAGATGCGTGTGAGAGAGAGGACGATTGCGTGCGTGCACCTCTTCTTAGAGTAAAAATGTATGTGGGTGGCATCAACCTAGGGAGTAGTGATGGTGCGTGCGAGAAGTCCCGAGAGATAGGTGTAATGCGTCTGGAAAAAAGACTAGTCTATAGCTCGCCACGAGGCTATTCCTGTTGAACGCCAAGCGTAAGATATGTGTCCGACGGTGCCAGTTTTTGCACGTACACAGCAGTAGAAAAAGAACTAGTACCATGGCATATGCTACACCACGGCCAAGAAAACATGCCGACGTTACGCCATCCTGGAAAAGTGCCGCACTTCGAAACTAGAACCATCAATAAATTTTGAGGGCATCTCGTCACATTCCAAATTACTACTACTACCATGCTATATTTAATTGCAAACCTTTTCACACTGATCACAACCTAAATGGTTTCCCACTTAGGAGCTTATTAGTAGTACTCGAGTTATAAATACTACTATGCTAAGATGACTGCACATTCCACCTCAACTCCTCATCCACAAAAAACAATCAAGCCAATCAAGCCATAGCCAGCGTGAGTTCTGGGTCAAGAGATTTCCACCAGGGAGAGGTGAGCATGGAAGAGGAAGCACGAGAGATGTCCCGCCTCACCGCGAAAGCAGCCGACATGTCCAGCCACGTAGCAGTAGCAGCACAGAGGTCCCACCGCGCCGCCGAAGCAGCACGGAGGTCCCGCCGCACCGTCGATGTAGCAGACTGGTCCGACCACGCCGCCGAAGTAGCAGAGATGTCCCGCCGCATCCCTAAAGCAGCAAGGAGGTCCCGCCGCGCCGCAGCGGCCTGGGAAAATTTCTCGTGGGCAGGTGAGGACTCTTACAGGCGCATGCATGTGATAGTCCAAAGCCAGATGGATCAGATATCCGGCTGGGCGAGGATGCAGGACGAGGCTACCGGCGTCATCCGGCAACTAAGGGAGGGCAATGCGAAGCTCCGGGGCTAGCGCGACCTGCTGAGGGTAAAGATCGCTGGAAGGGCGAAGCAGTACGAAGAGAATGCTGCCTTGTTGCAGAGGACGGGCGTCATCATCAAGAAACTTATGGACGAGAATGCCATGCTCCGCATCGAGCGCAACAGGCTGGTGGAGGAATCCATGGATGCTGCCAAGCAGCGTATTAAGGACATGAAACTGATGAAAGAGATCATCGCCCGTCATGAGAACTAGTCTCCTCGACCTACAGCACATAAAGAAAGTAGAGATCAGTGAGCCAGATTGTTGTATGTGTCTTCCTTCTTCTTTTGCCCTTGTGTATTTCGGGCATAGCCGCATGTGGCTTTTTTAATTATCTTCCTAATTATGTAAGACAATTATTATCCACTCTCATCGTCCTTATATATATTCATCAGTCTTGCTATAAGTCGAAGTAGATGCTATATAGGTCCGTCGGATCTTACATCAAGATCCGTGCAAAATTTCTTTTCAGATTTTCTTTTTTCTCTCTTAAACCTCACTCGAGTGAGACATTGCCACGCCATTAAATAGAGGCTCGGGCGCCATTAATGGAGACCTTGGGAGAGAGGTGGATGGCAGATGGAGGTCAAAGGGCTCACCTCCCGATAAGCACGCGCAGGGGTCTGATCGCACGCCTCCCATACCCAAATAGCTACCCTGCACGGCGCCTCCTAGCTAATAAAAAAAGGGGACGCGTGGCAGCACGTAAATGGTAAATAGAACACCCACAGTTTCAATAATACTTGTGTTTCCGATTGTAACGTGACAGCACTTGTTCCAAAATGACTTTGTTGATTGTTAATGTGTGCGCCTTCGCAAATCAGACAGCAAAATTACCACATCATGTTGGTGCCATGTCATGACACCAAGACAAGTTTCATGATTTTCATGCGTGTTTCGGATTTACAGGAATTAAAAAACCAAGTTTCTCAATGTTTCTAGCCGAGCCATGATGCCCAGATGTTTGAATTTCATTCCCATTTCTAGCACGGGACCTAGAAATTTACCCGAGGACACACATGTGATTTTTCAACCAGCTTTGGTGCACTGGAGCATGTGCTTGTATTTAAAATTTGAATTATGCACACAAAGGTGACACGTTCCCTCTCAGAACCACGAGCCTTCTTGAGAGAAGCTCCGGCTTGCAAGAAACTTATACCAAAACTTGTTCCTATTCTGCAAAAAAAATTACCACAGCATGGTAGTACCATGACATGACACCATGCCAAGTTTCATGATTTTCAGGCGTGTTTTGGATTTACAAGAATTTTAAAACCAAGCTTCTCAATGTTCTCGGCCAAACCACGATGCCCGGATGTTTGAATTTCATTCCCATTTCTTGCATGGGACCTAGAAATTCACCCGAGGACACACATGTGATTTTTCAGACAACTTTGGTGCACGGGGGCATGTGCTTGTAGTTCAAATTTGAATTATGCACATTAAAAGACCAGAAACTCAATTAATGTATAAAAAAGGCCAAACGAACCCGGAATAATTCCAAAATTTAACAGGGAACTCATATAGTTCTATATTGCCTCTGTAAAGAAAATCTGGGGGGAAGCAGCGTATATTGTTTCACACACAAAGGTGTAAAGAAATAAAGAAATTAGCATACCTATTTAATTCTTGGGTTCTTATTATTTATGCCACTAGTTGTGTATCACTACTCAGTTTTGCCATTTTCTCAAAAATGCAATTAGATATCTAAAAAATGCCATCGTTAAGTTAAATGTTTGCTCAGAAATGCCATTAGACATTGTTATTTCACGTCAAACCCGTTGACCATGTTACATGACAAAAATAAGCCAATTCTCACACTGATAAGTTAATGGTGTCCAGCACAACACACCCCTCAAATAAAACAAAGCACCCTGGAATTCTTTGACAAAACTAAGCACGCTGAAATTCTTTGACAACTAAACTGCTGGCTATATGATGTTGGCGATATATATTGTATGTATATAATGTCAAGAAACGAGTGATAGTACTATACCAACTAAAAGATGAAATGTACGAAATATAACGAGAAGAAACATAACATAGTTCTGTTGGGGGCTCAGCACAACACGCCCCTCAAATAAAACTAAGCACACCAGAAATTAAACTAAGCAACTAATCCGGTAAACACTGCATTAGGACCACCATGAGCAACGACACGGCCACCTTACTCGGAATCCTCGTCCACGTCCTCGACTTTGTCCTTGTCCCTCTTCCTCTTGGGCGATACTTCTTTTCTTGAACCACACACTTGGCTCTTGCTCTTCATCCAACCCTTGTAGATATTGAAACAAAGGTAGCCATCCATTGCAGCATAGTAGATGTGGTCTCTATCTAGTACAGTCCACTGCCATGCACGATGAAACGTGTGCAGAGGTTTCTTCAGTTCACCGTACGAAGGATGAACCATGGCTCCTGCCAGGGTCAGCATTGAAGGCTGATCAAGGGAGGGCACCAGCCCTTCCTTCTCGAGGTCAAAGGGGTCACCTACAACGAAGCCTATCCGACCAAGGATTTCCTTGTCGTTCTTAAAGTCTACAATAACGAATTTGACTCGGCCCCCCTTGAGGAACTTCTTAAATTCCTTGCACTCAACGTCGGCATGGCATATGTGGTAGACCAAGCATAAGTCATGCACGCAAACCTGGATCGCGGCGGGCTTCTTCTTCTCTGCCTCCTTTAGTTTCTTCTCGCTTCCCAGGACTGTGGTGTACTCAACATCTAGCCCAGCGACCCACTCATCATTTGAGTTTTCAAACATGCATTTGAAGCGAGAAAGGCATTCTTTCACCGTTGCGGAGGAACGGGTGTAGATGACGTCGAACTCATCGCCGGTGATGGTTCTAACCTTGTACTCACCGTCGATCATGGAGATTTGGGACGCCATGGATTTGGGAGGAGGGTTAGGATTAGTGGAACTGTCGTAATGTGAAAGGACGGGACGAATAGTAGCGGTTTATCGATTGTAAAAATGTCGAGTGGGGGCGTGCGAATGGCAGGGTAGCGGCTTGCCTGGTGGATAAAAGGATTCATGCACAGTACTATGGGGGCCCAATTAGATGTCATGTCTACTCGACGCCCAATTAAATGGCTTTCAATGTCATGTCAAGCGTCGGGAAAATTACAGGTGATACGAAGCTTTCCATTCTCTCATGATACGGGCTTCCAAGAGCCCTTGGATCTGAGATCGAACAGTTGCATGGCGTGATTCTAGACCTATGGGTGAATATCCTATCCTGGAGGGTTATTCTGCAAATTTTCAGCAACTTAGCATGCGACTGTTCGATCTTAGATCCAAGGGCTGCCAGCAGCCCATATCATGGTCACGCCTACCACGACCGTCGCCTCGCTCGCGCGGTCACGCCCTTGGAGACTTAACACGGTGCGTTAGGCTATCTGATGTTGGCATCTCAAACATAGTCATAACTTAGTCACTCATACAACAAGGTTAGCTATAAGGTTGGCTATAAGAGTATTTTTTGTTTACTTCTCTCTATCTCTTTCTTCATAGTATTTATTGCATTTGCCAAGGAGTGACCTCTTCCAATGAAATGGTGCTTAGATGAGGTGCTATGGGCATTAAATGGGCTAGCAACTCAAGTCCCCAATGCATAGGTGCTTAGTTTTTTGTTGCAAAGTTTGCTTCATCTAGGTACACGCGCTTATCACCGTTTCTTCTTGGGGTCACCAAACTAGTCTCTCTCTTCTTAATTAACTTGCCACATCAGACTTTATGCCTATGTGGCAGGCTTAGCACCTGTAGGATCAAGTACAATAGTGGGATATAAGCCCGCTTTACATGGCATTTTTGCATATGTGGGGGAAAGTGGCAAGGAAAAAGTGGAGGAGTGGGCTCTCAAGCAAGAGCCAGCCTCTACATGGTGGAGCATCGGGAGAGGCACCTGTATGGAGGTGGTCAAGAATCGGGAGACTCAAGCCGGTCGTAGCGCCGCAGTTAAAATGATAATGGCAAGTCAAATCACCGGGCCCCACCTGTCCAGCAGTAACTCACTTTCAAATCACACAGCCCGATGTTTGCAGCAGCCTACTCCCTCATCTTCTCGCGTCTCTGTCGAACCGACTAGGCAGAACTGCCCCACCCTTGACTTTAAAATAGTACAGTATACTAATTTTGTATCCATGGATTGCGCCATGGATCAAATCCTCAAGAAAACGGCGGTACACATGTACGGAGTATACAACACGCCCGTCGCGTTCGCGTTGCACCCCAGACGGTCGGTCGGTCTGGCACACCGCTCTCCGAATGGAACGCGCGTCATATTGCGTTTGCACACACATGTGGGACCGCAACTGAGAACCGACCATAGGCACACTCCCCGAACCACAAGTTCGGTGAATTAATAGAAGTACATACGTTGGTACCTGGACGATCCCTGCAAGACACAAAAGATCAGTTCGTCCATGCATGTGACCAGACTCCAGCAGACATGCCTGGATTGGCTATCGTCTACATATCGTGCAGGCTGTGTTGTACATGGCTGTAGTTCTGGTGAGAAAACTAAAAAAAGGTTTCTTTTCATCTCGCAAAAATTAGGTGTCATGTGGTTCGGATCACTGTGAGGGTTAAACAGCGACAACTGAGTTGGGCTAGTCATTGGGGGCACATGCATGAAGACTACTCGGCTGCCATCTAGGTCAAGCCGGTATGTTGTAGGATCGAAAGTATGTCTAGAGGGGGGTGATTAGACTACTTGACCAAATAAAAACTTAACCTTTTCCCAATTTTAGTTCTTGGCAGATTTTAGCTACTTTAGGACAAGTCAAGCAATCATCACACAATTCAAGCAAGCATGCAAAGAGTATATAGGCAGCGGAAAGTAAAGCATGCAACTTGCAAGAATGTAAAGGGAAGGGTTTGGAGAATTCAAACGCAATTGGAAACAAGGATGTTTTTGTCGTGGTTCGGATAGGTGGTGCTATCCTACATCCACGTTGATGGAGACTTCAACCCACGGAGGGTAACGGTTGCGCGAGTCCACGGAGGGCTCCACCCACGAAGGGTCCACAAAGAAGCAACCTTGTCTATCCCATCATGGCCATCGCCCATGAAGGACTTGCCTCACTAGCGATGGATCTTCACGAAGTAGGCGATCTCCTTGCCCTTACAAACTCCTTGGTTCAACTCCACAATCTTGTCGGAGGCTCCCAAGTGACACCTAGCCAATCCAGGAGACACCACTCTCCAAGAAGTAACAAATGGTGTGTTGATGATGAAATCCTTGCTCTTGTGCTTCAAATGATAGTCTCCCCAACACTCAACTCTCTCACACAGGATTTGGATTTGGTGGAAAGAAGATTTGAGTGGAAAGCAACTTGGGGAAGGCTAGAGATCAAGATTCATATGGTAGGAATGGAATATCTTGACCTCAACACAAGTGTAGGTGGTTCTCTCTCAGAACATATGAGTTGGAAGTGTAGATGTGTTCTAATGGCTCTCTCCACGAGTGAAGAGGAGGTGGAGGGGTATATATAGCCTCCACACAAAATCCAACCGTTACACACAATTTACCAATCTCGGTGGGACCGAATCAACAAACTCGGTCGGACCGAAATAGTAAACCTAGTGACTGTTAGAGATTTTCGGTGGGACTGACATGCAACTCGGTAGGACCGATATGGTTAGGGTTAGGGCATAACATAATCTCGGTGAGACCGATTACACAAACTCGGTGAGACCGATTTGGTAATAAGCTAACCAGAGAGTTGGTCAGGTAAACTCGGTGGGACCGATTGCTCTTTTGGTGAGAACGAAAAGTTACAAAAAGGAAACAGAGAGTTTACATTGCAATCTCGGTGGGACCGATCCGCTCTTTCGGTGAGACCGAAAAGTTACGAAAAGGAAACAGAGAAATTGCAATCCCATCTCGGTGAGACCGAGATCCCTACCGGTAGAATCGATTTGCTTAGGGTTTGGCAGTGGCTATGACAAATGAAACTCGGTGGCGCCGGATTGAAAGAATCGGTAGGTCCGAGTTTGGCTTTGGGTTTAGGTCATATGTGGAAGTGGGAAAGTATCTGAGAGTTTTGGAGCATATCATTAAGCACATGAAGCAAAAGGCTCATTAAGCAACACCTCATCCCTCCTTGATAGTATTGGCTTTTCCTATGGACTCAATGTGATCTTGGATCACTAAAATGTAAAATGAAGAGTCTTGAGCTTTTGAGCTTGAGCCAATCCTTTGTCCTTAGCATTTTGAGGGTTCCACTTTCACCATCCATGCCATGCCAATCATTGAGCTTTCCTGAAATAATCATCTTGGAATAGCATTAGCTCAATGAGCTATATGTTGTTATGAATTACCAAAACCACCTAGGGATAGTTGCACTTTCAATCTCCCACTTTTTGGTAATTGATAACAACATATAGATCAAAGCTTCGACAAATGATAATAAGAATGAAATATATCGTCGCTTTGAGAAGTATGTGATAAGTAAGAGCTCCCCCTAAATTTGTGCATATTTAAAATTTGCTTTGGACTGCAAATGCACAAAGAGTTAGAATCATGGGTTACTCTTCCATGTCACGTACATCTTGGTGGAGCGCTCAAAATGATAAGAATGAAATACATGCACTCATCACCAAGAAAAAAAGTGAATGATCAAACAAGATAGATAAGATATATCAAGCATGCATAAGTGTAGCTTATGATCAAACACATGATCATCAATGTCTCACAAGCATATCATAGTATCTCAACCAAAAGCAAACAAAGTTTGAAAAACCACCAAATAAAGCAAGGGAGAATAAAAGCAACACTCTCTCTCGAAGCCTAAGATCTATACATTTTTCTCCCACTTTGGCAACAAGTTACCAAAAAGTTCCTAGAAAATGCATAGTGCTAGATCGACACTCAAGCTTGATCTTCTGGTGGTGGTGGAGTCTGGATCACTCCAAGGACGAAGGCTTCTGTAGAAGTGGTTGGAGCTGGAGCTGAAGTGGATGCTGGAGCTGGTTGGGCTGGTGTTGTGGCTGGAGCTGAGGTGGTAGCTCTGGTGTCAGGAACTGGCACTGCAGTCGACCTCTGAGCTCGTGGCACTCTGGCAAATGCATCAGTTGTAGTCTTCCCTTTCCTCTCCTGCATGTCATCTTGAAGTTGCTCCACTGCAGACTGAATCTCTGTTACTTTGACATCCAAGTCATAGAACTTTTGTTCTACGATTCTTTCCAAGCTCTCCTGATTCTGAGTGAGGGTGGCCAGTCCTTTCTCAATCCTCAGTGTGGATGCAATCAAGTAACTAAGCTGCTCTTGCTTGGTTTTCAAGAAATACTCAGATGCCTCCTCTTGAGTTGGCATCTTGGCAGCTTTCTCCTTCCTTGCCTTCTCCTTCTGTGCTTGAGCATCAGCTGATGATGGTTCATCCTTGTTCATGACAACCTGATTATCTTCAAAATCTGGATGGATGGGCAGGTGTTCCTTGTCCAATAAGTATATGCCTGTGCCCATCTTGGAGTTTATCAACTCTTGGATTTGAGGGGCATAACCACAGCTCCTCTTCTGATCTGTTGCAGTCCTTTTGATAGTTTCTATCATGAGGCTCATCACCTTGAACTTCTGTGGCACATCAAAGATATGAAGCAAGTTGATTGCATGGTCTCTGATCATCTTGTGATCACCTGACTTGGGCAACAGAGTGTGCCTCAGAATCCAATTGATAGTTGGCAACCCTGACAGAAGATAATGTACTGACCCAAACTTGAAAGTATCAAGTGTCTTGTTTGGGATCTCCTTGTACATGTTGGACATAGAGTTGTGGTCCATCTTCTTCTTGGCATATATGTCTAGGTCATCCTCATGCTCCTCTGGGGCATTGATGAGCTGTGCCCACTCAGCAACTGTTGATTGATACCTTGTTCCTTCTGACATCCACACAATCCTTCCATCTGGATAGAAGTGTGCTGTGGAGTAGAACTGCATGATCAGCTCTTCATTCCACTTTGTGAGCTTTTGCCCCACAAAGTCAGCTACTCCACAAGCCTTGAAGTTGTCTTGCACTCCAGGATAGTGCTCTTCATTGTCCTTGATGTACTCCCAATCAACCCATCTCATGTCACAAACAATGGGCTTCTTATCAAGCAAAACTGTCTCATAGAAGTCATGTTGTTCCTTTGTGTGGAACATGTAGTCAACATCAGTTCTTCTTCTGGTAGCATATGGATCTTCTGCTCTCCACTTTCTCAGCCCTGAGTCACTTCTGATCTTCATGTCATCAGCCACAGGATGAGCATCATTGTGGTCTGGGATCTTGGGCTTTAACTTTCTCAGAACTTGTCCTTCTTCTTCTTCTGCAGTGTCAGGCACTGGGCCTTGTTCTTCTCAGCAGCTGGTATGCTCCTTGTATTCCTCTTTGGAGCTGTCTTGGCCTTTGATGCGGCCTTGGGTGCTTCCTTGGGCTTGGATGCAGTAGCCCCTGATCTTATAGCATCAACCATCAGCTTGGGTGCCTTAGGTGCTGGTGCAGCAACCTCTTCTTCTTCATCTTCTTCTTCAGAAGAATGCTATTCAAACTCAGTCATTGGATCAACTTTCTTGCACCATCTGCCCCTTTTCCTTTCCTTCTTCCCTTCAGCAGCAACTGGCCCTTTGGGTGCAGGCTTTTCAGGAATCTGAGTTGAAGCTCTGGCCTTTGGCATAGGCTGCCTACCTGCTGGCCATTTGACCTTTAAGCCTGGCTTGGTGCTCTGTGCTGAGCCATATTCCTTCTTAAGCACTACTTTCTTGGAAGTGGCTTCCTCTTCTGCCACATAGTCCTCATCCTCTGATTCTGAGGTTCTCTTCTTCCTTTGTCTGGTGGCAACTTTTGGCAGATTGCTAGGGGTGCTCCTGCTGCCTTCATCTGAAGAACTGGAGGGACTAGTGCCCTCACTCATGTGCACTTGCTGTTCTGACACATTCTGGCTGTCACTCTGATCAGACATGATGAACAAGCTGACTGCTGACCCTGTGAATAGTTTATAGATGAGGTAGAATAGATGAGCATCACAAAATGTAGAGATTTTTGCAAAAGAATGATTCAAAATCTTAGTTTTAGTTTCCCACAGAAATCATTTCGGGTCTACCGATTTTTAAACTCGGTGATACCGAAGCAGTTTTTGGAACCTAAACTAGTGAACTCGGTCAGACCGAGTCATAGTTCGGTGGCACCGAGACTGCTAGGGTTTCACAAAGTTCCAAAATCGGTCACACCGATTAGTAATTCCCGGTCAGACTGAGTCTCACTTGTGCAATGGCATGAGCCAAATCGGTGGGACCGAGTTTTTCAACTCGGTGGGTCCGAGATGGTTTCGGCGGAAACCTAACCCTAAAATTTTCGAATCAGACCTATTCTATGAAAGCATTGATCGGATAGGAGTCTTTCAATCGTGGCTAGAATCAATATGATCACAATGTGCTAGGAATCAGATTGGGGAATAGCACAAAGATCGAGTCCATACCCTAGTTCGGCGAAGACTCGCTACGACGGCAATGGCGGGGTTGAATTCCGTTGACGGCGATGGAGACCAGCGACTGGAGGTGGCTGGCGGGGAGGAGACGATCCGGAGACCACGTAGGCAGAGCGAGCTATCGCGCGGGCGAAGGGGTTCGGAGAAATTTCCAAATTTTTGCCCGTGTCTATATATAGCCCGACCCTGTCGGTGTGACCGAGTGGAACAACTCGTTGGCACCGAGATGCAAAACTGTATACAGTTATTGCAACTCGGTGTGACCGAATGGTTCAAATCGGTTGCACCGAGATCGAAAACATAGATCGACTTAATGATCTCGGTAGGACCAAAAGTAGGGTATCGGTCAGACCGAGAATCACAAAGAAGTTTTGGAAGTTTAAGTCTATGACGAATCGGGGACTCCGAGTGCTCCTCACACAGAGTGGTTCGAATCTGACTTGATCAATTTTGTGATGTAGCATGAATAGAGTTTGAGACGAGAAAAGCATAGATAGCTAGAGGAGGTTCTTAGGCATTCTTGTCCATCCACTTGGCAAGAGAAAAGAAAACCAATCAATCAAAACAACAAGTGGATGTCCTCGAATGAGTAAAATATACAACCAACATGCTCACACAATAAAATGGCAATTGAAATATGTGACAAAGCATGCACAACCAATTCTAGCATCTATCAAGCAATTGGCGATCACTAGGTCATCTATATATGAGTATATTGACTTAGGAGTCAAATGAGAACATTTGATCATAGGTCATACTCATCGTTTAAGCACAAGTGGGGTTACCACTTTTACATAAAGCATTGTTGTGTTCACATCATTAGAGTTGCTTTAGCCCAAGTCTTAGAGTAAAGCTCCCCCTAGATGTGATATCCCCCCTAAGAGGGATGAACTAACCTTAGGTTTCGTCGATGATGACTTCTTGTAGATGTTGAAGATGTGGATGCTCAATGTTGATGTAGATCACTTGGAGCTATCCACTTGAGTGAATTGCACTTTCAATACCTACATGGATAAGGTCTTAGGAGCTTCTTCAAATGCATCAATTTCCTCTTGAAGCTTGTCCTTGCCTTTTTGCTTGTAGTCTTGTGGTGGAAGATCATCTTGAGTTTGTGTCCCTTTGAAAGAAGTAGGATCATACTTCTCTTGTTGAGGAACAAACTTTGTCTTGGGGTATTGATCTTCTTCCCACTCAACTCCATTGGCATTGAACTTTCGTTCAAAACCAACACCTTGATTCTTCAGGTGCCTTCCTTGCTTGCGCACAATTTCTTCGAATTGCTTACTTCCGGCAAGGCTTTTGTACACTCCTTTCTCTATAATGCCCTTCAATAAGCTATTTTCTTGCTCAAGTGTAACTTGGCTAAGAGAATCATTAGTGGAATCAAGAGAACTACTAGAAGCAACAATATTGGATTTAACATGATCATTGTTACTACTAGAGGAAGAATCTTTCTTGTTCTTGTTACTAGACTTGACTTAAGGCATATAAGTGGATAAGAGTAAACGCTTGGCAATGTAAGAAGAACTTTTCTTGCGGAGATCATTATTGATTGCCTTTAAAAACTCATGCTCTTGCTCAAGATTGAGCTTTTTAAAGCGTAACTTCTCATGAGCTCTTAAAAGTTCTCGATGATCTTCAAAGATAGTTTTTGTTGGGGAACGTAGTAATTTCAAAAAAATTCATATGCACACGCAAGATCATGGTGATGCATAGCAACGAGAGGGGAGAGTGTTGTCTACGTACCCTCGTAGACCGAAGCAGAAGCGTTGACACAACATAGAGGAAGTAGTCGTACGTCCTCCTCCCGATCCGACCGATCCAAGCGCCGTTACTCCAGCGCCTCCGAGTTCTTGACACACGTACAGCTCGATGACGTTCTCCGGGCTCCGATCCAGCAAATCTCTCGGGGAAGAGTTTCGTCAGCACGACGGCGTGGTGACGATCTTGATGAACTACCGACGCAGGGCTTCGCCTAAGCACTGCAACAATATGACCGAGGTGGAATATGGTGGAGGGGGGCACCGCACACGGCTGAGGAACGATCACGAAGATCAACTTGTGTGTTCTAGGGTGCCCCCTGCCCCCGTATATAAAGGAGCAAGGGGGGAGGCCGGCCGGCCCTATGGGGCGCGCCAAAGGGAGGGGAGTCCTCCTCCTAGTGGGAGTAGGACTCCCCTTTCCTAGTCCAACTAGGAAGAGAGAGGGGGAAGGAAAGAGAGGGAGAGGGAGAGGGAAAGGGGGGCCGCGCCCCCCCTCCTTGTCTAATTCGGACTCCCCATGGGGGGGCACGCGCCACCTCCTGGCCGCAGCCCTCTCTCTCCCCTCGGGCCCAATAAGGCCCATTACTTCCCCGGGGGGTTCCGGTAACCCCTCCGGCACTCCGGTTTTATCCGAAACCACTCGGAACCATTCTGATGTCCGAATATAGTCGTCCAATATATCAATCTTTACGTCTCGACCATTCCAAGACTCCTCGTCATGTCCGTGATCTCATCCGGGACTCCGAACTAACTTCGGTACATCAAAATGCATAAACTCATAATAACTGTCATCGTAACCTTAAGCGTGCGGACCCTACGGTTCGAGAACAGTGTAGACATGACTGAGACAATTCTCTGGTCAATAACCAATAGCGGGACCTGGATGCCCATATTGGCTCCTACACATTCTACGAAGATCTTTATCGGTCAGACCGCATAACAACATACGTTGTTCCCTTTGTCATCGGTATGTTACTTGCCCGAGATTCGACCGTCGGTATCCAATACCTAGTTCAATCTCGTTACCGGCAAGTCTCTTTACTCGTTCCGTAATACATCATCTCGTAACTAACTCATTGGTTGCAATGCTTGCAAGGCTTATATGATGTGCATTAGCGAGAAGGCCCTGAGATACCTCTCCGACATTCGAAGTGACAAATCCTAATCTCGAAATACGCCAACCCAACAAATACTTTCGGAGACACCTGTAGAGCACCTTAATAATCACCCAGTTACGTTGTGACGTTTGGTAGCACACAAAGTGTTCCTACGGTAAATGGGAGTTGCATAATCTCATAGTCAAAGGAACATGTATAAGTCATGGAGAAAGCAATAGCAACATACTAAACGATCGGGTGCTAAGCTAATGGAATGGGTCATGTCAATCAGACATTCAACTAATGATGTGACCTTGTTAATCAAATGACGACTCCTTTGTCTATGGTTAGGAAACTTAACCATCTTTGATTAACAAGCTAGTCAAGTAGAGGCATACTAGTGACACTCTGTTTGTCTATGTATCCACACATGTATTATGTTTCCGGTTAATACAATTCTAGCATGAATAATAAACATTTATCATGATATGTAAGGAAATAAATAATAACTTTATTATTGCCTCTAGGGCATATTTCCTTCAGTCTCCCACTTGCACTAGAGTCAATAATCTAGATTACACAGTAATGATTCTAACACCCATGGAGTCTTGGTGTTGATCATGTTCTGCTCGTGGAAGAGGCTTAGTCAACGGGTCTGCTACATTCAGATCCGTATGTATCTTGCAAATCTCTATGTCTCCCACCTGGACCAAATCCCAGATGGAATTGAAGCATCTCTTGATGTGCTTGGTTCTCTTGTGAAATCTGGATTCCTTTGCCAAGGCAATTGCACCAGTATTGTCACAAAAGATTTTCATTGGACCCGATGCACTAGGTATGACACCTAGATCGGATATGAACTCCTTCATCCAGACTCCTTCATTTGCTGCTTCCGAAGCAGCTATGTACTCCGCTTCACATGTAGATCCCGCCACGACGCTTTGTTTAGAACTGCACCAACTGACAGCTCCACCGTTTAATGTAAATACGTATCCGGTTTGCGATTTAGAATCATCCGGATCAGTGTCAAACCTTGCATCAACGTAATCGTTTACGGCGAGCTCTTTGTCACCTCCATACACGAGAAACATCTCCTTAGTCCTTTTCAGGTACTTCAGGATATTCTTGACCATTGTCCAGTGATCCACTCCTGGATTACCTTGGTACCTCCCTGCCAAACTTATAGCAAGGCACACATCGGGTCTGGTACACAGCATTGCATACATGATAGAGCCTATGGCTGAAGCATAGGGAACATCTTTCATTTTCTCTCTATCTTCTGCAGTGGTCGGGCATTGAGTCTTACTCAACTTCACACCTTGTAACACAGGCAAGAATCCTTTCTTTGCTTAATCCATTTTGAACTTCTTCAAAACTTTGTCAAGGTATGTGCTTTGTGAAAGTCCAATTAAGCGTCTTGATCTATCTCAAGATCTTAATGCCCAATATGTAAGTAGCTTCACCGAGGTCTTTCATTGAAAAACTTTTATTCAAGTATCCCTTTATGCTGTCCAGAAATTGCATATCATTTCCAATCAGTAATATGTCATCTACATATAATATCAGAAATGCTACAGAGCTCCCACTCACTTTCTTGTAAATACAGGCTTCTCCAAAAGTCTGTATAAACCCAAATGCTTTAATCACACTATCAAAGCGTTTATTCCAACTCCGAGAGGCTTGCACCAGTCCATAAATGGATCGCTGGAGCTTGCACACTTTGTTAGCTCCCTTTGGATCGATAAAACCTTCCGGTTGCATCATATACAACTCTTCTTCCAGAAATCCATTCAGGAATGCAGTCTTTACATCCATTTGCCAAATTTAATAATCATAAAATGCGGCAATTGCTAACATGATTCGGACAGACTTAAGCATCGCTACGGGTGAGAAGGTCTCATCGTAGTCAATCCCTTGAACTTGTCGAAAACCTTTTGCGACAAGTCGAGCTTTGTAGACAGTAACATTACCATCAGCGTCAGTCTTCTTCTTGAAGATCCATTTATTCTCTATTGCTTGTCGACCATCGGGCAAGTCAACCAAAGTCCATACTTTGTTCTCATACATGGATCCTATCTCAGATTTCATGGCTTCAAGCCATTTTGCGGAATCTGGGCTCACCATCGCTTCTTCATAGTTTGTAGGTTCACCATGATCTAGTAGCATGATTTCCAGAACAGGATTGCCGTACCACTCTGGTGCGGATCTTACTCTGGTTGATCTACGAGGTTCTGTAGTAACTTGATCTGAAGTTGCATGATCATCATCATTAACTTCCTCACTAATTGGTGTAGGTGCTACAGGAACAGATTTCAGTGACGCACTATTTTCCAATAAGGGAGCAGGTACAGTTACCTCATCAAGTTCTACTTTCCTCCCACTCACTTCTTTCGAGAGAAACTCCTTCTCTAGAAAGGATCCATTTTTAGCAACAAATGTCTTGCCTTCGGATCTGTGATAGAAGGTGTACCCAACAGTTTCCTTTGGGTATCCTATGAAGACACATTTCTCCGATTTGGGTTCGAGCTTATCAGGTTGAAGCTTTTCACATAAGCATCGCAGCCCCAAACTTTAAGAAACGACAACTTTGGTTTCTTGCTAAACCATAGTTCATAAGGCGTCGTCTCAACGGATTTCGATGGTGTCCTATTTAACGTGAATGCGGCCGTCTCTAGAGCATAACCCCAAAACGATAGCGGTAAATCTGTAAGAGACATCATAGATCGCACCATATCAAGTAAAGTACGATTACGACGTTCGGACACACCATTGCGTTGTGGTGTTCCGGGTGGCGTGAGTTGCGAAACTATTCCGCATTGTTTCAAATGTAGACCAAACTCGTAACTCAAATATTCTCCTCCACGATCAGATCGTAGAAACTTTATTTTCTTGTTACGATGATTTTCAACTTCACTCTGAAATTCTTTGAACTTTTCAAATGTTTCAGACTTGTGTTTCATTAAGTAGATATACCCATGTCTGCTTAAATCATCTGTGAAGGTGAGAAAATAACGATATCCGCCACGAGCTTCAATATTCATCGGACCACATACATCTGTATGTATGATTTCCAATAAATCTGTTGCTCTCTCCATAGTACCGGAGAACCGTGTTTTAGTCATCTTGCCCATGGCACGGTTCGCAAGTACCAAGTGATTCATAATCAAGTGGTTCCAAAAGTCCATCAGTATGGAGTTTCTTCATGCGCTTTATACCGATATGACCTAAACGGCAGTGCCACAAATAAGTTGCACTATCATTATCAACTCTGCATCTTTTGGTTTCAACATTATGAATATGTGTATCACTACTATCGAGATTCATCAAAAATAGACCACTCTTCAAGGGTGCATGACCATAAAAGATATTACTCATATAAATAGAACAACCATTATTCTCTGATTTAAATGAATAATCGTCTCGCATCAAACAAGATCCAGATATAATGTTCATTCTCAACGCTGGCACCAAATAACAATTATTTAGGTCTAATACTAATCCCGAAGGTAGATGTAGAGGTAGCGTGCCGACCGCGATCACATCGACTTTGGAACCATTTCCCACGCGCATCGTCACCTCGTCCTTTGCCAGTGTTCGCTTAATCCGTAGTCCCTGTTTCGAGTTGCAAATATTAGCAACAGAACCAGTATCAAATACCCAGGTGCTACTGCGAGCTCTAGTAAGGTACACATCAATAACATGTATATCACATATACCTTTGTTCACCTTGCCATCCTTCTTATCCGCCAAATACTTGGGGCAGTTCCGCTTCCAGTGACCAGTCTGCTTGCAGTAGAAGCACTCAGTTTCAGGCTTAGGTCCAGACTTGGGTTTCTTCTCTTGAGCAGCAACTTGTTTGTTGTTCTTCTTGAAGTTCCCCTTCTTCTTCCCTTTGCCCCTTTTCTTGAAACTAGTGGTCTTGTTGACCATCAACACTTGATGCTCCTTCTTGATTTCTACCTCCGCAGCCTTTAGCATTGCGAAGAGCTCGGGAATTGTCTTATCCATCCCTTGCATGTTATAGTTCATCACGAAGCCTTTGTAGCTTGGTGGAAGTGATTGGAGAATTCTGTCAATGACACAATTATCCGGAAGATTAACTCCCAGTTGAATCAAGTGATTATAATACCCAGACATTTTGAGTATATGTTCACTGACAGAACCATTCTCCTCCATCTTGCAGCTATAGAACTTATTGGAGACTTCATATCTCTCAATCCGGGCATTCTGTTGGAATATTAACTTCAACTCCTGGAACATCTCATATGCTCCATGATGTTCAAAACGTCGTTGAAGTCCCGGTTCTAAGCCGTAAAGCATGGCACACTGAATTATCGAGTAGTCATCAGCTTTGCTTTGCCAGACGTTCACAACATCTGGCGTTGCTCCAGCAGCAGGCCTGGCACCAAGCGGTGCTTCCAGGACGTAACTTTTCTGTGCAGCAATGAGGATAATCCTCAAGTTACGGACCCAGTCCGTGTAATTGCTACCATCATCTTTCAACTTTGCTTTCTCAAGGAACGCATTAAAATTCAACGGAACAACAGCACGAGCCATCTATCTACAATCAACATAAACAAGCAAGATACTATCAAGGACTAAGTTCATGATAAATTTAAGTTCAATTAATCATATTACTTAAGAACTCCCGCTTAGACAGACATCCCTCTAATCTTCTAAGTGATCACGTGATCCAAATCAAACTAAACCATAACCGATCATCACGTGAAATGGATTAGCTCTCAATGGTGAACTTCATTATGTTGATCATATCTACTATATGATTCACGCTCGACCTTTCGGTCTCCATGTTCCGAGGCCATATCTGCATATGCTAGGCTCGTCAAGTATAACCCGAGTATTCTGCGTGTGCAAAAACTGGCTTTCACCCGTTGTAGATGGACGTAGAGCTTATCACACCCGATCATCACGTGGTGTCTGGGCACGACGAACTTTGGCAACGGTGCATACTCGGGGAGAACACTTCTTGATAATTTAGTGAGAGATCATCTTATAATGCTACCGTCAATCAAAGCAAGATAAGATGCATAAAAAGATAAACATCACATGCAATCAATATAAGTGATATGATATGGCCATCATCATCTTGTGCTTGTGATCTCCATCTCTGAAGCACCGTCATGATCACCATCGTCACCGGCGCGACACCTTGATCTCCATCGTAGCATCGTTGTCGTCTCGCCAATCTTATGCTTCTACGACTATCGCTACCGCTTAGTGATAAAGTAAAGCATTACAGGGCGATTGCATTGCATACAATAAAGCGACAACCATACGGTTCCTGCCGGTTGCCGATAACTCGGTTACAAAACATGATCACCTCATACAATAAAATTTAGCATCATGTCTTGACCATATCACATCACAACATGCCCTGCAAAAACAAGTTAGACGTCCTCTACTTTGTTTGTTGCAAGTTTTACGTGGCTGCTACGGGCTTAAGCAAGAACCAATCTCACCTACGCATCAAAACCACAACGATAGTTTGTCAAATAGACTTCGTTTTAACCTTCTCAAGGACCGGGCGTAGCCATACTCGGTTCAACTAAAGTTGGAGAAACTGACACCCGCCAGCCACCTGTGTGCAAAGCACGGCGGTAGAACCAGTCTCGCGTAAGCGTACGCGTAATGTCGGTCCGGGCCGCTTCATCCAACAATACCGCCGAACCAAAGTATGACATGCTGGTAGGCAGTATGACTTGTATCGTCCACAACTCACTTGTGTTCTACTCGTGCAAAACAACAAACCATAAAAAACCTGGCTCGGATGCCACTGTTGGGGAACGTAGTAATTTCAAAAAAATTCCTACGCACAAGCAAGATCAAGGTGATGCATAGCAACGAGAGGGGAGAGTGTTGTCTATGTACCCTCGTAGACCTAAGCGGAAGCGTTGACACAATGTAGAGGAAGTAGTCGTACGTCCTCCTCCCGATTCGACCGATCCAAGCGCCGTTACTCCGGCGCCTTCGAGTTCTTGACACACGTACAGCTCGATGACGTTCTCCGGGCTCCAACCCAGCAAAGCTCTCGGGGAAGAGTTTCGTCAGCATGACGGCGTGGTGACGATCTTGATGAACTACCGATGCAGGGCTTCGCCTAAGCACTGCAACAATATGACCGAGGTGGAATATGGTGGAGGGGGCACCGCACACGACTGAGGAACGATCACGAAGATCAACTTGTGTGTTCTAGGGTGCCCCCCTGCCCCCGTATATAAAGGAGCAAGGGGGAGGCCGACCGGCCCTATGGGGCGCGCCAAAGGGAGGGGGAGTCCTCCTCCTAGTGGGAGTAGGACTCCCCTTTCCTAGTCCAACTAGGAAGAGAGAGGGGGAAGGAAAGAGAGGGAGAGGGAGAGGGAGAGGGAAAGGGGGGCCGCGCCCCCCCTCCTTGTCCAATTCGGACTCCCCATGGGGGGGTGCGCCACCTCCTGGCCGCAGCCCTCTCTCTCCCCTCGGCCCCAATAAGGCCCATTACTTCCCCGGGGGGTTCCGGTAACCCCTCCGGCACTCCGGTTTTATCCGAAACCACTCGGAACCATTCCGATGTCCGAATATAGTCGTCCAATATATCAATCTTTACGTATCGACCATTCCGAGACTCCTCATCATGTCCGTGATCTCATCCGGGACTACGAACTAACTTCGGTACATCAAAATGCATAAACTCATAATAAATGTCATCGTAACCTTAAGCGTGCGGACCCTACGGTTCGAGAATAGTGTAGACATGACTGAGACAATTCTATGGTCAATAACCAATAGCGGGACCTGGATGCCCATATTGGCTCCTACACATTCTATGAAGATCTTTATCGGTCAGACTGCATAACAACATACATTGTTCCCTTTGTCATCAGTATGTTACTTGCCCGAGATTCGATCGTCGGTATCCAATACCTAGTTCAATCTCGTTACCGGCAAGTCTCTTTACTCGTTCCGTAATACATCATCTCGCAACTAACTCATTGGTTGCAATGCTTGCAAGGCTTATATGATGTGCATTACCGAGAAGGCCCTGAGATACCTCTCCGACATTCGAAGTGACAAATCCTAATCTCGAAATACGCCAACCCAACAAATACTTTCGGAGACACCTGTAGAGCACCTTTATAATCACCCAGTTACGTTATGACGTTTGGTAGCACACAAAGTGTTCCTACGGTAAACGGGAGTTGCATAATCTCATAGTCAAAGGAACATGTATAAGTCATGGAGAAAGCAATAGCAACATACTAAACGATCGGGTGCTAAGCTAATGGAATGGGTCATGTCAATCAGATCATTCAACTAATGATGTGACCTTGTTAATCAAATGAAAACTCCTTTGTCTATGGTTAGGAAACTTAACCATCTTTGATTAACAAGCTAGTCAAGTAGAGGCATACTAGTGACACTCTGTTTGTCTATGTATCCACACATGTATTATGTTTCCGGTTAATACAATTCTAGCATGAATAATAAACATTTATCATGATATGTAAGGAAATAAATAATAACTTTATTATTGCCTCTAGGGCATATTTCCTTCAGTTTCATGAGCTAACTTAAGAGTGTTTAGTTCTTTAGTTAGAGCCTCAATTTTCTCCTTATCATTGTCATTCGTTTTATCTTGATTAGCATGATTTATTGACGTTTTGTCATAGTATTCATCACTAGAGTTGTCAACAAGTAAATCATCATCACCTAACAAGTCATCTTCATCAGTATTGAAATCAACATACTCGGGGTGTGTTACCTTAGGACCTTTGGCCATGAAGCATCTTCCAATTCCTTCATTTGGTGAGTCAAATATGTCGTAGGAGTTGGTTGACACAACTGCTAGACCGGCAACACCTTCATCTTGAGTATATTCGGAATCGGAGTGATAACTTCTCTCGGAGTGGTTGTCGGAGTCGGAGCCGGATACCCATTCACCAACATGAGCTTGATGTCTTTGTTTTGTGTAGCTCCTTGATGGTTTTTCCTTTCTTTCTGAATCCTTGCTTCTCCGTGAGTGTCTTCGTTCATAACGATCATCTCTACTCCTTCTCTCTCTTGATGGTGATTCTTCTCTTTTGCTTCTTCTTTTTGGAGAATCTTCTCTTCTTTTGTAGGGAGCCGTACACTCATTGGAGTAGTGTCCGGGTCTTCCACAATTGTAGCAGTTTCGCTCTCGACTAGAAGATCTTTTGTCATTGTAGGACCTTGACTTGGAGCTTCTATTTTTGCTTCTACTCTTGTAGAACTTTTTGAAGTTCTTCACCATTAAGCTCAATTCTTCATTGAAGGTTTGTTTCTCACTTGATGATGTGGGGGCTTCACATGAGGCTTTGTAGGCACCACTTGATTTGTTGTGAAGTTCCTCTTTATCCTTGAGTGACATCTCATGAGCAACAATTCTTCCAATGACCTCTGTTGGCTTGAGATCTTTGTAATTCGGCATCATTTGGATCAATGTGCGCACGGTATCATATTTTCCATCCAAGGCTCTTAGGATCTTCTTGATGATGAATCTATCGTTCATCTCTTCACTCCATAAGCCGGCAATATCGTTTGTGATGAGTGCAAGCCTAGAGTACATTTCAGCGACACCTTCACCATCCTTCATTTTGAACTTGTCAAGTTGACTTTGAAGCACATCCAATTTGGATTCCTTGACGGAGTCGGTACCTTCGTGCATATCAATCAAAGTATCCCAAATTTCCTTTGCATTCTCAAGACGGCTGATTTTGTTGAATTCTTCGGGGCACAATCCGTTGAAGAGAATATCACAAGCTTGAGCGTTGTATTGCAGCATCTTCAACTCTTCCATGGTAGCTTCACGGTTTGGTTCTTTCCCATCAAAGAAGTCACCTTGCAAACCAACACACACAATAGCCCAAACAGCAGGGTTATGTCCAAGAAATATGCATTTTCATTTTATGCTTCCAACTAGCAAAATTTGTACCATCAAAGTAAGGACCTCTACGGTGATAATTTCCCTCGCTAGACGCCATACTCTCCTAGGTTGTGAAACCAAGGCTATGACCACCAAAAGCTATGGAAATCAAAGCAAATGGAGACCAAAGCTCTGATACCACTTGTAGGATAGAAAGTATGTCTAGAGGGGGGGGTGATTAGACTACTTGACCAAATAAAAACTTAACCTTTTCTCAATTTGAGTTCTTGGCAGATTTTAGCTACTTTAGGACAAGTCAAGCAATCATCACACAATTCAAGCAAGCATGCAAAGAGTATATAGGCAGCGGAAAGTAAAGCATGCAACTTGCAAGAATGTAAAGGGAATGGTTTGGAGAATTCAAACGCAATTGGAGACAAGGATGTTTTTGTCGTGGTTCGGATAGGTGGTGCTATCCTACATCCACGTTGATGGAGACTTCAACCCACGGAGGGTAACGGTTGTGCGAGTCCACGGAGGGCTCCACCCACAAAGGGTCCACGAAGAAGCAACCTTGTCTATCCCATCATGGCCATCGCCCACGAAGGACTTGCCTCACTAGCGGTAGATCTTCACGAAGTAGGCGATCTCCTTGCCCTTACAAACTCCTTGGTTCAACTCCACAATCTTGTCGGAGGCTCCCAAGTGACACCTAGCCAATCTACGAGACACCACTCTCCAAGAAGTAACAAATGGTGTGTTGATGATGAACTCCTTGCTCTTGTGCTTCAAATGATAGTCTCCCCAACACTCAACTCTCTCTCATAGGATTTGGATTTGGTGGAAAGAAGATTTGAGTGGAAAGCAACTTGGGGAAGGCTAGAGATCAAGATTCATATGGTAGGAATGGAATATCTTGGTATCAACACATGAGTAGGTGGTTCTCTCTCAGAACATATGATTTGGAAGTGTAGATGTGTTCTGATGGCTCTCTCCACGAGTGAAAAGGAGGTGGAGGGGTATATATAGCCTCCACACAAAATCCAACCATTACACACAATTTACCAATCTCGGTGGGACCGAATCAACAAACTCGGTCGGACCGAAATAGTAAACCTAGTGACCGTTAGAGATTTTTGGTGGGACTGACGTGCAACTCGGTAGGACCGATATGGTTAGGGTTAGGGCATAACATAATCTCGGTGAGACCGATTACACAAACTCAGTGAGACCAATTTGGTAATAAGCTAACCAGAGAGTTGGTCAGGTAAACTCGGTGGGACCGATTTGCTCTTTCGGTGAGACCAAAAAGTTACAAAAAGGAAACAGAGAGTCTACATTGCAATCTCGGTGGGACCGATCCGCTCTTTCGGTGAGACCGAAAAGTTACCAAAAGGAAACAGAGAAATTGCAATCCCATCTCGGTGAGACCGAGATCCCTATCGGTAGAATCAATTTGCTTAGGGTTTGGCAGTGGCTATGACAAATGAAACTCGGTGACGCCGGATTGAAAGAATCGGTAGGTCCGAGTTTGGCTTTGGGTTTAGGTCATATGTGGAAGTGGGAAAGTAGCTGAGGGTTTTGGAGCATATCATTAAGCACATGAAGCAAAAGGCTCATTAAGCAACACCTCATCCCTCCTTGATAGTATTGGCTTTTCCTATGGACTCAATGTGATCTTGGATCACTAAAATGTAAAATGAAGAGTCTTGAGCTTTTGAGCTTGAGCCAATCCTTTGTCCTTAGCATTTTGAGGGTTCCACTTTCACCATCCATGCCATGCCAATCATTGAGCTTTCCTGAAATAATCATCTTGGAATAGCATTAGCTCAATGAGCTATATGTTGTTATGAATTACCAAAACCACCTAGGGATAGTTGCACTTTCATATGTTAATTAGGACATCTATCGACGGACCCCTTTTCTACGAGTTTATCTTCAGTTTGAGCTTTGATCCTTGTCTAGTTTGTCCGTCGGGATTCATCTTGTCTCCTTTGGGCAGTGAGGTTATGATTTCTTGTCATGTGGCATTTTTTCGTGTTATATGTTATAATCCGGTGCTTCAGATCAAAATGACGACAACTGCGCCTCCGGGGCACGTGCATGAAGACTTCTCGACAGTCATTGCCGAGGTGAAGCCGGCTCCGGCCGGTAGACAAAAGAAAAGTAGTACTCCACTATATAGGCAGGAGCCTCTGCGCTTGCTTGCTAGTGTTGCTCTCTTCACACTGTCTCGTCCACTCCAGATCTAAACACAACAGTGGTGGCCACACTCACTCTCTATCTACTCACCGCTGGTCACAAATCCAGCCGGACCCTCTCCGCCGGGGAAGGTGAGAAGGTGCAACGTTCACGCGGTCGTCCTCGGCGACGGCTCTTACCCACTTCCGGCGCGTCCCGATCAGCGTGCCTTGCGGTTCTCTCCCAACCATTGCTAGCGAGGGAGGGCCTCAATCCCCGTCTTCCTCGCTGCCGTAGTGTGGGCAGATCCGGCCTCCCGCCGCCCACCTAGCGACATCCCGGCAACCCTCGGGTATAACTTCCTTCAAAACCGGCCTTGCTCTACTTCCCGAGCTCCTGACGGCGCTGCATTCGTATCTTTTACTATTTCTCAGGCCCCCTCGTGTAGATTGGATCGATCAGTTGTTCGAAAACCACCTAATTTTTTACTGTTAAGAGGTAAAACTAGTTCATGCACTCGAATCTAGTAGTACTTGGTTCAAACAAGGAAGAAAGGGGGTGGGGTGGGGGAAGATTTGTTACCTGAATCTAGGACTTGGTTGAAAGAGGAAATAATGGGGGCGAAAAGTAGCAGAGACTGGCTATCCAACTGGTCTCTAGGTCTAACAGGGAAATAAAGGGAACGCAGTGCAAACTCAATATAAACCCGATCTATTGGTTGAAAAAGGAAAGAAAGTGGGGACTGGGGGACAAGTCAACAGAGTAAGTCCAGCACTAGATTTGCTAGCCTCACACAGTATAAGGTGGCTATATACCGAACAAAAATGGGACCAACCCAGATATCCTCTTCTAATGTTTGTTGCCCCGAGCTGCTCTTATGTAATGCCACTGGTAAAATCTAGCAGTCGCACTGTTAAAAGTAAGGACACGTTAAACCAATGTTATTTTCAATGTAATGCCTCCAGTAATATGAATCAATGGCACTTTTTTTTCATGTCCTGCTAAATTTCCCATTAAGATAAGTTGTTTCTTTTCGTTAGAGATGCAACTGTCCTGGTCCGCCTACTCTCCAGGAGCTTCACGACCAACCTTGACGTTGCTCAATTTTATTGCAACTAATGAAGAATAAGCTCTGTGGGTTTCGTTTTCTGATGGAAATGGAACCGGGGCTGGAGCCCTTTTCTTAAACAAAGAAGAAGAAGAAGCTGCTAGCTCATGGGACATTGCTTCATTTTAGCTGAACTGCACCAAAAGGTCCCATGAATTGAATCATCCAAGTTGGTGACTGGTGTCATCCCTTCTACGATGGCGTTGACTGCAGATATGGTTCCCATCACGAGGTATGTTCCTTTTTGGTCTGACTGTTTGCCAACGATCCTGCATGTTGATCCTGCTCTTGTGCTACTGTTTTGGCACTGCCATGATAAAGTAGTAATGTTATTATTTTGCACCTTAATCTAGTGGCACTATTAATTTGAGGCAATGTTTTGGCACCGCTAGTGCCACTATATTTTTATATATCGAAAGAGGGGGTTCCCTCCGATTTCATTAAAGAAACCCAACCATAGAGAACCATTATCCGACAGCATCTCAGTGTAAACGGGCAGTTATGCAACTACTACTAGAACGGACTGAGTACTACCAGGACACAAGTTCGCCACATAAGCTAGGCAGGTAGGGGACGCAGCACCAGCTCGACCAAGTTTGGATTACAACCCAAATGCTACCACAGAAAAATCAGGGGGAAGATAGGGACTGAAAGAGCCAGCTTCAGCATCCCAGTCTAAGCACCCCAGGCCTTCATCCTTGCGACGCATGGTACACCTCGTTTGCCACCTGCTCGACCCTAGTGTCACTGATAAAATGAAGTAATACTACAGTTAAAATAGAACGAGTGTCCTCTCTATCATTTCATTTCCAATGTAGAAAAAGAAAGTGCTTCTCTTTGTTAATGTATGTTTCATCAACTAGTCCCATTGTTAATGTTTAAGCGTTTCTGCAAACTGGGGTGCTTAATTTTAGTTGATCTGCACAAAAATAGAGATTTGAATGTCTCAAGGCCCCTCCTTGTACTACCGCTGTACACTGATGTTCATCACTGGCAGAAGGTGTATCGGGGAGAATTGGGACGATTTCCAGTATGAGGCGTGGCGTACCGTATGAGGCGTCGCAGGGCCCATCTCGCCCTAGCAGCATGGCATACTATGATACTACAGAATATTTTCTTCTATTTATTTTGTGTGTTTCATCAACTAGTGCAACTATAATGTAATCAGACTTTTTCATTATCTGTGCAAACAGGGTTATTCAGCTGCATTTTGGTGGAACTGCACAAATGTACGGATGGAACCGGCATATATGCAGAGTGCGAGGTGTGCCAAGTAAAAATTACCGACACCAACCATGCTCCATGTATGCATTGGCATCCACCACCACCAGTGGGATGTGTGGCGCTCTCTATGGACGGATCTTTCTCGGTAGCAAATCCTCTAACCAAATACTAGTAGCTTATATTGGCAGTTTTCTAGGGAGTACTCTTTTTTGAAAGAAGCACCAATCTATTTTTCTTTATTTGTACACAGTGTCACAACTTTGACCCAAAGGTCCAGAGCTATTTAAGGGTGATTGGCGTAGTACTCAGAGACTAATTGTAACCATGATTTTCATTAGTTGTCACACTGATTGTAAGCATGAGCAGGGGGAAGATTAGGTTAGTGCGAAGCTTACCTTGAACCCTACCGTCCTCGAAATCTCCCACTCATTGTCAAACCAAGTAAGGATCTCCTTCAACCTGGCTAACTTTGCCTGGTCGCCGCCGGCGATCTGCCTGATTTGGTGCTAGCTTTGGAAGATGAGAGGAGAGACGATGGTCTTGCATTAGAGAAGAGGGAGAGGCGAGACGGTGGTTTTGAAATGGAAATGATGGAGAGGAGAGGAGGTGATTTTGCAATGGATAAGAGGGAGAGGCGGCACGATGGTTTTGGAATGGAGATGATGGAGAGGAGAGCAGGTGGTTTTGCAATGGAGAAGAGGAAGAGGAGCATGCGGCAGCGATTTAGGATTGGACGAGAGGGCCAGCGCGCTGTGACTGGATCAAAATCAAAATCAATTTACCCTTCAATTAAGAAAGCGACCCCACATTAACTAGTCTCCCTTTTATTCTGGGTCATAATTGACCATGATTTTCGCAAATAAAATATATGTTATACGTTGCAAAAATAATATAATTTGAAAGTACATTCAGATACGAACCAAACGATACAATTTTTGGTGACATGCATTCAAATTTTGCTTGTCAAATACAGTACGTGGTCAAACTTTGACCCAAAATAGGCAAAACAAAAAAAATACTTCCAAGACCAGCGCCGCTCTTCCGCTCTTCTCCTCTTAAACCACCGCTGCTCCTCTCCTGCTCCAATCTAAATCCAGCGCCGCTCCTCTCCTCTTCCATTTCAAAACCACCACCCCTCCTCTCATGTTCCAATCCAAAACCAGCGTCGCTCCTCTCCCGTTCTAAACCAAAACCAACTCTGATCCTCTCCTCTTCCATTCAAAAACCACCGCCGACGAGTGAAGGTGTTGTGGAGAAGTAGATCGATGGAGGAGTACAACCGATACGTGAGGATCGCAGACGGCGACCCTGTGAAGCTAGCTAGGATGTTGGAGATACAGTCTTGGTTTGACAACAAGGACCAACTAGCGGTGACGGCGACATACATGGCCAAATATCTGCAACAGAGCGAAAAGGCGGCGATACTCCCGGAGGGAGTCGCGCAGGAGTACATAGAGTTGCTCCTTTGGGCCATGGAGCAAACAGATTCACCGAATCCGGTCGTGAGGGAGCGGTGGTGGGAGTATCGATCCCAGATGGAGCATCCACCAGAGATTGAAGGATCGAGCATCTATAGGGTGCCGTTTGTGAGGGTGTCATGCCAGAGCGAGCCGGTGGAGTCTTCGCCGACCGAACCCAACTGCAAGAGGAGAAAAATAGTTGGCCCGACGACGCTTCCCCGCCATCCTCTCCCTCGCTGTTCACATCGTCTCACGGGGCGGCTGTCTGCCGCCAAGGAATAGGAGGGATTCCCCCCCAGACCAATAGTCGGGCAGGTTGTGAATTGTCAGGAGGAGCTTAGGGTTGTTAGTATTTGCAGGTTGTGAATTGTGTTTTGTGTTGTGTATTTTGAGAGTACTTTCAGATATGAATGTCTTTTGAATTTCAGATTTGCAGTATTGAGCATATGAAGTATTCTATGAATTCTAGAGATATATTTTTAGCACTTAAAAAATGTAGTTTCATAGGAGTATAAAAGTGCAGACAATGTGATTCTTAGAGAAGAAACTGTAAGTTTCAGTTTCAGATAAGAAACTCCAAGTTCAGTTTCAGATAAGAAACTGCAACTTTCAGAGGCAGAGCATTTATATTAACACGACCTTTTCAAATAGTGTTAACATCATGCTGGAACTTTTATTCATGGTCGAAACTGGAACTACCAGCCAGTTAACATCATGCTGATCAACATTCATGCATAGCACATCTTCGTATGATGCACAGTCAAAAAGATATGCTATTTTCAAGATGCCCACACAATGTCGAGTGTGCGAAAAACAGAGAAAACGAGGGACGAAGTTTTGGCAAGTTTTGGACGTGGTGTGCGTAGATGACAATTGGGACCCACATGTCAATAAAGGCAGAGGCAAAAAAATTGGAGATATTTTCTATGCACAAGTGGAATCGAACCCGGGCGGAACAGCTGTCGGGTAGTGTCACTCGGCCACTAGGCTAGTTCAGTTGTTTCGTTACTAATAAGGCACTTCCTCAGGTGGTCGGATCTCCTCCTGTGCCTTTGTGCGCTTGCCGCGATGCCGCTGTCTGCCGTTGTGAACATGCTGAACAAACGAGAGGAATCTGGAGAGGACTGTACATGGAGAGGCGGATAGTCGGGACCCACCAGGTCTATGGCCGTACGCAAGCAAGTGCCTCATCGAAAAAATACTTCCTCCTAATGCTATACTGACGTTGGGGCCCACGGGCTTGTCAACATAGTTACATTTTTTTAGGTGCTTCAAAGTAATTACTATAGGAGATAAATTCGCAACGAAGCCGGGGAGCTGGCAGGTATCATTTATTATCACTGGGGCAGCAAGTATCAGCTGGGTTTTGGGCTGCCCCGTCTAGGCTTTCTTTTTTAACATGCGCAGCCCACGACCTCGGATGGGAGGTCCATAGGCCTGTTTGTATTTTCTTGAGGGCCATCATGTATTGGCCAGCCTATGGAGCTCCCATCCGAGGTTTTATTTTTCCTGAAACATCGGCAGCCCAATTTATGTTTTTTTTGTTGAAGAAAACGCAGAGGTATGTTCTATTTTTCTATATAAGAATAGGAACGCCTGGTCCAACTTATGTTTCCCTTCTAACTATATTATATATATTTAAATTATTTTATATGTTATTATATAGTATTGTTATTGTCATCATATATTTAACAAATACTTACATATGTAAGAAAACAATATCCCACATCTTATTAACTTATAAAAAATAATTTCTTAACAATAAAATCCTGGATTTTTTGGCAACGAAAATCCTGGTGATTGTGTACAAAAGCTTGGTAAGATTTAAGGACCAATGTAATAATAAATCACTTATTATTTAAATATAACGAAATGCTCAGCCCCTGTTTATTTTTTGATAACATTGCATTGTTGCGCCCACCCGAACATTATAATTGGAATAAGCCCAGCAAAATCGTGTATTTCGAGAAAGTGCAAATGGCCTGTAATTTTTTAGGAAAAACATAAATGGGCCGCATGGACACAACATTATTTGTTCACCCAGCCCAGCTAATGGACTGTAATTCAAAAAAAGATCAAATGGACTATAAATTCTACCCTGCAAAAGAAGACTGTAAATTCTTAAAAAATGGGTTGAATACGTGCCACATTTTTGGAGGCTGAAATGTGGGCCAATAGGTCGAAGCCAATGCAAGTCGTTGTCAACTTAGCCAACAAGTGATTCTAACATCGTTAGCCGTTGGATTTACATCCAACGACCGGCATCCATCTTCAATCTCTCATCTTCTTCCTCCATCGCCGCCGGGACCACCTGCACCTGCCTCCTGCTGCTAGCAGCTCTGCTTAGCACGCTTCAGTGTGAAGCGCTACTCCGCCATTGGCCAGGCCATCCCTCCACCCCTCAACACCTCCTGTTCTTCCCCACCGACTGCCGAACCACACCGCACCAGAACCAGTTAACCCTTGTACACCTCTTCGTCTGCGACTCTACTCGTGCGTCTTCCCATCTCCGGCTCGTTGCTGTCCGGGGTCTCGCCATCGTCCACCACCTTGGATGCACTCGGCGCGGAGTGGTCAACATGGTCAACGAACGACACCATCGGAAGTAGATTGTGCGTGGAGAGGCTGACAGCTGGGTCCACAGCCGCACGCAAGGAAATGCCTCCTTATTACGCGCAAAATAATGATTCCTACACCTGACAACTGGGACCCACCGGAAGGGCCTCTGTATTTCATGAGAAAACGTTTCCACCACTGACAGGTCGGACCCACCAGCTATATCTTCGCACGCAAGGAAGTGCCTCCTTATTACGCACAAAAAAATGAATACCCCCTGCTAGCTGGGACCCACAATAGTGGGAGGCTAACTTGTGGGCCAACTAAGTTGACGGGGACAGAGGGCTTTGTCAACTTAGTCAATATGAACGATTCTAGCTCCAGTGACTGTATGATGTCCATCCAACGGCCGTAGTGCTTCTTCAACCTCTGGTCTTCTTGCTCCAGCCGCCCAAAGCAGCGCCGGTCGTGCCTTGTGCTCCTGCCTCCCGTGGCCGGCTGTGATGCCGCGGAGGCCTCACCGCCCCCTACTACTCCCACCGCTGGCCAGGCCATCCCTCTACTCACCCACACCCCTTGTTATTCTGCGGCGACGGCAGCTTCACACCGCAGCGAACCAGTAAACCCTCATACTCCTCTACGCGTGGGTATCCACTGTCGCGTCTTCCCTGGCTCCACGTTGTCCCCTTCCTAGGCCTCGCCGTCGTCCATCGCCTTGGTGCTCTCAGCGCAGCACGGTCAATATGGTCAACGACCGACTTCCATCGGAAGAGTACTGTACGTGGAGAGGCTGACAGTTGGGTCCATGGCAGCCGCAAGGAAGTGCCTCCTTATTATGCGCAAAATAATTGTTCCTGCACCTGACAGCGGGGACCCACCGGACGGGCCACCGTATTTCACGAAAAAAATGTTTGCCCCTAACTGTTGGGACCCACCAGCTAAATCTTCGCACGCAAGGAAGTGCGTTCGGGCAAAAAAAATGATTCGCCCCCTGACTGTTGGGACCCACCAGCTATATCTTCGCACCCAAGGAAGTGCCTAATAGTCGGGACCCGCCTGGTCAAAGCGTACGTAGTGTTGTCATTCTGGTCGCGAATGTGTACGTACATACTGGTCGATGTAGAGCGTGCACGTGTTGTAGTTGAGGCGCGCATGTAGCATGTACACGTACGTACAACGGCCAGTGTGCAAGAACGAAAATACGGCAACGTACGTACATACAGGCGGGGTCTCGAACACCTACTCGCGCATACGTACGGCCAGGGCTCATGTACATGGCTGGGTCGAAACGGATAAACTGCGTCCTCGTCGTGTTCATGGGGAGGCAACAGAATGCGTCGTGTTCATCGGGAGGCAACGGAACACGTGGGAGACAACCGGCTTGGACGGAACAACCGATGAAAACGAGGCCTGGCGTACCGCAGAACGGAGGAAACGGCCTTGTGTTCGACCGGCCACGGTCAAAACGGGATCCTGTTCATCGGCAGGGGTCTGGCGTACCGCAAAACGGAGGAAACGGACCTCCTACGGTCGAAATGGAGGTCCTGTTGATTGGGAGGGGTGTGGCGTACCGCAAAACGGTGGAAACGGACTTGTGTTGGAGTGCTACAGCCGAATTGGGGGTCCTGCTCATCGGGAGGGGTGTGGCGTACCGCAAAACGGGACTCCATGGGATACTGTTCATCTCCACTGTCGACCACCTACAGCCTCCACGGGCTACTGTTCATCCACCGTCGACCTCCTCCAACCTCCACCTGCGACTGTTCATCTAGCCTCCACCATGCGCTACTCCACCAGCTTCTATTCAAACAGCCCTCTCCACGAGCTACTGTTCAACCACCCCTCCACGGGCTACTGTTCATCCAGCCCTCCACCATCTACTGTTCATCCAGCCCTCCACGGGGTGGTCCTGTTCATCCAGCCCTCCACGGGGTCCTGTTCATCTAGCCCCAACCGGCTCGATCGATCGGGGTCCTATTCATCCAGAGGCAACACCACGTGGTCCTGTTCATCCACCCCCACCGGGAACTGTTCATCCAACCCCCCCCCCAGCAACACTCACTGTTCATCTAGAGGCAGCATCGATCGGCTTCAGTTAGCAGCAGTAGTGAAGGAATCGCTCGATCGGGTTCAGTTAACAGCCATCGATCGATCGCTCGGGTTCAGTAACGCGTAGCCTGCAGTGCAATCACTCGGGTTCAGTTAGAGCCCAATGCCTCGCACCCACGCGCGTGCGTGTACGAGAGAAATGCGCATCGCTCGGCCCCGACCACCCACCGTAACCGGGAACACCCTGATATTTTCCTCGCCCTCGCTTATACCATGGTCTTTTCCGTCATGGACGACCCAAAGAATGTCATGCAGTTGTGTCTCCGGCCCGCCCAGGACGAAAAGCCCATTTTCTGTCATGATTTTTTGTCATAGAAGTAGGAGCCCACCACATCTATGATGATACCGGGTTTTGTCACAACTATTGTCATAGAAGTGTCATAAGTATGACAGAAAAAAAATTCGTTCGGCCCAAAATGTCACGGATGTGTCTTGTTTTTGTAGTGTTAAAGGATCTTTAAGATACATCCCATCAGTGGGTTTTGAAATTCTGACAACTTCCCATCCATTCACCCATCTCTTAACACATGTTAAAGAAGGTCTACCGCATTACTTTTTGACAATGTGCGATACGTGGCATACAGTTGATCCATCCGACCTGTTTCTGATGGAATAAGCCATGTGTGTTGTGGGGTGGAATTAACCTCAAGGTCCTTGTTTTGAATTTTTTGTTTTTCTTAACACATGTGAAAGAATGTCTACCGCATTAATTTTTGACTATGGGCGATACGTGGCATATAGTTGATCAATCCGACCTGTTTGTGATGGAATAAGCCATGTGTGTTGTGGGCAAACACTTGCTAGTATACAACTATTTGCGATTGATGAATTCATCATCGACGGGTTCCATAGTGTGGTCCGTGTTCATCTGATCATCATCTACTTCTTGTGCTAGCTCGATGTTCCTTATATGCTAAGTTTCCATTAATTGATAGCATTTTATGAACACGCCACCATTACCTGCCATTTCCTCACATGTTTCCCGCCACCCAACAATATTGCGCATAAACCTGGGCGGCGTGCAACGCACGGAGGCAAAAAGCGCAGCCTGTAGCACATCCACCTTTCCTTGTAGCGACCCGACCTCAGACGGTCAAGTCTCTGTGTATTAGTGCCATCCCTGGATCAGTATGCTGGCACACACAGTACATCAATGTATATATCAAAGTGCAATCACATGTATAAATAACGTAAAACTGATATATACCTCATATGTTTCAGCGGAAACAACCAACGGGTGTGGAGTCCCATCAACGCCATCGGCAGGTTGAGTGTAGACCGTAACCCTGTATCGTAACTCTTACTCGTCGAAGAAAATATCTGCAACATGATATGTTGCAGCCGTGTAGGTCAGTACATTGAATGTACCGGCAAGATCACTATAAGAAAAACATATGATAAACTATACTATATGCAATATGGCTTTGTAGCTCTGTATCTGAGTTTTGTTTGCATAAAGCTGATTTTATTTTCCTACAACAAAGGAATAAATGAAGTCTGTACTATAGAGTTTTCTATCATGACATGGTTCTGCCAACCGATGTCTCATAGCCCAAAATCATCATAAGTTGCCCACAGTTAAGTTATCAATCCGGTGTTGAGAGTTCCGAGATAGATCCAAGTCCAGAGGCTCAAATTGTCCGTAACCGGGGACACGACTAATCGATTAGGTTTTAACCCTCTGAAGAGGTTTGTACACTTTACCCGCAAGATTTGATCCCTCTCTTTACGTTCTCGCACTTCAGGGTGTTTGAGAACAAGATGACCGAAACATGGTATTCCGAAGAGTTTCCCTGACCACTGTCCGGTGCTCATCCAATCCTACCGTAGTTCTACATCTGCTAGCACCGTCCCAGCCAAAGTCACAACTAAGGTCAACCAAGCCAGAGCCCATAGTGACTTGCAGTTGCACAGGTAAGCTTCCGGGCATGAAGTATTCTTCCGTCTCTTTGAGTCTGGGTGAAGCTTTCTGCAAGATTTCATGGCGCTTCTCCATGCATCCCGGCCATCCACTGGTTTCTCCAGGGTGCCCGTCAACCGTCCTTCACCCAGTAGTGTGTATTGAATTCTTGTCTCGAGTCTTGAAGTCTTGAGGCCTTGAAGATGCAGTCCTTGCAGATGCCATCATGAAGTTGTCGTCATTGACATAGAGTCCTTCATTCTCACACCACTCCCGAGCACTCATACCAAACCCCGCCTACTATAGTGTAGCATTAAAACTATATAACGTCCCTGGCTTGGTAACAGGGAGATGGGTTCCTACCTCATGCATTCTACTCAACTACAAGATTCAATAACACTACTGGAGGGATTGTTGAAAGGGTGCTACTACATGCAAATAAAACATAGGTATGAAAATCATGGTCAAAGTGAACTTTCCTGGTATTACTTGATGAAGATAATAACGCTCTCGGAATCTTTGATAAACTATTCGTCACTCCGAGAAAATCTATATAGTCAAACATTATACTCACATAAGCAATAATTCTAGCAAACAATACTAGCAATCAAAATAACAATAAAAAAGTCATAAATAAAACAATAATGAAGTCAAAGAAAACCAAATAGAATTCCAAAGAAAACTTCACGAAAACAAGGGAGAAACCAACTCACACAATAATAGTCAATAATTTCTTACTAAAACTAAATTACTCTAATAACTTTTCTACAGCATAGAAAATATAATTCTAATAAAACAACAACAAAATAATTTACTAAAGCATTTACTAGCAAAAAGAACTAGTATGAAAACTACTATAACTGACTAGTTAACACCAGAACAACTATAACAACTAGCAAAACACCAAGACAATAATAAAAATACTAAAATAATTATCAAACTAATTTACTCCTAAATAACAGAATCAATGACAACATATAATGAAGTGGCAAAAAGAATTACTTTTGAAACTAATGAAACTACTTTTATCAACTATCACTATGAACTAAACAAACAAATACTAAAACAGTAGCTAAACACTAATAAATAACCACAAAAATTTATCTACTGCAGTCTAACATAAACATATGACAACATGTAAAAATTTAC
Source organism: Aegilops umbellulata (assembly GCA_032464435.1). Lineage (NCBI taxonomy): Eukaryota > Viridiplantae > Streptophyta > Magnoliopsida > Poales > Poaceae > Aegilops > Aegilops umbellulata. The sequence continues at coordinate 233,225,846 of CP136060.1, forward strand.
AGAAAGAATTAACTAAAATAATTAAAAACACTAATTATATGACTAAAACAACTACATAAGCAAAACAGTACTATTTTGCAACAAACCTAACTTAAAATAAACTAAAAATAAATAACTATATGCTACTGGATAAACAAAACAATAACAAAGCAGTAGCAAAAAGAATCAGTCAAAAATCTTTTTCTAAACTCAAGTTAGATCAAATACAAGGATTTAAGAGAATTTTATCAAGTTCAAAATTAAATAGTCAAACCTAAAAACTATTTACTTATTCAGAAACTTTACAAAATTTGTGATCTAACGCAATTGGAATCACTCAATTTGGATATGTATACTAATAGATATGAATTTTCTAAGATTGCTACTTTTCTGAAAAAAGGAATTACGGGATTTCTTTGATCTCACCGGAGTAGTCGCCGGAGTTGGGGAAGAAGATCGGATCCGAGGTTGTAGGGGCTCCTAGAGGAAGGAGAGCACGGGACGGTGCAGAGGAGATCTCAGCAAACTCACGGGAGGCCGAGGAAGTACCAACCGAGCCTCGGGTGGCGATGGAGAAGCCGCCGGAGTTTATGAACTCCGATGAGTAATTATGCGGGATAGGGAGGGGGATAAGCTCACATAGGAGAGGGCTTTGGGCGAGGGGAAGGAGGGCCACACGAGGGAGGTATTTATAGGGCAAGGGGGTGTCCAGATGTGTGCAGCCATGGCGAGCAAAAAACGGCAAGTTCGGATCTCCGGCGAGGAAATCCGGGGCATTAATGGCCTTTTACTTGGAGAAGGAGGTGTAGGGGAAGGAGGTGGATCCATTCAGAGGATTCTTGGGGAAGGGGAAGGAGGGAAGGGTGTGGGGCGTGGGGTGGGGTGCGTGCGTGTGTTCTGCTCCTGTAGGTGAAGAACGATTGTAGGAGGAACACGACCTGTTGGGTCGTGGAGGGGGCTGGGCCTAGTGCGGCTGGCCTTCGGCCAGTTTTTGTTTTTTATAAAATAGAGAAGGAAAACTGAAATAGAGGGCAATAAATAAAATATATATATATATGCATATTATATATCAAAATTTTCAGAAAAACATTTTTTACAGTATGAACTATTTTTCAAGTTCAAATAAAATTCACAGCAAATCCCAAAATTCAAAAGGTGCCACTGTTGCATTTAAAATGCAAACAAAATTATTTTAAAATACCAAAATGATTTAAAAATCGTTTTTCTCCACTTTTCTACTGTAGGGAATCATTTTACCCTATTTTCATATATTTTAGTTTTGGAGAAAAAAATTAATAAAAATAAATAACTCTAAATTGAATGTGGGTTTCAAAATACTTTCAAATGACTTTCAATTTGATTCTTTTAACTTCCAACTCATATTTCATATATTTTGTAGAAGTCATTTTATCTTCTCTCATTAAAATCATTGAGTTGCATAAAGTTTTGAATTTGAAATATTTTCAAATGAAATTCAAATCTTTTCAAAAACCCTTTTCATTTCAAATGGAAGAAGTCATGTCATCTTCACTCTATGGTTTTGTGTTCGAATGAAATTGAATTCATTGAGATCCAGAAGGGCAAAGGGAAAGTCTGGGAAAGTCATTTCATTCCCTCTCATTCAACTTTCAAAAAGTTTCAAATTCCACTCAATTTCACTCAATCAATCAAACAAAAAATCATAATAATTTATTTAATATAACATTCCAAAATTTAGAATTTTGGGATGTTACAAACCTACCACACTTAAAATGAATCTCGTCCCCGAGATTCGAAGATGCTAGCAAGAAAGGTTAGGGTTTGGGGGTGTTCTAGCAAATCCATCAACCGGAGAGGTCAGGGGTGCTACCACACTTAGAAGCATGCTTACGGTCCCAACAAAACTCGTGTACTCCATTCCTTTGTGTTGTTGGTGTCGGTCTTCTTATATTCTCTGGGATAACTCCTACACTGGGGCTCTTCTAGTAGGGCATAACCTTTTCCTCAAACTCGTGTCCTTTCCTCCTGGTGAGGTTCTTCCGATACTGGGTCTTCTTAGCAGACAATTCTGTCGCCAATACTAATCAACTATCGAGATCTCATGGTGGTCAACCATTACAGGTTTCTCCTGCAGGAAAATGGTTTGGGTTGAGTCTCACCGTATGACCTACGTTTGGCAACGGTTGCCGGTACATGGATCAGTCGTCCTACCATTCTAAGGTTGTTTGGCTTATCGTGTCGACACTCTTCTATGGTTTTCAAGTCTCTCTGATTTTCCATCAACATATGATAGTTCATGATAGAAGTCTCCGGTATGGGGGCCAATCCATCCCGTACTTGAACCATTACTTCATACATTGACGATGAATCACGTATTCTATCACGCATGCCAACCCATCAAAGTGCCGCTTCTGCCAACCCATCAAAGTGTCGCCTCTGCCATCAACCTCGTCGACGAGGAAAACTAGAAGGCGCCATGGCCCATCGAGGCTGAGGCGCTCCCCGGCAACGCGATGGACGACGCCGTGATGCGCGTCATCAGACCCTTGGCACATGGCGCTTGAGCGCCGCGGATCAAGATAGGCATGTCAGCGCCGAGAGGCTACAGCTCACCGCACAACATGATCGATGGCGCGCCACAGAGCAAGTTAGGCGCGTCCGCGCCGATAGGGTGCGGCTCACCGCACAACGAGACCGTTGGAGCGACGCAGAGCGAGAGGCGCGGCACACCACACAGCAAGAGCAGATCCATCGGCGCTTGCCTGCTGTCGACACGGCATCACAGTTGGGTACACGTCCCGTCAGTACCCCCATTCCTCGCCAGGAGTGGGCAGAGGCCCTCTGCGCCGTACTTGCAGCAAAGGCCGGCCGCGTCGTACTTGCACCGGACGCCCGCCGCGCCGTTCGCATTGGTTACGCCATTCGCCTTGTGTGCAGCCCGCTTGATGCCAACACGCCGGTCGATAGGCTCGATCGCCTCCTTGGCCCAGGTGTCCACCTGGGCGCAGTAGAGGAACATTGTCATCGCAACCTCGAGCTGGTGATCTCCGATCAAATAGCCAACTTGGAGCTCGAGATCGCACTCCAGATGTACCGCGATTGTGTCGACCGCTTGGACGAACGCCTGCACGAGTTCAGGCAGAGCCAAGATCTACCGTAGGCAAGGGCTGCTGGTCATGGTCTCATGGATGCGTTTTATTTTGTTGAGTCGTTTCGACGTGGATAGCTATGTATTAATAGCAATCATAGTATTGCTCTGTTAATTGCTCTGTTTCAATGTGTGTACTCTGTTTTCCGTTCTTATATGTTCTGTTTCAATGTGTGTATATACGCTTTTCATTCTGTATATGTGGATGCTAACAGCTAGATTCAAATTAGTATACAAAAACAGATAGAAAATGGAATTCATAATATATATATATATATATATATATATATATATATATTGTTCATTAGTTTATCACATAATATATATAAGATCATCACATATATGTAATGATACTTAACTACTAGGTACAATGCATAAAATTGAAAACGAACAATACTAAAACTAATAATCCCTCCTGATGCGCGGCGTCTTCCCAGCACGGAGGCAGTACTCCGCCTCCTCCGCCTCGCAGCACTTGATGTACCGATCTGCCTCTTGCTGGCGGACGAGCGCGGACGATCTTGCCATTTCGTTGGGCGCCCACTGGAGCTCCTCGTCGGTGGCACGTTGGAGCTTATCGGCCCACCTCCACGCAGCGATGAGGCGCCTAGCGCCTTTGACCTTCCTCACGAAGTACCCGTCTTCGTACACCTTCTCCGCACGAGGACGCGCCCGCCCCCAAAGCTCCACCTTCTCATTTTCCCAGGTGGCATCACGGGCTTCATAGGCCGTGTGGTACCTAGCTTCCACCTCCACCATCTCCTTCTTGAACGCCACTTGCCTGGCTTTCTCAGCCGGCGGCAGTGACTTCCACAGACAAAGATTGTACCCGCCCCAAAACCAGTCCAAAGTTGGGGGGTTCGGCGCAACCTCGTCCGGCGGCGCGTAGGGGTCCTCCACGTCACTACTCTTTGACTGAGCGTCCTGGGGGGTGGCGACTCCTCGATGGCGCGTGGGCAGATCGGCGGCGCCATGGCAGAGCTGAGAGAGAGAGAGAGAGAGAGAGAGAGAGAGAGAGGAGGATGTAGATGAGAATGCAGGTGGGATGATGTGAGCAAGGTAGTATTTATTGGAGGCCGGAATCTAGATCGACGGGAACAGTACACATGCTGGTCGCCGGAACTTACGAGTACTATAGTTTGAATTACACACGATTCCCGCATTAGAATCCGTGTGTGAACATAATAGCTGACGGCTTCTAATACAGAACCGTGTCTGGTTAATAACCACCGCCAATCACCTTCCAAACTCAAGGCATGAAATAGAGTGCCAATCGTGTGGAGGCCGGTTGTCTTGCCAAATCTTTACATTTTGTTTTTTGAACACCAGATATTTACGTCGTCTGAAGATTTTTTAACTCGCACACAAGTACACAAAGATATGATTTTTCAAACCGTTATGGTTAGTCATTGCATGTGGATGAAGTTCAAATTTGAATTACGGTCATTAAATAGCTATAAAATCACTTAAATGACTTTAAAAGGTCAAATGACCCCTGAAATTTTCCAAATTTTCACATGACAGTTGTATTAGTGCACCTTAAACATAGAAAAAATTTGAAGGCCGTAAGGGGAAGCTATCTCCCGTTCATCATCAAACATGCATTATTCCCTCTCAGAACCACTAGCCTTTGCTCTAGTTTGTGAGGGGTGTGTCCAAACTTTCGTCAAACATGTCAATTTTTTTACCACATCATCTTGGTGGCATGACAGTAATCAAGCAAGGTTTCATGTTTTTCTGATCATTTTTTAATTTTTGGAATTAAAATGCGATGGCTGTCCATGCATACATATGCATGTGTCCATGTCGTAAGACCAATATGTTTGAAAATTCCTTCAAATTTATTGCACATGGAATTAACTCGCACACAAGTACACAAATATGATTTTTCAAACCGTTATGGTTAGCCGTTGCATATAGAGGTAGTTCAAATTTGAATTACGGTCATTAAATGGCTAGAAAATAACTTAAATGCCTTCAAAAGGTCAAATGACCCCTGAAATTTTCCAAATTTTCACACGACAGTTGTATTAGTGCACGTTACACGTAGAAAAAATTTGAAGGCCGTAAGAGGAAGCTATCTCCCGTTTGTCATCAAACATGCACTGTTCCCTCTCGGAACCACGAGCCTTCTAGTGAGTTGCTCCGGTTTATGAGGGGTGTGTGTCCAAACTTTCGTCAAACATGCCAAAAATTTTACCACATCATCTTGGTGGCATGACATTACATCAACCAAGGTTTCATGTGTTTTTGATCTTTTTTAAAAACTTTGGAATTTAAATGCCATGGCACTCCATGCTTAATTGTGTCATAGCCGTTAGACCAATATGTTTGAAAATTCCTTCCAATTTACTGCACATGGAATTAAATCGCACATAAGTACACAATTATGATTTTTCAAACTATTATGGTTAGCCGTTGCATGTACATCTATTTCTAATTTGAATTACAATCATTAAATGGCTAGAAAATCACTTGAATGTCTTCAAAAGGTCAAATGACCCCTGAAACTTTCTAAAATTTGACATGACAGTTGTATTAGTGCATGTTACACGTAGAAAAATTTGAAGGTCGTAAGAGGAAGCTATCTCCCGTTCGTCATCAAACATGCATTGTTCCCTCTCGGAACCACGAGCCTTCTAGTGATTTGATCAGTTTGTGAGGGGTGTGTGTCCAAACTTTCGTCAAACATGCCAAATTTTTTACCACATCATCTTGGTGGCATGACATTACATCAACCAAGGTTTCATGTGTTTCTGATCTTTTTTTAATTTTTTGGAATTTAAATGCCATGGCACTCCATGCTTAATTGTGTCATAGCCGTTAGACCAATATGTTTGAAATTCCTTCCAATTTACTGCACATGGAATTAAATCGCACACAAGTACACAAATATGATTTTTCAAACCGTTATGATTAGCCGTTGCATGTACATCTAGTTCTAATTTGAATTACGGTCATTAAATGGCTAGAAAATCACTTAAATGTCTTCAAAAGGTCAAATGACCCTTGAAATTTTCCAAAATTTGACATGACAGCTGTATTAGTGCACGTTACACGTAGAAAAAATTTGAAGGCCGTAAGAGGAAGCTATCTCCCGTTCGTCATCAAACATGCATTGTTCCCTCTCGGAACCACGAGCCTTCTAGTGAGTTTCTACGGTTTGTGAGGGGTCTGTGTCCAAACTTTTGTCAAACATGCCAAATTTTTTACCACATCATCTTGGTGGCATGACATTACATCAACCAAGGTTTCATGTGTTTCTAATCTTTGTTTAATTTTTTGGAATTTAAATGCCATGGCACTCCATGCTTAATTCTGTCATAGCCGTTAGACCAATATGTTTGAAAATTCCTTCCAATTTACTGCACATGGAATAAATCGCACACAAGTACACAATTATGATTTTTCAAACCGTTATGGTTAGACCATGCATGTACATCTAGTTCTAATTCGAATTACAGTCATTAAATGGCTAGAAAATCACTTAAATGTCTTCAAAAGGTCAAATGACCCCTGAAATTTTCCAAAATTTGACATGACAGTTCTATTAGTGCATGTTACACGTAGAAACATTTGAAGGTCGTAAGTGGAAGCTATCTCCCGTTGGTCATCAAACATGCATTGTTCCCTCTCGGAACCACGAGCCTTCTAGTGAGTTTCTCCGGTTTGTGAGGGGTGTATGTCCAAACTTTCGTCAAACATGCCAAATTTTTTACCACATCATCTTGGTGGCATGACATTACATCAACCAAGGTTTCATGTGTTTCTGATCTTTTTTTAATTTTTTGGAATTTAAATGCCATGGCACTACATGCTTAATTGTGTCAAAGCCGTTAGAACAATATGTTTGAAAATTCCTTCCAATTTACTGCACATGGAATTAAATCGCACACAAGTACACAAATATGATTTTTCAAACCGTTATGGTTAGCCGTTGCATGTACATCTAGTTCTAATTTGAATTACGGTCATTAAATGGCTAGAAAATCACTCAAATGTCTTCAAAAGGTCAAATGACCCTTGAAATTTTCCAAAATTTGACATGACAGTTGTATTAGTGCATGTTACACGTAGAAAAAATTTGAAGGCTCTAAGAGGAAGCTATCTCCCGTTCCTCATCAAATATGCATTGCTCCCTCTCGGAACCACGAGCGTTCTAGTGAGTTTCTCCGGTTTGTGAGGGGTGTGTGTCCAAACTTTTGTCAAACATGCCAAATTTTTTACCACATCATCTTGGTGGCATGACATTACATCAACCAAGGTTTCATGTGTTTCTGATCTTTGTTTAATTTTTTGGAATTTAAATGCCATGGCACTCCATGCTTAATTCTGTCATCGCCGTTAGACCAATATGTTTGAAAATTCCTTCTAATTTACTGCACATGGAATAAATCGCACACAAGTACACAATTATGATTTTTCAAACCGTTATGGTTAGCCCTTGCATGTACATCTAGTTCTAATTCGAATTACAGTCATTAAATGGCTAGAAAATCACTTAAATCTCTTCAAAAGGTCAAATGACCCCTGAAATTTTCCAAAATTTGACATGATAGTTGTATTAGTGCATGTTACACGTAGAAAAATTTGAAAGTCGTAAAAGGAAGCTATCTCCCGTTCGTCATCAAACATGCATTGTTCCCTCTCGGAACCACGAGCCTTCTAGTGAGTTTCTCCGGTTTGCGAGGGGTGTGTGTCCAAACTCTCGTCAAACATGCCAAATTTGTTACCACATCATCTTGGTGGCATGACATTACATCAACCAAGGTTTCATGTGTTTCTGATTTTTTTTTAATTTTTTGGAATTTAAATGCCATGGCACTCCATGCTTAATTGTGTCATAGCCGTTAGACCAATATGTTTGAAAATTCCTTCCAATTTACTGCACATGGAATTAAATCGCACACAAGTACACAAATATGATTTTTCAAACCGTTATGGTTAGCCGTTGGATGTACATCTAGTTCTAATTTGAATTACGGTCATTAAATGGCTAGAAAATCACTTAAATGTCTTCAAAAGGTCAAATCACGCTTGAAATTTTCCAAAATTTGACATGACAATTGTATTAGTGCACGTTACACGTAGAAAAAAATTCAATGCCGTAAGAGGAAGCTATCTCCCGTTCATCATCAAACATGCATTGCTCCCTCTCGGAACCACGAGCCTTCTAGTGAGTTTCTCCGGTTTGCGAGGGGTGTGTGTCCAAACATTTGTCAAACATGCCAAATTTTTTACCACATCATCTTGGTGGCATGACATTACGTCAACCAAGGTTTCATGTGTTTCTGATCTTTGTTTATATTTTTGGAATTTAAATGCCATGGGACTCCATGCTTAATTCTGTCATAGCCGTTAGACCAATATGTTTGAAAATTCCTTCCAATTTACTGCACATGGAATAAATCGCACACAAGTACACAATTATGATTTTTCAAACCGTTATGGTTAGACCTTGCATGTACATCTAGTTCTAATTCGAATTACAGTCATTAAATGGCTAGAAAATCACTTAAATGTCTTCAAAAGGTCAAATGACCCCTGAAATTTTCCAAAATTTGACATGACAGTTGTATTAGTGCATGTTACACGTAGAAACATTTGAAGGTCGTAAGTGGAAGCTATCTCCCGTTCGTCATCAAACATGCATTGTTCCCTCTCGGAACCACGAGCCTTCTAGTGAGTTTCTCCGGTTTGTGAGGGGTGTATGTCCAAACTTTCGTCAAACATGCCAAATTTTTTACCACATCATCTTGGTGGCATGACATTACATCAACCAAGGTTTCATGTGTTTCTGATCTTTTTTTAATTTTTTGGAATTTAAATGCCATGGCACTACATGCTTAATTGTGTCAAAGCCGTTAGACCAATATGTTTGAAAATTCCTTCCAATTTACTGCACATGGAATTAAATCGCACACAAGTACACAAATATGATTTTTCAAACCGTTATGGTTAGCCGTTGCATGTACATCTAGTTCTAATTTGAATTACGGTCATTAAATGGCTAGAAAATCACTTAAATGTCTTCAAAAGGTCAAATGACCCTTGGAATGTTCCAAAATTTGACATGACAGTTGTATTAGTGCATGTTACACGTAGAAAAAATTTGAAGGCTGTAAGAGGAAGCTATCTCCCGTTCCTCATCAAATATGCATTGTTCCCTCTCGGAACCACGAGCGTTCTAGTGAGTTTCTCCAGTTTGTGAGGGGTGTGTGTCCAAACTTTTGTAAAACATGCCAAATTTTTTACCACATCATCTTGGTGGCATGACATTACATCAACCAAGGTTTCATGTGTTTCTGATCTTTGTTTAATTTTTTGGAATTTAAATGCCATGGCACTCCATGCTTAATTCTGTCATCGCCGTTAGACCAATATGTTTGAAAATTCCTTCTAATTTACTGCACATGGAATAAATCGCACACAAGTACACAATTATGATTTTTCAAACCGTTATGGTTAGCCCTTGCATGTACATCTAGTTCTAATTCGAATTACAGTCATTAAATGGCTAGAAAATCACTTAAATGTCTTTAAAAGGTCAAATGACCCCTGAAATTTTCCAAAATTTGACATGACAGTTGTATTAGTGCATGTTACACGTAGAAAAATTTGAAAGTCGTAAAAGGAAGCTATCTCCCGTTCGTCATCAAACATGCATTGTTCCCTCTCGGAACCACGAGCCTTCTAGTGAGTTTCTCCGGTTTTCGAGGGGTGTGTGTCCAAACTCTCGTCAAACATGCCAAATTTTTTACCACATCATCTTGGTGGCATGACATTACATCAACCAAGGTTTCATGTGTTTCTGATTTTTTTTTTAATTTTTTGGAATTTAAATGCCATGGCACTCCATGCTTAATTGTGTCATAGCCGTTAGACCAATATGTTTGAAAATTCCTTCCAATTTACTGCACATGGAATTAAATCGCACACAAGTACACAAATATGATTTTTCAAACCGTTATGGTTTGCCATTGGATGTGCATCTAGTTCTAATTTGAATTACGGTCATTAAATGGCTAGAAAATCACTTAAATGTCTTCAAAAGGTCAAATGACGCTTGAAATTTTCCAAAATTTGACATGACAATTGTATTAGTGCACGTTACACGTAGAAAAAAATTCAAGGCCGTAAGAGGAAGCTATCTCCCGTTCATCATCAAACATGCATTGCTCCCTCTCGGAACCATGAGCCTTCTAGTGAGTTTCTCCGGCTTGTGAGGGGTGTGTGTCCAAACTTTTGTCAAACATGCCAAATTTTTTACCACATCATCTTGGTGGCATGACATTACGTCAACCAAGGTTTCATGTGTTTCTGATCTTTGTTTAATTTTTTGGAATTTAAATGCCATGGGACTCCATGCTTAATTCTGTCATAGCCGTTAGACCAATATGTTTGAAAATTCCTTCCAATTTACTGCACATGGAATAAATCGCACACAAGTACACAATTATGATTTTTCAAACCGTTATGGTTAGCCCTTGCATGTACATCTAGTTCTTATTTGAATTACAGTCATTAAATGGCTAGAAAATCACTTAAATGTCTTCAAAAGGTCAAATGACCACTGAAAGTTTCCAAAATTTGACATGACAGTTGTATTATTGCATGTTACACGTAGAAAAATTTGAAGGCCGTAAGAGGAAGCTATCTCCCATTCGTCATCAAACATGCATTGTTCCCTCTCGGAACCATGAGCCTTCTAGTGAGTTTCTCCGGTTTGTGAGGGGTGGGTGTCCAAACTTTCGTCAAACATGCCAAAAAATTTACCACATCATCTTGGTGGCATGACATTACATCAACCAAGGTTTCATGTGTTTCTGATTTTTTTTTTTGGAATTTAAATGCCATGGCACTCCATGCTTAATTGTGTCATAGCCATTAGACCAATATGTTTGAAAATTCCTTCCAATTTACTGCACATGGAATTAAATCGCACATAAGTACACAATTATGATTTTTCAAACTATTATGGTTAGCCGTTGCATGTACATCTATTTCTAATTTGAATTACAATCATTAAATGGCTAGAAAATCACTTGAATGTCTTCAAAAGGTCAAATGACCCCTGAAACTTTCTAAAATTTGACATGACAGTTGTATTAGTGCATGTTACACGTAGAAAAATTTGAAGGTCGTAAGAGGAAGCTATCTCCCGTTCGTCATCAAACATGCATTGTTCCCTCTCGGAACCACGAGCCTTCTAGTGATTTGATCAGTTTGTGAGGGGTGTGTGTCCAAACTTTCGTCAAACATGCCAAATTTTTTACCACATCATCTTGGTGGCATGACATTACATCAACCAAGGTTTCATGTGTTTCTGATCTTTTTTAGATTTTTTGGAATTTAAATGCCATGGCACTCCATGCTTAATTGTGTCATAGCTGTTATACCAATATGTTTGAAAATTCCTTTCAATTCACTGCACGTGGAACTAAATCGCACACAAGTACACAAAATATGACTTTTCAATTCGTTATGGTTAGCTGTTGCATGTAGATGTAGTTCCAATTTTTGAATTACGATCATTAAATGGCTGGAAAATCACTTAAATGTCTTAAAAGGTCAAATGACCCCTGAAATTTTCCAAAATTTGACATGACACTTTTATTAGTACTACAAATTTTCTCGTACATTTAAAACACCATAAATTGCCGCTTTACTCCAAATTAGTCTTTAACAGCTAATAAAAAATATCTATAACATCACACACAGTTGTTTTGTAGGAATCGTTCGCGATGAAAATTTCTGGGTCTATTTAAGTCTTCCTCCTGAAGTTTCGTCGTCTCGTCTGCTCCAATGCCGGCAACCCCCAAATCCACGAATCTCGATCCCCATTCCCACACCCCCTTCTTGCAAAGATGACGTTGTGGAAACGCTTCGTGAAGGCCCGTACGATGGTCGCGTCCCCCTCGAGCGCCACTGCCTGCCCCAAGAGCGCGGCCGCCTATGCCGAGATTGCCGCCGCAACCACATTGAGCGCGGCCACTTCCGCTGACAGGCATCTGCAGCAGCTGACAGGGCAGCTACTACTGCGACGGCGGCTACAACACCGAGAGCGCCGGAGCTGCCATCCGTGTCGCAGATGTCGCACTGGCCCGGGTCGAGGCCATCCACGCCAAGATATTCCAAGCCATCTCAGAATCCAGCATGCAACCCACGTCTAAAAAGGCGGGGGTGGCCATGGAGCACCTGCTTCCTCATGAGTTCGCTGAGCGGGAGCTGGAGATGCAAGAGGCGGTGGAGATCGAGGAGTGCCGGGAGCAGGAATTGCGCGTGGCCGAGGTTGAGTTAGAGAAGAGTTTGTCCGGCGAGGAATTGGTGATGGAGTACCAATGCGAGCTCTGTCGCAGCCACTACTATGAGTACTACAACCTTGAGGGCGGCGCCGAGGACGAGGATGAGGATGAGGACGCGGTCTCCTTCAGCAGGGGGGACGCGGAGTCCACCAACGGCGGCATGTCACCAGGACAAGTCATCGACGTCTCATCTCACACCGGTGATGCATAGGTCGGCGCGGCGGCGGATTTGTTAAAATTATGCGTACTTAGGCTTTGTTTTTAATGTTGTCTTTTGTTAAAGAAATGTTTTGGTCAACTGGCTATGTTTAATTACTAAAATTGCTCGATTCAGTAAGTGTGGTATGTCTGCTGCACGCTCTTTTGTGTGCTCAAATTAGCAGGCGATGTTAAATTATGCAATGCAATGACGTACCCGCGGAAATTTCCACCAAAATTTGAATTATAAAGCTCATCCCATGCGTGTAAAGCAGAAGAATCGTTTGTGATGCACACAATCATTCAAAGTGAATAGTGTTCGGCGGCACCCCGCGCAAAGTTTCCCTCCACATTTCGAATTTTTTGCCTACGGCCAAAATATCTACCCCCCCCCCTTACTGACCCCTTTTCTCCCTGACCACAAGTCACATTTCCCCTGTTTCCTCCTTCCTTCCTTCCTTCCTTCCTTCCTTCCTAAGCTATAGCCGCTTCCTCACTTTCTTCCTCGCTCTCGCTGTCTCGCATCCTACCGCCGGGGTCGCCATGGTCTTCTTCAAAGACCTCTCTAGCGGTTCCTCCTTTGACGACAACTCCTTCACCACCCGGGTATGCCTCTCTTCTCTCTCTCTCTCTCGGGCTATGACTTGGAATGAAGGATTTTTACCCAGTGGTTGATTTGAGTCATTTCTTCCTCCTGTAGCTCCCTAGGACCATCAGTGGCAACGAATGGAGCGGGGTGGCTGAAGATCTATCTGCTCGTTGTCACCATCAATCTCCATGCGTGAAGCTAGTTCCGTTTGAATCTGTGGACAGTGAGAGGAAGTTTTTGGCATGTGCAGAGAAGGTTAGACCCTCTTTCGTTGTTACAAATCATTTGTTAGATGTGATTCAGACACTATCACGGTCCCAACCCATTCATACCACACCTTCAACCAAACGCATCCTAAGACACTATCACAGTTTGTACCTAGTATCTAAAATTGTTGTCATCTCATCAGCGGTGCCATTAGAAAATTATTTGGCACCGCTTCAACAGTTTGTGCAGCCAACTTTGGTCCACACATCCGAGCAGCCAAGCAGTAAAATACTAAATTTTTATGGCACGAAGGAACTGGGCATCGAAGCAACTAGGTGCTTCGGAGTCCGGGTCCCTGATTTTTTTCCGCTGCATCGGCTCGCCAGTGTAGGGCACCGGTGCGAGATGTAGCATCAGCTGTCTTTACACCAGTTTTGGCATACATAGTGGATGGCCTTAGTGCTATTAGTTCTATGTTACTAAATTTGTGCATGTACACACCTATTAATATCGATTTGCTGTCATCCAAACAATGTCGCTATGTTGTTGCAGTTATATTTACCTTCCTCGTAAAATGTTCAATTTGTTATTTATTGTACATGAGTAAGAACTTGTAGCATTGTTGTAGTTAATTACAGCTTCTGATGTTTCAGAATTTAGTTGTTGTCTCAGTAGCAATTAATTCATTTGCACATTGATATTTTTGAGAAGATAAGTCATAATTAACATGTTTCTTCAGTTTTTCAAAATAAGCATTGGTGATTTTCTATGTTGCTATAAACCAATTTCCCCTACAATTGTTATTGATCTAGGTTTAAATATTATCGAATGAACGGAAGTGTTCTTACTTGGAGTGGGTTGATCAAGAGTGGCCATAGTCTTTGCAGATGTGCCTAGCAAAGCTCAGGAGCATGTATGAGGAAGAGAACAGAGGTAGGCTTAGGTGGATAAGACGAGCCTAGATGATCTCAATTAGGGAAATGGATATATTGTTCTAATATTGTTCTTATGAAGTTGAACTAGCTATATGTTGTAATGTGTTGTTTTTAGGTAGCTATCGTACTGTGATGTTAAAATATATTTATGTGCCTGATATGAAATTGGCAAACATCTGTTCGATATGAAATGTGAATTTGCGTAATACTGGAATTATTAATTGTAAACTAATAAACCTGCTAAATGTGTCATGGAACTTTGTAAACGGTTCTACCAGTAAAAGCACTTGTGATGGATAGCCCAATGCCACACAATTTTCTTCATCAAATCGTGTGTGATGTAGTTGATAAAAGCAAACGGTTAAACAAGGCAGAGCATGTGTGATAGTTACACCTATCACACACGAGCCTATAAATAAACCTGTGCAGGATGTACATATGAATGGAAACGTTTTCCCTGGATTGACTGTATGGGATGTACATACGAACGGAAACGTTTTCCCTTGATTGACTGTGTGGGATGTACATTCGAACGGAAACGTTTTCCCTGGATTGACGGTGTGGGATGTACATACGACCGAAAATGTTTTCCCTGGATTGACTGTGTGGGATGTACATAAGAATGGAAACGTATTCCTTGGATTGACTGTGTGTGATATACATACGAACGGAAATGTTTTTCTGGGATTCACTATGTGGGACGTACATACGAACGGAAATTATTGGGTTACGAAGCCTCGCCCGATCGCACACGAGTCCCAGGAGGGCCTATCCCTGACAGTTTCTGGGTCGTGTGGGAAGGACCCCCCTATCACCCACACTCACTTGGCGATGGTTCAAATGCCGTCGCGGAAAGGGGTTAAAAACCGTTTGTATAGCACCGACGCGTACCAGCAAACTAGCATGTGGTTCCGTTGTTTTTGTTTATTTTACCCTACATTTTCTAATGCTAGCTATTACATCACTGCTCCGAGCCTCTGTTCATTAATTTTTTGTTTGTTCTTGATCTTTGCAAGTTGCATGACTAATTTGATGCTTCTATTAATTATGGAGCTGCCAACCCCATCAAGCAAAATATTTGTTCTTTTGGGGTTGGAACCTCAAACAAGCATAAAATAGAGTGAAGCACATATATTGTTGTGTAAGCACACACCCTTCTTTCATTAGTTTAGATGAACCATTCATGATCAATTCGAACCAGTGCATGCGATTAAAATTAATTTTACCTAAATAGAGGGTGCAGAATAAACTACAACACCTAGATTTGCAACCACAGGATGCTGACGATATCTTCAAAGAACATTGCAACAACAACGAGGCTTCACAGCAACATATGGTAAGCCAGTGTGTTTTAGTACATGTGAAATGTAATGTGTGTGGCTGCTTTCTTGGCTTGTGCCCTCAACCTGTAATCCTACAGAATTACAAATAATGCAGTTGTCTGCTTTGCTGTATTGCTTGATTCGAATGCTTGTTTGTTACTTGTTAGGATATACCTGAGTTGGCCAATATGTCAGCAGTGCCTGCTGTACTATCGTAAAGAAATGCATGCCTAGTTCATTTGAGTCCTTAACTTTTCCAATGAACTTCATCACAAGACTGACTTCATAGTTTATATGAGGCCACACTATTAAGTGCTTTCTCAAATTATTTCAACTACTTAGATGCCTTGGCAACTTAAATATAGCGGTGGTACACTCCCTTTCAACTAGGGATGTCAACTGCGTCCCGTTTAATCTCGATTAAATTCCACTAGTGGTATGATAGTTCAAAAGAGTTTTTGTTTTTTGAGGAAAATGAACTAGGGATCTAGCAAAAACTAACTAGATGGGACTGGCGGATGTCGTTTATTTGCGACTTACATCCCTAGTTTCATCTTACCATTTTAATTTCTTTTCAGCTGATGCTGCTTCAAACCATTTAAATATAGCTTGCCATGCTCAGCAATAATTCGTATGTCGTTTACCATGTAAGCTTACTGCCTGGATCATGCGATAACTATCTCTTATTTATGTCTAGCAGAAACCTTTCGGGATGCCGTTCACACTAGCACACAATGTACAACCCCAGAATCTATTTGTGGAAGCAGTGCGCCACCCATGTTACCAGATGGTAGTAGTTCAGAGGCAACACCGCCGGAGAGCAGTCTAAGCACAGATATTATAGTTCTTGAGGCTCTATTAGAGGCAGAAAGAGATGGTGTGGCTGCCATGAATGAGGTAATCTTGATCTTGAGGCTGGAAATTATGCAATTAGTTGCATGCATTATGCAAGCAACCCAAGAATTGGAGGAAGTAAGAATGCTGCATTTGAAGACGAAGGAGGTCCTGCTGTTTTTGCTATCTGAAGCCCAGGGTAATCCCAGTTCTTCTTTAGATACCAGTTGAAATTATCATTAGATTATTATACTTGCATGTTGTGTCATGTCTCTGAATGGATTATATTGTAAGACCCCCTATGTTGTCCATGTGTTGTAATGATCCAAAAAAATTAGGCGAGGTAATCCTCAGTACTTGTATGATTGACATAAGGTGAACTGTTTTTCGTGTGAGCATATTATATTGGATGAAATAACTGTTTGACTCAAAGTGTATCCAACCTACTGAATTCGAAGATCACGGCATTTCTAAATCATAATCATATATAAAGGTGGAACAAATCTTTGTCGTGGTTTTGAAGAAATAAATAACAAAACATAGAATTATCTATGGATATTTGTAATCAAATACAAATTGGATTTGAATTTAGTTGCCAGGGCCCAGGGTAAACGTGAATGCTAATTCTCCCAAGTTTTGAATGAAGCGGTTAAATACCCACTATCATTTGTGGGTTTCCCGAAGCAAGTGTTTGCGAGATGGAAACTACTATCTACCCCTGACACCTGACATCCTAATCGACCGGATTTACACTTCTATCGATAGGGGTAGACTAGTAACTTCAATCATACGTGACATGACCGCCTCTGAGCCCATTCAAACAGGGTGGGTGCCAAACATGGGCCGCAAAACACATTTGATTCAAGCTCGTCCGAAAGACATGTGTCTCTCCCTCCATTTCCCCATTCATACACAGTGGGCGCCAAAACAAACTCTCCTCGTCCGAAATTGATGTAGGCAAATATGTTAAATAGGGGCGGATGTGTAACTTCCCTCAGACGTGACACAACCGCCCTAATTGTCAGCCCTGTTCATACACCATGGGCGCCAACAGTGGGCGGCAAAACACCCTCTCCTCGCCCGAAATCGCTACCGGCAAATATTTGGGAGATGCGAGATTACCATCCTATCCCCAACTGACGTGATGTCCAAAATTTTAAGCGGGGGATAAGTTCGTAACTTCCCCACATTTCAGACAAGCACATCCCAAAGTTTGAGATTCCCCCTCCCCCTCCATTTCCCCATTCATACACCGTCGGCGCCACAACAACCTCCCCACTATGGCCAGCCTCCTCCGCCCGCCACCCCATCCTCCACCTTGCCGGAGCCGCTACCCCTACCCCGTCGTACACTGCAAGAGATGGACGTCTCTCATCCACGGTGCCAGACCAGGATCCTTTCATCACGTCCTCTCGCTTCATCGGCGCCGTCGTCCACCTTGTCACCACTCCTACGACCGCCTTGTCCACGGCAACAGGACTTATCCCCCGACTCGGCCGTCTTCCATCTAAAGTCTTCTTCCGTGCTGCCGACAGCCATCGCACCCGCAACACCCTCAATGTATCAGCAGGGGATTACACGGCATCGCAAGAGAGGTGATACTCTTTCATATGTCCTTAAGTTATTGATCTCACCAGGAAAATAGATCGTAAATTGTTTACTGTACTTTTCTTGTCTGTACCAAACTGTAGTGGCTAGTTGAAAGCAAACATTGGTTGTGAAGTAGCTTTTTCCGGTTTGCACCTTCAGATCTGCCATGGCACGGTCACTATACTCGTAAAGCTTATGGTTTCCCCCCTTTATATTAACTACCATCATCGTAGGTGCTTCGTGTTGTGCTAGCACTGCTCCTCAAGACCTCAACCCATCAAGCGAAACAACATGCCACTCATAATTCCAAAGCTTAGTTGTTGAAATATGAATCTGATGTGATGCTCATATTACTAAAACAAATAACATTTAATTGGTCACCTAGTGTTCCTATATTCGTTTCGAAAAGCATGTGCGCCACCCACTGGTCCAGCTAGTTCCGCTTTCCTGATTTTACTCTTGATGCTTAGGGTTTTCCCCTTTTATCTACTCTACTATGATCTGAGTAGGTGCTTTCTGTCATACTAGCATTAATCCACCCTTCAAGCTAAACAACACAAACTCAAAATTCCAAAGCTTAGTTGTTAAAATATGATTGTGATATGATACTGATATTAGTTAACAGACACATTTAATTGGTTAGCTAAAGGTCCCACTTGAGTTTCCAAATGCATGTCGCGACATATAGAGAGACAGTAGAATTGCATTTCTTTGTCACTTGTTGACTGTACTTTCTTGTCCATACCAAATCTTAGTTGTTATTTCAAAGCAAACATCGGTTGCTAACTACCCTTTGTGCGGTTTGCAGCTTCAGATCTGCCATCCCACTGCCACGGCCAACACTATACTCATCATGCTTACGGTTTCCCCATTTTATGATGACCACGATCAGCCTACGTGGTTCGTGTCATAATAGCACTGCTCCACCCATCGAGCTAAACAAGCTTAGTTACAAATTCAAATATGATATTATGCTGATATTAGTAAAACTGAGACATGTTTACTTGGTCAGCTAAATGTCCCTACTTTAGTTTCGAAATGCATGTGAGCCACATATGGAGAGACCGGAAGGAATAGTGTTTCTCTGTGCGCTCTAGTTCATCATGGGTAGGCAACATACATTGTATAGAAAGACTTGTGATATCTTCAATCTGCTTGCTCTTCTGCTCTTCTTTAAGATGATCCTCTTATCTTCTTTAATAAGTACGTTCCTTGATGGGAAGAGTAGCAGAGACATTTGCGGTCGACTGGTCAGGTCGAGTTGTTCTCCCTTAGTATATTTTGAATCTGTCAGGTCAGGTCGACTTGTTGTTCTTTACTATATGTTGACGTTGTCATCTGTGAAGTATCATCACTTCTGGAGCTCTCATATTTTGAGTAGTAGGCCACATTATATTAATGCACACACCAAATTACATCATGCATGGCATCTCTCAGAAGAATTGCAGAGATAGCACAAAGGGGTTTACAGGGAGGCAGTATTGGATTAGAATCACTTCTGTATTACAAAGATAATCTCACTTGTTTTTATGCTTTCATGCATGTCAGGTATTGAACATTATCAAAATGAATATGAGAATGGGCGCACGAGAGGAATATTGCAGAACAATCCACTGGCTAACAAACTTGGCATGGTGGAGGATGGCCTATCTTATCCACCCATCAAGGTGCTTGCTCTAAATTGGCAAGGTTGTATTGGTCGCACATATTTTGCGTATGACCTCTTGCATTACTTCTACTTTGTTACACCACCATCTACTTAGTTTAAGCATCATATATGAGTATATGCCTGTAAGTGCATCTAGTGCCCCTTAGTGATTTTGGTGTGTTGAAGACTTATAGGTTAAGTATCTAATGTGTTTATGAGTGTACATAGGCCTATAAGTCTATGAGGAGTTTGATACTTACAGAGAAAGCCTAAAAATGAAGTTCCTCGACTGAAGACTTCGATATTTTGAAGACTTTCTGAAGACTTTGAAAGTAAAGAAATTGGTGTAACCCTGAAGACTTGGTATTCATTCGAGGAACATGAAGCGTGAAGACTTTTGTTTTCGTAGTTTCATTTTCTCTTTCTTGAGTCATAGGAAACACCATACTGTTAAAGGGGGTCGAGGAAATACTAAGGAGAAAATTTCCAAGTGATGCTCAACTCAAATCCTACACCTACCAATCCCTTCGAGTGAAGCCATTGGAAATCTCATACAGTTCAGTCAATTTCTTCAGTGACAGAGACGCAGTTCTTCTCATCACTAAGGACTTTGCTCTGACTGAGGAGTTAGGAATTCGCTAGTAGGAATTGCCTACACAGTGAGGAACATGATAGCCCTGAGGAATTTGTACCTCAAATTTCCGACCATTGCCGTGCTACGCACCAGCTGTCCCAAAATATCTTATCCACATAACGGTCATATCATTGAAGGGCATTTATGTCTTATCATGTCGGGCTGCTCCCTAGGCTATAAATAGCCGCCCCCTACAACCACTAGCTGGTTGGCTGCTCCGCGAGAACTTGACACTTGTCATTTGAGAGCAACCCATCCTCCGAGGACTTTGAGCGAAAATCATCAAGTGAGGAAAATCCAAACCCAAACCCAAAACACCTACAACCCAAAGTGATTAAGCATCACTGAAGAGATTGATCCTGCGTGGATCCGACGCTTGTTACCTTTGAAGACTGTGCTTCTTCCAAAGGGTTAGGCGTCATGGTCTAGAGCATCCAAGAGGAATTGTGGATCGCCGAGTGACCGAGTTTGTCAAGGTTCGGAAGTCACCTGAAGACTTGCCACGAGTGATTGGGCGAGGACTGTGTGTCCTTAGCTCAAGGATAATACGGTGAGGACTGTGTGTCTGGGACTGGGTGTCCTCGAGTTTAAATACTCACCCGCTCCAACCAGATGTACAACTGAGACAACAGTTGGAACTGGTCTACCAAATCATTGTCTTCACCAAGCCAACTGGTTCTATTTCCTCAACACCTTCATTTCCTCATTACTGTGTTGTGTGTTTGTTCATATCTGTGTTTGAAGACTTTGACTGAAGACTTTCTCAATTTCCTCAGTTCAATTTCTTCAGTCTGTTTGTCTTCATCTTGCGCTATCCTGTGTTTACGCTTTCTGTACTCTGTGTTTGTCTTCATTTCATCATGATGACCATGCATGTATTCTGCTATGTTTACTTCTGAGTACTTATTCCGCTGCTAGTAGTTCTTCGCTAAGGAATTTCCTCACGAGAAAATTCCTCAGTGAAGAATTTCATAAAAATCGCCTATTCACCCCCCTCTAGTCGATATAACGCACTTTCAATTGGTATCAGAGCGAGGTACTCCCTTGTTCTATGTGATTTTGGTTTAACCGCCTGGAGTTTTAGTTATGTCAACCGCAGGTATGATCAAGGTCTCTGCTGGGTGTCCTACCTTTGATGGGACGGACTACCCCTACTGGAAGAACAAGATGCGCACGCATCTTGAGGCAATTGATAACGATCTCTGGTACGTTGTGGAAAATGGTGTTCCCTCCGTCTCACCCTCACTGAACGCTACCGATGTGAAGAGATTCAAGAAACTCGATTCCCAAGCGAAGAATATCATATGTGGCCATCTGAGTAAAGGACAGTATGGCAGAGTGAGTGCTTTGGAAACTGCTAAGCTTATCTGGGATAGGCTGTCCAAGGTCAATGAAGGAGTTTCAACTCAGCGTGACTCACGAGTTGATGTTCTTCGCAATCTCTTCAACCGCTTCAAAAGACTCGACAATGAAAATATTCAGCAAACCTTCGATCGCCTCACTGATATCTCAAATGAGCTTCAAGCACTTGGTGCCACTGACATCACCGACCATGAGGTGGTGAAGAAATTGCTGAGATCGCTTGATTCCTCATTTGACACTCTGGCACTAATGATACAAGAGTGTGCTGATTACAAGTCACTTGACCCCGCTGATATCCTCGAGAGGCTTAACACTCATGAGTTCCAGCTTGCTGAAAACAGAGATCTCTATGGTTCGAGCTATGGCAGATCACGTGCACTGAAGGCCAAGGCAGTATCAGAATCCGAAGATGAAGACTCTGGTAGTAGCCTTGGTGATCCTGAAGAACTGAGTCATGATCTAGCACTACTTGTGAAGAAATTCTAGAAGTTCTTAAGACGTGGTCGTTTTGGAAAACCCTCAAGGAGCAATGATTCCTCATCCAGTGACTACAAGAAGAGGCTTTGTCACAAGTGCAAGAAACCAGGACATTACATTCAAGATTGTCCTCAATGGGAAAAGGAATCAAAGAAGAAGAAATACAAGGATTACAGTTCTGATGATACGAAGAAAAAGAAGAAGTCTTCAAAATCTTCATCGTCAAAATCCTCAAAGTCTTCATCTCACAAGAAGAGCAACTCCAAGAAGGCTCGGGCATTCATTGGCAAGGAAATGGACTCTGAAGCAGAATCTGAGGAACAAGAGGAAGAGGAGGCTTCTGAGGACTCTGAATCTGGTGTGGCGAGCCTAGCCCTCGCTACTGCATTCGTCAGCAAGTCTATCTTCAACTCTGAAGAAAATGACCTCCCCAACAAGGCTGATGAAGGCAACGATGACTATGCTCCCACCTATTGCTTCATGGCAAAAGGTGCCAAGGTACCTAGATATACCTCCTCTGATTCTAGTGAAGATAAATCTGATGACAATCTTAAGCCTAGCTACTCTAAACTTGCTAAGATTGCTGTGAAACAACAAAAGGCTTTTGAAAAGGTTCAAAACATGTTAGACAAAAGTGATGATATGTTGGGTGAAGAAATGGATCGCACTAAAGCCTTGACTGAAAATCTTCAGAGACTTCAGACCAGGTTTGATAACCTTCAAGGTCATCATAACACTCTCTTATCTGATCATGAGAAGCTTTCTTATGAATTTCTTCAAAGAAAGAAAGATCTTGAGGAGCTAAGAGTGAGTTATGAAGATCTTCAGAAGGAGCGCGATTCATTGCTTGCTCAACAAATCAGCGCTGCTCAGGAAGAATTCATTCCTCCATGTTTAAAATGCATTGAACGAGAATCTGCTAATTCCTCACCTGAATGTTCAAATGCTTCTAATGTTACAAATTCTTCACCTGCCTCTGCTATCACTAATTCCTCATCTGAGAACATTACTAGTATCACTGACGATGCAGGGCTGAAGGAATTGTACATGACAGGCATGTACAAAAGCCTCAAAGGGAATTAGACTCTTTGTGATGTGCTTAAAAAGCAGATCCTCAACAGAAACCCTAGGAAAGAGGGTATTGCCTTTGAGAAGAAACTCAATGCTGATGGTACATATTGGAAGCCTGAGCAGTACCCCAAAACCTCATGGGTTGCTGCAAAGGGACCTCCAGTTGATCCATCTAGTTTATCTGACTATACATGTGAATCTTCTCATTCTTCTGATGAGTCATTTGACTCCAACTATAAACTGTTCAAAAATCAGAATGGTGAAGTATTTGCTAGATATGTTGGCACTAACTGCAGGAATGGTTCCCCTATGAAGAAAATCTGGGTTCCCAAAAGGTATCTTGAAAGTCTTCAGGTGAATGTCCTCATGACACCACCTGTGAAGAAAAGGAACCCCAGATCAAATTCTTCATATGGACCAAATTATTCATATGGATCCAAGTCCTCATACGGACCAAATTCCTCAAGGGGATCAAATTCCTCACATGGATCAAAGTCCTCATATGAACATCATCGTGCTAACAACTCTGTTTCGCGGGGAAGAGCCAAGGGCTATAAATATGAGCATTATTCTTCCAACCATTATGTTCATAAGTCCTCGAAGAATTTCTCTGCTTATTCATATGCTTACCCTAACCCCTCTTATGTGAAACGTAATGGTTTGGCCGCTATGCCACCATTCTCGTATGGAGCTCGCAGAGTGATGAACTCTTTGCCACCTCTTCAGATGTGGGTGGTGAAGAAAAAGAACTAATCTCTTCTGCAGAGTCAGGTCTCCAGACGTGCTCAAACGTCTGAAGAATTTGCTGGGGACCTAACAAATTGCCTGAAAGGGCGCAGGCTAACCATGATGAAATGAACTTTCATTTCACACGTCCTCCCTCTGTTTTATCTGTCTTACTACGTGATGAAATTGATCTGATGAATTGTGATATCATATTCTTCACTGCTGAAGTATATGAGGTTCGTAAGTTGCACTAATTCATCTACAGGATGATCAACCCAAAGCCACTGAATGGGTACTTGATAGTGGATGTACAAATCACATGACTGGTGACAGGAATCTGTTGATGGATGCTCCCTTATTGTCATCACATCTGAAGCATATCATATTCGCCGACAAAAGAAAAAGTTAGGTATTGGGTCTAGGTAAGGTTGCTATCACAAAGGATCGCCACATGGACAAAGTCATGCTTGTTGAGTCCTTAGGATACAACCTTATGTCTGTATCAATGCTTTGTGATCTTGATATGGTTGTTGTCTTTGGCAAGTATCGTTGTGTTGTGATTATGGAAGCTGACAAATCCAAAGTCTTCGAAGGCTTTAGGAGAGGAGACTTGTATATTGTTGATTTCTCTGCAGATTCACAACCAGCCGTGTTCCTACTTGCAAAAGCTTCAGAAGGATGGTTATGGCATCGACGACTTGGTCATGCAGGCATGAGGAATTTGCACAAGCTTGGGAAAAAGAAGCATGTCATTGGCATTGAGAATGTCAAATTCCTCAAGGATCACTTATGCGGTGCCTGTGAAGCTGGAAAGATGACCAAGGCCAAGCATCCAGCAAAGACCATCATGACCACCACTCGTCCATTCGAATTGCTTCACATGGATCTCTTCGGTCCTAATCATTATTCCTCTGTTTCAAATGAAGCATCTCAATATGGCTTTGTTATTGTTGATGATTACTCTCGTTACACATGGGTACACCTTATCTCTTACAAAACTAAAGTGCAGGAAGTCTTCAAACGATTTTCTTCGAGGGCTTCAACCAACTTTGGTGTGAAGATCAAGCACATCAGAAGTGACAATGGCACTGAGTTCAAGAATTCGGGTCTCAATGACAATCTTGATGAACTTGGTATTACTCATGAGTTACCTGCCCTTATACTCCTCAACAGAATGGTGTCGTGGAGCGCAAGAACAGGACTCTTGCTGAGATGCCTCGCACTATGCTCGATGAGTACAAAACCCCTCGTCGTTTCTGGGTTGATGCAATTGATACTGTGTGCCACATCATCAACAGAGTATATCTTCACAAATTCTTCAAGAAGACTGCCTATGAACTCCTCACTGATAAGAAACCCAATGTGAGTTATTTCAAAGTCTTCGGTGCTAAATGCTAGATTAGAGATCCTCATCACAACTCTAAATTTGCACCGAAAGCACATGAAGGTTTTATGCTTGGTTACGGAAAGGACTCGCACACCTACAGAGTCTTCAACAATGTTATTCACAAGATTGTTGAAACTGTAGATGTGCGGTTCGATGAAACTAATGGATCGCAAAGAGAGCACCTACCTTCTGTGTTAGATGAACCAGCACCAGAGGACTCTATCAAGCACAAGGCTACTGAAGATGTCATTCCTACTGAAGAATCTGCTGAAGAATTCATTCCAGAACGTGAAGAACGTCGAGCTGATGTACCTGAAGAAAATGCTCAGGAAATTGATGCTGAAGAAAATGATGATCAAATTCCTCAACGACAACCAGCTCATCCTCGTGTTGCAAAAGAAGTGCAAGTGGAGAAGATCATTGATGACATTAGAGCACCAGGTTCTCTCACACGCTCAAAAGCTTTACATCTATCTAACTTTTGTGGGCACTTTGCTTTTGTCTCTATCACAGAGCCCACTAAGGTAGATGAAGCATTTCTGGAGCCTGAGTGGATTCAGGCCATGCAAGAAGAATTACATCAGTTCAAGCTCAACAATGTCAGGGAACTAGTCAATCGTCCCGATCCTCGCAAGCATAACATCATTGGCACAAAGTGGATCTACCGCAACAAGCAAGATGAAAATGATGTTGTGGTGAGGAATAAGGCTCGTCTAGTAGCTCAAGGCTACACACAGGTTGAAGGAGTTGATTTCGATGAAACTTTTGCACCTGTTGCTAGACTTGAGGCTATTCGCATATTACTTGCTTATGCTAACCATCATGATATCATCTTATACCAAATGGATGTGAAAAGTGCATTCCTCAATGGTAAGCTTGAGGAAGAAGTATATGTTGCTCAACCCCCAGGTTTTGAAGATCCAAAACATCCTGACAAAGTCTTCAGACTTAACAAGGCCCTCTATGGCCTCAAGCAGGCCCCACGGGCGTGGTATGATACATTAAAGGAATTCTTCATGAAGAAAGGCTTCACACCCGGTTCACTCGATCCCACTCTCTTTACTAAATCTTATGATGGTGAACTGTTTGTGTGCCAAATATATGTTGATGATATCATCTTTGGCTGTACTGACCAACGTTATAGTGATGAATTTGCCTATATGATGAGTGAAGAATATCAAATGTCTATGATGGGAGAGTTGAAATTCTTCTTAGGTCTAAAATTCGTCAACGGCGCAATGGCATATTCATATCTAAGGAGAAATACCTCAAGGATGTCCTGAAGAAATTCGGCATACAAGATTGCAAAGGCATCAAAATTCCTATGCCCACAAATGGTCATCTATGCACTGATGAAAATGGTATTGACTTCGATCATAAGGTATACCGCTCCATGATTGGTTCTTTATTGTACTTATGTGCATCTAGGCTAGATA
Organism: Aegilops umbellulata; assembly: GCA_032464435.1. Taxonomy (NCBI): domain Eukaryota; kingdom Viridiplantae; phylum Streptophyta; class Magnoliopsida; order Poales; family Poaceae; genus Aegilops; species Aegilops umbellulata. Next base: position 233,252,673 of record CP136060.1, read on the forward strand.
TAATGCTTAGTGTTTGCATGTGTGCCCGATTTCAAGCTGCACCGAAGGGGTCACACCATAAGGCTGTGAAGCATATTTTTCGATATCTAGCTCACACACCAACACTAGGATTATGGTATCCCAAGGGCTCGGATTTTGATCTCATTGGATATTCTGACTCTGACTATGCTGGTGACCGTGTGGACCGCAAGTCAACATCTGGTACTTGTCATTTCCTCGGACGATCCTTGGTCTGTTGGTCCTCGAAGAAACAGAACTGCGTATCACTGTCTACTGCTGAAGCTGAGTACATTGCTGCTGGTTCTTGCTGTGCTCAACTGCTATGGATGAAGCAAACACTCAAGGACTATGGCGTCAACGTGAAGAATGTGCCTCTCCTCTGTGACAATGAGAGTGCCATCAAGATTGCTCACAACCCAGTTCAGCACTCGAAGACAAAGCACATTCAAATTCGTCATCATTTTCTTCGTGATCATGTGTTGAAGGGCGACATTTCTATTGAGCATGTGAAGACTGAAGAACAGCTAGCCGATATCTTCACTAAGCCCTTGGATGAGAAGAGATTTAGCAAGTTGCGATGTGAGCTAAATATCTTAGAGTCTTCGAATGTACTTTGAAAAGGCACGCATCCTAACACATATGCAAAATTGATTACTTAGATGTGCAACACACGAAGAAACGTTTTTCTTCAATCAATGAAGAATAACACTCTAAGTGTGAAGAAATTAATGAAGAATTTGATTCTCAGAACCCTACGACAATTGTACGCGGTGTCTGAAATCATCATTCTTATACGGTGGGTTAAGCCACCACAAAAGTTGAAAATCTTCAATTTGAGTTTTTCCTCAGTTTTTGAAATTCCTCAGTTGTTCAAATTCTTCAACTTTCAAAATCTTCACTTGTGCCGTCGTTTTTCCTCATTAATGAGTTTATGTCCTCTACAGCATTCACTTATAGCTATTTCTTCAAGTTGGTTTTTCTGCTAAGTGAATGTGATCGGACCCTTCCCCTCTATGCTATACTCAATCCAATCTATTCACAAATTCTTCATGTGTGTTGTATTTGAAACTCGTTCAAATTCTTCATTGTGTCCTTGTCAGCTGAAGAAATTGCGAACGGAACGTTAAAACTAATCTTATTCAAATTTTCGGTTTTGCCGCTCAAACCGTTCCCCATCCCATGATGCATTATTTTACTCACCCACGATCTTACACGATCTACACTACACAGTACGTGTGTGACACATGTCGTGAGAAGGAGAACGGGCAGGGGCACGTTCGTCCCAAATCTTCGGGCGAGCAGTTTTTCACCGTGGCTATAAATACTCCTGTCCCCTTCCTCACTTCTTTTACTCCGCTCGATCTCTCTCTCCCGCTCGAGCTTCTCAAACCCTAGCGCCGCCGCTACTCCATCGTTGCCGGTGAGGAAGAGCTTCATTGCCTCGACCTCGTCGCCGTCGTACTCGCGCCGACCACGGAAATCTTCACCTCCGCCGCTGCCGTAGACGTCTTCCTCCGCCAAGTTAGGGCGTGGAAGATCTACATTGACGAACTTCACTGTTCAACTCACAGTTCGTCGTGTTCTTCGTTCAAGGTAATTAAAAGTTACGTTTAGTACCCTCTTTGATTCGAAATTTTTCTACAAAATCTTCAAAGGTGTTTTATTCTTCAAATCTTCACACAAGAAACACCTCACAAATCTTCTGTTCTTGATTCATTTCTCTAAGCTTTATTTTCTTCAAGATTCCTCAATTGTGTGGATCTCCAATCTATACAACTCTGGAACCTAAGATATAGCGCGCTTAGTGAAATTCTTCAAGACACATCTGGTCAAATTCCTCAAACTTGTTCCTTTTTGAAAAATCTTCTAAGGACGCATATGACCTCTCCAAATTCCTCGCAACTATATTCTGTTCATAGGTACACATGTCCGCTGCTGAATCATTAGGTTCTCATCAACTTAACTCGTTTGCAGCGTTCCTCAAAGAAAAACTACATACTTCTTCAGAGAATTCGATTGTTCAAATTCCTCAGATGAAGAATATGGCTGACGGTAAAAGGCCACAGAAAGGAGGAAAGAATCCTGAGGTCATGGCTGCTTTTGAAATCCCTGAGGACATTTATAAAGGTTACTGCACGCCTGATGAAGCCAAGTTTGGCAAAGAAGAAAAAAATCAGCGCAAGGTGCGCATTCAGAGGATAGAACGAAGATGGGCACGTGAATGGAGGGAGTACAGATACGTCACTCCAAAGTATATGAAGAAATTCGCATTGAATCCTCCATGCCCAAGAGCCCCATTGGCACTTGGCCAAGTGACTGATCCCACTAGCATCAAGCACGGTGAGGATTTTCCTGAAGAATGGGCCAAGCGCCAAGCCAAACTGGCGAGACAAGCCAGAGAAGCAGTGAGGAAATTCAATGAAGATTCTGCTGCTGCTGCTGCCACTGAGGCCTTTGTCAAGTCGAGGAAATCAATGATTAAGAAGCCCGCTCGTAAGCCACGTGCTTCACCATCAATGCCCTCAAGGCCAAGTTCCTCAGCTGCGCCCTCACGGCCTGAAACTTCAAAATCTTCAAGGCAAATTCCTCAAGCTGCCCCTGCTCCTTCTAAATCCTCAGCACCTCCTCCAAAGTCCTTAGCTGTCTCGACAAAGTCCTCAGCACCTGTGCATTTGGCCTCGTGCCAAAGGACTACAGGCATCTCAATTGCCTCTGGTGTCTCAGCAAGTTCTTCAGCTGCGCCAAATTCTTCATCTGGACCAACTTTGCTGAAGACTAAAGCAACTGCTGGACGAGGTACTCGCCCAAGTCCGAAGAAGAAACAAGTCGCCTTCCAAGAGCCACCTGAAGATGATGAGGCTGATGATGATGAACTTGCGGAAATCATCAGAGACCGACAAGTCAGGGCCGCTAGAGCCAAAGGCACACCTGTGCCACTGCTACTGGATCCAAGGGCGATCCTTGATTACATTGATCTCTGGCATAAGGATCCCAACACACCTATGCCTGATTTTAAGCTGACACCTGGCCAAAATCACATGCTGACTCACTTCATCCAAGAGGAGAAGTGGAAATATGATAGGGCCAGAGAGATCAAGAAATCACAGTACCGCAAAGAGAAACTGCTGAAGAAAAATGTTATCAAAATGACAACTGAAGAACTCATCAAGATGTAGGCTGAAATCAAAGCCCTTAGTGATAACTTCAATTCATACTATGCTGATTGGCAAGGAGCCAAGGTCAGATTTGTGAAGCTGACTGAGACATTCACCAAGGTTGCAGCCCCAACGCAACAAGAAGTTCCTCAAGCTGAAGCATCTGTTCAGCAAACTGAAGAACATGCCAGCACCGCTGATGATTTTCAGGCTGCTGAAGAAAATGCTAGTTCCAGGGCTGATGACTCCATTCCAGCCGCTGAAGAAATTGCCAGGGCATCCACTAGTGGTGCGCCTGAAGAAACTGAAGAAATCAAGGCAACTGCATCAGTTGCGCCTGAGGAAAATCAACCAGATTCCTCAGCTCCACCTGCGCCTACACCAACTCCAATCCTTCCATCTGCATCAGATATGAAGAAGACCAAGGCTGCAGAACGAGCTGCAGTAAAGAAAAGGAAAGCATCAAGTGCTTCAGAATCTTCAGCCCCAAAGAAGATGAAGCCCATGACCAGCTCGTTTGAGAATCCACTTGATGTTGTTCCAATTTCAACCATGCCATCAAAAGACCTTGTTCCTTTTGGTGAAGAATATGAGATCCCAAGCGGATCTGATAAAGAAACTCAATCTGCTGCTTCGTCAGAGCAGATTGATGAAGAAATTGAAGTGGATGCAATCCCTTCAACCCCAATGGTCTCATCACCAATGCCTCAGTTTGATGCTAAAGAGGCTGGTGTTGAAGAAATTGATGATGAAGATGTGGACATTGGAAGCACAACCCCGTTGATGAATGATGAGTTTTGGGAAAGTCAGCATCCCAATTCCCCACTCTTCACCCCACTGCAGCAAATCCCTCACTCTCCTGCACCAACAGTACAATTGGGCTCTGAAGAAACTCATCCCACTGCATCTGTGCATGAAGAAATTCCAGCCACTAGTGCTGAAGAAACTGCTGCTGATGTTGAAAATGTGACTGCACCTGAGGAGGAACCAGAAATTCCTCAGCCTGAAGAACCTGAGATCGTGATTCCTGAGGTAGTGATGCAACTCACTGACACTCCTCTGCCAAAGCCAAAAGATCCGTTCTCAAGGAAGCAAAAATTCAAGGCTGAAGACTTCTTTGGTGAGCATGTGTTCTTCACTGAATACAACCCTTATGACTCTGCTCACATAAGGAAGAGGCGTTTCTGGCCAGCTAGTCAAGCAAATTTCTATTCCTCAGTGTTATTCAACAAAGACAAAGTCTTCGACCATGCTCATATTCCTCACGTGAATATGGAGTCCATGCCATGCTTCACACCAGTCCTCAGTGTTCTCTATGATGCTGGACTGCTCAACTTCTGCACTGACATCTGCGATTGGAATGAAGAACTCATTCTTCAGTTCTACGCAACGCTGCACATCACCGGCAACTCTGAAGATGTGAATTCATGGGTTCTGGACTGGATGACTGAGAACACACATTATAAGGCCCCAGCATCTGAATTGCTTCGTGCCCTTCCTCTAAGTCCTCCCCTTGAAGATGCACGTTGTGTTTATAACGAACCTGAGCTTTCAAATCACTATATGCAAGTGCTGATGAAGCCTTTGAAGCCAGGGCAGGCTCCTCGAACCAAATTCCTCGTCAAGGAATTGTTGTATGTGCCTCGGACTGTCTATCGCATTCTGTCGAAGACTATGAGTCCTATCAAAGGCCACGACTCGAATGATGAAGAAGTAGTTGGCATCATGAAGAACATGCTTTTCAACATCTGTCATGGCGTTCCCGTCAACTTCTATGATTTCTTCATGAGGACTTTGGCAAATATTGCTATGTCACCATTTGAGCTGAAGCCTTATGCACCTTGGATTATGAGATTCATCAGGACAAGGTATTCACTCAATTACAAAGCTGAAACTCTCAACCACTGCAGCTACTTGCCCCCTATTGAAGTCCTCAAAAGAACATTTTCCTCAGCTGAAGAAAAGGGCAAGGCCACTGTTGTGATAGATGAAGGCATTCGTCCATTGGATGGTCGATTTCGCAAGGCTGCATCTTATTCCACCAATGGTGACTCTGCCACACATGACTCTGCCGCCAACACTGCCAAGCCTAATCCTCAAGCCACAACACCCAGGGTGATGACTGATCGTGAGTTACTCCTCAGTCTTCATCAAAAGGTTGATCGCAATCACAAATGGGTCAAGCGTCAGTTTGGTTCAATTCTTCACAACATGACTTCAACACACAATGCAGTGAAGAAAAACCACTACTACCTTCATGAAACCCTCAACCGCACCTGGGCTGTTCTGTCTCAAGTTTACAGTGCTGAAGATCTGGAGAAAATGGGTCTCAAAGAAGCATTTGACTGGTCTGCACCTCCTCTGAAGAAATACAAGAAGGTCAAGGTTCCTTCTTTGGTGGCCAGCTCATATTCTTCATCACGTGAGACTGATGAAAATGAAGACTTGGACGACACTACGGCAGGCCCTACTTCAATGGCCGACCCCAACAACGCTGGCGCTCCTTCATCAACTTGAATATCTTCAGGGGTGTTAGTCCTCAGTTTCGATCCTTTTGGTCATTTGATGACAAAGGGGGAGAAATCTGAGTTAGTCTTCAAGCGGGTCTATTTTATCGCTCTTATATATCGTTTTTTTGCTAAGTTACAACTCTCGTTCTTCTGAAACTTTATTGGATCGAGTTGTAATCTTAAACCCGATGGTGCTCTGATACTTTTGTTGCACTATGCTCTGATATTTATTTGATGCGCTATTCTGCATGCTTATTCCTCATTAATATTATCGCACGCATGCTGAATTTCATCAGGCACCATATTTCATCATGCATTTCAAATTCTTCATATTATATATCAAATGCGTGTATGAATTACAAGATATAGGGGGAGATCTCCATGATTCAACTCTTCAAGTGTGCATTGCTTCAAAAGCAAATTCCTCACTATGCACATCTTCAGGGGGAGTTCTTCTATATCTTGCAATCAAATTCCTCAATATCAGTATTTACACTTCATATATTTATCCCCGTTGAAAACTTAACCTATATTGTCATCAATCACCAAAAAGGGGGAGATTATAAGTGCATCTAGTGCCCCTTAGTGATTTTGGTGTATTGAAGACTTATAGGTTAAGTATCTAATGTGTTTATGAGTGTACACAGGCCTATAAGTCTATGAGGAGTTTGATACTTACACAGAAAGTCGACCCCTAAAAATGAAGTTCTTCGACTGAAGACTTTGATATTTTGAAGACTTTCTGAAGACTTTGAAAGTGAAGAAATTGGTGTAACCCTGAAGACTTGGTATTCATTCGAGGAACAAGAAGCGTGAAGACTTTTGTTTTCGTAGTTTCATTTTCTCTTTCTTGAGTCATAGGAAACACCATATTGTTAAAGGGGGTCGAGGAAATACTAAGGAGAAAATTTCCAAGTGATGCTCAACTCAAATCCTACACCTACCAATCCCTTCGAGTGAAAGCATTGGAAATCTCATACAGTTCAGTCAATTTCTTCAGTGACAGAGACGCAGTTCTTCTGGTCACTGAGGACTTTGCTCTGACTGAGGAGTTAGGAATTCGCCAGTGCGAATTGCCTACACAGTGAGGAACATGATAGCCCTGAGGAATTTGTACCTCAAATTTCCGACCGTTGCTGTGCTACGCACCAGCTGTCCCAAAACATCATATCCACATAACGGTCATATCATTGAAGGGCATTTATGTCTAATCATGTCGGGCTGCTCCCTAGGCTATAAATAGCCGCCCCCTACAACCACTAGCTGGTTGGCTGCTCCGCGAGAACTTGACACTTGTCATTTGAGAGCAACCCATCCTCCGAGGACTTTGAGCGAAAATCATCAAGTGAGGAAAATCCAAACCCAAACCCAAAACACCTACAACCCAAAGTGATTGAGCATCACTGAAGAGATTGATCCTGCGTGGATCCGACGCTTGTTACCTTTGAAGATTGTGCTTCTTCCAGACGGTTAGGCGTCATGGTCTAGAGCATCCAAGAGGAATTGTGGATCGCCGAGTGACCGAGTTTGTCAAGGTTCGGAAGTCACCTGAAGACTTACCACGAGTGATTGGGCGAGGACTGTGTGTCCTTAGCTCGAGGAGAATACGGTGAGGATTGTGTGTCCAGGACTGGGTGTCCTCGAGTTTAAATACTCAGCCGCTCCAACCAGATGTACAACTGAGACAACAGTTGGAACTAGTCTACCAAATCATTGTCTTCACCAAGCCAACTGGTTCTATTTCCTCAACACCTTCATTTCCTCATTACTGTGTTGTGTGTTTGTTCATATCTGTGTTTGAAGACTTTGACTGAAGACTTTCTCAATTTCCTCAGTTCAATTTCTTCAGTCTGTTTGTCTTAATCTTGCGCTATCCTGTGTTTACGCTTTCTGTACTCTGTGTTTGTCTTCATTTCATCATGATGACCATGCATGTATTCTGCTATGTTTACTTCTGAGTACTTATTCCGCTGCTAGTAGTTCTTCGCTAAGGAATTTCCTCACGGGCAAATTCCTCAGTGAAGAATTTCATAAAAATCGCCTATTCACCCCCCCTCTAGTCGATATAACGCACTTTCAATGCCATATCTATCCATTTTCCATACATATTCCATGTGTTGTCATACTATGTTTTCCAGTCAAATGTTGTTCTTTCGTAATAGATGTCCAAAGGAAGAGGGTGAGTGCAGATCCTCAAGGATTACAAACTAGGTATTTGGAAAAGGTAGTGATACCTGTTGAATCAGATAGATCAGCAGCCATAGAAAACACAGGCCCAACTGTACCACACTTTACCCCTACTCCACTGGCCAAACCCCTATTAGAACTGCTGAGAGCCCAGCGTCAGGTACTGTCTATGATATCAATTCAAAATTTGACCTCCTAAATTTATGCATGTGCCTTACCTTCTCTCTTGTATGAAAACTAATTTCAGATGAATCTCCTTGCTCAAAGGATCATAGGATCTCACAACAATACTGGGCACTTCGTTGCTCTTGTCAGTACCTCTTGCCCTTTGTAAGCATACTTACACTCATTGTTGTTTCATTATGTAGCATCACTGTAAATGTTCGCTTCTTTATTCTCCCTTTGCTTGAAATTATAAGATCTATATTTACTCTTATATAAATGTAGAATTAACACAATGGTTATGAAGTTTTGGATTGCTCATGTAAGTACATGTTGTCATGTACTCCCTTTGTATTGAATTAATTGTTGATCAATTGGATGTATTTAGAACTTAATAGTGCTAGATACATCCATTTGAGCGACAAGTAATAACGGACGGTGGTGGTATTATTGTACTTGCATCGCGAGATAGTTGATTGTCTAGCATTACTCTGCATCTTATCTGCTCTGCCCTCCACTTTCTCCAAATTATCATATCTACATTTACTCTTACCAAAATGTTGAATAAAGCCAATGCCACTGCACACATTGATGTCTGCATTCCTCTTGTCAGTACCTTTTGCCTTGTAACGCTGTACTTAATTAATTGCTATTTGATTATGTATCATCAGTTTGCACCTGACCTTCATTATCCTCTGTTTCTTCCAATATTATTTGATCTATATTTACTCTTTGCAAAATGTAGAATAATAGCAACGCTTATAAAGAAGTTTCTTTGGGGAATTTATTGAATTATCCTTCCATCAACATGGAGAAGGGCTTTGTCCAACCCGTGTTAACATGTAATGTAAGTTCATCCTTCTCAATCCTTCTTGTTCTAGTATAGATTTGGATAAGCATCATTTCCTCCACTATTGTTTACTTTGTTGTTTACATCTGATTGGATGTTTGCAACAACTACCAGTTTTAAATTGTAGTTGTAAAAATATCTTCCTTATGCAGAACAGATCCATTTATTTGCTTATATAATTGTGAAACCTGTTACATTTCTCCTTGTTTCTCTTTCAGAGTCGTATCTCTTATGCCAGGTAGAACTTTAGAGAAGATAGTGAGCCAAACCATCTTGAAGAGAGCGAGATGACACCAAGGTCCTATCTTGATGAAGAAGGTGAGTTGAAGCTACTCACTGGCAGCTGTGAGACAACCTCTGTGCAGTCACTGCCTCAATCAGTTTGACTTCTTCAGTCTCAACTTAAAGCAGAAAGGATTGCTTCAGCTCAGCTCCGACTTGATGTCAATGATGCAATGAAGATCTCAGAGGACTGCCTTGCACACTATGGTGCTATAAATCTAGGGATGGAGCATCTAACATTGACACAACTGAGGTCCCATCAGCTTGTTCGGCTGCTTGCGGAGCCCGTCCTGGCCAGGCCTAATGCCTTTTGAAGTGCTCTTAGTTTTGTATATTCTTTTTTCGGCGCGTTTATATGCACTGGTGGCGACCTTTGATGCCCAATGTATGTAATCCACGTTCACGTTGCGCTTTCTTATCACCGGTAGCAAACTTTGATTCCCAGTGGATGTAATATGCCATAATTTCTTTATTGTATAGTCTAGGTTTATTCTTGGTCGGTATGATGTAATTTAGGCCGGAAGGTTCAGTGGATCTTAGTATTGTTGGTCGTCAGCCCAACCCGTTACTCATATGGGCCAAAAAGTGGGCCTATAATCATCTTGGGCCATTAGCAGGTCTAAACATATAGTAGTTTTCCGCCTTTAACAGGCCGAGTAAAGTTTTGGCCAGCTGGGCCAGATAATACCATGGGCTTTTAACAGGCTAAAACCTAGATTGGGCTAGCGTTGATCCGAAAAATTCACGGGCAAATACAGGCCAAAACTGCCTAAGGCCCATGTTTGGCCCAAATAGGACAACCGTTAACTGGCCAAAATATATCTCGGGCCTGTTTGGCCCAATAAAAGTATGGGCTTTAAGTAGGCGGGTATCCACGCGGGCCATAGGCCCAAAAGTGTCATGGGCCATTATCAGATGGGATGTAAGCAGGCCGGATTCAACGCGGGCTGTAATTAGGCCCAACTGTTATACGGGCCATTGACAGGCCGATAGGCCAGTTGGGCTGAAATTTATCCATGAAGACTACGGGTCGTTAAGAGGCCTAAAGTTACTTCGGACAAGAAATAGCCCAGTTTCTGCATGGGCCATTAAATGGCCTAAAGTTAAACCGGGCCGACAACATCCCAGATGCACCACGGGCCGCTAACAGGCTAAAATTATTATCGAGCCGAGCTGGTAAATGGGCATTTAACAGGCTGAAATACAAACCTGGCATAGAATGGGCCCAAAAGAACAGTGGCCTGTTAACGGGCCTGGTCCGATATGGGTCGTAATTTGGCCCAAAACACGGCAGGCTGTGAACGGGCCTAATCTGATATGGGCCTTAATTTGACCCAAAACATGGCAGGCTATTAACGGGCCAGACCACTAGTGTCTGGAAAAACATGGTGGACCTTCAGCCGGGCCGGCCTTTTTACCTAAAATGGGACACTGTTGGGCTATGTCACGTGTTGACATATCATAGGTATCTCTCGTCCATTGTAGGAATGACATCTGTCCCAATGATTAGCTGACACGTGCATTATTTGGCGAATGAGAATTTTACACGTGGAAATCCCCATTGGTCGGGGCTGTTAACGGGTTATCGGATCCAAACCGGAAGCCGGTAGCTTAATGGCGACCCGTTATGGTGGATGCCACGTGTCGGTCACCCTTGACGAAAGCAACTCTATGACGCGCGATTTATCATCATGGAAGTGGACACTTCCGTGATGATAATTTTGGTAATGTCATGGAACACTTCTACGACAGCACAAGTGCTATCTTGATTTTGTCATAAAATCGTCATGGATGTACATGCATGACAGAAAACGTGACCTACTATGACAAACACGTCTCATCACGGAAGTGTATTTTTTATAGTGTACTTAGAACCACTGTCTCCAGCTTATTGTACATACCTCTCTCTATATATTATTATGATCAATATAATACAGTTTGGCATCCCCGGAACTCGGCGCCTCTGTCATTTCGTCTCATAAATTGTGCATGGGTCTTTATTTTTTGATCATAGGTCACTTGGGAGCTTCCAACTCATCGAGTTTAGTTACTAAAATCCCTCTTGACCCGGCATATGTGATGACCCACAAGTATAGGGAATCAATCGTAGTTCTTTCGATAAGTAAGAGTGTCGAACCCAACGAGGAGCAGAAGGAAATGACAAGTGGTTTTCAGCAAGGTAATTTCTGCAAGCACTGAAATTGTCAGTAACAGGTAGTTTGATAGCAAGATAATTTGTAACAAGTAACAAGTAACAATAGTAACAATAAGTGCACTAAGGTATCTCAATCCTTTTGATGGCAAAGGACAGGCTGGTATGGTCTCAGATAATAAGCAAAGCATTCTTGAGGGCACACGGGAATTTCATCTAGTCACTTTCATGATGTTGGTTTGACTCGCGTTCGCTACTTTGATAATTTGATATGTGGGTGGACCGGTGCTTGGGTGTTATTCTTACTTGAGCAAGCCTCCCACTTATGTTTAACCCCCTCGCAAGCATTCGCAACTACGAGAAAAGTATTAAGATAAAATCTAACCATAGCATTAAACATATGGATCCAAATCAGCCCCTTACGAGATAGCCATAAACTAGCATTTAAGCTTCTGTCACTCTAGCAACCCATCATCTAGTAACTACTCCACAATGCATTCCCTCAGGCCCAAAGATGGTGAAGTGTCATGTAGTCGACGTTCACATAACACCACTAAGGGAATCACAACATACATATCATCAAAATATCAAACGAATATCAAATTCACATGATTACGTGCAACATGACTTCTCCCATGGCATCAAGAACAAAGGCAACTACTCATAAATAATATTCATGCTTAAGATCAGAGGGGTATTAAATAGCATAATGGATCTGAACATATAATCTTCCACCAAATAAACCATATAGTATCAACTACGAGATGTAATCAACACTACTAGTCACCCGCGGGTACCAATCTGAGGTTCCAATACAAAGATTGAACACAAGAGATGAACTAGGGTTGAGATGAGATGGTGATGTTGAAGATGTTGATGAAGATTGGCCTCCCAACGACGAGAGGCTTGTTGGTGATGATGATGGCTTCGATTTCCCCCTTCGGGAGGGAAGTTCCCCTGGCGGAATCGCTCCACCGCAGGGCAAAAGTGCTCCTGCCCAAGTTGCGCCTCGAGACAGCGGCGCTCCATCTTGAAAGTCCTCCCCTTATTTTTTCTAGGTCAAAAGACCTTATATACCAGAAGATGGGCACCAGAGGTGGGCCACGGTGCCCACCACCCACCAGGGCGCTCCTGGAGGGGGTGACGCGCCCAGGTGTCTTGTGGTCACCTGGTAGCCCCCCTCTGGTAGTTCTTTTCTCCAGTATTTTTATTTATTCCAAAATAATTCTCTGTAAAATTTTAGCTTGTTTGGAGATGTGCAGAATAGGTATCTCTGACATAGCTTTTTCATGTCCAGAATTCCAACTGCCGGCATTCTCCCTCTTTGTGTAAACCTTGCATATTATGAGAGAAAAGTCATTAGAATTACTCCATAATGTGTTATAAAGCATAAAAACATTATAAATAACAGTAGGAAAACATGATGCAAAATGGACGTATCAATATGCCATTATGAATCTTGGTTAAACCCGCCTGTCTGCTCGATGCTACTCGCCAAGGTGACTTGGTGTACTCTTGACAGTCAATCAAACAATGACCCTGAACTTGTCAAGGTTGAAACACTGGCATAAGTCACGTGAGAGCCAGATTACATAAAGTGAGGATAAACCTTGGGATATCACGCCAGCTTCCCTGAAGCAAGACTCAAGCCTCGAAAGCCGGTCTTTTTTGTCGTGCCTTGAAAGCTGGCTTAACACTTATGTAATTTATTTGTTACAATCTCATATATTTCTATTTTATAGGAATTGTTTCTCATTGATTAGTTATCATATCGACCAAGAGTCGTCGGGTCATAAACACACTGGCTTTCCCTGCTCAAGTTAACCATTGAGTTGATATTGGCAAATGTTTTATCTACTTCGGACAATTGTTGACAAATTTGCCAGGCCTCATCAAGTCGGCTTATCAGTTGATCACGGTGTCAACCCAATCCAGGTTATCATCTAAAAACACCAGTTCATCTCTGAAGGAAGTAGAATACTACAAGTATATTGCTAATTGGCGAGTTAGCAATCAAAACACCAGGTCGTTTTACTTAAAACAATGATGTTATCAAAATATCAAAGTGCACGATGGCACCATAAATAAGCAAGTATTTTTACTACTCCTATTACAAGCCTCATCCGGAGTGAATATCAAGCAAGTTTTTCAAGATGGCTACTCGTTCAAGTCGGCTTGAGAGGTCTTCGAGTTGATGTCCCCGTGTTGGCCTTCTGCGCCAGCTGCTTCCGGGTCAGCCTATGTCGGCTTGTCCTACCCGGTCTGGAGGTCCCTTAGCATCCACTAGATAGTGGATAAAGTTTGGAAGATTGAGTTGTCGATGATTATAACAGACGGGTCGACGTCAGGGGCAAAATTTTGCTTACGACAAGGTGGAGTCAGTACAAGAGGCTTGAACTCAGATGGGTTGACGCGTTTGTTTTCCTTCGTATAGCTGACTTGATACTTTGACAGATCCAGCTCGTCAATAAGCTCGGTCGCCAGGACTCGGGTATCTTTTACGCAACACGCAAAGTCATTTTCGGAGAAGATAGTACCATCAACATTAAACTCTAGGAACCCGCCCTCCAGCTCAGACGGCTCTATCTCGGGAAGATAGGCCTTAGCTCGGGCAAGCGCTAAGCCGGCCCTAGCACAAGCCGCCGATTTCTTTAGCTCTTGGATCCGTTGAGGAATTGTTGATAAATCGTTAAGCATGTCTTTGATCCATGAAGGGGGTGTTGCGGCGTTCTTCACTTCCATTATTGCATAAGCACAACCTATGTACAACTACTTCAAGTAGGTATATATTGCCTTCAACTTTACCAAAGGCAGTTGCACAACATTGTCATTTCTCCTACCTGCTCAGAGACGCATGTCAGTAAGTCGGTCGACGCTCAACCCGGATTTTAACTATGGTAATATTCCACTTACCAAAGATGGCTACAGCCATATTGGTTATATGGCGCTTCAGCGTGGTCAGTTCTTGAGTCACCGGCTCAAGCTTTCCCTCTGCCTCCTCAGCACGTGTCAGCAATGCTACTTTTTCCTCTTCAAAGGCGGTTTTCATGGTTTGTAAGTTCTCTTTGGCAAGCGCAACAGATTCTTGCAAATATGAGGAGGACGATTCTGCCCTCTCACGAAGTTTTTGCTCTGTTTTCAATTGCTTTTGCAAGCCGTCAACTTTTGACTCGGCCAAATCCAGCATTTCCTGTCATAAAAGATGTAAACTTAGTTCCACTTTTCTACAGTCACGAGCCAGCAAGGTCGCACAACCTGGCACTTGGGGGCTATAGTGCAGATCTTTTATATATTTTTTCACAACAAGTCTCATGAAGCTGCAAGCAGACCCCATGACACTTGGGAGCTAATGCAAGCCTCTTTTTCAAATCCATAACATTAAAGACCCGGTTATCTCATGGAGATGAACCGGCCCTTGGGGGCTACATGTCACTTTTTTCTGCAAAGTATTGATTAAGTGGTCTATTGAAGAACCGGCTTGTCATTTCTATGACGACCTGGTACTTGGGGGCTACGGTTTGCTCTCCAATTTGATTACTATTATCTAAGTACCAGCCTAGTGCTATTTACTGAGCTGGCCCTTGGGGGCTATAAGAGTATACATGATAAAGGAAAGGGAGTACTTCATACCTCATATTTGTGCTTGAGCACATTTATCATATTCATTTCAGCATCCCGACTCTTAGATAGCCGGGTCAAATATTCTTGATGCAGATCATTGGCGCTTAGTTTGTCAAAATTTGGGAGCTGTAGCTTAGCTTTCCCCTTAGAGAACATTGATGGCTCATCCTTGGCTACAATTTTGGCCAAAGCATTCGAAGCCTCTGGAGCCTTATGAGCTTCTCTAGTTATGATCACCTCTGCATCATCCACCGTGCGTGATGGAATGATATTGGCTACCTCCTACAAAGGACTGGAGGCTCCTACAGGACTTGGCGAGTTAGTATTATGAGCCAGATCATCTGTATTGACCTGCTCTTCGGCATGGACCGGCTCTTCCACCATCACCGGCTCGTCAGCATTAACCGGCTCATTTCCATGAGTCAGCTCAATCCTCTGCTATGGGTTGTCTTCGCCAGTAGGGTTGATTTCGGTCTCTGGATTAACCATTGGCTGCTCTTGAGTACCTGGTGTCAGTGTCAAAACCGGTCGATCTCGGGTAGGGGGTCCCGAACTATGCGTCTGAGGATCAAAGGTAACAGGAGGCGGGGGACACGATGTTTACCCAGGTTCGGGACTCTTAATGGAGGTAATTCCCTACTTCCTGCTTGGTTGACTTGGATGAATATATGGATTACAAGAGTTGATCTACCTCGAGATCGTAAGGGCTAAACCCTAGATGTCTAGCATGTATGATTATGATTGACCCTATGGACTAAACCCTCCAGCTTATATAGACACCGGAGGGGCCTAGGGTTGTATAGAGCCGGTTTACAGAGAATGGAATCTTCATATCCGAACGCCAAGCTTTCCTTCCACGCCAAGGAGAGTCCCATCCGGACACGGGAGAAGGCCTTCTTTCTCGTATCTTCATGGCCCGCCAGTCCGGCCCATGCCACATAGCCCGGATGCTCGGGGACTCCCTAATCCAGGACTCCCTCACCTGGGCCTACTGCGGTAGAACATGACCCGCCAACCTTCCTCTTTGCAAAAGCTTTGACTCTGTAGTCATGAAAATGAAATCAGTTTAAAGAAACAACTGTGATGATAAAGTAAAAGTGTGGCACAAAGGTAGTTGCCCGCGCTTAATTGTAAGAGCTGGGAGCTGGGAGGCGATCGACTCTCCAGAAGAGGGCGGCAATTCCTGATAATTTGAATCAGAGGGATTAAGTGGTTGCCTAATAAGACCAGCTCATGGACGATATGAAGTTGGACTATGAGGCACCTCAACTCATTGTTTTCGAGTATCCGGCTCATCAGATATGCCGGCAGATAACTCTCCGGAGCTCCTTCGGGTCTTCCGCTTCGATGTGCCAGTCTATTGATTTTTCTTCAAAAGAAAGTATGGATCTAAATGAGCATCTGGATGTGAAAATGGTAACTTCCTAATAGCTTTTCTTGTTCTCTTCGTGATAAAGTTTCCGAGTTGGATGAGATTGCAATTACCTCAACATTGCCGGCTCGACTGGTTTCTGTATGATCCTGAGAAGAGGGAGGGTCAGCAAGTTCAATAAAAATACGACCAAGTGAGTCGAGCTCTACCTTTGACTCATCTCCAGCAGCCGCCCCATCGGCGTCGACCGGCTCGTTTTCTTCCTCAACTGGGGGAAGAACAGACTTTCGAGCTTTCTTCTTCCAAAACCTGGAGTCCGCCTGAACGTATGATGAGCCGGTAATTAAGATTGAGATAGAAAATAAGTCACGGGCAGAATAAGTAAGAAAGCACAAATACACTTACTTGAGGCACGGGCTTGGTCAGATAAAAGGGAGCTAGCCCGGTCTTATTGCACTTCTCTTGGGTTTCTCCCAGCAGTTTCTTTGTGGCTTTATTAACTTCATCCTCAGACAAATTCACTTGGCTGAGGCGTTGCACATCTGTCGGGTCACCAGTATAGTTGCACATTAAGTCACCCCTCAAGCTAAGGGGTTGAATTCGCCAGCTTATCCAACACCGGGTCAAATTGATCCCGGTGAGGCCATTAGCTATCAAAGCCCTTAACTTGGAACATGGTGATACCCTGTTTCTGCTCTTCCTCTCATGGTCAACCCGGAAAAGTGATAGTAGCATTGAGCTGGTCCAGTCTATAACCCGGCAGGGGATTTTCACCTTGTGAGGCGGTATTTTTACAGTAAAACCAGGTTTTGTTCCAACTCTTGGGATGACTCGCCAGTTTGGCTTCACGGAAGGCACTATTCTTCCTCCTTGGAATAGAGATTCCACCAAGTTCTATAATGGGACCATCTTTGAACTCAGTCTGGTGGTTGATATAAAAGAATTCCCGCAAGAGAAGGACAATTGGCTATGTTTGGAGATATACTTCACAAAAAACTTGGAACTGACAGAGATTGGTGATCGAGTTTAGGCCAAGATCCTAGAGCCGAAAGTCAAAGAAATTAAGCACGTCATGGAAGAATTTTGACCCAGGCGGACGGAAACCCCTATGTAAATGATATGCAAAGACAATTGCTACTTCTTGAGCTTGCGTTCGTTTTTCCCTTGAAGAGGAAAGGGTGATGCAGCAAAGTAGAGATAATTATTTCTCTCGGTTAAGAACCAAGGTATCAATCCAGTAGGAGAAACAGACAAGTATCCAATGATAGCACCTACACAAATAAACAAATTACTTGCACCCAACGCGATAAAGGGGTTGTCAATCCCTTCACGGTTACTTGCAAGGATGAGATATGATAGAGATAGATATAAAAGATAAATAAAAGTGCAAAATAAAGTAAAGGTAAATAAATTGCAGCAAGGTATTTTGGGGTTTTTTGGTTTTATAGATCTAAAAATAATATGATAGAAATAGACCTGGGGGCCATAGTTTTCACTAGAGGCTTCTCTCTTGAAAGAACACATATGGTGGGTGAACAAATTATTGTTGCGCAATTGATAGAAAAGCGAATAATTATGACGATATCTAAGGCAATGATCATGAATATAGGCATCATGTCCGTGACAAGTAGACCGACTCCTGCCTGCATCTACTACTATTACTCCACACATCGACCGCTATCCAGCATGCATCTAGTGTATTAAGTTAACGAGAGCGGAGTAATGCCTTAAGCAAGATGGCATGATGTAGAGGGATAGATCCAATCAATATGAATAAACCCCATCTTTTCATCCTTATTAGCAACAATACAAATACGTGTCATGTCCCCTTCTGTCACTGGGTATGAGCACCACAAGATTGAAGTCAATACAAAGCACCTCTCCCATTGCAAGAAAAATCAATCTAGTTGGCCAAACCAAATCAATAGATTCGAGAGAAATACAAAGCTATCTTAATCATGCATAAAAGAGTTCAGAGAAGACTCAAGTAGTATTCATAGATAATCTGATCATAAACCTACAATTCATCGGATCTCAACAAACGCACCACAAAAAAAGATTGCATCGAATAGATCTCCAAGAACATCGAGGAGAACATTGTATTGAAGATCAAAGAGAGAAAAGAAGCCATCTACTCCCTCCGTCCTTAAAAGAGTGTACTTCCAACTTTGTTGGAAAGTCAATTATTTTTATGTTTGACTGTATTTACACAATAATATACCAACATATATGCCATCAAATTAGTAGCATTAGATTCATGATAAATATATTTTTGTCACATACATGTTTGGTTTCACAAGCATTGATATATTTATAGAGCCTGTGGGGATAAGCTCGCAAACAGAAATACTACAAAGACGACCACGCCTATGGATCTAGAAATTACTATGAAAAGGGAAAAATAAAAGACCTAGATAAGCACAAATGCATGAACTAGTCTATCAATGGGCATCTAATAATGACAGTACAAGAATCCTAGTGGGCGTAAATGGCATCATCACAGCAATACAACACCTACTCGAATTGTTTAAACAAGTTTGGATCTACAGGGGAGAAATGGCGATGGACGCCGACGAACTGTGGATGAACTATAAAGAAAGAGCAGAGCACTTACAGATCTGAAGAAGAGAGGTTTTTGGAGTGCCGAAGCACTGCAGGTGTGGTCGGGGCACTATGGGGGAAGCTCTGACAATGTTTGAAGCGGCGGCAAAGGCGCAATCGAGTTGGCCGGAGGTCTCGAAGAGACACAGCGGAGCTACGTCGCGAGAAGCAGTGGGCGCGAGGAATATGACGGTAAAAATGAATCTGAAGGCCCCTGGTGCATATTTATAGAGGGTAAGAAGGTGGAATGGCAAGTGCGAGAATCTAGGCGGCGTAGTAAATTTTGGGGTGGAAAGGCGCCTCGATTTTTGGGCTTGCCAGATCCACTCATGATTTGTTGTGATGTCATGCAAGATCCCGAGATTTGGAAGGTGATGTCACGGTCTGAGGAAGGAACAAATAATGCAAAGTATGAAATGTCACAAGCCAGCAGTAACCATAATCCGGCCAGAAGATAAGCTGAAGAGACAAGAGAAGTTCTGGCTCACCAAAATATGACATAGAATTAATTCAAGTGTGAATTTTAACATGGATAAATCCAAGTTAACTTGGGGGCAAATGTTGAGGATATACCCTACGGTATGACCCGGCCATGATATGACCTGGCCCTCCTATGGCGGCTCATGTTAGGCTAGTTATGTGGGCCGTAATTGAAAGCCCAGTAGGCGACTGAAAGAAGAGGTCGGCTCATGGCCCAGTATCTGATGAGCCGGCTCGACAAGGAAGTTGTAGAGAATTTCCCTTACTTGAGGGACAAGATAAGTAGGAAATAGACTAAGACACGGGTCATAGTACGACCTGGATTCTGTTGTGACCTCAGGGCCTTGGCCTGTATATAAAGGAGAGCCCCTGAGGCAAAAAGGACTAAGTTACAAGCTCTCGAATACTAGGTTAGCCAAGACGCACCCTTGTAATCGAGATCTCAAGCAATAATCAATCAAGCAGGAAGTAGGCTATTACGTCCATCGAGAGGGGCCGAACCTGGGTAAACTCGTGTCTCTCGTTCAAGCTACTACCTAGCTGCGATGGCCACATGACTAAGTCTTTTTTTAGGACATCTGTTTTGACAAAACCACGACATATAGCATCTCCACTTGAGGTAGTAGACATGTCTCATGTGGTTCATATGGAAGCTCACTAAGGAGAGAAGTCACCTCGGTCTCGATAGATCTTGCATGTGCTCTTGTCATCGGTCCACTTGGTGCTTTGGGAGACAATGGTGGGTCCATGGGGATGACCGTGGGATGCTCCGCATCAAAACCCTTAATAACCATTCGGTAAGAACTATAACTTAAATCAATACAAGAGATGAAGATTGATTCATGTGCTCCATGTGGGTTCTATACTCTTACTTTGAAAAGGCTACAACTAAAGCCTACGCACTTTCTGGCCATCATGTACACTACTGAAGAGGTCGTCAACAAGTATTGCGATGTGTATGCACAAACGCTAAACCGGGTGGCAAAGTGGTACGCCGCTCCTTCAACTCGTAAGATGATTTTCTATGTTGCTCTATGTGTTGGTCTCGCAAGTTAATTTGCTCTATTTTCTTTCCTGTTGGCAGCAAGTCATTCACGGTGATACATTGTTTCTTTGTTGAGAAAACCGATGATACATTGTTGGTTCAAGTTGAATAAGGAAAGCAAGTGGAGCACCATTGCCCATTCCGCCAAGATCACCGACACCAACAAGTGATGAAGGTGGTGATCTGGCCATTAGAGGAGGGCTTGCACCAACCACCCATGTGCTTAGGTCGAGAAGGAGGAAGTGGGGACAGAAAAGGGGAAGCGAGAAGGGGTGGGGACAAAGATGACGGAGAAGTTTGAGGTCATCATGGCGTACAAGTGAGAGGCATGTACTAAGCGCAATGAGATGAAGAAGGAAAAGAACGCGGAGAGGTTTGGCATGTTCATGAAAATCCAAAATAAGAAATTAAGCTCGAGGAGAGAAAACTTGCGATCAAGGAAGTTCCCGGGGAGCAAAAGATCTTGTATGTCAAGGCGGGCAACTTGGATCCGGATGTGACGAAATTTGTTCATGACTTCCATGCTACTATGTACAAATGCTTTGCGCAAAAGGAGGACGAAAAGGCGGTCGAAAATTGAGGCATTTGGAACGGACAACCGATTATTTTCCTTTTAGGATCAATGAATGTAAAAAAACTTGTTCAACATCTGGTGTTTTTGCTATTAGTTGCATTTTTTGTAACTATTTAAATGCATGGTCGAATTACTTATAATTTAGATGAATTTCTCAAAAAAAAAGATCGATCAAATAGAAAAGATTTAAGGGACAAGTTGAATGACCTTCGCTGGCTGTTGGGTGAACCATCTGGACGGGTGAATCCACATTGAAGATGCCCTCATTGAAGATGCCCTGGCCACAAGATATTCGTGAGTCGCCCGACGATCGACACTTGCCATCTTCGGTCGCCTCGAATAAACAAAGCCCGGCGCCACATCACAGCCTACAGGGCGATAAGATGCAGACGGGTACACGAGCCGGGCACAGCGGGTAACCGAATGGAGCTCCTTTTCCTCGCCTTGCTTCCAGGCCTCCCGCGTAGTCATGCGGGGCCCACTGCCCATGCGCTTTTCTACTACAGCCGCAAGTTCAAAAGCATCCGTCTCAGCCACCAGCAACCCGTACGGCTCGGGGCCACCCAACCCCGCATCGCCGCATGAAGGGAGGCGTGGAGAATCTGGGTCGTCCGCTGAGTCCGGCCTTCGTCAGCCACGAGTTGCCCTGCCAACATCGGACGGTTGTGACAGGGGGGATGCACAGCATCGACGGCTCGGATTGTGGGCGAGCATGGGTGGAGCGCGCGAGACCACACGTTTTGGGGTGCCCTGGAAAAAGCGTGGGGGTTAGCGAATAGGTTTTAGCCAGGTGGCCTTCAGTGTGGGCCCGTGGAGCGAGACCACTTTGGGTCATTTCGGACCGCAAATATTCAGCTATTGGTATTGACTGCCCCTTTTGTGTTTTTGCCTTCAGGCCCTTGTAAGAGTGTGTTTTGAGTCCCAACCACAAATTACTTTTGCAGCCCATGGGTAGTACTGACGGTCACTTATCCTACAAGAGGCTAGAATCGCGAGTACAATACAAATGCTAAATATCTATATCACTATATAACATATGAATAATTTTGAATGAAGACAATCCGACCATCATAGATGACAAATATGGGTACTATTAGTCACTAGATATCATCTTTTCTTCACTCCAGATATACAATCTAGAAGATTTCATTGTTGAGCATGAACACAAGGCACGAATCTCCAAACACAAGCACTTGTCCTTTGCTCTGGAACAGTGAAGAATCTAGAACTTGACCAACATGGGGACAACATTACAATGGGTAGCTTTTTTTGTCAAAATACATTACAAATAGTTAATAAAGTACTGAATATACATGTGAATGCATTAGTAAAAAAAGTTCAGCAAATTGTTTGTGGGGGCCATGGCCCCCACGGCCCCACCCCTAGATCTGCCACTGCTCTAGAACATTTCATACTTTAATTATCCAAACAAACATTCCAAATGAATTACCGTTCTTTTTTATTCATGATTTACAATGCACAGTATGTACAAGTCTCAAAACACTCCACCTTTGTTCTAGAATCTCCCATGCATAATTATCCAAATTGTTTTATTCTAAGTGAATTACCATTCTATTCATAATATGCACAAACTTCAAAACACAAGCATTTTTTTGTTCTAGAATATCCCATACTTTCATTATCCTTACTTCTCTTCTTCTAAATGAACTATTATCCCTTTTCAACTTTGTGGTTTATAATACACATCATCCATACACTTGACTTTTTTCTAGGCTCCTCCATACCTTAATGTCGCAAGTTTTTTCTTCTTTTGAAAAAATTGTTGCTCACTTTTAGTTTAAGATATTTTTGTTCAAGGCCTATCATAACAGGTACATAGATTATATTTATCTTTAAAAATGCAATACTAGCTACTCAAAATTGTGGTACGAGATACCTAAAGACAAATGTGTCCGGTCACAAGAGTTTCATGTAGTATTATGGCATGCGGTCTTCGAATATTTTGTAATTATAATCTGATTTCAATAGGATGAAATATGTGAATTAAATCAACATCCACGTCATGGATAAATGACTCAAAACTTACATACTTACCTTCTATAATGTGTCATGACGATCTTAATTCATAATTTGGTTATCTAAGCAACGTGCAATGCACGTGTACCTTACTAATAAATAAAGTGTAGGTTGATGAGTCATTTTGTATGGTTGGATAATTTAACTACTTGATTTTCATGAATTTTTTTCAACATTATCTTCTCTGCATTAATGAACGTAGAGACTAATGAATTACACCTATGTCAGATACATAATCAAACATTAGGAAACCACTATCACACAAGTTCTTTTCTAAAAATTATGACGATGATGAGTAATTAACTAAATACACCTATTATATTCATGGCATAAGTAAATTTAAATACAGTAAACAACTCAACCAATGGCTAGATGGTTAGGAAGGTGGTGGTACCTCTAGTCCACCAAGGATAAAACTCCAGGTTTAAAACTTTGGTATCTCATTAATGCGTTCTATTTTTCCAATGAGAAGTGATGTCCCGTCAATAGCAAGGCGTAAAACAAAATTTAAATACTATAGTCCATTAAACTATCACTATTATAAAGTATGGGGTCTCTAGGAACGAGAGGCGTAGAGTAAATATGAACATTTTCCTACTTCCCTTACGTGATAAGGAAGATCACCAACCATTTTCTTTCATGAAAGACATAATAAGTTGTAAACAAAGGAGTGCGCTAGCTTGTGAATGTTATGCATTTATAGATGTAAAACCCGAATGAATCCACCCCATGTGCACTCCATTGTCCATCTTGCATGCATGCAGAAAAAGACAAAATATGATGTTGTAACATCCCAAATTTTCAATTTAAAATGTTATACATTAGATCATCATTGCATATCATATTTTATTTGCTTTTGGTTTTGATCCTAGAAATTTTACGCAACTCAAGGACCCACGGAGAGAGTTGGGGATTTTGATATTTTCATATTTGAGTTTTCTCAAATTATGAGGATATGATCATTTGGTTTTAATTATTTTACCATCAATTATTTCTATTACAAAAATATGAGAGAGGGAATAAAATGACTTTCCCAAAATAAATAAATATTGAGGATTTAATAATAAAATCAAGTAAGATTTTATTTCGGAGTTTTTCGCTATTTTTATTTGAATTTAGAAAAAATATGCGTTTCTCAAAATTGCATTTAGGCCCCAAATAAATGTTCACTTTGTCTGGCTTGATTTTAGAAGTCGGGGAAAATTTATTTCGGGATTTTTGGAGTCCGTTTAGTATTTCTTTTATTTATTTTTCTGTGTGTAATTTTTTTTAAAAAAAAACGCGAACCGACTCCGGGCCGTACCCGAGCGGGACTCCGCCCGGGGCAGCCTTTATATAGCACCGCCCCGAGCCGCCCCAGCCCACCAGCGCCGCCGCCAGCCCAGCCCGCCCGCGCCGCCCGAAACCCTAACCCTAGCCGCCGCCGCCACTGCCGCTGCCGCCCGCCGGAGCCTCCGCCGCCGTCGCCGGACTCGCCGCCCGAGGTCAACCTCGTTTTCGCCGCCGGTTTTTTTAGAAAAACCGATCGGTTTTCCGTCGTTTCTTTATTTATTTCCTTTTTTTATTAGATTGGTTTTTTTTGGTTTAGATTATTTAGCGAGCGTTCGCTCGTTCGTTTGTTTTAACGAATGTACTTGTCGTTTGGATCCAGTTAACGAACGTTCGTTCATTAATCTGTTCATCGTTTTTCTTTTTCCCGGATTTTCCGCGATTATTTCTGATCGCGATTTCTGATCCGATTTTCGTTTTAGTATAATTTTCGCTCGTTTATTGGATTCAGGCGATTCAAGCGCCTGGAGTTTCGTCTCAAAACCCTTTATCGTTTAAGCAACTTAAACAAGTTTTTGCTTCTCTAAAATTTGACTTAGGTCCAGATTAGTAAAACGAAGTTGTTTTCTTTCGCCGTTTGACTTTCATTGCTTCGTTTGATTTGATTCTTTTTGCAAACCGGAGTTCTTAAGTTGAACTTTCTGGTTAGATCTTTTATTTGAGTTTTACCTGTGCATTAGAAAAGTACTTATTGTATACTTGTTTGTTTGTTTGCGATAGAGTATCTGGAGTGTGCCGCCTGTTACTTCGAATCTCTAGGTTTCGCGGATCATCAGCAAGGCAAGTAACACTTTGATCATACCTTTTCTACTACCCAGTTCTTATTGCATTAGATCAATCCTCAAACACTGCATGATTAGGATCTAACTAAATTGTGGGATGTGAAGTAGTTGAGGTAGTACCTATTACCTGTTTTATTATCAAACCTTTGGGAGTTACTTCTACGTTTGCTTATTATGCCATGCTATGCTAGTAGACGTGGATTGGGTGAGTGATATCCATGACATATGTGAGTTTGTTAATTAATGGTTTATCTAAGGAGGCAACTTAAACACACATCTGGGTGGATTGAGGTACCTGGGTATTCCAGGATTGCCTGTTGTTTTTCTTTATGGACCGCCACCCAGACTCAAAGGGATCATGAGATTATTCATACTAGAAACTTCCGTGTGCAGCCACGAGCTATTATGGGCTCTAGCATAGTTGATTAAGTCGTGCGAACTCTTACAGGGTAGACTAGCAGATGTAGGGGAAAGTAGGTGTAACGGTCTACCCATCGTAAGGTGCTAGCTCTTCTGAAAGACTGTGTCTCGGTCATCCGTTTTATCAAACACCATGTAGTGCGAGAATCCCAACGAAGGCGATCGAGTCTTGTGGGGAAAAGTGCGCAAACCTCTGCAGAGTGTACAAACTAATCATGGTTAGCCGTGTCCCCGGTTATGGACGTTTTGAGTATCTAGTACTTGGATTATCATGTGAATCTCATCATGTTACTTTAATTAATATTGTTGGGTTTTAATGATGATTACTTTAATTGGGATTGAGGATGCTGTCAACCATTCTCAATGTTTAACAACCACCATGATAGTTAAATAAAATTTATTCCTTTGCAGTAGAAAAAAATTGGCTTTACGCAAAACTGTAACCATAGAGCTTTTCCACCAGCCATATATGCATGTAGTATAGGCTAAATCTTTCATTACTCTCTATGTGTTACCTTGCCAGCATATTCCATGTGCTGACCCGTTTTTGGGCTGCAACGTTTTATGTTGCATACTTTTCAGACGACGAGTAAGGTGCCTTTAGGTCGTGGTTCTATACTCAGTGATGCCGTTGGAGTTGATGGACTCGCTTATCTTCCGAGCCTTCCGCTGTTATCGTTATTAGATGGCCTTAAGCCATATTTACTGTAATAAGTTCTCTTTTGAGACATTCGATGTAATAAGTGTGTGATTGCTACTCTGTCACAAATCCTTCAAGTACTGTGTGGTGTCAGCATTACTGATCCAGGGATGACACCTGAGCACAGAGATCGGACTGTTTGAGGTCTGGTCGCTACAAGATGGTATCAGAGCACACGCTGACTGTAGGACACGACCACTAAGCTAAAGCCCTAGATCACTACTCTCTTCTCATTTCTGACTCCTCATCTTTTCTACTCTTTTAGGATGACGGAAGCGAGGATTAAGTTCACACAGCCGGATGAAGATACACCTTTTGGACGACACCTGAAGGAAGTCACTAAGTACCTGAACATCGGAATACCAAGCTTCACCGGGACCTACAACGCCACTTTACCTGAAGAGGAGCGTTGGAAGATTCAAGCTCAAGTTCCAGGAATGACGTTCACGCCAGTTAAGGAGCCCATAGAGTGTATTTTTAATGCACCAACCTGGAGTCTAGGAAAGAGCATGGCAGCTCACATAACCATGGGACGCATTGGAGAAGTCTACCAAGATGACCTCAAGGATACTATCTACCAGATTTGTGGGCGCCGAGATGAACAATGGGAGATAATTAGCACCAGGAAGGATAGATCCCTTGCAGCTTTCATCCAGGAGTTAAACTAGCACATTCGCCATCAAGAGAACCAGATGTGCGCTGACATGATGGATTTGAAGAAAGCGAAGGCCAGAATTATCGAGCTAGAAGGAGAACTGAAGGCCACTCGCAAGGACTACATGGAGGAGATCGTCGCTCTAGTGAGACAGAACGGCGACCTTAAGGAGAAGATTGAAGTATTCATGGGAGGTTCAGTACCAAAAGGAGAAGACGAAGATTGCACTTGCCCGGATAACTACATCATTATCGACGACACCGATTCCGATCCTAGTGATGATGACTTCGAGGACGAAGCTGGAGCAGATATCATGGAGCCTTCATCGGAGCAGTTTTTCTAGTAGACTACCATAACAGTAGTAGTGTTCCACCATGTATATAGCATAGTCCACGCACCCTTTTTGCGATAGTTCTAGACCGATTGTATGCCCTTGTTTGATTGAATGAAGTGATTTTGTGTGCATTTTGTTTCATGTGCATTTGGGTAGTGTTTTCTCTTTAGACCTCATTCTATTCTAAATTCTCATCCTTTCTAAACCCTCAGATGCCTCCGAGACGTGACAATGGATTTGCTTTCCCACCGGAGCTCACTCAGTTGATCCACCAGCAGAATGCTTTGATGCAGTTGCTAGTCCAGAACCAGAACAACAACAACAACAACAATAACAACAACAACAACAACAACAACAACAACAACAACAACAACAACAACAACCCACCACAGCCACCACCTGTTGATCACTTAACCCGCTTTCTTAGGCTGAATCCGCCGGTGTTCTCCAGTAGCACCGAACTGATAGTGGCAGATGATTGGCTCCGCAAGACAGGGAGGGAGTTGACCACTGCAGGATGTACAGATGGGGAAAAGGTGAAATTTGCCGCTGATCAGCTTGAAGGACCCGCAGCAGCATGGTGGGAGAATTTCACAGCCACTTACCCTGTGGATACTGTCACATGGGATCAGTTTCAGCAGGCTTTCCGTACTGCCCATGTTTCACCAGGAGCGGAGTATATGGCCAGTCAAGGATGTTTTCAACTGCCATTAAGTATAGGAAGGCATGTTTTCCCTTCGGATTTAATTATTCTAGAATCACAAGGTTTGGACGTGATTCTCGGTATGGATTGGCTGTCGATGTATGGGGGAAACATCGATTGCGCCAGTAAGACAATTTTTCTTACGACGCCAGAAGTAAGAAGGATCAAGTATGTATCCCGGCATGCGCCGAAGAGGAATCAAGTAAATTTCTTATCAGGAGTTGTGCAGGAGGAAGTACCAGTGGTAAAGGATTTCCCTGACGTATTTCCAGAAGAGTTGCCAGGCATGCCACCAGATAGAGATATTGAGTTTTTGATTGAGCTTTTGCCAGGCACAGGGCCAATATCAAAGAGACCATGCAGGATGCCCGCAAAAGATTTGGAGGAGATTAAGAAGCAGATTAAGGAGTTACTGGATACAAGTTATATTCGCCCAAGTTCTTCGCCTTGGGTATCGCCAGTACTTCTCGTGGAGAAGAAGGATGGATCGTTAAGAATGGTTGTTGATTATCGTGGACTGAATGAAGTAACAATCAAGAACAAGTACCCACTACCGATGATCAATGATCTGTTTGATCGATTGCAAGGAGCTAAAGTGTTTTCCAAGATCGATTTGCGATCAGGGTACCATCAGTTGAAGATTCGAGAGCAGGACATACCTAAGACCGCTTTCACCACAAGATATGGGCTGTATGAGTATACCGTTATGTCATTTGGTCTGACTAACGCACCTGCCTATTTTATGAACATGATGAACAAGGTGTTTATGGAGT
Organism: Aegilops umbellulata; assembly: GCA_032464435.1. Taxonomy (NCBI): domain Eukaryota; kingdom Viridiplantae; phylum Streptophyta; class Magnoliopsida; order Poales; family Poaceae; genus Aegilops; species Aegilops umbellulata. The sequence continues at coordinate 233,281,397 of CP136060.1, forward strand.
TTTTGGATAAGTTCGCCGTGGTGTTCATTGATGATATTTTGGTTTATTCGAAGAATGAAGAGGAGCATAAAGAACATTTGCGATTGGTACTGGAGAAGCTCAAAGAACATCAGTTATATGCCAAGTTCAGCAAATGTGAGTTTTGGTTGAAGGAAGTAGGATTCCTCGGACACATTATATCCGGAGAAGGAATAGCAGTTGATCCCACAAAGGTTATCACTGTGACCAATTGGGAAGCACCAACAACAGTTGGAGAGATCCGGAGTTTCCTTGGACTCGCAGGATACTACCGGAGATTTATTGAGAACTTCTCAAAGATTGCAAAGCCTATGACGGAGTTGCTGAAGAAGGATACCAAGTTCATATGGACTGAGGAGTGTGAGGCTAGTTTCCAGGAGTTGAAGAAACGTTTGGCTACCTCACTAGTGTTGATTCTGCCAGATCAGACCAAGGATTATGAGGTGTATTGCGACGCTTCACGTCGAGGACTTGGAGCAGTGCTTATGCAGGAGGGAAGAGTTGTTTCGTATGCTTCACGACAACTGAAACCTCACGAATTGAATTATGCCACGCATGATTTGGAGTTAGCAGTCGTAGTGCATGCATTGAAAACATGGAGACATTTCCTCATTGGGAACCATTGTGAGGTGTACATGGATCATAAGAGTTTGAAGTACATTTTCACGCAGAAGGAGTTAAACCTCAGACAAAGGAGATGGTCGGAGCTCATCAAGGATTATGATATGAGATTGCATTACCATCCCGGAAAGGCCAATGTAGTAGCTGACGCGTTGAGCCGTAAGAGCCATGTCAATACACTAATGACGGGAGAGTTGCCAAAGGAGTTAGCCGAGGACCTTCGTGAGCTATGTTTGGAGATAGTTCCGAGAGGCTATGTAGCAGCATTGGAAATCCAGTCCACTTTGATGGAAAGGATCAGAGAAGCTCAGAAGTCTGACAAGGAGATTGCCTCTATAAAGGAGAAAATGAGCCAAGGGAAGGCTAAAGGATTTCGTGAGGATGAGCACGATACCCTATGGTTTGAAGACCGAGTTTATGTGTCAAATGACCCGGAGATCAGAAAGTTAATTCTGCAAGAGGCCCATGATTCACCATATTCGATTCACCCAGGAAATACCAAGATGTATTTGGATTTGAAGGATACTTTCTGGTGGACCGGAATGAAGAAGGATATTGCGGAGTATGTAGCAGTTTGTGATGTATGTCAGAGAGTAAAGGCAGAGCATCAAAAGCCAGCAGGATTGTTACAACCATTGCCGATACCCGAATGGAAGTGGGATAAGTTAGGCATGGATTTTTATCACGGGATTACCCAGGACCCGTTCAGGCTATGACTCGATTTGGGTTGTGGTTGATCGATTGATGAAGGTAGCTCATTTCATCCCAGTAAAGACCACTTACACCAGTGCTAAGTTGGCGAAGATATACATGACCAGGATCGTATGTTTGCATGGAGTTCCGAGGAGTATCGTATCAGATAGAGGAACCCAGTTTACCTCAAAGTTCTAGAATCAGTTGCATGAAACTTTGGGTACCAGGCTAGAGTTCAGCACAGCTTTTCATCCACAGACAGATGGACAGACCGAGAGAGTCAATCAGATTTTGGAGGATATGCTGAGAGCTTGTGTGATAGATTATGGATCTAGTTGGGACGACAATTTGCCACATGCAGAGTTCTCTTACAACAACAGCTATCAATCCAGTTTGAAGATGGCCCCTTTCGAAGCCTTGTACGGAAGGAGGTGCAGGACACCGTTGTCGTGGGACGAAGTTGGAGACAGCCAATTGTTTGGACCTGATTTGATTAAGGTGTCTGAACAGAAGGTGAAGTTGATTCGCAATAGCCTCAAGGTAGCCCAGTCCAAGCAGAAGAGCTACGCAGATTCTAAACGCAAGGAGACAGTTTACGAAGTCGGAAATCGAGTTTATCTTCGAGTATCTCCACTTCGGGGAATTAAGCGTTTTGGTGTTAAAGGAAAGTTAGCACCACGTTTTGTAGGACCATACCGAGTTTTGGAACGTATGGGAGAAGTGGTCTACAAGTTGGAATTGCCCGAAGGATTGTCAGGAGTTCATGATGTGTTCCATGTTTCTCAGTTGAAGAAGTGCCATGCGGAGATGGCTGATATACCTTTGAGAGATACCGTGCCGTTGGAAGCAATTCAGTTGGATAACGATTTGACCTATGAGGAGAAACCAGTTAAGATTCTCGAGTTTGCCAGCCGAGTCACCCGCAGCAAGGTTATCAAGTTTTGCAAGGTTCAGTGGAGCCACCACACGGAGGATGAAGCCACCTGGGAACAAGAGGAAGATTTGCTGAAAGACCACCCTCACCTATTTTCTAGCCAACCCGAATCTCGAGGGCGAGATTCATCTTAAGGGGGGTAGGTTTGTAACATCCCAAATTTTCAATTTAGAATGTTATACATTAGATCCTCATTGCATATCATATTTTATTTGCTTTTGGTCTTGATCCTAGAAATTCTACGCAACTCAACGACCCACGAAGAGAGTTGGGGATTTTGATATTTTCATATTTGAGTTTTCTCAAATTTTGAGGATAGGATCATTTGGTTTTAATTATTTTATTATCAATTATTTCTATTACAAAAATATGAGAGAGGTAATAAAATGACTTTCCCAAAATAAAGAAATATTGAGGATTTAATAATAAAATCAAATAATATTTTATTTCAGAGTTTTTCGCTATTTTTATTTGAATTTAGGAAAAATACGCGTTTTCAAAATTGCATTTAGGCCCCAAATAAATGTTCATTTTGTCCGGCTTGATTTTCGAAGTCGGGGAAAATTTATTTCGGGTTTTTTGGAGTCCGTTTATTATTTCTTTTATTTGTTTTTCTGCGTGTAATTATTTTTAAAAAAAACGTGAACCGACTCCGGGCCGTACCCGAGCGGGACTCTGCCCGGGGTAGCCTTTATATAGCACCACCCCAGCCCACCAGCGCCGCCGCCAGCCCAGCCCGCCCGCGCCACCCGAAACCCTAACCCTAGCCGCCGCTCGCGCCGCCTCGACCCGCGCGCCGCGCCGCCGCCGCTGCTCGCCGCCGTCGCCGCCCGCTGGAGCCGCCACCGCCGCCCGCTGGAGCCGCCGCCGCCGTCGCCGGACCGCCGCCCGAGGTCAACCTCGTTTTCGCCGCCGTTTTTTTTAGAAAAACCGATCGGTTTTCTGTCGGTTTTTTAATTTCCGTTTTTTTATTAGATCGGTTTTTTTCGGTTTAGATTATTTAGCGAGCGTTCGCTCGTTCGTTTGTTTTAACGAACGTGTTTGTCGTTTGGATCCAGTTAATGAACGTTCGTTCGTTAATCTGTTCATCGTTTTTCTTTTTCCCGGATTTTCCGCGATTATTTCTGATCGCGATTTCTGATCCGATTTTCGTTTTAGTATAATTTTCGCTCGTTTATCGGATTCAGGCAATTCAAGCGCCTGGAGTTTCGTCTCGAAACCCTCTATCCGTTTAAGCAACTTAAACAAGTTTTTGCTTCTCTAAAATTTGACTTAGGTCCATATTAGTAAAACGAAGTTGTTTTCTTTCGCCGTTTGACTTTCGTTGCTTCGTTTGATTTGATTCTTTTTGCAAACCGGAGTTCTTAAGTTGAACTTTCTGGTTAGATCTTTTATTTGAGTTTTACCTATGCATTAGAAAAGTACTTATTGTATACTTGTTTGTTTGTTTGCGATAGAGTATCCGGAGTGCGCCGCCTGTTACTTCGAATCTCTAGGTTTCGCGGATCATCAGCAAGGCAAGTAACACTTTGATCATACCTTTTTTACTACCCAGTTTTTATTGCATTAGATTAATCCTCAAACACTGCATGATTAGGATCTAACTAAATTGTGGGATGGGAAGTAGTTGAGGTAGTACCTATTACCTGTTTTATTATCAAACCTTTGGGAGTTACTTCTACGTTTGCTTATTATGCCATGCCATGCTAGTAGACGTGGATTGGGTGAGTGATATCCATGACAGATGTGAGTTTGTTAATTAATGGTTTATCTAAGGTGTCAACTTAAACACACATCTGGGTGGATTGAGGTACCTGGGTATTCCAGGATTGCCTGTTTTTTTTTTATGGACCGCCACCCAGGCTCAAAGGGATCATGAGATTATTCATAGTAGAAACTTCCGTGTGCAGCCACAAGCTATTATGGGCTCTAGCAAAGTTGATTAAGTCGTGCGAACTCTTACAGGGTAGACTAGCAGATGTAGGGGAAAGTAGGTGTAACGGTCTACCCATCGTAAGGTGCTAGCGCTTCTGAAAGACTATGTCTCGGTCATCCGTTTATCAAACACCATGTAGTGCGACAATCCCAACGGAGGCGATCGAGTCTTGCGGGGAAAAGTGCGCAAACATCTGCAGAGTGTACAAACTAATCATGGTTAGCCGTGTCCCCAGTTATGGACGTTTTGAGTATCTAGTACTTGGATTATCATGTGAATCTCATCATGTTACTTTAATTAATATTGTTGGGTTTTAATGATGATTACTTTAATTGGGATTGAGGATGCTGTCAACCATTCTCAATGTTTAACAACCACCATGATAGTTAAATAAAATTTATTCCTTTGCAGTAGGGAAAAATTGGCTTTACGCAAAACTGTAACCATAGAGCTTTTCCACCAGCCATATATGCATGTAGTATAGGCTAAATCTTTCATTACTCTCTATGTGTTACCTTGCCAGCATATTCCATGTGTTGACCCGTTTTCGGGCTGCAACGTTTTATGTTACAGACTTTTCAGACGACGAGTAAGGTGCCTTTAGGTTGTGGTTCTATACTTAGTGATGCCATTGGAGTTGATGGACTCGCTTATCTTCCAAGCCTTCCGCTGTTATCGTTATTTGATGGCCTTAAGCCATATTTTATTGTAATAAGTTCTCTTTTGAGACATTCGATGTAATAAGTGTGTGATTGCTACTCTGTTACAAATCCTTCAAGTACTGTGTGGTGTCAGCATTACTGATCCAGTGATGACACCTAAGCACAGAGATCGGACTATTTGAGGTCTGGTCGCTACAGATGTAGGCCGAGATTATTTCATACTCTAAAAATTCAAAATATTTTGTAGCTTAAACCGTTGGTTGGACTCAAAATCATTTTCACTGTTAAATAATTAAATTCATCGCAAGGAGACCTTTGAAACTACATCACATGTAGGTATGTTCCGACAACTTTTTTCAGGTTGGAAGTTATCACCCGATACTACAAGAGTTACCAATATTGTTCATATGTCGTTATCGGTAGAAAAAAGTTATTTGGGGTATCAGACAACTCATTGATTATTATCGATTCCAAAACTAGACCTCTCTGCAACCACCCATGTAACAACATCACTTATATGATTGTGACTGCAATCTAACACACTTGATAATTGTAGCATGTGCAACTAGTAGATATAGCTCACATGTTGGTAACTATTGCATGGCAGCCGACAACTATAGTTATCTAATGTTGGCAACGTTAGCATGGACATCCTGATAACTTTAGCACGTGTAGCGTGATAACTTCAACACAAGCAGCCCGATAACCTTAGCATCATCAGCTTGACGACTACATCATGAACAACCTAATAACTATAGCATTATCATCCTAGTAACTTCAGCATTAGCAGCCTCATAAATAGAGCATAAGTAGTCTGATAACTTCATAATTGTTAAGGCGGTAACTATGTAATAGCCATGTTGATAACTATAGCATGAGTCCTGGTAACTTTAACATTAGTTGTCTGGTAACTATAACATGAGAAACCTGATAACTTTAGCATTAGCAACCTAATAACTATAGTATGAACAACCCGATAACTTCACAATTGCTATGTTGATAAGATAGTAACTACATACTAACAAGGTCGATAACTATAGCTTTAGCAGTTTGGTAACTATGATAGGAGCAGCCTGCTAAGTATGCGTGAGTAGCCTGATAAGTTTAGCATAGGTATCTTGGTAACTTTATAATGAGCAACATGGTGCATAGCATGAGCGGAGCTTCGTTGGGGCGGACCTGGGCCATGGCCCGCCCAGGATTTTGGCCAACTTCTTAATACATATGTTTGTAGTCAGCCACGTTCGATCCAAAGCCATCTAATAGCATACAAGGAGGTGCAGTACCTGGTAGTCATGGGCTCATGGCTAGCGACCTGTAACTAGATGCGACTACTTCTGCTCGTCTAGATTTAGGAGCGGCCTAGGCACTCATCAAGGAGCAGCTGTCGCCCAGTGCTCAGGGCATCTTGTGCAGATCCATGTTAGACAACTAGAAGGGGGGTTGTGACTTGCGAATCACCATACAGGCACATGCCAGACCGCCAAAGGTCCCACAAGCAGGCATGAGTGGTGTCACGGTGGCTAGCGGCCAACCAGCGTCCTTGACAATAAGCAATCAAGCACAAAATCTCTAGTTGCTTGCGATTGTGAGTCTGAATACATGTGATCTTACTTATTCCCAAAATTTTGAGTTTGCTATTTCCTAGCTTGATTTTTTCGCTCAACTGTTCTTTACATTCTAAAAATCACAGAGCCGGCCCTCTCCATTTTTTATGTAAAGCAAAATCGCCAGGGTCATCTGCTGGGATCACCAACATTGTATGTGTATAAGTAAACGACCAACATGCCCACACGTTAAAAACCAACAAGAGGTAGGCTCCTAGCAATGACCGAACCAAATGTGATGCTCATGCAGGCCAAAGAGCTTATAGAAAATCAACAATGAAAAACTAGGAAACTAAGGAACTAGGGTATAGTTGCAAACTCGATATTTGTCCTCTCTTTTGAGCTGGTTCTCCCGACTTTTTCTTCCAAGCTCCGCCAGTGGTGCATACACAACATCTCTACCATATCAGGGTAGACTGATAACTCTAGCCTGAGTAGTGTGTTAACTTTAGAATGGATTGTCTCGTAACTTTAGCATGAGCAGTCTGGTAACTTTGGCATGAGTTGCTTGGTAGCTATGGCACAATGGGCTCAGTAACTTGTAATGCACCGACCAAACCCATCGGTTCTGGCCATTGCTTTGGGATCTGGGCTGACCCCACAGATCAACACTAGTCTTTCCTGTGCACCTGGGAACAATTTCCCAGTCGGTAAGCCATGCTCAAATTGCTCCAAACTAAGCACACTTAACTTTGAGGTTCCTTTCGGATGGACTACAAATTAGAAGGTGCATCTTGTTGATATGAGTAGTCTATTATTCCTATTAAACCTGGATGTCACCATACACCCTCCCTAGCTAAAGGAACCGACATCCCCGTCGACCCAGCAGGAACATTTCCTCTTAGCACATGTCTGTGCGTGCCAGTGCCAGCATCCACATGCACCCCACGTATGCATCACTGGCCCATGCGCGGCGTGTAACTGTGATGTTCGGCTTTGATACCAATTGCAACACCCTGATTAAACCCATCGATTTCTGGCCATTGCACCTGGGATCTAGACTAGCCACACAAACCAACACTAGTCTTTTCTGCGCACTTTGTGCTTACTCATGTCAAACATCCACAATTTGCTCCAAGCAACGCACACTTAACTTTGAGGTTCCTTTCCGATTGGCTCCTGAAAAAGATGTCGCACCTTGTTAATTAATATGATTAGTCTATCATTTCTATTAAGCCGAGATGTCACATACACACTCCCTCAAAGAAATTGACGTCCCCGTCGACCCAACAGGAACGTTCCTTCTTGGCACCCGTCGGCACGTGCCAGTGCCAGCATCCACATGTGCCTCATGTATGCATCACTAACCCACACACGCCCGTGTAACCGCGAGGGTCAACTCTGATACCAATTGTAATGTCCCGACCAAACCCATCTGTTCTTGGCCGTCGCGTCTGGGATCTAGACAAGACCCATAGACCAACACTAGTCTTTCTTTCGCACTTTGTCATCTCTCGTGCGCACCTAAGAACTATTTCCCAGTCAGCCATCCATCCTCAAATTGCTCCAAGCTAGACACACTTAACTTTGAAATTCCTTTCAGATGGGCTCCCAAGAAAGAAGGTGTGCCTTTTTTATACGAGTAATCTATCATTCCTATTAAGCCGGGATGTCACATACTTTTAGCATGAGCAAATTTATAATAAAGTATATTTCAAAATATTAGGTTGGTCATCTCGGTCCAAGTCTCAACCTCGGCTGCAAGCACGATCACCATCAAACGCATCGTGAGTTGTTTGGTTCCGGCCCTAAATTCATATCGTTCGTCACATACATATGGAGAATACAATAATGTTCTCATCCTGATCAATGCGCAAACTAATAGAACGTGTGTGAACTAGGTCCTAGGTAATACTCTTCAAGGTTTAGAAATCACTTTGTTCTTTTTTTCAGCACCGCGTGCCAGGCCGCAATCAGCATCCTAGATGCTAGTAGTTAGATCAAAATTGCAAAAGCCATTTTTGTAATAGTTCCACGTAGGATCAATGCTAATTAAATTGTATACTAATTACTCAATATTGTTGCAACCAATCAAAAGAGTGGTTGTCAAAACAGCGGGCACTATTTATTGCTAGTCAAAAACAAGAATTTCTTCCCATCTAGATAAAAACTAAATAGTTGAGAGTTTGTTGCCGGGCCAATATGGCGTCCAAATGACCAGGGTACAAAACCCACACAGCGCATCTATACATTTCCCTTAAAAATAACCCCTGTTATCTTATACATCTTCTATTACTAAATAGCTACAATACCTATCTTTGTAACCTTGCCACATAAGTAAGTCATGCATGCAAGTCATAAATCATTTTTTTGCATTACTCTATGCATGCAATGCTATCATATCATAAATTCATGCATGTTAATTATTCACACGTTATTTTTTGCATTAGATTTTGTACTGGCAATATGTATGTTGCGCGATTGAGTGTATGTATGTACTTGACCCTTCACATTTCTGTTCTGTTAGAAATGACATTATTTTAACCGTAATTTAATTTGTTTTTATACACTTTGTATTTATTTTTTATTTTTCAGATTACATCTTCTTTCCATTAGTTTTAGAAGTCTTTTAGCAACTATTTACGCATTTCTGTTACCAAGATTCCTGAGGCAACGCGCGGGGCATCATCTAGTTTCTACTAATATTTTGTAAAGCATATGGAAGGTCCAGAATAACCTTTGACCCTTTATTTCTTTTTTCTCCCGTGAGAAAGAAAGCCAACAGAAAATGCGGTGGTTTGCGATTCCAGGGATTTTACGAGGGTGCCGCAGGAAGATAGCCTCGGAGGAGGCCTAGAAACCCACAAGATAGTGGCTGAGATTTCTCGCGGCGGCGAGAGCGACCCCCACAGCCCCCGGCCACAAACACACCTCCACCGTGTAGCCTCCACGACCCGCAGCATACAGCGAGCCCCGCACCCGAGTACCCGACATCTCGACCCTTCCCTTCCCTTCCTTCGTCACTCGCGCGCGCACGCACGCACGCACGCTTGTTCCTCCCGCTGCTGGCCTAGCTAGATCCCCAAAGCGGAGGAGTTGGCCGGGAAGCTTCGTCCGGAAGCATCGGCCGGTGGCGGCAGAGAGAGGAGCCGCTGCGCCCGGTGCGGCGGTCGCTTGAGGTGGGTGGCAGGGATCGGGGCGGAGATTCCGTTTTGCATGATGAACCGCTGGGTTACTGATTTGATTTTGTGCACGGGGTGGCTTGGTGCAGGCCGCCGCGCGGAGGGCGGGCTGGGCGGGCGACGTGGCGACTGGGGTTAGCTTGCTGCTCGCCCGAGGTAACTAGAACTAAGAACCATACAAGTTTTCCAGAAATTTGTGCTTCCACTGGACGCGACTCGATTGATATATACGCTCCTCTCGCACGTCCGTTCTTAGGTCTGCTAGTTTGTCGACTGAAAACTGTGCAGCAAATGAGCCCACGCTTTTTTGTGTGTGTGCCTGGTCGGTCTCTGTAGTTGCAGTTTTTGATTTCGCGTTGCTCTCCTCCAATGATCATGGTGCAAAAGCTCAGACTTCTGAGCGGTTGAACTGCACCTGTTCACTGAAAGCTCTGCTGTCGGAGAGGGGGGATTACGGATCAGATCATTTATACCCTTTGCTTAAAGGCATTACATCTGAGTTTGGCTTCTTCTACCCGGTCTACTGTGTAGTCCAGTGATTATTTTCTTGCTCTAGCCCGTCTTCTGTGCCCTTTTCTTGCTCTAAGTTAGTCCTGCCCATTTTAGTATGGTTATTAGGAATAAAATTAATAGATCATTTATACCCTTTGCTTAAAGGCATCACATCTGAGTTTGGCTTCTTCTACCCGGTCTACTGTGTCGTCCAGTGATTATTTTCTTGCTCTAGCCCGTCTTCTGTGCCCTTTTCTTGCTCTAGTTAGTCCTGTCCATTTTAGTATGGTTATTAGGAATAAAATTAATATTGATTCCATGGTTCAACTGCTTGCAGCTAGAAAACTGTATGGTCGACTAGTTAAGTTAGGTACGTGGGTTTTTTATCTGACTTTTTTTGCTGTCATGGGTTTGAGGTGTGCTTTTATCAGATCTCTGATCTAATATGTTGTTGTTGGTGCTCTGAAGTTGTTTTAAAAGAAGGTGTGTAAGTTAGGCTTCTGAGTTTGCTATGCATGGAGAGAACATCTTAATTTAGTTTATAAGCAGGTGAGTTAAGTTAATTTTGGATTTGCTATGCTGGAAAGGGAGCTACTTAATCTAGTTTAACTAAGCAGGTGAGGTAATTTGACTAAAATAGGTGCTCTGGTGAATTGTGCTAAGAAGAAAATATATTTTTTGTCTGCTATAAAAAATTCATAGTTTTTTTGGTGGTTGTTATGTCAATACATTTGCTATGATAAATTTCGGTCTGGTTTAAATTCTAGTGTTTGTTTTGGAAAGTCCAGGAACCCTAAAGCAACATATGCATATTAAGGTATGTTGCAATTTTTTTTATGTTTCTATTAGTATTAGTTAACCGTTTTGCTTCCTGGTGAGCTCATAGATCTGTTTGCAGGCATACTGTGTTGCCCTTAAATAACGTGTTTGAGATTGTGGGAGATAAACTCACGGATGCTTTTCGCAAACACACACACACACACACACACACACACACTCATGGATGCTCCTTCCAAGGCATACTGTTAGTGGAGGTAAAGGAGGTCAATGCGATTTTAGGAGTTACTATATCCTAGCTGCTACATGGTCAATTAAGTCGGAATCGTAAAAAAATATTATGAACAACATCAAATAGGTCGAGGTACTGGACCAGTAAATAAGTAAGTCTGTAAAGACAATTGGTTAGTTTCTGGAGAGCCATGCCCCTTGATTTTATTTCTGTAGAATTCAGCAAAAAACAGAAGACTTCATTTCATAGCGCCAAACATACTCCTTCAATCTTGTTTTGTTTTTGTACTATATTTCCCTGAATGTTTTAAATGACAGACTTGTAAAGTACCAAAGCACTTCCATGGTCTACCTTTTTTTTTCTAGAATACACCATAGAAAGGTGTATCATATTTCATAGAAGAGCAGGCAAGCGACTAGCAGGCTAGCACAACACCTTTCAATTTATAACGATAATCTGAGGTTAGCCACCTTTCGCGCCATGACAACAACGTCACGGAAACGTCTTGCACAGTTAAAGTATCAAGGCCGCTTCTTGACCGATGTCGGACACCTCCATAGCACGACATGTCTTCAGGGTTGTCCGGGTCAACGTGCTTCCCACCCATAAGTGCCTACAAGAGCCGGTGAGTGGATGGAGGAGACATCTAATCCTGAGGGAGGCATCGTCTAGGAAGAACTGGCGACGGCAACATTGTGCCTTTGCAAATAAATTAATGGCCTGAGCAGCGGCCAGCATCAGAGCAATGTGCCACCACCACTGATCTCCTGCCAGCCGCTCCAGCGCAGGCCGCCAAGTGCCCCATCAAAACAGTGAAGTCCTGTCTCCAAAATGATGCTTCTAACAAAGGAACAAAGTCGAGGATACCGCTACCACTGATCCGACTAGCTCGATCTTCCTTCATTGCCGACACCAATAGAAGTCGGGCAGGACTTCGTACGGGGCGCCACACATGTAACCCACAGGCATCGTCGCTGACACACCCCACCCTTTGGCCCTGAGATCAGCATATCGGGTAATGCAGGCCAGAGAACCACTGATGTGCCACTCACTGCTGCAGCACCTCAGCCCTTCCGTGCACCAGTGAGCACCTCGCCGTCAATGCTTCAGCCCAGCCATAGCCGAGCGCCGCTGCCACAACCGGCTCCCGAGCTACCTCATTCGCGTGCGCCGTCCAGGGCTGCCACAGCACGATATCCGTAGCCATGCGCGTGGCTGAGTGAGGAGGCGAGCCCACCGCTGCCGTCCACCAGTGGGGAGATAGGAGAGGGGCGCAACAACGGCTAGGGTTTTGCTCGAGCCGCCCCCTGAAAGCGGCATGGGTGGCCACCCTAAACAGGTCTCCATGGTCTACTTTGAAGACCATGGCCAAGAGTAATATTTTTATAATTCTGAAAAAAGTGAGTGCATGGAACATTAACTTTTTTAGTAAACCAATATCTGACATGGAAAAGAACTACCATGGGATTGCAAGAGTATTATGTCCCTGTGCTAGTCTGGTTCCTTTTGCCAAAAGTTCACTTATGTCAGATATCTCGATCAAAGTATGGAGGTCAGAATAAACAGAGTAATGAATGGGAAAAGGGGAAAAAAGCTAGCTGGATAAGGGGCGGATGTAGCCAAGTGGCAAGCAAGGGTCATGTCTGGAGACAAGTTAGGGGTTATTTGAAAGTATTTTAGAAACCGGGTTCGTAAAAGATTCACCAGTCAGACACAATCAGCTCCTTGATCAACTTCGACAATCGACATCATCCAGGATGGTGTCCTAGCCGTGGTTCTAACCCCTTTTTCAAAATGAAAAGAAAATCCATCACGGTGTCTGTAATTCCCCCCTTGCTGCATTTCTCAACCTAAGTCACTGAATTTGAGAAGACAATTTGTGGGAGGGGATGGTATATTAAATCATTGCGCATGGAGATAGCATGTCACTGCCATGCAGGCCTCCATGTGATGCCCTTCTTGCTCTGCCACTGCAATTGTCATGGATTTTAGGAGCAATGTTCTAAAATAGCTATATTCAGTTAAATCCTCATAACAGGTCACCTCCCCGGTTACAAGTATACAAAATTGATAGGTAAGGCTGTGTCTGGAGCTTACTTTGACTGCGTGGAGGCCCTTGCGAGCATCCATCCAGAGTCGTATTTGCACTCGCCTAGTGCAGTGGAGCCATTGCTGTAGGTACAGTTTGTCCCCAGGCCAGGCAGGATTCTCCTTCTAAAGCATGCACATAGTGATATAATCTGTGAAATCAAGCAAGAAACTAGAAGGACTCTCTTTCCGTCTCTTGTGGCCATTGCTCCCCTCCATCTCTCCTCCTCCCCTATTGCACGACAATAACAGCTCACAATTTCCACATGCCTCTCCGAAAGCCTTCAAGCTCCTAAAATGCTAATCTACTTTCTAAGACCACATCATCTAGATCAAATGATAAACAAGGAACATTTGATTTTAATCCAATAACACTGAGTTAACTTTAGAAGAAACATAACTTACCAAGTTCCGAATTTAGCTCCAGTTATCTTCTTTCTGACGAGGTTCTAATCTCATCTAATGGTTAGTACATTGAGTGTAAATCATTCCTAGTTTATGGGCCTGTTCTTTGGTTTCTTTTGGAAATTAAGTTAGCATGTGAAGGTGCAAATCATTACTTATTTTATGAGCTTGTACTTCAGTTTGTTTTCATATTCATCTTTTGTAGAAATGCAACATAGTTTGATTGGTTATTAGCTTATGTTCCAGAGTTGTTATTTATATACACTTTCATAGTTCAACTGATTTGCATCCAAAGCAGCAAACTAGATCTATTCTAGCAAGTAAATATTTTGAGTTTGGCAAGACTATTTGGCTGATCTCATTTCAGTAACTTTCAGGTGTAGGAAGTGTTAAGGGGATACATAATCAGTTTTGAGCTGTGAGGCCTGCATTTGTGCTGCCTGCTGTTTGATTCACGGCCCACTCTTTTCCTCCTACTCATTTAAGCAAAGTACTGGAATTTCTAAGCTCAGTTTATTCAGGTAGCTGTGATTTTTCTGGCTTTTGGTCGATTAGAGTTTTGATATTTGTCATTTTTTCTTGAACAATTGTCAAATTTGGCAGTTTTCATATGAGATGTGATTCAAAGCTGGAAGTTGATAGGGCCTCAGCACTAATAACGTGAATTTGGTTGCTTTGGCAGGTCATGGGAATTGTTTGTCCTTAGCAGGTGAGCTGGATTGGGTGGCTTGTGTTATTGCGTTGTATCTTCCCTATGCTTTTGACTGTTTTTTTAGTCTGATCTAATTCTTTCTGTGGAATGGTTTCATGATCTGAGTACTTGAAAGTTTAATCTGATTCTAGAGTTGAAGATAAAGAGAGGAAGGCTAAACTCCGCTGACTCAGTTCATGTGGGCAATGAGCCAACTGCAATAGAGGTTTTCAGTAGGTGAGTGCAATGGTGATGTTCCTGGCATTGTTAGACCAAGCTATTCTTATAGCTGTGGAATTTTATAGTTTTCCTAATTAACATGCCTGATTTTAGGATGAAATGAGGTTTGCTGCTCTCTAAATACCTGCATATTTTAACATGTTGGAGAGGGCGTAATTTTATTTATTTAAGGGGTGAATATATATATTTAATGTTGCACTATTTTGCAGATTAACACCAATTGGGTCAAAGAAAATAGGTGAGTGAACTCCTTAGAGTATTTCTTTTGATTATGATCGAAGTTCATTTATGAGTAGACTGGTGAACTCAGATTATTTCTTTGCTCTGTGACAACTAATCTAGCTGCTCCTTTTGTGGCTGGGGTGTACAAATTTGAAATATTTATTCTATTTGTGTGATAGAGAGGTTTAGGGGGAGGTATGAGATACTACTCGCGTCAAGTCCAGCGTTTGGCTGGAGACACAGAAGGAGGAGCGTTGTTGTTTGTAGACGCCCTCAACTCCAAGTAACAAAGCGACCAGTTGTCAACACTTCCTTTTATTTTTGTATTTTCCCTGGAATTGGAGATGGAGATAAATTCTTCGGGTGAGGAAACAATGATAAAGGTGAGTGTGCTCTTGGACCTACCAGTTAATTTGTGGTGAAAGAATCAACATTTTCTTCATGTTGTTTGTAGGTGCGAAAGCCGTACACAATAACAAAACAGCGGGAGCGGTGGACCGAGGCAGAGCACAAACGGTTCCTTGAAGCCCTCAAACTGTATGGCAGAGCTTGGCAGCGCATTGAAGGTGAAATCTTCATATATGTCATACCTTGAGTACTTGTACTCACTGATTTCTTCCAAGGAAATACTCACTGATTATTAGTGGTGTATATGTATATATCGATTACTTTGTTGTTGATAACTTTATATGAACTCATTTCTTTTATTTTCTTACTCTCCTTCTGGTTTGTTGTACAGAGCACGTTGGGACAAAGACGGCCGTGCAAATCAGAAGCCATGCTCAGAAGTTCTTCACCAAGGTTATTTTTCTATCTTATTGGCTAGTACCCTTGTCTGATTTACTGCTATACCCTTCATTGTTGGTGATAAAATGGAAGACACACGCTTCATAATATTTATGTCTTTATTTTACTGAAGTATTTTCTTTCTTTCGTTCGTTGTACAGTTGTGTACTGCAGTGCTGAGCATGATGAAAGATTCATTTCCCTTGAATATCATGAGAACCATTCTTTATCTAATTGTTGCTCTGTTGATTGATTAAAAGATCAAATTAAAGCATGTTGAAATGAATGAAACAGCTAGGAAGTCTTTCCTGATTGTAACCTATGAGTAATGCTGCAGAGCAGATGATGTTGAACAACTCTGATTCTCTCATTGATTGATTTTACATATCCATGCTGTTATTGAGCATACATATGACTAAGAAAACATTATGTTACTAGTTAATTTTACATATGAGGGTCAATACAATACATAATGTGAAATTTCTTAGGAATTGTATGGCAAATATGCTAACATTTGTTACATTTCATTATAGCCCCCATCAACGTAGGTAAACACTTCATCGAACATGTTTCACTATCGACATTGTGTAAATGAGTCCATTTCATTTTCTAAATCATGATGTTTGTTCCGCAGAAGTACACAATGGCATGAACAAAATTTATCTTCTTTCTCCCTTTTTTGTCCTTTCTCTCTTCTCTGCTTTCTGTTCTTTTCTGCATGTCCTATTTCTTTAGGGGCTGCATACAGCCACATGGTGGAGGCTACATTGTCATCATGTTGTAATATGCAACAGACTGTTGCCTTGTTGGGATTGCAGCCTCATCCTCTCAGAGGTTTCCTTGCCAGACCCATGGGGGAGGGAGAAGGCCAAGGCTAGTTTTTTTTCTTCTCGTTTTGACCGCGATGGTTTTCTGAGTCCTCTAATTTCATGCTTTGCTCTCCAGCCATTACCATCTGACCTTGCTTGATATAGCAGGTTGGTTGTTCCATTGTTGGGATGGACAGCTCTACCCTATTGTACATATAGTAAATGACGCAACTAACGGTTCAGTTGTTAGAGTAAGTAATGGGCCTGGGCCCGTTAGTCTTAGGGTTATTTAGAGATAAGGGTCACTTGCTTAGGGGTCAAGTAAGCCTTGCTTGGGAGTCAAGTAAACCTCTCTATATAAAGAGAGGAGATGTATCAATCTAATCAAGCAAGAATTAAGAAGGAAATCCCTTCCCTCTTGCCCGGCCGTGGGCAAAAAGGTCCCCGGCCGGCACTCTCGCGCCCTCCTTCTAGCAGCGCCATAACAATTTGGTATCAGCTAGCTTCGATTCGATCATGTTTTCCTTCCTCGCGCCCGCCCCCACCGTCCTCACCCCGGAGGAGGCGGGGTGCTGCGGGACCTAACCCAGGCGGTCCAGGAGATCCACCTGTTCTTGGCCGGGTCCTACGGGCCGCACCCGGCTGCGCCGCCCATCGCCCCCACCGCGCCGCCGTGGCTGCCGTGGCAGCCGCCGCACCAGGCGGCCTTCGCCGCGCTCGCCGGGTCGCACTTGGTTGTGCCGCCCATCGCCGCCATCGCGCCGCCATGGCTGCCGTGGCAGCCGCTGCACCAGGCGGCCTTTGCCGCGCTTGCCGGGCCGCTACAGCTGCAATCCACCGCCCCGCCCTGGCTGCAGTGGCAGCCGCCGCTCCTGGCGGCCTCCGCCGCGCCCGGCGCTCCGCCGCAGTAGCCGCTGCCGCTGCCCGGCGCGGCACCGCAGCAGCCGCTGCAGCTGCAGCAGCCACCGCTGGTCAGCTCCGGCCCCGCATCGACCGCGCCGGCGGGAGTCCCGATCCACCAGATCAAGTTCCCGCCGTCGCCATCACCGCTTCCCCAGGGCGTCCCCATTCAGCAGATCAAGTTCCCGTCGTCGCCGTCACCGCTTTCGGCTTGGATCACTACCCGCCACGTGTCGGCGGCGGTGAGGCTGCAGGCTGCTGCGCGCGGCCTCCTAGCGCGTCGGCATGTGCGGGAGACGCGTGGTCTGCAGCTGCCGCTCCTCCCAGTTGCGCTTCGCTGCGCAAAGGACCTCGATCTTGTCCGCTGCGTCGGGGATCTTGGGCATGCTATTTTCCCCACGGACAGTGACCTCAAAGTCTGCGACATCGGCGGTTGGGGGGGCACACCCCTCCTCGCCATTCTCCATCGACAGCCCTCCACTCTTCTCTGTGCGGTGCAGACCAACAGCCTTCCGGTGGGGAGAAGGCATGGTGTCACCGACAAGAGCGCACAACGTAGCACCACTGCATTCCGCCGCCGGCCGCTGCGAGGGCGCCTCTGCTGGTCGCTCTTGCGACCACTTCCAGGTGGCCATACACATACACTCTTTTTGTCCAGATGGTTTCCATGGGATCCAGGTGGCTGTACACGTGCACGTCCGACGTGCGGATGGTGTCCACTTTATGTTCAGGGGTCCAAAATAAAGCGTCCCAATCCATTTCAGGTTGAGAGTAATAAACCAAGCCGAGATGTAAAAGGCTTGTTTTTAGGTGTTAGGTTTGTGTTGCGTCGAGTCATGGTTATAAGTTGGTTATGCTGCAGCTCGAGGACAAGCTGCATGTCCAGGTGGGGTGTAGTGTTAGAGTACGTAATGGGCCTGGGCCCGTTAGTCTTAGGGTTATTTAGAGATAAGGGTCGCTTGCTTAGGGGTCAAGTAAGCCTTGCTTGGGAGTCAAGTAAACCTCTCTATATAAAGAGAGGAGATGTATCAATCTAATCAAGCAAGAATTAAGAAGGAAATCCCTTCCCTCTTGCCCGGCCATGGGCAAAAAGGTCCCCGGCCGGCACTCTCGCGCCCTCCTTCTAGCAGCGCCATAACATCAGTACACCAACTTAGCTCATATTTGCTCGCCAATAAATTCGTAAAAGTTCAGAGTGGAAACTGATAGCCTTCAATCTAACCAATAGTTTAAAGGCTTAGTGCATCGGTTGATGCTGAGGCTGGAGAGATGTTTCTTCTATAATCGAAGAAACAATTTTACAGTGCTATTTTTCTTACCTTTTATGTGGATAGAGAAGAGCCAGTCGGGTGAAAAAGAAACCACTATCCACTGTTTCAGTCCTCCACTCGCTTGAGGGTTTAGGCTGTAGAATTCTGTATTTGTCAGGGCTAGGATACCGGAACTGCCCCAAATTCCCATTGCAGACTGTTCTGGTTTCTTCAGAACCCGGCCAGTTAGTCTGGTTGCCCCAAAATGCCTTATTTTCTGGCACTCCGAATCTTCATTTTCATTTTGCAGATTTCAAATTGAAGATATAAATTAGAGGCAATTACAGACCAATTGTTAGAAAATTGGGTTTTAGAGTCTGGTTTAGGGTGAGGGTGGGCACCGGCTACATATCCACCGGTGCCCACCTGTTTGGCCAAAAAAAAACATCACCAACGTCAATTATGTTGATAGTCTGAAAAGGGAAGACTTGCAATTGTGGAGTGCCCACTAAGGTTGATGGCCCTAAATTAGTTGTTAGCACAGGATAATTCTTTTTAAAAATGCTATCATAATAGAGCCTGTTGAAGTGTGGACTCTGAAGGATTTTGATGACTTATGACCATTCCAAGCTTCAGATGCACTAGTATTTTGGTTCTACTTGTGTATTGCAGTAGTAATTGCGACAATGTAGCTGTAGCTAGTAGCTGCTGGTCTGTGGGCTGAAGTCCAGCCTTCATTGTGTTGCCTGATTTAGTGAGCAGATTGACCAAATTGTAAAAGGATTTTGATAACCAGCAAATGTTCCCTGGGAGGCCATGGCAAAACGAACATTTGTTATGGCAATTTATGTTGTTGTGAGGATGGCAAATTTCTTTAGCAAGCATGGAAAATCCGCCCAGTTCAGTTTTTTGCCAGGATTTGCCGTGCTTGCTCAAGGAATTTCCCATCCTCACGACAACATAAATTGACATAAAAAAAACATTTGTTTTGCCATGCCCTCCCAGGGAACATCAGCACAATAACAGTTCCCTTTTAAAATTGTTACTTGTCACAGTTAACCATGTAGGTCTGGTTTGTTATCTACTTGTCTTCTTTTGGTATCCCGCCATTAGTCACTCCAGTCATATTAGCATCTAGCCAAATGCCATAACGCGCTTCTTGGTGTGAGCCCACTATCTCCTCGCGGCCACTCCTAATTGGTCAGTGATGATGGACGTCATGGTTGACCTTGTTCTGGCTGAACCTCGGCATGTTAATCTGAGACCATGAGGATAACATTCCTGTGGACATAAGGATGGCATTCTAATGCAGTGAAAATTTGTAAGAACTAATGATAGCAAAGCTGCCATTGCCAGATACTGAAACTTTGTACCAGTCTGCGTTTTTTATATCAAGGAAAACTACTTAAAATATGTCCGGACTAGAATTTGCCATGCCTTTTCAGTTACATTCTGATTCTTGTTGGTGAAATTGTTTAAATTAAACAATGTTAGTATCTCAAGAGCAAGCTGATGATTCTGATAAAAAAATCAAGATATTAGCAAGAAAAAACAACTGAAAGATGATTAGTTGGGTGACACTAGGTTCTTATAACTAACGAGATCGCCAGTAAGGAACATGTGCACATTGTTTTCCGTAGTATTGATCTCAGAAGATCTCTTGCACCATGCATCATGACATGTTTTGTATGGTTCCAACCTCCATAGCGGACCATCTTATATGATTATAACCCTGATGATTCTTCACAACATACAGATAAGCTTATGTGAGCATCAATGAATTTGTAACTTGGCTAATAAGCATAAAATTTCTCATGTCTGGTACTTTCTGAGTTTGCCTCTTTCGCACATTGTTCTTTCAAAAGACAGTGCCTCCTCATATTATTCTAAAGGAACTCATCTGTAAAGAAATTTGCCATTGTGATAATCCTTTCTCTGCGAAATCTCATGCATTTTCCAACCGATTCCTGATCGGTTTGAGTTTGTGAAATGGGGCAAAAATCTGATCAGTACAAAGGTTATAGCTTGTTGGACACTAGAAAACCTAGTAACCGTAACAGTTGTATGCAATAATAGACAGTTCAATTTCCCAATTCTAGTTTATCACCACTATCTGTCTGTATCTAACTAATTGGGAAATTGCAGTTGGAAAAGGAAGCTATCAATAATGGTACTTCTCCGGGACAAGCTCATGATATAGACATACCTCCACCACGGCCTAAAAGAAAACCTAACTGTCCATATCCTCGAAAAGGTTGTCTCAGTTCTGAAACACCCACCAGAGAAGTTCCAAAATCAAGTGTAAGCTTGAGCAATAGCAATGCAGAAATGGGGAGCAATGGAACTCTTCAGGTAAATACCATTACGGTATTATATGCTTTGGTTTTAGTTCTGTCTATGCTATCCTTGATGTATGTATTGATATACTTGTTTTTCTTTAACATGAAGCTCACCTGCATTCAGAAACTTCAAAGGAAGGAGTTATCTGAAAATGGCAGTTGCTCAGAAGTTATTAATATCTTTCGAGAAGCACCATCTGCCTCATTTTCTTCCTCTAACAAGAGCTCTTCAAATCATGGTGTCTCTGGGAGAATTGAACCGACTAAAACAGAAAACAAAGATATTGCAACCATGGAAAGGAAATCTACTTCCATTGATGTGGGGAAGGATGTAAAAGATATTAATGACCAGGAAATGGAAAGGAACAACAGAGTCCACATCAGTTCTAATTATGACCGTTCTCATGAAGATTGTTTGGATAACTCAATGAAACACATGCAGTTGAAGCCAAATACTGCGGAGACAACATACACGGGTCAACATGCTGCAAGTGCCCCACTCTACCAAATGAATAAGACTGGGGCAACTGGCGCTCCAGACCCTGGAACTGAAGGAAGTCATCCTGATCAAACAAGTGATCAAGTGGGAGGAGCTAATGGAAGCATGGACTGCATCCATCCAACACTTCTGGTGGATCCAAAAATGGGCAGCAGTTCCACAGCACAGCCCTTTCCCCACAACTATGCAGGCTTTGCACCAACGATGCAATGCCACTGCAACCAAGATGCCTACAGGTCTTCTCTTAATATGTCATCCACCTTCTCCAACATGCTCGTTTCCACGTTGTTATCAAACCCCACAGTACATGCAGCCGCAAGGCTTGCAGCATCATACTGGCCAGCAGCAGACAGCAACATTCCTGTTGGTCCAAATCAAGAAGTTTTTGCTGAGAATGCTCAAGGAAGACATATTGGTTCTCCTCTAAGCATGGCTTCTGTGGTAGCAGCTACAGTTGCTGCGGCTTCGGCATGGTGGGCAACACAAGGTCTTCTCCCTCTTTTTGCTCCCCCCATGGCTTTTCCATTTGTCCCAGTTCCTACTGCTTCCTTTCCCACAGCGGATGTTCAGCGAGCTACAGAGAACTTCCCAGTGGACAACGCACCGAAGAAATGCCAAGTAGCTCAGGAGCAAGGTCAACCTGAAGCTATGATAGTTGTAGCGTCTTCTGTATCCGACGAGAGTGGAAAAGGAGAGGTGTCTCCCCACACTGAGTTAAATATATCTCCTGCTGATAAAGTTGAGACAACACCTCCCACAGGAGCTGAAACAAGTGATGCTTTCGGCAACAAGAAGAAGCAGGATCGCTCTTCATGTGGTTCCAACACGCCATCAAGTAGTGATGTAGAGGCAGAACATGTTCCTGAGAACCAAGATCAAGCCAACGACAAGACACAGCAAGCATGTTGCAGTAATTCTTCAGCTGGTGACATGAACCACCGCAGGTTTAGGAACATTTCAAGCACAAATGATTCATGGAAGGAAGTTTCCGAAGAGGTTGTAGTCTACCAGCATTGCCGAACTTCATTTCCATGTTACTCTTGAGCATCTATCACTGCTTTTCTAATTCACATTTCTGCTGTCAGGGTCGTATGGCTTTCGATAAACTGTTCAGTAGAGGAAAGCTTCCCCAAAGCTTTTCTCCTCCACAAGCAGAAGGATTGAAGGTGGTACCCAGGGGGGAACAAGACGAAGCTACTACGGTGACGGTCGACCTCAACAAGAGTGCTGCAGTTATGGACCATGAACTTGATACATTGGTTGGGCCAAGAGCTGCTACCTTTCCCATTGAATTGTCACACCTGAATATGAAATCCCGCCGGACAGGCTTCAAACCTTACAAGAGGTGCTCGGTGGAAGCAAAGGAGAATAGGGTGCCGGCTGCTGACGAGGTTGGTACCAAGAGGATTCGTCTTGACAGCGAACCCTCCACGTGATTTACTTGCTACGACATGATTACCGGCCTTCACGAGTAGTGTATTTTTCAAGAAATTGCAGTATTTACATCTAAGCTACTACTATAGGACTTCTCAGTCCTTGCAATGCAGTGTTTCACAGAACTCAATTTATTATGTGTTGTATGTTAATGCTTGCCGAGCAGCCCTTCTAGACTCTCAATTAAGCATTAAGCACCTACGCATGCTACTTTATTGGTAAAAGGCAATTATGCTTATTTTTGTGTGGTGAAGGATAATACTTGTAATTTTGGTTCATTTTGCTGGATCATGTAGATTTAATTCCCGAAGGGAGAGCATGATCGCCTTGTTTTATGTATATACACCTGAGATTTGAAGATTCTTGGATGGCCCAGCTTTCTTAAACAATGTAAATTTTTAAAATTTAAACATATTGCCTGTATCTTTAATATTGGAAGGTGGGCTCAGAAACTAATTTTCGAATTTAGAGTCTATCCATTTCATAGCTGCTTTCAACATTACAGCCGTGGGGCTTAAAAGCCTCACACACAGGCGCACAGCTGCCTGACATATCGGCCCCCCACACACCACAACGCCCGTTAGGCTCTGAATCCTGATGCACAATCCCTCCATCAGGGTTGCCCGGCATTGAACATATAAACCCTCCTACGTTACCCGCCGTTCTAACGCACCTGCGTCGTGCGATGGATCTGGTTCACACGATTCACCTCGCTGTCAAAATTCTGCTTCTTTTTACCTCTCTGTCAAAGATCTGGCCGTAGGTTTTACTTCACATTGTGGCTTCAAGTTTCAGTGCATGACGACTGGGCCATCGTTGCGCATGGGCCCAACGTTCAGTCACGGCGCGCGTGTGTAAGTTGTGCGGCGAACCCGAGAGCGAGGTGAAAACCTAGCCCCCAATCCCCTTCCTCCTCTCCCCTCTTCCGCCGCCCCTCCCCCTCCCTTGGCTTCTCTCCCTGCCTGCTAGCCCGTGGTCGCCGCTGCCTCCCCTCCACCTCGCCTTCCTTCTCTTCCCCGTCCACTCAGCCATCAACGACGCTATGGAAGGACCCTGTCGGTGAAGGGAAGGAGAAAGGGAGCCCGGCGGTGGGGAGGAGCTCGAGCCGAGGAGCGCGACCTCGATCCAGGCTCAGCAGGAGAAGAGGAGCAGCAACCGCGCCAGCCGGCGCGCACCTCGTCACAAAGCGTGCAGCAAGTTGAAGACGCGGCGAGAGCGGTGGTCTTGACGGCGGTGGCGGCCCTGCAGGGGAGATAGAAGATGAGGAAGAGAGAAGGAAGGGGAGGAGGGACTACGAGAGGACAGAGGAGAGGGAGGTGCAGCGGCGGGAGAAGAACACTACAGGGAAAGAGGAGGAGGTCAGTCGTGTCCCTGGGGTGCCGGTGGAGCTGCTCCTCCATGTTTGGCCACGGAGAGAGCCACGGTGGCAGCACACACCTGCCCACTCTGTCACAAGAGATCAACTCACCATTTCCATTAAACAGTACTTATATTTTCCTATGTTCTCACGGTTTGCCAAAAGGCTTTGTATAAATTCATATCGGCATAGTGCCTCATGCTGCTTCCAGCCTTCCAGGCCTGAGAACCTGTACCTCTGAATGAAATCTTCACGACGAGCAGATTGTGTGCCTTCAAGGCATCGACGTCCATCTGCTGCATCATTAATTGGAGGGTGCCCCTGCTCAAATCCGATGACAGTTTTCACATTGACGCAGGTAAGCAACCTTGCATCTTTCATTTGAATATACAAGAGGGGGTTCACATATACAAGTCAATAAGTATGCTTCTATTTTTGACCTGTGTGCTGCTTGAAAGACGAGTGTGCTAAGTACATCGTGACCATATACTCCTATGTTATATTTATGCTGATGTAGTTGATTCTAATGTTGCTTTATTAAAAGCCTAGAACTGATTTCATAGATATGTTATCTTTTTGTTTTTCTAGATCAAATCTCACATGTTTCTTTTTTGCTCCTGACTCAGACCTTATGTATTCTTTATTACGAGCATATGCTTGGTGATTCAGAATTATAAACTTAAAGTGGCCATCGATGATTTTAGTGTTTATCTCGGCTGTTGAATAGTAAATCCTACATTTTTCCCCCCAGGAATTTGAATTATTTCCTTTAATAAGATCTTGGTCTGATGTGTAGTGACGCTTCTCGATACTGATAGTGCTGCTTCCTTCCAATGAAGACGATGTTATTGTTCAAGATATTGTATCTCTCTGCATCGTCGAAGGTAAATTCACGCTTCTTCTGTAACTGGTGTACTGTTGGGACTTTGAATATCATAGGAAACTAATTCGTGGCTTGATGAACAGATTTGTTTGCACTGCCTATTTCCTCTAAGAAAATGTAACTCTTTGGTCAGAAAATAAATAATAGGTCTGTGGGTTCCATTTAACCAGCAATAATAGATTCATACATAAGGTGTCTTTTGAAAAGAAAAACTGATTTGGTTCCTTGCTGGCAGATATGTCGTTCGTCCTTCTGTTATTGGTCATTGATTTTGCTGAATAAGCCTGATAACTCTCATCTTCCTATTTCTTACACCTTTCTACCAGAGTTCAGATAATGTAGCTCATTGTATTATGTGTCCACAAATGGGTGGAACCACTTGCCGATAATGATGATGAATGGAAATTGGTCAGTTTGGTTCCAGTTGGAATCACGTGTATATTTGGCAAATTGACAAAGCTGCAGAGTAGTTCCAGTTTAGATTTCTCAGCTTTGCATATTATATTTTTAAATAGTATTGTCTCATGCTTTACCTGTCCTAATTTGTTTTCTGTACAGTTTGTAAATTCCAAGTACAGATAACTGATGGTTGCATGTCGTTGTTTTGCACGTGTGGTCGTGCCATATATATTAGCAATTACGCCTCACAGAGTTGTGTTGTTTAAATAGTTTTTGTTATTATTTCTACCATACTAAGAAATAGTACTACTCTCTAAGGATTGTCTTCTTAAAGCATAAATTCTACTTGTATATCTGTGCGCTCTTTATAATTAGCTTGCATTGATCTTGATATCTAAAATATGGTTCTAGATAGAAAAAACTTAAGCGGTGGTTTGCACTTAATATACCAGTAAAATGGAAATCTAAACACACCAAAATGGGATGGGGCTGGAAAAGCCATGTGCCTTAGAAATCCAAGGAAATGAAAAGAAGATGACATCGTTGGTGCCTAATGCTTATTTGTCTTTTTTGTTAGCTGCACACAGCTGAGTTATTTCCAATTATCTATATGAATCACAATGGAAGAAGAAGAGTGGAGGGAATGTCAATGCGGCTTCGTGAGCATCTATCGATGTTCTAATTGACCGGTGGATCTGCTCCTCCATGTTTGGCCACAGAGAGAGCCGCGGTGGCAGCACACAGCCGCCCACTCTGCCACAAGAGATCAACTCACCACTGGATTAAGGTGAGTCGCTGCTAGCCCCCCTTCTTCTTCTTCTCATGCATCCCTTTCTCTGTCACCAAGCTCACGTTGGTACTCTGGTTGACTTCTTCCTCCTCGGTGCTAACAGGTGAAGCACAAACAGCCCCCATGAGAAAATTAAGGCGCATATGTTAATCTTGGGCCGTTAACCTTTCTTCTTGTCATATTTTTTATTCTCTTAAAGATCCTCACATGGTGCCGGCAAGGGTGCAATGCAGTCTGTGCATTAGAGGTTTTGTATGGGATTCTGAAGAAAACAGTAGCCTCATGATGACCCGACTTTGTGGCCATTGCGGCTATTGCGACAACGCACACATCAGCGTCGTTTTATACTGATTTGGTATCTTCACACTTTCTTCAGTTTGGAATTGGCAACAATTCTTCATCCCTGATTGCTCTGTACATACTGCTCCCGGTGTGTTCTTTCCCATTTTCCTCTTTGATGCCTTGCTTTCATTGTTCGACATGAAATTCTTTCAAAGTTCATCATGATTTGGTGCTACTGTAACTGGTTTATAGCCGACCATAGAATCCCGTATTTTATTTCAAAGACGCAAAATATCAACCATCATGAGAGGTTAAATCAAATAGTATAATGTCTTGACCAGTAGGCTAATGGAAATATATAATCATGGCAGGTATGTATAGAAACATCAAAGGTGATTTAATCCTCCACCTATCATATAACCTAGCGGAAGCTTACCCCTTGCTTCATAATCATAAATACTTATAACGGGCTCCAATCTTGACGGAAGCATTAATAGTGTTGTACATTATAAGCAAGGTAGATTCATATTGCCCACACAAAATGATTCATGTTGGACATCCCTGTTTTTCTATAAAGATTCGTATTTCCACCAGGTATTGTACCTCTCAATGGGTTTCAATATTGAGTGATTCCATTTAGCATCAATATTAACTCTGATGATGGTGTTTTCCATACTGCACCATACATGATTGAACAATATATTGTAGTTATCATAACTTTCTATAAGTTTGTGCTTACCCCATTTATTTATTAATATGATACAGATGCATTCTGCTTAATCTACCCGTGACTCTGTATTTTTTTCTGCTCACTACTCTGATAAAGCTTCTCTATTGTTTAGGCTTTGCGTTTTGATTTCTTTTTCTGAAAATTGGTAGTTGGAACAGTCAAAACTGGGTGCTTTTTGCAGCTCTCTTTCCTATCATCTGTGTAGTGTGGTTGTTATACACACTCTTTTCATTTGTGTTTTTGCCTCCTAAGCCATTTATTCTGTCTAGCACAGGTTGCTTCCTGTCCTCTCATCCTACTTTTCTAGCTGCTACATAGCATTAAGAAAGGCCATAGTTGACCAGAATAACAACTGGGGCATTTCCTTGCAGAAAATCTATAATGTTATGTCCAGCGATGATGATAGCGGGTCTTCCGAATCGCTTCCTCAGCCTAACAACGCAGCCTACAAACAAGTTGTTATCAACATCAGTAATGATGCTGGTAAGCACCCCACGCCAGATTTACTTTTAAAACCTACTGCTTATACTCACATTTTAAACCTCTTACTGTTTACAACTCTGTAGGCCCTTCGCACCGTCGCATGAAAGCCAAGAAAAACAAGAAAAAGGAGCACACGTCGCATGGTACAAAAGCCAGTTCTTTTGCCAGAATCTGGGGATTCTCCCAGAATCCGACTCCTACCCAGCTTCTCCCAAAATCTTTGAGTCCACTTTGTTTTACAATCCTATATAATTAGACCCTAACTAGATAGGATTGTAAAACAAATGGGGCTAAAAGATTCTGGGAGAAACTGGGTAGAGGTCGGATTCTGGGAGAATCCCCAGATTCTGGCAAAAGAACTGGGCCTAACCGTCTACCATTACCATTGTCAAGCAATTATACCTGATTTTATTTTCCTTCATGTACATACTAATCTTTCAAACCCTCTTCATGATTATCATCATACAGCCAGTGGCGGAGCCAGAAAAATCTGACAAGGGGGGGCCGAGTATTGTTAAAGCTTGTTGGGGCGGGCCAATCCATCAAAAAACATAATTTTAGCAGTAAAAAAATCACTGTTACTATTCATATTAGGCCTAAATCAGTGATGTTAGGGGGGGGGGGCAGGGCCCTGGCTGGCACCCCCTGTCTCCGCCACTGCATACAACACCTAGCTACAACTAAATACATAAAACCGAAGAAGGCTGAACACAAAACCTACATAACCCATGCGTTCAAACAATGTTTCCATTTGCTCTACTAATACCAGTACATGCATATGCTTACACCAACCATTTTATATACCATTGCATAGGGCCACCCGGCACTATCTACTTTCTAAGCTTTGACGGTCATTGCAGATGGGGAAGCTGCTCACAAATTTGAGGTGTCTCATCGCTACAAGGAAGACCTTTGCCACTCAAAGAATGGCAAGACCCTATATACACATCACCTACAATTATATATACAATTCTTGTTAGTGTTGTTACCTTTCAATTCCAATATTTCTTCTCTTAGTGTTGTTACCTTTCATTTGCAGTATTTCTCAGTCAGTTTTACTGAGAAATATCTCCGCCACTATATTGACCCAAAGCTTTATGACTTGCCAAGAAAATCTGAAGATGGAAATACCCGCATCAAAGCCCGTCTAATAAAAGGAGTCAATAACAGGGCAACAATTACCAGAGGCTGGGAAGACTTCTTCCGCACAACTAATATTAAAGAGAAATATATGCCTTCGCCTTCAAGTGCAACTACAAGCGCTTGTGTTTCACCGTGCACGCCCTCTGAGCACCATGTTCAGTCTACTAACCTACCTAATTAGCCTATGAAGTTCTGTGTTTATAGCTTCACCCTAAGAACCCACTGTGTGTATAGCTTCACCCTAAGAACCTGTTTGCTTTTGCAATACTCTCTGGTCATGTATAAATTTGGAATGCATGATGCTATGTTAGATTCGTGCAATATATCTATTCCAACTGCGTTCTTATATTCAGGTGACAAGCTTTCTGCTTCTGTGACCAATATAGATAAGAAATTCATTTACATTGCTCTATATATTATCGTCAATGAATATCCCAGAAGACCTAAAAGGGAAATCAATACTCTATGAAATCCAAGTTTAACATTATTATTGTATCTGCCATTGTATCCACATTGGCTTACTTTCTCTTCAAATCATTCTATTTTTTCATCTAAAAATCAATTTAAGTCATCCTACTATTTGCAATACAATCCACATCACTGTATTTTCATCTATATCTCCCTACTACTCACTAGTAACATTGCTTCTAATTGGCTTCTTGCGCCATTGGCGCAACCGGGTCATCTAGTGACATTAAAGAACAAGACATTGCTTAGTAGTAGCATCACAAGTTCATATTTATACAACCATTGTTTCCGAGAAGATTCATAACGGGGGCACCGTTTTTCACCCGATGAGAAATGCACCATTTTGCCTAGTGCCGTTTTCAGCAGCATTAGTTAGCAACAAAAAGGCAACCAGAATCGCTGGCTTCCTGCAATCCTGCTTCCTCATATACAGGTACCACCATCCATTGGCAGATTCGTTCAGCTCCAGCCGATTTCTTCAGTTAGCACATGCTCCCAGTCTGACGATCCATACTTTGAATTGCTACGCAAAATGCCATCTTGTCCGGTGATGTATGAGCGGGCAGCCACTCCATCCAAAGTGCCTCCATTCAACCCTTGACAAGCTCCATATGGCAGAGGCGCACGGCGCTGCGTGGCAGTTTCTTCCAAGCCTGTTAGGACATGGCCATGCTGCAAATTCTTCGGCAGAGCAGTGTACCCTTTGGTGCTTGAAGAACAGCTAAGTGTGGCGTCGCCTCCTGACCGAGTGCAGTCACCAGCATAAGGAAGATATTGATCGTTTCTTGCTCCTGATGTCTCTCCGGTAGGGTGAGCTGAGGCAACTCCATACAGATTACTTGGATCGGTACTCAAATCAGAGACTTGGGAATAATTCTTTCTTGGCCCAGGCCCACCAATAGGAGCCATGCTGGACTCTAGGTCTATTTTTATACAAGTGTGTTTCAGCTGGTACTTCAATTCACAATTTGCACGCTCCGCTTCAATCCACAGATTCTTATACACAAGAACCTGTGGATGCTCTTCCTCACAGGACATCTTCTTTTGGACACTGTTGAGTGCAGGCTGGTCAATCATAAATTGCTTGTCAATAAAGTGAAACAGAAACAATTGGTTAAACTAATTTTCTATGTGAGTGGCATCCAATACTGCTAGACTTATCACAAGGTACATATAAGTCCTACGACTTTCCTGGATTTTTTTGCAAGGAGAAAAATTCTTCTACACATATTTTCTAAAAATTGCCAGACCTTTTAACACGCCTATGAAAAATTGCACTTGTTGGAGCACACAGTAACAACTCAGCAAATGAAAGAAACAACACAAGTAATTTATCATGAGTAGAAGAGGTTACCTGGCCCCCTGTCAAGCTGTTTCTTCCAAACTCATTGTGCATATGACTAGAACCAGCAAAATGATTAATAATTATGTCCTTTTCACCATCTGCAATGTAACTACGATTATATTTTCCTGGGTCATATTTTAAAACTGCAGTCTGAGAATGTGGAGCCTTTGATCCTGCCTTGTCAGAAGCACCCTTAATAGGATCCTAGTAACAATAGATACACAATTATCATGGGGTCACTGCAAATATCATATTACTGTAGTAAGTCTGAATAGTTCTTGTTCTTTTATCGACAAGAAGGAAAATGTTAACAACTAAATAGAATTCACAAAAACCAGAGACCGTATAATCTGCTTATCCTACATATGACTCAAAATAATAGTTTCTACAGTTACTCCGCCTAAGAACAATTCAGGCAATAACATCGGGCGTAAGTGGAAGCAATCAAACTTCGAAGTAAGCAATAGGGAAATAAGAAAAAAATAATGAAGGATTGCCTGGTACACCTGCTCTCTCATGTCAAAATAGTTTTGAATAAGGCAAGACGTAAGTAAAACTGCGAGCTGCAGGTTGCGGGTATGCTCAACTGAAAGTATTTCGAATTGAACACAATGTCTATGCTAAATAAGAAGTTGAAAACAAAAACAACAACAAAACAACGCACCTTTCTTATTTTATGAAGGCAAGTCTGAAGACTATCAATCACTGATTCAAGGAGGATGCAGTCATCTTCATCTAGCTCGATTTCATCAGCAGAATAACTACTCTGGAATACCACAGTTAGATTCTCGATCGCCTTGAGAACTCCCGATATATTATTTCCTGTTGAAGAACAGGGTCCTGTAATGTATCAAATAGATAGCATATTGTGCATTTGAAGGAAATGCTTATTCAAAACATCAAGCATCAGGTACTATCATAAATAACTTCAACAGATATAGATAAACCTTTGCCAATTTTTGATTTCCCAATCGACGAAGGTACAAAATCCGGAGCAGCAGAATTCAGACCAGATCGCTTCACATAATTGTCTCTCAGTTTCAAAAGGTCTTTCTGCTCTAGTTCACACTTTGCTGCATACTGGTTTGCACATTCATGCTCCTTCCCACATGAATTTTTTGTCTCCTTTATACTTGTGACCCCAGATTTCTTTGACACACCGGCTTCAGTCTGGGATTTGCAGTGGTCGTGGTTAGTCTTGGTGACGAAACTCTGGAGCTCGGACGGAGTTTCATGATGTCGAACAGTACTAGAGCTTTGTTTCTGTCGTACGGCAAAAGCTTCTAATTCTCGATTAGTTGACTGGGTAGCAGGTATCTGAAAAACATCAAATGGAGACAGACGAGAAGCTGAAGCACCTCTATAGCACGGTGAATCAACAGAGCATTCTGATGGATCTGGCATCACATCCTCGGCCAAAACACCACATGGATCAGCACAAGTAGTTGGAATTTGAAGAGGGCTTGCACTGAAGACGGGATTTGCCTCTTTGGAGGAGAACATGTTTTTTTGACCCGAGGAGGAGAACATGGTACCTTGTGAATTGTCCTTGCCATCAGCAGGACCATTGAATTGTAAACTGCGGGATGATGTTTCTTTTTCACTGTCTTTATTAGACTTAGGATTTTCTGCTATAACCAACTTGCTTCCAGAACCACAACTGTTTTTGTTAGTTTCTGATGTTTTATTTGGTGGCCTTTCTATCCTCACTGTTGAACATTTGCTCCCATTTCCTGAGGTCAAGGAATTTTGCTGCTTATAATTGGATGTTATCCTGACATATGGTGAGGAGGGATATGCATCCAGGCAAACTGCTGACCATGAACTTGGCTGCCCAGTGTGAATGGCATTTGTAGAGGGTGGATAAACGGCACCACTTGATTTCATCAAGGCACATGCAATTGGTGACGCTGAGTGAGTATCTCTTGATGTCTTCTCTTCGGCATAACCCACAGAGCTAGCACCCGCCGACCTAGAAACATCACCTATGCATTGGCAATACACACTCAATGGCTTTGCTATGTAAACAGATGACTGGCACGTTATGCAGTTGAACAAGAACACAAATATAGCATCTACAGTATATATTGTTGCCCCGATTGGGGATAATCATGGATATAAAGTCGTAAATTAGTGGTGACTGAGAGGGCGGAATGATGTATGCCGGATACTACAAATCAGCTAGGATCAACTGATTCTCGGCCTACTACCCCAGACCGCAAACCTAGCTAACGCCCAAGAACCGGACGAAGGTCAAATATTTTGCCAAGCTGGTCAGCACAACTAGATTAACCCAGCGGCGTAACGCAATCACAAGGGCCGATAAGGCGCGGACCAGCCAAGAACCGAAATATCAGAGCAAGGCGGAGAATAACAAGAAAAAGGTGGGGATTGGAGGAAGGGAAAGGAAAAGGTTACCATTTTGGCGGTACTGGAAAGGGGCGCAAGCCGGTCGGGAGGGGGGGTTGAAGGGAGCGGCGTGCGGGGAGAGAGCATATGACGAGACGGAGTTAATGGCGGCGGCGGCGGCGGCGGCGGCGGCGGTCGAGGTCATCGCCGGCGTCTCGCGTAGAAACCACCGGTGGTAGAGTGAGTGGTCGACCCGTAATAATTGAGGAAGCGGAGAAGTACGGTGACTTCTTCGCCTCTACCCCTTCCGAAGCGGAGAAGGATGTGACATCTGGACGCGGTGAACAGTAAAATAAAAAATGTAATTAAATTTAAAACAACTGATTTTTGTTTCTGTGAAACATTGACAAATGTTTTGGTAGTTTACAAAATTTCATCGCCATATGCCATTGTGGAAAATGTGGCAAAAGAAAATTGATGCTCGAGAATGTTATTTTCAAACTTATTTTGGAGTATCGACTTTGTTTTTTACCACGTCTTCCCGGAACGTCATTTCATGATGAAATTTTACAAACTATCAAAACATTTCTCAATGTTTAAAAAAATAAGTATTATGGTTATGATGCTAATGAAATGTTAATCTAAAACACATGTGTAGATTTACATGTTTAGTCATCTAGAATTGCAGACTTAAGGATTAATATACTGATTCAAAACACCATACTCAGGACCACATGAGTACCTAATGTACCCGCCTCCCTAGGCTGCTCGAGGGCGAGAGTGCCTCCTGGCCGTCCGTTTGCGGTTGGCTTGCCGCAGGAGCCTCTCGAGGCGCCTTCATGTCGTCCGATCTGCCCGAATGGTGCGTGCCCGAGTGACCTGGCTGGAGGGTCCATGTGTAGGATCGGAAGTATGTCTAGAGGGGGGGTGATTAGACTACTTGATCAAATAAAAATCTATCCTTTTCCCAATTTTAGTTCTTGGCAGATTTTAGCTATCTTAGCATACGTCAAGCAATTTTCACACAATTCAAGCAAGCATGCAAAGAGTATATGAGCAGCGGAAAGTAAAGCATGCAACTTGCAAGAATGTAAAGGGAAGGGTTTGGAGGATTCAAACGCAATTGGAGACACGGATGTTTTTGGCGTGGTTCCGATAGATGGTGTTATCGTACATCCACGTTGATGGAGACTTCAACCCACGGAGGGTAACGGTTGCGCGAGTCCACGGAGGGCTCCACCCACGAAGGGTCCACGAAGAAGCAACCTTGCCTATTCCATCACGGTCGTCGCCCACGAAGGACTTGCCTCACTAGCGGTAGATCTTCACGAAGTAGGCGATCTCCTTGCCCTTACAAACTCCTTGGTTCAACTCCACAATCTTGTCGGAGGCTCCCAAGTGACACCTAGCCAATCTAGGAGACACCACTCTCCAAGAAGTAACAAATGGTGTGTTGATGATGAACTCCTTGCTCTTGTGCTTCAAATGATAGTCTCCCCAACACTCAACTCTCTCTCACGGGATTTGGATTTGGTGGAAAGAAGATTTGAGTGGAAAGCAACTTCGGGAAGGCTAGAGATCATTCATATGGTAGGAATGGAATATCTTGAGCTCAACACAAGGGTAGGTGGTTCTCTCTCAGAAAATATGTATTGGAAGTGAAGATCTGTTCTGATGGCTCTCTCCACGAATGAAGAGTGGGTGGAGGGGTATATATAGCCTCGACACAAAATCTAACCGTTACACACAATCTGCCAAACTCGGTGGGACCGAATCGTTAAACTTGGTCGGACCGATTCAGCAAACCTAGTGACCGTTAGGATTTTCGGTGGGACTGAGATGCAACTCGGTAGGACCGATATGGTTAGGGTTAGGGCATAACGTAATCTCGGTCTGACCGATTACACAAACTCGGTGGGACCGATTTTGGTAATAAGCTAACCAGAGAGTTGGTCAGGTAAACTCGGTGGGACTGATTCGCTCTTTTCTGTGAGACCGAAATGGTACGAAAGGGAAACAATGAGTTTACATTGCAATCTCGGTGGGACCGATCGCTCACTTCGGTTGGACCGAAACGTTACGAAGGGAAACAGAGAAATTGCAATCCCATCTCGGTGAGACCGAGATCCCTATCGGTGAAACCGATTTGCTAGGGTTTGTGGCAGTGGCTATGACATATGAAACTCAGTGGCTCCGGATAGGAAGAATCGGTGGGGCCGAGTTTGACTTTAGGTTTGGGTCATATGTGGATATGGAAAGGTAGTTGAGGATTTTGGAGCATATCACTAAGCACATGAAGCAAGAGGCTCATTAAGCAACACCTCATCCCTCCTTAATAGTATTGGCTTTTCCTATGGACTCAATGTGATCTTGGATCACTAAAATATAAAATGTAGAGTCTTGATCTTGAAGCTTGAGCCAATCCTTTGTCCTTATAATTTTGAGGGATCCACTTTCCTCATCCATGCCATGCCATCCATTGAGCTTTTCTGAAATATTCATCTTGGAATAATGTTAGCTCAATGAGCTATATGTTGTTAGGAATTACCAAAACCACCCAGGGATAGTTGCACTTTCAATCTCCCCCTTTTTGGTAATTGATGACAACATATAGATCAAAGCTTTGACAAATGATAATAAGAATGGAATATATCGTCGCTTTGAGAAGTATGTGATAAGTAAGAGCCCCCCCTAAATTTGTGCATATCTTAAGATTTGCTTTGGACTGCAAATGCACAAGAAGTTAGAATCATGGGTTACTCTTCCATGTCACATACATCTTGGTGGAGCGCTCAAAATGATAAGAATTAAAATACATGCACTCATCACCAAGCAAAGTGAATGATCAAGCTAAGGATAAACTGATAATAACATCCAACGAGCATTAAGTGTAGCTTATGATCAAACACATGATCATCAATGTCTCACAGATTACGGCATAGTATCTCAAACACTCAAAAGCAAATAAAGTTCAACCAAAAGACAAGAGAGAACAAATGCAAACTCTCTCTCTCGAAGCCTATGATCTATACATTTTTCTCCCCCTTTGGCAACAAGTTACCAAAAAGTTCATAGAAAATGCATAGTACTAACGACTCTCAGGCTTGGTCTTCAGGCGGTGGAGTCCGGATAGCGCCAAGGACGAAGGCTTCAGTTGAAGTAGATGGAGCTGCTAGGGTAGGAGCTGGAGCTGATGGAACTAAAGTTGTAGCTGGTGCAGAAGTGGTGGCTCTGGTGTCAAGAACTGGCACTGCAGATGATCTCTGAGCTCTGGGCATCCTGGCAAATGCATCAGTTGTGGTCTTGCCTTTCCTCTCCTGCATATCATCTTGTAATTGTTCCACGGCAGACTGAATCTCTATCACCTTCACATCTAGGTCATAGAACTTTTGTTCCATGATTCTTTTCAAGCTCTCTTGGTTTTGAGTTAGGGTGACCAGTCCTTTCTCAATTCTCAGAGTGGATGCTATCAGGTAACTGAGCTGCTCCTGCTTGTTCTTCAAGAAATACTCAGATGCCTCCTCTTGTGTTGGCATCCTGGCAGCTTTCTCCATCTTTGCCTTCTCCTTCTTTGCTTGAGCATGTGTAGATGATGGTTCATCCTTGTTCATGACAACCTGATTGTCTTCAAAGTCTGGATGAATGGGCAGGTGTTCCTTGTCCAGCAGGTATGTGCATGTGCCCATCTTTGAGTTTATCAGCTCTTGAATTTGTGGGGCATATCCACAGCTCCTCTTCTGATCAGCTGCTGTCCTCTTAATGGTTTCTACCATGAGACTCATCACCTTGAATTTTTTTGGCACATAAAATATATGGAGCATGTTTATTGCATGGCCTCGGATCATCTTGTGATCACCTGACTTGGGCAATAGAGTGTGCCTCAGAATCCAATTGATGGTGGGCAGCCCTGATAGAAGGAAATGTACTGAGCCAAACTTGAATGTGTCTAGTGCCTTGTTTGGGATCTCCTTGTACATGTTGGACATGGAATTGTGATCCATCTTCTTCTTGTTATCCTGGCCACTTGCTTCCTCTTCAGATTCCATGACAAGTTTCATGGTTTCTTCAGTTACAGCCTTCCTAGGCTTAGAAGTGGGAACTCTTCTTGCAGGTGCCTTTTTCAGCATTCCAAGCTTGATGGCTGCAGCTGAGCCATACTCTTTCTTGAGCACCTTCTTCTTGGATGTGGCTTCCTCTTCTGCCACATAATCCTCATCTTCTGACTCAGAAGTTCTTTTCTTGCTTGCTCTAGGGGCAGCTTTAGGCAGATTGCTTGGGGTGCTCCTGCTGCCCTGATCAGAACTGCTAGAGGGACTAGTGCCCTCACTCAAATGAGCCTGCTCCTCAGATCTATTTTGGCTATCACTCTGATCAGACATGTTGCAAACTCTGACTGTTGACCCTGTGGATAGATTATAGATGAGATAGAGTGGATGAGCATCACAAAATGCAGAGATTTTTGCAAAAGAGTGAGTCAAAAACTTAGTTTTAGTTTTCCACAAAAAGCATTTCGGATCAACCGATTTGCAAACTCGGTGATACCGAAGCAGCTTTTGGAACCAAAACTAGTGAACCCGGTCAGACCGAGTCACAGTTCGGTGGCACCGAGACTGCTAGGGTTTCACAAAGTCCTGAACTCGGTCTCATCGATTTGTAATTCTCGGTCAGACCGAGAACCACATGTGCAATGGCCGTGGCCGAATCGGTGGAACCGAGTTCCGCAACACGGTGGGTCCGAGATGGTTTCGGCGGAAACCTAAACCTAAATTTTCGAATCTCAACTATTCTAAGGATTGTTTTGACTGGATAGGAGTGTTTCAATCGTGGCAAGATTCATAAAGAACACAATGTGCTAGGAACTGGACGGGGAATAGCACTGTGATCGAGTCCATACCCTAGTTCGGCGGCGGACTCGCTACGGCGGCAACGGCGGAGACGAATTCCGTTGACGGCGGCAGAGACCAGCGACTGGAGGCGGCTGGTGACGAGGAGGACGATTCGGAGACCCAGGAGGCAGAGCGAGCTATGTGCGGGCGAAGGGGTTTCGAAGAAATTTCCAAAATTTTGCCCGTGAGAATATATATAGCCCGACCCTGTCGGTGTGACCGAGTGGAACAACTCGGTGGCACCGAGTTGCATAACTGTTGACAGTTATGGCAACTCGGTGTGACCGAAAAGTTCAAATCGGTTGCACCAAGGTGAAAACCTAGATCGACTTAGTGATCTCGGTATGACCAAAATGGAGGAATCGGTCAGACCGAAAAGCACAAAGAAGTTTTGGAAGTTTAAGTCTATGACAAATCGGGAACTCCGAGTGCTCCTCACACAGAGTGGTTTGAATCTGACTTGATCAAATTTTGTGATGTAGCATGAATAGAGTTTGAGACGAGAAAAGCATAGATAGCTAGAGAAGGTTCTTAGGCATTCTTGTCCATCCACTTGGCAAGGAAAAGAAAAACCAATCAATCAAAACAACAAGTGGATGTCCTCGAATGAGTAAAATATGCTCTCAACATGCTCACACAATAAAATGGCAATTGAAATATGTGGCAAAGCATGCACAACCAATTCTAGTATCTATCAAGCAATTGGTGATGACTAGGTCATCTATATATGAGTATATTGACTTAGGAGTCAAATGAGAACATTTGATCATAGGTCATTGAGGGAGTCCTGGATTAGGGGGTGTTCGGATAGCCGAACTATATCTTCAGCCGGACTCCAGGACTATGAAGATACAAGATTGAAGACTTCGTCCCGTGTCCGGAAGGTTCTTTCCTTGGCGTGGAAGGCAAGCTAGGCGTGCGGATATTCAAGATCTCCTACCAATGTAACCGACTCTGTGTAACCCTAACCCTATCCGGTGCCTATATAAACCGGAGGGTTGTAGTCCGTAGGACGAACACATCATAACCATCATCATACCCATAGGCTAGCTTCTAGGGTTTAGCCTCCTTGATCTCGTGGTAGATCTACTCTTGTACTACCCATATCGTCAATATTAATCTAGCAGGAGTAGGGTTTTACCTCCATCGAGAGGGCCCGAACCTGGGTAAAATAAAGCGTCCCTTGTCTCCTGTTACCATCCGACCTTGACGCACAGATCGGGACCCCCTACCCGAGATCCGCCGGTTTTGACACCGACATTGGTGCTTTCATTGAGAGTTCCTCTGTGTCGTCGCCTTTAGGCCCGATGGCTCCTTTGATCATCAACAACGATGAGGTCCAGGGTGAGACTTTTCTCCCCGGACAGATCTTCATCTTCGGCGGCTTCGCTCTGCGGGCCAACTCGCTTGGCCATCTGGAGCAGATCGAAAGCCATGCCCCTGGCCATCAAGCCGGGTGGGGAAGCTTAAACTACACGGCAGATACCCTCGGAGACCTGATCTTCGACGGATTCAAGCCACAGCCAAGCGCGCCGCACTATCTCGAGGGGCATGATATAGCTCTGCCTCCGAATAGTGTCCTGGAGGCCGCATACACTCCGGCCCCGATCCTCGATCCGGAGCCCGCTGCGTTCTTTGAGGATGAACGGTTGGACGCCACCTCGGGGGCTGCGATCTTAAAAGCCATTGAGCCAAACGCAAGCCCCGCACTCCGCATGGCACATGACTCCAAGGAGCCGGACTCTTCTCCAAACTCCGAACCTCCCGCGCCCCTGCCAATCGAATCAGATTGGGCGCCGGTAATGGAGTTCACCGCCGCGGACATCTTTCAGTATTCGCCCTTCGGTGATATTCTGAAATCTCTCAAGTCTCTCTCTTTTTCAGGAGAGCCCAGGCCGAACTATGGCCTGCGAGGTTGGGATTCGGACGACGAAGAAATTCAAAGCCCACCCACCACCCACTTAATAGCCACTGTCGATGATTTAACCGACATGCTCGACTTCGGCTCCGAAGACTTCGACAGTATGGACGACGAAGACGGAGACGAACGGGAACCAGCGCCCATAGGGCACTGGACCTCCACCCCGCTTAATGATGTATTCATGGTGGATACACCTGAAAAAACTCACAATGAGGAAGAAGGGGGCGAAAAGAAGGGTAAACCCTCCGAAAAGCACTCAAAGCGGCGACGTAAACGCCGAGCGAAGCCCCGCCTCGATCAAGACCCAGCCATAGAGCAGGACGAGCCGGCAGATGACGAACGCATCCCAGAACAGCCGTCCGAACAGGGTAACACGGGCAGAGAGGACGAACAGTCCTCCCCCGGTCATAACAGAACTCCGGACGATACCACGCCGGATAAAATCATGGAGCAGAAGAATCTCCAAGAAAGGCTCGTCGCCACAGCACGAAGCCTGAAGAAGCAGAAGTAAAATCTAAAGACGGCGGAGGATGCACTCAAAACAAGATGGAGCAAAGTAATCAAGACCGCAGACAAATACGGCGGCAGCCGCCGCACCAAAAGCTATCCGAAGAGAAAGCTACTGCCCGAATTCGACCAGGAGGCCCTAGAGCCCCCAAACTCAAAAAACAAAAAGGCTACACAGTCGAATAAACGATCTCTTGGCCACTACAATACGGCAAACGGCGCCGCACTCAATGCGGCATGCGACACAATCAAAGACTCGCATCATGGCCCAGCCAGGTCCATTTACGGGCCAAGAAAGCAAGCTCTCGCAAGCAATGCAAAAAATCCACCATCAGAATCCGGCACACCCAAATATAGGGGTGCCGCACACCCTCTATGCTTCACCGATGAGGTCCTGGAATATGAATTCCCAGAGGGATTTAAACCCGTTAACATAGAGGTGTACGATGGAACAACAGACCCGGGAGTCTGGATCGAGGATTATATCCTCCACATACATATGGCTAGAGGAGATGATCTCCATGCCATAAAATATTTACCCCTTAAGCTTAAAGGGCCAGCCCGGCACTGGCTTAAAAGCCTTCCGGAAAACACAATTGGAAGTTGGGAAGAGCTCCAGGACGCTTTCTGAGCAAATTTTCAAGGGACCTACGTCCGTCCCCCGGACGCAGACGACCTCAGTCACATAACTCAGCAATCCGGAGAATCAGCTCGGCAGTTCTGGAACAGATTCCTCACTAAAAAGAATCAAATAGTGGATTGTCTGGACGCCGAAGCCCTAGCGGCTTTTAGGCACAATGTCCGAGACGAATGGCTCTCCAGATACCTCGGCCAGGAAAAGCCAAGAACAATGGCCGCACTCACAAGCCTCATGACCCGCTTTTGCGCAGGAGAGGACAGCTGGTTGGCACGATGCAGCCCCAGCGACCCAAGTACATCAGAAATCAGGGATGGAAACGAGAAACCACGGCGAAACAAGGACCTTCGCCGAATCAAAAGAAAAAGTCCGAAGAGCACGACAGTCAATGCCGGATTCAAAGGCTCACGGCAAAATCAGACAAAATCACCCCCTCAGGATAATAGGGAAGATCCGTCCAGTCTACAGAGGATCATGGACAGGATATGTCAGATACACAGTACTCCTGGAAAGCCTGCTAATCATACCCACAGAGACTGTTGGGTTTTCAAACAATCCGGAAGGCTTAACGCCGAACACAAGGGGCTCGACACACCAAGTGAGGAAGAGGACGAACCCCAAAAGCAGAGCACCAGGAAGCAAAAGAACTTCCCGCAAGAAGTCAAAACAGTGAACTCACTTCACATAACAAGGCATATGGCACCCATAAAGGTCCGCACATTCAAGCCTATCCCTCAGAAGTCTGGCCACTGGTCACTAAAGCCAATCATTTTTGACCAGCTAGATTATTCTCGCAATATCAAACACGCAGGCCGGACTACCCTGATGCTTAATCCAATAATAGACGGATTCCAGTTTACCAACGTCCTTATGGACGGTGGCAGTGGACTAAATCTGATATATCAGGATACAATTCACCGCATGGGCATAAACCCAGTACGAATCCGTCACAGTAAAACCTCCTTTCAAGGAGTAGCACCAGGCCCGGACACCCACTGTATGGGTTTTCTCCGGCTTGTGGTCATATTTGGCTCTGCCAATAACTTTCGTCGCGAAAAGCTTATCTTCCACATAGTCCCGTTTTCAAGTCGCTATCAAGCACTAATGGGACGTGGAGCCTTCGCTCGCTTTAACGCAATACCGCATTATGCATCCCTCACGCTAAAGATGCCCGGTCCTCGAGGCATCATCTCTTTAAAGGGAGCATACTAAACTACATCTCCTCCAAACGGAGGATCGTGCGGCCCCTTAAACGGCCGCCCAACAAAATGGCCTCGCCAGCCATAAGACTTTTTTGATGTAAGTCACAAAAGGCCGCGGACCCGGACTCAATGAGTTCGGCACAAGCCCATTTTCGTTATAGGCTTGGTACGCCTCACCAGGGGCTGTACGCAGAGACAATAAAACTCGACCGTATCTATTTCTCACTTCACATTTTATTTATTATTCTTTTTGATCCGCACGACCCATTTTTCAATTTAGTTCTTCCCTTTTACAAATGAACGTCGTACGGCGCCCGTCCAGGACACGGCACAGCGGAGACACAGGCGCAGACGTGCAGTATGGACCCGCCCCAAAGGATTCTTCTTAGATTAAGACCCTGCGTAAACCTTTTTTACTGTCTCTTGCTGCTATACATCCCCTGGTTTACCTCACTATAACCATGGAGGAGACCGGCGTTTTGGCATGTGGCCACGCCAGAATTCTTGCTCGTACCTGGACACAAGGGGCTTTTTTCTCTTTCAAGGGTGTTGTTTTACACGCACCCACAAAGATCAAACACCTTAGGGAGTGTTCGGCGTCGCGAGTTTTGGCACTATATGCATCAGCTCCGAGTCATGATTTTGGTCACATGTTGGGTTTCCCGGCTCCTGAGTTCGGCCACCTTACGTTTCGTTCTGTCGGCTAAGGTTGCACCAGGAGAACTACTGCGATTGTGCCCCGGTTCGGCCGGGTGAGCACCTCAGTAGAGAAAGCCGAAAACCGACTGTCATGATGTAGCGCGAGACTGGTCGCCACTCGATGACTTATAGGAATTTATCGAATCCTCCGTTTTGACGAAGGGCCGCTTCCCGGTCAGGCACATATGCCTCCCGAATTCGGGTAAACGCAGTCGCCATTAAAGGGCTACCTAAAGAGTCCCACTGTAAAGCTCCTATGGCTAAGTGAAAGTGTTAAAGCATTATAGTCCGGTTGCCTAGCCCGCGGTGCTATCACCTCCTTTGTAGGACCAAGACGTTGGGTTAAGTGTGAAAATGCGTTCTCCGCGCACACCCCCGCACTATGTGCGTGGGGGCTGAAGCCAACGACTGCAATCTTTCAGAATTTATATATTAAAACGGCCGCACAGGAGGTGTTATTAATACTTGAAGGCACAAGTCTAAATTACGCCATTACAATTTATAAAAATATTGATCTACGATTACATATGCTGTCATAAAACAGCATCTTTCGAACACTGCGTCTCTATTATACGAGCGCCCGCGAGGACTTCCTCAAAATAGTGCTCGGAAGGAATTCGGCTTTTATCCGAATCACGGGACGCAACAACGGTGGGCTCCATATCTACCCAGTATGTCTTGACACGGGCAAGAGCCAGCCGCGC
Organism: Aegilops umbellulata; assembly: GCA_032464435.1. Classification (NCBI taxonomy): domain Eukaryota; kingdom Viridiplantae; phylum Streptophyta; class Magnoliopsida; order Poales; family Poaceae; genus Aegilops; species Aegilops umbellulata. The sequence goes on from CP136060.1 coordinate 233,324,939, forward strand.
GCCCTCTGTGCAAGCAGACCTCTTTAGAGCTTCAATCCAAGGCACCACGTCAAGAAATTGCTGCACCAAACTGAAATAGCTTCTCGGCTTCGATCTTCCTGGGCACAGGCGGTCCATGGCATACTTCATGGCGAGCCCGGACAACCTATTCAGCTCGTCCCATTGGGCCAGGCGATCATCCACTGATAGTGGACGCTCTGGATTAGTGAACTGCGACCAGAAGAGCTTTTCCACTTCATGATCTTTCTTATCTTGAAAGTACCTGGTCGCATCAGCGGCACTAGCCGACAAATCCAGATAGGTGTCCTCCACGCTCCACGCTCGGTCCAACAGGGCGAACTTCGGATCATAGAATTTTCTCCGCAGCAGGAAGGGCTTTCCATCCGCAATTAGTCCGGCTTGACGCAACTCTTCCCTTGACGCTCTCATACCAGAGCGGGCGTCCTTGGCGTCGGCGACGGCCTTCTCTAAATCCGTCTGCCGGGCTCGACCTTCCTCTTCAAGAAGTTTACAACGGTCAGTAGCACTTTTCAACTTCACGGCTATATCAGCCATCTCCTCCTTGCTTCGCCAATGGGAAGCCTGTTCGCTTTTAGCTCTTCACGGGCTCTTCCGGCAGCCGCATCGCTTTTTCTGGCTTGTTCCTTTGCTTTGGCGAGCTCGGCCCTAAGTCCTTCTACGGCCGCCGCACCATCTGCATCAAGCATACACAAGGTAAGATATTGACATAAAGCTCCTCTTACTAACAATCGCCAAATAAACTCAATACCTTGAGCATCATCAAGCCGCTTGTTAACAAGCACGATGTCGGGTTCATTTCGGCAAAATCTCGAGTCCGGCTCGACTCCGGACAACCTGCCACCTACATACAAAGGTGCCACTTAAAGGACCTGGGATTAAGATCCTCTGCGCGCCGCTAATCTTTGCGGCACACAGAGTCTCAGGGGCTACTATCTATACAGGGCGCATGTTATTATGCGCAATTAACACTAATGTTCGTTATTCAAAACGTACCTCAAGGCCCGCTAGTAAACTCTTGACGGACTCGTTCAGTCCGCTTTCCGCGGATGAAATATTTTCAATCACCGTGTGCATCAACACACGATGCTCCTCTGAAACAGAGGCTCGGCCCAGCAGAACCTTCAGCTCCTCCGACCGAACACCAGATGGTGCCGGACTCGTCCCATGGCCTTCTTCGGAGGCCGGACACGGAGAACCCCGGGGGGCCGCATGATCACCTTCTGCCTCTGGCAGATTCGGAGAAATCCTCTGCGACGACACTTCGGCGTCGCTCGCCCTGCTAGGCGATGAAGGAGGAGGCGTTCCGCTCTCCATCATCTCCGGAAGAAGATCCCCAGATGACGAGCTCTGCCGAGAAGGGTCAAGGTCCGAACTACAAGGTAAGGTTTCGGTTAAAACTTCTCAGATATAAATTAAGGATTTCTCTTAAAAGAATGACTCTCTTTCTACTTACGGCTCGTTGGAGGGCTGCTCCTTTTGAGGATTTAGTTCGACCGAGGGGCTCCTCGGCGTCGGGTCCTCTGACACGGATTCTTTCCCCCGCTTTGGAGCTATGGCTCCCGGGTCGTCAGAGGCGGCCCTTTTCTTCCCCTTTGGGGAGGAGTTGTCGATTCCCCCCTTTGGGATGGCCCCTTTCGAAGAGGCCACGGTTTCCTTGTCCGCCCCTTCATTTTCCTCCAGAGGCGCCACCTCCAACATCCTGACTAGCACAGGATCTAGCCTGGTCTCGGGAAGGGGAGCCGGACACCGGATCAGCTTCGCCTTCGCTATCCACTCCTGCGTAAAAAGGAGAAGTACTGTTAAAAAATAAGTCAATTGTACGGATAGAAGGTCCGGGCGCAAGGTCACCTACTTCTGTATCCGGGCGGTTGCGGCTTAAACCAGCATCCTCTGTCAAATCCGGACTCATTCCTTGTGGTCCGAAGAACAGTCTATACATCTCCGTAGGCGTCATGCCCATGAAATTTCGGAGAACTCGCGACCCCTCTGGGTTGAACTCCCACAAGCGGAGGGGGCGACGTTGGCCGGGCAGTGTCCGGCGAATCAGCATAACTTGTGTCACCTTGACCAGGTTGAGGTCTCCTTTTAGGAGATCCTTTATGCGGCCCTGCAACAGAGGAACGTCTTTGGGCAAGCCCCGATCTAACCCTGTATTGATCCACGATGTTAAACGTGGTGGGGGGCCCGAGCGAAAGGCGGGAGGCGCTACCCAAGTGGTGCCCCGAGGAGAGGTGATGTAGAACCACTCCTATTGCCATAAGCCGAGCTACTCTTGAAAAGTGCCCTCGGGCCATGGAGCATCGGTATTCCTTTTTATAACAGCACCTCCGCACTCTACGTGACGCCCCTCGATTATCTTCGGTTCTACCTTGAAGGTCTTGAGCCATAATCCGAAGTGAGGAGTGATATGGAGAAACGCTTCGCACACAACAATGAAGGAGGAGATATGGAGGATGGACTCCGGAGCTAGGTCATGGGATTCCAGCCCATAATAAAACATCATCCCCCTTACGAAAGGATCCGTTGGGAAGCCTAATCCTCGAAGGAAGTGGGAGACGAATACTACGCTCTCACCAGGCTGAGGGCTTGGGATCGCTTGTCCTTGAGCAGGCAACCTGTGCGGGATCTCGCTGGTCAGGAACCTAGCCTCCCTCAACCTTGATACGTCCTCCTCCGTAATGGAGGAGGGCATCCATTGGCCTTGAAGGCCGGAGCCGGACATTGTCGATGGTCCGATGCGCCTAGAATCTAAAAGCCTGGGGTGTTGGAACTCGAGGCTATGGGCGAGCTTGTTTTGAGAACACAAGAGGGGAGCAAGGTCTCGGTCTCTTTATACGAGGCAGAATATCAAGAGCCCTCCCCGTAACCGTCTTGGACTAGCCTTTAATCAAGGCAGGACGTGCTTAACGGGCACGGTTGGGTTACCCACGTCCGTATTAATGAGAATCCCGTTAAAAGGGGCACACGATCTCTGCTTCGACAAGACGTGCCAAGGAAACCGCCTCGTTGAACGTGCTGCGGTGGAACAACAAAAAATAATCCGTACAGAAGGCTTGGTCGCAGTGTTATGACGCACCGCGGAATACGTCAGCAGATTTGATTTGTGTTTGTATTATTCTCTATATGGCAATATGTGGAAACTTGTTTTGCAGAGCCGGACACTGTTTTTTGGTGTTTATTATCTTCTTGAAGAATTTGGAGGAGGAACCCGCCTTGCAATGCCGAAGACAATTTGCGCGCCGGACTCGTCGTCATTGAAGCCTGGTTCAGGGGCTACTGAGGGAGTCCTGGATTAGGGGGTGTTCGGATAGCCGAACTATATCTTCAGCCGGACTCCAGGACTATGAAGATACAAGATTGAAGACTTCGTCCCGTGTCCGGAAGGTTCTTTCCTTGGCGTGGAAGGCAAGCTAGGCGTGCGGATATTCAAGATCTCCTACCAATGTAACCGACTCTGTGTAACCCTAACCCTATCCGGTGCCTATATAAACCGGAGGGTTGTAGTCCGTAGGACGAACACATCATAACCATCATCATACCCATAGGCTAGCTTCTAGGGTTTAGCCTCCTTGATCTCGTGGTAGATCTACTCTTGTACTACCCATATCATCAATATTAATCTAGCAGGACTAGGGTTTTACCTCCATCGAGAGGGCCCGAACCTGGGTAAAATAAAGTGTCCCTTGTCTCCTGTTACCATCCGACCTTGACGCACAGATCGGGACCCCCTACCCGAGATCCGCCGGTTTTGACACCGACAGTCATACTCATCGTTTAAGCACAATTGGGGTTACCACTTTTACATAAAGCATTGTTGTGTTCACATCATTAGAGTTGCTTTAGCTCAATTCTTAGAGTAAAGCTCCCTCTAGATGTGATATCCCTCCTAAGAGGGATGAACTAACCTTGGGTTTTGTCGATGATGACTTCATGTAGATGTTGAAGATGTGGATTCTCAATGTTGATGTAGATCACTTGGAGCTATCCATTGGAGTGAATTGCACTTTCAATACCTACATGGGTTAGTCCCACAAGGAACAAACAAGGATATCCATAGACATAGAGTGATGCACACATAAGATGATGTCTATGAAATCTTTATGTTACCTTGTCCCTTGACTTACCAACAAGAGGGTTTGTGACTCCTTGAACTAGTGCAAGATGTGGAAGTTGATTGCACTTGTTCTTGCCAAAATGATAAGAGTGAAGTATGTTGGCGGAGTCACCCTCAAGAACTCTCTAGTTCTTCTTCTTTTGGATCCACACCATCTTGATGGGAATCCTTGGGGTTGTAGTCGTACTTGATGAAGTGGAACTTGAAGTGGTCTTGGGAATCCACTTGACTAAGGTCTTAGGAGCTTCTTAAAATGCATCAATTTCCTCTTGAAGTTTGTCCTTGCCTTTTTGCTTGTAGTCTTGTGATGGAAGATCATCTTGAGCTTGTGTTCCTTTGAAAGAAGTAGGATCATACTTCTCTTTTTGAGGAACAAACTTTGTATTGGGGTATTGATCTTCTTCCCACTCAACTCCATTGGCATTGAACTTTCGTTCAAAACCAACACCTTGATTCTTCCGGTGCCTTCCTTGCTTGCGTACAATTTCCTCGAATTGCTTACTCCCGGCAAGGCTCTTGTAGACTCCTTTCTCTATAATTCCCTTCAATAGGCTATTTTCTTGCTCAAGTGTAACTTGGCTAAGAGAATCATTAGTGGAATCAAGAGAACTACTAGAAGCAACAATATTGGATACAACATGATCATTGTTACTACTAGAGGAAGAATCTTTCTTGTTCTTGTTACTAGACTTGACTTGAGGCATGTAAGTAGATAAAAGTAAACGCTTGGCAATGTAAGAAGAACTTTTCTTACGAAGATCATCATTGATTGCTTTTAAGAACTCGTGCTCTTGCTCAAGGTTGAGCTTTTCAAAGCGTAATTTCTCATGTGTTCTTAAAAGTTCTCGATGATCTTCTAAGATAGTTTCATGAGCTAACTTAAGAGTGTTTAATTCTTTAGTTAGAGACTCAATCTTCTCCTTATCATTGTCATTCGTTTTATCTTGATTAGCATGTTTAATTGACGTTTTATCATATTATTCATCACTAGAGTTGTCAACAAGTAAATCATCATCACCTAACAAGTCATCTTCATCACTATTGAAATCAACATACTCGGGGTGTGATACCTTTGGGCCTTTAGCCATGAAGGATGTTCCAACTCCTTCATTTGGTGAGTCAAATATGTCGTAGGAGTTGGTTGACACAAGTGCTAGACCGGCAACACCTTCATCTTGAGTATATTCAGAATCGGAGTGATAACTTCTCTCAGAGTGGTTGTCGGAGTCGGAGCCGGATACCCATTCACCAACATGAGCTTGATGTCTTCGTTTTGTGTAGCTCCTTGATGACTTGTCCTTTCTTTCCGAATCCTTGCTTCTCCGTGAGTATCTTCGTTCATAACGATCATCTCTACTCCTTCTCTCTCTAGATGGTGATTCTTCTCTTCTACTCCTTCTCTTGGGAGAATCTTCTCTTCTTTTGTAGGGAGCCGTACACTCATTGGAATAGTGTCCGAGTCTTCCACAATTGTAGCAGTTTCGCTCTCGACTAGAAGATCTTTTGTCATTGTAGGACCTTGACTTGGAGCTTCTATCTTTGCTTCTACTCTTGTAGAACTTGTTGAAGTTCTTCACCATTAAGCTCAATTCTTCATTGAATATTTGCTTCTCACTTGATGATGTGGGGGCTTCACATGAGGCTTTGTAAGCACCACTTGATTTGTTGTGAAGTTCCTCTTTATCCTTGAGTGACATCTCATGAGCAGCAATTCTTCCAGTGACTTCCGTTGGTTTGAGATCTTTGTAATTGGGCATCATTTGGATCAATGTGCACACGGTATCATATTTTCCATCCAAGGCTCTTAGGATCTTCTTGATGATGAATCTATCGGTCATCTCTTCACTCCCTAAGCCGGCAATCTCATTTGTGACAAGAGCAAGCCTAGAGTACATTTCAACGACACCTTCACCATCCTTCATTTTGAACTTGTCAAGTTGAATTTGAAGCACATCCAATTTGGATTCCTTGATGGAGTCGGTACCTTCGTGCATATCAATCAAAGTATCCCAAATTTCCTTTGCATTCTCAAGACGGCTGATTTTGTTGAATTCTTTGGGGCACAGTCCGTTGAAGGGAATATCACAAGCTTGAGCGTTGTATTGCAGCATCTTCAACTCTTCCGCGATAGCTTCACGGTTTGGTTCTTTCCCATCAAAGAAGTCACCTTGCAAACCAACACACACAATAGCCCAAACGACGGGGTTATGTCCAAGAATATGCATTTTCATTTTATGCTTCCAACTAGCAAAATTAGTACCATCAAAGTAAGGACCTCTACGGTGATAATTTCCCTCGCTAGACGCCATAATCTCCTAGGTTGTGAAACCAAGGCTATGACCACCAAAAACTATGGAAATCAAAGCAAATGGAGACCAAAGCTCTGATACCACTTGTAGGATCGGAAGTATGTCTAGAGGGGGGGTGATTAGACTACTTGACCAAATAAAAATCTATCCTTTTCCCAATTTTAGTTCTTGGCAGATTTTAGCTATCTTAGCACACCTCAAGCAATCTTCACACAATTCAAGTAATCATGCAAAGAGTATATGAGCAGCGGAAAGTAAAGCATGCAACTTGCAAGAATGTAAAGGGAAGGGTTTGGAGGATTCAAACGCAATTGGAGACACGGATGTTTTTGGCGTGGTTCCGATAGGTGGTGCTATCGTACATCCACGTTGATGGAGACTTCAACCCACGGAGGGTAACGGTTGCGCGAGTCCACGGAGGGCTCCACCCACGAAGGGTCCATGAAGAAGCAACCTTGTCTATTCCATCACGGCCGTCGCCCACGAAGGACTTGCCTCACTAGCGGTAGATCTTCACGAAGTAGGCGATCTCCTTGCCCTTACAAACTCATTGGTTCAACTCCACAATCTTGTCGGAGGCTCCCAAGTGACACCTAGCCAATCTATGAGACACCACTCTCCAAGAAGTAACAAATGGTGTGTTGATGATGAACTCCTTGCTCTTGTGCTTCAAATGATAGTCTCCCCAACACTCAACTCTCTCACACAGGATTTGGATTTGGTGGAAAGAAGATTTGAGTGGAAAGAAACTTGGGGAAGGCTAGAGATCATGCATATGGTAGGAATGGAATATCTTGAGCTCAACACACGGGTAGGTGGTTCTCTCTCAGAAAATATGTATTGGAAGTGAAGATCTGTTCTGATGTCTCTCTCCATGAATGAAGAGTGGGTGGAGGGGTATATATAGCCTCCACACAAAATCTAACCGTTACACACAATCTGCCAAACTCGGTGGGACCGAATCGTTAAACTCGGTCGGACCGATTCAGTAAACCTAGTGACCGTTAGGATTTTCGGTGGGACTGAGATGCAACTCGGTAGGACCGATATGGTTAGGGTTAGGGCATAACGTAATCTCGGTGTGACCGATTACACAAACTCGGTGGGACCGATTTTGGTAATAAGCTAACCAGAGAGTTGGTCAGGTAAACTCGGTGGGACCGATTCACTCTTTTCGGTGAGACCGAAATGTTACGAAAGGGAAACAGTGAGTTTACATTGCAATCTCGGTGGGACCGATCGCTCACTTCGGTTGGACCGAAACGTTACGAAGGGAAACAAAGAAATTGCAATCCCATCTCGGTGAGACCGAGATCCCTATCGGTGAAACCGATTTGCTAGGGTTTGTGGCAGTGGCTATGACATGTAAAACTCGGTGGCTCCGAATAGGAAGAATCGGTGGGGCCGAGTTTGACTTTAGGTTTGGGTCATATGTGGATATGGAAAGGTAGTTGAGGATTTTGGAGCATATCACTAAGCACATGAAGCAAGAGGCTCATTAAGCAACACCTCATCCCTCCTTAATAGTATTGGCTTTTCCTATGGACTCAATGTGATCTTGGATCACTAAAATATAAAATGTAGAGTCTTGATCTTGAAGCTTGAGCCAATCCTTTGTCCTTATAATTTTGAGGGATCCACTTTCCTCATCCATGCCATGCCATCCATTGAGCTTTTTTGAAATATTCATCTTGGAATAATGTTAGCTCAATGAGCTATATGTTGTTAGGAATTACCAAAACCACCCAGGGATAGTTGCACTTTCACCATGACGTGTGGACCGCCTGGCCACCTGGAGCCATTATTATTGAGTAGTCATTGGTACGCGTCGGTGCTATACAAACGGTTTTTAACTCCTTTCCGCGATGGCATTTGGGACCGTCGTCAAGTGAGTGTGGACGATAGGGTGTCCTTCCCACATGACCCAGAAACCGTCGGGGATATGGAGCAATAATCCAGAGGCCTTCCAAAATGTAATCGTGTGCGGTGCAACACACACTAAATTCTTTCACACGTGTGGGATCAGTGATTAAACGTTTCTAATGACATAGTGAAACCATACGGTGCGTCGTAATGAACCATTTGGGAAACAGTATGTAAGGCGAACGAGCCAACATATGAACTGTGTGCGATTTGTGCCCCATCGCACACGAGTTTTCTACGTAACCCGTCTGCCATGCAAGACTTCATCGCACACGTTTCCCAACAATTACCGTCTGCGATAATGTTCTATCACAAACGGTTCAGAAGCCCCTTCGCACACATACAAGTGCCGCAGACCGTTTGTGATTTGTTGGGTATCACCGACGGTTGCCGCAAGAGTGGTGTGATTTTCATTTGGGATCCCACACGTTTCCTGAAAAAATTACGACTGGGATTGTATTTAACATTGGGCACGGTTTACTCTGAGTTCTCGTGTGCGATAACGCGATATCACAAACGGTTCCGGAGACCCTACGCACACGTAGTAGCGCTGCAAATCATTTGCGATCTGTTGTGTATCACCGACAGTTCTGCTACAATTGACGTATGCTTTCCGATGTGGATCACACACACTCATTTAGTTGAACCGTGTGTGGAGCAATTGCCAGGTTAAAACAAAAATATCCCATTTTGAATTGGCATGCAAAAAGCAAATTCGCCACAATATTCAGTTGAACAAATAAACAAAAATATCACATTTTGAATCGGCACGCAAAAAGCAAATTCGCCACAATATTCAATTTAACAAATAAACAAAAATATCTCATTTTGAATCGGCACGCAAAAAACAAATTTGCCACAATATTCAATTGAACAAATAGTGTCCACAGGAAGAACATTCATCAGATTTCGCAACAATTGCAATTGAACATATGGTAGATAAATTCCAATGATTTGTCCACACATATATGCATTACATAATTAATCATAGTGTATGAAATACGAAGACCTCATCAGATGAAACAATGGATCCATGCGTATATGTTTAGCGGCTAACTCTTACTCAATGTTTCAGGAGAAGACATGTTGAAATCTTCATTATCACCAGTGGGATTGATGTAGTGATCCAGGAAGAAGTTGTTGATAAATCTCCGAACCATCAGCAATTCACCAGCCGGGAGCGGTTTAGGGGTCCTCGGTTTTAAGATGAGTTGCAATATTTTTAAGATCAGAATGTGCCATATGAGTGGAGTAGAAGATATTAATTAAGATAGACTTACTGGTACTAATTCGCGAGGATCATCACAACTATCAGCAGATTTGCAGATGGAGATCATGTGTCTGCAAACATAGTATCCACAAAGGTTGGTCCCTGCTTCTTGTTGAGGACACTGAAATTTTTTGTACAAAATTAGTCATGTATTTATCCTGTTAGGAACAACCTAACCGGTGTTAGATGTATTATATTTTCTTTAGACAAAATAGAAAGAGGTTTATTTAGAAGCTTGAACATTTGACTAGCGTAAGAAAAGGTATTTGCAGACTGTTGGATAAATTTTCTGAAAATAACGGATTTTGGTGTGTTACCGGAGAAACGATCTCATGCTGCAGAGGTAGTTCCCTCTTGAACAGGTTCCCTGATTTAGTTTTCCACAATGCGAGCACACTGCAAATGATGATGAATTTTGACAACATCAATTATTGAACCAGATATGAATGCAAATTAATTTCAACATCATAGAATTCAATACCTATCCATGAATTGCTGAAGATGTGTCAGATCCTGAGCGTTTGTTGACTCTCTAAGAGAATCGATGTAGTAAACTGTGTTCTTGTTTGGAACAATGAATACCAATGTCCAGTGATTGCTACGTATTAAGAAAGCCATGAACTTACGAATCATGTTGAAATTTGAAAGACAATCAGTATATGCGTGGTGGTTTACTTGACTTACCATTCATGATATGGCCAGAGAAATGATTCTGCATGGGACATGTTTTCGAAGAGACGGACAACCGTGTTAACGGCCCAGTCCCGTAGGTCCTTACCATGTATTGTTGTGCCATTTGCTCATTCAGGATCTATGAAATACACACTCTCCCTTTTTCTTCTCTGCCCGTTCAATCCCCTGAGAGGAATAAAATGCAGTCATCTGTTTATCATTTATAGCCTTGTATGGAGAAGTTGATCAGAGTTTGTTAAGTACTTACAAAATCAGGCATCTAACAAGAGTGGCATCAAGCTTGTTGAAGTTGAAGAAGAGATGTAAGTCCTCGAAACTCACATTGATGGAACCAGCATCGTGTCAAAAATGATCTCTGTTGTAGTGGACTAGCAAACCATGAAGACCTGTTGACATTTGATCCATGCAATATTCATCGTGTCAGAAATGATCTCTGTTGTAGTGGACTAGCAAACCACTTTTTCTAGCATCATTATATATCATAACGGTAGCTCATATAATAAAGATTCTCATGATCAAGTAACAAACTATTCACATGTTAAAGTATAGATCATAAACTTTCTTGAAAACTAACAAACCGTTCTCAGTCATCAAACAATTGCAATTCATCTTATTTTCAGGAAGGGTCTATGTAAGAGCTTTGATTTAGCAAATCCCACATACTCAACTATCATATAGTCTTCAATTATTGCTACCACTCAAGGCATATTTTTAGAACAAATAGTATTCATCAAACACAGAGAAAGATAGGGGCTTAATGTCTCGCCTCCCAACCTTTTACCTCAAGGGTAATGTCAACAGTAATAATTCATGCTCAAATATATTTGAATGGCCATATATGCTTAGACCTTTCCATCACATGATGCTTGCCAACTAAAGAGTAGGTTGGAATGAGAAGGAATACTACTGACTCTTGCATAAAAGTAAAAGACAGGCCCTTCGCAGAGGGAAGCAGGGATTTGCAGAGGTGCCAGAGCTCGAAGCTAAAACAGAGATGAAAATAATTTTGAGAGGTATGCTTTCATTGTCAACATAACAACCAAGAGTTCCCAATATCTTCCATACTACATACATTATAGGCGGTTCCCAAACAGAAAGGTAAAGATTTTACTCCCCCTCCACCAACATTCACACTCCACAGCTTGTCCGAAACAACGGGTGCCGTCCAACTATCAACATTCCTGGGGGAGTTTTGTTTAAATTATTTGCAAATTTGTTTTTGATCTTTTGATCATATGACTGGGCATCCCAGTTACCAGCCATTTTCTCGTGAATGATGAGCCGAGTCCACTCATCTTGAGAATAACCCACCTAGCATGGAAGATACTGACAACCCCTATTGTTACATGAGCGATTCGGGCATACAAAACATATTATTATTTGAAGGTTTAGAGTTTGGCACATGCAAATTTACTTGGAACGACAGGTAAATACCGCATATAGGTAGATATGGTGGACACTCATGGAAGAAACTTATTTCAAGAAATTTGGATGCACAAGCAGTATTCCCGCTTAGTACAGATATTTTGGCTAGCAAAGGATTCTAAATAGCAAGCACCACATGTTAGAGAATACATAACAATATAACTTCTATACAAATATACCCAAGCATAACTCATTATGTTGTCTTCCTTGTCCAACTTCAACTAATTTGCTCAGGTTTGAAAATAATTAATGGGGCTCACAGTCATAGAAGATGTCCAAGATAGTATATTTATATGTGAAAACTCTCTTCCTTCAATATTCTTTCATGAATTGTTCAAGTGACCAATACAATGTTTGCTAACCTTCAAAAAATTTACCACCTCTACTTCTTATATGTGAAGTCATTACTCCCCATGGGATAAGCATACGAAACATATATAATTTCAGATTTATGACATTCAAATCATTCAACCATTTACTCATAGGATATAAGTGAAGCACACGAGTAAATGGCAAACTACTTCAAAAAGATATGAGTGAAGATCAATAAGTAGTTAAATAATTATTTAGCTATGTGAAGACTCTCTCTCATTTAAGAATTTCAGATCTTGGTATTTTATCCAAACAGCAAGCAAAACAAAAGAAAATAAAATGACGCTCCAAGCAAAACACATATCATGTGGTGAATAAAAATATAGCTCCAAGTAAAATTACCGATGAATGAAGACGAAAGAGGGGATGCCATACGGGGCATCCCCAAGCTTAGGCTCTTGGTTGTCCTTGAATATTACCTTGGGGTGCCTTGGGCATCCCCAAGCTTAGGCTCTTGCCACTCCTTATTCCATAGTCCATCGAATCTTTACCCAAAACTTGAAAACTTCACAACACAAAACTCAACAGAAAACTCGTAAGCTTCATTAGTATAAGAAAATAAATCACCACTTAGGTACTGTTGTGAACTCATTCTAAATTCATATTGGTGTAAAATCTACTGTATTCCAACTTCTCTATGGTTTATAAACTATTTTACTAGCCATAGATTCATCAAAATAAGCAAACAACACACGGAAAACAGAATCTATCAAAAACAGAATAGTCTGTAGTAATCTGTAACTAACGCAAACTTCTGGAATTCAAACAATTCTACCAAAATAGGACGACCTAGATAATTTGATTATTGATACGCTGCAATTGGAATGAGTATTTTATCACATTCTAGTGATTTTAAACAATTGTTTTCGTGAACAGAAAGTTTCTGGAATTTTCAGCAAGATCAAATAACTATCATCCAAGAAGATCCTATAGGTCTTACTTGGCACAAACACTAATTAAAACATAAAACCACATCCAACCAGAGGTTATATAGATTATTTATTACTAAGCAGGAGATAAAAGCAAAGAACACAAATAATATTGGGTTGTCTCCCAACAAGCGCTAATGTTTAACGCCCCTAGCTATGCATGATGATTTCAATGATGCTGTCAAGACCCCGATCCTAAGCCACATCGATCTAGCATGTAACACATCATATCACTTTGCGGCCTCACGCACGGTATTCCCACGGGTGCCACCTTACCTGGCCCGGGACCGTTTGCGCCTTTTGGCTCACGTATATGATAGTGTCGCTAGCATCCATATGATAGAGAACCCGGGCCGACATGTCTAGTCGTGAACCCAAAGCGGCACTAACCCATGGGGACAGGCATACATGAATCAACCTCGAGCATGTCGGTTAACAGCGTGTGAATCCGGGCTGTAGCACTGGGCTAACAGGACTCCGGTAACCCGGGCTGTAGCAGGCTAGGCAGGACTCCGGATGTCACCGCGTGACATTTCCCCAAAGGGACAGACACAAGAACGAAGTGAATCACATGCCGGCCAGTCAAGTGTCCTGAGCAGTAGTGCTGGGCTAGCAGGACTCCGGTGAACCGGGCTGTAGTGGACTACTATGGCTCATGGAAGCACTAGACTACATTTCCCCATAAGAGAGGCTGCCAAGGATAAACAACTAGATTGTCGGATCCCACACATACCAAGCATTTCAATCATACACACAATATGCTCGATATGTGTAAATACAACATGGCATCACAACATAACTCTACGACTCAAAGTATTTATTCATTAGGCTCCGAGGAGCGAGATATTACAAACATGGGTCTCATGACCCAACATTCAGAGCATACAAGTCAAAGCACATGCGGAAGCTTAACATGTCTGAGTACATACATCTACAAATGAAAAAGGTTGAGAAGCCTGACTATCTACCAGATCCTGCCGAGGGCACAAGATCGTAGCTGAGGTATCAAGCTAAACGTCGAAGTCCACACGGAACTACTAGCGAGACTGACGTCTCTCTGCAAAAACATAAAATAGGCAAACATGAGTACAAATGTACCCAGCAAGACTTACATTAGAACTAACTACATATGCATCGGTATCAACAAAAGGGGTGGTGGAGTTTAACTGCAGCAAGCTAGCTTTGACTCGGTGGCTATCCTGAACTACGACTGCAAGTAACTCTTTTGAGGTGGCGCACACGAGTCCACATATTCACCATACCAATACACCACTATGGATCCGCTCCCGTCTCCCTACGAGATGGCCATCCATAGCACTCACGCTTATCTTGCGCATTTTAGAGTATCCACTTTCACTTGTCTATGAACTATGCAAGGGGTCCAAGTTTCCATATCCGAGGACCGGCTATTCGAATAGATAATGATAACCCTGCAGGGGCGTACTTCTTCACACACGCTCTCACCACTTATCGCCCTGTACACGTCATGTACCTCGGCAACCTTCAAGCGGAAGCCGGGCGAGGGAGTCGGCCACGACCTGACTAACCACACAAGTCTCTCGTCCAGGTTTATCGCCTATTCGGGTTCCATCCGCAAGGAGATCCGGCCGGGGTGTCGCTCACGGCCCCAAACGATGTGTGCAGGGTTCCCAAGCCCACCTCGACGGGTGGATCTACGCTTGGTACACCGTGCCACGGTGCCTAGTCTGTCCTAAGCCCACCTGTACAGGGTACCACTTGGTAGACTACTAACACTACCTACAAACACCAGAAACTAAATGCAACTCCTGGACAGAGATCAAGTGGATCAATAAGTCGAGGGGGGCACTTAAGAATTCCAATGCGTGGTAGTAACTGTTCATGGATCACAAACACAGAACTCAGTTCCTGAGGACGGCTGCAATGAGACAACCCACCATGTACTCCTACATGGCCTCTCACCGCTACCTTTACCAAATCGTGTTCACACACTTAGCTCACACACAGTAGGACATGTTCATCACTATTCCAATTCATCCCCGATGAATCAGACCTGACACAACTCTAAGCATAGCAGGCATGACAAACAAGCATGAATGAGTAGGCACATCAGGGCTCAAACAACTCCTACTCATGCTAGTGGGTTTCATCTATTTACTGTGGCAATGACAGGTCATGCAAAGGATAAAGGGGTTCAGCTACCGCAGCAAGTAACAGATGAATCGTTGTTGTCCTAATGCAGTAAAAGAGAGCAGGAGCGAGAGAGTGGGATTGTATCAGAATGAACAAGGGGGTTTTGCTTGCCTGGCACTTCTGAAGATAATATAGTTCTTCATCGGTGTCATCGATCACGGCGTCGAAGCAACATCTACTGAGAGGGGACAATTACCGGCAACACAGAGAAAACACAATCAATGCAATGCAACAATATGATGCATGAATATGACATGGCAAAATGAGTGTGTTTTGGCTAATTCAACTTAGAACAGATTGGTTTGAGTTCATTTGAATCAAGGATTCAAATGTAAACCCAAAATAAGAGGTCATATTAGTGCATTAACTTGTTTCACCTGAACAGCAAGGTTAAAGTGTTCTAACATGCATGCAAATGGTACATATGGATAGATTGGATTTTTCTGATCATTTTTCATATATAATTTGTTTGATTTGGAGCTACGGTTGATTTTATATGATTTTTAGAAGTTAGCTCTATTTTCTGGAATCCTGAATAAGAATAAATCCAGAAAAAGGAGTTACTGCGTCAGCATGACGTCTGTGTGACATCAGCAGGTCAACAGGGCGCCTCCAGGTCAAACCTGACCAAAGGGACCCACTGGTCAGTGACTCAGTCAACTAACTGAGTTAGTTAGTGCTAAACTAACCCTAACCAGGTTGTTAGCAGGGCGGGGCCCGCATGTCAGTGCCTAGTTTAGTTAACTAAATTAGTTAGCTCTAATTAATCTCGAGTTAACTAATTAGGGGCTTGGCCCCACATGCCAGGGAAGGTCAAACCTGTGGTCAACCACGGTCAAACGAGTCAAACCCGCCGGCGACTCGACGCCGGCGAGGCCAGACGCGGCGGAACGGCGCGGGTTTCGCGCTCCGGCGACCAAAACGGCGGCGGAGACGTGCTACGTGCTGCTGGTGGACTCGCGCGTCGAGTGGTGCAGGCGGTGTGTGCGGGGGTGGCCGGAGACGATGGCCACGGCAACCATGGCGGTGGCCGGAGCTACGGGAACGGCGGGTTTGGTGCTACGGGGCTCGGGAGGGGAAGCCGTTGGTGGCTACGGGCTCGTGGAGGGACGCTGAGCACGTTGATGTGCTCGCCCGTGAGCTACAACGTTTGAAACGACGGCGGCGACATGGCTGTGCGGCGGCGAGCTCTCGGGTGTGGCAGCAGGCATGGCTAGAGATCGAGTGCGAGGGGGGAAACAGGGGGGAGAAGGCGGGGCTCACGGCGAATCTTCTGGTGTGGACGGCGAGCTCGGGGAGGTTCCGTAGCCGGCAAATCGACGACAGTGGTGGTTGGCTCCCGAGGACGAGGACGATGGCGATGGCGAGGTTGAAGGGCTCCCAGGCTTGTTTTGTTCTTCTCGTCGACGTGCGGAGCCGCGGCGGAGCCTAGGGGTATGGTGGGAAGGTCAGGCGAGCTCGGTGGGCGCGTTGGCAGCGAGCGGCGGTGACGGCGGCTCTCTGTTCGGGCGAAGAACGAAGAGGAAGAGGGGAAATGGCCAGGGAAGAAGGGGGGGGGGGTCAGCACGGCCTCGTCCACGTCTCCTGGGCGCGGGGTTGGGGGGAAGGAGGCATCGACACGGCGAAGCAGGAGGTGGCCAGGGCGCACCTGCGTGCATTGGCCACGCGCGCCCGTCCCTCTGGCAAGAGGAAGACGACATGACGAGATTGGCTAGGCCAGATGGCTGGGCTGGCCGACTGGGCCGGCCAGGTGGGCTGTAGGTGAGACCAGGTGAGTCCTCTCTTTTCTAATTTTTGTTACAGTTTTCTATTTATTCTATAGTCTTTAGGGCTTTATTAGAAATACCTAAACAGACCCAAAAATTATGAAACTGCACAATGCCACTGGTTGGAATATAACCAACAGCAAACATTTTAGTTGATGATTATTTGCGGATTTAAAATATTATTAGCAATTAAATGCCCAAATGCAAATACTATATAATTTAATTCAAAATTCCAGGAATAGCCTATAAATATGTTCATCATTTTTGGAAGAGGTTTTCACCTTTAACAGAAATCATGAACGTTTCCAAAGGGCATTCTGGGTTATTGAAAATATTTTTATTGAACCTAGTTAAATTCATTTGGTGCTAGGGTTTCAACAATCCCCATTTCAAATTTCTTTGGAATTTAAACATGATGGCATGATGAACAAGCAAAGGCAAACAAGGGCTGAACTAGGGCTGTGAAAACTCACCCCCACTAAACAAGAATCTCGTCCCGAGATTCAAGTCCTGAGGTAAGAAGACAGAGGGGGCACAAGCTAACACGGTCTTCACGATCCAAGTTGCACTTCATAAGAACGTTGACACGATCACCATCTTTGTCTCGAAGTCTTGCTCTGAGAACTCCAACTAACATGACAATGAGAGGAAAGTGAAAAACTCCAGAAGGATCGATCTTCTCGAAGATCGAGCAACCGACGATCAGCTCACAGAATGAGACATAGCGACATTTGTCGAGATGAGACACGATACACACATCAAGAATGATGGAGATGAGCATATGACAAGGTTTAAATAAGTAGCGGAATTCCCACACCTAGGAGGGTGGTGAGCGGTGTCAACGTAGCGAGGAGTTGGGTTGCCATGATACCACAACGAGACACCTTAAGGAAGGTGACTCAAAGAACTATTTCCTTAAGTGGCAAAAAGAATTACTTTTGATTCAGAGATCATTGACACTCTTTGTACCAGCCTAAGGCAATTCACAAATGATCGTTTGAATGAATTCAAAAGAATGGCATACTCAGTTTGGAAAGGAAACTACGGTTATAGAACAACTCGGCAAATGGAAGGCACATTCCAGTTGACACCAAGGATATAACCTAGTGACTGAGCGTGCTCTCAAGAACTTGAGCATTTCCATATTCATCAGGGTTTTACCAACATCCATGCCGAGGATTCTGGTGACACAACATACTACCATGATGAATAGTGATGGACGATGCAGATGCAAAGGAAGACAACACTTTCTCATATTTCACCTTAGTGAGGCCAAGGGAACGAAATTTGGATGATCGACCGAGAGACATTTAGCACTCCACTTCTAATGTTCTCCTTGATGTTCTACATACCACAGTCATACATAAAGCATTAACGTGGCTATCAAGTATAGGTCGTACTTCGGGAAGACAAATGATCCATAAGGAACAACTTCTAGAATAAGTCATATGACATCCTCGTAGGGAGGTGGCTAAATTGTTGAACCAAGATACTACCATAGTTGGCCTTCTGGTTACGTGGGGTAGCCACAACATCCACTTTACCGGTTACAGAGAGGACAATATTATAGTTCTTGGAAAATGTTCCAACCATCATATCTGCCTGAGATTCAGATCTGGTTGGTGTCAGGATATTCCAGACTCCTCATGTCTGAAGAAAAATGAAAGTTTGCAACACAAACCGACGAGATGACGTCGCGAGATTCTCGGGAAATGAGCTACGATAGCAAGCTCCAAAACATGAGCTGGTTCTGCTACAAACCTGTGAACATGCTGTCCAAGACAAGCATGACCACGTAGTAGTCTTATAATAAAACACTACCAAGTTCAGGTGGGGAACCATTATCGAGGATATCGAAGTCCTTGCGTAAGTCTAGCTCTTAAGAAGAAACTTCTTCTCCTTGAACAAATCAATCAGTGGCTTGGGGTGCTAGGGAATACGTATGGAGTGGAGGTAGCGAGCCTGTCAAACCATAGCATACTTCGTACATGCATGACTGACTTGGGATGGTACCAGAGGGAACAAAAACAATCTTTCTCGAACTCACAGCGGCAACTTGCATCAGGTGCACATGAATTAGAGGAAGTCACTTCTTCCATCCAAGCATAAGCTTCATGAACAGAACACGAAGGCATTGCTTACAAAGTTTCCAACACTAAGTTGATGTTCAACATGAATCATGGGGGAGACAAGATGCTGCTGATGGGCTCAACAACAACTCATCGGAATTTCCATATCACTAGACTTCTACCATCATGTGAACACGGTGATAGCATTGGTCAGGCCAAAGGATGTAATGGTGTATGCTCGAGGGATCAACCACGAGTAAGACAACATTACGAACATCGTTGGTTCTGATTTGATTTGACGATAGCCCACACTCAAATCAAAGGATTGATAAGACAATAGCACCGACAATTGATCACGTGGATCAATCGATGAAGATATTATCTTTCTTCAACACAGATACAAGATATCCCCTAGGGATGAGCATGGTAGGACAAGCTTTTATCTTCCAACTCTCCAAGTTGTTGTTAAGCTTAACCAACTAGCTCAGGGATATCCAACACGGATTCTTGGGGAATGGGTGGTTTACAAGAAACCAACTTGATCACGAGCTCAACATAACAGTCAGGGGACAACCTGGCAATACTTCCGAGAAGATATTCGGAAAATCACGAACCACCGATATGTTACTAAGCTCGAGAACAACCTTGCTTTTCAAGGCAAGATGATATGATCAACAGAGTGAGGGATTGACACAATCCTAACTCATTGATCGAAGAGTGCACCAGAAATAAGGACTAGGTAGCACAATCTATCTTAGAATGATGAGTCAAAACTCAACACGCTAAGAATGAGAATATTGTCCATTTACTACCAAGCAACGAGTTGCTAGGAGTATTGATTTCACACATCACAATTCATTTGTCGGTATTCCGTTTGCATCAACACGGAATCGAGGAATGAACAATGATGGCAAGAAGTATCACTAAATCAAGAATTCATAAGAGGTGGTGCAATTCTCATGACATTCTTGATAAGAAAGAAGGTGACACCCCACAGTAGAACAGAGTAAAAGCTAGGTTGGCATTTGATCTGCGAAATACAACTACTTTGACCCAATCCTAGATATGTATGAGGTACTGGAGTTTGTTTCTCCTCGTCATTCTGAAATAGAATGGCTTGACGGACCACAAGATTAATAGACATCGATGAACACGAATGCACAACTATTCCTGACTATCAATTGATGGACTAGGGTTGGAATACAGCTGAGGAGGGTCAACTCAAGGAACATATAACTTTCTGAGTTGTGGATGCATAGATTAGTATGTTGAACCAAGTTCAACATGTTTCTTCCGGATAATCTATGCAGAAAGGTAGAACTGGCAGATTCACAATTTGAATGGAGAACTCGTCAAGAGCACTCTCGTTGTGATCTTTCGGTTTAAGAGAACTTCTGCCATAAGCAGTTCGTGGTATTTGGAAGAAGGAGAATACCACGGACCTCGAGGACTATCGCAATGGTTACTAATATCCTAAAGGAACTAGCAAACTCTATCAACATGAAGTAAGTAGGGTGAATCTCGGGTCCAAGAACCCAGGAATAGAATACCTACCAACTAAGTGGCATCACGGGATGCTTTCGAGAATGGTGGCCAGGTTCATCACACTGGAAACACAAAACATGGATAGATTATTAGGTGGTCCTCTAAGACACCTAGGGTCATAATAATAGCTCCAACATATATGTCGAGGCAACAGAGTACCTCAACTCACTGATTAGTGTGCTTAATCTGGCCCAAAAGGACAACGGGAACACAGAGGAAAGGTTTGCAAATGCATCAGACTATTTAGAAACCTGGGATAACTCGGACGGCATAACGGCTGTAAATGCTCAAAATTATTTGAGACATCCTGCAAAAATTGTGGCATAACCACGCAACACCACAATATCAAGGTTCTGAGATCAACTGACAACATACTAAAAGTAGTAGAAACTGAACAGGGGCTCGAATCCAACAATCCTATAAGTCTCTATCATAGTAACTCGTCATCCTGATAGATAGATGAGAAGGCCTAGTTCTTAACCCCCGTAGAAGAGAAGAGGGTGACTCAGATCAGAAGGCCATGAGGTATAAGGAGTAAAAAGAGACTTACGTTCCCTTCCACAATCAATTCCCTTATATAACTAAAGCATTTCTAGACACAACTTCGACCAGTTTGGCTTGGTAACCCTACAGGCAGTCAGGCTCTGATACCAACGCTGTCAGGACCCCGATCCTAAGCCACATCGATCTAGCATGTAACACATCATATCACTTTGCGGCCTCACGCACGGTATTCCCACGGGTGCCACCTTACCTGGCCCGGGACCGTTTGCGCCTTTTGGCTCACGTATATGATAGTGTCGCTAGCATCCATATGATAGAGAACCCGGGCCGACATGTCTAGTCGTGAACCCAAAGCGGCACTAACCCATGGGGACAGGCATACATGAATCAACCTCGAGCATGTCGGTTAACAGCGTGTGAATCCGGGCTGTAGCACTGGGCTAACAGGACTCCGGTAACCCGGGCTGTAGCAGGCTAGGCAGGACTCCGGATGTCACCGCGTGACATTTCCCCAAAGGGACAGACACAAGAACGAAGTGAATCACATGCCGGCCAGTCAAGTGTCCTGAGCAGTAGTGCTGGGCTAGCAGGACTCCGGTGAACCGGGCTGTAGTGGACTACTATGGCTCATGGAAGCACTAGACTACATTTCCCCATAAGAGAGGCTGCCAAGGATAAACAACTAGATTGTCGGATCCCACACATACCAAGCATTTCAATCATACACACAATATGCTCGATATGTGTAAATACAACATGGCATCACAACATAACTCTACGACTCAAAGTATTTATTCATTAGGCTCCGAGGAGCGAGATATTACAAACATGGGTCTCATGACCCAACATTCAGAGCATACAAGTCAAAGCACATGCGGAAGCTTAACATGTCTGAGTACAGACATCTACAAATGAAAAAGGTTGAGAAGCCTGACTATCTACCAGATCCTGCCGAGGGCACAAGATCGTAGCTGAGGTATCAAGCTAAACGTCGAAGTCCACACGGAACTACTAGCGAGACTGACGTCTCTCTGCAAAAACATAAAATAGGCAAACGTGAGTACAAATGTACCCAACAAGACTTACATTAGAACTAACTACATATGCATCGGTATCAACAAAAGGGGTGGTGGAGTTTAACTGCAGCAAGCTAGCTTTGACTCGGTGGCTATCCTGAACTACGACTGCAAGTAACTCTTTTGAGGTGGCGCACACGAGTCCACATATTCACCATACCAATACACCACTATGGATCCGCTCCCGTCTCCCTACGAGAAGGCCATCCATAGCACTCACGCTTATCTTGCGCATTTTAGAGTATCCACTTTCACTTGTCTATGAACTATGCAAGGGGTCCAAGTTTCCATATCCGAGGAATCCGACTATTCGAATAGATAATGATAACCCTGCAGGGGCGTACTTCTTCACACACGCTCTCGCCACTTATCGCCCTGTACACGTCATGTACCTCGGCAACCTTCAAGCGGAAGCCGAGCGAGGGAGTCGGCCACGACCTGACTAACCACACAAGTCTCTCGTCTAGGTTTATCGCCTATTCGGGTTCCATCCGCAAGGAGATCCGGCCGGGGTGTCTCTCACGGCCCCAAATGATGTGTGCAGGGTTCCCAAGCCCACCTCGACGGGTGGATCTATGCTTGGTACACCGTGCCACGGTGCCTAGTCTGTCCCAATCCCACCTGTACAGGGTACCACTTGGTAGACTACTAACACTACCTACAAACACCAGAAACTAGTTGCAACTCCTGGACAGAGATCAAGTGGATTAATAAGTCGAGAGGGGCACTTAAGCATTCCAATGCGTGGTAGTAACTGTTCATGGATCACAAACACAGAACTCAGTTCCTGAGGACGGCTGCAATGAGACAACCCACCATGTACTCCTATATGGCCTCTCACCTCTACCTTTACCAAATCGAGTTCACACACTTAGCTCACACACAGTAGGACATGTTCATCACTGTTCCAATTCATCCCCGATGAATCAGACCTGACACAACTCTAAGCATAGTAGGCATGACAAACAAGCATGAATGAGTAGGCACATCAGGGCTCAAACAACTCCTACTCATGCTAGTGGGTTTCATCTATTTACTGTGGCAATGACAGGTCATGCAAAGGATAAAGGGGCTCAGCTACCGCAACAAGTAACAGATGAATCGTCGTTGTCCTAATGCAGTAAAAGAGAGCAGGAGCGAGAGAGTGGGATTGTATCGGAATGAACAATGGGGTTTTGCTTGCCTGGCACTTCTGAACATAATATAGTTCTTCATCGGTGTCATCGATCACGGCGTCGAAGCAACGTCTACTGAGAGGGGACAAATACCGGCAACACAGAGAAAACACAATCAATGCAATGCAACAATATGATGCATGAATATGACATGACAAAATGAGTGTGTTTTGGCTAATTCAACTTAGAACAGATTGGTTTGAGTTCATTTGAATCAAGGATTCAAATGTAAACCCAAAATAAGAGGTCATATTAGTGCATTAACTTGTTTCACCTGAACAGCAATCTTAAAGTGTTCTAACATGCATGCAAATTGTACAGATGGATAGATTGGATTTTTCTGATCATTTTTCATATATAATTTGTTTGATTTGGAGCTACGGTTGATTTTATATGATTTTTAGAAGTTAGCACTATTTTTTGGAATTTCCTGAATAAGAATAAATCCAGAAAAAGGAGTTACTGCGTCAGCATGACGTCTGTGTGACATCAGCAGGTCAACAGGGCGCCTCCAGGTCAAACCTGACCAGTGGGACCCACTGGTCAGTGACTCAGTCAACTAACTGAGTTAGTTAGTGCTAAACTAACCCTAACCAGGCTGTTAGTAGGGCGGGGCCCGCATGTCAGTGCCTAGTTTAGTTAACTAAATTAGTTAGCTCTAATTAATCTCGAGTTAACTAATTAGGGGCTTGGCCCCACATGCCAGGGAAGGTCAAACCTGTGGTCAACCGCGGTCAAACGAGTCAAACCCGCCGGCGACTCGACGCCGGCGTGGCCAGACACGGCGGAACGGCGCGGGTTTCATGCTCCGGCGACCAAAACGGCGGCGGAGACGTGCTACGTGCTGCTGGTGGACTCGCGCGTCGAGTGGTGCAGGCGGTGTGTGCGGGGGTGGCCGGAGACGATGGCCACGGCAACCATGGCGGTGGCCGGAGCTACGGGAACGGCGGGTTCGGTGCTACGGGGCTCGGAAGGGGAAGACGTTGGTGGCTACGGGCTCGTGGAGGGACGCTGAGCACGTTCATGTGCTCGCCCGTGAGCTACAGCGTCTGAAACGACGGCGACGACATGGCTGTGCGGCAGCGATCTCTCGGGTGTGGTAGCAGGCATGGCTAGAGCTCGAGTGCGAGGGGGGAAACAGGGGGGAAGAAGGCGGGGGTCACGGCGAATCTTCTGGTGCGGATGGCGAGCTCAGGGAGGTCCCTTAGCCGGCAAATCGACGACAGTGGTGGTCGGCTCCCGAGGATGAGGACGACGGCGATGGCGAGGTTGAAGGGCTCCCGGGCTTGTTTTGTTCTTCTCGTTGACGTGCGGAGCCGCGGCGGAGCCTAGGGGTATGGTGGGAAGGTCAGGCGAGCTCGGTGGGCGCGTTGGCAGCGAGCGGCGGCGACGGCGGCTCTCTGTTCGGGCGAAGAACGAAGAGGAAGAGGGGAAATGGCCAGGGAAGAAGGGGGGTCAGCACGGCCTCGTCCACGTCTCCTGGGCGCGGGGTTGGGGGGAAGGAGGCATCGACACGGCAAAGCAGGAGGTGGCCAGGGCGCACCTGCGTGCATCGGCCACGCGCGCCCGTCCCTCTGGCAAGAGGAAGACGAGAGGAGGAGGTGGGCTAGGCCAGATGGTTGGGCTGGCCGGCTGGGCCGGCCAGGTGGGCTGCAGGTGAGACCAGGTGAGTCCTCTCTTTTCTAATTTTTGTTACAGTTTTCTATTTATTCTACAGTCTTTAGGGCTTTATTAAAAATACCTAAACAGACCCAAAAATCATGAAACTGCACAATGCCACTAGTTGGAATATAACCAACAGCAAACATTTTAGTTTATGATTATTTGAGCATTTAAAATATTATTAGCAATTAAATGCCCAAATGCAAATACTATATAATTTAATTCAAAAATCCAGGAAGAGCCTATAAATATGTTCATCATTTTTGGAAGAGGTTTTCACCTTTAACAGAAATCATGAACGTTTCCAAAGGGCATTCTGGGTTATTGAAAATATTTTTATTGAACCTAGTTAAATTCATTTGGTGCTAGGGTTTCAACAAACCCCATTTCAAATTTCTTTGGAATTTAAACATGATGGCATGATGAACAAGCAAAGGCAAACAAGGGATGAACTGGGGCTGTGACAGATGTTCACATAAACGATAAGAATTGAAACATAAAGAGAGCATCATGAAGCATATGACTAGCACATTTAAGTCTAACCCACTTCCTATGCATAGGGATTTTGTGAGCAAACAACTTATGGGAACAATAATAAACTAGCATAGGAAGGCAAAACAAGCATAACTTCAAGATTTTAAGAACATAGAGAGGAAACTTGAAATTATGGCAATTCCTACAAGCATATATTCCTCCCTCATAATAATTCTCAGTAGCATCATGAATAAATTTAACAATATAACTACCACATAAACCATTCTTTTCATGATCTACTTGCGTAGAATTTTAATACTCTCCGCATAAGCAAATTTATTCTCACCAATAGTGGTGGGAGCAAAATCAACAAAATAACTATCATGTGATTGAAAATTGAAATCAAGATGATGAGTTTCATGGTTATCATTATTCTTTATAGCATACGTGTCATCACAATAATCATCATAGATAGGAGGCACGCTTTCATCATAATAAATTTGCTCATCAAAACTCGGGGGACAAAAAATATCATCTTCATCAAACATAGCTTCCCCAAGCTTGTGGCTTTGCATATCATTAGCATCATGAATATTCAAGGAATTCATACTAACAACATTACAATCAGGCTCATCATTCAAATATTTAGTGCCAAACATTCTAATGCATTCTTCTTCTAGCACTTGAGCACAATTTTCCTTTCCATCATTCTCACGAAAGATATTAAAAAGATGAAGCGTATGAGACAAACTCAATTCCATTTTTTATAGTTTTCTTTTATAGACTAAACTAGTGATAAAACAAGAAACTAAAAGATTCGATTGCAAGATCTAAAGATATATCTTCAAGCACTCACCTCCCCGGCAACGGCGCCAGAAAAGAGCTTGATGTCTACTACGCAACCTTCTTGTAGACTTTGTTGGGCCTCCAAGTGCAGAGGTTTGTAGGATAGTAGCAAATTTCCCTCAAGTGGATGACCTAAGGTTTATCAATCTGTGGGAGGTGTAGGATGAAGATGGCCTCTCTCAAACAACCCTGCAAACAAATAACAAAGAGTCTCTTGTGTCCCCAACACACCCAATATAATGGTAAATTGTATAGGTGCACTAGTTCGGCGAAGAGATGGTGATACAAGTGCAATATGGTTGATAGATATGAGTATTTGTAATCTTAAAATATAAAAACATCAAGGTAACTAATGATAAAAGTGAGCGTAAACGGTATTGCAATGCTAGGAAACAAGGCCTAGGGTTCATACTTTCACTAGTGCAAGTTCTCTCAACAATAATAACATAATTGGATCATATAACTATCCCTAAACATGCAACAAAGAGTCACTCCAAAGTCACTAATTGCGGAGAACAAACGAAGAGATTATTGTAGGGTACGAAACCACCTCAAAGTTATCCTTTCTGATCGATCTATTCAAGAGTCCGTAGTAAAATAATACGAGGCTATTCTTTCCGTTTGATCTATCATAGAGTTCGTACTAGAATAACACCTTAAGACACAAATCAACCAAAACCCTAATGTCACCTAGATACTCCAATGTCACCTCAAGTATGCGTGGGTATGATTCTATGATATGCATCACACAATCTCAGATTCATCTATTCAAACCAACACAAAGTACTTCAAAGAGTGCCCCAAAGTTTCTACCGGAGAGTCAAGACGAAAACGTGTTCCAACCCCTATGCACAAGTTCACGAGGTCAGGAAACCCACAAGTTGATCACCAAAACATACATCAAGTGAATCACGTGATATCCCATTGTCACCACAGATAAGCACATGCAAGACATACATCAAGTGTTCTCAAACCCTTAAAGACTCAATCCGATAAGATAACTTCAAAGGGAAAATTCAATCCATTACAAGAGAGTAGAGGAGGAGAAACATCATAAGATCCAACTATAATAGCAAAGCTCGTGATACATCAAGATCGTATCACCTCAAGAACACGAGAGAGAGAGAGAGAGAGAGAGAGATCAATCGCATAGCTACTGGTACATACCCTCAGCCCCGAGGGTGAACTACTCCCTCCTCATCATGGAGAGTGACGAGATGATGAAGATGGTCATCGGTGAGGGATCCCCCTCCGGCAGGGTGTCGGAACAGGGTCCCGATTGGTTTTTGGTGGCTACAGAGGCTTGCGGCGGCGGAACTCCCGATCTATTCTGCTCCCCGATGTTTCTAGGGTATATGGATATATATAGGTGAAAGAAGTCGGCCAGGGGAGCCACGAGGGGCCCATGAGGGTGGGGGCGCGCCCAAGGGGGCAGGCGCGCCTCCCTTCCTCGTGGCCACCTTGAAGCTTCCTTGACTTCAACTCCAAGTCTCCTGGATCACGTTCGTTCCAAAAATCACGCTCCCGAAGGTTTCATTCCGTTTGGACTCCGTTTGATATTCCTTTTCTGTGAAACATTGAAACAAGGGGAAAAAAACTGGCACTGGGCTCTGGGTTAATAGGTTAGTCCCAAAAATAATATAAAAGTGTTTAATAAAGCCCATAAACATCCATAACAGATAATATAATAGCATGCAGACTTCATAAATTATAGATACGTTGGAGACGTATCACAAGCCATAGAGAATAAATGGATCTTCAAGAAGAAGACTGACGCTGACGGTAATGTTACTGTCTACAAAGCTCGACTTGTTGCGAAAGGTTTTCGACAAGTTCAAGGAGTTGACTACGATGAGACTTTCTCACCCGTAGCGATGCTTAAGTCTGTCCAAATCATGTTAGCAATTGCCGCATTTTATGATTATGAAATTTGGCAAATGGATGTCAAAACTGCATTCCTAAATGGATTTCTGGAAAAAGAGTTGTATATGATGCAACTGGAAGGTTTTGTCGATTCAAAGGGAGCTAACAAAGTGTACAAGCTCCAGCGATCCATTTATGGATTGGTGCAAGCCTCTCGGAGTTGGAATAAACGTTTTGATAGTGTGATCAAAGCATATGGTTTTATACAGACTTTTGGAGAAGCCTGTATTTACAAGAAAGTGAGTGGGAGCTCTGTTTCTAATATTATATGTGGATGACATATTGCTGATTGGAAATGATATAGAATTTCTGGATAGCATAAAAGGATACTTGAATAAGAGTTTTTCAATGAAATACCTCGGTGAAGCTGCTTATATATTGGGCATCAAGATCTATAGAGATAGATCAAGACGCTTAATTGGACTTTCACAAAGCACATACCTTGATAAAGTTTTGAAGAAGTTCAAAATGGATCAAGCAAAGAAAGGATTCTTGCCTGTGTTACAAGGTGTGAAGTTGAGTCAGACTCAATGCCCGACCACTGCAGAAGATAGAGAGAAAATGAAAAATGTTCCCTATGCTTCAGCCATAGGCTCTATCATGTATGCAATGCTGTGTACCAGACCTGATGTGTGCCTTGCTATTAGTTTAGCAGGGAGGTACCAAAGTAATCCAGGAGTGGATCACTGGACAGTGGTCAAGAACATCCTGAAATACCTAAAAAGGACTAAAGATATGTTTCTCATTTATGGAGGTGACAAAGAGCTCGTCATAAATGGTTACGTCGATGCAAGCTTTGACACTGATCCTGACGATTCTAAATCGCAAACCGGATACGTGTTTACATTGAACGATGGAGCTGTCAGTTGCTGCAGTTCTAAACAAAGCGTCGTGGAGGTCTCTAGGTGTGAAGCGGAGTACATAGCTGCTTCGGAAGCAGAAAATGAAGGAGTCTTGATGAAGGAGTTCATATCCAATATAGGTGTCATACCTAGTGCATCAGGACCAATGAAAATATTTTGTGACAATACTGGTGCAATTGCCTTGGCAAAGGAATCCAGATTTCACAAGAGAACCAAGCACATCAAGAGACGCTTCAATTCCATCCGGGATCAAGTCCAGGTGGGAGACATAGAGATTTGCAAGATACATACGGATCTGAATGTTGCAGACCCGTTGACTAAGCCTCTTCCACGAGCAAAACATGATCAGCACCAAGACTCCATGGGTGTTAGAATCATTACTGTATAATCTAGATTACTGACTCTAGTGCAAGTGGGAGACTGAAGGAAATATGCCCTAGAGGCAATAATAAAGTTATTATTTATTTCCTCATATCATGATAAATGTTTATTATTCATGCTAGAATTGTATTAACCGGAAACATAATACATGTGTGAATACATAGACAAATATAGTGTCACTAGTATGCCTCTACTTGACTAGCTCGTTGATCAAAGATGGTTGAGTTTCCTAACCATAGACATGATTTGTCATTTGATTAATGGGATCACATCATTAGGAGAATGATGTGATTGACTTGACCCATTTCGTCAGCTTAACACTTAATCGTTTAGTTTACTGCTATTGCTTTCTTCATGACTTATACATGTTCCTATGACTATGAGATTATGCAACTCCCGAATACCGGAGGAACACTTTGTGTGATACCAAACGTCACAACGTAACTGGGTGATTATAAAGGTGCTCTACAGGTGTCTCCGATGGTGTTCGTAGAGTTGGCATAGATCAAGAATAGGATTTGTCACTCTGATTGTCGGAGAGGTATCTCTGGGCCCTCTCAGTAATGCACATCACTATAAGCCTTGCAAGCAATGTGACTAATGAGTTAGTTGCGGGATGATGCATTACGGAACGAGTAAAGAGACTTGCCGGTAACGAGATTGAGCTAGGTATTGAGATACCGATGATCAAATCTCGAGCAAGTAACATACCGATGACAAAGGGAACAACGTATGTTGTTATGCGGTTTGACCGATGAAGATCTTCGTAGAATATGTAGGAATCAATATGAGCATCCAGGTTCCGCTATTGGTTATTGACCGGAGAGGTGTCTCAGTCATGTCTACATAGTTCTCGAACCCGTAGGGTCCGCACGCTTAAAGTTCTGTGACGATCGATATTATGAGTTTATATGTTTTGATGTACAGAAGGTAGTTCGGAGTCCCGGATATGATCACGGACATGACAAGGAGTCTCGAAATGGTCGATACATAAAGACTGATATATTGGAAGCCTATATTTGGACATCAAAAGAGTTCCGGGTGAAATCGGGATTTTACCGGAGTGCCGGAGGGGTTACCGGAATGCCCCGGGGGTTAATGGGCCTTGTTGGACCCTAGTGGAGAGAGAGAGGGGACGGCCAGGGTAGGCCGCGCCCCCTCCCCCTCTGGTCCGAATTGGACTAGGAAGGGGGGGTGGGGGCGGCGCCCCCCTTTCCTTCTCCTTCTCCCCTTCCTTTCCCCCTCCTAGTAGGAGTAGGAAAGAGGGGAGTCCTACTGCTACCAGGAGGAGGACTCCTCCTCCTGGTGCGCCCTACAGGGTCGGCCGGCACCCCCCTTGCTCCTTTATATACGGGGGCAGGGGGGCACGCTAGAACACACAAGTTGATCATTGATCTCTCCCAGTCGTGTGCGGTTCCCCCCTCCACCATAATCCACCTCGGTCATATCGTAGCGGTGCTTAGGCGAAGCCCTACGACAGCAGCTTCATCAACATCGTCACCACGCCATCGTGCTGACGAAACTCTCCCTCGAGCTCTACTGGATCGTGAGTTCGCGGGACGTCACCGAGCTGAACGTGTGCTGAACGCGGAGGTGCCGTACGTTCGGTACTGAGGGTCGGTCGATCGTGAAGACGTACGACTACATCAACCGCGTTGTCATAACGCTTCCACTTAATGGTCTACAAGGGTACGTGGACGCCACTCTCCCCTCTCGTTGCTATGCATCACCATGATCTTGCGTGTGCGTAGGATTTTTTTTTTGAAAATACTACGTTCCCCAACACATTATACCATTGGTTTAATTTTCTAACGCACTTCAGGAATCGTTTGCTATATTTAAGGCATTTTTTGAATTTGGCGTGTAGTTTGTGGATATAAATAAAATCACAACCAGAACTGCATGTGTTGTCGAAAGTGATGAGGTTCTCCGTTTGATCAAGGAGAATCCAACGATGCAGACGTACGATCCGTGGGGTTTGGGTTCTGGCCAATCAGAACGCACGACTCAGATCGCACGCATGGCAGAGGGGGGCATCGGCCACAATTTAGTGGGCATACGACTTTCGTGAGTGAACAGTGTGCTATTTGAAAACATTTACATTACCTAACATCATATTTTTGTTTGAATGAAAAACATGAGTTCATCGTTTCGCCTCCAATTTTTTTCCACGGTAAGAAATCACGATTGTACCCTATGGTTCGATTTTCTGGTACATTTTACCAGGCGGCAGGCCTCGCTAGCAATCTCAAACTTTGAATATGCAAAAAAAATAGATCTCGTTTGTATGTATATATATAGTCCCAACTACACTTGCGTGTTAGCAAGATCATTTGTGTGCCGCTTTGCGAGTTCTTATTCATTGTGCGAGAAACGGGAAAAAACTTCAAACAGTTCGACTGCAGGGTGCGGCCAGAGGTGTAGGCCTTGTTGGTATTTTAATTTCAAGAAATGCGTATAGAGTCCGGAAAATAACGAAAATCATTGTGTCACTGTCGCGTGCTCTCACGATCGCATGGAAAATTTTTGGTAAAGTTTGGCACAAGTTTTGGTGCTCGCACCTTCCATACCGGAGCATCTCACAAGAAGGATCATAGTTTCCGAAAGGAGATGCGACACTTGGGACTATAAATCGTTAGTTATTAGCTACATCGTTCCGGCCCATTTCAGGTCGTCTGCTATGTTTAAGTCATTCTTTGCACTTACCTTGCATTGCATTTTAGTGCATATAATTAATTAAGTCAAAAACCCTACTACAACTACATGTGGGTATTTAGTTAGGCTATATATACTTAGGCTACTCATAGTGGATAGTGTCATATACTAGTATCATGCATATATATATATACATATATATAGGGTGGGTCTATTCTAATAACACCCCTTAAGACCTTATTCTAATAACACCAAAGTCTTATTCTGATAACACCTCCCACCAGATCGCCACCGCCCCTCCCCTCCCGACCTTCTACCGCGACAGCTCCTGGGAGCACCGCCGCCCCTCCCCTCCCGGCCTTCTACCGCGGCAGCGGCCTGGGAGCGTCGCCGCCCCTCCCCTCCTGGCCTTCTTCCGCGGCGGCGGCCTAGCAGCGATGCCGCCCCTCCCCTCCCCGCTTTCTCCCGCGGCAGCGGCCTGGGAGCGCCACCGCCCCTCCCCTCCCGGCCTTCTTCCACGGCAGCGGCCGGCAGCGACGCCGCCCCTCCCCTCCAGGCCTTCTTCCACGGCAGCGGCCAAGCAGCGCCGCCGCCCATCACCGCTCGGCCTTCTTCCGCGGCAGCAACCGAGCAACGCCTACCCCACCAGCATATCGGCCTTCTTCCACGGCAGCAGGTCGGTAACGCCGCCGCCGAACTCCTCCGGGCCTACAACTAGCTGTACTTCATCAGATGTGGATTGGTGCTGCATCGACATCAAACCAATTCGAGCAAGGAGGATTGTGCGCAAGGTTCCTTCATCCACGACAACTTCTTGGATTAAGTTTGCAACGACCTTCAGAGCAAATCCTCCGTCTCCGTTCACCTTGAGCAACGTCCAGACCGCTCATGAACTTCTGAAGGGCAAGTGGACTGCACAGGCGAACGCGCAAGTTGTGCAGACGGACAAGAAGAGAACTTCCTCCTGCAAACGCAAGAAATCACTGCAACACGAGGTAAGCAGTACACTTCCTCAACCATAACACTTTAGTTATTCTAGACAATGCAGTACACGCAGTCCAGTACGCCTACAAAAACGATGCAGTGCGGTGGCTTCGGTTCGTTGTGGGGGAAAATGCAGTGAACTTGCTAGGTTATGCGGTACGCTTTTGTAGGTTCATTACGGACAACGATGCGGTGCGGTTACTTCAGTTCACATTGCAGGGTGATGCAATCAGCATGCATGAGTTTCGTAGTACCATTTGTAACACATTGCAGTTCGCATGATTCAGTTCATTTTGCCTGACAATGCAACTCGGTCATTTTGTGTGCAGGAAATGACGTTCAGCAGATACAAAATGCCGCGCATAATTGACAACCCAGGGAACAACAACTTTCGAAAGAGTAAAGCTTCTTCTGAAAGAGATACTGGCTGGGTTACCCCTGAGATTCCTCGAGGATTCTTCACGACAACAAACAGGGTGCACTACTCTCCGGAAGAGGATTTTTTCTAGGGAGAAGAGGTAGTTGAGGATGACGACCATGTCACCTTCATCTGGGAGGGCACTCACCGACATGAGGATGAAGATGATGACGATGAAGATGAGCCAATAACAGTTCTCAACCCAGAGTATAAGCACGAGGTTATTACATTTGGAAAGCATGTCCGAACAGACAATGATGATGCAGTTGAACACGATGTTGCGGCAGATGATGAATATGATTATGACTATGATGATGTGCCACCGCTCCAAAATTTTCAAACCAATCCACTGAGACATCGTCACAACACTGGATTACCACCACGTCCACCTGCTGCACCCCAAAACAGAGCTCAGCATCCACCTGCTGCACCAAAAAACAGAGCTCCAAGCAGAGCTGCTGCATCAACTTCGACAAAGCGACCACCAACGGTGCCTCGGTCAAAAGTCAACAGCAGGTACAAATCCTCCTCACTATTGCCGCCGCGAGATCCTCAACTACACAGATCTGCTATAACCCCGCCATGTCCAATACAACCCGGCGAGCTGCAAACACCATTGGGTGAACGACTCTACACACATTAAGTTTAGGTTCTGAAAAATAATAATGATAGTTGCAGTCCATTTAGATAACATTGCAGTGCACACTGATATTTATTGTGAGGTTTGACCTAGCATCTAATACATTGGATTCTTTTGAGAACTTAGGAACACTGCAATGCTTTTTCAAACTCGTATGCACTCCTCGTATTTAAAAAACAGAACAAAACAAATTATCTCATAGAGCATTGCGCTTAATGCAGGATAAAAACATGCCGCTGAACCTCATACCTGCCGCTGGAATGAAGTTCACCACATACGACAAGGCATGGGACTTTTACAACAATTATGCAAGATGTGCAGGGTTTGGCATACACCAGAGGGCACAACACAAGACAAATACCTACATTGTCTACTCAAGAGAAGGGACGCACAAGCAGACTGTGTCAGATTATCAAAGGAAACGTCAGAAGGCATCAAAAAGGATTGACTGCAAGGCAAAGATTAGAGTCAAAAAGAGGAAGGACGACAAATTTGTGATAGAAATGGTTGAACTCAACCACAATCACAAGATGCTGGAAAGCCCCGGCATGCTTTTGCACAAGCGATCGCACAAAAAATACGATCCTTTGATAGACCAGTTAGTGAAAGACATGCAACTAGACAACCACACACATGCTCAGATGATGTCAACGCTGCAGCGTATGTCTGGTGGTCTGCAGTACATGAGACATACTAGCTGCGACTGGGTAAACAAGCAAGCACATCACAGAACATATCGCTTGAGCATCCTGTCGGTAATTATTTCCTGTTTGATGAGATGAGTTTGCATTGCGTTTGAAAATGCAGGAAACAAAAGTTTGCCAGAGAAGAGTCCGAAGATGACGTCAAGAAACTTCTGGATTTCTTTGAAAATATGCAAAAGATAAACCCAGAGTTTTTCTATGATTATGACATTGATGTAGATAACCGTGTAAGAAACGTCTTTTGGGCCAACACAAGTTGCAAAGGATCGTATGAAGATTTTGGAGACTGCGTTACATTTGACACGACGTATAAAACTAACAAATTCCACATGCCTCTGGGAGTCTTCGTGGGAGTGAACCATCATCTACAGAGCACCATATTTGCTGTTGCACTCGTGCGAGATGAAACAATACCGTCGTTCGAGTGGGTTTTCAAAACATTTCTAAGGTGTATGAACAACAAGCATCCAATCTGCATGCTCACAGGTACAAAAAGAAACAAACACCTGCATACTTATATTTGTTTGGTGCACTTATATTTCTTCCATCTATCTTACACACACACAAACAACTTAATAAAAAAACACTATTTGTGCCTTCTCAGATCAGTGTTCTTTGATGAAGGCAGCATTAAAAACTATCCTCCCACATACTCTGCATAAGTTGTGTCGGTGGCATATCATGAAGAAGCACAAAGACCACCTCGCCTTACTGTATAAGGTGCACGAGAAACTTAAGGATGACCTCAATGCCGTCAGAATTTGAACGAGCATGGAAGGACCTCATTCAGAGATACAACTTGCAAGACGATGAAGTGATGAATTTGCTGTGGGAAGACAGGCACGAGTGGATCTCAGCTTACTACAAGGAAATTTTCTGTGCTCGGATGACTTCCACACAGAGAACGAGAGCATGAACCGCATAATGAAGAAAACTTTGTCAAAGAGAAGCATGATCTCCATCTGTTTGCTCAGCAGGTGGACAAGTGCATTCAGACCAGGAAGGCCGTCGAGCACGCAGAGACAGTAGCAAATGAGGTAAACAAAATGTCACTCAAAAACTGCTAAAAAATATAACTACAAAATCAAACAATTTTTTTCATTTATCTGGTTCGTAACAGTGCATTTCTGATCATGCACTCAGAGGTAAAGACAACAACCCAGTTTGGGTTCGAAGTTCAGTTATCAAAAGTGTATACAAGGGCAGTGTTTGCAGATTTCAAAGAAACACTCTACCGTAGCACTGCATTCAGAGCAGAACGGTGCCTTGAGAACCCTGTGACGCCCCCGATTCAATCGTACACTAATCATGCACGCAAATGTGTACGATCAAGATCAGGGACTCACGAGAAGATATCACAACACAACTCTAAAACATAAATAAGTCATACAAGCATCATAATACAAGCCAGGGGCCTCGAGGGATCGAATACAAATGCTCGATCATAGACGAGTGAGCGGAAGCAACAATATCTGAGTACAGACATAAGTTAAACAAGTTTGCCTTAAGAAGGCTAGCACAAACTGGGATACAGATCGAAAGAGGCGCAGGCCTCCTGCCCGGGATACAGATCGAAAGAGGCGCAGGCCTCCTGCCTGGGATCCTCCTAAACTACTCCTGGCTGTCGTCAGCGGCCTGCACGTAGTAGTAGGCACCTCTGGTGTAGTAGGAGTCGTCGTCGACGGTGGTGTTTGGCTCCTGGGCTCCAGCATCTGGTTGCGACAACCGAGAGGAAAGGAAAGGGGGAAAGAGGGGGAAAAGCAACCGTGAGTACTCATCCAAAGTACTCGCAAGCAAGGATCTACACTACATATGCATGGGCATATGTGTAAAGAGGCAATATCGGTGGACTGAACTGCAGAATACCAGAATAAGAGGGGGATAGCTAGTCCTGTCGAAGACTACGCTTCTGGCCACCTCCATCTTGCAGCAAGTAGAAGAGAGTAGATGGTAAGTTCACCAAGTAGCATCGTATAGCATAATCCTACCCGGCGATCCTCTCCTCGTCGCCCTGTTAGAGAACAATCACCGGGTTGTATCTGGCACTTGGAAGGGTGTGTTTTATTAAGTATCCGGTTCTAGTTGCCATAAGGTCAAGGTACAACTCCAAGTCGTCCTGTTACCGAAGATCAGGGCTATTCGAATAAATAAACTTCCCTGCAGGGGTGCACCACATAACCCAACACGCTCGATCCCATTTGGCCGAACACACTTTTCTGGGTCATGCCCAGCCGCGGAAGATCAACACGTCGCAGCCCTACATAGGCACAACAGAGAGGTTAGCGCGCCCGTCTAAATCCTATGGCGCAGGGGTCTGGGCCATCGCCCTTTGCACAGCTGCACATTGCGAACGCGGCCGGAAGCAGACCTAGCCTAGCAGACGTTCCAGTCCAATCCAGCGCGCGCCGCTCAGTCGCTAACGTCACGAAGGCTTTGGCTGATACCATGGCGTCAAGTGCCCATAACTATTCCCGCGTAGTTGGTTAGTGCGTATAGGCCAGTGGCTAGACTCAGATCAAATACCAAGATCTCGTTAAGCGTGTTAAGTATCCGCGAACGCCGACCAGGGCCAGGCCCACCTCTCTCCTAGGTGGTCTCAACCTGCCCTGTCGCTCCGCCTCAAAGTAACAGTCGGGGGCCATCGGGAACCCAGGCCCACCTCTACCGGGATGGAGCCACCTGCCGCTTCAGCCCACATCTCCGAATAGTATCATAAGTAATGTAACAGTATAAAGTATATAGCATATGCCCGTGATCACCTCCCGAAGTGATCACGGCCCAGTAGTATAGGATGGTAGACGGACAAAAGTGTAGGGCCACTTATGGAACACTAGCATCCTATACTAAGCAGTAGGATTGCAGGTAAGGGTAACAACTATAGCAACAATGACAGGCTATGCATCAGAATAGGATTAACCGAAAGCAGTAACATGCTACGCTACTCTAATGCAAGCAGTATAGAGAAGGAATAGGCGATATCTGGTGATCAAGGGGGGGCTTGCCTAGAAGCTCGGCCGAGAAGGAGGGGTCATCAACACCGTAGTCGCATTGGGTAGCAGCGGCGTCGGTCTCGGTGTCTAGCGAGAGAAGAGGGGGAAGAAACAATAAATACAATGTAAACAAATGCATGACGATGCATGACAAGACAAAGCGTGATGCTACGGGTGCCCAATCGCGGTAGTAGGTGATACCGGCGAAGGGGGGAAAACACCCGAGAAAGTACTCCCGGTGTTTCGCGTTTTTGGACAGATGAACCAGAGGGGGAAAGTTGCGAGTTCGATAGGTTAGGGATGTGTGGCGGACGAACGGGCTGCGTATCTGGATTCGTCTCGTCGTTCTGAGCAACTTTCATGTAGAAAGTATTTTCATCTGAGCTAAGGTTTATTTTATATGATTTTATAAAGCTTTAAATCATTTTTTAGTATTTGTCTAATTAATTTAATTCATCATTTTCCAGACCAGTGCATGCTGACGTCAGCAGTCAACAGACGTATTGACTGGTCAACTAACGTGTGGGTCCCGTTCCTCATTGACTAGAAT
This sequence comes from Aegilops umbellulata, assembly GCA_032464435.1. Taxonomy (NCBI): domain Eukaryota; kingdom Viridiplantae; phylum Streptophyta; class Magnoliopsida; order Poales; family Poaceae; genus Aegilops; species Aegilops umbellulata. Next base: position 233,363,392 of record CP136060.1, read on the forward strand.
AATTAATCAAGATTAATTAGTTTAATTAGCTGTTTAGTGTAATTAATTAAATTAATTAATTAATTTTGTTATTATTTATTTATTTCTAATTCCTTTTTTTTATAAAACGTTTTGGGGCCGTGGGGCCCCCGTGTCATAGGCCCTGTGGGCCTTAACGGGCATGGGTGGTGGTTAACGGGGCGGCGCTGGATGCGGGCGCACGGGCGCGTGCCCGAGGCCACCAGGGGAGGCGGGCTCCGGTGAGCCGTGGGAGCAGCGGCGGATGGGACCGGCGTGCGCCGGCGGCCAGGCGAGCGGATGGCGCGGCCGGCAGGAGCGAAGGGCGCGCGGGCGCAGGGGGGCTGCGGGCGGCGACGAGAGCGGCAGCGGGCACAGGACGGCGCAGCGCAGTAGGGCGACGACGGCGCGAGGCAGCAGCAGCAGCCATGCAGCAGCGGCAGGGGAGGAGGCTAGGGGCACGACGCGGGCGCGACAGAACTGCGGGCGAGCAGCGCAGCAGCCGAGGAGGCGGGCAGACGCGGGCGGCAGGCTACGCGCGGGTGCCGCAGGGGGCATCGACGGCGTCGGGCGCGGCTGCGGTCTGGCGTTACTATGCGCGCAACGGGGTGCACGGGGAAGGAAGAAGGGAGTGGAGGCCGGAGGTGGCCTCATCGGCGTTGTAGAGAAGCGGGGCGGCGAGGCTCGGGGGCGACCGTTGTGGAGGAGGACGGGGACGAGGCGTCGTCGCGGCGTCGGGGTGCACGCCGACGAGGTGGTTCCGGCGAGTTCCGGTGATGGCGCGCGGTGGCGGCGACGCGGTCACCAGGGTCGGGGGGGGGGCGAGCGCCCCCGATCCAGATCGGGTCATGGGGTGGGGAGAGGAGCGAGTGGGGGAGTGGTGTGCGTGGTGGGGTTAGGGTTTCGGGTGAGAGGGGGATATGGGGAGTGGCCGGCCTGGTGGCCCGGTTGGGCTGCAGGCCTGTTGGGCCGGAGCCCGGGGGTTCTTTTCCTCTCTTTTTTTTGTTAGTTTTGCTTTCTGTTTTGTTTCTTTTCTTTTTATTTATTCTTCTTTTACTGTTTTACTTTTTGTTTTGTTTTATTTTAGTTTTATAAAAATTATCACTAGCACCTAAATTAATACTTTTAAATATACTACTGCCACATTAATTCTCAACCCAAATTAAAATAGTTTAATATTTTATAAAATTCAAAAGGCATTTATTTTAATATTTAAACCTATATTTTAATTATTTTGAACACTTGAACATTTTATTAAATTTAGGTTTCTCCACCATTATTATCCATGGTTAATTTAACACCTTTACAGCATTTTAGTTTTGACTTTTGAAAACTTTAAATGTTTGACTTGATTTTGAATTTGAATTTTGAATTGGTTTTGAACTAACGCGAGATTAGCAACAGTAACTAAGGTGACACGGCATGACTAACAGGGAATTACTGTCGCTTAATTATCCGGGCGTCACAATTCTCCTCCACTACAAGAAATCTCGTCCCGAGATTTAGGAGGGGAGTAAGGGGAAGGGATTGGGTTACGAAAAATCTAACGGATCATCCCGGTCTTGATTGCTCTTCTCGAAGAGGTCGATCCATTACATTGGTGTCTTCATTTTTCTGCTTCAAGTCATCAAGATGAAGTCGGCATCCTTTCTTCGGGGGTTCCATCGTACTTACGAAAGAATAATAAGGGGGGGGGGGGTTATTCCGGGAGAACGAACCTCTATAAGGTTGACTATCTGGTCGATAACATCGGGGAAGGTGGCAAAAAGTAACTCTCGAATTGAAACTTAAGAAAATATCGAGAGCAAAGTAATGAGGTTTCATCGGAAGTTTCGAGCGAGTAGGCAACCGTTCGATGCCTGAAACAGGGCGTGAAAGGGGCTCAAAGAAATCGGGAATAAGTATTGCGTATGATACCAGAATAGATCACTAGGCAGGTGGCCCGTGAATTACATACGAAGTCAAGCGCGAGGAATAATTTTGACACTAGGGTGTACAGGAGAGTCAGGGTTCGGTCCTAGGACCTGTGGGTTATGGGCCCACCATGTGGGTTAAAAGTAGGAAGGGCGGAGACGTCTTGCGTGATCATGTAAGCAATGCATGTCAGAGGATAACCTGTCATTTATGTCGGCAACAACATCAGTACCAAGGGCGAGGGACGAAGAGAACCATTTTCCTGCTTGTTGAAACGAGGCGGACCAATAGGCAAAGTTCTCGTCCATCGGTGGTTACCGAAATATCATCAACAATAGTAACAGGGTCTTACTGTCTGAGTTGCACACCACGGTGTTTACATAAGCATGGAGATATTATTGCTTATGTCATATAGATCACAGAAAGGTTAAACAAACAATGGAAAGGAAATTATGTTTATCAGATTAAACAAAACAATGGAAGGGAAAATGTGTTTAAACACATATTTCAGGGGTATATCCTTCCCAAGGACATGCAGAGCATGATATCCATGAGAGGATACAAAGTAGAAAACCATTTAGGTAAGTGGAAAGGAATTTCATGACATTACCCATACAACATTGTTTGGATAATTGAGCAAGAAACAATTAGCATTGGGCTGCGAGTGTTCTTGTTGAAAATCGGAGTAACATATACATGCTTCGAGATAGCATTGACATGGTCATCAAGTGAAGATCAGACTTTGGAAACACAAAGGATCCATCAGGAATAACTTGTAGTATAAGTCTTACAATTTCCTCATGGAAGAATGGATAACCTTGCTGAAAAGGAATCTATAACAATAGGGCCTCCGGTCGGGTGTGCTAGGCATAACATCAAATTAACGGTTCACATAAAGACCAATGTTATAACTCTTGAAAATATGTTCCAATCATCATATCTGACCAAGATTCAGATCTGATTCGTGTTAGGATAACACAGATTCAGGATGCCTGAGAAGAAAGGTGCAACACAAATTGTCGAGATGACATTGTAAGGTTCTTAGGGAAATGAACTATGGAAACGAGTTCCAAAGCAAGAGTTCATCATTAAAACAGGGAGAGGGTGAGGACATGGCTGATGGACTCGGTGACAATCCATCGAGATTCTCAAAAGATGGATCTCCCCAATTTTGTGAACAAGGAGATAACATTTGTCAATTCAAAATGGTATAATGATGTATGCTCGAGGAAAACATACACAATTAAACATTGTTTCAAAGCAACAGGGTTGCTGGAAGTTTTGAATTCACACATCATAGTTCATTTGTCGGTATTCTGGTTAGGAACAACACGAGGACCAAGAAGGAATGGTGATGGTGATAATTATTACTTGTATCAAGAATTCTCAGGAGGTGGTAAAAATCTCACGACATTCTTGACATCAAAGATGGTAATTGAGGGAGTCCTGGATTAGGGGGTGTCCGGACAGCCGGACTATAACCTTTGGCCGGACTGTTGGACTATGAAGATACAAGATTGAAGACTGCCTCCTGTGTCGGGATGGGACTTTCCTTGGCGTGGAAGGCAAGCTTGGCAATACGGATATGTAGATCTCCTCCCATTGTAACCGACTCTGTGTAACCCTAGCCCCCTCCGGTGTCTATATAAACCGGAGGGTTTAGTCCGTAGGACAACAACACCAATCATACCATAGGCTAGCTTCTAGGGTTTAGCCTCTCTGATCTCGTGGTAGATCTACTCTTGTACTACCCATATCATCAATATTAATCAAGCAGGAGTAGGGTTTTACCTCCATCGAGAGGGCCCGAACCTGGGTAAAAACATCGTGTCCCTTGTCTCCTGTTACCATCCGCCTAGACGCACAGTTCGGGACCCCCTACCCGAGATCCGCCGGTTTTGACAGCGACATTGGTGCTTTCATTGAGAGTTCCTCTGTGTGGTCATCATTAGGCTTGATGGCCCCTTCGATCATCGTTAGCGATGCAGTCCAGGGTGAGACTTTTCTCCCCGGACAGATTTTTGTATTCGGCGGCTTTGCACTGCGGGCCAATTCGCTTGGCCATCTAGAGCAGATTGAAAGCTACGCCCCTGGCCATCAGGTCAGGTTTGGAAGCTTAAACTACACGGACGATATCCGCGGAGAGTTGATTTCGACGGATTCAAGCCCCTGCCGAGTACGTCGCACTGTCACGATGGGCATGATTTAGCTCTGCCGCCGAACAGTGTCCTGGAGGCCGCACCCGCACCCGCTCCGACCCTTAATTCGAAGCCAACTGCGCCGACCGAGGGCGGGTGGTTAGACCCCACCGCAGAGGCTGCAGCCTCCACGGCGATCGAGCCGAACACCAACCTTATCCTTCGCAAGGCCCGTGACTCCACATTACTGGATTCTCCTCCGAACTCTGAACCATCCGCGCCCCTGCCAATCGGATCTTGGGCGCCGATCATGGAGTTCACTGCCGCGGATATCTTTCAGCACTCGCCCTTCAGTGACATACTGAATTCACTAAGGGCTCTCTCTTTGTGAGGAGAGTCCTGGCCGGATTATGACCGGCAGGATTGGGATGCGGACGACGAAGAAAATTCGACGCCCACCCACCACCCACTTCATAGCCACTGTTGATGACTTGACCGACATGCTTGACTTCGACTCCGGAGACATCGACGGTATGGACGACGATATAGGAGACGAACAGGAACTAGCGCCTACAGGGCACTGGACAGCCACCTCATCCTACGATGTATGCATGGTGGACACACCCAAAGGAAACGATGACGAGGAACAGGAGGACGCAACGAAGGATCGTTCCTTCGAAAAGCAGTCAAAGCGGCGTAAGCGCCGCTCCAAACCCCGCCTCGACAGAGACAACGGTCATACGGACCCAGCCACAGAGCAGGGCGAGCTGACGGACGATGAACAGGGCATCGAGCAATCGTCCGAACAAGGCAACTTGGATAACCAAACCGAACAACCCGTCCACGGCGAAGATAACAGTCCGGATGACCTCACGCCGGACAAGTTCCTGGAGCAGAAGAACCTCCACAAAAGGCTCGTCGCCACTGCGCGTAGCCTGAAAAAGCAGAAGCGGAAGCTCAAGACTGCGGAAGATGCACTCAGAATCATATGGAGCAAAGTACTCAACACCGCAGACAAATATGGCGGCAGTCGCCACACAAAGAGCTACCCGAAGCGAAAGCTACTGCCCGAATTTGATGAGGAGGCCTTAGAGCCCCCGCAATCAAAAAACAAAGAAGCCATCCGGTTGGATAGACGACCTCATGGCCAACATAGAGTGGCAAACGGCGCCGCACACAAGCCAACACGCGATCCATACGAGGATTCGCATCAAAAAGATGGCCCAACCAGATCTATCTACGGGCCAAGAAATCAAGCTCTAGCAAGCAATGCAACACAACAAATATCCGAACACCACGGCACACCCAAATACAGGGGTGCCGCACACCCCCTATGTTTCACCGATGAGGTGCTGGACCACGAATTCCCAGCGGGATTCAAACCTGTAAACATAGAGGCATATGACAGAACTACAGACCCGGGGGTCTGGATCGAGGATTACATCCTCCATATCCACATGGCTCAAGGAGATGACCTCCACGCCATCAAATACTTACCCCTCAAACTCAAAGGGCCAGCCCGGCATTGGCTTAAAAGCCTTCCCGAAAACACCATTGGAAGTTGGGAAGAGCTCGAGGACGCTTTTCGGGCAAATTTTCAAGGGACCTATGTCCGACCACCGGATGCAGACGATTTAAGTCATATAACTCAACAACCCGGAGAGTTAGCCCAGAAGCTCTGGAACAAATTTCTTACTAAAAAGAACCAGATAGTCGACTGTCCGGACGCCGAAGCCTTAGCAGCTTTCAAACATAGTGTTCGAGATGAATGGCTCGCCAGACACCTCGGCCAAGAAAAGCCAAGAACAATGGCCGCATTAACAAGCCTCATTACCCGCTTTTGCGCGGGAGAGGACAGCTGGTTGGCAAGATGCAGCACCAGCGACCCAAGTACATCCGAAGTCAGGGATGGGAACGGGAAGCCACGACGCAGCAAAGACCAGCGCCGGAATAAGGGAAACAGCCCGAAGAGCACGTCAGTTAACGCCGGATTCAAAAGCTCTCGGCAGGATCAGCAAAAGTTGCCCCTCAAAGATAATAGGGACGAACTGTCTAACCTAAACAAAATCCTGGACAAGATATGTCAAATCCACAACACCCCTGGGAAGCCTGCAAATCATACCCACAGAGAATGTTGGGTCTTCAAGCAATCCGACAAACTCAACGCCGAACACAAGGGGCTGGATACACCAAGTGGAGACGATGATGAACCCCACAAACAAAGCATTGGGGAACAAAAGAAATTCCCACAAGAAGTCAAAACAGTAGACGTACTACATGTGACAAAAGGGAAAAACGAAGTGGCGCCCACAGAAATAGGCGCCATGCGGCCTATCACAAAGGAGTCTCGCCACTGGTTGTCAAAACCGATCACCTTCGACCATCAAAATTACTCCGGAAGTATCCGGCACGCAGGCTGGGCTGCCTTGGTGTTAGACCCGATAATTGACGGATTCCACTTTACACAAGTCCTGATGGACGGCGACAATAGTTTGAACCTGATATACCAGGACACAGTCCGCAAAATGGGGATGGACCCAACAAAAATTAGCCATAGCAATACTTCCTTTAAAGGAGTAACGCCAGGCCCAGAAGCCCATGCACGGGCTCCCTCCTACTAGAAGTTATGTTCGGCTCCCCCGATAACTTCCGTAGCGAAAAGCTAACCTTCCACATCGCCCCGTTTCAAAGTGGCTATCAAGCACTACTGGGACGCGAAGCTTTCGCCCGCTTTAACGCAATACCGCATTATGCGTCTCTCACGCTTAAGATGCCCGGTCCATGAGGCATCATGTCATTAAAGGGAAATATCGAGCACTCCTCGCGCGCGGAAGACTGTGCGGCTGTCGTGGCAGCCACACACTAAAACGGCTTCACCAACAAAAGCACCTAACAGGTCGTTAAGACCACGAACACGGCTAGATGAGTCCAGCGTAAACATATAATTGATAAAGGTTTAATAGCCGTATACCCCTATACAAGGGGCTCCGCGCATGTAAAACAAGCGACAATAAGGCTCAATTTTACCCATCTTGAGTTATACTTTGTTTATTTAGTATAACATACATTTTGCACGACTATTTTTTTCATCTAAGTTCCTCTCTTTTACAGATGAACATCATGCTACACCCATCCAGGACACGGCACAATGGAGACGCAGGCGTAGACGTGCAGCAGGGACCCGTTCCAAGGATTCTTTTTAGATTAAGACCATGCGTAAACCTTTTTTACTGTTTCTTGTTGATACACATCCCCCGGATTCTCAGTATAACCGAGAAGGGGGCTGACGTCTTGGCATGTGTCCACGTTAGAATATTGCACGTACCTGGACACCAGGGGCATATCACAAAGGGCGCTGGTTAGCCCGTTTTCATAAAGACCGAATACCTTAGGGAGTGTTCGGCGTCGCGAGTTTGGCCTTATATGCATCAGCTCCGAATCATGTCTTTGGTAAAATGTTGGGTTTTCCCGGCTCCTGTGTTTTGCTGCCTTACGGTCTGCTCTATCGGCTAAGGCGGCACCAGGAGAACTACTGCGATTGTGCCCCGGTTCAGCCAGGCGAGCACCTCAGTAGAGAAAGCCAAAAACTGACTGTCATGATATAGCGTGGGACTGGTCAACCACTCGATGACCTATCAGAATCTTCGGGATTCCTCCGCATTAACGAAGGGCAGTTTCCCGGCCAGGCACACACGCGCCCTGAATTCGGGCGAGCGCGGCGCCACTAGGGGCTATATAGTAGCCCCACTGTCAAACTCCTATGGCTAAGTGAAAGTGATAAAGCATTATAGTCCGATTGCCTAGTTCGCTGCGCTATCACCCCCTTCATGGACCAAGACGTTGGATCAAGTGTGAAAATGCGCCTTCTGCGAACACCCCCGCACTATATGCGTGGGGGCTGAAGCTGACGACTGCCATCTTTCAGATTATATACAAATATACATTAACGGCCGCACAGGAGGTATTATAATTCTTGCAGGCACAAGTATAAAAAGCTTCTACATTTCATCAAAATATTGTTTTAAATAAGAATACATGTTATTCGAACATAATATCCTTCGAGCACTGTGTCTATATTAAACGAACACCCTCCAGAACTTCTTGAAAGTAGTGCTCGACAGGTACTCGGCTTCCGTCCGAATCTTGGGATGCAACGGCGGTGGCCTCCATCTCCGCCCAGTATGTTTTGACACGAGCAAGGGCCATCCGCGCACCCTCCATGCATGCTGACCTCTTCATCGCGTTGATATACGGCACTGCACCAAGGAACTGCTGCACCAAGCTAAAATAACTATTCGGCTTTGGCCTTTCCGGCCACAGATGATCCACGACATACCTCATGGCGAGTTTGGACAACCTATTCAGCTCGACCCATTCGGCCAAACGATCGGTCAATGGAAGCGGACGCTCTGGATTGTTGAACTGTGACCAGAATAGCTTTTCCACTTCGCGATATTTTTGATCTCGGAAGTGTTCGGCCGCATCAGCGGCACTCGCCGCTAAATCCAGATATGCGTCCGCCGAACTCCACATCCGGTCCAACAGAGCATATTTAGGATCTCCGAACTTCATTCGCAGCATAAAGGGCTTCCCAGCCGCGATATCTCCGGCTTGACGCAGCTCCTCCTTCATCGCTCTCATCGCAGAACGAGCATCCTTGGACGTTGTAGTGGCCTTCTCCAGGTCTGCCCGCTCCGCCCGATCTTCTTTTTCAAGAAGCTTGCAGCGGTCAGCAGCGTTCTTTAACTTCACAGCCATCTCGGCCATTTCCTTCTTGCTTCGGCAGTGAGCAACCTATTTGGCTTTTAGCTCCTCAACCGCCTTTAGGGCAGCCGCATCGCTCTTTCTGGCTTGCTCCTTGGCTCGGGCAAGCTCTGCCCGAAGGTCCTCCACGGCGGCATCCCCATTTGCATCAAGCGCACACGTTGCATCAAGCTCCTCTTACTAGGTGTCTCCGGAGAAATTACATACCTTGTGCCTCGTCAAGCCGCTTGTTGACAAGCGCGATGTCGGCATCTGCCACGTCAAGTTGCCGCTTTAGCTCGGCAAATTCATCAGTCCGGCTGGCCACCGGACACTTCGCCACCTACATAGGAAGGCGGCAATTATACCTGGGACTATGATCCTCTGCGCGTCGTCGTCTTCGACGGCACACAGAGTCTCAGGGGCTGCTAACACAGGGCGCATCTTAAAATATGCGGAACTGTCAAAAGGTACATCATTTCGCGTACCTCAAAACCTGTCAGTAGACTCCTGACAGCTTCATGCAACCCGCTCTTCGCGGACAAAATCCTTTCAATTACCGTACCCATCAACGTACGGTGCTCCTCTGAGATAGACGCTCGCCCTAGAAGATCCTTCAGTACCTCCGACCGCGCACCAGGCGGTGCCGAACTCGTTCGATTGCTTTTTTCGAAGGCTGGACACGAAGGGCTTCGGGGGGCCATATGATTGCCTTCCGTCCCTGCCGGATTAGGAGAAACCCTCCACGACGACACCTCGGGGTCGCCCGCCTCGTAAGGCGGTACGACAGGGGAGGCGTTCCACTCTCCATCATCTCTGGAAGAAGATCCCCCGAAGACGAGCTTTGCTGAGAGGGGCTAAGATCCGAACTACAAGGTAAATTTTCGGTTATTTTCCTTAGAAATAAAGCAAGGATTTCTCTCATTTTTAAACCCCCTTTTTACTTACGGCTTGGTGGAGGGCTGATCCCCTTGAGGGCATAGTACGGCCGAGGTATCCCCCGGCATAGGACCCTCTGGCGAAGACTTCTTCCCCCGCTTTGAGATCACGGTCTCCAAGTCTTCAGAGGCGGTCCTCTTCTTCCCCTGAGGAGAGGAATTTTCGATTCCTCCTTTCCGAATATATAGCCTCCTTCGCGGAGGCAGTAGCTTCCTTGTTCCCCCCTCCGCCTTCTTCTAAAGCCGCAATCTCCAGCATCCTGGCTAACACAGGATCCGGCGAGGTCTCAGGAAGGGGGCCAGACATCTGATCAACTTCGCCTTCGCTATCCACTCCTGTTTCAAGAACAGCTCCTTTAAGGGCGATGTTGTGATAAATGAATAGATGGCGTGTCCGAGCACATGGCTACTTACTTGGGTATCCGGACGATTGCAGCTCAGACCTGCGTCCTCCATAGAATCCGGACACACTACTTGTGGTCCGAAGAACAATTTGTACATCTCCACGGGCGTCATGCCAAGAAAATGTTGGAGAGCTCGCGGTCCCTCCGGATTGAACTCCCACAGGCGGAGGGGGCGACGTTTGCAGGGTAGAACTCGGCGAATTAACATAACCTATGTCACCACGACCAGACTGATGTCTCTTTCCAGGAGATCTCGGATGCGGCTCTGCAGCAGGGGCACATCCTTTGCTGGCCCCCAGTCCAGCCCCTTATTGACCCATGACGCTAGTCGGGGCGGGGGACCCGAGCAGAAAGCAGGCGGCGCCACCCACTTGGTGCCCCTAGGAGCTGTGATATAAAACCACTCTTGTTGCCATAAGCTGGACTCCTCTTGAAAAGAGCCCTCGGGCCATGGAGCGTCAGCATTCTTGCTTATTACAGCGCCTCCGCACTCTGCGTGCTGTCCCTCGATCATCTTCGGCTCTACTTTAAAGATCTTGAACCACAGTCCGAAGTGAGGGGTAATACGGAGGAAGGCTTCGCACACGACGATGAACGATGAGATGTGAAGGATAGACTCCGGAGCTAAGTCGTGGAAGTCCATCCCATAATAGAACATGAGCCCCCTCACGAAGGGATCCGGCGCAAAGCCTAGCCCTCGGAGTAAGTGAGACATGAACACAACGCTCTCACTAGGCTTGGGAGTGGGAATAACCTGCCCTTGAGCAGGCAGCCTATGCGGGATTTCGCCGGTCAAATACCTGGCCTCCCTCAGCTTTAGTAGGTCTTCCTCCGTGACGGAGGAAGGCATCCATCGGCCTCGAAGGTCGGAGCCGGACATCGTCGAAGGTCCGAAGCGCCTAAATCTGGAGCCTTGGGTGTTGGAACTCGAGGCGAGAGGCGGATTCGATTGGGATCGAAAAAAGGAGTAAAGCCTTGGTCTCTTTATAAGAGGTTGAATACCAAGAGCCCTCCCCATGACCGCTTGGGACTTACCTTCGATCGAGGGGATATACCAACGGACACGACTGGGTTACCCACGTCCATAATGATGAGGATCTCGTAAATAAAGGGGACACGATCTCTGCTTCGACAAGACATGCCAAGGAAACCGCCTCGCGAAACGCGCTGAGGTGGGGAGAATAAAGACTTGGCTGTGGTGTGACGTCATGCTACAGGATACGTCAGCGGATTAGATCTGTGAAGATGTTACTCTCTCTCTACGGTGGTATGTGGAACTTATTGTGTAGAGCTGGACACGATCCTCGTGTTCAAAATCTTCTATGAAGTATTGGGAGGAGGAACCCGCCTTGCAATGCCGAAGACAATATGCGCGCCGGACTCGTCATCATTGAAGCCTGGTTCAGGGGCTACTGAGGGAGTCCTGGATTAGGGGGTGTCCGGACAGCCGGACTATAACCTTTGGCCAGACTGTTGGACTATGAAGATACAAGATTGAAGACTTCGTCCTGTGTCCGGATGGGACTTTCCTTGGCGTGGAAGGCAAGCTTGGCAATACGAATATGTAGATCTCCTCCCATTGTAACCGACTTTGTGTAACCCTAGCCCCCTCCGGTGTCTATATAAACCGGAGGGTTTAGTCCGTAGGACAACAACAACAATCATACCATAGGCTAGCTTCTAGGGTTTAGCCTCTCTGATCTCGTGGTAGATCTACTCTTGTACTACCCATATCATCAATATTAATCAAGCAGGAGTAGGGTTTTACCTCCATCGAGAGGGCCTGAACCTGGGAAAAAACATCGTGTCCCTTGTCACCTGTTACCATCCGCCTAGACGCACAGTTCGGGACCCCCTACCCGAGATCTGCCAGTTTTGACACCGACAGTAATACTTCAAGGTATAGAAGAATAATTATTGGATAGCACGGATCTCCAGGTATAACACAAAACACGAACGAGTTTGTGTTGGAGGGAAAGCAATAATGTTGTCGGTGATAACACAAATCATCGAGGGGCAAGGATGGTACTTCTCACCATGAATTCGACCGATATCTTGGAAGACCTCAGAATGTTGATGATGATCACAACACAGTTGTCGAGAGGTTTCAAGAAGATGTAACCGGCCGACGATGACATCAAGTCAACGGAATGATGAAGCGAAAAATTATTGGAACCATGAGTACGACACAAACTTGAAATCAAGCTTGTTGTTCAAGGCGAATGATATGACGAGGAAAATCGACGTAAGCTTAACTCATCGTCAAAAGTGGTGCTCCGAGGATAAGGACCAGGTAGCACAGTTAAAAATTAGCCCAATAATGGTATAACCGATCAGGCTAGGAATGATGGGAAGGATTATTAAACTCATAAGCAACAAAAATTAATTAGGGTTATTGAACCGGAATGAGGCATCGATTCACATATCGGTGTTCTCGGTTGACGACAACCCAGAACCCAGAAAAATTGAAATAGGTGAGAAATAACAGTTGATGAAGAACCCATAAGAAGTTATGCAGTTCCATGACATTATCAAGATATCCTAGTGTAATACTCGATGGTAGATCAAAGTAAAGGTTGGACAGGTGCAATGATCTGCACAAGACAAGTACTTAACTTGTCTGATAAATGGTATTAATGAGAAAATATGGTCGGAACCATGATTGCAAAGGACCAAACATAGATACAGGATGAACTTATAACAAGGGGATTAATATCATTTACAAGAAGCTTCGATGATAAGTTTCACATCGGGTCCATGCGCAAAGGCTCAAGGTCGACTCCCACTTCTTCCATGCATAACCTTTCATTTTACTTCTCGCTTTTGATGAAGCTGTAGTGTAGAAATTTTATCTAGCAAAATACCAGAAGAGTATGACTTGTGAAAACTTTCGAGTTCACACATAATAAGGAAGACATAGGTTCAACCCGTCAGGGTATCATGGAAACATATACCACAAGCTTCAATAGTAAATACCACCAGCTCGAAAACAGAGCAAGGTTGAGGAAGCAGAGGATACAATTTACCAAAGGCTTTATATATCCGTGGAAAGGCTCACAAGGTTACTTGAATATGAAGGACACTGTCGGATAATAATCCAACAAGAGGTCTGGTGGTCTACAACGGAGATGATGTGAGTATCGGTATTCTATCAAAGGAAGAAGGAATGCATGTGCATCTGATTATAGAAACAAATGACTAACTCAAGGCTCAAATGCAAAGGAATTATGAATTCCAAGACAAGGGATCAGAAGCATTGCTCTGATTAGGGATGGATAAGTTGAGTAAGCTTAGGGGTAAAATCGACAACAATTTGATTGGTCGAGATTCAGCCCATGTTTAAAATGACGTCTGAGCCGAAAGGATGAATTCTAGGATCTGATTGAGAATTGCGAGCATTCGCAACATTTTGAATCAACGAACTCAAAATGATAATGACAAGGGATGCCAATATGTTTACGAGACTTATGGGATTAACCATAATGCAAGCAAGCAAGAATTTCAAGAACAAAAGGCTACTTGGGATTTTTGGAAGTTCAAATAGCATTTCAAAGATTTTTGTGAATTAGTTGAATCAGTTGGGGATGAGCGGATACTCGATAAGTGCGAGAAATTATTCGTAGGGGTATTCAGGTGGCAAGGAACTGCAAGGCAGTAGGCACAAAGTATTTGTAGGATCTAGAAGTAGGTGTGTCTAGAGGGGGGGGGGGTGATTAGACACTTAGTGCTAAAGTAGCAATTTTTAAGCTTTTCAGTTTGAGTGGAGTTTTAGGCACAATTTCAACATACACAATACATATCAAGCAAGCATGCAAAGGGTATATGAGCAGCGGAAAGTAAAGCATGCAACTTGCAAGAATGTAAAGGGAAGGGTTTGGAGAATTCAAACGCTATTGGAGACACGGATGTTTTTCCCGTGGTTCGGATAGGTGGTGCTATCCTACATCCACGTTAGTGGAGACTTCAACCCACGAAGGGTAACGGTTGCGCGAGTCCACGGAGGGCTCCACCCATGAAGGGTCCACGAAGTAGCAACCTTGTCTATCCCACCTTGGCCATCGCCCACGAAGGACTTGCCTCACTAGCGGTAGATCTTCACGAAGTAGGCGATCTCCTTGCCCTTACAAACTCCTTGGTTCAACTCCACAATCTTGTCGGAGGCTCCCAAGTGACACCTAGCCAATCTAGGAGACACCACTCTCCAAGAAGTAACAAATGGTGTGTTGATGATGAACTCCTTGCTCTTGTGCTTCAAATGATAGTCTCCCCAACACTCAACTCTCTCTCATAGGATTTGGATTTGGTGGAAAGAAGATTTGAGTGGAAAGCAACTTGGGGAAGGCTAGAGATCAAGATTCATATGGTAGGAATGGAATATCTTGGTCTCAACACATGAGTAGGTGGTTCTCTCTCAGAACATATGAGTTGGAAGTGTAGATGTGTTCTGATGGCTCTCCCCATGAATGAAGAGGAGGTGGAGGGGTATATATAGCCTCCACTTAAAATCCAACCGTTACACACAATTTACCAATCTCGGTGGGACCGAATCAACAAACTCGGTTGGACCGAAACGGTAAACCTAGTGACCATTAGAGTTTTTCGGTGGGACTGACATACATCTCGGTAGGACCGATATGGTTAGGGTTTGTGTCAGGGGAAATCTGCCTCCACGAACACCTATAGGGACCGAGCCCCTTTCTGGTTCGGCGGGGGGCGGAGGTCGCGCGAAGAGCGGATCGTGGCGATGCACACGAGGGGTTTACCCAGCTTCGGGCCGCACGGATGCATAAAACCCTACTGCTGCTTTGTGGTTTGTATTGTGTTCTTGTTCGGGAGCGCTGAGTGCTGCAGTACACTCAGGCAACTAGTCAGACCGAGCATGAGTGGTCTCCTTCTTCCCTCCCTCCCCTTTCTACATTGCGCATGGGGCCTCCTTTTATATGCGCAAGGGGTTACCCACAGGTGGCAACGTAGGCGGGGGTAAAACTGGAAAACGTTGTGTTGGGTACAGCTGTTTGCACAGTGCTATCATACCTAACTCTGACGGCAGGGGACAAGGGCATTAAATGCCTGTCTAGGTCGCCCAAACAGTGCAGAAAAGGGACCGTCAGGGGCGCCACCGTTTGCCACGACGACTATCCTGTCAGCGTTGCTTCGCCACCGCATGCCCCTGGCTGCGCAGCCTCTCGCCACGTACGCCTGGAATGGCCCCAGAGTGACGCGTGGGTGGATGAGCTGGAACGCAGGCGCGGGGTGGTGACTTGCCGCGGCAAGCGCCTTGCCGCGGTTGATGCCTTGTCGCGCCCGGGAGCTTGTCGCTCACCGGTCCTTGCCGGGACGCGTGGCGCGTCGCAGCAAGTCTCTTGTCGTGCCCTGGCCGGCCTTCCCGGCAAGCTCCTCTCGCCGGGGCCTTATGCTTCGAGCGGCCGTCCCGGCAAGCTCCTCTTGCCGGGGCCTTGCTCTCTTCCGGTGGCCTTCCCGGCAAGCTCCTCCTGCCGGGGCCTTGGCTCAAATACTTTGTTCTTGGATGGCCCAAAAAGGGACCATGGAGAGTTTTGGCGATCACCTGGCAAGCCTTGCCGCGGGGTGCTACGACTGCCCGTGCACAAGTTCGGGGTACTAAGGTACCCCTACTTTAGTACACCGACAGGAGCCCCCGGGCCTGGGTCATACACGGTGCCGAGCGCTGTTGGGCCAGGCCCAAAACAGTGCACGGGCACGCGCGGCCTGGGTAACGCTGCATCTTTTTCTGCATCCACCACGCCCTCCCCGAACGGCACGCGTCGAACACGGCATCGTGGGGAGAGGCGTACGTGACGTGGGCGGCGTGCGCGGGGCTGAGCCCCGCAGGCATGCGTCGCGTCGCGGGTGGTTTGCGCCATCTCCATAAGTGGAGGGAGGCGTGGAGGCGTGGCTCGTTTACTGGACGGGGTCGAGGCACGGTTTCCGAGGCGTCCGCTCCCCACGATCACGGGGTGGGGGGAGGTTGCCTCAGCCGTCGCCTCGGTCCTGCACGCCAGCCACGCGGCTTCCATGCACCTGGAGTTGCGGACGGTGGAGGCAGGAAACCAGGCCGTCGCGGGTCGAGGCAGCAGGCCGGTCCCAGTCGCCTGCTCTTCCTGCGTCTTGATTGGCTGAGCGGGGCGGCCGAGCCCCCACCCTGCTCCTTTATAAAGAGCAAGAGGGGGCGACGGAAATCCACACTCCTTCATCTTTTCTTCCCTTCAGCTTCTGACCCCCTCTCTCCATTCGCCATGGAGAAAGGGAACCCTGGTCCTTCATTGGTGGCGGCGAGGGTCGCCGCTAGGCAACGCGCCCCTCCTCCCCTTGCACTCGCGGTGGCAAAGCCAACCGTAAGGGGAAGGGGGAGGGGGCGAGGTCGTGGACGAGGCCGAGGCGCTCGGGGACGAGGCGGACGAGGCGACGCGCCGGCCTCGCCTCCGCCAGCGGCTCCTCTTCTCACGGCGGTCCACATCGGGGACGACCCTTGCGAGTTCTTCGTCAGGCTGCGCCGGGCGCCTCGTCGTCGCCTCCGTCTCCCGGCTCCCTTCGCAAGCATGATGGAGATGGAACAACCCGAGACGCTAAGACTGCGCATGAGGGGCTGCAGGATCAGCGGCACGCGGGTCCACATTGAGTCCCCAGCCCCCGGCGTGATGTATCTTGGTCGAGGGTGGAAGACGTTCGCCCGTATCCACAGCTTGATGGAGGGGTTCACCCTCCATTTTAAGTTGATGGAGGGCGATTTCCTCTCCGTCAAGGTCTTCGGGTGCTACGGGACCCGGGCCCGGTGCTGCGTGGATAGCTCCTCTGACAGCGAAGGCTCCTCCTCGAGCGAGAGCGACGAGGAGGGGAGCGACAACGACGACGAGGGTAGAGGTCGTCGGGATGACGGGTCCGACTAGGCGCCGGTCGCGGCTCCGCGTGGCACCGGCGACCCCATCATCCGTGTCGCCGGCTCCTTGAGCTTCTCGGGGTCGTCTTCTTGGCGGCTGGCGTAGGGAGGCTGCGGAAGAGGAAGAGGGCAGGCGGCAAGGCCATCAACTCGGAGTACGGGGGCATGGCGCCCTCGACAGCGTGCTGACGTCCTGCCGCCTCGTCGAGCCCTGCTTCCGGCGCCGCCGTCACTGTCCAGCTTTCAGACGGCCCCCGGGGTGTTCTCTTGGTGTCTTCTGCCACCCGTAGCTCGCCTAGGCGCCCCTTTTGCCCTCCTCGCCTCCTTGTCCTACCTCCTGAGGAGAGAGACAAGAAAGGGATTACGGGCACCTTATCTCTTTTTAACTTGTAAGCCCTCGGGCTTTAGTTGCATTTAAAGATTGTAATCCCATCTCTCATGTTTTTCATTCTCTCTGAACTGTACCTGAGCGGAATGTTTTTTTAATGAAAAGGGGATGTTTGCCGGGCCATTTGTCCCGCAGGTAAAACCCACGCCAAGGAGCGAATCCTTTATATCGTTAAGATAGACACTTCTTTGCCCGGCAACAGGCCCTGCCGTCTTCCTGCGCCACTCGACCTTTCTCACGCCTTTGGGGAGGTAGGGATGAGGCGGGTTCGGGCTCCTCATTCCGTCCCTTTGCCGCCGCGGCTACTACCAGAACTGTCCCCAGGAACGCGCTCTGGAGCCCAGAGTTAAGGGAGCACGACAGCTTTTTAGGAAGAAACAAGGTTTTGGCATTCCTCAGTCCATAAGAGAATGCATGACAAGGGATGAAAAACTTATCTGGGATTGCAGCCCCCGGTAACTTTGGCTTGCCGCGGGCGAATCTTTGTACTTGCAGCCCTCGGCAACACTGGTTTGCCGGGGACCAGATGCTGGTCCGCCCTTCTTCTCTTCTTCGTCCTTAAGCGGTCTGGCCAGGATATGCAAAACCCTGCGAACCAAGGGAAACGAAAGAACAGTAAAAAAGGACGCAGACCTGACCTCTAAGCTAGGGGTTAGCAGCTGTTAGGCACTATCAACCCTAACCAAGGACGAGACTCGACTCAGCATGCATGCTAAAACTTAGGGCGCCAGCGCTTCATTTACTGCTGCTCAGGGTCTGCGCCTGGCTTTGTACAAAGGATTACATGCAACTGCGGCAAGACTTGTACAAAAGGGTGGTTGCCAGACGGGGTCTGACAACCGCGCCTTACGGGTAAAACTTACGAAGATGCTCAATATTCCAGGAGTTGCTCACCGGAGTGCCATCTTCGGTCTCAAGGCGGACAGCGCCGGGCCTCGTGACTCGTCTCACCCGGTAAGGGCCTTCCCACTTCGGCGTCAACTTGTTGTGATTCTTGGCGGACGGAGCGCGCCGAAGAACAAGGTCGCCTTCCTCGAAGCTTCTGGCTTTAACTTTGCGACTATGGTAGCGACGCAAAGCTTGCTGGTAGAGAGCGGCTCGCACAGCAGCCTGAAGACGATCTTCCTCAAGGAGCAGTGTGTCATCTTCACGCAACCGCTCTTGCTCAAGCTCATCATAAGCGAGCACTCGAGGTGACCCGTATACGAGTTCTGTGGGGGTAACTGCTTCTGCTCCATAGACTAGAGCAAATGGTGTCTGGCCAGTGGCTCGATTTGGCGTCGTTCTGATCGACCAAAGAGCCACCGGCAGCTCCTCGATCCAGTTTCTTCCGCACTTGTGCAGCCTGTCGAAAGCTCTGGTCTTGAGCCTGCGCAACACTTCGGCATTGGCCCTCTCCGCTTGACCATTGCTCCTGGGATGAGCAACAGAAGCGAAGCAGACCTTGGCGCCGAGATCTTGGACGTATTGCATGAAGGCGCGGCTCGTGAATTGCGTACCATTGTCGGTGATGATCCTGTTGGGGATCCCGAAGCGGCAAACAATCGACCTGAAGAACTTGACTACTGACTGTGCTGTCACCTTCCTCACTGGTTCCACTTCCGGCCACTTTGTGAACTTGTCGATTGCGACGTACAAGTACTCAAAGCCCCCGACAGCTCGGGGGAAGGGGCCGAGGATGTCGAGCCCCCAGACCGAAAATGGTGAGGATAAAGGGATCGTCTGGAGAGCTTGAGCTGGCTGGTGTATCTGCTTGGAATGGAACTGGCACGCTTCACACTTGGTTACTTGTGCAGTTGCATCCTGGAGGGCTGTCGGCCAGAAGAAACCTTGCCGGAACGCTTTGCCGGCAAGTGCTCTTGCGCCAATGTGGTGACCACATATGCCTCCATGTATCTCTGCCAACAGCTTTTGTCCGTCTTCCCGGGGAATACACTTCAATTTCACACCCTTGCGCCCTCTTCTGTACAGTGTGTTGTCGACGAACTGGTACATACTCGAGCGCTGGGCTACTCTTTCCGCTTCTTCTTGTTCTTCAGGAAGTTCTCCGTTCTGGAGGAAACGAACAGTCCGCTGCGCCCATGCTGGAGCCTGTGGCTCGACAACAAGGACTGAAGGCACATTTGCTGCTACGGGAACGCCTGCTTATACGGCGAGGATCTGGGGCTCAGCCGGAGCTTGATGTTCCCCGGCAAGCTTGCCGGAGCAAAACTTGTCGGGAGCGCCTGCTTCTACGGAACAAACCCTGGGGTTTGCCGGAGCAGACTGCTCCTCAGCACTCTTGGCGTCGATCTTGGGGACCTTCTTGGCGGCGGCTCTGGGGAGCTCTGCCGGAAGATAGTCGTCGGAGACCAACTTCCTCTTCTTGCTCTATCTGGTTGATGGTGTTACGGATGGCTGAGTCAGCTTGAGCACAAAGGTTCCTGGCTCCACAGGTAACTTAAGTGTTGCGCACTTTGACAGGCCATCAGCGATGTCGTTCTCAGCTATTGGAATGTGTTCCATTTGTAGGCCGTCAAAGTGCTCTTCTAGCTTCCTCACTTCATCAACGTACGCTTCCATCAACGGACTCTGGTAATCTTTGTTCACTTGGCGGACGACAAGCTGCGAGTCACCCCTGACAATGAGCTTCTTGATCCCAAGTTCTGCCGCGATCCTGAGACCGGCAAGCAAACCTTCATACTCTGCAGTATTGTTGGTTGCTTGCTCCTTGGGGAAGTGCATCTGGACTATGTACTTGAGATGCTCTCCGGTGGGCGCGATAAGCAACGCGCCAGCACCAGCGCCTTGCAGCGAGAAGGCACCATCAAAATACATCAGCCACTCTTTGCTCGCTTCTTTGACGGGGATGCTCGTCTCTGGGATTTCTTCGTCTGGTGTCGGTGTCCACTCTGCTATGAACTCCGCCAATGCTCTGCTTTGGATAGTTGAAGTGCTCTCGAATTTGAGACCGAAGCTTGACAGTTCCAGTGCCCACTCGACAATCCTGCCTGTTGCTTCTGGATTCTGCAGTATCCTCTTCAGCAGAAAGCGGGTGACAACTATAATCTCATGTGCTTGGAAGTAATGGCGCAGCTTTCTCGAGGCCATGAGAAGGCCGAAAAGCAATTTCTGCACACCAGAGTACCTTGACCTAGCCCCCTGCAGAAGGGAGCTGACAAAGTAAACTGGGCGCTGCACCATTCTCTCCTTCTGCACCTCCACTCCCTCCTGCGCAGATTCATCCTTGTCGGGGCCAGAGCTTGTCGGGGAAGCCTCCTGCTTGCCGCTGGATGCGCTTGCCGCGGTCGCTAGCTCATCATCTGCCTCCCTCTCCGCTACTAATGCAGCACTAACCATTTGATTGGTTGCCGCCAGGTACAGCAGCAACTTCTCTTGTGGTTTAGGCGCAACAAGTATTGGAGCGGAGGACAGGTATTTCTTCAGGTCCTGCAGCGCAGCCTCCGCTTCCGGAGTCCATTTTACTGGACCCGCCTTTTTCAAAACTTTGAAAAATGGCAGGGCGCGTTCTGCAGACTTGGAAATAAACCTGCCGAGAGCCGCGACGCAGCCGGCAAGCCTTCGTACATCCTTGACGCGTGTTGATGCTTCAATCTGCTCGATGGCCTTGATTTTGTCTGGATTGGCTTCGATTCCTCGCTGAGACACGAAGAACCCGAGAAGCTTGCCGGAAGCGACTCCAAACACACACTTCTCGGGGTTGAGCTTGAGGCTGATCCTGCGCAGGTTCATAAAGGTCTCTTCTAAATCTTGAATCAGGGTTGCCCTGTTCCTGCTTTTGACCACTATGTCATCCATGTAGGCTTCCACATTTCTGTGGATTTGCAGCTCAAAAGCGGTATGGACAACCCTCGCAAACGTCGAACCAGCATTCTTCAAACCGAAAGGCATCCGTATGAAACAGTACGTGCCACATGGAGTGATGAATGCGGTCTTTTCCTCATCTTCTTCAGCCATGAAGATCTGATGGTATCCTGAGTATGCGTCAAGAAATGAAAGCAGGTCACATCCGGCCGTGGAGTCAATAATCTGGTCAATGCGCGGCAAGGGAAAGGGATCTTTGGGACAAGCTTTGTTAACATTAGTAAAGTCGATGCAAAGCCTCCATTTCCCATTTGCTTTGCGCACAACAACAGGATTGGCCAACCACGTCGGATGGAGCACACCTCTGACAAGGCCTGCCGCTTCCAACTTCTTGATCTCTTCTGCGATGAACTCTTGGCGCTCCACCGCTTGCTTCCTGACTTTCTGCTTGACGGGCCGCGCATGAGGACAGACGACGAGGTGGTGCTCAATCACTTTCCTGGGAACGCCGGGGATGTCAGATCGTTGCCAGGCAAACACATCGACATTCGCCCGCAGGAAAGCAACGAGCGCGCTTTCCTATTTGGGGTCGAGAGTGGCACTGATGGTGAAAGTACCACCAGTGCCGTCCTCCTTGGCGGACACCTTCTTGGTCGTTGGCGGGGCTGCCATTGACTTCTTACTCTTGCCGGTGGAGCTCGATGGCGCGTCCTCGACGGTAGCGCAGCACTCCGAAGAGGTGCGCTTGCCGGAGTGGGCACCAGAGCACTTACCGGGCTTGGTCTTCTTCTTCACTCCGGGAGCTTCAGCGGCAAGTGGCTTGTGGCCCGTTGCGGCTGCTGCTTCCCGGTAGATCTTGTCGTCACAGATAAGGGCATCCTTCTTGTCACCGGGGACAGAGATGACGCTTATCGGGCCTGGCATCTTGAGCATGTTGTATGCATAGTGAGAGGCCGCCATGAACTTGGCGAGCGTTGGACGGCCGAGAATTCCATTGTAGGACAATGGAAATCGGCAACGTCAAAAGTGATCCTCTCTGTCCTGAAGTTCAGCTCGCTGCCAAATGTCACTGGCAACGTTATCTTCCCCTTCGGCTTGCTCCTTCCCGGGTTGATTCCTTGGAACGTGCCGGTCTCTTCGAGCTCGCTGTCGGGGACTTGGAGTTTCTGGAGCACAGCGGAGGAGATCAGGTTCAAGCCGGCCCCGCCGTCGACTAGCATCTTAGTGACCTTGAGGTTGCGGACTGTTGGTGAGACCAACATCGGCAAGCACCCGATCGCAGTTGTGCGGTCAGGGTGGTCCTCAATATCGAAGATGATAGGCGTGCTGGACCATTTCAGAGGCTTGCGCGACTCGACGGGTGGTTCCGCTACATTGACTTCCCGCGCCCACTGCTTGAGCTGGTGGTGAGAAGTATGCAGAGAAGCACCGCCGTCTACGCACAAGACCTCCGTGGCTTTCTGAAACTCCTGCTCACTGGTCTCGACATCATCCATGTCTTCGTCTTCGTCGTCGTCTTCGTCCTTGTCGCGGCCGCGGGGAGGTCTGTCTGCTTGCCGCCGCTTGTCCTTGTCGCGGCGTCCTCCCTGGCCGGGGCGCTTCGTGCCGGATCCTCCGCCACCTCCCTGGGCTTTCTCCTTGTCGCGTTACTCGTACTCGGCCTTTTGCAGCTCGACGAGCCGTTCGACCTGCTTGCAGCTCTGGAGGTCATGGCCCTTGGTGCGGTGGATCTTGCAGTACTGTTTGTTGGTGCCGTCCCGCTTGTCGGCAACCGCCACAGCCTGGCAGTTGGCGCATCCGGCAACCTCCTTGCCGGAGCTACCAGCCTGGGCCTTCTTGGCGGCGCCTTCATCGCCGGACTGCTCAACAACCAGTACTTCTTGGCTCTTCTTCTTCCTGTTGCTCCGCCGCCGGTTCTTCCTTGCCGGGGCGGTATCCTCACTGTCAAATTCTCCTGCTCCAGTGTTCTCTCCAGGGAGTTTCCTTCCTTCCTCAGCACGTGCACACTTGTCGGCCAGGGCATATAGCTCGCTGACGTCTTTGATCTTGCACATCGCCATCTCCTCCCGCATCCTGCGGTTACGCACATTCTGATGGAACGCGCTGATGACCGCGGCTGGGTGGACGTCTGGGATGTTGTAGTGTACGCGGCTGAATCTCTGGATGAACTTGCGCAAGGGTTCCCCTTCCTTCTGGACGAGCAGATGAAGGTCGCTCGCTTGGCCATGGGGTTTGTCGCCGCCTGTAAAGGCGCCAACAAACTGATGGCACAGGTCTGTCCAGGAAGTTATGGAGTTATCCGGCAAGTGCATGAGCCAGGATCTGACGTTGGATTTGAGTACCAGCGGGAAGTAGTTGGCAAGGATCTTGTCGTCTCGCCCTCCAGCAGCCTGCACCGCAATGGTGTAGATGCTGAGGAACTCTGACGGATGCGACTTGCCGTCGTACTTCTCTGGTACGTCTGGCTTGAAATTCTTCGTGCTGGGCCACTGGACTTGCCGCAGCTCACGGGTGAACGCAGGGCAGCCTACCGCGTACGGCAGGTCGCCTGGTCCCCCCGGCGCATGCATGTCGACTTCGCGCGCTGGTCTGACTGACGCTGCGCTTCTCTTCGATGCTCGATGCGAGTACGAGCGTCCTCTTGCTTTCGTTCGTGAAGAACTTGGCGTTGATCGCGACGAGTTCGCGGATTTGACGACGCGGTGGAGTCGTTGTCGTGATGGCTCCGGCGAGTCAGCGATCATGGCCTTTGGGGCGGGGAATGCACGGTGGTCGCACCCCCACCGGTCTTGGCACCATCGCTTCTCGCCTGGCCGACCTGCCACGGCTACGACGCACTGTGCTGCCGCGGGGTGTCGCCGTTAGCGAAGCCGATGAGACTTTGTATCGTGGCCCTCCAGTCGTCGAGCTTGTCCACCGTTGGAGGGTAGTCTAGGAGCAGTTGAGCTCGTGCTAGAGCTTCTGCTGGAGTGGCGGGTAGCGGTGGCTAACGGCGCGTGGAGCAGGATGTGCTCGAACTTCTAAATATGTTAGAAGGAGCAGCACCCGGTCGAGGCAGTCGCGCCACGCTCGCGCCAGCACGTTGGTGTGTATGCTGGCCTTGGGCACCCTGGGATCCGCCAGCTCGACCTGGGTCCAGCGAGCGTATGGTACCATGAGTGCCAAGACGCTGCTGGTCCCGTGCCTCCTGAGAGGGGCGCGGTGCATGTTCGGACGCCGTGGCACCATGAGCTGGCTCGGCGACGCCCGTTCCGCCGCCGGTGCCGTCCCCACCACCCGTTTGCTCCAGGGGCGGTGGGTTCGACGCGGACGGACCAGCCACCTCCGGAGCCTTCTTCTTCGGTGGCATGTCGATGAAGACGATGGAGATCTAGCCTGTGCAGACGCGGGATCAGGTTCACACAACCTCGATGCCCCCTACCTGGCGCGCCAAAGATGTCGAGGGAAATCTGCCTCCACGAACACCTATGGGGACCGAGCCCCTTTCTGGTTCGGCGGGGGGCGGAGGTCGCGCGAAGAGCGGATCAAGGCGATGCACACGAGGGGTTTACCCAGCTTTGGGCCGCACGGATGCGTAAAACCCTACTGCTGCTTTGTGGTTTGTATTGTGTTCTTGTTCGGGAGCGCTGAGTGCTACAGTACACTCAGGCAACTAGTCAGACCGAGCGTGAGTGGTCTCCTTCTTCCCTCCCTCCCCTATCTACGTTGCGCATGGGGCCTCCTTTTATATGCGCAAGGGGTTACCCACAGGTGGCAACGTAGGCGGGGGTAAAACTGGAAAATGCTGTGTTGGGTACAGCTGTTTGCACAGTGCTATCATACCTAACTCTGACGGCAGGGGACAAGGGCATTAAATGCCCGTCTAGGTCGCCCAAACAATGCAGAAAAGGGACCATCAGGGGCGCCACCATTTGCCACGACGGCTATCCTGTCAGCGTTGCTTCGCCACCGCATGCCCCTGGTTGCGCAGCCTCTCGCCACGTACGCCTGGAATGGCCCCAGAGCGACGCGTGGGTGGATGAGCAGGAACGCAGGCGCGGGGTGGTGACTTGCCGCGGCAAGCGCCTTGCCGCGGTTGATGCCTTGTCGCGCCCGGGAGCTTGTCGCTCACCGGTCCTTGCCGGGACGCGTGGCGCGTCGCAGCAAGTCTCTTGTCGTGCCCTGGTCGGCCTTCCCGGCAAGCTCCTCTCGCCGGGGCCTTGTGCTTCGAGCGGCCGTCCCGGCAAACTCCTCTTGCCGGGGCCTTGCTCTCTTCGGGTGGCCTTCCCGGCAAGCTCCTCCTGCCGGGGCCTTGCTCTCTTCGGGTGGCCTTCCCGGCAAGCTCCTCCTGCCGGGGCCTTGGCTCAAATACTTTGTTCTTGGATGGCCCAAAAAGGGACCATGGAGAGTTTTGGCGATCACCTGGCAAGCCTTGCCGTGGGGTGCTACGACTGCCCGTGCACAAGTTCGGGGTACTAAGGTACCCCTACTTTAGTACACCGACAGTTTGGGCATAACGTTATCTCGGTGAGACCGATTACACAAACTCGGTGAGACCGATTTGGTAATTAGCTAACCAGAGAGTTGGTCAGGCAAACTCGGTGGGACCGATTTGCTCTTTCGGTGAGACCGAAAAGTTACAAAAGGGAAACAGAGAGTTTCCATTGCAATCTCGGTAGTACCGATTGCCTAAAATCGGTGAGACCGATTTTGACAATGGACATACACAGTGAGATTGCAATCCCATCTCGGTGAGACCGAGATCCCTATCGGTGAAACCGATTTGCTAGGGTTTTGGTAGTGGCTTATGACATATGAAGAACTCGGTGGCGCCGGATAGAAAGAATCGGTATGACCGAGTTTGGCTTAGGGTTTAGGTCATTTGTGGATATGGGAAAGTAGTTGAGGATTTTGGAGCATATCATTAAGCACATAAGGCAAAGAGCTCATTAAGCAACACCTCATCCCTCCTTGATAGTATTGGCTTTTCCTATGGACTCATTGTGATCTTGGATCACTAAAATGTAAAATGAAGAGTCTTGAGCTAGAATCTTTAGCCAATCCTTTGTCCTTAGTATCTTGAAGGAGTTCCCACAACCTTTAGTCCATGCCACTCCATTGTTGAACTTATCTGAAACATGCTAGATGGAAACATTAGTCCAACAAGAAATATGTTGACATTAATTACCAAAACACCTGAGGAGCACTTGTGCTTTCAATCTCCCCCTTTTTGGTAATTGATGGCAACATACATCAAAGCTTTAGATTAAGATAAAAGAATAGCAAGTAAAGCTTTGGAAGAACATGTAACAAGCATAGGCTCCCCCTACATGTATGCAATAATGTAAATATAGATGCATGTGAGAGCATAACCATGACAGAGAAGGCAATGTGTTACATGTATCTTGGCCATATGCATCAGAGCAAAAGATTATTAAGAGAAATACCTTCATGCTTATGAGTCCTTCTTGCAAACAGTATGTACAAAAGCAAGAATTCCTCATACTCATGATTCTGATGCATATACTTACCTTGTAGTCTTGAGTTGGCTTAGGATGGAATGAACCTACATAAACAAGGTTAGATAACACAGGTGCATCCACTATCCAGAGCAAACCAAAGAAAACCACAAAAATACCAAGACTGGGATGACATGTAGAGAGTGAGTACAAGGTACCACATTAGATTAGACATGTCCCCAAGAGTAAAGATCTGCAATTAATTCTATGAACATGTCTTTCCCCCAAAAAGACATGTGGCATCTCTCCTCTTAAACATCAAGCATCTGGGATCCTTGAGTATTCTCTCCCCCTGGAGATCTCTTTCTCCCCCTTAATACTTTCTCTCTCTTTCTCCCTGATGATAAGCTTTGATGTGATCTCTCTCTCCCCCTTTGACATCAATTTCCAAGAAGGTTCTTCTGGAATCTGGCGAATAGGTTTGGTCCTTGAGATTTAGCATAAAGCAATGGATAAAACTGTGATGCTTGTAGAGGATAAGATTCATCGAGTGGAGCTGGATCAGAAGAAATATAGAACAAGTGGCAAACTATTTTCCTGTTGCGAAATCGGTGGCACCGAGCGTCATGTTTCGGTGGTACCGAAGGGATTCGGTTGATTCGAATCGTGCAATTCGGTGAAACCGAGTTTACTACAGAGAAAACACTTGTCACCTCAGCTCACTAGTCAAATAAGATCTCACAAAGATTTGCAATGAATTAACTGAAAGATTTGCAAGGAATTTGATGCAGAAATATGCAGAACAGAAAAGAATGAAAGCTCTAGATGAAGGTTTTTTTTGTGTAGAGAGGGAAATAAATATGCAAGGGACTAATACAACAACACACAAAGAAAGGAGACTCAAGAGAACTTCATCTAGATTTGGGCGGTGACAAAGTCACCTATGTTAGAGTATATTGACTTAGGAGTCAAGTGAGAAAACTTGATCATAGGTCATACTCATTGTTTATGCTCAAAATGGGGTTACCATTTTTTGTTTAAGCATCTTGATCTATTCACATCTTGTTGAGTTGCTTTGACTCATGACTTTGAGTAAAGCTTCTCTAAGATGGAATATCATACCTTGGGTGGTGGAGTGGATCTTGCTCATGTAGTTGAACTTGTGTGGGTGCTCGAAGTCGATGTAGCTCATCATGAGTTGGGAGCACCCCTTGGAATTTGAGTTCATCTTCCTACATGGGTTAGTTCTAGCAAGGAAAAGCATTTGTGTATCAAAAAATGACAATCATGAATCTCAACATAGAGTTTGACAAAGGATATGATTGAGTGGTTTCATGCTTCCTTGTCTTTAACCACGGTCGTGTAGAGACTTGGTGATGTAGAGATTGCTCAAGATGTGAGAGAGTTGCAATCTCATTGAAATAGATTCATCCAAGTACCTACATGGGTTAGATAACATGCAAGATGCAAATATATCCAAGACATTAGATAGTCATCACAAGAGATATATCAAGGATTAGTCATAAGCTCATGTCTTGCATGTATCCAATGGAGTTTCTACTCCAAGTTTGAAGCATCAATGATGTTCAATTCTCCTCTCAACCTGCATAACACTTTCTCATCAAGCGGTTTAGTGAATATATCCGCTAATTGCTTATCGGTGCGAACATGTTTAAGATCAATGTCACCCTTTGCAACATGGTCTCGAATGAAATGATGACGAACTTCAATATGCTTAGTTCGAGAATGTTGCATAGGATTATGACCAATTTTGATAGCACTTTCATTGTCACAAAGCAATGGAACATGTTTCACATAGACCCCATAATCTTTAAGAGTTTGGGTCATCCAAAGTAATTGAGCACAACATGAACCAGCGGCAATGTATTCCGCTTCGGCGGTGGATAAGGATACCGAGTTTTGTTTCTTGGAGGACCAAGACACAAGAGATCTACCAAGAAATTGACGTGTACCCGAAGTGGACTTTTCATCAACCTTGCCTCCGGCATAATCCAAGTCGGAATACCCAACAAGATCGAAAGAGGACCTCTTAGGATACCAAATGCCAAAAATTGGTGTATGGATTAAGTATCTCACTATCCTTTTCGCGGCCTTAAGATGACATTCTTTAGGAGCAGCTTGATATTGTGCACACATGCACACACTTAGCATAATGTCGAGACGAGAGCACATAGGTATAACAATGAACCAATCATAGAGCGATAAACCTTTTGATCAACCAGTTCACCATCTTTGGTCAAATCATTATGTCCACTAGTAGGCATGGGTGTAGACATACCTTTGCATTCTTGCATATTGAACTTCTTGAATAGGTCTTTGGTGTACTTCGTTTGAGAGATAAATGTACCTTCCTTAGTTTGCTTAATTTGCAAACTGAGAAAGAATTTGAGTTCACTCATCATAGACATCTCAAACTTCTTTGACATAAGCTTCCCAAACTTTTCACTAAAAAGAGGGTTAGTAGAACCAAATATGATATCATCAACATAAATTTGGCATACAAATAGTTCTCCATTAACTCTTTTAGTAAACAGTGTAGAATCAATTTTTCCAATTTCAAAACCACTTGCAATAAGGAACTTAGTCAAGCATTTATACCATGCTCTAGGAGCTTGTTTAAGACCATAGAGAGCTTTGTGAAGTTTGTAAACATGATTAGGTTTCTTAGGATTGACAAAGCCGGGAGGTTGTTTGACATAAACTTCCTCCTCTATTTCACCATTTAGAAAAGCACTTTTAATGTCCATTTGGTACAAGGTGATATTGTGGTGATTAGCAAAGGCAAGTAAGATGCGAACGGACTCAAGTCTAGCAACGGGAGCATATGTCTCACCATAGTCCATACCTTCGACTTGTGTGTATCCTTGGGCGACGAGATGTGCTTTGTTGCGGACCACTTGTCCATTTTGATCTTGCTTATTGCGAAACACCCATTTGGTATCGATGATGTTGTGGTTGTTGTCGGGCTTCTCAACCAATGTCCAAACTTGGTTTCTCTCAAAGTTGTGTAGCTCTTCATGCATAGCATTTATCCAATCCGGATCTTCCAATGCTTCTTCGACCTTCATAGGTTCAATACTAGAGATGAATGAATAGTTTTCACAAAAGTTAGCTAGACGAGTTTTTGAGCGAGTAATTCTCCCGGTTTGGATATCATTGTAGATTTGCTCGACGGGATGATCTTTGGCAATTCTTGATCGAACTCGTGAAAGCTTTTGCTTGGGTCTTCGTTGAACTTCTTCTTCATCTTGTTCTTCTTCTTGGCCTTCTTCATTGTTGGCGTTGTCGTTCTCTTGTCGTGGTAGAGAAGGAGGTTGTTGATGTCCGTCTTGATGCATTTCCTCGTTTTCTTCATCTTGGTGTGTCCCACTTGTGGATGCCTCCGGGTCGATTCTTGGTTCACCTTGTCGTGAAGTAGAAGCTTCCACTTGGACGGACGAGGTACTCTCCTTCACCTCCGTTGGACGAATTTTGCCAATAGACAAGTCTTGGATTGTTTCCGAAGGGTCTTTGTCTCCTACATCAATTGGCAATTGCTCTACTTGCGAGCCATTAGATTCATCAAACTTCACATCTACCGTTTCTTCAACCTTTCGGGTGGAATTGTTGTAGACACGGTAAGTGTGAGAGTTTGAGCCATAACCAAGTAGGAAACCTTCATGAGACTTAGGAGCAAACTTTGAACGACGATGCTTATCTAGAATGTAGCACTTTGAGCCAAATACTCGAAAGTATCCTACTTGGGGTTTGTTACCGGTGAGGAGCTCGTATGCCGTCTTGCCGAGTAGCTTGTGAAGATACAAGCGATTTGTTGCATGACAAGCCGTCTCAACCGCTTCTGCCCAGAAGTGCTTCGGCGTCTTGTACTCATCAAGCATCATTCTCGCCATTTCGAGGAGCGTCCGGTTCTTCCTCTCAACAACTCCATTTTGTTGAGGTGTGTACGTAGCCGAGAACTCATGTGAAATCCCTTCTTCGTCAAGAAAGGTATCCACATTTGCGTTCTTGAACTCCGTTCCGTTGTCGCTCCGAACCTTCTTGATCTTCACGTCAAACTGATTTTGGGCCTTTGTAGCGAAGTTTTTGAAGATCTTTTGGACCTCCGATTTATCATCAAGAAAGAACACCCACGTAAATCTTGAAAAATCATCAACTATGACTAGACCAAAAGAATTTCCACCGAGACTCTTGTAGGCATTGGGACCAAAGATCCATATGAAGTAGCTCGAGTGGCCTCCTTGTGGTCATGATGTTCTTCACGGGATGCCTTCCTCCAACCTGTTTACCTGCTTGACAAGCACTACAAAGTCTATCCTTGTCAAATATGACATCGTTAACTCCAAGGATATGATTTCCTTTAATAAGCTTGTCAAGGTTTCTCATGCCAACATGACCTAGTCGTCTATGCCACAACCAACCTTTTGAGGATTTAGCAATAAAGCAAGTTTTAGGTTGTGCCTTTTTAGAGAAATCGACAATATAAAGGTCACCTCTATGTATACCGGTAAAGACCATTTTATGATTATCTCGACGAAACACTTGACAATCTTCCTCAGTAAATAGGACATTCAATCCGAAATCAGCAAGTCTAGATACTGAAAGTAAGTTGTAGCCAAGAGATTCAACAAGCATGACATTTTGAATGGAGCTATCGTGTGAGATGGCCACCTTACCAAGGCCAACCACCTTACCCTTTGAATCATCACCAAAGGTGACATACTTTCGAGGGCCGTCATTTTCAGCAAGCTCACGGAACATCTCTTCGTCTCTGGTCATATGATCAGTACATCCACTGTCGAGAACCCATTCCTTTCCTCCTGACACATATCCTCGAAGGTTTGCCATAAGACCAAAGTGTCTCATTGCATCATCAAGATCGAAGTCACTATCATCATTCTTATCGTAGTATCCATGATCTTGTGATTCATCATTTCCTAGAGAAAGTGATTCATTAGATAAATGATCATCAAAGTGGTCACTTTTATGAGTTCTTATAGCTTCGGATACAATATCACTAATGATTCCAATCTTTCCTTTAGCATGCACGAGATTAGTAAGCTCAAGTAGACAATCACCAAAACTAGGATCACTAGAGTTCATTTTACTCATGGCAATATATTCATGGAGAATTTCATCCAAGTTTTTCAAGGAATAATCGGGGAATCGTTCCTCAAGAAATTTCCATATAGTATAGGTGCATTTAAGAGTAGGTAAACTAGCAATCAAGTATTTGGGCAATCCTCTAATGATGAGCTCAACGGTTCTAAGATTGCGAACCATGTCAATATCTTCATTTAGAGTGGGATGCATAGGATCAACATGAGGAGCACAAGGACTAGCAATATACTTGTTCAAATGATATTGAGTGAAAATCACAAGCATCTCATTTTTCCATTCATGAAAATACTCTCCATCAAGAATAGGCACTCTATGTCTAAGACTCCCTAAAGTAGACGCATCCATCTTCCTCCAATGGTGATTAAACCAAGGCAATGGAAACCTGGCTCTGATACCACTTGTAGGATCTAGAAGTAGGTGTGTCTAGAAGGGGGGGGGGTGATTAGACACTTAGTGCTAAAGTAGCAATTTTTAAGCTTTTCAGTTTGAGTGGAGTTTTAGGCACAATTTCAACATACACAATACATATCAAGCAAGCATGCAAAGGGTATATGAGCAGCGGAAAGTAAAGCATGCAACTTGCAAGAATGTAAAGGGAAGGGTTTGGAGAATTCAAACGCTATTGGAGACACATATGTTTTTCCCGTGGTTCGGATAGGTGGTGCTATCCTACATCCACGTTAGTGGAGACTTCAACCCACGAAGGGTAACGGTTGCGCGAGTCCACGGAGGGCTCCACCCACGAAGGGTCCACGAAGTAGCAACCTTGTCTATCCCACCATGGCCATCGCCCACGAAGGACTTGCCTCACTAGCGGTAGATCTTCACGAAGTAGGCGATCTCCTTGCCCTTACAAACTCCTTGGTTCAACTCCACAATCTTGTCGGAGGCTCCCAAGTGACACCTAGCCAATCTAGGAGACACCACTCTCCAAGAAGTAACAAATGGTGTGTTGATGATGAACTCCTTGCTCTTGTGCTTCAAATGATAGTCTCCCCAACACTCAACTCTCTCTCACAGGATTTGGATTTGGTGGAAAGAAGATTTGAGTGGAAAGCAACTTGGGGAAGGCTAGAGATCAAGATTCATATGGTAGGAATGGAATATCTTGGTCTCAACACATGAGTAGGTGGTTCTCTCTCAGAACATATGAGTTGGAAGTGTAGATGTGTTCTGATGGCTCTCTCCACGAATGAAGAGGAGGTGGAGGGGTATATATAGCCTCCACTTAAAATCCAACCGTTACACACAATTTACCAATCTCGGTGGGACCGAATCAACAAACTCGGTCGGACCGAAACGGTAAACCTAGTGACCGTTAGAGTTTTTCGGTGGGACTGACATGCATCTCGGTAGGACCGATATGGTTAGGGTTTGGGCATAACATAATCTCGGTGAGACCGATTACACAAACTCGGTGAGACCGATTTGGTAATTAGCTAACCAGAGAGTTGGTCAGGCAAACTCGGTGGGACCGATTTGCTCTTTCGGTGAGACCGAAAAGTTACAAAAGGGAAACAGAGAGTTTGCATTGCAATCTCGGTAGTACCGATTGCCTAAACTCGGTGAGACCGATTTTGACAATGGACATACATAGTGAGATTGCAATCCCATCTCGGTGAGACCGAGATCCCTATCGGTGAAACCGATTTGCTAGGGTTTTGGCAGTGGCTTATGACATATGAAGAACTCGGTGGCGCCGGATAGAAAGAATCGGTATGACCGAGTTTGGCTTAGGGTTTAGGTCATTTGTGGATATGGGAAAGTAGTTGAGGATTTTGGAGCATATCATTAAGCACATAAGGCAAAGATCTCATTAAGCAACACCTCATCCCTCCTTGATAGTATTGGCTTTTCCTATGGACTCAATGTGATCTTGGATCACTAAAATGTAAAATGAAGAGTCTTGAGCTTGAATCTTTAGCCAATCCTTTGTCCTTAGTATCTTGAAGGAGTTCCCACAACCTTTAGTCCATGCCACTCCATTGTTGAACTTATCTGAAACATTCTAGATGGAAACATTAGTCCAACAAGAAATATGTTGACATTAATTACCAAAACCACCCGAGGAGCACTTGTGCTTTCAGTATTCCCGGGGTATCTTGCAATAACAAGATCGACTGGGAATAAAAGTAAGAACGACAAGTGTAAGTATTTATCCATAGGGATGTTTCGGCGGTAGGGAATTGCAAAAGCGACAGGAACAAGGTCTCGAGAGAATAACAAAGAGTATCTTCGAATTCTTCTGGTGCACGGAGCAATCATCTGGAGTGAGGGGTTCTCCGGGAGGAAGTAGTAACGAGATCCTAAAGGTAGATTTTAGTAAGTTGATTAAACCCGAATAGGAGAGAGATCAGAGTCCCAGAGTATAAACGAGGAATAAAAGATTCTACTACCACCCAATGGAGACGTGGGCCCATAAGCCTCATAGCCATGTTAGTAAAAGTTTTGTAGTGTCTAGACTCGACTTCGACCAAGGAGTTGGAAAGGGGGGATTCCTACAGGCAGTCGGCTCTGATACCAACTTGTGACGCCCCCAATTCAATCGTACACTAATCATGCACGCAAATGTGTACGATCAAGATCAGGGACTCAAGGGAAGATATCACAACACAACTCTAAAACATAAATAAGTCAAAGAAGCGTCATAATACAAGCAAGGGGCCTCGAGGGCTCGAATACAAGTGCTCGATCATAGACGAGTCAGCGGAAGCAACAATATCTGAGTACATACATAAGTTAAACAAGTTTTCCTTAAGAAGGCTAGCACAAACTGGGATACAGATCGAAAGAGGCGCATGCCTCCTGCCTGGGATCCTCCTAAACAACTCCTGGCTGTCGTCAGCGGCCTGCACATAGTAGTAGGCACCTCCGGTGTAGTAAGAGTCGTCGTCGACGGTGGCGTCTGGCTTCTGGGCTCCAGCATCTGGTTGCGATAACCGAGAGGAAAGGAAAGGGGGAAAGAGGGGGGAAAGCAACCGTGAGTACTCATCCAAAGTACTCGCAAGCAAGGATCTACACTACATATGCATGGGTATATGTGTAAAGAGGCAATATCCATGGACTGAACTACAGAATGCCAGAATAAGAGGGGGATAGCTAGTCCTGTTGAAGACTACGCTTCTGGCCACCTCCATCTTGCAGCAAGTAGAAGAGAGTAGATGGTAAGTTCACCAAGTAGCATCGTGTAGCATAATCCTACCCGACGATCCTCGCCTCGTCGCCCTGTTAGAGAATGATCACCGGGTTGTATCTAGAACTTGGAAGGGTGTGTTTTATTAAGTATCCGGTTCTAGTTGTCATAAGGTCAAGGTACAACTCCATGTCGTCCTGTTATCGAAGATCACAGCTATTCGAATAGATAAACTTCCCTGCAGGGGTGCACCACATAACCCAACACGCTCGATCCCATTTGGCCGGACACACTTTTCTGGGTCATGCCCGACTGCGAAAGATCAACACGTCGCAGCCCTACCTAGGTACAACAGAGAGGTCAGCACACCGGTCTAAATCCTATGGCGCAGGGGTCTGGGCCCATCTCCCTTTGCACACTTGCATGTTGCGAACGCGGCTGGAAGCAGACCTAGCCTAGTAGGGGATCCAGTCCAATCTGGCATGCGCCGCTCAGTCGCTGGCGTCACGAAGGCTTCGGCTGATACCACGACGTCGAGTGCCCATAATTGTTCCCGCGTAGTTGGTTAGTGCGTATAGGCCAGTGGCCAGACTCAGATCAAATACCAAGATCTCGTTAAGCGTGTTAAGTATCCGCGAACGCGGACCAGGGCCAGGCCCACCTCTCTCCTAGGTGGTCTCAACCTGCCCTGTCGCTCCGCCTCAAAGTAACAGTCGGGGGCCGTCGGGAACCCAGGCCCACCTCTACCGGGATGGAGCCACCTGCCCCTTCAGCCCCATCTCCGAATAGTATCATAAGTAATGTAACAGTATAAAGTATATAGCATATGCCCGTGATCACCTCCCGAAGTGATCACGGCCCAGTAGTATAGCATGGCAGACGTACAAGCGTGAAGGGCCACTGATGGAACACTAGCATCCTATACCAAGCAGTAGGATAGCAGGTAAGGGTAACAACTATAGCAACAATGACAGGCTATGCATCAGAATAGGATTAACCGAAAGCAGTAACATGCTACGCTACTCTAATGCAAGCAGTATAGAGAAGGAATAGGCGATATCTGGTGATCAAGGGGGGGCTTGCTTGGAAGCTCAGCCGAGAAGGAGGGGTCGTCAACACCATAGTCGTACTGGGTAGCAACGGCGTCGGTCTCGGTGTCTAGCGAGAGAAGAGGGGGAAGAAACAATAAATACAATGCAAACAAATGCATGACGATGCATGACAAGACAACGCGTGATGCTAGGGGTGCCCAATCGCGGTAGTAGGTGATACCAGCGAAGGGGGGAAAACACCCGGGAAAGTACTCCCGGTGTTTCGCGTTTTCGGACAGATGAATCGGAGGGGGAAAGTTGCGAGTTTGATAGGTTAGGGATGTGTGGTGGACGAATGGGTTGCGTATCCGGATTCATCTCGTCGTTCTAAGCAACTTTCATGTAGAAAGTATTTTCATCTAAGCTACGGTTTATTTTATATGATTTTCTAAAGCTTTAAATCATTTTTAGTATTTATATAATTAATTTAATTCAGCATTATCCAGAACAGTGCATGCTGACGTCAGCATGACGTCAGAAGTCAACAGAGGTGTTGACTGTTCAACTGACGTGTCGGTCCCGTTCGTCATTGACTAGACTAACTAATCATGATTAATTAGTTTAATTAGTTGTTTAGTTTAATTAATCAAAAATAATTAAATTAAT
Source organism: Aegilops umbellulata (assembly GCA_032464435.1). Lineage (NCBI taxonomy): Eukaryota > Viridiplantae > Streptophyta > Magnoliopsida > Poales > Poaceae > Aegilops > Aegilops umbellulata. The sequence continues at coordinate 233,400,020 of CP136060.1, forward strand.
TAATTACTTAATTATTTTTATTATTATTATTTATTTCTAAAAACGTTTTGGGGCCGTGGGGCCCCCGTGTCATAGGCCTTGTGGGCCTTAACGGGCACGGGCGCTGGTTAACGGGGCGACGCTGGATGCGGGCGCACGGGCGCGTGCCCGAGGCCACCAGGGGAGGCGGGCTCCGGTGAGCCGTGGGAGCAGCGGCAGATGGGGCCGGAGCGGCCGCGCGGAAGCAGGCGCGGCCCGGCGGTGCGCCGGCGGCCAGTGCTAGCAGGCCGCGCGGCAGCCAGGCGAGCGGATGGCGCGTCCGGCAGGAGCGAAGGGCGCGCGGGCGCAGGGGGCTGCGGGCGGCGACGAGAGCGGCAGCGGGCGCAGGGCGGTGCGGCGCGGTAGGGCGACGGCGGCGCGAGGCTGCAGCAGCGGTAGGGGAGGAGGCTAGGGGCGCGACGCGGGCGCGGCGGAACTGCGGGCGAGCAGTGCAGCGACAGAGGAGGCAGGCAGACGCGGGCGGCAGGCTACGCGTGGGTGCCGCAGGGGGCACCGACGGCGTCGGGCACGGTCGCGGCCGCGGTCTGGCGTTACTACGCGCGCAACGGGGTGCACGGGGAAGGAAGAAGGGAGTGGAGGCCGGAGGTGGCCTCACCGGCGTTGGAGAGAAGCGGGGCGGCGAGGCTCGGGGGCGACCGTTGTGGAGGAGGACGGGGACGAGGCGTCGTCGCGGCGTCGGGATGCTCGCCGGCGAGGTGGTTCCGGCGAGTTCCGGTGATGGCGCGCGGTGGTGGCGACGCGGTCACCAGGGTCGGGGGGCGAGCGCCCCCGATCCAGATTGGGTCGTGGGGTGGGGAGAGGAGTGAGTGGGGGAGTGGTGTGCGTGGGGGGGGGTTAGGGTTTCGGGTGAGGGGGATATGGGGAGTGGCCGGCCTGGTGGCCCGGTTGGGCTGCAGGCCTGCTGGGCCGGAGCCCGGGGGTTCTTTTCCTCTTTTTTTGTTAGTTTTGCTTTCTGTTTTGTTTCTTTTCTTTTTATTTATTCTTATTTTACTGTTTTACTTTTAGTTTTCTTTTATTTTAGTTTTATAAAAATTATCACTAGCACCTAGATTAATAGTTTTAAATATACTACTGCCACATTAATTCCCAACCCAAATTAAAATAGTTTAATATTTTATAAAATTCAAAAGGCATTTATTTTAATATTTAAACCTCTATTTTAATTATTTTGAACACTTAAACATTTTATTAAATTTAGGTTTCTCCACCATTATTATCCATGATTTATTTAACACCTTTACAGCATTTTAGTTTTGACTTTTGAAAACTTTAAATGTTTGACTTGATTTTGAATTTGAATTTTGAATTGGTTTTGAACTAACGCGAGATTAGCAACAGTAACTAAGGTGACACGGCATGACTAACAGGGAATTACTGTCGCTTAAGTATCATGGCGTCACAAACCCGACAAAGTATCTCGTACACCACTACAACAGATGGGATGCATTTGACTGGGCAAGGCATAACTTCCAAGTGGTCGCCGATGAACAGAAAGGTGTCTACGAATGTGAATGCAAACTCTGGACACACACAGGTGAGACTCCTATCACAAAAAAATCTACATGCATGACTAATTCACAAAACCATATGAAGTTCACTTCTTTAAAATGAACAAATAACGGAAAAAATATGTGTTTATTAATTTCATGCAGTTCACTTACAAAACAAAGTAATCATGTGTTGTCTGCAGGGCTCTTTTGCATCCATGTGTTATGCATGCTTTCTCATTTGAGAGTACTCAAGATTCCTGAGGTGTACGTCATGAAAAGATACACCCGTAACGCAAGATCAGATGCGACGTTTGACAGACGAGACTATGAACAAACAGCACCAAATGGAACCTCGCTTTTTTGCCGTAGAAATTGCTGACAGAAACAACAATGGACCTTGCAAACAGAGCGACAAGGTCTGACGCTGGGTGCCATAGAGTGTTGTCTGGTATGAGGGCACTGATCGAGGAAGTTGATGTGCTCAACGAAGAAGAAGCAGCAAAACTAAAGCAAGCAGAGAAATCCCAGCATGACAATAATGCCGAGCAAGTAGAAAATACCGAACACAGCGGAACTGGTGCTATACAAAAGAAACAATTCTTCCACCTCGTGTTTCAAACACAAGAGGAAGGAAGAAAGGGGGTGACGCAACCCAGAAAAAGGTTGCATGCAAGGAGAAAATGATGACAAAAACAGTAAGCCACAACCTGAGCTGGACAGTGATGGTCACCCACTGGGAATAAACAGGTGCAAGACATGTAATGAAATCAGCGGCCACAATTCCAGGACATGTACAAAAAGACATGAACAATAAAACCGAGGACACGGCGATGCACAACCAAACAGAAATTCCACTCACAACACTAAGAAATGGACGAAACTGAGACGCTGCAGCATCTGCAAAAAGAGGAAGAGACACAATTCAAGAACCTGCCCCAAAAGAACAAGATCAGAAAATGAGGAAGACGAAGAAGAAGAAATCAAAGAAGAAGATGGTGACACAACTGTAGAAGAAATGGCTTATGAAGAAGCAGATGAAGAAGAGGAGGAAGAAGAGAGTGAAGAGGATGAAGAACATGAAGAAACTGAAGAAGTGGTGGCTTATGAAGAAACAGATGATGAAGATGAGGAAGAGCAAGAAGAGGAGCAAGAAGAGAGTGAAGAGGACGAAGAACATGAAGAAACAATTCCAACAAGACCACCACAAGGGAATGCTGCTGTACAGAAACAACCGAGAACGACACCACTTTCAAAAAATAAGGTAGGAGCACGAAAGGATGCAGTTCACATCACTGGGAAACGAAAGCAGCCATCAACCAGCACGCGGGGAGCAAAGAAGGATGCAGTTCACATCACTAGAAAACGAAAGCAACCATCAACAAGCACGCGGGGAGCAAGAAAGGATGCAGTTCACACCACTGGAAAACGAAAGCAACCATCAACAAGCACACGGGGAGCAAGGAAGGATGCAGTTCACAGCACTGGAAAATGAAACCAACCATCAACCAGCACGCGGGGAGCAAGGAAGGATGCAGTTCACATCACTCAAAAACAAAAGCAGCCATCAACCAGCACGCGAGGGACTACAAACACAGCGGTGCAGAGACAAGAACCAGCAACACCGCCACAGAAAACAAAAGAAAGTGCAACATTAGACACGCTCCAGTCACCGCGGAGAAGCAGCAGGTTAACGACCAAATAGATGATCTTCAATAAATTAATCATATGCATAGCAGTTTGCTTATCTAGATGACTTATGTATCAGTTTAAATTTTGTGTAAACACAAATTTCCCACAGACTATGAGTTATTCAACTAAACCATTTAAAGAGAAATGGTGTATAGAGTATACCATATATATAGCAGTCTAGAGTAAAACTTTGACACATATTAATCCAAAAACGATGTAAAGAATGCAGTTAGCTCGCTGGAAGCACGAAGTTCAGAATAATAATTGAAGCGGTTCAGATCACAAAAGTGCTTATTACAAAACACGTCAAAAAGATGAAGCGTTGGACACACAAAAGTAATTATTACAAATCAACCTCATAACCTTAACCAATCACGTCAAACGTGATTCTAACCGTATGATCCTCGAGTTCAAAGAAGTTGAGGACAACAACTTGCTCAGACTTCAGGCCACTATCAATGACAAATTCCTTCCACCCTTTCTGTAGACACAGCCGCCCGTCAACGCCTACATGGTACTTGGCTGGTTGAAGGTGTCCATTACCAAGAACAACTTGGAGAATTCCCTTCTTCTTGAGCCGGAGATACCTAACAGCTCATTGGGGAATTTTCTGCAAAAAATCAGTACAGATTACACGCAATCTAATGTGCAGTGCGGAACTTGCAAACAAGAAGTACAGTTACAACTATTATGAAGATCTTGAGACTACCTGCATGTAGTACAAAACCTACTAGCGGGGAAAATTGTGGAAACTATTACTTTTCATCTAGTATATAAGTAGTTCACATATTGTAACCATGCAAAATAAAACATGAGCTCCATGCACACAAGTAAAGAAATAAAAACAAGATATAAGTACAAAGTGCAGTACACTTCACTAAAACAAAATAAGTACATTCCTAAAAAGCTAGAAGTTCAGACTAGTATGGAATTATACAAAAAAAAGAAAACACAAAGAAAAAATTAGATCAAAGCGAAAATTACCATCTTGTAGTGAGTCTCAACATCTGTTGGCGTAAGCTGATGGACAAAAGGACTTGTGCGGCCAAGACCACGGCGAAGCAGGGCGGAATGGAACGCAGAAACGTTGATGTGGCCCATATCCAATCCTTCTGTGAATACTGTGCCATATGCAAGCTGCTCAGCTCGCCCAGCTCGGCACAATACCTTCCCCCCACGACGAGCACGACGGGCCTGCGAGCAAGCTGAGCAATCGCAGTGCGTCGGCACACCACAACCATGCCCGCAGCAGGAGAGATTCGCGCACGGGCCTGGAGCCATCGCAACAAAAACCTAGAAAAGGTAAAAAATAAAGAGAGGCTAGAGAAAGGAGAGAAGTTGCGGCTAGAGGAGAAATGAACTGCAAAGGAAGGGTAGAAGTTGGCCTACATTTATAGGAGTGGAATGCAAAAAGGTCAAAACTAAAAATTAAAGAGGAGTTAATGAAAATTACGTTACCAAGAATGAAGGACAATCAATAAAGGTTTATGTTACCAAAACAAAAAAGTCTTACCAGGAAGTTCTACAAAGACTTTGACTGGAGAAATTCCCACGAACTAATCGCAGATCATTAAATAATAATTCTCTGAAAAATTATAATCCACAGACCATTTTATGTGTGCAGTTCTTCAAAGTCTTACCAGGAAGTTCACTATATGTGTGCATGAAGTGTAGTACATGCTCAAAATGAAGCACAAAGAAAAGCACTTTCGCGCAGTGCACAAAAGCAGAAATAGTGCACCTGATGCAGTCCGCAGCATTGGCATAACCAGTCACAACTTTAGCACAAAATAAGCATGCACACAGTGAAAAAATGTGTACACTTGAAGCACAGGACCATGACGAATGCAGTGCATAGAGGCAACAAAGTAGTGCACAACCCTACCAATGAAGTGCACAAAAATGTAGCGCAAAAACATGTGTAGTACGGAATGCGTGCACATGCAGTCCAGAACACTGATCAATGCAGTGCACGCCCTTACATTAAAAAACAATAGAAAAAAATTGACCACCCAAGTGCAGCCGGCCCCAGCTAGTCTCGTAGTAGGTCTGCGCCCACAGGAGGCGAGTCGTTCTGAGCCACGATGCGTGGGGCCTGGCGCACATGGGCCCACAGGTCAGAGAGCATATAGCATCTAGCGTCGTGTATAAGCGCTCAAATAAGTAACCAGAGGAGTTCGATACGGCTGCCTCGTCAGCGCTTATAAACAGGTCGGGCACGCCTTCCGCGGGCGAGGTGGGACTAAACATTAGGCCGCACACAACGCACCGGGAACCAGCCGTGCTCACAGGCCGACTTAGGCCCAATGTGTCTTCACTCCATGAACACAGATCCAACAAGGCCCACTAAGAAAAAACAATAACTTCAAAAAAATGGGGGCCCCCCAACCCCCCTTACCCCTCCCGTACAGGGACTGCAGTAAGTACATGCAAAAAAATTGATGCAGTACGCAACACTAGAAAGATGCATTCCATTTAGCTACACGAAGCAGTACGGTTTAGCAAATCCAGTTCCGGATTACCTACATGAATAAAACACGGTATAGAACACAGTGAAAAACTTGTAAAACTGTGGAATACATTGTACTTTATTCAGGGGCTCCAGCAAGGACACGCAAAAAATACTATGAAGTACGCACCTGTAGACAACATGCAGTTCTCCGTTGCACACGATGCAGTGCGGTACTCTAACCAATGCAGTTTCGTTATCACGCAGAATACATATAAACGTCACAAAATGCCCGTTCGCACAGAAAGTGGTGGTTAAAAAAATCTACTGATAAAAAAACACCACGTTCGCATACAACCACCCAATCGGAGCGGTTCCATCACCACAAGCCCACGGTCACAGACGCAACACCAACCCATGATCTGCACAAACCGCATCGTCGCCGAGATCGTGTAGTTCATCCGATGCGGCCATCCCACACCGCGCTCTCCCCTTAAATTCAGACCCCTGCCATAGGCCTTCTCATCCACAAACAACACAAGTATCCATTGCGCTGCCACTAAATCGCTCCATCACATCCATCTCCACGCAAAAACACCAAACCCCACTACACGCAATGGCGTTCACCGACGAGTACAAGGACGTGGAGGCCCACAACAACACCAAGTTGCACGTCATCCACACCAACGACAAGAAGCAGGTGGCGATCACCCTCGCGCAGTACGAGCGCCACCTTAGCCTCCAGCGCCACAAGATCGTCGGCATTGATCTCGAGTACAACAACGAGCCTGAAGCGACGCAGAAACCCGCCCTCTACCAACTCTCCATCGGCAAGAAACACCCGGTGCTGCTCTTCCAACTGAGCGCCGCTGAAAGGTGCACCGTCTTTGACAACTTCCTCGCCGACCCCAGGTACACCTTTGCAGGCTTCTCCATCGACGGCGACAAAAAAGGCTAGATCGCGTCAATCTAGAGGTCACCAACTTCGTCGACATCCAGAAGGAGTGGAGGGTGCCGAGGCAACCAAGGAGTTGGACTCCCTTGGAGACGTCTCCGGCATGCTCATCGACGACTACTACTACAACATGAAGAAGAAGATCACCGACGACGAGCACAAGCGTTGGGCCACCCTGCCTCTGTCCATGAGGCACATCTAGTATGCGGCGAACGACGCCTATGCAGTGTACGAGATATGGAACCGCATCACCCTCACCCAGGACGGGCTTCGCCGTGCAAAGCTGGAGAAGGAGGAGCCCCCCAAGAAGCGCGCGAGGAGCAGCTGGGGATGGGGAGACGCTGACTGGTGAACAAGAAGATGGTGCCGGCCAAAGAGCAACCAATGCCACCGTCGTTTTGGCATTATCATCAAATTTGCTTTATGTTGTTTGCTTATGTATCGTTAGTTTGCTTGTGATCATTTGCTTTTGCTGAACTTAGTTTGCTTGCCATGCAGAATCACTTGTAATGATGTGAACTTTGATTATGTTAGATTGCTTTATATTGAAATTAGTTTGCTCATGATGAACTTGTCGTAAAGAATGTCTGTGATAATTTTGTTTTCTGTTGTTTGCTCTTGTATCATTAGATTCGAGCAGTGTGCAAATAGGACGCATGCAGTGCAAGTTGTGTACCAATGCAGTACAGACTCTGTCAAATGAAGTTTACACATACCCAACAAAGGAGTGCACACCCCTAAATTTGGAAAAATGAATAGATAAGAGAAAAACACAAAAAGAAAATTGCGATATGTATATGTAGTGCAGAAATATATGAACGTGCAGCACACAAACATAATCAATGCAGTACAAGAATGATTTACTAAGCAGTGCACACCCTACATTGGAAAAAATATTACGTAAGAGCAAAAACATGAAAACAAAAAATGAGACCTGAACATGTAGTACGAAATGCGTGCACATGCAGTACAGAGCCCTGATCAATGCAATGCACGGATGGTTTACAAAGCAGTGCACGCTCCTGCATTGAATAAAAAATGTAGTGCGGAAAAATATGAACCTGTAACACAGAAACATAATCAATGCAGTACAGGTATGTTTACTAAGCAGTGCACTCCCCTATATTGGGAAAAAGATTACATAAGAGCAAAAACATGAAAACAAAAAATGAGAACTGTACATGTAGCACGGCATGCATGCACATGCAGTCCAGAACACTAATCAATGCAGTGCAAGGACGGTTTGCTAAGCAGTGCACGCCCTTACATTAAAAAAACAATAGAAAAAATTTGACCACCCAAGTGTAGCCGGCCCCAGCCAGTCTCGTAGTAGGTCTACGCCAACAGAAGGCCACTCGTTCTAAGCCATGATGCATGGGGCCGGGTGCACAAGGGCCCACAGGTCAGAGAGCATAGAGCAGCGAGCGTCGTGTATAAGCGCTCAAATAAGTAACCAAGAGGAGTTCGATACGGCTGCCTCGCCAGCGCTTATAAACAGGTCGGGCACGTCTTCCGCGGGCAAGGTGGGACTAAATATTAGAGCGCACACACAGCGCACCGGGAACCAGGCGTGCTCACATGCCGTCTTGGGCCCAATGCGCTTCACTCCACGAACACAGCCCAACAAGGCCCACTAAGAAAAAAGAATAACTTCAAAAAATAAAACATCAAAGAAAAATTATAAAACATTTTTTAAAAGAATAACAACAACAAAAGAAAAATGTGTGTGGGCACAGCCCGAAACTACAGTTCGTTACTAATAAATAAAATGCAGAAAGCCAGAAGTAAAAGTACAAATGCAGTCCGCGACGCCAAACAATGCAGTTCTCCACGAAGTATTTTTTCTGACATACAGTTCTCCTTCTACTACATTGCAGTATGGCTAAAATGAAGAATGCAGTCCTGTTAGTTAAGCAAAGCAGTCCGTTATAAAATAAAGAACTGCATGAAAAAACTTCATCAAGAAACTAAATGTGCATACATCTGTATCAATCCTAATCCGATATAATTCAGTGCACGAAGAATAAATTTCATTTCCATGCAATACATTATGTGGACGTACACAGTTCTGTTCTGATATCAAAGAAGTGCACTTAATATGAAAATTCACCGAAAACACAATCATCACATTTTCTGATAGTTGCATGCATACCTGAACAAGTCACGAAAAAAGAGGACACGACATTCCGGATTTCCAACGCACTAACAGACCCTCCTCGTAGCAGAACCTCTCTCTAGTTGCCACGTAACTAAAAACAGAGGCCCACCATGCTACCACCCCCGCTCCACCTCTCACACGTCCTGTCAAGGAGAGCAGAGGAGAGCAGAGGAGAAAACACAACTGCTTTGTACCCAAAAAAACCCCATCGCATCTTCTTCTCCGCACTTCCTTTCACAAACCTCTTTTCTCTAGAACAAACACGAGAGAGCAGAGGAGAGTCATGGCGCATGCACCTCTTTACAAGCAGCTCCGCAGGTACACTAGGGAGCTCCACGACGTCGACCTCCACAGCAACCACAAGCTCCACGTCATTTTCACAAGCAAAGGTGAAGACATGGACAAGATGTTTCCGCGCTCAGGAGGAAGCTCAGCGGAACGCCCGTTAAAATAGTCGGCGTTGATGTCGAGTACACACACTACGTGAAGCCACAGCGGGCAGCAGTGCTCTAGCTATGCGTAGAAAAAGAATGCCTGTCTACCACATCTCTGCAGCTAAAGACAGGTCAGAATAACTATCAATCTGTACTATTGGTTGTCAATATTGATTTTAAATTTTCTTCACTCCAATCACCAATATTTAAACTTTGGTTTTCATTTTTGAAAAGCATAGCATATGAATTCATTGACAGTTTTCATCTGGCTCCATGTATGTCCCTCATATGTTCAATTCTTGAATTATATGATCTAGCAATACACGCAGTTTTATTTTGTTTTACCAAATACAAACTATTTCACTGAACAAATAGAAAACTGCAACATTACTATACAAAACATGTATGAAATTCAGTTCAAGAATACAATCATGCACAAAATATGTTATGCTGAACAAAGTATTAGCAACTACTCAACGCAACAGATTCAGATATTCATATTGTAGTTCAGTTTCAGAAAAAACAAAAAACATTGGTACTTCTAAGAAACTAAACTATATTCACTCTATACAAACATCTTACAGGCCAATGGAACTAGAAAAATTCCTCATGAATGGTGAGTACACCTTCGTCGGATTCGCCATTGAAGGAGACAAAAGCAAACTGAAGCTATCTGGTTTGGAGATCAACTCCGACAACTACATTGATATTCAGGTGGAATGGAGAGACCCATACAATAAAAAGAAGTTTGACTCTTTGGCTGATGTTACCGGCAGGATGATAGACATTCACTACCATGACATGAAGAAAAAAATTAACCGCAAGGAGGACCATACTATGTGGGGATTCTGCCCACTGCCAGAAAAGCTTATCAAGTATGCAGAAATAGATGCATTTGCAACATATGAGTCATGGAGAATCATCTATGATGTCATCATAGGACTGGACAGGGCAAAAAGAGACAAAGAAGCAAAGCAGAAGAAGAACAAGGCTGTAATCCAATGCAGCAACTAGAAATAATTCAGGGCTATGTTTTAGTTTCACTTTACTTTAGTCGTTGTGTTGTTCTTTGTTTCATGTATGCATGCTTTTGATTATGTCCATTGCTTCACATCAAACATTTCTTTTGTAAAAACAATGTCGTTTTAGAATTATCATTAAATTTTATTTCTGTTGCTTGCTTATGTATCATAGTTTTCTTATGATCAATTGCTTTCGCTGAAATTAGTTTTTGTTAGAACAAGTATCCAGAAAACTTTGAAAAAATTAACGTGTGATACCAAAACATACTATTCACATACATAACATATTCAAAAACAACGTTAAATAAAATTAAGTAATCTAACTACAACTCATACCTAAAAAAAGATTAATGCCGTTCACAATGCTAAAAAATAAGCATTACACATTCGTACACATGCAGTCCACAAAAAGTAATTATAGAAAAAGAACATTAATATTAATATTTATAAAGAAACGTGAATACAGTTCGCATAACAAATATAAGGCAGTTCACAAAATGTAAATATGAAGTGCAGTACGTGCGAAGGGGCTGCAGCAACTTCCGCTCAATGCACAACATAAAACTTGGTACGCACAGTGCAGTACTCAACGTTGGTGCAAGTAGTACAAATGACATCATTTGTACTACCACGAAAAATATATACTCCAAAAGAAAAATGCTTCAAATAAGGAAAAAATTGACCACCCAGTTACAACCAGGCCCCAGCTGGTCCCATAACAGGTCTCTACAAAATGTGTGCACTTCTCCAAAGTCTTACAAGGAAGTTCACTATATGTGTGCATGAAGTGCGGTACATGCTCAAAATGAACCACAAGAGAAGCACTTTCGCGCAGTGCACAACACAGAATTAGTGCACCTGATGAAGTACTTAAATGTAAGTCATGCAGTCCGCAGAGTTGGCATAACCAGTCACAACTTTGGCACAAAGAAGGATGCACGCAGTGCAAAAATGTGTACACCTGCAGCACAGGACTATGACGAATGCAGTGCACATAGAGGCAACAATGCAGTGCACACCTATACACTACAAAAAATGATACGTAAGAGGGAAAAACAATAAAGAAAAATGCTACCCATGCAGTGCACAAAAATGTAGCGCAAACATGTGTAGTACGGAATGCGTGCACATGCAGTACAGAACCCTGACAAATGCAGTATAAGGTTGTTTTGCTAAGCAGTGCACGGGTGTACAAGGGTGTGACTGACTCGCCTGTGCATGCGGTGTCGCGGCACGCCGCGTCGCCGCCTGCTCAGCCTCGTTCCAGGCTCGGCCTCGCAGGGCCCCCCCTCCCCACCCCCCTGCTCGGCCTCGCGCTAACGCACACAGTGTGCTTGGTTGACAGGCGCAGTGCGGACATTCTGTTTATCCAACAATAGGTCGCACGCAACCCCTAGAGCCACACCCCTAAGATAGACACGGAGGCGCACGGGGTGTGACGGACTCGCCTGCGCATGCGGCGCCGCGGCACGCCACGTCGCCGCCTGCTCCAGCTCGTTCCAGGCTCGGCCTCGCACCTGCTCGGCCTCGCGCTAACGCACGCAGTGCGCTTGGTTGACAGGCGCAGTGCGGACATTCTGTTTATCCAACAATAGGACGCACGCAACCCCAGGGCCACACCCCTAAGATAGACAGGGAGGTGCACGGGGTGTGACGGACTTGCCTGGGCATGCGGCGCCGTGGCACGCTGCGTCGCCGCCTGCTCATGATCGTTCCAGGCTCGGCCTCGCAGGGGGGTGGGGAGGGGGGTCATGACTCCCCCTCCCCACCCCCCTGCTCAGTCTCACGCTAACGCACACAATACGTTAAGTACAGGGAATACAAATAGAAAAATTCAAATCTATAGTCAACCCAAAAAATAGGGCCCCCAACCCCCCCCCCCCCCTCATACCTTACAAAAACAAACAATAAAAAACCAACTGAAGGTTAGGCAAAAAAAGTAGTGCACTTGGATAGGCAAAAAGCAGTGCACTTAGTTAGGCAGAAAAAAGCAGTGCAGTATCATAAAGCAACACACTTCACCTGGTTAGGTAAAGCAGTGCAGTATCATAAAGCAACGCAGTTCCAGGATACACACATGAATGCAGGGTCTGCGGTAAAAAGTGCAGAAAAAAGGTGCAGCACAAACTTGTAGACAAATGCAATGCTTTTGTTGGATGAAGAAGTTGGTATCACATGCAATGCAGTTAAAATGGGACACATAAGATACATATAAGCATGTCAAAATGCCAGTTCACACAGAACGTGTAGGCCAACAAAAATAAAAATATACACATATATATTGTATGAATTATTTATATAAAATACACATACAGATACAAATTCGTCCATAAAACAGTGCTGCAAAAAAGCAGACGAGAATCACAACAAACAGAAGAAACAAACGTCTTTTCATACATTATATACCTTAGACACCACACATCACAGAACATGAACCCTAGTTCTTGTCCATACACAGGGTTTTTACCAAGTAGATTGTTACTGCGTCTGCGACTGCGTCTGCGGTTGCGACAAGGAAGTAAGCCTGAGGTCCACAATCAGTTCTCGTAGCTCAAGCGGCATGTCTTCATAACTCAACATGTTCGAGGAATTGAACAGCAGTTGGAACATGTACTCCGCCTTCCAATCTTCAATAGCAGGCTGAAAAAGAAAATTAAAAAAATGTAGACAGTGATTAAATAAAAAGGTTGTCATAAAGAACAAAAAGTGAAAAGGTAAAAATAATAAAAAAAAAGTAACAAGGAAAAGAAGAAAAACAGAGAAGGTTTTACGTCCATTTTGATAATTTTCTCAACTAAACATTGGCCGTCATACAACTGCGTCACCCTCAGAACATAGATTCCGCACTCGTCTGCTCCCTGCGCTCGCACGACCGGGTAAAAGGGCTTCTCTGCCAATTTAACCCAGTCAGGGTGGTTCTTAGATTTACACATTTTTTCACCATAAATCGCCTTCAACAACTGAGTCATCCTCCTCATCTGGCAAAAAAAAGAAGCATTAACACCAGAGATCAAATTACGATTCAGATACAAAAGTTGTTCTCGACGTCTAGACAGTCCCTCTTTTAAATGCACATGATGTCATTTCCTTTTATCTCCTTTTTTACAAGGATTATGGGGGGGGGGGTCTGAGAAAAATGCAGTTTTGTCACGCGTATGTTGCAGTGCACTACATAAAAAAGTGTGGTCCTATGTGTGCTAACATTGCATGTGCAGTTTATCAAAAAAATGCAGTAGGAGAAACACAAAAAAGCTTTGCACTTGGCAAGAAAAAATGACATACCACTTCAGTGCAATCTGAATGGTAATCACTCCTGCACCACTTTGTTGTGACATCAGGATGGCCAGTGTACTTCCTAGTGTCATGGATATCAACCGTCTGGAGATGCTGGTTCATCGTGTATAGGGAATAATGACCATCCTTGGAGCGCGGCATCATAATCTGTTCACATCAAAAAAATGAAAAATGAAAAATGAAAACTTATTTCGACACGTAGCACTAGAACCACTGCTCCAAAAATTAACTATAAAAAGAAATGCAACAAACCAGAAAAATAAACGACGAGAAACAATGAACTTACCAGTTTTGCATCCAACAGGTTTACGTCGTCACTCACAAAAACCTTGAACTGGTTAACTGCATCTTCTAAAACAAACATGCTATGCACAACTGGCAACATAGGGTTTCCTTCCTCATCTTTCGTCACAAATGTTTCCATCTGAAGAACAAACTACAAAGAAAAAAGAACAAAGAGAGGACATGAAAAAAAGAATAAACAATGCATGCAGGCATGGACATAAAAAACCCAGTACAAATAGAAAAAAATGACAGCACACGTTTACCGTGATAAATAAGGGTGAAAGAAGCACACGTTCACCAGAATGATAAACTAAACCCATTTCAGGGTCTTGCTTCCAGTACTTGATGACAAAATCCATGAGATACGAATCCATTAAATCTCCTTTGCCAAATGTATTATAGATATAGTCAACAGTGTAAGTATCAAGATCACCAAAAGGAGTGTTCACCATAAAGAACGCATTCCTGCAGTAAACATACAGAGATGGGATCAATAAAATTAAAATTAAAAACAAAACACACAAAAAGAATCAAGGGCACACACATAAAAACTTACTCGTGGTATTTGGTTACAAATTCTTTGCTAAGAACAAGATCCTTTATTTTCCTCGCCTCATCAATATATTTGAACCTCGGAGGCTTCAATTTCTTTATAGAGCATATTAACTTAAAATCCCTCTCCCCTGCCCTCTTGTTCGAAAAAACTTCAACATCATCCACAGGAGGACGATTAATTGCTGCACTCCAAGTCCTCGTGACGCGAGGACACGGCGTAACAAAATCATCATCATCAACATCAAACACATCACGTGGGGAGGTAGGGTGAGAAACACTTCCACCATCAGGTCTAGATGCCACAACTGTGTTCAAACCATCTCCAGCCAAAGAACCAGAATTATCTGGAGAGATTTCAATGGCGCAATCCTCCATAACTACATCAGAACCCTGGGACTCAAACAGTGACGTACAGCCTTAATGAAGCCCCCCATCAAAACCTAAAACCGTGTAAGAAAAAACATGGAAACACTCAGCACGAAAAAAATACAAAACCAAAAAACATGTAATACATCTCATTAAAATAAAAAATGCAGTTCACTAAAGAATAGAATGCATCACAATTGTCTACAGCAATGCAGTCCACTGTCCACAGCAATGCAGAAAAATGTATACAACAATGCAGCCCACTTGTAAAGAACAATGCAGCTCACTTGCCCAAAAAATAAAAAATGCAACTCATTAACACAACAAATAAATATACACATACAATCTAAATCACGAACGTAACTAAACAAACTATTAAAAAAAGCCCGTACGAACCGGAAGCAAGCAGTAGGCAAAAAATAAATAAAGGAATGATAAAGAAGTTCACTAAAACAACCTTTATCTGCAAAAATTAAAAGTGATGTTAAATCAAGGGAACAGTTTCTCGATGTGAGCCAACTATAGAGCATGGCCTTTCTGATGTAGCCAATGTGCTCCACCCCAAACTGAGCAACTCGAACACCATACCAAGTCTGCAGGAATTGAAACATATAGAATCCACAATCATGCCTGCAATAAAAGAATAAAAAACATCAGTTTCACAAAATAAAAAATAAAAAAAACTTGAGCAGTATGGTGAAGAGGGGCTATACGGAACACACCCATTAGGCTGCATTGGGACAATGACATGTTTCAACACAAATCCATCAAGTGTAGGAGGATTTAGTGGCTCATCAGAACTTGAGCTTCCTTCTTTCCATGCACGCTTGATATTTTTAACCATCCTCCTAAAAACCCTGATCGCATCAGGGCTGCCAGGTTTATTGAGCGAGTCAAGAAATTCAAACCGCCTTCCTTTCACATTTAACGCAACTACACAATAATGACCAACGCCATCCCTTGTATCTGGTGGATCAAAAGTTGCAAAAAGGACCTGTTCAAAGCACGAATAAATAAATAAAATTATAACAATAAGAAGAAACATAACACTATAAAAACAAACACGCAAAAATATAGTCTTCGACACATAAAAAGCGTTACTCACCATATCCTTTTTATCAACACGCTCCTCGGCTTTTGAAGAGAACATCATTTTAACACTCCTGCCTACAGTACTACCATTCCAAATATTTGTCTGCCAATACAAAACCCAAAATCAAATAGTGCTCAAGAAAACATGTCGTCGCACGAAATCAGAAAAGAGAATAAAATAAAAAATAAAACAAATATTTCCGCATTCTTACACAAATATGGTACGGGACAACCATTGTCGGAGATCCCTTAAACTTATCTACCAACAAAGAAACCCCAAGATCTACAAGTCTTGTAGTGAGCATTCCTTTATCCCAAAAGGATTGACCAACTTCGCCAATGGTAATATCACCCAACTCAGTTTTAAAAGCAATCATGTCCCTGAATTTTTCATGAAAAACTGAAACATAAGATACTATAAAAAATAACAACAAAGAAAAAGGGCTAAAAACCAAATTTAGAAAATACATATGAACAAAACAATTTCTAAAAAACCATACTTCTTCTTCTTGTCCTTCTGAACCCTCGTAACAGCAGCGTACAACTCATTGCATCTTTTCAGAAGAGTTGGATCAATGCTCGACGGTGTCACAACAGGAAGTTCGTCATCTGTAATAAAAAGATGAAGTTCACTTATACAAAATAATGAAGTTCAAATATTAAGATAAGGAAATTCTGCTAGCTATTTTGAAAATCATAAACAAAAGATCAAGTTTCACTTATCATTAAACATCTAATACAGATACCATAGTAATTAAAAAAATGAAATGAGAAAAACTTCAACTGCACTATTCGAAACAAAACTCTTGCCTTGAGTGTCAGAGTCTTCATGCTGTTGTTCTTCAGAGCTCACCAAAACATTTTCTTGGACAGATTGCGACAAATCCACCACAACTTCATTGGACTTCCCTTCTGCAGCAACATCAGCATTCTCTGGATTTACAACAGTCTGGTCAACCGCAACGTCCTTAGATACTTCAGCTACATGAGGCTCAATTCTCGATACTTCATGAACATCGTTGGCCGCCAGACAAACAGGGGAAGCAACAACACTAACAGCAGGGACGACATTCTCCAATGGCTTTTCAATGACAAAATCAGAATCTTCATGCCGACTGGAGGAAAGAGCATCATGGGATTCTTGAGCTACAGAAGCGTCTGCACAGTCGGCAGCTACCGATGCAGAAGCACCAACACTGCCACCACCATCAACAACACAACTGCCCTGATTCAGATCAACGTGAACTTCCATGTTTTCTTCTCCAGGCTGTGGAAAGATTAAAAAACACACAATAACACAAAAATGAGCGTGGGGATAATTAACACAACAACAACTGCAACCCACGTGTATCAAAAGAACTACAACTTCAACCCACATATACGTAAAAAAGAACTGCAGTTCACTTTGTCAACCGCTGCAGTTCAGTTATGTTAAATATTGAGGCTTACTTATGTAAAACATTATGGACCACGCATGCAGAAAAGGAATGCAGTTCACTTCAGTCAAAGACTGAAGCTCACACATGTAAAACTATTGCAGCTAAAATATGTAAATGAAAATGCATATGAGTGAACATAACATCGTACATCAAGTTTACAACAACAACAAACAAAAAATTAGATTACAACACACTAACGGAACAAGTAAAACAACTATACTTTGTCAGCTACAACATCCGGAGGGGACGATGCATCAGCCAAGACCTCATCCTTCCCAGAGCCATCGTAGGTCTCTTTGTGCACATCACAAGCAGCATCACCAGTCTACAGGCATAGAACAAACCAAAAAAGAAAAATAAGATGGTAACGACCAAAAAAGAAAAAACTTCAAATATGCACAAGCAATACACACTTTACAACCGCGAAGTACACAAAAAATACAATAAAAATGGAAAGCAACAAATGCAAGTATAAGAAGAGGGACGCATGGCAGAACAGACATAGCAGAGGTACTTGTACCTGACCAATTCCATCGTCCCTAGTTCCATGGACACTAGAAGATTCCACTCCAGCCTATCACAAAAAACATGAAAAGTGAGGAGCAGTCCACATAGTACACAAAAGAGGTTCAAAACCACAAAAAACCTAGAACATACATTATCAGCGCCAACACCAGCATCCTGACGGTTCATTTCATCCAAAATATGCCCAGCATCCTTTTCATACCGACCGCATTTTTCCTCTTGTGAATGTCTCAATTGAGCATACGAAGACCAAACATTCGTCACTGCAATCTTCAAGCTTTCAATCACGCCACAATCAAAATTGTGAGTAGCAATAGTATCTTCATCTCGTGGGCCATGGCCAACAGGGAAAAAAACCAGCAACTGTCCTCAACCTGTCACCGGAGGTTGGCAAATCTTCAGTCAGCTTCAAAACCTTCAGAAGAAGCTCATCAATCTCCTCGTGTTTTTTGCCGCCAACAAATGTCTGTTTAGAAGAGCTTCTATTATCAAACATCTGTCGAGCCATGAAACCACGAGTAAACGGCACCTCATCATCACAGGCAGGAAGCTGGCTACATATAGGCTCATAAAACCTAGCATGAGTGCTAGGTCCCGCATCAGAGCTGCCACGTAAAACTGCAACAGGACGGTTGTACACAATATCACCTGATGCCTTCCACTGCAAAAAAAGACGAGAGGCAAACAGAAGTACACATGTGAGTACTATAAAAGTTCATATTTATAATGGCTGCACCTTTAAAAAAACTGATATTCAAAACTCAGATGCACTAACCGGCAGCTTCCCAAATTTGTAAGTTTCCAAGTAAATCTTTCCCTTCACAAACACATCCTCATTGTATAACTTCATCAGGTCCTTGGTCGTCAGGTATGACGCAGGTGGCGTCAACGTGTGCATGACTGAAAATTTGCGAAGCTTCAAGCAGTCAAGACACATAATCAGGGGGACAATGGCACAACCCTCTGCACAATTCTGCTTGCTGCCTTCTGTTTGCCACCTTACCACAGCTGCCTGCAACTCATCAACAACAAGCTGGCAAAAGTCCATCTGAGCCATAGCCGCATAATCCATGTTCTCTACCATTGCAGCAACTCTACCCAAACGAACTGCAGGCCCGGGGCACAGCAAATTCTGGTAGAGTATCAGGAAGAACACCTTCATAGTAAGGTCAACAGTCACATGATCATCTTCCTCCACCAACGCCTTCAACTTCTCAAGCAAGTCCTTGACACCTATACTTTTTTGAACGGTCAAAGCCAAGCTCATCCTTGAGGGCACTCAACGAGTCATCATGGCCGCTGGCAGCAGGCATGGGTGCTGTATGACGTCCCATGGGTAAATCAAAAATGTGATGAATTGCATCACGATTGATTCGAAGAACCCTGCCATTCCCAAAGTCCATTATCATGGTGGCAGGGTCAATCACTCCCATCAGATAGCACATAAGAATGCGCGACACATTTTTCTTTACTGTCAGTTCAAAGACAACACCAAATCCAGCATCCCGAACACGAGTATAGTGTGCCTCTTTCAACAAGGCCGCAGCCTTGCAAACAGTGGGAAGCGACAAACATACGGTCTTGTTAAATCGAGAATCATCTACCTCAGCATCATCTTCAGCTGCATTGCTCTTACTAGACTTCTTCCTCTGTGTAAAGGGAAATGCAATCCACATTAGAAGACTAGCCATAAAAACAGAGATAGAGAAAACACAGATAGAATAACAATGAAGAAAACAAATGCAGTCCACTTCAAAAAACCTTTAGAACAACATCCACCTCCTCGCCAGAGTCACCACAAACATCTTCATCGACATCGTCACGGGCACGCTTGGGTAGACGCTTAGATGAACCACAGTCTTTGCGTCTACCACTATGAACATCCCTCACAAAATCAGCAAGCACAAAGTCATCATCATTAGAGTTGGGACCTTCAGTGACATGTAGTCGCTTGCACTGAGGATCATCCTTTCCACCAGCTTCAGCAGTTCTCTTGCCAAGATTCTTGTTCATGCCAGCAACACGTGGACTCCGCTGAGGTGTACCACCTTCCTCAGCAACAGTACGCAGCCTCTTCTTCTGCAAAGAAGGCTTCTTCACCTTGGCAAATTTGACACCCTTGGCACCATCTCCAGCTCTCCTCTGCTTCTCTTTCTCCGCAAACTCTTTTGAGTCACTTTCAAACCTCAACTTCTTCTTGCTTTGCTTCAACTCATATTCACGAAGCTGTTCCGAGACCATCCAATCATGTGTAACTTCTTCTGTACCATCAATAGACTGCGACTGTGTCTCAGACAAAATGGGACGCCTCTGGTCAAAGCTCACACCAACATTACCCTCTGCAAAATAATGGTCAATCAATTGAGTAACCTCCTCAAACCCAGGCGCCCCAACATGGAAAACAGACACTGCGTCAAAAGTGAAGTTTGACTATGGTCGTTAAAAAGTGCACAAAAAGAACAAATGCATTACACTTAGACATATAAAACGCACTGCTCCAACCATAAGCTAAAAATAAAATTAACGCATTGCACAAAAAACTTGAATAAAACAACAATGCAGTTCACACATACATATAGTGGAGTTCACATATACAAAATAAATACAGTGCTGCATACACTAACTTCATGTTTCTTCCCAACAAGAATGCCGGACTAAATACAGCAAGGCAACACCAATTGGTACAACATCGAAGTAACCAACATACACAAAAATAAACAAATCAATCACATACCAGAAGGAGGGGCCACACTTATGGGAGAAGTTTCAATCGGCGAATTCAATTGATGTCCTCCCTCCACATGATGATCCTTACCACCAGGATAACGAGAGCCAATTGGTGTATCATTATGAGAACCACAATCACCTACTTCATTAAAAAGAACCAGAAACAGAAATTACAAAACATCACATGACAAAAATAATGCAAACGAACGTTGACAACTAACAGAGCATAAACCAAATATGCAGGATGATTTAGGAAACTAGATAAACATCAAACAAAAATAAACAAAAGCCTAAAATAAGCACTCCACATACCCTGAACTCCTCCTCTCACTCTGCTCGGCGAAGACATGGCGTTTGCCTGCAGCACAACGACGAAGTGATAGATATAAGCAACAAAATCGGCAAAAAGTCTCATGAAACCCTAGATCCACCTTGCTACACAATAGTATCGACTCCAAAATCGAGATAAAATCGGCTGCCTACGGAAAAATTACACAAGCAAAAACAGCAACAACAACTACGAGAATAACAAAAAACAAGACGAGGGGACAATCAAGATCGGGAACAAGAGGAACGTACCACAAAAAAGATACGGCGCCGGCGGCGGGGTGGGGGGAGGGTGCGCCGATGGAAACGGACACGAAAGGGCTGCGGTAGCACAGCGGCAAGGGATCACGAAGTGGACGACGATGCAGAATGCAGCAATAAGAACCTCTTGAGGGCGGCGGTTCCTCGGGCGATGGTGGTTGCTGCGGGCGACGGTGGTTTTGCTCGAGGGAGGAACTTCAAGAGAGGAGAGGGGATTGTTCTCAGTCTCTCCCCCTGTCAGCGGTGGGATCGCCTGGAACGGTCACGTAGGAGCCCCGCGTGTGGCAAAAAGTAACATAAAATGGGCCGGCCCAAAACGGCCTGGCTAAAATAAGAAAGACCACATCAAAACACACATCATGCAGTTCTCTATGAAGAACAATGAAGTTCAGTCGGTAAAACAAAAATAAAATAAACGCAGTTCGTAAAAAAAACAACATGCATGTTAAGAAAACGCATCCGAAAAGAAAAAGTCTACATTCAAATAAGTGCCATACAAAAAAATGGGGGGGCCCAACCCCCCTACCCCTCCCGTAAAGTATAGGCAAAAAACAGATGCAGTACGCAGTACTAGAAAATACAGTGCATTTCGTTACACGAAGCAGTACGGTTTAGCAATCCAGTTCCGGATTACCTACATTGTGAATAAATACATGGTATAGAACACAGCGAAAAAGTCGTAAAAATTGCGGAATACATTGTACTCTATTGCACACGATGAAGTACGCACCTGTAGACAACATGCAGTTCTCCGTTGCACACGATGCAGTGCGGTACTCTTACCAAAGCAGTTTCGTTATCACGCAAAATACATATAAACGTCACAAAAATGCCCGTTCGCACAGAAAAGTGGTGGTTCAAAAAAATCTAATGATAAAAAAACACCACGTTCGCATACAACCACCCAATCGGAGCGGTTCCATCGCCACAAGCCCATGATCACAGATGCAACACCAACCGACGATCTGCACAAACCGCATCGTCACCGAGATCATGCAATTCATTCGATGCGGCCATCCCACACCGCGCCCTCCCCTTAAATTCAGACCCCTGCCATAGGCCTTCTCATCCACAACAACAAAAGTATCCATTGCGCTGCCACCAAATCGCTCCATCACATCCATCTCCACGCAAAAACACCAAGCCCCACTACATGCGATGGCGTTCGCCGACGAGTACAAGGACGTGGAGGCCCACAACAACACCAAGTTGCACGTCATCCACACCAACAACAAGAAGCAGGTGGCGATCAGCCTCGCGCAGTACGAGCACCACCTCAGCCTCCAGCGCCACAAGATCGTCGGCATTGATCTCGAGTACAACAACGAGCCTGAAGCGACGCAGAAACCCGCCCTCTGCCAACTCTCCATCGGCAAGAAACACTCGGTGCTGCTCTTCCAACTGAGCGCCGCTGAAATGTGCACCGTCTTCGACAAATTCCTCACCGACCCCAGGTACACCTTTGCAGGCTTCTCCATCGACGGCGACAAAAAAAGGCTAGATCACGTCAGTCTGGAGGTCGCCAACTTCATCGACATCCAGAAGGAGTGGAGGGTGCCCGAGGCAACCAAGGAGTTGGACACCCTTGGAGACGTCTCCGGCATGCTCATCGACGACTACAACAACAACATGAAGAAGAAGATCACCGACGACGAGCACAAGCGCTGGGCCACCCTGCCTCTGTCCATGAGGCACATCGAGTATGCGACAAAGGACGCCTACGCAGCGTACGAGATATGGAACCGCATCACCCTCACCCAGGACGGGCTTCGCCGTGCAAAGCTGGAGAAGGAGCCCCCCAAGAAGCGCGCCAGGAGCAGCTGGGGATGGGGAGATGCTGACTGGTGAAGAAGATGGTGCCAACCAAAGAGACACCAATGCCATCATCGTTTTAGAATTATCATCAAATTTGCTTTATGTTGTTTGCTTATGTATCGTTAGTTTGCTTGTGATCATTTGCTTTTGCTGAACTTAGTTTGCTTGCCATGCAGAATCGCTTGTAATGATGTGAACTTTGACTATGTTAGAGTGCTTTCTGTTGAAATTAGTTTGCTCATGATGAACTTGTCGTGCAGAATGCCTGTTATAATTTGTTTTCTGTTGTTTGCTTATGAATCATTAGATTCGAGCAGTGTGCAAATAGGACGCATGCGTGGTCAATATGAATGTGCAGTACACAAACGTAATCAATGCAGTGCAAGAATGATTTACTAAGCAGTGCACTCCCCTACAGTGGAAAAAAGATTACATAAGAGCAAAAACACGAAAACAAAAATGAGAACTGCGCATGTAATATGGACTGCGTGCACATGTAGTACAGAACTTTGATCAGTGCAGTGCACAGACGGTTTACAAAGCAGTGCACGCCTCTACATTAAAAAAATGCAGTGCGGAAATATATGAACATGCAATACAGGAACATAATCAATGAAGTACAAGTATGTTTACTAAGCAGTGTACTCCCCTACATTGGAAAAAAGATTACATAAGAGCAAAAACATGAAAACAAAAAATGAGAACTGTACATGTAGTACGGAATGCTTGTACATGCAGTACAGAACACTGATCAATGTAGTGCAAGGACAGTTTGCTAAGCAGTGCGCGCCCTTACATTGAAAAAAACAATAAAAAAATTGACCACCCAGGTGCAGCCGGCCCCAGCCAGTCTCGTAGTAGGTTTGCGCCAATAGCACGCGAGTCCTTCTAAGCCATGATGCATAGGGCCGGACGCACAAGTGATAGAGGCAAAGGTGTCCCGTCTTTCGATGAGATGGTGGCTATCGTTTTGGAGGAAGTCGACTTTGACGATCCGACTACAAATGTGCATGACGTTGGGCCTTAGCAATCGCTAAACAAACTCCGAGAGGTTATTGACCACGCCGCAGCACAATCAACCTGACCACGAAGGTCTATTCGTGCAAGCAATCGAAGAACAAGCAAGAATATGATAAAGCAATCTGAATATTGCGAATATATATGAAGTCTTGATAATGGTGGGGATCCGAAAGTGGTCTTGGTCTGGTCGTTGGACACAAACGAAGTACACGAAGTTGCAATGGCTAACTTTTAACTAAACAAATCTGAAGGAAAAAGCTACTAGGTGGATCTACTTATATAGGAGCAAGGGGTGGCGGCCAAGGAGGTGGGAGGACGTCCCAAGGCAGCCTAAACCCAACCCTAGGTCGTACAAGGCTCATGGGCCCAAGTGGAGGTGATGCAACACCTTTGGACTTGTTGTTTGACTTGGATTTTGCTGCAGCGTCAGATTGTTTCATCCATATCTCAATGCTCCGGACGAATTTAAAGGTGAATCCAATTGGCGTGGAAAGAGGACGAAATATACTTTCCAACAAAAAAAGAATCACCCAATTCGGAGTCCGTATGAAAAAGTTCTTGCCGTTTTGAGTCAGGTATGTCTGTGCAGTCCGAATCTGAATCCAGAACGTGAGAGACTTGGACTCTATCTTCTCTTGGCCCAGAAGTGACATGAAAGGACTTTTTGAACAGCACCTAAACTTCTCTTTTTCCCTTATCTTCATATGTGGATTGTACAAATGTCCCATACACCTGCAATTAGACAAAACACAAAAGTGTGTGAAGTATTTTTGTTCTGGATAATATAAATAGATTATTGAATAGTTGACACTAGAAATCACGTGACAAATATGCATGTATGCAATATTTTTGGTCATATCCAAGGTAGTCATGTCCTCATCAACAAGGGCTCACAGGTCAGAGAGCATAGAGCATCGAGCGCCGTGTATAAGCGCCCAAATAAGTAACCAGAGGATTTCGATACGTCTGCCTCGTCAGCTCTTATAAACAGGTCGGGCGCGTCTTCGACGGGCGAGGTCGGACTAAATATTAGAGCGCACACACAGCGCACCGGGAACCAGCCGTGCTCATAGGCCGTCTTGGACCCAATGCGTTTCACTCCACGAACACAGGCCCAACACACAAAAGAAAGGCCACTATTTTTTTTCTCGAAAAAACCCCACATACCATACACAAAACGCAGGCCCAACCACGCGTTCCGCAGTTCGTCTTGATATGACAATGCAGTTCGCTATTTTCAGGTAAGCAGTCCTTTTGCTACTCAAATGCATTTGACGACACTGAATCAGAACCAATCCACCACCTAACACCAACCACAAACATTTATTACTTCCATTGCTCAATTGGTTGCATAAAAACGTATCCATTCGTGCTCCAGACTAACACAACTCCTCCCCCCGTTCCTCTTTTTCTTCAAATCGTAGATCTAGGGTTCATCCCATCCCCTGCTCTTCGCTGGAATTCCACTGAACCAGCCATGGACTGTAAGTGCGGGTGTTTGGCAAAGATGGCGCCCGTAGCGGACACATGCGTGTACGCAGAAGGTCTGGAGCTCACCAATGCCGAGTGGCGCAGCATGCTCCGGTGCCTGATGATACCCAACAGGGGGTTTCGGCCACCAGTTCTTCATCGCCTCACAACCGCAGATCTGCAGGAAAGTTGTGTATGTTTTCCCCCTCACAATTCTGGGCATAATCTAGCCTGCAAATCCACATCTAAATATATAGTTCAATCAATTTGTTCAGTAGTATCAACAAAAATACAAAACATAATTTGTATTGTTGTTCAGATTTGTTAGCTATTAAGAATAGATGCTTCCACCTATTTTTTCTTCAGTACCACACCAGGTATCGACAATAGTTAGATCATAACCCCAACACATGAAAAAAAAGGGTCAGTAGAACAGCGATGCAGTTATGTTGACATGCTGGTGAAGTACACTGGAACTGACCTTGCAGTACAAGCATGTTGCAGTATAATATATATCCTAGTAAAACTAGAGGTCAATTCCGTATATAAGTTTCTTCATACATTGCAACTACTTTAGAAAATAGCAGTCATATATGTGTAAGTATTTAAGTAAACATAAACACATCATCCTAAGTATAAAGAAAAACATTCACTGTTTACTTATAAAATTCTTTTAACACCCATTCCAATATGCAGAAACTGCCATCCACAATAAACTTTCATGCTCCGAGTTCAGGGAAGATTACTTTGGAGACATAACACAAGAATGGGTATGCAGACATGCAAGCTGACTACCACATCGACTCTGAAGACAACATCAACATAACTACTGGTTGGAAAGATTTTGTCTCCCAGAATGGCTTTGATGTCGGAGAAGTGGCCATGGTGTTTTTCTACAAAGCAGAAGACTCCCTCAAGTTTACAATATTTGCACTCTAGGCTGTCTAATATGAAGCAAACAATATTTCTAATGCTTTGATTATGTTGTATGCTTTTAAAATTATGCCCATCAGACACTTTGAACGATGCCTATTTTAAAGTATGCAACCTCAACTGCATCATTTTATCATCCTTTTGAGACAAGTTGTTGTTGGCAGTAATGCAGTTCTCTCAAGCATATAGTGTGGTCCTAATAATAAAAAAGCAGTCCTCTGAACAGTAACAAGGAAATGCGAATGGTCGAAACTTTGCAATTAACATATGATGTTCAAAAACAATTCTCATAGTATGCAGTTCAAAATAATTCTTATAATAACTGTTCAGCTAACACAAGCATAAAATGGACCATCCATTCTAATACCACAATAGAAACATTAACCACACTGCTAATGCAGTACAGAAGTGCATATTATGAAGTCCTATAGAACACAGAATTCAGTTTAAGAAAACAGAAATCTCATAAACTGCAATAACCACTGTAAAGTAGCTACAACGAAGTACACTAGTAACGAAAATGCAGTGCACAACAATGTATGCCACAACTACAACAAATAAAATTAAAAACAGTAGAACTGCAGACATGTGGTAGACTATCGAAAAATACTCCCGAAACAACGTATGCCTAAAAATTGTCCAACCACTAAACAATCAAAAAAATACTCCCGCAAAAAATTACATGCAAGACACGGCAACTGGACGAACAACATCAGCTCTCGTTTAAAAATTGCAATTACAAAATTACAATTATACCCGCAATACAATGAATTCAAACCTATAGCAACACTAATTACAATATTCAAACACGCATGGACGCGCAAAAATCCAAACAATCGTCAAGAACAGAGGAGCGGACGAAGCTCTCCCGCCCGCACAATCAAATTAACAGGAAGTGACAACAAACTCCTAAAAATTAACAAATTATAGAGTGAATGGACCGATTAAAACGAACACAATCAAACAATTCCTACTAAAAAACAACATGTGAGTACAAAAAAATCGCATGTGAAGCGAACACGGACGAACAGAGGAAGCTCGTCCGCCAAATCCCTCAATTTACCAAGATTTTAGTCGTTTTTCCTGTAAATTACAAATAATAAAGGTCAACTGACATCCATAAACAAATTAAATCATCCCGCAACACCCGATTCCACACAGAATACGATGGCGGACCACCAGAAAATGAAGCAGTTCTCCCGTGTAGCATTGCAGTGCGCAACGTAAAGAAGATGCAGTTCGCTTCTGTTGAGCATGCAGTGTCGAAGTGTTATCAGAATAGTTATTCTGATAATATTACCAGAATAGACCGTGTGCACATATATATATATATATATATATATATATATATATAATACTAGTGTATGATACTACCTACGTACCTTCATAGTGCATATATAGTATCATAGAGTAGTATATATCATAGATGACCGTATTTATGGCCATGCATGACACAAAGTAGTATATCATTTATTATATATGTTACGGTATCTACCTATGTTACCGCTTCTTTGCCACATCATCATATTTGTTATTCCTGAGTGCATGATACCGACTATGATACCCCCACTATGGCCACCCTAAGGCTGGTCGTAATATGGGAGTATCAAGCGGTATCATGCATGTCAACTAGACTTTTTGGATGATGTGGCACACAGTTAAATGAGGAAAGAGAGGGTGTGGTATCATATCATGATACCGTATCATATTAAATGTTGTATTACTTTGTGTCATGCATGCCAATTAATAAGGCAACCTAAGATACTAACTTATGATACTATGCATGCGCGCATTACAGAGAGGTATTACCGATCATATACTAGTATCATGCATATATACTCCCTCCTTTCTGGTTTATAGGCTTATCTCAAAATTTTAGTTTTTCCATTTTATAAGGCTCAATTTGGTTGTTCCCCATCACATGTTTAGATTCCAAGGTGCATTAAATCAGTGCATGCAAGTATTAAGAGAAAATTGATCAATGCATGTATTTTATGCATGCATGTATTGCAATTAATACATTGGTAAACATAATTTTTTAAGGAAAACAAAAGCATTAATTGGGTGTTTTTGCAAACTACAAAGAGTATTCCACCACTCACCATCTACCTTGGTTGGTGAGATTTTTGAACTGAGCCCTATAAACCGGAAAGGAGGGAGTATGATACTAGCTAGTCTATGATATACTAGCTACCTCACTAAGAGCAACTCTAGCAGACCCCGCAAAAACTCGACCCGCAAAACGCATTTGCAGTTTCTTGAAGATCTTGTTTGCGGGTCGAAAACTAGCGCGGCCGAACATAAACCGTATCTAAAACTGCATAATTAAAAAAACAGTCTCACGGGAGAAATTGCACCTCGTTGACATGAGTAATTCATCACATACTACATAGATTTTACATGATCAAACACTACAAACATAGTTCATACTACATACTATGTTAATAGTAGTACTAGTGGGGTGGGGATCTGACGGCGGCGAGGTCGCGACCGTGGACGACGTCGTGGAGGAGAAGGATGCTCAATCCTCCTCGCCGGAGCTGTAGAGGTTGATGTACTTGTCCCTTTGCTCCTCGTGGATGCGGCGCCACTCCTCGTCCTTCTCCTTGGTGGCGAGGTTGGCGACGACCGACTCCCGCTACTGGATGGCTTCGAGCTCCTCGGCGTGGCGCCGGCGCTCCGCCTCCTCACGCACGCTCCGCTAGGGGATGGCGGCCGCAACGGCGTCGACGTCGGCGACGTAGTCTTCCGACCCGACAACTCTGTGGCGGCCGAGCGGAGCGGGCTCCTCGGGCTCCTCCTTGACAGGGACGAAGTCGAACTCGTCCGGATCCTCCAGCTCCTCCTCGTCCTCCGACCACTCCCTCTTCACGGGGAGAAGGCCCACATCAAAAGAGGAGGAGCTCCTGGCGTACGAAGATCTCGCCGCGGAGAAGGACATGCGTCGGCGGTCGTACTCCTCCGTCTCGCGGACGCCGAAGCTCGCCGACGGCGACAAGCTGCGGTTGGTCCACTTCCGGGCCCCGCGCTTCCTCGCGCCGTCCGACCGGACGTGTCGCTCACGCTCCGGGTCGCTTCCGTCGGCGGATCTACTGCCGGAGCCGCGTCTGGAGCTCCACATGCAGCCCCACATGGCGGTTGGAGCCTGGGAGGTGGTCATCGGCGGCGAGAAATGTGGAGAAGGGGGTGTGGAATCGCATGGCTCGGCGGCGGGGTGGGGGGGGATAGGGTTTCGACCCGCAAACGAGCCGCGGAACCGTAGATATAGCGGTCTGGGCGTGCAGTTTGCAGGCCGCTGCAAAAAAATTACGGGCCGGGCGAGTATGCTGGCTCTTTTCTGGCCAGAAAATTGGGCCGAGCCCGCATACTCGCCAGAATTTTGCGGGTCTACGTCTTTTGCAGGGTCTGCTACAGTTGCTCTAAGAGCATGGTTAGTAATACAGCCATCGGTCGACTATAATAAGTTGCCATGTCATATACAGCCAACCTCTTAGCCGACTATAAGAACAAATTCAAATTCAAATAACAAGTCAAAATTATAATTTCATAAAACAGTGAATTAAAAATGTTCAAAAGGTTGTAAGTATTCACTAATAAATTAAAAAACATCAAACAACATTTTGGGAATGTTGATATGCCTATAAGATAATTAAAACAGGAACAAACAACATTTAGATTAACCTTTTAAAAGTAAACAAATATTAATCCTTTTCAAAATGACTTGATACTTTGTGTGCAAGTCAATTATATGACCCAATACTTATGTGCCAAGTTTCATGTTCACCAAAATTCATTTGCTACCTAAACTAAAGGAAAATCAGAGGAGAAATAAGGAAACAAAAAAGAAAAGGTAAAAATAAAATAAGAGAAACAAAAGGCAGACCCCCGGCCAACTGGGCCTCGGCTCCAGGCAGCCGGCCCACCCCGCAAATCCCACTAGGCCACGACCCAGCTAGCCTCTGGGCCAATCAGGCCGGCCCAGCTGGCCCGCACGCCCCCTCCTTATCTCCATCCCGGGGCAAACCCTAGCCCACGACCACCACTCGCCCCCACTCCACCGCACGATCCCCTCTCCTCCATCACTCCTCCTCGATCCGGATCGGGCTCCGACCCCGATGCCCCGCTGCCCACCTCGCCATCGGCGTTCCCCGACGCCGCTCATCGTCTCCGGCGCTGCCCCGCCCTTGCCGCCTCGACCCCGTCGCCCGAAGCCGCCCTCTACGTCCCCGGACCTCGTCGCCCCGCCGCACGTCGTCCCCGTCCTCCCCCTCGAGCTCGAGCCCACTGCCAATCCCCTACAGCCACCGTTGAGGCCCCCGGCCTCCACTCCATTCCTCTCTGTCCCGTGTACTGCACCATGCTGGTCGCCGTCGCCGCGGGCGCCGCATCCCTCGTCCACTCCCGCACGCTTGCCCGCATCACCCCGCGCTGACCGCTCCTGGCCTTGCGACCGCTCGCGCACGCCCGCTCCTCGACGCGCCCGGGGCGCGCCCCGCAACCACCCCCCGCGCCCCGTGGCCTCACCACTCGCAGGCGAGTCCCGCCGCTGCGTTTTTCCCTCTTCCCCCGCTCCCTGCTGCGAGCTGCGGCTGGATGCCGGCAGCTCGTCCCGGCCGCGCCCTCCTCTAGCTGCTCCGCTCTCGTCGCCCTTGCCGCTGCTTCACCCGCGCTGCCTCGCCGTGCCACCCCGCTCCGGCCGCGGCCATGGCCGCCGGCGCCAGGCCGCGCGCCCGCCCCCTTTGCCGCGGCTCTTTGCCCGCAGCGCCTGCACGGGCGACGCCCGTAACCCGCGCGCCCGCTAAGCGCCCCCTGTGCATATGATAAGTGGGGCCCGCCCCTGAGAATGTTATTTTTTTAGAAAATAAGTAAATAAGAAAATAATTAATTACTTAATTAAAGAATTAATTACTTAATTAAAGAATTAATTAACATAATTAATTCTGTTAGTTAACTAATTAAACCTAATTAACCTGCTAATAAAACTAACTACTGTTAATTAGCTAGCAGTCCATGACAATTGGGGCCCACATACACTATTGACTTTGGACTAGTCAAAATATTGACTGGGTCAACCTAGCCCCTGGCCCCACATGTCATACGTATACACACATTGCTGGGTACACTCCTGTGTACCCATAGCAGTTTGTCTTTTTATTATTTCGAATTACATTAAATACAGAAATTCCAGAATTTGTTTAAATCTTCGAAAAATCATATAAAATAAACCGTAACTCGGATGAAAATACTTCGTACATGAAAGTTGCCCAGAACGACGAGACGAATCCGGATACGCAACCCGTTCGTTCGCCACACATCCATAGCATAGCAAACACTCAAGTTTCCCCCTCTGGTTCACGTGTCCGAAAACGCGAAACACCGGGGATACTTTCCCGGATGTTTTCCCCCTTCGCTGGTATCACATATCCCTGCGTTACGTCACCCCTAGCACAATGTATTGCCGCGTCTTGCTTTGTGTTACATTTGATTGCTCTGTTATTTATTGTGTACCCCCTCCGTTAGTTCTTTCTGGTAGAACCCGAGACTGCCGGCGACCCCCAGTTCGACTACGGTGTTGACGACCCCTCCTTCTTGCCAGAGCAACCAGGCAAGCCCCCCTTGATCACCAGATATAGCCTATTCTTCTCTATACTGCTTGCATTAGAGTAGTGTAGCATGTTACTGCTTTCGGTTAATCCTATTCTGCTGCATAGCCTGTCATTGTTGCTACAGTTGTTACTCTTACCTGCTATCCTACTGCTTAGTATAGGATGCTAGTGTTCCATCAGTGGCCCTACACTCTTGTCCGTCTGCCATGCTATACTACTGGGCCATGATCACTTCGAGAGGTGATCACGGGCATATACTACATGCCTTATACTGTTACATTACTTATGATACTGTTCGGAGATGGGGGCTGAAGGGGCAGGTGGCTCCATCCCGGTAGAGGTGGGCCTGGGTTCCCGACGGCCCCCGATAGTTACTTTGCGGCGGAGCGACAGGGCAGGTTGAGACCACCTAGGAGAGAGGTGGGCCTGGCCCTGGTCGGCGTTCGCGGTTACTTAACACACTTAACGAAATCTTGGTATTTGATCTGAGTCTGGCCACTGGCCTATACGCACTAACCAACTACGCGGGAACAATTATGGGCACTCGACGTCGTGGTATCAGCCGAAGCACTTCGTGACGTCAGCGACTGAGCGGCGTGTGCCGGGTTGGACCGCGTAATGCAACTTCCTTTGAAATGGAGGTCACTAGGTCTGCTCACCGGCCACGTTCGCAACATGCAGGTGTGCAATGGGCGATGGGCCCAGACCCCTGCGCGCATAGGATTTAGACCGGCGTGCTGACCTCTCTGTTGAGCCTAGGTGGGGCTACGACGTGTTGATCTTCCGAGGCCGGGCATGACCCAGGAAAGTGTGTCCGGACAAATAGGATCGAGCGTGTTGGGAAATGTGGTGCACCCCTGCAGGGAAGTTTATCTATTCGAATAGCCGTGATCTTCGGTAATAGGACGACTTGGAGTTGTACCTTGACCTTATGACAACTAGAACCGGATACTTAAAAAAACACACCCTTCCAAGTGCCAGATACAACCCGGCAATCGCTCTCTAACAGGGCGACGAGGAGGGGATTACCGGGTAGGATTATGCTATGCGATGCTACTTGAGGACTTCAGTCTACTCTCTTCTACATGCTGCAAGACGGAGGCTACCAGAAGTGTAGTCTTCGACAGGATTAGTTATCCCCCTCTTATTCTGGCATTCTGCAGTCCAGTCCACTAATATGGCCCTTTACACATATACCCATGCATATGTAGTGTAGCTCCTTGCTTGCGAGTACTTTGGATGAGTACTCACGGTTGCTTTCTCTCCCCCTTTTCCCCCTTTCCTTTCTTTCTGGTTGTCATGACCAGATGCCGGAGCCCAGGATCCAGACGCCACCGTTGACGATGACTCCTACTACACCGGAGGTGCCTACTACTACGTGCAGCCCGCTGACGACGACCAGGAGTAGTTAGGAGGATCCCAGGCAGGAGGCATGCGCCTCTTCGATCTGTCTACCAGTTTGTGCTAGCCTTCTTAAGGCAAACTTGTTTAACTTATGTCTGTACTCAGATATTGTTGCTTCCTTTGACTCGTCTATGATCGAGCACTTGTATTCGAGCCCTCGAGGCCCATGGCTTGTATTATGATGCTTGTATGACTTATTTTATTTTTTAGAGTTGTGTTGTGATATCTTCCCGTGTGTCCCTGATCTTGATCGTACACGTTTGCGTGTATGATTAGTGTACGATTAAATCGGGGGCGTCACAATGTAGTACTTTATTTATTGTCATGCATGACACATAGTAGCATAGCATTTGTTATGATACAGTTTCATGATATGATACTTAACCCTCTCTTTCTTCATTTAATTCTATGACAACTCATCAAAATTGCCTAGTTGGCATGCATGATACTAGCTATGATACCCCTTATTATCAGTCTAGGAAAAAAGTGTACAGATCATTTGTGTGTCGCTTTTTGAGTTTTCATCCGTTTGCTCGAGAAGCGGGGCGAAGTTTCAAACATTTCGGCCACGAGGAGCGGCCACTAGCGTAGGCCTGGTTGGTATTTTAATTACAAGAAATTCAGATGGAGTTTGGACATCATCAAAATCGATGTGTGCCCGTGGCGTGCTCTCACGACCCCGTGGAAAAAAATTGGTAAAGTTTGGCACAAGTTTTGATACCGCTCCTTCCCAACCGGAGCATCTCACATGAAGGATCATGGTTTCCAAATGAAGACGTGTCAATTCAAACTCCCGCGGTCGGTGACTTCATTGTTTGGCCTCATAAA
Source organism: Aegilops umbellulata (assembly GCA_032464435.1). Taxonomy (NCBI): domain Eukaryota; kingdom Viridiplantae; phylum Streptophyta; class Magnoliopsida; order Poales; family Poaceae; genus Aegilops; species Aegilops umbellulata. The sequence continues at coordinate 233,434,203 of CP136060.1, forward strand.
AATTTCCACGGTACGCAATCACCATTATACCACGGGTTTGATTTTTTGGCGCATTTCAGGTATCATTAACTATATTTAAGACATTTTTTGAGATTAACGTGCATTTTGCGCATAAAAATAAAATTACAACCGGAACTACATGTGCCGTCGAAAGGGATGAGGATCGCCGTTCGATCTGGGAGCATCCAACGGTGCAGACGTACGATTCGTGGGGTTTGGATTCTGGCCAATCAGAAAGCACGACTCAGATCGTGGGCGGGGTTTGGTCGGCGCACGACTTTCATCAACGAACCGTGTGCTATTCGCAAACCAGATTGCATATTTTTGTTCAGACATACTGTAGTGAGATCAATTGAGTGTGCTACCTCTATGATATAATACTACTAATAATAACAAAACACAGTTCATATTCATTGCCTGAGTTGACAGCATATCAAGTTCAACATATTAACGGTTCTTACATCAACAGAAAACCAGGCATAACTCACAAATTCAGTACACGCGACAGTTCTAAATTGAACGAATTAAGTCGCAGGGTAGGCATAAAGACTAGTCTTACGGCTTAATTGCCATGTACATGGGGGAATTGGGATCATTACGTTCACCTTGAATGAACTTGGGTTTTCTGATGATTTTACATTCCCTGTTACAACGGTGCGTGATCCCTTGGCTGGCAACTCATCAAATTCATCGTACTCATCCTCATCGGCAACGTCGTCGACACCCAGTACCCTTCTCTTCCCATGCATCACTACATGGCAGTTCTTATGCAAGGGGTTTCCAAAAAGAAAATCTGTGTAGCATCGCTCGCAAGAATGAATGGGTCCGCGTGATATACCATCGTTGTCCTGTTAACATAGGTCTTCCTGTACTCATCAATCATTACATGGCCAAGAGGGATCCATGCGCACCTGAATAATGCCACCTTAACTTTCACATAGTCAAGCTCCCAAATCTCTTTGATGGTTCCATAGTATACCCTTTTATCAGCTTCATTTACAGTCATGCATTCTATTCGAACAGAGCTGTTCTGATATGAGGTCTTCTGATCACGTTCCTCAGTGTAGAACTTGTATCCATTTATGTCATATGCTTGGTACGTCAACACCGTAGGTGATGGATTTTGTGCCAACCACGTAGCAATGTCATCGATGGATCCTTGTGCCAAACAATTCTTCAGCCATTCAGCGTAGTTCTTAGTGTGCTCCTTCATCTCCACATCTGATGAAGGCACCATTGGTAAGAAGCTTTTGCGTATCTCCGCCAAGTGTTCTTCGGCATAAGCGCTGAGAACTGGGTTGTTAAGCAGTACCATCAAATGGGCTTTCTCTGCCAATTCTCTGGGTGCAGCCATTTGCATGCCAGCAAGGACCGACTTACCTTTCAGCCTTCCCTCGTGGCGAGAGAGGGGCAAAACCTATAGGTCTTTGTTTCATGTATTCGGTGCAAAACTCAACCACCTCCGTCGCGGTATAACCTTGTAGGATGCTTGCCTTTGGATGGTTTAGGTTCCGACAAAAGCGCTTCAGTATTCCCATGAACCGCTCGAAGGGATACATGTTGCGAAGAAACATAGGACCACAATACTTTATCTCATCAACAAGGTGCACAGTGAGATGGACCTTGACATCAAAGAAAGACAATGGGAAAAACATCTCTAGGTTGGACAATATTCTTGCAATATCATCTTGCATATGATCCAACTCTTCAGGATCTACAACTTTCTGCCATAGTTGGTTGAAGAAATCATAGAGGTCAATGAGTGTGTTTCTTATATCTTTGTCCATCAGATTCTCGATGGCCACCGGGAGGATTTGTGTAAACATTATGTGGCAAACATGTGACTTCATGTGTTCCAACTTCATTTTACCCGAGCTCACATCCACGAGACTTCTGATGTTTGCGCAGTAGGAAGAGGGTGTCTTAACTAACAACAAATAGGTGAAGAACTGTATTGCTTCTTTTATACTGAAATTGTAACTCTGGCGAGCTTTGATGAATTTGTCATCATCTTCTGCTTCACTCTTGCATTTTGATTGATTAGCAAGCATATCGAGACGTGAACGGTCACCATCCTTTCTTTTACCTTTAATCTTGAGCAGAGTACCAAGGATGCTTTCACATACATTCTTCTCTACGTGCATGGCATCGATGCAGTGACATACACGTAGAATCTCCCAGTAAGGTAATTTCCAGAACATTGATTTCTTCTTAAAAACTTGACCCTTGGGTGTTTGTTTCACCGTCAAAGGGTGGTTCTTGCCAAGCACAACATTAATTTTTTAGCCATGTTGTGGACCACCTCCCCTTCATAGTGTATTGGGCTCACACCTGCCTCTGTTGTACCATCAAATTCAGCTTTCATCTTTCGGTATGGGTGATTTTTCTATAAGAACCTATGATGATGCAAATACAAGCTTTTGTGCGAGTTGGGAAGTCTTCTGCTAGCTGTCCTATCCATGCATGTGACACACCCTACATTTACCTTTGTTTTCTGCCACGATGTGTTGCCTAATGCCGACATATCTTGAATGGTGTGCAGCAGCATCGCATGTAGATCGAAAATCTCCTTTCTGTAAGCATCATAAAATTTTACAGCAGGCGCATCTATCCACACTGTCAGCAGTTCTTCTACGAGTAGCTGAAAGTAAATGTCGATGTCATTTCTAGGTTGCTTCGGGCCTTGGATAATCATTGACAACATAATGTATTTTTTCTTCATACACAACCAAGGAGCTAGGTTATATGTGCACAGAAGCACTGGCTATGTGCTGTGATTGGTGCTGATATCGCTAAAAGGATTCACCCCGTCAGTACACTCCCCGAGCCTTATACTTCTAGGATCCTTGGCAAAGTCTACAAACTTGTTCTCGATTAATTCCCACTGAGCCACATCTTTCGGGTGCCTCATAAACTTATCCGCAATTCTCTCATCATGATGCCACCGCAACCTCTTTGCCTCTCTAGGGTTTGCAAACAAACGCCTCAACCTTGGAATTAAAGGCAAGTAGCAAACAACCTTGAACGGGATTCTTGTCTTGATCTCATAGTACAATTTGTACTTGTCCTTTGCTCTCCTGCGCTTGTATCATGCATGCTTGCATGTGGGACATGCACGCAAATCTTTGTACTCACCATGGTACAATATACAATCATTCACACAAGCGTGTATCTTCTGTACTTCAAGTTCCAATGGGCAAACAATTTTCTTCCCTTCATTCATGCTTCTAGGGAGCACATTATCTTCCGGAAGAATTTCTTTGAAAAGACCTAACATCTGTGTGAAGACCTTGTTTGATAGACCGTTTATTGCTTTAAATCCGAGAAGCGCCAGGGTGGCACTCAACTTGGAATATTTCTTTTTGCACCCTGGATACAGTTCTTTCTTGGAGTCCGCATCAATGGTTGGCAGATCCTTGTACACAATCATATCCTTTTTTGGGCCCTCGAAATTTGCAATCATAGCAGCAAAATCTGGCATATCAAGATCGTCGTCATCTGCGTCGATGTCTTGGTTTTCCAGTGGGCATTTCGGCTTTCCGGTGTTCCATTGGTAGTTTGACACATATGCCCTAATGTTAGATTCAACATCCATGTGACACTGATTGGGGTTTGGCATCTCGCTACCCTGGGTATCTTCATCCATGACCTCCTCTTCATCGTGTCTGGTCCAACATGTATATCCATCCATGAATCCCCTAGAGACTAAGTGCAACTGGACATCTGCAACTTCATGTGACTCTGTATTGGCACAATCAATACATGGACACAGGATGTAATCCGCATCACCAATTCTCCTCTTTGTACTTTCAGCCAAATTCATGAACTCTGCCACGCCACTGATAAAATCCGTGGTCTTCCGATTCTTCTTCCATCAAGATCGTTCCATCCGCACCACACGAATGGTAATTAAAAATAAAACAACAACATTAATACACGGATTAACTGCTGCCCAAAGATGCGTGCATAAATCACAAGGTTTTATTTTCATAATTACTTAGGGTGCTCCATGTTGTTATCTAGACGTGCAATGACAAAAATTAATGGCCAGTCAATTTACACACAGAGTACTAGTACAACACTACCCTTAGGAATTGAATACCTTAACTAAGCCACTCACGAAAAGAATACCTTAATTAATTAGCCGCGCAGCGACCTCCACCCAGCAGACAAAGAAGCGTGATGCGGTAGCACAACGAGACAGCAGGGTCGAGGAGCAAAGCTTAGTGCGGCTGCCGCCTGAAGTTCGACCTCCACTATCCCGCCATCGACCACGATGGATGTGCTCGAATCACGCTGCCGCTGACCTTGATGGTTGAGCTCCTCCTATCTCCTGCCGCAGATCGATGATTGACCTCCTATGACGCCACCACCGCCCATCGACCGAGGATTGACCTCTTCTCCGGTAGTCGCTGCCTAGGCCGCTGCCGCCATCTCTATATGCAGAGAGGCTGTTTTCTTATAGATATCCGTAGAGCGGCTGTTTACACGATATCACTGTAACTCAATTATATGGATAGGGTAGTATATCACATACGGTTATGTAACGACAACCATGTCTAACCTATATTGTCTTCTCACACGGTTTGGTGCGGAAATCGTGTGTGACGTTGTAATACCTAACACAAACGACATGTATAAATAGTGTACCGTATACAACATATAGTGCCATAAGTAGTTCCCTATCGTTACCTTATCCCCACAGTTTCCCCATTTCCCCCAAATCCCTACATAGCCTCCAAATTCCCTCACGTGGTGCTGACATTGGGGGTGCGGACGAGTGGTGCTCATGTTTTCGGTGCGACTGCTCCTGGTCGTATCGCCACCACGATGGCGGTCGCCACCGAGCACTTTCCTAAGGTCATCAGAAGGAAGGTGTATTATGGATCCGAATCATCGTGTCAAGTTCCAATCTATCCTGATCTTTTTTAGCATGTCCAAAGTATAGCTCCTTGCTGAATCTGTCCTGAATGACACCCCATCCCCCCAGGAAAGCGATCTACCGCCGGATCTGTAGCATGACTCCAGACTCTCGCAACATAAGTTTGACTCCGAGTTTTGCGCCACCGAGAAGTACCAAAAGCTGAGTTGTGTGCACGGGCACACTCCTGCTTGTCGTGTATGCACGGAGGGATTCGACATTGGCAGGCAGTTTCTCAGTTGCCCCTTAGAGGTTAGTGCTAAGTTCATCATTTTACTTCAGTTAATGCCACCGCTCATCTTGAATACTATTTAACATTGGTAGGGATATGAGGCTTGTGCCTTTGTTAACAGTCTGGATGAAGAATGGCATGGCAGGGCTCAAAGTATTATCACCAAGATCGCAGAAGATAACATAAAGCTGAAGAAGAAACTGGCTGATCTGGAATGTACAATCAGTACGATGAAGCAAGAAAGAATCAATCACAGGCAACAGATGAAAGTAAGAGAAAAGAAGGAACTAGCATGTGTAGTTCTGGTTGTCGCATTATTCCAATGATAATTAGGGGTTTTGTTTGACAGTATTGCTAAAGCACATCTAGATGTGCTATAAGTAATGCACACCTAGGTCCTATGCCATTGATGTTACACGAAGATTCGTGCAGATATTATCCTTTGTCTTTTTTTTCTTTTCCTTTGTAGTTTGATTATTACTGGCTTTATCAATAAGAAGAGCTCAATGTATTGCTTGCCAACTGTCCTACCCCGTTCGTACCGGTACCGGTGCATAATCCCGAAACTCGTTCCTTCTTTTTGTCCTGAAAAAATAAACCGGCCAATAGGAGTCCTGCGCAACCCCGGAATTTGGAGCGACTGGGTACAAATAATTGCGGTCGATTACAGCGGTTAGATAATACGTCAACCCCTGCTTAAATTGGCATTTCCTCTTCTCTGCATACCCCGCTTAAGTGCCCACCATCTTCATCGTCCCCGGCAGGCCGCGCTACACAATGGCACACACTCTGCAGCCATGTCGAGCGACAGCGAGGACGACAATTTGGCCAACAGTCTGGCGCCCGATGATAGGTCAACATCGGAATCATCCCGTTCGTCTTCCATGAGTCCGGCGTCGAGCCCAGACCTTGATTATATCTGGATCATGGAAGGGACGCCGCCTCCGAAGTCATCAGACGACAACCAAACGGATGAGGAGCCGTCGGAGGACGGAGAAGAGGACCACGATGATGAGGAGGAGGACTGGTCGAACAAGTAGGAGGACGACGATGACAACGGCGGCGGTGATGAAAAGCCTACCGTCAGCGGCAAGAAGCGTCCTCGCCAAGACGATGTCGCGGGGCCATCCAACAACAACAAGAAGAGCAAGACGAAGGACTAAATTAAGCAGACTGTACATATCTTTGTTTCCGTTCGCTCATATTAATTTGTTATCTCTATTTATTCTGTCAATCTCATCGCAGACGGTTAGTAATAAGTATTCGACAAAGATCTTCTACATTATCGCCCATAGGTTGGTTTGTTGAACTGTGTACCCTGACAATCACACAATTCACAAAAAAAGACCGTATGGGCTATCTATAATGATCGCACACAATTCTGATTACCGACCTGTTTGCTGGGTATCACACACATCTTGTTACGCCGAATCATTTGTGTTCACCTCGATCATCGCAAACAGTTCATCGGAGAAAACTGTATGCCGTATATCGCACACACATTGATATGGCTGCCCGTTTCTGTTGTTCTGTCTAATCACAAACAGTTCGTATGGATCAACCGTATGCTTAGCATCGCACACCCAACTAAAATCTGAACCGTGTTCGATGTACCCGCCATCACAAACGGTTTGCATCTTTTTTGACGGTTATTTTACACCACCGTTTGCGATTACTGCATTGCACACAGTTTTGTCGAAGGGTCTCTGATCGTAGTGTCGCGTTAGCAGCATCCTGTAGTAGTGAGTGTCTGCTGCGCCCCTCCTGTGCCCAAGCATCTGGACTCACCCGCCTGCCCGGACAATGACGGGTGGACCATCCAGCGTGCATAGGGTCACAGTCATTGGGAGACTTCGGGCGTGCCCTTGAGCGGCCTTTCTCTACCAGCGATCCGGCTGGGTGATCCATGACGAGTGGGCAACCCAACGCGCTCAGGGCCACCGTCATTGGGCATCCTTCGTCACCCCGTACCCATGAAAGCGTGATGGCCTAGCTGGGCCCGCTTGGCGGCGTCCTCACCCCTCACCAGACTGGTTCGATCACGACAGGCGCGTGAGCCGGGTCCCGGTCCCAGCGTCGGCTCATGCGTGGGGCTCAGTTTGGGCTTGCATTCATTGGTGGCCGCGTGGGGCCAGCATGTGGGCGAAGCCCTCATGAGCCGGCTACCTTGCTGGTGCTAGTTCCGTTCAATTAGGGTTGGGCCAGCATGTGATACATCTCCAATGTATCTATAACTTATGAAGTATTCAAGCTATATTAACATCAATTATATACGTTTTTGGTGCACTTTTGTATTGTTTTTATGGACTAACTTATTAATTTAGTGCTTAGTGCCAGTTCATGTTTTTTGCTTGTTTTTGGTTTCGCAGAAAATACATATCTAGAAAGGTCCAAACATGATGCCATTTTTGATGGGGTTTTCCTCACCAATGACCCTAGAAGCTTCAGGAGACGTTAAGAGGAGTCACAAGGGCCCAACAAGCCTAGGTGGCATGGCCAGGGGTGTTGGAAATATTCCCTAGAGGCAATAATATTGTAGTATTATATTTCCATTATTCATGATTAAGAGTTTATATTTCATGCTATAACTGCTATGATCCTAGAATATGTGGTTCACTGGAAAACTCATTTGCACGTGTGGAATGATAAACGGTCAAACTATAGGTTCCCGGTCCAGCCTCTAGGACTGGCTCAAGTGTTGTCGGTGATCACGTTTTTTGGATCTTAAGATATCGTTAGGTGCAACGATAGTCCTAAAACAACATTGAGAGTATGACGTTAGAAGAACAATCATATCGAATCGGCGCAATCTTGTATGTTATACTTTGTGATCATATCATTTGAAATCATCTATTATAACACGGAGTGTTAGCATGTGTACTTTTGTTCCTCGGACCATGAGAGTGTCTCGGTTACTTCCTACCAGACAGTGGACTTTGGGGTTGATCAAACATCATCTTTAATAAGGTGATCATAACGACAACTTTCAGGTTCACCAGAAAGTTTGACAAGTGAGCGAACAACTCGAGAGTGGGATTTGCTCCTCTGACGATGGAGAGATATTCTTAGGGCCCTCTTCGTATGATGGCATCCATCATCATCTGGACAAACATAGGTGACTACGTCATGGGGATGTTGGAACACGCCAACGAGAAAGAAGAACAAAACCGGTAACGGGAGCAACGGTATAGTGGGCACGGTGATGACCTAGGAGGATACCGATGCACATCGGGTTTTGTAAAGTGTCGCAAAGCGAAGGGAACGTCACATGATAACCAAAGGTTCACTCGAATATCTTCGTGTTATCATAGAGACCAATATGGATGTCCACGGTTCCGCTATCGGTCATTGAACGAAGGAGTTTCGTTCATGTATATGCTTTACCGAACCTACGGGGTCACAAGATTAAGGTAATCATGATCTGCTGAGTGTTAGTGTAACTAGAGTGATGATAATATATTTATGAAATAGTTTCATTAATATCCGGAATAGTTCCGAGAGGTTCCGGAAGCGTTTCGGGGTCACCGGAAGGGTTTCGGTGAATATCGGGTAATACCGGGTATTATCGATTAATTATATATAGGTGGAAAATGTTTCCAGAGATGTTAAATTATATATGATGCTCTGAAAATGTTTAAGGTATTTTATATATAATTAAATATCAACGGGCCTTAAAAGGCCAAGAGGGGATAGGAGAATTGGGCCATAAAGGCCCAAGTGGAGGTGGCGCCCCCTTTCCTTGGGGGGGATCCTACTAGGGATGGGAGTTGGACCCCCCCTGGCGGGCGCACCAAGGGAAAGTTTCCCTTCCTTGGTGGCTGCCCTCTCCTCCCCCCTAAACCTATATATACTAGATGTTTTCCACCCTTTTGGATGACAAGTCTTGGGTGCCTCTTCTAGTTGATCTAGTTCTAGTTCTAGTTGGTCCTAGACTAATTAGAGCTAGCCCTAGCCACCTCTAATCCTCATAATTAGAAGCCCAATGTGGTTCTAATCTCCTCCCTCTAATTCTCCGGTGATGATTAGCTCTAGGATGGTGAAGCGCTGCCGGATCGTGAAGACTGTACGCTTGCAACCAAGTAGAGAGGCCGTGCTTTCGGGCTCCGGTTCGAGGGATCGTTCGAGGGCGGTTCGCAGGATCATCACCAAACATTCGAGGGACTTCGAGCACAATCTACACCGACTCTTCTTCTTATGCTGCATTCCGGAGTTGGTAACGATTGTTGATTCCAACCCGTTATGCATCTTCATATTGATCTTGGTGATCGTAGGTGGGAATTTTTTTCTACTACGTTACCCAACAATGGCATCATGAGCTGGTTTATGAGTAGATGCAGGTTGCGATCTAGATCACATCTGATATGTGAGGGTTGATGTTCTTGCTATGCTTCCCACGAGTGTTGCTTCGGTTCAGTTCATCGGCAGAATGATGTAGTTTTGCTACAAGGTTTTGACAATCGTTTGACTTTGGCTGTCAACAGTCTGCTACCAGTTCCTTGGGCAACATCATAGTCGAGAATAGTGAACCATCGCATACACAAGGGGGTGCCTAAGATGGATGATCTTCTAGGGGGTCACGCGTATTGACGAAGTTTAGTGTGGGGGACAAGACTTTTAATTAAGTTTCTCTTTCACACACCCCAAAACTTAATCTAGCATCAAGAACATCGCCTTGTTGTGCTTGCGTAGGTAGCTAGTCTTAATTGCTAAAATTGGTTAACCACGTAACTAAAAATTTGCTAAAACCGATTAGAGGGCGTCTAACTTGGTTTTGCAGGGTTTGCATATGATATGGTATAGCCTTTGTCATGATAATGAGTTTATGTATGAGATGGTTATATGTTGTAATGTTAGGTGGCCTGCACATCATAGCATGATGGCTGGAGCCACGGGTTTGCCACCTTAATGTAAATATCATAGAGATAGGTTATAGGTGATGGTGGAAAAATGTACACGGAGGACCCTGATGAGGAGAAGGTGTACCAGGAACGGGACGAGGAGCTATAATTTCGTGCCATGACGGAATTTCAGATTTTGGTGTCACGACAACGTTTTCTGAAACAGTCGCCACGACAAAATTTTCCGAGATTGACGCCATGACAATGTTTTTGAAACAGTTGCCTCGGTAATGAAATATTGGTTGTCACGTCGCTTCAACTGGAGATTGAAGATGATCATGGAGGACTCCCGATGCCCATGGCTATACCATATCATGCTATTATGAATTGCCTGAGATATTTATCCCTTTGTTGTTTGCGTCCTTTGATTGCGCTATAGTCAATTATTAGGGTGATCTATCATAATAAATATCAAGCTAAAAGGTGCTCTTCCCAGTGTTGCAACCGTCTATAACATGTAGCATTTCGGAGTATGACATGTACACATAAGCACAAATTGATCATGATGTGTAAAGGCGGGGATGGTCAGACCATGCATGTAGATAACACTCGGTTGTCTTGAAGATCTGGCAGAATAGTTCCAAGCTCGGAGCACAAAGCATCGAAAGATGAACAAGATAAGTATGGAGATATGATCGGCAAAAGATTGCCGACCGGTCAAAATTCTCGTCATCAGTGATGCACACATCAATGGCTGAGAACTAGACTAGGATCTTGAATCACTCACAATTAATTATGAGAGATATTAATTTGAGTGGGAGTGCACTTTATATTAAAACTTGTCTAAACAATAAGTGCTATAAATTAATTATGAATTATGTCTAAAATTATTTGTGTATTTGTTGTTGTAGATGGCTCGCAATATGTTCAACTTAGCCCCTATGGTTGAGAAAGAAAAGTTGGTTGCAAATGGTGGAAACTATGCGGATTGGATGTGAAACCTCAGATTTGTTCTCAGGAGTGCTTGTCGGTGTCAAAACCGACGGATCTTGGGTAGGGGGTCCCGAACTGTCCGTCTAGGATAGATGGTAACAGGAGACGGGGACACGATGTTTACCTAGGTTCAGGCCCTCTCTATGGAAGTAATACCCTACTTCCTGCTTGATTGATCTTGATGAATATGAGTGTTACAAGAGTTGATCTACCACGAGATCGTAATGGATAAACCCTAGGAGCCTAGCCTATGTGAATATGGTAATGAATGTCCCCTATCCGGACTATGCTCTCCGGTTTATATAGACACCGGAGAGATCTAGGGTTACATGGAGTCGGTTACATAGGAAGGAATCTTCACAGCTGGTCGCCTAGCTTGCCTTCAATGCCAAGGAGAGTCCAATCTGGACACGAGTATGGTCTTCGGTCTTCATGTCTTCACAGCCCATCAGTCCGGCCCATGGATAATAGGCCGGACGCCCGAGGACCCCTTAGTCCAGGACTCCCTCAGTAGCCCCTGAACCTGGCTTCAATGACGAGGAGTCTGGCGCGCAGATTGTCTTCGGCATTGCAAGGCGGGTTCCCTCCTTCCAAACTCCGGAATAGTCTTTCGATGTAGTAGATATATCCGGACCTGTGTATATAATTGCAGAAAATACAATATTCCACAAGTTTAATTTGTCGGTAACTGTTTATGACATTGCATCACGCCCGCCCGGCTGCTATTTCCAACCGTTGGCTGGCACGTCGCCCCACGTCTCGGGACGCCGTTTTACTGGCACGTCTTGTCAAGGCAGAGATCGTGTTCCCTTATTTACGGGATTTTTCATTAATGCAGGCGTGGGTAACCCAACCGTCCCCCGGGTACAACTCTTTGGAGATTGGTAAGTTTCAAGACCCAGGTGGATACGCTTAGTATTTGGGGTCTTTATATAGGGTCCTAGACTCGTCTTCCTCCTTTCGCTTGCTTCTTCCTCAACGCTAGCCACCCCAAGTTCCAACCCTCGGGTTCCCATCGCCACCAGCCCTAATCATGTCCGGATCCAGCCGTCAAGGCCGGTGGGTGGCTTCTTCTATCACAGAGGAGGATATTGCGAAGCTTTGCGCGACGAGGTATCTGACCCCGGAAATCCTTCATCGGCTTCCTGCACACGGGTAGGTCGTTCCTACCCCCAAATCCGGCGAGAGGATAGAGTTTGTGTCCCACTTCCTCCATGGGTTAGGGTTCGTGCTTAACCCCTTCGTCCGGGGGCTCATGTTTTACTATGGGCTAGACTTTCACGATCTGGCCCCGGACTCTATTCTCCTCATCTTGACATTTATCGTCACGTGTGAGGCCTTCCTCTGGACTCCTCCGCACTTTGGTTTGTGGCTGAAGACCTTTGATGTGAGGTTGCAGGTGACAGAGGAGGAGCAGGCAGAGTGCGGCAGCGTCACAATAGGCAAGCTTGCCAGCGCGATTTGGTTTGAGGGATCTTTCGCCAAGTCTTCCAACCTATGGCAGCAGGGGTGGTTTTATATCAACAAGCCGCGGGGCTCCAAGTGGGCGGCTACGCCCGCGTTCCGACCCGGCCCTCCAATTCAGCTTGCTTCATGGATCAATAAGGGACTGGACTGGGGATCCATCAATGAAGTGCAGACTCTGCAAGGTCGCATCTGAAGCCTTACCGAGAAGGGCATCGGTCTTGTGAACATTGTTCAAGTAATGCTAGTCCGTCGGACCCTGCCATGTCAGCGGCGGCCTCTCACATGTGGGAGTTCAATCCCGAAGGACGGCGACCTCTTGAGCACTTCTTCGGCACCACACACGAAGGAATGTGGGAATTATATTTCGGGGAACGAGAGGAATGGCCGGACACCACCGAAGATGTCGGCCTTGACTGCAATCATCCAGACACTGCGGTAAGTACTCAAACACCGAACACCTCCCATTCAAGCATCTCTCGACAAGATACTGAACAACCCGTCGCTATACAAGACTGGACAAACAAAGCGGTGTTAATCTGGTGTCCGACGCCCCTTCCCAAAGACTCTGCGACCGCCCTGCTGACGAGAATGTTGATTCCCACACCGTACCAGGTGTCTGCAGAGGGGGGCGAGAGCGGGGAGCCCAAAGGTGATACCCGCCCTGCGGGCGAATTAGACGCTGTGTTCGGGGAAACCGAAACTCTTTTGCCCAAGGGCAAAGGTGCGGAGGAAGCTCTTCATGGCAAAAAGAGGGCTGCTTCCGAAGATCAGGAGGGGAAGCCTCCCAAGAGAGGAAAAATGCCATCATCGGGTGGCTTGGGCCGGGCAAGCGATGTTGCCGCAGAGCTTTATGATGAGGATAAACCTCTGGCCAAACCGTAAGTGCAGCAGGGTACTTTAATCATCCCTCATTCCTTTCTTATTACTGAAGTAATCTTCCGACATACGTACGTCTTCGCAGGTTAACGACGGGTGTTTCTCAATCGTCCTCCTCCTCGGGAGACCTTCTTCTAGAAATGATGGAGAGTGACACGCCTTCTCCGGCCTCCCCGCCCAACAGGGCGGATAATTCTGAGGTATCGTCCCGGGGGGCTCCTCCCGGTCGACGAGTAGTGCAGGAAACGGGGAAGGCATTACCCGAAGGTGGTGCCTCTGTCGCTCAAGTTCGGGAATCAAGCAGGACGGCCCCGCACTATCCGGTTTACAGCCGGAGACGATTCTGGAGGCGAGTGAGCGGATTCCTTCAAAGGAATGCCGTACTTCAGCGGCGGTCTCCGGAGACCCAGAAGCGCCGGCAATGCTGATGGACATGCTACGACAAGCGTCCGTTTCGGAGGAACACCATGCCTTGATGGCTACGGTGGTCGAAAAGGTTCTATCCGCAAAGAGCGGGTTGAACGAGGCCTTCACGAGCCTCCTAAAGAGTTTTGAGGTTTGTGATGTAATTTTGCCAATGGAGTTTTATTGATAGAATGCACCTGTTGTATATGCAGTAGCCCCTGAGACTCGGATTGCCTTCCAAAGGAAGCGATCAGAGGATTGAAAATATATTCTCAGGTACTGACCTTGATTTTACTTGGAATACAGGCTGCCTCCCCTCTGGCTGCTACCCGAAATATGGAAGTGGCCGAACTGCAGCGAAAGCTGGATATTGCGGAGGATGACATTGCATTGATCAACAGGTGTCTTGATGACTCGCAAGGTATATATTCCGAGCATTCCTTACACCAATGTGCTTGTAATTTAAGCCTGACTCTAAAAAGAGTTTTATATGAAATTGCATGAATGTAGATGGTGCTGTCGCCGTGGAGGCCCTTCGGGCGGAGCTAGCCCGGGCCAAGGAGCAGGCCCGGCTTAGTAATGCGGCTGCCGAAAAAGCATCGGCTGAGTTGAAAGCCGAACAAGCTACACGACGCTAAGATAAAGAGAAGATGTCCACCATGGCGCACGAGTTAGAGAATGCGCTTGGCCGCTGTAAACTTCTTGAGAAGGAAAATAAAGCCAAAACGGTTGAACTTGACAAGGCCTTACGAGAGGCGAGAGAAGCACGGTCTGAATCCAGAGCTGCCCGTGAGGAAATCCGGCAAGCTGGGGAGATTGCGGCTGGCAAGCCCTTTTTGCTGCAGACTAAGTTTGGTGATCCGAACTATGTTTAGCTTAACCAAGTATGGAGTTCTCTGGACAAATTTTTGGACTTACCGAAGAGTTCTTCCGATGCGGCACAGTTTTACCGCGCACAAGAGGGATATGCAATAGAGAAGCTTTTCTGGTCACAATTCGGTGCGTCGAAGCGTCCTCTATTGCTCAATGAACAGATGTCCCAGTGGGCCGAGTGTCGGTGTCAAAACCGGCGGATCTTGGGTAGGGGGTCCCGAACTGTGCGTCTAGGCGGATGGTAACAGGAGACAAGGGACACAATGTTTTACCCAGGTTCGGGCCCTCTTGATGGAGGTAAAACCCTACGTCCTGCTTGATTAATATTGATAATATGGGTAGTACAAGAGTAGATCTACCACGAGATCAAGGAGGCTAAACCCTAGAAGCTAGCCTATGGTATGATTGTTGTATGTTGAAGTTCGTCCTACGGACTAAAACCCTCCGGTTTATATAGACATCGGAGAGGGTTAGGGTTACACAAAGTCGGTTACAATGGTAGGAGATCTGAATATCCGCATCGCCAAGCTTGCCTTCCACACCAAGGAAAGTCCCATTCGGACACGGGACGAAGTCTTCAATATTGTATCTTCATAGTCCAGGAGTCCGGCTGAAGGTATAGTCCGGCTACCCGGACACCCCCTAATCCAGGACTCCCTCAGTAGCCCCTGAACCAGGCTTCAATGACGACGAGTCCGGCGCGCAGATTGTCTTCGGCATTGCAAGGCGGGTTCCTCCTCCAAGTTCTTCATAAAAGTTTGTAAACACCAAGGGTAGTGTCCGGCTCTGCAAAATAAGTTTCCACATATTGCCATAGAGAGAATAATATTAACACAAATCTAATCTGCCGACGTATTCCGTAGCGTGACACCACACTATGGCCAAGCCTTTATTCGAATCGTTTTTACTACCCCACCTCAGTGCGTTTCGCGAGGCGGTTTCCTTGGCACGTCTTGTCAAAGCAGAGATCATGTCCCCCATTTACGGGATTCTCATCAATACGGACGTGGGTAACCCAACCGCGCCATTTATCACGGCGCTTGGGAGATAAGCGAGTTTTACCAGGCTGGTGGGGACGCATAGTCGCATCCGCCCATATAAGGGGATAAGGATCCACCTTTTTACCTACGCCTTCTTCCTCCTTTGCCTATCCATCTTCTGCGCACCCGAGCTCCAGCGCCCAAGCCCGCACTTCCCACCTCAACCTTCTCCAGCAATGTCCGGAGCGGGAGGTAAGTGGATGGTCTCCTCCGTCACGGAGGGCCATGTCAAAAAGCTAAGGAAGGCCGGATACTTGTCTAACGACATCGCACACCGGCTTCCTGAAAAGGGGCAGCTCCTCCCCACCCCAAGGCCCCATGAGAGGGTTGTATTCCTTCCCCATTTCCTCCGCGGACTGGGTTTTCCTCTCCACCCGGGGGCTCATGTTCTACTACAGCCTGGATTTCCACGATCTGGCCCCGAACTTTGTCCTCAACATCTCGGCGTTTATCGTCGTGTGCGAGGCCTTCCTCTGCATCCGCCCCCATTTCGGCCTTTGGCTCAAGACCTTCAATGTCAAGCCAAAGGTGGTGCGCGGCAACCAGGCAGAGTGCGGAGGCGCCATGGCGGGCAAGATGGCCAACGTCCTATGGCTCGAGGGCTCCTTTGTGGAGACCCTGAAGCGATGGCAGTCAAGGTGGTTTTACATCACCGAGCCGCGCGATCCGGAATGGATCGCAGCCCCTGAGTTCCGGTCCGGACCCCCTACGCGGCTCATGTCCTGGAAAGAGACGGGCCTGTCGTGGGGCTACAAAGAAGAGGTGACCGGACTGCAAAAATGCATCCAAATCCTGGTGAACAAGCAGCTCAGGCTTGTCAATGTAGCCCAGGTTATGCTCGTCCGCCGGATCCTCCCGTGTCAACAACGGGACTTCAATCTGTGGGAGTTCGACTCGGCGCCGCACCCAACCCTGAGCAGGCTCTTCGACACGACATACGAAGATGTCCGGAGGGTGCTATTCAAAGGCGCCGAGGCTCCCGCGTCCGCTTCCGAGGACCGCGGATTCAGCACGCAGCGTCACGCTGACGAGGTAAGTTATTTTCACCTTTTACAGGATGTTGGTTTTTCATAGTTTGACTCTATGCGGGATCTAAACCCCCTCACCTTTAACAGGCTTGGCAGGTGAAGTCCGGACAGATCGACTGTCCGTCCCCTTGCCCCGAAGACCCAGCAGATGCTCGTTTATCGAAGCTGCTGGCTCCGGCACCTTACATGGTGCCGGAGAAGAAGGCCAAGAAGAAGGCCACAGGGACTCCCGGCGTACGGTGGTGTCGGACTCATCGTCCGACGACTCCGAGGCACCCTCCTCATGTGAAGATGAGGAGGAGGAGGAAGAAAACTCCCCCCTCCAGCTGGGGGAGGAAAGAAGAGGAAGGCCGCCCCCACAGGGGAGGCCGAAGGGTCCAAGAAGGGGAAGACCCTTCCCCCGGACTACTCCACCGACACCGACGAGGGCGAAGAGGAGCGGCCGCAAAGGGCCAGGCGCCCGGCGGGATCGTAAGTATCCGGATACCAGAGTAACTCATAGTATTCCCTTATTGCACAGCGTTTCCTTAAGCTGAATGTAATTATGCAGCCCGCCCAAGGCCGGGCTCGACGAGTCGTCGAGTGGCTCCCTGGATTCATCGGACGTGAATTCAGTTCCGCCCGCTGCCTCCCCCCGCACCGCGGACGACGCCGAAGTGGCGTCGCGACAAGCTCCGGGCCAAGACGAGGTGGTCCTGGAGGAGCCGCGAGGCGACCTCCCGGACTCCAGGAGTAAAGGGGACAACACCCCCCAGGGCTCCAAGTCCGGCTTTGAGCCGGACACTGCACCGGAATCTTCAACGGTTCCGAACCGCGGTAGGCGAACTCCTTCCAAGAGGAGCAAGCCTTCTGAGCCGGCGGCCTCCGCCCAACTGGAGGTGTCGGACAATCTGTTGGAGGTGCTTAACGGCGCCTCCATCGACGAGGAGCACCGTACTATTATGAGTACGGTGCTCCAGAAGGTTCAGTCCGCCAAGAGCGGACTGACTGAAGCTTGTGATAGCCTTCTAACAGGCTTCAAGGTAAGTAAAAATATGTAAAAATATTACCGCATAGACAGTAGCCCCTGATGCTCTGTTTGGCGTTAGGAAAGAAAAGCCGAATAGAGGATCTAATAAATTTTGCAGGAGTCTAACAAAAAAGAGTCAATATGCGTATGCAGGCTTCGCTGCTTGTGACCGCCGCACTGACTGCGGAGGTAGGCACCCTGAAGCAGGGTCTCGAGCGGTCCGAGCAAGAGCTCGGCCTTGCCAAGCGGCAGCTCAAGGAGAAAGAAGGTAAGGGACACCTTATAGAAAAATATATAAAAAGATGCAATTGCAAAAAATGACAGGATTATGTTGCTTATTGTAGGTGCCACAACTGAGGTGGAGACCCTCAAGCAGGCGCTGTCCGAGGCCGAGAAGAAAGCGACCATGGAGCGCACCAAGCGGGAGAAATTTGAGGCGCAGATCGGCGAGGTGCAGCAAGAGCTTCAGGATCTCATGAAAAAACATGAGAGTTCGGAGCTTGACTCGAAGACGCGAGCGTCCGAGCTCGCGGCGGCCCTTGAAACTGCCAAGTCTGTCAAGGACGAATCCCGGAAGGCCCTCCAGGAATTGGATGCGGTGAAAAAGATAGCGGCGGGTAAGGCATTCTTTATGCAAAGCAAACATACAAAAGTAAGCTACTTGCTACTTACCCGAATCCGGAGCTCTCCAGGAGCGTTCGCAGATCTTCCCCGGAGCGTATCTGATGCCGCCGCATTCTACCGAGCCGAAGAGGGCAGTTCGACAGAGAAGGTGTTCTGGTCTCAGTATGCTGAGGCCGAACACCCTGTGCCCTTGAGCGACCAGCTGAAGCAGTTGGTCGAGCTCCACAAGGCGGCCGAACAGGCCATGAAGGGCTTCATAGTTCGGCTCTGGCCTGGAGAGGCCCTGCCTGGGAGCTACTTCGAGCTGGTGCGGCGCCTGGTGGAGGCCTGTCCAAGGCTCGAGGTCATCAAGCGCTCCGTCTGCATCGAAGGTGCCCGAAGGGCCCTTGCCCGTGCTAAGGTGCACTGGGGCAAGCTGGACGGCGAGAAGCTTGTGAAGGACGGGCCTCCGTCGGGGAAAGAGCATCGCAAACCCGAGAACTATTATAAGGATGTACTGAAGGGTGCCCGCCTCATGGCGGATGAATGTACCAAGGATGTAATTTTTGAATGAACTCGCTCGTGTTATCCTGTGCGCTGAAAACTTGTTCATATGCGCTAAGCAATGCTTGTTGAATTTAAAATATTACTTTCTGTGCGGCCGTTTATCAAAAATTGAGAGATGGCCAGTCGTCGGCTTCTGCCCCCATGCCACTAGTGCTGGGGTGTTCGGGATAAACCTGAGCACTCTTTTTCCCATGTTTGGGTCCTTCGAGGGAGGCGCTCAGCACAACGAACAAGGCAATCGGACTATAATGCTTGAACACTCTCACTTAGCCATAGAACTCTATAATTTTAAATTTCGGCGAAGCCCCTAGTATTCGGAAGACCGAGTTTGGGGCGCTATCCACGCCTTTGGCCGGACAAAGCCAGTTCCTCGCTCCAAGCGGCATAAGTCTTTAAGGACTCGAAAAACCTCTCGAACAGCGACCGGTCTCTCGCCTTATCATGACAGTCAGTTTTAGCTTTCTCTACTGAGGTGCTCAGCCCAGCTCAACTGGGGCACAATCGCAGTAGTTCTCCTAGTGCTACCTTAGCCGATATAGCGGAACGTAAGGCACCAAAACATAGGAGCCGGGCAAACCCAACTATTGACCCAAATCATGATACAGAGCCGATGCATATGCTATAAGTTCGGGGTGCCGCACTTGTGAAAGTGTTCGGACTTCTCACACCATATTAAGGGGTACTGGAGCCCCTGGCGTATTTGCCGTACCACAATGTACGGGAGCAACATGTCATGAATGAACATATATTTATAAAAAGAGTAATGTAAAAGATAGACAAAAAGCTATGCATTGTTTATAAGAAGGCCGCTATCCAAGCAGAACGATACAAATAGTGCGATAAGCAAAAGAAATTGGACTATTTAACATGTCCTGGCCAGGGGCAGGCCGCGGAATTGTATTCAAAACTGGTATACTGCTCGTGATAGAGACCACCTGGGAGTTCCATAATGCGGCATGGCTTGTCTGCTTCCCTGGTTCTTGCATCGTTTGTGCGGCAGTTGAATTGCCGAACAGGTTGTCCGAAGTATGGAGTCCTGAAAGTAAGAGAAAATTTAAAAGGAATTCGGCAGCCCCTAGTACGGTTTAAGCCGTATTTCGGGCGTGCCGTGATAGTGCCCCTCCCCCTGTGCCCATGGTATTTCAAGAGCGTAGTTATGTACGCGAAGCACCGGTTTCGCTATATCACGAGGGCTAGGGTTGGGGCCGCACTGCTACGCTAGCTCGGAACGTGCCCGGCGGTCTTGTTGTAGGTTACTCCGGGCGCGCTTGACAGTGTCCGGCTTTTTAGCGGCCGGACTGGAGAATTGCCTAGAGAGGCTGCTTTGTACTTCTGCTGCGAGCGCTGCCGTGTGCTCCTCCGTTCAGAGGGAGCGTTCGGTGTTTCCGTTGACCGTGATTACTCCTCGAGGGCCTGGCTTCTTGAGCTTGAGGTATGCATAGTGCGGTACCGCATTGAACTTTGCGAATGCGGTTCGCCCGAGCAGTGCGTGATAGCCACTCCGGAACGGGACTATGTCGAAGATTAACTCCTCGCTTCGGAAGTTATCCGGAGATCCGAAGACCACTTCAAGTGTGACTGAACCTGTACAGTTGGCCTCTACACCTGGTATGACGCCTTTAAAGGTCGTTTTGGTGGGCTTAATCCTTGAGGGATCTATGCCCATTTTCTGCACTGTATCCTGGTAAAGCAGGTTCAGGCTGCTGCCACCGTCCATAAGGACTCTTGTGAGATGAAATCCGTTGATATTTGGGTCTAGAACCAATGCGGCGAACCCACCATGACGGATGCTAGTGGGGTGGTCCCTTCGATCAAAAGTGATCGGGCAGGAGGACCATGGGTTGAACTTTGGGGCGACTGGCTCCAGCGCGTATACGTCCCGTAATGCGCGCTTCCGCTCCCTTTTGGGGATGTGGGTTGCGTATATTATGTTCACCATCCGCACTTGTGGGGGAAAACCCTTCTGTCCACTGTTGTTCGGCGGCCTAGGCTCCTCCTCGTCGTCGCTATTCATCCCCTTGTCTCTATTTTCGGCATTGAACTTGCCTGCCTGCTTGAACACCCAACAATCTCTGTTGGTGTGATTGGCTGGCTTTTCGGGGGTGCCATGTATCTGGCACAAGCGGTCGAGTATTTGGTCCAAACTGGACGGGCCCTGAGTATTTCTTTTGAATGGCTTTTTCTGCTGACCAGATTTGTAGCCTCGGAATCCGGCATTGACTGCCATATCCTCGTTGCTGTCGCTGTTAACGCGGCGTTTTTGCTTGTTCCGGCGAGACCTGACACTTTTGTCCTTGGTATCCGAATTACCAAGGTTCTTGGTTAAGTTGTTGCTGCGAGCTAGCCAGCTGTCTTCTCCCGCGCAAAAGCGGGTCATGAGTGTTGTGAGGGCTGCCATAGATTTCGGCTTTTCCTGTCCAAGGTGCCGGGCAAGCCACTCGTCGCGGATGTTATGCTTGAAGGCTGCTAGGGCCTCTGCGTCCGGACAGTCGACTATTTAGTTTTTCTTTGTTAAGAACCGTGTCCAGAATTGCCTGGCCGATTCCTCTGGCTGCTGAATTATGTGGCTTAGGTCATCAGCGTCCGGTGGTCGCACATAGGTACCCTGAAAATTGTCGAGGAATGCGGCCTCCAGGTCTTCCCAGGAACCAATTGAATTTTCCGGCAAGCTATTAAGCCAATGCCGGGCTGGTCCCTTAAGTTTGAGTGGGAGGTATTTGATGGCGTGTAGATCATCGCCGCGGGCCATGTGGATATGAAGGAGATAATTCTTGATCCATACTGCCGGATCTGTTGTGCCATCATATGATTCGATGTTCACGGGTTTGAAACCCTCAGGGATTTTATGATCCATTACTTCATCTGTGAAGCATAGTGGGTGTGCGGCGCCTCTGTATTGGGCTATATCACGACGCAACTCTAATGAGCATTGTCTACTGTGTTCGGCCCGGCCGGATTTATTGTGTCCGGAGTGACGATCCCCGTCACGCGTCGTAGGGCGCCCACGCGATCCGTAGATCGATCTTGTTTATCTTGCCTTGTCCTCAAGTATCTCTCGCAGGTCTGGCGCGTTTTCCTGTGCCTTAGCATGTTTTGAGCGGCGCCGGGGCACGGCTTGAGTGGAGGGCCGAGAGGCCTCTCTGTCATGGCCATGAGGTGGCCGGTCGGCCATGTCATGCGCTGGTGATGTAGGTGCTTCCTCCTCTAGTCGGGGTAGCAGCCTGCGCTTTGGGTAGCTCTTGGAGGGGCGTTCGAGTTCATACTCTTCGGCCGCAAGGACTTCAGTCCATCTGTCAGCTAGCAAATCTTGATCAGCTCTAAGCTGTTGTTGCTTTTTCTTGAGGCTGCTTGCCGTGGCTATAAGCCTGCGTTTAAAACGCTCTTGTTTGGCGGGATCCGCTGGCATGACGAATTCGTCGTCTTCAAGGCTTGCCTCGTCTTCGGAGGGAGGCATATAATTATCATCCTCAACCTCTCTGTCTGCCGCTCTCTCATGAGGGCTGGCTTCTCCATCCTCCTGTGTCGAATCTTGCTGGAGGGGCTGTTCTTCGACGCTATCCGGAGTAGTATTATCTCCCGTGCCAGAATCACCGTTTTTACTTTGGCGGGATTTAGAGCGGCGCCGCTGACGTCGGCGCTTGGTCTGTTTCTTGGATGCGTCATCCTCCGCTGTTCCATCGCCATCTCCATCCTTTGGAGTGTCCACCATATATATGTCATATGACGAGGTGGCCTTCCAGCGCCCTACAGGTGCTGGTTCTTGTTCGTCTCCTGCATCGCCGTCCATACCATCGATGTCTTCGGAGTCGAAGTCGAGCATGTCGGTTAAGTCGTCGACAGTGGCTACGAAGTGGGTGGTGGGTGGGCTTTGAATTTCTTCATCGTCCGTATCCCAACCTTGTTGACCGTAGTCCGGCCAGGGCTCTCCTGATAAAGAGAGAGACTTTAGTGAGTTCAGGATGTCGCCGAAGGGAGAGTGCTGAAAGATGTCCGCAGCGGTGAACTCCATGATCGGCGCCCAATCGGATTCGATTGGCAGGTGCGCGGAGGGCTCGGAATTCAGAGAGGAATCCGGCTCCTCGGAGTCACGGGCCATGCGGAGTGCGGGGCTGGTGTTCGGCTCGATCGCCTTTGAGATCGCAGCCCCCGAGGTGGTGTCCAACCACTCATCCTTGATCGGCGTAGCAGGCTCCGAATTAAGGGTTGGAACCAGTGTGCGTGCGGCCTCCAAGACACTGTTCGGCGGCAGAGCTAGATCATGCCCATCGAGACAGTGCGGCGCGCTTGGTTGTGGCTCGAATCCGTCGAAGATCAAGTCCCCGCGGATGTCAGCCGTGTAGTTTAAACTTCCAAATCTGACCTGATGGCCAGGGGCGTAGCTTTCGATCTGCTCCATGTGGCCAAGCGAATTGGCCCGCAGTGTGAAGCCGCGGAAGACAAAGATTTGTCCGGGGAGAAAAGTCTCACTCTGGACCGCATCGTTGTTGATGATCAAAGGAGCCATCGGGCCTAAAAGCAACGACACAGAGGAACTCTCAATGAAAGCACCAATGTCGGTGTCAAAACCGGCGGATCTCGGGTAGGGGGTCCCGAACTGTGCGTCTAGGCGGATGGTAACATGAGACAAGGGGCACAATGTTTTACCCAGGTTCGGGCCCTCTTGATGGAGGTAAAACCCTATGTCCTGCTTGATTAATATTGATGATATGGGTAGTACAAGAGTAGATCTACCACGAGATCAAGGAGGCTAAACCCTAGAAGCTAGCCTATGGTATGATTGTTGTATGTTGAAGTTCGTCCTACGGACTAAAACCGTCCGGTTTATATAGACACCGGAGAGGGTTAGGGTTACACAAAGTTGGAATATCCGCATCGCCAAGCTTGCCTTCCACGCCAAGGAAAGTCCAATCCGGACACGGGACGAAGTCTTCAATCTTGTATCTTCATAGTCTAGGAGTCCGGCTGAAGGTATAGTCCGGCTACCCGGACACCCCCTAATCCAGGACTCCCTCACCGAGCTTCATAGGATATCTGGCGACGCCATGAAGAATGTCATAATCTGGTTGTGGCCAAGTGAGCCTATTCCGAGTAGTTATTTTGGCCTGGTGCGGTGGCTTGTTGACGCGGTGCCACATATCGACGCTGTGAAGCGGTCGGCATGCATTGAGGGTGCACGGATGGCCTTTGCCCGAGTCAAAACATTTTGGGGAAAGATGAAGGCCATTGATGTTGTGGTGAGGAGTCCACCCAAGGGCCAGGACCGTAATGAGCCGGAGCACTATTTTGAAGACGTCCTAGATGCCGCCTGCTTGATAGAGGGTCAATGCTCGAAAGATATAATGTTCGAGTGATTTATATAATGGTGTAACAGACAAATTTATAGTTAATCTATTTATATTTTACTCAAAAGCTTGAATTCCTCCTGTGTGGCCATTTTAGTATAATCTGAAAGTTTTCCAGTCGTCGGCTTTAGCCCCCTCGTAGGAAGTACGGGGGTGTTCGGAAAAGCATTTAATCACTCTTTATCCAATGTCTTGGTCCAGAAAGGAGGTCATAATGCGGCGAACCAGGAAATCGGACTATAGGGCGTTAACACTTTCACTTAGCCATAGGAGTTTTATGGTGGGGCTACGACATAGCCCCTGCTATGTATACGACGCATAGTGCCTTACATATGTTGATCTAAAAAAGATCCCTCATGTGACACGAAGAATCACTAAAGATTTGAATAAGTCGTCAAGTGGTTGACCAGCTCTCGCCGCATCATAACAGTCAGTTTTCAGCTTTCTCTACTGTGGTGCTCATCCGGTCTAGGCCAGGGCACAATCGCAGTAGTTCTCCCTTTACTACCCTAGACGATAGGGTGGAACGTAGGGTAGCAAGCACAGGAGCTGGGCAACCCAACTATTGACCAAAGACAATGATTCGGAGCTGATGCATATAAGGCCAAACTTGCGACGCCGAAGTACGCTGTAGAGTTGTTCGAACTTTTATTGGCGACTCGTTTGTTCCCATACCGAGCCCCTGGCAAGTTATGCCGAGGCGCGTCTTGTAAGGCAGCTGTTACGGCCGGACTCATTGTAGAAAGAGCATGAAAGATTAGTTCGGATAAAGTTTACTGGGAGCGGAGCAATATGCCAATGATAAATGTATATAAAGAGTAAAAACCACAACCCAACTATTTGACATGCTCGGGGTTGGGAATAGAGGAAAAGGGCATGGTACAGGCTCAAAAGCAAGGGTGCAGTCTACAAAAGCTTATTTTGGACCTCCTGTCACACGTCTGCGCCGCCCGTCCTCGGGGAGGGGAATCCTTAATGGGAGTGGCCCCTTAGGTGAGTGTGCGGATCCGAACTTTGATAGAGTCCGATGTAGATGCTGCCCTGATGGTCACCTGTTTTTAAGAAATGATACAGAAAAAGTAAGAAAACGGATAAAAACGTTACGGGGATTCTTGCAAGGTTGTCCATATTGTGCTTCCGCCGATGCCCATGGTATCTTGAGTGCGTAGTGATGTACGCGTGGTGTAAACTTTGCCAGTACAGTAGGTGGGTGGCGGAAGCCGAACTGCTATTTCCGTTCTGGGAGTGGTCGAGCTTTAGAGGGAAAGTGCTTCTGGCCCCTGGTGTTCGGCTGGCGAGCCGATCCGTCGTCTCTATCGCCTGGTAGCCTCCTCCCCTTGTGATCGGCGTTGAACTCGCCTGCCTGCTTGAGGACCCAACAGTTTCTGTTGGTATGATTAGCTGGCCTATCAGGGTGACCGTGAATCTGACAAGGTTGGTCCAATATCCTGTCAAGGGTGGATGGTCCATCCTGGTTTGCCTTTAGTGGCTTCTTCCGTTGACCGGGCTTCAGATTGTGAAATCCGGTGTTCACCGCTGTGTCGCATATATTAGTGCGACTCTTGTGTTCGGTTCGTCGTGGCTTACCGTTGCCGTCTCGAATTTCAGAAGTGCCCGGGTCGCTGGCGTTGTTGCCTTTACGAGCGAGCCAGTTGTCTTCTCCCGCACAAAAGCGATTCATTAGAGCGGTAAGGGCTGTCATGGACTTGGGTCCTTCGTGGCCGAGGTGACGCGCTAGCCATTCATCCCGGACGCCATGTTTGAAGGCTGCGAGGGCTTCTGCGTCCGGACAGTTGACAATTTGGTTCTTTTTGACTAAGAACCTAGTCCAGAGCTCCCTGGCTGACTCGCCGGGCTTCTAGACAATATGAATTAAGTCATCGGCATCTAGTGGCTGGACATATGTTCCTTGGAAGTTGTCTCGAAAGGCGTCTTCCAAGTCTTCCCAGCTACCAATAGAATTTTCTGGTAAACTATTTAGCCAGCAGCGAGTTGGCCCTTTAAGCTTGAGAGGTACGTATTTAATGGCATGAAGGTTGTCTCCGCGAGCCATGTGAATATGGAGGAGGTAATCCTCGATCCATACCGCAGGATCTGTTGTTCCATTGTATGATTCGATGCTAATGGGTTTTAACCCGTCTGGGATTTCGTGCTCCATTACCTCGTCGGTGAAGCAGAGAGGGTGTGCGACTCTTCTATGTTGGGCCACACTGTGAAGCACCTCCGGCGGACTCCGCTTACGGTTTTCGGACCGAGCGCGGTCGGGTCTGTTGTGTCCGAATAGATAACCGTCGTTACTGGTCGGGGTATGTCCCCGCGATCTGAGTGTCGGTTATGTGTGTCCTATTCTACCCTCCAGGTCTTGTTGGATGTCGCGAGTGTTCCCCCGAGCTGCTTTATTCTTGCTTGGTTGGCCGGATGGGTTGGTATGGTGCTCTGCTTGGGCTGCTGCTTTGTCTGGACCAAATTGTGGTCGGCCCACCGCGTTGTTTGATGGTGATGTGGGCTCCAACGCCCTGCCATCGTATCGAGGGAGCCACCTATTCTTAGGGTGGCTTTCGTCTAGGCCGCTAAGGCCGTATTCTTCAGTGGCCAGGACCTCGGTCCATCTATCATTGAGCAAATCATGGCTTGCTTGAAGCTACAGCCGCTTCTTCCTTAGGCTCCTTGCAGTGGCTATAAGCCGGCGTTTAAAGCGTTCCTACTCGAGAGGTTCCTTAGGCATGATAAAATCCTCGCTGCCGAGGATATCCTCTTCCTTGGAGAGTGGGAGATAATTTTTGTCCTCCGAGTCTCCGTATGTGGCATGTTCATCAGGGCTATCCTGCCCGCTCTCCTGTTCCTCCTGTTCGGATTCTACCTCAACAGGGTCTTCATTGTCCAGAGTGTTGTCTTTTCTGGTGCTAGCAGTGTTTTCTCTTGGGTGATGTGGCTTGGAGCGGCGCGGTGGGCGCCGGTGTTCGGACTGTATACCAGGAGGTTTATTCTCGACTGGATCCTCCTTGTCATCGTCGAGAGCGTCGTCGGGTGTGTCTATCATACACACATCATACCAGGAAGTTGTAACGCCCCGGATGCAACTTTCCATATTCGTAACTCCACCTCTTGCCTTTTCCGGAGATGCGTTTTGATATTTCCTTCATGGTTGGGTTTTGTTTTTGTCTTGCATTTTTGTGCTTGTCTTGCATCTCATCTCTTTGCTTCATGTGCATTGCATCATGGCATCTTGCACCCCTTTTTAAAACTCAAGTATAAACCGTATGGATCTTCGGTCCATTTAAATCGAGGGCGTTACAAGTTGGTAATCAGAGCCTTCCCCGACCTTAGGAGCCCCCACTGATTGATCGTTTTTAGCGGCCGAGTTGTGTCTAGAAAAATGTTTTGAGTCATTTAGGAATTATATATCGGAGAGTTTAGGAATTATTTTTACTCCCCAGTCCCTTCGACCTTCTGGTGAGGTATCCTGACGTAGAGTTTTGACTCTTCTCTTCTCAAATTTCACTAAAAAAAATTTAGGATCACGCGGGTATATTACAATCGTTCCGATGGTTTTATGATGACAACATTGTCTTGGTTGCCTCCTGACATTTAGGGGTTGTGGCAGTGTCCCGGGGAGTTGAGCTCCGAGGTGTTGTCGTCATAATTTTATCGTTGCGGTTTTGGAATACCTGAGTTTAGTACGCCGACATCGAAAATCTCTTTTGTACAGTTGTTGGTGAGATAACCCTGATAGCCCAGTACTGAGGCGAGTGCGGGAGTATTGCCATAACTCGTATAACGGATGCTTTTCGAAGGTTGAGGTAGACGATTTCCGAAGGATTCTTGGTTATGTGTTGACGGATGGATACAGCTGGATCTAGGTATTGTTAGTTTGGGTGATATATTTTGTGTCCCCTGTATCCCCAACACCTGATTGCATAACCAGAAAGTTTCGGGAGTTTATAGGTGGGAATTCAAGTATCTCGTAGGATATCTTTCTAACAGACACATGATACAATATGGGATCTATCATATGTTTGTTTCCTGCTTATTTCCCAAGCCAACTCCTTTGTTTTTGTTTTGTTTTGTGGTATTCGGGTTGCTTCAATGTCAAATGTTGATTCCATACCTTTTTCCAAGCGGTGTTCTCATATCCCTATGTGGATACCAATCCTTCTTGATCATCGAGATTGTCATGTTAATTCTTTTCCAACCGGTGTGTCCCTCTTCAAGTGGTTCCGATCACTTCAACATTCGCAAGATCATTTATCAGTTCTTCTCAACGGTGTTTGCTTCATCCGTTCCAAGTTATCTTTGTTTTCCCGCCCTCCCACCCTTATTTCCTCAAGGACGCAAATTTCTTGATCAAGTATCCATCTTATCGATGTGAAGTTTCTCCATTCTTTCCTTCAATGCTCTTATCCGGTGATTATCAGGAGGATACTAACGGAGTTTCAAGTTCGTCATTCGTCATTCTTTTCTTCTCCGGTGGATTTAATTCTAGATTTCGGTGTTGATCATATCTTTTCCTCGTTACAAATGTTTTTTTTTCTCGTACCGGTGCACCTCTTAATAATTCACTTCTCGCTATTCATTTGTTCGGGAGTGCTGAAGATATCTCAGAAGACTCGTCTTGTCTTTCTAGATCAGTTCAACCTATTTCGAGGTTGTTATCTCATTCTAGCCATTTAAAATCAACCGGGGCAATCCCCCTTTCAAGCAATCGTTCAACGGTGTTTCTTTTGAGTGGGCCCTAACCCACAGGTCTTTTCCCAGGATCTTACCTGACTCTTCTAATCATCCCGGAGCTATTCTCTAATTCTTTTCAAAGTTTGACGCAAGAATGAATTACCATCAGTCATATGTCTTTCTCCAAGATCTTTCAAATTCTTTTCATAGTTGGTTCAACCTTTTTCTATTCTTCATTGTCCCGGAATGCCTCTACATTTTATGGTGGTGTTTCTCATCATCATTCTCAACATTTGAAGACCGAAGAAGAGTTCTCTTAATCTTGCTCCATTCTCTTCAAGATTCATTGCTTTAGCTTGTGGCCATCCTCTCATAATTGTTTTTGATTGCGAGAATTCTTTTCACCCATCCGGAGCATTTCAGGAGTCTTTTCAGTTTGATTCTCCGGAGCCATCATCTCAGTATTATTCATTCTCAGCTTTCAGCTCTCGTTCTCCAAATCTTACCGGTGCATCATTCAAGTACTCCCTAATCAGCTCGGGACCTCTGCGTTCACCTTTATGTAAATACCCTCAAGTATCTTATTCATTTTCCAATTCTTCCTGGTGAATTGTGCCTTTGCTACTTTCATTCTCTATTCTTACGGTGGTTCGTTCAAGAGTTCTCTTCCATCGTTATCATATCAATTTATTCGTTGTTTCAATCCTACCGATGGTTCATTGAAGACCTTCTCAAGCGTGTGCTATATCTCTCTTGATCCTTTCTATGAGAATAAGTAGTATGCCAAATCCGTTGCTTGTCATCAATCTAAATTGGTGAAGGACACGCATAACATAATTCTTATTCTTGTTTCATCCAAGTGATTTAGTTTCTTCTTTCCAGAGTGGTTCGTCATGTCATTTTTCTCGGTTTCATGTGTTTCATCTTCTCTTTTCCGGAGTTCCAAGTTTTCTGCATTATCTTGTCGCGAAGCTCCATCTAAATCATCGCAAGGTTTCACCTTGTGTTTTCAACTTCTTTTCCTTTTATCATCCTTTTATTACCGGAGTTATTCATGGAGGCTCTACACGGTGGTTCGCCAATGATTCTTTTCATTCTTCAATTGTTCTTCAAGATTTCTCTCGAAGTTATGATCCGTCAAGCCATACTCTGAAATAAACATGGTGTTTCAACACATGTTTTGTCTTGAGGAGTTCAAGTATTCTTCCTCTTGCATTCCAAAGTGCAATTCTTTCAACCATATATTCAAGGTGGTATTATGTCATTCTTGATATTTTGAGTTCATGTCTCATGATTCACATGTTGTCAAGAATGAGGTATTTTAAATCCATCAATCTTTTCATTGGAGTTATCTTGTGTCATATTTCACCTAAAGCCTTCTCTAAGGTTTGTTGCTATTATGGTGTTTATCAATGACCCAAATTCTTCGTTTGTCCTCCCGGTGAAATAAGTCTCTCGTCTCCTTGGTGATATCAATCCAATCTTTGGTTTTCGTTAGTGGCAGGTTGTCACCTCATAATTTTGGGATGTCTCCCATAAGTCCACATCAAGCTTAAGCTTTCGTTGTTGATCATCCAACAACTCCGTTCAACCTTCTCTTCGTAAGCTTTCTCTTTCAATTTTATTTGTGAGAGTTGTCATTTTCCTCTCCATTCCTTTATTTCAATGATCTATCTTCTATTTCTTCTTCCGGAGGCATTGTGATGTTGCTCTCTTCACCCATCGTCTCGTTTTATCAAGATCATGTTCTTTTCATGATTATCCATTTAACCGGAGTGTTGTGCCCTCTGCTCAAGTTCTTTTCATTTTATCGAGTTTCGTATCGCTTTTCAACATGAGTGATGTCTGAAATCCTTCTTACCTATTGTGCCATTCTTTCAATAGTTCTGGAGGCAGTGTGTTGTTGATCTCTTCAAGTATCCTCCCATCTTGTCAAGATCATGTTAATTCCTTCCATTTACAGACAGAGTGCTGCCCAAATTTCATCATTCTTATTCCTTCTCTATCTTGTTTTACCCGGAGTGGTTTCAGTGTCTATCTTGTCACGTAGACTCTTCTTTCTCGCCGTATTCCATGTTCCTTGTTCCTCTTGCTGAACGGAGTGTTTTAGATTTTGTTCACCTCCGTCGTGTCTTTTCTTCAAGCTTTGCGATCTCTCAAGGTTCTTTGGTTTCACTCTTTTGTCAAGAAGCAACTTAGCTCTACCGCTTATCTTCCTCTTCCGTTTTTTCTCCTCCGGTGCCATCCTAGATCTCGGGACGAGATCCTCTCGTAGTGGTGGAGTGTTGTAACGCCCCGGATGCAACTTTCCATATTCGTAACTCCACCTCTTGCCTTTTCCGGAGATGCGTTTTGATATTTCCTTCATGGTTGGGTTTTTGTTTTTGTCTTGCATTTTTGTGCTTGTCTTGCATCTCATCTCTTTGCTTCATGTGCATTGCATCATGGCATCTTGCACCCCTTTTTAAAACTCAAGTATAAACCGTATGGATCTTCGGTCCATTTAAATCGAGGGCGTTACAGAAGTGGCCATCCCGTGTCTAGCGGGTAGAAAGCTCTGGCCCTGCCCCTCATCATCGTCCATACCGGCGATGTCTTCGGAGCGGGGGTCAGGCGTGTTGGTTGGGTCTTCGATGGTGGCTATAAAGTGGGTGGCGGGTGGGAAGCAAAATTCTCCATTGTCCGCCGTAAGTTCGAACCGAACATAGTTCGACGACGAGCCATCTGCCAGGGATAGGTTTTTTTAATGAGTTAAGCAGGTTGCCCATGGGCGAGTGTTGGAAGACATCTACGACGCTGAACTTGAAGATCGATAACCGATCGAGTTCGGTATCCGCGGGCTCACAGGGTTTGAAACTCGACACCGGAGAAGAGTCCGGGGTTCCGTTTATGCAGATGCCATACACAGTGGAATCTGCGAGCGGCTCCAACGCCGCAGAATCAGTAACCCCCGCGATGGGGTTGAGCTTCCCATCTTCAAGGGACTTCATCTGCTCCGGATCTAAGGCCAGAGTTGCTGCAAGAGTTCTCTCCTGGATGCGGCCTGATGACAGGTTTAAGCCATGTCCATCGGGGCGGCGGGGACCGATTGCCGCGGTTTTGAATCCGTCGAAGATCAAGTCTCCACGGATGTCCACATCGTAGTTCAAGCTTCCGAATCTGACCTGATGGCCAGGGGCGTAGCTGTCGATCTACTCCAGATGGCCAAGCGAGTTGGCCCGCAGTACGAAGCCGCCAAATACGAAGATCTGTCCGGGGAGAAAGGTTTCTCCCTGGACAGCGTCATCATCGACGATTGAAGGGGCCATCAAACCTTTTGTCGACGGCACAGTGGAACTCCCAATGAAAGCACCAATGTCGGTGTCAAAACCGGCGGATCTCGGGTAGGGGGTCCCGAACTGTGCGTCTAGGATCGATGGTAACAGGAGACGGGGGACACGATGTTTACCCAGGTTCGGGCCCTCTCTATGGAGGTAATACCCTACTTCCTGCTTGATTGATCTTGATGAATATGAGTGTTACAAGAGATGATCTACCACGAGGTCGTAATGGCTAAACCCTAGGAGCCTAGCCTATGTGAATATGGTAATGAATGTCCCCTATCCGGACTATGCTCGCCGGTTTATATAGACACCGGAGAGATCTAGGGTTACATGGAGTCGGTTACATAAGAAGGAATCTTCACAGCTGGTCGCCTAGCTTGCCTTCCACGCCAAGGAGAGTCCAATTCGGACACGAGTATGGTCTTGGGTCTTCATGTCTTCACAGCCCATCAGTCCGGCCCATGGATAACAGGTCGGACGCCCGAGGACCCCTTAGTCCAGGACTCCCTTAGTGCTAGAAAGGACTACGTGATGGATCAACCCCTAGGTGAAGCTCCTTCAAAAGATGCTGCACCAGAAGAAGTTTCTGCTTATGCTACTCATAGTGATGACTATGAGTCAGTCCAGTGCCTCATGTTAACTTGCATGGATCTTGAACTATAGAACGTTTTGAACGATCCACCACTCAATTTATAACTAGGTCATTGGAAGTTATGTACAAGAAACAGGCAAGGACCGAACGGTTTGAATTAACCAAAGCCCTGATAGAATGCAAGATGAAAGTGGGTTCCTCAATGAGTGAGCATATAGTGAAGCTTGCTGGCTATGTTGATAGGCTTGCTTCACTGGAATTTGGAATTCCGCCAACACTCGGTACAAATATTGTGCTTGCTTCACTCCCCCATCTTACGATGGTTTCATCATGAATTACAACATGAACGGGATGGAGAAAAGTGCAAATGAGTTGTTTGCTATGCTCAAAACTGTGGAAGCTCAGATGTGAGTTCTCGGTCCTTTCCCACTTATTTCCCTTATGCATTCGTCGCCGTAGCCATGCCTGCTCGCCTCAATTGCCATGACCCAGAGCTCTACTCCCGCGCATGCTCGTCGCATCTGGCCGCGCCCTCTGCCTCCAGTGCGCACACGCTCGCCTACTGCCGCTCCAACCCATGTGCGTTTTCGCCGATGCTGCTCACTGTCGCACTGCTCTCTGCTGTTGTTGTCGCACTGTGCTGCCACTACTGCTCACTGCGTGGCCATGGTGGGCACAACCATGAGGCACGACTAGGCCACTGCCAAGTCGGGCTGGCCTTGTTTAAACTAGGGGCTAACAAAATTAGTGCTAACCCCGGCTAATTACCCACTGACTAGTGGACCCTTTCAGATAAAATAGCTAATTAAAACCAATGTTAAAGAATTACACCAATGACATGTGGGTCCCCTTTGACCCTATTGACCAGTCAACATTGATTGGTCAACTCTTGTTGACCTAGCTGACTCAGCACCTTATGGCCCCACTGTCACCACACAACCACATTGTTATGTACACTTCTGTGGGCACTTAGCAATTTCCCCATTTAGTAAATTTGAATTAAAT
Organism: Aegilops umbellulata; assembly: GCA_032464435.1. Classification (NCBI taxonomy): domain Eukaryota; kingdom Viridiplantae; phylum Streptophyta; class Magnoliopsida; order Poales; family Poaceae; genus Aegilops; species Aegilops umbellulata. Next base: position 233,467,985 of record CP136060.1, read on the forward strand.
TAGACCTAGAAATTCAGAAAATCATTTAATCTTTGAAAAATCATATAAAATAAATCCTAAGTCAGATGAAAATAGTTTATATATGAAAAAAGATGAGAAAAATATAATGAATCCTAATAGGCCATTCACATTCCTATCACACCCCTAACATAATGAACATCGACAATTTGCCCTTGGTTCAATATACCGATAAATACGTGGAGTTGGGAAAACATTGCCGGATGTTTTCCCTCTTCTTTTAAATTGTTTAGGAATGCACTAGAGCATATCATCATCACATTTTGACATGACATGCATTTGTGTTGCACTTATATGCCGTTATTTATTTATTTCCCCTTCTCGTCCATTCTTATCGATAGACCCCAAGACTGCCAGTGACCCCGAGTACGACTACATCGACGACAACCCTTCCCTCTCGGCAGAGCTTCTAGGCAAGCACCCCCTTTGTCATTCTGATATCTCCTATTCTTTCCCCTCTACTGCTTGCATTAGAGTAGTGTTATTGTTATGGTTTTATCGACAGATCCTATATTGCTGCATAGTCTGTCTTTGTTAACCGCTATTGATACCATCATGTTATCATATATGCTTAGTATAGAGTTGCTATTATTCCATCAATGGCCCTACATCCCTGTCTGTGTTGCCATGCTGTACTATCCGGGTTATCCGAGATGATGGATCATTGTACAACAACCTGAACACCCCTTTAGGCTCTGCAATTGTTCGACTCTGTAGAGCCACACTAAGGGTGAACTTACTAAGGGCGATTCCTCTTAGTTCACTGTCAATGATGACTTTGCAGTGCAACACATCAAGTGTGACCTTACGAAGGGTGATTCCTTGTATACCACTCTCGATGATATCACTGTCGTCACCTCGGTGTATAACTTTGTCAGTAAGACCCTGTTACTATTGTTGATGACATTCTGATAATCGCGGTGGAAAAGAACTTTGCCTACTGGTCTGCCTCATTTTAACAAGCAGGAAAATGGTTCTCTTCGTCCCCTGCCCTTGGCACCGACGTTGTTTCCAACATAGCTGACAAACTATTCTCTGATGAACCTTGTATCATGATCACATAAGATGCCACCACCCTTCCTATCCATCATGGTGGTATGAATGTTGATCACTTGATTTTGATCAACCTAATGATTGGGAAATACTCGAGTCCTCAAAATACATACTGGTGTAGTGTGCTTTATCCTTCAGTAGCACTTGCGACTGTATATTCCAGATAACCATGTGATCGTTTATTGTTCTACCTCGAGCATGTCATTCTTTTGAATTCCTTATGGAAACTCTCTCATTAATTATGATGTTTCATGTAAATGATTACTTATTCCTTGCATCCGAATTTACCTTATACTTGTCTTTGTATGTAATTCCACGAACCACACTACCTTCCTTGAGATGTCCTATTTCGATATCAGACGCAAGATTCATTCTTCGACACTCTAAACCTTTCTTTCATCCTGCTTAGGCATTAAAATGTTTGCCTACCCAGATGAAACAATTCATATCTTCTTAAGTCACTCTCGATATGATTCCCGTGTTTCAAAACTCGAGAAATGCTTATGTTTCATTCATGACGTAACCCCGGATAATTACCCCTTGTAGAGTTCCCTCGTCGCTGAGTTACCCCTTATCATTTTGTAAGTACGATGAAGATCCTGAAGGAAGGATGACAACTTCATCATGATCCAGTGATGCATGGAAAAGGAAGACATCAATGAGGTGGAACAACCACTTTGAGAAGAGCAACCAAGACCGAGAAGACTCGTTAGAATTTCGTAACCAAATCTTATGCCCTAACTCTACCTCTTAAATATCAGGACGAGATTTTCTTTGAGTGGAGGAGAGTTGTGACATCCCCATACCTTGATGCCCTATTAAGAAAATTAACATTTCCATGGCATCTTGATAATCATAATTAAGTTAAAGTTAGAAAATAATCTCACACTTAAAATTGGTTCAAATTCAAATTTAAAAATATAAAGGCCAGAAATTATTTCACCAAACACTAGAATAAAAGTGTGAGTATTAATGTTAATAATCCACTGAGAAAAAGTCATGTTGAAACTAAAATCTTTTGAAGCTTCAAAATGCCCTTATCTACTTTTGAACTGGACCAATAACACCTAAGTGGCTTATTTAAATTCAAACATAATTCAAATCAAATTGAACTGGGATCAAACTTTGTGTACTGGCTCAAAATATTCTCCAGTAACTATGTGCCAACTTTCACATTAAAAAATCATTTACTAGCTCAAATAAATACAAAATAGTAGCAGAAAAAGAAACAGAAAAGAATAAAAAGAAAAAGAAGAAAAACATTATGCACTTATGGCCCAGCCGCACAGGAGCCGTCCTCTACCTCTCGCTACAGTGGGTAGGGGGCTCATGGCAGGCATCTGGCCGCCATGGTCGTGCCCTGGCCACATGCCGGCCATCCCCGGGCCTCCTACGGGGTTAAAAATGACACCGGCGCCCTCCCCTGAAACCCTAGGTCGCCATTCTCCCCTTTTGTCGCTTGCCCCCTTTATTTTTCTTCGTCGACCGAAACCAATGTGTCGCGCCGTCATCATCCGAATGCTCCGGCGCCTCCCTGGGCCACGATAGATTGCCCGGGGGCCTCACTGCGCCCCTTCGTCGCCGTCCATGCCACCAGGTCGAGCTGCGGAGGCCCCTGCCACCGGATCGGGCGTCATCCCCGCGTCCGGCCGCCGCATCTCGCCGTCGTTCGCCACCGCTATGGACCACCCTCGGCTCTCCCGACCGTGCCTCCGAGTTCACCATGAGCTGTAGGTCCTTTCCCCTATTTCCGCATCTGTCGCCGTAGCCGCGCCTGCTCGCCTCGGCCGCCATGACCCGGAGCTCTGCTCCCGCGCGTGCTCGTACGCACCTGGCCCCGCCCCCTGCCTCCAGTGCACGCGTGCTCGCCTGCTGCCGCTCCCGCCCGCTTGCGTTTTCGTCGTTGTTGTTCTTGCTGCTCGCTGTCGCGCTGCTCCGTGCCGCTGTTGTCGCGCTGTGCTGCCGCCGCTGCTCACTGCATGCCCATGGCGGGCACAACCTTGAGGCACGGTTGGGCCACGGGCGAGTGGGGCCGACCTTGTTGAAATCAGGGGCTAACAAAATTAGTGCTAACCCCCTGCTAATTACCCACTGACTAGTGGACCCCTTCAGATAAAATAGCTACTTAAAACCCATGTTAAAGAATTACACCCAATGACATGTGGGTCCCCTTTGACCCTGTTGACCAGTCAAAATTGAAAATAACTTCCCCATTTAATAAATTTGAATTAAATTAAATCCATAATTCAGAAAATCATTTAATCTCTGAAAAATCATAGAAAATAAACCGTAAGTTAGAAAATAATCTATATATGAAATAGATTTATGTTTATTGTTGTGTCGTAGAGTTGTGTTGCGATATTGACGTGAGTCACCGTTCCTGATCGTGCATGATGCGTGTATGGTTAGTACACGATTATAAACGAGGGTGTCACAGTACTAGTAGCTATGTGTTCAATCTCTCTCTCTCTCTCCCTATCTCTCATGTTCTTGATGGACCCCATCTTGATGCATCATGAGCTTGATTACTAAAGTTGGATTTTATGATGTTTATCCCCCTCTATCCTTTTTGTGGTGAATTGAGTCCTGCACTTTGAAGTTTCTCTATGTTGGACTGAATACTTTGAATTTGAGACCACTTGATGCATATCTAGTAATTAACTTGCGGATACCCGAGGTGACATTGGGGTAATCTTAGCATAAAGGTTGAACGATAGTATCATATGGTGTTGTTGTAGTGTGGTCTTTGGGACTATCTGTGGTGACATTGGGGTGGTTCAATAGATTGATTGGAAGGACAACTTTGAGGTTGTTTGCTTCCTACGCGATTTCATCCTATTTTCTCTCATAGAATAGGAACTTTGAAGTGAATCTTTGTTGTACTTTGAGAGATTATTATGATGTTTAATTATGTTAATGATGTTGAGAGTTGGAACTAGTGAAAGTATGAACCCAAGGTCTTGTTTCCAAGCATTGCAATACCATTTTTTACTTACTTTTTTTACTTGACACCTTGCTGTTTTTATTTAGTCAGATTATAAAAATACATTTCTACTATCCATATTACACATATATCACCACCTCTTCGTTGAACTAGTGCACCTATATAATTGACAATTTAATTGGGTATGTTGGGGACACAAGAGATTTCTTGTATTTGATTGCAGGGTTGTTTGAGAGAGAACTACCTTCATCTTACACTTCTCGTGGATTGATAAACCATAGGTCATCCACTTGAGTGACATTCACAGTCGTATAAAACTCTGCGTTTGGAGGCCTAACAAAGTCTACAAGAAGAAAGTTGCGTAATAGGCATTTGTGCACCATAGGGTTGTCCGGCCAGAGTCGCCATGCACCGTTGTCCGGCCAGAGTTGGCATGACGCGTTGCTACTTGTAATAGTGTTGGGATTCCTCGAAGAGCAAGGGTGATGTAATATAGTAGCAGATAGTATTTCTCTCAGTTAAGAATCAAGATATATCGAATCAGAAGGAGATGGCACACAGACAATTTTAGCAGTACTTGCACACATACAAACAAATGCTTGCACCCAACAAAGGTAATGGGGCGTCGCTCCCCTTGTTCTTCGCATGCAAGTATCAAATCTGGTAGTGGTAGATATAATAAATAAAAGTAAAATAAAACAATGAGGAATTATAAGATTTGTTTTATAATATACTCCCTCCGTCCGGAAATACTTGTCCTAAAAATGGTTGTATCTAAACTTATTTTAGTTATAGATACATCCATTTTCAACCATTTCTAAGACAAGTATTTCCGGACGGAGGGAGTAGGTGAATGGAACTGGGGGCCAAAGTGTTCATGAGGCATCTCTCTCATAAATAGGATTGGTGGGTAAAAAAATTATTGTTGGGCAATTGAAATAAAAAAATGCATAGTTATGATGATCATCCATGGCATAACTAATATATGAGCATTATGTCAGCGACAAGAAGACCATAATCCAACTGCATCTACTACTATCACTCTACCTCAAGACCGCTATCCAGCATGCATCTCAAAGTATTAAGTTCATAACAAACAGAATAACGCATTAAGCAAGATGACATCATGTAGATAGAATAAGATCAAGCAATATGTTCAAACCCCATCGTGTTATCTGTAGTAGCAACAATACAAGACGTGCCTTGCAACCCCCTGTCCTAGAGTAAGGACACCACAAGATTGAACCTACTACTATGCATCACTCCCTCTGAAGATCTAATCAATTAACTTGGCCAAAGAAAACTCATAGATCAGAAAGCATACATAGCTAAAATTACGGTGATGTATGATGCACCACTCCCTTGCTTTGTTGTCCGTAGTCGTGTTTCTTCTGTTTTGCGTCTTTCTGCTTTGATCGTTCCACTACAGGACATGACTTTTAGTCATTTTGTGTTTGGTCTTTGTTTCGTGGATGAGTTTTTGCCCCAGGTGTTTCTGTGCTTCGTCGTAGGATGCCACATGTCCGTCATCAGTGGTAAGGTGATGGTTAAAGTTGTCCTGTTTGTAGGCGCCTTGGCTGATAAGCCGCTAGGAATTTGACTGTCGTCCCATCAGGTAGAAAGTTTTTTTTTGCGGCTATCCGATAGAAAGTTCCAGGTGCTAGGACTGTAGGTCATGGAATATTTGTAGACAAATGTGGGTCATGTTGGTGTACTTGCTTTCTTGTTGAGGCCCATCTAATGCCCTGGCGGCGTGGTTGTCACTGCAGTATAGTCGCCCTTGCGTTGTATAGTTTGCGTCTTCTATACATGGCGGTTGTTAGGGTCATCTATGGCCGGTGTATACGACACTAGATGCACGCTGTGGAGTTTGGTTGGCATGCCTGTGAACATTGAGCATCTATGAAGCCATGTCTACGGCCATGGTAGATGAGTAACCGACTGGTAGGAGACCTTGGGGTTCTTGTTTTCAGCAACGGGTGACTTGCGGGCAACGCTTGCTAGGCGTAGGCTTTGGCGGCCGACTTCCACATAGTTCACCGTGTCTGAGTCCGACACTTTTTATGTGGCTGTTGATATTGTGCCGATGATGTTTTGTGTCTTTAATCCGATGGTAGGTATTTCCTTTATCATGCTCGGTTTGTAGGTGTATGAGTTATTGTTCCAAGACAGAGGGTTCTACGTTATTTCTACGGAGAAGACCAGACAGGGTGAACAAGCAACTGGCTAGTCGGAAACCTTCGACCAGCGCCTCTAGACGAGATGACACATCACATGAAGGGTGAGGGCAATAGGACATCAGGCAACACATACACCTACCCTGCGAGCCTGTCTCCTCGGTTCGTCTATTCCAGCACCCTGGTGGGGTGCCTTTGGTTGAGGGCGATTTTTGTATCATGTATGATAGCTACAACAATGTCAATCATAAGTGTTCTATGTTTTCTGGATTTCACATGTAATGTGCCACCCAAAATATTGTGTTTGCAACACCGTACCAACAATGCTTCAACCATATTACAAAAGGAGATGAAGGACAAGCAAGGCGCAACTCTAGCAGAAGGTGAAGAGCGAAAAATAGATTTGCAAATTGTTGCAGAGGAAGGGCGTTTCCAAGAATAGCACATTCCTCGCAAGCATGAGAGAATCATCTGCCTCCAGGAAGAAGACAACCTCTCATGAACGCATGAGAGAACTTGAAGAGAGGCTTGCAACTCAGGAGGTAGTTGCGAGATCAGCAGCTGATATGTATCAACAAGAGTTGAATGCAAGAATGACAGGGTAGCACGAGGAAATCGAAGAGGTGAAAACAAAGCAACTAGATGAAATTGCAGCTCTTAAGAAGGCACAAGAGAAAATTGCTTCTATGGAAAAGAAGCACTCACAACTGGAAGGAGCCTTTTGTTTTTTCTTAAGGATGCAGGGCGGCTCTGGCAATAGCATGTAGTAGCCTACTTTGGGAGGTTGCGACAACATCATGTCACATTCCACTTTGGGAGGCTTTGAGAACACCATGTCGCTACCCTGATGGTTATCTTCTTTGTACGGAAACTTATGGTCGTCCCTTATTATATTTTGTAATGTGTGGTACTCTATTGGTTTTCTTTTATGTCGTCTGTGATACTTCCTCAGTTGGATGATCATTAATAGAAGTGTATTAAGAATGTCTGTTTCCAGCGTTAATGAAAGTCATTCCATTCTCATATCTGAAAATTTAAAAAAATTTAGAATTCAAATTTGAATTTGGTTGGCAGTTGCAACAATTTATTAACTGTGATGGTAATAGTGACATAAATGCATGCCGTCACCATCTTCTGGACCCACATGTAAGCAGCCATGTGAGCATCCCATGGGCCCATGTGTCAGGATATTTGACCGGTCAAATCTGGTCATTACTGACGAGCATCGTCAGTGATAAAACCTCGGTTAGCGCAACTGTAAGGTGCCATGTCAGCATATTATGGGCCCGTATGTCAGATTTGTTGACTGGTCACACATGGTGAGTCAGTTGTTAGTATACGATTCAACTCTAGTGACATTTTATGGTCATCGTTGAAGATAGTTTCGGCGACGATTTTTGGTTCGTCATTTAAGATGCCATCTTCCGTGACGGAGGAAGTGGTACCATCAAGATTTTAGTTTTTTATGACGACGCTTCTGTGACGGTGGGGGTGAAGGCCAAAAAACGTTGCCAGTACATTTTCTGTGACAAAAAGGGTTATACGTGACACAAGTGGAATGTCGCAAAATAGAGCAAATTTTGTAGTGATGAATAATGAAAACCAGCAGGACGTAGGGTATTACTCTCCGGAGGCCCGAATCTGGATAAACCCCTCTTGTGACCTCCAATCCAGGACTTCCAGCTACGCTTGGACCCCTATCGAGGGATCTGACAATATTTTGCACCGTCAGATTATAGCAATTTCGAGCAATGAAGCTGACATTATTAACATCTTCTTTGGTAACTGCATTAATGTTTACCTCTTCTTTACCTCTCATAACATCGATGAGTTCATCAAGTTACATAGTCATCTCTCCCTTCTAAGCCTTAGGAGGTGCATGGAGCAAAGAAGATGAACAACTTGAGCCGATGCACAAACAACCAGCCAAAACTCATGTAAACACAGAGAGGCGAGGAGCAGCACGGTGAGCGAAGGCATCATATCATTGAAAAAGAAAGAGGAAAGTATCTCAATCTAACTGGGTGGGAGGAGCGAATGGTACACCGGTGAAGCAAAGGACATATGACCGGCGACAAAGCTAGACGAACAATGAGCAAGCGTGCACCACGTCCGGCGTGAGGCATAAAACAACAAACGCATAAGAAAACACAACCATCGTAAGCAAAAGACCAGAAAGCCCAAGGAGTGCCCCTAATCTGCACACCATGACTCGTGTGAGACAGCCGGGTCCGTGTGTCAGCGTCTTCACCAGCTAGACTGGTTCTGTTGCTCCAATCGGATGCGCCCGTGCGTGGGGTCTGACCGGCCATGCCTCCATTAGTCGGACGTGTTGGGTAACATAGCATGCAATTTCAAAAATTTCCTACGCTCACGCAAGATCTATCTAGGAGATGCATAGCAACGAGAGAGGGAGAGTGTTGATACGTCTCCAACGTATCTATAATTTTTGATTGTTCCATGCTATTATATTATCTGTTTTGGATGTTTTATATGCATCAATATGTTATTTTTTATGATTTTTGGGACTACCTATTAACCTAGAGCCCAGTGCCAGTTCCTGTTTTTTCCTTGTTTTAGAGTTTCACAGAAAAGGAATACCAAATAGAGTCCAAAAGGAATGAAACTTTCGCGATGATTTTTCTTGGACCAGAAGACATCTAGAGGGCCTGGCGTGCATGTCAGTAAAGCCACGAGGCGGCCACAAGGTCAGGAGGCGCGCCCAGGGGGTAGGGCGTGCCCCCACCCTTGTGGGTCCCTCGTGACTCCACCAACCTATTTTTTCCGCCTATGTATTCTCAAATATCCCAAAACCTTCCAGGGGAGCCACGAAACCACTTTTCCACCGCCGCAACCTTCTGTACCCGTGAGATCCCATTGAGGGGCCTTTTTTCGGCGTCCTGTCGAAGGGGGATTCGATCACGGAGGGCTTCTATATCAACACCATTGCCTCTCCGATGAAGCGTGAGTAGTTTACCACATACCTACGGGTCCATAGCTAGTAGCTAGATGGCTTCTTCTCTCTCTTTGATTCTCAATACCATGTTCTCCTCGATGTTCTTGGAGATCTATTTGATGTAATACTCTTTTGCGGTGTTTTTGCTGATACGTCTTCAACGTATCTATAATTTTTGATTGCTCCATGCTATATTATCTACTGTTTTGGGAAATATTGGGCTTTATTTTCCATTTTTATATTACTTTTGGGACTAACCTATTAACCGGAGGCCCAGCCCAGATTTGTTTTTTGCCTATTTCAGTGTTTCTAAGAAAAGGAATATCAAACGGAGTCAAAACGGAACGAAATCAACTGGAGAAGTTATTTTTGGAAGGAAAGCTACCGGATGGACTTGGACCCCATGTCAGAAGCAAAGGGAGGTGCCCATGAGGGTGGGGGGCGCCCCCCCTAGGGCGCGCCCCCCTGCCTCGTGGGGCCCCCGAAGCTCCACTGACGTACTTCCTGCACCCATTTATACCTACGTACCATAAAACTTCCAGAGCGAAGATTAGATCGGGAGTTCTGCCACCGCAAGCCTCTGTAGCCACCAAAAGTCAATCGGGACCCTGTTCCGGCACCCTGCCGGAGGGGGAACCCTCACCGGTGGCCATCTTCATCATCGCGGCACTCTCTATGACGAGGAGGGAGTAGCTCACCCTCGGGGCTGAGGGTATGTACCAGTAGCTATGTGTTTGATCTCTCTCTCTCTCTCTCTCTCTCTCTCTCTCGTATTCTTGATTTGGCACGATCTTGATGTATCGCGAGCTTTGCTATTATAGTTGGATCTTATGTTGCTTCTCCCCCTCTACTCTCTTGTCATGGATTGAGTTTTCCCCTTGAAGTAATCTTATCGGATTGAGTCTTTAAAGATTTGAGAACACTTGATGTATGTCTTGCCGTGAGTATCTTTGGTGACAATGGGATATCACATGATTCACTTGATGTATGTTTTGGTGATCAACTTGCGGGTTCCTCCCATGAACCTATGCATAGGGGTTGGCACACGTTTTCGTCGTGATTCTCAGGTAGAAACTTTGGGGCACTCTTTGAGGTTCTATGTGTTGGTTTGAGTAGATGAATTGAGATTGTGTGATGCATATCGTATAATCATACCCACAGATACTTGAGGTGACATTGGACTATCTAGGTGACATTAGGGTTTTGGTTGATTTGTGTCTTAAGGTGTTATTCTAGCATGAACTCTAGGGCTGTTTGTGACACTTATAGGAATATCCCAATGGATTGATTAGAAAGAACAACTTTGAGGTGGTTTCATACCCTACCATAATCTCTTCGTTTGTTCTGCGCTATTAGTGACTTTGGAGTGACTCTTTGTTGCATGTTGAGGGATAGTTATATGATCCAATTATGTTATTATTGTTGAGAGAACTTGCACTAGTGAAAGTATGAACCCTAGGCCTTGTTTCCTATCATTGCAATACCGTTTATGCTTACCACTTGCTACCTTGCTGTTTTTATATTTTCAGATTACAAAAACCTATATCTACCATCCACATTGCACTTGTATCACCATCTCTTCGCCAAACTAGTGCACCTATGCAATTTACCATTGTATTGGGTGTGTTGGGGACACAAGAGACTCTTTGTTATTTGGTTGCGGGGTTGCTTGAGAGAGACCATCTTCATCCTACGCATCCTACGGATTGATAAACCTTAGGTCATCCACTTGAGGGAAATTTGCTACTGTCCTACAAACCTCTGCACTTGAAGGCCCAACAACATCTACAAGGAGAAGGTTGCGTAGTAGACATCAAGCTCTTTTCTGGCGCCGTTGCCGGGGAGGTGACTTCTTGAAGGTATATCTTTAGATCTTGCAATTGAATCTTTTTGTTTCTTGTTTTAGCACTAGTTAGTTTATAAAATAAAACTACAAAAAAATGGAATTGAGTTTGTCTCATACGCTTCACCTTTTTAATATCTTTCGTGAGTATGATGGAAAGGAAAATTATGCCAAAGTGTTAGAAGAAGAATGCATTAAATTGTTTGGCACTAAATCTTTGAATGATGAGAATGATTGCAATGTTGTTAGTATGAATTCCTTGAATATCCATGATACTAATGATATGCAAAGCCACAAGCTTGGGGAAGCTATGTTTGATGAAGATGATATTTTTTGTCCCCCAAGCTTTGATGAGCAAATTTACTATGATGAAAGCATGCCTCCTATGTGTGATGATTATTGTGATGACACGTATGCTATAAAGAATAATGATAACCATGAAACTTGTCATCTTGATATTAATTTTCAATCACATGATAGCTATTTTTTTGAGTTTGCTCCCACTATTATTCATGAGAAGAGTTTTGCTTATGTGGAGAGTAGTAAAAATTCTATGCTTGTAGATCATGAAAATAATGCTTTAGGTGCTGGTTATATTGTTGAATTCATTCATGATGCTACTGAAAATTATTATGAGAGAGGATCATATGCTTCTACATATTGCAATAATATCAAGTTTCCTCTCTATGTGCTTAAAGTTTTGAAGTTATGCTTGTTTTGCCTTCCTATGCTAGTTGATTATTGTTCCCATAAGTTGTTTTCTTACAAAATCCCAATGCATAGGAAGTGGGTTAGACATAAAAGTGCTATTCATGTTCTTCATGATGCTCTGTTTATGTTTCAATTCTTATCTTTTATGTGAGCATCATTGAAATCATAATGCTTAGCTAGGGGCGTTAAACGTTAGCGCTTGTTGGGAGGCAACCCAATTTTATTTTAGTTTCTTGCTTTTTGGTTCTGTTTAGTAATAAATAATCCATATAGCTTCTGTTTAGATGTGGTTTTATGTTTTAATTAGTGTTTGTGCCAAGTAGAACCTTTGGGAAGACTTGGGTGAAGTCTTTATGATCATGCTGTAAAAAACAGAAACTTTAGCGCTCACAAGATTAGCTAAATTTTTTTACTGGAGAGTGATATTTAGTTGATTCTTTTTGCAGATGATTACTAGACAAATTTCTCAGGTCCACCAATTTATTTTAGAATTTTTGGAGTTCAAGAAGTTTTCGTTAGTTACAGATTGCTACAGACTGTTCTGTTTTTGACAGATTCTGTTTTTCGTGTGTTGTTTGCTTATTTTGATGAATCTATGGCTTGTAAAATAGTTTATAAACCATAGATAAGTTGGAATACAGTAGGTTTAACACAAATATAAATAAAGAATGAGTTCATTATAGTACCATGAAGTGGTGTTTTGTTTTCTTTCGCTAACGGAGCTCACCAGTTTTCTGTTAAGTTTTGTGTTGTGAAGTTTTCAAGTTTTGGGTAAAGATTCGATGGACTATGGAATAAGGAGTGGCAAGAGCCTAAGCTTGGGGATGCCCAAGGCAACCCAAGGTAATATTCAAGGATAATCAAGCGTCTAAGCTTGGGGATGCCCCGGAAGGCATCCCTCTTTCGTCTTCGTTCATCGGTAACTTTACTTGGAGCTATATTTTTATTCACCACATGATATGTGTTTTGCTTGGAGCGTCATTTTATTTTTTAGCTTTGCTTGATGTTTGAATAAAATACCAAGATTCGAAATTATTAAATGGGAGAGTCTTCACATAGTTGCATAATTATTCGACTACTCATTGATCTTCACTTATATCTTTCGGAGTAGTTTGTCATTTGCTCTAGTACTTCACTTATATCTTTTAGATCACGGTGGTGGATTTGTTTTATAGAAATTATTGATCTCTCATGCTTCACTTAGATTATTTTGAGAGTCTTAAATAGCATGGTAATTTTCTTAAATAATCCTAATATGCTTGGTATTCAAGATTTGTAAAACTTTCTTGTGACTGTGTTGAATACTATGAGAAGTTTGATACTTGATAATTGTTTTGAGATATGAAGATGGTGATATTAGAGTCATGCTAGTTGAGTAGTTGTGAATTTGAGAAATACTTGTGTTAAAGTTTGTGATTCCTGTAGCATGCACGTATGGTGAACCGTTATGTGATGAAGTCGGAGCATGATTTATTTATTGATTGTCTTCCTTATGAGTGGCGGTCGGGGACGAGCGATGGTCTTTTCCTACCAATCTATCCCCCTAGGAGCATGCACATAATACTTTGCCTTGATAACTTCTAGATTTTTGCAATAAGTATATGAGTTCTTTATGACTAATGTTGAGTCCATGGATTATACGCACATTTCCCATCCTTCCACCATTGCTAGCCTCTCTAATACCGCGCACCTTTTGCCGGTATCAGACACCCACCATAAACCTTCCTGAAAACAGCCACCATACCTACCTATCATGGCATTTCCATAGCCATTCCGAGATATATTGCCATGCAACTTTCCACCGTTCCGTTTATTATGACACGCTCCATCATTGTCATATTGCTAGCATGATCATGTAGTTGACATCGTATTTGTGGCAAAGCCACCGTTCATAATTCTTTCATACATGTCACTCTTGATTCATTGCATATCTCGGTACACCGCCGGAGGCATTCACATAGAGTCATAATTTGTTCTATGTATTGAGTTGTAAGAAAAATAAAAGTGTGATGATCATCATTTTTAGAGCATTGTCCCAAGTGAGGAAAGGATGATGGAGACTATGATTCCCCCACAAGTCGGGATGAGACTCCAGACAAAAAAAGAGATAAAAGAGGCCACAAAAAAAGGCCCAGATAAATAAAATGAGAGAAAAAGAGAGAAGGGACAATGTTACTATCCTTTTACCACACTTGTGCTTCAAAGTAGCACCATGATCTTCATGACAGAGAATCTCTCATTTTATCACTTTCATATACTAGTGGGAATTTTTCATTATAGAACTTGGCTTGTATATTCCAATGATGGGCTTCCTCAAATTGCCCTAGGTCTTCGTGAGCAAGCGAGTTGGATGCACACCCACTTAGTTTCTTTTGTTGAGCTTTCATATACTTATAGCTCTAGTGCATCCGTTGCATGGCAATCCCTACTCACTCACATTGATATCTATTGATGGGCATCTCCATAGCCCGTTGATACGCCTAGTTGATGTGAGACTATCTTCCCCCTTTTTTGTCTTCTCCACAACTACCATTCTATTCCACATATAGTGCTATATCCATGGCTGACGCTCATGTATTGCGTGAAGATTGAAAAAGTTTTGAAAATGTTAAAGTATGAAACAATTGCTTGGCTTGTCATCGGGGTTGTGCATGATTTAAATACTTTGTGTGGTGAAGATAGAGCATAGCCAGACTATATGATTTTGTAGGGATAACTTTCTTTGGCCATGTTATTTTGAGAAGACATAATTGCTTTGTTAGTATGCTTGAAGTATTATTATTTTTATGTCAATATGAACTTTTGTATTGAATCTTTCGGATCTGAATATTCATACCACAATTGAGAAGATTTACATTGAAATTATGCCAAGTAGCACTCCGCATCAAAAATTCTCTTTTTATCATTTACCTACTCGAGGACGAGCAGGAATTAAGCTTGGGGATGCCACGATTCTCTTTGAGATCTATTCGATGTAATCTTCTTTTGCGATGTGTTTGTCGAGATCCGATGAATTGTGGGTTTATGATCAAGATTATCTATGAACAATATTTGAATCTTCTCTGAATTCTTTTATGTATGGTTGGTTATCTTTGCAAGTCTCTTCGAATTATCAGTTTGGTTTGGCCTACTATATTGATCTTTCTTGCAATGGAGAAGTGCTTAGCTTTGGGTTCAATCTAGCGGTGCTCGATACCAGTGACAGCAGGGGAAACGACATGTACTGTATTGTTTCCATCGAGGATAAAAAGATGGGGTTTATATCATATTGCATGAGTTTATCCCTCTACATCATGTCATCTTGCTTAGAGCGTTACTCCGTTCTTATGAACTTAATACTCTAGATGCATGCTGGATAGCGGTTGATGTGTGGAGTAATAGTAGTAGATGCAGGCAGGAGTCGGTCTACTTGTCACGGACGCGATGCCTATATACATGATCATACCTAGATATTCTCATAACTATGCTCAATTCTATCAGTTGCTCAACAGTAATTTGTTTACCCACCGTAATACTTATGCTATCTTGAGAGAAGCCACTAGTGAAACCTATGGCCCCCGGGTCTATTCTCTATCATATTAATCTACCGTTATTTCTACTACCGTTTATTTTGCAATCTTTACTTTTTATCTTTATCATAAAAATACCAAAAATATTATCTTATCATCTCTATCAGATCTCACTTTTGCAAGTGGCCGTGAAGGGATTGACAACCCCTTTATCGCGTTGGTTGCAAGGTTCTTATTTGTTTGTGTAGGTGCGTGGGACTTGAGCGTGGCCTCCTACTGGAATGATACCTTGGTTCTCAAAAACTATGGGAAATACTTACGCTACTTTGCTGCATCACCCTTTCCTCTTCAAGGGAAAACCAACGCAGTGCTCAAGAGGTAGCACGCCCTACCCCCCTAGGCGTGCCCCCTGCCTCGTGGATGACTCGAAGACCCCCCCTGACGTGCGACCCACGCCAAAAAATCCTATAAATACAGAAACCCCCGAAAAGAAACCTATATCAGGAGTTCCACCGCCACAAGCCTTTGTAGCCACCAAAAACCAACCGGGACCCTTTTCCGGCACCCTGCCGGAGGGAGGAATCATCACCGGTGGCCATCTTCATCATCCCGGCACTCAACATGACAAGGAGGGAGCAGTTCACCCTTAGGGCTGAGGGTATGTACCAGTAGCTATGCGTTTGATCTCTCTCTCTCTCTCTCTCTCTCTCTCTCTCTCTCTCTCGTGTTCTTGATTTGGCACGATCTTGATGTACCGCGAGCTTTGCTACTATAGTTGGATCTTATGATGTTTCTCCCCCTCTATCTCTTGTAATGGATTGAGTTTTCCCTTTGAAGTTATCTTATCGGATTGAGTCTTTAAGGATTTGAGAACAGTTGATGTATGTCTTGCGTGGGATACCCGTGGTGAGAATGGGGTATTCTATTGTTTCACTTGATGTATGTTTTCGTGATCAACTTGCGGGTTCCGTGACCTTGGGAATCTATGCATAGGGGTTGGCACACGTTTTCATCTTGACTCCCCGGTAGAAACTTTGGGGCACTCTTTTTAGTTCTTTGTGTTGGTTGAATAGATGAATCTGAGATTGTGTGATGCATATCGTATAATCATACCCGCGGATACTTGAGGTGACATTGGAGTATATAGGTGACATTATGATTTTTGTTGATTTGTGTCTTAAGGTGTTATCCTACTACGAACTCTAGGGCTGTTTGTGACACTTATAGGAATAACCCAATGGATGGATCGTAAAGAATAACTTTGAGGTGGTTTCGTACCCTACAATAATCTCTTCGTTTGTTCTCCGCTATTAGTGACTTTGGAGTGACTCTTTGTTGCATGTTGAGGGAGAGTTATATGATCTAGTTATGTTATCCTTGTTGAGAGAACTTGCACTAGTGAAAGTATGAACCCTAGGCCTTGTTTCGAAGCATTGCAATACCGTTTGTGCTCACTTTTATCATTAGTTACCTTGCTGTTTTTATAATTTCAGATTATAAAAACCTATATCTACCATTCATATTGCACTTGTATCACCATCTCTTCGCCGAACTAGTGCACCTATACAATTTACCATTGTATTGGGTGTGTTGGGGACACAAGAGACTCTTTGTTATTTGGTTGCAGGGTTTTTTGAGAGAGACCATCTTCATCCTATGCCTCCCACGGATTGATAAACCTTAGGTCATCCACTTGAGGGAATTTTGCTACTGTCCTACAAATCTCTGCACTTGGAGGCCCAACAACGCCTACAAGAAGAAGGTTGTGTAGTAGACATCAAGCTCTTTTCTGGCGCCGTTGCCGGGGAAGTTAGTGCTTCAAGGTATATCTTTAGATCTTGCAATCGAATCTTTTAGTTTCTTGTTTTATCACTAGTTAGTTCATAAAAGAAAACTACAAAAAGAAAATGGAACCGAGGGTGCCTCATATGCTGCATTTTTTTAATGTCTTTCGTGAAAATAAGGATTCCGATAATTGTGCCAAAGTGTTAGAAGAAGAATGCAATAAAATGTTTGGCATACAATCTTTGAATGATGAGCATGATTGCAATGTCGTTAGTATGAACTCTTTGAATATCCATAGTACTAATGATGATTGCACTAGTAATGATAAAAATGTCTCTTATAAGCATGTCAATTTTTGTGGAGTGCATAGAGCTTGCAAGCACACACCAAATAGGGAAGATAGATTTTGCAAGAGGCATAAGTATTTATAAACTAAATGGTTGCAAGAGAGGCTAGATGCTTGTGCTGAAAATTTAAAATTTCTTTGCCATCCTTGTGAACTTTGCAATGAACGTGATCATTTAAATCTCCAATGCAAATTGTTTCATGATCGAATCGTGTCCAAAGATTGTGATGACTTGATTTCCCTTGCACATCATAATGAACTTAGTTTGCTTGTGGGTTATGAAGAAATGAAACGTATAACTAAGGATCTTCCAGGATTTGTGCTTGATAAAGTTCTTGAAATTTTGATCTAGAGGAAATTTATATGTATTGTGTGGTGAATTGCATTGAAAATCCTTATATTGCCAATTACATAAAGAAAATAAAATAAATAGAAGATGAAGAGAATACTAATGAAAGGGAAGAGGTTTCCCCGTATCCTCCTATTCTTTCTTATGATGAATCAGGTAACGAGGAGGAGCTTTCTATTCAACCAATCTCATTAATAAGGAGCTCCAAAAAGACGATTAAACCCACACATAATCTGAAGAAGAAAAAAAAAGACGGAGAAGCAAAGGTAAAAAGGTATCCCTCCCAAATGATGTTGCTCCTATTACTCATTGTGATGATGATAATTGCTATACTATTTGTGCTATCCATACTATTAATGATGAGAGTGATTATGCTTATGATATGCGAAGGCCCAAGCTTGGGGATGCTATGTTTGATGAGAATGGTATGTTTGAGAATTTATTTGCTAGAATTAATGTTTTTCCCAAGCTTGGGGATGCTATGTTTTATGAAGATGATATTTTTAACCTCCCAAGTTTTGATATGCAAATTTATTATGATGATAGCATGCCTCCTATTTATGATGATTATATTGATGAAAGTGGGTTTGGAAGAGTGTCAACTTTAGGAAGTAATGATCCCACTATTTTGGAGGGTGTTGAATCTTATTGTGACAATTATATGTATTGAAGATCTCTGGCTGTGCTGGGCTTCTGGTGATTTGGGAGATCTGGTGTGAGCGCAGTCGCCGCATCTTACACAATTCGGAGTTATCAGCTGTGACCCTTGCATGCCTTGCAATTAACGAAGCCAATGTTGGAAGGACGCTGATGCATGTCACATCATTTTGCATGGTAGTCTAGCTTAGTGATCCCTAATCATTTTGTTTGCACTTTTATATACTCTCCTATGCATGCAAGTTTTGGATCAAGTGTTTTTATTCTTTGTGTGATATGTTTGTGTGACTATAATACACTTATCAAACTATATATTTTAGTAATGTTTTCTATTGCATGCTCTATGTCCCCTTGATATAGGATAATGAGAGCATTGAGAAAGGTCAGTAGGGAGAACATGTGAGACGGATGGAAAAGATATGGTTGGCTTTGATGGTGGGGGTTTATTGATTGGAAATCATATGTTTGATTATGCTCGATGTGTACCTTTCAACAATATGTCATCATTTCGATCAATGTCTCAGTATATTTTCTATTGTCCGTAGCAAACATACGGTTCCTAACTATGTCTCCGTACCTTTTTTATTGTCTGTAGCAACATCCGGTTCCTGAATATGTCTTAGTACTTTTTTATTGTCCATAGCAACGTACGGTTCCTGACTATAACTTAAATTCAACTAATTGTGTGTCACCCCGTGCTATGCGTAGCACGGGCATCTTACTAGTATTTCAGAATTTTTGGAGTTACAGAAGTATTCGAGAGTTACAGATTACTACAGTCTGTTCTGTTTTTGACAGATTCTGTTTTCTATGTGTTGTTTGCTTATTTTGATGAATCTATGAGTAGTATAGGAGGGTATGAACCATAGAGAAGTTGGAATACAGTAGATATTACACCAATATAAATAAAGAATGAATTCGCAACAGTACCAAAAGTGGTGATTTTATTTCCTTATACTAACGGAGCTTACGCGTTTTCTGTTGAGTTCTGTGTTGTGAAGTTTTCAAGTTTTGGGTAAAGATTCAATGGACTATGGAATAAGGAGTGGAAAGAGCCTAAGCTTGGGGATGCCCAAGGCACCCCAAGGTAATATTCAAGGACAACCAAGAGCCTAAGCTTGGGGATGCCCCGGAAGGCATCCCCTCTCTCGTCTTCGTTCATCGGTAACCTTACTTGGAGCTATATTTTTATTCACCACATGATATGTGTTTTGCTTGGAGCGTCATTTTATTTTATTTTGTTTTGCTTGATGTTTGAATAATATCCCAAGATCTGAAATTCTTAAATGTTAGAGAGTCTTCACATAGTTACATAATTATTCAACTACTCATCGATCTTCACTTATATCTTTCGGAGTAGTTTGTCGTTTGCTCTAGTGCTTCACTTACATCTTTTAGAGCATGGCGGTGGTTTTATTTTGAAGAAATAGATGAACTCTCTTGCTTCACTTATATTATTTTGAGATTCTTAAACAGCATGGTAATTTGCTTTGGTTATAAATTTAGTCCTAATATGATATGCATCCAAGAGGGATATAATAAAAACTTTCATATAAAGTGCATTGAATACTATGAGAAGTCTGATTCCTTATGATTGTTTTGAGATATGAATATGGTGATATTAGAGTCATGCTAGTGGAGTAGTTGTGAATTTTAGAGATAGTTGTGTTAAAGTTTGTGATTCCCGTAGCATGCACATATGGTGAACCGTTATGTGATGAAGTTGGAGCATGATTTATATCGATTGTCTTCCTTATGAGTGGAGGTCGGGTTCATGCGATGGTTAACTCCTACCAACCCTTTCCCTAGGAGCATGCGCGTAGTACTTTGTTTTGATGACTAATAGATTTTTGCAATAAGTATGTGAGTTATTTATGACTAATGTTGAGTCCATGGATTATACACACTCTCACCCTTCCACAATTGCTAGCCTCTCTTGTGCCGCGCAACATTCGCCGGTACCATACACCCACCATTTACCCTCCTCAAAACAGCCACCATACCTACCTATTAGGGCATTTCCATAGCCATTCTGAGATATACTGCCATGCAACTTTCCACCGTTCCGTTTATTATGACATGCTTCATCATTGTCATATTGCTTTGCATGATCATGTAGTTGACATCGTATTTGTGGCAAAGCCACCTTTCATAATCCTTTCATGCATGTCACTCTTTAGTCATTGCACATCCCGGTACACCGTCGGAGGCATTCATGTAGAGTCATATTTTGTTCTAAGTATTGAGTTGTAATTCTTGAGTTGTAAGTAAATAAAAGTGTGATGATCATCCTTATTAGAGCACTGTCCCAATGAGGAAAGGATGATGAAGACTATGATTCCCCCACAAGTCGGGTTGAGACTCCGGATGAAAAATAAAAAATAAAATAAAAAAGAGGCCAAAAAAAGAGAGCCCCCCCCCCCAAAAAAAGGAGAAAACAAAAAATGAGGGGAAAAGAGAGAAGGGGCAATGCTACTATCCTGTTACCACACTTGTGCTTCAAAGTAGCACGATGATCTTCATGATAGAGAGTCTCCTATATTGTCACTTTCATATACAAGTGGGAATTTTCATTATAGAATTTGGCTTGTATATTCCAAAGATGGGCTTCCTCAAATGCCCTAGGTCTTCATGATCAAGCAACTTGGATGCACACCCACTTAGTTTCTTCTTGAGCTTTCATATACTTATAGCTCTAGTGCATCCGTTGCATGGCAATCCCTGCTCACTCACATTGATATCTATTGATGGGCATCTCCATAGCTTGTTGATACACCTAGTTGATGTGAGACTATATTCTCCTTTTCTCTTCCCCACAACCACCATTCTATTCCACCTATAGTTCTATGTCCCTGGCTCACGCTCATTGTCGGGGGGAAATCGGCCTCCATGAGCACCTATGGGGACGGAGCCCCTTGTCGGTTCGGCGGGGGGCGGAGGTTGCACAAAGAGCAGATCGAGGCGACACACACACACAACGATTTTACCCAGCTTCGGGCCGCACGGATGCGTAAAACCCTACTGCTGCTTGTCTGGTTGATTCGAGTTCTTGCTCTGGAGCGCAAGAAGCTACAGTAAGTTGGAGCTGGACGTAGACGAGGGTCTACTGGGTGTCCTCCTTCCTCCCCCTCCTCCTTCTACGTACGCATGGGCCTCCTTTTATATGCTAAGGGGTTTCCCACAGGTAGCGACGCAGGTGAGGGTAAAAATGGCAAGGAACTGTGCGAACAGTGGTCGCACAGTGCTATCGCACCTAACTCTGACGGCGGGGGACAAAGGCATTAAATGCCCGTCTGGATCACCCGAACAGTGCCGAGGCGGACCGTTAGGGGCGCCTCCGCTTGCCACGGGGGCGACTCTGCCAACGCCGCATGCCACCGCGCGCCCCAGGTTGCGCGGCGCCCCGCCACGTGCCTCTGGGGAAGCTCCAGAGTGACGCGTGGGCAGGTGAGCTGGAGCGCATGCCTGAGGTGGTGGTTTGCCACGGCAAGTGGCTTGCCGCGGTGGTTGTCTTGCCGCACCTGAGAGCTTGCCACTCATCAGGCCTTGCCGGGGCGCGCGGCGCGCCGCGGCGGGCTTCTCTTGGGGTGCCTTGGTTTGGCCGTCCCGGCGAGCTCCTCCCGCCGGGGCCTTGGTGCTTCGGCTCAGTCGTCCCGGCAAGCTCCTTTTGCCGGGGCCTTGTCGCCTTGGCCCGGCAAGCTCCTCTTGCCGGACCTCGCCTTCTTGGCCCGGCAAGCTCCTCTTGCCGGGGCTTGGTCTTCTAGGCTCGATCACTTGGCCTTCGTCCGGCCCAGAAAGGGCCGTGGAGACTCTTGTCGCTCCCCTGGCAAGCCTTGCCGCGGGACGCTACTACTGCCCGTGCACAAGTTCGGGGTACTAAGGTACCCCTACTTTAGTACACCGACAGGAGCCCCCGGGCCTGGGCCATACACGGTGCCGAGCGTTGTTGGGCCAGGCCCTAACAGTGCACGGGCACGCGTGGCCTGGGTTGCGCTGCTCCTTAACTCTGTGCCCGTCGCGCCCTCCCCAAGTGGCGCGCGCTTATCGCGGCGTCGTGGGGGGCGAGGTGTGCGAGGCGTGCGTGACGTGGGTGGCGTGCGCGGGGCTTGAGGCCCGCAGGCATGCGTCACGTCGGGCACGATTCCTTTATTTGGAAAGGCGAAACGCCCGCCCCCCCTTTATAAGCGGAGGGAACAGGGGCAGCTCGCCATTCCGCCGGTTGCTGTTCCTCGAAAATCTCCGCCACTTCCTCCTTACTAGAGAAAGCGGCGATTCGCCCTCGCAGCCCCCGGCGCCGCCAACGCCGACAACTCCTCCTCCCCGTACCTGCCATGGCCCCGAAGAGCGACAAGGCGAAGGGTAAGGCCGTGAAGTCGGCCGAGGCGCTGCGGCTGGAAGCGCTTCGGAAGGAGACGGCGACGTTCCCCCCTCAGCTCGATGCGCTGAGGCTGAAGAACGGATACCGCCTCTTCTGGTCGACGGCGACGCGAGCGCATCCGCGCACGCGAGTTCTTCCCGCCATCGCCCAGAAGCTGTACCTGACCGGGTACCCTTTCTTCGCCGTGTTCTTCTATTGCGGGCTCTGCCCGCCTTTTTCCGAGTTCTTCTGCGACATCATGCACACCTACAACCTCCACCTCCTTGATTTCACCCCCGACGCCGTTCTGACAATGGCGGTTTTCGCACACCTTTGCGAGAACTTTGTCGGAGTCCGCCCCAACGTAGCCCTCTTCCGCCACTTCTTTACTCCTCGGGTGGAGAAAGGAGAGCCGCTGTCCGGCGGAGTCACCTGGGTCTCCAGGACCGGCAAGAAAGAGGTCTACTTGGAGGGGGAACTCCGTGGCAGATGGGAGGAGTGGAGGGCCGAGTGGTGCCTGATCGTCGAGGAAAATCCACCGCCGTTCACCGCCGTGCGCCGAACTCCAGTGGTGCGCGGCCGTGACTGGAGCGACCTAGCCCCGGACGACGCCAAGCTGAAGATTGCCGTCACCCGAATCCTGCGCCTCAGGTTTGCCGGGCTTACCGTCGGCGCCGTCGGTGCGATTTCCTTCGCCGGCGTATCGCCCCCCTGCAGGAGAGGGGGAAGCCGGCTTGGGAATTCCAAAACGCGGCGGACATCATGAGGCTGCGGCCGGGCCTTAACTACAACTTCACCGTTCTGGAGCTCGTCGGAGTGTTGAAGGAGCTGTTCAGGTACGACTCCGAGCACCCAGAATGGTTCAGGTTGCCGCCGGGCGTCGTCCCCCTGTGCAACAACTCGGCGCTCAGCCGCATCCTCGCGATGATGCCGCTGTGCGACTCGCACGGGATCGACGCGACCTGGCAGGAGCCGGCGGACGACGTCGTGCAGGCCTTCTTCGACAACTTGGAGGAGGTGCCGGTCGACCCCGACGAGAAGAGGGGCCTCACGCGGGACACCACCCCCGAGGAGCTGGCTTACATCGCCTCCAGGATGGAGGAGGCGGCGGCCGCCATGGCCGCGGGCGAGTCTGGCTTCACCCCGGCCGAAGCAGACGCGGCGGAGGCGGAGAGCCTCGCCGACCAAATGGAGTTCGCCGGCGCGGAGGAACCAGCCGGGCACGATGGCGCGGGCGAGCCCGCCCAGGACGCGAGTGGCTTGCCGGAGGTCGACGCGCCCTCCTCGCAGCTCCCGGGCAGCTCGTCGCAGGCGGAGCCCCCCTGCCCAGCCGAGGAGGCGTCTCCGCAGGGCCGGAGAGGTGGTGCAGCAGGCCGACCAGCAACCGCAGCCCCGCGTGACACGCGCCTCCGAAGCAGCGGGAGCGGGGTCCTCACGGGCCGCGGCTTCTGCTCCTGCCGCTCCCTGTACCGCGGCGGCAACGGGGGCGGGGTCGTCCACCGTCCCCGCCAAGCGGTCCCGGGAACCCACTCCCCTGTCTCCTCGCACTTGGAGCAAGCCGGTTTTTGACTATTCCGCGCTTAGCTCCGACGACGAAGAGGAGGACGAAGAGTAAGTTCCTGGTAGAGCTTGTATCTTCTTGATTTCTGTTGCTTCGTCTTGTCTCGCAGCCCACTCACCCTCCCCCGAAACCGTTCCCATTCAGGAGCCTGGCCCAGAGGAGGGCGAAGAGGGCCAAGATCTCGCTGGTCGTCCTTGAGGGCGAGTCTCCCCCGGCAACTGGGGAGGTGCCGGAGACGACCTTGCCGGACTTGGCAGCGGGTCCCCAGGGCAGCCCACAGCGCAGCCCCCAGGGTGAGTGCACGGCTAGTTCTTGCTGTTTGGCGCGCGCGTGAGCTCCCCTTCTCTTTGTGGTTGACATGCGGCTGTTGTTGTTGTTGTTGTTGTTGTTGTTGTTGTTGTTGTTGTTGTTGTTGTTGTTGTTGTTGTTGGGTAGGAGCAGAGCAGCCCCAGCAGGCGACCCCGGGGGGCACTCCTGCCGCGCCGTCTGCGTCGACCACCCCGCCTAGGGAGAAATCTCCGGCAAGGGAGGAGCCCCCGGCAGGGGAGACCTCCCCGGCAAGGGAGGAGCCCCCGGCAAGGAAGACCTCTCCGGCAAGGGACGCGACCAGCGATCCCCCGGCAGCGGAGGCCGCGGCCACGGACCCTGCCACCGGTAAGCCCCCCTGCACGGAAAACTTCCCCTGGTTATCTTTCCTTATGAGCTTTTTTAGTCGGCTGTTCGGTTGACTCTTCTCCCCTCTTCCGGCCATCAGACCCGCCCACCGCGGACCCGATGGAGACCGAGGTCGTCATCGGGGAGGGCGCGCGCGGCGACGCCAACGACGTCGTCGTCATCGAGGAGGCGGGCGGCACCGACGACCCCGCAGGTGGCGGGGAGGCCAAAGCCGCCAAGGCCGCCGCGGGGGCAGACGGCGAGGGGACCGGCGACCGTGCCGACGACCCCGGGGAGGCGGGGGCGTCAAGCACTCCGCCGTCCGGCAATCCCGCTGCTGCCGCCGCGTCGGGCCTCGAGGAGCCCCCGGCGGGTGCCTACCTGAAGGCCGGCGATGGCGTCTTCATCAGGCTCCCCTGGGAGCCTAGCTCCAGGGCGCCGGTCGAGGGGGAGGCCTTGGACGGAGAAGTGCTCGCCTCCGTCGGGCTGACAGTGGTCAACGCGCCAAGCACCAGCAGCGGCGAGCCCGAGGAGGAGCGGCTGCTCCGGAAGCTCGTGTCGCTCTACCGCGCCCGACAGGCTAAGGTGGAGCGCCAGGAGGCACTCGTCGCGAGGGCCGGCGCGGACATGGATAAGCGTGCCGGGGAGCTCCGGGAGCTCAACCAGGAGGCTCTCCGGTCTTTGGCGGAGGAGCGGAGGCTGCTTGACGAGGCGCGGACGGCCTTTCTCCTCGAGAAGGCAGAGGCCGAAGAGCAGCAGAGGCTTGCCGCTGCGGGGCTGTCCACGCGGGAAAGCGAACTGGTGCAGCAGAAGGCCAGCCTCGCCAGCCACGAGGAGGAGGTTGCCGCGCGCGAGCAGGCGCTTGGCGGGGCCCTGCAGAAAGCGCAGGATGCTGCCGCGGCCGCTGAGGTCGTTAAGGGGGAGCTGGAGACGAGGGTGGCGCAGCTCGTCAGCGACCTCAAGGCGAGCGGCGAAGAGCTTGCCGCGCTCAAACAGGAGCGCGAGAAGGGCGCTCACACCCTTGGCGAGCTGCAGGGCCGCTTCGCCGAGAAGATCCGGGAGCTCGACGCCGCCAAGGATTCCAAGGCCGACCTCGAGCTGAAGCTGGACACCCTGGCCAAGGCGCTGGAGAGCGCCAAGGGGCAGGAAGCGACCTTGCGGAAGGAGGTTGCTGGCAACGAGGAGCTATTGAAGCGTGCCGCCGTTACCCAGAATGCCTTCCAGGAGACGGTGGAGCGGTGGACCGAAGGCCTCGTCGACATCGCCACCACCATCGACAAGGAGCTGAAGCTGCTGGGGATGGAGGGCCACGAGTACCCCTCCGGCGAGAACGTCTCGCCGAGCGTCAAGCTCACTATCTTCTTCAAGGGCTTGGTGGGGGTGCTCCAGCATCTCCGGGAAACGATCCTAGAGCAGCTGGCCGAGGAGACGCGGGAAGCCGTCTCCGGGGCCCTCGAGAGGGTGCTGGTGAAGATCGTCTTCCGCAACCCCACCATCAGGCTTACCAACGTCCTCAGGCACCTGCCGGAAGACGCCGACCTGACGGAGATCAGGGCCCTCGTCACCCCCATTGTGGAAAGGGTGGCCGGGATCAGGAGGGTCGAGGGCGACCGCGCGGATTAGGCCGCCCACCTCTTTCTTTTCTTCTCTTGTCGCTGCTGAGCATGTCATAGAAACAGCTGATTAGAGCAGCGGCAAGTCATTTTGGAATATAATTTTTATCTTAGGCAGTTCATTGCGCTGTTATCTCCCTCGTTCGACTTTGTGCTTCGTACGTTCGCGCCCTACGCTCCCAGGAACTTGTCGGCGCAAGCCTCCGCCTTGCCACGGGTGCCGAGTGCGGGACATCAGCAACCCGCTGGCGGTGCCTCCACTGGCAAGAAACCTTGCCGCGGCTGGCGCAACTCACTTACAATGTTGAGCAGGCTCAGGGCAAGGTAAGCGTTGCAACTGCAGTCGCAGCACACTTAAGCTGCCGAGCAAGCTCGAAACAAAGTAAGGACGCCACTCTGGATGTAGCACACTTAAGTCGTTGAGCGGACTCGAAACGAAATAAGGGCGCAACCAGCCACGAGCCGGCCCCTCCGCGCACAGGTTTCCCATACGAAGCTCGGCCGTTCGAGGAAGATAACTTAAGGATAAAAAGGAGCTTAATTGCTCAAACTTTGGCAACTTAGCTTTTCTGTTGTTTGCAGTCCGGCAAGGCGCAGCTTCCTCGGGCGACGCCCAGCCTATCCTGTCATCCCCCTTCTCGAGGTAAGGGAATAACGAGGGCTCGGGGCTTCACGACCTGCCATCGCTTGCCGGAGTCGAGTGCTGCACAATCGTGTCAAGTAATGCATGCGCAAAGCGGAGAGGCGCGAAATCGACAAGATGTGCGGGGCACATAAGCTATGCTTGGGGTCTGCGCTCGTCTCTGTACCAAGGATTACATGCAACTGCGGCAAGACTTGGACAGAGAGGATGGCGGACGGAACGGGTTCCGACTACCGCGCTGGCAAGGTCCCTCCCACGGTCGGCGTCCACTCGTTTGGATCTTGGCGGCCCGGGCGCGCCGAAGAACGAGGTCGCCTTTCCCGCAACTTCTGGCGCTAACTTCTGCGGCTACGGGAGCGGCGCAGAGTTTGCTGGAGGCGAGAAACTCGCTCAGCGGCCGGAAGGCGGTCCTCCTCAAGGAGCAGCTGCTCTTGCCCGGGCTCTGCGTGAGTGGGTACTCGAGGAGGGCCGTGCACGAGTCCGTGAGGAGGAATGTCTCTGCTCCACGGGTTGGAGCGGAAAGGTACCTGGCCATACCTGAGCTTACCCGTGGTCGCCAAATCTGGTTCGCACAACCTCGACGCACCCCCTACCTGGCGCGCCAAAGATGTCGGGGGGAAATCGGCCTCCACGAGCACCTATGGGGACGGAGCCCCTTGTCGGTTCGGCGGGGGGCGGAGGTTGCACAAAGAGCAGATCGAGGCGACACACACACACAACGATTTTACCCAGCTTCGGGCCGCACGGATGCGTAAAACCCTACTGCTGCTTGTCTGGTTGATTCGAGTTCTTGCTCTGGAGCGCAAGAAGCTACAGTAAGTTGGAGCTGGACGTAGACGAGGGTCTACTGTTTGTCCTCCTTCCTCCTCCTCCTCCTTCTACGTACGCATGGGACTCCTTTTATATGCTAAGGGGTTTCCCACAGGTAGCGACGCAGGTGAGGGTAAAAATGGCAAGGAACTGTGCGAACAGTGGCCGCACAGTGCTATCGCACCTAACTCTGACGGCGGGGGACAAAGGCATTAAATGCCCGTCTGGATCGCCCGAACAGTGCCGAGGCGGACCGTTAGGGGTGCCTCCGCTTGCCACGGGGGCGACTCTGCCAACGCCGCATGCCACCGTGCGCCCCAGGTTGCGCGGCGCCCCGCCACGTGCCTCTGGGGAAGCTCCAGAGTGACGTGTGGGCAGGTGAGCTGGAGCGCATGCCTGAGGTGGTGGTTTGCCGCGGCAAGTGGCTTGCCGCGGTGGTTGTCTTGCCGCACCTGAGAGCTTGCCGCTCATCAGGCCTTGCCGGGGCGCGCGGCGCGCCGCGGCGGGCTTCTCTTGGGGTGCCTTGGTTTGGCCGTCCCGGCGAGCTCCTCCCGCCGGGGCCATGGTGCTTCGGCTCAGTCGTCCCGGCAAGCTCCTCTTGCCGGGGCCTTGTCGCCTTGGCCCGGCAAGCTCCTCTTGCCGGACCTCGCCTTCTTGGCCCGGCAAGCTCCTCTTGCCGGGGCTTGGTCTTCTAGGCTCGATCACTTGGCCTTCGTCCGGCCCAGAAAGGGCCGTGGAGACTCTTGTCGCTCCCCTGGCAAGCCTTGCCGCGGGACGCTACTACTGCCCGTGCACAAGTTCGGGGTACTAAGGTACCCCTACTTTAGTACACCGACACTCATGTATTGCGTGAAAGTTGAAAAAGTTTGAGAATACTAAAGTATGAAACAATTGCTTGGCTAAAACCGGGGTTGTGCATGATTTAAATATTTTATGCGATGAAGATAGAGCATAGCCAGACTATATGTTTTTGTAGGGATAGCTTTCTTTGGCCATGTTATTTTGAGAAGACATCATTGCTTTGTTCGTATGCTTGAAGTATTACTGTTTTTATGTCAATATTAAACTTTTGTTTTGAATCTTATGGATCTGAATATTCTTGCCACAATAAAGAGAATTACATGGATAAATATGTTAGGTAGCATTCCACATAAAAAATTCTGTTTTTATCATTTACCTACTCGAGGACGAGCAGGAATTAAGCTTGGGGATGCTTGATACGTTTCCAACGTATCTATAATTTTTTATTGTTCCATGCTATTATATTATCCATCTTGGATGTTTTATAAGCATTTATATGCTATTTTATATGATTTTTGAGACTAACCTATTAACCTAAAGGCCAGTGCTAGTTTATGTTTTTCCTTGTTTTTGAGTTTTACAGAAAAGCAATACCAAACGGAGTCCAATTGGCGTGCCAATTTTTGATGAATTTTTATGGACCAAAAGAAGCCCCCGGAGTAAAATAGTTGGGCCAGAAGAGTCCCGAGCCATCCACGAGGGTGGAGGGCGTGCCCCCTGCCTCGTGGATGACTCGGAGACCCCCATGACGTGAGACCGACGCCTAAAAATCCTATAAATACAGAAACCCCCCAAAAGAAACCTATATCGGGAGTTTCGCAGCCCCAAGCCTCTGTAGCCACCAAAAACTAACTGAGACCCTGTTCAGGCACCCTGTCGGAGGGAGGAATCATCACAGGTGGCCATCTTCATCCTCGCCACGCTCTCCATGACGAGGAGGGTGTAGTTCACCCTCGGGACTGAGGGTGTGTACCTGTAGCTATGTGTTTGATCTCTCTCTCTCTCTCTCACTCTCTCTCTCTCTCGTGTTCTTGATTTGGCACGATCTTGATGTATCGCGAGCTTTGCTACTATAGTTGGATCTTATGATGTTTCTCCCCCTCTATCTCTTGTAATGGATTGAGTTTTCCCTTTGAAGTTATCTTATCGGATTGAGTCTTTAAGGATTTGAGAACACTTGATGTATGTCTTGCGTGGGATACCCGTGGTGACAATGGGGTATTCTATTGATTCACTTGATGTATGTTTTGGTGATCAACTTGCGGGTTCCGTGACCTTGGGAATCTATGCATAGGGGTTGGCACACGTTTTCGTCTTGACTCTCCGGTAGAAACTTTGGGGCACTCTTTGAAGTTCTTTGTGTTGGTTGAATAGATGAATCTGAGATTGTGTGATGCATATCAAATAATCATACCCGCGGATACTTGAGGTGACATTGGAGTATCTAGGTGACATTAGGGTTTTGGTTGATTTGTGTCTTAAGGTGTTATTTTACTACGAACTCTAGGGCTGTTTGTGACACTTATTGGAATAGCCCAATGGATTGATCGGAAGGAATAACTTTGAGGTGGTTTCGTACCCTACAATAATCTCTTCGTTTGTTCTGCGCTATTAGTGACTTTGGAGTGAATCTTTTTTGCATGTTGAGGGATAGTTATATGATCTAATTATGTTATGCTTGCTGAGAGAACTTGCACTAGTGAAAGTATGAACCCTAGGCCTTGTTTCGAAGCATTGCAATACCGTTTGTGCTCACTTTTATCATTATTTACCTTGCTATTTTTATAATTTCAGATTATAAAAACCTATATCTACCATCCATATTGCACTTGTATCACCATCTCTTCGTCGAACTAGTGCACCAATACAATTTACCATTGTATTGGTTGTGTTGGGGACACAAGAGACTCTTTGTTATTTGGTTGCAGGGTTGTTTGAGAGAGACCATATTTCATCCTATGCCTCCCACGGATTGATAAACCTTAGGTCATCCACTTGAGGGAAATTTGCTACTTTCCTACAAACCTCTGCGCTTGGAGGCCCAACAACGTCTACAAGAAGAAGGTTGTATAGTAGACATCAAGCTCTTTTCTGGCGCCATTGCCGGGGAGGTTAGTGCTTGAAGGTATATCTTTAGATCTTGCAGTCGAATCTTTTAGTTTCTTATTTTATCACTAGTTAGTTTATAAAAGAAAACTACAAAAAGAAAATGGAATTGAGGGTTCCTCATATGCTGCATATTTTTAATGTCTTTCGTGAAAATAAGGATTCCGATAATAGTGCCAAAGTGTTAGAAGAAGAATGCAATAAAACGTTTGGCATACAATCTTTGGATGATGAGCATGATTGCAATGTTGTTAGTATGAACTCTTTGAATATCCATAGTACTAATGATGATTGCACTAGTAATGATAAAAATGTCTCTTATAAGCATGTCAATTTTTGTGGTGTGCATAGAGCTTGCAAGCACACACCAAATAGGGAAGATAGATTTTGCAAGAGGCATAAGTTGGAAGTGTGTTATATCGACTAGAGGGGGGGTGAATAGGTGATTTTTGTGAATTCTTCACTGACGAATTTGCTAGTGAGGAAATTCCTTAGCGAAGAACTACTTGCTGCGGAATAAGTACTCAGAAGTAAACATAACATAAGACAAGCATAGTCATCACGATGAAATGAAGACAAGCACAGAGTACAGAAAGCGTAATCACATGATAACACAGGATGAAGACAAACAGACTGAAGAATTTGAACTGAGGAAATTGAGAAAGTCTTCAGTCAAAGTCTTCAAACACAGATATAACAAACAAACGACACAATACCGAGGAAATGAAAGAGTTGAGGAAATAGAACCAGTTGGCTTGGTGAAGACAATGATTTGGTAGACCAGTTCCAACTGCTGTCTCAGTTGTACATCTGGTTGGAGCGGCTAGGTATTTAAACATGAGGACACACAGTCCCAGACACACAGTCCTCACCGTATTCTCCTTGAGCTAAGGTCACACGGTCCTCGCTCAATCACTCGTGGTAAGTCTTCAGGTGACTTCCGAACCTTCACAAACTCGGTCACTCGGCGATCCACAATTCCTCTTGGATGCTCTAGACCATGACGCCTAACCGTCTGGAAGAAGCACAGTATTCAAAGGTAACAAGCATCGGATCCACGCAGGATCAATCTCTTCAGTGATGCTCAATCACTTTGGGTTTGTAGGTGTTTGGGTTTGGGTTTTGGATTTTCCTCACTTGATGATTTTCGCTCAAAGTCCTCGAAGGATGGGATGCTCTCAAATGACAAGTGTCGGTTTTCGCGGAGCAGCCAACCAGCTAGTGGTTGTAGGGGGCGGCTATTTATAGCCTAGGGAGCAGCCCAACATGATAAGACATAAATGCTCTTCAATGATATGACCGTTAGGTTGATAAGATATTTTGGGACAGCTGGCGCGTAGCACAACAATGGTCGGAAATTTGAGGTTCAAATTCCTTAGGGATACCATGTTCCTCACAGTGTAGGCAATCCGCACTGGCGAATTCCTAACTCCTCAGTCAGAAAAAATTCCTCAGCGACCAGAAGAGCTTCGTCTCTGTCCCTGAAGAAATTGACTGAACTGTATGAGATTTCCAATGGCTTCACTCGAAGGGATTGGTAGGTGTAGGATTTTGAGTTGAGCATCACATGGAAATTTTTCCTTAATATTTCCTCGACCCCCTTTAACACTACGGTGTTTCCTATGACTCAAGAAAGAGAAAATGAAACTACGAAAACAAAAGTCTTCACGCTTCATGTTCCTAGAATGAATACCAAGTCTTCAAGGTCACACCAATTTCTTCACTTTCAAAGTCTTCAGAAAGTCTTCAGAATACCAAAGTCTTCAGTCGAAGAACTTCATTTTTAGGGGTCGACTTTCTCTGTAAATATCAAACTCCTCATAGACTTATAGACCTGTGTACACTCATAAACACATTATTCCCTTAACCTATAAGTCTTCAATACACCAAAATCACTAAGGGGCACTAGATGCACTTACAATCTCCCCCTTTTTGGTGATTGATGACAATATAGGTTAAGTTTTCAACGGGGATAAACATATGAAGTGTAACTAATGATATTGAGGAATTTGATTGCAAGATATAGAAGAACTCGCCCTGAAGATGTGCATAGTGAGGAATTTGCTTTTGAAGCAATGCACACTTGAACAGTAGAATCATGGAGATCTCACCCTATATCTTGTAATTCATACACGCATTTGACATATAATATGAAGAATTTTAAATGCATGATGAAATATGGTGACTGATGTAATTCAGCATGCGTGCAATAATATTATCAAGGAATAAGCATGCAGAATAACGTAGCAGAAGTATCAGACCACCATCGGGTTTAAGTTTACACCTCGATCCAATAAAAGTTTCAGAAGAAGGAGAGTTGTAACTTAGCAAAAAAAACGCCCATATAATAGACCCGCTTGAAGACTAACTCAAATTTCTCCCCCTTTGTCATCGAATGACCAAAAGGATCGAAACTGAGGACTAACGCCCCAGAAGATAATCAAGTTGATGAAGGAGCGCCAGCCTTGTCGGGGTCGGTTGTTGTAGTAGGGCCTGCCGCTGTGTCGTCCAATTCTTCATGTTCATCAGTGTCACGCGATGAAGAATAGGAGCTGGCCACCAAAGAAGGAACTTTGACCTTCTTGTATTTCTTCGGAGGAGGTGCGGACCAGTCAAAATTTTCCTTGAGACCCATTTTCTTCAGATCTTCAGCACTGTATACATGAGACAGAACAACTCAGGTACGGTTGAAGGTTTCATGGAGGTAGTAGTGGTTTTTCTTCACTGCATTGTGTGTTGAGGTCATGTTGTGAAGAATTGAACCAAAATGACGCTTGACCCATTTATGATTGCGATCAACCTTCTGATGAAGACTGAGGAGTAACTCACGATCAGTCATCACCCTGGGTGCTGTGGCTTGAGGATTTTGCTTGGCAGAGTTGTTGGCGGCAGAGTCATGTGTGGCAGAGTCATCATTGGTGGAATAGGATGCAGCCTTATGAAATTGACCATCCAATGGAGGAATGCCTTCATCTATCACAGCAGCTGCCTTGCCTTTGTCATCAGCTGAGGAGAATGTTGATACGTCTCCAACGTATCTATAAATTTTGATTGCTCCATGCTATATTATCTACTGTTTTGGACTATATTGGGCTTTATTTTCCACTTTTATATTATTTTTGGGACTAACCTATTAACCGGAGGCCCAGCCTAGAATTGCTATTTTTTTGCCTATTTCAGTGTTTCGAAGAAACGGAATATCAAACGGAGTCCAAACGGAATGAAACCTTCGGGAACGTGATTTTCTCATCGAACGTGATCCAGGAGACTTGGACCCTACGCCAAGGCACCAGAGAGGCGGTCACGAGGGTGGGGGTGCCCCCCCTTAGGGCGCGTCCCTGCCTCGTGGGCCCCTCGGAGCTCCACCGACGTACTTCTTCCTCCTATATATACCTACATACCCCCAAACGATCAGATACGGAGCCAAAAACCTAATTCCACCGCCGCAACTTTCTGTATCCACGAGATCCCGTCTTAAGGCCTGTTCCGGAGCTCCGCCGAAGAGGGCTGTCATCACGGAGGGCTTCTACATCGTCATAGCCCCTCCGATGAAGTGTGAGTAGTTTACCTCAGACCTTCGGGTCCATAGTTAGTAGCTAGATGGCTTCTTCTCTCTTTTTGGATCTCAGTACAATGTTCTCCCCCTCTCTCGTGGAGATCTATTCGATGTAATCTTCTTTTTGCAGTGTGTTTGTTGAGACCGATGAATTGTGGGTTTATGATCAAGTCTATCTATGAATAATATTTGAATCTTCTCTGAATTCTTTTATGTATGATTGGTTATCTTTGCAAGTCTCTTCGAATTATCAGTTTGGTTTGGCCTACTAGATTGGTTTTTCTTGCCATGGGAGAAGTGCTTAGCTTTGGGGTCGATCTTGCGGTGTCCTTTCCCTATGACAGAAGGGGCAGCAAGGCACGTATTGTATCGTTGCCATTGAGGATAACAAGATGGGGTTTATTTCATATTGCATGAATTTATCTCTCTACATCATGTCATCTTGCTTAAGGCGTTACTCTATTTTTAACCTAATACTCTAGATGCATGCTGGATAGCGGTCGATGAGTGGAGTAATAGTAGTAGATGCAGGCAGGAGTCGGTCTACTTGTCTCGGATGTGATGCCTATATACATGATCATACCTAGATATTCTCATAACTATGCTCAATTCTGCAAATTGCTCAACAGTAATTTGTTCACCCACCGTAGAATACTTATGCTCTCGAGAGAAGCCACTAGTGAAACCTATGGCCCCCAGGTCTATTCTCATCATATCAATCTCCATCACTTTAATCTTGCTTTGCTTTTTTACTTTGCCTTTAACTTTTTACTTTTCGTCTCTATATCAAAAATACCAAAAATATTATCTATCATCTCTATCAGATCTCACTCTCGTAAGTGACCGTGAAGGGATTGACAACCCCTAATCGCGTTGGTTGCGAGGAGCTATTGTTTTGTGTAGGTATGAGGGACTTTAGCGTGGCCTCCTACTAGATTGAGACCTTGGTTCTCAAAAACTGAGGGAAATACTTACGCTACTCTACTACATCATCCTTTCCTCTTCGGGGAAATCCAACGCAAGCTCAAGAGGTAGCAAGAAGAATTTCTGGCGCCGTTGCCGGGGAGGTCTACGCCAAGTCAAGTCAAGATTTACTCTCCCGTCAACTAGCCATTTCTGGTGCCGTTGCCGGGGAGTCTGCACAAAATTCAACATACCAAGTACCCATCACAATCCCTATCTCCCGCATTACATTAGTTGCCATTTGCCTATCGTTTTCCTCTCCCCCACTTCACCCTTGCCATTTTATTTGCCCTCTCCTTCTCCTTCTCCCTTCTCCTTCTCTTTCTCCATTTGCCTTTTTCTGCTTGCCTTTTGTTTGCTCGTGTGTTGGATTGCTTGTTTGTCGCGATGGCTCAAGATACTACCAAATTGTGTGACTTCACCAATACCAATAATAATGATTTCCTTAGCACTCCGATTGCTCCTCTTGCCAATACTGAATCTTGTGAAATCAATACTACCTTGTTGAATCTTGTTATGAAAGATCAATTCGCCGGCCTTCCTAGTGAAGATGTCGTTACTCATCTAAATAGCTTCGTGGATTTATGTGATATGCAAAAGAAAAAATATGTCGATAATGATGTCGTTAAATTGAAGCTATTTCCTTTTT
Organism: Aegilops umbellulata; assembly: GCA_032464435.1. Lineage (NCBI taxonomy): Eukaryota > Viridiplantae > Streptophyta > Magnoliopsida > Poales > Poaceae > Aegilops > Aegilops umbellulata. The sequence goes on from CP136060.1 coordinate 233,504,046, forward strand.
CGCTTAGAGATCATGCTAAAGCTTGGTTTTCATCTTTGCCTAAAAATAGTATTGATTCTTGGAACAAGTGCAAAGATGCTTTTATCTCTAAGTATTTTCCTCCCGCTAAGATCATCTCTCTTAGGAACGATATTATGAATTTTAAGCAACTTGATCATGAACATGTTGCACAAGCTTGGGAGAGAATGAAATTAATGATACGTAATTGCCCTACTCATGGTTTGAATTTGTAGATGATTATACAAAATTTTTATGCCGGATTGAATTTTGCTTCTAGAAATCTTTTAGATTCGGCCACGGGAGGCACTTTTATGGAAATCACTTTAGGAGATGCTACTAAACTCCTAGATAATATTATGATTAATTATTCTCAATGGCATACTGAAAGATCTTCTAATAAAAAAGTGCATGCGATAGAAGAAATTAATGTTTTGAGTGGAAAGATGGATGAACTTATGAAATTATTTGCTACTAAGAGTGTTTCCTCCGATCCTAATGATATGCCTTTGTCTACTTTGATTGAGAATAATAATGAATCTATGGATGTGAATTTTGTTGGTAGGAATAATTTTGGTAACAACGCTTATAGAGGGAATTTTAATCCTAGGCCTTATTCTAGTAATCCTTCTAATAATTATGGAAATTCCTACAACAACTCTTATGGAAATTTTAATAAGATGCCCTCTGAATTTGAGAATAGTGTAAAGAGCTTATGAATTCACAAAAGAATTTTAATGCTTTGCTTGAAGAGAAATTACTTAAAGTTTATTTGGCTAGGAACGTTGATAGAATTTCTCTTGAGGTTGATTCTTTAAATCTTAGATCTATTCCTCCTAATCATGATATCAATGAGTCTCTCAAAGCCATGAGAATTTCCATTGATGAGTGCAAGGAAAGAACTGCTAGGATGCGTGCTTCCAAAGATGCCTTTATTAAAGCGTGTTCTTCCAATTCTTATGGAAATCAAGATGAAGATCTAAAATTTATTGATGTGTCCCCTATCAAATCTTTGTTTTGCAATATGAATCTTGATGAAACTGAATATGATCTTCCTTTACCTAGAAGGCGTTCCAAAAATTCGGAGTATTTAGATCTCTATGATGAAATTGATGAAAGTGGGATTGAAAGAAATAAAACCCTAGATCTTGCTAAACCCACTATATTGGATTTCAAGGAATTTAATTATGAAAGTTTCTCTTTAATTGATTGTATTTCCTTGTTGCAATCCGTGCTAAATTCTCCTGATGCTTATAGTCAAAAGAAAGCCTTTACCAAACATATTGTTGATGCCTTGATGCAATCTTATGAAGAAAAACTTGAGTTGAAAGTTTCTATCCCTAGAAAACTTTATGATGAGTGGGAACCAACTATTAAAATTAAAATCAAAGATCATGAGTTTTATGCTTTGTGTGATTTGGGTGCTAGTGTTTCCACTATCCCCAAAACTTTGTATGATTTGCTAGATTTCCGTGACTTTGATGATTGCTCTCTAAACTTGCATCTTGCAGATTCCACTATTAAGAAAACAATGGGAAGGATTAATGATGTTATTATTGTTGCAAATAGGAATTATGTGCCCGTAGATTTTATCATCCTTGATATAGATTGCAATCCTTCTTGCCCTATTATTCTTGGTAGACCTTTCCTTGGAACGGTTGGTGCGATTATAGATATGAAGGAAGGGAATATTAGATTCCAATTTCCATTAAAAAAAGGGCATGGAACACTTTCCTAGAAAGAAAATAAAATTGCCATATGAAACTATCATGAGAGCCACTTATGGATTGCCTACCAAAGATGGCAATACCTAGATCTATCCTCGCTTTTATGCCTAGCTAGGGGCGTTAAGCGATAGCACTTGTTGGGAGGCAACCCAATTTTATTTTTAGATTTTTTATGTTTTTCTTCTGTTAGGGAATAAATAACACATCTACCTTCTGTTTGGATGTGGTTTTGTGTTTTAATTAGTGTTTGTGCCAAGTTAGACCTATTGGATCTTCTTGGATGATAGTTATTTGATCTTGCTGTAATTTCCAGAAACTTTGCATTCAGTGGCCGAATTGTTAAAAATCACCAGAACATGATAAAATACTGATTCCAATTGCTTATGATCAATAAATAAATTGTCTAGGTCGTCCAATTTTGGTAGATTTTTTAGAGTTCCAGAAGTTTGCGTTAGTTACAGATTACTACAGACTGTTCTGTTTTTTGACAGATTCTTTTTTTCGTGTGTTGATTGCTTATTTTGATGAATCTATGGCTAGTAAAATATTTTATAATCCATATAGAAGTTCGAATATAGTAGGTTTAACACCAATATAAATAAATAATGAGTTCATTATAGTACCTTGAAGTGGTCTTTTGTTTTCTTTCTCTAACGGAGCTCACGAGATTTCTATTGAGTTTTGTGTTGTGAAGTTTTCAAGTTTTGGGTGAATTCTTTTGATGGATTATGGAACAAGGAGTGGCAAGAGCCTAAGCTTGGGGATGCCCCTGGCACCCCCGAGATAATCCAAGGACACCAAAAAGTCAAAGCTTGGGGATGCCCCAGAAGGCATCCCCTATTTCGTCTACTTCCATCGGTAATTTACTTGGAGCTATATTTTTATTCACCACATGATATGTGTTTTGCTTGGAGCGTCTTGTATTATTTGTGTTTTTGTTTGTTAGTATGCCACAATCATCCTTGCTGTACACACCTTTTGAGAGAGCCATACATGAAATTAGAATTTGATAGAATACTCTATGTGCTTCACTTATATCTTTTGAGCTATATAGTTTTGCTCAATGTGCTTCACTTATATCTTTTGAGCGTTATAATTTTGCTCTATGTGCTTCACTTAGATATTTTAGAGCATGGTGGTGGATTTGTTTTAAAGAAACTATGGATATCTCATGCTTCACTTAGATTATTTTGAGAGTCTTAATAGCATGGTAATTTGCTTAATAATAATATGCTTGGTATTCAAGATTTGTGAAACTTTCTTTTGAGTGCGTTGAATACTAAGAAAAGATTGATGCTTGATAATTGTTTTGAGACATGAGGATGCTGATATTAGAGTCATGCTAGTTGAGTAGTTGTGAATTTAAAGAATACTTGCATTAAAGTTTGTGATTCCCGTAGCATGCACGTATGGTGAACCGTTATGTGATGAAGTCGGAACATGATTTATTTATTGATTGTCTTCCTTATGAGTGGCGGTCGGGGACGAGCGATGGTCTTTTCCTACCAATATATCCCCCTAGGAGCATGCGCGTAATACTTTGCTTTGATAACTTCTAGATTTTTTTCAATAAGTATATGAGTTCTTTATGACTAATGTTGAGTCCATGGATTATACACACTTTTTCCCATCCTTCCACCATTGCTAGCCTCTCCAATACCGCGCACCTTTTCGCCGATATCATACACCCACCATATACCTTCCTCAAAACAGCCACCATACCTACCTATCATGGCATTTCCATAGCCATTCTGAGATATATTGCCATGCAACTTTCCACCGTTTCGTTTATTATGACACGCTCCATCATTGTCATATTGCTAGCATGATCATGTAGTTGACATCGTATTTGTGGCAAAGCCACCGTTAATAATTCTTTCATACATGTCACTCTTGATTCATTGCATATTCCGGTACACCGCCGGAGGCATTCATATAGAGTCATATTTTTATCTAAGTATCGAGTTGTAATTGTTGAGTTGTAAGAAAAATAAAAGTGTGATGATCATCAATTTTTAGAGCATTGTCCCAAGTGAGGAAAGAATGATGGAGACTATGGTTCCCCCATAAGTCGGGATGAGACTCCGGACGAAAAATGAAAAAAAAGGAAAAAAGAGGCCATAAAAAAAGAAAAGGCCCAAATAAAAAAAATGAGAGAAAAAGAGAGAAGGGACAATGTTACTATCCTTTTACAACACTTGTGCTTCAAAGTAGCACCATGATCTTCATGATAGAGAGTCTATCATGTTATCACTTTCATATACTAGTGGGAATTTTTCATTATAGAACTTGGCTTGTATATTCCAATGATGGGCTTCCTCAAAATTGCCCTAGGTCTCCGTGAGGAAGCGAGTTGGATGCACACCCACTTAGTTTCTTTAGATGAGCTTTCATATACTTATAGCTCTAGTGCATCCGTTGCATGGCAATCCCTACTCACTCACATTGATATCTATTGATGGGCATCTCCATAGCCCATTGATACGCCTAGTTGATGTGAGACTATCTTCCCCTCTTTTTGTCTTCTCCACAACCACCATTCTATTCCACATATAGTGCTATATCCGTGGCTCACGCTCATGTATTGCGTGAAGATCGAAAAAGTTTTGTAAATGTTAAAGTATGAAACAATTGCTTGGCTTGTCATCGGGGTTGTGCAGGATTTAAATACTTTGTGTGGTGAAGATAGAGCATAGCCAGACTATATGATTTTGTAGGGATAACTTTCTTTGGGCATGTTATTTTGAGAAGACATAATTGCTTTGTTAGTATGCTTGAAGTATTATTATTTTTATGTCAATATAAACTTTTGTCTTGAATCTTTCGAATCTGGATATTCATACCACAATTAAGAAGATTTGCATTGAAATTATGCCAAGTAGCACTCCGCATGAAAAATTCTCTTTTTATCATTTACCTACTCGAGGACGAGCAGGAATTAATCTTGGGGATGCTTGATACGTCTCCGACGTGTCTATAATTTTTGATTGCTCCATGCTATATTATCTACTATTTTGGACTATATTGGGCTTTATTTTCCACTTTTATATTATTTTTGGGACTAACCTATTAACCGGAGGCCCAGCCCAGAATTGCTGTTTTTTTTGCCTATTTCAGTGTTTCGAAGAAACGGAATATCAAACGGAGTCCAAACGGAATGAAACCTTCGGGAACGTGATTTTCTCACCGAACGTGATCCAGGAGACTTGGACCCTACGCCAAGGCACCAGAGAGGCGGTCATGAGGGTGGGGGGCGCCCCCCCATAGGGCGGGCCCCCTGCCTCGTGGGCCCCTTGGAGCTCCACCGACGTACTTCTTCCTCCTATATATACCTACGTACCCCCAAACGATCAGATACGGAGCCAAAAACCTAATTCCACCGCCGCAACTTTCTGTATCCACGAGATCCCATCTTGGGGCCTGTTTCGGAGCTCCACCGGAGAGGGCCGTCATCACGGAGGGCTTCTACATCATCATAGTCCCTCCGATGAAGTGTGAGTAGTTTACCTCAGACCTTCGGGTCCATAGTTAGTAGCTAGATGGCTTCTTCTCTCTTTTTGGATCTCAATACAATGTTCTCCCCCTCTCTCATGGAGATCTATTCGATTTAATCTTCTTTTTGCGGTGTGTTTGTTGAGACCGATGAATTGTGGGTTTATGATCAAGTCTATCTATGAATAATATTTGAATCTTCTCTGAATTCTTTTATGTATGATTGGTTATGTTTGCAAGTCTCTTCGAATTATCAGTTTGGTTTGGCCTACTAGATTGGTTTTTCTTGCCATGGGAGAAGTGCTTAGCTTTGGGTTCGATCTTGCGGTGTCCTTTCCCAGTGACAGAAGGGGCAGCAAGGCACGTATTGTATCGTTGCCGTCGAGGATAACAAGATGGGGTTTATTTCATATTGCATGAATTTATCTCTCTACATCATGTCATCTTGCTTAAGGCGTTACTCTGTTTTTAACTTAATACTCTAGATGCATGCTGGATAGCGGTCGATGAGTGGAGTAATAGTAGTAGATGCAGACAGGAGTCGGTCTACTTGTCTCGGACGTGATGCCTATATACATGATCATACCTAGATATTCTCATAACTATGCTCAATTCTGTCAATTGCTCAACAGTAATTTGTTCACCCACCGTAGAATACTTATGCTCTCGAGAGAAGACACTAGTGAAACCTATGGCCCCCGGGTCTATTCTCATCATATCAATCTCTAATCTTGCTTTGCTTTTTACTTTGCCTTTTACTTTTTACTTTGCATCTCTATATCAAAAATACCAAAAATATTATCTATCATCTCTATCAGATCTCACTCTCGTAAGTGACCGTGAATGGATTGACAACCCCTAATCGCGTTGGTTGCGAGGAGCTATTGTTTTGTGTAGGTACGAGGGACTTGAGCGTGGCCTCCTACTGGATTGATACCTTGGTTCTCAAAAACTGAGGGAAATACTTACGCTACTCTGCTGGATCATCCTTTCCTCTTCGGGGAAATCCAACGCAAGCTCAAGAGGTAGCAAATGTCCGTTTGAGGACTTCAATAGGAGGCAAGTAGCTGCAGTGGTTCAGAGTATCAGCTTTGTAATTGAGTGAAGACCTTGTCCAGATGAATCTCATTATCCAAGGTGCATAAGGCTTCAGCTCAAATGGTGACATGGCAATGTTAGCCAGTGTCCTCATGAAGAAATCATGGAAGTTCATGGGAACGCCATGAATGATATTGAAAAGCAGATTCTTCATGATGCCAACGACTTCTTCATCATTTGAACCATGGCTTTGATAGGACTCATTGTCTTCGACAGAATGCGATAGACAGTCCGAGGCACATACAGTAATTCCTTGACGAGGAATTTGGTTCGAGGGGCCTGCCCTGGCTTCAAAGGCTTCATCAAAACTTGCATGTAGTGATTTGTAAGCTCAGGTTCACTGTAGACACAACGTGCACCTTCAAGGGGAGGACTGAGTGGTAGGGCACGAAGTAATTCAGAAGTTGGTGCCTTGTAATGAGTATTTTCTATCATCCAGTCCAGCACCCATGAGTTCACATCTTCAGAATCTCCTGTGATGTGCAACGTTGCATAGAACTGAAGAATGAGTTCTTCATTCCAATCACAGATGTCAGTGCAGAAGTTTAGCAGCCTAACGTCGTGAAGAACACTGAGGACTGGCTCGAAGCATGGCAGAGACTCCATGTCCACGTGAGGAATATGTGCGTGATCGAAGATTTGTCTTTGTTGAACAGCACTAAGGAATAGAAATTGGCTTGACTAGCAGTCCAGAAACGCCTCTTCCTTATGCGAGCAGAGTCATATGGGTTGTAATCAGTGAAGAATACATGCTCGCCAAAGAAGTCTTCAGCCTTGAACTTTTGCTTTCGTGAGAAGGGATCCTTTGGCTTTGGCAGAGGAGTGTCAGTGAGTTGCATCACGACCTCAGGAATCGCAATCTCAGGTTCATCAGTCTGAGGAATTTCTGGTTCCTCTTCAGTAGCAGTCTGTGTTGTCACATGATCAGCAGCAGCAGTTTCTTCAGCACTAGTGGCTGAAATTTCTTCACGCACAGACGAGGTGGGATGAGTTTCTTCAGAGCCCATTTGAACTATTGGTGCAGGGGACTGAGGAATTTGTTGTAGCGGGGTGAAGAGTGGAGAATTGGGGTGCTGACTTTCCCAAAAGTCATCATTCATTACTGGCGTTGTACCTCCAATATCCACGTCTTCATCTTCCAATTCTTCAACACCAGCCTCTACAGATGTGAACTGAGGCATTGGTGAGGATACAAACGGGTGTAGAGGGGATCGCATCCACTTCAATTTCTTCATCAATTTGTTCTGACGAAGAAGCAGATTGAGTTTCTTCATCAGATCCGCTAGGGATATCATATTCTTCACCAAAAGAAACAAGGTCCTTTGCTGGCATGGTAGAAATCGGAACAGCATCAATCGGATTTTTAAACGAGCTGGTCATAGGCTTCATCTTCTTTGGAGCTGAAGATTCTGAAGCACCTGATGCTTTCCTTTTCTTCACTTCAGCTCGCTCTGCAGCCTTGGTCTTCTTCACATCTGATGCAGATGGAAGGATTGGAGTTGGTGTAGGTGCAGGAGGAGCTGAGGAATCTGTTTGAATTTCTTCAGACGCAACTGATGCAGTTGCCCTGACTTCTTCAGTTTCTTCAGGTGCACCACTAGTGGATGCCCTGGCAATTTCTTCAGCGGCTGGAATGGAGTCATCAGCCTTGGAACTAGCATTTTCTTCAGCAGCCTGAAAGTCATCAGCGGTGCTGGCATGTTCTTCAGTGGGCTGAGCAGAGGCTTCAACTTGAGGAACTTCTTGTTGCGATGGGGCTGCAACATTGGTGAACTTCTCAGTCAGTTTCACAAACCTGACTTTGGCTCCTTGCCAATCAGCATAGTAGGCGTTGAAGTTGTTGCTGAGGGTTTTGATTTCATACTGAATTTTGATGAGTTCATCAGTTGTCATTTTGACAACGTTGGTCTTCAGATACTTTTCCTTCTTGTACTGGGCCTTCTTGATCTTCCTGGCCTGCTCATAGTTCCATTTCTCCTCTTGGATGAAATGAGTCAGTATGTGACTTTGGCCAGGAGTCAACTTGAAATCTGGCATAGGAGTATTTGGGTCCTTGTGCCAGAGATCAATGTAATCGAGGATCGCCCTTGGATACAAAAGCAGTGGCACAGGTGTGCCTTTGGCTCTAGTGGCCCTTTCTTGTCTGTCTCTGATGATATCAGCAAGTTCTTCATCATCAGCTTTGTCTTCTTCAGACGACACGTGGAAGGCGACTTGCTTCTTCTTAGGACTTGACCGAGGACCTCGTCCAACAGTTGCCTTGGTCTTCAGCAGAGTGGGGCCTGATGAAGAATTTGGTGCAACTGAGGAACTTGCTGAGAGACCAAAGGCAATGGAGATGCCTGCAGTCCTTTGGCATGAGGCCAGATGCGTAGGTGCTGAGGACTTTGTCGGAACAACTGAGGACTTTGGAGGAGCTGAGGATTTAGGAGGAGCAGCAGCAGCATGAGGAATCAGTCTTGAGGACTTTTAAGATTCTGGCCGTGAGGGCACAACAGAGGAACTTGGCCGTGAGGGCACTGTTGGTGAAGCACTTGGCTTACGAGCAGGCTTCTTTGCCATGGATTTCCTAGGCTTGACAGAGGCCTGAGTGGCAGCAGCAGAAGCAAAGTCTTCATTGAATTTCCTCACTTCTTCTTTGGCCTGTCTTGCCAACTTGGCTTGGCGCTTGGCCCATTCTTCAGGAAAGTCCTCACCGCGTTTGATGCTAGTGGGGTCTGCCTCTTGGCCAGGTGCCAATTGGGCTCTTGGGCAAGGAGGATTTAGTGCGAATTTATTCATATACTTTGGAGTTACATATCTGTATTCCCTCCATTCGCGTGCCCATCTCCGTTCAATCATCTATATGCGCACCTTGCACTGATTTTTCTTTTCTTTTCCAAACTTGGCCTCATTAGGTGTGCAGTATTCTTTGTAAATGTCCTCAACGATTTCAAAAGCAGTCATGACCTCAGGCTTCTTTCCTCCTTTCTGCGGCTTCTTTCCATCTGCCATATTCTTCAGTTGAGGAATTTGAACAATCGAATTCTCTGAAGAAGTATGCAATTTTTCTTCGAGGAACACTGCAAATGAGTTAAGTTGATGAGAACCTAGTGATTCGGCAGTGGACATGAGTACCTGTGAACAGATTATAGTTGCGAGGAATTTGGAGAGGTCATATGCGTTCTCAGAAGGTTTTTCAAAAAGGAACAAGTTTGAGGAATTTGACCAGATGAGTCTTGATGAATTTCACTAAGCGTTCTTTATCTTAGGTTCCAGAGTTGTATAGATCGAAGGTCCACACAATTGAGGAATCTTGAGGAAAAATGATGCTTAGAGAAACGAATCAAGAACAGATGACTTGTGAGGTGTTTTGTGTGTGAGGATTTGAAGAATAAAACACCTTTGAAGATTTTGTAGAAAACATTCGAATCAAAGAGGGCAGTAAAAGTAACTTTTAATTACCTTGAACGAAGAACACGACGAACACAGAGGTGGAGAAGTGAGGTTCGTCGGTGTAGATCTTCCACGCCCTAACTCGGCGGAGGAAGACGGCTACGGCGATGACGGAGGTGAAGATTTCCGCGATCGACGCGAGTACGACGGTGACGAGGTCGAGGCAGTGAAGCTCTTCCTCACCGGCGACGATGGACTAGCGGCGGCGCTAGGGTTTGGGAAGCTCGAGCGGGAGAGAGAGTTCGAGCGGAGTACAAGAAGTGAGGAAGGGGACGCGGTATTTATAGCCACGGTGAAAAAACTGTTCGCCCGAAGATTTGGGACGAATGTGCCCCTGACCCTTCTCCTTCGCACGACATGTGTCACCCACGTACAGAGAGGTGGAGATCATGTAAGATCGTGGGTGAATAGAAAAATGCATCGTGGGATGCAGAATGGTTTGAGCGGCAAAACCGAAATTTTGGATAAGATTAGTTTTAACGTTCCGTTCGCAAATTATTCAGCTGACAAGGACACAGTGAAGATTTTGAACGAGTTTCAAATAGAACGCACATGAAGAATTTGTGAATAGATTGGGTTGAGTATAGCATAGAGGGGGAAGGGTCCGATCACATTCACTTAGCTAAAAAACCAACTTGAAGAAATAACCATAAGTGAATGCTGTAGAGGACAAAAACTCACATATATATATATATATAGCCAATGAATAAAAACGACGGAACAAGTGAGGATTTTGCAAAGTTGAAGAATTTGAACAACTGAGGAATTTCAAAAACTGAGGAAAAACTCAAATTGAAGATTTTCAACTTCTTGTGGTGGCGTAACCCACCGTATAAGAATGATGATTTCAGACACCGCGTACAATTGTCGTAGGGTTCTGAGAATCAAATTCTTCATTAATTTCTTCACACTTAGAGTGTTATTCTTCATTGATTGAAGAAAAACGTTTCTTCATGTGTTGCACATCTAAGTCATCAATTTTGCATAAGTGTTAGGATGAGTGCCTTTTCAAAGTACATTCGAAGACTCTAAGATATTTAGCTCACACCGCAACTTGCTAAATCTCTTCTCATCCAAGGGCTTTGTGAAGATATCGGCTAGTTGTTCTTCAGTCTTCACATGCTCAATGGAAATGTCGCCCTTCAACACATGATCACAAAGAAAATGATGACGAATCTGAATGTGCTTTGTCTTCGAGTGCTGAACTGGGTTGTGAGCAATCTTGATTGCACTCTCATTATCACAGAGGAGAGGTACATTCTTCACGTTGACGCCATAGTCCTTGAGAGTTTGCTTCATCGATAGCAGTTGAGCACAGCAAGAACCAGCAGCAATGTACTCAGCTTCAGCAGTAGACAGTGATACGTAGTTATGTTTCTTCGAGGACCAACAGACCAAAGATCGTCCGAGGAAATGACATGTACCAGATATTGACTTGCGGTCCACACGATCACCAGCATAGTCAGAGTCAGAATATCCAATGAGATCAAAATCCGAGCCCTTGGGATACCATAATCCTAGTGTTGGTGTGTAAGCTAGATATCGAAGAATATGCTTCACAGCGTTATGGTGTGATTCCTTCGGTGCAGCTTGAAATCGGGCACACATGCAAACACTAAGCATTATATCTGGCCTAGATGCACATAAGTACAATAAAGAACCAATCATGGAGCGATATACCTTATGATCGAAGTCAATACCATTTTCATCAGTGCACAGATGACCATTTGTGGGCATAGGAATTTTGATGCCTTTGCAATCTTGCATGCGAATTTCCTTAGTACATCCTTGAGGTATTTCTCCTGAGATATGAATATGCCATTGCATTGTTAACAAATTTGAAGACCTAAGAAGAATTTCAACTCTCCCATCATAGACATTTGATATTCTTCACTCATCATATAAGCAAATTCATCACTATAACATTGGTCAGTACAGCCAAAGATAATATCATCAACATATATTTGGCACACAAACAGTTCACCATCATAAGATTTAGTAAAGAGAGTAGGATTGAGTGAACTGAGTGTGAAGCCATTCTTCATGAGGAATTCCTTCAAAGTATCATACCACACCCGAGGGGCCTGCTTGAGGCCATAGAGGGCCTTATTGAGTCTGAAGACTTTGTCAAGATTCTTTGGATCTTCAAAACCTGGGGGTTGAGAAACATATACTTCTTCCTCAAGCTTACCATTGAGGAATTCACTTTTCACATCCATTTGATATAAGATGATATCATGATGGTTAGCATAAGCAAGTAATATACGAATAGCCTCAAGTCTAGCAACAGTGCAAAAGTTTCATCGAAATCAATTCCTTCAACCTGTGTGTAGCCTTGAGCTACTAGTCGTGCCTTATTCCTCACCACAAGGCCATTTTCATCTTGCTTGTTGCGGTAGATCCACTTTGTGCCAATGATATTATGCTTGCGAGGATCTGGACATTTGACCAGTTCCCAGACGTTGTTGAGCTTGAATTGATGTAATTCTTCTTGCATGGCCTAAATCCACTCAGGCTCCAGAAACGCTTCATCTACCTTAGCGGGCTCTGTGATAAAGACAAAAGCATAGTGCCCACAAAAGTTAGATAGATGTGAAGCTTTTGAGCGGGTGAGAGGACCTGGTGCTCTAATGTCAACGATGATCTTCTCCACTTGCACTTCTTTTGCAACGCGAGGATGAGCTAGTTGTCGTTGAGGAATTTGATCAGCATTTTCTTCAGTATCAATTTCTTCGGCATTTTCCTCAGGTGCATCAGCTCAACGTTGTTCATGTTCTGGAATGAATTCTTCAGTGGAATGACATCCTCAGTAGCCTTGAACTTGATAGAATCCTCAGGTGCTGGGTCATCTATCACAGAAGGTAGGTGCTCTCTTTGCGAGCCATTAGTTTCATCGAACCGCACATCTACAGTTTCAACAACTTTGTGAAGAACGTTGTTGAAGACTCTGTAGGTGTGCGAGTCCTTTCCGTAACCAAGCATAAAACCTTCACGTGCTTTCGGTGCAAATTTTGAGTTATGGTGAGGATCTCTAATCCAACATTTAGCACCGAAGACTTTGAAATAACTCACATTAGGTTTCTTGTCAGTGAGGAGTTCATAGGCAGTCTTCTTGAAGAATTTGTGAAGATATACTCTGTTGATGATGTGGCATGCAGTACCAATTGCATCAACCCAGAAACGACGAGGCGTTTTGTACTCATTGAGCATAGTGCGAGCCATCTCAGCAAGAGTCATGTTCTTGCGCTCCACGACGCCATTCTGCAGATAACTCATGAGTAATACCAAGTTCATCGAGATAGTCATCGAGTCCCGAATTCTTGAACTCAGTGCCATTGTCACTTCTGATGTGCTTGATCTTCACACCAAAGTTGGTTGAAGCCCTCGAGGAAAATCGTTTGAAGACTTCCTGCACTTCATGTTTGTAAGTAACAAGGTGTACCCATGTGTAACGAGAGTAATCGTCAACAATAACAAAGTCATATTGAGATGCTTCATTTGAAATGGCAGAGTAATGATTAGGACCGAAGAGATCCATGTGAAGCAATTCAAATGGACGAGTAGTGGTCATGATAGTCTTCGCTGGATGCTTGGCCTTGGTCATCTTTCTAGCTTCACAGGCACCGCATAAGTGATCTTTGAGGAATTTGACATTCTCAATGCCAATGACATGCTTCTTCTTTGCAAGTGTGTGCAAATTCCTCATGCCTGCATAACCAAGTCGTCGATGCCATAGCCATCCTTCTAAAGCTTTTGCAAGTAGGCACACGGCTGGTTGTGAACCTGTAGAGAAATCAACAATATACAAGTCTCCTCTCCTAAAGCCTTCGAAGACTTTGGAATTGTCAGCTTCCATAATCACAACACAACGATACTTGCCAAAGACAACAACCATATCAAGATCACAAAGCATTGAGACAGACATAAGGTTGTATCCTAAGGACTCAACAAGCATGACTTTGTCCATGTGTTGATCCTTTGTGATCGCAACCTTACCTAGACCCAATACCTAACTTTTGCTTTTGTCAACGAAGATGATATGCTTCAGATGCGATGATGATAAGGGAGCATCCATCAATAGATTCTTGTCACCAGTCATGTGATTTGTACATCCACTATCGAGGACCCACTCAGTGGCTTTGGGTTGATCATCCTGCAGATGAATTAGTGCAGCTTACGAACTTCATATACTTCATTAGTGAAGAATATGATATCACAATTCATCAGATCAATTTCATCAAGCAGTAAAACAGATAAAGCAGTAGGAGGACGTGAGAAATGAAAGTTCATTTCTTCATGATTAGCCTGCGTCCTTTCAGGCAGTTTGTCAGGTCCCCAGCAAATTCTTCAGACGTTTGAGCACGTCTGGAGACCTGACCCTGCAGAAGAAATTAGTTCTTTTTCTTCACCACCCACATCTGAAGGGGTGGCAAAGAGTTCATCACTCTGCGAGCTCCATATGAGAATGGTGGCATAGAGGCCAAACCATTTTGTTTCACATAAGAGGGGTTAGGGTAAGCATATGAATAAGCAGAGAAATTCTTCGAGGACTTATGAACATAATGATTAGAAGAATAATGCTCATATTCATAGCCCTTGGTTCTTCCCTGTGAAACAGAGTTGTTAGCACGATGATGTTCATATGAGGACTTTGATCCTTTTGAGGAATTTGATCCACGTGAGGAATTTGGTCCGTATGAGGACTTGGATCCATATGAAGAATTTGGTCCATATGAAGAATTTGATCTGGGGTTCCTATTCTTCACAGGTGGTGTCATGAGGACATTCACCCGAAGACTTTCAAGGGACCTTTTGGGAACCCAGATTTTCTTCATAGGATAACCGTTCCTGTAGTTAGTGCCAACATATCTAGCAAATACTTCACCATTCTGATTTTTGAACAGTTTATAGTTGGAGTCAAATGACTCATCAGAAGAATGAGAAGATTCACATGTATAACCAGATAAATTAGATGGATCAACTGGAGGTCCCTTTGCAGCAACCCATGAGGTCTTGGGGTACTGCTCAGGCTTCCAATATGTACCATCAGCATTGAGTTTCCTCTCAAAGGCAATACCCTCTTTCCTAGGGTTCCTGTTGAGGATCTGCTTTTTAAGCACATCACAAAGAGTCTGATGCCCTTTGAGGCTTTTGTACATGCCTGTCATGTAAAATTCCTTCAGCCCTGCATCGTTAGTGATACTAGCAATGTCCTCAGATGAGGAATTAGTGATAGCAGAGGTAGGTGAAGAATTTGTAACATTAGAAGCATTTGAACATTCAGGTGAAGAATTAGCAGATTCACGTTCAATGCATTTCAAACATGGAGGAACAAATTCTTCCTGAGCAGCGCTGATTTGTTGAGCAGGTAATGAATCGCGCTCCTTCTGAAGATCTTCATAACTCACTCTTAGCTTCTCAAGATCTTGCTTTCTTTGAAGAAATTCATAAGAAAGCTTCTCATGATCAGATAAGAGAGTATTATGATGACCTTGAAGGTTGTCAAACCTGGTCTCAAGTCTCTGAAGATTTTTAGTCAAGATTTTAGTGCGATCCATTTCTTCACCCAACATATCATCACTTTTGTCTAGCATGCTTTGAACCTTTTCAAAAGCCCTTTGTTGGTTTACAGCAATCTTAGCAAGTTTAGAGTAGCTGGGCCTAAGATTTTCATCAGATTCATCTTCACTAGACTCAGAGGAGGTATGTTTAAGTACCTTGGCACCCTTAGCCATGAAGCAATAGGTGGGAGCGTAGTCATCATTGCCTTCATCAGCCTTGTTGGTGAGGTCATTTTCTTCAGAGTTGAAGATAGACTTGCTGACGAATGCAGTAGCGAGGGCTAGGCTCGCCACACCAGACTCGGAGTCTTCAGATGCCTCCTCTTCCTCTTGTTCCTCAGATTCAGCTTCAGAGTCCATTTCCTTGCCAATGAATGCCCGAGCCTTCTTGGAGTTGCTCTTCTTATGAGATGAAGACTTTGAGGATTTTGATGATGAAGATTTTGAGGATTTCTTATTTTTCTTCGCATCATCAGAACTGTAATCCTTGTATTTCTTCTTCTTTGATTCCTTTTCCCACTGAGGACAATCTTGAATGTAGTGTCCAGGTTTCTTGCACTTGTGACAAAGCCTCTTCTTGTAGTCACTGGATGAGGAATCATTGCTCCTTGAGGGTCTTCCAAAGCGACCACGTCTTGAGAACTTCTGGAATTTCTTCACGAGCAGTGCTAGATCATGACTCAGTTCTTCAGGGTCACCAAGGCTGCTACCAGAGTCTTCATCTTCGGACTCAGATACTGCATTGGCCTTCAGTGCACGTGATCTGCCATAGCTCGAACCATAGAGATCTCTCTTTTCAGTAAGCTGGAACTCATGTGTATTTAGCCTCTCGAGGATATCAGTGGGGTCAAGTGACTTGTAATCAGCACGCTCTTGTATCATCAATGCCAAAGTATCAAATGAGGAATCAAGCGATCTCAGCAATTTCTTCACCACCTCATGGTCGGTGATGTCAGTGGCACCAAGTGCTTGAAGCTCATTTGAGATGTCAGTGAGGCGATCGAAGGTTTGCTGAACATTTTCATTGTCGAGTCTTTTGAAGCGGTTGAAGATATTGCAAAGAATATCAACTCGAGAGTCACGCTGAGTTGAAACTCCTTCATTGACTTTGGACAGCCTATCCCAGATAAGCTTGGCAGTTTCCAAAGCACTCACTCTTCCATACTGTCCTTTGCTCAGATGGCCACATATGATATTCTTTGCTTGAGAGTCGAGTTGCTTGAATCTCTTCACGTCGGTAGCGTTCAGTGAGGGTGAGACAGAGGGAACACCATTTTCCACAACATACCAGAGATCGTTATCAATTGCCTCAAGATGCATTCGCATCTTATTCTTCCAGTAGGGGTAGTCCGTCCCATCAAAGGTAGGACACCCATCAGAGACCTTGATCATACCTGCGGTCAACATAACTAAAACTCCAGGCGGTTAAACCAAAATCACACAGAACAAGGGAGTACCTTGCTCTGATACCAATTGAAAGTGCGTTATATCGACTAGAGGGGGGGTGAATAGGTGATTTTTGTGAATTCTTCACTGAGGAATTTGCTAGTGAGGAAATTCCTTAGCAAAGAACTACTTGCAGCGGAATAAGTACTCAGAAGTAAACATAACAAAAGACAAGCATAGTCATCATGATGAAATGAAGACAAGCACAGAGTACAGAAAGCGTAATCACAGGATAACACAGGATGAAGACAAACAGACTGAAGAATTTGAACTGAGGAAATTGAGAAAGTCTTCAGTCAAAGTCTTCAAACACAGATATGACAAACAAACAACACAATACTGAGTAAATGAAAGAGTTGAGGAAATAGAACCAGTTGGCTTGGTGAAGACAATGATTTGGTAGAACAGTTCCAACTATTGTCTCAGTTGTACATCTGGTTGGAGCGGCTAGGTATTTAAACCTGAGGACAAACAGTCCCGGACACACAGTCTATGACGCCCCCGGCTCAATCGTACACTAATCATGCACGCAAATGTGTACGATCAAGATCAGGGACTCACGGGAAGATATCACAACACAACTCTACAAATAAAATAGGTCATACAAGCATCATAATACAAGCCAGGGGCCTCGAGGGCTCGAATACAAGTGCTCGATCATAGACGAGTCAGCGGAAGCAACAATATCTGAGTACAGACATAAGTTAAACAAGTTGCCTTAAGAAGGCTAGCACAAACTGGGATACAGATCGAAAGAGGCGCAGGCCTCCTGCCTGGGATCCTCCTAACTACGCCTGGTCGTCGTCAGCGGGCTGCACGTAGTAGTAGGCACCTCCAGTGTAGTAGGAGTCGTCGTCGAAGGTGGCGTCTGGATCCTGGGCTCCATCGTCTGGTTGCAGCAATCGGGTAGAGAGATGGGGAAAAGGGGAAACAAGGAAACCGTGAGTACTCATCCAAAGTACTCGCAAGCAAGGAGGTACACTACATATGCATGGATATATGTGTAAGGGGCCATATCAGTGGACTGAACTGCAGAATGCCAGAATAAGAGGGGGATATCTAATCCTGTCGAAGACTACGCTTCTGGCAGCCTCCGTCTTGCAGCATATAGAAGAGAGTAGACTGAAGTCCTCCAAGTAGCATCGTATAGCATGATCCTACCCGGCGATCCCCTCCTCGATGCCCTGTTGGAGAGCCATCACCGGGATGTATCTGGCACTTGGAAGGATGTGTTTTATTAAGTATCCAGTTCTAGTTGTCATAAGGTCAAGGTACAACTCCGGGTTGTCCCTTTACCGAGGGACACGGCTATTCGAATAGATAAACTTCCCTGCAGGGGTGCACCACATAGCCCAACACGCTTGATCCCATTTGGCCGGACACACTTTTCTGGGTCATGCTCGGCCTCGGAAGATGAACACGTCGCAGCCCCACCTAAGCACAACAGAGGGGTCAGCACGCCGGTCTAAACCTAAGCGCGCAGGGGTCTGGGCCCATCGCCCTGAGTACACCTGCACGTTGCGAACGCGGCCGGAAGCAGATCTAGCCCCCTTAATACGAGAGCAAGCTTACGATCCAATGCGGCGTGCCCCACTCAGTCGCTGACGTCACGAAGGCTTCGGCTGATACCACGACGTCGGGATACCCATAACTACTCCCGCGTAGATGGTTAGTGCGTATAGACCAAATGGCCAAACTCAGATCAAATACCCAGATCTCGTTAAGCGTGTTAAGTAACCGCGAATGCCGACAGGGCCAGGCCCACCTCTCTCCTAGGTGGTCTCAAACCTGCCATGTCGCTCCGCCACAAAGTAACAGTCAGGGGCCGTCGGGAACCCAGGCCCACCACTACCTGGGTGGAACCACCTGCCCCTTCAGCCCCCAACTCCGAACAGTATCACAATTAATGTAACAGTGTAAAGCATATAGTATATGCCCGCGATCACTTCCCGAAGTGATCACGGCCCAGTAGTATAGCATGGCAGACGGACAAGAGTGTAGGGCCACTGATGGAACACTAGCATCCTATACTAAGCAGTAGGATTGCAGGTAAAGGTATCAACAGCAGTATCAAAGACAGGCTATGCATCAGGATAGGAATAACGAAAGCAGTAACATGCTACACTACTCTAATGCAAGCAGTATAGAGGAGAGTAGGCGATATCTGGTGATCAAGGGGGGGGGGGCTTGCCTGGTTGCTCAGACAAGAAGGAGGGTCGTCGTCGACGTAGTCGATCATAGGGGCATCAGCGGCAGTCTCGGGGTCTATCGGAAAAGTAACGGAGGGGGAACATAATAAATAACAGAGCAATCAAAGCATAACATGACAAACGTGGTGATAGAGGTGATCTAACGCAGGGATAGGTGATACCGGCGAAGGGGAGAAACATCCGGGAAAGTATTCCCGGTGTTTCGCGTTTTCGGACAGATGAACCGGAGGGGGAAAGTTGCGTGTTCCCTATGCTAGGGATGTGTGGCGGACGAACGGAGAGTGTATCCGGAATCGTCTCGTCGTTCTGAGCAACTTTCATATAGAAAGTATTTCCATCTGAGCTACGGTTTATTTTATATGATTTTCTAAAGTTTTAATCATTTTTAGAATTTATTTAACTATTTAATTCTAACATTATCCAGAATAGTGCATGCTAACGTCATCATGACGTCAGCATGACGTCAGCAGTCAACATGGAGTTGACTGGGTCAATCTGACGTGTGGGTCCCGCATGTCATACACTGTTTACTCTAATTAGGATTTAACTAATCTAATCACAGTTTAATTAACTCACAATACTTAATTAGGTTAACTAAACAAGATTAATTAAGTTAATTAATTAACTAATCAATTATTTATTAATTAATTAATTTTATTAATTCATTTTTTATTTCCTTTTTTTAAACGTTCTGGGGGCCGGGCCCCACATGTCTGTGGCCCATCGGGGCCTAGAGGGCGCGGGCGAGCGGGTGCGGGCGCCCGCCCGAACGGGGCACGGGCAAGGCCGTGTCCGGCGATGGCCACCAGAGCGGCGGCGCGGCACCGGCAAGGGGAAGCAGGGGCGAGGCCAGGTGCAGTGGTGGCCGATGCGGGCGGGCGGCGCGAGCGGCGCGTGGCGCGGGTAGGCGGCGGAGGCAGCAGGGGAGGCTGCGCGCGCGGATGCAGGCAGGGGAGCTACCGGCGACGCGGGCGCGCACGGCCACGCGCGAGCGGGCCTGGTGGGGAGGCGCCGGGTGAAGCGGGAGGCGGCGGGCGCGGGCACGCGCGGCTGGGCGCAGGTGCGAGCTGGAGAAGGCCGCGGCGACGCACTTGCGCGGCCGTAGTCGAGAGGCAGGCGGAGGAGCGGCACAAGGACTGGGCGCGGTGGCGATTAAGGCCGCGAGCGAGAGAGGGGAGGAGCGTGGTGCGGGGGCCAGGGTCGACGGCGGCGCGACAGGGGGTCGGCGTGTTGGGCGTTGCGGAGCAGGCCAGAGCGGGGGCGCGGTGGCTGGGCCTAGCAACGGCGGCGCGAGGTCCGCGGCGAGGTCTCGTGCGAGCGAGCGCGCGTGGGAAAGAAGGAGAGGTGGGAGCCTCACCGCGGGAGCGTGGGGACAAGGGCAGTGGGGCGCGAGGTGGGTGACGGGGACGACGAGCGATGTGGGAGCAGGCCGGTGAGGGAGGTCCGGTGAGGCGGCGTGGAGGACGGCGGTCCTGCGAGGTCCAGGCGGCGTCGAGTGACGGGAATCGGCAACGAGGTCGGGGTGTTGTTCCCCTATCTAGATCCAGCGGGGGGGAGGAGTGGACCGAGGGGGAAGTGGGGTGTCGGTTAGGGTTCCAGGCTAGCGGGGGTTATGGGGGGAGTGGGTGGCGAGTTGGGCCAGCTAGATGGCCTGGTGGCCTGCTAGGCCGGTCGGCTGGCTAGCTGGGTCGGTTGGCCCAGCGTGGGGGTGTTTCTTCTTTTTTATACTTATTTTGTTTTAGTTTTTATTTATTTTCTCTTTTCTGTTTTATTTTTATTCAAGTGTTATGAGATATAAAAGTTAAAACTAAATTAATATTATTAACTATATCTCTGTCATAAATAACTTGGCACTTTAAATAAGTATGTTGTATTTGTTTATTACTTAAAGGGCATTTAATTATTTGTTGTAACGATGTGTTAATTAATTTAGTCCATCTAACTATTTTATAAAAAGACGATTTCTCCACCACAATTACCTATGATTTATATGCCGCATTTCGAACATTTTGTTTTAATATTTGAAAACTTTTGTGGTTTGCCTTTAACTTAAATTTGAATTTGAATCGTTTTGAACTAACACGAGACTAACAACAGTAACCGTGGTGACGTGGCCTCATTAACGTGGGATTACTGTAGCCTAATTATCCGGGCGTCACACAATCCTCACCATATTGTCCTTGAGCTAAGGTCACACAGTCCTCGCTCAATCACTCGTGGTAAGTCTTCAGGTGACTTCCGAACCTTCACAAACTCGGTCACTCGGCGATCCACAATTCATCTTGGATGCTCTAGACCATGACGCCTAACCGTCTGGAAGAAGCACAATCTTCAAAGGTAACAAGCGTCGGATCCAAGCAGGATCAATCTCTTCAGTGATGCTCAATCACTTTGGGTTTGTAGGTGTTTGGGTTTTGGTTTTGGATTTTCCTCACTTGATGATTTTTGCTCAAAGTCCTCGGAGGATGGGATGCTCTCAAATGACAAGTGTCGGTTTCTCGCGGAGTAGCCAACCAGCTAGTGGTTGTAGGGAGCAGCTATTTATAGCCTAGGGAGCAGCCCGACATGATAAGACATAAATGCCCTTCAATGATATGACCGTTAGGTGGATAAGATATTTTGGGACAGTTGGCGCGTAGCACAGCAACGGTCAGAAATTTGAGGTTCAAATTTCTCAGGGCTATCATGTTCCTCACAGTGTAGGCAATCCGCACTGGCGAATTCCTAACTCCTCAGTCAGAACAAATTCCTCAGCGACCAGAAGAGCTTCGTCTCTGTCACTGAAGAAATTGACTGAACTGTATGAGATTTCCAATGGCTTCACTCGAAGGGATTGGTAGGTGTAGGATTTTGAGTTGAGCATCACATGGAAATTTTTCCTTAGTATTTCCTCGACCCCCTTTAATAGTACGGTGTTTCCTATGACTCAAGAAAGAGAAAATGAAACTACAAAAACAAAATCCTTCACGCTTCATGTTCCTCGAATGAATACCAAGTCTTCAAGGTCACACCAATTTCTTCACTTTCAAATTCTTCAGAAAGTCTTCAGAATACCAAAGTCTTCAGTCGAAGAACTTCATTTTTAGGGGTCGACTTTCTCTGTAAATATCAAACTCCTCATAGACTTATAGACCCGTGTACACTCATAAACACATTAGTCCCTTAACCTATAAGTCTTCAATACACCAAAATCACCAAGGGGCACTAGATGCACTTACATAAGTATTTAGAAACTAAATGGTTGCAAGAGAGGCTAGATGCTTGTGCTGAAAATTTAAAATTTCTTTGCCATCCTTGTGAACTTTGCAATGAACGTGATCATTTAAATCCCCAATGCAAATTGTTTCATGATTGAATCGTGTCCAAAAATTGTGATGACTTGATTTCCCTTGCACATCATAATGAACTTAGTTTGCTTGTGGGTTATGAAGAAATGAAGCATATAACTAAGTATCTTCCAGAATTTGTCCGTGATAAAGTTCTTGATTTTGATCTAGAGGAAATTTATATGTGTTGTGCGGTGAATTGCATTGAAAATCCTTCTATTGCCGATTACATAAAGACAAGAAAACAAATAGAAGATGAAGAGAATGCTAATGAAAGGGAAGAGGTTCCCCCATATCCTCCTATTCTTTCTTATGATGAATCAGGTAATGAGGAGGAGCTTTCTATTCAACCAATCTCATTCATAAGGAGCTCCAAAAAGAGGATTAAACCCACACATAATGTGAAGAAGAAAAATAAAAGACGAAAAAGCAAAGGTAAAAAGGTATCCCTCCCAAATGATGGTGCTCCTATTACTCATTGTGATGATGATAATTGCTATACTATTGGTGCTATCCATACTATTAATGATGAGAGTGATTATGCTTATGATATGCAAAGGCCCAAGCTTGGGGATGCTATGTTTAATGAGAATGACATGTTTTAGAATTTATTTGCTGCAATTAATGTTTGTCCCAAGCTTGGGGATGCTATGTTTTTTAAGATGATATTTTTAACCTCCCAAGTTTTGATATGCAAATTTGTTATGATGATAGCATGCCTCCTATTTATGATGATTATATTGATGAAAGTGGGTTTGGAAGAGTGTCAACTTTAGGAAGTTAGCTCCTTTCCTAGGGACACAATGAACTGGACTTACCCATCTACTATCAACTATGGGATAGATGATACCTGCTTCCAGAAGTTTAAATATTTCCGTTCTTACCACTTCTTTCATCTTTGGATTTAACTGACGTTGGTGATCAACATAGGGTTTAGCATCAGGTTCCATATTAATTTTGTGCTGACATAGAGTGGGACTAATGCCCTTTAAATCATCAAGAGTATATCCAATAGCATCTCGGTGCTTCCTTAGAACTTTCAATAATCTTTCTTCTTCATGTTCTAAAAGGTTAGCACTAATAATAACAGGATGTATCTTCTTTTCATCAAGAAAAACATATTTCAAAGTGTCTGGCAATTGTTTTAATTCAAACACAGGATCACCTTTAGGTGGAGGAGGACCTCCTAGATTTTCAATAGGCAAATAATGTTTAAGCAGAGGACATTGTTCAAAGAAAATTTTATCAATTTCATTTCTTTCATGCATATGTAAATCATTTTCATGATCTAGCAAATATTGTTCTAAAGGATCAGCAGGTGGAACAGCAATAGAAGCAAGACCAATTAATTCATCCTTACTAGGCAATTCTTTTTCATGAAACTTTCTGCTGAACTTGGAAAAATTAAACTCATGAGACTCATCACCAAAACTAACACCGACAGTTTGTTTCTCACAATCTATCTTAGCATTAACGGTGTTCAAGAAAGTTCTACCAAACATAATGGGACAAAAGTCATCTTGTGGGGAATCAAGAACAAGAAATCAGTAGGGTATTTTATTTTCCCACACAAGACTTCAACATCTCTAACAATCCCAATTGGTGATATGGTGTCTCTATTAGCAAGTTTTATAGTAACATCTATGTCTCCTATTTCTGCGGGTGCTATGTCATTCATAATTTCTTGATATAAGGTGTAAGGAATAGCACTCACACTAGCACCTATGTCACATAGACCATGATAACAGTGATTTCCTATTTTAACTGAGATGAAAGGCATGCCAACAACAGGTCTATGTTTGTCCTTTTTATCAGGTTTGGCAATTCTAGCAGCTTCTTCACAGAAGTAAATAACATGCCCATCTATATCTTCTTCTAAGAGATCTTTAACCATAGCAATGCTAGGTTCTACTTTGATTTGTTCATCAGGTTTAGGTGTTCTAATATAGCTTTTGTTAACCATAGTTGAAACTTTAGCATGTTCCTTTATCTTAACAGGGAAAAGTGGTTTCTCAATATAAGCAAAAGGAACAACTGCATCAACATTATAAAGTACAGTTTCTTCTTTAACTGGTATCGGTTCTTTAGTTTCTTCTTTAATAGGCGGGTGATATTTAAATCACTTCTCTTTAGGGAGTTCAACATGAGTAGCAAATGATTCACAAAAGGAGGCTACTATCTCAGAGTCAAGTCCATATTTAGTGATAAACTTTTGAAAAGCATCGGTATCCATAAAAGATTTAACACAATCATATTTAAGTTTAATACCTAACTCTTTACCTTCGTCGAGTTCCCAATCTTCAGAGTTGTGTTTAATTCTTTCCAAAACATCCCACCAGAATTCAATATTCTTCTTCATAAAAGAACTAACACAAGAAGTATCAAGCATGCACTAGTACATCGACGTGCTAAACAAATGTTTTTAACCCCTTTCCGCAACGGCATTTGGAACCGTCGCCAAGTGAGTGTGGGCGATAGGGGGGGTCCTTCCCACATGATCCAGAAATCATCGGGGATAGGCCCTCCTGGGACCCAGGCTAGGGACGTGTGCGATCGGGTGAGGCATCGAAACCCAATCATTTCCGCAGCTATGTACATTCCACACGGTGAATCCCAGAAAATCATTTCCGTAGGTATGTACATCCCACACGGTGAATCCCAGAAAATCATTTCTGTAGGTATGTACATCCCACACGGTGAATCCTAGAAAATCGTTTCCGTAGGTATGTACATCCCACACGGTGAATCCTAGAAAAGCATTTCCGTAGGTATGTATATCACACACAGTTCTTTGTGTGGAAACGTTTGTGCAAGGTGGCCTAACGCAAACAGTTCGCTGCCGGAAGCCGTGTGTGATTGTAGTTGATCGAACACTCCTACTTTCTAGAAACCGTGCGGGTTGTTTGAGTTCATCGCCCACGGTGTTGTCCGAGTAACCATTTGCAATAGAAAACCCCAATAAGCAGGGTAATTAGTCTATTATTGATAATCCATGTACTAATCAAACTGATATTTCTTATAAAACACGCCAGATATTTCATATCCGTATAAAAGCAACCAGGATTTCATAATCGAATTACATCAGATAGCTTCGGCACTCAGTTACGCCATTACACAACAGCACCAAGTTTCACATGTAGCATCAGAAACCTTTGGAAAGTAGCATCATACACGCTAAATAGACAGATGCATCTCATCTGGGAAACTGCAGAAGCAGAACGCAAATATTGAGCCTTCAGTGATGTTGAATGTCCTTGCAACTTTAGGCCAGTGGCTATGGATAATTGCCCCCCAACCTTCGTCCTCTTCAGCAAGACTTCAATATTTTACCGTGGGTGTTGAATGAATACCTTCCTCGCCTCTTGACCATGCAGGTGGTTTGAGAGGTAATCATCGGTGAACTGCTTTGAAAAGTACTGAAAACAAAGCTATGCATAAATCGCTGTTGGAAATTTTGAAATGGCGCAAGGGGTAAAAACAAGGTAAAAGAGTTGGTACCATCCTATAGTTGACTGATGTCTTCTTCATTGTGCAAACGAAGATCTTGTTGTTATTCGTCACAAGTTTCTTCATCCTAACAATCTTTCTGAGTTTCTTGACTTGACTGATATTCATGGACATCTCATTTCCCCATATGCAAAATGGATCGAACAGTGGGTCTAAGCCTCTGACAACAGGACCTACATGTGCAAGACCAAATTGTAAGAAACCTAAATATTAGAATGATTCCTGCAACTGCACAATAATGTGCTATTAGCCAAAGGACCCTGCTTGAACAAACCTCGATGGTAAACCACAATGTCTCCCATTTTTTCCCTGGAACACACGTAAGGAAGATCTTGATCAGGTTAACTAAGAGTTGCCATACTATCAGTAGAATATGTTGTGAGTACAGTCGAATTCGATTGGTGTCACATGCATAACAATACAAAATTGTACCCACAAAAAATGAAAATCAAATTACAGAACTGAACCTAACAGTTAAATGGACAGCAGACCAAATGAACCAAAATAGTTAACTGAGCATGACATTGCAGAATAGAAACATGTACTAGAAGATAAGACAGTTAACAAAACAAAGAATGGTTGAGAACAATATTACAAAATGTAGCAATTGTTGGACCGAAGTGTTAACTAAACATTATATTTCAGAGGACCAAACTGTTAACTGAACATCAGATTGCATATTAACATTACAGAGGACAAATCACTAGAAGGCACTGGCGGTGGCCTCCAGAAAACATCACGAACTGTATTTTAAAGTAGACAACCGCGTGGCGGTGTCGACGGTGGCCTCGAAGACGAGGTGCTCCTCCAAGATCTGGCGATTGACACGCATGGCAGCCATAGCGACCTCGTTCGTGTGTGCGGACGCATGCTACTGAGCTCCACATTATACTGCGTGCAAAATGGTTGTGGGTGGCGCTTAATTGGAGGAGGGGGTAGTGATTTTGGTGGAAGGTGTCGCTCTGTCGGTCGGGGCATGTGAGACGGGAAAGGAGGAGGATGGTGTGGATGGGGTGTGGATTACCTGACCATATCGATGAGGCCATGCAGCAAGAACACGGGTCGGAGGTGTTGGCACCTGATTTTGGCAAGATACAGATTGCAATGAATATAGTCTCAAGTGAACGAGTTTTCAGCATAAAAATATTCATGTTGTCGAGTGGAACAACTTTGATGTTTCGGTTATATTCATTCTACCTTATCTTACGGACCGAAACTATACTCCGAGTGGCATAATTCAATGTTCCGAGTGGTTTTTGCCCAATCACGTCTTCAAGATGACATCGGATGAAGGAGCACTCTTAAGGAATTGTCTTCGTCTCGTCGAGGCAATCAATTTTGATATATAAATCATCTCAATACGAGTTCATATGCAAAAGTTACAGTTAATACGGTCTGGACAGGCCAGAGACCAAAATATTACGCTTGACTCCAGACACATGTTGATGAGTGTCTGATGCAATGCGTGAGCAATTCTTCCCTCAAGACGGCCTTGAATTGAAAAACCTTCAACACAGAAAAGTTTCTTCTCGTCGAGCCGATCGATTTTCATATATAATTTGTCTCAATCCGAGGTCGTATGCAACCTGGAGAGGCAAATCAAGATCAGGCTGTGTTTTCAGTCGGGAATTCCGAGTGAAAAGTTTACCATCCGAGTGAAAACCTACTGATCGAGTAAAAGGTCGAGTGAAAACTTATCAATCGAGTAAAAGATTGGCTTACGAGTGAAAATATAGTAATCCGAGTGAAATTATCATCCGAGTGAAGTTATTCCGAGTGAAAAGATTACCGTCGGAATGAAAACTTGACGCTCGAATAAGATATTGCCTTCGAGTGAAATATAGCCATCCGAGTGAAAGATTGTCTTCCGAGTGAAATTATAGTCATCCGAGTGAAAGATTGTCTTCCGAGTGAAAGACTCTAACAACCGAGTGAAAAGGTCCAGTCGGACGAAAAACTCTAATATCCGAGTGGATGAGCTCGGATCCGAGTGAAACTGAAGATGTGCCCTAAAGGTAATCCAGATGACCTTGGATGGAAAAGTAATCAACACGGAAGTTGTGCGCATCATCAAAACGGTGAACTTTGGTTTTGGAGTCATTATCATCTGAGATTAGTATACGGCCTGTAAGTTCACTACGAGACTCGGACAATCCAGTCCGTTACATGACCGAGTCCGACTGGATATTAAAGATGGCTTCGTAGAATATTCAAGGTGGTCTTATTTGGAAAAGTGTTCAACATAAGAATTGTTCGTCTCGTCGAGGCGCATAATTTCCATATTTGGGCCGTCTTGATCGGAGGTCATATGCAAGATCGGCGGCCCGCACAAGGAGGAAGACGGAAGTTGGGCCAGATTCAGACTGAATACGAGTTGGAATAGAACTAGGACTCTAGGACGTGAATTGATGTAAATTTTTTTAAGGAAAGCCTAGACGAATCCTTTACTTGTACGGGAAGTCCAGCCGCCTCTTATATATGTTGGGGGTGATGTCCGATTGAACAACACCAATCGAACCAATCAATCTACTACTTTTTCGTGTTCATCTATCTTTATCCCCTACCCTTGTATCTTTCTTTCTCGTTCTTCGTTCGTTCTTCACATTGGAGGGCAGCGATCCACGAGGCTCTAGGGGCGAGCGAATCGACCTAGGGCAGCCCATAGCCGCCACACTCCCTGACGGGGTCCCTCCCGGGCGTGTGGGGTTTCGGGTCTTCAAAAGCGCCCGCCGACTGTCCTGCGTATCGCGCTGTCGGTCGGGTCTCCTTCGACGTGAGCTGCGGTGCATCACCCCCGGCGTCGAGGGTACACGATGACATGTTCATGTGTCAACAAGAGGTGAGGAGGCTGTCGGTGTACTAAAGTAGGGGTACCTTAGTACCCCAGACTTGTGCACGGGCAGTTGTAGCACCCTGCGGCAAGGCCCGCCCTGGAAGCGCCAAGAGAAGACCAAGCATTCAAGACAAGGCCCCCGGCAAGAGGAGCTTGCCGGGTCAAGAAGACAAGGCCCCCGGCAAGAGGAGCTTGCCGGGCCGAGAAGACAAGACCCCGGCAAGAGGAGCTTGCCGGGACGACTGCGCCCATGAAAGGCCATCCAAGAACAAAGTATAACGAGACAGAAGATCGAGCCCCCGACAAGAGGAGCTTGTCGGGAAGGCCGAACCCAGGCATCACAAGAGAAGCCCGCCGTGGCGCGCCAAGCGCCCCGGCAAGGCCTGATAGCTGGCACGCTATCAGGCACAGGAAGACGACCCCCGCGGCAAGCCACTTGCCGCGGCAAGATCGCCACCTCAAGGCTGCGCTCCAGCTCGCCCGCCACGCGTCGCTCCGGGGCTTACCCCGAGGGCACGTGGCGAGGCACCGCGCAGCCTGGGGCATGCGGTGGCATGCAGACCGCCATCGTGGCGAACGGTGGCGCACCTAACGGTCCGCCTCGGTGCTGTCCGGGCGACCGTGACGGGCATTTAATGCCCTTGTCCCCTACCGTCAGAAGTAGGTATGATAACACTGTGCCGCACTGTAGCGCCACCGTTCCCGCACTATTACAGCTACCACCCCTTTTACACTTTTACCCCTTTCTCCTACGTTGACACCTGTCGGTGACCCCTTTGCGCTATAAAAGGAGGCCCGTGTGCGACGTAGAAGGGGTTCGGTTCCAGAGAGGTTCCGGGTTCCGGGGTTCGGAGAATCGGCACCCAGACAGCCATACGCTCGGTGCAGCTAGCTCCCCAAGCTCCCGAGCTCCCCAGTTCAATACAACTAAGCAGGAGTAGGGTTTTACGCGTCCATCGCAGCCCGAACCTGGGTAAACCGCCCGTGTGCTCGCTTCGATCTGCTCTCCGCGCTCCCTCCGCCCCCCTCCGGACAACGAAAGGGGCTCCGGCCCCATAGGTGCCCGCGGGGGACAGCCCGTCCGCCCCGACATCTTTGGCGCGCCAGGTAGGGGGCGGCAGGACACCAAGGGACAGCCCGCTCCTGCGGATCCCAGGATCCGTCCAGTCGAAGCAGGTGTCCCCGGTAAGCCTTGCTCCGGCGAGCAGACCAGCGGTCTGAACGCCGGGGAACAGTCCGCTCCTGCGGATCCAAGTATCTGTCCAGTTGAAGCGGGGGTTCCCGACGAGCTTTGGCATTCCTTCCCACGGGCTCGCGTGCGGCCCTCCTCGAGTATCCGCCCGCGCAGAGTTCGGGCAAGAAGCAGCTGCTCCTTGAGGAGGACCGCCTTCCGGCTGCTGGGCGAACCGATCGCTTCCAGCGAACCCTGCGCTGCTCCCGTAGCCGCAGCGGATAGCGCCGGAAGCCGCGAAAAAGGCGACCTCGTTCTTCGGCGCGCTTCGTCCGCCAAGATCCAAACGAGTCGACGCCGACCGTGGGAGGAGTTTCGCCAGCGCGGTTGCCGGAACCTGTTTCCGCCAACCATCCTCTCTGCCCAAGTCTTGCCGCGGTCGCATGTGATCCTTGGCGCAGAGAGGGGCGCGGATCCCCAAG
Organism: Aegilops umbellulata; assembly: GCA_032464435.1. Taxonomy (NCBI): domain Eukaryota; kingdom Viridiplantae; phylum Streptophyta; class Magnoliopsida; order Poales; family Poaceae; genus Aegilops; species Aegilops umbellulata. The sequence goes on from CP136060.1 coordinate 233,534,331, forward strand.
CATAGCTACGCCTAGCTCCGGAGGGTCGTGAGGCCCTGCGCCCTCACCTACCCCCAGGATGGGCTGGATGCTGCCCAAGGAGGTTTTACCCCACCGGGCGGCAAGCGATAAGAGAAGATAAGTTGCCGAAGCTCGAGCAATTGCTCCATTGATTTTTAAGAGTTATCTCCCTCGAACGACCGAGCCTTGGTTGAGAGGCCTGAGCGCGGAAGGACCGGCACGAGACTGGTTGCGCCCTCGTTCCGTTTCGAGTCCGCTCAACGACTCGAGTGTGCTACACCCCGAGTAGCGTCCTCACTTTGTTTCGAGCTTGCCCGGCACCCCAAGCGTGCTGCGACCGCAGTCGCACCGTTTGCTTTGCTTTGAGCCTGCTCAACAATCTGAGTGAGCGGCAACCAGCCGCGGCCAGGTTTCTTGCCGGTGGTAGCCCCGCCAGCGGGTCGCTGACGCCCCGCGCTCGGCGCCCGTGGCAAGGCGGAGGCCTACGCCGGCAAGTCCCCGAAAGCGTAGGGCGGAAACAAACAAGGCGCCGGTCAAGTAGAGGGGATAACAGCGCGATGCATAGCTTAAGATGAAAAGTTATATTACAAAATGCCTTACTGCTGCCCTAACCAGCCGTTTCCGTGGCATATTTGACAGCGGCAGGGAAAGGGAGATAAAAGAAAGGGGCAGGCGGCCTAATCTACGCGGTCACCCTCGATCCTCTTGACCCCGGCCGCCTTCTTGACGATAGGGGCGATGAGGGCCTGGATCCCCGTCAGGTCTGCGTTCTCCGGCAAGGGCCTGAGGACGTTGGTAAGCCTGATGTCGGGATTGCGGAAAACGATCTTCGCCAGCACCCTCTCGAGGGCCCCAGAGATGGCCCCCCGCATCTCGTCGGCCCGCTCCTTCGGGAGCGACATTCGGAGGTGCTGGAGCGCCTGCGCCACCCCTTGGAAGAAGGAAGTGAGCTTGGCGCTGGGCGCGGCGTCCTTGTCGGCGAGAGACTGGTGGCCCTCGATCCCCAGCAGCGTCAGCTCCTTGTCGATGGTGGCGGCGATGTCGACGAGGCCCTCGGTCCACCGCTCCACTGTATCCCTGAAGGTGTTCTGAGAAGCGGCGGCGCGCCTCAGCAGCTCCTCGCTGCCGTCGACCTCTTTCCGTAAGGCCGCCTCCTTCTCCTTAGCGCTGTCCAGCGCTTTGCCGAGCGCCTCCAATTTCAGTTCCAGAGTGGAGTTGGAGTTCTTGGCGGCGTCAAGCTCCCGGATCTTCTCGGCGAAGCGACCCTGAAGCTCACCAAGGGTGAGCGCACCCTTCTCGCGCTCCAGCCGGAGCGCGGCGAGCTCCTCGTCCTTCGCCTTGAGGTCAGAATCGAGCTGCGCCACCCTCGCCTCCAGCCCCTTCTTGGTGATCTCAGCGGCTGCGGCAGCGTCCCGCGCCTTCTTCAGGTCTCCGCTGAGCGCCCGCTCGCGTGCGGCAGCCTCCTCCTCGTGGTCGGCGAGGCTGGCCGTTTCCAGCACCAGCTCGCCTTCCCGCGCGGGTAGCTCCGCGGCGGCAAGCCTCTGCTGCTCCTCGGCCTCCCCGTCGCCCACGGGGACATCCGCGCCGTCCGCCTCCTGGGCGCCGGCGACGTCGTCGGCATCGCCACGCGCGCCCTCCTCGACAACGGCCTCAGCCTTCGTCGGATCCGAGGCGGGCGCTGCGCTCGCCGCGGCCGGGGGACCGTCGGCCGCGTCCCCCGTCGGAAGGTCCTCCCTTGCCGAGGATCTCTCCCTTGGCGGGGTAGCGGACTCGGTCGGCACGGCGGAGGCGCCCTCTGGACGCGCCCGCCGGAGCTGCTCCGCTCCTGCCCAAAAGCAACAACTTCGCATCAAGCAACAAGAAGAGGGAGGGCTCGCGTACGCGCCAAGCAGCAAGGACGAGTCATGTGCTCACGCTGGGGGCTGCGCTGCGAGCCGCCCTGAGGACCCCTTGCCGGGTCCGGTAAGGGCGCCTCCGACACGACCTCGCTTGCCGGGGGAGATTCGTCATCAAGGATGACCCACGGGATCCTCGATCTCTTCGCTCTCCTCTGAGCCAGGGTCCTGAGAAGGGGACCGGGTCAAAGGAAGAGCGAATGAGCTGTCGAATAGGACGAACCATCAAGGAAAAAAAAGATATGAGCTCCATGGGGAACTTACTCTCCGTCCTCCTCGTCGTCGGAGCTGAGCGCTGAATAGTCGAAAACCGGCTCGGCCCTGGCGCGGGGAGGCGGGGGAGTGGGCTCCCGAGGCCGCTTGGCGGGGGCTGTAGATGACTCCGCCCCCGTCGACGCCGCGGCACGGGGCGCGGCGGCAACCGAAGCCCCAGCCCGCGGGGACCCCGCTCCCGCCGCCGACCCGGCCCTGCGGAGGCGCCTCCTCGGCCGGGCCGGGGGCTCCGCCTGCGACGAGCCGCCCGGAGGCTGCAGGAAGGCAACGCCGACCTCCGGCAAGCCGCTCGCGTCTTGGGCGGGCTCGTCCTCGCCGCCGAGCCCGGCCGGTTCCCCCTGGTCGACAAGTTCCATCGGGTCGGCGAGGCTCTCCGCCTCCGCCGCCTCCGCCTCGGCCACGGTGAACCCAGCTTCGCCCGCAGCCGCGGCAGCCGCCGCCTCCTCCATCCTGGAGGCAATGTAAGCTAGCTCCGCCGCGGTGGTGGCTCGGGTGAGGCCATCCTTCTCGGCAGGGTCGACTGGCTCCTCCTCCAGGCCGTCGAAGAAGGCCCGCACGACATCATCCGGCGGCTCCTGCCAGGTCGCGTTGACCCCGCGCGAGTCGCACAACGGCATCATCGCAAGGATATGGCTGAGCGACGAGTTGTTGCACAAGGGAACGACGCCCGGCGGCAGCCGGAACCACTCCGGGTGGTCAGGGTCGTGCTTGAACAACTCCTTCAACATCGCGTCGTGCTCCAGCACGGTGAAGTTAAAATTGAGGCCCGGACGCAGCCTCATGATGTCCGCCGCGTTCCGGAACTCCCAAGCCGGCTTCCTCCTCTCCTGCAGGGGAGCGATGCGACGGCGAAGGAAATCCGCGCCGACGGCGCCGACGGTGAGTCCGGCGAGCCTGAGGCGCAGGATCCGGGTGACGGCGATCTTCAATTTGGCGTCGTCCGAGGACACCTCGCTCCAGTCGTCGCCGCGCACCACCGGAGTTCGGCGCACGGCGGTGAACGGCTGCGGATGATCCTCGACAATCAAGCACCATTCCGCCCTCCACTCCTCCCACCTGCCGCGGAGATCCCCGCCCAAGTAGGCCCCCTTCTGGCCGGACCGGGAAACCCAGGCGATCCCACCGGACAGCGGCTCCCCTTTTTCCACCCGAGGGACAAAGAAGTGCCGGAAGAGGGCCACGTTGGGACGAATTCCGACGAAGTTCTCGCAAAGGTGCGTAAAGACCGCCATTGTGAGGACGGCGTTGGGGGTAAAGTCGAGGAGGTGGAGGCCATAGGTGCTCATGATTTCAGAGAAGAACTCCGAGTACGGCGGGCAGAGCCCGCAGTAGAAGAAGACGACGAAGAAAGGATACCCGGTCGGGTACTGCTTCTGGGCTTCGGCGGGGAGCACCCGCGTGCGCGGATGCGCTCGCGTCTTCGTCGACCAGAAAAGGGAGTACCTGTCCCTCAGCTCCACCGCACCGAGCTGGGGAGGGAACGTCGCCGTCTCCTTCCGAAGCACTTCAAGCTGTAGCGCCTCGGCCGATTTCGCAGCCTTCCCCTTCGCCTTATCGCTCTTCGGGGCCATGGCGGAGGCAGGGGAGGGAGATCGCCGGAGCTGACGACGACGGGCGCCCCAAGAACAAACCGCTGCTGCCTCTGAGAGGAGGAGGTGGCAGAGGTTTTAGAGGGGTAGTGACCGAGGGAAAGGCGAACCGCCCCTACTTTCCTCCGCTATAAGAGGGAGAGGTGGGAGAGGGGGGGGACGCTTCGCCTCTCCGAATCGAGAGGTCGGGCGCGACGTGACGCGCGCCTGCGCGGTTCAGCCCCGCGCACGCCGCCCACGTCACGCTCACCTCGCACGCCCCGCCCCCACGACGCCGCGGTAAGCGCGCGCCGCCTGGGGAAGGCGCGGCGGATGCGGAGTTAAGGAGCAGCGCGACCAAGGCCACGCGTGCCCGTGCACTGTTAGGGCCTGGCCCAACGACGCTCGGCACCGTGTGTGGCCCAGGCCCGGGGGCTCCTGTCGGTGTACTAAAGTAGGGGTACCTTAGTACCCCAGACTTGTGCACGGGCAGTTGTAGCACCCTGCGGCAAGGCCCGCCCTGGAAGCGCCAAGAGAAGACCAAGCATTCAAGACAAGGCCCCCGGCAAGAGGAGCTTGCCGGGTCAAGAAGACAAGGCCCCCGGCAAGAGGAGCTTGCCGGGCCGAGAAGACAAGACCCCGGCAAGAGGAGCTTGCCGGGACGACTGCGCCCATGAAAGGCCATCCAAGAACAAAGTATAACGAGACAGAAGATCGAGCCCCCGACAAGAGGAGCTTGTCGGGAAGGCCGAACCCAGGCATCACAAGAGAAGCCCGCCGTGGCGCGCCAAGCGCCCCGGCAAGGCCTGATAGCTGGCACGCTATCAGGCACAGGAAGACGACCCCCGCGGCAAGCCACTTGCCGCGGCAAGATCGCCACCTCAAGGCTGCGCTCCAGCTCGCCCGCCACGCGTCGCTCCGGGGCTTACCCCGAGGGCACGTGGCGAGGCACCGCGCAGCCTGGGGCATGCGGTGGCATGCAGACCGCCATCGTGGCGAACGGTGGCGCACCTAACGGTCCGCCTCGGTGCTGTCCGGGCGACCGTGACGGGCATTTAATGCCCTTGTCCCCTACCGTCAGAAGTAGGTATGATAACACTGTGCCGCACTGTAGCGCCACCGTTCCCGCACTATTACAGCTACCACCCCTTTTACACTTTTACCCCTTTCTCCTACGTTGACACCTGTCGGTGACCCCTTTGCGCTATAAAAGGAGGCCCGTGTGCGACGTAGAAGGGGTTCGGTTCCAGAGAGGTTCCGGGTTCCGGGGTTCGGAGAATCGGCACCCAGACAGCCATACGCTCGGTGCAGCTAGCTCCCCAAGCTCCCGAGCTCCCCAGTTCAATACAACTAAGCAGGAGTAGGGTTTTACGCGTCCATCGCGGCCCGAACCTGGGTAAACCGCCCGTGTGCTCGCTTCGATCTGCTCTCCGCGCTCCCTCCGCCCCCCTCCGGACAACGAAAGGGGCTCCGGCCCCATAGGTGCCCGCGGGGGACAGCCCGTCCGCCCCGACAGAGGCCGTGCAGCAAGAAGAAGGGCCGTTGGCGAGGAGGCGGCACTGAAAGAAGAAGGGTCGTCGACGAGGAGGCGGCGCTGCAAGAAGAAGGGTAGTCGGCGAGGTGGCGGCGCTGCAAGAAGAAGGGTTGCCGGCGAGGAGGCTGTGTTGGCAGTAAGCATCAGTGAAGGTTTGAACTTGGAAAGCGAGGAACATTGGAAATGTGGCTTTTGGTAGGAGGGAGGGGGCAGGGAGATAGATATTTCCGCGGTGGCAAAATTTTTTCGCTCGGTGCCGCGAGAAACTGGCGCGCAAGTGTGGTTCAAGCGGGGATGGTGAACTGTAGATGATGAAGCTTCCTGTGTAAGCCAGACAAGATGGTGCACCAAGATATTTTATATCGCATCCCACACGATTCTTTCTAGTAAACTGTTTGTGGTATACCTGATTTTTTCATTATGTTTTGAAAGACAAAATGGTGTTACGGAAGGAAATGATGGTGTTTGAATTGCTAGAACATTTACGTACAATGAACATGCAACTAGTACATGAGTGTCGTGTTTAAATTTGGAATTATTCTGGGTTCGTTTGGCATTTTTATGCATTAATTGAGTTTCTGGGCATAATTCAAATTTGAACTACAAGCACATGCCCAATGCACCAAAGTTTGTTGAAAAATTACATGTGTGTCTTTGGGTGAATTTATAGGTCCCAAGAAAGAAATGGGAATGAAATTCAAACATCTGGGCATCGTGGCTCAGCCGGAAAGATTGAGAAACTTAGTTTTTTAATTCCTGAAATCCAAAACATGCTTGAAAATCATGAAACTTGGCATGGTGTCATGACATGGCACCAACATGCTGCGATAAATTTTTTGGCCGAATTGGGACAAGCTTTGGTGTAATCTTCTTGCAAACCGGAGCTTCCCTCAAGAAGGCTCGTGGTTCCGAGAGGGAACGTGTCACCTCCGTATGCAAAACGAGATACGTATACCGCCTTCTCCCGCCTTAATTTTTTTACACAGGCAGATTAGACCAAATAGAAGTATCGTGCTAAAATTTGGAATTATTCCGGGTTCGTTTGGCCTTTTTCATACATTAATTGAGTTTTTGCACATTTAGTGTGCATAATTCAAATTTTAACTACAAGCACATGCTCCAGTGCACCAAAGTTGGTTGAAAAATCACATGTGTGTCCTTGGGTGAATTTATAGGTGCTACCTCTTGAGCATTGCGTTGGATTTCCCCGAAGAGGAGAGGATGATGCAGCAAAGTAGCGTAAGTATTTCCCTCAGTTTTTGAGAACCAAGGTATCAATCCAGTAGGAGGCTACACGCAAGTCCCTTGTACCTACACAAAGACATTAGCTCCTCGCAACCAACGCGATTAGGGGTTGTCAATGCCTTCACGGTCACTTACGAGAGTGAGATCTGATAGAGATGATAGGTAATATTTTTGGTATTTTTGATAGAGAGATGCAAATTGAAAATTAAAAGGCAAAGTAAAAAAGCAAAGCAATAATAAAGTGATGGAGATTGATATGATGAGAATAGACCCGGGGGCCATAGGTTTCACTAGAGGCTTCTCTCAAGAGCATAAGTATTCTACGGTGGGTGAACAAATTACTGTTGAGCAATTGACAGAATTGAGCATAGTTATGAGAATATCTAGGTATGATCATGTATATAGGCATCAGGTCCGAGACAAGTAGACCGACTCCTGCCTGCATCTACTACTATTACTCCACTCATCGACCGCTATCCAGCATGCATCTAGAGTATTAAGTTAAAAACAGAGTAACGCCTTAAGCAAGATGACATGATGTAGAGGGATAGTTTCATGCAATATGATAAAACCCCCATCTTGTTATCCTCGATGGCAACAATACAATACGTGCCTTGCTGCCCCTTCTGTCACTAGGAAAGGACACCGCAAGATTGAACCCAAAGCTAAGCACTTCTCCCATGGCAAGAAAAACTAATCTAGTAGGCCAAACCAAACTAATAATTCGAAGAGATTTGCAAAGATAACCAATCATACATAAAAGAATTCATAGAAGATTCAAATATTATTCATAGATAGACTTGATCATAAACCCACAATTCATCGGTCTCAACAAACACACCGAAAAAGAAGATTACATCGAATAGATCTCCACGAGAGAGGGGGAGAACATTGTATTGAGATCCAAAAAGAGAGAAGAAGCCATCGAGCTAATAACTATGGACCCGAAGGTCTGAGGTAAACTACTCACACTTCATCGGAGAGGCTATGATGATGTATATGCCCTCCGTGATGACGGCCCTCTCCAGCGGAGCTCCGGAACAGGCCACATGATGGGATCTTGTGGATACAGAAAGTTGCGACGGTGGAATTAGGTTTTTGGCTACGTATCTGATCATTTGGGGGTACGTAGGTATATATAGGAGGAAGGAGTACGTCGGTGGAGCAACAGGGGGCCCACGAGGTAGGGGGCACGCCCTAGGGGGGCGCCCCCACCCTCGTGACCGCATCTTTTGTTCCTTGGAGTAGGGTCCAAGCCTCCTGGATCATGTTCGGTGAGAAAATCACGTTCCTGAACGTTTCATTCCGTTTGGACTCCGTTTGATATTCAGTTTCTCCGAAATACTGAAATAGGCAAAAAACAGCAATTCTGGGTTGGGCCTCCGGTTAATAGGTTAGTCCCAAAAATAATATAAAAGTGGAAAATAAATCCCAATATAGTCCAAAACAGTAGATAATATAGCATGGAGCAATCAAAAATTATAGATACGTTGGAGACGTATCAGGCATCCCCAAGCTTAATTCCTGCTCGTCCTCGAGTAGGTAAATGATAAAAAGAGAATTTTTGATGCGGAGTGCTACTTGGCATAATTTCAATGCAAATCTTCTTAATTGTGGTATGAATATTCAGATTTGAAAGATTCAAGACAAAAGTTCATATTGACATAAAAATAATAATACTTCAAGCATACTAACAAAGCAATTATGTCTTCTCAAAATAACATGGCCCAAGAAAGTTATCCCTACAAAATCATATAGTCTGGCTATGCTCTATCTTCACCACACAAAGTATTTAAATCATGCACAACCCCGATGACAAGCCAAGCAATTATTTCATACTTTAACATTTTCAAAACTTTTTGAATCTTCACGCAATACATGAGCGTGAGCCATGGATATAGCACTATATGTGGAATAGAATGGTGGTTGTGGAGAAGACAAAAAGAGGGGAAGATAGTCTCACATCAACTAGGCGTATCAACGGGCTATGGAGATGCCCATCAATAGATATCAATGTGAGTGAGTAGGGATTGCCATGCAACGGATGCACTAGAGCTATAAGTATGTGAAAGCTCAACAAAAGAAACTAAGTGGGTGTGCATCCAACTCGCTTGCTCATGAAGACCTAGGGCAATTTGAGGAAGCCCATCATTGGAATATACAAGCCAAGTTCTATAATGAAAAATTCCCACTAGTATATGAAAGGGACAAAATGAGAGACTCTCTATCATGAAGATCATGGTGCTACTTTGAAGCACAAGTGTGGTAAAAGGATAGTAACATTGTCCCTTCTCTCTTTTTCTCACATTTTTTTATTTGGGCCTTTTCTCTTTTTTATGGCCTATTTTTTATTTTATTTTAATTTTCGTCCGGAGTCTCATCCCGACTTGTGGGGGAATCATAGTCTCCATCATCCTTTCCTCACTTGGGACAATGCTCTAAAAATGATGATCATCACACTTTTATTTTTCATACAACTCATCAATTACAACTCAATACTTAGAACAAAATATGACTCTATATGAATGCCTCCGGCGGTGTACCGGGATATGCAATGAATCAAGAGTGACATGTATGAAAGAATTATGAACGGTGGCTTTGCCACAAATACAATGTCAACTACATGATCATGCTAGCAATATGACAATGATGGAGCGTGTCATAATAAACGGAACGGTGGAAAGTTGCATGGCAATATATCTCGGAATGGCTATGGAAATGCCATGATAGGTAGGTATGGTGGCTGTTTTGAGGAAGGTATATGATGGGTGTATGATACCGGCAAAAAGTGCGCGGTATTAGAGAGGCTAGCAATGGTGGAAGGATGGGAAAAAGTGCGTATAATCCATGGACTCAACATTAGTCATAAAGAACTCATATACTTATTGCAAAAATATAGAAGCTATCAGAGCAAATTATTACGCGCATGCTCCTAGGGGGATAGATTGGTAGGAAAAGAGCATCGCTCGTCCCCGACCGCCACTCATAAGGAAGACAATCAATAAATAAATCATGCTCCGACTTCATCACATAACGGTTCACCATACGTGCATGCTACGGGAATCACAAACTTTAACACAAGTATTCCTAAAATTCACAACTACTCAACTAGCATGACTCTAATATCACCATATTCATATCTCAAAACAATTATCAAGCATCAATCTTTTCTTAGTATTCAACGCACTCAAAAGAAAGTTTCACAAATCTTGAATACCAAGCATATTATTATTAAGCAAATTAACATGCTATTAAAGACTCTCAAAATAATCTAAGTGAAGCATGAGAGATCAATAGTTTCTTTAAAACAAATCCACCACCGTGCTCTAAAAGATCTAATTGAAGCACGTAGAGCAAAATTATAACACTCAAAAGATATAAGTGAAGCACATAGAGCAAAACTACATAGCCCAAAAGATATAAGTGAAGCGCATAGAGTATGCTATCAAATTCCAATTCATATATGGCTCTCTCAAAAGGTGTGTACAGCAAGGATGATTGTGGCACACTAACAAACAAAGACACAAATAACACAAGACGCTCCAAGCAAAACACATATCATGTGGTGAATAAAAATATAGCTCCAAGTAAATTACCGATGGAAGTAGACGAAAGAGAGGATGCCTTCCGGGGCATCCCCAAGCTTTGACTTTTTGGTGTCCTTGGATTATCTTGGGGGTGCCAGGGGCATCCCCAAGATTAGGCTCTTGCCACTCCTTGTTCCATAATCCATCAAAAGATTTCACCTAAAACTTGAAAACTTCACAACACAAAACTCAATAGAAATTTCATGAGCTCCGTTAGAGAAAGTAAACAAAAGACCACTTCAAGTTACTGTAATGAACTAATTCTTGAGTTATATTGGTGTTAAACCTACTGTATTCCAACTTCTCTATGTATTATAAACTATTTTACTAGCCATAGATTCATCAAAATAAGCAAACAACACACGAAAAACAGAATCTGTCAAAAACAGAACAGTCTGTAGTAATCTGTAACTAACGCAAACTTCTGGAACTCCAAAACATCTACCGAAATAGGAAGACCTAGACAAATTGTTTATTGATCAGCAGCAATTGGAATCAGTATTTTATCACGTTCTGGTGATTTTTAACAATTCGGGCACTGAGCGCAAAGTTTCTGGAAATTACAGCAAGTTCAAATAACTATCATCCAAGAAGATCCTATAGGTCTAACTTGGCACAAACACTAATTAAAACACAAAACCACATCCAAACAGAAGGTATATGGATTATTTATTCCTAAATAGAAACAAAAAACAAAAAACTAAAATAAAATTGGGTTGCCTCCCAACAAGCGCTATCGTTTAACGCCCCTAGCTAGGCATAAAAGCGAGGATAGATCTAGGTATTGCCATCTTTGGTAGGCAATCCATAAGTGGCTCTCATGATAGTTTCATATGGCAATTTTATTTTATTTCTAGGAAAGTGTTCCATGCCCTTTTTTAATGGAAATTGGAATCTAATATTCCCTTCCTTCATATCAATAATCGCACCAATCGTTCTAAGGAAAGGTCTACCAAGAATAACAGGGCAAGAAGGATTGGAATCTATATCAAGAACGATAAAATCTATGGGCACATAATTCCTATTTTCAACAATAAGAATATCATTAATTCTTCCCATAGGTTTCTTAATAGTGGAATCTGCAAGATGCAAGTTTAGAGAGCAATCATCAAAATCACGGAAATCTAGCAAATCACACAAAGTTTTGGGGATAGTGGAGACACTAGCACCCAAATCACACAAAGCATAAAACTCATCATATTTAATTTTAATTTTAATAGTTGGTTCCCACTCATCATAGAGTTTTCTAGGGATAGAAACTTTCAACTCAAGTTTTTCTTCATAAGATTGCATCAAGGCATCAACGATATGTTCGGTAAAGGCTTTATTTTGACTATAAGCATGAGCAGAATTTAGCACGGATTGCAACAAGGAAACACAATCAATTAAAGTGCAACTTTCATAATTAAATTCCTTGAAATCCAATATAGTGGGTTTAGCAACATCTAGGGTTTTATTTCTTTCAATCCCACTTTTATCGATTTCATCATCAAGATCTAAATACTCCGAATTTTTGGAATGCCTTCTAGGTAAAGGAAGATCATATTCAGTTTCATCAAGATTCATATTGAAAAACAAAGATTTAATAGGGGGCACATCAATAACTTTTAGATCTTCATCTTTATTTTCATAGGAATTGGAAGAACACTCTTTAATAAAGGCATCTTTCGTAGCACGCATCCTAGCGGTTCTTTCCTTGCACTCATCAATGGAAATTCTCATGGCTTTGAGAGACTCATTGATATCATGCTTAGGAGGAATAGATCTAAGCTTTAAAGAATCAACCTCAAGAGAAATTCTATCAACGTTCCTAGCCAAATCATCAACTTTAAGCAATTTCTCTTCAAGCAAAGCATTAAAATTCTTTTGTGAATTCATAAACTCTTTAACACTATTCTCAAATTTAGAGGGCATCTTATTAAAATTTCCATAAGAGTTGTTGTAATAATTTCCATAATTATAAGAAGGATTACTAGGATAAGGCCTAGGATTAAAATTCCCTCTATACGCGTTGTTACCAAAATTATTCCTACCAACAAAATTCACATCCATAGATTCAGTATTATTCTCAATCAAAGTAGACAAAGGCATATCATTAGGATCAGAAGAAACACTCTTATTAGCAAATAATTTCATAAGTTCATCCATCTTTCCACTCAAAACATTGATTTCTTCTATCGCATGCACTTTTTTATTAGTAGATCTTTCAGTGTGCCATTGAGAATAATTAACCATAATATTATCTAGGAGTTTAGTAGCATCTCCTAAAGTGATTTCCATAAAAGTGCCTCCCCGGCCGAATCTAAAAGATTTCTAGAAGCAAAATTCAATCCGGCATAATTTTTTTGTATAATCATCCACAAATTCAAACCATGAGTAGGGCAATTACGTATCATTAATTTCATTCTCTCCCAAGCTTGTGCAACATGTTCATGATCAAGTTGCTTAAAATTCATAATGTCGTTTCTAAGAGAGATGATCTTAGCGGGAGGAAAATACTTAGTGATAAAAGCATCTTTGCACTTGTTCCAAGAATCAATACTATTTTTAGGCAAAGACGAAAACCAAGCTTTAGCACGATCTCTAAGCGAAAAAGGAAATAGCTTCAATTTAACAACATCATTATCGACATCTTTCTTCTTTTTCATATCACATAAATCAACGAAGCTATTTAGATGAGTAGCGGCATCTTCACTAGGAAGGCCAGCGAATTGATCTTTCATAACAAGATTCAACAAAGCAGTATTGATTTCACAAGATTCAGTATTGGCAAGAGGAGCAATCGGAGTGCTAAGGAAATCATTATTATTGGTATTGGTGAAGTCACACAATTTGGTAGTATCATGAGCCATCGCGACAAACAAGCAATCCAACACACGAGCAAACAAAGTCAAGCGAGAAAAAGGCAAACGGAAAAAGAGAAGGACATTGGGAAAGAGAGGGCAAATAAAACGGAAAGGGTGAAGTGGGGGAGAGGAAAACGAGAGGCAAATGGCAACTAATGTAATGCGGGAGATAGGGATTGTGATGGGTACTTGGTATGTTGACTTTTGTGCAGACTCCTCGGCAACGGCGCCATAAATTCTTCTTGCTACCTCTTGAGCATTGCGTTGGATTTCCCCGAAGAGGAGAGGATGATGCAACAAAGTAGCGTAAGTATTTCCCTCGGTTTTTTAGAACCAAGGTATCAATCCAGTAGGAGGCTACATGCAAGTCCCTTGTACCTACACAAAGACAATAGCTCCTCGCAACCAACGCGATTAGGGGTTGTCAATCCCTTCACGGTCACTTACGAGAGTGAGATATGATAGAGATGATAGGTAATATTTTTGGTATTTTTGATATAGAGATGCAAAGTGAAAAGTAAAAGGCAAAGTAAAAAAGCAAAGCAATAATAAAGTGATGGAGATTGATATGATGAGAATAGACCCGGGGGCCATAGGTTTCACTAGAGGCTTCTCTCAAGAGCATACGTATTCTATGGTGGGTGAACAAATTACTGTTGAGCAATTAACAAAATTGAGCATAGTTATGAGAATATCTAGGTATGATCATGTATATAGGCATCACGTTCGAGACAAGTAGACCGACTCTTGCCTGCATCTACTACTATTACTCCACTCATCGACCGCTATCCAGCATACATCTAGAGTATTAAGTTAAAAACAGAGTAACGCCTTAAGCAAGATGACATGATGTAGAGGGATAGTTTCATGCAATATGATAAAAACCCCATCTTGTTATCCTCGATGGCAACAATACGATACGTGCCTTGCTGCCCCTTCTGTCACTGGGAAAGCACATCGCAAGATTGAACCCAAAGCTAAGCACTTCTCCCATGGCAAGAAAAACCAATCTAGTAGGCCAAACCAAGCTGATAATTCGAAGAGACTTGCAAAGATAACAAATCATACATAAAAAAATTCAGAGAAGATTCAAATATTATTCATAGATAGACTTGATCATAACCCACAATTCATCGGTCTCAGCAAACACACCGCAAAAAGAAGATTACATCAAATATATCTCCACGAGAGAGGGGGAGAACATTGTATTGAGATCCAAAAAGAGAGAAGAAGCCATCTAGCTAATAACTATGGACCCGAAGGTCTGAGGTAAACTACTCACGCTTCATCGGAGAGGCTATGATGATGTAGAAGCCCTCCGTGATGACGGCCCTCTCCGGCGGAGCTCCGGAACAGGCCCCAAGATGGGATCTCGTGGATAGAGAAAGTTGCGGCGGTGGAGTTAGGTTTTTGGCTCCGTATCTGATCGTTTGGGGGTACGTAGGTATATATAGGAGGAAGGAGTACGTCGGTGGAGCAATAGGGGGCCCACGAGGCAGGGGGCATGCCCCCACCCTCGTGACCGCCTCTTTTGTTCCTTGGAGTAGGGTCCAAGTCTCCTGGATCTAGTTTGGTGAGAAAATCACGTTCCCGAAGGTTTCATTCCTTTTGGACTCCGTTTGATATTCTGTTTCTCCGAAATACTGAAATAGGCAAAAAACAGCAATTCTGGGTTGGGCCTCCGGTTAATAGGTTAGTCCCAAAAATAATATAAAAGTGGAAAATAAAGCCCAATATAGTCAAAAACAGTAGATATTATAGCATGGAGCAATCAAAAATTATAGATACGTTGGAGACGTATCAATATAGCATGCAAGAAATGGGAATGAAATCCAAACATCTGGGCGTCGTGGCTCGGCCGGAAAGATTGAGAAACTTGGTCCTTTAATTCTTGTAAAGCCAAAACACGATTGAAAATCATGAAACTTGGCATGGTGTCATGACATGGCACCAACATGCTGCGGTAATTTTTTGGCCGAATTGGGACAAGCTTTGGTGTAAGCTCCTTGCAAACCAGAGCTTACCTCAAGAATGCTCGTGGTTCTGAGAGGGTATGTGTCACCTCCGTGTGCATAACGACATACGTACACTGCCTTCTCCCGCCTTACTTTTTTTACACACACAGATTAGACGAAATAGAAGTATCGTGCTAAATTTTGAAATTATTCTGGCTTCATTTGGCCTTTTTTATACATTAATTGAGACTCTGCGCATTTAATGCACATAATTCAAATTTGAATTACAAGCACAGGCTCCAGTGCACCAAAGTTGTTTGAAAAATCACATGTGTGTCCATGGGTGAAATTCTAGGTCCCATGCAAGATATGGGACTGAAATTCAAACATCTGGGCGTCGTGGCTCGGCGAGAAAGATTGAGAAACTTGGTTTTTTAATTCCTGTAAATCCAAAACACGCCTGAAAATCATGAAACTTGGCTTGATGTCATGACATGGCACCAACATGCTGCGGTAATGTTTTTGGCCGAATTGGGACAAGCTTTGGTGTAAGCTTCTTGCAAACCGGAGCTTCCCTAAAAAAGGCTCGTGGTTCTGAGAGGGGACGTGCCACCTCCGTGTGCGAAATAACATACATACACTACCTTGTCCCGCCTTAATTTTTTACACAGGAAGACTAGACCAAATAGAAGTATCGTGTTAAATTTTGGAATTATTCCGGGTTCGTTTGGCCTTTTTATACATTAATTCAGTTTCTGCGCATTTAATGTGCATAACTCAAATTTGAACTACAAGCACAGGCTCCAGTGCGCCAAAGTTGTTTGAAAAATCACATGTGTGTCCTTGGGTTAATTTCTTGGTCCTATGCAAGAGATGGGAATGAAATTCAAACATCTGGGCGTTGTGGCTCGGCCGGAAAGATTGAGAAACTTGGTTTTTTAATTCCTGTAAATCCAAAACACGCCTGAAAATCATCAAACTTGGCATGGTGTCATGACATGGCACCAACATGTTGTGGTAAATTTTCTGTCTGATTTGCCAAGGCGCACACATTAACAATCAACAAAATCATTTTGGAACAAGTGTTGTCACGTTACAAATCGGAAACACAAGTATTATTGAAACCATGGGCGTTCTAGTTACAAATTATGTGCCGCCATGCGCCCCCTTTTTTTATTGGCTAGGAGGTGCCGTGCGGGGTAGCTATTTGAGTACGGGAGGCGTGCGATCAGACCCATGCGCGTGCTCATCGGGAGGAGAGCCCTTTGACCGCTACCCACCGCGCACCTCCCTCCCAACGTCTCCATTAATGGCGCCCGAGCACCTATTCTACGGCATGGCTATATGTCTCACTGGACTAAGATTTAAGAGAGAAAAATGAAAATCTAAAAAGAAAGTTCTGCACGGATCTTGATGTAAGATCTGACGGACCTATATAGCATTGACTGCGACTTATAGCAAGCATGATGAATATAAGGACGATGACAGTGGATAATAATTGTCTTACATATTTAGGAACGTAATTAAAAAATCCACATGCGGCAACGCCTGAAATACACAAGGGAAAAAGAAGAAGGAAGACAACGATCTGGCTCGCTGATCTCTACTTTCTTGATGCGTTGCTGTAGGCCGCGGGAACTAGTCTTTGCGGCAAGCGGAGATGAGCTCTTTCTTGTCCTCAAGATGCTGCTTGAGAGCATCCACGAATTCCTCCACTAGCCTTCTGCGCTCGATGCGCAGCATGGCATTCTCGGCCATAAGTTTCTAGACGATGACGCCGGTCCTCTTCAACAAGGAAGTGGTCTGCTCCTGCTGCTCCGCACTTCCGACGATCTTCACCCTCAACAGGTCGCGCTCAGCCTGGAGCTTCGCATTTTTCTCTCATTTAGTTGTCGGATGACGCCGGTAGACTGTTCAAACAAGGCTTTCAGGTCATCTTGCAACCTCGCCCACCTGGAGATCTGATCCATCTGCCTAAGGACGAGGGCACGCATGCGCCTGTAAGAGTCCTCGCCTGCCCGTGAGACATTTTCCCAGGCCGCCGCGGCGCGGGAGGACATCGCTGCTGCATTCGTGGCGCAGCGGGACATTTCTTCTGCTTCCGCGGCACGGCCGGACCAGTCTGCTACATCGACAGTGCGCGGGACCTCCGTGATGCTTCGGCGGCGCGGCGGGACCTCTCTGCTACTACGGCCGCGCGGCAGGACATGTTGGCTGCTTTTGCGGCGAGACGGGACATCTCTCGTGCTTCTGCTTCCAGGCTCGCCACTTTCTGGTGGCAATCTCTTGACCCAGAACTCACACTGGCCATGGCAGACGCAAGGGAACGATGATGAAGGACTTGCTTGTTTTTGTGGATGAGGAGTTGAGGAGGAATGTGCAGTCATCTTGGAGTAGTAGTATTTATAACCGAGTAGTAATACACTCCTAAGTGGGAAACCATTTAGGTTTTGATCAGTGTGAACAGGTTTGCAATTTGGAATATGACGGGACGCGGCCTCCCTGTTCTTCTAAAAAAATTGTGACGGACGCATGCTCAAAATTTACTGACGGTTATAAGTGCGGCACTATTCCCGGAAGGCGTAACGTGGGCACGTACGCCTTCTTGGCCGCGTACATGGCGTTTGCACCATAGGGTGCACCGCAATAGGCAATGTCAGCACATGTCTTGTTCCAACAACCGTGCGCGCTTGTTATTACCATCGCGCACGCTTCTTTTAATTAGAATGTGTGTGCCCTTCTAGTGCACACATGTTGATCTATCTAATTATTTCTGTTTGTTGTGGCTAATCGCAAACAGTTCATTCATGTGAAGTGTATGCCATCAATCGTAGACACTTTGATCTGGCTGACCCATTTCTGTTCTGTTGCCTAATCACAAACTGTTAATCCTTCTGAAGCGTATGCCCACAATCACACACACCTTGATCTGGCTGACCATTTCTTTTGTGTTGCCTAATCACAAACAGTTCATCCGAGTGAACCGTATGCTCTATATCGCACATGCCTTCATCAGGATGCCCGTTTCTTTTGTTCCACCTCATCGCAAATAGTTCATTGGACTGAACCGTATGCCCTGGATCGCACATGCAACTAAAATCTGAACCGTGTTTGATGGCACCGCCATCATAAACGCTTTGCACTTTTTTGACGGTTCTTTTTCACCACCGTTTGCGATTATTGCATCGCACACAGTTTCGTCGAAGGGTCTCTGATTGTAGTGTCGCGTTAGCAGCATCCTGCAGTAGTGATGGTTTGATCATTACGAGAAAGCCGAGCATAAAAATTCTGGATAATAATTTCTCTTGATAGCTCATGATTGGGGCATGAATATAACATTGAATTAAGCCTCCCCCAAGCTAGAGTGATACTTTCACCTTCACGAGGCCAAAAATTATATATTTAATTCTAATCATGATGAACAGATGCATAGGATAAATTTTTTGGTGGAACTCCAATTTCAAACGATTCGAATTCCATGATCCAGTATCATCGCATAGCCTATACCATGCCAATGCTTTTCCCTTAAGAGATAAAGGGAAAACCTTTTCCATCACTTCATCTCCGGGTAAACCTGCAAGCTTAAACAATCCACAAATTTGTTCCACATATATCAAATGCATATCAGGATGTTCGGTTCCATCTCCTGCATAAGGGTTAGCTAGCAGTTGTTCTATCATACCCAAAGGAATTTCATATTCATTATTTTCAGTAGGTGTAGTAGGTTGAAGGGTAGCTAATTGTGGTTTCGGACAAGGTGAAGATACCCCGAACAAACCCCTCAAATGATTGTTTTCCATAGTAACAAGTGACAATAAATTTCAGCACCCTATATAAATGTTTCCTTACCAAAGGTGCTTCACTCCCGGCAACGGCGCCAGAAAATAGCGTTGATGACCCACAAGTATAGGGGATCAATTGTAGCTCTTTTCGATAAGTAAGAGTGTCAAACCCAATGAGGATCAGAAGGAAATGACAAGTGGTTTTCAGCAAGGTACTGTCTGCAAGTGCTGAAATTGTAAGTAGCATAGTAGTTTGATATCAAGATAATTTGTAACGAGCACGTAACGGTAGTAGTAACAAAAGTGCAGAAAGGTAGCCCAATCCTTTTGAGGCAAAGGACATGCGAAAACAGTGTCTTATGATATGAAAAGCATTCTTGAGGGTACATGGAAATTTGATATGTGGGTGGACCGGTGCTTAGGTGCTGTTCTTACTTGAACAAACCTCCTACTTATGATTAACCCTCCCGCAAGCATCTGCAACTATGATAAAAGTATTAAGAATAAATTCTAACCATAGCATTAAACTTTTGGATCCAATCGGTCCCTTACGGAATAGCGCATAAACTAGGGTTTACGATTCTGTCACTCTCACAACTCATCATCGAATTGCTACTCCACAATGTATTCCCTTAGGCCCAAATATGGTGAAGTGTCATGTAGTCGACGTTCACATGACACCACTAAGGGAATCACAACATACATACTATCAAAATATCGAACACATATCAAGTTCACATGATTACTTGCAACATGATTTCTCCCGTGACCTCAAGAACAAAAGTAACTACTCATAAGTGATAACATGCTCATGATCAGATGAGTATTAAATAGCATAATGGATCTGAACATATAATCTTCCACCAAATAAACCATATAGTAATCAACTACAAGATGTAATCAACACTACTAGTCACTCACAAGCACCAATCTATAGTTCCGGTAATGAGATTGAACACAAGAGATGAACTAGGGTTTGAGTTGAGATGGTGCTATTGAAGATGTTAATGGAGATTTACCTCCCCAATATGGGAGAATTGTTGGTGATGATGATGACGATGATTTCCCCCTCCGGGAGGGAAGTTCCCCCGGCGGAATTGCTCCGCTGGAGGGCAAAAGTGCTCCTGCCCAAGTTCCGCCTCGAGGCGGTGGCGCTCCGTCCCAAAAGTCATCTCCTTATTTTTTAGGTCAAAATGACCTATATACCAGAAGATGGGCACCGGAGGTGGGCCTAGGTGAGCACAACCCACTAGGGCGCGCCTGGGCTGCCTGGCGCGCCCAGGTGGGTTGTGCCCACCTGGTGGGCCCCCTCTGGTAGTTATTTGCTCCAATTATTCTTATTTATTCCATAATAATTCTCCGTGAAGTTTCAGCTCATTTGGAGTTGTGCAGAATAGGTAGCCTGACGTAGCTTTTTCAGGTCGAGATTTACAGCTGCCGGAAATCTCCCTCTTTGTGTATACCTTGCATATTTGGAGGGAAAAGGCATTAGAATTACTCCAAAAAGACTTACTATGGATAAAACATAATAAATAACAGTAAGAAAACATGATGCAAAATGGACGTATCAGTGATGCCACGGGAAGGCATCCCCTCTTTCGTCTTCATCTATTGGTAACTTTACTTGAGGCTATATTTTTATTCACCACATGATATGTATTTTGCTTGGAGAGTCTTTTATGATTTGAGTCTTTTCTTTTTAGTTTGCCATAATCATCCTTGATGTACACACCTTTTGAGAGAGACACGCATGAATCATGATTTATTAGAATACTCTATGTGCTTCACTTATATCTTTTGAGCTAGGCAATTTTGCTCTAGTGCTTCACTTATATCTATTTAGAGCACAGGGTGTTTTATTTTATCGAAATGGTTGAACTCTCGTACTTCACTTATATTATTTTGAGAGTCTTTAAAAACAGCATGGTAATTTGCTCTGGTTATAAAATTGGTCCTAATATGCTAGGCATCCAAGAGGGATATAATAAAAACTTTCATATAAAGTGCATTGAATACTATGAGAAGTTTGATTCCTTATTATTGTTGTGAGTACTTGTGAATTTGACAGATACTTGTGTTAAAGTTTGTTAGTCCCGTCGCATGCACATATGGTGAACCGTTATGTGATGAAGTCGGAGCATGATTTATTTATTGATTGTCTTCCTTATGAGTGGCGGTCGGGGACGAGCGATGGTCTTTTCCTACCAATCTATCCCCCTAGGAGCATGCGCGTAGTACTTTGTTTTGATGACTAATAGATTTTTGCAATAAGTATGTGAGTTCTTTATGACTAATGTTGAGTCCATGCATTATACACACTCTCACCTTTCCGCCATTGCTATCTTCTCTAGTACCGCACAACTTTCGCCGGTACCATAAACCCACCATATAAATTCCTCAAAACAGCCACCATACCTACCTGTTATGGCATTTCCATAGCCATTCCGAGATATATTGCAATGCAACTTTCCACCGTTCTGTTTATATGACATGCTCTATTATTGACATATTGCTTTGCATGATCATGTAGCTGACATCGTATTTGAGGCAAAGCCACCTTTCATAATTTTTTCATACATGTCGCTCTTGATTCATTGCACATCCCGGTACACCGCCGGAGGCATTCCTATAGAGTCATATTTTGTTCTAAGTATCGAGTTGTAATTTTTGAGTTGTAAGTAAAATAAAAGTGTGATGATCTTCATTATTAGAGCATTTTCCCATGTGAGGAAATGATGATGGAGACTATGATTCCCCCACAAGTTGGGATGAGACTCCGGACGAAAAAAGAGGCCAAAAAAAGAGTGAAGGCCCAAAAGAAGAGAGAACAGAGAGAACGGGCAATGTTACTATCATTTTACCACACTTGTGCTTCAAAGTAGCACCATGATCTTCATGATAGAGATTCTCCTATGATATCACTTTCATATACTGGTGGTAATTTTCATTATAGAACTTGGCTTGTATATACCTATGATGGGCTTCCTCAAAATGCCCTAGGTCTTCGTGAGCAAGCGAGTTGGATGCACACCCACTTAGTTTTTTTTGAGCTTTCGTAAAATTATAGCTCTAGTGCATCTGTTGCATGGCAATCCCTACTCACTCACATTGATATATATTAATGGGCATCTCCATAGCCCGTTGATACGCCTAGTTGATGTGAGACTATCTCCTTCGTTTTGTCTTCTCCACAACCATCATATATTTCACCTATAGTGCTATGTCCATGGCTCACGCTCATGTATTGCGTGAAAGTTGAAAAAGTTTGAGAATGTCAAAAGTATGAAGCAATTGCTTGGCTTGTCATCGGGGTTGTGCATCATTTGAATATTTTGTGTGATGAAGATTGAACATAGCCAGACTATATGATTTTGTAGGGACAAGCTTTCTTTGGCCATGTTATTTTCAGAAGACATAATTATTTTGTTAGTGTGCTTGAAGTATCATTGTTTTTATGTCAATATTAAACTTTGTTTTGAATCATACGGATTTGAACATTCATGCCACAATACAGAGAATTACATGGATAAATATGTTAGGTCGCATTCCACATCAAAAATTCTGTTTTTATCATTTACCTACTCGAGGACGAGCAGGAATTAAGCTTGGGGATGCTTGATACGTCTCAACGTATCTATAATTTTTTTTTGTTCCATGCTATTATACTATCGATTTTGGATGTTTTATATGCATTAATATGCTATTATATATGATTTTTGGGACTAACCTATTAACCTAGAGCCCAGTGTCAGTTCCTGTTTTTTCCCTTGTTTTAGAGTTTCGCAGAAAAGGAATACCAAACGGAGTCCAAACGGAATGAAACTTTCGTGATGATTTTTCATGGACCAAAAGACATCCAGAGGGCTTGGAGTGCATGTCAGGATAGCCACGAGACGGCCGCAAGGTCGGGAGGCGCGCCCAGGGGGGTAGGGGGCGCCCCCACCCTTGTGGGCCCCTCATGACTTCACCGACCTTTTTCTTCTACCTATATATTCTCAAATATGTCAAAACCTTCCGAGGGAGCCACGAAACACTTTTCCACCGCCACATTATTCTGTACTCGTGAGATCCCATCTAGGGGCCTTTTTCTGGCGTCCTGCTGGAGGGGGATTCGATCATGGAGGGCTTCTACATCAACACCATTGCCTCTCCGATGAAGCGTGTGTAGTTTACCACAGACCTATGGGTCCATAGCTAGTAGCTAGATGGCTTCTTCTCTCTCTTTGATTCTCAATACCATGTTCTCCTCGATGTTCTTGGAGATCTATTTGATGTAATATTCTTTTGCGGTGTGTTTGCCGAGATCCGATGAATTGTGGATTTATGATCAGCTTATCTATGAATATTATTTGGTTCTCCTCTGAATTCTTATATGCATGATTTGATATCTTTGCAAGTCTATTCTAAATATTGATTTGGTTTGGCCAACTAGATTGGTTTTTCTTGCAATGGGAGAAGTGCTTAGCTTTGGGTTCAATCTTGCAGTTCTCGATCCTAGTGACAGAAGGGGAACCGAAATGTATTGTATTGTTTCCATCGAGGATAACAAGATGGGGTTTTCATCATATTGCTTGAGTCTATCCTGCTACATCATGTCATCTTACTTAATGTGTTACTCTGTTCTTATGAACTTAATACTCTAGATGCAGGCAGGAGTCGGTCAATGGGTGGAGTAATAGTAGTAGATGCAGGCAGGAGTCGATCTACTTGATACAGACATGATGCCTATATTCATGATCATTGCCTTAGATATCTTCATAACTTTGCGCTTTTCTATCAATTGCTCAGCAATAATTTGTTCACCCACCGTAATATTTTCTATCTTGAGAGAAGCCTCTAGTGAAACCTATGCCCCCCGGGTCTATTTTCCATCATATAAGTTTCCGATCTACAATATTAGTTTCCTATTTACTTTCTTTGCAATATTTTACTTTCCATTCCATAAACCTAAAATACCAAAAATATTACTTTACCGTTTATCCATCTATATCAGATCTCACTTTGCAAATAACCGTGAAGGGATTGACAAACCCTTTATCGCGTTGGGTGCAAGTTGGGGTTTGTTTGTGTAGGTATTCGGTGGCTTGTTCCGTTGTCTCCTACTGGATTGATATCTTGGTTCTCAAAAGATGAGGGAAATACTTACTCTACTTTGCTGCATCACTGTCGGTGTCAAAACCGGCGGATCTCGGGTAGGGGGTCCCGAACTATGCGTCAAGGTCAGATGGTAACAGGAGACAAGGGACACTTTATTTTACCCAGGTTCGGGCCCTCTCGGTGGAGGTAAAACCTTACTCCTGCTAGATTAATATTGATGATATGGGTAGTACAAGAGTGGATCTACCACGAGATCAAGGAGGCTAAACCCTAGAAGCTAGCCTATGGTATGATTGTGTATGATGATGGTTGTCCTACGGACTACAACCCTCCGGTTTATATAGACACCGGATAGGGTTAGGGTTACACAGAGTCGGTTACAATGGTAGGAGATCCTGAATATCCGCACACCTAGCTTGCCTTCCACGCCAAGAAAAGATCCTTCCGGACACGGGACAAAGTCTTCAATCTTGTATCTTCATAGTCCTAGAGTCCGGCTGAAGGTATAGTCCGGCTATCCGAACACCCCCTAATCCAGGACTCCCTCAGTAGCCCCTGAACCAGGCTTCAATGACGACGAGTCCGGCGCGCAGATTGTCTTCGGCATTGCAAGGCGGGTTCCTCCTCCAAGTTCTTCAAGAAGATTATAAACACCAAAAATAGTGTCTGGCTCTGCAAAATAAGTTTCCACATATTGCCATATAGAGAATAATATTGACACAAATCAAATCTGCTGACGTATTCCGCAGTGCGTCATAACACTGCGTCCAAGCCTTCTATATAAATTGCTTTCATTGTTCCACCTTAGCGTGTTTAGCGAGGTGGTTTCCTTGGCATGTCTTATCAAAGTAGAGATCATGTTCCCCCTTTAACGGGATTCTCATCAATACGGACGTGGGTAACCCAACCACACCATTTACCACGGCGTTTGGGAGGCAAGTGAGTTTTATTAGGTAGGTGGGGACGCCTAACCGCACCTGCTTATATAAAGGGATAAGGATTCACCTTTTTAACCTACGCCTTCTTCCTCCTTTTCCAATCCATCTCTCGCGCACTCAAGCTCCAGCGCCCAAGTCCGCTCTTCCTTCCTCAACCTTCTCCAACAATGTCCGGAGTGGGAGGCAAGTGGATGGTCTCCTCCGTTACGGAGGCTCAAGTAAAAAAGCTAAGGAAAGCCGGATACTTGTCCAAGGACATCCCGCATCGGCTTCCTGAGAAGGGGCAGCTTCTTCCTACCCCAAGGCCCCATGAGAGGGTAGTTTTTCTTCCCCACTTCCTCCGCGGACTGGGCTTTCCACTTCACCCATTTGTCCGGGGGCTCATGTTCTACTACGGCCTGGATTCCCACGATCTGGCCCCGAAATTTGTTCTCAACATCTCGGCGTTTATCGTCGTGTGTGAGGCATTTCTCCGCGTCCGCCCCCACTTCGGCCTCTGGCTCAAGACCTTCAACGTCAAGCCCAAGGTGGTGTCCGGCACCCAGGCGGAGTGCGGAGGCGCTATGGTTGGCAAGATAGCCAACGTCCTCTGGTTCGATGGCTCCTTTGTGGAGTCCCTAAAGGGGTGGCAGGCCGGGTGGTTTTACATCACCGAGCCCCGCGATCCGAAATGGGTCGCGGCCCCCGAGTTCAGATCCGGACCCCCCACGCGGCTCATGTCCTGGAAAGAGACGGGCCTGTCGTGGGGCAACGAGGAAGAAGTGACTGGGTTGCAAACGTGCATCCAGTCCCTGGTGAACAAGCCAATCCGGCTTGTCAACATAGTCCAGGTTATGCTCATTCGCCTGATCCTCCCGTGCCAACAACAGGATTTTACTTTGTGGGAATTCGACCCGACGCAGCACCAAACCCTTAGCAGGCTCTTCGACACGACGTATGAAGATGTCTGGAAGGTGCTGACCAAAGGCGCCGAGTCCCCCACATCCGCCTCCGAGGATCGCGGATACAGCTCGCAGCGCAACGCTAGCGAGGTAAGCTATCTATACCTTTGACAGGTTCGTTAAGCTCTTTGTTCATAGATTAACTCCATGCAGGATCTAAACGCCCTTTACCTTTGACAGGCTTGGCTGGAGGTATCCGGACCAATTAACTGTCCGGCTCCTCTGCCCGAAGACCCGACCCCAGCTCTCTTGGTGAAGCTGATGGCTCCGGCACCTTACATGGTGTCGGAGAGGAAGGCCAAGAAGAAGAAAACCACCGGGACTCGAAAAAGTTCCCGCAACATGGTGGTGTCGGACTCGTCATCTGACGAGTCCGCAACGCTCTCCTCTCGTGAAAACGAGGAGGAGGAACAAGGAAGCTCTCCCCCCCAGTGAGGGGAGAAAATAAGAAGAAGGCCCCCCCAACGGGGGAGGCCGAGGGGTCGAGGAAAAGGAAGACCCCTCCGCCGGACTACTCCCTCGACGCCGAAGAGGGCGGAGATGAGCGGCTGTACAGAACCAAGCGTCCGGCGAAATCGTAAGTGTTTACATACCAGAGTGACTCATGATATTCTTCTAATGCGCGACTTTCCCTAATATCGCTTGCGTTTTATGCAGCCCGCCCCGAGCCGAACTCGACGATTCGTCGAGCGGCTCCCTGGATACGTCGGACGTGAACTCAATTCCGCCCGCTGTTTCCCCCCGCACTGCAGAAGACGCTGAAGTGGCGTCGCGACAAGCTCTGGGGCAAGAGGAGGTGGTCCTGGAGGAGCCGAAAGGCGACCTCCCGGACCCTAGGAATAAAGGGGATGAAACCCCCCAGGGGTCCAAGTCCGGCTTTGTGCCGGACACCGCACCGGAATCGACAGTCCTGGTCCACGGTGGGCGAACTCCTTCCAAGAGGAGTAAGCCGTCTGAGCCGGCGGCCTCCGTCCAACCGGAGGCGCCGGACAATCTGCTGGAGGTTCTTAAGGGCGCCGCCATCGATGAGGAGCACCGTACTGTTATGAGTATGGTGATCCAAAGGGTTCAGTCCGCCAAGAGCGGACTGACTGAAGCTTGCGCTAGCCTTCTAACAGGCTTCGAGGTAAGTAAAAATATGTCAAATTATTTACCGCATAGATAGTAGCCCCTGATGCTCTGTTCGGTTTTTGGAAAGAAAAGCCGGATAGAGGATTTAGTAATCTTCACAGGAGTCTAACAAAAAAGGTCAAATATGCATATGCAGGCTTCGCTGCTGTCCACCGCCGCACTGACTGCGCAGGTGGATTCCTTAAAAAGGACCTCGGGCGGACCGAGCAAGAGCTCGGCCTTGCCAAACGGCAGCTCGAAGAGAAAGAAGGTGATAAATACCCTTAAAAAGGAAAAAAGGTGCCTACAGAGAGGCTTGATTGCAGAAAGAAATAACAGGATTGTACTGCTTATTATAGGGGCCGCAACCGAGGTGGCAACCCTGAAGCAGGCGCTGGCAGAGGCCGAAAAGAAAATGGCCGAATAGCGCGCCAAGTGAGAAAGGCTTGGGGTTCAGGTCGGCGAGGTGCAGCAAGAGCTGCAAGCTCTCATGACAAAACATGAGGGTTTGGAGCTTGAGGCAAAAACGCAAGCATCTGAGCTCGCGTCGGCCGTCGAGACCGCCAAGAGTGCCAAGGCCGAAGCCCAAAAGGCCCTCCAAGAGTTGGAGGAGGTGAAAAAGATAGCAACGGGTAAGGCATTCTCAATGCAAAGTAGGAATATAAAAGTAAACTACCTATTACTTACCCGAATTCGGAGTTCTCCAGGGGCGTTCGCCGATCTTCCCCGCAGCGTATCCGACGCCGCCGCGTTCTACCGAGCTGAAGAGGGCAGCTCGACGGAGAGTGTGTTCTGGTCTCAGTATTCTGAGGCCGGACACCCTGTGCCCTTAAGCGATCAGCTGAAACAGCTGGTCGAGCTCCACAAGGCGGCAGAACAGGCCATGAAGGGCTTACTAGTTCAGCTGTGGCCTGGAGAGGCCCTGCCTGGGAGCTATTTTGGGCTGGTACGGCGGCTGGTGGAGGCCTGTCCACGGCTTGAGGTCATCAAGCGCTCCGTCTGCATTGAAGGTGCCCGGAGGGCCCTTGCCCGTGTAAGGGTACACTGGGGTAAGCTGGACGGAGAGAAGCTGGTGAAGGACGGGCCGCCGCAGGGGAAGGAGCATCGCAAGCCCGAGAACTACTACAAGGAAGTTCTTGCCGGAGCTCGCCTTGTCGCGGATGAATGTACTAAAGATGTAATATTTGAATGAACTCGCTCGTTTGTATCATGTGCGCTGAAAACTTTTTCATATGCGCAAAGCAATGCTTATTGAATTTAAAATATTATTTTATGTGCGGCCGTTTATCAAAAATTGAGAGATGGCCAGTCGTCGGCTTCTGCCCCCATGCCACTAGTGCTGGGGTGTTCGAGATAAACCTGAGGGCTCTTGTTCCCATAGTTGGGTCCTTCGAGGGAGGCGCTCAGCACAACGAACCAGACAATCGGACTATGATGCTTGAACACTCTCACTTAGCCATAGAACGTTATAATTTTAAATTTCGGCGAAGCCCCTAGTTCGGAAGGCCAAATTCGGGGCGCTATCCACGCCTTTGGCCGGACATAGCCGGCTCCTCGCTCGAAGCGGCATAAGCCTTTATGGACTCGAAAAACCTCTCGAACAGCGACCGGTCTCACGCCTTATCATGACAGTCTGTTTTAGCTTTCTCCACTGAGGTGCTCAACCCACCTGATCTGGGGCACAATCGCAGTGGTTCTCCTAGTGCTACCTTAGCCGATAAAGCGAACGTAAGGCACCAAAACATAGGAGCCGGGCAAACCCAACATGTGACCAAAATCATGACTCGGAGCCGATGCATATAGTGCTATAAGTTCGGGGTGCCGCACT
Organism: Aegilops umbellulata; assembly: GCA_032464435.1. Lineage (NCBI taxonomy): Eukaryota > Viridiplantae > Streptophyta > Magnoliopsida > Poales > Poaceae > Aegilops > Aegilops umbellulata. Next base: position 233,562,930 of record CP136060.1, read on the forward strand.
TGTGAAAGTGTACGGACTTCTCACACCAGATAAAAGGGTAATGAAGCCCCTGGCGTGGTTTGCCGTACCATGGTGTACGGGTGCGATCATGTTATGTAATAAATATATATATTCAAAAGAGGATAATGCAAAAAAATAGACAAAAAGCTATGCATTGTTTTATAAAGAGGCTATCTATCAAAGCCGAACGATACAAGTAGTGCGATGAGCAAAAAAGATATTAGACTATTTAACATGTCCTGACCAGGCGCAGGCCACGGAATTTAAAAACAGATATATCGCTCGAAATAGAGACCACCTGAGAGTTCCGGAATGCGGCGTAGCTTTGTCTGCTTTCCTGGATCTTGCATCGTCTGTGCGGCAGCAAGGCCGAACAGGTTGTCCGGAGTATGGAGTCCTGAAAGTAAAAAAAAGTCCGGCAGCCCCTAGTACGTTTGACGCCGTATTGTAGGCATGCCGTTAATGTGCCCCTCCCCCTGTGCCCATGGAATTTTAAGGACGTAATTGTGTACTCGAGGTACTTGCTCTGCTATGTTGCGATGGCTGGGGTCGGGGCCGTATTGCTACGCTTGCTCTGATCGTGCTAGGTGGTCTTGTTGCAGGTTACTCCGGGCGCGCTTTGCATTATTCGGTTTTTTAACGGCCGAACTGGAGAGTTGCCTTGAAAGGCTACTTTGTACTTCCGCTGCGAGGGCCACCGTGTGCTCCTCCGTATGGATGGAGCGTTTTGTGTTTCCGCTGACCATAATTACTCCTCGAGGGCCTGGCATCTTGAGCTTGAGATATGCGTAGTGCGGCACCGCATTGAATTTAGCGAATGCGGTTCGTCCGAACAGGGCGTGGTAGCCACTGCGGAACGGGACTATATCGAAGATTAACTCTTCGATTCGGAAGTTATCCGGAGATCCGAAGACCACATCAAGTGTTATCGAGCCTGTGCAATAGGCCTCTACACCTGGTATGACGCCTTTAAAGGTCGTCCTTGTGGGCTTGATCCTTGATGGATCTATGCCCATTTTCCGCACTGTATCCTGATAAAGCAGGTTCAGGCTACTGCCGCCGTCCATGAGGACTCTTGTGAGATGAAATCCGTCCATGATTGGGTTGAGGACCAGTGCGGCAAAACCGCCGTGACGGATGCTAGTGGGGTGGTCCCTTCGATCAAAAGTGATCGGGCAGGAGGACCACGGGTTGAACTTTGGGGCGACTGGCTCCATCGCGCATACGTCCCGTAGCGCACGCTTCCTCTCCCGCTTGGGAATGTGGGTCGCCTATATCATGTTCACCGTCCGCACTTGTGGGGGAAACCCCTTCTGTCCATTGTTGTTCGGCGGCCTGGGCTCCTCCTCGTCGTCGCTGTTCAGCCCCATGTCCTTGTGTTCTGTTCTTAACTTGCCTGCCTGCTTGAACACCCAACAAACCCTGTTGGTGTGATTGGCTGGCCTTTCGGGGGTGCCATGAATCTGGCACGAGCGGTCGAGTATCCGGTCCAAACTGGACGGGCCCTGGGTATTCTTTTTAAATGGATTTTTCCGCTGACCGGATTTATAGCCTCTGAATCCGGCATTAACTGCCGTATCCTCATTGCTGTCGCTGCTAACGCAGCGCTTTTGATTATTTCGACGTGACCTGCCACTTTTGTCCTTGGTATCCGAATTACCAGGCTTCTTTGATAAGTTGTTGCTGCGAGCTAGCCAACTATCTTCGCCCGCGCAAAAGCGGGTCATGAGTGTCGTGAGGGCTGCCATGGTTTTCGGCTTTTCCTGTCCCAGGTGCCGGGCAAGCCGCTCGTCGCGGATGTTATGTTTGAAGGCGGCTAGGGCCTCTGCGTCCGGACAATCGACTATCTGATTTTTCTTTGTTAGGAACCGTGTCCAGAATTGCCTGGCCGATTCTTCCGGCTGCTGAATTATGTGGCTTAGGTCGTCAGCGTCCGGTGGCCGCACATAGATCCCCTGGAAGTTGTCGAGGAATGCAGCTTCCAGGTCCTCCCAAGAACTGATTGAGTCCGCTGGTAGGCTGTTAAGCCAGTGCCGGGCTGGTCCTTTAAGCTTAAGGGGTAGGTATTTGATGGCGTGTAGATCATCGCCACGTGCCATGTGGATGTGAAGGAGATAGTCCTCAATCCATACAGCCGGATCTATCGTACCATCGTACGACTCGATATTGACGGGTTTGAAACCCTCTGGGATTTTATGGTCCATTACTTCGTCTGTGAAGCATAGTGGGTGTGCGGTGCCCCTGTACTGGGCTATGTCACGACGCAGCTCGGAAGAGCTGTGCCTGGTGTGTTCGGCCCGGCCGGATTTATTGTGTCCGGAGTGAAGATCATCACGTGTCGTCGTGCGTTCGCGCGATCCATAGATCGATCTTGTTTGCTTTGCTTTGTCCTCCAGTACGTCTCGCAGGTCCGGCTCGTTTTCCCGTGCCTTAGTTGAGCGGCGCCGGGGCATGGCTTGTTTAAGGGTTCGACGGGACTCTCTGTCGCCGCCGCGGGGTGGCCGGTCTGCCATGTCATATGTTTCCCCCTCTGATTGGGGTAGCGGCATGCACTTAGGATAATTTTTGGAGGGGCGTCCGAGTTCATGCTCTTCGGCCGCAAGGACTTCAGTCCATCTATCAGCTAGCAAATCTTGACCAGCTCTAAGCTATTGCTTCTTTTTCTTTAGGCTGTTCGCCGTGGCTAGAAGCCTGCGTTGAAAACGCTCTTGTTCGGCGGGGTCTGATGGTACGACAAATTCGTCGTCGTCGAGGCTTGCCTCGTCTTCGGAGGGAGGCATGTAGTTATCATCCTCAACCTCTCGCTCTGCCGCTCTCTCATGAGGGCTGGCTTTTCCATCTTCCTGCGCCGAATCTTGCTGGTTTTGGTGTTCTTCGGCGCTGTCCGGGGTAGTATTATCTCCCGTGCCGGAATCACCGTTTCTGCTGTAGCGGGATTTAGAGCGGCGCCGTTGGCGCCGGCGTTTTGGCGGTTTTTTCGAGTTGTCGTTTTCCGCTGTTCCATCGCCATCTGCATCCTTTGGAGCATCCACCATATATATGTCATATGACGAGGTGGCGGTCCAGCGCCCTACAGGTGCTGGATCTTGTTCGTCTCCTCCTTCGTCGTCCATACTGTCGAAGTCTTCGGAGCCGAAGTCAAGCATGTCGGTTAAGTCGTCGACAGTGGCTATTAAGTGGGTGGTGGGTGGGCTTTGAATTTCTTCGTTGTCCGAATCCCAACCTCGCAGACCATAGTCCGGCCTGGGCTCTCCTGATAAAGAGAGAGACTTGAGAGAATTCAGGATATCACCGAAGGGTGAGCACTGAAAGATGTCCGCGGCGGTGAACTCCATTACAGGCGCCCAATCAGATTCAATCGGCGGGGGCACGAAAGGCCCGGAGTTTGGAGAAGAATCCGACTCCTAGGAGTCCTGGGCTGTGCGGAGTACGGGGATGGCGTTCGGCTCGATCGCCTTTGAGATCGCAGCCCCCGAGGTGACGTCCGACCGTTCATCCTCGGAGAACGCAGCGGGCTCCGAGTCAAGGATCGGGGTTGGAGCGTGTGCGGCCTCCAGTGTACTATTCGGGGGTAGAGCTATATCTTGCCCCTCGAAATAGTGCGGCGCGCTTGGCTGTGGCTCGAACCCGTCGAAGATCAAGTCTCCGCGGATATCAGCCGTGTAGTTTAAGCTTTCGAATCTGACTTGATGGCCAGGGGCGTAGCTTTCGATCTGCTCCAGATGACCAAGCGAATTGGCCCGCAGAGCGAAGCCGCCGAAGACGAAGATTTTTCCGGGGAGGAAAGTCTCACCCTGGACCTCATCGTTGTTGATGATCAAAGGAGCCATCGGGCCTAAAAGCGACGACACAGAGGAACTCTCAATGAAAGCACCAATGTCGGTGTCAAAACCGGCGGATCTCGGGTAGGGGGTCCCGAACTGTGCGTCAAGGTCAGATGGTAACAGGAGACAAGGTACACTTTATTTTACCCAGGTTCGGGCCCTCTCGGTGGAGGTAAAACCCTACTCCTGCTAGATTAATATTGATGATATGGGTAGTACAAGAGTGGTTCTACCACGAGATCAAGGAGGCTAAACCCTAGAAGCTAGCCTATGGTATGATTGTGTATGATGATGGTTGTCCTACGGACTACAACCCGCCGGTTTATATAGACACCGGATAGGGTGAGGGTTACACAGAGTCGGTTACAATGATAGGAGATCTTGAATATCCGCACGCCTAGCTTGCCTTCCACGCCAAGAAAAGATCCTTCTGGACACGGGACGAAGTCTTCAATCTTGTATCTTCATAGTCCTGGAGTCCGGCTGAAGGTATAGTCCAGCTATCCGAACACCCCCTAATCCAAGACTCCCTCAATCACCCTTTCCTCTTCAACGAAAAAACCAACACTAGGAGAAGGGAGGAGGAGGTGGTGCATCCCTTCCTTTCTCCCTTGAGAAGGGGAAGGAAAGAGGGGGTAGCCCTCCTCCCTTGTCTTCCCTAGGGCTGGCCGGCCTGGTGGAGGGGCGCACCAGCCCCCTGTGGGCTTGTTTGTCCCTTCCTAGGGCTATTAAGCCCATATAGCTTGCCGGGGTTGGCCCGGAACCCCTTCCGTTGACCTGATACATAGCTGGTACCCCCGAAACACTTCCAGTGTCCAAATACTATCGTCATGTTTATGAATATTTACCTCTCGACCATTTCAAGACTCCTCGTCATGTCCGTGATCTCATATGGGACTCCGAACAACATTCGGTCACCAAATCACATAACTCATATAATACAAATCGTCATCAAACTTTAAGCGTGCGGACCCTACGGGTTCGAGAACTATGTAGACATGACCGAGACACCTCTCTGGTCAATAACAAATAGCGGAACCTGGATTCTCATATTGGTTCCCACATATTCTACAAAGATCTTTATCCGTCATACCGTAATGACAACATATGTTATTCCCTTTGTCATCGGTATGTTTCTTGCCCGAGATTCGATCGTCAGTATCTTCATACCTAGTTCAATAATGTTACCGACAAGTCTCTTTACTCGTTCTGTAATACATCATCCCATAACTAACTCATTAGTCACATTGCTTGCAAGGCTTATTATATTTTGTATTACCAAGAGGGCCCAGAGATACCTCTCCGATACTCGGAGTGACAAATCCTAATCTTGATCTATGCCAACCCAACAAACACCTTTAGAGATACCTGTAGAGCATCGTTATAATCACCCAGTTACATTGTGACGTTTGATAGCACACAAGGTATTCCTCTGGTATCCGGGAGCTGCATAATCTCATAGTCAAAGGAATATGTATAAGTCATGAAGAAAGCAATATCAATAAAACTTAACGATCATTATGCTAAGCTAACGGATGGGTCTTGTACATCACATCATTCTCCTAATGATGTGATCCCATTCATCAAATGACAACACATGTCTATGGTTAGGAAACTTAACCATCTTTGATTAACAAGCTAGTCTAGTAGGGGCTTACTAGGGACATGGTGTTTTGTCTATGTATCCACACATGTATCAAATTTCCGGTTAATACAATTCTAGCATGAATAATAAACATTTATGACGAAATAAGGAAATATAAATAACAACTTCATTATTGCCTCTAGGGCATATTTCCTTCAGTCTCCCACTTGCACTAGAGTCAATAATCTAGATTACATTGTAATGATTCTAACACCCATGGAGTCTTGATATTGATCATGTTTTGCTCGTGGAAGAGGCTTAGTCAATGGGTCTGCCACATTCAGATCCATATGTATTTTGCAAATCTCTATGTCTCCCTCCTTGACTGGAGCATCGATGGAGTCGAAGCGTATCTTGATGTGTTTGGTTCTTTTGTGAAATCTAGATTCCTTCTCCAAGGCAATTGCTCTAGTATTGTCACAAAAGATTTTCATTGGACCTGATGCACTAGGTATTACACCTAGATCGGATATGAACTCCTTCATCTAGACTCCTTCATTCGCTGCTTCTGAAGTAGCTATGTACTCCACTTCACACGTAGATCCCACCACAATGCTTTGCTTCGAACTGCACCAACTGACAGCTCCACCATTCAATATAAATACGTATCCAGTTTGTGACTTAGAGTCATCCAGATCAGTGTCAAAGCTAGCATCGACGTAACCATTTACGACGAGCTCTTTGTCACCTCCATAAATGAGAAACATATCCTTAGTCCTTTTCAGGTACTTCAGGATGTTCTTGACCGTTGTCCAGTGATCCACTGCTGGATTACTTTGGTACCTTCCTGCTAGACTTATAGCAAGGCACACATCAGGTCTGGTACACAACATTGCATACATGATAGAACCTTTTGGGGATATAACTATTGGGTATGACCCGCCCAGGAGGGGCCGGGTTATACCGTTGGAGGTTTGTTATGACAAAGCCCATGAAGACGTTGAAGATGGCGGTTCATGAAGCAGGCTTACTGAAGGCCCAAAACCCAAAGGCTACTTAAGGCCCAGAGGTGTAAACCGCCATATATGTATGACTTGTATTATAAGGCATGTGTAGTTAGTCACCGAGTCGGACACATTGTGTATGAGCCGGCCGGGACTCCGTAAGCCGCTGGGCGTCAACTTGTGTATATAAAGGGATGACCCGGCGACGGTTCAAGACGAGAAACAAGAGATCGAAAGCTAGGTCAAGCGTATTCGCTCCCTAGTAATCGAAACATAATCAATACCACCTCAAACTGGATTAGGCCTTTACCTTCACCGCAAGGGGCCGAACCAGTATAAACTCCCTGTGTCCTTTGTCACGTTTAACCCCTTTATGCTAACCTAGTTGCGATGGCTCCACGACTAAGTCCTTCTGCTAGGACATCTGCCGTGACAATTCCACGACAGTTGGCGCCGACCATGGGGCCAGCGCACGGTGGTTTCGAGTTCTTATAGGGCAGCTTTGAAGGGATCAAGGGATACGCTGTGGGCTGGATAACCAAGAGTCATCGTGGCAAGCTCTACACTGACGATGTAGGCTGGGGCCCCGAGGTCGGCTCAATCGAGTACGGGTACCGGGTCCCCTTCGGCGGAATCCACGTCTTCATCGGCAAGATCGGCGAACCGGGCCCTCAGCTGGACATCTGCACCGACATCATCGAGACGGCTCAGCGTGCACGACTGGCCCGAGTTCAGCCCGCCGTGAAACGTGCCTTTGTTGGTTTCATCCATGGGGCGGAAATTGAAGATGGATCTGTATCTGGCGGTGAGACGGTCATCCATTCTGATGGTGAGTCATCCACGGGCAAGACCAACTCATTTTATCAACTGCAAGACGGCCGGCTTGGGGGCTGTTCCGACGGTGACAGTATTCCGGACCCCTACGAGCCGCCGAACAGGGTGGCGATCTTTGTGGCTGGTACACAGCCGACGCTTGGTTCAACAACCGCTGTGGCTATGACTTCCATTTCGATGGCTACGGCGGTGGCTGGTGCTAGCGGCTCTGCGCGCCCGCCGGCTCAAGTTCTCACCGAATTCTTAGAGTCTCTAGCAACTCTGATGGGGGTGGAGGTAACCCAGACAACTAGGAACAACACAAGGTGGATGTGGCTAAGCTGCTAGATGAGATAGCTCAAGCCAAGGAAGAGCTAGTGGCTGAAAGCACTAAGATGGCTGCAGAACGGGCTGTCTTGGAGGCTTAGGCACAACGGATCCAAGCAGACTCCTTCCGGCTCATGTTGGGTCAAAATGCTTCAAATGAGATTATGAGGTGGAGACACCGGAGTCATCTACCTCCGGTTTATGAACCGAGGAACCTCTTCAACATGCCCGGAGCAGGGACCAGTGACCCGCCGGTGCTAAACCGGACGGTTGAAGCGCCCGGGGAGGGAGCGCCGGTTCAGCCACGCACGATGGGCCCTCCACGTGTGAATAATACCCCGCCTGAGCATGTTTTAACACCACCGGGTCATTATTCTAACCCTTTCGACAATATGATTGCTGCGGCGTCGCGGTTGGCAGCTCTACCAGTTGAAGGCGAGTCTGCGAAAGCGATAGAGACACAGCGGGCCAGGGAGCTTCTGCAAACAGCCGTGGCTCAGCAGGCGGCTTATTCTTACAGTCGCGAGGGGATTCACTCGACCCCTCGTCCAAGCCGGAGTTACAGGAGGCACATTGACTCCCCAGCAGTTTCAAGCAACGAACGGCGTCGTGACCAGCCTCGCAGGCATAACCCGACACATGGCGGTGAAGCTCAGGACTTGGTGGACCAGGGAAGAGTGCGTCGGGAGGCCGAGCTGGGGGCTCAGCTGGCGGCTCATAACGCGGCTCATCAACATTCTCCGATTTATCCATCAGTTTCAGTGGAGGTAGGCGCAACCTCCAAAACCTTGGGTGTGCATGTTTAGTGCCGGCTCTACGTAACAAGCGTTTGCCTAAGGATTTCAGGGGTCCTCGCAAGGTGCCTAATTACACAGCAGATCAACCCCCTGAGGCTTGGGTTGAAATTTATGAGATGGCCATGGAGATGCTGGATGTTAGTGATGTTGCGTGAGCCAAGTATTTCACCATGATGTTAGAAGGGCCTGCTCGTACTTGGCTGAAGGGGCTGCCCGCCAACTCCATTGGGTCGTGGGCAGAGCTGAAGGCTCGTTTTATTCAAAATTTCAAAGACAGGTGCAAGCAACCTATGTCAATCGTGGATTTGGTTTCTTGTGTCCAAGGTGAGGACGAGTCAACAACCCACTGGGTGCGTTGGATCTCAACTATCATACACTCATCAGATAATATCAACGTCGGCTTAGCAGTTTTAATGTTGGAGCAAAATTGTCGTTTCATCCCTCTCAAACAGAAGCTTCGGCGGCTTAAGCGCCATTGCAGTGACATGGGGGAGCTCATGGCGGCCCTTGTCAAGTATGCCGACTCCGATAGTACCAAGGACCCCGAGTCTGATGATGAAAGGCTGGGCAAGGGAAAAAAGAGTAGCGACATGAAAGGGCAACAACATAACCCGGCTAGTCAAGGTGGTAATGGTAAGTGCAGAGTTGACGGGAATTTAGACTTCGTGGCTAACACTAGTGTGCGGAATAATAACCAGCATCGCAAGGGGATGCCGGCTCAATTTGGAGTGGCGAAACTCAACCTCGAGGCAATAATGAATCAGCCGTGTCCGAAGCACGGAATGCCTGAGAAGCCGTCCGCCTATTTGTGGAAGGATTGTTTTATCATGAAAGAGTTCAGGGATCCCCATCTTTTCCAGAATAACCATGGCACGAATAGCGGTTCAGGATCCGACTCTCATGGTCCGGGTCATGGAGGTGGCGGTCCAAATTCCGGTTTGCAAGGCTAAAGCAATCAGGGTGGTAACAATCAACAGAATGGTCAGGGGAATCAGCAGCAGCAGTCTGGTTATCAGAGTAACCTGAAGCAGTTGAATAGTGGGCAGTACCACGTCTTCACCACGAGTTTATGTAAGAGGGATCAGAAGCTCCATAAAAGGGCAGTGAACGTCGTTAAGCCGACGGTGCCACGTTACTTGCGATGGTCTGAACAACCAATTCTCTAGAGCCGTGAGGATCACCCTCCTCGGGTTGATAATCCGGGTCACTTGGCGCTGGTAGTGGCACCTCAGGTTGGAGGATACAAATTCACTAAAGTACTCATGGATGGAGGCAGCAACATCAATAACCTTTACTATGGAACTTTCCGTCGCATGGGATTGACCGACAAAAATCTTAAGCCGCCGAACACTATTTTTCACGGTGTGGTTCTTGGTAAGTCGGCATATCCAGTGGGTAAAATATCTTTGGAGGTTGCCTTTGGAGACGAGTATGATTCCATATCTGAGACGTTGACCTTTGAAGTGGTTAAAATCAAGAGTCCTTATCATGCTCTGTTTGGGCGGCCGACTTACGCTAGGTTCATGGCAAGGCCTTGTTATGTTTATTTGCAGCTTAAGATGCCGGGTCACAAGGGCACTATCATAGTGCATGGAAGTCGCAAGATAGCCTTGGAATGTGAAGAAGGTGATGCTACTTATGCTGAATCTGTTTGTGCAACAGAGGACTTGAAATTTTACAAGGATAATGTTGACTCGGCGGATATGATGTCCTTGAAAAAGCCAACCACAGAGCACGACCCCTTGTTGAAGTTTAAGTCGGCAGAAGACACTAAGCTAGTTGACTTCGTTCCTGGCGATTCATCCAACCAGTTCAGCATCAGTGCTAACCTAGATCCGAAATAGAAAAGCGCACTCATCGAGTTCATCCGTGAGAACCGGGACATTTTTGCATGGAAGCCTTCAGACATGCCAGGTGTACCGAGGGAACTCGCTGAGCACACACTCAATATTGATCCTAAGTTTAAAATGGTCAAGCAATTCCTTTGCCGTTTCAATGAGGAGCAGCGCAAGGCTATTGGTGAAGAAGTAGCCCGGCTCTTGGCAGCTTGGTTTATCGTGGAAGTTTTTCATCCTGAGTGGTTGGCTAACTCGATGCTGGTACTTAAGAAAAATGGCACCTGGCGCATGTGTGTGGATTATACGAACTTAAATAAGGCTTGTCCGGCTGATCCCTTTGCTCTCCCCCGTATTGATCAGATTATTGATGCTACAGCGGGTTGTGAGCATTTGAGCTTTTTGGATGCTTATTTTGGTTATCATCAGATCAAGATGGCAGTTAAGGACCAGGAGAAGACAACCTTTATCACTCCCTTTGGGGCCTTCTGTTACGTGTCTATGCCTTTTGGGCTCAAGAGTGCCCAGGCGACTTACCAGCGGTGTGTGCAAAAATGCCTTCATAATCAAATTGGGCGCAATGTTCATGCTTATGTGGATGATATTGTGGTGAAGTCCAGGAAGAAGGACACCATGATAGATGATTTGAAATAGACCTTTGACAATCTCTGGGTTTACAAGATGATGCTTAACCCGGCCAAGTGTGTTTTTGGTGTGCCCACAGGCAAGCTCTTGGGTTTTCTGGTTTCGGAATGGGGTATTGAAGCTAACCCGGAGAAAATAAAGGCTATCACCTCTCTGGCTAAGCCGGCGTGTATCAATGATGTTCAGCATTTGGCAGGTCATATTGCGACCTTAAGCCGGTTCATAAGCTGGTTGGGTGAGAAGGCTATCCCTCTGTACCAGATGATGAAGAAGACAGATCACTTTGTCTGGAGTGATGCTGCTGATCAGGCATTTGAGGCCTTGAAGAAACAATTGGCTGAGCCACCGGTTCTTGCCGCTCCCATTGATAAAGAGCCTTTGTTGTTATATGTGGCTGCCAATAGCCGAGCTGTTAGTGTAGCCATTGTGGTGGAAAGGAAGGAATCAGGCAAGGAGCATCCTGTTCAGCATCCGGTTTACTACATGAGTGAGGTGCTTATTGAGTCCAAACAGAGGTATTCGCATTGGCAGAAGTTTGTACATGGGGTGTTCATGGCTAGTCGAAAGCTCAAACAATATTTTCTGGGTCATCCCATCACAGTGGTTAGTTCTGCTCCTTTAGGGGATATTGTTCAAAACAAAGAAGCCACAGGTCGGGTAGCCAAGTGAGCCATTGAGCTTGGACCTCATGGTTTGAAATATATGCCTCGAACAACCATCAAGTCTCAAGCACTTGTGGATTTCCTAAATGATTGGACAGAGTTGCAGATGCCTGAGGAGAAGCCGAATAACACATATTGGACTATTCACCTTGATGGGTCCAGACAGTTGGAGGGCTTGGGGGATGGAGTTGTTTTGACTTCCCCATGAGGTGATAATTTTTTGATGTTCTCCGATTGATGTTCCCTTGTACTAACAATGCCGCTGAGTATGAGGCCTTGCTCCATGGTCTTCGGATGGCTAAGGAGATTAACTTAAGCCGGGTGAGGTGTTTTGGCAACTCAGATCTGGTGGCTCTGCATGTTTCTGGTACTTGGGATTCCAAGGATTCACTCATGGCGGGTTATCGCCAAGAGGTCAATGCTATCGCTGGCCATTTCAAAGGTTATCAAGTGGAACATGTTGATCGCAGGAAAAATGAGGTGGCTGATGCTTTGAGCTAGTTAGGGTCCCAACGTAAGCCTGTGCCACCTAACACTTCCCTGGATATTCTGCATAACCCTTCAGTCAAATTACCTACAGAGGAAGATCTAGCTATTCCTGACCCGGAAGCACAATTGGTGGCAGCTCTTCACGTTATTCCTGACTGGATAGTTCCATATTTGGCTTGTATGACCCGGGGCGAGTTACCTGAGGATGAAACTTTGGCCAGGCAGATAACCCGGCGGTCTAAGTCAATGACTATTGTCAATGGAGAGTTGCATCATCGCAGTGTCACAGGGGCATTTCAATGTTGCATTTCTCCTGAGGAAGGCAGTGAGATTTTATGAGAGATTCATGAAGGAGATTGTGGTCATCATGCCGACTCTAAGTCTCTCGTAGCCAAGGCTTTTCGTCACGGATTTTATTGGTTGATGGCTCATGCTGATGCAGAAGATTTGGTCAGTAAATGTGATGGTTGTCAGAAATTTTTGCGACGAGCTCATGTGCCGGCTCAGGAATTTAGGATGATTCCAATTGCTTGGCCATTTGCAGTCTGGGGGCTTGATATGGTTGGGCCTTTCAAATGTTCCAAGGATAAAAGACCCACCTTTTGGTGGCGGTTGACAAATTTACAAAGTGGGTTGAAGCGGAGCCGGTTAGTAAATGTGACGCGGCAACGGCAGTTCAGTTCATCCAAAAGGTGATTCTTTTTGTTTTGGTTTTCCCCACAACATTATAACTGATAATGGCACTAATCTTTGCAAGGGTGCTATGAAAGAGTTTTGTCAACGAGAGCATATTCGACTTGATGTATCAACAGTGGCTCACCCCCAGTCCAATGGTCAAGCTGAGAGAGCCAATCAAGAAATTTTGAGAGGCATTAAGCCCCAGCTTATGGTCCCTTTGCAGAGGACGCCGGGTTTTTGGGTGGAGGGGTTACCCTTAGTGTTATGGAGTGTCAATACGACCCCCAACAGATCTACAGGTTACACACCTTTCTTCATGGTTTACGGAGCAGAGGCGGTTCTCCCTAGTGACATTTGTCACGATTCGCCCCGTGTGGCAGATTATGTTGAAGTTGATAATGAAAAAGCACGACAGGATGCACTTGACTTGTTGGACGAGGAGCATGACCTTGCGGCGGCTTGTTCGGTGATTTACCAGCAAGATTTGCTCCGTTAACACAGCCGCGGGGTTAAAACCAGAACCTTTCAAGAAGGCGGCTTGGTGCTCCGGCTTATCCAGGATCAGACTGATATGCATAAACTATCCCCACCTTTGGAAGGACCTTTTGTGGTCATCAAAAACCTAAACAATGGATCATACTACCTTATCGATGTTCGTGGACACAAGGACTCACGCGCGTCGGATGAGGAGACCCGCCGGCCGTGGAATATTTCTCATCTTCGGCCTTATTACACCTGAGCCACTGGCTCTTGTGATGTACATATTTTGACAATGTATATATTATGATGAATATAATAAATCCGGCATCCCAGATGATTCAGGGCCTCTGTCGTTTCATTTATTTGAAACTGAGTCTTTATTGTCATCTCATATGATCACTTAAGAGGCTTGATGCCCGAGTTACAGGGACCAAAGAGAGTTTGATGCTCAAACACATCTCAAACATAGATACATATTACTTGGGGGCTTCCTGTTCAATGAACATAGCTACATTCACCCTTTTGATTGGCCTGGATGCCAGGTGTATTCACCAAAAATCCAAGTTATCCTGCCTGCATGCAAGATGCTTCTCCACCAGGTAATCCTTAATGACCCGCCATGTTCTTAACAGTCAATCTTTTAAATAAGACCTTGAACTTGTTAAGATTAAAACATTTATTGGGTCATGAGAGAGCCGGCTTACGAAAAGCAAGGATAAACCCAGGCTATTAAGACGCCTTCCTTGAAACTTGGTTAAACCTGCCTGTTTGCACGATGCTACTCCGACCCCACATACTCTCGATAAGTCAATCTTTTAATAAGACTCTGAACTTATCCAGGTTAAAATGTCGATTGGGTCATGTGAGAGCCGGCTCACAGAAAGCGAGGATACTCCAATGGCTATCATGCTAGTTTCATTGAGGTACATATTTAAGTTTGAAATTTGGGCTTGGCGGCCTATCAAAGCCTCGTTTTTTCTGGATTTTTAATCATCTTGGATTTATATTGCCCCTTTTTATTACTATATAGTTTTCACAAGTCGGGCCAAGCAGTCCTGACTATGTCTCATATTTGGGATGTTACCCCCTTCCCTGGTTATGGACTCCTATAGTCATCAGTGGATTTATACTAGGTGTCATGACCCGCCCTGCGGTAAACTGCCAGAGCACTTGTGATTTGTTTGTGTGCAGGTCAAACAATAAATTTGGTACACATATTTGATGAAAGCATGAGCATAAGTGGCAGATCTTCAATTGGCAGATCAGCAATGTTGTGTAAACAAAACATGCACGATGGCATATGATGGACCAACGAGAATAAATGTTTTGGGGATGTCAACACAGCAAAGTATTCTGTTTCATAAACTGGCTCATGACTGTTGGCGGGTTGAAGCATCCAGATCATCCTGCACCTCTTCTTCGTCTTCAGCTCCTTGCTTATCCGTCAGCTGGAAGTCAGGCGTAGCCCAGTTGATACCGGTCAACGCTCTAAACACATCTTCATCATCAATAAGGTTTGATGGATCAATGTCAGGAGCGAAGGTATGCTTACGACTCGGCGGGATGAGATCCATTGGCTGGTGAACCAGTGCTTTCATTTTCTTGTTTTCATCGTCACAAGCCGCCTGGTATGGGGCAAGATTGGTTTCATCAGCCAGCTTACTTGCTAAGGGGCGCATTGCTCTCGCTATTTCCGCAAAGTCATCAACACTGAAGGCAGTTCCGTCTTCTTTAACGCTAGGGCAGCCATTGGCCAAATCTTCAGGATCAAGATCGGCTTGCCATGCCTTTACCCGGCTTAAGGCAGTCAAGGTGTCGGCTCTATCAGCTCCCCGCTTTAAGTCGTCAATCCTTCGGGGCAGCACAGATAACTGCTCCAACGTGTCTTTGATGAGTGCGGAGGGAGATTTCTTATGCAGTGTAGCAGCAATGGTTCGTTGCGCGCCAGTATACAACTGTTCTACAAGAGTGTAGACAGCTTTAAGACGGACCCACATGTCTGAGCCTAACTTAGTGATTCGAGAACCTATATCAGTAAAATTACGGGTAAGCCGGCAGCCGTTTATAATATGATTACTAAGGTGCAAGGGAGATATGTTGTTACCAAAGATGGCTGATGACATGAGATTGATCTGTTGCTTTAAGCCGGATAGCTCCTCAGTCACCGGTTTAAGTGCGGCCTCAGCATCTTCTGCTCTTTTCAATAGAGCTGTTTTCTCAGTTTCCCAGCCATCTTTGTCAGTATTGAAGTTTTGCTTGAGTTGCTCAATATTCTCTAAAGCAGTCTTCAGTTCTGATTTGGCCTTGGAAGTTTCAGACTGTTGAGTTTCTACATTGACCTTCAGATCATTGAGCTGTGAGTCGTTCTCAGAAAGTTCAGCCTGTAGGATAAGCATGTACAGATATTATGAGTATGATTATTGTTGAAGTCCCAAGCACAATACAAGTATTTTCCCTGACACTTGGGGGCTAATGTATCTTGCTCTTAAGAATTTTTTGAAGTCCGAAGCACAATACAAGTATTATACTTGGCACTTGGGGGCTAATGCATATTGCTCTTTGTTCAAGACAAGATTATTTGCCGACCCGGACAAATGATGTGATCCGGCTTATGAAGGGTACAAATTGGATTATTGATTTCATACAAGATGATTAGTCCCAGTTTATTCATGATTGATTAAGCCGGCCCTTGGGGGCTACGGATGCAAAGTTCATTATTACTATTTAAAGTCCCGGCTTAAACATGATGACTTAAGTCGGCCCTTGGGGGCTACTAGTGATGTTGTGCAGTTCTTTACGGCAACTGGAAAGTCTACAACATATTGAAATTCTATCATATCCTATAGACTTGGCGGCTGATAGACAGATAATTATGAGAGATAATGGTGAGTAAATTACCTCATAGCATTCCTTCATCAAATTGACCAAGCCGGCTTCAAAGTCATGGCTGGTGTACAAATAGTTCAAGTAACCAGAGTGGATGTCTTGGGCACTGAAATGGGCATAGCTATCCAAACCTACCTTCCACTTGCCTTTATCTTCAGCAGAAATTTCTTCCTTGGCGCTGTGCTTAGATAAGACAGTAGGTTGACCCAGATCTGTGAATCCAAACCCAGTGACAACAACATCATCAGTCTTCTCCTCGGCAGACTTAATCGGGCTTGGCGGCTTAGAAATAGCCGGTCTAACGTCCATATGATCTATGGAGGCTTCATGATCTTGTGGTGGTGGATCATCAAGGGTGGCCTTAGCAATTGGGTTAGAAGTTTCTGACTGTTGCCTTTCCGGTTCATACGGGTTGGAGTCGTTGACCGGCTTATTCAGCTTTGCCTTATTGCTGGGTTTGGCCTGGCCCCTGAAAATAAGAAGTATAAAGAGGTCAGTATAATGATCAGGCATAAGGTTTGAATGATTAAATATACCCTTACCCAGGTACAGTCTTGAAAGCCGGGATTCGAGTTCCCGTTGACTCGCCAGAGGAGGAATGAGAAGTCCCATGATGGTTTGAATCATACAGGTTAAGAGGTTGCTAGAAATGACCCGCCTTGGGATAAAGTGTATTAGAAATATGAAAGACCTCTGGGCGGCGTTTGCGAACCGGTGTGTTTGGTAAGCCAAAGAAGTGATTACACCACCACTATGCCGGGTGGTGCGGCGAGCTTCGTGTTGCTGTTTCTTCAAAAGAAAATTGGGATCCAAGTGAGTTAGAGGGTGAGAAAAGCTTACTTTCCGGCTTGCTTGTCGGGTTATCTGTGTTGGCAGAGGTTCTGAGCCGGAGGAAAGAGTAATTACCTTTGCGTCATCTGCACGGCTGGCTTCTGCGTCATCCTGATAACAATCATGGTCAATGAGATGTATAAAAAATGAGCCAAGAGAGTCAAATTATACCTCTGACTCATCATCATCATTGTCATCATCAATGTTTGAACCAACGGGTTCGGTGGTCTTCTTCTTGGCAGACCTCTTGGTGGCCTTAGTCTTGGTACGAGCCGGTTTGGTCGGCTTATCTTGTGGTTTCTTCTTCCAAAATGGAGAATCGGCCTGTTGAAATAATAAAAGGGTCATAAGTGGGCATAATCACTGAAAAAGTTGTTGAACGGAAGGGGTGCAACACTTACGGCTGCGGCTTATTGAAGGTGCTGAAAGGACTAAGTCTTGTTTTACTGCATTCCTTTAAAGATTCATTCAGCAATTTCTTGGTGGCTTCAGTAATTTCTGCATCTGATAGTTGAATGTCGTAGTAGCGCTGGGGATCTTTTAAATTTCCAGTATATTTGCACATTAAGCCGGGGCGATGGCTTAATGGTAAGATACTCCAAGAAACCCAGCACTGGACAAGGTCGACGCCGGCTAAGCCATTGGCCATAAAGGCTCTAAGCTTTGAAAATGATGGTGCATATTTAGCTCGCTCCTTTACACTGAGCCATGAGGGGAGTGGATGTGTGCTGCTAAGCCGGTGATCGTGGTAACCCGGTAAAGGATTCTCGTCGGCTGGAGATGTGTCTTGACAGTAGAACCAAGTTTGGTTCCAGTCTTTGGGATGATTGGGCGGCTTAGCATAGGGAAAGCTTCCTTCTTTTTTGTTTTGAATTAAAACCCCGCCAAGTTCGGTGTTGGGTCCATCAACAAACTCTGTCTGACGGTTTAAATAGTAGAACAATCTGAATAAATCAACTGTGGTCTCCTCTTGAAGATAAGCTTCACGGAACACTTGGAAATTGCAAATGTTGGACATGGAGTTGGGTCCGATATCTTGAGGGTGAAGTTGGAAAAAATGAAGTACATCACGGAAAAACTTTGAGCCGGGTGGGCTGAACTCCCGACTCAGGTGATCAGTGAAAACAAGCACTTCTCCGTCCTTGGTGAGGATTTTCTTCACCAGGGACCCTCTAGTGAATGACCTCTTTTTGGCTAAAGCGCCAGTTGCAACGTGGTTGTTCAGGTCTTCTACAATGACCCGGGATTGGACCCAGTTGCAAGCAGTATATGTTTTAGCCATTTTTCGACGATCTGAAAGAAAGATTGTGCCGGTTCAAGATTATATGATTAAGCCGACTGTTGTTTTAAAGGGTAAATAACAATGAAGTATGCATAAGTGGTAAATTGGAAGAGGGCATTAAAGTTATAAAGATGAGCTATTGGCGGCTTAAAAGGGGACTAATGATGCCTGGCGGGTTACGGTTTCTGAGTTAAGCCGCCCACACAATTATTGATTTACATATCTAAGAGTGGCAAAATTGCTAAGTGTTAGAAAACAGATTTCATAGATTGATGCTATGATTTTGGATCTACGTACTTCAGATAAAGGAAAAATATCTAGACTTAAAATTGTAGTACTTGAGCAGTTCATGGATCCAGATTGGACTTTCTTATGCAAAAGGAGATGCCCTAATGGTAAAAATGAGTACCACGACTACCGCCGCGCAAGAGGGGTACCAAGTTTGAATCATAAATCGCAAGCCTCAGTGAAAAGCGAAGATGAACTCCAACGAACTCGTGGAAACCCTAATGGGATCCATGGGAAAAGGAAGGAGGAGAACTCACCAGAGTTGTTGAATAGCGGAGGCGCGCGGACGAACTCTGGTCGATTCAGGTTGATGCAGCGGCTGTTGTTGAGGCAGTGGCAAAGGTCGACGGCGCCAGCAGAGCTCGGGCGCTGAGGCAACGCGAGGTGGAAGACAGAGACGAGGAGGCAAGGGGGAAAGTGAAAGGGACCCCTGGCCCTATTTATAACGTCGAAAGGATAAGTGGCATGCGCGGAAATCGAGGAGGCCAAAAAATGGATATGCGACAATGCAGAAGCCTCTATTTTTGGGAGTTTATTAAAAGAGAAGATATATTAAGATTTGGGCCTTGTGTAATATTAATGACAGGTGACATCATGGCGGGTTACCATGATCTTAAAAGATGACGTCACGGCGGGTTACAAGGCCACGCAGGAATAAATGAAGAAGGATTTTTTCTAAGTGTTGAAGATTGATATGAACAAGTTCAAATCAACCTCGGGCCTAATGTTGGGGATATAACTATTGAGTATGACCCGCCCAGGAGGGGCCGGTTTATACCGTTGGAGGTTTGTTATGACAAAGCCCATGAAGACGTTGAAGATGGTGGTTCACGAAGCAGGCTTACTGAAGGCCCAAAACCCAGAGGCTACTTAAGGCACAGAGGTTTAAACCGCCATATATGCATGACTTGTATTATAAGGCATGTGTAGTTAGTCACCGAGCCGGACACGTTGTGTATGAGCCGGTCGGGACTCCGTAAGCCGCTGGGCATCAACCTGTGTATATAAAGGGACGACCTGACGGCGGTTTAGGACAAGAAACAAGACACCGAAAGCTAGGTCAAGCGTATTCGCTCCCTGGTAATCAAAACATAAGCAATACCACCTCAAACTGGATTAGGCCTTTACCTTCACTGCAAGGGGCCGAACCAGTATAAACTCCCTATGTCCTTTGTCCCGTTTAACCCCTTTAAGCTAACCTAGCTGCGATGGCTCCATGACTAAGTCCTTCTGCTAGGACATCTGTCGTGACAATTCCACGATAGAACCTATGGCTGAGGCATAGGGAATGACTTTCATTTTCTCTCTATCTTCTGTAGTGGTCAGGCATTGAGTCTGACTCACCTTCAAACCTTGTAACACAGGAAATAACCCTTTCTTTGACTGGTCACTTTTGAACTTCTTCAAACTTTATCAAGCTATGTGCTTTGTGAAAGTCCAGTTAAGCGTCTTGATCTATCTCTATAGATTTTGATGCCCAATATATAAGCATCTTCACCGAGGTCTTTCATTGAAAAACTCTTATTCAAGTATACTTTTATGCTATCAGAAATTCTATATCATTTCCAATCAACAACATGTCATCCACATATAATATTAGAAATGCTACAGAGCTCCCACTCACTTTCTTGTAAATACATGCTTCTCCAAAAGTCTGTATAAAACCATATGCTTTGATCACCTCATCAAAGCGTATATTCCAACTCCGAGATGCTTGCACCAGTCCATAAACGCATTGCTGGAGCTTGCACACTTTGTTAGTACCTTTAGGATCGACAAAACCTTCTGGTTGCATCATATACAACTCTTCTTTAAGAAATCCATTAAGGAATACAGTATTGATGTCCATTTGCCAGATTTCATAATCACAAAATGCAGCAACTGCTAATATGATTCGGACAGACTTAAGCATCGCTACGGGTGAGAAAATCTCATCGTAGTCAACTCCTTGAACTTGTTGAAAACCTTTTGCAACAAGTCGAGCTTTGTCGACGGTAACATTACCATCAGCGTTAGCCTTCTTCTTGAAGATCCATTTATTATCTATGGCTTGCCGATCATCGGCAAGTCAACCAAAGTCCATACTTTGTTCTCATACATGGATCCCATCTCAGATTTCATGGCCTCAAGCCATTTTTCAGAATCTGGGCTCATCATTGCTTCCTCATAGTTCGTAGGTTCGTCATGGTCTAGTAACATGACTTCCAGAACAGGATTTCCGTACCACTCTGGTGCGGAACGTACTCTGGTTGACCTACGAGGTTTGGTTGTAACTTGATCTGAAGTTTCATGATCATTATCATTAGCTTCCTCTCTAGTTGGTGTAGGCATCACGGGAACGGTTTTCTGTGATGAGCTGCTTTCCAACTCGACAGAAGGTACAATTACCTCATGAAGTTCTATTTTCCTCCCACTCACTTATTTCAAGAGAAACTCCTTCTCTAGAAAGGATCCATTCTTAGCAACAAAGATCTTGCCTTCGGATCTGTGATAGAAGGTGTACCCAACCGTTTCTTTTGGGTAACCTATGAAGACGCACTTCTCCGATTTGGGTTCGAGCTTATCAGGCTGAACCTTTTCACATAAGCATCGCAACCCCAAACATTAAGAAATGAGAAATTAGGTTTCTTGCCAAACCACAGTTCATACAGTCTCGTCTCAACGGATTTAGACGGTGCCCTATTTAACACGAATGCGGCTGTCTCTAATGCATGACCCCAAAATGATAGTGGTAAATCAGTTAGAGACATCATAGATAGCACCATATCTAATAAAGTATGGTTACGACATTCGGACACACCATTACGCTGTGGTGTTCCAGGTGGCGTGAGTTGTGAAACTATTCCACATCATTTTAAATGAAGGCCAAACTCGTAACTCAAATATTCGCCTCTGCGATTAGATGGTAGAAACTTTATTTTCTTGTTACGATGATTCTCCACTTCACTCTTGAATTATTTGAACTTTTCAAATGTTTCAGACTTGTGTTTCATTAAGTAGATATACCCATATCTGCTCAAATCATCTGTGAAGGTCAGAAAGCAACGATACCTGCCGTGAGCCTCAACACTCATCAGACCGCATACATCGGTATGTATCCAATAAGTTAGTGGCTCGCTCCATTGTTCCAGAGAACGGATTCTTAGTCATCTTGCCCATGAGGCATGGTTCGCAAGCATCAAATGATTCATAATCAAGTGATTCCAAAAGTCCATCCGCATGGAGTTTCTTCATGCGCTTTACACCAATATGACCTAGACGGCAGTGCCACAAATATGTTGCACTATCATTATCAACTTTGCATCTTTTGGCATCAATATTATGAATATGTGGATCACCATGATCGAGATTCAACAAAAATAGACCACTCTTCAACGGTGCTGTAACGCCCGGATAATTATGCTACAGTAATACTCTCCTGATGATGCCATGTCATCTATGTTACTGTTGCTAATTAAGTGGTAGTTCAGAAACATTGCAAATTCAAAAATGAATTAGTGACAAACACCCAAAGTTTTCAAAGGTCAAAATAAAATTGTTCAGGGGGTGCCAAATATTGCATAGGTAATTATGGTGAAGTAAACACATTTTTAGAAAATGCCTAATTACTTTAAAATGAAATAAAACAGAAAAGAAAATAAATAAAAAGAAAAAGTGAAAATAAAACAAAAGGAAACGAACCCCCCCTCTCTTGGACCAGACGGCCCAGCTAACCCAGCCGACCGGCCCAGCCGGCCTGGCCCGCCTTCCCCTGTCGCCTCCCTTCCCTGTTCCCCCGACCAGGGTCGGAACAGGGGCGCGTCCCCGCCGCACCCTATCGTCGGCGACGAGGCGAGGATAAGGCCGCCACGCCCCGCCTCCTCGATCCCGCCTCCCACTCGCCCCCACTCTCGCCTCGGTTCATGCGCCTCTCCCACTCCCCTTAAGATCCACCCCGCTCTCCTCTCCCATCGCGTCCGAGCGCCGCCATGGACCCGCCGCCGTGAAACGCGCGACCACAGCCACCACCTCACCTCGCCAGCGTGTCCGTCGTCTCCGCCATCTTCTTCCTCGTCGACCAGTGGCCGCAGCTGGAGCTCGGAGGCGCTGTTGCGACGGTCCCCTTCTTCCGCATCTCCGGTCGCCGCCGTTCTTCACCAACTCCGGCGACGCCTTCTACAGCTACTAAGTCACCAAAGGCCATCGTGCGTGCCGCTAGGTGAGCTACCTCCCCCCTCTGCCCTCTACCCCCCCTAGCTCACGCCCTAGCTAGCTCGTCGTCGTGCCCAGGCTCTGGTCGCCGCGGTGTACCACGCCGCCGTGGCCACAGCCGCCGTCACGCTCGCCCGAACTCACCGTTGTACTCCTGGGGTTCCTAGGAGCCCAAAGCGCCTGCGCACGCTCCCTCCCGTGCATCCTAACACCGTCCCCGTTGAGCGCCCGAACGCACTGCGCCTGCGCTCGTCGCCGTCGAGCCTCCTGTGACCAAATGGTCACGGGCCAGCGCCTGTTGCGTTCGCCGCCTCGCGTACGACTCGCCTAGACTCTCCTTTCATTCGCTAACATGATGCGTCATCGTTTCCTCCCGCGCCCGACTCCGGCCTTCCGCCGATGAGCTCTCCGCGCTCGATTCCGGCCACCACTGCCCGCGTAACCACCACCAACCGTCGTGTCATCGTCTTGCGGTTCTAACGTGCCCGGCCCCGCTCGATTTGGTGCCCCATGGCCCTTTACACATATATCCATGCATATGTAGTGTAGCTCCTTGCTTGCGAGTACTTTGGATGAGTACTCACGGTTGCCTTGTTCCCCCTTTTCCCCATTTCTCTACCCGATTGCTGCGACCAGACGATGGAGCCCAGGAGCCAGACGCCACCGTCGACGACGACTCCTACTACACCAGAGGCGCCTACTACATTGCAAAAACTTTTACTAACATGGCTGTGTGCCTTACGGGCCCACGTCACCATTGGGTGGTACTAGGATCTTTTACTCCTCGACCTTTACTCTGGGACTCTGAACTCTCTTCTACTCGGGTTAAACGAATTTACTAACTCCGACACTAGGATCTCGTGACGACATTCACCCCAAAGTTGGATAAAAGCCATAGTTATTCCTTAGAATACTATTTTGAACAGTTTCCACACTGTCATTTGACTCCTTTGAAAATATCTGTTTTCAGATGGAACCCACAAGGCAGGTCATGCGCCACACGACGGCCATTGGTGCCTCGGGATCACCTGCCGTGCTAGCTGAGATTCTGACCTATCTGGGTTATCGCTGGCACCTTGAGTACACCGTCTTCGAGGAGTACCAGGACTTTAACCAGGAGCAGTACCGTGCCATCGTCCACCTCTACTCTCCGGAGTATGACTCCACAACTGTGCTGCACACCGCTCATGGTGTTGGAGTGACCATCGATATGGCAGTTCATGATGCTGCTTATGCTGCTCTGACACGCCTTCGTAGAGAGTATCGGGAGTTGGACACCTCCCCCTTCAGGCACATTGCTATCGCATCTGATGTTGGTGCGGAGGGTTACTACACTGCTGCCTACTCCACTGTCACCCGAGAGCCCTTCTACCATCAGAACCTGGTTCTGCATGCTGATGGGCTAGATCGAGCTAACCGAGCTCTTCGCCACGAGTTGTACACCACCCGTCAGCACCTTTACCGTGCTCTGACGATGTTGCACCCCTTTGTCGGATCTGGAGAGCTGCCGCGTTCTGCGATCTACCCAGCCAGGACCGTGATGCCCCAGGATGTCAGTTGGCCAGAGGTGGGAGGCTACTCTCCCGCACTTGGTCCTCTTCTGCCACTTGAGCGTCGGGTTCTGTACCAGAGTACCCGCGGACCCCAGGTTGCCGACGTGGAGTTCCCGATGCCACACTACCAGCTTTCAGGCTATAGCTACCTCCGCAGTATCGCGTGGGACTGATGTAGACTTGCTTGTTAGTGTTAGATGCATTCGCCGCGAGCCTGCGTGCCGCCTATGATGTCTTAGTCTATGTACTGAACTCTTTGTACCGAACTCTATGCATGATCTCTTTTGTAAGATATGCCGACTACTATGTAGTATCTATCGTGCTGCTTTCATTATGCATGTTTCGTCATGAATGATTCTTGTCCTTTGCAAATTTCTCAAATGCTGAATTACCCCTGTTATATATTAGCAGGATGGTTAGACCAGGTGGTCGTGGTGGCAACTTCCCACCACCGCCTGAGTACATGGCTGGTATGATCCAACAGCTTGAGATGAATCGCCAGTTCATGGAGAACATGATGGCTCAGTTTCCTCGCCCCAATATGAACCAGCAGCCAGCCCCAGTAACGCTGTAGGATTTCATGCGCCTGAACCCAACTGTGTACCGCAGCTCAACTCAGCCTCTGGATGCTGATGACTGGCTCCGTGACATCACCTATGAGATGGAGTCTGCTGATGTAGCCCCTACCAGCTATGTCACCTTTGCTTCCTTCTTCCTGAAGGGACCCGCAGCTCAATGGTGGGACAGCCACAGGCGTACTCTGCCAGCTGGAACAATCATCACCTGGCCAGACTTCCAAGCTGCTTTCCGTGCCCGCTTCATTCCTCAGGGAGTCATGGACCGGAAGAAGCCTGAGTTCCGCAACCTCACCCAAGGCAACAAAACTGTAGACGCTTATCAGCGAGAGTTTCTGGACTTGTCTCGCTATGCTGAAGAGGACATTGCAACTGATGCACGCAGACAGGAGAATTTCCATGACGTCCTTCAAGCTGACATCAAGCTTGCACTTCTAGTGCACGACTTTGCTGATTTCGCCACCTTGGTGAACAAGGCCATCAATGTCGAAACTGGTCTGCCGGAATACCAGAGCTCTCACAGGCGCAACCATGACACGGGCTCATCTTCGGGCCCGTCCTCGCAGAAGCGCAAGATATGGATTCCCAACAGCATGTACCAGCCGAATGCACCTGCCCCAAGGCAGACCTATGTTGCACCTCGTCTGCCTACTCCTCCAACTAGGCAGCCAAGGCTTCCAGCACCGCCACCCCAAGCTCCTGTTCCCACTCCCAATAATGGGTTGTGCTTCAATGTGGACAACCAGGGCACCGTGCAAGGGAATGCAACCAGAACCAAAATCAACTGGCCCTTCCAACAACTAGCCGTGGAAGCAACCAGCCCCGCAGCAACAATGCCAAGTCTTATGGTCGTGTTCATGCCAACCACGTTGATCTGAACGAAGCTCAAGACCAGCCTGCTACTGTGATGGGTACACTCCTCGTAAATTCAGTACCTGCATCTGTTTTATTCGATACAGGTGCATCGCATTCATTCATGTCAGAAGATTTTGCATTCATGCATGGCATTAAAAGCGAAGACATGAATGCTTCACTATTAGTACACACCCCTGCGGGCCAATGTCGAACCTCCATGATTTGCAAAGACGTCCCCGTAGAAATCGAAGGACTGGAATTCCTTGTCTCTCCCATCATACTGAAGTCCTGTAGCATTGATCTCATTCTGGGAATGAATTGGTTAAAAGCGCATACTGCTTCTATCATTTGCGCCACCAAGACCGTCCATCTGCTACACCCTTCTGATGAGATAATAAGCTACAACGCTCGTCTAGTTCAGAATGCTGAGGCAAGGCTCTATGCATTGAATGCATTGAACGATGCACCACTCGAGGGCATTGAAAACATTCTCGTCGTGCGTGACTTCCTCGACGTCTTTCCTGAAGAACTTCCAGGGATTCCCCCTGCTAGAGCTGTCGAATTCGTCATCGACTTGAAACCAGGCACCACTCCTATAGCCAAGCGACCCTACAAGATGCCGCCGCATGAACTCCTTGAGCTTAAGGAGGAAATCAACAAATCTCTTCGAAGTGGTTTCATTCGCCCAAGTTGCTCTCCTAGGGGAGCACCTTCTCTCTTTGTCAAGAAGAAGGATGGGACAAACCGACTGGTCCAAGACTACCGTCCTATTAACCAAGCTACCATTCAGAACAAGTATCCTCTTCCTAGGATCAATGATCTGTATGATCAACTGGCTGGTTCGTCAGTGTTCTCTAAACTCGACTTGAGGTTGGGCTACCACCAGATCCGTGTTCATGAAGAGGATATCCCAAAGACCGCCTTTGTGACTCGATATAGTTCAGACGAGTACACTGTCATGTCATTCGGCTTAACCAATGCTCCAGCCACCTTCTCTCGCCTGATGAACTATATATTCATGGATTACCTCGACAAGTTCGTCGTGGTTTATCTGGATGATATCCTGGTATTTTCCAAGAACGAAGAAGAACATGCTGAACATCTTCGCCTTGTGCTAGAAAAGCTACGAGAGCATCAGCTATACGCCAAGTTCTCCCAATGTGAATTCTGGCTTCCCGAAGTAACCTATCTTGGGCATGTCATCTCTAAGGATGGTATTGCCGTCAAGCCTGAACAAGTTCAGGCTATTCTTGATTGGACTCCTCCGAAGAACGTTAAGCAAGTCAGAAGTTTTCTCGGTCTCGCTAGCTATTGTCGTCGATTCGTCGAGAACTTCTCCAAGATTGCCAGGCCTCTGACTAACCTGTTGCATAAGGGCGTCAAGTTCCAACGGACAGACAAATGTCAGGAAAGTTTCCCGGCACTCAAAGACAAGTTGACTTCTGCCGCAGTGCTAGCTCCACCTGATACTAAGAAGGACTTCGTCATTTACTGCGACGCTTCCCGTCAAGGATTAGGCTGTGTCCTAATGCAAGAACGCAAAGTGATTGCCTATGCCTCTCGCCAATTGCGCCCTCACGAAGAGAACTACCCAGTTCACGACCTCGAGCTTGCTGCTGTCATTCATGCACTGGAGCAGTGGCGACATTACCTTCTCGGTAATCGTTGCGAGATCTTCACTGACCACCAAAGTCTGAAGTATCTGTTTACTCAGCCAGATCGGAACCTCCGTCAGCAGCGATGGATGAAGATTGTTGCAGAATTTGACTTGGGTATTTCCTATACACCAGGCAAGGCTAATGTAATGGCTGATGCCTTGAGCTGCAAGTCTTACTACAACCACCTCCAGGTTCACAAAGTTCAGCCCTCACTCGTTGAAGAATTCAGAAAGCTGAACCTCCATATTGTTCCTCCGGGTGCACTCGCTCCCCCCCCTCAGGAGTGCCGCAAAACGAACCTCCGTGTTGTTTCCCAGGGTTCCCTCAATACCCTGGCTGTCGAACCAGATCTCATGGACTCCATCAAGACAATACAGGGATATGACTCTGAAGCCCACAAGATTAAGCGCTACCTTAAAGAAGGAAAGCCCTCATTCTTCACTATTGCTGATGATGGCGCCTTGTACTTCAAAGGCCGCCTAGTGGTGCCGTGTAAGGAGAAAAACCTGAATATGACTCAGAAGGTTATGAAAGAAGCTCATGATACGCCTCTATGTATCCATCCTGGTAGTACAAAGATGTACCAGGACCGCGCTCGATTTGGTGCCCCATGGGCGAAATCCGACGCTCGCCGGTGTTCGGCCGCTGCGCGAGAGCTCGTTGGAGCTACTCCGGCGGCTCTGCTAAGCTGGCACCCTGGGGCCCACCCTGGGTCACTGCCTGTGGGCCTGGGGGCCCCAACTGGCTATGTTGACCGAAGTCAACTACGCTGACGTGGCAGCTACTGCCACTGACATGCGGGCCCCAAGCCATAAAAAGAATGAAAACAAATAGATAAACTGCTAATTAACTAAATTAATTAATTAAAACCTAATCTCTCACTGACTACTAGGCCCCACCTGCTAATTAACCAATTTAATTAGTTTTAAAACTCTGTTAATGCCCCTGACAATGACATGTAGGTCCCACTGGACCCACCTATCTGGTTTAACTGGTCAACCGACCAGTTGACCTGCTGACATCACTCTAATGTCATGCTTGCGTCATCAAACACTGTTCTGGATAATGTTGGGTTTAAAACGTAATTAAAATCAAAAAAATGATTTAAATCTTTAGAAAATTGTATCTTTTAATCCGTAACTCGGATGAAAATACTTTCTACATGAAAGTTGCTCAGAACGACGAGACGATTCTAGATAAACAGCCCGTTCGTCTGCCACACACCCGTAACCTATCGAACTCGCAACTTTCACCCTCCGGTTCCTCTGTCCGAAACGCGAAACACCGGGAATACTTTCCCGGATGTTCCCCCCCTTCACCGGTATCACGTCATACCGCGTTAGGGCACGCCTAGCATCACACATTGCTTTGTCATGCATAGTTACGCATCGATTTGCATGGTATTCTTTGTTTCTTCCCCCCTCTTCTTCCGCTAGACACCGAGACCGACGCCGCTGCTACCCAGTATGACTACAGTGTTGACGACCACTCTCTCTTGCCAGAGCAACCAGGCAAGCCCCCCCTTGATCACCAGATATCGCCTAATCTGCTCTATATGCTTGCACTAGAGTAGTGTAGCATGTTACTGCTTTCCGATAATCCTACTCTGCTGCATAGCCTGTCGTCGTGCCCAGGCTCTGGTCGCCGCGGTGTACCTCATCGCCGTGGCCACAGCCGCCGTCACGCTCGCTCGAACTCACCGTTGTACTCCTGGGGTTCCTAGGAGCCCAAAGCGCCTGCGCACGCTCCCTCCCGTGCCTCCTATCACCGTCCCCGTTGAGCGCCCGAACGCGCTGCCGCCTGCGCTCGTCGCCGGCGTGCCTCCGATGACCAAATAGTCACGGGCCAGCGCCCGTTGCGTTCGCCGCCTCGCGTACGACTCGCCTGGCCTCTCCTTTCATTCGCTAACATGATGCGTCGTCGTTTCCTCCCGCGCTCGACTCCGGCCTTCCGTCGATGAGCTCGTCGCGCTCGATTCCAGCCACCACTGCCCGCGTAACCACCACCAACCGTCGTGTCGTCGTCTTGCCATTCTAACGCGCCCGACCGCGCTCGATTTGGTGCCCCATGGGCGAAATCTGACGCTCGCCGGTGTCCGGCCGCTGCGCGCGAGCTCGCCGGAGCTACTCCGGCGGCTCCGCTAAGCTGGCACCCCGGGGTCCCACCCTGGGTCACTGCCTATGGGCCTGGGGGGCCCAACTGGCCACGTTTACCGAAGTCAACTACGCTGACGTGGCAGCTACTGCCACTGACATGCAGGCCCCATGCCATAAAAATAATAAAAAACAAATAGATAAACTGCTAATTAACTAAATTAATTAATTAAAACCTAATCTCTCACTGACTACTAGGCCCCACCTGCTAATTAACCCATTTAGTTAGTTTTAAAACTCTGTTAATGCCCCTGACAATGACATGTGGGTCCCACTGGACCCACCTGTTTGGTTTGACTGGTCAACCGACCAGTTGACTTGCTGACATCACTCTGATGTCATGCTTGCGGCATCAAACACTGTTCTGGATAATGTTGGGTTTAAAACGTAATTAAAATCAAAAAATGATTTAAATCTTTAGAAAATCGTATCTTTTAATCCGTAACTCGGATGAAAATACTTTCTACATGAAAGTTGCTCAGAACGACGAAGCGATTCTGGATACGAAGCCCGTTCGTCCGCCACACACTCCTAACCTATCGAACTCGCAACTTTCACCCTCCGGTTCCTCTATCCGAAAACGCGAAACACCAGGAATACTTTCCCGGATGTTTCCCCCCTTCACCGGTATCACCTCATACTGCGTTAGGGCACGCCTGGCATCACACATTGCTTTGTCATGCATCGTTATGCATTTGTTTGCATGGTATTCATTGTTTCTTCCCCCCTCTTCTTCGGCTAGACACCGAGACCGACGCCGCTGCTACCCAGTACGACTACGGTGTTGACGACCCCTCTCTCTTGCCAGAGCAACCAGGCAAGCCCCCCCCCCCCCTTGATCACCAGATATCGCTTACTCTCTCTATATGCTTGCACTAGAGTAGTGTAGCATGTTACTGCTTTTCGATAATCCTACTCTGCTGCATAGCCTGTCATTGTTAATACTGTTGTTACCTTTACCTGCTATCCTACATGCTTAGTTTAGGATGCTAGTATTCCATGTGTGGCCCTACATTCTTGTCCGTCTGCCATGCTATACTATCGGGCCGTGATCACTCGGGGGTGATCACGGGAATATACTTATATACATAATACATGATACATGTGGTGACTAAAGACGGGTCGGCTTGTAGGAGTACCCGCGAGTGGATCTTTGTGGCAGAGCGACAGGGCAGGTTGAGACCACCTAGGAGAGAGGTGGGCCTGGCCCTGTTCGGCGTTTGCGGATACTTAACACGCTTAACGAGATCTTGGTATTTGATCTGAGTCTGGCTACTGGCCTATACAGACTAGCCAACTACGCGGGAACAGTTATGAGCACTCGACGTCGTGGTATCAGCCGAAGCACTTCGTGACGTCAGCGACTGAGCGGCGCACGCCGGATTGGACTGGAACGCCTACTAGGCTAGGTCTGCTTCCGGCCGCCCTCGCAACGCGCAGGTGTGATAAGGGAGATGGGCCCAGACCCCTGTGCGCTTAGGTTTAGACCGGCATGCTGACCTCTCTGTTGTGCCTAGGTGGGGCTGCGACGTGTTGATCTTCAGCGGCCGGGCATGACTCCGAATAGTGTGTCCGGCCAAATGGGATCAAGCGTGTTGGGTTATGTGGTGCACCCCTGCAGGGAAGTTAATCTATTCGAATAGCCGTGATCTTCGGTAACAGGACGACTTGGAGTTGTACCTTGACCTTATGACAACTAGAACCGGATACTTAATAAAACACACCCTTCCAAGTACCAGATATAACCCGGTGATCGCTCTCTAATAGGGCGACGAGGAGGGGATCGCCGGGTAGGATTATGCTATGCGATGCTACTTGGAGGACTTCAGTCTACTCTCGTCTATATGCTGCAAGACGGAGGCTGCCAGAAGAGTAGTCTTCGTCAGGATTAGCTACCCCCTTCTTATTCTGGCATTCTGCAGTTCAGTCCACTGATATGGCCCTTTGCACATATATCCATGCATATGTAGTGTAGATCCTTGCTTGCGAGTACTTTGGATGAGTACTCACGGTTGCCTTGTTCCCCCTTTTCCCCATTTCTCTACCCGATTGCTGCCCCAGACGATGGAGCCCAGGAGCCAGACGCCACCGTCGACGACGACTCCTACTACACCAGAGGCGCCTACTACTACGTGCTGCCCGCTGACGACGACCAGGAGTAGTTAGGAGGATCCCAGGCAGGAGGCCTGTGCCTCTTTTGATTGTATCCCAGTTTGTGCTAGCCATCTTATGGCAACTTGTTTAACTTATGTCTGTACTCAGATATTGTTGCTTCCGCTGACTCGTCTATGATCGAGCACTTGTATTCGAGCCCTCGAGGCCCCTAGCTTGCATTATGATGCTTGTATGACTTATTTATGTTTTTAGAGTTGTGTTGTGATATCTTCCCGTGAGTCCCTGATCTTGATCATACACGTTTGCGTGCATGATTAGTGTACGATTGAATCGGGGGCATCACAGGTGCATGGCCATAAAAGATATTACCCATATAAATAGAACAACCGTTATTTTCTGATTTAAATGAATAACCATCTCGCATCAAACAAGATCCATATATAATGTTCATGCTCAACGCTGGCATCAAATAATAGTTATTTAGGTGTAAAACTAATCCCGAAGGTAGATGTAGAGGTAGAGTGCCGACGGCGATCACATCGACATTGGAACCATTCCCGTCATGCATCGTCACCTCGTCCTTAAGCAATCTTCGTTTAATTTGTAGCCTCTGTTTTGAGTTGCAAATATGAGCAACAGAACCAGCAAATACCCAGGCGCTACTACGAGAATTAGTAAGGTACACATCAATAACATGTATATAAAATATACCTTTGTTCACTTTGCCATCCTTCTTATCCGCCAAATACTTGGGACAGTTCCGCTTCAAGTGACTAGTCCCTTTGCAGTAGAAGCACTCAGTTTCATGCTTGGGTCCAGACTTGGGCTTCTTCCCGGGAGTGAAAACTTGCTTGCCATTCTTCTTGAAGTTCCCCTTCTTTCCCTTGCCCTTTTTCTTGAAACTAGTGGTCTTGTTAACCATCAACACTTAATGCTCTTTCTTGATTTCTACCTCTGCAACTTTGAGCATAACGAAGAGCTCGGGAATTGTCTTATCCATCCGTTGCATATTATAGTTCATCATGAAGCCTTTGTAGCTTGGTGGCAGTGATTGAAGAAATCTGTCAATAACACTATCATCCGGAAGATTAACTCCCAGCTGAGTCAAGTGGTTATGATACAGAGACATTCTGAGTATGTGTTCACTGACAGAACTGTTCTCCTCCATCTTCCAGCTATAGAACTTGTTGGAGTCTTCATATCTCTCAACTCGGGCATTTGCTTGAAATATTAACTTTAATTCCTGGAACATCTCATATGGTCCATAACATTCAAAACGTCTTTGAAGTCCCGATTCTAAGTCGTAGAGCATGGCACACTGAACTATAGAGTAGTCATCAGACCGTGTCTGCCAGGCGTTCAAAGCATCTACATTAGTGGGAGGGGGCTTGTCACGTAGCAATGCATCAAGGACATAATTCTTCTGTGCAGCAACGAGGATAATCCTCAAGTTATGGACCCAGTCTGTGTAGTTGCTACCATCATCTTTCAACTTAGCTTTCTCTAGGAACGCATTAAAATTCAAGGGAATGGTATCACGGGCCATTGATCTACAACATAGATATGCAAAAACTACCAGGACTAAGTTCGTGATAAATTAAGTTCAATTAATCATATTACTTAAGAACTACCACTTAGATAGACATCCCTCGAGTCATCTGAATGATCATGTGATCCATATCAACTAAACCATGTCCGATCATCACGTAAGATGGAGTAGTTTTCAATGGTGAACATCTCTATGTTGATCATATCTACTATATGATTCACGTTCGACCTTTCGGTCTCCATTGTCCCGAGGCCATGTCTGTACATGCTAGGCTCGTCAAGTTTAACCCGAGTATTCCGCATATGCAAAACTGTATTGCACCCGTTGTATGTGAATGTAGAGCTTATCACACCCGATCATCACTTGGTGTCTCAGCACGACGAACTATCGCAACGGTGCATACTCAGGGAGAACACTTATACCTCAATAATTTTGTGAGGGATCATCTTATAATGCTACCACTGTACTAAGCAAAATAAGATGCATAAAAGATAAACATCACATGCAACCAAAATATGTGACATGATATGGCCATCATCACCTTGTGCCTTTGATATCCATCTCCAAAGCACCATCATGATCTCCATCGTCACCGGCTTGACACTTTGATCTCCATCGTAGCGTCGTGGTTGTCTCCCCAACTATTGCTTCTACAACTATCGCTAACGCATAGTGATAAAGTAAAACAATTACATGGCATTTGCGTTTCATACAATAAAGAGACAACCATAAGGCTCCTGCCAGTTGCCGATAACTACTACAAAACATGATCATCTCGGCTGCTACGGGCTTCTAGCAAGAACCGTTCTTACCTACGCATCAAAACCACAATGCTAATTTATCAAGTTTGCTGTTTTAACCTTCAACAAGGACCGGCCGCAGTCAAATTCGATTCAACTGAAGTTGGAGAAACAGACACTCGCGAGGCACCTTTATGCAAAACTAGTTGCATGTTTGTCGGTGGAACCGGTCACATGAACGTGGTCATGTAAGGTTGGTCCGGGCCGCTTCATCCAACAATACCGCCGAATCAAAATAGGACATTGGTGGTAAGAAGTATGACGATCACCACCCACAACTCTTTGTGTTCTACTCGTGCATATCATCTACGCATAGACCTGGCTCGGATGCCACTATTGGGTAACGTAGCATGCAATTTCAAAAATTTCCTATGCTCACGCAAGATCTATCTAGGAGATGCATAACAACAAGAGGGGGAAATGTGTCCACGTACCCTCGTAGATCGAAAGCGGAAGCGTTTGACAACGTAGTTTATGTAGTCGAACTTCTTCTCGTTCCGACCGATCAAGTACCGAATGTACGGCACCTCCAAGTTCTACACATGTTTAGCTCGATGATGTCCCTCGAACTCTTGATCCAACAAAGTGTCAAGGGTGATTTTCGTCAGCACAACGGCGTGGTGACGGTGACGGTGAAGTGATCCACGCAGGGCTTCACCTAAGCACCACGACAATATGACCGGAGGCGTAAATTGTGGAGGAGGGCGCCGCATACGGCTAACAGATGTTTGTGTGTCCTCTAGGCGCCCCCTACCCACATATATATAGGTTGGAGGGGGGAAGAGGCAGCCAGGGGGCGCCCAAGTAGGCCGAATCCTACTTGGGGTGCCACCCCAATTTGCCCCCCTTCCTTGTTTTGGCACTAGGAGAAGGAAGGAGGAGGTGCCCCCCTTTCTTTTCTCCCTTGAGAAGGGGAAGGAAAGAGGGGCTAGCCCTCCTCCCTTGCCTTCCCTAGGGCTGGGTGGCCTGGTGGAGGGGCACACTAGCCCCCTGTGGGCTGGTATGTCCCTTCCTAGGCCCATTAAGCCCATATAGCTTGCCGGGGGTTGCCCGGAACCCCTTCTGGTGACCCGATACATACCTGGTACCCCCGGAACACTTCCAGTGTCCAAATACTATCGTCCTATATATGAATCTTTACCTATCGACCATTTCGAGACTCCTCGTCATGTCCATGATCTCATCCGTGACTCCGAACAACATTCGGTCACCAAATCATGTAACTCATATAATACAAATCGTCATCAAACGTTAGGCGTGCGGACCCTACGGGTTCGAGAACTATGTAGACATGACCGAGACACCTCTTCGGTTAATAACCAACAACGAAACCTGGATGCTCATATTGGTTCCCACATATTCTATGAATATCTTTATCGGTCGTACCGTAATGACAACATACGTTATTCCCTTTGTCATCGGTATGTTACTTGCCCGAGATTCGATCGTTGATATCTTCATACCTAGTTCAATATCGTTACCGGCAAGTATCTTTACTCGTTTCGTAATACATCATCCTGTAACTAACTCATTAGTCACATGGCTTGCCAGGCTTATTGTGATGTGTATTACCAAGTGGGCCCAGAGTTACCTCTCTAATACTCGGAGTGACCAATCCTAATCTTGATCTATGCCAACCCAACAAACACCTTCGGAGATACCTGTAGAGCATCTTTATAATCACCCATTTACGTTGTGATGTTTGACAGCACACAAGGTATTCCTCCGGTATCCGAAAGTTGCATAATCTCATAGTCAAAGGAATATGTATAAGTCATGCTAGTGGATGGGTCTTGTCCATCACATCATTCTCCTAATGATGTGATACCGTTCATCAAAAGACAACACATGTCTATGGTTAGGAAACTTAACCATCTTTGATTAACGAGCTAGTCTAGTAGAGGCTTACTAGGGACATGGTGTTTTGTCTATGTATCCACACATGTATCAAGTTTCCGGTTAATACAATTCTAGCATGAATAATAAACATTTATCATGAAATAAGGAAATATAAATAACAACTTTATTATTGCCTCTAGTGCATATTTCCTTCAGGGCGGGCCTTGTTGTTGGGTTCGCACCACGAGCCACTCGCATCATACATGCGTGGCGAAAACAAAACTACCCAAACCAACCAAGTATTGGGCAAGCGGTCCTAATAGTGGTATCACGTGTAGGCGCGAGTGGACCAGCCCGCTAGAGGATGCATCGCGCGTGAGCCGCCACACGTGGGCATCGCACCACGCATGCCTGATACGTCAATTTTGCATCATGTTTTCCTACTGTTATTTATAATGCTTTTATGCATAATAATGCTTTTGAGAGTAATTCTATTGCCTTTTATCTCATAATATGCAAGGATTACACAAAGAGGGAGAACACCAGCAGCTGGAATTCTGGACCTGACAAAAGCATGTCAGAGCTATCTATTCTGCACAACTCCAAATAACCTGAAACTTCACAAAGATTTTTTGTGGATTATTTAAGGATTATTGGACCAAATTACTACTGGAGGGGGCCCACCAGGTGGGCACAGCCCACCTGGGCGCACCAGGGAGCCCAAGCGCGCCCTGGTGGGTCGTGCCCTCCTCAGCCCACCTCTGGTGCCTCTCTTCTGGTATATAAGTCATTTTGACCTATAAAAAAAATAAGGAGAGGACTTTTGGGACGAAGCTGCTGTCTCGAGGCGGAACTTGGGCAGGAGCACTTTTGCCCTCCGGTGGAGCGATTCTGCCGGGGGAACTTCCCTCCCGGAGGGGGAAATCGTCGTCATCGTCATCACCAACAACTCTCCCATCTTTGGGAGCGCCATCTTCAACAACATCATCTCCTCTCAAACCCTAGTTCTTGTCTTGTGTTCAATCTTTGTACCAGAACCTTAGATTCGTACTTGTGGGTGACTAGTAGTGTTGATTACATCTTGTATTTGATTACTATATGGTTTATTTAGTGGAAGATTATATGTTCAGATCCAATATGCTATTTAATACCCCTATGATCTTGAGCACGATTATTATTTGTGAGTAGTTGCTTTTGTTCTTGAGGTCACGGGAGAAATCATATTGCAAGTAATCATGTGAACTTGATATGTGTTCGATATTTTGATGATATGTATGTTGTGATTCCCTTAGTGGTGTCATGTGAAAGTCGACTACATGGCACTTCACCATATTTGGGCCTAAGGGAATGCATTGTGGAGTAGTAATTAGATGATGGGTTGCTAGAGTGACAGAAGCTTAAACCCTAGTTTATGCGTTATTCCGTAAGGGACCG
The DNA here is from genome assembly GCA_032464435.1 of Aegilops umbellulata. NCBI lineage: Eukaryota > Viridiplantae > Streptophyta > Magnoliopsida > Poales > Poaceae > Aegilops > Aegilops umbellulata. The sequence continues at coordinate 233,600,078 of CP136060.1, forward strand.
ATTTGGATCCAAAAGTTTAATGCTATGGTTAGATTTTATCTTAATACTTTTCTCGTTGTTGCAGATGCTTGCGAGGGGATTATTCATAAGTAGGAGGCTTGTTCAAGTAAGGACAGCACCTAAGCACCGGTCCACCCACATATCAAATTATCAAAGTAGCGAACACAAATCAAACCAACATGATGAAAGTGATATGATGAAATTACCGTGTACCCTCAAGAACGCTTTGCTTATCATAAGAGACCATTTTGGCTTGTCCTTTGCCACAAAAGGATTGGTTTACCTTGCTGCACTTTATTTATCGTTACTATGACTTGCTCGTTACAAACTATCTTGCTATCAAACTACTTGTTACCGACAATTTCAGTGCTTGCAGAAAATACCTTGCTGAAAACCACTTGGCAATTCCTTCTGCTCCTCGTTGCGTTCGACACTCTTACTTATAGAAAGGACTATGATTGATCCCCTATACTTTTGGTTCATCAAGACTCTTTTCTAGCGCCGTTGCCGGAGAGTGAAGCGCTCTTGGTAAGTGGAAATTAGTAAGGTCGTATGTACGTACGTGGCCGTATTTACTTTCTTGTACCCTGGCCGATGTGCGTACGTGTACACGCTATGTGCTCGCCTCTACTACGACACATGCCCTTCCTTACACAGCCACGGTTCGTCGCTACAGCCTGTAGACAGAGCGATCGACCAGTATGTACGTACACCTTCGCCACCAAAATGATAACGCTACGTACGCTTCGACCAGGTGGGTCCCGACTATCAGGCACTTCCTGGCATGCGAAGATGTAGCTAGTGGGTCCCAACAGTCAGGGGGGCAAATTATTTTTTTTGCCCGTAATATGGACGCACTTCCTTGCGTGCGAAGATGTAGCTAGTGGGTCCCAGTAGTCAGGGGAAACGTTTTTTTTGTGAAATACGGTGGCCCGTCCGGTGGGTCCCTAATGTCTGGTGGAGAAATCATTATTTTGTGCGTAATAAGGAGGCATTTCGTTGTTGCGGCCATGGACCCAGCTGTCAGCCTCTCCACGTACAGTACTCTTCCGATGGAAGTCGTTCATTGACCATATTGACCACGCCACGTCGAGAGCACCAGGGCGGTGGATGATGGGGAGGCCTAGGAAGGGGACGACGTGGGGCCGGGGAAGACGCGACAGTGGATGCCCATGCGGAGGGGAGTACGTGGGTTGACTGCTTTGGCTGCGGTGTGAGGCTGCCGTCGCCAGAGAATAACAGGAGGTGTGGGTGAGTATAGAGAGATGGCATGGCCAGCGGTGGTAGCACGTCCGACCATGGGAGGCAGGAGTAGGCGGCACGGCCGACGCTTGTTTGGGCAGCTGGAGCAAGAAGACCAGAGGTTGAAGAAGCACTACGGCCGTTGGATGGACATCGTACGATCACTTGAGCTAGAATCGTTCATATTGACTAAGTTGACAAAGCCCTCCGTCCTCATAAACTTAGTAGGCCCACAAGTCAGCCTCCCATCATGCTGGGTCCTAGCTAGCAGGGGGAGTATTCATTTTTTTTGTGCGTAATAAGGAAGCACTTCCTTGCGTGCGAATATATAGCTGGTGGATTCGAGCTGTCAATGGCTGGAACGTTTTTTTTGCAAAATATAGAGGCCCTTTCGGTTGGTCCCAGATGTCAGGTGGAGGAATCATTATTTTGCGCATAATAAGGAGGCATTTCCTTGTGTGCGGCCGTGGACCAAGCTGTCAGCCTCTCCACGTATAGTCCACTTCCGATGGATGTCATTCATTGACCACGCCACACCGAGAGCACCAGAGCAGTGGACGACGGCGAGGCCTACGAAGGGAACAACACGGATCCGAGGAAGACACGGTAGTGGCTGCCCATGCGGTGGGGAGTACGAGGGTTGACTGGTTTGGCTGCCGTTGTCGGAAAATAACAGGAGGTGTTGGTGAGTAGAGGGATAGCCAGGCCAGGGATGCGAGTATGGTGGGGCCGTGAGGCCTGCCCGGCAGCACAGCCGGCCACGGGAGGCGGGAGCAGGCATTTCTACTAGCGCTGGTTTGGGCGGCTGGAGCAGGAAGATCACAGACTGAAGAAGCATGATTGTCGTTAGATTGACATCTAACGGTCTGACGCTGGTAGATTCGATTGTTGACTAAGTTACTTTTTTTGAGAAACCTTGTGTACGCGTGAACTTAGTAGGCCCACAAGTCAGCCTCCAAATTTGTGGCAGACAACATAGAGCCCATTTGCTATTTTTTAATAATTTGCAGCCCATTTGCTAATTCTTAAGTAATTTATTACAACCCATTTTCTGCCCAGGACCACGGTCAAAAAGTTCAATCTTATTTTGCATATTTTGGTGGAGTCCAAACTGTTGTAATCCCGAAATGATAAACATTTTTTTAAGAACTTATTGATTTGCCAAAAAAATTGTTTGGTTTTTGTAAGCAAACAAGACGTGGGACAATTGAGTTGGTTTAAGGGAAAACCAGTAGTAAAAATATCAGCGCTGGGAGGGAAAACAACAACAAAAATAAGGATGTAAATATGAAAAGGGAACTTTATTTATTTTCAATATAATGATACGTGTATATGAACTAGTAAAACTATAGGTAGAGATTAGAAAACGGAAGTAGGACATGGCGTTTCAAGAGGAAAATATAACTGTGTTGTGTGTTTGATTCAGTAAAAAAAACTACCTGCGCATGTTGTAAGACGAAATATAACTAACGCTGGCAGGCCAGAGGCCAGTAGATACCTGCTGGATCTTTGTGCCCCGTTGTCGTCATGGGCTAGGCCTGTTAAAAACAAAACCAAGCCTGGGCAGTCTACAGCCTAGTTGAAACTTGCTCGACCTGAAAAAACAATATACCTGCTCAATAAAAGAGAGAATTCTGCAAGTACAGACTGATAACTGGGATGCAGCAGGTATATTGTTTTTTCATTGTGATAATAAGTGCATGCACTTGTTTCAAAAAAATTGGAGAACTGGGAATTCGAACGACAGGTGCTTATGCTACCCATCAAATAAAAATCAGGTGCCTGAAAATTTGTTTCGAAACAAATGATTCAGCTTTATATCCACGTCGACCGAATCGCGTGCATGCCGCACTCTGAATGTATCTTGCGATGCGTCCATGTGCCCCTTTTGAACGCCCTGGAATTGCGCTGGAAGAGATGCTTGCTTAGGCCACTCAGTGTGATACATGCAGTATTGTCGAATACAGGTTTTAGTGTACGTAGTTGGCATTTTCATAACATCTTTGGCATGTTGCAGTCACTTGTTTCACTTTTTATTAACTGTCAAATTGTAATTGCTTCACTAGGTCTGCGTCTAAAAAGAAAAATAGAGCTATAAACAAAGGAGTATGTTTGTGCAAGTAGACGGCCGATCGGTGTCTTATCTGGAAGTTTCTCAGGATTGGTGTAGCATATGCCGTGCTCGCTGTCAATGGTTGGCATGAACAAATCGATGAGAGGGTGAGATCTCGCGCTGTCAGCACTCACTTTGGCCTCAAGGTGCTCGACCAGCTCCTGATCCATGGGATTGAACTTGACGCCAGCCGATAGCACCGGCCAATCGTTCTTGGAGTTGCATCAGTTAATTCCAGTTATATGGTACTCAATGTATGATCAAATCGACTGTTTTAAGTGAATGATGAAAGATTTCGACAGATAAGTGGTAGTACTCCACATCTAAACTCCACAATACCCGAACACGCCATCGGGATTCTTGTGTCACCTCACGCGCAGCATGTTGTCACGTCAATTTAATGTGAGGACATGATGAATAATTTGACCTATTGATACTAGTACTACTACTGTACTACTTACTAGTCGTATTTAGTGTCACATTTTAACCATAGGTTTAACTAACAAAATGTCAATGCATGTCACCGTAAATTATTCCATTGGAAACTATGTTCAAATACGAATAAAACGATATAATTTTTTGTGACATGCATTAACATTTAGTTTGTGAAATTTATGGTCAAAATTTGACTCAAATTAAAAAGGGGACCAGTAAACCAGGAGGGAGGTAGTAGTACGAGTAGCGCAATGTACGGTATAGAGGACTAGTACAAATTTAGAAATGGGGTAAGAAGTTGCAAGGCTGTGCGACAGACTTTGTAGGCTACATGAGTAATAGAAAATATAATTCCCATTGGACAACACTTTCACCAACAAGTACACACTTGAAGCCTAATTGATATATATATACATATATATATATATATATATATATATATATATATATATATATGTTGGGGAACGTAGTAATTTCAGGAATTTTCCTACGCACACACAGGGTCATGGTGATGCATAGCAACGATAGGGGAGAGTGTGTCCACGTACCCTCATAGACCGAAAGCGGAAGCGTTAGCACAACGCGGTTGATGTAGTCGTACGTCTTCACGATCCGACCGATCCAAGTACCGAACGTACGGCACCACCGAGTTCAGCACACGTTCAGCTTAATGATGTCCCGCGAACTCCGATCCAGCAGAGCTACACGGGAGAGTTCCATCAGCACGATGGCGTGATGATGGTGATGATGTTGCTACTGACGCAGGGTTTCGCCTAATCACCACTACGATATGATCGAGGTGGAATATGGTGGAGGGGGGCACCGCACACGGCTAAGATATCAAGAGATCAATTGTTGTGTCTAGAGGTGCCCCCTGCACCCATATATAAACTATTAGGGGGAGGAGGCTGCCGGCCAGGAGGAGGGCATGCCAGGGAGGAGTCCTACTCCCACCGGGAGTAGGACTCCCTCTTTTCCTAGTTGGAGTAGGAGGGGGAAATGAAGGGAAGGAGAGAGGAGGATGGAAAGGGGGCACCGCCCCCCTCCTTGTCCAATTCGGACAAGAGGGGGAGGGGCGGCGCGGCCAGCCCTAGCCGCCCCTCCTCTTCTCCACTAAGGCCCATCTTGGCCCATTAAACTCCACGGGGGGTTCCGGTAACCCCCCGATACTCCGGTATATGTCCGAAACTCCCCGAAACCATTCCGGTGTCCGAACATAGTCATCCAATATATAGATATTTACGTCTCGACCATTTCGAGACTCCTCGTCATGTCCGTGATCACATCCGGGACTCCAAACTACCTTCGGTACAACAAAACACAAAAACTCATAATACAATCGTCATCGAACTTTAAGCGTGAGGACCCTACGGGTTCGAGAACTATGTAGACATGACCGAGACACATCTCCGGTCAATAACCAATAGCGGAACCTGGATGCTCATATTGGCTCCCACATATTCTACGAAGATCTTTATTGGTGAAACCGCATAACAACATACGTTGTTCCCTTTGTCATCAGTATGTTACTTGCCCGAGATTCGATCGTCGGTATCTCAATACCTAGTTCAATCTCGTTACCGGCAAGTCTCTTTACTCGTTCCATAACGCATCATCCCGCAACTAACTCATTAGTTACAATGCTTTCAATGCTTATAGTGATGTGAATTACCGAGTGGGCCTAGAGATACCCCTCCGACAATCAGAGTGACAAATCCTAATCTCGAAATACGCCAACGCAACAAGTACCTTTGGAGACACCTGTAGAGCACCTTTATAATCACCCAGTTACGTTGTGACATTTGGTAGCACACAAAGTGTTCCTCCGATAAACTGGAGTTGCATAATCACATAGTCATAGGAACATGTATAAGTCATGAAGAAAGCAATAGCAGAATACTAAACGATCAAGTGCTAAGCTAACGGAATGGGTCAAGTCAATCACATCATTCTCCTAATGATGTGATCACGTTAATCAAATGAGAACTCATGTCTATGGCTAGGAAACATAACCATCTTTGATCAACGAGCTAGTTAAGTAGAGGCATAATAGTGATACTTTGTTTGTCTAAGTATTCACACAAGTATTATGTTTCTGGTTAATACCATTCTAGCATGAATAATAAACATTTATCATGATATAAGGAAATAAATAGTAACTTTATTATTGCCTCTAGGGCATATTTCCTTCAGTCTCCCACTTGCACTAGAGTCAATAATCTAGATTACACAGTAATGATTTTAACACCCATGGAGTTTTGGTGCTGATCATGTTTTGCTTATGGAAGAGGCTTAGTCAACGGGCTTGCAACATTCAGATCCGTATGTATCTTGCAAACTCTATGTCTCTCACCTGGACTTGGTTCCGAATGGAATTGAAGCGTCTTTTGATGTGCTTGGTCCTCTTGTGAAATTTGGATTCCTTTGCCAAGGCAATTGCACCAGTATTGTCACAAAAGATTTTCATTGGACCCGATGCACTAGGTATGACACCTAGATCGGATATGAACTCCTTCATCCAGACTCCTTCATTTGCTGCTTCCGGAGCAGCTATGTACTCCGTTTCACACGTAGATCCCGCCACGACGCTTTGTTTAGAACCGCACCAACTGACAGCTCCACCATTCAATGTAAATACGTATCCGGTTTGCGATTTAGAGTCATCCGGATCAGTGTCAAAGCTTGCATCGATGTAACCATTTACAACTAGTTCTTTGTCACCTCCATAAACGAGAAACATATCCTTAGTCCTTTTCAGGTATTTCAGGATGTTCTTGACCACTATCCAGTGATCCACTCCTGGATTACTTTGGTACCTCCCTGCTAAACTAATAGCAAGGCACACATCAGGTCTGGTACACAGCATTGCATACATGATAGAGCCTATGGCTGAAGCATAGGGAACATCTTTCATTTTCTCTCTATCTTCTGCAGTGGTTGGGCATTGAGTCTTACTCAATTTCACACCTTGTAACATAGGCAAGAACCCTTTCTTTGCTTGATCCATTTTGAACTTCTTCAAAACTTTGTCAAGATATGTGCTTCGTGAAAGTCCAATTAAGCGTCTTGATCTATCTCTATAGATCTTGATGCCCAAAATGTAAGCAGCTTCACGAAGGTCTTTCATTGAAAAACTCTTATTCAAGTATCCTTTTATGCTATCCAGAAATTCTATATCATTTCCAATCAACAAGATGTCATCCACATATAAGATTAGAAATGCTACAGATCTCCCACTCACTTTCTTGTAAATACATGCTTCTCCAAAAGCCTGTATAAAACCATATGCTTTGATCACACTATCAAAGCGTTTATTCCAACTCCGAGAGGCTTGCACCAGTCCATAAATGGATCACTAGAGCTTGCACACTTTGTTAGAACCCTTTGGATAGATAAAACCTTCAGGTCGCATCATATACAACTCTTCTTCCAGAAATCCATTCAGGAATGCAGTCTTTACATCCATTTTCCAAATTTCATAATCATAAAATGCGGCAATTGCTAACATGATTCGGACGGACTTAAGCATTGGTACGGGTGAGAAGGTCTCATCATAGTCAACTCCTTGAACTTGTCGAAAACCTTTCTCAACAAGTCGAGCTTTGTAGACAGTAACATTACCATCAGCGTCTGTCTTCTTCTTGAAGATCCAATTATTTTCGATGGCTTGCCGATCATCGGGCAAGTCAACCAAAGTCCACACTTTGTTATCATACATGGATCCCATCTCAAATTTCATAGCCTCAAGCCATTTTGCGGAATCTGGGCTCATCATCGCTTCTTCATAGTTCGTAGGTTCATCATGGTCTAGTAACATGACCTCCAGAACAGGATTACCGTACCACTCTCGTGCGGATCTTACTCTGGTTGACCTACAAGGTTCGGTAGTAACTTGATCTGAAGCTTCATGATCATGATCATTAGCTTCCTCACTAATTGGTGTAGGTGTCACAGGAACCGGTTTCTGTGATGAACTACTTTCCAATAAGGGAGAAGGTATTGTTACCTCATCAAGTTCTACTTTCATCCCACTCACTTCTTTTGAGAGAAACTCCTTCTCTAGAAAGGATCCAAATTTAGCAACAAAAGTCTTGCCTTCAAATATGTGATAGAAGGTGTACCCAACAGTTTCCTTTGGGTATCCTATGAAGACACATTTCTCCGATTTGGGTTCGAGCTTATCAGGTTGAAGTTTTTTCACATAAGCATCGCAGCCCCAAACTTTAAGAAACGCCAACTTTGGTTTCTTGCCAAACCATAGTTCATAAGGCGTCGTCTCAACAGATTTAGACGGTGCCCTTTTTCACGTGAATGCAACCGTCTCTAAAGCATAACCCCAAAATGATAGCGGTAAATCAGTAAGAGACATCATAGATCGCACCATATCTAGTAAAGTACGATTACGATGTTCGAACACACCATTACGCTGTGATGTTCCGGGTGGCGTGAGTTGAGAAACTATTCCGCATTGTTTCAAATGAAGACCAAACTCATAACTCAAATATTCTCCTCCTCGATCAGATCGTAGAAACTTTATTTTCTTGATACGATGATTTTCTACTTCACTCTGAAATTCTTTGAACTTTTCAAATGTTTCAGACTTATGTTTCATTAAGTAGATATACCCATATCTGCTCATATCATCTGTGAAGGTGAGAAACTAACGATACCCGCCGCGAGCCTCAACATTCATTGGACCACATACATCAGTATGTATGATTTCCAACAAATCTGTTGCTCGCTCCATAGTTCCGGAGAACGGCGTTTTAGTCATCTTGCCCATGAGGCATGGTTCGCAAGTACCAAGTGATTCATAATCAAGTGATTCCAAAAGTCCATCGGAATGGAGTTTCTTCATGCGCTTTACACCAATATGACCTAAACGGCAGTGCCACTAATAAGTTGCACTATCATTATCAACTCTGCATCTTTTGGCTTCAATATTATTAATATGTGTATCACTACTATTGAGATTTAATATAAATAGACCACTCTTCAAGGGTGCATGACCATAAAAGATATTACTCATATAAATAGAACAACCATTATTCTATGATTTAAATGAATAACTGTCTGCATCAAACAAGATCTGGATATAATGTTCATGCTCAACACTGGCACCAAATAACAATTATTTAGGTCTAAAACTAATCCCGAAGGTAGATGTAGAAGTAGCGTGCTGACCGCGATCACATCGACTTTGGAACCATTTCCCACGCGCATCGTCACCTCGTCCTTAGCCAATCTTCGCTTAATTCGTAGCCCCTGTTTCGAGTTGCAAATATTAGCAACAGAACCAGTATCAAATACCCAGGTGCTACTGCAAGCATTAGTAAGGTACACATCAATAACATGTATATCGCATATACCTTTGTTCACCGTGCCATCCTTCTTATCCGCCAAATACTTGGGGCAGTTCCGCTTCCAGTAACCAGTCTGCCTGCAGTAGAAGCACTCAGCCTCAGGCTTAGGTCCAGACTTGGGTTTCTTCTCTTGAGCAGCAACTTGTTTGCTGTTCTTCTTGAAGTTCCCCTTGTTCTTCCCTTTGCCCTTTTTCCTTGAAACTGGTGGTCTTGTTGACCATCAACACTTGATGCTCCTTCTTGATTTCTACCTCCGCAGCCTTTAGCATTGCGAAGAGCTCGGGAATTGTCTTATCCATCCCTTGCATATTATACTTCATTATGAAGCTCTTGTAGCTTGGTGGCAGTGATTGAAGAATTCTGTCAATGACACTATCATCCGGAATATTAACTCCCAGTTGAATCAAGTGATTGTTATACCCAGACATTTTGAGTATATGTTCACTGACAGAACTATTCTCCTTCATCTTGCAACTGTAGAACTTATTGGAGACTTCATATCTCTCAATCCGGGCATTTTCTTGAAATATTAACTTCAACTTCTGGAACATCTCATATGCTCCATGACGTTCAAAACGTCGTTGAAGCCCCGGTTCTAAGCCGTGAAGCATGGCACACTGAACTATCGAGTAGTTATCAGCTTTGCTTTGCCAGACGTTCTTAACGTCGTTAGTTGCATCTGCAGCAGGCCTGGCGCCCAACGGTGCTTCCAGGACGTAATTCTTCTATGCAGCAATGAGGATAATCCTCAAGTTACGGACCCAGTCCATGTAATTGCTACCATCATCTTTCAACTTTGCTTTCTCAAGGAACGCATTAAAATTCAACGGAACAACAGCACGGGCCATCTATCTATAATTAACATAGACAAGCAAAATACTATTAGGTACTAAGTTCATGATAAATTTAAGTTCAATTAATCATATTACTTAAGAACTCCCACTTAGATAGACATCCCTCTAATCATCTAAGTGATCACGTGATCCAAATTAACTAAACCATGTCCGATCATCACGTGAGATGGAGTAGTTTTCAATGGTGAACATCACTATGTTGATCATATCTACTATATGATTCACGCTCGACCTTTCAGTCTCAGTGTTCCGAGGCCATATCTGCATATGCTAGGCTCATCAAGTTTAACCTGAGTATTCCATGTGTGCAACTGTTTTGCACCCGTTGTATTTGAACATCGAGCTTATCACACCCGATCATCACGTGGTGTCTCAGCACGAAGAACTTTCGCAACGGTGCATACTCAGGGAGAACACTTTTATCTTGAAATTTAGTGAGAGATCATCTTATAATGCTACCGTCAATCAAAGCAAGATAAGATGCATAAAAGATAAACATCACATGCAATCAATATAAGTGATATGATATGGCCATCATCATCTTGTGCTTGTGATCTCCATCTCCGAAGCACCGTCATGATCACCATTGTCACCGGCGCGACATCTTGATCTCCATCGTAGTGTCGTTGTCGTCTCACCAACTTGTGCTTCTACGACTATCGCTACCGCTTAGTGATAAGGTAAAGCATTACAGGGCGATTGCATTGCATACAATAAAGCGACAACCATATGGCTCCTGCTAGTTGCTGATAACTCGGTTACAAAACATGATCATATCATACAATAAAATATAGCATCATGCCTTGACCATATCACATCACAACATGCCCTGCAAAAACAAGTTAGAGTCCTCTACTTTGTTGTTGCAAGTTTTACGTGGCTGCTACGGGCTGAGCAAGAACCGTTCTTACCAACGCATCAAAACCACAATGATAGTTCGTCAAGTTAGTGTTGTTTTAAGATTCTCAAGGACCGGGCGTAGCCACACTTGGTTCAACTAAAGTTGAAGAAACTGACACCCGCCAGCCACCTGTGTGCAAAGCACGTCGGTAGAACCAATCTCGCGTAAGAGTACGTGTAATGTCGGTCCGGGCCGCTTCATCCAACAATACCGCCGGACCGAAGTGTGACATGCTGGTAAGCAGTATGACTTGTATCGCCCACAACTAACTTGTGTTCTACTCGTGCATATAACATCTACGCATAAAACCAGGCTCGGATGCCGCTGTTGGGGAACATAGTAATTTCAAAAAAATCCTACGCACACACAGGGTCATGGTGATGCATAGCAACGAGAGGGGAGAGTGTGTCCACGTACCCTCGTAGACCAAAAGTGGAAGTGTTAGCACAACGCGGTTGATGTAGTCGTACGTCTTCACGATCTGACCGATCCAAGTACCGAACATACGGCACCACCAAGTTCAGCACACGTTCAGCTCGATGACGTCCCATGAACTCCGATCTAGCAGAGCTTCACGGGAGAGTTCCATCAGCACGACGGCGTGATGACGGTGATGATGTTGCTACCGACGCAGGGTTTCGCCTAAGCACCGCTACGATATGATCGAGGTGGAATATGGTGGAGTGGGGCACCGCACACGGCAAAGAGATCAAGAGATCAATTGTTGTGTCTAGAGGTGCCCCGTGCCCCCATATATAAAGGATCAGCGGGAGGAGGCCGCCGGCCAGGAGGAAGGCGCGCCAGGGAGGAGTCCTACTCCCACCGGGAGTAGGACTCCCTCTTTTCCTAGTTGGAGTAGGAGGGGGAAAGGAAGGGAAGGAGAGAGGAGGAAGGAAAGGGGCGCCGCCCCCCTCCTTGTCCAATTCGGACTAGAGGGGGAGGGGGCACGCGGCCAGCCCTAGCCGCCCCTCCTCTTCTCCACTAAGGCCCATCTTGGCCCATTAAATTCCCCGGGGGGTTCCGGTAACCCCCCGGTACTCCGGTATATGTCTGAAACTCCCCGAAACCATTCCCGTGTCCGAACATAGTCATCCAATATATCGATCTTTATGTCTCAACCATTTCGAGACTCCTTGTCATGTTCGTGATCACATCCGGGACTCTGAACTACCTTCGGTACAACAAAACACAAAAACTCATAATACAATCGTCATCGAACTTTAAGTGTGCGGACCCTACGGGTTCGAGAACTATGTAGACATGACCGAGACACATCTCCGGTCAATAACCAATAGCGGAACCTAGATGCTCATATTGGCTCCCACATATTCTACGAAGATCTTTATTGGTCAAACCGCATAACAACATACGTTGTTCCCTTTGTCATCAGTATGTTACTTGTCCGAGATTCGATTGTCGGTATCTCAATACCTAGTTCAATGTCGTTACTGGCAAGTCTCTTCACTCGTTCCGTAACGCATCATCCCACAACTAACTCATTAGTTACAATGCTTGCAAGGCTTATAGTGATGTGCATTACCGAGTGGGCCCAGAGATACCTCTCCGACAATCGGAGTGACAAATCCTAATCTCGAAATACGCCAACCCAACAAGTACCTTTGGAGACACCTGTAGAGCACCTTTATAATCACCCAGTTACGTTGTGATGTTTGGTAGCACACAAAGTGTTCCTTCGGTAAACGGGAGTTGGATAATCACATAGTCATAGGAACATGTATAAGTCATGAAGAAAGCAATAGCAGAATACTAAGCGATCAAGTGCTAAGCTAACAGAATGGGTCAAGTCAATCACATCATTCTCCTAATGATGTGATCCCGTTAATCAAATGACAACTCATGTCTATGGCTAGGAAACATAACCATCTTTGATGAACGACCTAGTCAAGTAGAGGCATACTAGTGACACTTTGTTTGTCTATGTATTCACACAAGTATTATGTTTCCGGTTAATACCATTCTAGCATGAATAATAAACATTTATCAGATATAAGGAAATAAATAATAACTTTATTATTGCCTCTAGGGCATATTTCCTTCAATATATATATATATATATATATATATATATATATATATATATATATATATATATATATATATATATATATATATATATATATATATATATGGCTTCTGCACAACGTCTCCATCATCATTATCAGTACATCCTACACAGGTGAGTTAGGATGCACTTGATCCCAGAAAGGTATCTATCCTTCAAACTAGAGGAGTGCTTCAAACTAACAACAGTACACAATATCCAACAAAAGAGGGTCATGCTACAGCAGCAGGATACATGGCTTAGTCTAGATATCAGTACGAATCAAGTTGTGCATATTTGTTGTTGGCATGAACCACATCGCCGCATGTCGGGTTTGCAAAAGCCATCCATCGCATGGAAGCTTGATGCCTTTCACACACTGAAGATTATCTGGCAACAAGTTGTGTCGGTGAATCTATGGATATGGTGATTCATGAAACCCATGGTATGATGTGTAAACACAGTTCCCCCTGGTGAATGGAAGTTGCATAGCACGGTAATCATCGTCGGTGATATGATCAATGATTGGTTGGATGATCGGATAATTGAGCACGAGGAACACGGAGTGGTTGCCGAGGCTGTAAACCCGCCTCCAGTTGAATACGCCTGGCCCAACGGAGCTGGGATCTTTCTTGAACACGAAGCAGCCATAGCCATCAATGTCACGAATGCACCAGACATTGTACTGCATGTGGTTTGATGAAATAGTTTGGTCAATTGGTACGTGCAAATGATCATCAAATGACCGTCGTCAGCTGAACGAGTGATAAACCACCACCCATTGGCTGGTATGATTCCAACTCCTGGAATCATGAGGGCCAGCGCATTTGCGTCTGCTGCAACAATTCAAATTGGAGACCAAAAGGACAAAAATAAACAATCATGTTCAGAGTATGTGTGGAATTAAGATTATTATAACAGTGACACATATCATAGACAGAGAATTGTAATGCCGTGGTCATAATCATACCCCAAGTTAAAAAATAAGCCAATGGCTTTCATATTCTAGCAATATATCATGGTTCAAACATCATGTAACAATGAGAGGAAAACAGATATGACAGGGCCTACTCATATTCTACCATAGCACTTACTACAGTTATCATATCAACTCTAATCAATAACATGCGTTGTTATAAAAATCCTGGAAATGAGAGTAACATATGGCAATCATGAGGTTATACTCATAATATCTATTCTAACAATCATCAGATGCCAATTGTTCTCATATCAACTCTAACAATAACATGTGTGGCCATAAAAATCTAGGAAATGAGAGGAACATATAGGAATGATGTGGTTATAGACATACTATATATTCTAAATTTGTAACAATGAACAAGCAGTCGTATTCTTAAGGTAAAGATGAGATGTGATAGAACAATTACACGATGATATATTCCACCACTATAGGCAGCCAATCTGTGCGTCGATCGCATAATTGATGCCATCATGCACTATAGCATCAGATAGAAATGTTGGGTGAAGAGGATCGACGATGATCCATAACCATGTATGGCGACCGGATTCCAGTAGACTAATCCCATGTTGAACACAGCAATGAGCTTGTAATCCATGTAGTCTTCTGATGGTGTGGGCACTTCGCAGATTACAGCCTTCAGCAAACAGAGGTCAAGAGAAAAGCTTGACGTGTCTCGTGCGTAGTAGGCAGGAGTGTCCGGCGGGCCGCGAGGCTCGATGGCGGCGGTATCCAACGATGGAAGGGTGACCTCTCGTTGGGTGTAGATATCTCGAGACGCCACGAAATACCAGATTGGTGGATGAGGACGATCTAGTTGGCCTTCATGACCGCCCAGTAGTGGCCGCGCATGAAGGACATGTGGACGGGTAGTGGTAGCATGTCGAGGGGCACCACGACAACCTCCGTAGTATCGTCAAGTCGGTGTCTGGGCCACCTGCGAGGATCGGGCATCAGGAAGCAGGGTGTCTTGAAAAGAGCCAGCCGGTTGCAGACGAGTAGACGGTACAAAGACACCGAGCATGCGGCCAGACGGACGGTGCTGAGCAGGTCCATATGATTACAGATCTGCTCCAAGAGAACATCGGGGAGGGAATTCCAACCGCGGCTCTGCGTGTCAGTCGGTTCTGCCATAGGGTTTTTTAGGGCACTGAGTGACTGGGGTTTTCGGTGCCTGCCAGCCAGCAAGGAAGTGGATTCGGGCGGGCGAGCGAAGAAGATGGTGTGTGTGGCTAAGCAGTGAGCGGGGGGATATGGTATGCGCGAGCTACCAAGGAAGATGGCGCGGGCGAGCGAGCAGTGAGCGGGGTGATATGGTGTGCGGCCGATGATGGGGAAGAGAGGATGAAGAAGAGTGAAAGACGTGAAAGAAAGTGCATTAAGTCTCAATTCTACTAGTACTACTACCAGGATATACCGTCCTTCGGAGTGTAAATAGTTACGCCGATGACATGCGGGTCTACCTCAAGAGGGCCCATATGTCAGTTAATGGAGGAGAGAGGTGCATAGTCGTATTTGCGGAAGCGTGCTCCACTGGCAAACATGATGGCAGTACTGGGTAAAGCTGATTTAGTAACACCAACACACTGGTTTAGCTTATTAATCAAGTGTCTCGTCTGCTGCAGCGTGTATTGTCACTTCATTGTGAAGACTAGTTGAATAGTTCTCTCTGACCGAGATGGGAAATAATGGATCGAGAAGACTTCCTATCTACAGTATCCCTATGCCTGTACGCTCGGGCCCCTCCCAATGCTCTGCCTTGTACATGTGCTAAGGCTGCCATGTAGGCAAAAAGTCTGATGTGGTAAGGTAATTAAGAGGAGAGAAAAGTGTGGTGACCCCAGTACTAAGCGCGAGAACCTAGACAAAAGACTTAAATGGAAGAATCCCACCAATGCATGAAGAACTTTAGTTACAAAATCATTAAATAAAGGATGCTTAGCACCAACAAGTTAAGCACCTGTACATGTAAGCATTGGGAGATTTAGTTACTAAAGTTTTTAATGTGCTTAGCACCCCATGTAAGCACCGATGCATTGGAAGTAGCCTCATCCCGTCCAACAAGATGAAACATTGGCCAAGGCACCCAACACCAATAATGTAGGAGTACTAGTACTACCTCCTTTCCGGTTTATAGGGCTCAATTCAAAATTCTCATCAACCAAGGTAGATGATGAGTGGTGGAATAATTTTTGTAGTTTGCAAAAACACTCAATTAATGCACTTGTTTTCCTCAAAAAAATTATATTTACCAATGCATTAATTTTGTGTCAAACTTTGACCATCTACTCCCTCCATCCAGGTGAATGAGTCATCTTTGGTTGTGCACCGTGACCAAGGAGGAAAAAAAGAGAACTTAATGTTTATTTGCTACTCCCTCTGTTCCTAAATATTGTCTTTTTAGACATTCAAATGGAATACAACATACGGATGTATGTAGACATATTTTAGAGTGTAGATTCACTCATTTTGCTCCGTAGTAGCCACTTATTGAAATCTCTAGAGAGACAAATACTCCATGGGAACAGAGGGAGGCTTACTCCGTATTTGGGAATAGAGGGAGTATCACAATATGGAGGGAATAGAGGAAGCTTGAAATATGAACATGTCAATGGGAGGGAGTAAAAGCCTCATGCATGCACGCATGAAACATGCAACACTCACACCTACACATTGAAGCATGCAACACTCACGCACCCATGCGGCACACATCACGCGACGCAACACACATGCTCACGCTCAAGTGCTCAACCTACTCCCTACGTCCATGAAAGACTGTACATTTAGAGATTTACACATTGACCAAGGCATAACTAACGCCCAAAAGTAGCAGATTTATGTGTGCATGCGACCATTGAGAGAAGAAGATTAAATGAAGGTTGTTGCATGCTGTAATTAAGGATAGACATGTAGCCTATAGCTAGAGCACAAGTTGGTGCATTAGTCAATCAATATCGAGTTTAGATTAAAGGCTAAATGCATTGGAAGTGTAGATGTGCACTCCTTGTTTTTTAGCCGATGTACACTCTTTGTTGGAAGACTGCGGGAGTACACGTGCATGCACTCACATACACAGCCAGGGTGGTTCGCGCGCAAGGGTTGGACTCCTGTCGCGCCTGCGTAAAGTTTTGTTCAACTGATTTATTTGCTCTGCCAACTGACAGGTGGGACCCAGAAACCAGGTGACAATTTAACCAGTCAACAAAGTGCCACGTCGACTATGTGTCTGGTCAGTAGGGTGCAATACGGTGCTCTATGATGAGCTAGTGATCGTATAATCACCACAAAACTATATATAGTGACCGTAAAGAGCGTGTTGTTACATACGTTGACCTCCAGTGTATTTTTCTCATTTCAAATTAAGCCATATTAACCAGAAAGGACTAGTACTTGTACTGCTTTGATGTGTCCCGTCAACTCACCGAACGAGGAGAAGCTTGCTTACTACGCCTCTCCCTCGCCCACGCGCGCGGTGGCTTGCAGGACGAGGAGAGGGTTTTGACTACAGCGCCCTCTCCCTCTCCCTCTCGCTCGCCCTCGCCCTCGCAGTGGATGTGCAGCAATTCAATCGGTGTCAGATTGCCAGAAGCATATTGTACTATAGTATCATCATTGTTGGACCTTCCGAAGAGGCGAAGAGCCAAGTGCAAGGTTCACACGAGTACGAACTGTTGAACCTCCTGAGGAGGCAAAGAGCCAAGCGCAAGGTTTTATAGGAGTTGTCGTCCTAGTAGGAGTATTACAACTAGAGCAAACGATGCTACTGTATGATGCCGCCACGTCACCTATATCCAAAGTTGTGCCAGATTTTTTTCAATGAGCGTGTTGGATCCCGTGCAACAACCACACAAGTTGCACGTACACATAGCACATTTACTAGTAATAAATTCTAAAGGACAAATGCCAGTATGCCACACAAGTTCATCTCCAATTCATGTGATAAATTTGCGCATGGCTAGTCTACATATATTCACAGCACTACCGTTCACAATTTACCATACCCCACTTACACGTTATAGATGGGCTACATGTCCTCCTCCAGATTCCAGTCCCAGGTGTTCTTCATGGATGGCATGATCCATAGCGGTGGGCTATGAGAATCATTGTCACAGCTTTCTAGTCCGGTTCCACATGATGGAGACTCACCCAAGTTGAAGCGGCATAAATCAGGGATAGCGTGTCCCAGTGTGTCGTTCATCCGGCGGTGCGCACTAAAGACACAACCATGCTTCATGAACGGCAGGCCTTCGGTGTTGTGCACGGAAGGTGGCATCCGCTTCACAATGGGGTAGTTGTCCCCAATGAAAAGTGAGTACTCTCCAAGAGTGTTCCTCGGCACCCACGTAGCATCACTGGGGTCGAACTCGGTGCCGTTCATCTGGTACACACGGCATCTCAGATCTGGACACATGGTGACGTACAAAGTCAAGGTCCATACATAATAATGTTGTGCTCAAATATGGCGGTCAGTAATACTATGCAGCAAATAGTACTACTCCGGTATAGAGGAAGTAAAATAACCAGCTTATTATATATAGCCACTCTTGGCTACATGGATGAGATAGTAAGACATGGAAAAACAAAAATGGTGGCAGCTAGTGGGTTCAAGTCTTCAAGGGCCTAGCTAGCTATACGCGTACTCCAAGGTAAAAAGTACTCCTACTAGTACTAGTAAGTAGTACAACAAGGAAAGAGAAGGCGAGAGGGTTAAAAAAATATAATACTAAATGGAATACCTGGGTAGATGGTGACGGTCCGATCGTGGTAGATTGTGTGACCATGTTGCACATCAGTGGTACCATGGGTAATGACTACTAAGATAGTTGATCCCAATATGCCAAAGTCAGCTACAAGGTTCCTGGTTAGACCGAATCACGGATGCAAATGCACATCCAGGATCGGCGATCTTATTTTGATCGGGGGATGACTGGTCCTTGCAAAATAATGGAGTACCGTTAGGGATGCAAATGATGGTTTGTGCATTTCGTTTGTAATCTCCCATACTGTAGGATGGCAACCAAATGAACCAAGTCCCCTGGCTTGTCACCGCGAAGATGCGGCCTAGATGGCGCACAGAGTCTTCGAACGTGTAGGGGTACAAATCTGCCGCGGCCAACATGCGCCAGCCTCTGCCGTTACTCCCTCTTGCATTGATGGCAATCCTTATGTCGAACACCGCGATGAGATAGTAATCGTCGTAGCCATGTCGCTTTGTCGGCGGGTCCGCAATTGGTATGTTCTTCAATCTCATGTAGGCATCATCATACGTATTCAAGCCCAGCTAGTCTGGAAGGCCGATCCCAATGGTTGAGAAGGGGTTTACGGGAACAACCGCACTGCTGTGGATGTTGTGCAAAATGATGGTGGTATCCGGCCGGAGGTATGCAAGCCAATCTTCGTTGGCACCGACCCAGACCTATATATAAGACGGTGGGCAGCAGAGAAATTACGGGATGGAAATGGAATAACTAAGTACTACATGATCAAACTCCATGACTGGCCTGCTCATCAGACAAAATCCGACTACCTCTCAACGTCGGCAACTCTAGCGGAGTCAACGTGTAACCATGGCCAGGGAGCAGTGGACTGTTCGAAGGATTGTCCCATAGAAGAACCTTCTCCTCGAGGACACATGGAAGACCAACAAGCATGGCCTTTTCCCAAGCCTGTTTAAGCACCGTCTTGAAAAAGTCGGTGCAGGAAGAACCGAGTCTTGCGGCGGTGAGGACGTCAGAGTGGTGTGCGATTTCTCCCAGAGGATCGTCGTCCAAGGTCTCCAAGCCCCGACGAGGAGGAGAACCGCCTGGCGAATCCATGGGAGCAGTGACGAACTGCCTTCTCTTTGGGGGGAGGGGAACTGGCGAGGAGGAGATAAGAGCATAGTAACCGCAGGGCCTCGTCCCTTCCAACTGTAGCTCCTCGATTTTTCCTTAGCGAAGGGGTGAGGCTATTATTTACTACGTACTCCTACTGTAGCAGTACTAGTACTACTTTCTCAACTAGTAGTGTGATGTACTGTGCTTCTAGTAGTGCACCAGCATTGAACTCTTAATCTTAGGGCCAAGGAGCTACAGTTGGAAGTGGAGGGTAGTATTGTTCTCTAGAACCATCGTTGTACTATCAATGCAGGGAAAGTACGCCTGTGTAGTGGGTACTCTCGGTTCTCTATTCAAGCGCGTAGCTGGCCTACTCAGCCGCTCCTCTCACGCACACACTAGCATCCTGTTTATCAGCAATGGTTACTGCAGGGGCAGAACATTTGAGTTATTTGATACAGTGAGACTAGGCTTTTTGCTTCCATTTGTGGAGGTGTGATGGATCTCGTCGGACTTTGTTAGTAGTTCCTTCTTTATGAATGAGATGAGGCAAAGCTTTTGCCTCCGTTTCAAAAAAACCATGTCAAGAGGAATTTATTTTATAGAGCCGACAATGGAGTGAAGTCCATGCCTGCAACGCCACAAGCTACGGAGTACTAGTAGAGTACTAGCACATTACGTACAGAGCCATATTGCACAGCTCCCAATGCCGCGCCAGGATTTTCTGGCTCCTCGGGCTTAACTGGGAGGCGCTAGTTTAAATATGCTACTAGCTGATGAGGAAGCTGCAAGCAAAGTACGGCTAGGGCGAGCACGCGGGCCACGAGATGATGGGAAGGAAAACCCGTTGACGTGGATTGGCTATCTAGTGAACCCAGATTGTGGCGCGACACGTCCATTCGACTTCAAAACTCAAACTACCTGTGTACAATATTGGCTCGCAGCAAAGTTACGATTTAGAAAAAAGGCTGTTGTGCATTCGGCCAGGATCGAACCCACAAAATGAGGTATACACTCCCGCGACCACTAGTAGTACTCGTTGGAGTACAACACAACCTAGAATCGCCTTATGTCGCTAGTAGTACATTGTTCCTTACAACAAACTACTAATAATGCAAAGAAACCACTAATAATGCCAAGAAACTACTACCACTTGCATACGTGGCAGACTTAAGATAAGACTACCTTATCAACCATTGTACATGCCCTTACCAACCAGCCCTACCAAGAAACGACTACTCTACAAAGTGCCATTATAGGCACGTTTCAACCCATGTCGCCCCTTAAGTCAACACCTTCTATTCGACCGACAAGTTAGGCGTTATGACTTGTGGGACCTACATGTCAGTCTGCACAAAAATCCTCGAGTGACCTCCTACCTCCGACCCGTCCACCTAGTCATCCTCGGCCATGGGATGCAGCTACCGCCGCCGGCAGAAGGCGAGGTCAAAACCGCCGGCGGTCTGGTGCCCATCTTGCGGCAGCCCGGATGCCAACTCCGTCCGGTGCTCGCGGCAGCTAGCTAGCCAAGATAGCTCTGTCCAGCTGCTTGTCTGCAAGGTTTGCTAGCTAGATTGGCACAGCGGTGCGGCGGCTTGCTCGCGCGCGCTGCACTAAGGCCAGCCATCTGGCTCGAGCGAAGGCCAGCGCGGCGGCTTGCTCGCGCGTCAGTCACGCTCGGGCCAGCCTGCCAACCCATGCGGAGGCCAGCGCGGCGCCCGGACCATTCGGCGGAGCGGCGGCCAACTCCCTCATCACCGGCGCCACCAACGAACACGCATCAGTACTGTTTGAAGTAATGTTCAGGAAAAATAATGATTTGAGGGGGAATATAACAGGACAGAAGGTCAGATGTGGGTCCCTCGTGTCAACGGTCAAACAAAATTGTGTTGGTTTAAGCTTCCTAGTCAGCACGGACGTGTGGGCCAACCCTGTCATAAACGGGTTTAAACGAGCCTAATCGACACTAGGTAGTAGTTTTTGGCACGGATTAAGAAATTTTGGGTATGTTTTTGCTATTTTTTGTACAATAGTTTCTTCCTAGGGCTGGTTGAAAGTGGTAGTTTTTGTTAAATACTCTACATATTGTAAGTAGGAGTGAAAGTTAAGCTTTGGAAGCCAATAAGCAAGGCTAGTTACATAGTGCCTATGTGTACGTGATTGAAAGTAAATATCAACCATGGGTGACTAATATCTTGATGGAAAACTCGAAACTATGGAAATACTCACATTTTTTTTGGAATGGTTGGAAATACTAGTAATGTTCACATGCGTTGCAATGGATCATAATTAGAATAATACTTATTCACAAACTTGATACAAAACACTCTAATTTTTGATATACATACTAGCAAGAGGCCCATGCGTTGCATGGAACATCAAGATGCATTTATATGAGTTGTTTATCTCGTGGGAGACGAAGATGAACGAGGTAAGTCCTTATCTGCAAATGTGGAGAGGGGTGCGGGTATCTTTTTGCAAAATTGTCATAGTTTGCTTTCTATCCATCAGATATAGATCGGACGGTCTATATTGCAGGATGGCAGGCACACCATCATCACCAACTCGGTTTTTTTATAAGAGTGTAGATATCACTAGAGATATATCATGTTTCAATCAGAAAATATTCCTTGGGTTGTTATTGTGAGGTGAGGGAGGGGTGTGGTTGGTTTTAAGATACTAATTAATTATGTGTTTTCTGCAAATTTGTAGATAAGTGGGATGTTGGTGAGAAAAGGCAACAACTTACCTCACAGCCATTAGATGTAGATCTAATGGTCAGAAATGACGGATGACAGACACACCATCATCACCAACTAAGTCTTCTGAAGGTGTACTAGCAAGATGTCCGTCCATTGCATGGAACATCAAGATGCATATTTTTATAGACCACTTGTTGTGATTGACCCATGTAGGAGTAATCCCATGTGTAAAAACTAATGATATCTCATGAAAGAGGATATAAGGTGAAGAGAAGTGGGGCGTGGTGGTGATTGGTGGTCGTACTGAGTGGAGGCAAGGGGATGGACGACGCCGGCAGCGGCCACCAGGCCAGTTTGTTCCAGAGGCTTCCTTTTTTAATTGCTCAACAATGAGGTTGTTGGAGATAAGGATGAACGAGGAAAATCCTTGTCTGCAAATGTGGAGAGAGGTGCGAGTATCTTTTAGTTTAATTTCCATCCGTCAGATATAGATCGGACAGTCTATTGCAAGATGGCATGCATACCATCATCACCAACTCAGGTTTTTTATAAGAGATGAAATATAAGTATGGAGATACAAATGTATTATCGATACTATCTTGTTTCCGTAAACTAGGATCTACATTCTATTCAACGGCTTAGCATGTGGGGCCTTAGCACAATGACTTCTCGACTGTATAAAACAAAGGTTTTCCCGTCGCCGATAAGGAGGGGGTGACGGCGGCGAGCTTTTGGCTTGCTCTAGTCCTAGTAGTCATACTAGGTGGTCTACACACGTGTAGATTTATTCTTTTTCACGTCTCGTGTTCACCATACTGCCACGACTGTTGATGAATAGACGGTAAGTTATTCACAGGGAAACCCTTGTTGAGCGTGTTTGCGAGAGAGAGAGAGAGAGAGTGCGTGTGTGATATGTCTAGAGACTGAGGCAATGATAATAGATTCTTTGTGTCTATGTGTGTGGAGGATAGAGAGAGACATGTACATGGGGCTTTGTGTTGTGTAACATGGAGACACATAGACATAATCAGAGAGTGAGTGTGTGAGATACACATGCGGGCATGGGGAGAGATGTGTGAGTTAGAGAGATGGAGAATTTTGGTGTGCATTTGAGCAAGAGAGGGGGGGTATATTCATATCTAGAGCTTTAGAGAATATGCAAGGTGTGTGTCTTAAAAGAAGGATCCAGATAGCTAGATGGGTGTTTGTGCGTGTCTGTGTGTGTTTGTGCGCACGTTTGTGTGCGAGAGGGAGTGTGTGTATGTGGAGTAGAGAGACCACTAATGATGTAAACCTAGTATAAGGGAAGGGGGAATGGTGTGATATGTGTCTCAAAGAGAGACAAAGGCATGTGTAGTAGCGGGATAGCATGGGTGCGGGCGGGGAGCAGACTATTTGGAAGAGACATCGAGTGTGTGTGGGAGAGGGGTGTGAGAGCGAGAGAGAGAGAGAGAGAGAGAGCTAGCGACAGAGAGAGAGAGAGAGGAAAAGAGGGGGGAGAGGGGTTGTTTGTGTCCATAAGTGGGGTATAGATAGGGAGACAATGTTGATGTTGTTCGAAATTGGCCTATGTACGAAGACGCAAGGGAAGCGAGTCATCGTGTGTGTGATAGGGACTTCATGAGAGATCTAGAATAGATGGTGTAGATAACAACGTGCGAGATTGAGAACGATGATACATTAGGGAGCTATGGAAAGAGTCACGACATATATGTATACAGGGAAGGAGCTGGGGCGGGTCCGCATGTGGGAGACATAGAAAGAGGAGAGTGGTGCACAAGGAGACAAAGTGTGCTTGTTTGAAGTGGGGGTGGTGTGTGAGGTGAGTGTGCGAGAACCACATAACTAGGGAGATAGACGTTTGGGGGCGACGTTTTGTGTGTATGAGAAAGATACACTCTACATAGTGCGTATGCTTGGGAAAGAGAGATGCCGAGAGACATGGAGAGTGCGGGAAGAGATGTGTGCATGCCTGAGAGACAAAGTGATAAGAGACCTATATTGGGTTCCGGACTTTAGAAGAGAGGGGGGTGTTAATGTGCTCGTGTGGTCGTGTCTGGGGGAGAGAACGGCGTGTGTGTCTGTGGGGGGCGGCGGAGGGGTGGGGTGGGGGGTTGGCTTCAGATAATGAGTTAGCTGTTTATATTTGAGGGACTTTAGCTTAATTGAGATATATATGGTCAATAGTGTGTGCACTCATGGTTGATCAATTTGTTTCACAGTTTGGACTATGAGATAACAATACTTTTGAACATGCGTGATATACCTTGATGTACCAGAATTACAAACCTAAGATTGGAATTTTGGAATTTGGCTCCATCATTAGCTTTTGTAATTCATTTAAACAGAGGTACATTTTTTAAGCCGGGATTTCGTGATTTCAAATTCATATATAAAACCTAGAGATATACACATACGGGCATGTTCAAACTTTATAATCATCCACTTTATTCATACACATACACATTTTTGCTTTTGTCATCATATTTAGGATAAACACATTTGGAATTTCATTTGAATTGGATCGTATGATGATATTTGAATTGAATGGACAATCTAAGTTTCGAGTTGGAGACATTGATTTTCAAAACTTGCACTTTTTTTGCGGTGCAAAACAAATAAATTATCGGCCGTGATATCATAGTCGGTCGTACAAGAGCAGAGCACTTATAATTTCAGGCGCCAAATGCTTTCAAACTTCCCGCTCACATCGAAATATCTCGCGCCCGAAAGTATAGCCCTGCGATATTCTTGTTTTACCCCTGCCACATGAACGGAAAAGGCCTGCTTTGGTAACTCCATTGTTTTCCCCTCTTCGCCCCCAACATTCTTCCCCACAACCCCTCCCCTTACCCTCCCCGACCCCCCAACCACAACAAGCCGCCGAATATAGTCCTCCACCACAGCGGTGGACCTCACACCCTACCGGATCTACCTTCCGCACCTTGGAACCCCAAACTGCCAACTCACCACTTCACCGGAGCTGCTTCACCGAATGGCTTGTCCACCGCTCTAGATCTCCTTGACTGCCATCATGGTCCACCGCACCGGATCTACTTAGCTGGTGCCCTCGCTCACCACAGTGTAGGCCCTTCACTGACTCCCTCGTCCGCCCCATCGCTGGCCCTTCATACAAACCCTCATCCGTCGCGACAGATCCGCCTCACCGAAAGCACTGTACACCGCGCCTGCCGAAGCCTTCGTCCACTGCACCGGACCCGCTCCACGGACGCCATATTCAACTCCACCGGCCCTGCTTTACTGACCCCACAGCCTCATCAGGTTATTTCAATTTGTACTCCTTCGGTTTTTCTCATCTTTGCCATGCAACTGTTCACTTACCACAATGAGCTTCCTTGTATGTCGACAGGCGCCGCAATCGAAGCACCGGAGCCGCTTCAGTGATGGCGACAGTCGGCCCAAACTCAACCGCAACACGAGCACCATCGACGATCCTTAGCTATCAAGTATGACAACGATACCCATACGCCGCCGAGAATCAGGTACTATTATCCAACGGCCGGCGCCTACGTTCACTTTCTTAGCATAAGCATCGTACCTTTGAATTTCTTCAGGGCATCATTCAATTTTTCATGAGACGCGTTATTCTGCTTTCACCTGTAGGGCCATACTTCTGGCAGTGAACATGTTACATGTGCTAAATTACATACCAGTGCACATATCGTTAATATGCTTTAGTTTTGTCCTAAGTATTACTGTACTTCCTAGATATCACTGCCTACCATTTTACTTCTTGCATGCTATATTTATGATAATGGTGTTGTTCTGATGCCACCTGTTGGTTCCATCAGACTGCTTCATGTTCTCTATGCTTAATTACACATCAGCAAACTAGCATGTGGTTCCGTTGCTTTTTGTTCGTTTTACCCTACATTTTCTGATGCTAGCTATTACATCACTGCTCCGAGCCTCTGTTCATTACCTTTTTGTGTGTTCTTGATCTTCCCTAGTTGCGTGACTAATTAAAAACTAGTCAGTCTTTTGGGTATGAAACTCATTTGGCGAGAGTAGTACTAGGATGGGTGACCTCCTGGGAAGTCCTCGTGAAAGGGTTTCATATCTAGCCTACTCCAACTTGTTTGGGATAACATGCTTCATAAGTAAGGATTAATTATGGAGCTGCCAACCCCATCAAGCAAAATATTTGTTCTATTGGGGCTGGCACCTCGAACAAGCATAAAAATATAGCGAAGCAGATATATTGTCGTGTAAGCACACACCCTTCTTTCATTAGTTTAGATGAACCATTGACGATCAATTCAAACCAGTGCATGTAATTAAAATTAATTTTACCTAAATAGAGGGTGCAGAATAAACTACAACAACCAGATTTGCAACCATGGGATGCTGATGATATCTTCAAAGAACATTGCAACAGCAGCGAGGCTTCATAGCAACATATGGTAAGCCAGTGTGTTTTAGTACATGTGAAATGTAATGCGTGTGGGATGCTTTCTTGGCTTGTGCCCTCAACCTGTAATCCTACAGGATTACAAATAGTTCAGTTGTCTGCTTTGCTGTATTGCTTGATTCGAATGCTTGTTTATTACTTGTTAGGCTATACCTGAGTTGGCCAATATGTCAGCAGTGCATGTTGTACTATCATAAAGAAATGCATGCCTAGTTCATTTGAGTCCTTAACTTTTCCTCTGAACTTCATCACAAGACTGTCTTCGTAGTTTATATGAGGCCAGACTGTTAGGTGCTTTCTTAGATTATTTGAACTACTTAGATGCCTTGGCAACTTAAATATAGCGGTGGTACACTCCCTTTCAAGTTAAATCTTACCATTTTAATTTCTTTTCGGCTGATGCTGCTTTGAACCATTTAAATATAGCTTGCCATGCTCGGCAATAATTTGTATGTCATTTACCATGTAAGCTTACTTCCTTAATCATGCGATAACTATCTCTTACTTATGTCCAGCGGAAAACTTTCCGGATGTCGTTCACACTAGGACACAATGCACAACCCCAGAATCTATTTGTGGAAGCAGTGCGCCATCCATGCTACCAGATGGTAGCAGTTCATAGGCAACACCGCCGGAGAGCAGTTTGAGCACAGATATTATAGTTCTTGAGGCTCTACTAGAGGCAGAAAGAGATGGTGTGGCTGCCATGAATGAGGTAATCTCGATCTTGAGGATGGCAATTATGCAATTAGCTGCACACATTATGCAACCAACCCAAGAATTGGAGGAAGTAAGAATGATGCATTTGAAGACGGAGGAGGTCCTGTTGTTTCTGCTATCTGAAGCCCGGGGTAATCCCAGTTCTTCTTTAGATACCAGTTGAAATTGTCCATAGATTATTGTACTTGCATGTTGTGTCATGTCTCTGAATGGATTATGTTGTAAGACCCCCTATGTTGTCTATGTGTTTTAATGATCCGAATTTTTTAGGCGAGGTAACCCTCAGTACTTGTATGATTGACATAAGGTGAACTTTTTTTGTGTGAGTGATGTCTACTACACAACCTTAGCTTCTTCTTGTAGACGTTAGGCCTCCAAGTGCAGAGGTTTGTAGGATAGTAGCAAATTTCCCTCAAGTGGATGACCTAAGGTTTATCAATCCATGGGAGTCGTAGGATGAAGATGGTCGCTCTCAAACAACCTTGCAACCAAATAACAAAGAGTCTCTTGTGTCCCCAACACGCCCAATACAATGGTAAATTGTATAGGTGCACTAGTTCGGCGAAGATATGGTGATACAAGTGCAATATGGATGGTAGATATAGGTTTTTGTAATCTGAAAATATAAAAACAGCAAGGTAACTAATGATAAAAGTGAGCACAAAAGGTATTGCAATGCGTTGAAACAAGGCCTAGGGTTCATACTTTCACTAGTGCAAGTTCTCTCAACAATAATAACATCATTGGATCATATAACTATCCCTCAACATGCAACAAAGAGTCACTCCAAAGTCACTAATAGTGGAGAACAAATGAAGAGATTATTGTAGGGTATGAAACCACCTCAAAGTTATTATTTCTGATCGATCTATTCAAGAGTCCGTAGTAAAATAACATGAAGCTATTCTTTCCATTCGATCTATCCTAGAGTTCGTACTAGAATAACACCTTAAGACACAAATCAACCAAAACCCTAATGCCATCTAGATACTCCAATGTCACCTCAAGTAGATTCATCTATTCAACCAACACAAAGAACTTCAAAGAGTGCCCCAAAGTTTCTACTGGAGAGTCAAGACGAAAACGTGTGCCAACCCCTATGCATAAGTTCACAAGGTCACTGAACCCGCAAGTTGATCACCAAAACATGCATCAAGTAGATCATGTAAATATCCCATTGTCACCATGTGACGCCCTCGATTCAATCGTAAACTAATCATACTCGCAAATGTGTACGATCAAGATCAAGGACTCGCGGGAAGATCGCCTGCTTCGTGAAGATCTACCGCTAGTGAGGCAAGTCCTTCGTGGACGATGGCCATGGTGGGATAGACGAGGTTGCTTCTTCGTGGACCCTTCATGAGTGGATCCCTCCGTGGACTCGCGCAACCGTTACCCTTCGTGGGTTGAAGTCTCCATCAACGTGGATGTAGGATAGCACCACCTATCTGAACCACGCCAAAAACATCCGTGTCTCCAATTGTGTTTGAATTCTCCAAACCCTTCCCTTTACATTCTTGCAAGTTGCATGCTTTACTTTCCGCTGCCTATATACCCTTTGCATGCTTGCTTGAATTGTGTGATGATTGCTTGACTAGTCCTAAGAGTAGCTAAAATCTGCCAAGAACTAAAATTGGGAAAAGGTTAAGTTTTTATTTGGTCAAGTAGTCTAATCACCCCCCCTCTAGATATACTTTCGATCCTACAAGGTGTAATGCCAGAAGGTAAATCGGAGTAGAGGTTGGACGGGGTTAATGATTCGTAGAGGATAAGTAATTTTAACTTACCCAGTAAATGGGGTCAAGGAGGAAATATGGTCGGAACCATAACTGCAAGGGATCCAATTTACGATACCGGAAGAATTATTCAAATGATTAAATATCCTTGCAAGAAGCTTTCATGATAAGTTCCACACCGTGTCCGTGAGCATGAACACAAAGGTTCAGGGCCGACTCGCACTTCTACAATGCATAACCTTTCATTTTACTTCCCACTCTTGATGAAGTTGTAGTATTGAAATTTTATCTGACAAAAAGCCAATAGAGTATAACCCGCATAACTTTCGAGTCCATTCGGATTAGGGAAGGCATAGGTTCAACCCATCGGGGCATCTTAGGAACATATACCATAAATTTCAAGAATAAATAACACAAGCTCGATAGCAGAGCATGGTTGACAAAAGTAGAGGATACAATTTACCAAAGGCATTATGTATTTGGGAAAGAACTTCACAAGGTTCTTTGACTAAGAAGAACATTATCGGATGATAATCCAATAATGGATCCGGCGATCCACAACGGAGCTGATGTGAGTATCGATATTCAACCAGAAGAAGAAATAATGCAGAGGCATCGGATTTTGGAAATATCTGATAATTCCAAAGCTTAAATGCAAGGGAATTATGATTTCCAATTCGGGGGATCAGAAGCAGAGGCTCTGATCAAAAGATGAGTAAGTTGAATAAACTTAGAGTTGCACCCGATCAAATCTGGATTGGGCAAGAACCAGCTCATATCTGGAAGGTTGTCTGAGCCGGAAAGAAAATTTCCAAGGATTAATTGATGATTGCGAGTATTCGCTCACACATTGAATCCATAGGAATAGAGTGACAATCACAAAGAATTTTAAAGAATATTGCTAGACATAAGGAATTAATCCTAATACAAGCAGGCAAGGAGAATCAAGAGCAATAGGCTGCAGAGGATTTTCGGAAGATCAGATAGTATTTCCAAGTATTTTGGAAAGCATATGAACAACTGGGGATGAACAGACCCCGGCTAAGTGAATTATCCGCAGTGCAAAAAGAAGCCGCAAAGCAGAAGGCACAAAGGATTCTCGAAAGAATGGAGAGTACATCTTGTAATAAAAGGAGCAACTGGGTATGAAGGTACAAGCGGCAAGGATGTTATTCACGGGGATTATCGGTGGTCAGGAACTGCAAGGCAGTGGGCACAGGATCTGGAGAAACATCGAGGAGTATCTGCAGAATCTTCTGTCCAAGCAAGCGATCATCGTAAATGTCGGGGATCTCCGGGAGGAAGTGGGTACGAGAACCTAATGTCGGAGTTAGTAAAATGTTTAACCCGAATAGACGAGAGATCAGAGTCCCAGAGTATAGACGAGGAATAAAAGATCTTAATACCACCCAATGGCGATGTGGGCCCGTAAGCCACACAGCCAAGTTAGTAAAACCGTTTTGGATGACTAGACTCAACTTCGGCCAAAGAGTTGGAAAGGGGCTACCTACAGGCAGTCAGCTCTGATACCAACTTGTGACGCCCTCGATTCAATCGTACACTAATCATACATGCAAATGTGTACGATCAAGATCAAGGACTCACCGGAAGATATCACAACACAACTCTAGACACAAATTAAAATAATACAAGCTTTATATTACAAGCTAGGGGCCTCGAGGGCTCGAATACATAGGCTCGAAAACACAAGAGTCAGCGGAAGCAACAGTATCTGAGTACAGACATAAGTTAGACAAGTTTGCCTTAAGAAGGCTAGCACAAAAGCAACACCCTAACTACTCCTGGTCATCGGCAAAATGCAAGGCCTCCTGCCTGGGAGCCTCCTAACTACTCCTGGTCGTCGGCGGCCTCCATGTAGTAGTAGGCACCCTTAGTGTAGTAGCAGTCGTCGTCGAAGGTGGCGTCTGGATCCTGGGCTCCAACATCTGGTTGTATCAACCGGAAAGAAGAAGAAAGGGGGGAAAGGGGGAGCAAAGCAACCGTAAGTACTCATCCAAAGTACTCGCAAGCAAAGATCTACACTACATATGCATCGGTATCAATGAAAAGGGTTGTATCTGTGGACTGGACTGTAGAATGCCAGAAGAAAAGGGGAAAGCCTAGCATCTTCTGGAATCCACCATCTTGCAGCAACAAGAGGGAATAGAGTAGCATAAAGTAAAGTAGTAGAAGTGTTATCAACCTTGGCCAGAGATCCTTTCTCGACTCCCTGCGCGAAAGCAATCCTAGAGCCATACTATCCATTTATCATCACAAACCAATTCTCATCACAAGTATCCAGTTCTAGTTGTATCGATCGGGATACAACTCCAAGTGTCCGTCACCGTAGTACAGGCTATCGATAGATGGTTTCTTCCCTGCAGGGGTGCACCGACTTACCCACCACGCTCGATTAACTCCGGCCGGACACACTTTCCTGGGTCATGCCCTGCCTCGGCCAACCAATACGCCGCAACCCGACCTAGGCTTAATAGAGAGGTCAACACGCTGGACTAAACCTATGCCCCCAGGGGTCATGGGCCATCGCCCCGGGAACTCCTGCACGTTGCGAACGCGGTCGGTGTGCAGACCTAGCTACCTCCTTAAAAAAGGCAGGTGCTTACCAGTCCAACCCGACGCGCGCCGCTCAGTCGATGACGTCTATTAAGCTTCGGCTGATGTATACGACGCAAAACGCCCATACTATGCCCACGTGATGGTTAGTGCTATCAGGCCAGAGGCCCCTCGGATCAAATATCCAAATCGTAGTGGATTAGGAGCACGCGGTAACAAGCAGAGACTCATGAAAGATGTTACCCCGTTGCCCCGTCTCGAGGACTTGCGACAAGGGCTAGGAATGCCCGGCCATGCCTCGTAGTTATCTCGCGGGCACCCTCCAGGTCAACCCGACTCCTCATCACTCGCAAATATGCTCGCGCGGGTACCCCTCAGGGCCGACCTGTCTTTAGTAACAGGGTTCAGTGTAAAGTCATAGTAACCATAGTAACCGTGTGTCCAAACATCAAGGGGAAAACCCGATGAATCACCCCGGTGAATTCCACTCGATGTAATCATCAAGGTGAACGTAAGAGGAACCACCCCCAAGGTTCACACTTAAGGGGTTGCACGACAAAGTCATATCGGAAGTGGTTAAGGCAGAATCACCCTCGATGACCACGACTGAATAGCTACACTACAACGTTAACATCAGAAGTGTTGTAGAGGTCTCACCCTCGGCACTCGATAGTAACCCAGTAGTGTCGAGCAACTAAGGGGAAAGTGATGTGCGGTGCCGGGGCCTGGTCTTCGATCCCGTTGATCGGGTCTTCGATGATGCAGCAGGGGCAACCGGGACAAGGTGGGGGTCACTGATGTATCACTAACCAACCTATACTAAGTAGGTAAGGTACAATGAGCATGTTACAAAAGCAGGCTATGCATCAGAATAGGAGCAAACAATAACAGTAGCAAAATCTAATGCAAGCATGAGAGAATGGAATGGGCGATATCGGGATGATCAAAGGGGGGGCTTGCCTAGAAGCTCCGCTGAAAGGGAAGAAGGTTCGTCGTCGACGTAGTCGATCACAGGGGAATCAACAACGGTCTAGGGGTCTACCGAAGAAAAGAGGGGGAGAAACAGTAAATACAAGCAAACAGATTCATGACAAGACAATAAGCGGTGCTAGGGGTGAACTAACGCGGTACTACACGTTGAAGACAGAGATGGAAAACATCTGGAGGGGTTTTCCCCGCATTTGGCATTTTGCGGACAGATGAATGAGAGGGGAAGGTTCCATGTTCATTAGGTTAGAGGGGTGTGGCAGGTATGTGGGTGACATATTCGGATTCGTCATATTTTTCTGAGCATCTTTCATGTAGAAAACATTTTCATCCGAGCTACGTTTATTTTCTATGATTTTACAAAGTTTAAAATGATTTTCTATATTCACATAATTATTTTAATTCGAAAATAAAACAGCAAAATACTTTTGTCACCTAGTGCTATTCTAGCCGTAGTGTATAGCAGTGGGACCAGTGGGGTTGGGTTGACCTAGTCAAATGTTGACTAGTCAACATATGAATAGTGTAGAGGGCCACATGTCATTGACTTAGACTTTTCTGAAAATTTATTTTTCTTTAAACTAACCATGGGTCCACATGTCATCTACTATTGGACTAATTAACTAGTACTCCCTCCGTCCAGAAATACTTGTCATCAAAATGAATAAAAGGGGATGTATCAAGATGGATTTTAGTTCTAGATACACCCCTTTTTGTCCATTTTAATGACAAGTATTTTTGGACGGAGGGAGTACTATTAATTAGACTAACTAACTAAATCAGTCCCTAAGCTAGTATTTGGGCCGGCCACGCACACACAGAACACACACTCACGCACGCACACACTACGCTGCACAACACCACGGCCATGGCAAAGCAATGAGCAGCAACATAAGTAAGAGCAGCGGCGGAAACTAATAAGTAGCAGCAAGGCAGTAGCAAAGGAGCAGTGCAGCGGCACGCAAGGAGCAGTAGCAGTGCATAGCGGGCAACAACATACGAGTAGCAGCGAAAGGGAGCAGCAAGGCAGCGGAGTTGCTGCAGCTGCAAGCAGTAGAGCAGCTGCGGCATGGGAGATCGGGCGAGGGCGTGGTCAGGGGCAGCCGAGCGTGCGCGTAGGCTCGGCCGGGGCGCGCACGGGGCGGCCGGGGTGTGGGTCGCGGGCGCGGTGAGCACGGCACAAGCAGGCAGCAGGGCGCGTACAGCACGGGTACGGCCATGGACGAGCATAAGGCAACGACTACGGTGACGTATCAAATGGGGAAAGGAGGGGAATCGACAGAGGAGCTCACCGCGGAGCCTGTGGACATGGTCAAGGAGCGCGGGGGTGGCCGGACACGAAGAACTCGACGACGAGATGCGGCGGCCGTGGGCGAAGACGACGGCGATGGCGAGCGTACAGGGCCTCCCAGCTCGGGCCCTTATGCGAGGGCAAAGGAGACGACGATGGAGGAGCTCCTGGATGTCTTGGCTCGGCGAGGGGAGGCCGGTGGCCGCGGGATCGACGAGGCCATGGCGACAGGGCTGCGGGTGCGGGCAGATCTGAGCGAGGGAGAAGAGGGTGAGGGGAAATGGTCTAGGGTTTCAGCCGTGGGGGTCAGGGGCTCGGCCTAATGAATCATGGGGACAAGGGGATGGCCTGCGCGCACCATGGCACGGCCATGGCCAGTTGGATTGGCCTTCACGAACCCGTGTCTCCTGTACACAGGTGGGAGGAGAGCTGGAGGTGGGTTGGGCCAGCCATTTGGCTATATGGGCCAAGGTGCCTAGTAGATTAGGTCCTCTTCTTCCACTTTCTCTTTTCTCTTTTCTGTATTTCAGTTAGCCACTGTTCGTATTTATTTGAGTGACAAAAATGAATTTAGTCAAACTTGAAATTTGGCACACAATTCGAGAACAACATTGTGGTGTTGCATAAAAAGTTTTAGAGCCAACGAAATTGTTCAAGTATTTTTAGAAATTGAATAGGTCAATTGATATGCTGCTGGACCACTTTATATTTACCTAGGGATTAAATGGTGAGCCAAATGATGTTGATTTCTGCATGATAATTAGCTAGTGAATATTTGAAATCCAACGAACATTTTTATTTTGACATTTTGAAAACTTTAAATCTTGACTTTAATTTAAATTTGAAATTTGAACTGGGTGGGATCAAAGGGGGATTTAGCCACAATGAAAATGATGACATGGCATCATTAACATGGGATTACTGTAGCTTAATTATTCGGGCGTCACAATTCTCCTCCACTATAAGAAATCTCGTCCCGAGATTTAATGGTTGGGGTAAGGGGGAAAGACTCGGGAAGGACGGAGCTCAACACAAGATAGGTACCTGGGGACTATCTCGACGAATGTGGCATAGAGGCACCCCTCGAGTCAAAATTCAAGAAAGATGTTGAGAGCAAGGTAAGGAGGTGCAATAAGAAGCTTCAACCAGGTAGGCAATCGTTCATTGCCTGAAACAGAGGGTGAAAGGGGTTCAGAGCAATGGGAATAGGTATAGCGTCTGATACCAGAGTAGATCGCTAGGAATGTGGCTCGTGATTTACATATGAAGCCAAGTGCGAGGAATAATTTTGGAAAACAAGGATGTACAGGAGAGTCAGATTTCGATCCTGTGGAACTATGGGTTATGGGCCCACCATGTGGGTTAAAAGTAGAAAGGGCGATTCCATCTTGCACGGTCATGATAGCAAGGCATGTCAGAGGATAGCCTCTCAGTTATGTTGGCAACAACATTGGTACCAAGCGAGTGGGACGAAGAGAACCATTTTCCTGCTCGCGGGAATGAGGCGGACCAATAGGCAAAGTTCTCGTCCATCAGTGGTTACCGGAATGTCATCAACAGTAGTAACAGGGTCTTACTGACCGAGTTGCGCACTGAGGTGCTTACTTAAGCAGGGACTTATTATTGCTTATATCATATAGATCACAAGAAGGGTCAAACAAACCAATGGAAATGAAAATGTGGTTATTAATTTTATCAGAACAATGGAAAGGAAATGTGAAGCAAAGGATGATAGGGCTCCAAGTATTAAACCATTTAGACAAAGGGGCAAGGAATTTATGAGGTTTACCCATACAACGATGTTTGGATAACTGATGAAAAACAGTTAGCATTGCGCTCCCAATTTTCTTGTTGATATACGAAGTACCATAGTCATGCTTCGAGGTAGCAATAACAAGGTGTTTCGGGTAAGAGTGATCTGAAGATCACAAAAGATACAAAGGAACACTTCCAAGATTACCTTCGAACGTAAGGAATAACCAAACACGACCAGGTCTGTGTTGGTAGGAAGTCAAGGATGTCATCGATGATATCACAAACCATCGAGGGGTAGGGACGGTATTTTCTAGCCATGAATTCAGTTGACATATTTGAAGAAGCCAAAGTGTTGACAGTGATCACGACAAATTATGTTGAGAGACTCTATGATGATGCCATCAAGTAGCGATGACATCAAGCAAAAGGAAGGATGAAGTGAAAGGCTATGACAACCATGGATCCGACACAACCTCGAAATCAAGCTTGTTGTTTGAGGTGAAATGATAAGATAAGGAAGATCGATGTAGGCTTAGCTCGTCATCGGAATTTGCTCCAGGCATAAGGACCAGGTAGCATAGTTAAAAGTTGACACGATAAAATATAGCCGATCAGGCTAGGAATGATGTGAAGGGGTATAAAGCTTACCATTATCAAGTACTAGGTGTAATGCCAGAAGGTAAATCGCAGTAGAGGTTGGACGGGGGAAATGATTCGTAGAAGATAAGTAATTTTAACTTACCCAGTAAATGGGATCAAGGAGGAAATATGGTCGGAACCATAACTGCAAGGGATCCAATTTACGATACCGGAAGAATTATTCAAATGATTAAATATCCTTGCAAGAAGCTTTCATGATAAGTTCCACACCGTGTCCGTGAGCATGAACACAAAGGTTCAGGGTCGACTCCCACTTCTACAATGCATAACCTTTCATTTTACTTCTCACTCTTGATGAAGTTGTAGTATTGAAATTTTATCTGACGAAATGCCAGTAGAGTATAACCCGCATAACTTTCGAGTTCACACGGATTAGAGAAGGCATAGGTTCAACACATCGGGGCATCTTAGGAACATATACCATAAATTTCAAGAATAAATAACACAATCTCGATAGCAGAGCATGGTTGACAAAAGTAGAAGATACAATTTACCAAAGGCATTATGTATCTGGGAAAGAACTTCACGAGGTTCTTTGAATATGAAGGACATTGTCGGATGATAATCCAATAATGGATCCGGCGATCCACAATGGAGCTGATGTGAGTATAGATATTCAACCAGAAGAAGAAATAATGCACAGGCATCGGATTTTGGAAATATCTGATAATTCCAAAGCTTAAATGCAAGGGAATTATGATTTCCAATTCGGGGGGTCAGAAGCAGAGGCTCTGATCAAAATATGAGTAAGTTGAATTGACTCAAAGTTGCACCCAATCAAGTCTGGATTGTGCAAGAACCAGCTCATATCTGGAAGGATGTCTGAGCCGGAAAGAAAATTTCCAAGGATTAATTGATGATTGCGAGTATTCGCTCACACATTGAATCCATAGGAACATAGTGACAATCTCAAAGAATTTTAAAGAATATTGCTAGACATATGGAATTAATCCTAATGCAAGCAGGCAAGGAGAATCAAGAGCAAAAGGCTGTAGAGGATTTTCGGAAGATCAGATAGTATTTCCAAGTATTTTGAAAGCATATGAACAACTGGGGATGAACAGACCCCGGTTAAGTGAAATTATCCGCAGTGCTAAAAGAAGCCGCAAAGCAGAAGGCACAAAGGATTCTCGAAAGAACGGTGAGTACATCTTGTAATAAAAGCAGCAACTGGGTATGAAGGTACAAGCAGAAAGGATGTTATTCACGGGGATTATTGGTGGTCAGGAACTGCAAGGCAATGGGCACAGGATCTCGAGAAACACCGAGGAGTATCTGCAGAATCTTCTGTCCAAGCAAGCGATCATCGTAAATGTCGGGGCTCTCCGGGAGGAAGTGGGTACGAGAACCTAATGTCAGAGTTAGAAAAATGTTTAACCCGAATAGACGAGAGATCAGAGTCCCAGAGTATAGACGAGGTATAAAAGATCTTAATACCACCCAATGGCGATGTGGGCCCGTAAGCCACACAACCAAGTTAGTAAAACCATTTTGGATGACTAGACT
The DNA here is from genome assembly GCA_032464435.1 of Aegilops umbellulata. NCBI lineage: Eukaryota > Viridiplantae > Streptophyta > Magnoliopsida > Poales > Poaceae > Aegilops > Aegilops umbellulata. The sequence continues at coordinate 233,638,206 of CP136060.1, forward strand.
CAACTTCGGCCAAAGAGTTGGAAAGCGGGCTACCTACACGCAGTCGGCTCTGATACCAACTTGTGACGCCCTCGATTCAATCGTACACTAATCATACACGCAAATGTGTACGATCAAGATCAAGGACTCACGGGAAGATATCACAACATAACTCTAGACACAAATTAAAATAATACAAGCTTTATGTTACAAGCCACGGGCCTCGAGGGCTCGAATACATAAGCTCGAAAACAAAAGAGTCAGCGGAAGCAACAATATCTGAGTACAGACATAAGTTAGACAAGTTTGCCTTAAGAAGGCTAGCACAAAAGCAACATTGATTGAAAAGGCAAGGCCTCCTGCCTGGGAGCCTCCTAACTACTCCTGGTTGTCGGTGGCCTCCATGTAGTAGTAGGCACCCTTAGTGTAGTAGCAGTCGTCATCGAAGCTGGCGTCTGGATCCTGGGCTACAACATCTGGTTGCATCAACCGGAAAGAAGAAGAAAGGGGGGAAAGGGGGAGCAAAGCAACCATGAGTACTCATCCAAAGTACTCGCAAGCAAGGATCTACACTACATATGCATCGGTACCAATGAAAAGGGTTGTATGTGTGGACTGGACTGCCGAATGCCAAAAGAGAAGGGGAAAGCCAAGCCTATCGAAGACTAGCATCTTCTGGAATCCACCATATTGCAGCAACAGGAGGGAGTAGAGTAGCACAAAGTAAAGTAGTAGAAGTGTTATCAACCTCGGCCAGAGATCCTTTCTCGACTCCCTGCGTGAAAGCAATCCTAGAGCCATACTATCCATTTATCATCACAAACCAATTCTCATCACAAGTATCCAGTTCTAGTTGTATCGATGGGGATACAACTCCAAGTGTCCGTTACCATAAGACAGGCTATCGATAGAAGTTTTCTTCCCTGCAGGGATGCACCAACTTACCCACCACGCTTGATTAACTCCGGCCAGACACACTTTCCTGGGCCATGCCCGGCCTCAGCCAGACAATACGCCGCAACCCAACCGAGGCTTAATAGAGAGGTCAACACGCCGGACTAAACCTATGCCCCCAGGGGTCATGGGCCATTGCCCCGGGAACTCCTGCACGTTGTGAACGCGGCCGGTGAGCAGGCCTAGCTACCTCCTTAAAAAAGGCATGTGCCTACCAGTCCAACCCGGCGCGCGCTGCTCAGTCGTTGACCTCTATTAAGCTTCGGCTGATGTATACGATGCAGAACGCCCATACTATGCCCATGTGATGGTTAGTGCTATCAGGCCAGAGGCCCCTCGGATCAAATATCCAAATCATAGTGTATTAGGAGCACGCAGTAACTAGCAGAGACTCACGAAAGATGTGACCCCGTTGCCCCGTCCCGAGGACTTGCGGCAAGGGCTAGGAATGCCCGACCACGCCTCGTAATTATCTCGCGGGCACCCTCCAGGTCAACCCGACTCCTCATCACTCGCAAATATGCTCGCGCGGGTACCCTCAGGGCCGACCCATCTTTAGTAACAGGGTTCAGTGTAAAGTCATAGTAACCATAGTAACCGTGTGTCCAAACATCAAGGGGGAAACCCGAGGAATCACCCCCGGTGAATTCCACTCGATGTAATTGTTGGGGATATTACTACTGGGCGTAAACCAGCCTAACTGGGTCGGGTTGACTTCATCAGTAGTCTAAAGGTGCTAAAGCCCAGAGGCTAGACAAAGTCCCAAGTCCATAGTCGGTTCAGTATCTGTAGCCGTAAACCGGCGTGTATATAAACTTGTATTATAAGTTAGGAATTGGGAGAGACCAACCCGGATACGAATATAAACCGGAGATTGGGACTCTATGAACCGACGGGTGTCACCCGTGTATATAAGGGGACAACCTGATAGCGGTTCAAAGAGAGACAACCACAACTCGAGGCCTAGGCGAAGCTTGTTTGCTCCCTAGTCATCGAAACCCCATCAATTCCATCACAAATTAGACGTAGGCTTTTACCTTCATCGAAGGGGCCGAACTAGTACAAACTCCCTGTGTCCCTTGTCCGCTTTAACCCCTTCGAGTTAACCCGTTGCGATGGCTCCACGACTAAGTCCTTTCGCTAGGACATTTGCCGTGACAAACCCACGACAGTTGGCGCCCACCGTGGGGCTATCGCACGATGGTTTCAAGTTCTTGGAGGGCCGCTTTGAAGGACTCGAGGGATACGCCGTGGGCCTGATGACCAAGAGTCGTCGTGGCAAGATCTACATCGACGACGCAGGCTGGGGCCCCGACGCCGGCTCAATTGAGTACGGGTACCGGGTCCCCTTTGGTGGCATACATGTCTTCATCGGCAAGATCGGTGAACCGGGCCCTGAGCTGGACACCTGCACCGACCTCGTCGAGACAGCTCAGCGTGCACGACCTGCCCGGGTTAAACCGGCCGTGAAGCGTGCCTTCGTGGGAGTCATCCATGGAGGAAACTATGAGGACGGATCAGGATCTGGTGGTGAAACCGTCGTTTACTCTGGCGGCGAGTCATCGACCGGAGAGACTGAGTCATTGTATCAGCTACAAGATGGCCGGATTGGGGGCTGTTCCGATGGCGACAGTATTCCGGACACCTCCGATCTGCCCAACCAGGTTGGGATATTCATGGCCGGTACACAAGCAGCACCTCACTCATCGACAGCCGCGGCGATGATTTCCGGTTCAGCAGCAGCAACGGCTGCCGGAGCAGGAGGCTCGGTGCGCCCGTCGGTTGAAGTGTTATCAGATCTATTCGACGCATTGGCTGCGCTCATGGCGGAGGCTAATCCGGTGGATCAGGATGCTCATAACGCGGAGATCGCAAAGGTGAGAGAGCAGATTACCCAGGCCAAAGCGGATCTAGCAGCAGAAGAGGTCAGGATAACCGCGGAGCGGACCGCTTTAGATGCCCAAGCTTATAAACTCATGCTGGACCAGAACGCCTCACAGGAAGTCATGAGGAGGAAATACCGATCTTGGTTACCCTCAGTTTTTGAAGGAAGGAACCTTTTCAACACCCCTGAAGCGGGAATCAATAATCCGCCGGTAGTAAACCGAGCGGAGGCACCTGCGGCAGGAGCACCAGTTCAGCCCCGTTTAATAGATCTGCCTCATCATAATGTTGGTGTACCGCAGGCCGTGCCTACACCTCCGGGTCACTACTCCAATCCGATGGATAACCTCGTTGCAGCTGTGGCACGGCTGGAGGCTATTCCAGTTGAAGGTGATTCATTACAGGCAATCGAAACGCGCCGGGTTAAGGAGCTCCTTAGGACGGCTTTGATCCAACAGGAAGCATACTCATACAGCTGTGACCGGATTCATTCTACCCCACGTCCAGCCCAGAGTTATAGCAGGCATATGGAGGAACCAGCTGTGTCAAGTAACGCACAGCGTGAAGCACCCCTTGGCAACAATCCGGCTCCCGATGCCCAGGAGGTGGTAGACCGGGCCCGAGCGCGCAGGGAAGCTGAGTTAGCAGCGCAGTATCAGACTCATCAGTTCACGCCGGTTCGTCCCACCACTTCGGTTGAACCGGGGCTCACGTCTAGCGCTTTGGGAGTGCCTTGCCTTGTCCCCGCTTTACGCAATGTGCGCCTTCCCAAGGATTTTAAAGGCCCGCGCAAGGTGCCGAACTACACGGCGGATCAACCCCTAGAGACGTGGGTGGAGAGTTATGAGATGGCCATGGAGATGCTTGACGTTGATGAGGCGGCATGTGCAAAATATTTTACCATGATGCTTGAAGGGACAGCCCGCACTTCGTTAAAAAGCCTGCCGCCCAATTCTATCAGTTCATGGGCCCAGTTGCGAGACCGGTTCATCAATAATTTCAAAGACACGTGTAAGCAGCCCATGTCAATAGTGGATTTAGCTGCCTGCGTCCAGGAGGAAGGAAAATCAACGACTCATTGGGTGCGCAGGGTCTCACGAGTTCTGCATTCTTCAGACCGCATCAATGCGGACACCGCAGGTATAACCTTGGAAGGCAATTGCTGGTTTGGGCCTTTGAAGCTGAAGTTAGGACGAATGAAACGCCATTGTACTGACATGGGAACCCTCATGGGCGCTTTGGTGAAGTACGCCAATTCTGATAGTACCAAGGATCCCGAGTCTGATGATGAGAAGACAGGGAAGGGAAAGAAGAACGGCAACTTCAGAGGTCATCAGCATCCCTCAGCAGGAAACGGTGGCGGAGGCAAGCGTAAAGCGGATGGCAACATGGACTTTGTGGCCAATACTAACGTGCAGAACGGGGGCCAGCGACGTAAGGGTAAAAACCGCAGTGGAGGGCCTAGTCCTAATCCGGAACGCCCGAACCATCTGTTGAACCAGCCCTGTCCAAAGCATGGGACAAGGGAGGAACCAGCAAACCACCTTTGGAAAGATTGTTATATTATGCAAGAATTCAAGAGCTCCAATGCCTTCCGGTATGACCCCGGCTCTGGTGGTGGTTCTGGATCTGGACCGAGTCACGGTGGAGGAAATTCCAGTTCAGGATTTAATAGTAACCCGGGCGGGCATAACAATCAGCATAATCAGAATAACTAGGGTGGTAACAATCAGCAACAGCAGCAGTCGGGTTACCAGAGCAATCCAAAGCAGCTGAATAGTGGGAAGTATCATGTATTCACCACTAGCTTGGACAAGCGGGACCGGAAGGTCCAGAAGCGGGCAGTTAATTCTGTTGAACCGGCCGTACCGCGGTATCTGCGCTGGTCAGAGCAACCAATCATATGGAGTAGAGAGGATCACCCTCCCCGGGTTGACAATCCGGGTCAGCTGGCTTTAGTGGTGGCACCTTAGGTGGGAGGTTATAAGTTCACCAAGGTACTCATGGATGGAGGTAGCAGCATTAACATCCTGTACTATGAGACTTTCCGTCGAATGGGGCTGACAGATAAGGAACTCCGGCCTTCGAATACGGTATTTCATGGTGTGGTACCTGGCAAGTCAGCATACCCCGTTGGGAAGATAGCATTGGAACTGGCCTTCGGAGATGATCACGATTCCCGGTCCGAGACACTGACGTTTGAGGTGGTAAAAATCCAAAGCCCGTATCACGCCCTGTTTGGTAGGCCAGCCTATGCGAAATTCATGGCGCGGCCCTGTTATGTATACTTGCAACTCAAGATGCCAGGTCATAAGGGGACCATCACGGTTCACGGAAGCCGCAATGTCGCTTTGGAATGCGAAGAAGGAGATGCGGCTTACGCAGAATCGGTTTGTAGTACCGAGGAACTCAAGTATTACAAAGACAATGTTGATCTGACGGATATGACTCCTTTAAAGAAGCCTACTACAGAGCACGATCTGGCCCTGAAATTTACATCAGCCGCTGAGACTAAGCTTGTTGACTTCGTACCTGGCGACTCGTCCAAGCAGTTCAGTATCAGTGCCAATCTGGATCCGAAATAGGAAAGCGCGCTCATCGAGTTCATCCGTGAGAATCGGGACATCTTTGCGTGGAAGCCTTCTGACATGCCTGGTGTACCGAGGCGACTCGCTGAGCACACTCTTAACATGGATCCTAAATACAAACCGGTGAAACAGTTCCTCCGTCGGTTCAACGAGGAGAGGCAAAAAGCTATTGGAGAAGAGGTGGCTAGGCTCTTAGCAGCTGGTTTCATTGTTGAAGTTTTCCACCCTGAGTGGCTTGCTAATCCAGTGCTCGTCCTTAAGAAAAATGGCACCTGGCGCATGTGTGTGGATTATACTGATCTTAATAAAGCCTGTCCCGCGGATCCTTTTGCCCTCCCCCGTATTGATCAGATTATTGATGCTACGGCGGGTTGCGAGCGCTTATGTTTCCTGGATGCGTATTCCGGCTATCATCAGATCAAAATGGCAGTTAAGGACCAGGAGAAGACGGCGTTCATAACTCCTTTTGGAGCCTTCTGCTATGTGTCTATGCCTTTTGGGCTCAAAAGTGCCCAGCCAACCTATCAACGGTGTGTGCAAAATTGTCTCCACAAACAGATTGGCCGTAATGTGCATGCTTCTGTGGATGATATCGTTGTTAAATCGAGGAAGAAGGAGACTTTGGTCGATGACTTGAAGGAAACCTTTGATAACCTGAGGACGTACAAGATGATGCTCAATCCGGCCAAATGTGTCTTTGGTGTACCAGCAGGCAAGTTATTGGGTTTTCTGGTGTCCAACAGGGGAATTGAGGCTAATCCGGAGAAGATCACGGCTATCACTTCTCTGGCTAAACCGAAATGTATTAATGATGTTCAACGTTTGGCTGGCCGGATTGCCGCGTTGAGCCAGTTTATTAGGCGCCTTGGTGACAAAGCGATCCCATTGTATCAGATGTTGAAGAAAACGGATCAGTTCGTCTGGAGTTCTGCCGCTGATCAGGCTTTGGAGGATTTAAAGCGGCAATTGGCCAATCCGCCTGTACTCGCCGCCCCCGTTGACAAAGAACCATTATTGTTGTATGTCGCTGCTAATGCTCGTGCGGTCAGTGTAGCTATAGTGCTGGAGCGGAAGGAGGCGGGCAAAGAGTACCCGGTTCAGCGTTCGGTTTATTATATCAGCGAAGTGCTTATTGAGTCCAAACAAAGATATCCGCATTGGCAGAAGCTGGTATACGGAGTTTTCATGGCAAGCCGGAAGCTGAAGCAGTATTTCCAAGGGCATCCCTGAAGGAAATATGCCTTAGAGGCAATAATAAAGTTATTATTTATTTCCTTATTTCATCATAAATGTTTATTATTCATGCTAGAATTGTATTAACCGGAAACATAATACATGTGTGAATACATAGACAAACAGAGTGTCACTAGTATGCCTCTACTTGACTAGCTCGTTAATCAAAGATGGTTATGTTTCCTAACCATGAACAAAGAGTTGTTATTTGATTAACGAGGTCACATCATTAGTTGAATGATCTGATTGACATGACCCATTCCATTAGCTTAGCACCCGATCGTTTAGTATGTTGCTATTGCTTTCTTCGTGACTTATACAACTTAGCACCCTATGACTATGAGATTATGTAACTCCCGTTTACCGGAGGAACACTTTGTGTGATACCAAACGTCACAACATAACTGGGTGATTATAAAGGTGCTCTACAGGTGTCTCCAAAGGTACTTGTTGGGTTGGCGTATTTCAAGATTAGGATTTGTCACTCCGAATGTCGGAGGGGTATCTCTGGGCCCTCTCGGTAATGCACATCACTTAAGCCTTGCAAGCATTGCAACTAATGAGTTAGTTGCGAGATGATGTATTACGGAACGAGTAAAGAGACTTGCCGGTAACGAGATTGAACTAGGTATTGGATACCGACGATCGAATCTCGGGCAAGTAACATACCGATGACAAAGGGAACAACGTATGTTGTTATGCGGTCTGACCAATAAAGATCTTCATAGAATATGTAGGAGCCAATATGGGCATCCAGGTCCCGCTATTGGTTATTGACCGGAGACGTGTCTCGGTCATGTCTACATTGTTCTCGAACCGTAGGGTCCGCACGCTTAAGGTTTCGATGACAGTTATATTATGAGTTTATGAGTTTTGATGTACCGAAGGAGTTCGGAGTCCCGGATGAGATCGGGGACATGACGAGGAGTCTCGAAATGGTCGAGACGTAAAGATCGATATATTGGACGACTATATTCGGACATCGGAAAGGTTTTGAGTGGTTCGGGTATTTTTCGGAGTACCGAGGAGTTACGGAAATACGGGGGAGAAGTATTGGGCCTTATTGGGCCATGCGGGAAAGGGAGAGGGGCTGCCTAGGGCAGGCCGCGCGCCCCCCCAAGGCCTAGTCCGAATTGGACTAGGGGGAGGGGCTGCGCCCCCTCCTTCCTTCCCTTCTCTTTTCCCCTTCCTTGTCTCCTACTCCTAATACATGGAAGGACTCCTAGTTGGACTAGGAAAGGGGGAATCCTACTCCCGGTGGGAGTAGGACTCCCCTAGGGCGCGCCATAGAGAGGGCCGGCCCTCCCCTCCTCCACTCCTTTATGTACGGGGGCAGGGGCACCCCATGGACACACAAGTTGATCTTCGTGATCGTTCCTTAGCCGTGTGCGGTGCCCCCCTCCACCATATTCCACCTCGATCATATCGTTGCAGTGCTTAGGTGAAGCCCTGCGCCGGTAGAACATCATCATCGTCACCACGCCGTCGTGCTGACGGAACTCCCCCCCCCCCCCCCCGAAGCTTTGCTGGATCGGAGCTAGGGGTGCATCATCGAGCTGAACGTGTGCCAAGAACTCGGAGGTGCCGGAGTAACGGTGCTTGGATCGGTCGTATCGGGAATACGTACGACTACTTCCTCTACGTTGTGTCAACGCTTCCGCTTTGGTCTACGAGGGTACGTAGACAGCACTCTCCCCTCTCATTGCTATGCATCACCATGATCTTGCGTGTGCGTAGGATTTTTTTTGAAATTACTAGGTTCCACAACAGTGGCATCCGAGCCTAGGTTTTTATGGTTTGATGTTATATGCACGAGTAGAACACAAGTGAGTTGTGGACGATATAAGTCATACTGCTTACCAGCATGTCACACTTTGGTTCGGCGGTATTGTTGGATGAAGCGGCCCGGACCGGCATTACGCGTACGCTTACGCGAGACTGGTTCTACCGACGTGCTTTGCACCCAGGTGGCTGGCGAGTGTCAGTTTCTCCAACTTTAGTTGAACCGAGTATGGCTACGCCCGGTCCTTGTGAAGGTTAAAACGGAGTCTATTTGACAAACTACCGTTGTGGTTTTGATGCGTAGATAAGAACGGTTCTTGCTAAGCCCAGTAGCAGCCACGTAAAACTTGCAACAACAAAGTAGAGGACGTCTAACTTGTTTTTGCAGGGCATGTTGTGATGTGATATGGTCAAGACGTGATGAGATATAAGTTGTTGTATAAGATGATCATGTTTTGTTGAAGTTATCGGCAATTGGCAAAAGCCTTATGGTTGTCTCTCTATTGCATAAGATGCAAGCGCCAAATAATTGCATTACTTTATCGCTATGCGATAGCAATAGTTGCAAGAGCAATAGTTGGCGAGACGACCATGTGACGACACATTGATATAGATCAAGATGATGGAGATCATGGTGTCATGCCGGTGACGATGGAGATCATGTCGATGCTTTGAAGATGGAGATCAGAAACACAAGATGATGATGGCCATATCATGTCACATATTTTGATTGCATATGATGTTTATCTTTCATACATCTTATTTTGCTTAGTTCGACGGTAGCTTTATAAGATGATCTCTCACTAAATTATCAAGAAGTGTTCTCCCTGAGTATGCACCATTGCCAAAGTTCATCGTGCCCAGACACCACGTGATGATCGGGTGTGATAAGCTCTACGTCCATCTACAACGGGTGCAAGCCAGTTTTGGACACGCAGAATACTCGGGTTATACTTGACGAGCCTAGCATATGCAGATATGGCCTCGGAACACGGAGACCGAAAGGTCGAGAGTGAATCATATAGTAGATATGATCAACATAATGATGTTCACCATTGAAGACTAATCCATTTCACGTGATGATCGGTTATGGTTTAGTTGATTTGGATCACGTGATCACTTAGAGGATTAGAGGGATGTCTATCTAAGTGGGAATTCTTAAGTAATATGATTAATTGAACTTTAATTTATCATGAACTTAGTCCTGGTAGTATTAGCATATCTATGTTGTAGATCAATAGCTCGCGTTGTTGCTTCCCTGTGTTTATTTTGATATGTTCCTAGAGAAAATTGTGTTGAAAAGATGTTAGTAGCAATGATGCGGATTGGATCCGTGATCTGAGGTTGATCCTCATTGCTGCACAGAAGAATTATGTCCTTGATGCACTGCTAGGTGACAGACCTATTGCAGGAGCAGATGCATATGTTATGAATGTTTGGATAGCTCAGTATGATGAGTACATGATAGTTTAGTGCACCATGCTTAACGGCTTAGAATCGGGACTTCAAAGACGTTTTGAACGTCATGGAGCATATGAGATGTTCTAGGAGTTGAAGTTAATATTTCAAGCAAATACCCGAGTTGAGAGATATGAAGTCTCCAGCAAGTTCTATAGCTAAAAGATGGAGGAGAATCGCTCAACTAGTGAGCATGTACTCAGATTGTCTGGGTACTACAATCGCTTGAATCAAGTAGGAGTTAATCTTCCAGATAAGATAGTGATCGACAGAATTCTCTAGTCACCATCACCAAGTTAGTAGAACTTCATGATGAACTATAATATGCAAGGGATAATGGAAACAATTCCCAAGCTCTTCGTGATGCTGAAATCGACGAAGGTAGAAATCAAGAAAAACATCAAGTGTTGATGGTTAACAAGACCACTAGTTTCAAGAAAAGGGCAAACGGAAGAAGGGGAACTTCAAGAAGAACGGCAAGTAAGTTGCTGCTCAAGTGAAGAAGCCCAAGTCTGGTCCTAGGCCTGAGACTGAGTGCGCTTACTGCAAAGGGACTGGTCACTGGAAGCGGAACTGCCCCAAGTATTTGGCGGATAAGAAGGATGGCAAAGTGAACAAAGGTATATTTGATATACAGATTATTGATGTGTATTTTACTAGTGTTCATAGCAACCCCTCGGTATTTGATACTGGTTCAGTTGCTAAGAGTAGTAACTCGAAACGGGAGTTGCAGAATGAACAAAGATTAGTTAAGAGTGAAGTGACGATGTGTGTTGGAAGTGGTTCCAAGATTGATATGATCATCATCGCACACTCACTATACTTTCGGGATTAGTGTTGAACCTAAATAAGTGTTATTTGGTATTTGCGTTGAGCATAAATATGATTTGATCATGTTTATTGCAATACTGTTATTCATTTAAGTTAGAGAACAATTGTTGTTCTGCTTACGTGAATGGAACCTTCGATGGTCATACACCCAATGAAAATAGTTCGTTGGATCTCGATCGTAGTGATACACATATTCATAATATTGAAGCCAAAAGATGCAAAGTTAATAATGATAGTGCAACTTATTTGTGGCACTGCCGTTTAGGTCATATTGGTGTAAAGCGCATGAAGAAACTCCATGCTGATGGGATTTTGGAATCACTTGATTATGAATCACTTGATGCTTGCGTACCATGCCTTATGGGCAAGATGACTAAAACTCCGTTCTCCGGAACAATGAAGCGAGAAACTGACTTATTGGAAATAATACATACTGATGTATGCAATCCGATGAGTGTTAAGGCTCGCGGCAAGTATCGTTATTTTTTTATCTTCACAGATGATTTGAGAAGATATGAGTATATCTACTTAATGAAACACTAGTCTGAAACATTTGAAAAGTTCAAAGAATTTCAGAGTGAAGTGGAGAATCATCGTAACAAAAATAAAAGTTTCTACGATATGATCGCAGAGGTAAAATATTTGAGTTACGAGTTTGGCCTTCAATTAAAACAATGTGGAATAGTTTCACAAACTCATGCCACCTGGAACACCACAGCATAATGGTGTGTCCGAACGTCATAACCGTACTTTATTGGATATAGTGCAATCTATGATGTTTCTTACCGATTTACCACTATCGTTTTGGGGTTATGCATTAGAGACAGCTGCATTCACGTTAAATAGGGCACCATCTAAATCCGTTGAGACGACACAATCTGAACTGTGGTTTGGCAAGAAACCAAAGTTGTCGTTTCTTAAAGTTTGGGGTTGTGATGCTTATATGAAAAAGTTTCATCCTGATAAGCTCAAACCCAAATCGAAGAAATATTTCTTCATAGGATACCCAAAGGAGACTGTTGGGTACACCTTCTATCACAGATCCGAAGGCAAGACATTCGTTGCTAAGAATGGATCCTTTCTAGAGAAGGAGTTTCTCTCGAAAGAAGTGAGTGGGAGGAAAGTAGAACTTGATAAGGTAACTGTACCTGCTCCCTTATTGGAAAGTAGTTCATCACAGAAATCTGTTCCTGTGACTACTACACCAATTAGTGAGGAAGATAATGATGATGATCATGTAACTTCGGATCAAGTTACTACCAAACCTCGTAGGTCAACCAGAGTGAGATCCGCACCAGAGTGGTACGGTAATCCTATTCTGGAGGTCATGTTACTTGACCATGACGAACCTACGAACTATGAGGAAGCGATGATGAGCCCAGATTCCGCGAAATGGTTTGAGGCCATGAAATCTGAGATATGATCCATGTATGAGAACAAAGTATGGACTTTGATGAATTTGCCCGATGATCGGCAAGCCATAGAAAATAAATGGATCTTCAAGAGGAAGACAGACGCTGATAGTAGTGTTACTATCTACAAAGCTAGAATTGTCGCAAAAGGTTTTTCGACAAGTTCAAGGTGTTGACTACGATGAGAGTTTCTCACTCGTATCTATGCTTAAGTCTGTCCGAATCATGTTAGCAATTGCCGAATTTCATGAAATCTGGCAAATGGATAAACAAAACTGCATTCCTCAATGGATTTATTAAAGAAGAGTTGTATACGATGCAACTAGAAGGTTTTGTCGATCCTAAAGGTGTTAACAAAATATGCAAGCTCCAGCGATCCATCTATGGACTGGTGCAAGCATCTCGGAGTTGGAATATACGCTTTGATAAGTTGATCAAAGCATATAGTTTTATACAGACTTGCGGTGAAGCCTGTATTTACAAGAAAGTGAGTGGGAGCACTACAACATTTCTGATAAGTATATGTAAATGACATATTGTTGATCGGAAATAATGTAGAATTATTCTGTGAAGCATAAAGGAGTATTTGAAAGGAGTTATTCGAAGAAGGACCTCGGTGAAGCTGCTTACATATTGAGCATCAAGATCTATAGAGATAGATCAAGACGCTTGATAAGTTTTTCAATAAGTACATACCTTGACAAGATTTTGAAGTAGTTCAAAATGGAACAGTCAAAGAAAGAGTTCTTGCCTGTATTACAAGGTGTGAAATTGAGTAAGACTCAAAGCCCGACCACGACAGATGATAGAAAGAGAATGAAAGTCATTCCCTATGCCTCAGCCATAGATTCTATAAAGTATGCCATGCTATGTACCAGATCTATTGTATACCCTACACTGTGTTAAGCAAGGGAGTACAATAGTGATCTAGGAAGTAGATCACTGGACATCGGTCAAAATTATCCATAGTAAAATAAGGATATGTTTCTCGATTATGGACGTGACAAAAAGGTTCGTCGTAAAAGGTTACGTCGATGCAAGTTTTGACACTAATCTAGATGACTCTAAGTCTCAATCTAGATACATATTGAAAGTGGGAGCAATTAGCTAAAGTAGCTCCGTGCAGAGCATTGTAGACATAGAAATTTGCAAAATACATACGGATCTGAATTTTGGCAGACCCGTTGACTAAGCTTCTCTCACAAGCAAAACGTGATCACACCTTAGTACTCTTTGGGTGTTAATCACATAGCGATGTGAACTAGATTACTGACTCTAGTAAACCCTATTGGGTGTTGATCACATATCGATGTGAACTATGGGTGTTAATCACATGGTGATGTGAACTATTGCTGGTAAATCACATGGCGATGTGAACTAGATTATTGACTCTAGTGCACGTGGGAGACTGAAGGAAATATGCCCTAGAGGCAATAATAAAGTTATTATTTATTTCCTTATTTCATGATAAATGTTTATTATTCATGCTAGAATTGTATTAACCGGAAACATAATACATGTGTGAATACATAGACAAACAGAGTGTCGCTAGTATGCCTCTACTTGACTAGCTCGTTAATCAAAGATGGTTATGTTTCCTAACCATGAACAAAGAGTTGTTATTTGATTAACGAGGTCACATCATTAGTTGAATGATCTGATTGACATGACCCATTCCATTAGCTTAGCACCCGATTGTTTAGTATGTTGCTATTGCTTTCTTCGTGACTTATACATGTTCCTATGACTATGAGATTATGCAACTCCCGTTTATCGGAGGAACACTTTGTGTGCTACCAAACGTCACAACATAACTGGGTGATTATAAAGGTGCTCTACAGGTGTCTCCAAAGGTACTTGTTGGGTTGGCGTATTTCGAGATTAGGATTTGTCACTCCGAATGCCGGAGAGGTATCTCTGGGCCCTCTCGGTAATCCACATCACTTAAGCCTTGCAAGCATTGCAACTAATGAGTTAGTTGCGAGATGATGTATTACGGAACGAGTAAAGAGACTTGCCGGTAACGAGATTGAACTAGGTATTGGCTACCGACGAACAAATCTCGGGCAAGTAACATACCGATGACAAAGGGAACAATGTATGTTGTTATGCATCTGACCGATAAAGATCTTCGTAGAATATGTAGGAGCCAATAAGGTCATCCAGGTCCCGCTATTGGTTATTGACCGGAGACGTGTCTCGGTCATGTCTACATTGTTCTCGAACCGTAGGGTCCGCACGCTTAAGGTTTCGATGACAGTTATATTATGAGTTTATGAGTTTTGATGTACCGAAGGAGTTCGGAGTCCCGGATGAGATCGGGGACATGACGAGCAGTCTCGAAATGGTCGAGAAAGATTGATATGTTGGACGACTATATTCGGACATAGGAAAGGTTCTGAGTGGTTCGGGTATTTTTCAGAGTACCGAGGAGTTACGGGAATACGGGGGAGAAGTATTGGGCCTTATTGGGCCATGCGGGAAAGGGAGAGGGGCTGCCTAGGGCAGGCCGCGCGCCCCCCCAAGGCCTAGTCCGAATTGGACTAGGGGGAGGGGCTGCGCCCCCTCCTTCCTTCCCTTCTCTTTTCCCCTTCCTTGTCTCCTACTCCTAATACATGGAAGGACTCCTAATTGGACTAGGAAAGGGGGAATCCTACTCCCGGTGGGAGTAGGACTCCCCTAGGGCGCGCCATAGAGAGGGCCGGCCCTCCCCTCCTCCACTCCTTTATGTACGGGGGCAAGGGGCACCCCATGGACACACAAGTTGATATTCGTGATCGTTCCTTAGCCGTGTGCGGTGCCCCCCTCCACCATATTCCACCTCGATCATATCGTTGCAGTGCTTAGGCGAAGCCCTGCGCCGGTAGAACATCATCATCGTCACCACGCCGTCGTGCTGACGGAACTCCCCCCCCCCCCCCCCGAAGCTTTGCTGGATCGGAGCTAGGGGTGCGTCATCGAGCTGAACGTGTGCCAAGAACTCGGAGGTGCCGGAGTAACGGTGCTTGGATCGGTCGTATCGGGAAGACGTACGACTACTTCCTCTACGTTGTGTCAACGCTTCCGCTTTGGTGTACGAGGGTACGTAGACAGCACTCTCCCCTCTCGTTGCTATGCATCACCATGATCTTGCGTGTGCGTAGGAATTTTTTTGAAATTACTACGTTCCCCAACAATCCCATCACAGTGGTCAGCTCTGCCCCTTTGGGTGATATCATCCAGAACCGTGAAGCAACAGGTCGGATTGCCAAGTGGGCTATAGAGCTTGGGCCACACGGTTTGAAATACGTGCCTCGGAAGGCGGTGAAGTCCCAAGCACTTGTCGATTTCATCAATGACTGGACAGAGCTGCAGGCCCCTGAAGAGAAGCAGGATCACACATATTGGACCATCCATTTCGACGGATCACGACAATTGGAGGGCTCGGGGGCTGGAGTCGTATTAACTTCCCCACGAGGTGACAAGTTTTGTTATGTTCTCCGCTTAATGTTCCCTTGTACTAACAATGCAGCTGAGTACGAAGCCTTGATCCATGGTCTCCGGATGGCTAAAGAGATGAACTTAAGCCGGGTTAAGTGCTTCGGTGACTCGGACCTGGTAGCTCAACAGGTGTCTGGTACTTGGGATTCTAAAGACCCACTCATGGCTGCATATTGTCGTGAGGTTGATGTTGTTGCTGGTCATTTCAAGGGTTATCAGGTGGACCACGTGGACCGTCGGAAGAATGAGGCAGCGGACGCTTTGAGCCGGCTAGGCTCATAGCGTAAACCGGTCCCGCCCAATGTCTTTCTCGACATACTACACAACCCATCGGTTCAGCTACCTGGAGAAGCAGATTTGGCTGTTCCTAATCCGAAGGCTCAGTTGGTGGCAGCACTCCACGTCATTCCGGATTGGACACTTCCCTACCTGGCGTACATGAACCGGGGCGAGTTACCAGAGGATGAGACTCTGGCCAGACAAATAATACGGCGGTCCAAGTACATGACAATCATCAAGGGCGAGTTGCATCATTGCAGTGTATCAGGAGCATTTCAACATTGTGTGTCTCCTGAGGAAGGCTGTGAAATTTTGCGTGAGATCCATGAAGGAGATTGTGGTCACCACGCTGGTTCAAAGTCTTTGGTGGCTAAGGCGTTTCGCCATGGTTTCTATTGGCTGACTGCCCATGC
Organism: Aegilops umbellulata; assembly: GCA_032464435.1. Classification (NCBI taxonomy): domain Eukaryota; kingdom Viridiplantae; phylum Streptophyta; class Magnoliopsida; order Poales; family Poaceae; genus Aegilops; species Aegilops umbellulata. The sequence continues at coordinate 233,654,499 of CP136060.1, forward strand.
TGATGCGGAGGATCTGGTCAGGCGATGTGATGGTTGCCAAAAATTCTCAAGACGCGCTCATGTTCCGGCTCAAGAATTGAGGATGATTCCAATTACTTGGCCATTTGCAACCTGGGGGCTGGATATGGTTGGGCCTTTCAAAAGGTCCAAAGACAAGAAGACCCACCTCCTAGTGACGGTTGATAAATTTACAAAATGGGTGGAGGCAGAGCCCGTTAGCAAGTGTGATGCAGCCACTGCGGTTCAGTTCATCAAAAAAGTGATTTTCCAGTTTGGCTTTCCACATAGTATCATCACAGATAATGGTACCAATTTATCTAAGGGTGCCATGAGAGAGTTTTGCGAACGAGAGCACATCCGCCTTGACGCTTCATCAGTGGCACACCCGCAGTCCAATGGTCAAGCAGAAAGAGCTAATCAGGAGATCTTGAGAGGCATCAAACCCCGGCTTATGGTTCCCTTGCAGAGGACGCCGGGTTGTTGGGTCGAAGAATTGCCCTCTGTGTTATGGAGCATCAATACCACGCCCAACAGATCAACTGGATACACGCCGTTCTTCATGGTTTATGGAGCAGAGGCGGTTCTCCCTAGTGATATCCATCACGATTCACCTCGGGTTGCGACTTATGTTGAAGCGGACAACGAGACGGCCCGACAAGACGCATTGGACCGGTTGGATGAAGAGCGAGACACAGCAGCTGCCTGCTCGGCGATTTATCAACAAGATCTTCGTCGCTATCACAGCCGTCGGGTCAGAACCAGAACCTTTCAAGAAGGATATTTGGTTCTTCGACTCATTCAAGATCAAACCGATATGCATAAGTTATCTCCACCTTGGGAAGGACCGTTCGTGGTCAGCAAAAATCTGCACAACGGGTCATACTATCTGATTGATATTCGAGAGCATAAGGACTCACGTAAGTCAGAGGAGGAGACCAGCAGGCCATGGAACATAGCTCATCTTCGGCCTTACTACACCTGAGCCATTGGCTCTGCTTATGTACATATTATGACAGTGTATACATTACCAATATAATAAACCGGATCCTCAGCTAAAGCGGGGTATCTGTTCGTTTCTATCATGTGTGGTTACATGGAGTTGTTCTGCTTTAAAATGACCTCCGGTTTACCCCTTGCAAAAATTATCAATATCACTTGGGGGCTCGGTCATGTCTGAACTGATGCAACACCTTTTGATAGGCGAAAGCCACTAGATCACTTGGGGGCTTGGTCGTGTCCGAACTGATGCAACACCTCTTGATCGGCGAAAGCCACCAGATCACTTGGGGACACGGTCAAGTATGAACCGGTCACGCCTCTTGGTCGGCCTACAGGCCTTAGAGTCACTTGGGGGCTTGGTCGAACCCGAACCATTGCCATGCCACTTGGCTGGCGTAATGCCACGAGTCATTTGGGGACCTGGCCGACTGGCACCATAGCTACACCTTTGGGGAGCTTGGTTGCATCTGACCATGGTAACACCATCTTATCGGCTCAGTAAAGCCTCTCTTTTTGCAATAAGTTTTATCATTGCTTTTGCTTTAAATAGCCTTTCTTAAGGAGTTGCTATTTTATGTTAGTTGCGTTTTTTAAACCGACCGTGCTTTGTACCGGTTCAAACAGCCAAATTGGCGGAACACAGTCCATTTTTAAACCGAAGATTATTTGCCCGGTTTGATTTTTTCTGTTCACATCCTTTTTTGGAGTAACAAAAGGCTATTATGATCAAAGCACGGTTTACACAGTAAGCCGGCGTTATATATACATGAGCTGTTTTCTCCCATGATGGTTTAGGGTTATCAAAACCCCGTTTCAAGATAGGCTACACGCCTACTTCGTGCCCAATAAATGGCAGGTATTTCGTATCACAAAATTTGATCATATTTGCAAGTCTCCTTGCGTATCTACATAAAGATTCATAAAACCGGATGGCGGTACAACCGCCCTGGTAGTTTAAGATTTTATGATTGCAGGAGATATAAGTTGGTAATATTGACCTTCCAAATAAAGGTATCAGCACAGATGCACGAAGGCATCTCAAGAAGCAAAAAGTATTGTCTATCCTATTACAAGGCAGCTTGGTGCCCGAATGAGATCATTGTTTTCTTGACAAGATATAACAAGGAAGCTAGTTAAAGCTGCCTCCGGTTCACGCCTGCTGGCCACCCCGGTTTGATCGTTCTAGATCATCATGCGCCGCTTCAGCTTCCTCGTCTCTACCCAGCGGCTGGAAGTCAACAGTGGTCCAGTCGATTCCCATTAATGCTTGAAAGACAGCCTCTTCATGGATCAGTGAAGACGGTTCAATATCAGGGGTGTAAGTATGCTTACGGATTGGAGGAATCAGGTTTTCCGCTTCAGGGATTGGTGCAGCCACTCTTTTGTTCTGGTCATTATACTGAGCTTGATAATGCGACAAATTTGCTTCCTCTACCAATTGGCAGGCCAGAGGGCGCACCGCCCGGTTTATCTCTCTTAAATCCTCTTCGCTGAATTCTGAGCCATCCTCCTTCAAGCTGGGATAGCCTTGAGCCGCTTCAACTGGATCAAAATCGGGCACCCATGCTTTGGCCCGGATTAAGGCATTGATGGCTCCGGTTCGAGCAGCAGACTTTTTTAGCTCATCAATCCGAGCAGGGAGCATTGACAGTCTCTTCAGTGTATCTTGGATCAAAGTGGGTGCTGGATTATTATGTGACGCAGTTGAGATAATCCGCTGCGCTCTAGTGTACAGCTGCTCGATTAAGGTGTAGGCGGCTTTCAGTTTCATCCGCACATCCGACCCCAAGTGGTTAATGCGAGTGCCTGTAACATGATCAGCAGTTTACAAACCGGGCTGTTTATAAGAGGATCACGATTATTATACAAGTCACAAGAAGCTTACCAAAGATGGCGGCAGTCATTGCGTGCACTTGTCGCTTTACGCTGGTTAATTCATCAGTTACCGGTTTAAGGGCAGTCTCCACATTTTCAATCTTCTTGGTTAAAGCGGCCTTTTCTGTGGCCCAGTTAGCCCATTCCTTCTTGAAGCCCTCTTTCAGCTGCTCCATGGTGCTTAAAGCGCTGGTTAACTCCTCCTTGGCCTTGGAGGTTTCAGCTTGCTGGGACTTCAAGTTTTCCTGAAGGTCGGCGACTTGGTTCTCTTTGACCTTCAGTTCAGCCTGCAATCCGTCAGTTATACGGTTCAACCAATGAAGTACCAACCACATAACAAGTTATGCGCTTTGTACTTGGGGGCTAATGCCTATTTGATTTACAGCTATCAATTAGTTATCAAAGTCCCAAGCTCAAAACAAGTATTCAACTTGGCACTTGGGGGCTAATGGCCATTTGCTCTGATGATATTTCAGATGCTACTGTTTGAAGATTAAAGTCTCGGTTCTAACTATATTAAGTTGAACCGACCCTTGGGGGCTACATCAGCGAACTTTGAAGTATTGAGTTTTATGACAAGACCCGATTCAATTATACAAAAGTTGAACCGACCCTTGGGGGCTACATCAGCGAACTTTGAAGTATTGAGTTTTATGACAAGACCCGATTCAATTATACAAAATTTGGACCGGCCCTTGGGGGCTACAGTGGTGATAAACAAGAACAAGTACATGGAGATTACCTCAAATTTTTCCTTCATCATCTTTACCAGATTGGCTTCATAATCACGGCTAGTATATAGCCGGTTTAAATAACCAGAATGAATATCTTGGGCGCTGAGAGCAGTATATGTTGCCAGATCAACATCCCATTTGCCTTTGCTCATGGCAGAAAATTCTTCTTTGGCAGTATCCTTGGCTAAAGCGACGGGATTCCCCAGTTCAGAACGACCAATGCCAGTGATTATGACTTCATCATCCTTGGACTCGCCGGTTTGAACTGGCGCAGTCGGTTTATTGGCAGGTTTGGAGGGACTGGTGGTTTTCTCAATCCGAATGGGACTGGCTGGCTGGTCAGCAGGACCGGAGGTGTTAACAAAACCCTCTTCAGTAGAAACAACTTCATTTTGCACTAGCGGGTCATTAACCACATCTTCATCAATAACCGCTTCAACATTTGGGGTAGCATCCGGTTCAGGAGCAGCGTCTTCCTCGGCTGCCTTATCCAGGCGAGCTTTCTTACTTGGCCTCGGTTTGGCCCTAAAAAGAAGCAGCAAAATCAAAGACAGTGCATATTGAAAGCTACAAAAATCAACAACGTTATGATAAGTACAAGCTTACCCAAGCACAGTTTTAAGTGGAGGCAGCTGGGTGCCAGTTGACTCGCCAGAAGATGAGTGCGAGGTGACCTGATAATCGGAGTCAGACGGATTAAGCGGTTGACGAAAACAGCCCGCTTTAGGACAAAATTTGACAAGCAAATTAGAGACCTCTGAACGACGTCTCCGAACCGGATTGTTCGGTAAACCGGCGGAGGTAACTACCTGACCGCTGTGTCGAGTTGTGTGGTGCACCTCATGCTAGTGGGTCTTCATAAGAAAGTTGGGATCCAAATAGGCAAGAGGATGAGAAAATTTTAACTTTGCGGTTTGCCTGACGGATTTTATGTGAAGGCGGAAGGCTTGAGTCAGAGGAAAGAACAATTACCTCTACATCGTCAGCATGGCTAGCTTCGGCATCATCCTGACAAATATCATCATCAATAAGGTGTATAAAAAGTAAACCGAGGGAATCAAGTTCTGCCTCAAGGTCCGGATTACCCACATCGTCATCAGCGGGCGGATCAGAGGAAGCGGTGGTTCTCCTTTTATGAGCAGACTTCTTAACGACCTTGGTCTTAGGCCGGATTGGTCTGTCCGGTTTATCGGTTTTCTCTTGTGTGATTTTCTTGCTCTAAAACGGATCATTACCCTGCATCAAACAGATGTCGGCATCAGTAATAAACAAGTACAACAGCATCAAAGCTAGTACAAAGGAAAAATGCAGACTTATGACTGGCGGTTTGTTGGTGGCGGAAAAAGGAAGCAGGCCGATACGAGCGCAGATGTGTTCCGGTTCATTCAAAATTTTCTTTACAGCTTATGTGACTTCTTCATTAGTAAGCTGGATGTTTACATGCCGCAGCGGATCGTCAACACTGCCCGTATATTCACACATCAAACCGGAGCGTCGGCTAAGGGGCAGTATACTCACGGATATCCAACAACGGGCAAGATCAACTCCAATTAAACCGTTGGCTAGGAAAGCTCTGAGCTTGGACAATTGGGGAGCGTACTTACTCCTCTCTTTGCCAGTTAATCTCTGAGGAAAGGGGTGAGTGTTGCTAAGCCATTCCGGACGGAGACCAGGCAATGGATTCTCTTCGGCAGGGGTAGTGTCTTTGCAATAGAACCAGGAATTATTCCACTCCTGGGGATGACTGTGCAGTTTCGCATGAGGATAAGTGACTTCTTTCCTTTTTTGAATCGCCATACCACCCAGTTCCATATTAGGGCCATCAGTAAACTCTGTGCGACGGTTCAAGTGAAAGAAGTCTCGGAACAATTCCACTGTGGGTTCCTCTTGGAAGTACACTTCGCAAAGCACTTGGAAGTGGCATATATTAGTAACAGAGATGGGACCAATATCTTGTGGGCGCAGTTGGAAATTGGCTAAGACATCCCGATAAAACTTTGAACCGGGCGGACTAAAGCCCCGGGCCAAGTGATCCGCAAAAACAACAACCTCTCCCTCTTCAGGGGTGGGAGGACATTCTGTGCCTGGGACTCGCCAGTGGATGGTGTTTTTACTGCTTAAAGCGCCGGTGAGAACTAAGTTGTTCAGCTGTGTTTCCGTAACACGGGAAGGAACCCAGTTGCACTCATATATTTGCTTGGCCATGAGGAAATCTACAAGACAAGTGGTTCCGGTTCAAGTATATGTTTGATTAAACCGGATGCATATCTATTTAAACCGAAGGCAGTCTAATCTAAACCAGAGTTATGCAAGGTGGCAACGTCTGGCGGTTCAAACAAGGGGACTAATGATATATACTAGTCTTTTACATTTTTTACGCCAAAGTTAAACCGCCGGATCTAAGCATTGAAAGCAATTGAGGGTGTACAAATACAAAAACAGATTTCACAAGACTTCTCTACAACGACGGATCTAAAGCCAGTTCAGAAAAAGGAAAATATTTAAAGGCTTAAGGCGGAACAATGTTGATCCAAAGAGCGGAAATGTTGTTGGGATCTATGAACTTAAGTATGAATCTACAAGACGAATGCTAAAAACCCATTGGTAATCGCAGTAGGGTTTTCTTGGATCTATCTAGAGGTATGAGCAGGAGTACGAACAGTGAGCAGGAACATGGCAAGAACATGAAACCCTAGCACAGATCTAGGTGGGTAAAAACAGAAATCTTACCGGAGCTGGAGGAGACGCGGAAGGACGCCGCGATTTTCTGGTACGGTCAGGTTGATGCAGCGGCCCAAGATGATGCAGAGGTCAGCAGCGGCGGCGGAGCTCCGAAGCTGGCGGCACGAAGAAGACGAAGAGAAAGAGGATGAAGGGGGAAAAAGAAATGACCCCTCGGCCCTATTTATGAAGCAAAGGACATGTGTCGGGCGCGCGAATCCAGGAGCCACAAATTTCAGAGTTGTCGCCTCGATTGTTGCTGATCTGTTAAATAAAGAAGGCATCATAAAAGCTAGCTTCATGATGACGTCATGCCGGTTTACAACAACCAAAGAAGATGACGACACGACGGTTCAACAGATACAGGAAGATGACGAAGACAAAGATTTTTTCTAAGGATTGACATGAACCCATTCAAATCAATCTGGGGCCTAATGTTGGGCATATTACTACTAGGCGTAAACCGGCCTAACTGGGTCGGGTTGACTTCATCAGTAGTCTAAAGGTGCTAAAGCCCAGAGGCTAGACAAAGGCCCAAGGCCATAGTCGGTTCAGTATCTGTAGCCGTAAACCGGCGTGTATATAAACTTGTATTATAAGTTAGGAATAGGGAGAGACCAACCCGGATACGAATATAAACCGGAGATTGGGACTCTATGAACCGACGGGTGTCACCCGTGTATATAAGGGGACAGCCCGATAGCGGTTCAAAGAGAGACAACCACAACTCGAGGCCTAGGCGAAGCTTGTTTGCTCCCTAGTCATCGAAACCCCATCAATTCCATCACAAACTAGACGTAGGCTTTTACCTTCATCGAAGGGGCCGAACTAGTATAAACTCCCTGTGTCCCTTGTCCGCTTTAACCCCTTCGAGTTAACCCGTTGCGATGGCTCCACGACTAAGTCCTTTCGCTAGGACATCTGCCGTGACAAACCCACGACAGTAATCATCAAGGTGAACATAAGAGGAACCACCCCCAAGGTTCACACTTAAGGGGTTGCACGACAAAGTCATATCGGAAGTGGCAAAGGCAGAATCACCCTCGATGACCATGACCGAATAGCTACACTACAGGGTTAACATCAGAAGTGATGTAGAGGTCTCACCCTCGGCACTCGATAGTAACCTAGTAGTGTCGAGCAACTAAGGGGAAAGTGATGTGCAGTGCCTGGGCCTGGTCTTCGATCCCGTTGATCGGGTCTTCGATGATGAAGTAGGGGCAACCGGGACAAGGTGGGGGTCACTGATGGATCACTAACCAACCTATACTAAGCAGTTTAGGATAAGCAGGTAAGGTACAATGAGCATGTTACAAAAGCAGGCTATGCATCAGAATAGGAGCAAACAATAACAGTAGCAAAATCTAATGCAAGCATGAGAGAATGGAATGGGCGATATCGGGATGATCAAAGGGGGGCTTGCCTGGAAGCTCCGTTGAAAGGGAAGAAGGTTCGTCGTCGACGTAGTCGATCACAGGGGCATCAGCAGTGGTCTCGGGGTCTACCGAAGAGAAGAGGGGGGAGAAACAGTAAATACAAGCAAACAGATGCATGACAAGACAACAAGCGGTGCTAGGGGTTAACTAACGCGGTACTGCACGTTGAAGACGTAGATGGAAAACATCCGGAGGGGTTTTCCCGGCATTTGGCATTTTCTGGATAGATGAATGATAGGGGAAGGTTCCATGTTCAGTAGGTTAGAGGGGTGTGGCAGGTATGTGGGTGACATATTCGGATTCGTCATATTTTTCTGAGCATCTTTCATGTAGAAAACATTTTCATCCGAGCTACGGTTTATTTTCTATGATTTTACAAAGTTTAAAATGATTTTCTATATTCACAGAATTCTTGTAATTCGAAAATAAAACAGCAAAATACTTTTGTCACCTAGTGCTATTCTAGCCGTAGTGTATGGCAATGGGACCAGTGGGGTTGGGTTGACCCAGTCAAATGTTAACTAGTCAACATATGAACAGTGTAGAGGGCCACATGTCATTGACTTAGACTGTTCTGAAAATTTATTTTTCTTTAAACTAACCATGGGTCCACATGTCATCCACTATTGGACTAATTAACTAGTACTACTAATTAGACTAACTAACTAAATTAGTCCCTAAGCTAGTATTTGGGCCGGCCACGCACACACAGAACACACACTCACGCACACACACACACTACGCTGCACAATACCACGGCCATGGCAAAGCAATGAGCAGAAGCATAAGTAAGAGCAGCGGCGGCAGCTAATAAGTAGCAGCAAGGCAGTAGCAAAGGAGCAGCGCAGTGGCACACAAGGAGCAGTAGCAGTGCACAGCGGGCAACAGCATCAGTACAAGTAGCAGCGACAGGGAGCAGCAAGGCAGCGGAGCTGCTGCAGCTGTAAGCAGCAGAGCAGCTGCGACATGGGAGCTCGGGCGAGGGCGCGGTCAAAGGCGGCCGAGCGCGTGCGTGGTCTCGGCCGGGGCGCGCACGGGGCGGCCGGGGTGTGGGTCGCGGGCGCAGTGAGCACGGCGCAAGCAGGCAGCAGGGCGCGTACAGCACGGGTACGGCCATGGACGAGCATAAGGCGACGACTACGGTGAAGTATCAAATGCGGATAGGAGGGGAATCGACAGAGGAGCTCACCGCGGAGCTTGTGGACGTGGTCAAGGAGCGCGGGGGTGGCCGGACACGAAGAACTCGACGACGAGATGCGGCGGCCGTGGGCGAAGACGACGGCGATGGCGAGCATACAGGGCCTCCCAGCTCGGGCCCTTATGCGAGGGCAAAGGAGACGACGATGGAGGAGCTCCTGGATGTCTTGGCTCGGCGAGGGGAGGCCGGTGGCCGCGGGATCGACGAGGCCATGGCGACAGGGCAGCGGGTGCGGGCAGATCTGAGCGATGGAGAAGAGGGTGAGGGGAAATGGTCTAGGGTTTCGGCCGTGGGGGTCAGGGGCTCGGCCTAATGCTTCATGGGGACCAGGGGATGGCCGGCATGCACCATGGCACGGCCATGGCCGGTTGGATTGGCCTCCACGGTCCCCTGTCTCCTGTACACAGGTGGGAGGAGAGCTGGAGGTGGGTTGGGCCAGCCATTTGGCTATATGGACCAAGGTGCCTAGTAGATTAGGTCCTCTTCTTCCACTTTCTCTTTTCTCTTTTCTGTATTTCAATTAGCCACTTTTCGTATTTATTTGAGTGACAAAAGTGAATTTAGTCAAACTTGAAATTTGGCACACAATTCGAGAACAACATTGTGGTGTTGCATAAAAAGTTTTAGAGCCAACGGAATTGTTCAAGTATTTTTAGAAATTGAATAGGTCAATTAATATGCTGCTGGACCATTTTATATTTCCCTAGGGATTAAATGGTGAGCCAAATGATGTTGATTTCTACATGATAATTAGCTAGTGAATATTTGCAACCCAACGAACATTTTTGTTTTGACATTTTGAAAACTTTAAATCTTGACTTTAATTTAAATTTGAAATTTGAACTGGGTGGAATCAAAGGGGGATTTAGCCACAATGAAAATGATGACATGTCACCATTAACATGGGATTACTGTAGCTTAATTATCCGGGCGTCACAATTCTCCTCCACTATAAGAAATCACGTCCCGAGATTTAAGGGTTGGAGTAGGGGGGAAAGACTCAGGAAGGACGGAGCTCAACACAAGATAGGTACTTGGGGACTATCTCGGCGAACGTGGTATAGAGGCACCCCTCGAGTCAAAATTCAAGAAAGACGTTGAGAGCAAGGTAAGGAGGTCCAATAAGAAGCTTCAACCAGGTAGGCAATCATTTGTTGCCTGAAACAGAGGGTGAAAGGGGTTCAGAGCAATGGGAATAGGTACTGCGTCTAATACTAGAGTAGATCGCTAGGAATGTGGCTCGTGATTTACATGCGAAGCCAAGTGCGAGGAACAATTTTGGAAAACAAGGATGTACAGGAGAGTCAGATTTCGATCATGTGGAACTATGGGTTATGGGCCCACCATGTGGGTTAGAAGTAGAAAGGGCGATGCCATCTTGCACGGTCATGATAGCAAGGCATGTCAGAGGATAGCCTCTCAGTTATGTTGGCAACAACGTTGGTACCAAGGAAGAGGGACGAAGAAAACCATTTTCCTGCTCGCGGGAACGAGGCAGACCAATAGGCAAAGTTCTCATCCATCGGTGGTTACCGGAATGTCATCAACAGTAGTAACAGGGTCTTACTGACCGAGTTATGCACTGAGGTGCTTACTTAAGCAGGGACTTATTACTCCTTATATCATATAGATCACAAGAAGGGTCAAACAAACCAATGGAAATGAAAATGTGGTTATTAATTTTATCAGAACAATGGAAAGGAAATGTGTTTAAACACAAATATCAGGAGTATATCCTTCCCAAGGACAAGCAGAGGATGATAGGGCTCCAAGTATTAAACCATTTAGACAAAGGTGCAAGGAATTTATGAGGTTTACCCATACAACGGTGTTTGGATAACTAATCAAGAACAGTTAGCATTGCGCTCCCCATGTTCTTGTTGATATAAGGAGTACCATAGTCATGCTTCGAGGTAGAAACAACAAGGTGTTTCGGGTAAGAGTTGGATCTGAAGATCACAAAAGATACAAAGGAACAGTTCCAAGATTACCTCAGAACGTAAGGAATAACCAAACACGACCAGGTCTGTGTTGGTAGGAAGTCAAGGATGTCATCGATGATATCACAAACCATCGAGGGGTAGGGATGGTATTTTCTAGCTATGAATTCAGTTGACATCTCTGAAGAAGCCAAAGTGTTGATGGTGATCACCACAAATTATGTTGAGAGACTCTATGAAGATGCCATCAAGTAGCGACGACATCAAGCAAAAGGAAGGATGAAGTGAAAGGCTATGACAACCACGGATCCGACACAAGCTAAAAATCAAGCTTGTTGTTTGAGGTGAAATGATAAGATGAGTAAGATCGACGTAGGCTTAGCTCGTCGTCGGAATTTGCTCTGGGCATAAGTGGTAGCATAGTTAAACGTTGACACGATAAAATATAGCCGATCAAGCTAGGAATGATGTGATGGGGTATAAAGCTTACAATTATAAAGTACCAGGTGTAATGCAAGAAGATAAATCGGAGTAGAGGTTGTATGGGGGGAATGATTCGCAGAGGATAAGTAATTTTAACTTACCGAGTAAATGGGATCAAGGAGGAAATATGGTCAGAACCATAACTGCAAGGGATCCAATTTACGATACCGGAAGAATTATTCAAATGATTAAATATCCTTGCAAGAAGCTTTCATGATAAGTTCCACACTGTGTCCGTGAGCATGAACACAAAGGTTCCGGGTCGACTCCCACTTCTACAATGCATAACCTTTCATTTTACTTCTCACTCTTGATGAAGTTGTAGTATTGAAATTTTATCTGACGAAAAGCCAGTAGAGTATAACCCGCATAACTTTCGAGTTCACACGGATTAGGGAAGGCATGGGTTCAACCCATCGGGGCATCTTAGGAACATATACCATAAATTTCAAGAATAAATAACACAAGCTCGATAGCAGAGCATGGTTGACAAAAGTAGAGAATACAATTTACCAAAGGCATTATGTATCTGGGAAAGAACTTCACGAGGTTCTTTGAATATGAAGGACATTGTCGGATGATAATCCAATAATGGATCCGGTGATCCACAATGGAGCTGGTGTGAGTATCGATATTCAACCAGAAGAAGAAATAATGCAGAGGCATCGGATTTTGGAAATATCTAATAATTCCAAAGCTTAAATGCAAGGGAATTATGATTTCCAATTCGGGGGATCGGAAGCAGAGGCTCTGATCAAAAGATGAGTAAGTTGAATAGACTCAGTGTTGCACCCGATCAAATCTGGATTGTGCAAGAACCAGCTCATATCTGGAAGGATGTCTGAGCTAGAAAGAAAATTTCCAAGGATTAATTGATGATTGCGAGTATTCGCTCACACATTGAATCCGTAGGAACATAATGACAATCACAAGGAATTTTAAAGAATATTGCTAGACATATGGAATTAATCCTAATCCAAGGAGGCAAGGAGAATCAAGAGCAATAGGCTCCAAAGGATTTTTGGAAGATCAGGTAGTATTTCCAAGTATTTTGGAAAGCATATGAACAACTGGGGATGAACAGACCCCGGTTAAGTGAAATTATCCGCAGTGCAAAAAGAAGCCGCAAAGCAGAAGGCACAAAGGATTCTCGAAAGAATGGAGAGTACATCTTGTAATAAAAGGAGCAACTGGGTATGAAGGTACAAGCGGCAAGGATGTTATTCACGGGGATTATCGATGGTCAGGAACTGCAAGGCAATGGGCAGAGGATCTCGAGAAACATCGAGGAGTATCTGCAGAATCTTCTGTCCAAGCAAGCGATCATCGTAAATGTCAGGGCTCTTCGGGAGCAAGTGGGTACGAGAACCTAATGTTAGAGTTAGTAAAATGTTTAACCCGAATAGACGAGAGATCAGAGTCCCAGAGTATAGACGAGGAATAAAAGATCTTAATACCACCCAATGGCGATGTGGGCCCGCAAGCCACACAGCCAAGTTAGTAAAACCGTTTTGGATGACTAGACTCAACTTCGGCCAAAGAGTTGGTAAGCGGGCTACCTACAGGCAGTCGGCTCTGATACCAACTTGTGACGCCCTCGATTCAATCGTACACTAATCATACACGCAAATGTGTATGATCAAGATCAAGGACTCACGGGAAGATATCACAACACAACTCTAGACACAAATTAAAATAATACAAGCTTTATATTACAAGCCAGGGGCCTCGAGGGCTCGAATACATAAGCTCGAAAACACAAGAGTCAGCGGAAGCAACAATATCTGAGTACAGACATAAGTTAAACAAGTTTGCCTTAAGAAGGCTAGCACAAAAGCAACATCGATCGAAAAGGCAAGGCCTCCTGCCTGGGAGCCTCCTAACTACTCCTGGTTGTCGGTGGCCTCCATGTAGTAGTAGGCACCCTTAGTGTAGTAGCAGTCGTCATCGAAGGTGGCGTCTGGATCCTGGGATCCAACATCTGGTTGCATCAACCGGAAAGAAGAAGAAAGGGGGGAAAGGGGGAGCAAAGCAACCGTGAGTAGTCATCCAAAGTACTCGCAAGCAAGGATCTACACTACATATGCATCGGTATAAATGAAAAGGGTTGTATCTACTGACTGGACTGCAGAATGCCAGAAGAGAAGGGGAAGCCTAGCCTATCGAAGACTTGCATCTTCTGGAATCCACCATCTTGCAGCAACAGGAGGGAGTAGAGTAGCATAAAGTAAAGTAGTAGAAGTGTTATCAACCTCGGCCAGAGATCCTTTCTCGACTCCCTGCGAGAAAGCAATCCCAGAGCCATACTATCCATTTATCATCACAAACCAATTCTCATCACAAGTATCCAGTTCTAGTTGTATCGATCGGGATACAACTCCAACTGTCCGTTACCGTAGGACAGGCTATCAATAGATGTTTTCTTCCCTGCAGGGGTGCACCAACTTACCCACCACGCTCGAACTCCGGCCGAACACACATTCGTGGGTCATGCCCGTCCTCGGCCAAACAATACGCCGCAACCCAACCTAGGATTAATAGAGAGGTCAACACGCCGGACTAAACCTATGCCCCCAGGGGTCATGGGCCATCGCCACGGGAACTCCTGCACGTTGCGAACGCGGCCGATGAGCAGACCTAGCTGCCTCCTTAAAAAAGGCAGGTGCTTACCAGTCCAACCCGGCGCGCGCCGCTCAGTCGCTGACGTCTATTAAGCTTCGGTTGATGTATATGATGCAGAACGCCCATACTATGTCCACGTTATGGTTAGTGCTATCAGGCCAGAGGCCCCTCGGATCGAATATCCAAATCGTAGTAGATTAGGAGCACGCGGTAACAAGCAGAGACTCACGAAAGATGTGACCTCATTGCCCCGTCTAGAGGACTTGCGGCAAGGGCTAGGAATGCCCGGCCACGCCTCGTAATTTTCTCGCGGGCACCCTCCAGTTCAACCCAACTCCTCATCACTCGCAAATATGCTCGCACGGGTACCAGTCAGGGCCGACCCATCTTTAGTAACAGGGTTCAGTGTAAAGTCATAGTAACCATAGTAACCGTGTGTCCAAACATCAAGGGGAAAACCCGAGGAATCACCCCCGGTGAATTCCACTCGATGTAATCATCAAGGTGAACGTAAGAGGAACCACCCCCAAGGTTCACACTTAAGGGGTTGCACGACAGAGTCGTACCGGAAGTGGTTAAGGCAGAATCACCCTCGATGACCACGACCGAATAGCTACACTACATGGTTAACATTAGAAGTCATGTAGAGGTCTCACCCTCGGCACTTGATAGTAACCCAGTAGTGTCGAGCAACTAAGGGGGAAAGTGATGTGTGGTGCCGGGGCCTGGTCTTCGATCTCGTTGATCGGGTCTTCGATGATGAAGCAGGGGCAACCGGGACAAGGAGGGGGTTACTGATGGATCACTAACCAACCTATACTAAGCAGTTTAGGATAAGCAGGTAAGGTACAATGAGCAGGTTACAAAAGCAGGCTATGCATCAGAATAGGAGCAAACAATAACAGTAGCAAAATCTAATGCAAGCATGAGAGAATGCAATGGGCGATATCAGGATGATCAAAGGGGCGGCTTGCCTGGAAGCTCCGCTAAAAGGGAAGAAGGTTCATCGTCAACGTAGTCGATCACAGCGGCATCAGCAGTCTCGGGGTCTACCGAAGAGAAGAGGGGGGAGAAACAGTAAATACAAGCAAACAGATGCAAGACAAGACAATAAGCGGTGCTAGGGGTGAACTAACGCGGTAGTACACGTTGAAGACGGAGATGGAAAACATCCGGAGGGGTTTTCCCGGCATTTGGCATTTTGCGGATAGATGAATGAGAGGGGAAGGTTCCATGTTCAGTAGGTTAGAGGGGTGTGGCAGGTATGTGGGTGACATATTCGCATTCGTCATATTTTTCTGAGCATCTTTCATGTAGAAAACATTTTCATCCGAGCTACGGTTTATTTACTATGATTTTACAAAGTTTAAAATGATTTTCTATATTCACAGAATTATTTTAATTTGGAAATAAAACAGCAAAATACTTTTGTCACCTAGTGCTATTCTAGCCGTAGTGTATGGCAGTGGGACCAGTGGGGTTGGGTTGACCCAGTCAAATGTTGACTAGTCAACATATGAACAGTGTAGAGGGCCACATGTCATTGACTTGGACTTTTCTGAAAAATTTATTTTTCTTTAAACTAACCAGGGTCCACATGTCATCTACTATTGGACTAATTAACTAGTACTACTAATTAGACTAACTAACTAAATTAGTCCCTAAGCTACTATTTGGGCCGGCCACGCGCACACAGAACACACACTCACGCACACACACACACTACGCTGCACAACACCACGCCCATGGCAAAGCAATGAGCAGCAGCATAAGTAAGAGCAGCGGCGGTAGCTAATAAGTAGCAACAAGGCAGTAGCAAAGGAGCAGCGCAGCGGCACGCAGGGAGCAGTAGCAGTGCACAGCGGGCAACAGCATCAGTACGAGCAGCAGCGACAGGGAGCAGCAAGGCAGCGGAGCTGCTGCAGCTGCAAGCAGCAGAGCAGCTCCGGCACGGGAGCTTGACGAGGGCGCGGTCAGGGGCGGCCGAGCGCACGCGTGGGCTCGGCCGGGGCGCGCACGGGGCGGCCGGGGTGTGGGTCGCGGGCGCAGTGAGCACGGCGCAAGCAGGCAGCAGGGCGCGTACAGCACGGGTACGGCCATGGACGAGCATAAGGCGACGACTATGGTGACGTATCAAATGGGGAAAGGAGGGGAATCGACAGAGGAGCTCACCGCGGAGCTTGTGGACGTGGTCAAGGAGCGCGGGGGTGGCCGGACATGAAGAACTCAACGACGAGATGCGGCGGCCGTGGGTGAAGACGACGGCGATGGCGAGCGTACAGGGCCCTTATGCGAGGGCAAAGGAGACGACGATGGAGGAGCTCCTGGATGTCTTGGCTCGGCGAGGGGAGGCCGGTGGCCGCGGGATCAACGAGGCCATGGCGACAGGGCTGCGGGTGTGGGCAGATCTGAGCGAGGGAGAAGAGGGTGAGGGGAAATGGTCTAGGGTTTCGGCCGTGGGGGTCAGGGGCTCGGCCTAATGCTTCATGGGGACCAGGGGATGGCCGGCATGCACCATGGCGCGGCCATGGCCGGTTGGATTGGCCTCCACGATCCCCTGTCTCCTGTACACAGGTGGGAGGAGAGCTGGAGGTGGGTTGGGCCAGCCATTTGGCTATATGGGCCAAGGTGCCTAGTAGATTTGGTCCTCTTCTTCCACTTTCTCTTTTCTCTTTTCTGTATTTCAGTTAGCACTGTTCGTATTTATTTGAGTGACAGAAGTGAATTTAGTCAAACTTGAAATTTGGGACACAATTCGAGAACAACATTGTGGTGCTGCATAAAAAGTTTTAGAGCCAACGGAATTGTTCAAGTATTTTTAGAAATTGAATAGGTCAATTAATATGCTGCTGTAGCACTTTATATTTCCCTAGGGATTAAATGGTGAGCCAAATGATGTTGATTTCTAGATGATAATTAGCTAGTGAATATTTGCAACCCAACGAACATTTTTGTTTTGACATTTTGAAAACTTTAAATCTTGACTTTAATTTAAATTTGAAATTTGAACTAGGTGGAATCAAAGGGGGATTTAGCCACAATGAAAATGATGACATGGCACCATTAACATCGGATTACTGTAGCTTAATTATCCAGGCGTCACACACCACAGATAAGCACAAGCAAGACATACATCAAGTGTTCTCAAATCCTTAAAGACTCAATCTGATAAGATAACTTCAAAGGGAAAACTCAATCCATTACAAGAGAGTAGAGGGGAGAAACATCATAAGATCCAACTATAATAGCAAAGCTCGCGATACATCAAGATCGTGCCAAATCAAGAATAAGAGAGAGAGAGAGAGAGAGAGAGAGAGAGATCAAACACATAGCTAATGGTACATACCCTCAGCCCCGAGGGTGAACTACTCCCTCCTCATCATGTAGAGTGCCGTGATGATGAAGATGGCCACCTGTGAGGGTTCCCCCCTCCGGCAGGATGCCAGAACAAGGTCCCAATTGGCTTTTGGTGGCTACAGAGGCTTGCGGCGGCGGAATTCCTGATCTAGGTTATTGTTTGGAAGTTTGGGTATATATAAGAGGTTTTGTCGTCGGGAACAAGTTAAGGGGGTCTCCGAGGCAGCCACGAGGTAGGGGGCATGCCCCCCACCCTCGTGGGTGCCACGGGACTCTTCTGGCCCATCTTCGATACTCCGTGGGCTTCTTCTGGTCCAAAAATAATCTCCATGAAATTTCAAGTCAATTGAACTTCGTTTGGTTTTCCTTTTCTGCGATACTCAAAAACAAGGAAAAAACAGAAACTAGCACTGGGCTCTAGGTTAAAAGGTTAGTCCCAAAAACCATGTAAATGCATATAAAACATCCAATATTGATAATATGATAGCATGGAACAATAAAAAGTTATAGATACGTTGGAGACGTATCAAGAATCCCCAAGCTTAATTCCTGCTCGTCCTCGAGTAGGTAAATGATAAAAACACAATTTTTGATGTGGAATGCTACCTAACATATTTATCAATGTAATCTTCTCTATTGTGGCAAGAATATTCAGATCCATAAGATTCAAGACAAAATTTTAATATTGATATGCAAATAATAATACTTCAAGCATACTAACAAAGCAATCATCTCTTCTCAAAATAACATGGCCAAAGCAAGCTATCCCTACAAAATCATATAGTCTTGCTATGCTCTATCTTCATCACACAAAATACTTAAATCATGCACAACCCCGATGACAAGCCAAGCAATTGTTTCATACTTTTGATGTTCTGAAACTTTTTCAATCTTCACGCAATACATGAGCGTGAGCCATGGACATAACACTATAGGTGGAATAGAATGGTGGTTGTGGAGAAGACAAAAAGGGAGAAGATAGTCTCACATCAACTAGGCATATCAACGGGCTATGGAGATGTCCATCAATAGATATCAATGTGAGTGAGTAGGGATTGCCATGCAACAGATGCACTAGAGCTATAAGTGTATGAAAGCTCAAAAAGAAACTAAGTGGGTGTGCATCCAACTCGCTTGCTCACAAAGACCAAGGGCATTTTGAGGAAGCCCATCATTGGAATATACAAGCCAAGTTCTATAATGAAAGATTCCCACTAGTATATGAAAGTGACAGCATAGGAGACTCTCTATCATGAAGATCATGGTGCTACTTTGAAGCACAAGTGTGGTAAAAGGATAGTAGCATTGCCCCTTCTCTCTTTTCTCTCATTTTTTTGTTTTTGTTTTTTTTGGTGGGCTTCTTTGGCTTCTTTTTTTGGCTTCTTTGGCCTCTTTTTTTCGTCCAGAGTCTCATCCTGACTTAGGGGGAATCATAGTCTCCATCATCCTTTCCTCACATGGGACAATGCTCTAATAATGAAGATGATCACACTTTTATTTACTTACAAACTCAAGAATTACAACTCGATACTTAGAACAAATATGACTCTACGTGAATGCCTCCGGCGGTGTACCGGGATATGCAATGAATCAAGAGTGACATGTATGAATGATGAATGGTGGCCTTGCCTCAAATACAATGTCAACTACATGATCATGCAAAGCAATATGACAATGATGAAGCGTGTCATAATAAACAGGACGGTGGAAAGCTGCATGGCAATATATCTTGGAATGGTTATGAAAATGCCATAATAGGTAGGCATGGTGGCTGTTTTGAGGAAGGTAATGGTGGGTGTATGGTACCGGCGAAAATTGCGTGGCACAAGAGAGGCTAGCAATGGTGGAACGGTGAGAGTGCGTATAATCCATGGACTCAACAATAGTCATAAAGAACTCACATACTTATTGCAAAAATCTATTAGTTATCGAAACAAAGTACTACGTGCATGCTCCTAGGGGGATAGATTGGTAGGAAAAGACCATCGCTCGTCCCTGACCGCCACTCATAAGGAAGACAATAATTAAATAAATCATGCTCCGACTTCATCACATAACGGTTCACCATACGTGCATGCTACGGGAATCACAAACTTTAACACAAATATCTCTCAAATTCACAACTACTCAACTAGCATGACTCTAATATCAACATCTTATGATGCTCCTAGGTGGTACGATCTTGATGTATAGCGAGCTTTGCTATTATAGTTGGATCTTATGATGTTTCTCCCCCTCTACTCTCTTGTAATGAATTGAGTTGTTATCTTATCGGATTGAGTCTTTAATGATTTGAGAACACTTGATGTATGTCTTGCATGGGATAACCGTCGTGACAATGGGTTATTCTATTGATTCACTTGATGTATGTTTTGGTGACCAACTTGCGGGTTACGCCCATGAACCTATGCATAGGGGTTGGCACACGTTTTCGTCTTGACTCTCTGTTAGAAACTTTGGGGCACTCTTTGAAGTACTTTGTGTTGGATTGAATAGATGAATCTGAGATTGTGTGATGCATATCGTATAATCATACCCGCGGATACTTGTGGTGACATTGGAGTATCTAGGTGACATTAGGGTTTTGGTTGATTTGTGTCTTAAGGTGTTATTTTACTACGAACTCTAGGGCTGTTTGTGACACTTACAGGAATAGCCCAATGGATTGATCGGAAAGAATAACTTTGAGGTGGTTTCGTACCCTACCATAATCTCTTCGTTTGTTCTCCGCTATTAATGACTTTGGAGTTACTCTTTGTTGCATGTTGAGGGATAGTTATGTGATCCAATTATGTTATTATTGTTGAGAAAACTTGCACTAGTGAAAGTATGAACCCTAGGCCTTGTTTCCTAGCATTGCAATACTGTTTGTGCTCACTTTTATCATTAGATACCTTGCTATTTTTATATTTTCACATTACAAAAACCTATATCTACCATCCATATTGCACTTCTATCACCATCTCTTCGCCGAACTAGTGCACCTATACAATTTGCCATTGTATTGGGTGTGTTGGGGACACAAGAGACTCTTTGTTATTTGGTTGCAGGGTTCTTTGAGAGAGACCATCTTCATCCTACACCTCCCACGGATTGATAAACTTTAGGTCATCCACTTGAGGGAAATTTGCTACTGTCCTACAAACCTCTGCACTTGGAGGCCCAACAACGTCAACAAGAAGAAGGTTGCGTAGTAGACATCAAGCTCTTTTCTCGCGCCGTGACCGGGGAGGTGAGTGCTTGAAGGTATATCTTTAGATCTTGCAATCGAATCTTTTAGTTTGTTGTTTTATCACTAGTTTATATTATAAAAGAAAACTACAACAATATGGAATTAAGGTGTCGGGGTTTTCTGGCTCCCCGAGCACCTATGGGGACGGAGCCCCTTCTCGGTTCGGCGGGGGCGGAGGTCGCGCGAAGAGCGGATCGAGGCGAAGCACACGGGGGGGTTTTTACCCAGCTTCGGAGCTCTCCAGAGAGATAATACTCCTACTGCTGCTTTGTGGATTGTATTGAGTTCTTGCTCGGGAGCGCTGAGTGCTACAGTACACTCAAGCAGCTAACGAGACCGAGCGTTCTTCTGTTTTCCTCTCAGAGATCGCTCTCCGGGGTCCGATCCCCCCCTACGTTGTGCATGGGCCTCCTTTTATATGTTCAAGGGGTCTCCAATAGGTGGCAACGTAGGTAAGGGCAAAAATGGAAATATGCTGTGGTAGGTACAGCTACCTACACAGTGTATCATACCTAACCCTGACGGCAGGGGACAAAGGCATTAAATGCCTATCTACGTCGCCCAGACGGTGCAGAAAATGGACCATCGGGGGCGCCACCGCTTGCCACGATGGCGATCTTGTCAGCGCTGCATGCCACAGTGTACCCCTGGCTGCACAGCCTCCCGCCACGTACGCCAAGAAGGGTCCCGGAGCGACACGTAGGTGGGTGAGCTGGAGCGCGGGTACAGAGTGGTTGCCCGCCGCGGCAAGTGCCTTGCCGCGGCCGTTGTCTTGACGCGTCCAGGAGCTTGTCGCTCGCCGAGTCCTGCCGGGACGCGTGGCGCGTCGTGGCAGGTTCTTTGAGATGCTCTGGTTGGCCTTCCCGGCAAGCTCCTCTTGTCGGGGGCTTGTGCCTCGAGCGGCCTTCCCGGCAAGCTCCTCTTGCCGGGGACTTGTCTCCTTGGCTTAAATACTTTGTTCTCGAATGGCTCCAAAAGAACCATAGAGAGCCTTGGCGATCACCTGGCAGGCCTTGCCGCGGGGTGCTGCGACTGCCCGTGCACAAGTTCGGGATACTAGGGTACCCCTACGTTAGTACACCGACAGGAGCCCCCGGGCCTGGGCCACACACAGTGCCGAGCGCTGTTGGGGCAGGCCCAAAACAGGGCACGGGCACGCACGGCCTGGGTCACGTCGCACCTTGCTCCGCATCCACCACGCCCTCCCCGAACGGCACGTGTCGATTGCGGCGTCGTGGGAGAGGTCGTGGGTGGTTTCTTTATTAAGAAAGGCAAAACGTCCGCCCCCTCCCTCCTTATAAGCAGGGGGAACAGGGGCAGTTCGCCCATCTGCCCGTTGCTATTCCCTCCTCGAGAATCTCCGCCACTCCCCTTCTTCCCAAAGCCGAAGGAGAGCAGCGCCCTGCCCCCAGCGCCACCAGCACCGCCAACGTCGCCGTCCTCACTCCCCCTTTCCGCCATGGCTCAGAAAGCCGAGAAGGCAAAGTCGGCCGAGGCGCAGCGGCTCGCGGTGCTGCGGAAGGAGCGGGCACTCTTCCCTCCGAGGCTTGAGGCGGCGGAGCTGAAGGAGGACTTCTACCTCTTCTGGTTGACGGGGACGCGAGCGCATCCGCGCACGAAGGTACTCCCAGCCACTGCTTGGGATAAGTATCCCACTGGGTATCCCTTCTTTGCCTTGTTCTTCTATTGCGGGCTCTGCCCGCCCTTTTCAGAATTCTTTTGCGATGTCATGAACACCTACGGGCTCCACCTTCTTGATTTCACCCCCAATGTTGTCCTGACCATGGCAGTTTTCGCACATCTCTGCGAAAACTTTGTCGGGATCCATCCAAACGTAGCTCTTTTCCGCCATTTCTTTTCGCCTCGGGTTGATAAAGGAGAACCTTTATCCGGCGGAATCGCATGGATCTCGAAAGCCGGCAAGAAAGATGCTTATCTGGAGGGAGGGCTCTGTAGCAAGTGGGAGGAGTGGAGGGCGGACTGGTGTCTGATCGTTGAGGAGAACCCGCAGCCGTTTATTGCTCTGCGCGAAACCCCAGTAGTGCGCGGCAGTGATTGGAGTAGCCTTGCCCCGGAAGATGGCAGACTAAGGATCGCCGTCACCCGGATCCTACGCCTCAGGCTTGCCGGGCTTACCGTAGGAGCGGTTGGCGCAGATTTCCTCCGCCGCCGCATCGCCCCCCTGCAGGAGAGGGGGAGACCTGCCTGGGAGTTTCAGAATGCGGCGGATATCATGAGGTTGCGGCCGGGCCTCAACTTCAACTTCACTGTCCTGGAGCTCAACGCGATGCTCCAGGAGCTGTTCAAGCACGACCCACAGCATCCCGAAGTGTTCTGCTTGCCGAGGGGCGTCGTCCCGCTGTGCAACAACTCCGCGCTCGACCGTATCCGTGCGATGCCGCTGTGCGACTCGCATGGAATTGATCCAGCCTGGATAGAGCCTGCGGATGATGTCGTGCGGGCGTTCTTCGACAACTTGATAGAAGTGCCGGTCGACGCCGACGAGAAAAAAGGCCTCACCCGGGACACCACCGACGATGAGCTCAAGCGCATCGCCACCAGGATGGAAGAGGCGGCGGCAGCTGCCGCTGCGGGCGAGTTCGGGTTCACCGTGGAGGAGGCAGAGGCAGCGGAGGCGGCAAGCCTTGCCGACCGAGAGGAGCTTGCCGACGAGAAGAGGTCCGCAGAGCACGACATCGGGCCGAGCGGGCCCGCCGAGGACACGAGCGGCTCGTTGGAGATCGGCTCCTCTTCCTCTTCATCTTCGGACAGCTTGCCGCAAGCAGAGCCCCTGACACCACGAGCAGAGCCCCCGGCTCCTCAAGCGGAGCCCCCGGCTCCATCAAGAAGGCGTCTTCGCAAGGCCGGGGACGTAGCGGAGCGGCGGGCGAGTCAACCCCCGCCGCGCCGCACGACACGCTCCACCGCGGCGAGTTCTGTTGCCGCGGAAACACCTCCTGCTGCAGCGGCAACTGGGGCGGGGTCCTCTCGGCCTGCCGCTCCAGCTCCCGCCAAGCGGCCAAGGGATCCTACTCCTCCGCCTCCTTGTGCCGGAGGTGGGCCAGGCTTTGACTTCTCCACGCTCAGCTCCGACGAGGAAGAAGATGAGTAAGATTCTTGTTGTACTTGCATATATTCAATACTTGACGTCTTGTCTTGTATCTCATTTGCTTTACTCTGAACTTATTCCTTTTTAGGACGCTGGCCCAGAGAATGGCAAAGAGAGCCAAGGTCCCGGTGATTTTCATTGAGGATGATCCCACCGTGGCAGCAGGGGGTGCGCCTGAGCCAAACTTGTCGGACCCGGCAGCTGTTCCTCAGAGCAGCCCCCAGCGCAGCCCCCAGCGTAAGTATATGGCTTACTTCCAGCTGTTAGGCGCGCATGGATACAATTTGCTTGTTGATATCTGACCGTTGGCTTGTGCAGGAGCAGAGCAGCTCCACCAGGAGCGCCCGGAGGCCACCCCTGACATGCCACCTGCTTCGACTACGTCGTCGAGGGAGAGTTCCCCGGCAAGGGGGAATCCCCCGACGAGGGAGAGCTCCCCGGCAAGGGAGAAGTCTCCGGCGAGGGAGAGCTCCCTGGCAAGGGAGAAGTCTCCGGCAAGGGACAGTACCGGCGACCCCCCGGCAGCGGAGATCCCAACTACCGAGCCTGGTACAGGTACTCCTTGCTTATAAACTTCCCTTGGGTTCTTCTTTTTGGGATATTTGCTTGACTTTTATTCCTTTTCCAGTCGTCAGATCCATCCACTGTGGAGCCGATGGAGACCGAGGTTGTTATTGATGATGCCGCTGCCACCGAAGAAACGGCCGGCGCTGAAGATCTCGCTGGTGAAGACGCCGCCAAGGCTGCCGCCGCAGCAGCTGACGAGGGGCCCGGCGATCGTACTGACAACCCTGGGGCCGCAGGAGCGACAGGCGCTACACCGACCGCCGATCCTCCCGCCGCTGCCGCAGCGTCAGGCTCCGAAGAACCCCAGCCAGGCGTCTACTTGAAGGCTGGCGCTGGCATCTTCATCAACCTCCCCTGGGCGTCAACGTCCAGGGCATCGGTCGAAGGAGAAAGCTTTGACGTGGAGGTGCTTGCCTCCGCTGAGCTGACGTTGGTCGACGCACCAAGCAGCAGCAGCGACGAGCCCGAGGAGGAGCGACTGCTGCGGAAGCTAGTGTCGCTCTATCGCGCCCGCCAGGCCAAACTGGAGTCCCGCGAAGTGCTTGTCGCGAAGGCAGGGGTGGACGTGGAGAAGCGCGCGGAGGAGCTCCGAGGCCTCAACCAGGCAGCTCTCCAGTCGCTGGCGGCGGAGCGGGTGCAGCTCGATGAGGCGCAGAAGGCTTTCATCCTTGAGAAGGCAGAGATTGCAGAGAAACAGCGGCTTGCCGCCGAGGAGTTGTCTGCGCGGGACGGTGAGTTGGTGCAGCTGAAGGCCAGCCTGGACAGCCATGAAGAGGAGCTAGCTGTGCACGAGCAAGCACTCAGCGGAGCCCTCAAGGAAGCAAAGGACGCTGCCGCAGCCGCCGAGGCCGCCAAGAAGGAGCTGGAGGCGAAAGTGGCGCAGCTGGAGACTGATCTCGAGGCGAGCGGTGAAGCGCTTGCCGCGCTCAAGCATGAGCGCGAGAAGGACGCCTACACCTTTGGCGATCTGCAGGGTCGTCTCGCCGAGAAGGTCAAGGAGCTTGACGCCGCCAAGGACTCCAAGGTGGATCTTGAGCTGAAACTGGCTGCTTTGACCAAGACGCTGGACGGCGCCAGGGAGCAGGAGGCGGCCTTGAAGAAGGAGATCAAGGCCGACAAGGAGCTGCTGGAGAGCATCGCCACCACCCAGTACGATTTCAGGAGAACTGTGGAGCGGTGGACGGAGGGCCTTGTGAATGCTGCCGCAGACATCGACAAGGAGTTGGCGCTGCTGGGGGTGGAGGATCTCGGGTATTCCTCTGACGGGAGCCTCCCATCCAGCGCCAAGCTCACCTTGTTCTTCAGAGGCGTGGCGACGGCCCTCCAGCAACTCCGGGAGAGGATCCCAAAGCAGCTGGCCGACGAGTCACGCGAGATCTGCGCGGGAGCTCTCAATAAGGTGCTAATGAAGGTGGCCTTCCGCAACCCGGGCCTCCGCCTCACTAACATCCTTAGGTTCCTGCCGCCGGAAGCTGATCTGGAGGAGCTCGAGACCCTCGTCGCACCCATTGTGGACAAGGTGAGCGGGATCAAGAGGGTTGAGGGCGACCGCGCGGACTAGGCCGCCTATTTTCTTCTTCTTCTTCTTTTTTGTCGTCGCTGGTCATGTTATGAAAACAGTCTATTAGAGCCGCGACAAACTATCTTGTAATATAACTCTGTTTCAGGTCATGATTGCAATGCTACTTCCTTTAATCGATTCCTTCCTTTGTATGTTTTTGCGCTACGCTTTTCGGGAACCTGCCGGTGTAGGCACCTTTGCCGCGAGCGCTGAGTGCGGGACGTCAGCGGCCTGCTGGCGGTGCCGTTACCGACAAGAAA
This sequence comes from Aegilops umbellulata, assembly GCA_032464435.1. NCBI lineage: Eukaryota > Viridiplantae > Streptophyta > Magnoliopsida > Poales > Poaceae > Aegilops > Aegilops umbellulata. The sequence goes on from CP136060.1 coordinate 233,680,593, forward strand.
CCTTGTCGCGACTAGTCGCAGCTCGCTTAAGTTGCTGAGTGAACTCGAAACAAAGTAAGGGCGCGACTCTAGCCGCAGCACACTTAAACTGTTGAGCGAACTCGAAACAAAGTAAGGGCGCAACTAGCCACGAGCTGGTTCCTCCGCGCATAGGTTTTCCATACAAAGCATGGTCGTTCAAGGAAAGTAACTTAAAGTTAAAAGATCTGATTGCTCGAACTTTGGCACTTAGCTTTCCTGTCGTTTGCTCCCTGGCAAGGCGAAATTTTTCCTGAACGACGCCGGCTCCATACCATTATCTTCTCCTCCCCCCCCCCCCCCCCCGGTCAACTTGTGGGTGAAGGATCCTTCCTTTCCTTGAGAAAAAGAGAAAAGAGAAAATAATAGTATGGAGCCTTATGGCTCGTTATTGCTTACCGAGGGGGCTCGCTGCACAAAGTGTCAGATAATTCATGCAGAAAGGCATGAAATTGACAAGGTGTGCGGAGCACGTGAGTTTTATTTATGCACAGGGTCTGCGCCTGGCTTTGTACAAAGGATTACATGCAACAGCGGCAAGACTTGTACAAAATGGTGGTTGCCAGACAGGGTCCGACAACCGCGCCTTACGGGTAAAACTTACGAAGATGCTCGATGTTCCAGGAGTTGCTCACCGGAAAGCCATCCTCAATCTCAAGGCGGACAGTGCCAGGCCTAGTGACTCGTTTCACCCGGTAAGGGCCTTCCCACTTCGGCGTCAACTTGTTGGAATTCTTGGCGGAATGAACGCGCCGAAGAACAAGGTCGCCTTCCTCGAGACTTCTGGCTTTAGCTTTGCGGCTATGGTAGCGGCGCAAAGCTTGCTGGTATCTAGCAGCTCGTACAGCAGCCTGAAGATGGTCTTCCTCAAGGAGCAGCGCGTCATCTTGTCGCAGCTGCTCTTGCTCAAGCTCATCATAAGCGAGCACTCGAGGTGACCCGTATACGAGTTCCGTGGGGATAACTGCCTCTGCTCCATAGACTAGAGTGAAAGGTGTCTGGCCGGTGGCTCGATTTGGCGTCGTCCTGATCGACCAAAGAACCACCGGCAGCTCCTCGATCCAGTTTCTTCCGCACCTGTGCAGCCTGTCGAAAGTCCGGGTCTTGAGTCCACGCAGCACTTCAGCATTTGCCCTCTCTGCTTGATCGTTGCTCCTAGGGTGAGCAACAGAAGCGAAGCATACCTTGGCGCCAAGGTCTTGGACGTACTGCATGAAGGTGCGACTCGTGAATTGTGTACCGTTGTCGGTGATGATCCTGTTAGGGATTCCGAAGCGGCAAACAATCGACCTGAAGAACTTGACTGCTGACTGTGCTGTCACCTTCCTCACTGGTTCCACTTTCGGCCACTTTGTGAACTTGTCGATTGCGACGTACAAGTACTCAAAGCCCCCGACTGCTCGGGGGAAGGGGCCGAGGATGTCGAGCCCCCAGACCGAAAAGGGCTAGGATAAAGGGATCGTCTGGAGAGCTTGAGCTGGCTGGTGTATTTGCTTGGAATGGAACTGGCACGCTTCACACTTGGTTACTTGTGCAGCTGCATCCTGGAGGGCTGTCGGCCAAAAGAAGCCTTGCCGGAATGCTTTGCCGACAAGCGCTCTTGCACCAATGTGGTGACCACAAATGCCTCCATGTATCTCTGCCAACAGCTTCTGTCCATCTTCCCAGGGGATACACTTCAATTTCACTCCGTTGAGTCTTCTTCTGTACACTGCGTTGTCAACGAACTGGTACATACTAGACTACCGGGCTACTCTTTCCGCTTCTTCTGGCTCTTCGGGAAGTTCTCCTGACTGGAAGAAACGGACGATCTGCTGTGCCCATGCTGGAGCCTGTGGCTCGACAACAAGGACTAAAGGCATATCTGCTGCTGCGGGAACATCCGCTTCTACGGCGAGAACCTATGGTTCAGCCGGAGCTTGAGGTTCCCCGGCAAGCTTGCCGGAGCAAAACTTGTCAGGAGCGTCTGCTTCAATGAAACAAACCCTGGGGCTTGTCGGAGCGGACTGCTCCTTAGCACTCTTGGCGTTGATCTTGGGGACCTTCTTGGCGGCGGCTTCGGGAAGCTCTGCCGGAAGATAGTCACCAGAAATCAACTTCCTCTTCTTGCTCTGTGCAGTTGATGGCGTCACGGATGGTTGAGTCAGCTTGAGTACAAAGATCCCTGGTTCCACAGGTAACTTAAATGCCGCGCACTTTGACAGGCCGTCGGCGATGTCGTTCTAAGCTCTTGGAACATGTTCCATCTGTAGGCCGACAAAGCGCTCTTCCATCTTCCTCACTTCATCAACGTAAGCTTCCATCAACGGACTCTGATAATCCTTGTTCACTTGGCGGACGACAAGCTGTGAGTCACCCCTGACAATGAGTTGCTTGATCCCGAGGTCTGCCGCGATCCTGAGACCGGCGAGCAATCCTTCATACTCTGCAGTATTGTTTGTTGCTTGCTCCTTGGGAAAGTGCATCTGGACCACGTACTTGAGGTGCTCTCCGGTGGGTGCGACAAGCAGCACGCCAGCACCGGTGCCTTGCAGCGAGAACGCACCATCAAAGTACATCAGCCACTCTTTGTTTGCTTCCCTGACGGGGATGCTCGTCTCTGGAATTTCTTCGTCTGGTGTTGGCGTCCACTCTGCTATGAATTCTGCCAATGCTCTGCTTTGAATAGTTGAAGTGCTCTCAAACTTGAGGCCAAAACTTGACAGTTCCAGTGCCCACTCAACAATCCTGCCTGTTGCTTCTGGATTCTGCAGTATCCTCTTCAGCGGAAAGCGAGTGACAACTGTGATCTCATGTGCTTGGAAGTAATGGCGCAGCTTTCTCGAGGCCATAAGAAGGCCGAAAAGCAACTTCTGCACACCAGAGTACCTTGACCTAGCCCCCTGCAGAAGGGAACTGACAAAGTAGACTGGGCGCTGCACCATTTTCTTCTTCTGTATCTCTTCGCACATCTACGCAGATCCATCTTCGTCGGGACCAGAGCTCGTCGGGGAAGCCCCCTGCTTGTCGCTGGATGTGCTTGCCGTGGTCGCTGGCTCATCATCTGCCTCTCTCTCCGCTACTAACGCAGCACTAACCACTTGATTGGTTGCCGCCAGATATAGCAGCAACTTCTCTTGTGGTTTAGGTGCGACAAGTATTGGAGTGGAGGACAGGTATCTCTTCAAGTCCTGCAGCGCAGCCTCCGCTTCCGGAGTCCATTTCATTGCACCTGCCTTTTTCAAGATTTTGAAAAACGGCAGGGCACGCTCAGCAGACTTAGAGATAAACCTGCTGAGAGCCGCCACGCAGCCGGCAAGTTTTCGTATATCCTTGACGCGCTTCGGTGCTTCAATCTGCTCAATGGCCTTGATCTTGTCGGGATTTGCTTCAATTCCTCTCTGAGACACGAAGAATCCGAGAAGCTTGCCGGACGGGACTCCAAACACGCACTTCTTGGGGTTGAGCTTGAGGCTGATCTTGCGTAGATTTGCAAAAGTCTCTTCTAGGTCTTGAATCAGAGTTGCTTTGTCCCTGCTCTTGACCACTATGTCATCCATGTAGGCTTCCACATTTCTGTGTATTTCCGGCTCAAAAGCAGTATGGACTACCCTTGCGAATGTTGAACCAGCATTCTTCAAACCGAAAGGCATTCGTACGAAACAGTACGTGCCACATGGAGTGATGAACGCGGTTTTCTCCTCATCCTCTTCTGCCATGAAGATCTGATGGTATCCTGAGTATGCGTCAAGAAATGAAAGCAAGTCGCATCCGGCTGTGGAGTCGACAATCTGGTCAATGCGCGGCAAGGGAAATGGGTCTTTGGGACAAGCTTTGTTGACATCGGTGAAGTCGATGCAAAGTCTCCATTTCCTGTTTGCCTTGCGCACGACTACAGGATTGGCCAACCACGTAGGATGGAGCACTCCTCTGACGAGGCCTGCTGCTTCCAACTTCTTGATCTCTTCGGTGATGAACTCTTGGCGCTCCACTGCTTGTTTCCTGACTCTCTACTTGACGGGCCGCACATGAGGACAGACGGCCAGGTGGTGCTCGATTACTTTCCTGGGAACGCCGGGGATGTCATACGGTTGGCACGCAAACACATCGACATTCGCCCGCAGGAAAGCAACGAGCGCGCTTTCCTATTTAGGGTCGAGAGTGGCACTGATGGTGAAGGTACCACCAGTGCCACCCTCCTTGGCGGACACCTTCTTGGTCGCTGGCGGAGCTGCCATCGTCTTCTTACATTTGTCGGTGGAGCTCGATGGTGCGTCCTCGACGGTAACGCAGCACTCCGAAGAGGTGCGCTTGCCGGAGTGGGCATCAGAGCTCTTGCCGGACTTGGTCTTCTTCTTCCCCCCGAGAGCTTCAGCGGCAAGTGTCTCGCGATCTGCGGCGGCTGCTGCTTCCCGGTAGATCTTGTCGGCACAGATAAGAGCGTCTTTCTTGTCGCCATGTACAGAGATGACACTTATCGGGCCTGGCATCTTCAGCATGTTGTACGCGTAGTGAGAGGCCGCCATGAACTTGGCGAGCGCTGGACGGCCGAGAATTCCATTGTAAGGCAATGGAAAATCGGCAACGTCGAAAGTGATCCTCTCAGTCCTGAAGTTCAGCTCGCTGCCAAACGTCACCGGCAGCGTGATCTTCCCCTTCGGCTTGCTCCTTCCCGGGTTGATTCCTTGGAACGTGTCGGTCTCTTCGAGCTCGCTGTCAGGGACTTGGAGTCTCCGGAGCACAGCGGAGGAGATCAGGTTCAAGCCGGCCCCGCCGTCAACTAGCATCTTAGTGACCTTGAGGTTGCGGATAGTTGCTGAGACCAACATCGGCAAACACCCGATAGCAGTTGTGCGATCGGGGTGGTCCTCAATATCAAAGATGATAGGCGTGCTGGACCATTTCAGAAGCTTGCGTGACTCAACAGGTGGTTCTGCTGCATTGACTTCCCGCACCCACTGCTTGAGTTGGCGGTGTGAAGTATGCAGAGAAGCACCACCGTCAACGCACAAAACTTCTGTGGCTTTCTGGAACTCCTGCTCGCTGGTCTCGGCGGCATCCATGTCTTCGTCGTCGTCGTCTTCATCCTTGTCGCGGCCGCGGGGAGGTCTGTCGCCTTGCCGCTGTTTGGCGTTGCCGCGGCGTCCCCCCCGGCCGGTGCGCTTCGTACCGGATCCTCCAGCACCTCCTTGGGCCTTCTCCTTGTCGCGTCGCTCGTATTCGGCCTTTTGCAGCTCTGGAGGTCATGGCCTTTGGTGCGGTGAATCTTGCAGTACTGCTTGTTGGTGTCGTCCTGCTTGTCGGCGGCCGCCACAGCCTGGCAGTTGGCGCATGCGGCAACCTCCTTGCCGGAGCTACCAGTCTTTGCTGTCTTGGCGCCACCCTCGTTGCCGGACTGCTCGACAACTAGCACATCTTTGCCTTTCCTCTTCCTGTTGTTTCGCCGCCGGTTTTTGCTTGCCGGGGCGGCATCATCGCTGTCAGATCCCCCTGTTCCTACGTTCTCTCCGGGGATTTTCCTCCCTTCCTCAGCACGTGCACATCTGTCGGCCAGGGCATACAACTCACTGACGTCTCTGATCTTGCACATCGCCATCTCCTCCCGCATCTTGCGGTTACGCACGTTCTGGTGGAACGCACTGATGACCGCGGCAGGGTGGACGTCTGGGATGTTGCGTTGCACTTGACTGAATCTCTGGATGTACTTGCGTAGAGGCTCTCCTTCCTTCTGGGCAAGCAGGTGAAGATCACTCTCCTGGCCATGAGGTTTGTGGCCGCCTGTAAAGGCGCCAACAAATTGATGGCATAGGTCTGCCCAGGAAGATATGGAGTTTTCCGACAAGTGCATGAGCCAGGACCTGACGTTGGGCTTGAGCACCAGAGGGAAGTAATTGGCGAGGATCTTGTCGTCTCGCCCCCCGGCAGCCTGCACCGCGATGGTGTAGATGCTGAGGAACTCCAACGGATGCAGCCTGCCGTCATACTTCTCTGGTACGTCTGGCTTGAAATTCTTCGTGATGGGCCACTGGACTTGCCGCAGCTCACGAGTAAATGCAGGGCAACCTACCGCATACGGCAGGTCGCCTAGTTCCCCTGGCGCTTGCATGTCGACAGCGGGGCTAGCGCGTCGATCTGATTGACGCCGCGTTTCTCTTCGGCGCTCGATGCGGGTACGAGCGTCTTCTTGCTGCCGTTCGTGAAGAACGTGGTGCTGATCACGACGAGTTCGCAGATCTGAGGAAGCAGTGGAGTCGCTGTCGTGGCGGACCCAGCAAGTCGACCATCTTGGCCTTTGGGGCGGAGAGTGCACGGTGGTTGCACCCCCACCAGTTTTGTCGCCATTGGCTTGCACTTGGCTGGCCTGCCGCGGCTGCGATGTGGTCGCCGGCCGTGGAGTGTCGCCGTTGGCGAAGCCGATGAGACTCTGAATGGTGGCCCTCCAGTCGTCGATCTTGTCTGGCATTGGAGGGAAGTCCAGGAGTAGTTGAGCTCGTGCCAAATCTTCTGCTGGAGTGGCGGCTAGCGGTGGCGAACGGTGCGAGGAGCGGGATATGCTCGGACTTCCAACGATGTTAGAAGGAGCAGTATTCCGTCCAGGCGACCGTGCCTCGCTCGCGCCAGCACGTTGGCGTGCATGTTGGCCTTGAGCATCCCGGGATCCGCCAGCTCGATTTGGATCCAGCGAGCGTATGGTACCGTGAGTACCACGACGCTGCCGGTCCTGTGCCTCTTGAGATGGGCGCGGAGCGTCTACAGACGCCCGGTCATCGTGGGAGCCGACTACGCCGCCGACGGGCAGCGCGGTCTTGTCCTTGGACTTGGTGGCACCGTGGGCTCCCTCGTCGACGCCCGTTCTTACGCCGGCGTCCTCCCCACCGGCCGTTTGCTGCGGCGGCGGTGGATTCGACGCGGACGGCGCAGCCGCCTCCGAAGCCTTCTTCTTCGGCGACATGTCGATGAAGTCGATGAAGATTTAGCTCGCGTAAACACCGGATCAGGTTCACACAACCTCGACGCCCCCTACCTGGCGCGCCAAAGATGCCGGGGTTTTCTGGCTCCCCGAGCACCTATGGGGACGGAGCCCCTTCTCGGTTCGGCGGGGGGCGGAGGTCGCGCGAAGAGCGGATCGAGGCGAAGCACACGGGGTTTTTTTTACCCAGCTTCGGAGCTCTCCGGAGATATAATACTCCTACTGCTGCTTTGTGGATTGTATTGAGTTCTTGCTCGGGAGCGCTGAGTGCTACAGTACACTCAAGCAGCTAACGAGACCGAGCGTTCTTCTGTTTTCCTCTCAGAGATCGCTCTCCGGGGTCCGATCCCCCCCTACGTTGTGCATGGGCCTCCTTTTATATGTTCAAGGGGTCTCCAATAGGTGGCAACGTAGGTAAGGGCAAAAATGGAAATATGTTGTGGTAGGTACAGCTACCTACACAGTGTATCATACCTAACCCTGACGGCAGGGGACAAAGGCATTAAATGCCTATCTACGTCTCCCAGACGGTGCAGAAAAGGGACCGTCGGGGGCGCCACCGCTTGCCACGATGGCGATCTTGTCAGCGCTGCATGCCACAGTGTACCCCTGGCTGCATAGCCTCCCGCCACGTACGCCAGGAAGGGTCCCGGAGCAACACGTAGGTGGGTGAGCTGGAGCGCGGGTACAAAGTGGTTGCCCTCCGCGGCAAGTGCCTTGCCGCGGCCGTTGTCTTGCCGCGTCCGGGAGCTTGTCGCTCGCCGAGTCCTGCCGGGACGCGTGGTGCGTCGCGGCAGGTTCTTTGAGATGCTCTGGTTGGCCTTCCCGGCAAGCTCCTCTTGCCGGGGTCTTGTGCCTTGAGCGGCCTTCCCGGCAAGCTCCTATTGCCGGGGACTTGTCTCCTTGGCTTAAATACTTTGTTCTCGAATGGCTCCAAAAGAACCATAGAGAGCCTTGGCGATCACCTGGCGGGCCTTGCCGCGGGGTGCTGCGACTGCCCGTGCACAAGTTCGGGATACTAGGGTACCCCTACTTTAGTACACCGACATAAGGGTGCCTCATATGCTTCAGTTTTTAATATCTTTCGTGAAAATGATGGGAAGGAAAATTGTGCTCAAGTGCTAGAAGAAGAAATCTATAGAATGTTTGGCACTACATATTTGTATGAGGAGCAAGATTGCACTGTTGTTAGTATGAATTCTATGAATATCCATGATGCTAATGATATGCAAAGCCACAAGCTTGGGGATGCTATGTTTGATGAAGATGATATGTTTAGTCCCCCAAGTTTTGATGAGAATAATTACTATGATGAAAGCATGCCTCCTATCTATGATGATTATTGTGATGTCACGTATGCTATAAAGAATAATGATAACCATGAAACTTGTCATCTTGATCTTAATTTTGAATCACATGATAGTTATTTTGTTGAGTTTGCTCCCACTACTATTGATGAGAATAAGTTTGCTTATGTGGAGAGTAGTAAAATTTCTATGCAAGTAGATCATGAACATAATGCTTTATGTGCTGGTTATATGGTTGAATTCATTCATGATCCTACTGAAAAATATTATGAGAGAGGATCATATGCTTCTACATATTGCAATAATATCAAGTTTCCTCTCTATGTGTTGAAAATCTTGAAGCTATGCTTGTTTTGCCTTCCTATGCTAGTTGATTATTGTTCCCATAAGTTGTTTGCTCACAACATCCCTATGCATAGGAAGTGGGTTAGACTTAAATGTGCTAGTCATATTCTTCATGATGCTCTCTTTATGTTTCAATTCCTATCTTTTATGTGAGCATCATTGAAATGATCATACCTAGCTAGGGGCATTAAACGTTAGCGCTTGTTGGGAGGCAACCCAATTTTATTTTAGTCTCTTGATTTTTTGGTTATGTTTAGGAATAAATAATCCATATAGCTTCTGTTTAGATGTGGTTTTGAGTTTAATTTAGTATTTGTGCCAAGTAGAACCTTTGGGAAGACTTGGGTGGAGTCTTTATGATCATGCTGTAAAAAATAGAAACTTTAGCACTCACGAGATTTGCTTCAACTTCTTACTGGAGAGTGCTATTTAGTTAATTATTTTTGTAGATGATTACTAGACAAGTTCCTCAGGTCCAAAAATTTATTTTATAATTTTTGGAGTTCCAGAAGTATACGTTTGATACAGATTACTACAGACTGTTCTGTTTTTGACAGATTCTGTTTTTCGTGTGTTGTTTGCTTATTTTGATGAATCTATGGCTAGTAAAATAGTTTATAAACCATAGAGAAGTTGGAATACAGTAAGTTTAAAACCAATATAAATAAAGAATGAGTTCACTACAGTACCATGAAGTGGTGTTTTGTTTTCTTTCGCTAACGGGGCTCACGAGATTTTCTATTAAGTTTTGTGTTGTGAAGTTTTCAAGTTTTGGGTAAAGATTCGATGGACTATGGAATAAGGAGTGGCAAGAGCCTAAGCTTGGGGATGCCCAAGGCACCCCAAGGTAATATTCAAGGATAACCAAGAGCCTAAGCTTGGGGATGCCCTGGAAGGCATCCCCTCTTTCGTCTTCTTCATCGGTAACTTTACTTGGAGCTATATTTTTATTCACCACATGATATGTGTTTTGCTTGGAGCGTCATGTCATTTTATTTTGTTTTGCTTCCTGTTTGAATAAAGTATCAAGATATGAAATTCTTAAATGTTAGAGAGTCTTCACATAGTTACATAATTATACAACTACTCATTGATCTTCACTCATATCTTTTGGAGTAGTTTGTTGTTTGCTATAGTGCTTCACTTATATCTTTTAGAGCACAATGGTGGTTTTATTTTGAAGAAATAGATGAACTCTCATGCTTCACTTATATTATTTTGAGAGTCTTAAATAGCATGGTAATTTGCTTAATCCTAATATGCTAGGTATTCAAGACTAGTAAAAACTTTCTTATGAGTGTGTTGAATACTAAGAGAAGTTTGATGCTTGATGATTGTTTTGAGATATGGAGGTAGTGATATTAAAGTTGTGCTAGTTGAGTAGTTGTGAATTTTAGAAATACCTGTGTTGAAGTTTGCAAGTCCCGTAGCATGCACGTATGGTAAACGTTGTGTAACAAATTTGAAACATGAGGTGTTATTTGATTGCCTTCCTTATGAGTGGCGGTCGGGGACGAGCGATGGTCTTTTCCTACCAATCTATCCCCCTAGAGGATGCGCGTAGTGCTTGATTTTTGATGACTTGTAGATCTTTTGCAATAAGTATGTGAGTTCTTTATGACTAATGTTGAGTCCATGGATTATATGCACTCTCACCTTTCCATCATTGCTAGCCTCTTCGGTACCGTGCATTGCCCTTTCTCACATTGAGAGTTGGTGCAAACTTCGCTGGTGCATCCAAACCCCGTGATATGATACGCTCTTTCACACATAAACCTCCTTATATCTTCCTCAAAATAGCCACCATACCTACCTATACTGGTATATTCTCTGATTTTTGTGAAAAGATTGTTGAGGTTTTCATGGATGATTTTTCTGTATATGGATCTTCTTTTGATGATTGCTTAAGCAACCTTGATCGAGTTTTGCAGAGATGTAAGCAAACTAATATTGTCTTGAATTGGGAGAAGTGCCACTTTATGGTTAACTAGTAGACTGCCCATGCGTTGGCATGGGCTTTTTAAAATTATATCGCTTGCATGTTAGAGAAATAAGGATAGAGAGTCGTTAAGTTCATCATAGCATTCATTTGGTTATACTGGAGAAATAAGATAACATCCCCTCAGGCAAATTTATTTTTATTGATAAATGAATTCCCTCCTGCCTATGTGGTTGACTTGGAAGGCAAAGGAGAATTTCATAACACTAGTAATTATGTACGTGCAATGCACGTATTAGGTAGGATATTAGTGGCGCGTTATATTAGGTAAGGTGTATTTGTGGCACATTGGTATTTGGTAAGATATTAATTGCTTTCTTCGCGGGAATGATAAGATACTAATTACATGGCAGATTTCGAGATAGTGTTTAGTCTAAACATGTTTATAACTAATGGCAGTGGTGGGTAATTAGAGCGTTAAACATGTTTGGTGCTCAACAATGAAGCAATTTGAACCGCTAGATCACATGATTTGACGGTTGAGATGATTTGGATTTGCCCCTTTGGGTCTTTTTATATTGGTATAGATGTATATGGTACCTTGCTAGAACAAAAAAATAACTAATATATTTGCCTCAAAATCAGAATGGATGATAGAATTACATGACCAGTTTGTCCATGTCAAAGATACAACTTCTGTAAGGAACTGTGTCAATGAATTCCCACGGAAAATATAGCGTGCGATTACGAGGATTGTAATAGCACACCAAATCATATTTATGAATGTGTAGGACTGCAGAAGTGTTATTTCTTTGGAAAAAAATGGACAGACCAAATGAGCACGGACCAATGCAGGTTCGACCGCTTCTATTGTACACGTGATTTTATCCAAAATCTGTTGGAAACAAAAAGGAACAAAATATGTTTGAGTAGGCAATAGTATGTTTTAGAAGATGATGACTTGCTAATATTGAAGCACATAACTGAACTCTACTGAACAGTGGCAGATGAATCATAGGTACAGGAGAAGAGTGAAAAAATAGGTATTATTTCAGTTACTCACAGCCTACATGTAGAACATTGAGAAGCTCCTCTTGAATCAAGCTTACAACAGTGAGCATTGAACAATCATTCTCTCTTGTTGCTAGCCGGTGTTGAGAACACCTGTGCAACAATTAGTATTGCAATGTTCTCCTTGATATGTTCATGAAGATTGCCAGCAATGAGAATCTCGTCCAGTATTTGCGCCTGAAAATCTCACCATAGGTACTCATGGGAATTAATCTGTACTAAAAAGAATGATATAGCTCTCGCAAGAAATTTCATATAACTTTAGTGTTGGTTCTTCGAAGTCAAAATTCAGCATTTGTCCTCTGAAGTCAAAATTTTAGCATATATGTGAATATTAAATTAACCTCGCATCCTAAAGAAATTAGAAAAAAACTGTACAGCTACAATGCAGTTTGCGCGCCTACTAATAACCCACAAGTATAGGGGATCGCAACAGTTTTCGAGGGTAGAGTATTCAACCCAAATTTATTGATTCGACACATGGGGAGCCAAAGAATATTCTCAAGTATTAGCAGTTGAGTTGTCAATTCAACCACACCTGAAAGACTTAATATCTGCAGTGAAATATTTAGTAGCAAAGTAGTATGGAAGTAGCGGTAACGATGGCAAAAGTAACAATAGCAGTTTTTAAGATCATCAAGAGTATATCCAATAGCAGCTCAGTGCTTCCTTAGAACTTTCAATAATCTTTCTTCTTCATGTTCCAAAAGTTAGCACCAATAATAACACGATATATCTTATTATCATCAAGATAAGCATATTTCAAAGTGTTTGGCAATTGTTTTAATTAAAAGACTGGATCACTTTTAGGTGGAGGAGGACCTCCTATAGTTTCAATGGGCAAATTGTGTTTAAGCAAAGGACGTTTTTCAGATAAAATCTTATTTATTTCATTTATTTCATGCATATACAATCTATGTCTTCTATTTCAGCGGGTGCTATGGCATTCATAATTTCTTGATATAAGGTAAAAGGAATAGCGCTCACGCTAGCATCTATGTCACATAAACCTTGATAATAGTGATCTCCTATTTTAACTGAGACAATAGGCATGCCAACAACGGGTCTATGTTTAAACTTTTTATCGGGTTTGGTAATTCTAGTAGCTTCATCACAGAAGTAAATAACATGCCCTTCTATATTTTCTTCTAGGAGATCCTTAACCATAGAAACACTAGGTTCTACCTTGATTTGTTCAGCTGGATTAGGTGTTCTAATATAACTTTTGTTGACCACAGTTGAAACTTTAGCATGTTCCTTCATCCTAATAGGGAAAGGTGGTTTCTCAATAGAAGCAATAGGAACAACTGGATCAACACTATAAATAATAGTTTCATCTTTAGCTATTACCGGTTCTTTAATTTCTTATTTGATTGGTGGGTGATATTTAAACCACTTCTCCTTAGGGAGATCAACATGAGTAGCAAAAGATTACAAAAGGAGGCTACTATCTCAGAGTCAAGTCCATATTTAGTGCTAAACTTTTGAAAAGCATTGGTATTCATAAAAGATTTAACACAATCATACTTAAGCTTAATACCTGACTCTTTACCTTTTCGAGTTCCCAGTCTTCAGAGTTGCGTTTAATTCTTTCTAAAAGATCCCATCGGAATTCAATAGTCTTCTTCATAAAGGAACCAGCACAAGAAGTGTCGAGCATGGATCAATCATTATGATAAAGCCGAGCATAAAAATTCTGAATAATAATTTATCTTGAGAGCTCATGATTGTGGCATGAATATAACATTTACTTAAGCCTCCCCTGAGCTAGAGTGATACTTTATCCTTCATGAGGCCAAAAATTATATATATAATTCCGATCACGATGAACTAGATGCATAGGATATTTTTTTGGTGAAAATCCAATTTCAATCGATTCCAGTTCCAAGATCCAATATCATCGCATAGTCTATACCATGCCAATGCTTTCCCTTCAAAGATAAAGGGAAAACCTTCTTGTTAAATTCATCTCCGGGTAAACCTGCAAGCTTAAATAATCCACAAATTTCTTCCACATATATCAAGTGCATATCAGGATTTTCGGTTCCATCTCCTACATAAGGATTAGCTAGCAGTTGTTCTATCATACCCGAAGGAATTTCATATTCAATATTCAGTAGGTGCAGTAGGTTGAGGGGTAACTAATTGTGGTCCCGGTCGAGGTGAAGATACCCCGTACAAACCCCTCAAAGGATTGTTCACCATAGTAACAAGTGACAATAAATTTCAGCATGTAGTAATAATTTTTCCTTACCAATTTCCACTTACCAAGAGCGCTTCACTCCCCGGCAACGGCCCCAGAAAAGATCCCTGATGACCCACAAGTATATGGGATCAATTGTAACCTTTTCGATAAGTAAGAGTGTCAAACCCAACGAGGAGTAGAAGGAAATGACTAGTGGTTTTCAGCAAGGTGATGTCTGCAAGTGCTGAAATTGTAAGTAACACAGTAGTTTGATAGCAAGATAATTTGTAACGAACAAGTAACGGTAATAGTAACAAAAGTGTAGAAACGTAGCCAATCCTTTTGAGGCAAAGGACAGGCCAAAACGGTCTCTTATAATAAGCAAAGCGTTCTTGAGGGCACACGGAATTTCATCTAGTCGCTTTCATCATGTTGGTTTGATTCGTGTTCGCTACTTTGATAATTTGATATGTGGGTGGATTGGTGCTTAGGTGTTGTTATTACTTGAACAAACCTCCTACTTATGATTAACCCCCTTGCAAGCATCCGCAACTACGAGAAAAGCATCCGCAACTATAGCATTAAACTTTTGGATCCAATTGGTCCCTTAAGAAATAGTGCACAAACTAGGGTCTAAGCTTCTATCACTCTCGCAACCCATCATCTAATTACTACCCCCACAATGCATTCCCTTAGGCCCAAATATGGTGAAGTGTCATGTAGTCGACGTTCACATGACACCACTAAGGGAATCACAACATACATACTATCAAAACATCGAACACATATCAAGTTCACATGATTACTTGCAACAAGATTTGTCCTGTGACCTCAAGAACAAAAGTAACTACTCACAAATTATAATCATGCTCAAAATCAGAGGGGTATTAAATAGAATATTGGATCCGAACATATAATCTTCCACCTAATAAACCATATAGTAATCAACTACAAAATGTAATCAACACTACTAGTCACCCACAAGCACCAATCTATAGTTCTAGTACAAAGATTGAACACAAGAGATGAACTAGGGTTTTAGATGAGATGGTGTTGTTGAAGATGTTAATGGATATTGCCCTCCCAAGATGGGTGAGTTGTTGGTGATGATGATGACGATGATTTCCCCCTCCGGGAGGGAAGTTCCCCCGGCGGAATCACTCCTCCGGAGGTCAAAAGTGCTCCTGCCCAAGTTCCGCCTCGAGACGGCGGTGCTCCATCCCGAAAGTCCTCCCCTTATTATTTCTAGGTCAAAATGACTTATATACCAGAAGATGGGCATCAGAGGTGGGTTGGGCCGAGCTCAACCCACCAGGGCGCGCCTAGGGGGCCAGGCACGCCATGGTGTCTTGTGCTCACCAGGTGGCCCCCCTCCCGTAGTTATTTGCTCCAGTATTTCTTTATTATTCCATAAAAATTCCTCGTGATGTTTCAGCTCATTTGAAGTTTTGCAGAATAGGTGGCCTGACATAGCTTTTTCAGGTCCAGATTTCCAGCTGCCGGAATTCTTCCTCTTTGTGTGAACCCTGCATATTATGAGAGAAAAGGCATTAGAATTACTCCAAAAGGCATTATTAGGTATAAAAACTTTATAAATAACAGTAGGTAAACATGATGCAAAATGGACGTATCAGGAATCACCGCGTGAAACTGATCGGAATTACCGAAACGTGGTTCAGCCTTTGCCATTGCACTTTGGTCTCACCGAGATGATCTAGTCGGTCCCGCCGAGATCCCCAACATTCATATCTTTTGCATAGGTCGGTCTCACCGAGAATTCCAGTTGGTGCCACCGAGTTTGATCAAAAGTGTGTAACGGTTGGATTTCATGTTTAGGCTATTTGTACCCTCTCCAGCCCCTCTTACTCAGTAAGAGACCCATCAGAATAAACCACAACTTTCTGAGAGAGAACCACCTGCTCATGTGTTGAGATCAAGAGATTTCATTCCTACCATTTGAACCTTGATTTCTATCCTCTTCAAATTGCTTTCCACTCCAATCCTTCTCCTACCCCAAGCCAAATCTGTGAGAGAGGGGAGAGAGAGAGAGAGAGAGAGAGAGAGAGAGAGAGAGAGTATTGAGGAGACTATCATTTGAAGCACAAGAGCAAGGAGTTCATCACCAACACAACATCTATTACCTTTTGAAGAGTGATGTCTCCTAGATTGGTCAGGTGTCACTTGGGAACCTCCAAGATCATGTGGAGTTGAACCAAGGAGTTTGTAAGGGCAATGAGATCGCCTACTTCGTGAAGATCTACCCGAGTGAGGCTAGTGCTTCATGGACGTAAGCCCTGGTGGAATACAAAAGGTTGCCTCTTCGTGGACCCTTCGTGTGTGGAGCCCTCCGTGGACTCGTGCAACTGTTACTCTTCATGAGTTGAAGTCTCCATCAACGTGGACATACGATAGCACCACCTATCGAAACCACGCCAAAAATCCCCGCGTCTCCATTGCGTTTGCTCATTCCAATTTCCATCTCTTTTACATTCTTGCACTTGCATGCTTTACTCTTTCCGCTGCCTATACTCTTGCTATGCTTGTGTAAAATGTATTGTGTGCCCTTTAATCTATGCTAAACTTAACCTTAACTTGAAGAATCTTAAAATCTACTATGTTTAATTATTAAGGGTCTAATCACCCCCTCTAGAACCCTCGTATTGATCCTATAATTTGCTAATCTGTCAATAGCCAAATTGAGAAACTAAACACACGAAGTAGAGTCCAATAAAAGGGAATAGCATAACCGTGTCGATAGCAGATCTGAAGATGCACAAATTAAATGGGGGTTTACCTTGCCCATGTACATCTTGAGGTACTGGCCAAAGCGGCCGTCGGCCGACCCGATGGTGGGGTGCCGTTGGGCTCGGACGCGCCCTTATCCCCCCTCCTTGCTGCCGGGGTGGTTTTCGGTGACGTGCGTGACCCAGGCGTGGAACTCCTCCTCCAGTCCTCGCCGAGGTGCGGCAGTAAACATGAGCACATCAAATGAGCAGAGTGCTAGGCTGGTCAAACGGAGGGAGGAAGACAGAGTAGTCTAGACAAAAACCCCAAGGATGGAGCACGAACGCCGACAAATCTCTCCGGCGCAGGTACAGGAGCGGAGGAGTCGGTGTAGTCCAGCATGGGACAACCAATGACGACGACAAATAGGCGCGCAGAGAATCTCCACTAATGGGAGCGCTCACACGGACCGCCCCCTCAACAGGAAGCGCAGCAGCAGCAACAATCCTAGGTCCAGCAACGGCATGGATCGATCATATGATTAAGCTGAGCATAAAAATTCTGAATAATAATTTCTCTTGAGAGCTCATGATTGGGGCATGAATATAACATTTATTTAAGCCTCCCCCAAGCTAGAGTGATAGTTTCTCCTTCATGAGGCCAAAAATTATATATATATATATATATATATATATATATATATATATATATATAAAATTCTGATCACAATGAACTAGATGCATAGGATATTTTTTTTTGGTGAAAATCCAATTTCAATTGATTCAAGTTCCAAGATCCAATATCATCGCATAGCCTATACCATGCCAATGCTTTTCTCTTCAAAGATAAAGGGAAAACCTTCTTCTTAACTTCATCTCCGGGTAAACCCGCAAGCTTAAATAATCCACAAATTTCTTCCAGATATATCAAGTGCATATCAGGATGTTCGGTTCCAGCTCCTACATAAGGATTAGCTAGCAGTTGTTCTATCATACCCGAAGGAATTTGATAATCAATATTTTCAGTAGGTGCAGTAGGTTGAGGGGTAACTAATTGTGGTTCCGGTCGAGGTAAAGATACCCCGTACAAACCCCTCAAAGGATTGTTCTCCATAGTAACAAGTGACAATAAATTTCAGCACGTAGTAATAATTTTTCCTTACCAATTTCCACTTACCAAGAGTGCTTCACTCCCTGGCAACAGCCCTAGAAAAGAGCCTTGATGACCCACAAGTATATGGGATCAATTGTAGACTTCTCGGTAAGTAAGAGTGTCGAACCCAACGAGAAGCAGAAGGAAATGACTAGTGGTTTTCAGCAAGGTGATGTCTGCAAGTGCTGAAATTGTAAGTAACGGAGTAGTTTGATAGCAAGATAATTTGTAACGAACAAGTAACGGTAATAGTAACAGAAGTGCAGAAAGGTGGCCCAATCCTTTTGAGGCAAAGGATAGGCCAAAACGGTCTCTTATAATAAGCAAAGCGTTCTTGAAGGCACACGGGAATTTCATCTAGTCGCTTTCATCATGTTGGTTTGATTCGTGTTCACTACTTTGATAATTTGATATGTGGGAGGATCGGTGCTTAGGTGTTGTCCTTACTTGAACAAACCTCCTACTTATGATTAACCCCCTCGCAAGCATCCGCAACTACGAGAAAAGTATTAAGAATAAATTCTAACTATAGAATTAAACTTTTGGATCCAATTGGTCCCTTACGAAATAGTGCATAAACTAGGGTCTAAGCTTCTATCACTCTCGCAACCCATCATGTAATTACTACCCCACAATGCATTCCCTTAGGCCCAAATATGGTGAAGTGTCATGTAGTCAAGGTTCACATGACACCACTAAGGGAATCACAACATACATACTATCAAAACATCGAACACATATCAAGTTCACATGATTACATGCAACAAGATTTGTCCCGTGACCTCAAGAACAAAAGTAACTACTCACAAAAGATAATCATGCTCAAGATCAGAGGGGTATTAAATAGCATATTGGATCTGAACATATAATCTTCCACCTAATATCCATATAGTAATCAACTACAAGATGTAATCAACACTACTAGTCACCCACAAGCACCAATCTATAGTTCTGGTACAAAGATTGAACACAAGAGATGAACTAGGGTTTGAGATGAGATGGTGATGTTGAAGATGTTGATGGAGATTTCCCTCCCCAAGATGGGTGAGTTGTTGGTGATGATGATGACGATGATTTCTCCCTCCGGGAGGGAAGTTCCCCCAGCGGAATCGCTCCGCCGGAGGTCAAAAGTGCTCCTGCCCATGTTCCGCCTCGAGACGGCGGTGCTCCGTCCTGAAAGTCCTCCCCTTATTATTTCTAGGTCCAAATGGCTTATATACCAGAAGATGGGCATCAGAAGTGGGCTGGGCCGAGCTCAACCCACCAGGGCGCGCCTGGGGGGCTAGGCGTGCCATGGTGTCTTGTGCTCACCAGGTGGCCCCCCTCCGGTAGTTATTTGCTCCAGTATTTCTTATTTATTCCATAAAAATTCCTCGTGAAGTTTCTGCTCATTTGGCGTTTTGCAGAAGAGGTGGCGTGACTAGCTTTTTCAGGTCTAGATTTCCAGCTGTCGGAATTCTCCCTCTTTGTTTGAACCTTGCATATTATGAGAGGAAAGGCATTTGAATTACTCCAAAAAGCATTATTATGTATAAAAACTTTATAAATAACAGTAGGTAAACATGATGCAAAATGGACGTATCAGGAATCACCGGGTGAAACTGATCGGAATCACCGAAACGTGGTTCAGCCTTTGCCATTGCACTTTGGTCTCACCGAGATGATCTAGTCGGTCCCGCCGAGATCCCCGACGTTCGTATCTTTTGCATAGGTCGGTCTAACCGAGAATTCTAGTCGGTGCCACCAAGTTTGATCAAAAGTGTGTAACTGTTGGATTTCATGTTTAGGCTATTTGTACCCTCTCCACCCCCTCTTACTCAGTAAGAGAGCCATTAGAATGAACCACAACTTTCACCATTCATTTTCTAAGAGAGAGCCACCTGCTCATGTGCTGAGATCAAGAGATTTCATTCCTACCATTTGAACCTTGATTTCTAGCCTCTTTAAGTAGCTTTCCACTCCAATCCTTCTCCTACCCCAAGCCAAATCTGTGAGAGGGAGGGAGAGAGAGAGAGAGAGAGAGAGTATTGAGGAGATGGTCATTTGAAGCACAAGAGCAAGGAGTTCATCACCAACACAACATCTATTACCTTTTGAAGAGTGATGTCTCCTAGATTGGTCAGGTGTCACTTGGGAACCTCCAAGATCATGTGGAGTTGAACAAAGGAGTTTGTTAGGGCAGTGAGATCGCCTACTTCGTGATGATCTACCCGAGTGAGGCTAGTCCTTCATGGACGTAAGCCTTGGTGGAATAGAAAAGGTTGCTTCTTCGTGGACCCTTCGTGTGTGGAGCCCTCCGTGGACTCGTGCAACCGTTACTCTTCGTGAGTTGAAGTCTCCATCAACATGGACATATGATAGCACCACCTATCGAAACCACGCCAAAAATCTCCGTGTCTCCATTGCGTTTGCTCATTCCAATTTCCATCTCTTTTACATTCTTGCACTTGCATGCTTTACTCTTTCTGCTGCCTATACTCTTGCCATGCTTGTGTAAAATGTATTGTGTGCCCTTTAATATGTGATAAACTCAACCCTAACTTGAAGAATCTTAAAATCTACTACGTTTACTTATTAAGGGTCTAATCACCCCCTCTAGAACCCTCTTCTCGATCCTATAATTTGCTAATCTGTCAACATCCAAATTGTGAAACTAAACACACGAAGCAGAGTCCAATAAAAGGGAATAGCATAACCGTGTCGATAGCAGATCTGCAGATGCACAAATTAAATGGGGGTTTACCTTGCTCATGTACATCTTGAGGTACTTGCCAAAGCAGCCGTCGGCCGACCCGATGGTGGGGTGCCGTTGGGCTCGGACGCGCCCTTATCCCCCCTCCTCGCTGCTGGGGTGGTCGTCGGTGACGTGCGTGACCCAGGCATGGAACTCCTCCTCCAGTCCTCGCCAAGGTTGTGCGGCAGTAAACATGAGCACATCGAATGAGCAGAGTACTAGGCTGGTCAAACGGAGGGAGGAAGACATAGTAGTCTAGACAAAAACCCCAAGGATGGAGCACGAACGCCAACAAATCTCTCCGGCGCAGGTACATGAGCGGAGGAGTCAGTGTAGTCCAGCATGGGACAACCAACGAAGACGACAAATAGGCGCACGGAAAAGCTCCACTAATGGGAGCGCTCACACGGACCACCCCCTCAACAGCAAGCGCAGGAGAAGCAACGGTCCTAGGTCCAGCAACGGCAGCCGAAAGCCCACCCCAGCTAGCGCAGCAGTAGCAGACTCAGCAACATCAACGGCGACCGAAAATCGAGGGGAGGCAGCAGAGCAACACGTATCCCACGGGGGCTGCGCTTCCCAGTCGGCACGATGCCTGGCTTGACCAGAAAAGCCCAGACCCACACACCCACACGCCGACCAAAGGGGTTGGCCCAGAGCGGCTGACCAGGTCAAAAATCGAGGGCATCGAGCGAAATCGATCACCTCGATCGCTCCTGGGTGATTTTACCCTAGGAGCTTAGTGATATACGAGATTTACTTCCCTAGAATTTTTGCATTTCATATCTATCAATAGTTTTCCAAAGCATAAAATTGGTTCAAAAGTTGGTATACCTGTGACGTTTTTGAGAAATGTGTATCAATCTCTTGGTTTATGCAATGAAAAACAACTGATGGTGAGAAATCTTGATGAAAGAGTATTCGAGGGAGAGGTCATTGCTGGAACTAATAATGGACAACAGCGTTTGTATGCCCAGAATTGGCAAGGTGAGAGCAGAACTGAAGATTGCATTTCTTATTGTCATACCTATCAGTGCACTGTAGCGTAGGAATTCGTGTCCGGAGACATGTACATCTATCGATCTCACCTCATGCTTTTCTTCTCTGGCTATTCATAATTACTTTTTCTTTGCTGACCATAGGCACAATTTGACTTCAGGACTTTGTTTGTTGCATCATCTATCAGCGTGGATAGAAGAGTTTCTCCAGATGTTGGTCCTTTGCTTGGTCTGATTCAGAGGGTCCCTAAAGCTTCAGTCATCAGTCTTTACGTTGGCTGAATTCAATAAATAGGTACCACTGTAACGACTAGGATTTCATTTTTTTGCAGTCTGATCACACTTTTCTACTAAACATTCTTCTCTAGCTCTTCGTAATTACTTTTTCTCCGCTGAGCAGAGGCACAATTTAACTTACAGGACTTTGTTCGTTGCAGCATCTACCAGCTTTGATGGAAGTGTAGTACGACAGTGTTTCTTCAGATGTAGATCTTTTGGTTAGTCTGATTCTTTGAACACCTAAAGTTTCAGCTATTAGTCTTTCGTCTGGCTGAATTCAATAGAGATGTACCCTGTGTTACTGTAACAACTAGGATTCTATGCTTTTTGCGATGTGATCTCACTTTTGTACTGAACAGACTTCTCAGGCATGAGTGTTGCATCTATCTATTTTTCAATGTACTCAACCGTCGGTATGTTAAATGGTAGAATGTGCCTTTCTTTTTTCCCTGTCAGTTCGAACAGATAATATACTTTCTGTAGTGCGAGACACCATTGAGTTCTTCAACTTTAAAATAAAACAAAATCTACGTATGTAGTTCTCTTCGTGGTTAGACAGACATAATTAACTTAACTAACATTGAATGTTTGGTTCGATCAACCGACAATTTGACTAAAAAAATCCCCATCGAACTCTTGCAACCCATTCCCTCCCAATGTCACCTAATAATTTAATTTCATACATGGATGTGAAATGTATCTTTCACTTAGGTAGCTATTTCACCATGTATTACATTCTTTTATTCACTTTTTCGCCGCACTCTTTCCATGATTCATATTCATATGATAAAAAAATGGTTCCAGAAAAAGCGGTCCTTCTTACACACAAACATGAAATAAATATTTGCCTGGTCCACAAGATGAAATCTAAAAGAACTTGTATGAATCAAAAAGTTTGCAAAACAAAAAACAGAGCCAAGAAATAAGCAGATTAAGCTATGTTCGGGTAAAAATAAAAGGACTTGCATGAATCGAAAAAAAGGGAACAAAGACACTAGGGCAACAACCCATCGCCAAACCCACTAAATCCATTTCTCCTATTAAAAAAACACCATACAAAGACGGAAAAAAATAGGAGGAGCGCGGTTGTACATACATTTCATTATCGATGCTTGGTAGCTTTATTATGCATGGTCTAAGGACATAGATAATGTTCTACATATTGTTGTTGCGTTACCTGATCGCCATATCAAGTGATTGCTGAAAATATGAGAAATTTGGCATAACAGCTTTAGTTGAGATTAGTGAATTGTTTTTGAAAGGGGCGATTTGGTTCCCGGGTTGAGATGAGCCCGGGCATGAACAGTACCGACGTTAAAAATGTTATGATGCAACTTGTATTATCAGGAGGCCAGAGCCAACATATATACACATACATGAGGATGCCAAAAGGCTACCGGATAATGCCAGGAGACTAGAATGCAAAACGCCAAAAGACATCACTAATATAACTCTAACACCCACCTCAAACTCATGGTGGATCCACAGCACCGAGTTTGGAAAGGTGAAATCCATGTTGCGCTCTAGTCTGGGCCTTCGTGAAGAAGTCTGCTAGTTGTAACTCAGAAGGCACATACTGAAGAGCAACAACATGATCCTGCACTGCAGCACGCACATAAGAAGCATCAACACCAATATGCTTGGTAAGCTCATGCTTCACGGGATCCCGCGCAATACTGATAGCACCTGTGTTGTCTGACAAGAGGGTGGTAGGTGTAGTAATATGTAACACCCCGAGATTCATGCTACAGTAATCTCCCCCTAAATGTGGCCATGTCATTATGATTACTATGCAAATTGCCGCTTCATAAAAATCAAATATAAATACAAATTAAATTACAAGTCAAATTTTTATTCTTCAAACGGTAGAACAAAAATGTTCGTAGGGCGGAAAATATTCACTAGAAATTAACATGTAGGAACCCAACATCAAATGGATTTTTAATTGAACCTGAGGTTATTTAAGATATATGTGCAACACTTAGTTGAGACCTTTAAATACAAAGAAAATATTGACTATTTGAAAATACCCTGAAACATTTTGTGCATCCCCTAAATATAGTGTTTGAATTATGTGCAAAGTTACATGATCAACAAAATTCATTTGATAACAAAAACTAAATAAAGCCAGGATCTAATAAGTAGAAACAGGAAATATAGAAAAATATAGAGTTTAAAAAGAAAAGGATCTAATCTTCTGGGTGCTTTGGCCCATCTAGCACAATAGTCAGCCCAGCCCGCGCGGGGCATCCCCTACCTCCCGCTACAGGAGCAGAGGAGTGTGTGGCGACCATCCACCTTGCCGAGGCTGCCGTGTCGGCTATCCCACGGGTCCCCGGTTGGATAAGACTATCCCCAGTGCCCTAGGGTACGCCCGCTTGCCCTGCCTCTCCCACTTCTCCCCCTCGTGCCGCTCTCCTTCTTCCCCTCGCTCAACTGAGCCGCCATCGCCATGGCCTCCTCCGTGCACGCGCCCAGCGACCTTGCCGCCACCTAAGATTACGTCGGGAGCATCGTATGCGTCTCCTACGACGACTACGTGGATGCGTTCGACCTCGGAGCCACCGCAACGACGGGATCGACATTGTCTTCAACATCCGGCCACCGCGACGCCATCGATGAATCCATCACCTTCACTGCACCACCGCCCCCCTCAAGTTCACCTTCGGCCCCGCAGTGAGCACCTCATTCGAGTCCCCTTGTTTGCCCTTCGATTTTGCCACTATTGAGAACACCCCCACACACGATGGCCACCATGGCAGAGAGCCCGAGCTCCGCTCGTCGCAGCCACTGTCCGTGCCCGCAAGCCTCCGGGCCGCTCCCGTTGTTGTCGCCCCTGCTACTCCTCCGTGCTGCCCGCCTCTGCTAGCCCGCGCGCCAACCATCGCCATCGCTCGCGCTCCCCAGGAGCCCCACGCGCGCTCGGTTTCCGCCGCGGCCCGCTGCTACTTCGCCGCGCCCGCCGTTTCCCACACGCGCCACAGCCCCCCTTCCATGGCCCCGCGCTCGCAGCGGCCTCCCCTCCCCACGCTCACCATCGGCAGCCGCTCACCGTGCCTGCCTCTGGCCGTCGGCGCACGCTGCCGCGCTGCCTTGCTCCGGCCCGTCATGGCCGGCGCTCCCCTCCCTTGGTGGCCTGGTGTGCGGGCATCCCTTCGCCCGCACCCGTTAGCGCCCATGCCCGGTATGGCCTCTGGGCCTATGACAAAGGGCCCCACGTAGAGAACAAAAAAAGGGATTAAAATAATAATAATAACAATAAAATTAGTTAATTAATTAATTAAATTAATTAATCATGTTTAGTTAACTAATTAACCTGCTAATTAAATGTTAACAAATTATTAGTCTTTAGCCTATGACATGTGGGACCCACCGTCAGTTTGACCAGTCAACACCTCTGTTGACTGCTGACGTCATGCTGACGTCGGCAAACACTATTCTGGATAATGTTGAATTAAAATAATTATATAAATGCTGAAAATGATTTAAATGTTTTAAAATTAATATAAAATAAACCGTAGCTCGGATGGGAAAACTTTGTACATGAAAGTTGTTCAGAACGACGAGACGAATCCGAATACGTGGCCCGTTCGTCCGCCATACACCCCTAGCATATCGAACACACAACTTTCCCCCTCCGTTTCTTCTGCCCGAAAACGCGAAACACTGGGATACTTTCCCGGATGTTATCCCTCTTCGTCTATATCACCGAGCACTGCGTTAGGGCACACCTAGCACCGCGCATTGTCTTGTCATGCACCATCATCCTTTGTTTGCTCTGTATTCATTGTTTCTTCCCCCTCTTCTCTCCTGTAGACTACGAGACGGACGTCGCTGCTGCCTCGATCGACTACGGTGTTGATGACCTTTCCTTCTTGCCAGAGCAACCAGGCAAGCCCCCCCCTTGATCACCAGATGTCGCCTATTCTTCAATGCTTGCATTAGAGTAGTGTAGCTGTTACTGCTTTCGATTAATCCTATTCTACTGCATAGCCTATCATTGTTGCTACAGTTGTTACCCTTACCTGCTATCCTACTGCTTAGTATAGGATGCTAGTGTTCCATCAGTGGCCCTACACTCTTGTCCGTCTGCCATGCTATACTACTGGGTCGTGATCACTTCAGGAGGTGATCACGGGCATATGCTATATACTTTATACTGTTACATTACTTATGATACTGTTCGGAGATGGGGGCTGAAGGGGCAGGTGGCTCCATCCCAGTAGAGGTGGGCCTAGGTTCCCGACGGCCCCCGACTGTTACTTTGAGGCGGAACGACAGGGCAGGTTGAGACCACCTAGGAGAGAGATGGGCCTGGCCCTGGTCGGCATTCGCGGATACATAACACGCTTAACGAGATCTTGGTATTTGATCTGAGTCTGGCCATTTGGTCTATACGCACTAACCAACTACGTGGGAAAGTTATGGGCACTCGACGTCGTGGTATCATACGAAGCCTTCGTGACGTCAGCGACTGAGTGGCGCGCGCCGGATTGGAACGTAAGCCTGCTCTTGTATTAACGGGGCTAGTTCTGCTTCCGGCCGCCCACGCAACGTGCATGTGTGCTAAGGGCGATGGGCCCAGACCCCTGTGCGCTTAGGTTTAGACCGGCGTGCTGACCTCTCTGTTGTGCCTAGGTGGGGCTGCGACGTGTTGATCTTCCACGGCTGGGCATGACCCAGAAAAGTGTGTCTGACCAAATGGGATCAAGCGTGTTGGGTTATGTGGTGCACCCCTGCAGGGAAGTTAATCTATTCGAATAGCCGTGATCTTTGGTAACAGGACGACTTGGAGTTGTACCTTGACCTTATGACAACTAGAACCAGATACTTAATAAAACACACCCTTACAAGTGCCAGATACAACCCGGTGATCGCTCTCTAACAGGGCGACGAGGAGGGGATCGCCGGGTAGGCTTATGCTATGCAATGCTACTTGGAGGACTTTAGTCTACTCTCTTCTATATGCTGCAAGACGGAGGCTGCCAGAAGCGTAGTCTTCGACAGGATTAGCTATCCCCCTCTTATTCTGGCATTCTGCAGTTTAGTCCACCGTTATGGCCCTTTACACATATACCCATGCATATGTAGTGTAGATCCTTGCTTGCGAGTACTTTGGATGAGTACTCACGGTTGCTTTTCTTCCTCTTTTCCCCCTTTCCCTTCTACCTGGTTGTCGCAACCAGATGCTGGAGCCCAGGAGCCAGACGCCACCGTTGACGACGACTCCTACTACACCGGAGGTGCCTACTACTACGTGTAGGCCGCTGACAACGACCAGGAGTAGTTTAGGAGGATCCTAGGCAGGAGGCATGCGCCTATTTCGATCTGTATCCCAGTTTGTGCTAGCCTTCTTAAGGCAAACTTGTTTAACTTATGTCTATACTCAAATATTGTTGCTTCCGCTGACTCGTCTATGATCGAGCACTTGTATTCAAGCCCTCGAGGCCCCTGGCTTGTAATATGATGCTTGTATGACTTATTTTATTTGTAGAGTTGTGTTGTGATATCTTCCCGTGAGTCCCTGATCTTGATCGTACACGTTTGCGTGTATGATTAGTGTACGATTGAATTGGGGGCATCACAAGTTGGTATCAGAGACGACTGCCTGTAGGAATCCCCCTTTCCAACTCCTTGGCCGAAGTCGAGTCTAGTCATTGAAAAACTTTTACTAACATGGATGTGTGGCTTACGGTCCCACGACGTCATTGGGTGGTATTAGGATCTTTTACTCCTTGTCTATACTCTGGGACTCTGATCTCTCTCCTATTCGGGTTAAATGAATTTTGCTAAATCTAACATTAGGATCTCATTATCACTTTCACCCGGAGAGCCCCTTATTACTGATGATCGTCTGCTGCACGTGAAGACCCTAAAGATACTCTCTGCTGTTAACCCGAGAAATTGTGTTCATCGCGTTTGCAATTCCCTTTCCACCGTCAACCCTTATGGATAACTACTTGCAGTTGTTATTCTTACATTCATCCCCAGTTGGTCTTGTTATTACAAGATACCCCGAAATACTCGTCGTTGTTTCGATAATCCTTTGAGCTTACTGCCTTGCTGTTCTTTGTCACCTAAATATCCTTATGGATAATTCTCGCACTTATCAAGTATCCGCTCATCCCCAGTGGATACATGTATTTCACAAATCTTCGAAATACCATTTGATCTCCAAAAATCCTCAATAGCCTATTGCTCTTGAAATTCTTGCTTGCTTACATTATGGTTAATCCCGTAAGTATAGTAATCTTATTGGCAGCCTTTGTCACTATCTTGTTGAGTCCATTGATTCAATATGTTGCGAATGCTCGCAATCCTCAGTCAGATCCTAGAATTCTTTCTTTCGGCTCAGAAGCCATTTTAAACATGAGCTGGATCTCGACCAATCAAATTCCCGTCGATTTTACCCCTAAGGCTATTCATCTTATCCATCCCTAATCAGGGCATTGCTTCTGATCCCTTGATTTGAAAATCATAATTCCTTTGCAGTTGAGCTCTGGATTAGTCAGTTGTTTCTATAATCCAATGCCTTTGCATTGTTACTTCCTCTGGTTGTGTGCCGATGCTCACATCAGCTCTGTTATGGACCGGCAGATCCTTTAATGTATTTTATCCGACAGTGTCCTTCATAGCCAATAATCTTGTGAGCCTTCCCTCGGATACATAATGCCTTTGGTAAATTGTATCCTCTACTTTCTCAACCTTGCTCTGCTTTCGAGCTGGTCATATTTACTCTTGAAGCTTGTGGTATATGTTTCTAAGATACCATGATGGGTTGAACCTATACCTTCTCTAAAACCGTGTGAACCCGAAAGTTTTCACGAGTCATACTCTTCTGGTGCTTCGCCAGATAAAATTTCAACACTGCAACTTTTTCGAAGACGAGAAGTGAATGAAAGGTTATGCATTAAAGAAGTGGGAGTCGACCTTGAACTTTGTGTTCATGCCCATGGAACCGATGTGGAACGTATCATGGAAGCTTCTTGTAGTAATAACTATTTCCTTGATATAATATCCTTTGGTATCGGTGAATTGATCCTTTGCAATCATGGTTTCGACCATATGTTCTTCTTAGATTCCATTTCTCGGGCAAGTTTAAGCACTTGTCTTCTATGGATCAATACACCATTCCAACCTTTACTTTGATCTTTCGTCGAGTATTACCCCCCTGGTATCTCGAGATTATCTTGGAACTGCATAACTTCTTATGAGTTCTTCATCAAGTACTACATTCTCATTGATTACAATTTTTCATGGGCTCTGAGTTATTAAACACTCAAAGATACCGATAACTGAACCGAGTCCGCACTACGGTTCAACAACTTTTAGTAATCTTATTTAAGTATGATTTTGTACCCGACCAAGTCATTCCTAGCCTGATCAACTATATCGTTATCGTGCTATAGTTTAACTGTGCCACCCGGTCCTTATTCTCGGAGCACAGCTTTTGATTATAAGCTAAGCTTACGTCGATTTCCTCATCTTATCGTTTCACCTCGAACCACAAACTTGATTCCAAGTTTGTGTCATATATGTGGTTCAAATAATCTTTCGTTGCATCAGTCCTTTTACTTGATGTAGTCACTGTTTCATTACGTCTTCTTGAAACCTCTCGATAAATGTGGCGTGATCATTGTCAACATTTTAACTTCTTCCGAGATGTACATTGAGTTCCTGATGAGAAATTCCATGCTTGCCCTCGATGATTTGTGTTAACATCGACAACATTCTTGATTTCCCTCTCAACACAAACTTGTTCGTGTTTTGTGTTATACCTTGAGATCCTTGCTACCCAGCATTTGTTCTTCTTTACCTTGGAAGTATTACCATCTTTTATGTCAAGAAAGTAGTGAAAGTTTCACCACCTCTTAAGAGATCTTGATACAGGTGATACTTCCTGCCATATCCGTTCATTCCTTGGTCAGCGTGTTGTTTCTAACCGGAAAACCGACAATTGAACTATGATGTGCGACTTCAAAACTTCTAGCAACCCTATTGCTTTGAAGTGAATGGTCAATTGATTCTGTTTCATTAAGTCGTCGTTCTAACATTTATCGTGCAACCCATCCCATATTTCGGGTGCACCTATCAACCAATGTTTAATTGCTGATGTTTTTCTCGAACATACATCATTATATCATTTGATCTAACAATTGTTATCTCCTTGTTCACATAATTGTGGAGATCCATCTTTTGTTAATCTCAATGATGAACTCTTGTTTCAGAACTCGCTTCCATAGTTCATTTCCCCGAGAATCTTACAATGTCATCTCGACAATTCGTGTCGCACTTTTTTTTATCTCAGGATCCTTAGTCTGAGGTATCCTGACACCAATTAGATCTGAATCTCGGTCAGATATGATGGTTGGAACATATTTCCAAGAGTTATAACATTGGTCTTTATATGACCCGGTAAGGTGATGTCATGCCTAACACACCTGGCCGGAGGACCTATTGTTATAGTTTCCTTTTTGGCAAGATTAGTCATTCTTCCGTGAGGAAATTGTAAGACTTGTTGTATAAGTTGTTCCTGATGGATCCTTTTTGTTTCCAAAGTCTGATCTTCACCTATTGACCATGTCAATGCTATCTAGAAGCATGTCAGTGGCACTCCGATTTTCAATAAGTGCATTGAAAGCGCAATGCTAAGTTTTCTTTATCCATTATCCAAACACCGTCGTATGGGTAATGCCATGAAAATTCCTCTCCCATTACCTAAATGGTTTTCTACTTTCTATCCTGTCATGGATATCGTACTCTGCTTGTCCTTGGGAAGGATATATCCCTAGAATATGTGTTTTAACACATTTTTCTTTCCATTGTTCTGTTTAATCTGATAATCATATTTTCCTTTCCATTGTTTGGTTTAACCTTTCTTGTGATCTATATGATCTAAGCAGTAATGTTCACCTGCTTATGTAAACCCCTCGTTGTACAGTTCTGTCAGCAGGACCCTGTTACTGTTGTTGATGACATTCCGGTAGCCACCGATGGACGAGAACTTTGTCTATAGGTCCGCCTCGTTTAACGAGCAGGAAAATGGTTCTCTTCGTCCCTCGCCCTTGGTACTGACGTTGTTGGTGACATAACGACATGCTATTTCCTGACATGCCTTGCTATCATGACCGTGCAAGATGTCGTCGCCCCTTCTACCATTAACCTACATGGTGCACCCATAACCCACAGTTCCGCAAGATCGAAACCTGACTCTCCTGTACACCCCCTATTCCCAAGGTTGTTCCGCGCGCGTGGCCTCGTATGTAATTCACGAGCCACCTTCCAAGAGATCAGCAATTTTGGTATCAAACACAATACTTATTCCCGTTGCTTTGAACCCCTTTCACGCCCTGTTTCAGGCATCGAACGATTGACTGCCCACTCGAAACTTCCCAGGATACCTTCTTATTTTGCTCTTGATATTTTCTCAAAGTTTCAACTTAAGAGTTACTCTCTGCCACCTTCCCCGATGTTATCGACCAAGTAGTCAACCTTGCAGAGATCCGTTCCCCCGGAATACCCACCCCTTATTCTTTCGTAAGTGCGATGGAGTTCCCGAAGAAAGGTTGCCAACTTCATCATAATGACCTGAAGCATATAAATGAAGACATCAACATAATGGATCGACCTCTTCGAAAGGGCAGCCAAGTCCGAGAAGACTCGTTAGGTTTCGCTACCAGCACCTTTCCCCCCTTACTCCACCGCTTAAATCTCAGGACGAGATTTATTGTAGTGGAGGAGATTTGTAACACCCCGAGAATCATGCTACAGTAATCTCCCCCTAAATGTGGCCATGTCATTATGATTACTATGCAAATTGTCGCTTCATAAAAATCACATATAAATACAAATTAAATTACAAGTCAAATTTTTATTCTTCAAACGGTAGAACAAAAATGTTCGTAGGGCGGAAAATATTCACTAGGAATTAACATGTAGGAACCCAACATCAAATGGATTTTTAATTGAACCTGAGGTTATTTAAGATATATCTGCAACACTTAGTTGAGACCTTGTCTATCTTTTGCATTACTCTTTTTATAAATATATGTTCATTCATGACATGTTGCACCAGTACACTATGGTACGACAAATACGCCAGGGGCTCCAGTACCCCTTAATATGGCGTGAGAAGCCCGAACACTTTCACAAGTGCGGCACCCTGAACTTATAGCATTATATGCATCGGCTCCGAATCATGATTTGGGTCAATAGTTGGGTTTGCCCGGCTCCTATGTTTTGGTGCCTTACGCTCCGCTATATCGGCTAAGGTAGCACTAGGAGAACTACTGCGATTGTGCCCCAGTTGAGCTGGGTTGAGCACCTCAGTAGAGAAAGCTAAAACTGACTGTCATGATAAGGCGAGAGACCGGTCGCCGTTCGAGAGGTTTTTCGAGTCCTTAAAGACTTATGCCACTTAGAGCG
Source organism: Aegilops umbellulata (assembly GCA_032464435.1). Classification (NCBI taxonomy): domain Eukaryota; kingdom Viridiplantae; phylum Streptophyta; class Magnoliopsida; order Poales; family Poaceae; genus Aegilops; species Aegilops umbellulata. The sequence goes on from CP136060.1 coordinate 233,712,719, forward strand.
AGGAGCCGGCTTTGTCCGGCCAAAGGCGTGGATAGCGCCCCGAACTCGGTCTTCCGAATACTAGGGGCTTCGCCGAAATTTAAAATTATAGAGTTCTATGGCTAAGTGAGAGTGTTCAAGCATTATAGTCCGATTGCCTTGTTCGTTGCGCTGAGCGCCTCCCTCGAAGGACCCAAACATGGGAAAAGGAGCGCTTAGGTTTATCCCGAACACCCCAGCACTAGTGGCATGGGGGCAGAAGCCGACGACTAGCCATCTCTCAATTTTTGATAAACATCCGCACAGAAAGTAATATTTTAAATTCAACAAGCATTGCTTAGCGCATATGAACAAGTTTTCAGCGCACAGGATAACACGAGCGAGTTCATTCAAAAATTACATCCTTGGTACATTCATCCGCCATGAGGCGAGCACCATTCAGTACATCCTTATAATAGTTCTCGGGTTTGCGATGCTCTTTCCCCGGCGGAGGCCCGTCCTTCACAAGCTTCTCGCCGTCCAGGTTGCCCCAGTGCACCTTAGCATGGGCAAGGGCCCTCTGGGCACCTTCGATGCAGACAGAGCGCTTGATGACCTCGAGCCTTGGACAGGCCTCCACCAGCCGCCGCACCAGTCCGAAGTAGCTCCCAGGCAGGGCCTCTCCAGGCCACAGCCAAACTATGAAGCCCTTCATGGCCTGTTCGGCCGCCTTGTGGAGCTCAACCAACTGCTTCAGCTGGTCGCTGTAGGGCACAGGGTGTTCGGCCTCAGCATACTGAGACCAGAACACCTTCTCTATCAAACTACCCTCTTCGGCTCGGTAGAATGCGGCGGCATCGGATACGCTACGGGGAAGATCTGCGAATGCCCTTGGAGAGCTCCGGATTCGGGTAAGTAACAAGTAGTTTACTTTTATATGTCTACTTTGCATAAAGAATGCCTTACCCGCCGCTATCTTTTTCACCGCATCCAATTCCTGGAGGACCTTCTGGGATTCGGCCTTGGCAGACTTGGCAGTTTCAAGGGCCACCGCGAGCTCGGACGCTCGCGTCTTCGAGTCAAGCTCCAACTCTCATGTTTTTTCATGAGAGCCTGAAGCTCTTGCTGCACCTTGCCGACCTGCGCCTCAAATTTCTCCCGCTTGGTGCGCTCCGTGGCCGCTTTCTTCTCGGCCTCGGCCAGCGCCTGCTTGAGGGTTGCCACCTCAGATGTGGCCCCTGCAATAAGCAGCATAATCCTGTCATGTTTTGCAATTGCATCTTTTTATATATTTCTATAAGGTATCTCTTACCTTCCTTCTCCTTGAGTTGCCGCTTGGCAAGGCCGAGCTCTTGCTCGGTCCGCTCGAGGCCCTGCTTCAGGGCACCCACCTCCGCAGTCAGTGCGGCGGTGGCTAGCAGCAAAGCCTGCATACGCATATTGACTCTTTTTTGTTAGACTCCTGTGAAATTTAATAGATCCTCTATTCGGCTTTTCTTTCCGAACGCCAAACAGAGCATCAGGGGCTACTGTCTATGCGGTAATATTTTTACATATTTTTTACTTACCTCGAAGCCTGTTAGAAGGCTAGCACAAGCTTCAGTCAGTCCGCTCTTGGCGGACTGAACCTTCTGAAGCACCGTACTCATGATAGCACGGTGCTCCTCATCGATGGAGGCGCCGTTAAGCACCTCCAGCAGATATTCCGGCACCTCCGGTTGGACGGAGGCCGCCGACTCAGAAGGCTTGCTCCTCTTGGAAGGAGTTCACCTACCGCGGTCCGAAACCGTTGAAGATTTCGGCGCGATGTCCGGCTCAAAGCCGGACTTGGAGCCCTGGGGGGTCTTGTCCCCTTTACTCCTGGAGTCCGGGAGGTCGCCTCGCGGCTCCTCCAGGACCACCTCCTCTTGCCCCGGAGCTTGTCGCAACGCCACTTCGGCGTCGTCCGCAGTGCGGGGGAGGCAGCGGGCGGAACTGAATTCACGTCTGATGAATCCAGGGAGCCGCTCGATGACTCGTCGAGCCCGGCCTTGGGCGGGCTGCATAATTATATTCGACATTAGGGAAAGCTGTGCAACAAAGGGATATTATGAGTTACTCTGGTATCCGAATACTTACGATTTCGCCGGGCGCTTGGCCCTGTCCGGCCACTCCTCTTCGTCGTCGTCGGCGACGGCGGAGTAGTCCGGAGGAAGGGTCTTCCCCTTCTTGGACCCTTCGGCCTCCCCCGTTGGGGCGGCCTTCCTCTTCGTTCCTCCCCCCGTTGGAGGGGAGAGGATTCTTCTTCCTCCTCCTCGTCTTCACGGGAGGAGTGCGTCTCAGATTCGTCGGACGACGAGTCCGACACCACCATATGCCGGGAACTCTTTCGAGTCCCCGCGGCCTTCTTCTTCTTGGCCTTCTTCTCCGGCACCACATAAGGTGCCGGAGCCAGCAGCTTCGATAAACGAGCGTCTGCTGGGTCTTCGGGCAAAGGAGTCGGACAGTCGATCTATCCGGACTTCACCTGCCATGCCTGTTAAAGGTAAGGGAGTTTAGATCCCGCATAGAGTCAAACTATGGAAAACCGACATCCTGTAAAAGGTAAAAATAACTTACCTCGTCAACATGACGCTGCGAGCTGAATCCGCGATCCTCGGATGCGGATGCGGGAGCCTCGGCGCCTTTGAAAAGCACCTTCCAGGCGTCTTCGTACGTCGTGTCGAAGAGCCTATTCAAAGTTTGGTGCTGCGTCGGGTCGAACTCCCACAGATTGAAGGCCCGTTGTTGACACGGGAGGATCCGGCGGACAAGCATAACCTGGACTATATTGACAAGCTTGAGCTGCTTGTTCACCAGGGAATGGATGCATGTTTGCAGTCCGGTCACCTCTCCCTCGTTGCCCCATGCCAGGCCCGTCTCTTTCCAGGACATGAGCCGCATAGGGGGTCCGGACCGGAACTCAGGGGCTGCGATCTATTCTGGATCGCGCGGCTCGGTGATGTAAAACAACCCTGACTGCCACCCCTTCAGGGTCTCCACAAGGGAGCCCTCGAGACATAGGATGTTGGCCATCTTGCCCACCATGGCGCCTCCGCACTCCGCCTGGTTGCCGCGCACCACCTTTGGCTTGACGTTGAAGGTCTTGAGCCAGAGGCCGAAATGGGGGCGGATGCAGAGGAAAGCCTCGCACACGACGATAAACGCCGAGATGTTGAGGACAAAGTTCGGGGCCAGATCGTGGAAATCTAGGCCGTAGTAGAACATGAGCCCCCGGACGAATGGGTGGAGAGGAAAACCCAGTCCGTGGAGGAAGTGGGGAAGGAATACGACCCTCTCATGGGGCCTTGGGGTGGGAAGAAGCTGCCCCTTTTCAGGAAGCCGGTGCGCGATGTCGTTAGACAAGTATCCGGCCTTCCTTAGCTTTTTGACATGGCCCTCCATGACGGAGGAGACCATCCACTTGCCTCCCGCTCCGGACATTGTTGGAGAAGGTTGAGGTGGGAAGTGCGGGCTTGGGCGCTGGAGCTCGGGTGCGCAGAAGATGGATAGGCAAAGGAGGAAGAAGGCGTAGGTAAAAAGGTGGATCCTTATCCCTTTATATGGGCGGATGCGGCTATGCGTCCCCACCAGCCTGGTAAAACTCGCTTATCTCCCAAGCGCCATGATAAATGGCGCGGTTGGGTTACCCACGTCCGTATTGATGAGAATCCCGTAAACGGGGGGACACGATCTCTGCTTTGACAAGACGTGCCAAGGAAACCGCCTCGCAAAAGGCGCTGAGGTGGGGAAGTAAAAACGATTCGAATAAAGGCTTGGCCGTAGTGTGACATCACGCTACGGAATACGTCAGCAGATTAGATTTGTGTTAATATTATTCTCTCTATGGCAATATGTGGAAACTTATTTTGCAGAGCCGGACACTACCCTTAGTGTTTACAAACTTTTATGAAGAACTTGGAGGAGGAACCCACCTTTCAATGCCGAAGACAATCTGCGCGCTGGACTCGTCGTCATTGAAGCCTGGTTCAGGGGCTACTGAGGGAGTCCTGGATTAGGGGGTGTCCGGATAGCCGGACTATACCTTCAGTCGGACTCCTGGACTATGAAGATACAAGATTGAAGACTTCGTCCCGTGTCCGGATGGGACTTTCCTTGGCGTGGAAGGCAAGCTTGGCGATACGGATATTCAGATCTCCTACCATCGTAACTGAGCTTGTGTAACCCAAACCCTCTCCGGTGTCTATATAAACCGGAGGGTTTTAGTCCGTAGGACGAACCTCAACATACAACAATCATACCATAGGCTAGCTTCTAGGGTTTAGCCTCCTTGATCTCGTGGTAGATCTACTCTTGTACTACCCATATCATCAATGTTGATCAAGAAGGACATAGGGTTTTACCTCCATCAAGAGGGCCCGAACCTGGGTAAAACATTGTGTCCCTTGTCTCCTGTTACCATCCGCCTAGATGCACAGTTCGGGACCCCCTACCCAAGATCCGCCGGTTTTGACACCGACAATCGAGATTAGGATTTGTCACTCCGAGTATCAGAGAGGTATCTCTGGGCCCTCTCGGTAATACACATCATAAGCTTGCAAGAAAATGACTAAGGAGTTAGTCACGAGGTGATGTGTTACGGAACAAGTAAATAGACTGGCCGGTAATGAGATTGAACTAGGTATAGAGATACCAACGATCGAATCTCGGGCAAGTAACATACCGATGGACAAAGGGAATTACGTATGTTGTCATAACGGTTCGACTGATAAAGATGTTCGTAGAATATGTAGGAGCCAATATGGGCATCCAGGTTCCGCTATTGCTTATTGATCGGAGAGGTGTATCGGTCATGTCTACATAGTTTTCGAACCCGTACGGTCGGCACGCTTAACGTTCGTTGACGATATAGTATTATATGATTTATGTGATTTGGTGACGGAATGTTGTTCGGAGTCCCGGATGAGATCACGGACATGACGACGAGTCTTGAAATAGTCGATAGGTAAAGATTGATATATAGGACGATGGTATTCGGACACTGGAAGTGTTTTGGAGGGTACTGGGTACTTATCGGGTCACCGGAAAGGAGTTTCGGGCACCCCCGGCAAAGATATGGGCCTTATGGGCCAAGAGAGGGAACACACTAGCCCACAAGGGGCTGGTGCACCCCTATAGAGGCCAGCCCTATGAGGAGGAGAAGGAAAGAGGGGAACGGAAAGGAAAGTGTGGAGTAGGACTCCCCCTTCCTTCCCTCCCCCCTCTTTCCTTCCCCCTTTTCATACAAGGAAAGGGGGGTGCAGGAGGGCAGGAACCCTAAGGCCGGCGGCCAGCCCCTTGGGGCGTGCTCTGGCTGCCCTAGGCTGCCTCCTCCCCCCCCCCACCTATATATATATGTGGGGAGGGGGCGCCACACAAGGACACGACATTGTCTTAGTCGTGTGCGGCGCCCCCATCCACCGTTTACTCCCTCGGTCATATTTTCGTAGTGCTTAGGCGAAGCCCTAAGGAGATCACATACCGTCACCACGCCGTCATGCTGACGGAACTCATATACTACCTCGCTGCTACCTCTTGAGCACTGCGTTGGATTTCCTTGAAGAGGAAAGGATGATGCAACACAGTAGCGTAAGTATTTCCCTCAGTTTTTGAGAACCAAGGTATCAATCCAGTAGGAGGCTACGTGTGAGTCCCTCGTACCTGCACAAAACAAATAACTCCTCGCAACCAACGCGATAAGGGGTTGTCAATCCCTTCACGGTCACTTACGAGAGTGAGATCTAATAGATATGATAGGATAATATTTTTGGTATTTTTGTGATAAAGATGCAAAGTAAAATAAAAGCAAAGTAAAAAAGCAAAGATAATAAACAAGTGTTGGAAGATTAATATGATGAAGATAGACTTGGGGGCCATAGGTTTCACTAGTGGCTTCTCTCAAGAGCATAAGTATTTTACGGTGGGTGAACGAATTACTGTTGAGCAATTGACAAAATTGAGCATAGTTATGAGAATATCTAGGTATGATCATGTATATAGTCATCACGTCCGAGACAAGTAGACCGACTCCTGCCTACATCTACTACTATTACTCCACTCATCGACGGCTATCCAGCATGCATCTAGAGTATTAAGTTCATGAAAACAGAGTAACGCCTTAAGCAAGATGACATGATGTAGAGGGATAAATTCATTCAATATGATAAAAACCCCATCTTGTTATCCTCGATGGCAACAATATAATACGTGCCTTGCTGCCCCTACTGTCACTAGGAAAGGACACCGCAAGATTGAACCCAAAGCTAAGCACTTCTCCCAATGCAAGAAAAACCAATCTAGTAGGCCAAACCAAACTGATAATTCGAAGAGACTTGCAAAGATAACCAATCATACATAAAAGAATTCAAAGAAGATTCAAATATTGTTCAAAGATAATCTTGATCATAAACCCACAATTCATCGGTCTCAACAAACACACCGCAAAAAGAAGATTAGATCGAATAGATCTCCACGAGAGAGGGGGCGAACATTGTATTGAGATCCAAAAAGAGAGAAGAATCCATCTAGCTACTAACTATGGACCCGAAGGTCTGAGGTAAACTACTCACACTTCATCGGACAGGCTATGGTGATGATGTAGAAGCCCTCCATGATGGATGCCCCCTCCGGCAGAGCTCCGGAAGAGGCCCGAAGATGGGATCTCGTGGGTACAGAAGGTTGCCGCGGTGGAATTAGGTTTTTGGCTCTGTATCTGATTGTTTGGGGGTACGTAGGTATATATAGGAGGAAGGAGTACGTCGGTGGAGCAATAGGGGGCCCACGAGGGTGGAGGGCGCGCCCCCTACCTCGTGGCTTCCTCCTTTCTTTCTTGACGTAGGGTCCAAGTCTCCTGGATCATAATCTTCCTAAAAATCACGTTCCCGAAGGTTTCATTCCGTTTGGACTCCGTTTGATATTCCTTTTCTACGAAATTCTGAAATAGGCAAAAAACAACAATTCTGGGCTGGGCCTCCGGTTAATAGGTTAGTCCAAAAAATAATATAAAAGTGGAAAATAAAGCCCAATACTGTCCAAAACAGTAGATAATATAGCATGGAGCAATCAAAAATTATAGATACGTTGGAGACGTATCACTCGCCATCTTGCTGGATCAAGTAGGCAGAGGACGTCACCGAGCTAAACGTGTGCAGAACGCGGAGGTGTCGTGCGTTCGGTACTAGATTGGTTGGAGCATGAAGAAAGTTTGACTACATCAACCGTGTTGTGAAACGCTTCCGATTACGGTCTACGAGGGTACATAGACACACTCTCCCCTCTCGTTGCTATGCATCTCCATGGATAGATCATTGTGTGTGCGTAGAAAAAAAAATTGTTTTCCATGCAACGATACCCAACAGTGGCATCATGAGCCAGGTCTATGCGTAGATGATATGCACGAGTAGAACACAAAGAGTTGTGGGCGGTGATATTTATACTACTTACCACCAACGTCTTATTTTGATTCGGTGGTATTGTTGGGTGAAGCGGCCCGGACCAACCTTACATGTCCACGCACATGAGACCGGTTCAACCGACAGACATGCAACTAGTTTTGCATAAAGGTGGTTGGCTGGTGTCTGTTTCTCCTATTTTAGTTGAATCAAATTTGACTACGACCTGTCCTTGAAGAAGGTTAAAATAGCAAACTTGATGAAACACCATTGTGGTTTTTGCGTAGGTAAGAACGGTTCTTGCTAGAAGCCCGTAGCAGCCACGTAAAACTTGCACAACAAAGTAGAGGACGTCTAACTTGTTTTGCAGGGCATGTTGTGATGTTATATGGTGAAGATATGATGTGATATATATTGATGTATGAGATGAGCATTTTTTGTAATATCGACAAGCGGCAGGAGCCTTAGGGTTGTCTCTTTATTATATGAAGTGCAAGCGCCATGTAATTGCTTTACTTTATCACTATGCGTTAGTGATAGTTGTAGAGGCAATAGTTGGCATGACAACCTCGATGCAACGACGCTACGATGGAGATCAAGGTGTCAAGCAAGTGATGATGGAGATCATGACGATACTTTGGAGATGGAGATCCAAAGCACAAGATGATGGCCATATCATGTCACATATTTTGATTGCATGTGATGTTTATCTTTTATGCATCTTATTTTGCTTAGAACGGCAATAGCATTATAAGATGATCCCTTCACTTAATTTCAAGATAAAAGTGTTCTCCCTGAGTATGCACCGTTGCTACAGTTCGTCCTTTTGAGACACCACGTGATGATTGGGTGTGATAGACTCTACGTTCACATTCAACGGGTGTAAGACAGTTTTGCACATGCAGAATACTTGGGTTAAACTTGACGAGCCTAGCATGTACAGACATGGTCTCGGAACTGGAGAACAAATCGAATGTGAATCATATAGTAAATATGATCAACATAGAGATGTTCACCATTGAAGTCTACCCCATCTCACGTGATGATCAGACTTGGGTTAGTTGATTTGGATCAAGTATCACTTAGATGACTTGAGGGATGTCTATTTAAGTGGGAGTTATTTAGTAATTTGATTAGTTGAACTTAATTTATCATGAACTTAGTCTTATAGTTTTGCATATCTATATTGTAGATCAATGGCCCGAGCTCCCGTTCCCCTGAATTTTAATGCATTTCTAGAGAATGCTAAGTTGAAAGATGATGGTAGCAACTACACAGACTAGGTCCGTAACTTGAGGATTATCCTCATTGCTGCACAAAAGAATTATGTCCTTGATGCACCACTAGGTGAAAGGCCTACTGGAGGAGCTGAAGCTGATGTTATGAACGTCTGGCAAGCTCGATCTGATGACTACTCAATAGTTCAGTGTGCCATGCTTTACGGCTTAGAATCGGGACTTCAAAGACATTTTGAATGTCATGGAGCATATGATATGTTCCAAGAGTTGAAGTTAATATTTCAAGAAAATGCTCGGGTTGAGAGATATGAAGTGTCCAACAAGTTCTATAGTTGCAAGATGGAGGAGAACAGTTCTGTCAGTGAACAAATACTCAAAATGTCTGGGTATTATAATCACTTGACTCAGCTGGGAGTTGATCTTCCAGCTGATTGTGTTATTAACAGAGTTCTTCAATCACTGCCACCAAGCTCCAAAGGCTTCGTGATGAACTATAATATGCAGTGGATGAACAAAACAATTCCCGAGCTCTTCGCAATGCTTCAGGCCACGGAGGTAGAAATCAAGAAGGAGCATGAAGTGTTGATGGTTAACAAGACCACTAGTTTCAAGAAAATGGGCAAGGGAAAGAAAGGGAACTTCCAGAAAAATGGCAAGTAAGTTGCCACACCCGGGAAGAAGCCCAAAGCTGGAACCAAGCCTAAAACTGAGTGCTTCTACTGCAAAGGGACTGGTCATTGGAAGCGGAACTACCCCAAATACTTGGCGGATAAGAAGGACGGCAAAGTAAACAAAGGTATATTTGATATACATGTTATTGATGTGTACCTTACTAATGCTCGTAGTAGCGCCTGGGTATTTGATACCGGTTTGGTTGCTCATATTTGTAACTCGAAACAGGAGCTACGGATTAAACAAAGATTGGCTAAGGACGAGGTGACGATGCGCGTAGGGAATGGTTCCAAGGTCGATGTGATCGCCGTCGGCACGCTACCTCTACATCTACTTTCGAGATTAGTTTTAGACCTAAATAATTGTTATTTTGTGTCAGCGTTGATCATGAACATCATTCTGGATCTTGTTTAGTGCGAGACGGTTATTCATTTAAATCAGAGAATAATGGTTGTTCTATTTATATGAGTAGTATCTTTCATGGTCATGCACCCTTGAAGATTGGTCTATTCTTATTGAATCTCGATAGTAGTGATACACATATTCATCATATTGATGCCAAAAGATGCAAAGTTGATAATGATAGTGCAACATACTTGTGGCACTGCCGTTTGGGTCATATTGGTGTAAAGCGCATGAAGAAACTCCATGCTGATGGACTTTTGGAATCACTTGATTATGAATCATTTGATAATTGCGAACCATGCCTCATGGGCGAGATGACTAAAACTCTGTTCTCCAGAACAATGGAGCGAGCTAATGACTTCTTGGAAATAATACATACTGATGTATGCGGTCCAATGAGTGTTGAGGCACGCGGCGGTTATCGTTGTTTTCTAACCTTCATAGATTATTTGAGTACATATGGGTATATTTACTTAATGAAACACAAGTCTGAAACATTTGAAAAGTTTCAAAGAATTTCATAGTGAAGTAGAGAATCATCGTAACAAGAAAATAAAGTTTCTACGATCTGATCGCGGAGGTGAATATTTGAGTCACGAGTTTGGCCTTCATTTAAAACAATGTCGAATTGTTTCACAACTCACGCCACCTGGAACACCACAATGTAATGGTGTGTCTGAACGTCGTAACCGAACTTTATTGGATATGGTGCGTTCTATGATGTCTCTTACCGATTTACCACTATCGTTTTGGGGTTATGCATCAGAGACAGCCGCATTCACGTTAAATAGGGCACCGTCTAAATCCGTTGAGACGACACCTTATGAACAATGGTTTGGCAAGAAAGCTAATCGGTCGTTTCTTAAACTTTGGGGTTGCGACACTTATATCAGAAAGCTTCAGCCTGATAAGCTAAAACCCAAATCGGAGAAGTGCGTCTTCATAGGATACTCTAAGGAAACAATTGGGTACACCTTCTACCACAGATCCGAAGGCAAGATTTTTGTTGCCAAGAATGGAACATTTCTAGAGAAGGAGTTTCTCTCAAAAGAAGTGAGTGGGAGGAAAGTAGAACTTGATGAGGTAATTCTACCTTATCTCTAATTGGAAAGTAGCACATCACAAAAAACCGTTCCAGTGATACCTACACCAACTAGAAAGGAAACAAATGATAATGATCATGAAATTTCAGATCAAGTTGCTACTGAGCCTCGTAGGTCAACCAGAGCATGATCCGCACCAGAGTGGTACGGTAATCCTGTACTGGAAGTCATGTTACCAAGGCAAACCTACGAATTATGAAGAAGCTATGATGAGCCCAGATTCCGATAAATGGCTTGAGGCCATGAAATCTGAGATATGATCCATGTATGAGAACAGTTTGGACTTTCATGGACTTGCCCTATGATCGTCAAGCCATTGAGAATAAATGGATCTTCAAGAAGATGACAGGCGTTGATGGTAATGTCACCATATACAAAGCTCGACTTGTCGTGAAAGGTTTTTGACAAGTTCAAGGAGTTGACTATGATGAGACCTTCTCACCCGTAGCGATGCTTAAGTCAGTCTGAATCATGTTAGCAATTGCAGTATTTTATAACTATGAAATCTAGCAAATGGACGTCAAAACTGCATTCCTTGATGGATTTCTTAAAGAAGAGTTGTATATGATGCAACCAGAAGGTTTTGTTGATCCTATGTGCTAACAAAGTGTGCAAACTCCAGCAATCCATCCATGGATTGTTGCAAGCATCTCCGAGTTGGAATATACGCTTTGAAGAGGTGATCAAACCATATGGTTTTATACAGACTTTCGGTGAAGCCTGTATTTACAAGGAAGTGAGTGGGAGCTCTGTAGCATGTCTAATATTATATGTGGATGACATATTGTTGATTGGAAGAGATATAGACTTTCTGGATAGCATAAAAGGATACTGAATAAGAAATTTTCAATGAAAGACCTCGGTGAAGCTGCTTATATATTAGGCATCAAGATCTATAGAGATAGATCAAGACGCTTAATAGGACTTTCACAATGCACATACCTTGACAAAGTTTTGAAGAAGTTCATAATGGACCAGTCAAAGAAAGGGTTCTTGCCTGTGTTACAAGGTGTGAAATTGAGTCAGACTCAAAGTCCGACCATTGCAGAAGATAGAGAGAAAATGAAAGTCATTCCCTATGCCTCAGCCATAGGTTCTATCATGTATACTATGATGTGTACCAGACCTTATGTGTGCCTTGCAATCAGTTTGGCAGGGAGGTACCAAAGTAATCTAGGAGTGGATCACTGGACAGCGGTCAAGAACATCTTGAAGTACCTGAAAAGGACTAAGGATATGTTTCTCGTTTATGGAGGTGACGAAGAGCTCGTCATAAATGGTTACGTTGATGCTAGCTTCGACGCTAATCCGGATGACTCTAAGTCACAAACTGGATATGTGTTTATATTGAATGGTGGATATGTCAGTTGGTGCCGTTCCAAGCAGAGCATTGTGGCAGGATCTATGTGTGAAGCGGAGTACATAGCTGCTTCGAAAGAAGTAATACGTCTCCAACATATCTATAATTTTTTATTGTTTCATGCTATTATATTATCTTTTTTGGATGTTTTATATGCATTAATATGCTATTTTATATTATTTTTGGGACTAACCTATTAACCTAGAGCCCAGTGCCATTTTCCCCTTGTTTTAGAGTTTCGCAGAAAAGGAATACCAAATGGCCAAATGGAATGAAACTTTCGCAATGATTTTTCTTGGACCATAAGACATCTAGAGGACTTGGAGTGCACGTCAAGGTGTCCACAAGGTCGGAGGGCGCACCCAGGGGGTAGCCCCCCCCCGCCCTTGTGGGCCCCTCGTGACTCCACCGACCTATTTCTTCCGCCTATATATTCTCAAATATCCCAAAACCTACCAAGAGAGCCACAAAAACACTTTTCCACCGCCGCAACCTTCTGTACCCGTGATATCCCATCCAGGGGCCGTTTCCGGTGTCCTGCCGGAGGGGGATCGATCACTGAGGGCTTCTACATCAACACCATTGCCTCTCCGATGAAGCGTGAGTAGTTTAGCACAGACCTACGGGTCCATAGCTAGTAGCTAGATGGCTTCTTCTTCTCTCTCTCTCTCTCTCTCTCTCTCTCTCTCTTTGATTCTCAATACCATGTTCTCCTCGATGTTCTTGGAGATCTATTCAACGTAATACTCTTTTGCGGTGTGTTTGCCGAGATCCGATGAATTGTGGATTTATGATCAGCTTATCTATGAATATTATTTGAATCTCCTCTAAATTCTTATATGAATGATTTGATATCTTTGCAAGTCTCTTTAAACTATCGATTTGGTTTGGCCAACTAGATTGGTTTTTCTTGCACTGGGAGAAGTGCTTAGCTTTGGGTTCAATCTTTCGTTGCTCAATCCTAGTGACAAAAGGGGAACCGACATGTATTGTATTGTTGCCATCGAGGATAATAAGATGGGGTTTTCATCATATTGCTTGAGTTTATCCCACTACATCATGTCATCTTACTTAATGTGTTACTCTGTTCTTATGAACTTAATACTCTAGATGTAGGCAGGAGTCGGTCGATGTGTGGAGTAATAGTAGTAGATGCAGGGAGGAGTCGGTCTACTTGATACAGACGTGATGCCTATATTCATGATCATTGCCTTAGATATCGTCATAACTTTACGCTTTTCTATCAATTGCTTGATAGTAATTTGTTCACCCACCGTAATTGTAGCGACCAGACCTCAAACAGTCTCTGTGCTCAGGTGTCATCCCTGGATCAGTAATGCTGACACCACACAGTACTTTGAAGGATTTATAACAGAGTAGCAATCACACACTTATTACATCGAAGTCTCAAAGAGAACTTATTACAATAAATATGGCTTAAGGCCATCTAATAACGATAACAGCGGAAGGCTTGGAAGATAAGTGAGTCCATCAACTCCAACGGCATCAGTGAGTATAGAACCACGGCCTAAAAGGGCACCTTACTCGTCGTCTGAAAAGTCTGCAACATGAAACGTTGCAGCCCAAAACGGGTCAGCACATGGAATATGCTGGCAATGTAACACATAGAGAGTAATGAAATATTAAGCTTATACTACATGCATATATGGTTGGTGGAAAGCTCTATGGTTACAGTTTTGCGTAAAGCCAATTTTTCCCTACTGCAAAGGAATAAAGTTTATTTAACTATCATGGTGGTTGTTAAACATTGAGAATGGTTGACAGCATCCTCAATCCCATTAAAGTAAATCATCATTAAAACCCAACAACATTAATTTAAAGTAACATGATGAGATTCAAATGATATCCAAGTACTAGATACTCAAAATGTCCATAACCGGGGACACGGCTAACCATGATTAGTTTGTACACTCTGCAGAGGTTTGCGCACTTTTCCCCACAAGACTCGATCGCCTCCGTTGATTTCTCGCACTACATGGTGTTTGAGAAACGGATGACCGAGACATAGTCTTTCAGAAGCGCTAGCACCTTATGATGTGATAGACCGTACCAACCTACATCCCCTACATCTGCTAGTCTACCACTGTAAGAGTTCGCACGACTTAGTCAACTATGCCAGAGCCCATAATGGCTTGTGGCTGCACACGGAAGTTTCTAGTATGAATAATCTCATGATCCCTTTGGGCCTGGGTGGCGGTCCATAAAGAAAAACAACAGGCAATCCTGGAATACCCAAGTACCTCAATCCACCCAGATGTGTGTTTAAGTTGCCACCTTAGATAAACCATTAATTAACAATCTCACATCTGTCATGGATATCAGTCACCCAATCCACGTCTACTAGCATAGCATGGCATAAGCAAATGTAGAAGTAACTCCCAAAGGTTTGATAAATAAACAGGTAAAAGGAACTACCTCAACTACTTCCCATCCCACAATTTAATTAGATCCTAATCATGCAATGTCTGAGGATTGATCTAATGCAATAAAACTAGGTAGTAAAAGAGGTATGATCAAAGTGTTACTTGCCTTGCTGATGATCCGCGAAACCTAGAGATTCGAAGTAACAGGCGGCGCACTCCGGGTATTCTATCGTAGACAAACATACAGGCATACAATAAGTACTCATCTAATGCACAGGTAAAACTCAAATAAGAGATCAAACCAGAAAGTTCAATTTAAGAACTCCGGTTTGCAAAAAGAATCAAATCGGACGAGGCAACGAAAGTCAAACGGCGAAAGAAACAACTTCGTTCTACTAATCTGGATCTAAGTCAAATTTTACAGAAATAAAAACTTGTTTCAGTTGGTTAAACGGATAGAGGGGTTTGATACGAAACTCCACGCGCTTGAATCGCCTGATTCCGATAAACGAGCGAAAAGTTATACTAAAACGAAAATCGGATCAGAAATCGTGATCAAAAAATAATCGCGGAAAATCCAAGAAAAAGAAAAACGACGAACGGATTAACGAACGAACGTTCATTAACCGGATCTAAACGATGAACGCGTTCGCTAAAACGGATGAACGAGCGAACGCTCGCTATTTAACCTAAACCGAAAAAAATGATCTAATAAAAAAACGGAATCTAAAAAAAATCGACGAAAACCGACGGAAAACCGAACGGTTTTTTCCGAAAAAAAGGGGCACGGATTTCGAGGTGAGGCGAACCTCGGGCGGCGTGCGGCGGGGCGGCATGGCGAGGCGGCGGCGGCGCAGGGCGGCGAGGCGGCGCGGCGGGCGAGCGGCGGCGCGGGGCGGCTGGCGGCGCGGCGGGCGAGCGGCGGCGCGGGCGCGGGGCTCGAGGGGCGGCGGGGCTAGGGTTTCGGCCCGGGGGTGGGCCGGCTTATAAAGCCTGCCGGGCCAGGAGTCCTAGTCGGACACGGCCCGGTTAGGTCGGTTGCGTTTTTTTAATAATAATGCGCAGAAGAAAAATAAAAAGAAATACTAAACGGACTCCAAAAATCCTGAAATAAATTTTCCCGGACTTCTAAAATCAAGCCCGACAAATTGAACATTTATTTGGGGACTAAATGCAATTTTGAAAAACGCATATTTTTTCTAATTTCAAATAAAACAACGAAAAACTCCGAAATAAAATATTATTTGATTTTATTATTAAATCCTCAATATTTCTTTATTTTGGGAAAGTCATTTTATTCCCTCTCTCATATTTTTGTAATAGAAATATTTGATGATAAAATAAATAAAATCAAATGATCCTATTCTCAAAATTTGAGAAATCTCAAATATGAAAATAACGAAATCCCCAACTCTATCCGAGGGTCCTTGAGTTTCGTAGAATTTCTTGGATCAAAACCAAAAGCAAATAAAATATGATATGCAATAATGATCTAATGTATAACATTCCAAATTGAAAATTTGGGATGTTATAGTAATATTTACTATCTTGAGAGAAGCCTCTAGCGAAACCTATGGCCCCCGGGCCTACTTTTCATCATATAAGCTTCCGATCTACAATTTTAGTTTCCTATTTACTTTCTTTGCGGTATTTTAATTTCCGTTCCATAAACCAAAAATAAGAAAAATATTACTTCAACATTTATCCATCTCTATCAGATCTCACTTTGCAAATAAGTGTGAAGGGATTGACAACCCCTTATCACGTTGGGTGCAAGTTGGTGTTTGTTTGTGCAGGTATTCGGTGACTTATGCGTTGTCTCCTACTGGATTGATACCTTGGTTCTCAAAACTGAGGGAAATACTTACTCTACTTTGTTGCATCACCATTTCCTCTTCAAGGGAAAAACCAACGCAAGCTCAAGAGGTAGCAGGAAGAATTTCTGGCGTCGTTGCCGGGGAGATCTACGCCAAGCCAAGACATACCAAGTACCCATCATAAACTCTCATCTCTCGCATTACATTATTCGCAATTCGCCTCTCGTTTTCCTCTCCCCCACTTTTAAAATGGTTTTCAAAAAGGTTTGCCTTTTCTTCGCCCCTCTTCTGTTCACTTTCTCCGCTTGCTTTTTGTGTGCTCGTGTGTTTAAATGCCCATTTAGCTCTCATGGCTAGTCATCCCATTGTCGTGAGCACTCCTGATAACGAAGTCCTCAACTTCAAACAAAGGGAAGGAGAAAATTTGAAAGATGCTTGGTATAGAATTTGCAATGCTCAAAACAGATCTACTCGAAAGCAATCTACTGTTGTGCTTCTTCGCAATTTTTATGTAGGTGTTACTCCTTGGAATAGATATTTTCTAGATACCATTACAGGAGGAAATTTCTTGGGGAGCCATACTTTTGATTCTTATAATGCTATGATAGATTTGTTAGGTCCCCCACCTCTTTTGGTTAATGGTACTGCTTTAACTTTGGAGCATGTGATGCAAAGACTTGATATTATTGAGAATAATATTACTACTGTTGAGTTGATTGAAAATTTGGATAAAAAGATTCATAATCAGATTACGCAATATGCATCTAAAGTAGGAGTAACCTTAAAGAATCTTAGGGAAAAGGAACCAATAGTTAATGAAAGGATAGATCTAGACTCTACTAAAATTGGCAACTAGAAGATATTATTACCAACTTGGGTTCCCCTTTTTCCTCCGTTAAAACTACTCAAACCTTCCTCCTACCAAGATTGCCAAGTTTACTTATGTTTCTAAGAATAAGGGTGAATCTTCTAGTAAAGACAACGAAGATCTCAAATCAATTAGTATTCACCCCAATTTTCTCGACGTTATTAAGGAACCTATTGTCACGAATGAATTTCTTAATTTCTTGCCTAGGAGTTTGATCATTTATAAAACCAAAGAATCTCCTAAGAGTCATAAGTGTGTATTGAAGATTTGCATACCGAAGATGTGACAACAGGGTTTGTGTTTCATCTAGCCTCTGGTTAGATGTGGTTTTGTGTTTTAATTAGTTTTTGTGCCAAGTAAGACCTTTGGGATAGCTTACGGTGATAGTTGATTTGATTTTGCTGAAAAACAGAAACTTTTGCGCTCAGGAAAATAATTCTCATTTTTAACACAAGAGTGTGATGTGGCTTAAAGCTACGTCGGTATTTCCCCAAAGAGGAAGGGATGATGCAGCACAACGGCGGTAGGTATTTCCCTCAGATGTGAAACCAAGGTTATCGAACTAGTAGGAGAACCAAGCAACACAACGTAAACAACACGTGCACACAAATAACAACTTCTCGCAACCCGACGTGTAAAAGGGGTTGTCAATCCCTTTCGGGTAGCGGCACCCCAAGATGGGCAAATGGACGTGAATAAAATTGTAGTATATTGATAGATCGAACGCCAAATAAAATAAATAAGAATAAAATGCAGCAAGGTATTTTTGTTTGGTTTAATAGATCTGAAAATAAAAGCAAAGTAACATAGATCGCAAAGGCAAATAATATGAGAAAGAGACCCGGGGGCCGTAGGTTTCACAAGTGGCTTCTCTCGAGAAAAGTAGCAAACAATGGGTGAACAAATTACTGTTGGGCAACTGATAGAACTTCAAATAATAATGATGAGATCCAGGCAATGATCATTACATAGGCATCACGTCCAAGATTAGTAGACCGACTCCTGCCTGTATCTAATACTATTACTCTACACATCGACTGCTATCCAGCATGCATCTAGTGTATTAAGTTCATGGAGAAACGGAGTAATGCAATAAGAACGATGACATGATGTAGACAAGATCTATCTATGTAGAGATAGACCCCATTGTTTTATCCTTAGTAGCAACGATACATACGTGTCGGTTCCCCTTCTGTCACTGGGATCAAGCACCATAAGATCGAACCCACTACAAAGCACCTCTTCCCATTGCAAGATAAATCAATCAAGTAGGCCAAACAAAACCCAAATATCGGAGAAGAAATACGAGGCTATAAGAAATCATGCATAAAAGAGATCAAAGAAACTCAAATACTTTCATGGATATAAAAAGATAGATCTGATCATAAACTCAAAGTTCATCGATCCAAACAAACACACCACAAAAAGAGTTACATCATATGGATGTCCAAGATACCATTGTATTGAGAATTCAGCGAGAGAGAGGAAGACATCTAGCTACTAACTACGGACCCGAAGGTCTACAAAGAACTACTCACGCATCATCGGAGAGGCACCAATGGAGGTGGTGAACCCCATCCGAGATGGTGTCTAGATTGGATCTGGTGGTTCTGGACTCTGCGGCGGCTGGAATTATTTTCGTCGACTCGGCGATCTGGGGGCACATGAGGTGGGCACAACCCACCAGGGCGCGCATGGGCCTCCTAACGCCCTGGTGGGTTGTCTCTCCTCGGAGCACCCCCCTGGTAAAGTTTCGTTGCATTTGGACTCCGTTTGGTATTGATTTCTTGCGATGTAAAGAACATGCAGAAAACAACAACTAGCACTTGGCACTATGTCAATAGGTTAGTACCAAAAAATGATATTAAATGACTATAAAATGATTGTAAAACATCCAAGATTGATAATATAACAGCTTGGAACAATCAAAAATTATAGAAACGTGATGACCCACGAGTATAGGGGATCAATTGTAGCTCTTATCGATAAGTAGGAGTGTCGAACCCAACAAGGAGCAGAAGGAAATGACAAGTAGTTTTCAGTAAGGTAGTGTCTGCAAGTGCTGAAATTGTAAGTAGTGGAGTAGTATGATAGCAAGATAATTTGTAACGAGCAAGTAATGATAGTAGTAATAAAAATGCAGCAAGGTAGCCCAATCCTTTGATGCAAAGGACAGGCCAAAACGGTCTCTTATGATAAGCAAAGCGTTCTTGAGGGTACTCGGGAATTTCATCTAGTCACTTTCATCATGTTGGTTTGATTTGTGTTCACTACTTTGATAATTTGATATGTGGGTGGACCGGTGCTTAGGTTCTATTCTTACTTGAACAAACCTCCTACTTATGATTAACCCTCCCGCAAGCATACCCCGTACGAACCCCTCAAAGGATTGTTCTCCATAGTAACAAGTGACAATAAATTTCAGCACGTAGTAATAATTTTTCCTTACCAATTTCCACTTACCAAGAGCGCTTCACTCCCCGGCAACGGCCCCAGAAAAGAGCCTTGATTACACACAAGTATATGGGATCAATTGTAGCCTTTTCGATAAGTAAGACTGTCGAACGCAACGAGGAGCAGAAGGAAATGACTAGTGTTTTCAGCAAGGTGATGTCTGCAAGTGCTGAAATTGTAAGTGTAAGTGCATCTAGTGCCCCTTAGTGATTTTGGTGTATTGAAGACTTATAGGTTAAGGATCTAACGTGTTTATGAGTGTACACAGGTCTATAAGTCTATGAGGAGTTTGATATTTACAGAGAAAGTCGACCCCTAAAAATGAAGTTCTTCAACTGAACACTTTGATATTCTGAAGACTTTCTGAAGACTTTGAAAGTGAAGAAATTGGTGTGACCTTGAAGACTTGGTTATCATTTGAGGAACATGAAGCGTGAAGACTTTTGTTTTCGTAGTTTCATTTTCTCTTTCTTGAGTCATAGGAAACACCGTACTGTTAAAGGGGGTCGAGGAAATACTAAGGAGAAAATTTCCAAGTGATGCTCAACTCAAATCCTACACCTACCAATCCCTTCGAGTGAAGCCATTGGAAATCTCATGCAGTTCAGTCAATTTCTTCAGTGACAGAGACGCAGTTCTTCTGGTCACTGAGGACTTTGCTCTGACTGAGGAGTTAGGAATTCGCCAGTGCGAATTGCCTACACAGTGAGGAACATGATAGCCCTGAGGAATTTGAATCTCAAATTTCCGACCGTTGCTGTGCTACACGCCAGCTGTCCCAAAATATCTTATCCATCCAACGGTCATATCATTGAAGGGCATTTATGTCTTATCATGTCGGGCTGCTCCCTAGGCTATAAATAGCCGCCCCCTACAACCACTAGCTGGTTGTCTGCTCCGCGAGAACTTGACACTTGTCATTTGAGAGCAAGCCATCCTCCGAGGACTTTGAGCAAAAATCATCAAGTGAGGAAAATCCAAACCCAAAACCAAACACCTACAAACCCAAAGTGATTGAGCATCACTGAAGAGATTGATCCTGCGTGGATCCGATGCTTGTTACCTTTGAAGACTGTGCTTCTTCCAGATGGTTAGGCGTCAAGGTCTAGAGCATCCAAGAGGAATTGTGGATCGCCGAGTGACCGAGTTTGTGAAGGTTCGGAAGTCACTTGAAGACTTACCACGAGTGATTGGGCGAGGACTGTGTGTCCTTAGCTCAAGGAGAATACGGTGAGGACTGTGTGTCCGGGACTAGGTGTCCTCGAGTTTAAATACTCAGCCGCTCCAACCAGATGTACAACTGAGACAGCAGTTGGAACTGGTCTACCAAATCATTGTCTTCACCAAGCCAACTGGTTCTATTTCCTCAACACTTTCATTTCCTCATTACTGTGTTGTGTGCTTGTTCATATCTGTGTTTGAAGACTTTGACTGAAGACTTTCTCAATTTCCTCAGTTCAATTTCTTCAGTCTGTTTGTCTTCATCTTGTGCTATCCTGTGTTTATGCTTTCTGTACTCTGTGTTTGTCTTCATTTCATCATGATGACCATGCATGTATTCTGTTATGTTTACTTCTGAGTACTTATTCCGCTGCTAGTAGTTCCTCACTAAGGAATTTCCTCACGAGCAAATTCCTCAGTGAAGAATTTCATAAAAATCGCCTATTCACCCCCCCCCTCTAGTCGATATAACGCACTTTCAATTGGTATCAGAGCAAGGTACTCCCTTGTTCTGTGTGATTTTGGTTTAATCGCCTGGAGTTTTAGTTATGTCGACCGCAGGTATGATCAAGGTCTCTGCTGGGTGTCCTACCTTCGATGGGACGGACTACCCCTACTGGAAGAATAAGATGCGAATGCATCTTGAGGCAATTGATAACGATCTCTGGTACGTTGTGGAAAATGGTGTTCCCTCCGTCTCACCCTCGCTGAACGCTACCGATGTGAAGAGATTCAAGCAACTCGACTCTCAAGCGAAGAATATCATATGTGGCCATCTGAGCAAAGGACAGTATGGTAGAGTGAGTGCTTTGGAAACTGCTAAGCTTATCTGGGATAGGCTGTCCAAGGTCAATGAAGGAGTCTCAACTCAGCGTGACTCTCGAGTTGATGTTCTTCGCAATCTCTTCAACCGCTTCAAAAGACTCGACAACGAAAATGTTCAGCAAACCTTCGATCGCCTCACTGACATCTCAAATGAGCTGCAAGCACTTGGTGCCACTGACATCACCGACCATGAGGTGGTGAAGAAACTACTGAGATCGCTTGATTCCTCATTTGATACTCTCGCA
The DNA here is from genome assembly GCA_032464435.1 of Aegilops umbellulata. Lineage (NCBI taxonomy): Eukaryota > Viridiplantae > Streptophyta > Magnoliopsida > Poales > Poaceae > Aegilops > Aegilops umbellulata. The sequence continues at coordinate 233,734,678 of CP136060.1, forward strand.
CTGATGATACAAGAGCGTGCTGATTACAAGTCACTTGACCCCGCTGATATCCTCGAGAGGCTAAACACTCATGAGTTCCAGCTTGCTGAAAAGAGAGATCTCTATGGTTCGAGCTATGGCAGATCAAGTACACTGAAGGCCAAGGCAGTATCAGAATCCGAAGATGAAGACTCTGGTAGCAGCCTTGGTGACCCTGAAGAACTAAGTCATGATCTAGCACTGGTTGTGAAGAAATTCCAGAAGTTCTCAAGACGTGGTCGCTTTGGAAAACCCTCAAGGAGCAATGATTCCTCATCTAGTGACTACAAGAAGAGGCTTTGTCACAAGTGCAAGAAACCAGGACATTACATTGAAGATTGTCCTTAGTGGGAAAAGGAATCAAAGAAGAAGAAATACAAGGATTACAGTTCTGATGATGCGAAGAAAAAGAAGAAGTCCTCAAAATCTTCATCATCAAAATCCTCAAGGTCTTCATCTCACAAGAAGAGCAGCTCCAAGAAGGCTCGGGCATTCATTGGCAAGGAAATGGACTCTGAGGCTGAATCTGAGGAACAAGAAGAAGAGGAGGCATCTGAGGACTCTGAGTCTGGTGTGGCTAGCCTAGCCCTCGCTACTGCATTCGTCGGCAAGTCTATCTTCAACTCTGAAGAAAACGACCTCACCAACAAGGCTGATGAAGGCAACGATGACTATGCTCCCACCTATTGCTTCATGGCAAAGGGTGCCAAGTTACCTAAATATACCTCCTCTGAATCTAGTGAAGATGAATCTGATGAAAATCTTAAGCCTAGCTACTCTAAACTTGCTAAGATTGTTGTGCAACAACAAAAGGCTTTTAAAAAGGTTCAAAACATGCTAGACAAAAGTAATGATATGTTGGGTGAAGAAATGGATCACACTAAAGCCTTAACTGAAAATCTTCAGAGACTTCAGACCAGGTTTGATAACCTTCAAGGTCATCATAACACTCTCTTATCTGATCATGAGAAGCTTTCTTATGAATTTCTTCAAAGAAAGCAAGATCTTGAGGAGCTAAGAGTGAGTTATGAAGATCTTCAGAAGGAGCGCAATTCATTACTTGCTCAACAAATCAGCGCTACTCAGGAAGAATTCATTCCTCCATGTTTAAAATGCATTGAACGAGAATCTGCTAATTCCTCACCTAAATGTTCAATAGCTTCTAATGTTACAAATTCTTCAACTGTCTCTGCTATCACTAATTCCTCATCTGAGGACATTGCTAGTATCACTGACGATGCAGGGTTGAAGGAATTGTACATGACAGGCATGTACAAAAGCCTCAAAGGGCAACAGACTCTTTGTGATGTGCTTAAAAAGCATATCCTCGACAGAAACCCTAGGAAAGAGGGTATTGCCTTTGAGAGAAAACTCAATGCTGATGGTACATATTGGAAGCCTGAGCAGTACCCCAAAACCTCATGGGTTGCTGCAAAGGGACCTCCAGTTGATCCATCTAATTTATCTGGTTATACATGTGAATCTTCTCATTCTTCTGATGAGTCATTTGACTCCAACTATAAACTATTCAAAAATCAGAATGGTGAAGTATTTGCTAGATATGTTGGCACTAACTGCAGGAATGGTTCCCCTATGAAGAAAAGCTGGGATCCCAAAAGGTGCCTTGAAAGTCTTCAGGTGAATGTCCTCATGAAACCACCAGTGAAAAATAGGAACCCCAGATCAAATTATTCATATGGACCAAATTCTTCTTATGGATCCAAGTCCTCATACGGACCAAATTCCTCAAGGGGATCAAATTCCTCACATGGATCAAAGTCCTCATATGAATATCATCGTGCTAACAACTCTGTTTCGCAGGGAAGAGCCAAGGGCTATGAATATGAGCATTATCTTCAAATTATTATGTTCATAAGTCCTCGAAGAATTTCTCTGCTTATTCATATGCTTACCCTAATCCCTCTTATGTGAAACGTAATGGTTTGGCCGCTATGCCACCATTCTCATATGGAGCTCGCAGAGTGATGAACTCTTTGCCACCCCTTCTGATGTGGGTGGTGAAGAAAAGGAACTAATCTCTTCTGCAGGGTCAGGTCTCCAGACGTGCTCAAACGTCTGAAGAATTTGCTGGGGACCTGACAAATTGCCTGAAAGGACGCAGGCTAATCATGATGAAATGAACTTTCATTTCACACGTCCTCCCTCTGTTTTACCTGTCCTTCTGCTTGATGAAATTGGTTTGATGAATTGTGATATCATATTCTTCACTGCTGAAGTATATGAGGTCGTAAGTTGCACTAATTCATCTGCAGGATGATCAACCCAAAGCCACTGAGTGGGTACTTGATAGTGGATGTACAAATCACATGACTGGTGACAGGAATCTGTTGATGGATGCACCCTTATCGTCATCACATCTGAAGCATATCATCTTTGCTGACAAGAGCAAAAGTCAGGTATTGGGTCTAGGTAAAGTTGCTATCACAAAGGATCGACACATGGACAAAGTCATGCTTGTTGAGTCCTTAGGATACAACCTTATGTATGTCTCAATGCTTTGTGATCTTGATATGGTTGTTGTCTTTGGCAAGTATCGTTGTGTTGTGATTATGGAAGCTGACAAATCCAAAGTCTTCGAAGGCTTTAGGAGAGGAGACTTGTATATTGTTGATTTCTCTGTAGATTCACAACTAGCCGTGTGCCTACTTGCAAAAGCTTCAGAAGGATGGCTATGGCATCGACAACTTGGTCATGCAGGCATGAGGAATTTGCACACGCTTGCAAAGAAGAAGCATGTCATTGGCATTGAGAATGTCAAATTCCTCAAGGATCACTTATGCGGTGCCTGTGAAGCTGGAAAGATGACCAAGGCCAAGCATCCAGCGAAGACTATCATGACCACTACTCGTCCATTCGAATTGCTTCACATGGATCTCTTCGGTCCTAATCACTATTCCTCTGTTTCAAATGAAGCATCTCAATATGGCTTTGTTATTGTTGATGATTACTCTCGTTACACATGGGTACACCTTGTCTCTTACAAAACTGAAGTGCAGGAAGTCTTCAAACGATTTTCTTCGAGGGCTTCAACCAACTTTGGTGTGAAGATCAAGCACATCAGAAGTGACAATGGCACTGAGTTCAAGAATTCGGGTCTCGATAACTATCTTGATGAACTTGGTATTACTCATGAGTTATCTGCTCCTTATACTCCTCAACAGAATGGCGTCGTGGAGCGCAAGAACAGGACTCTTGCTGAGATGGCTCGCACAATGCTCGATGAGTACAAAACCCCTCGTCGTTTCTGGGTTGATGCAATTGATACTGCGTGCCACATCATCAACAGAGTATATCTTCACAAATTCTTCAAGAAGACTGCCTATGAACTCCTCACTGACAAGAAACCCAATGTGAGTTATTTCAAAGTCTTCGGTGCTAAATGCTGGATTAGAGATCCTCATCACAACTCTAAATTTGCACCGAAAGCACATGAAGGTTTTATGCTTGGTTACGGAAAGGACTCGCACACCTACAGAGTCTTCAACAATGTTCTTCACAAGATTGTTGAAACTATAGATGTGCGGTTTGATGAAACTAATGGCTCGCAAAGAGAGAACCTACCTTCTGTGTTAGATGAACCAGCATCTGAGGATTCTATCAAGCACAAGGCTACTGAAGATGTTATTCCTACTGAAGAATCTGCTGAAGAATTCATTCCAGAACGTGAAGAACGTCGAGCTGATGAACCTGAAGAAAATGCTGAGGAAATTGATGCTGAAGAAAATGCTGATCAAATTCTTCAACGACAACCAGCTCATCCTCGTGTCGCAAAAGAAATGCAAGTGGAGAAGATCATCGATGACATTAGAGCACCAGGTCCTCTCACACGCTCAAAAGCTTCACATCTATCTAACTTTTGTGGGCACTTTGCTTTTGTCTCTATCACAGAGCCCACTAAGGTAGATGAAGCATTTCTGGAGCCTGAGTGGATTCAGGCCATGCAAGAAGAATTACATCAGTTCAAGCTCAACAACGTCTGGGAACTAGTCAATCGTCCCGATCCTCGCAAGCATAACATCATTAGCACAAAGTGGATCTACCGCAATAAGCAAGATGAAAATGGTGTTGTGGTGAGGAATAAGGCACGACTAGTAGCTCAAGGCTACACACAGGTTGAAGGAGTTGATTTCGATGAAACTTTTGCTCCTGTTGCTAGACTTGAGGCTATTCGCATATTGCTTGCTTATGCTAACCATCATGATATCATCTTATATCAAATGGATATGAAAAGTGCATTCCTCAATGGTAAGCTTGAGGAAGAAGTATATGTTGCTCAACCCCCAGGTTTTGAAGATCCAAAACATCCTGACAAAGTCTTCAGACTTAACAAGGCCCTCTATGGCCTCAAGCAGGCCCCACGGGCGTGGTATGATACATTGAAGGAATTCTTCATGAAGAAAGGCTTCACACCCAGTTCACTCGATGCCACTCTCTTTACTAAATCTTATGATGGTGAACTGTTTGTGTGCCAAATATATGTTGATGATATCATCTTTGGCTGTACTGACCAACGTTATAGTGATGAATTTGCCTATATGATGAGTGAAGAATATCAAATGTCTATGATGGGAGAGTTGAAATTCTTCTTAGGTCTTCAAATTCGTCAACAGCGCAATGGCATATTCATATCTCAGGAGAAATACCTCAAGGATGTCCTGAAGAAATTCGGCATGCAAGATTGCAAAGGCATCAAAATTCCTATGCCCACAAATGGTCAACTAGGCACTGATGAAAATGGTATTGACTTCGATCACAAGGTATACCGCTCCATGATTGGCTCTTTATTGTACTTATGTGCATCTAGGCCAGATATAATGCTTAGTGTTTGCATGTGTGCCCGATTTCAAGCTGCACCGAAGGAATCACACCATAAGGCTGTGAAGCATATTCTTCGATATCTAGCTCACACACCAACACTAGGATTATGGTATCCTAAGCGCTCGGATTTTGATCTCATTGGATATTCTGACTCTGACTATGCTGGTGACCGTGTGGACCGCAAGTCAACATCAAGGACATGTCATTTCCTCGGATGATCTTTGGTCTATTGGTCCTCGAAGAAACAGAACTGCGTATCACTGTCTACTGCTGAAGCTGAGTACATTGCTGCTGGTTCTTGCTGTGCTCAACTGCTATGGATGAAGCAAACACTCAAGGACTATGGCGTCAACGTGAAGAATGTGCCTCTCCTCTGTGACAATGAGAGTGCCATCAAGATTGCTCACAACCCAGTTCAGCACTCGAAGACAAAGCACATTCAGATTCGTCGTCATTTTCTTCGTGATCATGTGTTGAATGGCGACATTTCTATTGAGCATGTGAAGACTGAAGAACAGCTAGCCGATATCTTCACTAAGCCCTTGGATGAGAAGAGATTTAGCAAGTTGCGGTGTGAGCTAAATATCTTAGAGTCTTTGAATGTACTTTGAAAAGGCACTCATCCTAACCCTTATGCAAAATTGATGACTTAGATGTGCAACACATGAAGAAACGTTTTTCTTCAAATCAATGAAGAATAACACTCTAAGTGTGAAGAAATTAATGAAGAATTTGATTCTCAGAACCCTACGACAATTGTACGCGGTGTCTAAAATCATCATTCTTATACGGTGGGTCACGCCACCACAAAAGTTGAAAATCTTCAATTTGAGTTTTTCCTCAACTTTTGAAATTCCTCAGTTGTTCAAATTCTTCAACTGCAAAATCTTCACTTGTGCCGTCGCTTTGCTTCATTGGCTATATATATATATATATATATATATATATATATATATATATATATATATATATATATATATATATATATATATATATATATATATGAGTTTAAGTCCTCTACAGCATTCACTTATAGCTATTTCTTCAAGTTGGTTTTTCTGCTAAGTGAATGTGATCGGACCCTTCCCCTCTATGCTATACTCAATCTAATCTGTTCACAAATTCTTCATGTGCGTTCTATTTGAAACTCGTTCAAAATCTTCACTGTGTTCTTGTCAGCTGAAGAAATTGCGAACGTAACGTTAAAACTGATCTTATCCAAATTTTCGGTTTTGCCGCTCAAACCGTTCCGCATCCCACGATGCATTATTTTACTCACCCACAATCTTACACGATCTCCACTACACAGTACGTGGGTGACACATGTCTTGAGAAGGAGAATGGTCAGGGGCACGTTCGTCCTAAATCTTCGGGCGAACAGTTTTTCACTGCCTCTATAAATACCCCTCTCCCCTTCCTCACTTCTTTTACTCCGCTCGATCTCTCGCTCCCGCTTGAGCTTCTCAAACCCTAGCGCCGCCGCTACTCCATCATCGCCGGTGAGGAAGAGCTTCACTGCCTCGACCTCGTCGCCGTCGTACTCGCGCCGACCACGGAAATCTTCACCTCCGCCGCCGCCATAGACGTCTTCCTCCGCCGAGTTAGGGCGTGGAAGATCTACAGCAACGAACTCCACTGTTTCACCTCTCTGTTCGTCGTGTTCTTCATTCAGGGTAATTAAAAGTTACTTTTACTGCCTTCCTTGATTCGAAACTTTTCTACAAAAACTTCAAAGGTGTCTTATTCTTCAAATCCTCACACACAAAACACCTCACATGTTATCTGTTCTTGATTCATTTCCCTAAGCATCATTTTCTTCAAGATTCCTCAATTGTGTGGATCTTCGATCTATACAACTCTAGAACCTAAGATATAGCGCGCTTAGTGAAATTCTTCAAGACGCATCTGATCAAATTCCTCAAACTTGTTATTTTTGAAAAACACTCTGAGAACGCATATGACCTCTCCAAATTCCTCGCAACTATACTCTGTTCACAGGTACACATGTCCGCTGCTGAATCATTAGGTTCTCATCAACTTAACTCGTTTGCAGCGTTCCTCGAAGAACGACTACATACTTCTTCAGAAAATTCAATTGTTCAAATTCATCAACTGAAGAAAATGGTTGACAGTAAAAGGCCACAGAAAGGAGGAAAGAAACCTGAGGTCATGACTGCTTTTGAAATCCCTGAGGACATTTATAAAGACTACTGCACGCCTATGAAGCCAAGTTTGGCAAAGAAGATAAAAATCAGCGCAAGGTGCGAATTCAGAGGATAGAACAGAGATGGGCACGTGAATGGAGAGAGTACAGGTACGTCACTCCAAAGTACATGAAGAAATTCGCACTGAATCCTCCATGCCCAAGAGCCCCATTGGCACCTGGACAAGTGGCTGATCCCACTAGCATCAAACGCGGTGAGGATTTTCCTAAAGAATGGGCCGAGCGCCAAGCCAAATTGGCGAGACAAGCCAGAGAAGCAGTGAGGAAATTCAATGGAGATTCTGCTGCTGCTGCTGCCACTGAGGCCTTTGTCAAGCAGAGGAAATCAATGATTAAGAAGCCAGCTCGAAAGCCAAGTGCTTCACCATCAATGCCCTCACGGCCAAGTTCCTCAACTGCGCCCTCATGGCCAGAAACTTCAAAATCTTCAAGGCAAATTCCTCAAGCTGCCCCTGCTCCTCCAAAATCCTCAGCATCTCCTCCAAAGTCCTCAGCTGTCCCGACAAAGTCCTCAACACCTGTGCATCCGGCCTCGTGCCAAAGGACTGTAGGCATCTCTATTGCCTCTGGTGTCTCAGCAAGTTCTTCAGCCGTGCCAAATTCTTCATCTGGCCCAACTTTGCTGAAGACTAAAGCTACTGCTGGTCGAGGTACTCGCCCAAGTCCGAAGAAGAAACAGGTTGCCTTCCAAGAGCCACCTGAAGATGATGAGGCTGATGATGATGAACTTGCAGAAATCATCAGAGACCGACAGGTCAGGGCCGCTAGAGCCAAAGGCACATCTGTGCCACTGCTACTGGATCCAAGGGAGATCCTCGATTACATTGATCTCTGGCATAAGGATCCCAACACACCTATGCCTGACTTCAAGCTGACACCTGGCCAAAGTCACATGCTGACTCACTTCATCCAAGAGGAGAAGTGGAAATATGATAGGGCCAGAGAGATCAAGAAATCGCAGTACAGAAAAGAGAAACTGCTGAAGAAAAATGTTGTCAAAATGACAACTGAAGAACTTATCAAGATGCAGGCTGAAATCAAAGCCCTCAGCGACAACTTCAACTCATACTATGCTGATTAGCAAGGAGCCAAAGTCAGGTTTGTGAGACTGACTGAAACTTTCACCAATGTTGCAGCTCCAACGCAACAAGAAGTTCCTCAAGCTGAAGCATCTGCTCAGCCAACTGAAGAACATGCCAGCACCGCTGATGACTTTCAGGCTGCTGAAGAAAATGCTAGTTCCAGGGCTGATGACTCCATTCCAGCTGCTGAAGAAATTGCCAGGGCATCCACTAGTGGTGCGCCTGAAGAAACTGAAGAAGTCAGGGCAACTGCATCAGTTGCGCCTGAGGAAATTCAACCAGATTCCTCAGCTCCACCTGCGCCTACACCAACTCTAATCCTTCCATCTGCATCAGATGTGAAGAAGACCAAGGCTGCAGAGCGAGCTGCAGTGAAGAAAAGGAAAGCATCAAGTGCTTCAGAATCTTCAGCTCCCAAGAAGATGAAGCCGATGACCAGCTCGTTTGAGAATCCAATTGATGTTGTTTCGATCTCAACCATGCCATCGAAGGACCTTGTTCCTTTTGATGAAGAATATGTGATCCCAAGCGGATCTGATGAAGAAACCCAATCTGCTGCTTCGTCAGAGCAGATTGATGAAGAAATTGAAGTGGATGCAATCCCTTCAACCCCAATGGTCTCATCACCAATGCCTCAGTTTGATGCTGAAGAGGCTGGTGTTGAAGAAATTGATGATGAAGATGTGGATATTGGAAGCACAACTCCATTGATGAATGACGACTTTTGGGAAATTTAGCATCCCAATTCCCCACTCTTCACCCCACTGCAGCAAATTCCTCACTCTCCTGCACCTACTGTTCAATTGGCCTCTGAAGAAACTCATCCCACTACATCTGTGCATGAAGAAATCCCAGCTACTAGTGTTGAAGAAACTGCTGCTGATGCTGAAAATATGACTGCACCTGAGGAAGAACCAGAAATTCCTCAGCCTGAAGAACCTGAGATCGCGATTCCTGAGGTAGTGATGCAACTCACTGACACTCCTCTGCCCAAGCCAAAGGATCCGTTCTCAAGGAAGCAAAAGTTCAAGGCTGAAGACTTCTTTGGCGAGCACGTGTTCTTCACAGATTACAACCCATATGACTCTGCTCGCATAAGGAAGAGGCGTTTCTGGACTGCAAGTCAAGCTAACTTCTATTCCTAAGTGCTATTCAACAAAGACAAAGTCTTCGACCATGCACATATTCCTCACGTGGATATGGAGTCCATGCCGTGCTTCACGCCAGTCCTTAGTGTTCTTCACGACGCTGGGCTACTCATTTCTGCGCTGACATCTGTGATTGGAATGAAGAACTCATTCTTCAGTTCTACGCAACGCTGCACATCACCGGCAATTCTGAAGATGTGAATTCATGGGTTCTGGACTGGATGACTGAGAACACACATTACAAGGCACCAGCATCTGAATTGCTTCGTGCCCTTCCTCTAAGTCCTCCCCTTGAAGATGCACGTTGTGTTTACAACGAACCTGAGCTTTCAAATCACTACATCCAAGTGTTGATGAAGCCTTTGAAGCCAGGGCCGGCCCCTCGAACCAAATTCCTCGTCAAGGAATTGTTGTATGTGCCTCGGACTGTCTATCGCATTCTGACGAAGACACCGAGTCCTATCAAAGGCCACGACTATAATGATGAAGAAGTCATTGTCATCATGAAGAACATGCTTTTCAACATCATTCATGGCGTTCCCATCAACTTCCATGATTTCTTCATGAGGACTCTGGAAAACATTGCTATGTCACCATTTGAGCTGAAGCCTTATGCGCCATGGATTATGAGATTCATCAGGACAAGGTGTTCACTCAATTACAAAGCTAAAACTCTGAACCACTGCAGCTACTTGCCCCCTATTGAAGTCCTCAAAAGGACATTTTCCTCAGCTGAAGAAAAGGGCAAGGCTACTGCTGTGATAGATGAAGGCATTCGTCCATTGGATGGTCAATTTCTCAAGGCTGCATCTTATTCCACCAATGATGACTCTGCCACACATGACTCTGCCGCCAACAATGCCAAGCCAAATCCTCAAGCCACAGCACCCAGGGTGATGACTGATCGTGAGTTACTCCTCAGTCTTCATCAGAAGGTTGATCGCAATCACAAATGGGTCAAGCGTCAGTTTGGTTCAATTCTTCACAACATGACTGCAACCCATAATGGAGTGAAGAAAAACCACTACTACCTTCATGAAACCCTCAACCGTACCTGGGTTGTTCTGTCTCAAGTTTACAGCGCTGATAATTTGAAGCAAATGGGTCTCAAAGAAGAGTTTGACTGGTCTGCACCTCCTCCGAAGAAATACAAGAAGGTCAAGGTTCCTTCTTTGGTGGCCAGTTCATATTCTTCATCACGTGAGACTGATGAAAATGAAGACTTGGACGTCACTGCGGCAGGACCTACTTCAACAACCGACCCCAACAACGCTGGCGCTCCTTCATCATCATGAGTATCCTCAAGAGCGTTAGTCCTCAGTTTCGATCCTTTTGGTCATTTGATGGCAAAGGGGGAGAAATTTGAGTTAGTCTTCAAGCGGGTCTATTATATCGTTTTTTTTGCTAAGTTACAACTCTAGTTCTTCTGAAACTTTATTGGATCGAGTTGTAATCTTAAACCCGATGGTGCTCTGATACTTTTGTTGCACTGTGCTTTGATACTTTTGATGCACTATTCGGCATGCTTATTCCTCGTTAATATTATTGCACGCATGCTGAATTACATCAGGCGCCATATTTCATCATGCATTTCAAATTCTTCATATTATATATCAAATGTGTGTATGAATTACAAGATATAGGGGGAGATCTCCATGATTCAACTCTTCAAGTGTGCATTGCTTCAAAAGCAAATTCCTCACTATGCACATCTTCAGGGGGAGTTCTTCTATATCTTGTAATCAAATTCCTCAATATCAGTATTTACACTTCATATATTTATCCCCGTTGAAATCTTAACCTATATTGTCATCAATCACCAAAAAGGGGGAGATTGTAAGTGCATCTAGTGCCCCTTAGTGATTTTGGTGTATTGAAGACTTATAGGTTAAGGATCTAATGTGTTTATGAGTGTACACAGTTCTATAAGTCTATGAGGAGTTTGATATTTACAGAGAAAGTCGACCCCTAAAAATGAAGTTCTTCAACTAAAGACTTTGATATTCTGAAGACTTTCTGAAGACTTTGAAAGTGAAGAAATTGGTGTGACCTTGAAGACTTGGTTATCATTTGAGGAACATGAAGTGTGAAGACTTTTGTTTTCGTAGTTTCATTTTCTATTTCTTGAGTCATAGGAAACACCGTATCGTTAAAGGTGGTCGAGGAAATACTAAGGAGAAAATTTCCAAGTGATGCTCAACTCAAATCCTACACCTACCAATCCCTTCGAGTGAAGCCATTGGAAATCTCATGCAGTTCAGTCAATTTCTTCAGTGACAGAGACGCAGTTCTTCTGGTCACTGAGGACTTTGCTTTGACTGAAGAGTTAGGAATTCGCCAGTGCAAATTGCCTACACAGTGAGGAACATGATAGCCCTGAGGAATTTGAATCTCCAATTTCCGACCGTTGCTGTGCTACGCGCCAGCTGTCCCAAAATATCTTATCCATCCAACGGTCATATCATTGAAGGGCATTTATGTCTTATCATGTCGTGCTGCTCCCTAGGCTATAAATAGCCGCCCCCTACAACCACTAGCTGGTTGGCTACTCAGCGAGAACTTGACACTTGTCATTTGAGAGCAACCCATCCTCCGAGGACTTTGAGCGAAAATCATCAAGTGAGGAAAATCCAAACCCAAACACCTACAAACCCAAAGTGATTGAGCATCACTGAAGAGATTGATCCTGCGTGGATCCGACGCTTGTTACCTTTGAAGATTGTGCTTCTTCCATACGGTTAGGCGTCAAGGTCTAGAGCATCCAAGAGGAATTGTGGATCGCCGAGTGACCGAGTTTGTGAAGGTTCGGAAGTCACCTGAAGACTTACCATGAGTGATTGGGCGAGGACTGTGTGTCCTTAGCTCAAGGAGAATACGGTGAGGACTGTGTGTCCGGGACTAGGTGTCCTCGAGTTTAAATACTCAGCCGCTCCAACTAGATGTACAACTGAGACATCAGTTGGAACTGGTCTACCAAATCATTGTCTTCACCAAGCCAACTGGTTCTATTTCCTCAACACTTTCATTTCCTCATTACTGTGTTGTGTGCTTGTTCATATCTGTGTTTGAAGACTTTCTCAATTTCCTCAGTTCAATTTCTTCAGTCTGTTTGTCTTCATCTTGTGCTATCCTGTGTTTACGCTTTCTGTACTCTGTGTTTGTCTTCATTTCATCATGATGACCATGCATGTATTCTATTATGTTTACTTCTGAGTACTTATTCCGCTGCTAGTAGTTCCTCACTAAGGAATTTCCTCACGAGCAAATTCCTCAGTGAATAATTTCATAAAAATCGCCTATTCACCCTCCCTCTAGTCGATATAACGCACTTTCAGTAAGTAACAGAGTAGTTTGATAGCAAGATCATTTGTAACGAACAAGTAACAGTAATAGTAACAAAAGTGCAGAAAGGTAGCCCAATCCTTTTGAGGCAAAGGACAGGACAAAACGGTCTCTTATAATAAGCAAAGTGTTCTTGAGGGCACACGGGAATTTCATCTAGTTGCTTTCATCATGTTGGTTTGATTCGTGTTTGCTACTTTGATAATTTGATATGTGGGTGGATCGGTGCTTAGGTGTTGTTCTTACTTGAACAAACCTCCTACTTATGATTAACCCCCTTGCAAGCATCCGCAACTACGAGAAAAGTATTAAGAATAAATTCTAACCATAGCATTAAACTTTTGGATCCATTCGATCCCTTACGGAATAGCGCATAAACAGGGGTTTAAGTTTCTGTCACTCTCGCAACCCACCATCTAATTGCTACTCCATAATGCATTCTCTTAGGCCCAAATATGGTGAAGTGTCATGTAGTCGACGTTCACATGACACCACTAAGGGAATCACAACATACATACTATCAAAATATTGAACACATATCAAGTTCACATGATTACTTGCAACATGATTTCTCTCGTGACATCAAGAACAAGAGTAACTACTCACAAATGATAAACATGCTCATGATCAGAGGAGTATTAAATAACATATTGGATCTGAACATATAATCTTCCACCAAATAACCATATAGTAATCAACTACAAGATGTAATCAACACTACTAGTCACTGACAAGCACCAATCTATAGTTTCGGTAACAAGATTGAACACAAGAGATGAACTAGGGTTTGAGATGAGATGGTGCCGTTGAAGATGTTGATGTAGATTGACCTCCCCAAGATGGGAGAGTTGTTGGTGATGATGACGATGATGATTTCCCCCTCCGGGAGAGAAGTTCCCTCGGCGGAATCGCTCCGCCGGAGGGCAAAAGTGCTCCTACCCAAGTTCCGCCTCGAGGCGGCGGCGCTTCATCCCAAAAGTCCTCCTCTTATTTTTTCTAGGTCAAAATGACTTATATACCAAAAGATGGGCACCGGAGGTGGGCCGAGGAGGCCACAACCCCCAGGGCGTGCTAGGGGGCCCTGGCGCGCCCAGGTGGGTTGTGCCCACCTGGTGGTCCCCCTATGGTAGTTATTTTCTCTAGTATTTCTAATATATTCCATAAAAATCACCGTGAAGTTTCAACTCATTTGGAGTTGTGCAGAATAGGTAGCCTGATGTAGCTTTTTCAGGTCCAGATTTCCAGCTGCTGGAATTCTCCCTCTTGGTGTGTACCTTGTAAATTATGAGAGAAAAGGCATTAGAATTACTCCAAAAAGCATTATTATGGGTACAAACATCATAAATAACAGTAATAAAACATGATGCAAAATGGACGTATCAACTCCCCCAAGCTTAGACCTCACTTGTCCTCAAGCGAAAACCGAAAACGAAAAACATGTCCACATGCTTTGAGAGAGAGGTGTCGATAAAAACAAAATATGGACATAGAAGCATCATGTTGATTATTATAACAGCAACAAAATTAAACATAGGACTTTTATCATATAACTTTTATCATATACTTCTCATGAATAAGTAATAGTTCATCACACAATCGAAGTATAAAGCAAAAACTCTATTAGAAACCAACAAACTATGCTCCCAGTCAACTTTGCAACTACAGTTCGTCATCTTTTCAGGAAGGGTCACGTGTCGGAGCCTTTAGGAAAGTCCACATACTCAACCATCATATAGTCTTTTATGATTGCTAACACTCACCTTGTACCCATGAGCAAAACATTTCAACCGGACACATAGAAAGATAGGGGCTTATAGTTTCGCCTCCCAACATACTCACATCAAGGGTGATGTCAACAAGAATAACTCATGCTATCTATATTCAACTGGACATATGTGCCTAGATCTTTCTTCACCACATGATGCTTGCCAAAGGAGAAAATAAAAGGAATAGAAGGAAAAACTTTGACTCTTTGCATAAAAGTAAATACATAAAAGTAAAAGATAGGCCCTTCGCAGAGGGAAGCAGAGGTCGCCATGCGCTTATTTGTTTGTATGCTCAACCCCTTAGTGCAAAAGAACGTCACGTTACATTGCCCCTTGTGATAGCGACCTTTATTATGCAGTTTGTCACTTTTATTCTTCACCATCACAAGTTCGTGCAATGCTCAATTTTCTCTTACACTAAATGATCTCACACTTTTAGAAGCAATTTTTATTGCCTTTTTGCACCAATGACAACTTACTTGAGGGATCTTTCTCAATCCCTAGGTAGGTATGGTGGACACTTGAAAATAAGATTTGGGTTTAAGGGTTTTTGGATGCACAAGTAGTATCTCTACTTAGTGCCACTACAAAAAATACACTTCCGTGATGATACGTGTTTGTCACAGTAGGTCACGTTTTCTGTCATGCATGTACATCCATGACAAATTTATGACAGAATCAAGATACTCACACCTGTGTTGTCGTAGAAATGTTCCATGACATTACCAAAATTATCATCACAGAAGTGTCCACTTCCATGATGATAAATCGCGCGTCACAGAAGTGCTTTCATCAAGGGTGACCGACACGTGGCATCCACTGTAACGGAATGTCGCTCGGCTATCTGGTCTTGTTCTTCAAACAATTAGCCTAGAAGAAGATACACTTGTAAGCCACATACATAAATACAAGTTCAATATGTGGTCTGATCAAATACATATAGCCTACCTAATACTTTGGATTAGACCAGTGTTTAACGAGGGTTGTCCAGTCTTCATCTGTAATATATTCCACTGGAGATGTTTGGGCGATTTCATTGTTAGCCTTGCCTTCAAAGCGAGATTTTCTAAGGTGGTACCGATACTGTCGCAGAGCAGACTGAAAAACATGAGTGCATGCTTGTTTAGTTGCATCATCTTTTGGATCCAACTTGAACCTCATCTGTTGAAAAAAGAATGTGAGTCTTATTGGAGGAAGCTAGAAAGTATGGGACAGAGCAAGATAATATTACTAATTGCGATGAATAACATTACTTATGGATAAATGGTCAAGGAAGGTGTTAAACTGGGTATTGTCTTTCTCATTCCTGTACTGGATCCACGTTGGGAGGATACGTGCATGACACCTAACGGCAACGGCTGCCTCTGATACTAACTTGGCTGACTCTGTAGCATCACGTGGACTTTTTAAACCTGCCTCAAAATGGATCTTCATTCTTCCTCCTTTAGATTTTGTTAATCTGTCAAGCATTATCCCTGATGTTTGTTTCCGCTTGCGTCGTGGTGCTAGTTCAACAACGAATATGGAAAGTGTTAGTGTACATCAAACCGTGAGAGTACATATAAAGGAGCATGCAACTGCAACTTGACTCGGTCAGGTACCATCTTGGTGTTGATGCTCATAAGGTTCATCTGATCTTGCCAAGTCCTGTTGTGTCAGCAGTGCTTCGGAAGTAGTGTTAGGTGTGAAGGCAGCTTGGGAACTGGCCAGTTCTGGAGCAAACGAACGAGTAACTCGTTGAGATGCTGGTACAGTTGAAGCGAATGCTGCAGCTGGTGGAGCAAGTGATACTTTATTTGTAGATTTAGCCGGTGGACTTGGAACTTCTACTGCACTATAAGTACCAGCGGAATCTGGACGACCGATCCTTTTCCGTTTCACCCGACGAGTAACACCACTCCCTACTATATTATTTTCCTTGCTCTTTTTTGACTTTGCCATGTCAAGCCGTACCCACAACACAAAAGAATAAAATCGCTCTTCAGAACTCATTGATGCATGATACAGACAAGCAATACTTTGATGTAAGACAACCGTATGAGGATGGAATATGTAAGGAAAACAGGACGGCATGACATATTCACAGCTACGATGTGTAAACTAAGCAGAAGGATTTTCAAGAAAATAGAAGTGATGCAAGCTAGACACCATATAAAAGATGCAACCAATATCACTCTGCCAAGTTAAAAGTGTCTTGTCATAAGTGGCAATTCAAAAAATTAGAAGCAGTACAACATAGAAATCAATGCAAGACGCAACCACTATCAAACTGCCATGTTAAAAGTGTCCAGTCATGAGTGACTGATGCGGGATACATAACAGCAGTACTTTGATGTAAGAACATGGTATGATAGATAGATGCAGTGTATTCTAGACACAGAACACCATGTCATATGCACATGTATAACGTATGAACTCAGCAGGTGCAATTTAATTAAAATAGAAGAAATACAGGCTAGACAATATATGCAACATGAAACCAATTATCACACTGTCAACTTAGAGCAAGCACCTGCGATGGAGTACGGGAGATGAACTCATCATGTAGACTTGGGACTTCAACTTCATTAGCAGTAGTAGTGGCAAATCTAGAGAGTCTCTGTTTGCGTCGGTGCGGAGGACCACCAACATCCCCTAACTTACTCTTTTCCTTCCTATTTTCTGATATTGCCTTATGAAGTCAAAACCACAAGAAGATGAATAAAATTAGCTCTGCATAACTGGTTGATGCATGATACAGACGAACACTACTTTGATGTAAGGCAAGTGCAGGATAGGAGGATGGAATATATACAAAAAAGACAGCGTTTCATATTCACAGTACTATAGGAGGATGGAATATGTATGAAAAAACAGTAAGCGGAAGGCATTTCAACAAAGTTAGAAGAAATGAAAGCTAGGCACCATATGAACATGCAACCAATATCACTCTATCAGGTAAAAAGTGTCTCATCGTAAGTGCCATTTCAAGAAATTAGAAGCAGTACAAGCTAGAAGACAATGCAAGATGCAACCTACATCACAGTCCCAAGTTAAATGTGTCTTATGGGTAAGTGATCGTTGTAGGTATAAGTCGTAAGCTACGCAGATGCAATTCAACATAATCAGAAGCAATACAAACTAGGCATCATACGGAAAACGCAACCACATATAACAGTTCCAAGTTAGAGCAAGCACCTGTGATGGTGGAGTAGGGAAGATGTGCTCATCATGTACACGTATGTTCTAGAAACAGGAACATGTGTCATATTCACAGGCATTATGTGTAGAGTAAGCAGATGCAATTCAACAAAGTTAGAAGCAATACAAGCTAGACATCATACACAACATGCAACCACATATAATAGTGCCAAGTTAAAGCAAGCACCTGTGATGGTGGAGTAGGGGAGATGTGCTCATCATCTACACAGCTACGTTGACTGTCTAGCCTTGCGTTGTCTTGTGAATCTTGTTGGGAGGATGGCGGAGTAGAATCTGTAGAGAACCTCTGTTTCACTTGCTCGGAAGGACAACCATCGTCCAATGCCTTGCCAATTTCCTTCAGCTTTATTGATTTTGCATTGTGAGGTCAACCGACAAGAAAAAGGAATATAATTCGCTCTTCAAAACTCATTCATGCATGATACTAACGAACACTACTCTGATGAAAGGCAAAGTCATGATACGAGGATGGAATATGTACGAAAAAATGAACGGCTTGACATATTCACACCTATGATGTGGTAACTAAGCAGAAGGCACTTCAACAAATTATAAGCACTGCAAACTAGAGACCATATGAAAGGTGCAATCAATATCACTCTGCCAAGTTAAAACTGTCTCGTCATAGGTGGCGTTCATCAAACTAGAAGCAATACATGCTAGAAATCATATTCAAGACGCAAACCAATATCACACAGCCAACTTAAAGGTGTTCCATCATAAGTGACTGATGCCGGATACACAATAAGAGTAGTTTCATGTAAGAACATGGTGTGATAGACAGATATAGTATGTACCAAAAACAGGAAAGCGTGTCATATTCACACGTATCATGTGTAAGCTAAGCAGATGCAGTTTACGCTAATTAGGAGCAATACAGGCTAGACACCATATGCAACATGCAACTAGATATCACACTGCCAAGTTAGAGCAAGCACCTTGGATGGTGGAGTGGGGGAGCGGAGACTTGGACCTTGTAATGCACTATCAGTACAAGGAGAATCGGTACAGATGCTCCGTTTACATTGCTGCATAGGACCACCATCATCGCCTTCCTTACTCTTTTCCTTCCTCTTTCTTGATTTTGCCTTGTCAAGTCAAACCCACAAGATAAAGGAATAAAATTTGCTCTTCAGAACTCATTGATGCATGATACTGACGAACAGTACTTTCATGTAAGGCAGCCGCATGATAGGAGGATGGAATATGTATGAAAAACAGGACGGCGTGACATATTGACATGTATGATGTATAAAGTGTAAACTAAGCACAAGGTGCTTGAACTTGTTAGAATCAATGCAAGCTAGAAACCATATGAAAGATGAAACCAATATCACTCCGCCAAATTAAAAGGGTGCCCTAACAAATGTATTTGACCTAGAAGCAATACATGGCAACAAGCTAGAAATAATATGCAATATGCAACGAATAAAGGTGACTCATCGTAAGTGATTGATGCAGGATACAGAAGAGAGGTAGTTTCATGTAAGAACAAGGTTAACACATAGATGTAGTGTGTACCAAAAATAGGAAGGCATGTCATATTCACAGGTATAATGTGTAAACTAAGCATATGCAGTTTACCCTAATTAGAAGCATTACAAGCTAGACACCGTATGCAACATGCAACCACACATCATACTGCGAAGTTAGAGCAAGCACCTGTGATGGTGGTGTGGGGGAATTGCGGTCATCAACTAGAGAGCTACGTTGACTATCTTCATTTAGCCTTGTTGTTTCTTGAGAATCATGTGGGGAGGATGACATTGCACTCTTTAAACGAGTATGGCGTCTCACAGTAACCCACCCGGGTGACTGTCTCATCATAAGTGATTGACGAGGGATACAAAAGAGCATTACTTTGATGTACGAACATGGTTAATAGACATATGTAGTATGTAGCAAAAACAGGAAGGCATGTCATTATCAAAGGTATAATGTGTAAAGTAAGCAGATGCAATTTGACCAAATTGGAAGCAATACAAGCTAGACACCATATGCAACATGCAACCACATTTGATAGCGCAAAGTTAAAGCAAGCACCTGGGATGGTTGTGTGTGGCAATTGAGATCATCAACTGCAGAGCTACATTTACTGTCTCCAACTGCTGACACTGCATCC
This sequence comes from Aegilops umbellulata, assembly GCA_032464435.1. Lineage (NCBI taxonomy): Eukaryota > Viridiplantae > Streptophyta > Magnoliopsida > Poales > Poaceae > Aegilops > Aegilops umbellulata. The sequence continues at coordinate 233,754,420 of CP136060.1, forward strand.
TTTAGAGCGCTGAAACGCTTAGTGCTTATCTTCGAATTACATTGGAGCGACTTCTGTCTTTTCTTTTCAGCATTCAACAACACTGCGTTAGAGTCTGAAATACCCATGCATAAAAAAACAATAGTGTGAGTATGGGTGAAGTGTGTGCACAATTAGTACAGTGTAAAGGTAGCAGACAGCAGGTCGGTGAGTGAATGACGGGAGACATATGATAGCTCTACAACATGCATGGCACACTAAATTACTACAGGATTCTATGAAATTAACATTTGACTGAAAACAAATAGGTCAGTCCATTTTTTCTGCACCATCCGATGTACAAAGAACGGGCAAATCGCCTTCATCTACCTCCAGCCAGTCAGTGTTGACGATCTTCCTCAAAACGGAAGTGACCACCGGCCCAGTCCCCTGCCTGGGCCCTCCCCTCGACCTCACCGCACCGCCGTGCTTGGCACTGCCCCCTGGCAATCCATTCAAGCCCTGTCGACCTCCAGATCAGGCGCAAGCAGCTCCTGCGCCCCACACCCCTATGATAGACACCGATGCGCCGCTTCCCCGGCGAACAGGCGGACTAGGTGCTCCGCGCGCCTAAGCGGGTGCTGCTTCTTTTAATTGCGGTTCGACTGACCCTGAATTGAAATCCAGGCAGGATACTGACCTCTAGCAAAGGTGAAATAGTAAAGGGAGGAAACCTTGTGCATTTAGTATCACGAAGAAGATGCGGTAAGAAGCGCTCAACTAGTTTCTTTCGTGGGATGAATACGGTGTGAGCAGAGACGTAAGGTTTGCACGAATAAGGGAAGAGGAGTACCTCTTTCTGCTGGCAGTGTTGTGTCCCTCCTTCTGTTTTTCCAACGATCTTCTTGTGGTTCGCTGGAAACGAGAAGTTGTGGAGGACGGTGCAGCCTTGGACGAACCCAAGGCCAAATTGTTGAGTGTGGTGCGGTGGCCGTCTGTCGGCGGCGGGGAAGCAGATCCGAGGCGGCAAACAACGGCGTAGCAGGAACAGCTCCGGTGCGATGGACGGTTGTGACAGTGGAGAGGCAGCAGTGAGGCGCAGGACGGCGTGGTCGGAGTAGTTCCGGTACGGCGCACGTTGGCGTCGGCGTCGTGGAGGCAGCTCTACATCGGCTTCAGCTGCTAAGTCCTTGAGGGTGTTGTGGTTACGGTTGCGTTGGACGACGACGTCGGGGTACCGGCTCCGGCATGATGAAGGAGGGAGGCGGTGGATTGGGCGCTATGGGGTGGAGGACAGAGGAGGCTGGGGTTTCGCGGCTGGTGGAGAGGGCGTTTTGGTGCCCAGGGAGTATGAATGGGAAATGGAGGGAGGCGAGGAACTAAGAGGGAACAATGTTTCGGTTTGGGACGCGCTTGTTTGAAATTTGGGGAAAGTTACAAACTTTCCCCCCATCTAAAATTTCGGACATATTGCGGGTTAGGGGTAGCACAGTAATCTCAGGTGTCCCAAATGTGGGTGGGATAGATTTCGGCCGAGCGCATGGGTGTTTAGGCGCCCATGGCGTATGAATGCTTCTCGGAGGCGGTTGCGACTAGCGTCTTGGTGAAGTTACAAACCTACCCCGGTTTAGACCTTTGGACATCGGGCCGATAGGCTACACGGGCCAGAATCAGGACAGTAATTTCCTACCACCAAACATTAGTCTCGCGCGGTTTCGGGTGACCGGAGGCCTATTTGGCAATTCGTTCAATATTTGGGAGCATAAGCACTAATGTTTTTGGTTCTCTTGAATTGAACATTCAGGATTTGTCAAACTTCACAAATCTTTACTCCTGAAAATCCTAAAGCTATGATTATTTTGGAATGGAGGTGGTACATTTGAATATACATTGTACACGAGTATATATTAAAAAATATGCAACTTACCTCAGTTCATGCATGGTTCCAGATATAATCTCCTTGGTTGCAAAAAAAAAGTTAGACATGCGTATGAATATATATATATATATATATAGCATGTTCAAACGCACAACAAAGATTGATGCCCCCTTTTACATCTGATTTACAAATGCCGTTATCTCGGGTTCAAATAGATGAATGCACTTCCTATGAATTCGAATCTTCGGAACCCCCTTTATGTTGAATTCGACATGTATTCTATTTCGTAGCTAGCAGTTTGGAATGTATCCATGCAAGTGACAAATGTATAAAGTGCTTCACACTAACAACATGGAGTGCACTAATTAGTGTTTATATATGAATTGCAAAAGCATCCACTGCCTGTATTTCAAACCGCTCTCACTCTATGGATCGATAATATGAAATAAACACATGCACATGCTAGAATTCAATAGAGTATGGGTGTCTGATAGACCGATTTTTGTCCATATGCAATTTCCAAAATTCATGATCTCATCCAAAAATAATAATGCCATTTATATTTTAATTTAATGCGTAGAACCTCCTTTTACACGTAGATGCACTATGCCTCGGCCCGTTCTCACAAACGCGCTATATATCTCTCTATCTACCGCATAAGTGCACACACTTTATATGCATCGGCATTCTCTTTCACACATGCTCACAATCTCTCTCGGGGTGTCGGGGAGTCTCACGCACATGCTCTCTCTGTATCTCTCTCTCTCTCTCTCTCTCTTCCTGACTACTATGTACCACTCTTTTCACTAATCTCAGTTGGAAAACACTATTTCTCTCACATGCATATATACACACGCACGGTCTCTACTAGCCCTCTATACGCACATATATGTGCCTACGTGTCTCCCGCAGGCACATTATCTTTAGGCCTCTCTCGCACACATTACCCCCCCAAACACACCTCTCTCTTAGTACTTGGCAGATATGATTGCATCATATCATTCGGTAGGATATCCCTGACTGTTAGGCTGGATGGTAATACGAGGCAAAGTTTTACCCTAGTTCGGACCCTTGCAGTTGAGGAAAAAGCCTACTCCTGGTACTGTATATTAGTGATAGGGGTGTGTACAAAGTACACGTGAATGCCATGCATTGTGCGTGTGTGTATACTATCGACGAACTAGCCCCCAAGCTTCTATAACATATTGGCGGCCTAGGGTTACAAATCATATATAGTCGGCTTATCACCAGTGGGGATAGAGTCCTCCGCGACTCTGGTAGCTAGCTTTGTGTTGTACGTCGAGTCCTCCACATGGGTCTTCGTATAACGCGTCTCGATCCAACCTATGTGGCGCAGTATGGAACCGACCCATGAGTCCTCATGTTGACCCACCACAACTAGAAATGATGTGCCCACCACACCACACACGCAATCGGCCACTAAGAAAATAAGAATATACAATAGTACAATGTTATACATGAAAGTTAATTCCATGGTGCATCCAAAAATATTTGTTCTGCATTGTGAATGTTTATATATTCTCCTAAAATATTAGTCACGGGAAAGAGAAACGAAGGGCATATCTCTCCTTGTCCCCACCGGACATCCCCTCTTTCTACACCACTTTCACGTACACACACAAACTATCTCTCGGCCCTCTAAAAGTATGCATGCCCACGACACATTCGCATGACGGTCACTGTATTTCAAGCTAAAGAACTATACGGTCACTGGAGTTCATAATATGCTCATTACGGTCACCGTATACATTCTCGTGGTGATCATACGGTATCTAGCTCACGATACGTCTCCGTATTTTCTTGATGACACTGACGGACTTTGCATTTGATGCATGCTCCGTATTTTGTTGACGACACTTACGGTCATTGTATTTGAAGCGAAAGCACGATATGGTCACTAGACTTCATAATAAGCTCATCACGGTCACCACATACATTTTGCCGTGCTAACCAACATGTGGTTGGATGGTTAGGAGGACAGTGGTTTCTCGAGCCCACCAGGGTTAAAGTCCAGGTGCTCGCATTTATCCTGGGTTAATTTTAGTATTTTCCGGCGATGTGCGTTCAGTGGGAGGAGACGTTCCACTCAACTACGAGGCACCTATGGTGACTTCGTAAAATGTCAAGATCATATGCTGGCCCACTCTCTCGAAGGTGCTCATAGGGGTAGGGTCTGCGTGTGTGCGCTTATAGCAGTGAGTGCTTGCGCGTATATATGAGCCCTTGCGTCTGTATCGTGTTAAAAAATACATGTCATGATTATACGGTCACTGGCTCACCCGTACAACTCCATATTTTGTTGATGACACAATCAATTAACCAGTCAAACGTTCCACGTGGCGCAACTAGTGTTGCACCATCGGGGTGCATAACCGTGGGGCTCACCTGTCAGCCCATATATGAAAGAAAGAAATGGTAGTTTGAGTCTGTAATGTGTTAATAAAATACGGAGTACATTTTAGGGTGATCATACGGTCAGTGGCTCACCATACAGCTCCGTAATTTGTTGATGACACGATCAATTGACCAGTCAAACGGTCCACATTCAGCAGCGCACATTACCATACGGCCCACCCGTCAGCGCGTATATGAAGGACTAAAATGGTAATAAATTAGTGGTCGGTGGGTACTCGAAGTCGTGAGACCTCTAGTTGGTAGTCGCCGACGGTGGGGGCGTTGATTGGGCGGTGGGGTGGGGATCGCCGGAGAAAAAGCTCGGCGCGGGGGGGCTAAAGGGATGGCCGGTGCGGCGGCGGACCGGCGGTGAGGAGTGGTTTCGGGGCGGGCGGGGCAGCATGGCGGCACGGGCCGGCCGCGGGCGGGGCAGCATGGCGGCACAGGCCGGCCGCGGGCGGCGGGGGCCGGCGGTTCGGCCGGTGGTGGCTGGCGGCTCAGGGGGTGGAGTTTGATGATAAACTGCAGGCCCTTGATTTCGTATCCAACGGCTGGAAAATCTAATGACCAGAGATGAAAAAGTCAGTCGACTGGCGTGTAGCCTTACCCCGCACATACACATGCACGCATGCAAGACACGCACGCATGCAGGCGTGCAACACTGACACATACACATAACGAACACACGCACGTGCAACACTGACGCACACACATGCACTCACGAACACACGCACGTACACACACATGCATGCAACACTGAAACGTACCCTTGCACGCACGCAACACTCGCACGCCTGCATGCACACAGCACACGACGCAAGACACACGCTCAACCTATACGTGCATGCACCCTTTATTAAGGACATGGATTGTTACGGGTATTAATCAATCTTATTTGTGATAAGCAGAACATTGATGTTTGTAGTGGTCTTTATGAATCACAACGTATCGAATGGGCTATCAACATAGTAGGCTTATCTACATGAAAAGGATGACGCCACACTCAATGAACAATCATCGGTTTATGAAATGCCCGCTTCTGACCGCCCTGGCCCACCAAAGGTTCCTCTGCTGTGCGCTGCCTGCGTTGGGTCACTAACATGCAGGCCATGTACCCAAAGAGCCCACACATCAGTGGAAGAACGACGCACTGTCCTATGTCAGAGTCGAGGGCGCCACTCGCTGCACGCCCGGCTGAACACGCCTCCTTGCCGCATTCAAACGCCTCCAAGAAACCCGCCCGTGTGGAAGCCGAGAAACCCACTCTGGACACACGTCCATTCATGACCGGGCCAGCATTAAATGCAACGCTGGCCGAGCTCCACCCATCCGCCGTCTATTTAATCTCCTATTTAAACGAGGCCAAACGCCGGCAAAGAATCGCACACCTCCGCCGCTCCCCTATCTCCTCCTTCACCATTTTTGTCCACTCTTACAATGGCTTATGAAGAGTAGTTATTCCGCATCCAAGCCGGCTGGGTGGCCCGCCGAGCCCTCCGAATACGAGCTATGCAGCTCGCTGATCCACCTCCCTCCCCTCGCCAGACGGATCCAGTTGCTGCCCCAAGCCGGCGCGCGGTTCAGCAACTCGCCGCTCCGGGCCAGCTTGACGAGGAGCGGCGCACGGGCGTCGTTGCTGCCGTCCACACCGCCGCCTCGTACCGCGTCTCGCATAGGTGGGGGACGTGCACGAAGAAAAGAGGAGCACGCATGGCGCACGTACTCCCGTCTCTTTCCCAACCACACCCGCGCGGGTACACGGTGGAGCTCATTTCTGTACGAAAAGGCAACCCATGTGGTAACTTGACACGTGTGTTGGTTGTCCACTAGATGGAGGGAGGATCGTCTACCACGGGTGAACAAACAAATTGCGACTTGACGCATTATGTTTAAAAAGAGGCAAACCATGTGGGGCCTACCTTAGAGGCAACGCTCTATACACTAGAGTACTTTTGATGTGTCCCGTCAACTCGCAGAACGAGGAGAAGCTTGCTTAGTACGTCGTCTCCCCTTCCCACGGGCGCGTGGCTCGCAGGATGAGGTGAAGCTTGCTTACTACGCCTTACGCCCGCTCCCTCGCCCACGCGCGCGGTGGCTCGCATGACGAGGAGAAAATTTTACTAGTTCTCCCTCCGTTTACTCCTCGTCCCTACTATCTTGGTTAGAGAGATTATCATATTGTTTGGAATATATATGTCCTTTAGTACTCCCTCCATTTACTTATACAAGGCCACTATAAAAAAATACATTTTGCATCTATACAAGGCCACAAATAGTAATCGAGACAAAAGTTACTACTCCCTCCTTTCCAGTTTATGGCTCAATTTCAAAATCTCTCCAACCAAGGTAGGCGGTGAGTGGTCGAATTAATTTCGTACTCCTGGTTTGCACAAGTAATTAGTACGCTCATTTTTTTCAAGAAGTAATGTTTTCCGAGGCATTAATTAGAACGAATGCATGAATGACCACTAAATTTCCATGAACTTCTACATGCATTGGTGAGTTTTCTCTTGACACTGCTTGCATCGGGTGATCTAACGCACATCGGAATCCAACATGTGATGGTACTACTACTAGTAGTAGAATTGAGACTTATAAAATGGAAAAATGGATGTTGTGTAGATGAGCCCTATAAAACCTAGTGGGTACATACTCCGTAAAATCAGATTTTCCCAAAACTAAGTCGCTCAACCTTTATTTGCTTGTCTCCCTTCCTGCCTTCTTGCCTTGAACAGACTATGCCAAACTCCACTGCCTGCCGCGCGGGAAAAGACCCGCCCTCGCCTTTTTTAGTTCGGGTTTGTATCAATGGATCGCACGAAGCAGCAAAACCCAAAGCCGTGTCTTGTACTCCTCCGTCGACGCTCGCTTTCATGAATTTTGTACTTCCTGTCGCCGACATGTGGGACATATACCAACCGGGTCAACGTGTCAAGCACCAAATAACAGTGTAGAACATCAGGGGGACGCACCCCAGTTGTACCGCCCCAGTAGTAGTAGTAATGAGCAATGAGACGTCAAATCACAATGTCGCGCCTTCCCAAATGGACGAAGCAACCATTATTTCACACTTCGGTTCGCCATCAACTCAAACCACGTAGTATTGCTTCTGCCTCAAGAGGGACACGCGCGTCACCTTGGTACATCATGACACGTGGGACCGCATGACAGGCCATGCTCCCCCGCCGACCGCTCGGTAAAATCACCTAATTTTTACAACTATACTTCCCCCGTATCAGTTTACATGGCATGCACGTCGTTCTAGGATGAGAATTTAACTGGCTATATATGTGATGAACAGTATATGTTTAGAAACTACACCCGCTTAATAATCCAATGATATACTTTTTGTGACATAGTAACTCAGATTTAGTTAGTCAAATGGATGACCTAGAACTACGTGCACGCCCTATAAAATGAGACGTCTAAAAAACGAGATGGAGAGGGTAGTTCAGTACGTATCTTTTTAGATCAATATAGTCGGGATTCACTAAGGAGCAAAACCAAGTGGTAGGCTGCACCTGTCGTCTTGGCGTAGCGACTCAAGCAGGGTCAGTCCACACACAAAATGGCGACACACTTAACAAGACCCCTTTGGCCGACATGTGGCTCATCCACCGTCTTGTTCCACGTGCGATGCACCAAATTATAGTTCGGAGCAACGGTTGGAATTGGAGGCACCCCGGTCATAGCGCCGCAGTAGTAGAAAATGAGCGATGAGGGGTCAAATCACAAAGCCCCACCTTTCTCGCATTAAGTTGGACGGACGAAGCAACCATCATTTCACTCTAGGGCACAAGAGCATAAAGAAAAGAGAAAACCAACGATGCGTGCGGTAGCTACCTAGGGCACCCTAAGGTAGGGGTCTCCACTACATATCATTTTTTTTAAAGCGCCTCCACTACAAATCGGCTTCTCCCTCGTCCTCTTGAAGAAAACCGATGATGCGTCCGACGGTAGGGTTTATAGGAGTACTACTAGGATGTGCGGGGCCACGTCGTAGTAAACGGGAGAGGGATTGAGTTCGAGTAGACACCTTAAATATGTGTGGGCCGCTTGATTTTAGGGGAATGAGGCAGCATTTTGGGTTCGGGGACCAGTGGAGATATAGGACGTACAAAAAATTGTGGACGTAGGTTCGACCGAAAGGCAATGATGCATGGGCCCTGCATTTTGATATACCTGGGGCCGCGTGAAATTTGCTACTCTACTCAAAACTAGTAAGGTACACATGCATTGAACGCATGAGATTTCGAAACCAAATTATGAATAAATACACACTATAGCATGTAAAGCTTTGAGTCATATATGCATGATGTAGATGTTCGTTTAGTTCTTATAGTTCCTCTCATTCAAAATCAATTAGTTTTATAAAAATGTTAAGATTCCTGGGGTTGTGCATTGTAAAGCATAAAGTAAAAAACAAATAATGGCATTTCATTTAGAAAAAAAATCAATTATGATACGAAAGATTCTAGAACAAAGGAGAAGTGCATGTGTTTTGAGGTTTGTGCATTATGCTTAAGTTCAACCATGGAGTCTTCTAAATTGTACATGTGGCAGATCTGGTGGAATGTTGATGATATCCAACGGCTAGTAGTGCTCGGATTTGTCATCTCAGCACTGTCGGATTAGCTTCAACCAGCGACCATGTTTCAAGTTATTCGCACACTATATAGTTCTTGTGCCATAGTTGCATGTCTTGGAAAAAAGCTACTAGTGGGTTGTACTAGCTATTTAGGAATATAAGATGTATACATGGAAGTTGTAGGGAAAGAGATGACATGGAGTATCTCAATTCCTATGAGTAGGGATTGGAAAAGAGATGTCATTTGGTTGACATCATAGGAACTTTTCTATTGAATCTAGAGATGACATGTATCTCAATTCCTATGAGGAGGGATTAGAAAAGAGATGTAATTTGGTTCATATCATAGGAACTTTTCTATTGAATATACGCTAATGTTTATTTTCCTTTGAAATTATGGGAGTATAGGAATCCATTCATATGAACCAAGTGGCTCTGAAGCTATAGAAATGGTATCATGTTTATTTCCTTTGAAATGTGGAGTATATGAATCTATTCCTATGAACCAATTAGCTCTAAAGGAAATAATCCTATAGAAATTATATCATATAGAGTTCCTATGATATTCCTCCACACCAAAGGATGGTTGAAATTGCTGCACGTGATACGATGGTATTTCTTTGTAGACTCCTCCCCCACCTTTATAGTTACCTCTCAAAGATGAATGGAATGATATATACATGGTATTTTACATGTGCAATTTGGTACACGAAAACTCGGTAAAAGTTTTCAAGGTTCGAATTTTCAATAAAGCTATATGCACTGCATTTTGGAACGGAGGGAGCATATGGCAGTTGCTAACACTCACGTGCAAGATTTGTGTGTAGGAGGAGTGGTTGTTCTGTTAAATGACATGGCAAAACTGACACTGTCGGATGCCGATCTAACGGTTCTTACGGCGTTCGTCAGGAAAAGGCTTGTGGCGAACGTTTGTTGGATAATGATTTATGGACACATGCATTGCATTGATACGTGCCCCCCTCTCTCTCACGCACACGCACCCTCCCGTGTCCTCTCGCACCCACTGTCTATCTGCAGGTAGACGTCACACACATATGTGCTCTTCACACCCTACCCTCAGAACTTCTAAAAAACAAAAGAAGTCGCGCCCATTTTATTTTAGCTCACACGTCACACACTTATAGGCGAACGTTCTTTGGGATAGTATATTGTACTCTCACGAAGAGAAGCGGTGCACGCACGCACTAGTTCTCTCACACCCACTCGCGGGTACACGTAGGAGCTCATTTTTTTGAAGCTGGTACAACAAAATCACTCCACTACATATATAAGCAGGAGCCTTAGCGCTTGCTTTACTAGGGTTCCTCTCGTTCACTCTCTCATGCTCTCCAGATCTAAGCAAGACATAGGTGGCCACACTCTCTCTCAGCTCACGGCTGGTCACAAATCCGGTCGGACAATCTCGACCGGGGCAAGGGTGTAGGTGCACCGTTCACACTGTCGTCGGCGGCGAGGGAGGAGACCAACGGCTGCCCGCGCGTCCCGATCGGCGGCCGTGTCATTCTCTCCAAGAGAGCGCCGGCTCCGGAGGGCCTCCGACCCCTTCTTCCTCCCTGCGGTATTGTGGCCAAGATGCGGCCTCCCGACGCCGTATTTGCCACATGCCGACGACCCTCAGGTATATATTCCTTCGAAACCTGCCTTGCTCTACTGCCCCAGCTTCCCACTTGGCTTCGTGTGGATCTTTTTCTACTTCCGTCCGCTGTTCCAAAGCCACCTAGACTTTTACTATTATTAGAGGTAAAGCTAGTTCATACAGTCGACTCTAAGAGTTGGTTCAAACAGGGAAGAAAGTGGGAAAGCTGTAGCATGAATCTAGGACTTGGTTCTAAGAGGAAACGTGGGAAAGTAGTAGATACTGGCTACCCACAATCGGTCTCTTGGTTGGTTGAAAAGACGAAGAAAGCATGGTGGATGGCGAAGGGTGGGGGGAAGTGGACCTATCTCTTGGTTGAAAAAGGAAAGAAAGTGACGGTGTTGGGGGACAACGCAAATGAGAATGAGCAGGTCTAGATTTCCTGTGCTCACATAGGAAAATGTCGCTGAGGAGATAAAAAATGGGACAAATGCAGACATGCTGCCTGAGTGTTTGCCGCTCTCGGCAACCACATCTGCCTCACCACTTTATGCCTCTGCTGTCCCTACGCCCATATCGCTACCGTTAATGTAAAATCACATGAAGCACTAAGAAATGCCACCTAATGTCACTATAAGTAATGGTCTAGTGCCGTCGATAAATGGAAGCAATGCCACCACCATTTTATGAAGTGCTTCCATCTTGCTTTATTTCCCATGAATTGTGTTTTTGCAGTTACACTTAAATCTCACACCGCTAACATTGCTTCATCCCAGTGGAACTGCACAAATTTGATTGCACATTTACAGACCATGTGCTACTCTCATGACAGTAATACTAATGCTATTGTTCTGCATGTTAATCTAGTGGCAGTGTTGATGTGACGTGATGCTACTTACTTAAGGACACTTTCATACTATCAATCTAGTGCCAATTATAACACAACAGATGCTGCTGTTAATCATACGCCACTGCAAATATCTGTGATTGTTTAAATAACCATATTCCATATTTGCGCAAACAGGGATGTCTGTCTCCATATTGTTTCGGGATGTCTGTCTCTGTATCGTTTATATCCGCGCAATCAAAAGCACACACCTCAGTTTTAGTAGAACTGCGCAAACTGAGATGGCTATCCCTCGTTGTCGTCGTCTAACCAGCCATCTTCCAGGTATTCCTACATTGGTAGTTACTAGGTAGAATGACCAATGCAATCTAAAAGAAGTTGATTCATACGTTTTACTTCCTGATTGCAGTGCAAGGACGAGCGAAAACATCTACATCCTAGTCCGGAATGCACTTTCCTCCAGTTCATCCATGGACCGAGGACAAGCTGGCATGGCTGCATGGAGGTTTTTGGGACAGGTGCACGGACAAGAGGCATTGTGGTCTGCTTATTTCTGCAAATAGCGGTGCTTAAATTTAGTGGAATGCACAAGACTTTCAGCTGGTCAGTACACTGCATGGTTGTGTTCAGCATTCCAGCTGAGAACACAATTATAATTGGTTATTCTGGAATGAGAGAACCTAACCCTGGATGGTGGCAACAAGAAAAAACCAGAGTGAACTCCAGGAAATTTAAGCCTGCTGGGAGGCCCTTTGCTCAGAGAAGCCTTGCTTGTTTTTTCCTGATTTTTAAACCTTCTCACAACTTTGTCTTTTGCTATTAACTAGTATATGTTTGTTATGTTCTATGAATCATTGAGATGTATAAAATTGCTTAACTTATGCTTTTCAAGTTTTTTATGAAGCCGAGTTTAATGTGAGTGTTCCACATGAACGTTGGACCAGCGTGTGAACGTTTGGAATTTACATTGTGGCCTCAGTTAACTGCATGAACCACCGTAACAAGATACATAGTTGCTTATATGTCAGACAGCAGATTGTTGATTGTTAGCTGGTCGATAGCCTAGTGTTGAAGCGAGTTGAGCCAATGTGTCGTGTTTTGCACAACTGCTTACAAGTGGGGTAGCACCAATAGTGTTTATAAGTACTTATGTATACGTCGGCGCACAGTTCTCGAACTAGTACTCTATTTCATCAAAACACACACTGCTTGTATGATAAAACTAGTGAGGATGCATCAGTTTCGGCAACAATTACGATGATTCACAGGCACACAAAAGTAGCAGCAGTTCCCATAGACGGATTCAAACAGAGTACTAGCCCCAGAGGGCTCGATAACAGGCAAGGTTTGGATAATTAGACAGAATCCAAACTACTATTAAACACTAGCTGGGGCAAGTATTTCATGCCTCGATCTAATTTGGGCTGGACACAAGACGGACCTTGCCATGAACATCATCGAGGACGTCCGGAAGCAGCTCAATCCTGTGAACCTTCATGAAGAAAACCTTGTGGCCTTGCCACTCATAAACTTGTTTGTGGAGGCATGCCACGTCATCTTCCTGCGTAAGCTTGACAAGAACAATATGCCTCACAAACGAAGGAGTAGCTTTGAACTTCTTGTGCTTCAGTACACCCTGGACAACACACCTAACAACAGTGAGGCTGGAATACAACTCTTCATTGGTATAAACACAAATAGCCTCCAGGATCCAACAGCCTAAAAACTCTGTTTTCCCAGTGTGTATATTCAGGTCATCCGCCTCATAGCGAGTGACATGTACAACCACACAATCTTTGTCTGCATCAGGGCTCTAAATGAAACAGAAACAAATTCTGAATTACTTTCCAGCATAAGAAACACAAGTTATTTTAACCACTATGTATAGCATGGCATCGAAGCTAATAAAATTTTGCATTATTCATCACCACATACTTAGATGAAAAACCACAATCGATATCGGCAAAGAAGAAAATCACCTTGGGCAGCTCAGCGGGGGGGACACATCCTCGAAGGGGGAAAACTGCTCCTGAAGTGCCACAGGGGCTGTAACCTCAAACGAGGCGTTGACCATCTCAGTAGTGGTCGTGAGCGTATCTGGGGTCGGCTCGGTGGCTGCCTCCATCTTCTTGGAGCTCTCTGTCTCGTGGGGATCAGCCTCCCGCGTATGCTCCAATATAGGCAGATCTTTGCCTGGTTCTCCTTGGTCCATCATGAAACTGACAAATACTAGGAGACCACTGAAAGGAAAACACAATCGCAATGACAATGAAACAAAAAAGAGAGTGAGGATCGGTTACTGCTTTGCAAAAGTTTTTTTTCTCTAAACGAAAATATACCAACATCACGGATCCTCTTACCTTCGCTTTGTTGGGAGAGAATAACAGTGGCAGATGCGAGTGTTTCCTTTCTTGAAGACGGTGAGGGAGAAGGGGATTCAGCGAAGAGTGAAATGATAGTTGCTTCGTCCGTCAAACTTAGACTACGGGGAGGTGGGGTTTTGTGATACGACGGCTCGTTATTGCCGTGCTACGACCGGGGTGACTCTCCGCCTGCATACTGCCTTCTAATTTGGTGGATGGCATTTGGGCCCGCGCGCTGCATGGCCCGCATGTCGTGAACAAAAGTATAACGGCATTCAGTAGAGGGAGACGTTTCGATGACCTAGGAGGAGCCAGAAGCGGTATTGTATCCACTTTACTAGTAGTAATTGTTTTTTGGGTAGTTGTAGAGTGTCTCCATTGTACTAGTAGTAATTATTTCCCTGGGCCCAAGACAAAACAGCCCATCCACCCTAGTAAATAGTAAAATCAATTTAAAAGTCCATATATTTACTGAATGAGAGGCGCTACCCACACCCAACACACCGCCCCCAAAAAACCTGGGTGTTCTTCTTCCTCCTCACTCCCACCCACCTCACGTCAGCTCGCTCCACACATACCCCCAAATTCCTCACCTCACTCCTACAGAAAACCCCAGCTCCCCTTCTTCCTCACTACTACAGAAAAACCCCAGCTCCCCTTCTTCTTCACTCGCACTACAACTAGGCTCGTCATTCGTTACTTTGCTCAAATTCATGAGCGCGACGCGACGCCCTCGAGGAAAATGGAGTCGGCTGACCCCAGCGCCAAGAAGATGAGGCTCGCGCCAGCGGCGACTGAGAGAGTCCTGGATTAGGGGGTCCTCGGACAGCCGGACTATATACCTTCGCCGGACTGTTGGACTATGAAGATACAAGATTGAAAACTTCGTCCCGTGTCCGAATGGGACTCTCCTTCGCGTGGAAGGCAAGCTTGGCAATACGGATATGTAGATATCCTCCCTTGTAACCAACTCTATGTAACCCTAGCCCCCTCTGCTATCTATATAAACTAGAGGGTTTAGTCCGTAGGACAAGAACAATCATACCATAGGCTGGCCTCTAGGGTTTAGCCTCTTCGATCTCGTGGTAGATCAACTCTTGTAATACTCATATCATCAAGATTGATCAAGCAGGAAGTAGGGTATTACCTCCATAGAGAGGGCCCGAACCTGGGTAAACATCGTGTCTCCCACCTCCTGTTACCATCCGCCTTAGACGCATAGTTCGGGACCCCCTACCCGAGATCCGCCGGTTTTGACACCGACATTGGTGCTTTCATTGAGAGATCCACTGTGCCATCATCATAAGGCTGGATGGATCGTCTCGTTGTCAAGGACAACATCACCTCTGGGGGAGCCCTGGCTGTAGGCCAAACTCTCTGACTAGGCGGCTTCGTCATGACCGCCCGTTCGGCCGCTGCACCGACGATGACTTCTCGGGTCATCAAAAACAGTCTCCACGTCAGCTCGGAATTCGCCGAGCAAATGGATCCAATGGAGCTCTCTTCTTTGAACGAGCTCTTGGATCGCACCTCTGCCTTGGGAGTCGCTATGGACTATGATCGGATCGGGCTTAAACCCCACCAAAGGGAAATTAACTCTCCGCCGGTCACCCATCAGATAGCGGTGGTGGAGGAGCAACGCAACGATTCTTCCTCTATCTTGAGGACAAGCTATGTCCGGATTCGCGGGCTCTTAGAGCCAGATACCCATCTACGGGAGGACATGGCCCAAGCTCTGAACCTAGAATCAGACAGCGGGCCAGACCTATTGGGCAACAAACCGGAACCCAAACTTTCAAGATCGGAAACTCCGCCGCTCCTGGGTCTCAAATCGGGTCAGGGTTCGGACCTAAATCTACCCACCCACCCAGATATAAGTGATATTTCCCACATTAGACAAGAGCCCCAAGAGATAGTACATCACTATTGGGCCAGATTCCTCCTTGTAATGAGCAAGGTCAAGGACTGTCGCGAGGAAGATGCAATTTCACTCTTTTGCAAAAATTGCACGGACAAGGGAATCCTCAACACCATAAGTCACCGTGACATAGCACACTTCACTGACTTGGCGGCTATAGTACAGAAGTACTGTGCGATGGAAAGCTCCTAGAAAACCCAAACAAAATTCTGGGATCCTCCGGCTTTCACTAAAACCCCCGTTCGAATTAAAAGGGTGTACTCTCATAAGTCACCCGACCCAATTACAAAGAAACAAAAGCCCACTACAGGGCGTGGAACCGTATTGGAGGGATGGCTCAACAGGCCATGCAAAATTCACAGTACAACGGATACCATACCAACACACAGCCTTAGAGCATGTTGGGTCCTCCGGCAGGTGGCCAAGAGCGGTGAGGATATCCTCATCAACAATACCGCAGAGCACCATCCTGTGGAGAACGACAATACAGTATTGACAGTCTTCGAGACCTTCGCCTCAAATAATAGGCGTAAGCAAGCACTCCGCAGCCTTGCCGAAGTTTGCCACGTAGCAGCAATAAATCCATGGAGCGATACGGCTATCACCTTCAATGCCAGTGACAAACCTAAATTCCGAACAGCCCGAGCACCAGCCGCCTTGGTCCTTAGTCCAATTGTGGATGGCTTCCGGCTTACTAAAGTGCTCATGGACGGCGACAGCGGATTAAACCTCATTTATGAGGAAACTCTTCGAAAAATGGAAATAGACAGAAGCCGCATTGAGCAAAGCAGCACGACCTTCAGAGGAATCATCCCTAGTCGGGAGGCGCGATGTGCTGGCAAAATCACACTAGATGTGGTATTCGGCACGCCGGAAAATTATAGGTCCGAAGAAATCACATTCCAAGTGGCCCCGTTCAATAGCGGATACCACGACCTTCTAGGGCGGGAGGCATTCACGATCTTCCAAGCTATACCCCATTACGGGTACATGAAGCTCAAAATGCCCGGGCCCAATGGAATCATCACTCTAGCTAGTGATCCGGACATAGCACTCCGCGCCGAAAATAAAACAGCCACACTGGCCCTCGAGGCGTTATCCGAAGCCCTCGCGGCCGAGGAATTAACTGCACTGCGCTCCACAATGGACAGGGACGACATGATACTCGATAAAAGATCCAAGTCCACCTCTTTTAAACCAGCAGATGAAATAGTCAAATTCCAAGTCCATCCAACGGACCCTACAAAAACATCATCCATCGGGGCACAGTTAAACCCCATAGTAGACGCTGCACTACGGGAGTTCTTGCGCGAGAATTGGGACATCTTCGCCTGGCATCCCACAGACATGCCAGGAATCCCACGCAGGCTGGCCGAGCATAGCCTTAACATCCTAAAGGGATTCAAGCCGGTCAAGCAAACTCTTCGGCGCTTCTCTGAGCCTAAGCGACAAGCCATGGGAGAGGAGCTAGCCAAGTTACTGGAGGCCGGATTCATTCGAGAAATAAAAAATCCGGACTGGCTAGCAAACCTGGTGATGGTACCAAAGAAGGACAAATCCTGGCGCCTATGTGTCGACTTCAAGGACCTTAATAAGGCTTGCCCAAAGGATCCCTTCCCCCTCCCTCACAACGATCAAATTATCGACGCTACCGCAGGACACGACTCATTGTGTTTCCTCGACGCATACTCCGGATACCATCAAATTAAAATGGCGGAGTCCGATAAAGCCGCGACGACATTTATCACTCCATACGGCCCCTTCTGTTTTAACACCATGCCTTTCGGGCTAAAAAAACACCGGTGCAACCTATCAACGCATGATTCAGACATGCTTGGAGACACAGATTGGCAAAACAGTGGAGGCATACGTAGACGATGTGGTCATTAAAACCAGACACGTCGAATCCTTAATAGACGACTTGAGGCTCACGTTCGACAATCTCCGAACATACGACATTAAGCTCAATCCGAAAAATGCGTCTTCGGCGTGCCCGCCGGAAAGCTCTTAGGCTTCATCGTCTCCAACAGAGGAATCGAAGCAAATCCGGCTAAAATCCGAGCCCTGTCATAGTTGGCCATCCCAATAGACCTCAAGCAAATCCAGAAACTAACTGGATGCATGGCTGCCTTAAGCCGCTTCATCTCCCGATTAGGAGAAAAGACACTGCCTCTTTATCGCCTTCTGCGACGCACCGAACACTTCGAGTGGATGGATGCGGCCATGGCCGGATTAGAAGAAATAAAAGCCGTTTTGGCCACAAACCCAATCTTGGCCGCACCTAACGTCGGCGAACCAATGCTGCTATATATAGCGGCAACACACCAAGTTGTAAGCGCAGTGCTCGTCGTCGAATGAGAGATGGTCGAACATAAGTTCCCACTTCAAAATCCGGTATACTATGTATCCACTGTCCTCAATCCATGCAAATCACGGTACCCACATTATCAAAAGATAGCATATGCGGTCTTCATGGCATCCCGGAAACTATGACACTACTTTCAAGAGTGTTCAATTATGGTTGCCTCTGAAGTGCCACTCAACGACATAATTAACAACCGCGAGGCCACGGGCCGGATTGCTAAATGGGCTATTGAGCTCCTCCCGTTCGACATAATATACAAACCACGGCGAGCCATTAAGTCACAAGTACTGGCCGATTTCGTCGCCGAATGGACAGAAGCCGAACTCCCTAAAGAGTACGGCGCGTACTCCAATTGGATTATGAACTTTAACGGCTCTAAAATGCTGGCTGGTCTGGGGGCTAGAGTCGTCCTGACGTCCCCCATCGGAGATACAGTCCAATAAGTACTCCAAATACTATACACAGACTCCAACAACGCGACAGAATATGAGGCCCTGTTGCATGGTCTCCGGATGGCAGTCTCCATGGGCATTCAACGCCTGGAGGTGCCTGGGGATTCGAACCTTGCAATATCTCAAATAAATGGAGACTTCGACGCCAAGGATCCAAAAATGGCGGCTTATCGCAACGCCGTCCTCAAAATGTCAGCTCGGTTTGAGGGGCTTGAATTCCACCATGTGGCCCGGGAAAACAATCAGGCGACGGATATCCTCGCCCGCATCGGTGCTAAGCGCGACCCTGTCCCACCTAATATCTTCTTGGAAAGGCTGTTTAAGCCATCCGTGGTATGGGAAGGGGAGACCGGTAACAATAGTCCGGACCCAGCCACAACAATAGATACCGAACACTCTGACATAATCGGAGGCTTTGCCACCAAAATAACACCTTCCGCCCATGTAATAATGGCTGTCATCGCCCCGTGGACAGAACCATTCCTGGCCTACCTAACTAGGCAGGAACTACTCGAGGACCCAAATGAGGCGCGCTGCATTGTGCGGCGGTCTAAAGCCTACAAGGTCCACGAGGGAGAGCTTTATAAGAAAAGCGCTACCGGAGTCCTTCAAAGGTGCATCTCTGAAGAGGAAGGGCGGCAACTTTTGGCAGAAATTCATGCTGGACTTGGCGGCCACCACGCCGCAGCTCGGGCCCTTGTAAGCAAGGCCTTTCATACATGTTTTTACTGGCCGACGGCCCGAGCAAACGCACAGGACCTCGTTCAGCGTTGCGTCGGTTGCCAGCTTTTTGCAAACCAAAGCCTTATGCCGCCTACCGCTCTCCAAACAATCCCCATTACTTGGCCCTTTGCGGTCTGGGGGCTTGATATGGTCGGACCCCTAAAAGGGGGAAGCCATAAGAAAAAATACTTATTGGTCATGGTGGATAAATTCACCAAATGGATAGAAGCCAAACCTGTTAAAACGGCCGAATCCGGACCAGTGATAGACTTCATATCCGGGGTTGTACACCAATACGGCATCCCCCACAGCACCATCCCCGATAACGGCTCAAACTTTACAGCCGACGAGGTAAAACTTTGGTGCAGCAACATGGGCATCAAGCTCGATTATGCTTCTGCCTATCACCCGCAAACTAACGGTCAAGTCGAACGAGCAAACGGTCTCGTCATGAGCGGCATTAAACCCAGATTAGTGCGATCCTTGAAGGAATCCGATACGCACTGGGTAGAGGAGCTCGACTCCGTACTATGGGGGCTGCGGACCACGCCGAATCGCACTACCGGATACACACCATTTTTATGGTGTACGGCGCAAAGGCGGTATTGCCCTGCGACATAATTCATGACTCACCTAGAGTGCACATGTATGAAGAGAAAGAAGCCGAGCTTGATCGGCAGGATACTTTGGACGCCCTGGAGGAGGAGCGCGATGTGGCAAAAGCCCGTTCCGCATTCTATCAGCAACAGGCTCGAAGGTATCAAAGCAAAGAAGTACGGGCCAAAGCTTATAACGTTGGCGAACTCGTTCTACGCCTACTGGAGAAGAAAAAGAACAAGCTCAAGCCCAAATGGGAAGGTCCCTTCGTTATCGACCAAGTTCTGACCGTGGAGCATACCGCCTGCAGGATGCATCGGACAATCGACTTGAGCCAAACCCATGGAACGCAGCCAGACTCCGAAGGTTCTACGCCTAGTGCCGGACTCGGTGTTCGTCTCCTTACCTCTGTCATTTTTTTTATATACGCGTTATCTGTCTTTTCTTTCTTTCTTTCTTACCTTTTTTCTTCAAGGCCTTTCAAGGATAAAATGTGTCTTGACTACACAATCTTGACGTGCTAGTTGTGCTCATGATACCTGGGGGCTTCTTATACAGAAGCTTAATATAACTATCTTCCGGGCTCTATGCCCCACACATGTGTTATTCTTCCGCATGTACCTTTTTTCGCTATTATATGCATCGATATGACTTAAGTTTTGGCCAAGTTGGGTTGCCTGGCTCTTGTGTTTATGCCCTACGTTCCCGTTAATTCGGCTAGGGCATAAGGGGAGCACCTCTGCGATTGTTACTGCCAGGTCAGCAGGATGTGTACCTCAAACTGGGTGAAGCCGAAAGCTAGCATTCTTAAGGGAATACTCGATCGGTGAACAAAATTTGACCTTTACTTATTGTAAATACATGCCCCCAGATGTTTATATCCTGTGTCTCTTTTCGCAACTCGGACATGCACATTAGGGCATGCTTACCCAGGGAAAGGAACCCTTAACGGAACTATTCTCCCTGGAAGATGTTTCTTACTATCCATGTAATATAACATAGCTAGTTGGTACTTGTCTGTTCAAGAACTTATGACCCCTACGCCTGGTTTCCACACGTACCCCGGTTTTTACATAACTAAGCGGGTATTCGGATACACTCCAGACTGTCGGGTCCAGAGGTCGAAGCAAAAAGGTCCGCCATGACAAATGATTTACAATCCGGCTAGGGACAATACATGTCACTTGAAGTACACAGTCTCTTAGACCGACTAAATTCTTCTTCTATACCATCCAACAGGCTGTCTAGCCTACAATCCTGTTGGGAATACTTTGCGGCTAATCCTACTTGGTCATACACCAAACTGACGGGGATCTCTTTCCCATCAGACCCCATAGGTCCGACCTCGGCCATGTGGTTCGGGTCAGCCTTGGTATATCGCATCTTCACCATGGCCCAGGCTTCCCTCGCGCCTTGTCGGCAGGCCGATATCTTCCATAATCGGAAGCGCCGCCGTGCTCCCTTGAGCTTCTCTACAAGCTCCCCCATGCCTCCTGGCAGGGAGGCGGATGGCCACCAGGCTTGGGCAATGCCCTGCATCACCTGCCGAACTTGTTTGTGCAATTGTAAGAGCTCTGGAAGAAGATTACCCGCAGACCCGAGCATCTCCTCCGCGGGAAGACCCGTCAGTATACCTTCAGACATAACTCTGTTAGCAGATTTCTTCGCCGAACTCTTTAAAAGTTCGTTCAAGCACTTACTGAAAATGTCGCGTTGAAGCCTCTTATTCTCCTTGACGGAGTCAGCAAGCTGGGCTCAAACATCTTTCAGTTCCATGCCCAGCTGGATATTGGCGTCTTGGAGATCTTTTTCTCTCGCCTAACTTGCGTAAGCACATGCTCGCCAGCCTTTAGCTGTCGTAGAGCATGTTGCTCATCCGGATTCACTCCGGGACCATCTGCATAATCTATTGTTAGATTTGCACGCATGCCGCATACTACCTGGTACATGAAATTATTTGCAATAAAAACAAGTGTTATCAGATGCGGCCTTATCGGACTCCTTCATCGCGGCAACTGCGGCCTGAAGCTGGGCTTTGCACTCCTCCAGCTCTAGAGACAACTGGGTATTCTTCTCTGTAAGAACCTACGCAAGCAATGATCCTTAAATCAGTTGTGCCAACTGTTTCAAGTCTCAGGGGCTATTGATATACATAATTATTAGATTTCCTCACCCGTATATCTTTTACATACTGGTCCGTGGCTCTGGCAAGACCATTTTGAGCAGCTCGGATATACGCGTCTCCTGAGTTGAAGGCATCGAACGCCTCTTGGGAGAAACAAGCGTCACGGAGTACGGCCCGGCGACGCCTGTGATTCAAGGCGCTCTCCACTTCGGAATTTGTAGCAGATAGCCTATCCGCATCCTCTGTAGGAGGAACATCCGGCGTTGGCCCCATGTTAGCGTCCGCCTCTATGTCCGGCTCTGGAGCCCAATTGGTGGAGGCGTGACCGGCAACCTCTCCGGATATAGTCCAGCGAGCATTTTTCCTACCAGGAAACAGGGGCATTATTATATTTTAGAAGACGACCACCATGGAGCAGGGTTCTCTTTCGTACCTCTGCGACGGCGTCTCAGTCCTGACCGCCTTCCTTTTAAGCCTACCCGGCTTCGGCGCCCCTTGTTGGCGAGTCACTGCGAGTTCGGCATGGCGTCCCGAGGGCCTTCCCTGTAAAACACCATATGTGTGCGGTAGGTGAAGTGCAGAAAAAGGGATTCTTCTTGGAAGTTAGGGCTTCGGTTTTACTTACATGCGTTGTGGGGAGCAGTCCAGGATAATCGTCTATGATGGCCACCAAGGTACCATCACAGCTCAACTGATAGAAGGTTCTGTCGATGAGCTCCACAAATGTGTCCGGATCTTCTTCGAGTCCGGGGTCGAGGGCCCGGTCAGGGTCCCCTGGTTGTGGAGACGGGTTGTGGACCTCCCTCACGGCTTTTTGCAGTTCCTGTTATGAAATAACAAGGTAAATACTTATGACAAAGAATGCGGAAAGGACTGGAGTAGAAAGTAGCAGCTCACCCAGCTTGGGGGGTTGTACATGGAGAATCCATCCCGTGGCTTAATACGGGCGAACTCCTCTTCTTCTTCTTTATACAAATCGGACAGTATCTTCGCTAGGGCAGCGACGGAGTCCGGACATTTACAACCGCAGCGGGTGGCGTTGTCTTCTCCATTGAAGTGCCACATGGGTTGTCCCCGATATTGAAGTGGCGGCACCCCCCGCATTATACATATGGACATAACCTCGGTTATTATCAATCCTGATTTGGCCAGCATCTCTATCCGGCCCATTAGGTAAAGGACTTCTCCGTTATCTTCCTCCTGGGGCCTCTGAGGGCGCCAGTTGCGGCGTTTCTTCAAAGGGGCGTTGTCAAACTCAGGAAGGCCCATCTGAATAGGATCTGGAAGGGGGACGTTCTCCATATAAAACCACTCCGACGGCCAGTCTTCGGACGTCTTCTTCGGGGTACCGGACAGGTATCCGGTCCCGGCGATGCGCCATATTTCGGCTCCGCCTACTTGATATATTGACCCCTTCTGTGTATGGGGCATGAGGCAGAATAGCCTCTGCCATAGCTCGAAATGAGCTTCGTAGCCCAGAAACAACTCACAAAGGGCGACGTAGCCAGTGATGTGTAGTATGGAAGCGGGGGTAAAGTTATGCAACTGGAGGTCGCAGAACTCCAGGAGCCCGCGGAGGAATGGATGGATTGGAAATACGAGTCCCCTTAGTAAGTAAGGGACAAGGCATACCAGCTCCCCCTTGGATGTGTTGGGGAAGCTCCCCGCTTGCTCCCCGCCATTATAGGTGGCGAGCCTGGCTCGAACGGGAACCATATACGCTGGAGGGAGAAATCCCTGGGTCTGTAACTCTACTAATTGGCTGTGAGGGACGAAACACTTCTTCCAATCGCCGGGCTTAGGGCTACAGGAGCGAGAGGAAGAGCTGTGATGGCCGGCCATGTTGGAATGGATTTTGCCAGGCGGCTTTGATGGATACTCGCTGTGGGAGGATGGTGTGATCTGGATCTAAGAATCCGCGTCTCTTTAATAGACAGTTTACTCACATGGCTAGGGTGGCAAATGT
The DNA here is from genome assembly GCA_032464435.1 of Aegilops umbellulata. Lineage (NCBI taxonomy): Eukaryota > Viridiplantae > Streptophyta > Magnoliopsida > Poales > Poaceae > Aegilops > Aegilops umbellulata. Next base: position 233,778,213 of record CP136060.1, read on the forward strand.
AAAAATGCCCTGGCTTCTCGCATTCGCTCGACATGTGGAAGATGGCCATTATTAGGCGCGGAAGCCAAGAAGTGCAACATTTATGAGAAGCCAGACATTACTCAACAGGTACTCAGAATTTGGAGAAGAACCCGCCTTGCAATGCGGAAGACAATCTGCGCGCCGGACTCACCGTTATTGAAGCCTGGTTCGGGGGCTACTGAGGGAGTCCTGGATTAGGGGGTCCTCGGACAGCCGGACTATATACCTTTGCCGGACTGTTGGACTATGAAGATACAAGATTGAAGACTTCGTCCCGTGTCCGGATGGGACTCTCCTTGGCGTGGAAGGCAAGCTTGGCAATATGGATATGTAGATCTCCTCCCTTGTAACCGACTCTATGTAACCCTAGCCCCCTCTGATGTCTATATAAACCGGAGGGTTTAGTCTGTAGGACAAGAACAATCATACCATAGGCTAGCTTCTAGGGTTTAGCCTCTTCGATATCGTGGTAGATCAACTCTTGTAATACTCATATCATCAAGATCAATCAAGCAGGAAGTAGGGTATTACCTCCATCGAGAGGGCCCGAACCTGGGTAAACATCGTGTCCCCCGCCTCCTGTTACCATCCGCCTTAGACGCACAGTTCGGGACCCCCTACCCGAGATCCACCGGTTTTGACACCGACAGCGACGTCTGTTGTAGATCCCACACCCGGCAGCGTGGGGAGAAGCGGCGACCCCGGCCCCATCGGATCCCAGGAACCCATAGAATCTCAGGTGGACCGCATCAGCGATCTCCCGGACGCCGTCCTTGGGGAGATCATCTCGCTTCTCCCCACCAAGGATTGCTGCCGCACCCAAGTCCTCTCAATTCGGTGGCGCCCTCTATGGTGCACCGTGCCCCTTAATCTCGACTGTCATTAGCTATCTCTCTTCAATGATTTTGAAATCCCCAGAGCCATCATCTCCTCCCACCAGGGCTCCGTTCAAAGCCTCTGCATCCCGTCATGCTACCTGAGCAAGCATACGATGCCCTGCACGATGGACGCCTGGCTGAAATCCCCTGAATTCACAAAACTACAGCTGCTTGAGTTCTACTATTCCCCTGGAAATCACCTATCAGATACCGAACGCCATCTACCTGTGCCCTCAGCACCGATGTCCATCTCGCGGTTTTCCTCCTCTCTCCACACCGCCATCTTTGCGTTGTGCGACCTATCAGACAATCTGGTACTAAACCTTTGACTCCCATTTCTGAAGAAACTTCCACTTGTGCAGGTTCGTATATCGGAGGCCTCATTGCACAGCATCATCCACTCCACTTACCCTGCCCTGGAGTGCTTGGTGCTTGTTTTCACAGTTAGAATCGGCTGTCTCCAAATAAAGTCGCCTAACCTTGTAAGAATTGGAATTTGTTTTAACGGAAGGCAGCTCATCATCCAAGATGCCCCTTCACTTCAAAGGTTGATCATTGATTCTAGTTATTCACCGTTGCAAATAACCGTCCTCTCTGTGCCTAAACTGGAGACCTTGGGTGTAATACATGATCTCTGTGCTCATTTCAATATGGTGTTTGCCTCCACAGTTCTTTAGGTACTTTACATTATCATCTACACTTGTAACCATAAGATGCATTTTAAATTTCTGCGGATAAGTTATATGTCATCTTGGAGTACACATTGTGTACTAATATTATGTTCTATGCTCAATGAAGAGTTTCTCCATGGATGGCCTATCAATGGTGCTGGATTCTGTCAAGATCTTATATATCCAAATGAATAGTTTTAATCTGAATGAGATTATTGGCTTGCTGCAATGCTTTCCATGTATGGACAAGTTGTATATAAAGGTGATAATTTCACGCACATTGGAAGCCCGCATATAGTGTACTAGAATTAACCGTTCAGCTGTTGCTCTTTAGACACTCCCTTTTTTAGACCTTAACTATTTTCAATATTCATGTATATTTAGGCAACAGGACGGGGTAAGAAAGTAATAACCAATCGGTGGATTCGTAAGCAACGGGAATTTCTCACTTGTCATGAGAATCGATTGAAGACAATAACGCAAGAACGATATGTAGCCAACCGTGCAAACACTAGATTTGTCACATTCTTCCTGCTGAATGCAAGGTTACTATTGTCCATCAGGCTTAAGTTTATCAGCAGCATGGTTTTGACGGATGGGTATGTGGAAGAGCAAAAAAAGGAGTTTCAGGTGGGCAAAAGAGCTTCTGAACGTGTCGGGCTTCTATTTACAACATATTGTGGTCATAATCCAGTAAATTTTACGACCCAGGATGTTCATTCTATGGACCTGACCGATCCATTTGACTGTGACTGCCAAAAACAGTGCTGGAGTTAGATGTTGTTGCCCTTTTCAACCTGGGTTTTTTTGTAAACCTAATGAACAATTAACCCTTGTGCTTTTGTACAGTTTGTAAGCTGGAGTTAGATGTTCTTGCCCTTTTCAACTCGGCTATGACTGTCATATTTTCTTTGAAGCAAGGCAAATGGCTTGCCAGTCGTTTAATTTAGAGTGAAATATTGTAACAACTAACAAATCCCAACCAAGGGAAATAACATCACTCTCGCAGGCTGCTTGAGCTCACTGTGCATTACAGAAGCCAAGTGATTAGCCCCCACCAGCACCCACAAACTTATTTCCAACTAGCACATCAAATGGGCTATAAATTTTCATAGGAAGGGCTGCATGACCGTGACAGATTTGGATTCTGACATTTGGGACCCGCGAGGAAATAGCCTATCCAAGGTGGTGTCGACTTACTAGCCAGTCAACAAACGATTCTGCCTACCAGCCATTGGATTGACATCCAACATCTATCGTGTATCTTCTATCTCTTGTCTTCTTCTTCCTCCAGCCACCCAAACCAAACCACCCCGTCGGCTCCGCCTGCTCCCGCCTCCTATGGCTGGCCGCGCCTCCGCCGCCCTACCGTACGTACCCTCCAATGTTGGCCAGTCTCTCCCTCTATTTCCCCACACGCCCTGTTATTCTCCGGTGACGTCAGCCCCAACACGCACCCGCACCCGAACCAGTCAACCCTCGTACTCCCCTCCGCCTGCGACTGGATCGGCGCATCTTCCACGGCTCCTGTTCGTTCCGTCCGAGGCCTCGCCGTCGTCCTCCGCCTTGCGGCCTTGGTTCGCTCGCCGTGCGTGGTGCGCCGCCCTCTTGCGTTGTCAACGTCGTCAACAACCGAGAGGAACAAGGAGATGATTGTACGTGGAGAGGATGACAGTAGGGACCCACCAGCGTCATGGCAGTACGCAAGCAAGTGCCTCTATATTACAAGCCCAAAAATATGGTTCCTCCTAATGGTTGGACATCTGGTGCTCACGCCATTGTCAAGGTAGTCAATAAACGAGAGAATTACACTACGAGCGGCTGACACCAGGGACCTAGCAGGTCGCGCAGTTTTTTTTTGAGGAACAAGCAGTTGTTATTTATACTAGTTTTAGCGACGGATCAGGGTAACAACGGGGCTGTGCGGGGGCTGTGGCCCGTCTAGCCAGGGTTTTATTTATGTTTACCACATCATGAGCCCAGTTGTGTTTTTTTCTTGCTAAAAATGGCTAGCCCAGTTCTATTTTTTTAAAAGAAATACCCAAATGAGGCCTACTTGCTTTATCATCCCTGCTAGGCTGCAAATCTTTCAAGATGAGGAGAGTTTCATTCGGTTTGCCTAGAAATGGGCTGTACATTTTTTTAAACACATCAAACCGGCAATTAGTTTAAATTTTTTCATTACAAGATTTTAAATTCCATTGAGTTTTATGCGTGGACAATTATTTGGATTTTATATTTATATAAATTATTTTTCAAAATAGTTTGAATGTGAATCGATATTTTAGGATTAAAAAATAGTTGACCGCACCGAAATATGCAAAAAATTCGTATACTTTTTAACCGTGGCCACAATATGGGGTGTAATGCTAACAAAAAGAAGATGGGCTCCAAAAAAATTCTTAAGAATTAACAAATGGGTTGTACATTATTAGAAATAATGCACATGAGAGCAGTGACTGTTGGAAGTCCATCCAACGGCTGTCGTGCTTCTTCAATCTCTGCTTTTCCTGCTCCAGCCGCTCAAACAAGCGCCGGCGCGACTGCCTGCTCCCTCCTCCCACGGCCGGCTATGCTGTCGCGCAGGCCTCGCCGCCCCACCGTACTCCCATCGCTGACCTAGCCATCCCTCTACTCACCCACACCTGCTATTATTCTCTGGCGACGACAGACAAACCAGTAAACCCTCGTACAGTCATACTCCCCTCCGCATGGGAAACAACTGCCGAGTCTTCCCTGCCTCTGTGTCGTTCCCTTCCTAGGCCTCGCCGTCGTCCACCGCCCTGGTGCTCTCGGCGCGGCCTAGTCAACATGGTCAATGAACGACATCCATCGGAAGTGGACTGTACGTGGAGAGGCTGACAGCTGGGTCCAAGGCCGCACGCAAGGAAATGCCTCCTTATTACATGCAAAATAATGATTCCTCCACCTGACAGCTAGGACCCACGGGAAGGGCTTCTGTATTTCGCGGAAAAAACGTTCCCCCCACTGACAGGTCGGACCCACCAGCTATATCTTCGCACGCAAGGAAGTGCCTCCTTATGACGCACAAAAAAATGAATACCCCTGCTAGTTGGCACCCACCATAGTGGGTGGCTGACTTGTGGGCCTACTAAGTTGACGGGGACAGAGGGCTTTGTCAACTTAGTCAATATAAACGATTCTAGCTCCAGTGACCGTACAATGTCCATCCAACGGCCATAGTGCTTCTTCAACCTCTGGTCTTCTTGCTCCAGCCGCCCAAAGCAGCGCCGGTCATGCCGCATGTTCCTGCCTCCCGTGGCCGGCTGTACTGCCGCGGAGGCCTCACCGCCCCCATACTACTCCCACCGCTGGCCAGGCCATCCCTCCACTCACCCACACCCCGTGTTATTCTGCGGCGACGGCAGCCTCACACCGCAGCCGAACCAGTGAACCCTCATACTCCTCTCCGCGTGGGCATCCACTACCGCGTCATCCCCGGCTCCACGTCGTCCCCTTCCTAGGCCTCGCCATCGTCCACTGCCTTGGTGCTCTCGGCGCGGCGTGGTCAATGTGGTTAACGACCGACTTCCATCGGAAGAGTACTGTACGTGGAGAGGCTGACAGCTGGGTCCACGGCCGCAGCTGGGTCCACGGCCACAGCCCAGTTTTTTTGTGATTTGCCAAGTAAGTCGCTTTGTCAGGCCTGTTGGGCTGCAAATCTTTGAAGACGAGGAGAGCTTCATTCGGCTGGCCGAGAAAATGGCCTATCAGTAATGAGAAATGGGTTGTACATTTTTAAAACACATCAAACCGGCAATTAGTTTCTAATTTCTTTTTTTCATTTTGAGATTTTAAATTGCATTGATTTTTATGCATGGACAATTTGTTGGATTTTATATTGATATACATTTATTTTTGAAATCAGTTTGAATATGACTCGAAATTTCAGGATTAAAAATAGTTCGGACCACACCGAAATATGCAAAATTTCGTATAATTTTTTAACCGTGGCCACAATATGGGCTGTAATGCTAACAAAAAGAATATGGGCTCCAAAAAAACCTTAAGAATTAGCAAATGGGTTGTAAATTATTAGAAATAATGGCAGATGGGTTGTATGCTGTTTTCCACAGATTTGAGGCTTTCCTAAAAAAAGGTTGACGCACAAGTAGTGACTGTTGGATTTCCATCCAACGGCCGTCATGCTTCTTCAATCTCTGATCTTCCTGCTCCAGCTGCTGAAACAAGCGCCGGTGGGACTGCCTGCTCCCTCCTCCCCGCAGCCAGTTGTGCTGCCGCGCAGGCCTCACCACCCCATCGTACTCCCATCGCTGGCCTAGCCATCCCTCTACTCACCCACACCTGCTGTTATTCTCCAGCGACGGCAGACGAACCAGTAAACCCTCGTACATTTGTACTCCCCTCCGCGTGGGAAATAACTGCCGAGTCTTCCCTGCCTCCACATCGTTCCCTTCCTAGGCCTCGCCGTCGTCCACCACCCTGGTGCTCTCGGCGTGGCCTGGTCAACATGGTCAATGACCGACATGCATCTAAAGTGGACTGTACGTGGAGAGGCTGACAACTGGTTCCACGGCCACATGCAAGGAAATGCCTCCTTATTACGCGCAAAATAATGATTCCTTCACTTGACATCTGGGACCCACCGAAAGGGCCTCTATATTTCATGAAAAAAACGTTACCGCCGCTGACCGCTTGGACCCACCAGCTATATCTTTGCACGCAAGGAAGTGCCTCCTTATTATGCACAAAAAAATGAATACTCCCCCTGCTAGCTGGGACCCAGTATAGTGGCAGGCTGACTTGTGGGCCTACTAAGTTGACGGGGACGGAGGGCTTTGTCAACTTAGTCAATATGCACGATTCTAGCTCCACTGACCGTACGATGTCCATCCAACGGCCGTAGTGCTTCTTCAACCTCTGGTCTTCTTGCTCCAGCCGCCCAAACCAGCGTCGGTCGTGCCTCGTGCTCCTGCCTCCCGTGGCCAGCTGCGATGCGGCGGAGGCCTCACCGCCCCCTACTACTCCCACCGCTGGCCAGGCCATCCCACTACTCACCCACACCCCCTGTTATTCTGCGGTGACAGCAGCCTCACACCGCAGCGAACCAGTGAACCCTCATACTCCTCTACGCGTGGGCATCCACTGCCGCGTCTTCCCCGGCTCCGTGTCATCCCCTTCCTAGGCCTCGCCATCGTTCACCGCCCTGGTGCTCTCAGCGCGGCATGGTCAACATGGTCAAGGAACGGCTTCCATCGGACGTGAACTATACGTGGAGAGGCTGACATATGGGTCCACGGCCGTAGCAAGGAAGTGCCTCCTTATTACGTGCAAAATAATTATTCCTCCACCTGACAGCGGGGACCCACCGGACGGGCCACCGTATTTCCCGAAAAAAACATTTCCCCCTGACTGCTGGGACCCACCAGCTACATCTTCGCACGCAAGGAAGTGCGTCCGGGCAAAAAAATGATTCACCCCCTGACTGCTGGGACCCACCAGCTACATCTTCGCACGCAAGGAAGTGCCTGACAATCGGGACCCACCTGGTCGAAGCGTACGTAGCGTTGTCATTCTGGTCGCAAACGTGTACGTACATACTGGTCGATGTAGAGGCGTGCACGTGTCGTAGTAGAGGCGCGCACGTAGCATGTACACGTACGTACATCGACCAGTGTGCAAGAAAGAAAATGCGGCCACGTACGTACATACGGGAAGGGTCTCGAACGCCTACTCGCGCATACGTATGGCCAGGGCTCGTGTACATGGCTGGGTCGGAACGGAGAAACAGCGTCGTCGTCGTGTTCATGGGGAGCCAACCGGCTGGGTCGGAACGGAATGCGTCGTCGTGTTCATCAGGAGGGCTTGGACGGAACAGCCGATGGAAACGAGGCCTGGCGTACCGCAGAACGGAGGAAACGGCCTTGTGTTCGACCGACCACGTTCGAAATGGGATCCTGTTCATCGGGAGGGGTCTGGCGTACCGCAAAACGGAGGAAATGGACCTCCTACGGTCGAAACGGGGGTCCTGTTGATCGGGAGCGGTGTGGCGAACCGCAAAACGGAGGAAACGGACTTGTGTTGGAGCGCTACGATCGAAATGGGGGTCCTGTTCATTGGGAGGGGTGTGGCATACCACAAAATGGGACTCCACGGGATACTGTTCATCTCCACCGTCGACCCCCTCAGCCTCCACGGGCTACTGTTCATCCACCGTCGACCTCCTCCAGCCTCCACCTGCGACTGTTCATCCACGGGCTCCTGTTCATCCAGCCTCCACCGGCTACTGTTCAACCAACCCTCTCCACGGGCTCCTGTTCAACCACCCCTCCACGGTCTACTGTTCATCCTGCCCTCCACGGGGTGGTCCTGTTCATCCAGCCCTCCACGGGGTCCTGTTCATCCAGCCCCAACCGACTCGATCGATCGGGGTACTATACATCCAGAGGCAACACCATGGGGTCATGTTCATCCACCCCCACCGGGAACTGTTCATCCACCCCCCCCCCCCAGCAATGCTCACTGTTCATCCAGAGGCAGCATCGACCGGCTTCAGTTAGCAGCAGTAGCGAAGGAATTGCTCGATCGGGTTCAGTTAACAGCCATCGATCGATCACTCGGGTTCAGTAACGCGTAGCCTGCAGTGCAATCGCTCGGGTTCAGTTAGAGCCCAACGCCTCGCTCAGGTTCAGTTAGAGCCCAACGCCTCGCACACACGTGCGTACGTACGAGAGAAACGCGCATCACTCGGCCCCCGACCACCCACCGTAACTGGGGACTCCCTGATATTTTCCGCGCCCTCGCCTCTACCATGATTTTTTCGTCATGGACGGCCCAAAGAATGTCATGCAGCTGCATCTCTGGCCCGCCAAGGACGAAAATCCCAGTTTCTGTCATGATTTTTTGTCATAGAAGTAGGACCCCACCACATCTATGATGATACCGGGTTTTGTCACAATTATCGTCATAGAAGTGTCATAAGTATGACAGAAACTTTTTTCGTTCGGCCCAAAATGTCACGGGTGTGTCTTTTTTTTGTAGTGTGCGGAATTTTTGGCTAGCAAAGATAGGGGGCAAGAACCAAATGTTGAAGGATCTATGACAATATGACTTGTATGTGAATATAAACATACATAACTCATTAAGTTGTCTTCCTTGTCCAACGTCAACAATTTTGACATAAAATATTTTGATGATGGCTCACAATCACAAAAGATTTCTAGGATAGTACATTTATATGTGAATCTTCTCTTCCCTTTTTAATTCGTTCATGACTTGCATCATTGACTAGTACTATGTTTGTTAATCTCTAATAAAATTTTCTACTTATACTTTTCCTCATGTGGTGCCATCACCTACCATAGGATTAGTATATAATCTTATTGATTTATTTCTTTCCTTCCATTTATTTCCTTTCTCTTTTTCTTTCTTTATTTATTTTCTTTTATTTGCAACACAGAAATAAAGAAAGCAAAAACTCAAACTAAACTTTATTATATAACTTGCACACGATTACAAGGATAGATCACTAAGCAAACTCTCAAAGAAGAAAGGATCGAACATAACTTTTATTCATCTAATGCAAAAGATCGAACTAAAATAAGTAAAAGCAAAAAGATAGTGGGATGATGCGATACCGGGGCACCTCCCCCAAGCTTGGCGGAAGCCAAGGGGAGTGCCCATACCCGATACTCAGTTCTCCTTAGGTGGTGAAGAAGATGATGGTGGTGATGAAGTAGTATTCTCCAATATAACCATGAGTAAATCCTTTAAACCTTGAATCTCTCAAAGGGCTTGATGAATTAATTCACTATTTTTCTTCACCTCAGCCATTATGTGTTTATTCTCACGGCCCTAAGGTTTGGTTCCTGTACTGTTTTCTCTTGGCCGAGATATGTCCCAGTTGGACGGTATGTGCCTACGAGGAGTGTTCTCGAACCCATAATTGTGAATCAAATTATGAAAACTATTACGATGTAACCTGTGTAAAGACCTCCTCGGTGTGAGCTCTTCTTGCACTTCCAGGCTCGCTTGATTGTTCGATGATCCCATGGCTTGATGAGGATTAGGGTGAGTGGAGATGCCAGCTAGTGTACCCCTCTTGGAGGCCAGCGGGTGAATCCCAAAGGGACTTCCCTCTTCTTCCTACATATCAACCTCTTCAGCTTCATCCCTCCTTAGATCTTCCTAAACCAACCTTATGTCTCCTTCTCCATTATTGAAGGGTGAGGAAGACATGACGTTGATCTAGTTGAATCTGTCATAAAACAGCAAGAAAAGAGAACAGAGGATTTCTTCGTGATATGGTGATCAACAGGTTCGGGAAGTATATATAGATTTTTTATCTTCGGGGACAAGCATACGGGAGAAAAACGGAGTATGGAAGGTGTCCCAGGTGGGCACAACCCACCTGGGCATGCCAGGCAAGCCTAGCGCGCCCTGGTGTATTGTGCCCACCAGGGGACGCTTACTGGAAGTTTTTTTATTCCCAAAATTCTTAAATATTCCAAAACTGATAAAGAATATTTTTGCGGATTTTTCGGAGTCCATTTACTTACCGTATCACGTACCTCCTTATTTTCATGATTCTGGAGTGTTTCGGAAGGACTCTTTTATGTGCTCTTACGGTGTCAAAGTTTAGATAATATTACTTTCAATGTTAATGGGCGTACATTAGATATAATGTTTTACTCGTTGCCCATTGACAACCTTCGGGTTAGTACCTTCGGGATTATTTATTTTGATGGCTCCAGACCGGTAAACCCCCTCTATGACATATGGGCCTTCCCATTTTGAGAGGAGCTTTCCTGCAAATAATCTAAAACGAGAGTTGTACAAAAGAACATATTATCCAACTTTAAACTCGCGCTTTTGAATTCTTTTGTCATGCCATCTTTTAACTTTTTCTTTGAATAATTTTGCATTTTCATAAGCTTGGGTTCTCCACTCATCTAGAGAGCTAATATCAAATAACCTCTTTTCACTAGCAAGTTTGAAATCATAATTGAGCTCTTTGACGGCCCAATATGCTTTATGTTCTAACTCAAGAGGCAAATGACAAGCATTTCCATAAACCATTTTATATGGAGACATACCCATAGGATTTTTATATGTTGTTCTATAAGCCCAAAGTGCATCATCTAATTTCTTAGACCAATTCTTCCTGGACCTATTAACAGTCTTTTGCAAAATCAATTTTATTTCTCTCAACTTGACCACTAGACTGAGGATGATAGGGTGATGTAATTCTATGGTTAACATCATACTTGGCAAGAATTTTACGGAAAGCACCATGAATAAAGTGTGAACCACCATCAGTCATTAAATATCTAGGGACTCCAAACCTTGGGAAAATAACTTCCTTAAGCATCTTAATAGAGGTGTTGTGATCAGCACTACTAGTTGGAATAGCTTGTACCCATTTAGTAACATAATCAACAGCAACAAAAATATGTGTATACCCATTAGACGAAGGAAAAGGTCCCATGTAATCAAATCCCCAAACATCAAATGGTTCAACAGCAAGTGAATAATTCATAGGCATTTCTTGACGCTTACCGTTATTACCTATTCTTTGACATACATCACAAGATGAGACAAACTTACGGGCATCCTTGAAGAGAGTAGGCCAATAAAATCCAGACTGCAATACCTTATGAGCGGTTCTATCTCCAGCATGATGCCCTCCATAAGCTTTGGAGCGACATTTCCGTAGGATTTGTCCCTGTTCATGCTCAGGTACACAACGTCTAATAATACCATCTACTCCTTCTTTATAAAGATGTGGGTCATCCCAAAAGTAATGTCTTAAATCATAGAAGAATTTTTCTTGTGTTGGTATGTAAAGCTAGTTGGTAATATTTAGCAACAATATAATTAGCATAATCAGCATACCAAGGAGTACTATGAGAAACATTTATTGCAGCTAACTGCTCATCAGGAAAACTATCATCAATAGGTAGTGGTTCATCAAGCACATTTTCAAGCCTAGACAAATTGTCAGCTACTGGGTTCTCAGCTCCTTTTCTATCAATAATATGTAAATCAAATCATTGCAACAAGAGAACCCATTGAATAAGTCTAGGTTTAGCATCTTTCTTTTCCATAAGATATTTAATAGCAGCATGGTCGGTGTGAACAGTTACTTTTGAATCAACAATATAAGGTCTAAATTTATCACAAGCAAACACCACTGCTAAAAATTCTTTTTCCATAGTAGCATAATTTCTTTGAGCACTGTCTAGAGTTTTACTATCATAATGAATAACATTCAGTTTCTTATCAACTATTTGTCCTAGAAAAGCACCAACAACATAATCACTAGCATCACACATAATTTCAAAGTGTCTGGCAGTTGTTTTAATTCAAACACAGGATCACCTTTAGGTGGAGGAGGACCTCCTAGAGTTTCAATAGGCAAACTGTGTTTAAGCAGAGGACGTTGTTCAAAGAAAATTTTATCTATTTGATTTCTTTCATGCATATGTAAATCATTTTCATGGTCTAGCAAATATTGTTCTAAAGGATCAATAGGTGGAACAGCAATAGAAGCAAGACCAATTAATTCATCCTTACTAGGCAATTTTTTTTCATGAAGATTTCTGCTAAACTTGGAAAAATTAAACTCATGAGACTCATCACCAAAGCTAACACCAACAGTTTATTTCTTAAAGTCTATCTTAGCATTAACTATACTCAAGAAAGGTCTACCAAAGATAATGGGACAAAAGTCATCTTGTGGGGAACCAAGAATAAGAAAATCAGTAGGGTATTTTATTTTCCCACACAAGACTTCAACATATCTACCAATCCCAATTGGTGATATGTTGTCTCTATTAGCAAGTTTAATACTAACATCTATGTCTTCTATTTTTGCACGTGCTCTGTCTTTCATAATTTCTTGATATAAGGTGTAAGGAATAGCACTCACACTAGCACCCATGTCACATAAACCATGATAACAGTGATATCCTATTTTAACTGAGATGATAGGCATGCCAACAGCAGGTCTATGTTTATCCTTTTTATCAGGTTTGGCAATTCTAGCAGCTTCTTCACAGAAGTAAATAGCATGCCCATCTATATCTTCTTCTAAGAGATCTTTAACCATAGCAATGCTAGGTTCTACTTTAATTTTTTCATCAGGTTTAGGTGTTCTAATATAGCTTCTGTTAACCACAATCGAAACTTTATCATGTTCCTTTATCCTAACAGGGAAAGGTGGTTTCTCAATATAAGCAGAAGGAACAACTGGATCAACATTGTAAAGTATATTTTCTTCTTTAACTGGTACCGGTTTTTTAATTTCTTCTTTAATAGGTGGGTGATATTTAAACCACATCTCTTTAGGGAGTTCAACATGAGTAGCAAATGATTCACAAAAGGAGGCTACTATCTCAGAGTCCAGTCCATATTTAGTGCTAAACATTTGAAAAGCATCGGCATCCATAAAAGATTTAACACAATCATATTTAATTTCAATACCTGACTCTTTACCTTCATCGAGTTCCCAATCTTCAGAGTTGTGTTTAATTCTTTCCAAAAGATCCCACCAGAATTCAATAGTCTTCTTCACAAAAGAACCAGCACAAGAAGTATCAAGCATGGTTTGATCATTACGAGAAAGCCGAGCATAAAAATTCTGGATAATAATTTCTCTTGAGAGCTCATGATTGGGGCATGAGTATAACATTGACTTAAGCCTCCCCCAAGCTAGAGCAATACTTTCTCCTTCACGAGGCCAAAAATTATATATATAATTCCGATCACGATGAACTAGATGCATAGGATAATTTTTTTGGTGGAACTCCAATTTCAATCGATTCCAATTCGATGATCCAATATCATTGCATAGCCTATACCATGCCAATGCTTTTCCCTTCAAAGATAAAGGGATTTTTTCATAACTTGATCCCTGGGTAAACCTACAAGCTTAAACAATCCACAAATTTGTTCCACATATATCAAGTGCATATCAGGATGTTCGGTTCCATCTCCTGCATAAGGATTTGCTAGTAGTTGTTCTATCATACCCGAAGGAATTTCATATTTAATATTTTCAGTAGGTGCAGTAGGTTGAGGGGTAACTAATTGTGGTTCCGGACGAGGTGAAGATACCTCGAACAAACCCCTCAAAGGATTGTTTTCCATAGTATCAAGTAACAATAAATTTCAGCCCACTATATAAATCTTTCCTTACCAAATTCCACTTACCAAAGGCGCTTCATTCCTCGGCAACGGCGCCAGAAAATAGCCTTGATGGCCCACAAGTATAGGGGATCAATTGTAGCTCTTTTTGGTAAGTAAGAGTGTCAAACCCAACGAGGAGCAGAAGGAAATGACAAGTAGTTTTCAGTAAGGTAGTGTCTGCAAGTGCTGAAATTGTAAGTAGCAGAGTAGTTAGATAGCAAGATAATTTGTAATGAGCAAGTAACGATAGTAGTAATAAAAGTGCAGCAAGGTAGCTCAATCCTTTTGAGGCAAAGGACAGGCCCAAAAGGTCTCTTATGATAAGCAAAGCATTCTTGAGGGTACACGGGAATTTCATCTAGTCATTTTCATCATGTTGGTTCGATTTGTGTTCACTACTTTGATAATTTGATATGTGGGTGGACCGGTGCTTAGGTGCCGTTCTTACTTGAATAAACCTCCTACTTATGATTAACCCTCCTGCAAGCATCCGCAATTACGAGATAAGTATTAAGAATAAATTCTAACCATAGCATTAAACTTTAGGATCAATTCAGTCCCTTACGGAATAGCGCATAAACTGGGTTTAAGTTTCTGTCACTCTCACAACCCACCATCTAATTGCTACTCCTCAATGCGTTCCCTTAGGCCCAAATATGGTGAAGTGTCATGTAGTCGACGTTCACATGCCACCACTAAGGGAATCACAACATACATACTATCAAAATATGGAACACATACCAAGTTCACATGATTACTTGCAACATGATTTCTCCCGTGACCTCAAGAACAAGAGTAACTACTCACAAATGATAAACATGCTCATGATCAGAGGAGTATTAAATACCATATTGGATATGAACATATAATATTCCACCAAATAAAACATATAGTAATCAACTACAAGATGTAATCAACACTACTAGTCACCCACAAGCACCAATCTATAGTTCCAGTAACAAGATTGAACACAAGAGATGAACTAGGGTTTGAGATGAGATGGTGTTGTTGAAGATGTTGATGGAGATTTCCCTCCCCAAGATGGGAGAGTTGGTGGTGATGATGATGGTGATGATTTCCCCCTCCGGGAGGGAAGTTCCCCCGGCGGAATGCTCCGCCGGAGGGCAAAAGTGCTCCTGCCCAAGTTCCACCTCGAGGCGGTGGCGCTTCGTCCCGAAAGACCTCCTCTTATTTTTTTCTAGGTCAAAATGACTTATATACCAGAAGATGGGCACCAGAGGTGGGCCGAGGAGGACACAACCCCCCAGGGTGCGCCAGGGGCCCTGGCGCGCCCAGGTGGGTTGTGCCCACCTGGTGGCCCCCCTCTGGTAGTTATTTTCTCCAGTATTTCTTATATATTCCATAAAAAATACCCATGAAGTTTCAGCTCATTTGGAGTTGTGCAGAATAGGTAGCCCGACGTAGCTTTTTCAGGTCCAGATTTCTAGCTACCTAAATTCTCCCTCTTGGAATGTACCTTGTAAATTTATGAGATAAAAGGCATTAGAATTACTCCAAAAAGCATTATTATGGGTAAAAACATTATAATAACAATAAGAAAACATGATGCAAAATGGACGTATCAATACGTTGGAGACGTATCAGAGTGCTTTTGAGTTGATTCTTTTTGTAGAAGATTAATAAACAAATTGCTTAGGTCTTCCTAATTTTCAGAATTTTTGGACTTACAGAAGTATTCGAAATATCCAGATTGCTACAGATTGTTCTGTTTTTGACAGATTCTGTTTTCTATGTGTTGTTTGCTTATTTTGATGAATCTATGGCTCGTATCGGGGGGTATGAACCATGGAAAAGTTGGAATACAATAGATACTACACCAATATAAATAAAGAAGGTGTTTACAACAGTACCAAAAGTGGTGATTTATTTTATTATACTAACGAAGCTTATGAGATTTTCTGTTGAGTTGTGTATGGTGAAGTTTTCAAGTTTTGGGTAAGGATTTGATGGACTATGAAAAGAGTGGCAAGAGCCTAAGCTTGGGGATGCCCAAGGCACCCCAAGGTAATATTCAAGGATACCAAGAGCCTAAGCTTGGGGATGCCCCGGAAGGCATCCCCTCTTTCGTCTTCGTCTATCGGTAACTTTACTTGAGGCTATATTCTTATTCACCACATCATATGTGTTTTGCTTGGAGCGTCTTTTATGATTTGAGTCTTTGCTTTTTAGTTTGCCACAATCATCCTTACTGTACACACCTTTTGAGAGAGACACTCATGAATCTTGATTTATTAGAATACTCTATGTGCTTCACTTCTATCTTTTGAGCTAGGCAACTTTGCTCTAGTGCTTCACTTATATCTTTTTAGAGCACGGCGGTGGTTTCATTTTATAGAAATTGTTCAACTCTCGTACTTCCTTATATTATTTTGAGAGTCTTTAAAAACAGCATGGTAATTTTCTTTAGTTACAAAATTAGTCCTAGTATGATAGGCATCCAAGAGGGATATAATAAAAACTTTCATATACCCCGCAAAAAAAACTTTCATATAAGGTGCAGTGAATACTATGAGAAGTTTAATTCCTTATGATTGTTTTGAGATATGAAGATGGTGATATTAGAGTCATGCTAGTAAGTAGTTGTGAATTTGAGAAATACTTGTGTTAAGGTTTGTGAGTCCCATAGCATGCACATATGGTGAACCGTTATGTGACGAAGTTGGAGCATGAGATATTTTTTGAATGTCTTCCTTATGAGTGGCAGTCGAGGACGGGCGATGGTCTTTTCCTACCAATCTATCCCCCTAGGAGCATGCGCGTAGTACTTTCTATCGGTGACTAATAGATTTTTGCAATAAGTATGTGAGTTCTTTATGACTAATGTTGAGTCCATGGATTATACGCACTCTCACCTTTCCGCCATTGCTAGCCTCTCTTGTGCCGCGCAACTTTCGCCGGTACCATACACCCACCTTATACCTTCCTCAAAACAGCCACCATACCTACCTATTATGGCATTTTCATAGCCATTCCGAGATATATTTCCATGCAACTTTCCACCGTTCCGTTTATTATGACATACTCCATCATTGTCATATTGCTATGCATGATCATGTAGTTGACATCGTATTTGTGCCAAAGTCACTGTTCATCATATTTATTATACATGTCACTCTTGATTCATTGCACATCCCGGTACACCGCTGGACGCATTCACATAGGGTCATATTTTGTTCTAGTATCGAGTTGTAATTTTTGAGTTGTAAGTAAATAAAAGTGTGATGATATTCATTATTAGAGCATTGTCCCATGTGAGGAAATAAAAAAATAAAAAATAAAGAGAGAGAAAAGGCCAAATAAAAAAAGAAGGCCCAAAAAATGAGAGTAAAAGAGAGAAGGGACAATGTAACTATCCTTTTGCCACACTTGTGCTTCAAAGTAGCACCATGATCTTCAAGATAGAGAGTCTCCTACATTGTCACTTTCATATACTAGTGGGAATTTTTCATTATAGAACTTGGCTTGTATATTCCAACGATGGGCTTCCTCAAAATGCCCTAGGTCTTCATGAGCAAGCAAGTTGGATGCACACCCACTTAGTTTTCTTTTTGAGCTTTCATAAACTTATAGCTCTAGTGGATACGTTGCATGGCAATCCCTACTCACTCACATTGATATCTATGGATGGGCATATGCATAGCCCATTGATACGCCTAGTTGATGTGAGACTATCTCCTTCTTTTTTACTTCTCCACAACCACCTTCTATTCCACCTATAGTGCTATATCCATGGCTCACGCTCATGTATTGCGTGAAAGTTGAAAAGGTTTGAGAACATCAAAAATATGAAACAATTGTTTGGCTTGTCATCGGGGTTGCGCATGATTTGAATATTTTGTGTGATGAAGATGGAGCATAGACGGACTATATGATTTTGTAGGGATAAGCTTTCTTTGGCCATGTTATTTTGAGAAGACATAACTATCTTGTTAGTATGCTTGAAGTATTATTGTTTTTATATCAATATTAAACTTTTGTTTTGAATCATACGGATCTTAACATTCATGCCACAATAAAGAAATTACATGGATAAATAGGTTAGTTAGCATTCCACATCAAAAATTATAATTTTATCATTTACCTACTCGAGGACGAGCAGGAAATAAGCTTGGGGATGCCTGATACGTCTCCAACATATCTATAATTTTTATTGTTCCATGCTATTATATTATCTGTTTTGGATGTTTTATATGCATTAATATGCTATTTTATATTATTTTTGGGACTAACCTATTAACCTAGAGCCCAGTGCCAGTTCTTTTCCTTATTTTAGAGTTTCGCAGAAAAGGAATACCAAACGGAATCCCAACGGAATGATACTTTCGCGATGAATTTTCTTGGACCAGAAGACATCCAGAGGACTTGGAGTGCACGTCAGGGAAGCCACGAGGCGGCCACAAGGTCGGAGGGCGCGCCCAGGGGGGTAGGGCGCACCCCCACCCTTGTGGACCCATCATGACTCCACCGACCTATTTCTTCCGCCTATATATTCTCAAATATCCCAAAACCTACCAGGAGAGCCACGAAAACACTTTACCACCGCCGCAACCTTTTGTGCCCGTGAGATCCCATCTAGGGGCCTTTTCCGGCATCCTGCTGGAGGATGATAACCCACAAGTATATGGGATTGCAACAGTTTTCGAGGGTACAATATTCAACCCAAATTTATTGATTCGACACAAGGGGAGCCAAAGAATATTCTTGAGTATTAGCAGCTGAGTTGTCAATTCAACCACACCTGAAAGACTTAATATCTACAACAAAGTATTTAGTAGCAAAGTAGTATGGAAGTAAGGGTAACAGTGCAAAAAGTAACAGTAGTAGTTTCGTAGCAATCGTAACAGTGGCAACGGAAAAGTAACTTAACAAAGATCAATATGAAACGAGCTCGTAGGCAATGGATCCATGATGGATAATTATGTCGGATGGCATTCATCATGCAAGGCTTATAACATAGGGAGACACATAACTAGCCCCAGTTCATCAATATAATGTAGGCATGTATTCCGAATATAGTCATATGTGCTTATGGAAAAGAACTTGCATGACATCTTTTGTCCTACCCTCCCGTGGTAGCGGGGTCCTATTGGAAACTAAGGGATATTAATGCCTCCTTTTAATAGAGTACCAGAACAAAGCATTAGCACTTAGTGAATACATGAACTCCTCAAACTATGGTCATCATCGGGAGTGGTCCCGACTATTGTCACTCCGGGGTTGCCGGATCATAACACGTAGTAGGTGACTATAACTTGCAATATCAGATCAAGAACACAAATATATTCATGAAAACATAATAGGTTCAGATCTGAAATCATGGCACTCGGGCCCTAGTGCCAAGCATTAGGCATAGCAAAGTCATAGCAACATCAATCTTAAAACATAGTGGATACTAGGGATCAAACCCTAACAAAACTAACTCGATTACATGGTAAATCTCATCCAACCCATCACGGCCCAACTAGCCTACGATGGAATTACTCACGCACGGCGGTGAGCATCGTGAAATTGGTGATGGAGGATGGTTGATGATGACGATGTCGATGGATTCCCCTCTCCGGAGCCTCGAACGGACTCCAGATCTGCCCTCCCAATGAAGAACAGGGTTGGCGGCGGCTCTGTATCATAAAACGTGATGAATCCTTCTCTCTGATTTTTTCTCCCCGAAAGTGAATATATGGAGTTGGAGTTGAGGTCGGTGGAGGTCCAGGGGTCCCACAAGGTCGGAGGGCGCGCCCCCACCCTTGTGGCTAGGGTGTGGGCCCCCTGGTGCTGATTCTTTTGCCAATTTTTATTAATTCCAAAAGTTATCTCTGTGAAGCTTCAGGTCATTCCGAGAACTTTTTATTCTGCACAAAAATAACACCATGGCAATTCAGCTGAAAACAACGTCAGTCCGGGTTAGTTCCATTCAAATCATGCAAGTTAGAGTCCAAAACAAGGGCAAAAGAGTTTGGAAAAGTAGATGCGTTGGAGACGTATCAGAGGGGGATTCGATCATGGAGGGCTTCTACATCAACACCATTGCCTCTCCGATGACGCGTGAGTAGTTTACAACAGACCTACGAGTCTATAGCTAGTAGCTAGATGGCTTCTTCTCTCTCTTTGATTCTCAATACCATGTTCTCCTCGATGTTCTTTGAGATCTATTCGATGTAATACTCTTTTGCGGTGTGTTTGACGAGATCCGATGAATTGTGGATTTATGATCAACTTATCTATGAATATTATTTGAATCTCCTCTGAATTCTTATATGCATGATTTGATATCTTTGCAAGTCACTTCAAACTATCAATTTGGTCTGGCCAACTAGATTGGTTTTTCTTGCAATGGGAGAAGTGCTTAGCTTTGGGTTCAATCTTGCGGTGCTCAATCCTAGTGACAGAAGGGGAACCGACACGTATTGTATTGTTGCCGTCGAGGATAACAAGATGGGGTTTTCATCATATTGCTTGAGTTTATCCTGCTACATCATGTCATCTTACTTAATGCGTTACTCCGTTCTTATGAACTTAATACTCTAGATGCAGACAGGAGTCGGTCGATGTGTGGACTAATAGTAGTAGATGCAGGAAGGAGTTGGTCTACTTGATACAGACGTGATGCCTATATTCATGATCATTGCCTTAGATATCATCATAACTTTGCGCTTTTCTATCAATTGCTTGGCAGTAATTTGTTCACCCACCGTAATATTTTCTATCTTGAGAGAAGCCTCTAGTGAAACCTATGGCCCCGGGGTCTACTTACATCATATAAGTTTCCAATCTACAATTTTAGTTTCCTATTTACTTTCCGTTCCATAAACCAAAAATACCAAAAATATTACTTTACCGTTTATCCATCTCTATCAGATCTCACTTTGCAAATAACTGTGAAGGGATTGACAACCCCTTATCACGTTGGGTGCCAGTTGGTGTTTGTTTGTGCAGGTATTCGATGACTTGTGCGTTGTCTCCTACTGGATTGATACCTTGGTTCTCAAAACTGAGGGAAATACTTACTCTACTTTGCTACATCACCCTTTCGTCTTCAAGGGAAAAACCAATGCAAGCTCAAGAGGTAGCAAGCAACAAATGAGGGAGTCTGGATGAAGGAGTTCATATACGACCTAGGTGTAATACCTAGTGCATCAGGTCCAATGAATTTTTTTTGTGACAATACTGGATCAATTGCCTTGGCGAAGGAATCTAGATTTCACAAGAGAACCAAACACATCAAGAGACGCTTCAACTCCATTCGTGAACAAGTCAAGGATGGAGACATAGAAATTTGCAAGATACATATGGATATCAATGTAGCAGACCCGTTGACTAGGCCTCTTCCATGAGCAAAACATGATCACCACCAAGACTCCATGGGTGTTAGATTCATTGCAATATAATCTAGATTATTGACTCTAGTGCAAGTGGGAGACTAAAGGAAATATGCCCTAGAGGCAATAATAAAGTTGTTATTTTATATTTCCTTATTTATGATAATGGTTTATTATTCATGCTAGAATTGTATTGATCAGAAACTTAAATACATGTGTGAATACATCAACAAATACCGTGTCCCTAGTGTGCCTCTACTAGACTAGCTCGTTGATCAAAGATGGTTAAGTTTTCCTAACCATGGACATGTGTTTTCATTTGATAACGGGATCACATCATTAGGAGAATGATGTGATGGACAAGACCCATCCTTTAGCTTAGCATAATGATCATTAAGTTTTATTGATATTGCTTTCTTCATGTCAAATACATATTCCTTCGACTATGAGATTATGCAACTCCCGGATACTGGAGTAATACCTTGTGTTCTATCAAACATCACAACGTAACTGGGTGATCATAATGATGCTCTACAGGTATCTCTAAAGGTGTTTGTTGAGTTGGCATAGATCGAGATTCGGATTTGTCACTCCAAGTATCGGAGAGGTATCTATTGGCCCTCTCGGTAATACACATCATAAGCTTGCAAGCAAATGACTAAGGAGTTAGTCACGAGGTGATGTGTTACAGAACGAGTAAAGAGACTTGCCGGTAACAAGATTGAACTAGGTATAGAGATACCGACGATCGAATCTTGGGCAAGTAACATACCGATGGACAAAGGAATTATGTATGTTGTCATAACAGTTCGAACGATAAAGATCTTTGTAGAATATGTAGGAGCCAATATGGGCATCCAGGTTCCTCTATTGGTTATTGACCGGAGAGGTGTCTCGATCATGTCTACATAGTTTTCGAACCCGTAGGGTCCGCACGCTTAACGTTCGTGACAGTATAGTATTATATGAGTTACGTGATTTGGTGACCGAATCTTGTTCGGAGTCCCGGATGAGATCACGGACATGACGAGGAGTCTCTAAATGGTCGAGAGGTAAAGATTAATATATAGTACGATAGTATTCGGACACCGGAAGTGTTTCGGAGGGTACCGTGTACTTATTGGGTCACCGGAAAGGAGTTTCGGGCACCCCCGACAAATATATGGGCCTTATGGGCCAAGAGAGGGAACACACCAGCTCATAAGGGGCTGGTGCGCCCCTATAGAGGCCGGCCCTATGAGGAGGAGAAGGAAAGAGGGGAAGGGAAAGGAAAGTGTGGAGTAGGACTCCCCCTTCCTTCCCTCTCCCCCCCCACCTCTTTCCTTCCCCCTTCTTCATACAAGGAAAGGGGGCGCAGGAGGGCCGGAGCCCTAGGGTCAGCGGGCAGCCCCTTGGGGCGTGCCCTGGCTGCCCTAGGCTGCCTCCTCCTCCCTCCCACCTATATATTTGTGGGGAGGGGGCGCCACACAAGGACACGGCATTGTCTTAGCCGTGTGCGGCGCCCCCGTCCACCATTTACTCCCTCGATCATATTTTCGTAGTGCTTAGGCGAAGCCCTGCGGAGATCACATCACCATCATCGTCACCATGCCATCGTGCTGACGGAACTCATCTACTACCTCGCCGTCTTGCTGGATCAAGAAGACGGAAGACGTCACCGAGCTGAACGTGTGCAGAACGCGGAGGTGTCGTGCGTTCGGTACTAGATCGGTTGAAGCGCGAAGAAAGTTCGACTACATCAACCGCGTTGTGAAACGCTTCCACTTGCGGCTACAAGGGTACGTAGACACACTCTCCCCTCTCATTGCTATGCATCTCCATGGATAGATCATTGTGTGTGCCTAGAAATTTTTTTGTTTTCCATGCAACGATTCCCAACACGCGCCCTGTTGCCTTGCCGTCTCCTCGCTTATCTTCTAGTCTCCGCCCGAAGCTTCTAGGGTCTCTCTTGTCCCGAAAAAACCCGTCAAAAAGTTTCATAGCGTTTGGACTCCGTTTGTTACTGATTTCCTGGAAAACCAAAAACAAGCAGAAAACAACAACTGGTACTTGGCGCTGGGTTAATAGGTTAGTCCCAACAAATGATATAAAATACCACAGAAGTTATATAAAACATCTAAGATTGATACTATAATAGCATGGAACAATAAAAAGTAATAGATACATTGGCGACGTATCACAGTCTAGAATGAATAGAGCAAGCAACAAGATGCAACAACATCCACGACAACCCAGCTTAAGCACGCAATTTCAAAATAAGAAGGTGACCCTGTCAATGACCCAATGCCACACTCCACAATGAGCTTGGCGAGGAAGAAATCCCTCATCCCTTCAATCTGCAGCAACCAACGAAGCAGAATCAAAAAAGCCTCACAAAGCACCGAGATAATTAGAAAATCCCATTAGGCATATCCCCGTCAAGCTCTTTTGTTGTACACCATAAAGTTCCTAGATTAGCAATAGAATAATTATGATAATAGCCTAGCGATAACAACTTTTCTTTATGATGCATAAACTTTGAGACGAGATAGCTAATCTAAATTTAGGGAAGGCTATGCCCTAAGACATGATCGTGTGTCTCTTAAAAAGTGAAAATGTAAGCTAATATGACATGATGGTCTTAAGTTGTAGTAAGAACAAAAACAAATCAAAGTACATAAAAGAGTTCACGACAAAGAATCGCTAGGGGACTGACCAATGTACAAATCAAAATGAAATTACACATTGATCAAATTTAATACTTGCAATAGTACCTCTTAAACAACAGAGTAGTTGCAGAGTCACTGGCCCATTGTGTTGGGGGGCAACATTTGATGCATCTCTTGGTATAAGGGTTTGCTGACGAATTAATGGATTCAATGCATCTTTTGCAGCTGAGGAGGAGAACATTTGCCTTCTATTCTCATAAAGCTTCAAATTCTGCACATTCAGAAAGAAACACGATAAGTACATCATTTATAATGAAGATACTATCCAAAGAAAAAGAAATCAGGGTGACAACCTATTTGAATCAGGAAACCATTACTAATTTTATTTTATGTGACCCCTGTCCGCATGGTAAGAACTTCTTTGAATTTGTTTGTTGCACTCATCAGGCAATTTTTTAGGTTGTCCTCAACGGTAGTGGAAAGATTTGGTGTATCCTTGGAAAGATTTCCACTCTCATTTTGTGAATTGCACAGAACCTGTAAGTCTAACATCATTATTCAAGCATTGATATCCTTCTTAACAACTGCATTAAACTCTTGCATCTCTAAGGTAGGGTCATAAAAATAGATGCCTTATTTGCCACATAGACCAGGATATTTCTCCCATCTCCATGATAGTATCCTATGAATGCCATCGGATTCACGTGGTGCATTATTGAGAACTTGGACAAACTAATAACATCCGTTGGTGTCAAGAATCATTCAAAACACTATATTCATTGTGTTGGCAAATTAAACATCTTGGTTGACCCTCTAAGTATCCATAAACAGAACCAAGAAGCTCCATGCAGTTATTAATACTATAAGCCAGACAAAAAGATAGTGTGCAGTATCCACAAGCCCAGACCACTTAAAAGGTTGCTGTAATGCACAATGCTTTACAGAAGAAGAAAAACTGTAAGCATAGTTACCTTAGACTGTAATGAGAGCAAATGACAAAAAGTCAATGGTCTATTACTCATGCATCAAAGGAAAATCATGAAATAATTACTACCATATTGTGCTTATTAAAGAGGAATAAATTTGAGATGGTGCAACTTGTGGTTAAAATAAGGACCTTGAAAGTTTTTTAGCAGCGCGCTAAAAATATCCCAATAACTAGAGCCTTTTGCCAATAGAATGGACACTCTCAATATCAAATTCATTAGCACAATCACCCAGGAGAACAAATCTGATTTCATTGCCACTACATATTTTGATAGAGAATGAGTCTAAAAGTTAATGGCAAACGCCATAATTGAAAAGAAGAAAATAAATAGGTTGCAGACCCACAACCAATCTTTGAGCATTATTGTCCTTATCTTTGAGTGCTCTGCCTGATGCATTTCAAGACATAATCTGCCACAACCTCGAGATTTCTGCTTGTCAATGACCATTGAGCACATCGAAACAAATAAATTTATGTGGAGATCGGCAAAAATAAAAGGGAGCTCTCTAAAAGTAAACTGACATGAGAAAAACACAAACCATGGCCATGGGGACGGGGGGGTGGACCTACTGGCCTGCTTTTCCACAACACCTTCATCCCCTAAAGAAGAAGAGAAACACATATAGAGACTCAGAACAAGTAGAGTCAAATTGGAAGAGAAATAGATAAATCGAAAAGGGTGGGATTTATGCATTTGCGTCAACCATGTTCCCGGTGATGACCTCTTAGATGAAATAGTCGGCCATGGAGATGTGGTATGAAAACTTCTTCCTCAAGGCTTTTTCGTGCAGAGTATAGACTGGTGTATCATGGATAAACAAACAATAACAAAATTAGAATTACGTCATCCTTTGTAGAATAGCAAGGTAACTTGTTTAGTGAAATTTGAATTAACCAGATATGTTTGAGATATCAAGTTAGTATGAGTATGAAAGTTGTACTAATATAGACAAATTTAAACAGGAACGGATGTTGAAATGGTGAAGCGCTGAACAAAATTATCATATACTATCTTACAAATTAAATGTTGGAAGGATGACCAAACATATAGCTTATACATCACAAAAATGAGCACAACATGCAATGCAAAAGATCTAGTGTTCTCCAAATATTTGAAGGAAACAATACTCTTTTTTTGGCCTCACTAAACTTACATCCATTATAGTAAATAAAAATCCCAATCTACTTCTATCCAGATGACAATGTGTGGAAAAGAATTGCTATTTTTTACTTGCCGATTGATGAATACATATACATTATAATTGAAGGAATATAGTTGCCATGTCCTCCATGATGGTTCTACAAGTAGCAAGCCGAACCTTAACAATCAATGGGTTAGAAAAACACTAACAAATTTAAGGGAAAATGGCTTAGACGCCGTCTCCTTGTATTGTTTGGCTTCTGCATCCAAACTATTTTGTAAAACATGCATTCTTATGGTTCAAGATAGCAACTCAGAACCTATTCAATCTCCCCTTTTCAATTCCTGCACGGTTGATTTATAGCTGCACAACAAATAGTAAATTTATGTCCTTATCTAGTTCCTATCATGCAACCGACCATTCACACTAACTAAACTAACACGAAAGAAGTAGACGTGCAACCCAATCGGAATAAAAGCATTGGTATGCTACCTTCCTTTGACAAGAACTTACCTTTTTGATCTAGGCATTGTATGGAGCAGTCTGTGCCCATAAAAGCATTGGAGCAGCTCGTGCTTACCGTCCATGTGTGGAGTAGCCTGTGCCCATCAACCGCGCAAGCGCAAGCATGGTAGACCTATAGCCGAGCTCTGTCGCACCACTGCTAGAGAAGAACCTCGTGGAGCAGCCCATGTCGATGGAGCACCGCGCGATGCCGTCGGAGATGTGGCTGCACAAGAGTGGAGGAGCTACCCCTCCTACCACCGCGACCACGTAACTCCACACCCCCTGGTCCGTCCTTCCCTAATACTTCAGCGACGCCAAACACAGGCAACCCCGTCTCTACCTCGCCTCCACTGCCCTGGCCCATCCCGGTACGGCCACGTCGCCTCGCTCCTGCGTGCTCCGGAGATCTACATTGAGAAGACCGCTGGAGATAACGCTGGGGAGTGGAGCTTGGGGCGGGATGGAGAGGGCACGAGCGTTGGGGTGGCTGCCAACGGTGGCGGTAACCCTAGCTAAGAGGGGATGTTGGGTCATGGAGGAGAGAGAGAGTCACTGCCCAATCCGGGTCGATGAAGTCGCATTTTGTTTTTCTCTTTGTTCGATATATACAGTAGAACTTGACACAGTAAATGAACACGTGGAGTACACAAGCGAGCAACCTTACCCTGCACCTTATTGTGTTCGATTCCCCTCCAATAGTAAGCTTCCACACTATAGAATCTTGGACCCCTGGTTGTATGGTGAGCTTTCACACTATAGAATCACATGCCGATGCACACGCCTTTATCCATGTGACATGCATCCATAATTTGATAGAGTTTTAACAATTGATAACAGAAAACTATCACTTAATATATTACAGTTTCATATACACATGCACATCAGTAAAACATTTCAAGCATATATACACATGCACATTTGTACAACTGAGAGCATTGCAATGAACGACATATATACACATGCACATGAGTAACACATTGCAAGCTTGCAATGAACACACCGGAAATATGCAGCGGCACACAGCTACTAAGCCCTGCCTAGCCGCTCGAATGCCTCGCTATTCGCGAAGTAGTTGAATCTCGCATGAGGGCGCAATAAGTTTTAGTCATTGAAACTTATGGCTTTCTATCTGAGACTTGTGATTTTCTCGCTCTTTCTTACCAAGTTTCATAGATAATTTCGAAGAATATTTTTTTGTCATTTGTAGGCACAAAAAACATGATTTTATCGGCCGCTCATACTAAGTTTCAAGAGTTGGAACTTGCAATTTATTTTCAAAATTCATCATGTATTCAAAATGGATCTTATTTGAAAGCCCTCGTCACCAGAAACACAAATATGAAAACATAAATTAAATATTTCAAAATTGGAAGCCAAAAATAAAAGCATGCGTCGGGGACTCGGTACTCCCGCACTTGCGTGCCCCAAATCCGCTCCCATGAACACACCGTAATTGATAGAGACACTACAATTGAAAGAGAGCACCACATATATGCATTGGCAGAGAGCAATGTCAATGTAATTGACAAAGAGCATAAAAATACAATTTATACAATGGCATCTTGAATGCGGAAAGCGAAATATATAGTGGGCATAGATTTCACTTGATTTAAACTACAATATGCCTAAAATTCTATCTTGGCATATCATTAACACAAGTGAAAGTGCTAGTTATCAAGTGGGGGGGTGAATAGGCGATTATTATGAAAGTCTTCGAAACATGCAATGTCTTCGAAGACGCGGAAGCAAAACAATAATTGAATATGATAGTGCAGAAGATAAGATACACTAGACATGCTGGCAGAACAAAATAATTAAAGTGAGAAGTGAAGACAGACAACAAACTAGGTAGCGATGAACAGTAGTAACAGCTAATGTGAAGATAAAGATATGATCAGAGGGATTGTCTTCATGCGATGTCATCGAACAAGATGAGCAAGCAAGGCCTTCACGATACAAAATAGTAAGTAAAAGGGTGATGTGATAGAACCGGTTGCTCGGAGAAGACAGTGATTTATTTGACTAGTTCTAGCTACTGGGACAGGTGTACGTCTAGTTGGGGAGGCTGAGATTGAACTTTGAAGACATGTACTTCACCTTATTCCCCTTGAGCTAAGGTCATTATAGACCTCACCCAATCAATCAAGTAAGTCTTCAAGGGAGACTTCCAAACCTTTACAAACTTCGTTCATCGGCAATACATAATGGCTCTTGTATGCTCAACACGTAACGCCTAACCGTCTAGAAGATCACATTCTTCAAGTGTAACAAGTCTTCGGTTCACTCAGAACAGAATGTCTTTAGTGATGCTCAATCACTTTGGGCTCTAGGTGTTCCGTTTTTCCTCGCATGAAATCTCTCTCAAAGGCTTTGGAGGTTGGTTGCTCTCAAAAGATAAAAGTTGTGCAATAACTTAGAGTAGCCATCAACTTATGGTGGAGGGGAGTGGCTATTTATAGCCAGGGGCAACCAACATAATTTGAATGAAATGACCCTGGGCCATCAATCAACCACACGTGTCCCAATGGTCAGACTTCAAACACACGCGACAACATTACTTGGGCTACAAGCAATGTCGACTCATCCAACTCTGGACGATATTTTCTCTCATTGTCTTCGCTAGGAAGACATAGGCCTTTTGGTTGAGCAATCACTTCAACAACTATCTTCGTATTGCCTCGACCCCACTTAACGATGCGGTGGTTCCTATGACTCAATAAAAACAACATGAAGACTACGAAGAAGCTAAGTCTTCAAGTTCCATTGTCTTCACTCATTATCTTCAAAGGTAACCATTGGCTTCAATGTCTTCAGACATTTTTAGGGTTCGTCTTCGACAGTTAAACCGAATCTCCAGGGACTTCTATATGTGTTATCTCGCATATCTCACAAACACATTAGTCCCTCAACTAGTTTGTCGTCAATACTCCAAAACCAACAAAAGGGTGGCCCTAGATGCACTTACAACAAGCATTTCCAGTACATAGACATAGATCAAAATATTAAAATGGACAAACATCACTATATTTACAACAAATTACTCACATAGATCATGATGTAACAAGAGCAGGGATTCAAACAGAGTTCAAGAGCAGACATGGAAGCAGAGAGAGAAATGACTTACATTCTTAGGACATCCATAAAACCTCCTACCAGTGAGGCTGCCTTCGAATGCTACCAATTTTGTAGGATTTTTCTTCTCGTATGACAAGATAGTGACCTTCTCGAACTCCATAATGCCCTCAAAGTCCAAGTCTTCAATTTTGAGAGGGTTATGCATTCTAATGGAGCAAGTCAAATCGACTGGATTCAGTTCAAAATCCCCAAATAAGCAAGAGGCCTAACCCTATCCTATGAGAAAGATGAGAGAGGGGGCTTACATTTTAATCGAGCTCCTAAAAGGAGTCGTCCCTGGTACGTCAAGTCTCTACCATAGATAGGACCATATGTGTAATGTATTTCCATATAAAAATACCGTATTGGAGTGTTTTTCAAGTACAAGGACCATACTGTCATGCACCAACAAGTTTGAGGACAATTTGTATGATTTTCTCCTTTGCAACTGATCTCGTTTTGCTCATAACATTTTTCAGTGGGAGAAAAACAAAGAGACCTCCCTGAATTTGTATACTTTTCTCCTTTTCAACTGGTCTCCTTCTAACTCATAATACTTTGGTAAACGATTCTAATCGGTTGGCCGGTCGCGTCGCACACATGCCTTTGATTGGTCGAGCCACCCATGAGAGCCACATCTCCTATGGCCCCGCGCCCACTGGTAACACCTTATCCCGTCGCCCCTCATCTTGTTTTCACCAGGACCATGTGTTACGTCTGGACGATGAGTTGTGACCCAAATGGAGGGTGCTGGGAATCCAGGTTTTCGACACTGACAAGCGGACAGTCGCTCGCCATGGTGATGCCATGGCCGTGCGCCTTCCCTCCTCGTCACCGTGATGCCATGGTCATGCGCCATCCACCCCCATCGTCCTTGTAGGCACGGTGACACCATGGTCGTGCTGCAAGCTCCAGCCGCCATGCTGGAATCGGCGACGCACGAGACACTTTTTTGCTGCAAGTTCCAGCGCACGTGCTGGAACCGGCAATGCCCCATGCTGGTACCGACGACAAAAATTGCTTGAACTAACGACCATGTTTGATGCGTGCCTGTTGGCACCCATGCATTGTGCCGACGACTTTTGCTGCAATGGACGATTTGATTTGCTGGAACCGGCGAGCAGTGATGCTGTATCGAAGAGTGAGGATGACACAACAACATCACCCATGTATCCTGCCGGTGATGTTTTGCTGCAACCGATGTGCTGAATTGCTGGGACCAGAGATCGAGGAAGCAACAACAACGCATGGTGTGCCAATGGCTGACATGTGAGATGCTGCAATCGTCAAGCTGAAATGATGGAACCGACAATGTCAGGAGCTACGACGGGCAGGGGGCTTGTCAATGTTTTGATGGAACCAGAGATCCCAGGGAGCTATGACGGTGTGGTGATGCGGAACCATTGTGTGGCATGCGAGAACGGTGTGCCGATGTTTGCTGCATCCAGGGTGTCGCCGTAAGCTGCGCAAGGAGCGGGGGCAGCTTTCCCGCGATTCCGGCGACGAGAGTTGTGAGCGGCGATGCTTTGGGGACCAACGACGAGGGTGCATCAGTGTCGCCGAGTTTTACTGCAAACAGTCACGTACGACAATTCGGTGGGGAGATAGGGATTGGAAGCAAGGTGGTTGGGGGAGATGAACATTGAAGCACGAGGGAGGCATGCAAGACATAGAGGCAATGGAAGACGGACCAGATTCGACGGATCAAACGACGAGAGTGTTCCTGTGGCTTGCTCTCCGAGGACGGCTAAATACCAGGGATAAGATGTTGAAAAAACATTGGACCACAGTTGTGCAACACAACGGATGTGAGCTATGTCTATCGATAGAGTCAAGCTACCACATCATTATTCGATGCAAACTTGTAGCTGCAGTATGGGGCAAGCTTGGGCTGCCTCAAGATTCGCTAGATCTACACAGCTTTCTTCTCTCTCCAGCTGCAACATCCAAGTACAACAAGCTTGGCATATCCTGTTCACGGCTTGTGCAATAGCTCTTTGGATTTTCCGTAATGCTCAGGTCTTTCGTAACAACAGACGGTTATCTGCATAAGTCTTCTCTGAGATAGCAATTCTACTCAGCTGTGGTGTTCTAGAGCTTTAAGAGATGATGATAGGACAACTTTAGGTAGCTGGCCGCGACAGGAGCTCGAGGAATGAACACATTTTTTTTAAAAAGGAGGATGACCCCCGGCCTCTGCATCTGGGAGATGCATACGATCATTTTATTGATTATTCTCGAGGACCTTACAAAGTATTACAACAATATGCCTGAATCCATCATCTTGGCAACATATGCCGCTACTCCTATCCATATGATGAAGGGGTGCTAGCTGGGCCACTCAGACAACTCACCTAAGCCTAACATCAAAAGCCGGAAGCCCCATCCGAGCCACATACCGGGTCTGGGGCACAATCCGGTCAGACGCACTCGTGTGTCGTCGCCGCCATCTTCCACAGGTCCGTCTTCAGATCATATTGAGGCATCTACCTTGTCTGGCCACTCAGCCATCTACGTCACCATGACGCCAGACATCTACCTCCTCCTGTGCGAGTCCATCCCGCGCATCGGACGCCGAGCCTCCACAGCGCCATGCCGCCGATAACTGCCGCCATCAATGTGTGAGATGAAGCACCGCTCCGCCGAGTCCGGCAGGGCTGCTGAAGACCAAGCACCGTGGAAGAAGGACTCCGAGGCTGAGCACATAGGCGGCAGAGCGCCAACGCACCGCCACCGGACGAACTCCAACCACGCCACCAACCGCCGCCAAGCAACCAAAGCATCACATCCACCCCAAGCTCACCACAAATGACACCCTCAAGAGGGTGACGACGCCCGGAGCGCCGCTGTCGCTTGATCCGGCAAGGATTTGGGCTTTCGCCCGGCATACGAGCTGGGTGGAAGGAGAAGGGGAAGGAGGCAACCTAGACGACGCCTACAAGAAGGGTACGGCGCCCTCGGGCATCGCCGCTGTTGTGGCTAGCACTGCTGGCCTCGGATTTCTCCGGAGCCACCTCCCACCTCCAGCCGCCAAACAGGTACAACTCCGGCGACAAAGGCCGCCCAAAGCAGGACCATCGGAGGCAGCCCTGGTTGAAGTAGATGGAGGCCTTCAGATCTGGATTGGGCGCCGCCGAGACGCCAGCACCACAGCCGCCACCTGCCGCCGCCTGCCGCCGCCTCGCCGCCCCCGCGGCCGAGGAAGAACGTCCAGCACCAACGAGCACCGGTCACCACAGACCCGGCGTCGATCCACCAGCCGAGGCCGCCGCCACAGATCCAAAGCCCCCCGAGGAAGAACGGGGCGGCCAGCGCCAGATCCTCGCCGCCACCTTCACCGGCGGCCACCTCCGGTGGCGACGAGGGAGAGGAGAGGTTGGGGAGAGGGCCGGCGGCGGGCTAGGGTTACGCCGCCCGAGTCGCCCCTGCGGGAGCGATGCGGGGTCTAGGAGTAGTGAGGAATGAACACATGATTACTTGTAAGGCCAACTCCACCGCGCGACCCTATCCTGTCTGGGTGTGTCCGTTTGGGGTAAAATGGACATAGCAGACGGCCCAGCGCGCGACCCCATCCTAAAAAACGTCCGTTTTGTGTCCGCTTTGCCCCATCCCGGGAGCAAAGTTGGGCTGGCTTTGGGTCTGAAACGGACACGAGCGGACGCTCTCTGCGTCATCCTCGTCCGGGGCGTGTCCTTTTGCATGTGACCCTGGCCCGCCTGTCATTGACCCACACACCCACCCACCCACTCCTCTCTCTCCTCCTTTACTCTCCCTGCCCCACCACGCACCCACATCACATAGAGGCAGGACAGCCGCGGGCGCCGAGAGCATGCGGCGCTCCAGCCGGCCGGCCTTGCCGTCGTTGAGGCCCCGCCGTCGCGGCCGGCGAGCAGGCGCAGGCAGGGGCAGCAAAGGTGCGGCTGGAGCGGGGCAGCAAGGCGCGCGAGCGGCGCGGCGGTGAGCTGTTGCGGGCATGGTGGCGGGCGCTGGGCGGAGCGCACGGGAAGGGAGGGCGCGGGGCGCGCAGGGCGGAGCCGGGCGCGAGCGCGCGGGCCGATCGCGCAGGGGGGGGGTGGGGGGGAGCGGCGGGCGCCGAGCGAGCGCGGAGGGCGCGACGCGAAAGGCGCGGGTGCGGCACGCGCCAGCCGGCAGCGCAGGCGCGGGGCGTGCAGGTGCTGGGCACGGGCGCAGAGCGGGTGGGACGCGGGCTCGGCCCGGGCACGACGCAGGCAGGGCGCAAGCGGGGGGGGGGGGGGGGGGTGAGGGGGGACCGCGAGCGGGCGGGGGTGAGCGGGCGCGAGGGCGGACGAGCTTGGCAGTGGCTGCTGCACCGACGGAGCGAGAGCGTGAGCTCACGGGCGGGTGAGGCGTGCGGCCGAGACGGACATTCTAGGGTCGTTTGATGCGTTGGGCGTCTCCAACTCTATCCCGACATGCATGTCTGTTTTGCCACCCATTGCCACCCCAAACGGACAGAATTCGGACAAACCGAACGTCCGTTTGGAGTCGTGCGGTGGAGTTGGCCTAACCTGATTTTGATCTTTGGGGGCTGAGCAACCCCTGTCTCCTACTCATTCCGACGCCATAGCCCAGCCAGCTCTGTGTACGTGGCCGTGGTGTCCACCCTATACCTCGTACGTTTTTCTGCCCCTATCAATGCAATGATACGTTGCTAGGCGTATTTGAGAAAAAAAAACTTTAGATAGCTGGCTGATATAGTTGATTTACATGTAACAAACCCCTAATCTCTAGCTCTCTCTTTTTTGGTGACGGCCTATTGCATGATCTGTGCAGCCTTTACATCATCTTCATGTAATTTGACTAGGGTCAGTCGGGCTCTTGCCCGTTTTGAATGCATAATATCTTTTACGGCGGTAAGCCGGCGGCCTAATATTTTTGAGCAGGAGAAAAACAAAGAGCCGTCCCCGTCCCCGTCCCCGCATCGCTGCTGGACTGGTTCACTGGACAGTGGGCGGCGTGGTGCGGCGGCAGTGGCCGTGGCCGAACCGTAATATTATGGTCATCAAGGGGGTAAACCCGGACGCGGGGTATATACAGAGCAAATTCCGGACGCGGTAAAGGAAGGCACGCGGCACTCGCTTTCTTCGCACACACGTCTCCTCCCCGCATCCTCCCCTAAAAATCCCCAAATCCGACCAAACCCTAGGCAAAATCCACCCCCCTCCGCTTCCTTCGCTGCTAAGTATATCCCCTGAGCTCCGAATCTCCTACCGGGTTGGGTCTCGTAGTCGTTGGATGAGAGCTTGGGACAGTGGAGGAGCATGACGGTGATGGAGCTCAAGGCGCTACCGCTCGGTTTCAGGTTCCACCCCACCGACGAGGAGCTCGTCAGGCACTACCTCAAGGGGAAGATCACGGGGCAGATCAAGAACGAGGTCGAGGTGATCCCGGAGATCGACGTCTGCAAGTGCGAGCCGTGGGACCTCCCAGGTACTGCCGCTCCTGCCGCCTCTTGTGTGTGGGGGGATGTTTTGGTCCTGGAGCTTGGATGATCGTCTCGTATGCGGTTGGACTCGGGGGCTCCGTTGTGCCTTTGTTTTGCGGCCTCTGATTTTGGTCACTGCGATTCGTGCCTAATTTGGGGTTCTGAGTTTGATTTCCCCCCATTTGTCTCCCCCGTTTTGTACGCGTTGCTGTTCTTGTAACCACTCCAGCCAGTCTGTTCTTGCGATTCTCCGTCGGCGCGTTCCGTTTGGGGGGTTCTGATCCCTCGGGCACCATCCTTTTTTTGTTAGTTCGTTTGATTAACTGGCTGATTCTCGCGGTTTGCATCGTGCTGTTTGGGGGCTGCGAAATTCAGTAAAAAAGGTGTTCGGGGTGCTGATATTTGATACCTGCTATATATTTCTCTAGTATACCCTCTTTCTGAGATGCGATTTGGTGCGATGCAGCTGTAACTATTGGGCGTGGTGCTATTTAATAATTTGAATGTCAATACCTTTGGATGAAGATTCCATTTCTTCTGACGCCGGTATTGTGGTGCTTGCAGATAAAGCTTTGATCCGCTCGGAGGATCCAGAGTGGTTCTTCTTTGCACCCAAGGACCGCAAGTATCCCAATGGAAGCAGGTCAAACAGGGCGACGGAGGCTGGGTACTGGAAGGCCACCGGGAAGGACAGGGTCATCAAGTCCAAGGGCGAGAAGAAGAAGCAGCATATGATTGGCATGAAGAAGACCCTTGTGTTCCACCGAGGACGTGCCCCGAAAGGGGAACGCACTGGTTGGATTATGCACGAGTACCGCACCACCGAGCCAGAGTTTGAGTCTGGCGAGCAGGTATGGGCCTCTATCTGTTTCTTTCTCAGTTTTTCGTGGCAGTGCTGTTAGATTCTGTTCACAGTGCGGTTCTAAGTTCTTAGATATAACAGGCTCATTGACCAACATCTTCTGAAACCTACCAGTTTCGTTTTAGACTGTAAAATGAAGTAACAACATAATCAACACAGCACAAATCCGGTTGTCTGCACGCTTTGAGCAGTCAAAATAAACAAAAAGAAAATTGCCCCTGGATTGGAAATGGTTACTACTACCTCGTTGTCTGATTCTTCTGCTGTGATATTTGTGTACTTTCAGGGTGGTTATGTTCTCTACCGCCTATTTCAAAAGCAATTGGAGAAAACTGAGCGCTCCATTCCAGAGGAAATGGATAGAAGTGGCTACTCTCCCACTCCATCTCGTTCAACTCCTGACAACATGGAAGCAAACGAGGAAGCTATCACACTCATAAATAAAGAATCTCCTGAATCTGGTCTGCATGGATGTCCAATTGAGTTGCCAGGTACCATTGATACTCCGGGCACACCAGTTACAAGGTGGCTTGCAGACCGAAATGGCAATTCGGGGATAGATGAAGCAAATGTTTTAGGCATGCCTTTTCATGGTAATGTCGATGAAAGTCCGAAGGTGAGCAGAACTGTGTACCTCTATATCATGCATTATTTAAGTGTACAGTCTCTCAAAGTGAGTTTAGGTCCTGAAGTCCTCATACTGATTTATCATATATAATAAAGCAGGCTGATATGTCGGTTGGCTCTTTGGCTCACCTAATTGATTCACAGACGAAAAATCTCGGGTCTCATGAATTTGCAACCGTTTCCGCCCCCATGTTATCGCTTGATGACGTGGACAAGCTTCTACTTCAGTTACCTCATAATTCAGTGGAAGATTTCTTGAATGAAACAATTGCTGATCCAGATGAGCATTCATCAACTGCATGTAAAGTTCAGTATGATTCAGACACTGGTTTTATGCAGGTAATGATTATTTTGGCATCTGCTGTATATGTTATGATTATTGTCTGCCTTCTTATATTTGTTTGTTCTCTGTAGGCTCAGGGTGAGTTGCTATATGATGGTCCAAACTGGTTCGGTAATTTTCTGTCAGATGACACAAATCCGCAACAAAGTGGATTATATGAGAATGCAACATTGCTTCCTTATGGCACTAATCCGGATGTACTTTCCATGGACTCCGGCGATGAGTCCTTGCAAGATTTGTTCAATAGCATGGACGATTCAAGTGGGCAGAATGATGTATGGAGCAACGGTTTTGGATTTAATCCCATTCATCAGCAGTTACAGTCTACTGTGCATCCGAACTATATATTTTCTCAACAGGGCATTGCACCAAGGAGGCTTCGGCTACTGGATTCATTGTCTGATGTCAATGTTGAGAGTAGAGAGAGCATGACCAGAGATGAACATGAAGATGAAGAATCAGATATTGTAACTTCGAAGTATACGAGTGAATCTGTTGAGTCATCTGCTGATGTAGATGATTCTGAGTCAACCGGGGTTACTATTATGACCCGCTGCCGTGCTCTAACTAAAAGTGCGCCTTCCGACTGTGATGACGCTCAATCAACGGGGATTACTATTATGGCCCGGCGCCCTGCTCCAAGTTCAAATATGCCTTCCAATGAAGCTGATGCTGAGGCAGCAGGGATTAATATTATGAGCACAAGCACAGATAGCTCATTTACCACCGAACAAGGGACTGCAGTGCGAAGGTTACGGCTACAATCAAACCTTGATGCAGGATCATGTTCCAGTGTTGATGGTGCGTCAAGTTGCATTATAAAACATGGAAGTGAAAACGAAGGGCTAGAAGCTGAGGTGAGGACTTCTTTCTTACTCTTGACCTAATTCTTCAACTGGACTTTGGTGGTAAAAGATAGATATTGGATGTCCTACGGTTAGTTCCATTATATGCGTGGAAGGTGTCTTAGTTTATGACCTGTTCCTGTGCTTTCTTCATTGGGCCTGTTCTAGCTTATATGAACTCCTGCATGACAATGATGCCTGGCAACGAGCTGCAGTTTGTAATCTATGTCGTTGAAGCAATACTAACATGTTTTGGTATTCGTCTTCCAGATTGCAGAGCACGTGGACACAAACTTCCCAGACGACGCTGGCAACAGTCATGCTGATGAGCAAATGTACATGCCTGATCATGGTAACTAGTCTGCTGACCTATTATACATCTTGTTATCTTGTTATTGTTGGCTTCTGCCTTGGGAAGCCTATTCAACATATTATTGACATGCTGATGCTGCAATGCTTGATCCAGAAGCTAATTCTGGTACGAGGCTGCGGAAGACGGCAGAGAAAAGCGACAAGGAGAACAAGCAGGAGTGTGGTCTCCAGTCACATGTGAGAGCACCAAGGAAGAGGGGAGGCTTCGCAGCACGCATGATCTTGCCAGTTCTGTCGGTGGCTCTTCTCGTCCTTGTCAGCGTTGGGATCTACGGATGGGCATAATAGCTCTCCTATGGTGGGATTTAATGTGTCACATTTTCCCCACATCGTCTGTGAGCATTGTACATACTGTGTCTTGCTGCCTGCGTTTAAGACGGTTGTAAGACGGCGAAGTGTTTGTTCCCCTTCCGGCGGGGGGCTGTGAAATGAAGTGAGGTAGCAAATGAGAAGCGGGATGAAGCAAGGAGCAAGTGTTGCCGTAGATGCCTGTGACTTAGTACATGCTAGTTTTTGTTTTTCTGTCACCGCAGATGTTGGCAACCAGGTTGTAGTGAAATCCATTATGTGTGTTGTTGTGATGATGTAAGGTCTGAATCTAATTAGATCTGTTGCAGATCCTTTTTCCATTTTATAGAACTTTGCAGTTGCTTAGCAGTCATATCTGGTAAAGAAAAAGAACAAATAAGGTAAGTCGCGTCCCTGTTGCCGCGCTGCAGCGGCTGAAATACCAACTGAGCTCTCAGCAGTCAGCACCAGCACACATCTGGTACAAAAGGAAACTAGATAAGGTAATTCGCGTCCCTGCCGCAGCCGCAGCGGCTCAACCCTACCGCCCAGGGGGAGGACGAGAGGAGTAGGTGAGGGGATGAAGCAACAGGTGAAGGAGATCAATTCACTTTCTTATTCAACATGAACCCTAACAGTGGCATCGTTGTCTTAAGTATCCACCACACTCTTAAGTATCCACCACACACACTCGACATGGGCTTACACGTGTTACACGGGCTCCGGCCCAGAAGACTCGTAGGCTATGGCCCAACTCTGACTGGTGACTGCACGGTTCGTGCACTCGGTGTCCGCTGCAGGTTTAGGTGCTGCTACCGGAATGGCAGGCGTGACAGTCGCCCCTTCTTGAGGCGCTGGGTCTTCCCATATGCTGGCTACAGGAAGACGCGCACGAAGGACGTTGTGATCCTCCTAGGTAGTGGCATCCGTGGACAGTGTGGACCATTGCACCGGGCTTGGATGAGCGCAGCGTCTCCTTTCTTCACCATGTGGCGTTCTTGGATGGCCACCGGAACGAGTGGTGTTGTCGTCAAGTCCGATATCTTGGGCAACTCGGAGAAGACGGGCGAGTAGTTTGGGGCGAATGACTTCAATTGAGAGACGTGGAATACCGGATGGATGCGGCTGTCCGGTGGTAGCTCCAGGCGGCAGGCGAGGGTGCCGATGGCTCCAGGATGGTGAACGGGCCGAAATACTTGTATGCTAGCTTCCGGCAGGGGCGTCTCGCAACGGAGACCTGCACATAAGGTTGGAGCTTGAGGAGGGCTTGATGCCCGACAATGAAGGCACGTTGCGAGCGCTACTTGTCAGCTTGCTTCTTGAAGCGGTCTTGGGCGCGGGTGAGGTGTCCCGGGAGCAACTCTGTGTGCGTCGCCCAGTCGAGGTCACTCGAGGCCGTGTCGGAGGAGAGCTTGTCGTTGAAAGCTGGCAGTCCTCCCAAATTGGGCTCGGTGCCGTAGAGGGCCTTGAAGGGAGAACACCAGAGAGAGCTGTGATGGGTGGAGTTGTACCAAATTCTGCGGCGGGCAGCTATTTACGCCATTTCTTGGGACGACCTTGAACAACAATGCAGGTACATTTCGAGGCACTGGTTGACGCGCTCGCTTTGGCCATCGGTTTGAGGGTGGTAGGTGGTAGTGTAGAGGCGCTTGGTGCCGGCTGCTGCAAGTAGTTCGCACCACATATCGCTTGTGAAGATCTTGTCCCTGTCAGAGACAATGGAGTGTGGCACGCCGTGGAGCTTGATGATGAAGTCCCAGAAGGCGAGAGCTACTTGCGCCGCGGTGAAGGGATGATGAAGGGGCACGAAGTGGGAAAGTTTTGTCAGGCAGTCCACGACCACATGATCGTGTCATAGCCCTCGGAGGTTGGAAGGCCCTCGATGAAATCCATCATCAAATCATGCCACGGCTCGGTTGGGATGGGGAGTAGCTGCTGCTTGCCGGCGGGGAGGAGGTGCTCGTGCTTGGCCTGCTGACAAGCGAGGCATTGGTGCACATAGTATTCCACGACGCGCTTGAGCCCGATCCACACAAACAGTTTGCACACCCGCTCGTCCGTCGCGCCGATGTCGGAGTGCCCTCCGAGAGCACTATCATGTAAGGCGGCGATGAGCTTGGTTTGGAGGGCTGTGTTGGCGCCGATCCATGAGCGTGACGATGACCAACTCGGGAGAGCGCGTCTGCGGCGCCATTGTTGAAAGTGCAACTAATCCCCAGTTGGTTTTGGTAATTAATAACAACATATACATAATTGATGTAATATTCTTTGCAAATAGATTTCATAAAAAGATAATAATTGGCATGGCAAGGACTAATGGATGTGTACCCCTTAAAATGTCAAGGAAAAGAATTAGCTACTCCAAGACTCTACATTTTTGGTTCAGTGATCCAATATCACATTGAGTCCCTTAGGAAAGCTAATACTATTAAAAGGGGATGAGGTATTATTGATGAGGTCGTTGCTCAAGTGCTTAGTGATATTGCTCAAAAAATCCCTAGTCATTTTCTCAAAACACATATGTCCAAAACCCTAGTTCCCTATCTCGGTGCCACTGAAATCATCCATTCGGACACATCGAGATGACCACTACCATTGCCACTGCTAAACCCTAGCAATTCAGTTTAACCGAGAAGGAACTCGTTCCCATTGAGATGGCATTGCCAAGTTTCTGTGATGACATTGTTTCACTTCGGAATCATCGAGTTGAAACAATCGAAATTCCGAGACTGTGTTCTGCCCTCCCACCAAGTTGTTCCACTTTAGTCCCACCGAAACGCCGAACGTTCATATCTTTTACACTAATCGGCCTCACCGATTTGGGTCAAAAGTGTGTAATGATTGGATTTTGGGTGAAGGCTGTTTATACCCCTCCACCCCCACCTACTCTCTAAGAGATCCATCAGAACGAAACATAACTTCCACCATTCATTTTCCGAGAGAGAACCACCTACTCACGTGTTGACATCAAGAGATTCCATTCCTACCATTTGAACCTTGATTTCTAGCCTCTTCAAGTTGCTTTTCACTCCAATCCTTCTCCTACCCAAGCCAAATCTGTGTGAGGGTGATTGAGTGTTGAGGAGACTATCATTTGAAGCACAAGAGCAAGGAGTTCATCACCAACACAACATCTATTACCTTTTGGAGAGTGGTGTCTCCTAGATTGGTTAGGTGTCACTTAGGAGCCTCCGAGATCATGTGGAGTTGACATAAGGAGTTTGTAAGGGCAAGGAGATCGCCTACTTCGTGAAGATCTACTCGAGTGAGGCTAGTATTTCGTGGATGCAAGCCATGGTGGAATAGAAAAGATTGCTTATTTGTGGACCCTTCGTGGGTGGAGCCCTCTATGGACTCGTGCAACCTATCCCTCCATGGGTTGAAGTCTCCATCAACATGGACGTACGATAGCACCACCTATTGGAGCCACGCCAAAAATCATTCTGTCTTCATTACGTTTGAAATATCTAATCCCGCCTTTATGTTCATGTGGAAAGTCTTTACTTTCCGCTGCACAACTCTTAGACTTGCATGTGTAGAGTGTATTTGACTTGGTAGAATTGGTAAAACTTGTCTACAACTAAAATTGGGAGAATAATAAGTTTTAATTTGGTCAAGTAGTCTAATCACCCCCCTCTAGACATACTTTGATCCTACAAGTGGTATCAGAGCATTGGTGTCCATTTCATTGGTTTCACAACATAGGAGAGTATGACGTCTAGTGAGGGAA
This sequence comes from Aegilops umbellulata, assembly GCA_032464435.1. NCBI lineage: Eukaryota > Viridiplantae > Streptophyta > Magnoliopsida > Poales > Poaceae > Aegilops > Aegilops umbellulata. The sequence goes on from CP136060.1 coordinate 233,820,203, forward strand.
ACTACCATCGTAGATGTCCATATTTTGGTGGTACAAACTTTACTAGTTGGAAGTAAGATAAAAATGCATATTCTTGGTCATAACCCCGCCGTTTGGGTTGTTGTTTGTGCTGGCTTGCAAGGTGAATTCTTTGAGGATTGTAAAGAACCGGATCGTGAAGCAACCGCAGAAGAATTGAAGATGATGCAATACAACGCTCAAGCATGTGACGTCACTACAAAAAAAGACACACCGGCCCGAATGAAAAAAAAATCTATCATGGTTATGACACTTCTATGATGATAATTGTGACAAAAACACATATCATCATTGATGTGGTGGGCTCCTACTTCCATGAGAGAAAATCATGACAGAAAATGGGCTTTTCGTCCTCGACCGGCCGGAGATGCACCTGCATGACATTCTTTGGGCCGTCCATGACGTAAAAAATCATGGTAGAAGTGAGGGCGAGGAAAATATCATGGAGTTCCTGGTTACGGTGGGTGGTCGGGACGGAGCGATGCAATGTGGCTTGCGCGTTTCTCTCATACGCGCGTGTGTGCGAGGCGCTCGCGAACTGAACCCTTGCGAGGCGTTCGCTACCGAACCCGAGCGATTGCACTAGCTAGCTACATAATGAACACGAGCGATCGATGCCACTACATACTGAAGCCGATTGATCGACCCCTTCGCTGCTAACTGAACCCGAGCAATTCCTTCGACGCTAACTGAAGTCGGCCGATTCCTTCGCTGCTAACCGAATCCGATCGATCCTTCCCGCTGCTCACTGAAGCCGATCGAGTCCCCATGCGAGATGTAGCTAGCTGGTGTGTTGGGTTACCTCTCGATGAATAGTGCTTTTTGTTGCCGCACGTGCAATAAGTAGAAACGAGTCGAGACATGTGGTGAGTCCAGCCGGTTGGTTGGCTACGGATGAACAATTCCCGTTGCTACCGCCCGCCTGTATGTATGTACGCCCCACCCCAGCCGGTGGGGGTTGGATGAACAGGACCCCGTGGTAGTACGACATTGCTGCTGGATGAACAAGACCCCAAGGAGGCCGCCACACCCCAGTCGGTTGGGGGTGGATGAACATGACCATGTGGAGGCTCTATGAATAGTAGCTGGTGGAGCCTGGAGGACGACAGTGGATGACCAGTACCCCGTGGAGGCTAGAGCGAGAGACGGTAGACGATGGATGAACGGTAGCCTATGGAGTCCCATTTTGTGATATGCCACACGCCTCCCGATGAACAAGACCCTGTTTCAACCGTAGGCGGTCCAACAGAAGTCCTTTTACTCTGTTTTGCGGTACGCCAAACCCCTCCCGATGAACATGACCCCGTTTCGACCGTAGGCGCTCGAACATAAGTCCTTTTCCTCTGTTTTGCGGTACGGCAGACCCCTCTCGATGAGCGAGATCCTGTTTCGACTGTAGGCGGTTGAACAGAAGGCTGTTTCCTCCATTCTATGGTATGCGAGGCCCCGTTTCGGCTGTTCCGTCCAAGCCGGTTGGCTCCCGATGAACATGACGCATTCCATTGCCTCCCGATGAACACAGCGTTGTTTCTCCATTCTGATCCAGCCGATTGGCTACCGATGAACTGGACGCTGTTGTTGCCGTCCATTGCCTCTCCATGTACACGAGCCCTAGCTATATGCATGTGCGAGTATGCGTTCGGGACCCCGCCCGTATGTACGTACTTGGCCGTATCTTTTAGCATGTCACTGTCTGTACGTGTACACGGTTTAGACTGGACTACCTGAACTGCTATGTCGGGGGCTCTACTATGACATGTGCCACTACCTACTCGACCACATCTCATCGTTGCAGAGAGACCGATCGACCAATATGTACATACATGTTCGCAACCAGACAGACAATGCTACGTACGCTTCGACCTGGTGGGTCCTAGCTATGAGGGAGGATAAGGACGCACTTCCTTGCGTCTGAAGATATAGCTGCTGGGTCCCAGCTGTTAGGGGAGGAATCATTTTTATTTCGCGAGTAATAAGGAGGCACTTCATTGCATTTGAAAATGTAGCTGGTGGGTCGAGCTGTCAGCCTCAGCACCTAAAGTCCTCTTCCGATGGCTGTCGCTCGTTGACCTCGTTGGCCACGCCGCGCCGAGAGCATCAAGGCGATGGAGGACGGCGAGGCCTAGGAAGGGAACGACACGGAGCCAGGGAAGACGAGGCAGGTGGATGCCCAAGCGGAGGGGAGTATGAGGGTTCACTGGTTCGACTGCGGTCTAAGGCTGCTATTGCCGGAGAATGACAGGGGGTGTGGGTAAGTAGAGGGAAGGCTTGGCCAGTGATAGTAGGATCGGGCGGTGAGGCCTACGCGGCAGCACAGCCGGCCACGGGAGGCTGGAATAGGCGGTACGGCTGGCGCTGGTTTGGGCGGCTGGAGCAAGAAGACCAGAGGTTGAAGATGCAACACTTCTGTTGGATTAACACCTAACGATCGCTGGAGCTAGAATCGTTTATTGACTAAAAAGATGCAACACCTCCATGTCTCGCTCGACCACGAGAACTGTGCTAACCACCTTGTTTGTGGCCGAAAAGTATAGTATCATTGGTTCACATGTGCCTGGTGCTGCCAGGATTGGATTTATGGCGAGGAGAGCCTTGATGTCTTCCAGGGCCGCCGCAACCTCCTTGGTCCATTTAAATGTTTTAGTTTGCTTTAGAAGCCTATACAGGGGCATGGCCTTTTCTCCGAGTCGTGATATGAAGCGACTCAAGGCCGCCACACAACCCACTAATTTTTGTACATGTTTGAGCTCTGTTGGCACCTCCAAACGGTCCAAGGCTCGAACTTTGGCCGGATTGGCTTCGATTCCTCGCTAGACACGATGAAGCCGAGGATTTTGCCAGCTGGGATCCCAAAGACGCACTTCTCCGGATTAAGTTTGATTTGATATTCCCATAAGATGGCAAATGTATCCCGAAGGTTGTCCACCAATTGTCCGATGTGTTTGGTTTTGACAACCACATCATCGACGTAGGCCTCAACAGTTTTCCCAATGTGTTTTTCCAGGCATGTTTGAATCATGTGCTGGTAGGTGGCGCCGGTGTTCGTTAGTCCAAAGGGCATCATGTTGAAGCAGAACGACCCGTAGGGTGTAATGAATGTTGTAGCTGCCTAGTCTGATTCCTGGATCTTTATCTGAAGGTATCCCGAGTAGGCGTCCATGAAGCATAGTGTATCGAGGCCTATCGTGGCGTCTACAATTTGGTCGATATGGGGTAGGGAAGGGGTCTTTGGGGTAGGCTTTATTGAGGTCCTTAAAATCAACACATAACCGCCAGGACCTATCCTTCTTTGGTACCATGACCAAATTTGCCAGCCAATTGGGTGTTTTATATCTCGGATGGACCTAGCTTCCAGTAGTTTAGCCAGCTCCTCGCCCATTGCTTGACGCTTGGGCTTGGAAAAAAATGCCGAAGTGTTTGCTTGACAGGCTTATAGCCCCTTAGTATGTTCAAGGTGTGTTCTGCGAGCCTGCGGGGTATCCCTGGCATGTCGGAAGGATGCTAGGCATATATGTCCCAATTCTCCCCGAGGAAAGTGCGCAAGGCCTTGGCGATCTCTGGATCCAGGTTTGCCCCTATGGACGCCGTTTTGGCGGGGTCCGTTGGGTACACTTGAAATTTTACTATCTTGTCGGCTGGTTTGAATGAGGGAGACTTTGGTCGTTTGTCAAGAACGACGTCATCCTGGTCGACTTCGGAGATTGCCGAGGCCTTGCGGACGATGAATCACACAAAGCATGGCACTCATAATCTTTAATCTTAATCTTAATAGTAGGTTCCCAGTCATCATAAAGTTTTCTAGGGATGGAAAATTCCAATTCAAACTTTTCTTCAAAAGATTGCATCATAGCTTCAGCGATATGTTTAGTAAAAGCTTTGTTTTGATTATAAGCATGAGGAGAATTCAACATGGATTGCAACAAGGAAATACAATCTATTAAAGAACAATTATCATAATTAAATTCCTTGAAATCAAAAAGAGTGGGTTCATTGCTACTTAAAGTTTTGACCTCTCCTATCCCACTTTTATCAATTTTTGCATCAAGATCTAAAAACTCCGAATCATTGGGACGCTTTTTAACTAAAGTTGACTCATCTCCAGTCCCATCTTTATCAAGATTTCTATAGGAAATCAAAGATTCAATAGGAGTCACATCAATCACTTTAAGATCTTCATCATTATTTTCATGGAAACTAGAAGAACACGTTCTTACAAACCAATCTTTTTTTAGCACGCATCTTAGCAGTTCTTTGTTTGCACTCATCAATGGAGATTCTCATAGCCTTTAGAGATTCATTGATATCATTCTTGGGTGGAATAGATCCAATTTTCAAAGAATCAACATCAAGATAAATTCTATCCACATTCCTAGCCAAATCATCAATCTTGAGCAATTTTTCTTCAACCAAAGCATTACAATTCTTTTGTGAACTCATAAATTCTTTAACACTATTCTCAAAATCAGAGGGCATCTTATTATAATTTCCATAAGAATTGTTGTAGGAATTACCATAATTATTAGAGGAATTACTAGGAAATGGCCTAGGATTAAAATTACCTCTATACGCGTTATTACCAAAATTGTTCCTACCAACAAAATTCACATCCATAGATTCATTATTATTTTAAATCAAAGTAGACAAAGGCATATCATTAGGATCAATAAAAGCACTCTCGCTAGCAAATAATTTCATAAGTTCATCCATCTTTTCACTCAAAACATTAATCTCTTCAATCGCATGCACTTTTTTACTAGTGGAAGATCTTTTGGTGTGCCATTGAGAATAATTAACCATAATATTATCTAGGAGTTTAGTAGCTTCTACTAAAGTAATTTCCATAAAAGTACCTCCTGCGGCCAAATCTAAAAGATTTCTAGAAGCAAAATTCAATCCGGCATAATTTTTTTGTATAATCATCCACAAATTCAAGCCATGAGTAGGGCAATTTCATATCATCAATTTCATCCTCTCCCAAGATTGTGCAACATGTTCATGATCAAGTTGCTTAAAATTCATAATATCGTTCCTAAGGGAGATGATCTTAGCGGGAGGAAAATACATGGAAATTAAAGCATCTTTACACTTATTCCATGAATCAATACTATTTTTATGCAAAGATGAAAACCAAGTTTTAGCACGATCTCGAAGTGAAAACGGAAATAACATCAATTTAGCAATATCATTATCCACATCTTTATTCTTTTGCATATCACACAACTCAATGAAATTATTCAGATGGGATGCGGCATCTTCACTAGGAAGGCCGGAAAATTGATCTTTCATAACAAGATTCAGCAAAGCGGCATTAATTTCATAAGATTCCGCACTAGTGGCAGGGGCAATCTAAGTACTAATAAAATCATTGTTATTAGTATTGGAAAAGTCACACAATTTGCTATTCTCTTGAGCCATCGTGACAAAGCAAACAATCCAATACATGAGCACACAAAAAGCAAACGAAGAAGACGAATGGAAGAGGGGCGAAGAAAAGGCAAATCTTTTTGAAAATCGTTTTAGAAGTGGGGGAGATCATTACGGTGTCCCCCACAATCTGATCATGGATAATGGAACAAAGTTCACGGCTAAAGAGGTCAAAGCATGGTGTAAGAAAATGGTCATTAGGCTCGACTACGCACCCGTCTACCACCCACAGTCTAATGGGTAAGTGGAGCGAGCCAATGGCCCGATCCTTAGTGGCATAAAGCCAAGGCTCATGCACTCCCTTAGAAAAGCCGACTGCAAATGGGTCGAGGAACTCAATTCCGTCCTATGGGGCTTGTGTACCATGCCAAATAGTTCCATTGGATACATGCCATTCTTCATGGTGTATGGCGCCGAGGCAGTCCTCCCCTGTGACATCAGACACGATGCACCTCGGGTACACATGTATGAATAGCTAGAAGCCGAGATCGATCGGAAAGATGCCCTAGACGCTCTATAAGAAGAGTGCAATGTCGCACGAGCAAGGTCTGCTATTTATCAACAGCAGGCCCGATGCTATCATGACAGAGAGGTCCGTGCAAAAGACTTCAACGTTGGGGACCTCATCATGAGGCTACATCCCGGAAAGTAGAATCACAAGATTTCCCCTAGATGAGACGGGCCGTTCATTATTGACCAAGTGCTAATCGGAGGATCTTATCGAATTTTAGATCCAGAGGATGGCCGTCTAGAGCCCAACCACTGGAACGCGGCGCTACTCCGACGCTTCTATGGCTGACACCCCGCACACTGTCGATGTATATAATGCACACCCTCTCTTTGCTTTTCACACCTCGGAACATTTTCAAATGATCTCGGGGGATAACACAACATGTTCTTTTCAAAACATGCTTTTGTTCCACCTCTTACACACTATCGTCTTTAAACCACTATATGCATCGATTTAACTTAAGATTTGGCCAATCTGGGTTGCCCAGCTCCTGTGCTTGCCCCTTACGTTCCCGATATTTTGGCTAGGGGGCAAAGGGAGCACCACTGTGATTGTTACTCTCTGGTTAGCCAACGTAGTACCTCAGACGGACAAAGCCGAAAGCTAGCATTCTTGCAGTTCAAATCGGTCGGCCATGACATAGGCTTAAACATGGAGGGGGTCTTTTCAAACCTCGACCAGGGGTTTTAACTCCGAGGTCACCCGCCTTTGGACCAACGTGTTCAACACATACACCCGAGGAAAGGAACTATTGGAAGAACTATTTTCCTTGGAAGATGTTTCTTACGTTAAATTGTAATATAACACAACTTTCTGTCACCCTCTTATCTTTCGAGCCGCGTAGCCTAATTGCCTTGTCTGGTCTGATGACTTCGGCCAGTAGTACGGGAAACTCCTTGGCCATTGGCCGAGGAGGTGGAAGCCAAAGGCTGGCTGACAGAGTTTGGATGTACGGGCTGAGAATTGACATAAAGTACTTCGATACATAAACTCATACAAAACAATTACACACGGTCTAGCCCGTTGCTACTTCTTGAGCTTGCGTTGGTTTTTCCCTTGAAGAGGAAAGGGTGATGCAACAAACTAGAGATAAGTATTTCCCTCAGTTAGAGAACGAAGGTATCAATCGAGTAGGAGGCAATGCACAAATCACCAATACCTGCACAAACAATCAAACAACTTGCACCCAACACGATAAAGCGATTGTCAATCCCTTCACGGTTACTTGCAAAAGTGAGATCTGATAGAGATAGATGAAACTAAACAAAAGATAAAGTGAATATTTTTGGAATTTTTGGCTTATAGATCGGAAAGTAAAAGATTGCAAAATAGTAGATCGGAAACTTATATGATGGAAAATAGACCCGGGGGCTATAAGTTTCACTAGAGGCTTCTCTCAAGATAGCAAATAATACGGTGGGTGAATAAATTACTGTCGAGAAATTGATAGAAAATTGCAAAGTTATGAAGATATCTAACGCAATGATTATGAAATATAGGCATCATGTCCATGTCAAGTAGACCAAAATGATTCTGCATCTACTACTATTACTCCACACATCGACCGACTCCTACCTGCATCTAGAGTATTAAGTTCATGAAGAACAGAGTAACGCATTAAGTAAGATGACATGATATAGAGGAATAAACTCAAGCAATATGATGTAAACCCCATCTTTTTATCCTCGATGGCAACAATACAATACGTGCCTTGCTGCCCCTACTGTCACTGGGAAAGGACACCGAAAGATTGAACCCAAATCTAAGCACTTCTCCAATTGCAAGAAAAACCAATCTAGTTGGCCAAACCAACACTGGTGCGCATCGATGCTATACAAACGGTTTTTAACCCCTTTTGCGACGGCATTTGGAGCCGTCGCCTAGTGAGTGGTGGAGAAAGGGGGGGGGGTCCTTCCCACACGACCCAGAAACCGTCGGGGATAGGGAGCCAAGATGCATATACAGTACCCCTACTCATTTGTGCTTGCATTGCCATCACAGTCGGTATTCTATGGTGCTACGTTTATGATGTGCGGCCCATCACAAACGGTTCACTATTATAGAGCGTGTATGATAAGCATACAATCACACACATTCGCTTTTCGCAAACCATATGCGATAACTAATTAAGAAGATTAGCTAATCGTCGTACGAGTGTTAGATAGGATTACAAAACGTCGGACCGTCGTAACATCGTCGTACACGAAAACTATCTCACACGCTATTCTGTGGTGCAACGTTTATGATGCATACTTCATCAGAAACAGTTCATGGTCACGAATCGTGTATGATAAAGCAACTGACACAAACATTTAGTTTGCCCGCACCATTTGTGATATTGTCTGACATCGCACACGCTTTGCGAACGGCAACTGTGTGCATGCTTGCACACGTTTCCTCTCTATGAACCGTCTCGGATTATGGTGTATATCGCAAATGTTTGTGTTTTACCAACTGTGTGTGCCTTAACGACCTGGAGAGCGTAATTTTACCGTAATTTAATTGCTGCTATTTCAAATTGTACCAGATTTGAATTTGAATTTGAATGTATGCTACAACTTTATCCATATCCATCAGGTTCAAACAACCAATGCATTATTCAATTCATAGGTACATTGCTACCTCTTGAGCACTGCGTTGGTTTTCCCTTGAAGAGGAAAGGGTGATGCAGTAAAGTAGCGTAAGTATTTCCCTCAGTTTTTTAGAACCAAGGTATCAATCTAGTAGGAGGCCACGCTCAAGTCCCTTGCACCTACACAAACAAATAAAAACCTCGCAACCAATGCAATAAAGGGGTTGTCAATCCCTTCACGGTCACTTACGAAAGTGAGATCTGATAGATATGATAAGATAATATTTTTGGTATTTTTATAATAAAGATGCAAAGTAAAATAAAAGGCAATAAAAATATGATGGAAAATAGACCCGGGGCCATAGGTTTCACTAGTGGCTTCTCTCAAGAGCATAAGTATTACGGTGGGTGAACAAATTACTGTTGAGCAATTGATAGAATTGAGCATAGTTATGAGAATATCTAGGTATGATCATGTATATAGGCATCACGTTCGTCACAAGTAGACCGACTCCTGCCTGCATCTATTACTCCACACATCGATCGCTATCCAGCATGCATCTAGAGTATGAAGTTCAAAAGAACAGAGTAACGCTTTAAGTAAGATGACATGATGTAGAGGGATAAACTCATGCAATATGATATAAACCCCATCTTGTTATCCTTGATGGCAACAATACAATATGTGCCTTGCTGCCCCTACTGTCACTGGGAAAGGACACCACAAGATTGAACCCAAAGCTAAGCAGTTCTCCCATTGCAAGAAAGATCAATCTAGTAGGCCAAACCAAACTGATAATTTGAAGAGACTTGCAAAGATAACCAATCATACATAAAAGAATTCAGAGAAGATTCAAATATTGTTCATAGATAAACTTGATCATAAACCCACAATTCATCAGTCTCAACAAACACACCGCAAAAGAAGATTACATCGAATAGATCTCCACGAGAATCGTGGAGAACTTTGTATTGAGACCCAAAGAGAGAGAAGAAGCCATCCAACTAATAACTATGGACCCGAAGGTCTGAGGTAAACTACTCACACATCATCGGAGAGGCTATGGTGTTGATGTAGAAGCCCTCCGTGATCAATGGCCCCTCCAGCAGGACGCCGGAAAAGGCCCCAAGATGGGATCTCACGGGTACAGAAGGTTGCGGCGGTGGAATTAGGTTTTCGTGGATGCTTCTGTTGGTTTGGGGGTACGTAGGTATATATAGGAGGAAGAAGTACGTCGGTGGAGCAACGTGGGCCCCATGAGGGTGGAGGGTGCGCCTAGGGGGGTAGGCGTACCCCCTACCTCGTGCCCTCCTGGTTGCTTTCTTGACGTAGGGTCCAAGTCCTCTGGATCACGTTTGTTCCAAAAATCACGTTCCCGAAGGTTTCATTCCGTTTGGACTCCGTTTGATATTCTTTTTCTGCGAAACTCTGAAATAGGCAAAAAAGCAATTTGGGCTGGGCCTCCGGTTAATAGGTTAGTCCCAAAAATAATATAAAAGTGTATAACAAAGCCCAATAATCATTCAAAACAGAATATAATATAGCATGAAGCAATAAAAAATTATAGATACGTTTGAGACGTATCAAGCATCCCTAAGCTTAATTCCTGCTCGTCCTCGAGTAGGTAAATTATAAAAACAGAATTTTTGATGCGGAATGCTACTTGGCATAATTTTTTAATGTAACCCTCTTAATTGTGGTATGAATATTCAGATCCGAAAGATTCAAGATAAAATTTTAATGTTGACATAAAAGCAATAATACTTAGAGCATACTAACTAAGCAATTATGTCTTCTCAAAATAACATGGCCAAAGAAAGTTCATCCCTACAAAATCATATAGTTTAGTCATGCTCCATTTTCATCACACAAGAATGCTCTCATCATGCACAACCCCGATGACAAGCCAACCAATTGTTTCATACTTTAGTAATCTCAAACTTTTTCAACCTTCACGCAATACATGAGCGTGAGCCATGGATATAACACTATGGGTGGAATAGAATATAATGATGGGGGTTATGTGGAGAAGATAAAAAATGAGAAAGTCTCACATCAACGCGGCTAATCAACGGGCTATGGAGATGCCCATCGATTGATGTTAATGCAAGGAGTAGGAATTGCCATGCAACGGATGCACTTGAGCTATAAATGCATGAAAGCTCAACAAAAGAAACTAAGTGGGTGTCCAACTCCCGTTTACCGGAGGAACACTTTGTGTGCTACCAAACGTCACAATGTAACTGGGTGATTATAAAGGTGCTCTACAGGTGTCTCCGAAGGTACTTGTTGGGTTGGCGTATTTCGAGATTAGGATTTGTCACTCCGATTGTCGGAGAGGTATCTCTGGGCCCTCTCGGTAATGCACATCACTTAAGCCTTGCAAGCATTGCAACTAATGAGTTAGTTGCGGGATGATGTATTATGGAATGAGTAAAGAGACTTGCCGGTAACGAGATTGAACTAGGTATTGAGATACCGACGATCGAATCTCGGGAAAGTAACATACCGATGACAAAGGGAACAACATATGTTGTTATGCGGTCTGACCGATAAAGATCTTTGTAGAATATGTGGGAGCCAATATGAGCATCCAGGTTCCGCTATTGGTTATTGACCGGAGACGTGTCTCAGTCATGTCTACATAGTTCTCGAACCCGTAGGGTCCGCACGCTTAACGTTTCGATGACAGTTATATTAAGAGTTTATATGTTTTGATGTACCAAAGGTTGTTCGGAGTCCCAGATGTGATCACGTACTTGACGAGGAGTCTCAAAATGGTCGGGACATGAAGATTGATATATTGGAAGCCTATGTTTGGATATCGAAAGTGTTCCGGGTAAAATCGAGATTTTACCGGAGTACCGGGAGGTTACCGGAACCCCCCGGGAGCTTAATGGGCCATAGTGCGCCTTGTGGAGAAGAGGAGAGGTGGCCAGGGCAGGGCCGCGCGCCCCTCCCCCTAGTCCGAACAGGACAAGGAGAGGGGGGCAGCGCCCCCTTTCCTTCCCTTCTCTCTCCTCTTTCCCCCTCCACTCCTAGTCCAACAAGGAAAAGGGAGGGAGTCCTACTCCTTGTAGGAGTAGGACTCCTCCTGGCGCCACCCTCTAGGCCGGCCGCACCTCCCCCTTGCTCCTTTATACACGGGGGCAAGGGGGCACCCTAGAGACACAACAATTGATTGTTTGATCTTTTAGCCGTGTGCGGTGCCCCCCTCCACCATAGTCCACCTCGATAATACTTTAGCGGTGCTTAGGCGAAGCCCTGCGTCGGTAGAACATCATCATCATCACCACGCCGTCGTGCTGGCGAAACTCTCCCTCAACACTCGGCTAGATCAGAGTTCGAGGGACGTCATCGGGCTGAACGTGTGCTGAACTCGGAGGTGTCGTGCGTTCGGTACTTGATCGATCAGATCGCGAAGACGTATGACTACATCATCCGCGTTGTGCTAACGCTTACGCTTTCGGTCTATGAGGGTACGTGGACAACACTCTCCCCTCTCATTGCTATGCATCACCATGATCTTGCGTGTGCGTAGGAATTTTTTTGAAATTACTACGTTCCCCAACAGTGGCATCCGAGCCAGGTTTTATGCGTAGATGTCATATGCACGAGTAGAACACAAGTGAGTTGTGGGGGATATAAGTCATACTGCTTACCAGCATGTCATACTTTTGTTCGGCGGTATTGTTGGATGAAGAGGCTCGGACCGACATTACGCGTACGCTTACGCGAGACAGGTTCTACCGACGTGCTTTGCACACAGGTGGCAGGCGGGTGTCAGTTTCTCCAACTTTAGTTGAACCGAGTGTGGCTAAGCCCGGTCCTTGCGAAGGTTAAAACAGCACCAACTTGACAAACTATCGTTGTGGTTTTGATGCGTAGGTAAGAATGGTTCTTGCTAAGCCCGTAGCAGCCACGTAAAATTCGCAACAACAAAGTAGAGGACGTCTAACTTGTTTTTGCAGGGCATATTGTGATGTGATATGGTCAAGACATGATGCTAAATTTTATTGTATGAGATGATCATGTTTTGTAACCGAGTTATCGGCAACTGGCAGGAGCCATATGGTTCTCGCTTTATTGTATGCAATGCAATCGCCCTGTAATGCTTTACTTTTTCACTAAGCCGCAGCAATAGTCGTAGAAGCATAAGATTGGCGAGACGACAATGATGCTACGATGGAGATCAAGGTGTCGCGCCGGTGACGATGGTGATCATGACGGTGCTTCGAAGATGGAGATCACAAGCACAAGTTGATGATGGCCATATCATATCACTTATATTGACTGCATGTGATGTTTATCTTTTATGCATCTTATCTTGCTTTGATTGACGGTAGCATTATAAGATGATCCCTCACTAAATTATCAAAGTATAAGTGTTCTCCCTGAGTATGCACCATTGCGAAAGTTCTTTGTGCTGAGACACCATGTGATGATCGGGTGTGATAGGCTCTACGTTCAAATACAACGGGTGCAAAACAGTTGCACATGCGGAATACTCAGGTTAAACTTGACGAGCCTAGCATATAACAGATATGGCCTCGGAACATGGAGACCGAAAGGTCGAGCGTGGATCATATAGTAGATATGATCAACATAGTGATGTTCACCATTGAAACTACTACATATCACGTGATGACCGGACGTGGTTTAGTTGATTTGGATCACGTGATCACTTAGAGGATTAGAGGGATGTCTATCTAAGTGGGAGTTCTTAAGTAATATGATTAATTGAACTTAAATTTATCATGAACTTAGTACCTGATAGTATCTGGCCCGTGCTGTTGTTCCGTTGAATTTTAATGCATTCCTTGAGAAAGCAAAGTTGAAAGATGATGGTAGCAATTACACGGTCTGGGTCCGTAACTTGAGGATTATCCTCATTGCTGCACAGAAGAATTACATCCTGGAAGCACCGCTGGGTGCCAGGCCTGCTGCTGATGCAATTGACGATGTTAAGAACGTCTGGCAGAGCAAAGCTGATGACTACTCAATAGTTCAATGTGCCATGCTTTACGACTTAGAACCGGGACTTCAACGGCGTTTTGAACGTCATGGAGCATATGAGATGTTCCAGGAGTTGAAGTTAATATTTCAAGCAAATGCCCGGATTGAGAGATATGAAGTCTCCAATAAATTCTACAGCTGCAAGATGGAGGAGAATAGTTCTGTCAGTGAGCATATACTTAAAATGTCTGGGTATAATAATCACTTGATTCAACTGGGAGTTAATCTTCCGGATAATAGCGTCATTGACAGAATTCTCCAATCAGTGCCACCAAGCTTCAAGAGCTTCGTGATGAACTATAACATGCAAGGGATGGATAAGACGATTCTCGAGCTCTTCGCAATGCTAAAGGCTGCGGAGGTAGAAATAAAAAAGGAGCATCAAGTGTTGATGGTCAATAAGACCACCAGTTTCAAGAAAAAGGGCAAAGGGAAGAAGAAGGGGAACTTCAAGAAGAACAACAAGCAAGTTGCTGCTCAGGAGAAGAAACCCAAGTCTGGACCTAAGCCTGAGACTGAGTGCTTCTACTGCAAGCAGACTGGTCAATGGAAGCGGAACTGCCCCAAGTATTTGGCAGATAAGAAGGATGGTAAGGTGAACAAAGGTATATGTGATATACATGTTATTGATGTGTACCTTACTAATGCTCGCAGTAGCACCTGGGTATTTGATACTGGTTCTGTTGCTAGTATTTGCAACTTGAAACAGGGGCTACGGATTAAGCGAAGATTGGCTAAGGACGAGGTGACGATGCGCGTGGGAAATGGTCCCAAAGTCGATGTGATCGCGGTCGGCACGCTACCTCTACATCTACCTTCGGGATTAGTATTAGACCTAAATAATTGTTATTTGGTGCCAGCGTTGAGCATGAACATTATATCTGGATATTGTTTGATGCGAGACAGTTATTCATTTAAATTAGAGAATAATGGTTGTTCTATTTATATGAGTAATATCTTTTATGGTCATGCACCCTTGAAGAGTGGTCTATTTTTGTTGAATCTCGATAGTAGTGATACACATATTCATAATATTGAGGCCAAAAGATGCAGCGTTGATAATGATAGTGCAACTTATTTGTGGCACTGCCGTTTAGGTCATATCGGTGTAAAGCGCATGAAGAAACTCCATACTGATGGACTTTTGGAACCACTTGATTATGAATCACTTGGTACTTGCGAACCGTGCCTCATGGGCAAGATGACTAAAACGCCATTCTCCGGAACTATGGAGAGAGCAACAGATTTGTTGGAAATCATACATACAGATGTATGTGGTCCAATGAATGTTGAGGCTCGTGGCAGATATCGTTATTTTCTCACCTTCACAGATGATTAAAGCAGATATGGGTATATCTACTTAATGAAACATAAGTCTGAAACGTTTGAAAAGTTCAGAGAATTTCAGAGTGAAGTTGAAAATCATCATAACAAGAAAATAAAGTTTCTACGATCTGATCGTGGAGGAGAATATTTGAGTTATGAGTTTGGTCTTCATTTGAAACAATGGGAATAGTTTCGCAACTCACGCCACCCGGAACACCACAGCGTAATGGTGTGTCCGAACGTTGTAATCGTACTTTACTGGATATGGTGCGATCTATGATGTCTCTTACTGATTTACCGCTATCTTTTTGGGGTTATGCTTTAGAGACGGCAGCATTCACGTTAAATAGGGCACCATCGAAATCCGTTGAGACGACGCCTTATGAACTATGGTTTGGCAAGAAACCAAAGTTGTCATTTCTGAAAGTTTGGGGCTGCGATGCTTATGTGAAAAAGCTTCAACCTGATAAGCTCGAACCTAAATCGGAGAAATGTGTCTTCATAGGATACCCAAAGGAGACTGTTGGGTACACCTTCTATCACAGATCCGAAGGCAAGACTTTTGTTGCTAAATTCAGAATCTTTCTGGAGAAGGAGTTTCTCTCGAAAGAAGTGAGTGGGAGGAAAGTAGAACTTGATGAGGTAACTATACCTGCTCCCCTATTGGAAAGTAGTTCATCACAGAAACCGGCTTCTGCGACACCTACACCAATTAGTGAGGAAGTTAATGATGATGATCATGAAACTTCAGATCAAGTTGTTACTGAACCTCGTAGGTCAACCAGAGTAAGATCCGCACCAGAGTGGTACGGTAATCCTGTTCTGGAAGTTATGTTACTAGACCATGACGAACCTACGAACTATGAAGATGCGATGGTGAGCCCAGATTCCGCAAAATGGCTTGAGGCCATGAAATCTGAGATGGGATCCATGTATGAGAACAAAGTGTGGACTTTGGTTGATTTGCCCGATGATCGGCAAGCAATTGAGAATAAATGGATCTTCAATAAGAAGACTGACGCTGACGGTAATATTACTGTCTATAAAGCTCGACTTGTTGCGAAAGGTTTTCGACAAGTTCAAGGGATTGACTACGATGAGACCTTCTCACCCGTAGCGATGCTTAAGTCTGTCCGAATCATGTTAGCAATTGCCACATTTTATGATTATGAAATTTGGCAAATGGATGTCAAAACTGCATTCCTGAATGGATTGTTGGAAGAAGAGTTGTATATGATGCAACCAGAAGGTTTTGTCAATCCGAAGGGAGCTAACAAAGTGTGCAAGCTCCAGCGATCCATTTATGGACTGGTGCAAGCCTCTCGGAGTTGGAATAAACGCTTTGATAGTGTGATCAAAGCATTTGGTTTTGAACAGACTTTTGGAGAAGCCTGTATTAACAAGAAAGTGAGTGGGAGCTTTGTAGCATTTCTGATATTATATGTGGATGACATATTGTTGATTGGAAATGATATAGAATTTCTGGATAGCATAAAGGGATACTTGAATAAGAGTTTTCAATGAAAGACCTCGGTGAAGCTGCTTATATATTGGGCATCAAGATCTATAGAGATAGATCAAGATGCTTAATTGGACTTTCACAAAGCACATACCTTGACAAAGTTTTGAAGAAGTTCAAAATGGATCAAGCAAAGAAAGGGTTCTTGCCTGTGTTACAAGGTGTGAAGTTGAGTAAGACTCAATGCCCGACCACTGCAGAAGATAGAGAGAAAATGAAAGATGTTCCCTATGCTTCAGCCATAGGCTCTATCATGTATGCAATGCTGTGTACCAAACCTGATGTGTGCCTTGCTATAAGTCTAGCAGGGAGGTACCAAAGTAATCCAGGAGTGGATCACTGGACAGCGGTCAAGAACATCCTGAAATACCTGAAAAGGACTAAGGATATGTTTCTCGTTTATGGAGGTGACAAAGAGCTCATCATAAATGGTTATGTTGATGCAAGCTTTGACACTGATCCGGACGATTCTAAATCGCAAACCGGATACGTGTTTACATTGAACGAAGGAGCTGTCAGTTGGTGCAGTTCTAAACAAAGCGTCGTGGCGGGATCTACGTGTGAAGCGGAGTACATAGCTGCTTCAAAAGCAGCAAATGAAGGAGTCTGGATGAAGGAGTTCATATCCGATCTAGGTGTCATACCTAGTGCATCGGGTCTAATGAAAATCTTTTGTGACAATACTGGTGCAATTGCCTTGGCGAAGGAATCCAGATTTCACAAGAGGACCAAGCACATCAAGAGACGCTTCAATTCCATCAGGGATTTAGTCCAGGTGGGAGACATAGAAATTTGCAAGATACATACGGATCTGAATGTTGCAGACCCGTTGACTAAGCCTCTTCCACGAGCAAAACATGATCAGCACCAAGGCTCCATGGGTGTTAGAATCATTACTGTGTAATCTAGATTATTGACTCTAGTGCAAGTGGGAGACTAAAGGTAATATGCCCTAGAGGCAATAATAAAGTTATTATTTATTTCCTTATATCATGATAAATGTTTATTATTCATGCTAGAATTGTATTAACCGGAAACATAATACATGTGTGAATGCATAGACAAATAGAATGTCACTAGTATGCCTCTACTTGACTAGCTCGTTGATCAAAGATGGTTAAGTTGACTAGGAGAGGCGGCCAGGGCAGGCCGCGCCCCCTCCCCCCTAGTCCGAATAGGACAAGGAGAGGGGGGCGGCGCCCCCCTTTCCTTCCTCTCTCTCTCCTCTTTCCCCCTCCACTCCTAGTCCAACAAGGAAAAGGGAGGGAGTCCTACTCCCGGTAGGAGTAGGACTCCTCCTGGCGCGCCCCCTCTAGGCCGGCCGCACCTCCCCCCTTGCTCCTTTATATACGGGGGCAGGGGGGCACCCTAGAGACACAACAATTGATCGTTTGATCTTTTAGCCGTGTGCGGTGCCCCCCTCCACCATAGTCCACCTCGATAATACTGTAGCGGTGCTTAGGCGAAGCCCTGCGTCGGTAGAACATCAACATCGTCACCACGCCGTCGTGCTGACGAAACTCTCCCTCACCACTCATTTGGATCGGAGTTCGAGGGACGTCATCGGGCTGAACGTGTGCTGAACTCGGAGGTGCCATGCGTTGGTACTTGATCGGTCGGATCGTGAAGACGTACGACTACATCATCCGCGTTTGTGCTAACGCTTCCGCTTTCGGTCTACGAGGGTACGTGGACAACACTCTCCCCTCTCGTTGCTATGCATCACCATGATCTTGCGTGTGCGTAGGATTTTTTTTGAAATTACTACATTCCCCAACACTACACGCATGCTCCTAGGGGGATAGATTGGTAGGAAAAGACCGTCACTCGTCCCCGACCGCCACTCATATGGAAGACAATCAAAGAACACCTCATGTTTCAAATTTGTTACATAACGTTTACCATACGTGCATGCTACGGGACTTGCAAACTTCAACACAAGTATTTCTCGATCCCATAACTACCCAACTAGCACAACTTTAATATCACTACCTCCATATCTCAAAACAATCATCAAACTTCTCTTAGTATTCAGCACACTCATAAGAAAGTTTTTTACTAGTCTTGAATACTTAGCATATTAGGATTAATTTTCCTATTTAAGCAAATTAGCATGCTGTTTAAGACTCTGAAAATAATATAAGTGAAGCATGAGAGAATAATAGTTTCTATAAAACAAATCCACCGCCGTGCTCTAAAAGATATAAGTGAAGCACTAGAGCAAAAGCTATATAGCTCAAAAGAAATAAGTGAAGCACATAGAGTATTCTAATAAATTCCGAACCATGTGTGTTTCTCTCAAAAGGCGTGTACATAAAAGATGGTTGTGGTAAACTAAAAAGCAAAGACTCAAATCATACAAGACGCTACAAGCAAAACACTTATCATGTGGTGAATAAAAATATAGCTCCAAGTAACATTACCGATGGAAGTAGACGAAAGAGGGGATGCCTTCCGGGGCATCCCCAAGCTTTGGCTTTTTGGTGTCCTTAGATTATATTGGTGTGCCATGGGCATCCCCAAGCTTAGGCTCTTGCCACTCCTTGTTCCATAATCCATCAAATCTTTTACCCAAAACTTGAAAACTTCACAACACAAAACTTAACAGAAAATCTCGTGAGCTCCGTTAGCGAAAGAAAACAAAACACCACTTCAAGGTATTGTAATGAACTCATTCTTTATTTATATTGGTGTTAAAACTAATGTATTCCAACTTCTATATGGTTTATAAACAATTTTACTAGCCATAGATTCATCAAAATAAGCAAACAACACACAAAAAACAGAATCTGTAAAAAACAGAACAGTCTGTAGTAATCTGTAACTAATGCAAACTTATGGAACTCAAAAAATTTATACAAAATAGGACGACCTAGACAACTTGTTTATTGATCAGCATCAATTGGAATCAATATTTTATCACGTTCTGGTGATTTTTAACAATTATTTTTGTGAACAGAAAGTTTCTGGAATTTTCAGCAAGATCAAATAACTATCATCCAAGAAGATCCTATAGGTTTAACTTGGCACAAACACTAATTAAAACATAGAAACACATCTAACCAGAGGCTAGATCAAAGATTTATTCCTAAATAGAAGCAAAAAGCAAAAAAACTAAAAATAAAATTGGGTTGCCTCCCAACAAGCGCTATCGTTTAACGCCCCTAGCTAGGCATAAAAGCAAGGATAGATCTAGGTAATATCATCTTGGGTCTTTCATTTTTTAGCGGAGTTATGCTCGAATCCGGGAGGTTCTTTATGTTTCCCTTCATATTCGGAAAATTTGAGATCTAAATAGTCCAACCGCTTATTGCAAAGGGTAATCAACATATTCATGCGGTGGAGATTCCCGCTAACACTCTTAAGAGGTTCAAGAGATTTTTGTAAAATCTTTGTTACTTCGCAAATTTTCTCAAAAACTTTCATTTCTTGTTGGGTATGATGAGGCCCCTTTTGTTGAGGTAGTGTTCCCACTATACCTTCTATAATTTCAACGCAATCCAAGAGTTGTCTATGAGACAATCAATCCAACATAAAAGTTGTGAAGCAAAATTCTAAAATTCACCTCTAGGGTGCAATTATGATAAGATTCCATCATTCTAGGCCAAGCATCTTTTAAGTTTTCTCCTTGTCTTTGTTTGTAGTGAAGAACTTCAAACTCGGGAGACAACAGAGTAGATAGAGGACTAACCATTACGAGAAAGCAAGTGAAAAAGAGGCGAACGGAAAAGAGAGGACGAATAAAACGACAAGGGTGAAGTGGGGGAGAGGAAAACGAGAGGCAAATGGCAAATAATGTAATGCGGGAGATAATAGTTTGTGATGGGTACTTGGTATGTTGACTTTTGCGTAGACTCCCCGGCAACAGCGCCAGAAATCCTTCTTGCTACCTCTTGAGCACTGCGTTGGTTTTCCCTTGAAGAGGAAAGGGTGATGCAGTGAAGTAGCGTAAGTATTTCCCTCAGTTTTTGAGAACCAAGGTATCAATCCAGTAGGAGGCCATGCTCAAGTCCCTCGCACCTACACAAACAAATAAAAACCTCGCAACCAACGCAATAAAGGGGTTGTCAATCCCTTCACGGCCACTTACGAAAGTGAGATATGATAGATATGATAAGATAATATTTTTGGTATTTTTATAATAAAGATGCAAAGTAAAATAAAAGGCAATAAAAATAGCTAAGTGTTGGAAGATTAATATGATGGAAAATAGACCCGTGGGCCATAGGTTTCACTAGTGGCTTCTCTCAAGAGCATAAGCATTACGGTGGGTGAACAAATTACTGTTGAGCAATTTATAGAATTGAGCATAGCTATGAGAATATCTAGGTATGATCATGTATATAGGCATCACGTTCGTGACAAGTAGACCGACTCCTGCCTGCATCTAGAGTATTAAGTTCAAAAGAACAGAGTAACACTTTAAGTAAGATGACATGATGTAGAGGGATAAACTCATGCAATATGATATAAACCCCATCTTGTTATCCTCGATGGCAACAATACAATACGTGCCTTGCTGCCCCTACTGTCACTGGGAACGGACACCACAAGATTGAACCCAAAGCTAAGCAGTTCTACCATTGCAAGAAAGATCAATCTAGTAGGCCAAACCAAACTGATAATTCTAAGAGACTTGCAAAGATAACCAATCGTACATAAAATACTTTAGAGAAGATTCAAATATTGTTCATAGATAAACTTGATCATAAACCCACAATTCATCGATCTCAACAAACACACCGCAAAAGAAGATTACATCGAATAGATCTCCACGAGAATCGTGGAGAACTTTGTGTTGAGATCCAAAGAGAGAGAAGAAGCCATCTAGCTAATAACTATGGACCCGAAGGTCTGAGGTAAACTACTCACACATCATCGGAGATGCTATGGTGTTGATGTAGAAGCCCTCCGTGATCAATGCCCCCTCTGGCAGGACGACGGAAAAGGCCCCAAGATGGGATCTCACGGGTACAGAAGGTTGCGGCGGTGGAATTAGGTTTTCGTGGATGCTTCTGTTGGTTTGGGGTACATAGGTATATATAGGAGGAAGAAGTACGTTGGTGGAGCAACATGGGCCCCACGAGGGTGGAGGGCGCGCCCAGCGGGGGTAGGCGCGCCCCCTACCTCGCGCCCTCCTGGTTGCTTTCTTGACGTAGGGTCCAAGTCCTCTGGATCACGTTTGTTCCGAAAATCACGTTCCCGAAGGTTTCATTCCGTTTGGACTCCGTTTGATATTCTTTTTCTGCGAAACTCTGAAATAGGCAAAAACAGCAATTTGGGTTGGGCCTCCGATTAATAGGTTAGTCCCAAAAATAATATAAAAGTGTATAACAAAGCCCATTAATCATCCAAAACAGAATATAATATAGCATGAAGCAATAAAAAATTATAGATACGTTGGAGACTTATCATCCATATGTTCAAGAATTACATAAGAACCAAATAAAGAATGATGAACCACAGTTGTATACTTGTACTATTAAAGACGGTAAGGAAAGAGGCGAAATACATTCTGGTTGTTGAACAAGGTGAAGCGGAATGCCCATATTGTGCCCTCCTCCATGCAGAAGGCATGCACGAATCTAGTCCAACCCCTTGTGATGGCCGACCGCCCATCCTTCACGGTCTTCATGAAAACATCTAGATAATCATCGTTATCTGGTAGAAATAATTTAACCTTTGCATGCCCACCAATCATGTAGTTTGAGTGGTAATCTTGAGTAAACTGCTTTGGCAACCACTACAAAGGAAAAAGATTTAGACATTGTCAACTAACACAACTCATTATGGGCAGTAAAAACAAGACTGCAGAGTTCTTACTTACCATCCCACAGTTTGCTATTGTCTTGAATAAAGTGTAAAAAAATAGTTTAATTGTCATCTTTGGACCCATTTTACTAACAATCTTTATCAGCTTCCTCAGTTGATGTTGTTCATCGATATCTCTTTGCCCCATACGCAGAAAGGGTCGAAGCGCGGATCTTTACCAATGACATATGTACCTAAAAGCACCAAGTTAATATTAGAAGCTAAACAGCAATTGCACAATGATGTAGTACAACACTCTTTTATAATATCTTATAACATCCAATATACTCACATATTAGATGAATTAACATATTATATTATGGGTCCGAAGGAGTTTAGTGCATTCTTACAAATTATCAGCTGATTAACTACTGTTGTATCCATGGGTTACACTTAGTTTGAGCTAGTTCGGGCTCAAATAGCCCTAAAGTATATCTAAACATGAGGGCTAGTTTGAGCTAGTTGCATATATAACCCACCCAAAAAACTATCCAACCCAAGAGGTGCTAATTGGAGCTAGTTCTCCTAGTGCACTTATTGTCAATCTAACCCTGCCATACAAACAACTCTTTGGATGGAGTTAGTTCAGGGTTAGTCATGAGCTAGAAACTAACTCTAACCTCTAGCTAAGTTGAGTATCCAAACAGGGTTGTGTTGTTGTCGCTGCCGCTCTTCTACGTATATCTAGACATCATCAGAACATTAATGTAACACTCTTCCTTGTTGCTATGTGATGCAGCTTGAAGCTACGTCGGTATTTCCCCAAAGAGGAAGGGATGATGTAGCACAGCGGCGGTAGGTATTTTCCTCAGATGTGAAACCAAGGTTATCGAACTGGTAGGAGAACCAAGCAACACAACGTAAACATCACCTGCACACAAATAACAACTTCTCGCAACCCTACGTGTAAAAGGGGTTGTCAATCCTTTTCGGGTACCGGCGCCCCAAGATGGGCAAACGGACGTGAATAAAATTGTAGTAGATTGATAGATCGAACGCCAAATAAAATAAATAAGAATAAAATGCAACAAGGCAAATAATATGAGAAAGAGACCCTGGGGCCGTAGGTTTCACTACTGGATTCTCTCGAGAAAAATAGCAAACGGTGGGTGAACAAATTACTGTTGGGAAATTGATAGAACTTCAAATAATCACTACTAGGGAAAACCTTATACACAGAGGTATATCAGTAGTGTTGGTCAAAACTGGGCGCTAGCGCTACTTAGTAGTAGCGCATGTTGCAAAACCACGCTACAACCATTGTTTTACCAGTAGCGCGTCTTCATGGAAAAGCGCTACTACTAAAATTCCCTCACTAATGCCGGTAGGCTAGGAATAGTAGTAGCGGTTCACCCAGAAGCACACTACTGCTAAAAACTTTGTAGCAACGCGTTTATGCCGTAGAGCGCTACTGCTATGAAAAAGAAAATAAATAGAAAAATAAGTAGAAAAGTAAATGAAAATGAAAGAAATAGAAAAAGGAAAAATGAAAAAAAATAAAATGTAAAGAAAAAAAAGAAAACAGAAAGGAATACCTGTAGCGCGTTTCTCTGGAACACGCTATAGCTATCTTAGCTATAGCGCGTTTCGGCAAAACTCGCTACTGCTAGTTTGACTCAAATCCCGGCAGCCCGGGCTCAAAATTTCGCTAAGTCCTTTCCCCCCTCTCTACTCCCCCAACTGCTCCATCGCCGTTGTCGCCCTGCCGCCTTCGACCACACCGCCATCGCCCGAGGCCGCCTTCGACCACACTGCCGCCGCCCGAGGCCGCCCTCGACCTCACAACCGCCGCCCGAGGCCATCGTCGACCTCACCGTCGCCTCCCTCGAGCTCACCACCGCCGCCCGAGCCAGAGCCTGCCCTCGCCACCGACTGTAAGGCTCTGCCTCTCCTGTCCCCTACCTGTTGGAAATATGCCCTAGAGGCAATAATAAAAGCATTATTATTATATTTCCTTGTTCATGATAATTGTCTTTTATTCATGATATAATTGTGTTATCCGGAAATCATAATACATGTGTGAATACATAGACACCAACATGTCCCTAGTAAGCCTCTAGTTGACTAGCTCGTTGATCAACTGATAGTCAAGGTTTCCTGACTATGGACATTGGATGTCATTGATAACGAGATCACATCATTAGGAGAATGATGTGATGGACAAGACCCAATCCTAAGAATAAGCACAAGATCGTATAATTCGTTTGCTAGAGCTTTTCCAATGTCAAGTATCTTTTCCTTAGACCATGAGATCGTGTAACTCCCGGATACCATAGGAGTGCTTTGGGTGTGCCAAACGTCACAACGTAACTGGGTGACTATAAAGGTATACTACGGGTATCTCCGAAAGTGTCTGTTGGGTTGACACAGATCGAGACTGGGATTTGTCACTCCGTATGACGGAGAGGTATCACCGGGCCCACTCGGTAATGCATCATCATAATGAGCTAAATGTAATCAAAGTGTTTGATCACGGGATCATGCATTACGGTACGAGTAAAGTGACTTGCTGGTAACGAGATTGAACGAGGTATTGGGATACCGACGATCGAATCTCGGGCAAGTAAAATACCGACTGACAAAGGGAATTGCGTACAGGATTGATTGAATACTCGACATCGTGGTTCATCCGATGAGATCATCGAGGAGTATGTGGGAGCCAGCATGGGTATCCAGATCCCGCTGTTGGTTATTCACCAGAGAGGTGTCTCTTGTCATGTCTGCATGTCTCCCGAACCCGTAGGGTCTACACACTTAAGGTTCGGTGACGCTAGGGTTGTAGAGATATGAGTATGCAATAACCCGAAAGTTGTTCGGAGTCCCGGATGAGATCCCGGACGTCACGAGGAGTTCCGGAATGGTCCAGAGGTGAAGAATAATATATAGGAAGTGCAGTTTCGGCCATCGGGAGTGATCCGGGGGTTACCGGTATTGTACCGGGACCACCAGATGGGTCCCGGGGGTCCACCGGGTGGGGCCACCCGTCCCGGAGGGCCCCATGGGCTGAAGTGGGAAGGTGGACCAGCCCTTAGTGCGCTGGTGCACCCCCCAAGGCCCACCCCCTGCGCCTAGGGTTGGAACCCTAGGGTGGGGGGGGGGGGCGCCCCACTTGACTTGGGGGGTACTCCACCCCCTGGCCGCCGCCCCCCCTGGGAGATTGGATCTCCAGGGGCCGGCGCCCCCCCAGGGGGCCTATATAAAGGGGGAGAGGGAGGGGCAGCCGCACCCTTGACCCCTGGCGCCTCCCTCTCCCCTGTCACACCTCTCCCTCTCGCGCAGACGCTCGGCGAAGCCCTGCTACACGTGGCAACTGCATCCACCACCACGCCGTCATGCTGCTGGATCTCCATCAACCTCTCCTTCCCCCTTGCTGGATCAAGAAGGAGGAGGCGTCATCCGCTCTGTACGTGTGTTGAACGCGGAGGTGCCATCCGTTCGGCGCTTGGTCATCGGTGATTTGGATCACGGCGAGTACGACTCCATCATCCACGTTCTAGTGAACGCTTTCGCTCTCGATCTACAAAGGTATGTAGATGCATATGAATACTCATTGCTAGATGAACTCATAGATGGATCTTGGTGAAACCGTAGGAAATTTTTTGTTTTCTGCAACGTTCCCCAACAGTGGCATCATGAGCTAGGTCTATGCGTAGTTCTTTTTGCATGAGTAGAACACAATTTGTTGTGGGCGTAGATGTTGTCAACTTTCTTGCCGCTACTAGTCTTATTTTGCTTCAGTGGTATTATGGGATGAAGCGTCCCGGACCAACCTTACACGTACGCCTACGTGAGACCGGTTCCACTGACTAACATGCACTAGATGCATAAGGTGGCTGGCGGGTGTCTGTCTCTCCCACTTTAGTTGGAGCGGATTCGACGAATAGGGTCCTTATGAAGGGTAAATAGAAGTTGACAAATCACGTTGTGGCTTTTTCATAGGTAAGAAAACGTTCTTGCTAGAACCCTAATGCAGCCACGTAAAACTTGCAACAACAATTAGAGGACGTCTAACTTGTTTTTGCAGCAAGTGCTTTGTGATATGATATGGCCAAAGTTGTGATGAATGATGAATGATATATATGTGATGTATGAGATCATGTTCACGTAATAGGAATCACGACTTGCATGTCGATGAGTATGACAACCGGCAGGAGCCATAGGAGTTGTCATTATTTTTATGACCCGCGTGTCAATGGAAACGCCATGTAAATTACTTTGCTTTATTGCTAAACGTGTTAGCCTTAGTAGTAGAAGTAATAGTTGGCGAGCAACTTCATGGAGACACGATGATGGAGATCATGATGATGGAGATCACGGTGCCGTGCCGGTGACAAGATGATCATGGAGCCCCAAGATGGAGATCAAAGGAGCTATATGATATTGGCCATATCATGTCACTATTATTATTTGATTGCATGTGATGTTTTTCATGTTTTGCATCTTGTTTACTTAGAACGACGGTAGTAAATAAGATGATCCCTCATAATAAATTTCAAGAAAGTGTTCCCCCTAACTGTGCACCGTTGCGACAGTTCGTTGTTTCGAAGCACCACGTGATGATCGGGTGTGATAGATTCCAACGTTCACATACAACGGGTGTAAGACAGATTTACACATGCAAACACTTAGGTTGTCTTGACGAGCCTAGCATGTACAGACATGGCCTCGGAACATGGAGGACCGAAAGGTCGAGCATGAGTCGTATAGAAGATACGATCAACATGGAGATGTTCACCGATGATGACTAGTCCGTCTCACGTGATGATCGGACACAGCCTAGTCGAGTCGGATCATGTATTCACTTAGATGACTAGAGGGATGTTCAATCTGAGTGGGAGTTCATTAAATAATTTGATTAGATGGACTTAATTATCAGGAACTTAGTCTAAATAAACTTTGCAATATGTCTTGTAGATCAAATGGCCCAAGCTAATGTCAACATGAACTTCAACGCGTTCCTAGAGAAAACCAAGCTGAAAGATGATGGCAGCAACTATACGGACTGGGTCCGGAACCTGAGGATCATCCTCATAGCTGCCAGGAAACAATATGTCCTAGAAGCACCGCTAGGTGAAGCACCCATCCCAGAGAACCAATACATTATGAATGCTTGGCAGTCTCGTGCTGATGATTACTCCCTCGTTCAGTGCGGCATGCTTTACAACTTAGAACCGGGGCTACAAAAGCGTTTTGAGCATCACGGAGCATATGAGATGTTCGAGGAGCTGAAACTGATTTTCCAAGCTCATGCCCGGGTCGAGAGATATGAAGTCTCCGACAAGTTCTACAGTTGTAAGATGGAGGAAAATAGTTCTGTCAGTGAACACATACTCAAGATGTCTGGGTTGCACAACCGCTTGACTCAGTTGGAGATTAACCTCCCAGACGAGGCGGTCATTGACAGAATCCTTCAGTCACTCCCACCTAGCTACAAGAGCTTTGTGATGAACTACAATATGCAGGGGATGGTAAAGACCATTCCTGAGGTATTTGCTATGCTGAAATCAGCAGAGGTTGAAATAAAAAAGGAACATCAAGTGTTGATGGTCAATAAAACCACCAAGTTCAAGAAAGGCAAGGGTAAGAAGAACTTCAAGAAGGACGGCAAGGATGTTGCCGCGCCCGGTAAGCCAGTTGCCGGGAAGAAGTCAAAGCATGGACCCAAGCCTGAGACTGAGTGCTTTTATTGCAAAGGGAAGGGTCACTGGAAGCGGAACTGCCCCAAATACTTAGCAGACAAGAAGGCCGGCAACACTAAAGGTATATGTGATATACATGTAATTGATGTGTACCTTACCAGTGCTCGTAGTAGCTCCTGGGTATTTGATACCGGTGCCGTTGCTCATATTTGTAACTCAAAACAGGAGCTATGGAATAAGCGGAGACTGGCGAAGGACGAGGTGACGATGCGCGTCGGGAATGGTTCAAAGGTCGATGTGATCGCCGTCGGCACGCTACATCTACATTTACATACGAGATTAGTTTTAAACCTCAATAATTGTTATTTAGTGCCAAGTTTGAGCATGAACATTGTATCTGGATCTCGTTTAATGCGAGATGGCTACTCATTTAAATCCGATTATAATGGTTGTTCTATTTATATGAGTGATATGTTTTATGGTCATGCTCCGATGGTCAATGGTTTATTCTTAATGAATCTCGTGCGTGATAATACACATATTCATAGTGTGAATACCAAAAGGTGTAAAGTTGATAACGATAGTCCCACATACTTGTGGCACTGTCGCCTTGGTCACACTGGTGTCAAGCGCATGAAGAAGCTCCATGCTGATGGACTTTTAGAGTCTCTCGATTATGAATCATTTGACACATGGGAACCATGCCCCATGGGCAAAATGACCAAGACTCCGTTCTCCGGAACAATGGAGCGAGCAACCAACTTATTGGAAATCATACATACTGATGTGTGTGGTCCAATGAGTGTTGAGGCTCGCGGATGATATCGTTATGTTCTCACTCTCACGGATGACTTGAGTAGATATGGGTATGTTTACTTAATGAAACACAAGTCTGAAACCTTTGAAAAGTTCAAGGAATTTCAGAATGAGGTAGAGAATCAACGTGACCGAAAAATAAAGTTCTTACGATCAGATCATGGAGGAGAATATTTAAGTCACGAACTTGGCACACACTTAAGAAAATGTGGAATCGTTTCACAACTCACGCCGCCTGGAACACCTCAACGTAACGGTGTGTCCGAACGTCGTAATCGCACTCTATTGGATATGGTGCGATCTATGATGTCTCTTACTGATTTACCGCTATCGTTTTGGGGATACGCTCTAGAGACAGCCACATTCACTTTAAATAGGGCACCGTCTAAATCCGTTGAGATGACACCGTATGAATTATGGTTTGGGAAGAAACCTAAGCTGTCGTTTCTAAAAGTTTGGGGATGCGATGCTTATGTCAAGAAACTTCAACCTGAAAAGCTCGAACCCAAGTCGGAAAAATGCGTCTTCATAGGATACCCTAAGGAAACCATTGGGTATACTTTCTACCTAAGATCCGAAGGCAAGATCTTTGTTGCCAAGAACAGGTCCTTTCTGGAGAAAGAGTTTCTCTCGAAAGAAGTAAGTGGGAGGAAAGTGGAACTTGATGAAGTATTACCTCTTGAACCGGACAGTAGCGCAGCTCAAGAAAATGTTTCTGTGGTGCCTCCACCGGTTAGAGAGGAGGTTAATGATAATGATCATGAAACTTCAGATCAAGTTACTACTGAACTTCGTAGGTCCACAAGGACACGTTCCGCACCAGAGTGGTACGGCAACCCTATCCTGGAAATCATGTTGTTAGACAACGGTGAACCTTCAAACTATGAAGAAGCGATGGCGGGCCAAGATTCCAACAAATGGCTAGAGGCCATGCAACCCGAGATAGGATCCATGTATGAAAACAAAGTATGGACTTCGACAGACTTGCCCGATGATCGGCGAGCGATAGAGAACAAATGGATCTTTAAGAAGAAGACGGACGCGGATGGTAATGTGACCATCTATAAAGCTCGACTTGTCGCTAAGGGTTATCGGCAAGTTCAAGGGGTTGACTACGATGAGACTTTTTCTCCCGTAGCGAAGCTGAAGTCCGTCAGAATCATGTTAGCAATTGCCGCATACTATGATTATGAGATATGGCAAATGGACGTCAAAACGGCATTCCTTAACGGCTATATTAAGGAAGAACTGTATATGATGCAGCCGGAAGGTTTTGTCGACCCTAAGAATGCTAACAAGGTATGCAAGCTCCAGCGATCCATTTATGGGCTGGTGCAAGCATCTCGGAGATGGAACATTCGCTTTGATGAGATGATCAAAGCGTTTGGGTTTACGCAGACTTATGGAGAAGCCTGCGTTTACAAGAAAGTGAGTGGGAGCTTTGTAGCATTTCTCATATTATATGTAGATGACATACTTTTGATGGGAAATGATATAGAACTTTTGGACAGCATAAAGGCCTATTTGAATAAGAGTTTTTTCAATGAAGGACCTTGGAGAAGCTTCTTATATATTAGGCATCAAGATCTATAGAGATAGATCAAGACGCCTCATAGGTCTTTCACAAAGCACATACCTTGAAAAGATATTGAAGAAGTTCAATATGGATCAGTCCAAGAAAGGGTTCTTGCCTGTATTACAAGGTGTGAAATTGAGCTCAGCTCAATGCCCGACCACGGCAGAAGATATAGAAGAGATGAGTGTCATCCCCTATGCCTCGGCCATAGGGTCTATTATGTATGCCATGCTGTGTACCAGACCTGATGTAAACCTTGCCGTAAGTTTGGTAGGTAGGTACCAAAGTAATCCTGGCAAGGAACACTGGACAGCGGTCAAGAATATCCTGAAGTACCTGAAAAGGACTAAGGACATGTTTCTCGTTTATGAAGGTGACGAAGAGCTCGTCGTAAAGGGTTACGTCGACGCTAGCTTCGACACAGATCTGGATGACTCTAAGTCACAAACCGGATACGTGTATATGTTGAATGGTGGAGCAGTAAGCTGGTGCAGCTGCAAGCAGAGCGTCGTGGCGGGATCTACATGTGAAGCGGAGTACATGGCAGCCTCGGAGGCAGCACATGAAGCAATTTGGATGAAGGAGTTCATCACCGACCTAGGAGTCATACCCAATGCATCGAGGCCGATCAAACTCTTCTGTGACAACACTGGAGCTATTGCACTTGCCAAGGAGCCCAGGTTTCACAAGAAGACTAGGCACATCAAGCGTCGCTTCAACTCCATTCGTGAAAATGTTCAAGATGGAGACATAGATATTTGTAAAGTGCATACGGATCTGAATGTCGTAGATCCGTTGACTAAACCTCTCCCTAGAGCAAAACATGATCAACACCAGAACTCTATGGGTGTCCGATTCATCACAATGTAACTAGATTATTGACTCTAGTGCAAGTGGGAGACTGTTGGAAATATGCCCTAGAGGCATTAATAAAAGCATTATTATTATATTTCCTTGTTCATGATAATTGTCTTTTATTCATGCTATAATTGTGTTATCCGGAAATCGTAATACATGTGTGAATACATAGACACCAACAAGTCCCTAGTAAGCCTCTAGTTGACTAGCTCATTGATCAACTGATAGTCAAGGTTTCCTGACTATGGACATTAGATGTCATTGATAACGAGATCACATCATTAGGAGAATGATGTGATGGACAAGACCCAATCCTAAGCATAAGCACAAGATCGTATAATTCGTTTGCTAGAGCTTTTCCAATGTCAAGTATCTTTTCCTTAGACCATGAGATCGTGTAACTCCCGGATACCATAGGAGTGCTTTGGGTGTGCCAAACGTCACAACGTAACTGGGTGACTATAAAGGTATACTACGGGTATCTCCGAAAGTGTCTGTTGGGTTGACACGGATCGAGACTGGGATTTGTCACTCCGTATGACGGAGGTATCACCGGGCCCACTCGGTAATGCATCATCATAATGAGCTCAATGTAATCAAAGTGTTTGATGACGAGATCATGCATTACGGTACGAGTAAAGTGACTTGCCGGTAACGAGATTGAACGAGGTATTGGGATACCGACGATCGAATCTCGGGCAAGTAAAATACCGACTGACAAAGGGAATTGCGTACGGGATTGATTGAATCCTCGACATCGTGGTTCATCCGATGAGATCATCGAGGAGTATGTGGGAGCCAACATGGGTATCCAGATCCCGCTGTTGGTTATTGACCAGAGAGGTGTCTCGGTCATGTCTGCATGTCTCCCGAACCCGTAGGGTCTACACACTTAAGGTTCGGTGACGCTAGGGTTATAGAGATATGAGTATGCAATATTCCGAAAGTTGTTCGGAGTCCCGGATGAGATCCCGGACGTCACGATGAGTTCCGGAATGGTCCGGAGGTGAAGAATTATATATAGGAAGTGCAGTTTCGGCCATCGGGAGTGATCCGGGGGTCACCGGTATTGTACCGGGACCACCAGATGGGTCCCGGGGGTCCACCGGGTGGGGCCACCCATCCCGGAGGGCCCCATGGGCTGAAGTGGGAAGGAGGACCAGCCCTTAGTGCGCTGGTGCGCCCCCCAAGGCCCACCCCCTGCGCCTAGGGTTGGAACCCTAGGGTGGGGGGGCGCCCCACTTGCCTTGGGGGGGTACTCCACCCCCTGGCCGCCGCCCCCCGGGAGATTGGATCTCCAGGGGCCGGCGCCCCCCCAGGGGGCCTATATAAAGGGGGGGGGAGGGAGGGGCAGCCGCACCCTTGACCCCTGGCGCCTCCCTCTCCCCTGTCACACCTCTCCCTCTCGCGCAGACGCTCGGCGAAGCCCTGCTGCACGTGACAACTGCATCCACCACCACGCCGTCGTGCTGCTGGATCTCCATCAACCTCTCCTTCCCCCTTGCTGGATCAAGAAGGAGGAGATGTCATCCGCTTTGTACGTGTGTTGAACGCGGAGGTGCCCTCCGTTCGGCGCTTGGTCATCGGTGATTTGGATCACGGCGAGTACGACTCCATCATCCACGTTCTAGTGAACGCTTCCGCTCTCGATCTACAAAGGTATGTAGATGCATCTGAATACTCGTTGCTAGATGAACTCATAGATGGATCTTGATGAAACCATAGGAAATTTTTTGTTTTCTGCAACGTTCCCCAACAGTGGCATCATGAGCTAGGTCTATGCGTAGTTCTTTTTGCACGAGTAGAACACAATTTGTTGTGGGCGTAGATGTTTTCAACTTTCTTGCCGCTACTAGTCTTATTTTGCTTCAGCGGTATTGTGGGATGAAGCGGCCCGGACCAACCTTACACGTACGCTTACGTGAGACCGGTTCCACCGACTAACATGCACTACTTGCATAAGGTGGCTGGCGGGTGTCTGTCTCTCCCACTTTAGTTGGAGCGGATTCGACGAACAGGGTCCTTATGAAGGGTAAATAGAAGTTGACAAATCACGTTGTGGCTTTTTCGTAGGTAAGAAAACGTTCTTGCTAGAACCCTAATGCAGCCACGTAAAACTTGCAACAACAATTAGAGGACGTCTAACTTGTTTTTGCAGCAAGTGCTTTGTGATATGATATGGCCAAAGTTGTGATGAATGATGAATGATATATATGTGATGTATGAGATCATGTTCATGTAATAGGAATCACGACTTGCATGTCGATGAGTATGACAACCGGCAGGAGCCATAGGAGTTGTCATTATTTTTATGACCTGCGTGTCAATGGAAACGCCATGTAAATTACGTTACTTCATTGCTAAACGTGTTAGCCTTAGTAGTAGAAGTAATAGTTGGCGAGCAACTTCATGGAGACACGATGATGGAGATCATGGTGTCGTGCCGGTGACAAGATGATCATGGAGCCCCAAGATGGAGATCAAAGGAGCTATATGATATTGGCCATATCATGTCACTATTATTATTTGATTGCATGTGATGTTTTTCATGTTTTGCGTCTTGTTTACTTAGAACGACGGTAGTAAATAAGATGATCCCTCATAATAAATTTCAAGAAAGTGTTCCCCCTAACTATGCACCGTTGCGACAGTTTGTTGTTTCGAAGCACCACGTGATGATCGGGTGTGATAGATTCCAACGTTCACATACAACGGGTGTAAGACAGATTTACACATGCAAACACTTAGGTTGTCTTGACGAGCCTAGCATGTACAGACATGGCCTCGGAACATGGAGGACCGAAAGGTCGAGCATGAGTCGTATAGAAGATACGATCAACATGGAGATGTTCACCGATGATGACTAGTCCGTCTCACGTGATGATCGGACACGGCCTAGTCGAGTCGGATCATGTATTCACTTAGATGACTAGAGGGATGTTCAATCTGAGTGGGAGTTCATTAAATAATTTGATTAGATGGACTTAATTATCATGAACTTAGTCTAAATAAACTTTGCAATATGTCTTG
Organism: Aegilops umbellulata; assembly: GCA_032464435.1. Lineage (NCBI taxonomy): Eukaryota > Viridiplantae > Streptophyta > Magnoliopsida > Poales > Poaceae > Aegilops > Aegilops umbellulata. The sequence goes on from CP136060.1 coordinate 233,854,320, forward strand.
TAAATCAAATGGCCCAAGCTAATGTCAACATGAACTTCAACGCGTTCCTAGAGAAAACCAAGCTGAAAGATGATGGCAGCAATTATACGGACTGGGTCCGGAACCTGAGGATCATCCTCATAGCTGCCAGGAAACAATATGTCCTAGAAGCACCACTAGGTGAAGCACCCATCCCAGAGAACCAAGACATTATGAATGCTTGGCAGTCTCGTGCTGATGATTACTCCCTCGTTCAGTGCGGCATGCTTTACAGCTTAGAACCGGGGCTACAAAAGCGTTTTGAGCATCACGGAGCATATGAGATGTTCGAGGAGCTGAAACTGGTTTTCCAAGCTCATGCCCGGGTCGAGAGATATGAAGTCTCCGACAAGTTCTACAGTTGTAAGATGGAGGAAAATAGTTCTGTCAGTGAACACATACTCAAGATGTCTGGGTTGCACAACCGCTTGACTCAGCTGGAGATTAACCTCCCAGACGAGGCGGTCATTGACAGAATCCTTCAATCGCTCCCACCTTGCTACAAGAGCTTTGTGATGAACTACAATATGCAGGGGATGGTAAAGACCATTCCTGAGGTATTTGCCATGCTGAAATCAGCAGAGGTTGAAATAAAAATAATGTGCCAAGCTTCGGTTTTAGGATGATTATATTGCTTGTTTACTTTGTGTAGTACAAAAAAACTTTGGCTGTAGCGCGTGAATTTACATTTTTTTACTGGAAAGTTGTCGGTGCACAAAAGTAGGGGCTCTCTTTTGTGCCCCTTTACATGTGCACGGGCAATCAGAGCCGCACCCGAGACCACACTTAGCAGGGCAGAGGAGGGAAGCAGAAGTGCAAGGCTACCAGAGCAGCGCTCGGCGCAGAAGACGGAGCGATCAGACAGGATTCCTCCCGGCAAGACCCTTGCCGGGGCGGCCTACACAGCCTCGGCAAGAGCCTTGCCAGGGCAACTCTCCCAACACCAACATCGCAGCCACCCTTCAGCCTGAGAGTTCCGACACCATCGACAGCATTGGAACCAAGGCTCGGGAAGTGCCTGCATGGTGGCATGCAGATCTTTGTGAAGACAGAGTGCCTACAAATCCTAGATGAGGACCAGAAGTTCGCAAGGCTCCTTGCCAAGGATGCCCACGAGGCCTCGGCAAGGCTCCTTGCCAAAGACACTCGCAAGGCCCCGGCAAGACTCTTGCCGAGGGTGCTCACAAGGCCCCGGCAAGACCCTTGCCGGGAATATACACAAGACCGTGGCAAGACCTTGCCGCCCCAGCTCAGCGGCCAACCCACCAACTGAAGCAAGACCCACGTGGTAGTACGTGGGTACTAATCCAACTAGCCAAACACCTGCGTGGTGGCATACAGATCTTCGTGAAGACCCTACCACCACGCCAACTCCGCAGCCTGCCAGCCTACGTGGCGCTGCATGCCTCGTTGGCTTGGACGCGTGTCAGAGCAAGGCGGAACGGCGACGGGCGGGACGGGCCTCGTTACCGCCCCCGATAAAGCAAGTGGACACCTAAGTAGCGCATTTAGTGCACTTTATCCTGTAATGACAGGCGATAAGCTTGTACACTGAATACCTTTCCACCTCCTATGTGCCACTGTGGCAGCCCCTTTTGACTATAAAAGGAGGCCCGAGGCGTACTGAAGGGGGATTCAGATCTTTTGGACGACACACATATCGTAGCTAGTTCAAGAACTCAAGAACACTCAAATATACACCAAAGCAGGACTAGGGTATTACGCATCCTTGCGGCCCGGACCTGGGTGAACGATCCTCGTGCTGGCTTCTAGTCCCGCTCTTTGCAAAACCTCGCGCCCACCAACCGTAGCAAAAGGGATCCCAGTGATCCCATAGGTGTTGTTTCCGCCGACATCTTTGGTGCACCAGGTAGGGGGCGCAGTTGTGAAAATCCGGTCTACCAGTTAGTCTAGCAGTTCTTCATCACCATGGCTCCAAGGAAGAAGACGACCGAACGAGCGGCATCATTTGCGGATGCAGTAAACGCTCACGCGGCGACAGAAAAGCTAAGTCATGTGAAATTTTGAGTAATTCCTTTATGTATAAGGTTGTTTTCCTCGGAGATCCTACTCTTGGTATGAGAAACTTGCACGCGATGGGGACCTTCCGCTATTGGCAACACCCCTGTTCTGTCTCGGGTCCGCTGAACAGTTCGAGCGGCCGCGTCGAGAACGGAAGGGTGGCCTTCCCACCATTGGCAACGCCATTGTTCTGTTTCGAGTCCGCTCAACAGTTCAAGCGGCCGCGCTGAGAACGACAAGGTGGGTTTTCTTGGCCGCAAGCACACCGGACTGGTTGTTGAGGATCCGTCCTCAAAACGCCGCAGCCTGGGTTTACGCGCCGGCAAGCCTATCCAGTTGAGCATAGGGTGTACATACAAAGAAAGATCGAACAAGAAAATAACATGCATCGTTTCAAAGTACTGCGGAGTTATATTACACCAGTTGTTGCTGCGGTTCTAACTAAAGATAAAAATTGTCTTGGTCATGAACCTGCAGCGGCGATGAGAAACGGGGTGCCTAGTTCTGGCACTGGCCCTCTATCCTCTGAACCCCGTCGACGTGGCTGATGATGGGCTCGATACGCTCTTCGAGCGCCGCGAGGTCCACACCCTCCGGCAAGCTCTCCAGCGCGGCGTCGAAGTCGATGTTGGGGTTCTAGTATGCCACCTTGGTGAGGACCTTGGTCAGGGCACCCGGCAAAGCCTCCGGGCCTCGTTGGCCAGAGAGGACGCTCTGTTGGAATGGAGCTGCTCCAGGTCCTCTAGAACGCCCTCGAAGAAATGGGTCAGCTTAGCATTGGGGCTCGCACCCGCCTCAGGGGAATACCTGAATCTCGACATGCCCATGGCGGCCAGCTGCATGGTGAGCCTCTCCGCGACGCCGACGAGGCGGTTGATCCAGAGGTTCTCTCCCTTCACATAATCCTCATGGTTGGCGGCGTCATTCATCCGCAGCTGCTTCTCGTCCTCCAAGGCCTTGGTCAGGGTCTCTTCTCGGGCCCTGACCTCCGAAAGCATCCCCTAAAGACCCTCCAGCTTCAGTTTCAGGTCTTTGATGGATTCATTGGCCTTGGAGAGCAACTCAGCTTTGCCGTGGACTATGGCCTGCGCCTCCACCAGGGCGTCGTTGAGCTTGTCTTTCTCCTTCGCCAGCTTCAGGACCTGTTTCTTCAGGCCATCCCGCTCCACCTCCAACTCCTTCACTTTGCCGGCATGGACCAGGGCCTGGGCATTGAGCTCCTCCCTATGCCTCTGCTCCAGTTCCTGGGTCCGCAGCACGACGAGCTTCTCGACCTCCTCATCCTTCCCGCGGAGCGTGGCGGCGAGTGCCTCCTCACGAACGGCAAGGTCCTCCTCCTAGGAGTTCAGCTCGGCCTAGTGCTGATGTCAAGCGGCCTCGTCTTTGGAGGCTTGTTCCCTTGCCGCCTCTTGGGATTTCTCGACGTCGGCCTGCATCAGGATGAGCTCCTGTTTGCGCTCAGCCAGCAGATCCTGGGCGAACTTCAGTTCCTCATGGGCTTGGCGGAACCAGGCCTGCGTCTTGACAACGCGTCCCTCGAGATCCGCCTCCGCCTTGTCCACCGTTGCCATCTTGGATTTTTCCTTGTCTAGGCGGGCATGGTGAAGCATCTGGAGCTTCTGGAAGTTGGTGCTCATGGCCCGAAGCAGTTGCTCCTCTTGGGAACGCCGCCGTCGGCGCTCGGTTCGTCAACGACCTAGAGCCCGGCGGAGGTGAGCGCCTCGTCGTCGAACGCCTCCCCTTCGGTTGGCGCCCTGGTGCTTGTCGTTCTTAGGAGGTGGACGAATAGGTCATCGCCCAGCTTCAAGTACCTGCCCAAGCCAGAGGCAGTAGAGGAGGAAGGTTGGTCGTCAATGACCCCCTCCTCGGCAGCGGCCTTGCCGGCCTCTCCGGCAGGCCCCTTGCCGGTCTCCTCGGCAGCGGCCTTTCCGGCCTCCCCGGCAGGCTCCTTGGCGGCCTCCTCGGCGGCGATCTCGTTGGCCTCGGCCTCGGCGTCCCTAGCAACCTCCTCGATAACGGTGTCGATATCCTCCCGGTCCACCGAGGAAGGATCTGGTCCACGGGGCCAAGGTCAAGGTTCAATAAGAAAAAGAAAGAGTGAGGACCGGAAGCAAACGACTTACCCGCTTCAAGATGGGAAGAAGTAGCGCCCTCCCCTCCAGCATTTGTTGCCGGGGCAGAACCCGGGCACCCAAGTTCATCTCCTCCTCCATATGAGTGGGCTCGGTGGTGGATGCCCTTGCCGTGGATGCCCCTTGGGGCGGCGTATTCGAGAGGGGCGGCGTGTTGGGGGTGGCCCTCAGCGGCTCCTCCTGCCGCCGTTCTTCTCCTACGAACCCGGTGAGGTCAGCATCAAGGATTCACACCCCAATGTTCATTAGTGGAGGAGTGAGTGGTGAGCTTACGCTGGGGGCTGGAGCGGGGGCTACGCCGGGGGCTGCTGTCCGGGCTTCTCTCCACCAACAACGGCGTACGCTAAGTACCCGCCGGGGGCTTGTCGCCCGTCGAGGCCTTGTCCTTCTTCGCTGCCCTCTGGGCCAGCGTCTCCACATCCCTGCAAGGATGAAAACAAGTCAAGAAAACCAGCGCGGTCTGAAGGGACGGGGACGATGAAGGGCAAGATGCTTACTCATCCTCCACCTCCTCTTCCGCTGCCTTCCTCTTCCTCCTTGGTGTCGACATCTGCGAGAGGAGGGGAAGGGGATGGAGTCCGGCAACGCTTGGACGAAGAAGAGGTGGACGCTTTCTTCTTCGCCACCGCGGACTTCACCACCTTCTTCGCTGCCGCGGCCCTCGTCAGGTGCATGGACTCCCCCTGGACCTCTTGCCGCTGCTTGGTCCTGCCGGGCCGGACCGTCTCGCCAGAGCTGGCCCGCCGTAGGACACGCCTTTTCCCCATGGCCGGAGGGTCGTCAACCTCGGCCTCTTCCTCGGTTGACTCCTCGACCACATCTTCGATCAGAGGGGCCCTTGTGCCGGCGCTGATGGCCTCCCCAGCAGACTCCGCCCATCTGGCAAGCTCCTTCTCCTCCGCGGCCGCCTCAGCCTCGTCCTGCACGTGGTCGGCGCTGCCAGCCTCTCTGGCAAGCGCCGCCTCCGCCGCCCTGGAGGCGATGTTTGCGCTCACGAGATTAGCTGTCATTTTTTACAGAAGAGTGCTTTTGAGTTGATTCTTTTTGCAGAAGATTAATAGACAAATTCAGCACGTCCACCAATTTATTTCATAATTTTTGGAGTAGCAGAAGTATGGTTTCTGTTCAGATCATTACAGACTGTTCTGTTTCTGACAGATTCTGTTTTCATTGCATAGCTTGCTTGTTTTCTAGTTTCTATGGCTTATATTTCTCAATATAAATTGTAGAAATGATATGGTACAGTAGGCATTGTGTGAGAACAATTATGAATCTTGTATCTGACAGTGCCAAAGTGAATGATTTACTCTTTATCGAACTAACCTATCTCACGAAGTTCCATTAAGTTTTGTGTGATTGAAGTTTTCAAGCTTTGGGTGAGATATCGATATGAGGAGAATAAGGAGTGGAAATACCCTAAGCTTGGGGATGCCAAAGGCACCCCAAGGTAATATTCAAGGAAGACTCAAGCGCCTAAGCTTGGGGATGCTGTCGGCGTTCTGGGAACGGGGGTCCCCAGACTTGCCTGCCTGCGGCCTGCGGCGTGGCTCGAATGGGGGCCCAGCGCGGCCCATCTTCATCAACACAAGGCTCAAGACCCTCGCGAGGGGAAAAGCCTCGCGAGGCGGACGACACGGCACTTCCTCAAGCACGGCCTCCTCAGGCTGGCTCACGAGGAGGCGGAGAGATCAAGGCGGGGTGCCTCGCGAGGTGCCCATGACGCAAGCTGTGACGATCGAGGGTGCCAGGCGGGCGCCAGGCCGCGCAGTGTCCTCCCCTTTCCTCTTTGGTGCAAAGGGGGCAAGCGCATGCGAGAGGATCAAGCAAAGGCACCCATTTCGGTGCAACAAGACCAAGACCAGTCCAACGATGGGAAGGAGGTCACCATGGAGCCCAGAACGGCGTCACCACAGGGCCTTTGACAGGCGAAGACCGACTTTAGTCAGGATAAGTGTACTAGATGTTCCCCTTCAAATTGGCCAATTGTTGGCGCCCTTCCCGCTCAAATATTTGGGAAGAGGCCCAGGGCCTTTGCCTATAAATAGGACTAGCCACCCCCAGGGTAGAGGCATCTTGAGATTTGATGATCTTGACATCGAGAGAACAAGTAGAGATAGAGAAGAGAGGCTGAACTCCCCCATCAGTTCATCCCCTAGCCAAGAACAGACCCTAGCGAGGCTGTTCTTCCTTATACTATTCTTCTTCATCAGCCCAAGAGGAAATCCACCCACCACACACTGGAGTAGGGTATTACACCACATCGGTGGCCCGAACCAGTATAAACCCTGTGTCTCTTGTGTCGTTCTTTCAGCAGTTAGTTCTTTGCGAGACGGTGAGGTAGAGGGCAGAATCTCTGCGCGCACCCTAGAGTTCGAACCTTAAGGGTCTACCGGAACCCGTGATCCGACATTTGGCGCGCCAGGTAGGGGTGCGCCGGAATCTGTCTTCCACCGCTCCGTTCTCCTCCGACCGTCGCATCCATGTCTGACGCCCGTCAGGCCTGCGCGGAGCGCCGGGCCGCTATCGCTTCCCGCGTCGTACAGACGGCCCCCGTCGGTGGGCGTCCTCGTCGTTCTCCGTCGCCCGCCGTCAACGCCACCACCGGCCCGGCGGGGAACGAGCAGCAGGCATCCTCTCAGCACCCGTCCGTGCGGCGAGACGGCCGCACCGCTACTCCATCGCTCACCCCGGCCGGCTCTTCGTCCCGCGCGCTTCGCGCGCCCTTGGAGGCTCGAGCTGCGCTCATCGCGGCGAACGAGCTCCTGTGCTACCGCCCCGTCGACGACGTCTACGAGGAGTGGCTCGACCGCGTCGCCGAGCTCGTCCGCGCCGCAGGGGGCTCTCCCGCGCCGTCCGCACCGCTGCACTGCACTCCGCCCCGCGTGGGCAACGAAGCTCCGGGGGCGTTCCAGCCGCCTCCTCTCCAAGAAGACGCCATGGCCCCAAGGCGCGCGGCTCTTGGGAGGAACCCGCTCTGCCAAGCACCAGCCCAGCAGGAACGGAGCTGCCAAGAAGTCCCACGACCGCAAGAAGCCGCCCGGGCGCTCCCAGCTCCAGCACGTCAAGACCCCGTGCTGCTCCCAGCAGCAGCGCAAGGGGACCCGCAAGGCCAAGCTCTCCCTCAACCAAAACCCCCCGCGGCCCCCGCGGGCTGCCGCGCCTACACCACCGAGCTGCGCAGCGTCGCATGGCCCGGCAAGTTCAAGCCGGACCTGCCCCCTCGCTACGATGGCACGACTGATCCCATAGAGTTCCTCCAGCTCTATGAGCTGGGGATCGAGGCTGCCAGCGGGGACGAAAAGGTCATGGCAAACTGGTTCCCCATGGCGCTGAAGGAAGGTGCTCGCACTTGGCTCCTGAACCTGGCCCCGGGCACGATCTCCTCCTGGGACCAGATGTGTACTCGCTTCATCGCCAACTTCCAATGTACCCGCGACCGGCCTCCCGCCGTGAGTGACATGCGCCGCATCAAGCAGCAACCTGGGGAGACCCTGCAAAAGTACATCCAGCGCTTCAACAGTGCGCGCCTCAAGATCCCCAGGGTGTCCGAGGAAGCCATCATTTCAGCCTTCTCCGACAGCGTGCGCGACGTCAAGATGAAGGAGGAGTTGGCGATGCATGAAGACCTCTGCACCTCCCTGGAGTTGTTCAACTTGGCGACCAACTGCGCCAGAGCTGAGGAGGGACGCCTCTCCCTCCTTGAGCTGCCTGCCGTAGACCCAGAAGAAAAGAAGCCCAAGGCCAAGGACGTGAAGCGCAAGGGGGCTGCCGTGCTCGCGGCGGAGCCGGACACCAAGCGGGGCAAGGATCAGCCCGAATCCTCCAGGGGCAGCCGGTACTGTGTGTACCATGACCTTCACACCCACAACACCAACGAATGCCAAGAACTCCGCGCCATGCGAGAAGGAAGAGTCGGCCGACGCCCTGACCGCGCTGACAGGGGCTACGGCCGAGGAGGAGGAAGGAACCCGGGACGCTGGGAAGATCGTGGCCCACGCCAAGGGTGGTGCAACCAACCTCACGAGGACTGCTGGCGAGACCCGCCTAGCGAGGGGGACTGGAGGGATCAGCCTCGTGAGGATCGCCCTCATGGCAACCCAGGCCTGCCGCCGTTGCCGCCTCAACCAAGAAGGAATGAAGACCGTCACCAAGACGAGGGGGCTGGGGGCTTCCAAGAGCCGCGTGCAATCGCGTGCATCCTAGGCAGAGCTCAAGCCCTAGCCTCTTAGCGTATCTTCAAGCAGTTTGCCCGCGAAGTGAATGCAGTCCTCCCCAAGCTCGAAGCAACACGTCCCCTCAGGTGGTCGGCATGCGCCATCACGTTCAGTTCAGCAGAGCAGCTCAAGTGCGCGGCCACAGCCGGAGTCCTCCAAATGCTTTGCTCCCCAGTCATCAGCAATGTTCTGGTCACCAAGACCCTCATCGGCGGTGGGGCAGGACTCAACGTCTTGTCTGTGGAGACATTCAACAACCTCCAAGTGCCCTATGACCAGCTTCAGCCAACCAAGCCTTTCTCCGGAGTCACCGATGGCTCCACTGTCTCGATCGGGCAGGTTCGCCTCCCTCTCACCTTCGGGGCCCGCCGCAACTACCGCACCGAGCTCATCGACCTCGACGTTGCCCACATCCGCCTGCCGTACAACGCCATCCTCGGGTACCCAGCACTGGCCAAGTTCATGGCTGTGACTCACCACGGCTACAACGTTCTCAAGATGCCAGGAAGTGGCGGCGTCATCACGGTGCCCTGTGAAGAGAAAGATGCAGTGTGTTCCCTGGAGCGAGCCTTTCAGGCCGCGTCGCTAGAAGACCCAGACCGCGGAAGCAGGAGGCTTCCTGAGACCACCCCCAAGAAGAAGAAGACGTCGTCAAGCTCAGTCACTTAGGAGGCAGGCCCTTAAGGGCCCGTGTCTGCCCAGGTGGGCCCTCCTTCCGTCACATAGGAAAGCGCGCCCGGCGCCCTCCTCAGGCAGGGCTCGGGGGCTCTCACCTGGAGGGCCACCGACCTTGCCAGGGTCACGAGGGAGGCGCTTGGGCACCATGTGGAGTCGTGCTTTGAAGCACGGTTCCCTTGAGAAGGAGCCAGGCAAGGAAGGTCAGACCAGCAGGAGTTCGTTAACGAGGCCATTCAAGAACTACAGGAGTCAAGGATCATGAGAGGTTGCCGTCGTCCGGCAGCTGTGGCTCCACATCCAGGCGACGATGGTGGGCTGCGCGTCTGCGTCTACGTGCCAGGGCTCAATTGGATCGCCACAACGGAGCGCCTCTGGCCCTCACAAGTGGGGCGCTGCGGAGGACCACCCCACAGCTATGTTCGCATGCCTTACGGCCTGCCGAGCATGGCTGCGGCGTACCAGCGCCTCATGAGGGGCATCTTGGAGGCTCAAGAAGACAGGCGTTCTGCGGCCCTGGCAAAGATGGAGACAGCTCACGAGGAGCCTCTAGAGCCTCCGGAGCCTCCCGAGGCCCCAGGGCCAGGGGGCTCGTGAGGATCGACTTCCGCAGCCTACCGAGTCTGTTGCACCAACACCACTTCGCCGACGACATCTTCAGGTGACATCTTTCGAGTTTCATTCCCAGCTGGGAGCTCCCTCCCAGGGTTGCGTCACTCCCAGGCCGCGTGGGTCCGTCCCTGTGGCATGTATCCCTTTTTATCTCCTTAGTCGTTAGCTTGCTTTGCTGGGGGCGCCCCTCGAGCTGCATCATGCCCAGGCCACTCGGGCTAGGCCCAGCGGCGTGTATCCCCTCCGCATTTATTTCCAATTATGCATTCGCCTATCATGCTCGATTACTTGATGCCATCCACGGCACCTTTTCTTCTCCATGTTGACCACTTGCACGTTAAAGGGGGGGTGCCTGAGCATCGCGGCTCAGGGCTCTTACTGGCTCTCCAGCCCTCACCCTCTGGCCTTGTCCACGGCATTGCGACCTGGCGTACCAGCGACGGCTGAGACAAGCTCGAGAGCCGGGACCCGAGGACGTAGAGTGCCAGCATCTAACCAGATTTTGCAGGAACACGTCTCAAGATACGGCCCAGTGCCAGGCGCAACCCGCCTAGAGGTAGGGCCTCGTGAGTCCCGCGCTGGCTCACGGGTGCCCAGATACACCTCACCTAGCCCTACCATGCCAGCCACGTGTCAGGGCGGGACTGTACACGCCCCGGGGGCTCCTCCCGGAGGGGAGCCCCCTCCCACGTACCAGTGGAAGCACCATGCTCCGCGCTGGCTGACGACACTGCCGAGGAGCGGCTATGCCCGTACACATACGGAAGCGCTATGCTCCGCGCTGGTGATAAACAACTAAGGGTGGCCTTTGGGTTGCGTCAACCTCAGGGAGCCCAGAGCTCAGTGGCTGGCCTCATCGCAACGCCTCCCCCCGGGAGCGCCGTGCGAGGGGGCTAGGCACGGGGGCTATGACTGGGTCACGCCAGACGTACGCCGCCCAGCCAGGCCCCTCGGGCCTGGTTCGTCACGCGTCTCTCCCCGAGCGGAGCCAAGGTATGAAGGCCGTTTGCGCGTCAAGGGGGACTCCTGAGCATCGCGACTCAGGAGCCTAACTGGCTCCGTAGCCCCTCACTCCTTAGTTTCGAAAGGCTATGCTGGGTGAGGTACGCGCGGAGTCGGGCTCTGCTGACGTAGAATGGTAGCCCCGCCTACATCTCATCTCATCGCCAGCTGTTTGCGCGTCAAGGGGGACTCCTGAGCATCGCGACTCAGGAGCCTAACTGGCTCCGTAGCCCCTCACTCCTTAGTTCCGAAAGGCTATGTTGGGTGAGGTACGCGCGAAGTCGGGCTCTGCAGACGTAGAACGGAAGACACACCTACATCGCGCTGCCCTACTTGTTGTTCGTGCGCCAAGGGGGACTCCTGAGCATCGCGACTCAGGAGCCTAACTTGTCACGTGGCCCCTCATTCCTTTGGTCCCGTCCTGGTTTCCGGTCGGAGCTGATGCTGGGTGAGGCATGCGCGGGACCGGGCTCCGCCGGCGTAGAACACAAGCAAGTAGGGAAGAAGAACATAAAATTCAAGGAACTTAAAAGCAAATATTACAACCCATACTGCCGCCTTAGTACCAAACGCAAATTTAAATGCCTCCCTGAGGCGTCGTGCGTGTGCAGGAATCGAAAGAAGAACAGGAACGATAGCGAAGTCACTTGTCGGCGGTGGAGTTGCGTGGAGTGGCTTCGCCTTGTGGAGCAGCGGGGCCGGCAGTGCCTCGCTTCGGCTTGGTGCTGAAGGCCCGAAACTTCCCCAGCAGCGCCTCCGCGTGCCCCTTGACGGCTTCGATAGCGGCGGCGGCGCCCTCACCGCTCACCGGCTCCAGCAGGCTATCGAGGTCGGTGCTGGGATCGCGAAGGTAGACATGGGCGAAGACCCGCGTCAACGCGGCAGAAGACAGGACACGTGCCTCGGCCTCAGCCGTAGGGGCGAGGCCAAGGGCGACGTCTCCAAGAGCCTTCACCAAGAAGGGAAGCAGCTTAGCGGGGCCGTCCTCGTCACCAGCCAGCGGGCTATCCAGGCCGCTCTCGTAAAGCGTCTTCAGCGAAGCGCGGGCATCCTTCTCCATGTCCGCGAAGGCCAGGCGGTCCTCGGCGAGGACCCGGGCCTTGGCGTCCAGCTCGGCCTTCGTCACCTCCAGCTCCTTCTTCAACGCGCCTAGGTGGCTGCGGCGCTTCTTGAGCTTCGCCTCCCAGTCCTCGAGCGCCGCCTCGCGAGCCTTCACCCCTTTCTCCTGTTCTTGGCGAAGGCGGGTCTCCTCTGCAAGCTGGCCCCGCAAGCCTTGCAGCTCGTCCTCCAACTCCTTGCAGCGGCCGTGGATTCCAACCGCCTCTCCCAGGGCCGCGTCGCGGGCAGCCTTCACCTCAAGGGTGGCCTCCCTCTCCCCATCACAGGCCGTTGAAGCCTGAACCAGCGCCGCCCGAATCGAGGCGTCAGAGCGAATCCACCCCGAGGCCAGCTCCAGACGCCCGGCCACTAGGCGAGGGTCGGCGCCTAGAAGATCCTGCCGCAGCCGGTCCAGTCCAGCAACAGCCCGCTCCAGGATGGAAGAAGAAGGCGGAGAAGCACCAGTACGCTCCAAGGCAGCAGGAGGGGTCGTGGAAGCAGTGGTCGGTGGAACGGGAGGAGAAGGTAGCGGCGGTGAGGCCGCAGCATCCCGAGGTGGGGTCCGCTGCGCCTCCCCAGCCGTAGCAGCGGTGCCAGACAAGGGCACCTCGGAGGTCACTTGAGCCATGGGGGCTGACGCCCCGGCCAGTTCGGCCAAGCCCCGCAAGGACGAGTCGGTAGGAGAAGCCCGTGTGTCACGGTCGCCCTCCCCTGCAGGCGGAGGCGTCGCCGTAGTTGGGGCCTCAGGGGCTCCCTTCAGCTTCTTCGCCGTGGGCGCCAGCCTACTCAAGAGAAGTAATCGTCAAGCCTCGTCGGCAGAACAAGAAACCAAGGATCAAGGGTCAAGCACTTACGGGTTGCCGCTAGAAAGCTCCAGCTGCCTCCTGCCAAACTTGAAGCCTGAGAGCCGGCTGGAAGGGTCGACCTCGGAAGCAGAAGGCGCGTCAGTGGATCGCCCCAGAGTCAGGGCGGACCCGCGGGGAATCAACCCGGTCCTGCCCTTCTTCGGGACCGAGGGTGAGCACCCGCTGCCCAGCTCGTCATCGTCGTCATCATCATCGCTCAGCGGAAGGCGGAGAGCGCGGGGCTTGCGCTGGGGAGGAGGAGCCCTAGACTCCCCGTCAGTCGCCTCGGAGTCAAAGCCTGCCTCATGCTCCTCCTCACCCCCATCTCCGCTGGAGTCGCCGGAAGACACATCCACCGGTCCCGCGGGAGCCACCACGGGCACGAGCCCGTCCCCGTTGAAGACGGGCATGGACTTCACCACTTGCTCCCAATCGTCGCGAAGGAACAGGGGCGAAGGCGCGCCCTCCAGCCTTGCTACCTCGCCCCCGACCAGGGATTGGAGAACCGCAGACACATCCTCTTCGCCCACGGCTGCGGGGCTCGGATGAGGCCTCCACATTGGGGGAGAGTATTGCCGAAGCGGAGCCAGTTGGTGCTCCAGGAACTCCCTCAGCAGCGACGCCCCGGTCAGCTTCGCCGCCGCCATGTTGGCCGGCTTCAAGTCAGCGTCCATCTTCGCCAACATCGACTTCGCGTGGGGATCCGTGAGCTCCGCTCGGCACCAGTCGCTCGAGCTCACGGGCGGCTCCGTGGGAAGGACCAACCGAGGGTGGATGCGCCCGAAGTCTACCAAAACCCACTTGCTCCGGAAGCCCTCGATCCTCTTCCCCGGATTCGAAATGGCCATGGCACTGCCGCACGCAACAAAGCTCGCGCACGCGGAAGGAGAACCACAGGAAGTCCGGAGGTAGAAATAGTGGCGCAGCAAGGCCACCGAAGGCTGCACCCCCGCGTGAGCCTCGCAGTAGTAGGCGAAGATCGCCAGGAGAAGGACGGAGTTGGGGTGGAGATGCAAGGCTTGCAAGTTGTAATGGTGGAGGACGGAAAGGAAGAACTCAGAGAAAGGGGGCACCAAGCCCGCAGTAATGGAGCTTACGAAGAGAGGATAGAAGGTGCTCCCTTGGCCCACAGGGGTGGTGGAGCCAACCTTGAACACCCGCGCCCCGTTGATGTCCTGCGCCGCCGCCATCCGGTGCAGTCGGGCGAGGCTCTCCTCCGACACGTTGGGCAAGTCCAAGGCGGGCGAGAACCAAGCTTCAGCCGGGGCCTGGCGAGGCACCATGACTAACTGGGACAAGCAGGTGGAGCAGATCTGGAAGCTTGGAGGAAGGGAGGAGAGGCGCAAGAAAGGGGATCTGAGCAGCGGCTGGAGAAGGAGAAGAGCAAAGCCGGAGCGGATGCCACGCCTTTAATAACCCGCGTAGTTGCGAAAGCACCCACGTCCAATCAACCGCCACGCGACGCCCAGGGCCGCAGGCTGTTAGGGCCCGTGGCGCTTTGCCCTTGTCCTTTTGCCTCTCGGCACGGCCAAGTCCATGCGCGCCTTGGGCCCGGGGGCTACTGTCGGTGTTTTGGGAACGGGGGTCCCCAGACTTGCCTGCCTGCGGCCTATGGTGTGGCTCGAATGGGGGCCCAGCGCGGCCCATCTTCATCAACACAAGGCTCAAGACCCTCGCGAGGGGCCAAGCCTCGCGAGGCGGACGACACGGCACTTCCTCAAGCATGGCCTCCTCAGGCTGGCTCACGAGGAGGCGGAGAGATCAAGGCGGGGTGCCTCGTGAGGTGCCCATGACGCAAGCCGTGACGATCGAGGGTGCCAGGCGGGCGCCAGGCCGCGCAGTGTCCTCCCCTTTCCTCTTTGGTGCAAAGGGGGCAAGTGCAGGCGAGAGGATCAAGCAAAGGCACCCATTTCGGTGCAAAAATACCAAGACCAGTCCAACGGTGGGAAGGAGGTCACCATGGAGCCCAGAACGGCGTCACCACAGGGCCTTTGACAGGCGAAGACTGGCTTTAGTCAGGATAAGTGTACTAGATGTTCCCCTTCAAATTGGCCAATTGTTGGCGCCCTTCCTGCTCAAATATTTGGGAAGAGGCCCAGGGCCTTTGCCTATAAATAGGACTAGCCACCCCCAGGGTAGAGGCATCTTGAGATCTGATGATCTTGACATCGAGAGAACAAGTAGAGATAGAGAAGAGAGGCTGAACTCCCCCATCAGTTCATCCCCTAGCCAAGAACAGACCCTCGCGAGGCTGTTCTTCCTTGTACTGTTCTTCTTCATCAGCCCAAGAGGCAATCCACCCACCACACACTGGAGTAGGGTATTACACCACATCGGTGGCCCGAACCAGTATAAACCCTGTGTCTCTTGTGTCGTTCTTTCAGCAGTTAGTTCTTTGCGAGACGGTGAGGTAGAGGGCAGAATCTCCGCGCGCACCCCAGAGTTCGAACCTTAAGGGTTTGCCGGAACCCGTGATCCGACAGATGCCCCGGAAGGCATCCCCTCTTTCGTCTTCAAAACTATCGGTATACCTTACTCGGAGCTATATTTTTATTCGTCACATGATATGTGTTTTTCTTGGAGTGTATTTTCAATTTTACTTGTTGTTTGAATAAAATCATTGTATCTAAAATCTTGAATGAAAAAGAATCCTCCCATGGCTAGTTAATTATTTGACTACTCAGCGTTCTTCACTTATATCTTTTGGAGTAGTTTGTCATTTACTCACGCGCTTCACGTATATCCTATGAGTAAATGGTTGAATGAACTGAATATCATAAATCTGAATTTATATACATTTCATATGCTTATAACATGGGGAGTAATGACTTCACACATAATAAGTATATGTAGTAAACTTATTGAAAGTTAGCAAACGCAGAATTGGTCACTTGAACAATTCATGAAAGAATATTGAAGGAAGAGAAATTTCACATATAAATATACTATATTGGACATCTTTTGTAATTGTGAGCACTCATTAAAATATGACATGCTAAAAAGTTGATGCTGGACAAGGAAGACAACTTACTGGGTTATGTTTTCCTATATCCGAAACGTTATATTGTCTTGGATCATCCAACATGTTGATCTTGCCTTTCCCGCTCATGCTAGCCAAATTCTTTGCACCAAGTAGAGATACTACTTGTGCTTCCAAACATTCCTTAACCCAGTTTTGCCATGAGAATCCACCGTACCTACCTATGGATTAACTAAGATCCTTCAAGTAAGTTGTCATCGGTGCATGCAATAAAAAATTGCTCCTTAAATATGTATGATCTATTAATGCGAAGAAAATAAGCTTTATACGAACTTGTGATAGGGAAGAAATAAAAGTGATAGACTGCATAATAAAGGTCTTTATCACAAGCGGCAATATAAAGTGACATTCTTTTGCATCAAGATTTTGTGCATCCAACCATAAAAGTGCATGACAACCTCTGCTTCCCTCTGCGAAGGGCCTATCTTTTACTTTTATCTTCTACCCTTATACAAGAGTCAAGGTGATAATCACTTTTCCTTTTTACACTTTTTCCTTTGGCAAGCACTTTGTGTTGGAGCGATCCAAATATATATATCCACTTGGATGTAGGTTTTCATAAATTATTATTGTTGAAATTAACCTTGAGGTAAAAGGTTGGGAGGCGAAACTATAAGCCCCTATCTTTCTCTGTGTCCGGTTAAAACTTTGAACCCATAAATATCACATGAGTGTTAGCAATTGTGAAAGATTAAATGATAGTTGAGTATGTGGAGTTTGCTGAATCAAAGCTCTTACATAGACCCTTCCCGAAAATAAGATGAATTGCAATTGTTTCATGACTAAGAGCAAGGTTTGTTAGTTTTCAAGAAAGTTTATGATCTAAACTTTAACATGTGAATAGCTTGTTACTTGATCATGAGAAGTTTCATGAGTTGAGCTACTGTTATGATATATAATGATGCTAGCAAAAGTGATTGGAACTATCATTGATCAAACTTATGCACTTGCTAGCATTCACACTTCATAAATTATTTCTTTTATCATTTACCTACTCGAGGACGAGCAGGAATTAAGCTTGGGGATGCTGATACGTCTCCAACGTGTCTATAATTTATGAAGTATTCATGCCATGTTTACAATAGTTTTATATGATTTTGGTATGATTTGATTAGAACTAACCTGGCCTAACGCTGTTTTCAGCAGAACTACCGTGGTGTTGTTTTTGTGCAGAAATAAAAGTTCTCGGAATGCGATGAAAATCAACGGAGAATTTTTCTGGAAAATATAAAAAATACTGGAACGAAGAGTTACCGGAGGGGAGGTCCATGGGCCCCACGAGGGTGGAGGGCGCTGTCGGTGTCAAAACCGGCGGATCTCGGGTAGGGGGTCCCGAACTGTGCGTCTAAGGAGGATGGTAACATGAGGCGGGGGACACGATGTTTACCCAGGTTCGGGCCCTCTCGATGGAGGTAATACCCTACTTCCTGCTTGATTGATCTTGATGTTATGAGTATTACAAGAGTTGATCTACCACGAGATCGTAGAGGCTAAACCCTAGAAGCTAGCCTATGGTATGATTGTTGTTGTCCTACAGACTAAACCCTCTGGTTTATATAGACACTGGAGGGGGCTAGGGTTACACAGAGTAAGGTAGGAGATCTACATATCCGTATTGCCAAGCTTGCCTTCCACGCCAAGGAGAGTCCCATCCGGACACGGGACGAAGTCTTCAATCTTGTATCTTCATAGTCCAACAGTCCGGCTAAAGGATATAGTCCGGCTGTCCGAGGACCCCCTAATCCAGGACTCCCTCAGTAGCCCCCGAACCAGGCTTCAATGACGATGAGTCCGACGCGCAGATTGTCTTCGGCATTGCAAGGCGGGTTCTTCTCCAAATTCTGAGTACCTGTTGAGTAGTGTCCGGCTTCCCATAAATGTTGCACTCCTTGGCTTCCGCGCCTAATAATGTCTATCTTCCACGTGTCGAGCGAATGCGAGAAGCCAGGGCATTTTTACATTTGCCACCCTATTCATGTGAATAAATCATCTATTAAGAGACGGGGATTCTCATATCCAGATCACACCATCCTCCTGCAGCGAGTATCCATCGGAGCGCACGTGGAAAAATCCATTCCAACATGGCCGGCCATCGCAGCTCCTCCCCTCGCTCCCGTAGCCCTATGCCCGGCAACTAGAAGAAGTGTTCCGTCCCTCATAGCCAATTAGTAGAGTTACACACCCAGGGATTTCTCCCTCCAGCGTATATGGTCCCCGTTCGAGCCGGGCTCGCCACCTACAATGGCGGGGAGCAAGCGGAGAGCTTTCCCAACCCATCCATGGGGGAGCGGGTATGCCTTGTCCCTTACTTATTAAGAGGGCTTGGATTTCCAATTCATTCGTTCCTCCGCGGGCTCCTGGAGTTCTACGGCCTCCAGCTGCATAACTTTACTCCCGCCTCCATATTACACATCGTTGGCTATGTCGCCCTTTGCGAGCTGTTTCTGGGCTGCAAAGCTCATTTCGAGCTACGGAAGAGGCTATTCTGCCGCGTACCCCGTACACATGAGGGGTCAATATATCAAGTGGGCGGAGCCGAAATATGGCGCATCGCCGGGACCGGGTACCTGTCCAGTACTCCGAAGAAGACATCCGAAGACTGGCCTTCGGAGTGGTTTTATATGGAGGACGTTCCACTTCTGGACCCTATTCGGATGGGCCTTCCTGAGTTCGACAACGCTCCCTTGAAGAAACGCCGCAGCTGGCGCCCTCAGAGCCGTCAGGAGGAAGATAACGGGGAAGTCCTTTACCTGATGGGTCAGATACAAATGTTGGCCCAGTCAGGATTGACAGTAATCGAGGTTATGTCAATATGTATAATGCAGGGGGTGCATCCACTTCAATATCGGGGGCAACCCATGTGGCACTTCAACGAAGAAGACGATGCCACCCGCTGCGGTCGTAAGGGACCGGACTTAGTCGCTGCTCTAGCAAAAAAAAATCCGACTTGTACAAAGGAGAGGAAGAGGAGTTCATCCGCATCAACTCTCCATGTACAACCCTCCAAGCTGGGTGAGCTTCTACTTTTTACTCCCAACCTTCCCACATTCTTCGTCATAAGTATTTACCTTGCCATTTCATAGCAGGAGCTGCGAAAAGCTGTAAGGGAGGTCCACAGCCCGCCTCCACAGCTGGAGGACCCTGACCGGGCCCTCGACCCCGGACTTGAAGAAGATCCGGACACATTTGTGGAGCTTATTGACAGGAAGTTCTATCACTTAAGCTGCGACGGTGCCATGGTGGCATCCTGGCCGATTATCCGGGACTACTCCCTGCATCGCATATAAGTAAAACCGGAGTCCTAACTTCCGAGAAGGATCCCTTTTTCTGCACTTCACCTACCGCACACATATGGTGTTTTACAGGGAAGGCCCTCGGGACGCCATGCCGAACCCGCAGTGACTCACCAACAAGGGGCACCGAAGCCGGGTAGGCTTAAAAAGAAGGTGGTCAGGACTGAGACGCTGTCACAGAGGTACGAAACAGAACCCCGCTCCGTGGTGGTCGTCTTTTAAAATATAATAACGCCCATGTTTCCTAGTAGGAAAAATGCTCGCCGGACTATAACCGGAGAGGTTGCCGGTCACGCCTCCACCAGTCGGGCTCCAGAGCCGGACTTAGAGGCAGACGCTAACATGGGGGCAACGCCGGATGTTCCTCCTATAGAGGATGCGGATAGGCTATCCGCTACAAATTCCGAAGTGGAGAGCGCCATGAATCACAGGCGTCGCTGGGCCGTACTCTGTGACGCTTGTTTCTCCCAAGAGGCGTTCGATGCCTTCAAATCAGGAGACGCGTACATCTGAGCTACTCAAAATGGTCTTGCCAGAGCCACGAACCAGTATGTAAAAGATATACGGGTAAGAAAATCTAATAATTATGTATATCAGTAGCCCCAGAGACTTGAAACAGTTGGCACGACTGATTTAAGGATCATTGTTTGCATAGGTTCTTACGGAGAAGAATACCCAGTTGTCTCAAGAGCTGGAGGAGTGCAAAGCCCAACTTCGCGCCGCAGTTGTCGCGGTAAAGGAGTCCGCGAAGGCCCCATCTGGTAACACTTGATTTTATTGTAAAGAATGTCATGTATCAGGTGGTATGCGGCATGCGTGCGAATCTAATAATAGATTCTGCAGATGACTCCGGGGTGAATCCGGAGGTCGTGCGAGGGGATGAGCAACATGCTAACCGACATCTAAAGGCTGGCGAGCGCGTGCTTACACGTGTTAGGCGAGAGAAAAATGAGCTCCAAGACGCCAATACCCGACTGGGCGTTGAACTGAAAGATGTTCGAGCCCAGCTTGCTGACTTTGTAAATGAGAATAAGAGGCTTCGACGCGGCATTTTTAGTAAGTGCTTGAGCGAACTTTTAAAGAGTTCGGCGAAGAAACCGGCTGACGGAGTTATATCTGTAGGTATGCGGACGGGTCGTCCCGCAGAGGAGATGCCCGGGTCTACAGGCGATCTTCTGCCAGAGCTCTCACAACTGCACGAACAAGTACGACATGTGATGCAGGGCATTGCCCAAGCCTTGTGGCCATCCGCCTCCCTGCCAGGAGGCATGAGAGAGCTTGTAGAAAAGCTCAAGGGAGCGCGGCGGCACTTCCGATTATGGAAGATATCAGCCTTCCGACAAGGTGCAAGGGAAGCCTCATCCATGGTGAAGACGCGATATACCAAGGCTGACCCGAACCACATGGCCGAGGTCGTACCTGTGGGACCTGACGGGAAAGAGATCCCTGTCAGTTTGGTTTATGACTAGGTAGAATTAGCCGTAAAGTATTCTCAATAGGACTGTAGGCTAGACAGCTTGTTGGATGGTATAGAAGAAGAATTTAGTCAGTCTAAGTGACTGTGTACTTCTAGTGACATATATTGTTCCTAGCCGAATTGTAAATCATTTGTCATGGCGGACCCTTTCGCTTCAACCTCCGGACCCGACAGTCCAGAGTGTATCCGAATACCCGCTCAGTTATGTAAAAACCAGGATATGTGTAGAAACCAGGCGTAGAGGTCATAGGTGCTTGAACAGACAAGTACCCAACTAGCTATGTTATATTACATGGGTAGTAAGAAACATCTTCCAGGGAGAATAGTTCCGTTAAGGGTTCGTTTCCCTGGGTACGCATGCATTAATGTGCATGTCCGGACTGCAAAAAGAGACGCAAGATATAAACTTCTGGGGGCATGTAGTACAATAAATAGAAATCGTCTTTTGTTCATCGACCGCATATTCCCTTAAGAACGCTAGATTTCGGCTTCACCCAGTCTGAGGTACACATCCGGCTGACCCGGCAGTAACAATCGCAGAGGTGCTCCCCTTATGCCCTAGCATGGAGATCGTGAATGCCTCACGCCCTAGAAGGGGAAATATGAAATGCTTATTATTGGGCACATTCATATCCCCGTTGAGGTAACTTAGTGCTCTACGAAAGTTCTTCGGTTTCATGCTAATCGAAAGTGGTTGTTAATAAGACTTGATCAACCTTATTAATGAATCATTTTTGAGAGGTATGAAGTTGATGAAATTAGTAAGCACCACCTTCTCTCCCTACCTTTTGTTTTCTGTTTTTATTAGTTAAATAAAATAAAATGCCATGTTCTGACTGTTTTCTAAATTTCCTGTGCAATAAAAATTACCTAAAAAATAAAAGTTCTCAGAATGCTCTAAAAATTTAATACGATTTTTTTAATATTCAAGAATTTGTGGTGCAAATAATATCAGAGGGAGGTGCACCAGGTGGGCACAACCCACCTGGGCGCGCCAGGACCCCCAGGCGCACCCTGGTGGGTTATGTGGGCCCCCTCACTTATCCCTTCACACCACATCATCACTTACCTCCAGAAAAAATTCTCCATTGCTCTCTCTCCCGTGTTCTTGCTCTCAAACCCGCGGATTTCGATCTCTTTGCTCGAAGCTCCGTTTTTGAAACCGTTTCGGGGGATTGTTGCTTGGTATGTGACTCCACCGTTTGTCCAATTAGTTTTTATTTTAGTGGTTTATATTTTGAATAATTAGCTACTCTTGGTGCTACTATAGATGAGCTTGCATGTTGAATTCTTAGAGTTCTAAGTAGTTTGAATGCTTGATATGGCCTCTATGTATCCCTATGAGTAGTTGCTATCAATTTTGTGAAGTTTTGTTGAGAAAAAATTGTGGACTAAAAATTTCAGAATTTTTGTTCATAGGAAAAGGATGAATATCCTCCAAGGGTGTTATTGGGGAGTCATCTGACAGCGATCTCCATCCTCAGAGGTTAGCGGAAGTATGGCCGTGTGAATGGCCGCACACCCAGTTCATGGAAGAGGCTGGAATCCTTCAGGAGTTCACACAATGTGCTGCTAATGCCGGCCTCACCGACTTCATCGCAGCTGAATGTGAACAGTATCATCTCCTCACAAACATCTTTGTTCAAAGTTTTACTTTCTTTCCTAGGAATAATCCTCCTGAGGTGCAGTTTAATTTATATGCTGAAACCCGTCAGATACCACTCACTGAATTTTGTAACATATGCATGATTCCTTCTAACGGGAGCTTAGTTGAGCCTAGGTCGGCAGATTTTGAGGCCTTTTATCGTACCTTAATAGTGGGAGATGAGAGAGGGGTGTCAGCTATCGCTGCCGCTGGCTTGCATTTTCCTGATGTTCATTACTTTGCTATTTTCATTGCAAAATGCTTGCTTGCTAGGGAGAAGGTGGGTGCACTCAGCTCACCAGACCTTGTTTTTTTACATCATGCACAAGAGGGCGACAACACTTATAGCTTGGGAGCTATTGTGGCACGTCGCATCCACATTAATAAGTCCAAGGGTAAAATACATGGTGGGATTTTCGCTACTCGTTTGGCGGCTCACTTCAATGTTGAGATACGCCTCCATGATTACCCTCTGACCAAGGTTTACCTAGACCACGCAGCCATGGAACACCACCATTTTATTGCATGAGATTACCCTGACATTCCTATTCCTTATAACCTAGTTTTTAGCATTGAAACTCGTGATACTATTCCATTGCCTGCTCCTGCTTTGTATGATCCCGTTGCCAAGGGCGGATATAGGATTATATCTGCGGACATCATCGCCTACCGGAACGACCAGGCTGCAGCAGAGGAGGAGCTTCAGCAGTGGGATCAGTGGATGCCCGCTCTTCAGCACACCGACTACTATCCAGGCTACTGATCGATTACCAAGTTAGGCCAAAAGCCTAAGCTTGGGGGAGTACGTGTTTTCCATCGACTTTATATTCATGTCCACTTATTCCATTCATCGGTGTTCACACTTTTTCATTGTATTATCCATGCTTAATTTTATTTTCTCGCTTTCTTCTTGTGTGTTTGAAAAATCTTAGAAAAAACAAAAAAATGTTGTAGTTAGTTTACTTTCTATGCATGCTTAGTTGTAATACTAAAAAGAAAACCCAAAAAGATTTCCTTGTTCTTCTTTTTGCTTGTTGGGAGCTTTCCCGTGTGTTGTGGATATAACTATTTGTGTAAGCCACCCAGGAGGGGCCGGGTTACGCAAGGAGGATTCATCATATGAAGCCCAAGGTCAAGCATGAAGATGGCGGTTCAATAAAGGGCTTAAAGCCCATAGGCGACTTAAGGCCCGTAGTGATAAACCGCCATAATGGCATGACTTGTACCATAAGGTAGAATTAACTAGTCACCGAGCCGGACAATGTTTATGAACCGGCCGGGACTCTGTAGGCCGCAGGGCGTCAACCCGTGTATATAAGGGGACGACCCGCTGGCGGCTTAGGGCAGGAAACATCTCATCGAGAGCCAGGCATAACGTATCTCGCTCCCTGGTTATCGAAACCTCAGCAATACCAACCCAACTAGATGTAGGCTTTACCTTCACCGTAAGGGGCCGAACTAGTATAAAACCTCTCTCGTGTCCCTTGTCCCGTTAACCCCTTTAAGCTTCCTAGTTGTGATGGCTCCACGACTAAGTCCTTGCAAAAGGACATCTATCGTGACAATTCCACGACAGTTAGCGCCCACCGTGGGGCCAGCGCACGGTGGATTTGAATTCTTGAAGGGCAACTTCGAAGGGCTCAAGGGATACGCTGTGGGTTGGATGACCAAGAGTCGTCGCGGCAAGATCTACATCGACAACGAAGGCTGGGGCCCCGATGCCGGCTCAATTGAGTACGGGTACCGAGTCCCCTTCAGCAGAATTCACGTCTTCATCGGCCGGATTCGTGAGCCGGGCCCTGAGCCGGACAACTGCACTGACCTCGTCGAGACGGCTCAGTGTGCGAGACCCGCCCGAGCTCAACTCGTCGTGAAGCGTGCCTTCGTGGGTTGCATCCATGAAGGAGAACTCTCTGAGGGATCCGCAGATGGCGGTGAGACGGCCATCCACTCCGATGGTAATTCATCCACTGGTGAGACAGATTCGTTGTATCAACTGCAAGATGGCAGGCTTGGGGGTTGTTCCGATGATACCAGTATTCCGGACCCCTTTGAGCCGCCAAGCTGCGTAGGGGTCTTCATGGCTGGTACTCAACCCGGTGAAAACTCTACAGCCGCGGGAGCAATAACGTCCGGGTCAGGAGCGGCCGGGGCAGGAGGCCCTATGCGCGCGCCGGCTCAGGTGCTGATTGATCTCATGGATAAGCTGACGGCCCTGTTAACCACCACAGTTATTCCTGCGAATCAAGATGAGCATAATGCAGAGGTGGCACAGGTACGTGAGGAAATAGCTCGGGCTAAGGAGGCCTTATCAGCTGAGGACACCAGGTTGGCCATAGAACGGGTGGCTTTGGATGCACGGGCGCAATAGCTCCAGTCAGAGGCTTTCCAGCTTACGATGAGCCTGAACGCATCTAACGAGGTGATGAGGAGGAGACACCAGAAAACTCAATCCCGTTTGCCTCCGGTTTATGATCCTCAGAACCTTTTCGCTACACCCGGAGCCGGCCCTAGTAACCCACCAGAAGCAAATCAATTCATGACATCCGGAGCCGGAGGACCGGCTCAGCCCCGGGTGATGGTACCTCCTCATGGGAATATGGCCCCGCCCCGCTATCTACCGACACCATCGGGTCACTTTTCTAACCCCATGGAGAACCTGATCGCAGCATCGGCACGTTTGGCGGCTCTCCCAGTGGACGGTGACGATCCAACAGCGGTGGAGACGCGAAGGATCAGAGAACTTGTCCAAACGGCTCTGGCTCAGCAAGAGGCTTATTCCTATAGCCAGGACAGGATTCATTCAACTCCTCGCCCAAGCCGGAGCCCGACTTATAGTAGGCACATGGAGTCGGAGGCTTTGTCAAGCAACGCCCAGCGCCGTAACCAGCCCGGCGGTTATAACTCGGTGCAAGACCGGATACGTTAGGAGGACGAGCAAGCGGCTCAGCAGACGGCTCATCAGGCCTTCCCGGATTATCCGACGACTTCTGTTGAGGCAGGAGTGGCCACCAGAACCGACGGCGTTCCATGTTTGGTGCCGGCTTTACGCAATGTGCGTTTGCCTAAGGATTTCAAGGGACCCCGGAAGGTGCCAAATTATACGGCCGACTTACAGCCCGGGGCGTGGATCGAAAGCTATGAGATGGCCATGGAACTATTGGAGGTCGGTGACGCAGCAATGGCTAAGTACTTTACCATGATGTTGGATTGAATGGCCCGGACTTGGTTAAAGGGCCTACCGCCTAATTCCATCGGTTCATGGGCGGAGTTAAAGGCCCGGTTCATTCAGAATTTCAAAGATACCTGCAAGCAGTCCGTGTCCATTGTGGATTTAACCAATTGTAAACAGGAGGAGGGTGAATCTACCACTCATTGGGTGCGCCGGGTCAAGGAGATAATACATTCGTCTGACAAGATGGATGCCGGCTCTGCGGTCCTCATGTTGGAGAAAAATTGTCGATTTGAACCGCTAAGGCAGAAGCTGGGGCGCCTCAAGCGTGATTGTAATGATATGGGGCAGCTGATGGCGGCTCTAGTTAAATACACCGATTCTGATAGTACCAAGGATCCTGTGTCTGATGAGGAAAAGACGGGGAAGGGAAAGAAGAACGACAATGGAAAGGGTCAGCAGCATAACCCGGCAAATCAAGGAGGCAACAAGCGTAAAGCCGATGGTAATCCGGAGTTTGTGGCCAACGCTAATACACAGGGTAACAATCAAAGACGCAAGGGGAGGTCGCCCCCTCGATCTGGTGGGTCAGGTCCATCTCTTGAGCAGCTGCTCAATGAGCCCTGTCCGAGACACGGCACCCGGGAAAGACCAGCCACTCACTTATGGAAGGATTGCACGATCATGAAGGCTTTCAAGAATTCCAACACGTTCGATGCCAATCATGGGTCGGGTGGCGGCTCAGGTGCCGGCGGCTTTCATGGCCCGGGTGGCGGTTCAAATTCCGGATTTCAGGGAAACCAAGGCGGCTACAATCAGCAGCAGTCTGGTCAAGGAGGTCAGCAGCATCAGCCGGGTTATTAGAGCAATCCAAAGCAGCTGAACAATGGACAGTATCATGTATTCACCATTAGCTTATGCAAACATGACCAGAAGATTCGAGAGGGCGGTGAACGCTGTTGAGCTGGCGGTCCCCCATTACTTGAGGTGGTCAGAGCAGCCTATTGTGTGGAGCAGGGAAGATCACCCTCCCCGGGTGTATAATCCGGGTCAGTTAGCCTTGGTGGTAGCACCGCAAGTTGGTGGATATAAATTCACTAAGGTGCTCATGGATGGAGGTAGCAGCATCAACATCCTCTATTATGAGACCTTTCGACGTATGGGGTTGACTGATAAAAATTTAAAGACATCCAACACTATTTTCCATGGAGTGGTGCCTGGTAAATCGGCATACCCAGTTGGCAAGATTGAGCTAGAGGTAGCCTTCGGAGATGAATATGATTCTAGGGCTGAGAAATTAACCTTTGAGGTGGTCAAGATCACAAGCCCATATCACGCTCTGTTTGGACGGCCGGCTTATGCCAAGTTCATGGCGCGTTCGTGTTATGTTTATTTGCAGCTCAAGATGTCGGGTCACAAAGGCACTATTACTGTACATGGGATTCGAAAGATAGCCCTGGAATGCAAGGAGGGCGATGCTGCTTATGCTGAATCTGTTTGTGCAGCAGGGGAACTAAAGTTTTATAAGGATAATGTTGACCCGGCGGACATGACACCTCTGAAGAATCCAACCACAGAGCATGACCCGATGATGAAATTTAAGTCAGCTGATGAAACCAAGCTTGTTGATTTCACTCCGGGTGATTCGTCTAAGCAGTTCAGTATCAGTGCCAATCTAGATCCTAAATAGGAAAGCGCGCTCATCGAGTTCATCCGTGAGAATCGGGACATCTTCGCATGGAAACCTTCTGACATGTCGGGTGTACCGAGGGAACTCGCTGAGCACACTCTTAACATTGATCCAAAGTATAAGCCGGTCAGACAATTTCTCCGGCAGTTTAACGAGGAAAGGCGGAAAGCTATCGGAGAGGAGGTGGCCCAGCTCTTAGCGGCCGGGTTTATTGTTGAAGTTTTTCATCCTGAGTGGTTGGCTAACCCGGTGCTCGTGCTTAAAAAGAACGGCACCTGGCGGATGTGTATGGATTACACGAACTTAAATAAAGCTTGTCCGGCTGATCCTTTTGCTCTCCCCCATATTGATCAAATCATTGATTCTACGGCGGGTTGTGAGTGTTTGAGCTTTCTAGATGCTTATTCTGGCTATCATCAGATCAAAATGGCAGTTAAGGACCAGGAGAAGACGCTTTCATTACTCCATTTGGAGCCTTTCTGCTATGTTTCTATGCCTTTCGGGCTCAAGAGTGCCCAGGCGACTTACCAGCGGTGTGTACAGAATTGTCTCCATAATCAGATTGGACGCAATGTTCATGCTTATGTGGATGACATAGTGGTGAAGTCCAGAGAGAAGGAAACCTTGATAGATGATCTGAAGCAAACCTCTGATAATCTCCGGGTCTATAAGATGATGCTTAACCCGGCCAAATGTGTGTTTGGTGTGCCAGCAGGCAAGCTTTTGGGTTTCCTAGTTTCCAACAGGGGCATTGAAGCTAACCCGGAGAAGATCAAGGAAATTACCTCTTTGGCTAAGCTGGCATGCATCAATGATGTTCAGCGACTGGCGGGTCGTATCGCTGCTTTAAGCCGGTTTATAAGCCGGTTGGGT
This sequence comes from Aegilops umbellulata, assembly GCA_032464435.1. Lineage (NCBI taxonomy): Eukaryota > Viridiplantae > Streptophyta > Magnoliopsida > Poales > Poaceae > Aegilops > Aegilops umbellulata. Next base: position 233,882,128 of record CP136060.1, read on the forward strand.
GAGAAGGCCATACCACTATATCAGATGTTGAAGAAAACGGACACTTTTGTCTGGAGCGATGCTGCTGATGCTGCTTTTGAAGATTTAAAGAGATAGTTGTCTGAGCCGCCGCTCCTTGCGGCTCCCATTGATAGAGAGTCGTTACTGTTATACGTGCCGCTAACTCGCGTGCTGTCAGTGTTGCAATTGTGGTGGAACGCAAAGAGGCTGGCAAGGAGCATCCGGTTCAACGGTCGATTTATTACATCAGTGAGGTGCTTATTGAGTCTAAGCAAAGGTATCCACATTGGCAGAAGCTTGTTTACGGGGTGTTTATGGCAAGCCGGAAGCTTAAGCAATACTTTCAGGGTCACCCTATCACCGTGGTAAGTTCTGCTCCCTTGGGAGCCATCATTCAGAATAGAGAAGCCACAGGACGAGTCGCCAAGTGGGCCATCGAGCTTGGGCCTCATGGTTTAAAGTATGTGTCGCGCACTGCTATTAAGTCTCAAGCACTAGTGGATTTTATTAATGACTGGACAGAGCTGCAGACGCCTGAGGAGAAGCCGGACAACACGTATTGGACCATTCACTTTGATGGATCTAGGCAGTTGGAGGGCTCGGGGGCTGGAGTCGTTTTAACTTCCCCTCAAGGTGACAAATTTTGTTATGTGCTCTGGCTCATGTTTCCTTGTACTAATAATGCAGCTGAATATGAGGCCTTACTCCATGGTCTTCGGATGGACAAAGAGATGAATTTGAGCCGGGTAAGGTGCTTGGGCGACTCAGATCTCGTGGCTCAACAGGTGTCAGGCAAGTGGGACTCCAAGGATCCCCTCATGCGGCTTATCGTCGTAAAGTTGATGCAGTAGCTGGGCATTTCAAGGGTTATCAGGTGGAGCACATTGATCGAAGGAAGAATGAGGAGGCTGATGCTCTAAGCCGGCTGGGATCTCAGCGTAAGCTGGTACCGCCTAACACCTTTTTGGATGTTTTGCATAATCCTTCTGTCAAGTTACCCATAGAGGAAGACTTAGCTGTGCCTGACCCGGAAGCACAGCTGGTGGCGGCTCTTCACGTCACCCCGGATTGGACAGTGCCATATTTGGCTTACATGACCCGGGGAGAGTTGCCTGAGGATGAGACCTTGGCAAGACAAATCATCCGGTGGTCTAAATCCATGACAATTGTTCACGGTGAGTTGCATCATCGCAATGTCACTGGGGCGTTTCAACGTTGTGTGTCCACTGCGGAAGGATGGGAAATACTTTGTGAGATCCATGAAGGGGATTGCGGTCATCATGCCGGCTCAAAATCTCTTGTGGCCAAGGCCTTCCATCGTGGGTTTTATTGGCTGACGGCTCACACTGATGCGGAAGATCTGGTCAGTAAATGTGACGGATGTCAAAAATTCTCACGACGAGCTCATGTGCCGGCTCAAGAGTTGAGGATGATTCCGATTACTTGGCCGTTTGCAGTATGGGGGCTTGATATGGTCGGACCTTTCAAAAGGTCTAAGGACAAAAAGACACACCACCTGTGGCGGTTGATAAGTTTACAAAGTGGGTTGAGGCAGAGCCGGTCAGTAAGTGTGATGTAGCCACAGTGGTTCAGTTCATAAAGAAGGTGATCTTTCGTTTTGGTTTTCCACACAGCATCATAACTGACAATGGCACTAATCTCTCCAAGGGTGCTATGGAAGAGTTCTGTCAGCGAGAACATATCCGGCTTGATGGTTCGGCAGTAGCTCATCCTCAATCCAATGGTCAAGCAGAGAGATCCAATCAGGAGATCTTGAAAGGTATAAAACCCCGGCTCTTGGTCCCCTTACAGCGGACGCCGGGTTGTTGGGTGGAGGAGCTACCCTCTGTGGTTTGGAGCATCAACACTACACCTAACAGGTCTACGGGTTATACACCTTTCTTCATGGTTTATGGAGCAGAGGCAGTCCTGCCAAGTGACATCCGTCATGACTCGCCCCGAGTGGCGGCTTACGTTGAAGCTGATAATGAACAAGCTCGTCAGGATGCGCTTGACTTATTGGATGAAGAGCGAGACTTGGCAATAGCCCGCTCGGCGATTTACCAGCAAGACCTGCGCCGCTATCACAGCCGCCGGGTTAGATCCATAACCTTTCAGGAAGGTGACTTAGTGCTCCGGCTCATCCAGAATCAATCCGATATGCACAAGCTATCCCCCCCTTGGGAAGGACCCTTTGTGGTCAGCAAGAACCTGGACAACGGGTCATATTACCTCATCGATGTTCGAGAGCACAAAGACTCACGTAAGTCGGAAGAGGAGACCCGCCAGCCATGGAATATCGCTCATCTTCGGCCTTACTATACTTGAGCCACCGGCTCTCAGGATGTACATATTTTGACGATGTATATATTATGAAAAGCAATAAAGCAGGACCTCTGTCCTTTTCATCCTGAAAAGTTTACATGTCTCCATTATCATGATGTTGAAACAACCAACAGCGAGCGGATCATATTTGAATCCGGCTTTCCACTTGGTACGGCTTATGATCATATCTGAATCTAGCCATGATCAATTGGGGGCTTCCTGTTCAAACATAGGTCGTATTCGAACCAAAGAGAACATAGTTGTCGATACACTCTTGATCGGCATACTGCCAAACCCACTAGGGGGCTTCCTGATCATATTTGAATCATAGCTTAACCCCTTTGGGTCTGACGTGGATCGTATTCGAATCAACGTCATTAAACAACTCTTATGGTCACTTGGGGGCTTCCTGTTCAAACATAGGTCATATTCGAACCAAAGAGAACATAGCTGTCAAAACCCACTTGATCGGCATCGCCGAAGCCACTCGGGGCTATATGATCGTATCTGAATCTTAGCTTAACCCTTTGGAACGGTTTACTGATCGTATTCGAATCAGAAGCCTTTGAATTTTGTCTATTTCTCATAACACTTCGCAATCGCACTTATTTGACTATTTTGAGATCATCTTGAAAACATTTATGGGGTGGTTTTTTGATCCTCCGGTTTAATATTGATCAAATAAGGTTGTTAGCACATAGAAAACATCATATGTGCCAAGTTTCAGGATTAAAAAGCTTACCCTCATTGTTTGGGTCACATAAGCCGGCGAGATCACCGAAGGATCACAGGTATGCTGTTACGATTATGTCTCAAGGATATAATTGAAAAACGCCTTTTTATATGATGTTTTGGTTCACACTCCGGGTTATCAATACATTATATGACCCCCAATGCGGTAAGCCGCCAAGGGACTTGTGTTTGTTCTATACACAGGGCAATGCAAGTAAGTTTTGTCAGCACGGAGAAAGCAGAAGATCGGTATAAACCGGAAGCATATAAGGATGGCGGCTTAAGAAAGTATTGAGCGCCTCGAACATGCGCGAAGGCACGACAAAATCAAGTGTTTTTCTACCCTATTACAAGGCTCCCCGAGTCTAGATAATGAAGCATTGTTTTCCATAAAGCATAAAAGTAAGACGCCAGACGGGTCACTCATTTTGTTGGCCTGAAGCTTCCGGTTATCCCTCTCCGCTCCTCCGTCGGTTGCCCGGTCCTGGAAAGTTGATGATGACCAATCAATGCCGCTCAAGGCTTCAAATTCAGCTTCATCATCAATTAACCCGGCCGGATCGACTTTGGGGGCAAAAGTATGCTTACGAATTGGAGGGATCAAGCTGACTGCATCATAGCGTGGCGTTGCGATCCTCTGATTTTGGCTGTCATAACCCGGCTGATACTTGGTGAGGTCTGTGTCATTCCCAATTAGAGTGGCCACAGGACGAATTTCCTTCACACAGGCGGTGAAGTCCTTCTCCTCAAATAAGGTGCTATCCTCCTTAAGGCTTGGATATCCAAGGGCGATATCGGCCGGGTCCAGCTCTGGTAACCATGCCTTGGCCCGGCTCAATGCGGCTATGGCTCTGGCTTTTGCGGACGCCCGCCTTAGCTCTTGGACTCGTTGAGGTAGCACAGCGAGCCGCTTTAGCACGTCTGCCAGGAGATGGGGAATCTCATTTGACAAAGCCACAACGGCCAAAGCACGTTGTGACCTGGTGTAGAGTTGTTCCACCAGGGTATAGACAGCCTTTAATTTGATCAACATGCTCTAGTTAATATTTGAGCTCCTAGGGCCTGCATTAACAAATATCAGGTGAGCCGGATGTGACAATTGAGATACTCATCGAAACAGGATTTTCAGTATTTAAACGTTTGCAGAAGTAGCTTACCAAAGATTGCTGAAACCATTTGAGATATATGGCGCTTTAAGCCGGATAGCTCGGCGGTCGCTTCTGCAAGCGATGCTTCTGCTTTTTCTTCCCGAGTGACCAAGGAGGCCTTTTCATCAGCCCATGTTTTCTTATCCGCTTCAACGCTTTTCTTCAACTTCTCTTGTTCAGATACGCTGAACTCAAACTTGGAGTTGGCTTTTTGGATTTCAGCCTCTTGAGCTTCAAGGCGATTCTTCAGATCAGCAATCTCTGACTCAAATTGACCTATGGTGACCTGCATCAATGCCGGGTTACAGTCAGGATTATTATAAGATAACATTAAGTCCCAAGCACTTTGCAAGCAAGGCTACTTGGCACTTGGGGGCTAATGTATGCTGAAGAACTCTGAATTACTACGACGGATCATGGAAATTAAGTCCCAAGCACTTTGCAAGCAAAGATACTTGGCACTTGGGGGCTAATGCATATCGCAAGTTCAAAGTATTAATACTACACCGGTTTAAATATCTTGTCTTAAAGCCGGCCTTCGAGTGTTGCAAGATAAGCCGGGCATCTGACAAGTAGTGCTAAGCAGATTTTAAGTCTACAGCATATTTTCTTATAAGCAATAGACTTGGGGGCTAGTACAGTAAGTATGGATAAGGAAAAGCAAGAAAAAGTTATACCTCGGATTTTTTATGTATCTGTTTCACCAAGTCAATTTCCAGGTCACGGCTGCTGTGCACTTGACTTATGTAGCCAGAGACAGTCTCTCCAATGCTCAGCTGAGTATAATCTATGACGTCCAGTTTGGCTTTGCGGCGTTCTAAGAATTCTTCTTTGGCAGAGCACTTGGCCAGTACAGTGGGTCTTCCCGGTTCAATAAACTGAGTCTTGGTGGTCTCAACTTCCGGGTCATCTACCTTGGCCGGGCTGGGAATCTCCGGGTTGTCAGAGCCGTCGAGAGCTTGTTCGGCAGGCGGGTCAGAGGTAGGCGCTGGAATGTCGTGAGGTGGTTGAGGGAGTCCTAGATTAGGGGGTGTTCGGATAGCCGGACTATACCTTCAGCCGGACTCCTGGACTATGAAGATACAAGATTGAAGACTTCGTCCCGTGTCCGGATGGGACTTCCCTTGGCGTGGAAGGCAAGCTTGGCAATGCGGATATTAAGATCTCCTACCATTGTAACCGACTTTGTGTAACCCTAACCCTCTCCGGTGTCTATATAAACCGGAGGGTTTTAGTCTGTAGGACAGAATCCCAACATACAACAATCATACCATAGGCTAGCTTCTAGGGTTTAGCCTCCTTGATCTCGTCGTAGATCTACTCTTGTACTACCCATATCATCAATATTAATCAAGAAGGACGTAGGGTTTCACCTCCATCAAGAGGGCCCGAACCTGGGTAAAACATTGTGTCCCTTGTCTCCTGTTACCATCCGCCTAGACGCACAGTTCGGGACCCCCTACCCGAGATCCGCCGGTTTTGACACCAACATTGGTGCTTTCATTGAGAGTTCCTCTGTGTCGTCACTCTTAGGCCCGATGGCTCCTTTGATCATCAACGACGATGCGGTCCAGGGTGAGACTTTTCTCCCCGGACAGATCTTCGTCTTCGGCGGCTTCGCACTGCGGGCCAATTCGCTTGGCCGCCTGGAGCAGATCGAAAGCTACGCCCCTGGCCATCAGGTCAGGTTTGGAAGTTTAAACTACACGGCTGACATCCGCGGGGACTTGATCTTCAACGGATTCGATCCACAGCCAAGCGCGCCGCACTGTCTCGATGGGCATGATCTAGCTCTACCGCCGAACAGTGTCCTGGAGGCCACACGCGCATTGGTTCCGACCCTTAATTCGGAGCCTGCTGCGCCGATCAAGGATGAGTGGTTGGACACCACCTCGGGGACTGCGATCTCAAAGGCGATCGAGCCGAACACCAGCCCCGCACTCTGCAAGGTCCATGACTTCGAGTGGACGGACTCCTCTCCGGACTCCGAGCCGTCCGCGCCCCTGCCGATCGAATCCAATTGGGCACCGATCATGGAGTTCACCGCTGCAGATGTCTTTCAGCACTCGCCCTTTGGCGACATTCTGAAGTCACTAAAGTCTCTCTCTTTATCAGGAGAGCCATGGCCGGACTATGGTCAGCAAGGATGGGATATGGACGATGAAGAAATTCAAAGCCCACCCACCACCCACTTCGTAGTCACTGTCGACGATTTAACCGACATGCTCGACTTCGACTCCGAAGACATCGACGGTATGGACGACGATGCAGGAGACGAACAAGAACCAGCACCTGTAGGGCACTGGAAGGTCACCTCGTCATATGACTTATATATGGTGGACACTCCAAAAGATGGAGATGGCGATGGAACGGCAGGGGATGACACCTCTAAGAAACAGCCCAAGCGCCGGCGTCAGCGGCGCCGCTCTAAATCCCGCCAAAGCAAAAACAGTGATTCCGGCACGGGAGATAATACTACCCCGGATAGCACCGAAGAACACCGCCTCCAGCAAGATTCGGCACAGGAGGATGGAGAAGCCAGCCCTCATGAGAGAGCGGCAGACAGAGAGGTTGAGGATGATAATTATATGCCTCCCTCCGAAGACGAGGCAAGCCTCGGCGACGACGAATTCGTCGTGCCAGAGGATCTCGCCGAACAAGAGCGTTTTAAACGCAGGCTTATGGCCACGGCAAGCAGCCTCAAGAAAAAGCAGCAACAGCTTAGAGTTGATCAAGATTTGCTAGCTGACAGATGGACTGAAGTCCTTGTGGCCGAAGAGAATGAACTCGAACGCCCCTCCAAGCGTTACCCAAAGCGCAGGCTGCTACCCCGATTAGAGGAGGAAGCACCTACATCACCAGCGCATGACATGGCCGACCGGCCACCTCGTGGCCGTGACAGAGAGGCCTCTAGGCCCTCCACTCAAGCCATGCCCCGACGCCGCTCAAAACATGCTAAGGTACGGGAAAACGCACCAGACCTGTGAGATATACTGGAGGACAAGACAAGATCGATCTACGGATCGCGCGAGCGCCCCACGGCACGTGACGGTGATCGTCACTCCGGATACAATAAATCCGGCTGGGCTGAACACAATAGACAAAGCTCCTTTGAGCTGAGTCGTGATATAGCCCAGTACAGAGGCGCCGCACACCCACTATGCTTCACAGATGAAGTAATGGATCATAAAATCCCTGAGGGTTTCAAACCCGTAAACATTGAATCATACGATGGCACAACAGATCCTGCGGTATGGATCGAGGATTATCTCCTTCATATCCACATGGCCTGTGGCGATGATCTACACGCCATCAAATACCTCCCGCTCAAACTTAAGGGACCGGCCCGGCAGTGGCTTAACAGCTTGCCAGCAGATTCAATCGGTTCTTGGGAGGACCTGGAAGCCGCATTCCTCGACAATTTTCAGGGTACCTATGTGCGGCCACCGGACGCTGATGACCTAAGCCACATAATTCAGCAGCCAGAGGAATCGGCCAGGCAATTCTGGACACGGTTTCTAACAAAGAAAAACCAAATAGTCGACTGTCCGGACGCAGAGGCCCTAGCAGCCTTCAAGCATAACATCCGCGACGAGTGGCTTGCCAGGCACCTGGAACAGGAAAAGCCGAAATCTATGGCAGCCCTCACGACACTCACAACCCGCTTTTGCGCGGGAGAAGACAGCTAGCTAGCTCGCAGCAATAACTTAACCAAGAACCTTGGTAATTCGGATACCAAGGACAAAAGTGGCAGGTCACGCCGGAACAAGCAAAAACATCGCGTTAACAGCGACAGTAACGAGGATACGGTAGTCAATGCCAGATTCCGAGGCTATAAATCCGGTCAGCGGAAAAAGTCATTCAAAAGAAATACTCAGGGCCCGTCCAGTTTGGACCGAATACTCGACCGCTTGTGCCAGATACATGGCACCCCCGAAAAGCCAGCCAATCACACCAACAGAGATTGTTGGGTGTTCAAGCAGGCAGGCAAGTTAAATGCCGAAAACAGAGAGAAGGGGCTGAATAGCGATGACGAGGAGGAGCCCAGGTCGCCAAACAACAATGGACAGAAGGGTTTTCCCCCACAGGTGCGGACGGTGAACATGATATACGCAACCCACATCCCTAAAAGGGAGCGGAAGCGTGCACTATGGGACGTATATGCGCTGGAGCCAGTCGCCCCAAAGTTCAACCCATGGTCCTCCTGCCCGATCACTTTTGATCGAAGGGACCACCCCACTAGCATCCATCATGGCAGGTTCGCCGCATTGGTTCTAGACCCAATCATTGACGGATTTCATCTCACAAGAGTCCTTATGGACGGGAGCAGCAGCCTGAACCTGCTTTATCAGGATACAGTGCGAAAAATGGGCATAGATCCCTTAAGGATTAAGCCCAAAAAACGACCTTTAAAGGCGTCATACCAGGTGTAGAGGCCAACTGTACAGGTTCAGTCACACTTGAAGTGGTCTTCAGATCTCCAGATAACTTCCGAAGCGAGGAGTTAATCTTCGACATAGTCCCGTTCCGCAGTGGCTATCACGCACTGCTCGGGCGAACCGCATTCGCAAAGTTCAATGCGGTACTGCACTATGCATACCTCAAGCTCAAAATGCCAGGCCCTCGAGGAGTAATCACGGTCAATGGAAACACCGAACGCTCCCTCCGAACGGAGGAGCACACGGCAGCGCTCGCAGCAGAAGTACAAAGCAGCCTCTCTAGGCAATTCTCCAGTCCGGCCTTCAAAAAGCCGGACACTGTCAAGCGCGCCCGGAGTAACCTACAACAAGACCGCCTGGCACGTTCCGAGCTAGCGTAGCAATGCGGCCCCAACCCTAGCCCCCGCGATATAGCGAAACCAGTGCTTCGCGTACATAACTACGCTCTTGAAATACCATGGGCACAGGGGGAGGGGTACCATCACGGCACGCCCAAAACACGGCTTAAACCATACTAGGGGCTGCCGAATTCTTTTTTAAATTTTCTCTTACTTTTAGGACTCCATACTTCGGACGACCTGTCCGGCAATTCAACTACCGCACAAACGATGCAAGAACCAGGGAAGCAGACAAGCCATGCCGCATTATGGAACTCCTAGGTGGTCTCTCTTACGAGCAGTATACCTATTTTGAATACAATTCCGCGGCATGCCCCTGGCCAGGACATGTTAAATAGTCCAATTTCTTCTGCTTATCGCACTATTTGTATCGTTCTGCTTGGATAGCAGCCTTCTTATAAACAATGCATAGCTTTTTGTCTATCTTTTGCATTACCTTTTTTATAAATATATGTTCATTCATGACATGTTGCACCCATACACCATGGTACGACAAATACGCCAGGGGCTCCAATACCCCTTAATATGGCGTAAGAAGTCCGAACACTTTCACAAGTGCGGCACCCTGAACTTATAGCATTATATGCATCGGCTCCGAATCATGATTTGGGTCAATAGTTGGGTTTGCCCGGCTCCTATGTTTTGGTGCCTTATGTTCCGCTATATCGGCTAAGGTAGCACTAGGAGAACTACTGTGATTGTGCCCCAGTTGAGCTGGGCTGAGCACCTTAGTAGAGAAAGCTAAAACTGACTGTCATGATGAGGCGAGAGACCGGTCGCTGTTCGAGAGGTTTTTCGAGTCCTTAAAGACTTATGCCGCTTAGAGCGAGGAACCGGCTTTGTCCGGCCAAGGCGTGGATAGCGCCCCGAACTCGGTCTTCCGAATACTAGGGGCTTCGCCGAAATTTAAAATTATAGAGTTCTATGGCTAAGTGAGAGTGTTCAAGCATTATAGTCTGATTGCCTTGTTCGTTGTGCTGAGCGCCTCCCTCGAAGGACCCAAACATGGGAAAAAGAGCGCTTAGGTTTATCCCGAACACCCCAGCACTAGTGGCATGGGGGCAGAAGCCGACGACTGGCAATCTCTCAATTTTTTGATAAACGGCCGCACAGAAAGTAATATTTTAAATTCAACAAGCATTGCTTAGCGCATATGAACAAGTTTTCAGCGCACAGGATAACACGAGTGAGTTCATTCAGTTAGTGCGGCGGTGGCTAGCAGCGAAGCCTGCATACGCATATTGACTCCTTTTTGTTAGACTCCTGCGATATTTAATAGATCCTCTATTCAGCTTTTCTTTCCGAACGCCAAACAGAGCATCAGGGGCTACTGTCTATGCGGTAATATTTTTACATATTTTTACTTACCTCGAAGCCTGTTAGAAGGCTGGCACAAGCTTTAGTCGGTCCGCTCTTGGCGGACTGAACCTTCTGGATCACCGTACTCATAATAGTACGGTGCTCCTCGTCGATGGAGGCGCCGTTAAGCACCTCCAGCAGATTGTCCGGCACCTCCGGTTGGACGGAGGCTGCCGGCTAAGAAGGCTTGCTCCTCTTGGAAGGAGTTCGCCTACCGCGATCCGAAACCGTTGAAGATTCCGGCGCGGTGTCCGGCTCAATGCCGGACTTGGAGCCCTGGGGGGTCTTGTCCCCTTTACTCCTGGAGTCCGGGAGGTCGCCTCGCGGCTCCTCCAGGACCACCTCCTCTTGCCCCGGAGCTTGTCGCGACGCCACTTCGGCGTCGTCCACAGTGCGGGGGGAGGCAGCGGGCAAAACTGAATTCACGTCCGATGAATCCAGGGAGCCGCTCGACGACTTGTCGAGCCCGGCCTTGGGCGGGCTGCATGATTATATTCGACATTAGGGGAAGTTGTGCAACAAAGGGATATTATGAGTTACTCTGGTATCCGAATACTCACGATTTCGCCGGGCGCTTGGCCCTGTCCGGCCACTCCTCTTAGTCATCGTCGGCGTCAGCGGAGTAGTCCGGAGGAAGGGTTCTCCCCTTCTTGGACCCTTCGGCCTCCCCCGTTGGGGGGGCCTTCCTCTTCTTTCCTCCCTCGCTGGAGGGGGAGAGGATTCTTCTTCCTCCTCCTCGTCTTCACGGGAGGAGTGCATCTCGGATTCGTCGGATGACGAGTCCGACACCACCATATGTCGGGAACTCTTTCGAGTCCCCGTGGCCTTCTTCTCCGGCACCACGTAAGGTGCCGGAGCCAGCAGCTTCGATAAATGAGCGTCTGCTGGGTCTTCAGGCAAAGGAGCCGGACAGTCGATCTGTCCGGGCTTCACCTGCCACGCCTGTTTAAGGTAAGGGAGTTTAGATCCCGCATAGAGTCAAACTATGGAAAACTCACATCCTGTGAAAGGTAAAAATAACTTACCTCGTCAGCGTGACGCTGCGAGTTGAATCAGCGGTCCTCGGAAGCGGACGCGGGAGCCTCGACGCCTTTGAATAGCACCCTCCAAACATCTTCGTACGTCGTGTCGAAGAGCCTGTTCAAGGTTTGGTGCTGCGCCGGATCGAACTCCCACAGATTGAAGTCCCGTTGTTGACACGGGAGAATCCAGTGGACGAGCATAACCTGGACTATATTGACAAGCTTGAGCCGCTTGTTCACCAGGGACTGGATGCATGTTTGCAGTCCGGTCACCTCTCCCTCGTCGCCCCATGACAGGCCTGTCTCTTTCCAGGACGTGAGCCGCATAGGGGGTCTGGACCGGAACTCGGGGGCTGCGACCCAATCAAGGTCGCGCGGCTCGGTAATGTAAAACCACCCTGACTGCCACCCCTTCAAGGTCTCCACAAAGGAGCCCTCGAGCCATAGGACGTTGGCCATCTTGCCCGCCATGGCGCCTCCGCACTCCGCTTGGCTGCCTCGCACCACCTTGGGCTTGACGTTGAAGGTCTTGAGCCATAGGCCGAAATGGGGGCGGATGCGGAGGAAGGCCTCACACATGACGACGCCGATATGTTGAGGACGAAGTTTGGGGCCAAATCGTGGAAATCCAGGCCATAGTAGAACATGATCCCCCAGACGAATGGGTGAATAGGGAAACCCAGTCCGCGGAGGAAGTGGGGAAGGAATACAACCCTCTCATGGGGCCCTGGGGTGAAGCTACCCCTTTTTAGGGAGCCGGTGCGCGATGTGTTTGGACAAGTATCCGGCCTTCCTCAGCTTTTTTACATGGCCCTCCGTGATGGAGGAGACCATCCACTTGCCTCCCGCTCCAGACATTGCTGGAGAAGGTCGAGGTGGGAAGTGCGGGCTTGGGCGCTGGAGCTCGGGTGCGCAGAAGAGGGATATGCAAAGGAGGAAGAAGGCGTAGGTAAAAAGGTGGATCCTAGGTGAGTGTTCATTACCAGACTGAGTTTCAGCATCAGAGATATAAGTTTCATTATCATTATCAGGAGGTTTTTCTATTTCAGGTTCACTAGAAGTATGCATAGTCCTATCAACTTTATTTTTTTTCTTTCTAGAAGGACTAGGTGCATCAGTGTTAACTCTTTGTGAATCTTGTTCGGTTCTTTTTGGGTGTCCCTCGGGATAAAGTGGTTCCTGAGTCATTTTACCTCCTCTAGTTGCAACTCTAACAGCAAAGTCATGTATATTACGATTCATTTCATCAAGGAGTTCTCTTTGAGATTTAGCATCTTGTTCTAATTGGGTTTGAACCATAGAAGCATCTTTTCCAACACCTCTAACATCATTTGAGATTCTAAATAACAAGTCACTCAAGCGAGCAATCATATCAGAATTGTATTTTAGTTGTTTCATAACATTTGCATTGAAGTGATCTTGCTTTCTAATATAGTTTTCAAACTCATAAAGGCATTGGCTAGGATGCATATTGTGAGGATTGTCATTATCATTGAACTTCATTAGAGAATTTAGCTCTACCACCTTAGGCAGTGGTGGTGTATTAAGCCCATGTATTTCTTCAATAGGAGGTAAATTTTTAACATCCGCAGCTTTAGTACATTTTTCCTTCATAGATTTTTTTGCCTCCTGCATATCTTCAGGACTGAGATATAATATACCCCTCTTCTTCGGAGTGGGTTTACCCGGTGGTTTAGGAAGAGTCCAATCATCATAATTTCTCAATATATTATTCAATAATTCTTTAGCTTGTCCAACAGTTCGTTCCCTGAAAACACAACCAACACAACTATCTAGGAAATCCCTAGAAGCATCGGTTAGTCCATTATAGAAGATATCAAGTATTTCATTTTTCTTAAGAGGATGATCAGGCAAAGCATTAAGTAACTGGCAAAGCCTCCCCCAAGCTTGTGGGAGACTCTCTTCTTTAGTTTGCACAAAGTTAAATATTTCCTGTAAAGCAGCTTGTTTCTTATGAGCTGGGAAATATTTTTCAGAGAAGTAATAAATCATATCCCGGGGACTACGCACACAACCAGGGGCAAGAGTATTGTACCAAGCTTTAGCATCACCCTTTAATGAGAACGGAAATAATTTGAGAATAAAGTAGTAGCGAGTTTTATCATCATGAGTAAAAAGGGTGGCTATATCATTCAACTTAGTAAGATGTGCCACAACAGTTTCAGTTTCATAACCATGGAAAGAATCGGATTCAACCAAAGTAATTAACTCTGGGTCGACAGAGAATTCATAATCCTTATCATCAATAAAGATATGTGAAGTAGCAAACATAGGATCACATTTCATTCTAGCATTCAGAGATTTTCTTTATACTTGCATAATAATATCTCTAGATCATCTCTATCCTTACAAACATGAATATCTCTAGTTGTTTCTTCACTCATAACATAACCTTCCGGTACCTTAGGCAATTCATATCTAGGAAGGCTAGTTCTAGCAGGTGTTTCAGGAGATTCAGTTTCAGGTTCATCATCAGATTCTACAACATCATATTGTATTACTCTAGCAATTTGTTCATCAAGAAATTCACCAAGTGGCACATCATCATTATCAAGCAAGGTACTAGCATCATCATAAGCATTGCCCATAGCAGAAGTAGCATCATCAATAACTTGTGACGTATTAGAATTGATAGCATGTGGTGGTGTTGCAAGTTTACTTATAACAGAAGGTGAATCTAAAGCAGAAATGGATGGCAGTTCCTTACCTCCCCTCGTCTTTGAGGGAAAAATCTTAGTCTTGGAATCCTTCAGATTCTTCATAGTGATAATAATCCCAAGTGACTCAACAAATATAGCTATGCTCCCCAGAAATGGCACCAGGAAAAGGTCTTGATAACCCACAAGTATAGGGGATCGCAACCATTTTTGAGGGTAGAGTATTCAACCCAAATTTATAGATTCGACACAAGGGGGGCCAAACAATATTTGAAGGTATTAGCAGCTGAGTTGTCAATTCAACCACACCTGGGGATTAATTATCTGCACCAAGTAATCAGTAGCAAAGTAATATGATAGTTTTGATAATAGTAGAAGCAGTAACGGTAACAGTGATAGCAGTAATTTTGTAGCAAGTGTAACAGTGATAGCAGCAGTAGTAACTTAGCAAGTATAATATAAGATAAATTTGTAGGCACTGGATCGGTGACTTGTTGGATGATATTCACCATGAGACAGTTACAACCTAGGGCGATACGGCACTAGCTCTAGTTCGTCAATATAATGTAGGCATGTATTCCGTAAATAGTCATACGTGCTTATGAAAGAACTTGCATGACATCTTTTGTCCTACCCTCCCGTGGCAGCGGGGTCCTATTGGAAACTAAGGGATATTAAGGCCTCCTTTTAATAGCGAACCAGAACAAAGCATTAACACATAGTGAATACATGAACTCCTCAAACTAAGGTCATCACCGGGAGAAGTCCCGATTTCTGTCACCCCGGGGTTGCCGAATCATAACACGTGGTAGGTGACTATAACTTGCAAGATCGGATCTAGAACATGGATATAATGGTGATAACATAAATGGTTCAGATTTGAAATCATGGCACCTGGGCCCAAAGTGACAAGCATTAAGCATGGCAAAGTCATAGCAACATCAATCTTAGAACATAGTGGATACTAGGGATCAAGCCCTAACAAAACTAACTTGATCACATGATGAATCTCATCCAACTCGACCAGCGAGCCTACGAAGGAATTACTCACTCCCGGTGGGGAGCATCATGGAATTGGCAATGGAGAAGGGTTGGTGATGACGAAGAACAAAGACCCCCCTCTCCGGAGCCCCAAACGGACTCCAGATCTGGCCTCCCGATGAAGAACAGGAGGTGACGGTGGCTCCGTCTCATGGATCGCGATAATTCTTTCTCCCTGGTTTTTTTTGGAAAAATAGGATTTTATAGCGTCAGTTTCAGGGTCTGCGGGGCCACCAGCTGGGGACAACCCACCTGGGCGCGCCAGGAGAGGGCGGCGCACCCTGGTGGGTTGTACCCACCTAGGTGCCCCTCTCTGGTAGGTCTTGGCACCATAAATTCTTATTTATTATATAAAAATTCCTCACACGAAACAAAAACAACACCATGGTAGTTCTGCTGAAAACGGCGTCAGTCCGGGGTTAGTTTCATTCAAATCATGCAAACTAGAGTCCAAAACAAGAGGAAAAGCGTTAGGAAAAGTAGATACGTTGGAGACGTATCACTATGATGTGTACCAGACCTGATGTGTGCCTTGCCATAAGTTTGGCAGGGTGGTACCAAAGTAAACTAGAAGTGTATCACTAGACAGCGGTCCAGAACATCTTGAAGTACCTGAAAAGGACCACGGATATGTGATACGTATCCAACGTATCTATAATTTTTTATTGTTCCATGTTGTTATATTATCAATCTTGGATGTTTTATAATCATTTTATAGTCGTTTTATATCATTTTTTGGTACTAACCTATTGACATAGTGCCAAGTGCCAGTTGTTGTTTTCTGCATGTGTTTTACATCGCACAAAATCAATATTAGACAGAGTCCAAACGCAACGAAACTTTACGGAGATTTTTTTGGACCAGAAGGAACGTAATGGGCCCTGGATGCGCCTGGGGGTGCCCCAAGGGAGGCACAACCCACCAGGACGCGCCAGGAGGCCCAGGCGTGCCCTGGTGGGTTGTGCCCACCTCGGGTGTCCCCTGGACCGTCTCTTTGCTCTATAATACCCCAATATTTCCAGAACCCTAGAGGCATCGGCGAAATATTCATCCAGCCGCCGCAGAGTCCAGAACCACCAGATCCAATCTAGACACCATCTCGGATGGCTTTCACCACCTCCATTGGTGCCTCTCCGATGATGCGTGTGTAGCTCTTTGTAGACCTTCAGGTCCGTAGTTAGTAGCTAGATGGCTTCATCTCCCTCTCTGAATTCTCAATACAATGGTCTCTTGGAGATCCATATGATGTAACTCTTTTGCGGTGTGTTTGTTGGGATCGATGAACTTTGATTTTATGATCAGATCTATCTTTTTATATCCATGAAAGTATTTGAGTTTCTTTGATCTCTTTTATGCATGATCTCTTATAGCCTCATATTTCTTCTCCGATATTTGGGTTTTGTTTGGCCAACTTGATCTATTTATTTTGCAATGGGGAGAGATGCTTCGTAGTGGGTTTGATCTTACGGTGCTTGATCCCAGTGACAGAAAGGGAATCGACACATATGTATCGTTGCTACTAAGGATAAAACGATGGGGTCTATCTCTACATAGATAGATCTTGTCTACATCATGTCATCGTTCTTATTGCATTACTCTATTTCTCCATGAACTTAATACACTAGATGCATGCTGGATAGTGGTCGATGCGTGGAGTAATAGTAGTAGATGCAGGCAGGAGTCGATCTACTAATCTTGGATGTGATGCCTATATAATGATCATTGCCTGGATATCGTCATGAGTATTTGAAGTTTTGTTCACCCAACAGTAATTTGTTCACCCACCATTTGCTATTTTTCTTGAGAGAAGCCACTAGTGAAACCCTGCGGCCCCCGAGTCTCTTTCTCATATATTTTCCTTTGCGATCTGCTTTTTCCTTGCATTTATTTTTAGATCTATTAAACCAAAAATACAAAAATACCTTGCTGCAATTTATTCTTATTTAATTTATTTTGCGTTCGATCTATCAATCTACTATAAATTTATCTCACGTCCGTTTGCCTACTTGAGGCGCCGTACCCCGAAAGGGAGTGACAACCCCTTTAACACATCGGGTTGCAAGGATTCGTTATATGTGTGCAGGGGCTGTTTACGTTGTTTTTCTTGGTTCTCCTACTGGTTCGATAACCTTGGTTTCATATCTGAGGGAAATACCTACCGCCGCTGTGCTGCATGATTCCTTCCTCTTTGGGGAAATACAGACGTAGCTTCAAGCGACATCAAAAGGAATTTCTGGTGTCGTTTCCGGGGAGGATCTTCAACATATACCAGGTTCCTAATCACAAACTCATCTCCTCACAATTTACATTATTTGACATTTGCCTCTCGTTTTCCTCTCGCCCACTTCACAAAAAACTTCGTTTTATTCGCCCCTCTTTTTCGTTCGCCGTTTTCTCGTCGGATCTATTCGTATTCTTGCTTCCTAGTCATAATGGCTAGCGTGCCTACTCCTCTTTTGTCACCGGATTTTGAAGTTCTTTACTTCAAGCAAAGACAAGGAGAAAATCTGAAAGATGCTTGGTATAGGCTTATGGAATCCTATCGCATTTGCAATTTAAAGGGTTGGCTTTGCATCATAGACAACTCCTAGATTTTGCCGCTAACGGGAATTTTATTGAGCTTGATGCCAATGTTGCCTATGAAATTTTAGAAGAAATTTTGGGTGTTCCACCTCAAAAGAAGGGGTTTTATTTCACCCATGAGGGAGTTCATATGTTGGACAAACTTGCTGAGTTGCATAAACATATGCTTGAAATACAAAAATATAATGAACCCCTCAAACATCTCAATGGTAGTATCAATCGCATGAATACTTTGATTACTCTTTGCAACAAGCGATTGGATATTTTGGATCGAAAGATGGTTTCTTTTCCTGAGAATTTAGGGAAGCGTAAAGAGCCTCCCGAGTTTGAGAAAACCCTTACCAAAGTAGCTAAAACCAAAGATGACAAAACTTAGATCCTTGCTTTATGCCTAGCTAAGGGCGTAAAACTATAGCGCTTGTTGGGAGGCAACCCAATGAATAAAATTTATTTTTGTTTTTTGCTTTCTGTTCTTGAGTGTTTGCATAATTATGCTACTGTTATGAATGTGTTTTTCTGTTTTAATTAGTGTTTGTGCCAAGTAAATCCTTTAGGATCTTCTTGGGTGATAGTTGTTTGATCTTGCTAAAAAACAGAAACTTTTGTGCTCACGAAAACAATTCTTATTTTTTACCAGAATGTGGTAAAATGCCAATTCTTTCTGCAGAAGATTGATATAGAAATTGCTCAGGTCATCCTAATTTTTTAGAATTTTTGGAGTTCCAGAAGTTTTCAAAATAGTCAAATTGCTACAGACTGTTCTGTTTTGACAGATTCTGTTTTCTTTGCGTTGTGTGCTTATTTTGATGGCTCTATGGTTTTCTTTGATGAGTTTTTGCCATAGAAAAGTTGGAATACAGTAGATATAATGCAAGAAAAAAATATGAATTGGTTTAGTACAGTACTTATAGTAGTGATTTGCTTTCTTATACTAACGGATCTCATGAAGGTTTTGTTGAGTTTTGTGTGATTGAAGTTTTCAAGTTTTGAGTTATCTTACGATGGATGAAGGAATAAAGGATAGAAGAGCCTAAGCTTGGGGATGCCCTGGCATCCCAAGCTATTATCCAAAAATGAGCAACCAACTAAGCTTGGGGATGCCCCCGAGTGGCATCCCCTCTTTCTTCTAACGACCATCGGTATTTTACTCGAAGCTATATTTTTATTCGTCACATGATATGTGTTTTGCTTGCAGCGTCTTGTATGATATGAGTCTTTGCTTGTTTTATTTTGTGTTTTAAGTATTGATCCCTTTCTGGACACACTTGTTTGAGAGAGCCAAAACTATGTCATGACTTGTTAGAATTGCTCTCTATGCTTCACTTCAATTTTTTATGAGCAATGGACTTGCTCTAGTGCTTCACTTATATCTTTTTTAGCATAGTGTGCTTAGTATTTTTGAAGAAATGCTCTCTTGCTTCACTTAGATTTATTTGAGAGTTAGTAAAATTTTCAAGAAATTCTCTCTTGTTTCACTTAAATTAATTTGAGAGAAGGAAAAATTATGCTCATGATCTTCACTTATATTTGTTTAAGCTTATGAAAAGAAACACATGAAAATTAGTACCAAAGTGATAGATATCCAAGAAGGATATAATAAAAACTTCCATGAATATCATTGGACAAAATAAACTTGATTATTAGTAATAGTTTTGATATATGATGATGTGATATGTTAGTTATGTTGATGAGTAATATGCTTTAGTAAGAATATTGGTGTTAAGGTTTGTGATTCCCTATGCAAGTACGAAAGTCAATAGTCATGCAATGAAATTATATCCTACTTGTGGTGCATTATTTGGTGTTATTTATGCTTAATGCTTGCTTATGAGATTATCCGTTTCTTGGTTGGTCGCTTCTCAATCTTTTGCTAGCCTTCATTTTGCACTAAGTATGATCTCTACTTGTGCATCCAAAAACCTTTAAACCAGTTTTGCCACATGATCCACTATATCTACCTATATGCTGTATTCTTTTGCCGTTCTAAGCAAATTTGCATGTGCCATCTCTAATTTTCAAAATAAACTTCTCTTTTGTGTGTTTGTTTCGCTCGCGGAGCGGTGAGGGGTGGCTAATATTTTCCATGCTAGATGTGTTATTCTCAAGATGAGTGTTTATTCACTTGTCATTGCACGAGAGTAAAGCAAAGGTATTAGGGATGCCCAGTCCCGAAATGAAAATGAATTTACTTTATGTTGTCAAATAATAAATTCCTTAGAAAGTGTTGGTATGGAGGGCAACCGTGGATACGGCTAGCCATGGAAAGTGAAAGTATGGTTGAAAAAGGAATAACCTTTATTTTCTGTTTGGGAACCGCCTATGATATATCTAGCATGGAAAGTGTTGGGAACTCTAAGTCATTTTCGTTGGTGGGATGGATACACCTCCCAAAATGTTTTTATCTCTAAGTTTTTCGCTTTGAGCTCTGGCACCTCTACAAATCCCTACTTCCCTCCGCGAAGGGCCTTTCTTTTAATTTATGCAATTTTTTTATTTTGAATTTGAGTCTCCATCTTATCTTACAAAAGCACCAACTAGGAGGCAATATGATTGTACTTAAGTATTGGGTGTAACTAATATGTGAGTGTGTTTCATGAATGGATCAATGGTTGAGCATGATGGGCTAGGGATAACTTATTTTAGCATTGATATTTTGAAAGACAGGGTTGCTTGTTGATATGCTTGAGTATTTAAATTATCATGTCCAAACTAGACTATTGCTTTGAACAATATAAAAGTCCAAATGTCCATGCTATAAAGAAAAGAATATGATATGACATTTTAGGTACATCAAAAATTCTGTTTTTGTCACTTCCCTACTCGAGGACGAGTAGGAGTTAAGCTTGGGGATGCTGATACGTCTCCAACGTATCTATAATTTTTTATTGTTCCACGCTATTATATTATCAATCTTGGATGTTTTATAATAATTTTATAGTCATTTTTGGTACTAACCTATTGACATAGTGCCAAGTGTCAGTTGCTGTTTTCTGCATGTTTTTTACATCGCTGGAAATCAATATCAGACGGAGTCCAAACACAACGAAACTTACAGAGATTTTTTTGGACCAGAAGGAACGTAATGGGCCCCGGCTGCGCCCGGGGGTGCCCTGAGGGAGGCACAACCCACCAGGGCGCGCCAGGAGGCCCAGGCGCACCCTGGTGGGTTGTGCCCACCTCGGGTGCCCCCCGGACCCCCTCTTTGCTCTATAAATACCCCAATATTTCCAGATCCCTAGAGGCATCGATGAAATATTCATCCAGCCGCCGCAGAGTCCAGAACAACCAGATCCAATCTAGACACCATCACGAATGGGGTTCACCACTTACATTGGTGCCTGATACGTCTCCAACGTATCTATAATTTTTTATTGCTCCATGCTATTATATATTCTGGTTTGGATGTTTAATGGGATAATTTATACACTTTTATATTATTTTTGGGACTAACCTATTAACCGGAGGCCCAGCCCAAATTGCTATTTTTTTGCCTATTTTAGTGTTTCGAAGGAAAGGAATATCAAACGGAGTCAAAACGGAATGAAACCTTTGGGAACGTGATTTTCAGAACAAACGTGATCCAGAGGACTTGGAGTGGACGTCAAGAAATCACCAAGGAGGCCACGAGGCACGGGGCTCGCCTACCCCCCTGGGCGCGCCCTCCACCCTTGTGGGCCCCTCATGGCTCCACCGACCTACTTCTTCCTCCTATATATGCCTAGGTACCCCCAAACCATCGAGGAGCACCAGGAAAACCTAATTCCACCGCGGCAACCTTCTGTACCCGTGAGATCCCATCTTGGGGCCTTTTCCGGCGTCCTGCCGGAGGGGACATTGATCACGGAGGGCTTCTACATCAACACCATAGCCTCTCCGATGATGTGTGAGTAGTTTACCTTAGACCTTCGGGTCCATAGTTATTAGCTAGATGGCTTCTTCTCTCTCTTTGGATCTCAATACAAAGTTCTCCTCGATTCTCTTGGAGATCTATTTGATGTAACTCTTCTTTTTGCGGTGTGTTTGTCGAGATCCGATGAATTGTGGGTTTATGATCAAGATTATCTATGAACAATATTTGAATCTCCTCTGAATTCTTTTATGTATGATTGGTTATCTTTGCAAGTCTCTTTGAATTATCAGTTTGGTTTGGCCTACTAGATTGATCTTTCTTGCAATGGGAGAAGTGCTTAGCTTTGGGTTCAATCTTGCGATGTCCTTTCCCAGTGACAGCAGGGGCAGCAAGGCACGTATTGTATTGTTGCCATCGAGGATAAAAAGATGGGGTTTATATCATATTGCATGAGTTTATCCCTCTACATCATGTCATCTTGCTTAAAGCGTTACTCTGTTCTTATGAACTTAATACTCTAGATGCTTGTTGGATAGCGGTCGATGTGTGGAGTAATAGTAGTAGATGCAGAATCGTTTCGGTCTACTTGTCATGGACGTGATGCCTATATACATGATCATACCTAGATATTCTCATAACTATGCTCAATTCTATCAATTGCTCAACAGTAATTTGTTTACCCACCGTAATACTTATGCTATCTTGAGAGAAGCCACTAGTGAAACCTATGGCCCCCAGGTCTATTTTCCATCATATTAATCTCCCGTCAAATAGCTATTTCTATTACCGTTTATTTTGCTTTCTTTACTTTTAGTCTTTATCATAAAAATACCAAAAATATAATCTTATCATCTCTATTAGATCTCACTCTCGTAAGTGACCATGAAGGGATTGACAACCCCTTTATCGCGTTGGTTGCGAGGTTCTTATTTGTTTGTGTAGGTGCATGGGACTCGAGCGTGGCCTCCTACTGGATTGATACATTGGTTCTCAAAAACTGAGGGAAATACTTATGCTACTTTACTGCATCACCCTTTCCTCTTCAAGGGAAAACCAACGCAGTGCTCAAGAGGAAGCAGTGCCTCTCCGATGATGCGTGAGTAGTTCTTTGTAGACCTTCGGGTCCGTAGTTAGTAGCTAGATGGCTTCATCTCCCTCTCTGACTTCTCAATATAATGGTCTCTTGGAGATCCATATGATGTAACTCTTTTAAGGTGTGTTTGTTGGGATCGATGAACTTTGAGTTTAGGATTAGATCTATATTTTTATATCCATGAAAGTATTTGAGTTTCTTTGATCTCTTTTATGCATGATCTCTTATAGCCTTGTATTTCTTCTCCGATATTTGGGTTTTGTTTGGCCAACTTGATCTATTTATTTTGCAATGGGGAGAGATGCTTTGTAGTGGGTTTGATCTTACGGTGCTTGATCCCAGTGACAGAAAGGGAATCGACACGTATGTATCGTTGCTTCTAAGGATAAAACGATGGGTCTATCTCTACATAGATAGATCTTGTCTACATCATGTCATCGTTCTTATTCCATTACTTTGTTTCTCCATGAACTTAATACACTAGATGCATGCTGGATAGCGGTCGATGTGTGGAGTAATAGTAGTAGATGCAGGCAGGAGTTGGTCTACTAATCTTGGACGTGATGCCTATATAATGATCATTACCTGGATATCATCATGAGTATTTGAAGATTTGTCAATTGCCCAACAGTAATTTCTTCACCCACTGTTTGCTATTTTTCTCGAGAGAAGCCACTAGTGAAACCTACGGCCCCCAGGTCTCTTTCTCATATATTTGCCTTTGTGGTCTAATTTTTCCTTGCATTTATTTTCAGATCTATTAAACCAAAAATACAAAAATACCTTGATGCAATTTATTTTATTTATTTTATTTGGCGTTTAATCTATCAATCTACTACAAATTTATCTCACGTCTGTTTGCCTACTTGAGGCGCCGTACCCTGGAAGGGATTGACAACCCCTTTAACATGTCGGGTTGCGAGGATTTGTTATTTGTGTGCAGGGGGTGTTTACGTTGTGTTGTTTGGTTCTCCTACTGGTTCGATAACCTTGGTTTCATATCTGAGGGAAATACCTACCATCGATGTGCTGCATCATCCCTTCCTCTTTGGGGAAATACCGACGTAGCTTCAAGCGACATCAATATGTTTCTCGTTTATGGAGGTGACGAAGAGCTCACCGTAAATGTTTACGTCGATGCTAGCTTTAGCACTGATCCGGATGACTCTAAGTCACAAACTGGATACATATTTGTATTGAATGGTGGAGTTGTCAGTTGGCGCAGTTCCAAGTCGATCATCATGGCGGGATCTACGTGTGGAGCGGAGTACATAGCTGCTTCAGAAGCAACACATGATGAAGTCTAGAGGAAGAAGTTCTTATCCAATCCGAGTGTAATACCCAGTGTGTCGGGTCTAATGAAAATCTTTTGTGAAAACACTGGAGTAATAGCCTTGGTGAAGGAATCCAGGTTTCACAAAAGAACCAAACACATCAAGAGATGCTTCAACTCCATTCGTGAAAAGGGACGGAGACATAAAAATTTGCAAAATACATACAGATCTGAATATTGCAGACTCGTTGACTAAGCCTCTTCCGCGAGCAAAACATGATCAATACCAAGACTCCTTGGGTGTTAGATTCATTACAATGTAATCTAGATTATTGACTCTGGTGCAATTTGGAGACTGAAGGAAATATGCCCTAGAGGCAATAATAAAGTTGTTATTTTATATTTCCTTATTCATGATAAAGGTTTATTATTCATGCTAGAATTTTATTGACTGGAAACTTAAATACATGTGTGGACACATAAACAAATACCATGTCCCTAGTAAGCCTCTACTAGACTAGCTCGTTGATCAAAGATGGCTAAGGTTTCCTAACCATAGACATGTGTTGTCACTTGATAATGGGATCACATCATTAGGAGAATGATTTGATGGACAAGACCCATCCGTTAGCTTAGCATATGATCATTCAGTTTATTGCTACTGCTTTCTTAATGTCAAATACATATTCGTTCGACTATGAGATCATGCAACTCCCGGATACCGAAGGAATACCTTGTGTGCTATCAAACGTCACAACATAACTAGGTGATCATAAATATGCTCTACATGTATCTCCGAAGGTGTTTGTTGAGTTGGCATGGATCAAGATTAGGATTTGTCACTCTGTGTATCGGAGAGGTATCTCTGGGCCCTGTCGGTAATACACATCATAAGAAGCTTGCAAGAAAAGTTGTTAAGGAGTTAGTTATGAGATGGTGTGTTACGGAACGAGTAAAGAGACTTGCCGGTAACAAGATTGAACAAGGTATGAAGATACCGACGATCGAATCTCGAGCAAGTAACATACCGATAGACAAAGGGAATTAAGTATGTTGTCATAAGGTTCGACCGATAAAGATCTTCATAGAATATGTAGGAACCAATATGGGCATCCAGGTTCCTCTATTTGTCATTGACCGGGGAGGTGTCTCGGTCATGTCTACATAGTTCTCGAACCCGTAGGGTCAACACGCTTAACGTTCGTTGACGATATAGTGTTATATGAGTTATATGATTTGGTGACCGAATGTTGTTCGGAGTCCCGGATGAAATCAGGGACATGATGAGGAGCTCCATAATGGTCCGGAGGTAAAGACTGATATATAGGACGATGCTATTTGGACACCAGAAGAGTTTCGGGAGGTACCAGGTAGTCATCGATCACTGGAAGGGGTTCTGGGAACCCCCCCCCCCCCCGGAGGTTAATGGGCCATATGGGCCAAAGGGGGGAAGACACCAGCCCACAAGGGGCTAGCTCACCCCTCCTAAGGCTGCAGCCCTTGGGATAGAGAAGGAAAGGGGGGAGTCGGCCTCCCCCTTCCTTCCCTCTCCTCCCCTTTCCTCCCTCCTTGTGCAAACAAGGTAGGGGCGCCACAGGGCAAGAGTCCAAGGGAGCCGGCGGCCACCCTTGGGGCGCCTCCTGGCTGCCTCCCCTCCCCCACCTATATATATGAGGGAGGGGTGCCACACGAAGGCCGCGAAAATCTCTTAGCCGTGTGTGGCGTCCCTCTCCATAGTTTCGTCCCTCGGTCATATTTTCGGAGTGCTTAGGCGAAGCCGTGGGGAGATAGCATCACCACCACCGTCACCACAGCGTCGTGCTGCCGGAACTCATCCACTACTTTGCCCGTCTTGCTGGATCAAGAAGGCGAGGATGTCACCGAGCTGAACGTGTGCTGGCCGCGGAGGTGTCGTACATTTGGTACTTGATCGATTGAATCGCGAAGAAGTTCGACTGCATCAACCGCATTAATAAACGCTTCCGCTTACGGTCTATGAGGGTACGTAGACATACTCTCCCCTCTCGTTGCAATGCATCTCCATAGATAGATCTTGCGTGTGCATAGAATTTTTTTGTTTTCCATGCAACGTTCCCCAACACTATTATCTCGAGAGAAGCCTCTAGTGAAAACTATGGGCCCCGGTATATTTCCTATCATATATTAAAACCAAAAATACCTTGCTGAAATCTTATTTTATTGTATTTTTGTAAGATCTATTTGTCAAAACTTATACAATTTATTCTATCTCAATACTGTTGAGGGATTGACAACCCTCTTACACGTTGGATTGCAAGTATTTATTGTTTGTGTGCATGTGCTGTTTACATAGTGTTGCTTGGTTCTCCTACTGGATTGATAACCTTGCTTTCATAACTGAGGGACTACTTACCTCTGTTGTGCTGCATCATCCTCTCCTCTTCGGGGAAATACCAATGCAGATTACAAGTCGCAAAAAACATCGTAAATTTTTAGCCCATTTCAAGAAGTTCTATTTCTGCACAAAAAACAACACCACGGTAGTTCTGCTGAAAACAACATCAGTCTATGTTAGTTCCATTTAAATCATATAAAAGTGCACCAAAATCATATAAAATTGTTGTAAACATGGCATAAATACTTCATAAATTATAGATACTTTGGAGACGTATCAGACACCAAAACAAAAACTCGGTGAGACCGACCTGTGTAAAAGATTCGAACATTGGCCTTTCAGTGAGACCGAGAAAGAAATATAAGATGGACTGATATGTGATGACCTAAGCAAGACCGCATTTAGATAATTCTGATCGGTTCAACTCGATGATTCCGAAATGAACTAATTGGGTTACAAAAACTTGGTCAGTGCAACTCGCTAAGATCGATCGTCATCTCGATACAACTGAAATTCTAGGGTTTGGCTTTGGCACTGTCTAGGATCAACTCAGTGGGTCTGGGCGTATGGAATTTGGTGGGAACGAGTTGGCTTTTTAGGGTTTGGACAGATATGACTAGGAGAAGGTGGTTGTTTTTTTTTGGAGCAATACCTTCAAGCAGTTGAGCAATTGTGCCATGATCAAAACCTCATCCCCTTAATAGTATTGGCTTTCCTATGGACTCAGTGTGATCTTGGATCACTTAACCAAAAATGTAGAGACTTGAATCTTGTGCCAATCCATGTCCTTAGCATTTTGAAGGGGTCCTCATTCTCACATCCTTGCCATGCCAATGTTGAACTTTTCTGAAATATACTAGGTGAAAGTGTTCGTCCAACAACATGTATGTTGGCATGAATTATCAAAACCACCAAGGGAACAAATGTGCTTTCAATCTCCCCCTTCTTGGTAACTTATGACAACATACATGGACGCTTCAAATAAAAATAACAATAAATATATGAAATCTTTGAGAAAACATGTAATATGCATATGCTCCCCCTACAAGTGTGCAGCCATTTAAGTGATAATAACCTTTGTAATGTAGATGCACAATAAGAAGGAATTCGTAATGTGTTACATGTATCTTGGCTATATGCATCAGAGCAAAAAGGATGAGAATGTAGTATCTTCATGTCCATGATTCTTTGTTGCAAATAATATGTGCAACATGCAAGAGGTCATCATGCACAGGAGTGATGCATATACTTACCTTGAGGTACTTGAGAAATTTTCTAAAGGGATAGGCTTGAGAAAACAAGGTTAGATAACACAAGAGAATCTTTGCTAAGAAAGAGAAATAAGACCATCACGAATGCCAAGATTGGGATGACATGTATAGAAGAGAGTACCAATAGGTGAATACTTCTTTAGGTGCAACCATGTCCCCAAAAGATCAAATAAATAATTTTCAATAGAGTTCCAAAAGTATTTTTTCTCCCCTAAGCTTGAACTTCATCTCCCCCTCGATCTTGGCATTGGATAATGGGAGTAGGTAGGGTGAGACAAAATCAAAGCAGAAGTCAGAGCAAACCAAGTAATAACAGAGAAATAAAATGAATCAACTAGGATGAAATACATGTTTCTCCCTTCTTAGAAGCATGTAGAATTCTCACCTCTAATAAAATGCATCTTTCTACTTGTGAACTACGTTGGGATTTCCCTGAAGAAGAGAGGATGATGCAATACAGTAGAGATAAGTATTTTCCTCAGTTAAGTACCAAGGTTATCAATACAGTAGGAGAACCACGCAACACCTTGTTAGCAACACCTGCACACGAAATAACAAATCCTTGCAACCCAATGCGCACAAGGGGTTGTCAATCCCTTGGCGGTTACGTGCAAGATAAAATTGTGTAGTAACTAATAGATATGTTGAACAAAAATACAAAATAAAGTAAAATTGCAGCAAGGTATTTTTAGGATTTTTAGTATATGATAAAAGTAGACCCCGGGGCCATAGTTTTCACTTGAGGCTTCTCTCTTGAAAATAGCATATGGTGGGTAAACAAATTATTGTTGGGCAATTGATAGAAAAGCAAATAATCATGACAATGCCCAAGGCAATGATCATGTATATAGGCATCACGTCTGAGACAAGTAGACCAAAACGATTCTGCATCTACTACTATTACTCCACACATCGACCGCTATCCAGCATAGAACTAGAGTATTAAGTTCATAAAGAACGGAATAACGCCTTAAGCAAGATGACATGATGTAGACAAATTAAACTGAAGCATGAATAACCCCCATATTTTTATCCTTAATGGCAATGGTACAAATATGTGTCATGTCCCCTTCTGTCACTGGGATTAGCACCGCAAGATCGAACCCATCACAAAGCACCCCTCCCATTGCAAGAAAAATCCATTTAGTTGGCCAAACCAAATCAATAGACCAGAGAGAAATATGAAGCTGTAATAGTCATGCATAAAAGAGTTCAAAGAAGACTCAAATAATATTCATGGATAATATGATCATAAACTCACAATTCATCAGATCCCAACAAACACACCGCAAAAAGTGATTACATCGAATAGAACTCCAAGAACATCAAAGAGAACATTGTATTGAAGATCAAGGAGAGAGAGATAACCATCTAGCTACTAAGTATGGACCCGTATGTCTGTGGTAAACTACTCACACATCATCGGAAGGGCATCAAGGTTAATGTAGATCCCCTCCGTGAATGATTCCCCCTCTGGCAGAGTGCCGGAAAAGGCCTCCAGATGGGATCTCGCGAGAACAGGAACTTGCGGTGGTGGAAAAAATATTTCGGGTGGCTCTCTATTGGTTTCCCGATTTTAGAGAATTTATGGAGGTGGAGTTAGGTCAAACCGAGCCACCAGGGCGCGCCCACCCCCTGGGCGCGCCCTGGTGCCTCATGGGCCACTACTCCATCTTCTCGTCCCCTCCCAAAGCTTTTAGGGTCTCTTATGTCTGAAAAAAGATCTCCAAAAAGTTCCATGTCATTTGGACTTTGTTTGGTACAGATATTCTGAAAAGCCAAAAACAGGCAAAAAAACAGCAACTGGCACTGGGCACTAATGTTGGGGAACGTAGTAATTTCAAAAAAAATCCTACGCACACACAAGATCATGGTGATGCATAGCAATGAGAGGGGAGAGTGTCGTCCACTTACCCTCGTAGACCGTTAAGCGGAAGCGTTATGACAACGCGGTTGATGTAGTTGTACGTCTTCATGATCGACCGATCCTCAGTACCGAACGTACGGCACCTCCGTGTTCAGCACACGTTCAGCTCGATAACGTCCCGCGAACTCACGATCCAGTAGAGCTCAAGGGAGAGTTTTGTCAGCACGGCAGCGTGGTGACGATGTTGATGAAGATACTGACGCAGGGCTTCGCCTAAGCACCGCTATGATATGACAGAGGTGGATTATGGTGGAGGGGGTCACCGCACATGGCTGGGAGAGATTAATGATCAACTTGTGTGTCCTAGGGTGCCCCCTGCCCCCATATATAAAGGAGCTAGGGGGAGGTGGCCGGCCAGGAGGAGGGCGCGCCAAGGGGGGAGTCCTACTCCCACTAGGAGTAGGACTCCTCCTTTTCTAGTAGGAGTAGGAGAAGGGAAGGAAGGGAGAGAGGAAGAGAAGGAAAAAGGGGGGCGCCGCCCCCCTCCTTGTACAATTCGTACTAGAGGGGGAGGGGGCGTGTGGCTGCCCTGGCCGCCCCTCCTCTTCTCCCACCAAGGCCCATTAGGCCCAATATACTCCCCGGGGGATTCCGGTAACCCCCCGGTACTCCGGTAAATGTCCGAAACCTCGTGAAACACTTCCGATGTCCAAACATAGTCGTCCAATATATCGATCTTTATGTCTCGACCATTTCGAGACTCCTCGTCATGCCCGTGATCATATCCGGGACTCCGAACTACCTTCGGTAAATCAAAACACAAAAACTCATAACGTCGATCGTCACCGAACTTTAAGCATGCGGACCCTATGGGTTCGAGAACTATGTAGACATGACCGAGACACGTCTCCGGTCAATAACCAATAGCGGAACCTGGATGCTCATATTGGTTCCTACATATTCTACGAAGATCTTTATCGGTCAAACCGCATAACAACATATGTTGTTTCCTTTGTCATCGGTATGTTACTTGCCCGAGATTCGATCGTCGGTATCTCAATACCTAGTTCAATCTCGTTATCAGCAAGTCTCTTTACTCGTTCCGTAATGCATCATCCCGCAACTAACTCATTAGTTATAATGCTTGCAAGGCTTATAGTGATTGCATTACCGAGAGGGCCCAGAGATACCTCTCCGACAATCGGAGTGACAAATCCTAATCTCGATCTATGACAACTCAACAAGTACCATCAGAGACACCTATAGAGCACCTTTATAATCACCCAGTTACGTTGTGACGTTTGGTAGCACACAAAGTGTTCTTCTGGTATTCGGGAGTTGCATAATCTCATAGTCATAGGAACATGTATAAGTCATGAAGAAGCAATAGCAACATACTAAATGATCAAGTGCTAAGCCAACGGAATGGGTCAAGTCAATCACATCATTCTCTAATGATGTGATCCCATTAATCAAATGACAACTCATGTCTACGGCTAGGAAACTGAACCGCCTTTGATTCAACGAGCTAGTCAAGTAGAGGCATACTAGTGACACGCTGTTTGTCTATGTATTCACACATGTATCAAGTTTCCGGTTTAATACAATTCTAGCATGAATAATAAACATTTATCATGAAATAAGGAAATAAATAATAACTTTATTATTGCCTCTAGGGCATATTTCCTTCAGTCTCCCACTTGCACTAGAGTCAATAATCTAGTTCACATCGCATGTGATTTAACACCAATAGTTCACATCACCATGTGATTAACGCCCATAGTTCACATCGTCATGTGACCAACACCCAAAGGTTTTACTAGAGTCAATAATATAGTTCACATCGCTATGTGATTAACACCTAAAGAGTACTAAGGTGTGATCATGTTTTCCTTGTGAGAGAAGTTTAGTCAACGGGTCTGCCACATTCAGATCCGTATGTATTTTGCAAATTTCTATGTCAACAATGCTCTGCACGGAGCTACTCTAGCTAATTTCTCCCACTTTCAATATGTATTCAGATTGAGACTTAGAGTCATCTGCATCAGTGTCAAAACTTGCATCGACGTAACCCTTTACGACGAACCTTTTGTCACCTCCATAACCGAGAAACATTTCCTTATTCCACTAAGGATATTTTTGACCGTTGTCCAGTGATCCACTTCTGGATCACTATTGTACCCTCTTGCCAAACTTATGGTGAGGTACACAATAGGTCTGGTACACAGCATAGTATACTTTATAGAACCTATGATTGAGGCATAGGGAATGACTTTTCATTCTCTTTCTATTTTCTGCCGTGGTCGGGTTTTGAGTCTTTACTCAACTTCACACCTTGCAACACAGACAAGAACTCTTTCTTTGACTATTCCATTTTGAAATACTTCAAAAACTTGTCAAGGTATGTACTCATTGGAAAAACTTATCAAGCGTCTTGATCTATCTCTATAGATCTTGATGCTCAATATGTAAGCAGCTTCACTGAGGTCTTTCTTTGAAAAACTCCTTTCAAACACTCCTTTATGCTTTCCAGAAAATTCTACATCATTTCCGATCGACAATATGTCATTCACATATATACTTATCAGAAAGGCTGTAGTGCTCCCACTCACTTTCTTATAAATACAGGCTTCACCGCAAGTCTGTATAAAACTATATGCTTTGATCACTTGATAACCCACAAGTATATGGGATCGCAATAGTTTTCGAGGGTAGAGTATTCAACCCAAATTTATTGATTCGACACAAGGGGAGCCAAAGAATATTCTCAAGTATTAGCAGTTGAGTTGTCAATTCAACCACACCTGGATAACTTAGTATCTGCAGCAAAGTATTTAGTAGCAAAGTAATATGATAGTAGTGGTAACGGTAACAAAAGTAACGGTAGCAAAAGTAATATTTTTGGTGTTTCGTAGTGATTGTAACAGTAGCAACGGAAAAGTAAATAAGCGAAGAACAATGTGTGAAAAGCTCGTAGGCATTGGATCGGTGATGGAGAATTATGCCGGATGCGGTTCATCATGTAACAATCATAACATAGGGTGACACAGAACTAGCTCCAATTCATCAATGTAATGTAGGCATGTATTGCGAATATAGTCATATGTGCTTATGGAAAAGAACTTGCATGATATCTTTTGTCCTACCCTCCCGTGGCAGCGGGGTCCTGATGGAAACTAAGGGATATTAAGGCCTCCTTTTAATAGAGTATCGGAACAAAGCATTAGCACATAGTGAATACATGAACTCCTCAAACTATGGTCATCACCGGGAGTGGTCCCGATTATTGTCACTTCGGGGTTGCCGGATCATAACAAATAGTAGGTGACTATAGACTTGCAAGATAGGATCAAGAACTCACATATATTCATGAAAACATAATAGGTTCAGATATGAAATCATGGCACTCGGGCCCTAGTGACAAGCATTAAGCATAGCAAAGTCATAGCAACATCAATCTCACAACATAGTGGATACTAGGGATCAAACCCTAACAAAACTAACTCGATTACATGATAAATCTCATCCAACCCATCATCGTCCAGCAAGCCTACGATGGAATTACTCACGCACGGCAGTGAGCATCATGAAATTGGTGATGGAGGATGGTTGATGATGACGACGGCGACGAATCCCCCTCTCTGGAGCCCTGAACGGACTCCAAATCAGCCCTCCCGAGAGGTTTTAGGGCTTGGCGGCGGCTCCGTATCGTAAAACGCGATGAGTCCTTCTCTCTGATTTTTTTTCTCCCCGAAAGCAAATATATAGAGTTGGAGTTGAGGTCGGAGGAGCTCCAGTGGGCCCACGAGGTAGGGGGCGCGCCCCCCACCCTTGTGGCTAGGGTGTGGGCCCCCTGGTCTTCATCTTTTGCAAGGATTTATTATTATTTCCAAATAGACATTCCGTGAAGTTTCAGGTCATTCCGAGAACTTTTGTTTCTGCACATAAATAACACCATGGAAAGTCTGCTGAAAACAGCGTCAGTCCGGGTTAGTTCCATTCAAATCATGCAAGTTAGAGTCCAAAACAAGGGCAAAAGTGTTTGGAAAAGTAGATACACTGGAGACGTATCAACTCCCCCAAGCTTAAACCTTTGCTTGTCCTCAAGCAATTCAGTTGATAAACTGAAAGTGATAAAGAAAAACTTTTACAAACTCTGTTTGCTCTTGTTGTTGCAAATATGTAAAGCCAGCATTCAAGTTTTTAGCAAAGATTATGACTAACCACATTCACAATAACTCTTAGGTGTCATGTTTACTCATATCAATGGCATAATCAACTAGCGAGCCATAATAATAAATCTCGGATGACAACACTTTCTCAAAACAATCATAATATGATATAACAAGATGGTATCTCGCTAGCCCTTTCTGAGACCGCAAAACATAAATGCAGAGCACCTTTAAAGATCAAGCACTGACTAGACATTGTAATTCATGGTAAAAGATATCCAATCATAGTCATACCTAATATAAATTAATAGTAATGGATGCAAATGACAGCAGCGCTCTCCAGCTAGTGCTTTTTAATAAGAGGGTGGTGACTCAACATAAAAGTAAATAGATAGGCCCTTCGCAGAGGGAAGCAGGGATTTGTAGAGGTGCCAGAGCTCGGTTTTGAAATAGAGATAAATAATATTTTGAGCGGCATACTTTCATTATCAACATAACACCCAAGAGATGGCGATATCTTCCATGCTACACACATTATAGGTGGTTCCCAAACAGAATGGTAAAGTTTATACTCCCCCTCCACCAACAAGCATCAATCCATGGCTTGCTCGAAACAACGAGTGCCTCCAACTAGCAACAGTCCCAGGGGGAGTTTTGTTTGCAATTATTTTGATTTAGTTTGCATAAAGCATGGGACTGGGCATCCCGGTGACCAGCCATTTTCTCGTGAGTGAGGAGAGGAGCCCACTCCTCTTGAGAATAACCCGCCTAGCATGGAGGATAAGGGCAGCCCTAGTTGATACATGAGCTATTCGAGCATACAAAACAGAATGTTTATTTGAAGGTTTAGAGTTTGGCACATACAAATTTACTTGCGACGGCAGGTAGATACCACATATAGGAAGGTATAGTGGACTCATATGGAATAACTTTGGAGTTTAAGGGATTGGATGCACAAGCAGTATTCCCGCTTAGTACAAGTGAAGGCTAGCAAAAGACTGGGAAGCGACCAGCTAGAGAACGACAACAGTCATGAACATGCATTAAAATTAATAAATATTGAGTGCAAGCATGAGTAGGATATAATCCACCATGAACATAAATATCGTGAAGGCTATGTTGATTTTGTTTCAACTAAATGTGTGAACATGTGCCAAGTCGAGTCACTTAAATCATTCAAAGGAGGATACCACCCCATTATACCACATCACAACCATTTTAATAGCATGTTGGCACGCAAGGTAAACCATTATAACTCATAGCTAATCAAGCATGGCACGAGCAACTATGATCTCTAATTGTCATTGCAAACATGTTTATTCATAATAGGCTGAATCAGGAACGATGAACTCATCATATTTACAAAAACAAGAGAGGTCGAGTTCATACCAGCTTTTCCAATCTCAGTCAGTCCATCATATATCGTCATAATTGCCTTTCACTTGCACGACCGAACGATGTGAATAATAATAAGAGTGCATGTGCATTGGACTAAGCTTGAATCTGCGAGCATTCAATAAAAAGGAGAAGACAAGGCAATATGAGCTCCCGGTTAAATCAACAATAATGCATATAAGAGCCACTTCAATAATTTAATCATGGTATTCTCCTATCGACCCCCAAGGAAAAGAAAAGAAATAAAACTATTTACACGGGAAAGCTCCCAACAAGCAAAAGAAGAACGGGAAATATTTTGGGTTTTCTTTTTAATTAGTACTACTACAGCGAGAAAAGTAAACTAACTAAAAGTTACTACTAATTTTTTTGGTTTACTTTAAGGTTTATCAAGCACACAAGAAGAAAGCAAGAAAAAGAAAATAAACTAGCATGGATATTACAGTGAAAAAGTATGAGCACCGACATCTAGCAATGGGCATGTGAACATAAATGTAATGTCGGTGGGAAATACGTACTCCCCCAAGCTTAGGCTTTTTGGCCTAAGTTGGTTTATTGCCACGGATGGCCTGGCGGATACCCGTAGGTGTAGCTGGGGTCATACTGAGATGAAGAGGACTCTGACTGCCACTGGCTGGTAGTCATTTCCGGATCCCAAAAGTAATCAGACTGTCGTGGAGGCTCAAATCATGGTTCCGGCTCCGTGGCTGGTGTAGGGTTCCGGTAAGCGTAAATGGCCGCCCACGGAACGAGATACGGACCTTCGGATAAATTAAACAAGGAGGGAGCAGGCAAGGTAATACTCTCAGGGTGATGTTTATCAAAGAATAATTTGTATTTAAGCTCCCCTTCCTTATTCTTAACAATAAAGTCATGCGCCACCATACTCTTATAATCTAAATAAGCATTGGGCAGCAATTTTTCTTCTTTCTCATAGAGCCTAATAGGTATGTTATAATGTGCAGCAAGGCGTGAAGCATAAATACCTCCAAAGATGGGACCCTTAGTACGGTTCAGACTTAACCGTTTAGCAATAATGCCGCCCATACTAACAGTGTTATCAGAAAATAAACCATGGAACAAAATGATAATATCAGGAACACTAAGGTTTACACAGTTTCCGCGACCAATTAAGCAACGACTAGCAAATATGGCAAAGTAGCATAAAACAGGAAAATGTATGCTAGTGATTCTTGCATCGGAAACCTTCCTAGTTTCCCCCACAGTGATGGTGTCAATAAACTCGTCCACATCTTTATGATGTGGTTCATCTAAGGTACCCTCGAAGGGTATTTTGCAAATCTTGCAAAATTCATCTAATGGCATCTTCTTAACAACATCATATAAATGAAACTCGACTGAAGGAGGTGTTTCCTTAGGAAAATAGTAGAAGTTTTGCACAAAAGTATGGGTGAGTAAGAGATACTGATGACGTTGGTCGCGGAGGAAGTCGGTGAGGCCAGCATTCTCAGCCAATGAATAGAAATCATCATAAATCCTGGCTTCTCTCAAGAAATCATCGGAAGCCCATTCACACGGCCGGACCTCCGCGGTGCGAGGAAAATTATATTTGGGCCTCTGTGCTTCTTCATTTTGCTTTTCCTTCGAGCTTCGGCTCGATGAGCCCCTCAAAAATCTCTTCATTATTTTCTGAAAAATTCTGAAATTTTTATTAACTTCAAACGAAAGTGAACCAAGCTCAACAAAATTGATAGCAACTACTCCTACAAGTGCCTAGGGCCTATATCAAGCATTAGAACTACTTGGAACCATATAAATTTGACATGCAAGCTCAAGAACATGGTCACCTAGGCAGCACAAATTTGCAATGAATAAAGCACTAGAACAAAAACTAATTGGACCAATGGAGGAGTCACATACCAAGGAACAATCTCCCCAAGTAGTTTTGTGAGAGATGCTTTGAGCAAGGAGATTGAAAATCGCAGCAAAATGAGCTAGAACTCGTGCTTGAGCTGGATATTGGTGTTTGTGGGAGGAAGAAGAAGTGTGTGGGTGCAGGAATAAGTGGAGGGGGGCCACCGTGGGTCCACGAGGCAGGGGGCACGCCCAGGGGGGTAGGGCGTGCCCTCCACCCTCATGGCCAGGTGCTTGCCCCTCCTGCTGTGTTCTCAGTGCCAGAAATTCTCAAATATTCCAGAAAAAATCATATTCCATTTTCAGGGCATTTGGAGAACTTTTATTTTCGGGGTATTTTTATATTGCACAGATAAATCAGAAAACAGACAAAAAAAAATACTATTTTTACTTTATTTCAACTAAATAACAGAAAGTAGAAAGAGGGTACAGAAGGTTGTGCCTTCTAGTTTCATCCATCTCATGCTCATCGAAAGGAACCCACTAACAAGGTTGATCAAGTCTTGTTAACAAACTCATTCCGAATAACATGAAACCGGAGAAATTTCGAATAACACTATGTTACCTCAACGGGGATATGCACATCCCCAATAATAAGAATATCATATTTCTTCTTGACAGTAGGAAGAGGAAATTCAAAACCTCCAAATATAATCGATGGAATTTTTCCAATAGAGTTGATACTATGAACTTGAGGTTGTTTCCTCGGAAAGTGTACCGTATGCTCATTACCATTAACATGAAAAGTGACATTGCCTTTGTTGCAATCAATAACGGCCCCTGCAGTATTCAGAAAAGGTCTTCCAAGAATAATAGACATACTATCGTCCTCGGGAATATCAAGAATAACAAAGTCCGTTAAAATAGTAACGTTTGCAACCACAACAAGCACATCCTCACAAATACCGACAGGTATAGCAGTTGATTTATCAGCCATTTTCAAAGATATTTCAGTAGGCGTCAACTTATCCAAATCAAGTCTATGGTATAAAGAGAGAGGCATAACACTAACACCGGCTCCAAGATCACATAAAGCAGTTTTAACATAGTTTCTTTTAATGGAGCATGGTATAGTAGGTACTCCTGGATCTCCAAGTTTCATTGGTATTCCACCCTTAAAAGTATAATTAGCAAGCATGGTGGAAATCTCAACTTCCGGTATCTTTCTCTTATTTGTAACAATATCTTTCATGTACTTAGCATAAGGATTCATTTTGAGCATATCAGTTAATCGCATATGCAAAAAGATAGGTCTAATCATTTCAGCAAAGCGCTCAAAATCCTCATCATCCTTATTCTTGGATGGTTTGGGAGGAAAAGGCATGGGTTTCTGAACCCATGGCTCCATTTCTTTACCATGTTTCCTAGCAACAAAGTCTCTCTTATCATAACATTGATTTTGATTGTGGGATATCAAGATCAATAACAGGTTCAATTTCTACATCATTATCATTACTAGGTTGAGCATCATCATGAACATCATCATTAACATTTTCATTAGGTTCATGTTCATTACCAGATTGTGTTATAGCATCAGAAATAGAAATATCATTTGGATTCTTAGGTGTTTCAGCAATAGGTTCACTAGAAGCATGCAAAGTCCTATCATTTTTCTTTTTCTTCTTTTTAGAAGGACTAGGTGCATCAATATTATTTCTCTGAGAATCTTGCTCAATTATCTTAGGGTGGCCTTCAGGATACAAAGGTTCCTGAGTCATTCTACCAGTTCTAGTAGCCACTCTAATAGCATAATCATTTTTCTTACTATTCATTTCATTGAGCAAATCATTTTGAGCTTTAAGTACTTGTTCTACTTGAGTGGTAACCATAGAAGCATGTTTAGTAATGAGTTTAAGTTCACCTT
This sequence comes from Aegilops umbellulata, assembly GCA_032464435.1. Classification (NCBI taxonomy): domain Eukaryota; kingdom Viridiplantae; phylum Streptophyta; class Magnoliopsida; order Poales; family Poaceae; genus Aegilops; species Aegilops umbellulata. Next base: position 233,920,887 of record CP136060.1, read on the forward strand.
TAACATTAGCCATATAATCACCCAAGTGCTCAATCATATAAGCATTTTGTTTTAATTGTCTACCAAAATAAGCATTGAAATCTTCTTGCTTAACCATAAAGTTATCGAACTCATCCAAGCATTGGCTAGCAATTTTAGTAGGAGGGATTTCAGCTTTATCATATCTATAGAGAGAATTTACCTTTACTACCTGTGTCGGGTTATCAAGACCATGAGGTTCTTTAATAGGTAATGGATTAAGATTATATGTTTCTTCAACAGGCGGTAAATTAAGACCATGTATTTCTTCAATAGGAGGTAAATTCTTAACATCTTCAGCTTCTATACCTTTTTCTTTCATAGATTTCTTTGCCTCTTGCATATCTTCAGGGCTGAGAAATAGAACACCTCTCTTCTTCGGAGTTGGTTTAGGAATAGGCTCAGGAATTGGCTCAGGAGCTAGCTCAGGAAGTGTCCAATTATTTTCATTTGTCAACATATTATTTAATAGAATTTCAGCTTCATCCGGTGTTCTTTCCCTGAAAACAGAACCAGCACAACTATCCAGGTAATCTATGGAAGCATCGGTTAGTCCATTATAAAAGATATCAAGTATTTCATTTTTCTTAAGAGGATGATCAGGCAAAGCATTAAGTAATTGGAGAAGCCTCCCCCAAGCTTGTGGGAGACTCTCTTCTTCAATTTGCACAAAATTATATTTATATATATATATATACATATATATATATATATATCCCTTAAAGCAGCTTGTTTCTTATGAGCAGGGAAATATTTAGCAGAGAAGTAATAGATCATATCCTGGGGACTACGCACACAACCAGGATCAAGAGAATTAAACCATATCTTAGCATCACCCTTTAATGAGAACGGAAATATTTTAAGGATATAAAGATAACGAGATCTCTCATCATTAGTGAACAGGGTGGCTATATCATTTAATTTAGTAAGATGTGCCACAACAGTTTCAGATTCATAGCCATGAAAAGGATCAGATTCAACCAAAGTAACTATATCAGGATCAATAGAGAATTCATAATCCTTATCGGTAACACAGATAGGTGAAGTAGCAAACGCAGGGTCAGGTTTCATTCTAGCATTAAGAGATTGTTGATTCCATTTAGCTAATAACCTCTTGAGTTCATATCTATCTTTGCAAGCTAAAATAGCTAAAGTACCTTCTTTATCAAAAACATAACCCTCAGGAATAACAGGCAAGTCTTCATCATCACTTTCATCAATATTATCAGTTTCAATAATTTCTTTCTCTCTAACCCTAGCAATTTGTTCATCAAGAAATTCACCAAGTGGCACAATAGTATCAAGCATAGAAGTAGTTTCGTCATAAGTATCATGCATAGCAGAAGTGGCATCATCAATTACATGTGACATATCAGAACGAATAGCAAAAGTAGGTTTAGGTGTCGCAAGCTTACTCAAAACAGAAGGTGAATCAAGTGCAGAGCTAGATGGCTGTTCCTTACCTCCCCTCGTAGTTGAGGGATAAATTGTTGTCTTAGTGCATTTCAAGTTCTTCATAGTGACCAGCGGATATAAATCCCAAGTGACTCAAAGAGTAGAGCTATGCTCCCCGTCGCCGGCGCCAGAAAATAGTCTTGATAACCCACAAGTATAGGGGATCGCAACAGTTTTCGAGGGTAGAGTATTCAACCCAAATTTATTGATTCGACACAAGGGGAGCCAAAGAATATTCTCAAGTATTAGCAGTTGAGTTGTCAATTCAACCACACCTGGATAACTTAGTATCTGCAGCAAAGTATTTAGTAGCAAAGTAATATGACAGTAGTGGTAACGGTAACAAAAGTAACGGTAGCAAAAGTAATATTTTTGGTGTTTCGTAGTGATTGTAACAGTAGCAACAGAAAAGTAAATAAGCGAAGAACAATATGTGAAAAGCTCGTAGGCATTGGATCGGTGATGGAGAATTATGCCGGATGTGGTTCATCATGTAACAATCATAACATAGGTGACACAGAACTAGCTCCAATTCATCAATGTAATGTAGGCATGTATTCCGAATATAGTCATACGTGCTTATGGAAAAGAACTTGCATGACATCTTTTGTCCTACCCTCCCGTGGCAGCGGGGTCCTAATGGAAACTAAGGGATATTAAGGCCTCCTTTTAATAGAGTATCGGAACAAAGCATTAGCACATAGTGAATACATGAACTCCTCAAACTATGGTCATCACAGGGAGTGGTCCCGATTATTGTCACTTCGGGGTTGCTGGATCATAACACATAGTAGGTGACTATAGACTTGCAAGATAGGATCAAGAACTCACATATATTCATGAAAACATAATAGGTTCAGATATGAAATCATGGCACTCGGGCCCTAGTGACAAGCATTAAGCATAGCAAATTCATAACAACATCAATCTCAAAACATAGTGGATACTAGGGATCAAACCCTAACAAAACTAACTCGATTACATGATAGATCTCATCCAACCCATCATCGTCCATCAAGCCTACGATGGAATTACTCACGCACGGCGGTGAGCATCATGAAATTGGTGATGGAGGATGGTTGATGATGACGACGGCGACGAATCCCCCTCTCCGGAGCTCCAAACGGACTCCAGATCAGCCCTCCCAAGAGGTTTTCGGGCTTGGCGGCGGATCCGTATCGTAAAACGCGATGAATCCTTCTCTCTGATTTTTTTCTCCCCGAAAGCAAATGTATAGAGTTGGAGTTGAGGTCGGAGGAGCTCCAGGGGGCCCACGAGGTAGGGGGCGCGCCCTAGGGGGGGCAGGCGCGCCCCCCACCCTTGTGGCTAGGGTGTGGGCCCCTTGGTCTTCATCTTTTGCAAGGATTTTTTATTATTTCCAAATAGACGTTCCGTGAAGTTTCAGGTCATTCCGAGAACTTTTGTTTCTGCACATAAATAACACCATGGAAAGTCTGCTGAAAACAGCGTCAGTCCGGGTTAGTTCCATTTAAATCATGCAAGTTAGAGTCCAAAACAAGGGAAAAGTGTTTGGAAAAGTAGATACGACGGAGACGTATCATAACTCTATCAAAGCGTACATTCCAACTCCAAGATGCTTGCACCAGTTAATAAATGGATCACTAGTGCTTACACACTTTGTTAGCATCTTTTGGATTGACAAAACCTTCTGGTTGCATCATATACAACTCTTCTTTAAGAAATCCATTAAGGAATGCAGTTTTGATATCCATTTGCCAAATTTCATAAAATGTGGCAATAGCTAACATGATTCGGACAGACTTTAAGCATATATATTCTCATCGTAGTCAACACCTTGAACTTGTCGAAAACCTTTTTGTGACAATTCTAGCTTTGTAGATAGTAACACTACTATTAGTGTCCGTCTTCCTCTTGAAGATCCATTTAATCTCAATGGCTCCCCGATCATCGGGCAAGTCAAACAAAGTCCACACTTTGTTCTCAGACATGGATCCCATCTCAGATTTCATGGCCTCAAGCCATTTCACGGAATCTGGGCTCATCATCGCTTCCTTGTAGTTCGTAGGTTCGTCATGGTCAAGTAACACGACCTCCAGAACAGGATTACCGTACCACTCTGGTGTGGATCTCACTCTAGTTGACCTACGAGGGTCATTAATAACTTGATCTGAAGTTACATGATCAACATCATTAGCTTCCTCACTAATTGGTGTAGGAGTCACAGGAACAGATTTCTGTGATGAACTACTTTCCAATAAGGGAGCAGGTATAGTTACCTCATCAAGTTCTACTTTCCTCCCACTCACTTCTTTCGAGAGAAACTCCTTCTCTAGAAAGGATCCATTCTTAGCAACGAATGTCTTGCCTTCGGATCTATGATAGAAGGTGTACCCAACTATCTCCTTTGTGTATCCTATGAAGACACATTTCTCCGATTTGGGTTTGAGCTTATCAGGATGAAACTTTTTCACATAAGCATTGCAACCCCAAACTTTAAGAAACGACAACTTTGGTTTCTTGCCAAACCATAGTTCATATGGTGTCATCTCAACGGATTTAGATGGTGCCCTATTTAACGTGAATGCAGCTGTCTCTAATGCATAACCCCAAAATGATAGTGGTAAATCAGTAAGAGACATCATAGATCGCACCATATCTAGTAAAGTACGATTACGACGTTCGGACAAACCATTACGCTGTGGTGTTCCGGGTGGCGTGAGTTGCGAAACTATTCCGCATTGTTTCAAATGAAGACCAAACTCGTAACTCAAATATTCTCCTCCACGATCAGATCGTAGAAACTTTATTTTCTTGTTACGATGATTTTCCACTTCACTCTGAAATTCTTTGAACTTTTCAAATGTTTCAGACTTATGCTTCATCAAGTAGATATACTCATATCTGCTCAAATCATCTGTGAAGGTGAGAAAATAATGATGCCCGCCGCAAGCCTCAATATTCATCGGACCACATACATCGGTATGTATGATTTCCAACAAATCTGTTGCTCGCTCCATAGTTTCGGAGAACGGAGTTCTAGTCATCTTCACCATGAGGCATGGTTCGCAAGTACCAAGTGATTCATAATCAAGTGATTCCAAAAGTCCATCAGAATGGAGTTTCTTCATGCGCTTTACACCAATATGACCTAAACGGCAGTGCCACAAATCAGTTGCACTATCATTATTAACTTTGCATATTTTGACTTCAATATTATGAGTATGTGTATCACTACGATCGAGATCCAACAAACCATTTTCATTGGGTGTATGACCATAGAAGGTTTTATTCATGTAAACAGAACAACAATTATTCTCTAACTTAAATGAATAATCGTATTGCAATAAACATGATCAAATCATATTCATGCTCAACGTAAACACCAAATAACACTTATTTAGGTTCAACACTAATCCCGAAAGTATAGGGAGTGTGCGATGATGATCATATCAATCTTGGAACTAGTTCCAACACACATCGTGACCTCGCCTTCAACTAGTTTATGTTCATTCTGCAACTCCTGTTTCGAGTTACTACTCTTAGCAACTGAACCAGTATAAAATGCCGAGGGGTTGCTATAAACACTAGTAAAGTACACATCAATAACATGTATATCCAATATACCTTTGTTCACTTTGCCATCCTTCTTATCCGCCAAGTATCTAGGGCAGTTCCACTTCCGGTGACCATTTCCTTTGCAGTAGAAGCACTCAATTTTAGGCTTGGGTCTAGCTTTGGGCTTCTTCACGGGAACAACAATTTGCTTGCCGTTCTTTTGAAGTTCCCTTACTTCCCTTTGCCCTTTTCTTGAAACTAGTGGTCTTGTCAACCATCAACACTTGATGCTTTTCTTGATTTCTACCTTCGTCGATTTCAACATTACAAAGAGCTTGGGAATCGTTTCCGTTATCCCTTGCATATTATAGTTCATCACGAAGTTCTAATAACTTGGTGATAGTGACTAGAGAACTCTGTCAATCACTATCTTATCTGGATGATTAACTCCCACTTGATTCGAGTGATTGTAGTACTCAGACATTCTGAGCACATGCTCACTAGCTGAGATATTCTCCTCCATCTTGTAGCCAAAGTACTTGTCAAAGGTCTCATACCTTTCGACATGGGCATGAATCTGAAATACTAATTTCAACTCTTGGAACATCTCATATGCTCCGTGGCGTTTCAAAAATGTCTTTGAAGCCCTGATTCTAAGCCATAAAGTATGGTGCACCAAACTATCAAGTAGTCATCATATCGAGCTTGCCAAACATTCATAATGTTTGCATCTGCTCCTGCAATCGGTCTGTCACCTAGCGGTGCATCAAGGACATAATTCTTCTATGCAGCAATGAGGATAATCCTCAGATCACGGATCCAATCCGCATCATTGCTACTAACATCTTTCAACTTAGTTTTTCCTCTAGGAACATATCAAAAATCAAACATGGGAGCTAAACGTGAGCGATTGATCTACAACATAGATATGCTAATACTACCAGGACTAAGTTCATGATAAATTACAGTTCAATTAATCATATTACTTAAGAACTCCCACTTAGATAGACATCCCTCTAATCATCTAAGTGATCACATGATCCATATCAACTAAACCATGTCCGATCATCACGTGAGATGGAGTAGTTTGCAATGGTGAACATCACTATGTTGATCATATCTTCTATATGATTCACGCTCAACCTTTCGGTCTTTAGTGTTCCGAGGCCATATCTGCATATGCTAGGCTCGTCAAGTTTAACCCGAGTATTTCTGCATGTGCAAAACTATCTTACACCCATTGTAGATGAACTTTGAGCTTATCACACCCGATCATCACGTGGTGTCTCGGCACGACGAACTTTGGCAACGGTGTATACTTAGGGAGACCACTTTTACCTTGAAATTTAGTGAGAGATCATCTTATAATGCTATCATTAAACAAAGCAGAATAAGATGCGTAAAGGATAAACATCACATGCAATCAATATAAGTGATATGATATTGCCATCATCATCTTGTGCCTTTGATCTCCATCTCCAAAGCACCGTCATGATCACCATCGTCACCGGCGCGACACCTTGATCTCCATCGTAGCATCGTTGTCGTCTCGCCAACTATGGCTTCTACGACTATTGCTACCGCTTAGTGATAAAGTAAAGCAATTACAGAGCGATTGCATTGCATGCAATAAAGCGACAACCATATGGCTCCCGCCAGTTGCCGATAACTCTGTTACAAAACATGATCATCTCATACAATAAAATATAGCATCATTTCTTGACCATATCACATCACAACATGCCCTGCAAAAACAACTTAGACATCCTCTACTTTGTTGTTGCAAGTTTTACGTGGCTGCTACGGGCTGAGCAAGAACCGTTCTTACCTACGCATCAAAACCACAACGATAGTTCGTCAAGTTAGTGTTGTTTTAACCTTCTCAAGGACCGGGCATAGTCACACTCGGTTCAACTAAAGTTGGAGAAACTGACACCCGCCAGCCACCTGTGTGCTAAGCACGTCAGTTGAACCAGTCTCGCGTAAGCGTACGCGTAATGTCGGTCCGGGCCGCTTCATCCAACAATACCGCCAAACCAAAGTATGACATGCTCGTAAGCAGTATGACTTGTATCGCCCACAACTCACTTGTGTTCTACTTGTGCATATAACATCTACGCATAAACCTGGCTCGGATGCCACTGTTGGGGAACGTAGTAATTCCAAAAAAATTCCTACGCACACACAAGATCATGGTGATGCATAGCAACGAGAGGGGAGAATGTCGTCCACGTACCCTCGTAGACCGTTAAGCGGAAGCATTATGACAACGCGGTTGATGTAGTCGTACGTCTTCACGATCGACCAATCCTCAGTACCGAACGTACGGCACCTCCGCGTTCAGCACACGTTCAGCTCGGTAACGTCCCGCGAACTCACGATACAATAGAGCTCGAGGGAGAGTTTCGTCAGCACGACAACGTGGTGATGATGTTGATGAAGCTACTGACGCAGGGCTTCGCCTAAGCGCCGCTACGATATGACCGAGGTGGATTATGGAGGAGGGGGCACCGCACATGGCTGGGAGAGATCAATGATCAACTTGTGTGTCCTAGGGTGCCCCTGACCCCGTATATAAAGGAGCTAGGGGGTAGGCGGCCAGCCAGGAAGAGGGCGCGCCAAGGGGGGAGTCCTACTCCCACCGGGAGTAGGACTCCTCCTTTCCTAGTAGGAGTAGGAGAAGGGAAGGAAGGAAGAGAGGAAGAGAAGGAAAAAGGGGGGCGCCGCCCCCCTCCTTGTCCAATTCGGAATAGAGGGGGAGGGGTGCGCGGCTGCCCTGGCCGACCCTCCTCTTCCCCCACCAAGGCCCATTAGGCCCAATATACTCCCCGGGGGGTTCCGGTAACCCCCCGATACTCCGGTAAATGTCCGAAACCTCCCGAAACACTTCTGGTGTCCAAACATAGTCGTCCTATATATCGATCCTTATGTCTCACCATTTTGAGACTCCTCGTCATGCCCGTGATCATATCCGGAACTCTAAACTACCTTCAGTACATAAAAACACACAAACTCATAATACCGATCGTCACCGAACTTTAAGCGTGCGGACCCTACGGGTTCGAGAACTATGTAGACATGACCGAGACACGTCTCCGGTGAATAACCAATAGCGGAACCTGGATGCTCATATTGGTTCCTACATATTCTACGAAGATCTTTTCGGTCAAACCGCATAACAACATACGTTGTTCCCTTTGTCATTGGTATGTTACTTGCCCGAGATTCGATCGTCGGTATCTCAATACCTAGTTCAATCTCGTTATCAGCAAGTCTCTTTACTCGTTCCGTAATGCATCATCCCGCAACTAACTCATTAGTTATAATGCTTGCAAGGCTTATAGTGATGTGCATTACCGAGAGGGCCCAGAGATACCTCTCTGACAATCGGAGTGACAAATCCTAATCTCGATCTATGCCAACTCAACAAGTACCATCAGAGACACCTGTAGAGCACCTTTATAATCACCCAGTTACGTTGCGATGTTTGGTAGCACACAAAGTGTTCCTCCGGTATTCGGGAGGTGCATAATCTCATAGTCATAGGAACATGTATAAGTCATGAAGAAAGCAATAGCAACATACTAAACGATCAATTGCTAAGCTAACGGAATGGGTCAAGTCAATCACATCATTCTCTAATGATGTGATGCCGTTAATCAAATGACAACTCATGTCTATGGCTAGGAAACTTAACCATCTTTGATTCAACGAGCTAGTCAAGTACAGGCATACCAGTGACACTTTATTTGTCTATGTATTCACACATGTATCAAGTTTCCGGTTTAATAAAATTCTAGCATGAATAATAAACATTTATCATGAAATAAGGAAATAAATAATAACTTTATTATTGCCTCTAGGGCATATTTCCTTCAACTAAGTTAATAGGTTAGTCCCAAAAAATGATATATAATTGCTTCTAAATGTATATAAAACATCGATGATTGATACTATAATAACATGGAACAATAAAAAAATATAGATACGTTGGAGACGTATCAAGAATCCCCAAACTTAATTCCTGCTCGTCCTCGAGTAGGTAAATGATAAACACATGATTTTTGATGTAGAATGCTACTTATCATATTCATCATATAATCTTTTCTTTTGTGGCATCGATATTTGGACTTGAGTGATTCAAAGCAATAGTCTATAGTTTGACGAAAACATAAATACTCAAGTATACCAACAAGCAACCATGTCTTTCAAAGTATCAACGCTAAAGAAAGTTATCCCTAGCCCATTATGCTCAGTCATTAATCCATTCATGAAACACACTCAATATTAGCTACACCCAATGCACAAGTATGACAATAGTGCCCTCCAATTGATGCTTTATAAGAGAAGATGGAGACTCAGATTAAAATAATAATAGCATAAAAGTAAAAATAGGTAGGCCATTCTGAAGGAAATATGCCCTAGAGGCAATAATAAAGTTGTTATTTATATTTCCTTATATCATGATAAATGTTTATTATTCATGCTAGAATTGTATTAACCGGAAACTTTGTACATGTGTGAATATATAGACAAACTAAGTGTCACTAGTATGCCTCTACTTGACTAGCTCATTGAATCAAAGATGGTTAAGTTTCCTAGCCATAGACATGAGTTGTCATTTGATTAACGGGATCACATCATTAGAGAATGATGTGATTGACTTTGACCCATTCCGTTAGCTTAGCATTCGATCGTTTAGTATATTGCTATTGCTTTCTTCATGATTTATACATGTTCCTATGACTATGAGATTATGCAACTCCCGAATACTGGAGGAACACTTTGTGTGCTACCAAACGTCACAACGTAACTGGGTGATTATAAAGGTGCTCTACAGGTGTCTCTGATGGTACTTGTTGAGTTGGCATAGATCGAGATTAGGATTTGTCACTCCGATTGTCGGAGAGGTATCTCTGGGCCCTCTCAGAAATGCACATCACTATAAGCCTTGCAAGCAATGCAACTAATAAGTTAGTTGCGGGATGATGTATTATGAAACGAGTAAAGAGACTTGCCGGTAACGAGATTGAACTAGGTATTGAGATACCGACGATCGAATCTCGGGTAAGTAACATACCGATGACAAAGGGAATAACGTATGTTATTATGCGGTTTGACCAATAAAGATCTTCGTAGAATATGTAGGAGCCAATATGAGCATCTAGGTTCCGCTATTGGTTATTGACCGGAGACGAGTCTCGGTCATGTCTACATAGTTCTCGAACCCGTAGGGTCCGCATGCTTAACGTTCGATGACGATCGGTAATATGAGTTTATGTGTTTTGATGTACCAAAGGTAGTTCGGAGTCCAGGATATGGTTATGGATATGACGAGGAGTCTCGAAATGGTCGAGACATAAAGATCGATATATTTGATGACTATGTTTGGACTTCGGGAGGGTTCCGGGCAAGTTCGGACAAATACCGGAGTACCGGGGGGTTACCGGAACCCCCCGGGGAGTGTAATGGGCCTATTGGGCCTTAGTGGAGAAGAGGAGGGGCGGCCAGGGCAGGCCACGCTCCCTCTCTCCCTCTAGTCCGAATTGGACAAGGAGGGGGGCGGCGCCCCCCTTTCCTTCCCCCTCTCTCCTCCTTCCCTCTCTCCTACTCCTACTCTTGGAAGGGTTGGAGTCCTACTCCCGATGGGAGTAGGACTCCCCTTGGGGCGCGCCTAGGAGGGCCGTCCCCTCCCCCTCCTCCACTCCTTTATAAACGGAGGAGGGGGGCACCCCATAGACACACAAGTTGATCAGTTGATCTTTTAGCCGTGTGCGGTGCCCCCCTCCACCATAATCCACCTCGGTCATATTGTAGCGGTGCTTAGGCGAAGCCCTGCATCGGTAGCATCATCATCACCGTCATCACGCCATCGTGCTGATGGAACTCTCCCGCGAAGCTCTGCTGGATCGTGAGTTCATGGGACGTCACCGAGCTGAACGTGTGCTGAACGCGGAGGTGCCGTGCGTTCGGTACTTGGATCGGTCGGATCATGAAGACGTACGACTACATCAACCGCATTCTCATAACACTTCCGCTTATAGTCTACGAGGGTATGTGGACGACACTCTCCCCTCTCGTTGCTATGCATCACCATGATCTTGCGTGTGCGTAGGATTTTTTTTGAAATTACCACGTTCACCAACAGTGGCATCCGATCCAGGTTTATGCGTATATGTTATATGCATGAGTAGAACACAAGTGAGTTGTGGGCGATACAAGTCATACTGCTTACCAGCATGTCATACTTTGATTTGGCGGTATTGTTGGATGAAGCGGCCCGAACCGATATTACGCGTACGCTTACGCGAGACTGGTTCTATCGACGTGCTTCGCACACAGGTGGCTGGCGGGTGTCAGTTTCTCCAACTTTAGTTGAATCGAGTGTGGATACGTCCGGTCGTTGTGAAGGTTAAAACAACACATACTTGATGAAATATCGTTGTGGTTTTGATGCGTAGGTAAGAACGGTTCTTGCTTAGCCCGTAGCAGCCACGTAAAACTTGCAACAACAAAGTAGAGGATGTCTAACTTGTTTTTGCAGGGCATGTTGTGATGTGATATGGTTAAGACATGATGCTAAATTTTATTGTATGAGATGATCATGTTTTGTAACCAAGTTATCGGCAACTGGCAGGAGCCATATGCTTGTCGCTATATTGTATGAAATGCAATCACCATGTAATTGCTTTACTTTATCACTAAGTGGTAGAGATAGTCGTAGAAGCAATAGTTGGCGAGACGACAACGATGCTACGATGGAGATCAAGGTGTCGCGCCAGTGACGATGGTGATCATGACAGTGCTTTGGAGATGGAGACAAAAGGCACAAGATGATGATGGCCATATCATATCACTTATATTGATTGCATGTGATGTTTATCTTTGTGCATCTTATTTTGCTTAGTCCGACGGTAGCATTATAAGATGATCTCTCACTAAATTTCAAGGTATAAGTGTTCTCCCTGAGTATGCACCGTTGTGAAAGTTCGTCATGCCGAGACACCACATGATAATCGGGTGTGATAAGCTCTACGTTCACATACAATGGGTGCAAGCCAGTTTTGCACACGCAGAATGCTCGGGTTAAACATGACGAGCCTAGCATATGCAGATATGGCCTCAGAACACTAAGACCGAAAGGTCGAGCGTGAATCATATAGTAGATATGATCAACATAGTGATGTTCACCATTGAAAACTACTCCATCTCACGTGATGATCGGACATGGTTTAGTTGATATGGATCACGTGATCACTTAGAAGATTAGAGGGATGTCTAACTAAGTGGGAGTTCTTAAGTAATTTGATTAATTGAACTTTAATTTATCATGATCTTAGTAGATGATAGTATTTTGCATGTCTATGTTGTTGTAGATAGATGGCCCGTGTTGTTGTTCCGTTGAATTTCAATGCGTTCCTTGAGAAAGCAAAGTTGAAAGATGATGATAGCAATTACACAGACTAGGTCCATAACTTGAGGGTTATCCTCATTGTTGCACAGAAGAATTATGTCCTGGAAGCACCGCTAGGTGCCAAACCCGCTGCAGGAGCAACGCCAAATGTTATGAACGTCTGGCAGAGCAAAGCTGATGACTACTCGATAGTTCAGTGTGCCATGCTTTACGGCTTAGAACCGGGACTTCAATGACGTTTTGAACGTCATGGAGCATATGAGATGTCCCAAGAGTTGAAGTTAATATTTCAAGCAAATGCCCGGATTGAGAGATATGAAGTCTCCAATAAGTTCTACAACTGCAAGATGGAGGAGAATAGTTCTGTCAGTGAGGATATACTCAAAATGTCTAGGTATAACAATCACTTGATTCAACTGGGAGTTAATCTTCCGGATGATAGTGTCATTGACAGAATTCTTCAATCACTGCCACCAAGCTACAAGAGCTTCGTGATGAACTATAATATGCAAGAGATGGATAAGACTATTCCCGAGCTCTTCGCGATGCTAAAGGCTGCGGAGGTAGAAATCAAGAAGGAGCATCAAGTGTTGATGGTCAACAAGACCACCAGTTTCAAGAAAAAGGGTAAAGGAAAGAAGGGAAACTTCAAGAAGAATGGCAAGCAAGTTGCTGCTCAAGTGAAGAAGCCCAAGTCTGGGCCTAAGCCTGAGACTGAGTGCTTCTACTGCAAAGGGACTGGTCACTGTAAGTGGAATTGCCCCAAGTATTTGGCGGATAAGAAGGATGGCAAGGTGAACAAAGGTATATGTGATATACATGTTATTGATGTGTACCTTACTAATGCTCGCAGTAGCACCTGGGTATTTGATACTGGTTATGTTGCTAATATTTGCAACTCGAAACAGGGACTATGGATTAAGCGAAGATTGGCTAAGGACGAGGTGACGATGCGTGTGGGAAATGGTTCCAATGTCGATGTGATCACGGTCGGCATGCTACCTCTACATCTACCTTCGGGATTAGTTTTAGACCTAAATAATTGTTATTTGGTGCCAGCGTTGAGCATGCACATTATATCTGGATCTTGTTTGATGTGAGACGGTTATTCATTTAAATCTGAGAATAATGGTTGTTCTATTTATGTGAGTAATATCTTTTATGGTCATGCACCCTTGAAGAGTGATCAATTTTTTATGAATCTCGATAGTAGTGATACGCATATTCATAATATTGAAGCCAAAATATGCAGAGTTGATAATGATAGTGCAACTTATTTGTGGCACTGCCGTTTAGGTCATATTGGTGTAAAGCGCATGAAGAAACTCCATTCTGATGGACTTTTGGAATCACTTGATTATGAATCACTTGGTACTTGCGAACCATGCCTCATGGGTAAGATGACTAGAACTCCGTTCTCCGGAACTATGGAGCGAGCAACAGATTTGTTGGAAATCATACATACCGATGCGTCTGATGAATATCGGGGTTATGCATTAGAGACAGTTGCATTCACGTTAAATAGGGCACCATCTAAATCCGTTGAGATGACACCTTATGAACTGTGGTTTGGCAAGAACCAAAGTTGTTGTTTCTTAAAGTTTGGGGCTGTGATGCTTACATGAAAAAGCTTCATCCTGATAAGCTCAAACCCAAATCGGAGAAATGTGTCTTCATAGGATACACAAAGGAGACTGTTGGGTACACCTTCTATCATAGATCTGAAGGCAAGACATTCGTTGCTAAGAATGGATCCTTTCTAGAGAAGGAGTTTCTCTCGAAAGAAGCAAGCTTTTAAATAGCGGATAGCGGACTGGTTGCGGATTAGGGTCCGCATAGCGGAATGCGGATAGCGGGCGATATTGCGGGCGCTATGTCCACATAGCCAATTTTTTAAAAACACTCATAAATTTGAGATTGTCATGTATATTTCTAGGCCATTGACATAAAATATGAGAGTTAATAGGAGAAATCATTTTTTATATAAGAATATAAACTATAATTGATCAATATTTGGCCGTGCAACCATGCAAGCAAGACACATTTACCAAAATAGATTACACAACAGAACAACAAGGACTTGTATAGTGGGCGATATTGCGTATAGCGGACGATATAGCGGTCTAACAAGTGATATTGCGCCCGCATCATGACAACACGCTATTTTCTAACGCAACCTTAAACTAATAGCGGCAGGGTGACTCTACCGCTATTGCGGTCGCAATAGCGGAGGTAGCGAATGCTATTTAAAAGCTTGGAAAGAAGTGAGTGGGAGGAAAGTAGAACTTGATAAGGTAACTGTACATGCTCCCTTATTGGAAAGTAGTTCATCATAGAAATCTGTTCCTGTGACTCCTACACCAATTAGTGAGGAAGCTAATGATGATGATCATGTAACTTCAGATCAAGTTATTACTGAACCTCGTAGGTCAACCAGAGTAAGATCCGCACCAGAGTGGTACAGTAATCCTGTTTTGGAGGTCATGTTACTTGACCATGACGAACCTACGAACTATGAGGAAGCGATGATGAGCCCAGATTCCGCAAAATGGCTCGAGGCCATGAAATCTGAGATGGGATCCATGTATGAGAACAAAGTGTGGACTTCGGTTGACTTGCCCGATGATCGGCAAGCCATAGAGAATAAATGGATCTTAAAGAAGAAGACTGACACTGACGGTAATGTTACTGTCTACAAAGCTCGACTTGTTGCAAAAGGTTTTTGACAAGTTCAAGGAGTTGACTACGATGAGACTTTCTCACCCGTAGCGATGCTTAAATCCGTCCGAATCATGTTAGCAATTGCCGCATTTTATGATTATGAAATTTGGCAAATGGATGTAAAGACTGCATTCCTGAATGGATTTCTGGAAGAAGAGTTGTATATGATGCAACCTGAAGGTTTTATCGATCCAAAGGATGCTAACAAAGTTTGCAAGCTCTAGCGATCCATCTATGGACTGGTGCAAGCATCTCGGAGTTGGAATAAACGTTTTGATAGTGTGATCAAAGCGTATGGTTTTATACAAACTTTTGGAGAAGCATGTATTTACAAGAAAGTGAGTGTGAGCTCAGTAGCATTTCTAATATTATATGTGGATGACATATTGTTGATTGGAAATGATATAGAATTTCTGGATAGCATAAAAGGATACTTGAATAAGAGTTTTTCAATGAAAGACCTCGGTGAAGCTGCTTATATATTGGGCATCAAGATCTATAGAGATAGATCAAGACGCCTAATTGGACTTTCACAAAGCACATACCTTGATAAAGTTTTGAAGAAGTTCAAAATGGATCAAGCAAAGAAAGGGTTCTTGCCTGTGTTACAAGGTGTGAAGTTGAGTCAGACTCAATGCCCGACCACTGCAGAAGATAGAGAGAAAATGAAAAATGTTCCCTATGCTTCAGCCATAGGCTCTATCATTTATGCAATGTTGTGTACTAGACCTCATGTGTGCTTTGCTATTAGTTTAGCAGGGAGGTACCAAAGTAATCCAGGAGTGGATTACTGGACAGCGGTCAAGAACATCCTGAAATACCTGAAAAGGACTAAGGATATGTTTCTCGTTTATGGAGGTGACAAAGAGCTCGTCGTAAATGGTTACGTTGATGCAAGCTTTGACACTGATCCGGATGACTCTAAGTCACAAACCGGATACGTATTTATATTGAACGGTGGAGCTGTCGGTTGGTGCAGTTCTAAGCAAAGCGTCGCGGCAGGATCTACGTGTGAAGCGGAATACATAGCTGATTCGGAAGCAGCAAATGAAGGAGTCTGGATGAAGGAGTTCATATCCGATCTAGGTGTCATACCTAGTGCATCCGGTCCAATGAAAATCTTTTGTGACAATACTGGTGCAATTGCCTTAGCAAAGGAATCCAGATTTCACAAGAGAACCAAGCACATCAAGAGACGCTTCAATTCCATCCGCGACCAAGTCAAGGAGGGAGACATAGATATTTGCAAGATACATACAGATCTAAATGTTGCAAACCCGTTGACTAAGCCCCTCTCACGAGCAAAACATGATCAACACCAAGACTCCATGGGTGTTAGAATCATTACTGTGTAATCTAGATTATTGACTCTAGTGCAAGTGGGAGACAGAAGGAAATGTGCCCTAGAGGCAATAATAAAGTTGTTATTTATATTTCCTTATATCATGATAAATGTTTATTATTCATGCTAGAATTGTATTAACCGGAAACTTAGTACATGTGTGAATATATAGACAAACTAAGTGTCACTAGTATGCCTCTACTTGACTAGCTTGTTGAATCAAAGATGGTTGAGTTTCCGAGCCATAGAAATGAGTTGTCATTTGATTAACGGGATCACATCATTAGAGAATGGTGTGATTGACTTTGACCCACTCCGTTAGCTTAGCATTCGATCGTTTAGTATATTGCTATTACTTTCTTCATGACTTATACATGTTCCTATGACTATGAGATTATGCAACTCCCGAATACTGGAGGAACACTTTGTGTGCTACCAAACGTCACAACGTAACTGGGTGATTATAAAGGTGCTCTACAAGTGTCTCCGATGGTACTTGTTGAGTTGGCATAGATTGACATTAGGATTTGTCACTCCGATTGTCGGAGAGGTATCTCTGGGCCCTCTCGGAAATGCACATCACTATAAGCCTTGCAAGCAATGCAACTAATAAGTTAGTTGCGGGATGATGTATTACGAAACGAGTAAAGAGACTTGCCGGTAACGAGATTGAACTAGGTATTGAGATACCGACGATCGAATCTCGGGCAAGTAACATACCGATGGCAAAGGGAACAACGTATATTATTATGCGGTTTGACCGATAAAGATCTTCGTAGAATATGTAGGAGCCAATATGAGCATCCAGGTTCCGCTATTGGTTATTGCGCGGAGACGAGTCTCGGTCATGTCTACATAGTTCTCGAACCCGTAGGGTCCGCATGCTTAACGTTCGATGACGATCGATAATATGAGTTTATGTGTTTTGATGTACCAAAGGTAGTTCGGAGTCCCAGATATGGTTATGGACATGACGAGGAGTCTCGAAATGGTCGAGACATAAAGATCGATATATTGGATGACTATGTTTGGACTTCGGAAGGGTTCCGGGCAAGTTCGGACAAATACCGGAGTACCGGGGGGTTACCAGAACCCCCCGGGGAGTGTAATGGGCCTATTGGGCCTTAGTGGAGAAGAGGAGGGGCGGCCAGGGCAGGCCGCGCGCCCCCTCTCCCTCTAGTCCGAATTGGACAAGGAGGGGGGGGGGGCGGCGCCCCCTTTCCTTCCCCCTCCCTCCTCCTTTCCTCTCTCCTACTCCTACTCTTGGAAGGGTTGGAGTCCTACTCCCGGTGGGAGTAGGACTCCCCTTGGGACGCGCCTAGGAGGGCCGGCCCCTCCCCTCCTCCACTCTTTATATACGGAGGAGGGGGGCACCCCATAGACACACAAGTTGATCAGTTGATCTTTTAGCCGTGTGCGGTGCCCCCTCCACCATAATCCACCTCGGTCATATTGTAGCGGTGCTTAGGCGAAGCCCTGCGTCGGTAGCATCATCATCACCGTCATCACGCCATCGTGCTGAAGGAACTCTCCCGCGAAGCTCTGCTGGATCGTGAGTTCGTGGGACGTCACTGAGCTGAACGTGTGCTGAACTCGGAGGTGCCGTGCGTTCGGTACTTGGATCGATCGGGTCGTGAAGACGTACGACTACATCAACCGCGTTCTCATAACGCTTCCGCTTACGGTCTACGAGGGTACGTGGACGACACTCTCCCCTCTCGTTGCTATGCATCACCATGATCTTGCGTGTGCGTAGGATTTTTGTTGAAATTACTACGTTCACCAACACATTCACAAAGGGAAGCAGGGATTTGTAGAGGTGTCAGAGCTTAGGGTTTAAAATAGAGAGATAAAATTATTTTGAGAGGTATGCTTTCCCTGTCAACAAAAACGACCGAGAATTTCCAATATCTTCCATGCTAAACACATTATAGGTGGTTCCTAAATAGAAAATAAAGTTTATTTCCTTTCCACCATTCTTTCACAATCCATGGCTAGCTGTATCCACATGTGCCTTCCATACCAACACTTTTCAATGAATTTATTATTATTACTATTTTCATTTCGGGACTGGGCATCCCTATTACCTTGCCACTTTCTCGTGCAATGACAAGTGAATAAACACTCATTGTGGATAACCTGTCTAGCATGAAAAATATTGGCCACCCCTGCCGCTTCATGAGCGGTACGAGCACAACATGGATTTTTTTGAATAATAGCAAAATGTGATTTATATGAAAACCAAACATAACCGACACCTTTTTTGCAGGGAAAACATAAATGGCACCACAATAAGATCACAACAACCAGGCTAACTATCTGAAGGATTTGTTAAAGCACTCATAACAGACCATTCCCGTGGTGTTAAGTGTATTTCCAATGCTAAGCAGGGCCTGAAGCCCTGAACCAATCATAGCAAAAAGTTAAGAAAACAAGGCTTCATAACCTCAACCTTCGAGGAGCTTATATAGCGAGGGAAAAAAGTGGTACAAAGAGTGATCATGGCGGAGCGTCCTCTCGTAGTAGCTGCGGCTGTTGTGCTACATAGCGTAAAATTTATCAGAACCAAAGCCATTATGTTCCTGTTGCTGCCACATGGTCTACAATTCGATTCTGAGCAACCAAAGAAAAAAGTATCCAACAGGGAAGAGGAAGGAGAGGATGCTTACGCGGCGGTAGAAGGCGAAGAAGGTAGATGCTGCAGTGCGCAGAATCTAAAACAATGGTGACATCTCCATGGCCTCCTTTGGGGGCTCTTGCCTTGAACCTAATCTAGACCAGATCGAGGAGCGAGCAGGCCTGCGGAAGAGCATCTGCCATCTCGTTCTGCCGTCGGGCAAATTGGCGTGTGGCGGTCAGCATTATCGCTCAAACTTGTGTTCGGTGGTGCACCATATGGAATTAAGGGAGAGGAGGAGATGTGTCTCCATGTCCGCTGGATGTTACCTTCGACTGGGGAATAGGTGTGGAGGAAGCACAAACACGCGGGACGACAGTGCGCCTATGGCGTCGGAGCAGGTGTATCCCGGTTGGCGCCGCTGCTCAGGATAGGATTGCAGACGGGCGCCTTCAATCGAAGTGAAGATCGGGGAGGGGTGACGTCATCGGTTTCTGGAGGGATTGTTCGCAGGAACGAGAGATCCGATGAATCCAAGATCGCAACATTAGCTTGGAGTGAACAAGAGGGCACCCAGATCGGTCCTCGGAGTAGCAGCCCATTAACGTTTTGGGCCGGCCGGAATGCTCCGGGTGGAAGCGGTAGAAAACGCTTAGGGGACACGGTGGGACGACGGGAGGATCTAGATCATTGAGTGAGCTAATCGTATGGTGTAGAGCATTAGATCGCTGTGAACGCTCCTAGCTAGCTGCGTTATAATACTGTTTAGTAACTAGTCAATGTGTACGTGCAATGCACGTTAATTTGAAAGTACATTAAGTGCATGCGGATATTAAGTAGGATATTATTTGCGTGTTATTATGTGATTAGCACTATATTTGGCATGAAATTCATTGCACGCTAAACGCGTTGAGCGCTCGACATTGAAGCAGTCTAGGTCGTTGGATTGACATGATTTGACGGCCGATATTAATTGGATCTGCCCATTTGGATCTCTTTATATTGGTATAGATATAGATTAGCCCGAAAGAATAGTATCTGAAGTTTCTAATGGTATTATTTTTGTGATGGAAAAGAAAATAAATAAATAAATAAGAAAAAGAGAGCAGAGAAGAGTATCGACTCGCCTAAATCACGGGAGGGAAACCTCACATTTCCTTCCGTCTGCCCGAGTCGCCCGAAAAGCCCAGCACTTTCTTCCCTTCCGATTTCTCACGATGGCGACTCTCCTCCGCCGATCCGCCGCCCCCGCGCGGCAGCTCCTCCTCCTTCCCCGCCAGCTCGGCGCCGCCCGCTCCATGTCCCGCTACTACGCCCGTGACGAGGTTTCACGGTAACGCTTAAATCCCTAGCACTTCCTTCCGCGTTCCGGAATCTTCTAGCGGTCTGACGTTTCGCCGTGTGGTGGTATCAGGTTCGACGCGCTGAGCACGCCGGTGAACTGGGGCGTGAGCATCGTGCCGGAGAAGAAGGCCTTCGTGATTGAGCGCTTCGGCAAGTACCTCAAGACGCTCGACTCCGGGATCCACGGACTCGTCCCCCTCGTCGACCGCATCGCCTACGTGCACTCTCTCAAGGAGGAAGCCATCCCCATCCCCGACCAGTCCGCCATCACCAAGGATAACGTGGTCATCCAGATCGACGGCGTCCTCTACGTCAAGGTATACCTCGTTCTCGCCTTGCCTTTTGGTCCTCACTAGCGAGGCTGCATTTCTGCTGTTACTTCTAGGGGTCTGGTGCTTTTCCGGTCGTCTAGGGGAGATGGTGGATGAATGCGGCGTGTTTCGGTAGAAGTTTCGTGTTATTTGTTGTCATGAGCCACCATCACATTGAATTAGGACAGATCATCTGGTCTTAGAAATGCGCCTCAATGATCGATTTTTATAGCCTCAAGTTCATGCTGTATTGCTGCTGTTGGTGGTGGTTTGATACTCCAATCCGGAAGATCTGTCACAATGGAAATTACTCTGGAGAACCAAGCTGGAAGTGTGAAGACGGGTAGATAATACTTGATTTGGAGTTTAGGACAATTCATCTGGTTGTTAAAACAGATTTCGTGTGTGATGCTTATATTTGTAAGTTACTCCTCTTGTGGCCACTTCCTGAGCAAACTCAAGATTTCTGTTCACCTTAGTTATCCACCTGTGAAACATTCACAGAGTCAGCTTGCCTTGTATTAGGACAGAAAAGATATCCCATAGTTAGTATTCTTTTTCCGTATTTATCAGCATGGGATATTGGGGTTTATTGTGGTACTGCGTGTCCAGTTGGTGCAGGTTGCTCTAGTTCTGTGGGGATATTGGGGTTTATTGTGGCACCGGGTGTCCAGTTGGTGCAGGTTGATCTACTTCTGTAGGACTTGAGGATGGGTATAGCATGCTCCTCCTGATTGCATTGAGCTGTAGATGCCATGGCCTATGTTTAACGTGATCAATGCATGGGCTCACTTTCAATGACTGTAGCATTAGCGAAGTTAAGATGATGCATGGCCTCATCATATAATCCCCTGTCAGTTACATGATATCAACCAATGTTGTTCCATACCGCTTCTAATTTCGAATCGTATGTTGGCACTTGTATCATTCTTCCATACCTTGTCTGCTGTCCATGTTAATCTGGCTTATGTGCATCTGGTAGGTGATGAGGGTCCATAATGAACAAGGCTCTGGACTTGTGGTGCACAAAAGTGTTAGGGTCTGACCTAGGGCCACAACAGTAACAATTGACTGTAAAAGCAAGTGTGTGGATATGCTGCTGTTCAAATTTCATTGGCAGAGGGTGCATACATTTGTAATAATAGTCGACTTAGGTGCTCTCTTGGTAATTTGTAGGTCTATTGTTGAGCATTTCACAGGTTTGGGGTATATCCTGTTTAGATTGTTTGGGGATATAGATGGTAAAGCTCCATTGCAATGAGTTGCATTTGTACATGTACTGTTCATTTCCTTGTCATGTAATATTCACAGGCTTCATGGGACCACACTTAGTTTTTTTTTTGATTCAATGCTGTTGAAATGGTTCAGGTTGGATGGCTACTGTGATGAATGGCGTAATTGGTAGTTAGATTTGTATTTCCTGGGTATGTATATGTTCTGTTTGATCGTAAAAGTTAGCAAGCTTGCTTTATCTGTGTTGAGGATATCTGACACTTTCAGATAACTTCGTCACAGTTGATTAATTAGTTATGTCTGTTTATGTTCTTTCCACTGTACAGGTTCATATTGAGCATTCTTGTCATTTTTACTAGTCTAATTTATGTATCTGCAAGTTAACTAAAAAAAGAGCATTTCTCCATTCTCTTGTTAAGAACTTAAGATATATACCAAGTATTTGTGTTTTGATTATTTACTTTGTGAAGTGTGTGGGGATTTGCATTTCTACTGTCAGCGTTCTGGAAATCAGAGACCGTTGCTGGCAATTGACAAGTCCTTAGTATTAATTCTTATCTTTATGTTTTTGAACTTCGCAGATTGTTGATCCCTACCGTGCTTCATATGGCGTGGAGAATCCCATTTTTGCAGTCATTCAACTTGCGCAGACAACTATGAGAAGTGAGCTTGGAAAGATAACCTTGGACAAGACTTTTGAAGAGAGAGACACATTGAATGAGAAGATCGTGGTATGACATTTTGTTCGCATCTGAGCTATTTGTTTTTCTTTCTATATCAAGGCAACTGTTGCAGAGAACAGCACCTACAAGTTATTATAAGTAATTAAAGTAATGGGCAGTGTTCTTATATTAACTGTAATACTATGGTCTGTACATCATCTATATACCAACAAATCCTTGTTCTCATCTCATCTATTCAGAATAGCTAGACTTTGTTAAGTGTGGTTGTTTACATTGCTCTGATGGCAAAATAAATGTTGGTTTATGTATTAAATAATTTTTGCAAGAGCGAGGAATTAACTTACAAATATAAACATGGAATATAAAGAGCAGTTGCAAAAACAGTAGGGTCTTTACTTTAGAAAGCCTGAAAGGTAAAATAACTTTATTGCATCTGAGTTTTCAGCATCAACATCCTAGTTTGTATTTACCAGTTCTGTATATAAAGCTCTTCTCTGAAGAATAATTGTACAATTCCTTTGAAAATTGATTGCCTTTTTATGTGGATCACTGTCACTAAATGTCGGTCATGAAGTAGTTGTATCTTAAAATCATGCCCCTTTTAACTAGCCAACTTAACCAAGAAGCAACTTAATCTTACAAAGTCATGTGCTCTTTTTCTTCTAATGTAATTGGATTCACTATTTCCATCTCCTTATCATACTTCAGCACAGTTATACGTGGTACCTTCTGAAATTCTTTTTTGACAGAGGTCCATAAATGAGGCTTCGACAGACTGGGGCTTGAAGTGTCTTCGTTATGAGATCAGTATGTTTTTCTGTTTTTGACATATTACAGTTATATCTGTTTAATTTCTGGTGTTTCTAAACCAATTCTGCATATTACTTTCGTCTGAGATCAGTACCTTTTCCTGTTTTTGACCTATTAGATTTTTATATCTGTTAAATTTCTGATATTTCTAAACTGACTTTGCAGGGGACATTTCTCCTCCACCGGGCGTGAAGAATGCTATGGAGATGCAAGCAGAGGCAGAAAGGAGAAAGCGTGCTCAAATTCTCCAGTCAGAAGGTGAGTAGCACATGATCTTTTATCTTTGTTCAAATTGGTATTTTCTCTAATAATTCATCTGAAAAGGGGATACATATGAGATGGAATCCGCCTTTATTGTAGCTTAACCACATTAATTCATCCCAAGTGCTTTAGTGTTAGTGATGTCTATGTTAACCTATTTTAGTAGCAGTGATGGATTGTGATATTTTAAGTTGGGTTGCTTGAAAACAATAATAAAAGTGGGGACGCGGCAATATGGTTCATATCGGCATATAGTCCCATTATCCTGACCGAACGAGTTGCTCGATGGACCGCTGCCGCCTTCATTACATGAGATTTGCGCGAGTGGCAGATATTCGTGCATTGACTGTACGCGTTGTAGTCGTATAGGTACGAGTTCTTCGCGACGTAGAGGGCGCTCCGTACATTTCGTAGCGCACGTGGGGCAGGACCCACAACTTAGACGGGAGGCTGGCAGGTGGACCGGGGTACAGAGGTTGACTTGTAGCTGTACGATGGTGCAGATTTTTTTTTGGACGCACTGCATACAGAATTCCACCTTTCCGAGGAAGACTACAGGTGCTGCAGAGGGGGAGAGGATGGAAGGGCTCGCCGCACCTACAACAATGGATGGCGCCGCTGCTGTGAATTTCATGTGGATCCGGTGCCAGTAAGCGTATAGCTATATGATCTTGTGAATTTGTCGCCCCCACTTGTGTGAGCTGATCTGCGCCATTCGCCGTTGCAGTCTGCCAATCTTCCCCAACGGAGTGCAGCAGTCGGGGTCGGATCTGAATGCAAGAAGCGAAGTGGGTAGCAGGCTTGTGGGAGGCGTTCCGGAGTCGTCCCTCGCGGTGGATTTGCAAGGCGGCGAGTTGGAAGCGGATGATGCTAACAGCAAAAACAGGGCGCCCGCCGAGTCCGGTGAATCTGCCATCAAGCCGGATCCCCAGGCGCCGGGGTGGATTAAGAGCTAAACAACTACCAGAATGTAACAAATTCGCAGTTCGTAATTCTGACTTGGGGGAGAGTAAGTGCTAGTGTGGAATCCCTGACTGTTTTAGGAGCAGATAGAACAGGTTGGAAATCGGTACAGCGCAGTGTGTATTATGTATGCCACTGAGCATGATGGGGGGTCGCAAATGAATTGTTCATTCTTATTTACAAGTAGATCGAATCCGTGAGATGGTGTGTGTTAACCAAGTAGGAAAGGTTATTTCTGAAGGTACTGACAGATTGCTGAACTGACACTGGGCATTTTAAAGACAGTCAGTGGCCTTTTGTTGGGATCAAACAATCAGTTTCTTGGCTTAGTATGTATTAAGTGATCAATGATGCACAGTGGCGTGTATACATGTCATACTTGGATTTGCTAGGAATAAGCATATTAGCATGTCGTTGGTACTTGTCGTTGAGATGTGGTCGGTCGCTAAATAAGCTTCCATTCGTTTACCACAGGGTTAGAGTTGGTAGTAACCCACTTGAAAGAGCACCATAACCTAGCAGGATGAGGGTTCTAGAAAAAAAAAACATCAAAGGCTTTGTAGACAACCCTGGAAACGAAGTGAATAAACCAGAGTTGAGTGCCACCTTAGACTCGCTCACAGAGGCATGTGACTTCTATAACCTATATTTCTGGGAACATGGGTTTGGTATCTGGTGTGAGAAGAGTTTAGTCCCAAACAAGTTGGGGTAGGCTAGAGCTGAAACCCATTAGATCTTGAAACCAACTCATGGTTATGGCACGTGAATGATAAACGCACCCCTGTCCATGGCTAGTTCTTTGGTGATATTCCAGTCCTTATCTCTCCTTGCAGATTCCTCCCATGTTGCACACTTTAACCATTCGCTATGCACTGGAGCTTCTGGAGGTCTGCGTTGTTCATGCCCAAACCATCTTAGACGATGTAGGACAAGCTTCTCTTTAATCGCTGCTACCCCAACTCTATCATGTATATCATCATTCCGGACCCGCTCCTTTCTTGTGTGGCCACACATCCATCTCAACATGCGCATTTCCGCTACACTCAACTGTTGAACATGTCGCCTTTTAGTCGGCCAACACTCAATGCAATACAACATTGCAGGTCGAATCGCCGTCCTATAGAACCTGCCTTTTAGCTTTTGTGGCACTCTCTTGTCACAGAGAACGCCAGAAGCGGCGCCGCTTCATCCATCCGCTTTGATTCGATGGCTTACATCTTCATCGATATTACCATCCTTCTGCAACATTGACCCAAATATCGAAAGGTGTCCTTATGAGGTACCACCTGCCCATCAAGGCTAACCTCCTCCCTGTGCCTAGTAGTACTGAAACCACACCTCTTGTACTCAGTTTTAGTTCTACTAAGCTTTAAACCTTTTGATTCCAAAGTTTGTCTCCAAAGCTTAACTTTCTATTAACCCCAGTCTGACTATCATCGACTAGCACCACATCATCCGCAAAGAGCATACACCATGGGATATCTCCTTGTATATCCCTTGTGACCTCATCCATCACCAAGGCAAAAAGATAAGGGCTCAAAGCTGACCCTTGGTGCAGTCCTATTTTAATCGGAAAGTTATCAGTTTAGCCATCACTTGTTCGAACGCTTGTCACAACATTATCGTACATGTCCTTGATGAGTGTAATGTACTCCCTCTGTAGGCTAATATAAACGGTCTTATATTAGTTTATAGAGGGAGTACTTTGTTGGGACTTTGTTTCTCCAAGGCCCACCACATGACATTTCCGGTATCTTATCGTAGGCCTTCTCCAAGTCAATGAACACCATATGCAGGTCCTTTCGCTTCCTGTATCTCCATAAGTTGTCATACCAAGAAATGGCTTCCATGGTCGACCTCTCAGGCATGAAATTAAACAGATTTTTGGTCACGCTTGTCATTCCTCTTAAGCGGCGCTCAATGACTCTCCCATAGCTTCATTTTATGGTCATCAGCTTAATTCCATGGTAAATAGTACAACTTTGAATGTCCCCCTTTTTCTTGAAGATTGCTACTAATATACTCCGCCTCAATTCTCCTGGCATCTTGTTTGCCCGAAAAATGAGGTTGAAAAGCTTAGTTAGTGGTACTATCGCTATGTCTCCGAGGCCTCTCCACACCGATACAATTAGGATCTTGTTTGCGAGTACTTGGTAAGTCCCTATTTATGCATATTGTGCCCATTTCTGAAAATAGGGGTGTAACTAATCAGGATCTTGGTTAAAGAAACAGGGGAAACCATTGCGTGAGAACACAAGGTCCCGCCGGTGTGAATGCCCAGCGATGATTAGGCTGCTACGCACGGTGGACAATGGATGGTACATAACGGAGCACCGAGTGAAGCACAATCACATCCTGACACCAATATGCAGGGAGATGATGCATTGGCCATCTCACAAGCACATTGATGTGTACACAAGGGACCTAATTAGGAATTTGAGGAAGAATAACATCAACATTAGTAAGGTGTACAACATTATTGGAGAGTTCTTCGGAGCAGTGGAGAAAGTGCCACTCACGAAACGGTCTCTATGGAATCTCTGTGGGCAAATAAGTAGATTCAAAGCTGACGATGATGTCAAGAAGACCATTTGAGGTTTTCGATGAGCTACTTCCTGTGTCGGGGTTTATTAGGCCCCTTACATTTTGATCATAAAATTTAACTAATAAAATATGAACTATATGTCACAATAATTATACCGTAGAAAAGCTCTTTTGAACAAATATCTAATAGTATAGATTTTATAATATACATCTCATATTTTTAGTCAAATAGATAGTCAAAGTATGACAGAAAATTCGAACGGACCCAATAAGGATCCTGAATTCTTGTTTCGGGTGCAGGCTGATTGTAAGAGTAGAATAAAGAAACTGATGTGGACAATTGGCAGCAGCCAATAAATTGGGCCGTTGGCTTCGTTGGTACGACTCGTCAGCAGATCATATGGCCTCGCACCCAGTCCAGGAAAGTCTGCTGACGCCATGACCGTATAGGACTGATGAGGGCCCCAACATTTATGAAGTAGGGACAGGTCATGCGAGCACTATGCAATAAAAAAATTGCTGTGCGGACAATGCATGCCTGCACGACAGCGTGGCACGACAGGCAATCCAGCCGTCTACTGCACTTTGATGGTATGCATGGATGAACTGATATGCGCTGTCGTGCACAAATCGTCCGCACAGCGTTGTGTGCATAGCAGCGCTCATACAATAATAGTGTTAGAATCCTGAATACCTTAGTTTATACAACCAACTGCTGTGATCCCAAGGAGGACTAGCGGCTCAGGTAACATGATCATATAGTAGTATGACATATATGAAATTTTACTAAAAGCCGGGTCTTTATGTTTGACACTTACCATTTATTCTTAACAGGGGCTATGTTGGATCAGGCAAACCGCGCAAAGGGTATGTTCAATTCAAACCTTATCATTTCTATGCTGCAATGACAACGTGATCTTTTGATTTGTGTAGCATGCATTGGTTCTGTTTGTGCTATTTGTTCTGCCATCACCCTCCTTGCTTTCGAACTTGCCCATCTCCCCATTTGTCGTGCTAACCTCTTCTTCAGATATGGTCCGCATGCACCTGATAAAGTTTTGTCATAATTGTGCTCACATCATGCATCCACTTTATTCTATTTATCTTTTCCATCATCTTGCTCATTTGAAGATTGGGCTGCTAGTGTGGATTGTTTTGGTTAGGTTGAAACATTTTGTTTTGTATTTTTTTTTTCTGAAGGGGAGTTTGTGTGCCATTTGGGCTCATTTATTTTTGGTAATAAACATCAGGTGAGGCTGAAGCGATTCTCTCCAAGTCACAAGCTACCGCCGAAGGGATTAGAATGGTCTCAGAGTCCATGAGAGCTGAAGGCAGTGCTGAGGTATCACGATTTGCCAACTCCCATTTTTAATATCGCATTTAATTGGCATTACAATTGCTTATGGAGAAGTTGTCTATCAAAACAGTAAGGTTTTGCTGCTCATGTTGTGTTCATTCTCTCCTGTCAGGCTGCAAAACTGAGAATTGCTGAACAGTACATCACAGCATTTGCTGCTCTGGCCAAGAACGTGAGATATTTTAAGTTTCATTTCCCTGATTCATGAATCCTTATGGTGTTTGGCAAAGTACTGATGTTTCATTATGAAATGTAGACCACGACAATGCTTCTTCCAAGCGACGCTGGCAACCCATCATCTATGATAGCCCAGTCTCTCCAGATATACAAGCACATAAGCCAGTCCAGCAGCCCGAAAGGAGGGAACCAACAGGCAGAAGAAGTTGAGGAAGCAGGACCCCAAGAAGAGGGCGATACGTTCGGCCTGCCTTCTGTGACCAGCGCGATGCCACCCAGCACGCAAACAGGCCATGGCAGCACGTTCTCCCTGCAGAAGCGTAAAGAATGATCAGCCTGTTCAAGTACCCAAGGGAACCCTTTTTAGATAGGAGGGTGTCACTGAAAACAGCAGCAGCATTTGAGGTTTCGAGCTTAATTCATGTGATGTTGAGTTGGCTTAGGTTGATATGGTAATTGACCTGACATTAGTTATCCAGGCGCCAAATGCAAAGGAGGCTAGGCGACTGGGGAGATTTTGACGGCAGCCTGCAAGACTTGTGTAATGCAAGTATATCGCTCACGATGCCAGCATACTCTTGATGGCAATATTTCACTGCAGCCTTTTATTCGTGTGTTCCGATGTCAGTTTTACATGTTCACAGTTTGCATGTCGTCCTACTATTTACTTCTGCAATGGTTTTACTCTGGAATTTCGTTCAGAGTCGGTGGCAAGATTTCTCTACGGATCTGGATTCTACCAATGATTGGCCATTTGGAAAAGTATGATCATGTTTCGTTTGTGATTTTCATGTGCATTCATCTTGCAAGTGAAGCGGTGACCAGGGGGAGGAGAACGTAAAAGACGAAAGCACCTGTCGAAGCCGTGCATGGGCTGTGCTATCGTTACTGTCTTCACGATTAACACAAAGACACAATTCAGCTCTAGACTTCGCTTGGTGCCTCATGACAATCCAATTCTTGTTTCCCAAGTTACAAAATTGCAGCTGATTAGCGTGATATTTACATAAACACTAAAAAGGGGACATTGTGCGGGTATTTTGTCCTTTATCCGAGGTCATAAATATAAATAAACACTAAAAAAAGGGAATTGTGCAAGTTATTTTGTCCTTTTTCTTATGTGGACATCATGCATTTCCATTAGCTAGTAGCTGCACAATCAGCGGCTACAACACCAATTACAACAGGTGGAAAGTCCGACCGGGCCTCCCGTACCCGTGCCAAACGCCCAAGCGGGCTGCTCCATCAGTGTCCGGACGAAAAATTACCTGCTCGATTAGTGTCCGGACGAAAAATTACCATCCAACCGGGCACCCCAAATCCGGCTCAAACGCCTGGACTGACAAACACTCCTTATATGTAGCACATACGTGGCCGAATTTCGTGTTTTGACCCTTTTTGCGAACAAAATCGGCATCTGACCCCTGTTTGATTTTTTTTCGCGATTTAACCCTTTTCCCTACCGCCAGGGCCTCTGGCGGTATGGTTAGATAGCCTACCGCCACGGCCCATGGCGGTAGGAAACTTATCCACGTCAGCGCGCGGAGACGGCGCCGTCCCCTTCCGTCGCACCCTACCGCCGGAGACCCTGGCGGTAGGGTGCGGGGCAGTTATTCCGCCCGAGACCGCGCCCCTTCCCTTCTCCCCACCCCTCCCCTCCCTCAAGTCGACAGTTTCTTCTTTCTTTCTCCCCCAAGTCGCCCCTCTCTCCCTCTCTCATCTCCTCCACTCCCCCCCTTGGATCTTCACCGATTCTTCACCGTTTTGGCGGATCGAGATGGCCCCGAGGAGAGAACCGTAAGCTCCTCCGATCCCTCCAATTACCTTTTGCAAACTTGCTTCCGATTCGACGCATTATTTGCTTGAAATTCCTCACGTTTTTGAACTTAGATTCGATTTTTTTCACCTAAGATTGATTGTAGTTGTAGTTGTTAGTTCTTTAGTAAGTAGTGGTATTGGATATGAACTCTAATCAATAGTTCATATGTTAGTGTGAAGATGAACCCTAGTTCATAATTTTTTTTGTTAAAAAAATTATGATGTAATGTTGATATGAGGATGAACCCTAGTTTGATGATGCATGTGATATGATGACATGATCTAGTGTGAAGATGAACCCTAGTTTAATGATGCATGTTGATATGATGATATGAAGATGTTGTTTGGAAAATTTTATTTAAAAATATGAAGCTATGATGTATGTTGGAGGTGTTTTTTTATATGATGCATGTTGATATGATTTGATCCATCATGTGTAGTAGATGTTGTTGGAGGAATATGCTTAAAATTTTATTTTGATGCATGTTGATATGATTTGATCCATCATGTGTAGTAGATGTTGTTGGAGGAATATGCTTAAAATTTTATTTTGATACGATTTTAGTGCATTGTTTGTTTATGTATGCTTATGCTTATGGTGCTTTTGTTTATGAAACTCTATTAAGGCGGCCACCTCTTGCGGACAACATCGGCCAACGGTACTCCATGCTGGACTGGGCATTCGACAAGGGTCATCGTGCCCGTTTCATAGAGAACGGAGAGGTAAGTGATATGAAAGAAATTTTGATCAAAGTTCTCGGATTGATGAAAATGATTTCCTAACTTTTTGGCGTTCACTTTTTGACAGATGCTCCAGCCACTGCGCATGAGGGGTCACGGGGTTCATGGGCATATGGACTACGACGAGCGCTACGCGCCGTACTTCAAGAAAACCCGTCTGTTGGGTTTCGTGTTGCAGTTCAAGCGTCAGCCGCCGACGCTTGTCCACGCGGCTCTCACAGCTCTGATTGATCGTTGGAGACCGGAGACCCATTCTTTCCATCTGCCATGCGGGGAGATGACGGTGACCCTAGAGGACTGGGGGATGATTACTGCAATGCCGATCGAGGGTCATGCACTCACCGGTCGAGTGGAGAGGGCCGACTGGCAGGAGAGGGTCATCACCCTCATCGGCGACTGCCCCGGTGCCAAGAGTAACCGTACATCCGGTGTGCCGTTGATCTGGCTCTCGGAGCACCGGAAGACATGCCCCCAAGACGCAGATGAGGCTACTGTGGAGTTGTACGCGAGGGCCTATCTGTGGTATATTCTGTCGGAGGTCGTGTTTCCAGACAGCTCCGGGAACTCTGCCAACTGGGCGTATCTGTTCTTCCTAGCGGACTGGGATGCAGGGTACAGTTGGGGGACGGCATCTCTCGCCTACCTATATCGTTCGGTAAGATAGTGTCTAATTGCGTACCTACATACGAAAGTGTGTCCATGACATTTTCTTATATCTGATCCTCATTTGATGTTTTGCAGCTTGACGACGCAACGCAGAGGACGGGAGACAAGTCCAATATGGGCGGCTTTGTCTGGGCCTTCTCCATTTGGATGTGGGAGCGGCTGCCGGTGGGGAGTCCGGAGAAGTTGCGAAGACGCCCATGGGAAGACTATGGCGAAGAAGGCGACGAGACTCGAAACCCCACCGTAGCTTACGAGTGGGACGTTGTCAAACTCTACACGGGCCTAAACAAGACTTCGTACAAGACATACACCAACGAGTTGGACGCTTTGACATATACGCAGGTATATGAACTCGCCCAACACCTTTCTCTTTGATTCCACTATTGACCGAGAGTGCGAACTTACCAAGGTATATGTAATAGGTAATCTGGTGCCCGTATCGACAAGAACGACAGTGGGACTTTGATCTGAACGTGATGTGCGATGCGGACCGTGGTCTCTGGCTGTGCATCGTGCCCATGATCTGTGTGTACGCCGTCGAGTGACATTTGCCACAACGCGTGGCCACGCAGTTTGGGATTTATCAGCATACCCCACCGGGCCGGCCACCGATACCGGCGGCCACGCGCTCCACCTGTGAGCTCTTTGTTCTCCGTGAGATTATCATGTTTCTTGTTGCTTATGATGATCTCATTGCGCTTATGATGATTCTTGTTGCTTATGCCTTGCAGGATGAGCCGGCAGAAGAATCAGTCGATCACAGACTGGGGAGAGGAGCATAAGACTCATGTGGAGGCATGGGACCGATGGAGGTACCGTAAAGACGTGGAGAGGAGAGTGACTAACTAGGATGATTACCTGGGCCTACATATGAGTTGGTACGATGATGGCCACAAGCACCGTCTTCGTCTCAGGCCTCGATGGACGGCGGAAGACATCGCGGAGCTGGAGTGGGCTGACCCCGATGAACAGGCATACCAGACCGGCATCAGAGACATGCACAATGGATTTAGGGAGTTTGCACCCCTCATCAACAGAGTGGTAAGTTCGAACCGACGGTTGATTTTAAAATATTTTATTCGTCATCGTGACTGACTTATGCCGTTGCAGTCCGGTGAGCTGAACAGATGCATCTTCGATGCCTCAGATGCACTAGGTGATCATCTCGGGAGCATAGAATCGGAGACCAGAGTCAGGGGGACGATGAAGGTACAATATCAGCCTCCTCGGAACAGATGCATCTTGTTCACTTGCAATCAGTCGTTCTGATACTTATTATGACCTTGCTTCATTGTGAGTGCAGAAGTTCGTGCAGCGTTGTCCCAAGCTGGTAGGGCTGCTTGGGTGTGCTGGAGCTGGGTCAGTTGAAGCCTATCAGCCTGTAGCCGCTCAGGGTCTCGTCGGCTCATCGAGCCATGCTCCCTCGTCGTCTAGGTTGGTTGGGGATGATGATGATGATGATGATGATGATGATGATGATGATGAGGCCACATATGAAGAAGGGGAGGAGGAGGATGAGAGCAATGGGGAGGAGGAGTACGATGAAGAGTATGGACCTCCACCAACTCAAACATCTCAAGCATCTCAGCCGCCGAAGAAGAGGAATCCGAAGAAGAAGAATTTGCTGAGTCCGGACCCTTTCCAGAGACCGGTTCCTCGACGGCCCAAGAAGAAGACTGAAGAGACTCGTTCAAAGAGTAATGAGGACCGTACCTCCAAGAGGGGAAGGAGCCACTGATTATGCTCTTCGATAGTTGGCTCTTTTAGTTTGGTTGAACTTCGTTTGGTTGAACTTGTCTAGTGGTTATGAAACTACGTGGAACTATGTGTTTGCTATTTGTGGATCTATGTGTTTGCTATTTGTGAAACTATGTGGAACTCCGTTTACTAATTAGGTGAATTTCGTTTGAAATGTTCTATGCACTTCAAGTTTTGTTAATGTGTGTGTGATGCCCAAGTTTAATTGCTTAAGATCTGTGATATTGCTGTCATATTTGTGAAACTTGCTGTGATATTGCTGTCATATTGAATTTGAAAAGAAGCAAGCAAATGAACTTAAATTCATAAAACACAGGGCCCTACCGCCAAGGACCTTGGCGGTAGGTTCAGACAACCTACCGCCAGCCCCATTGGCGATATGGAGCACCTACCGCCAGGGCCCTCCCATTCTTCGTCACAGTAACATTACACTAAAACCACATGACCCTACCGCCATGGTCTCTGGCGCTAGGGTCGCACAGCCTACCGCCAGGGCCCTTCGATTCTTCGTCACAGTAACATTACACTAAAAACACAGGACCCTACAGCCATGGGCTCTGGCGGTAGGGTCGCACAGCCTACCGCCATGGACACTGGCGGTAGGTACTTATCCATGTCAGCACAGCCAAACGGCCGCCGTCCCCCTCCGTCGCACCCCTACCGCCATGAGCCGTGGCGGTAGGCTATCTAACCCTACCGCCAGGGGCCCTGGCGGTAGCAAAAGGGTCAAATGTCGAAATTTTTAGCAACAGGGGTCAGATGCCGATTTTGTTCGCAAAAAGGGTCAAAACACGAAATTCAGCCCACATACGTGGGGCGGATATAGGACGCCCGAATGCGCTCACCATGTTGGATTCGGCCCACTGTGGCCCATCCGGCCCCATATAAATTGGGCCTTATCCGCACTCCTGGCGAAACCCTACCTGCCTTC
The DNA here is from genome assembly GCA_032464435.1 of Aegilops umbellulata. Lineage (NCBI taxonomy): Eukaryota > Viridiplantae > Streptophyta > Magnoliopsida > Poales > Poaceae > Aegilops > Aegilops umbellulata. Next base: position 233,955,588 of record CP136060.1, read on the forward strand.
CATTCCACTCCACTCCACTCCTCTTCAGTCCACTCCTGTTCGCCAATCTCTTGTCCGAAGATCTCCTGCCTTCTCCGGCATGACGGGTAGCGGATTCGAGTCGTACACCTACCGATCCGTTGACCCGGAGCTCGTTCCACGCGGCCCCGAGGAGGTGATGACCATCCACCTTGCGCTCTGCTGGTCCTGGGAGGAGTCTGCTCGACGGCGGCGCTCGGACTCCATTCGGCTGGAATCCATTGCGTCCGCCCAAATGGCGCATGGATCTGGCCGAGGCGTGTCGCCGCTAACTCACTGGAGGCAGTGCGGTCTGTCTGCATTTGAACGCCGTCCTGGACGCGTAACCCCTCGCACCACAACATCGTGGTGGACGTGGCCGACTCTGACCAAGACGGATCTATCATCGACCTCACATCCACCGGCGACGTGCAAGGCACGAGCTCCAATGAGGAAGAGTAAGGCATGAGAGACGGTGGCGCCTCGAGTCCCTTGAGCCGATGCGTGTTCCATGTCCTACTCTACCTCGCCGCCGACCAGAACAACACTTCGAGGGGTGCTGCTGGCCGTCGGACATGTAGACGGTGAAGCTGGACGAGCTTCGCTTAGATTAAATTTAACATTGCATGTAATTGTATGGATTTGAGGTTTCGTAGTTGAGGTATCTGGTTGTGGAAAGAATTTTAGTGTGCTATCCAGTCACCATCCACGGGCCCGTTCGGATACATCCACATACCTTTGAGTGGCGGATTTTGATACTTCCGGTTGTTGATGCCCTAAGCTAGATGGCTAGATGTTCGCCCACCACCCCATGCTCACGTGAGCCAACTCATGAGCTGGTAAGTTACAGTTACATGGACATTAGGGCATGGCCAATGGGTCGCCCCAGCCTGATGCCCCAGAGGCCAGGTAGGCTCGGACGCCACCGTGGCTACTCAAATGGGTGCTCTGTAGGTGTTAGGGACTCCTCTGCAGGAGGCGGTCTCTCCATGGAAAAAAGCAAAAAGGGAAGAGAGAGATAGGACGAGAGGAAGAGATAGCAAACGTAAAGAATGGGCAAAAAGGGAAACAACTCACGTCACAAGGGCACATGCGCGTTGGATAGATATGAATCTGCACAGTAGTCTCAGTTCCATGTGTTGATGTGGATGGCCTGGGGCAGCACCATGGTGCTGCTTCCATCGTACATGCCCTTAGTCGACTCTAGACACGATGAAGCCCACAAGTGCAGCAAAAGCCAAAAACTTAAATTGGAACTCGCAAATTCCACCGCCAAAGGCCCATGCCCGCGGGCACTACCTGGACAATTGCCATTTTCCTCCCTCCACAACCACACACCCAAAGTGTCCTAACCCTATTTCATACAAACACATGCAAAGTATGTCGGTCATACGATATAGCATAAAATTTAGCATTTCTGACATCGGACACCCACATTGTTCATTTGAAACAGTCGAAACAATTCAAAATTTACCTAAATAAACATAAGAAACTTGAATATAAACATACATGAGCGGCTGGCGCTCACCATTCTGTCGTCGGTCGCTTCCCCTTGGGGTCTCAGCGGCTGTCCACGGCGTACGCCTCTGTGATGGGCCATGAGTTGTTGTTCGTCATGCCGCTGTCATCGTTTGAGCCGGAGGATGAGGACGAGCTAAGGGAGAGGCACGGTTCTGCTCCGCTGTGACCCCGGTGGCTCTCTCCGCTGCTACCTCCTTATGCCGCACCACCTTCACCGATGCCTCGAGCGCGCGGCGGAGAGCTGAGGCGTTCTTGCGACGTCGGCGACGGGCTTCCGTCTCCACCGAGGTGTAAGACCGCCGGATTGCGAGGCGGAGCGTCGCATTGACATCCTCGGCCGCTGCCGCGCCGGCAGGCTGGGGGGAGGGGGGTGCAGGCACCAACACCCAGCGGCTCGTAGCAGGGGCCGATGCTGGCGGTGCCAGGTGCCACTGCTCGCGCTGCCGCCTCGCCATAAATAGCAGAGAGCAGACAAGGCGGCATCGGGCCGCCGCGGAGGACGAGTTGCCGACTGATACTTTTCAAACGTATCTATAATCTTTGGTTGTTTTATGTTTTTATATCATCATTTCTATATATTTTTATACCATTTTACATTATTTTTATGAACTAATCTATTAATTTAGTGCCCCGTGTTAGTTCCTGTTTTATGCTTGTTTTTGGTTTATCAGGAAATCAATATCTACGGAGGTCAAAATACGTTGCCGATTTAACATGATTGTGAGGCCTTCATGGGCATGAGGCCCTCGGTGGCGCTCTTCTGCCACTTCTTCAGCCAGAGGTTCTTCGCCCAGGATCAACGCTCTGCGTGCGTTTCCTTCGTCGATGTAAAGAGCGGGGGCGGCCACTTGAAGGCCTGGAAGAAGGCGGAGGGCTACCGACAGCGCTGGATCTTCATGGACGCGTGCCAGATCAATCCGCTCCTGACGATCCCCGCGGCCCAGCCCTAGCAGAGCCTCGAGTGGGGACATAAGAGGCTTACCGACCCACGAGTGGAGCCTGTCCTGGAGCGGATTGCTGCGCATGGGGTCGCAAATCTGTCGGGAGCGATGATCGTCAAGGAGTTCCTGGGGCAACGCATTGCTCCATTCTAGGCGCACTCGCAACTCACGTGGCAGCTCGATGGCGCGGAGGATCCGATGAGGCTGCACGTCGCCGGCCTAACGGCTGAAGAGCTGAATGAGGCCCCGGGGTCCTTGCTCAGCTTCGTCCCTGAGGACCCTCCTAAGGCCGCATCCGCGCTGTACAACTACGAGGAGAAGGCAGAGCTAGCCGCGGTGATGCCCACCTTCGATGAATGGGGGCTTGTGTTGACCGGACGAGGCGGCCCTCGCAGGAACCCTTCCATCATGGTGCTGTCCTCCAGCGAAGACAACAGTGGCGAGGGCTCGGAGGAGACGGAGGAGAAGGATGACATCAGTCGAGCGCCACCACACTACCGCCTTCGCGACTTCAAGGACGACAACGACGATGCGGGTGAGCAGCCCTAGGCGGCGTTTCCCGCGCCGCCGAAGCGGCAGGGAGAGCTGGGCCAGCACCGCGTCCGACCAGGCACCCATGGTGGGGGCAATTCCGGCGAGGCCGTGGTTGCACCCACGTTGGCCGAGTCCATCCAAGGGCCTCCCAAGACCCCCGCCAAGGATGGACACTCAACTAGGCCCACAGGAGGCCAACCCACCCCCCTCGGATGGTGCCGGGGTGACACACGAGGGTGGCGGCGGTGAATTGTCCGCCGCTGAGAAGAAGCGGAAGTGGAACGCGCACGACGAGTAAGTTTCTTGGGATCACTCTTGCGCCCAACGCCCGTGACTTGGCTTGGCTCTAGCTGACCTCATGCCGATGCAGGTGCCCGGGCAACGACCCGGAGGCGAAGAAGAAGAAGACGGCTGGGCTGAAGACGCCTCCTGTCCTAAAGAGGCGTCATCGCCCGACCTGAGCCTAGGGCGGCGCGGGAAGATCTTGCGCCCCCATGCACCGCAACGGGGCGCCCGAGCTCAGCAGAAACGCCCAACACCCCTCCGGAGCCGTAGGAGGGGAGGGTGTTGACCGTCCCTTCCGCCGCCTACTGGCCCCAGGGGTCACTTCCAGGGGATGGGAGTGCGCCCCGCACTGAGCCCGCTGCAAGCACGACCGTGAAGACGGGGGAGGACTCGACGACTCTTTCGGCCATGGCGGCCCCGGGCGTCGGGGCGCCGGTCCTAGGCCGCACCCACGCGTTGGTGAGCTATGGCACCTTGCCCAGGCGCGGGGCTCTGGACGATGCTCAAGCCGCGCTTGATTGGCTTGGGGCAGACCTCCGGTACGCCGAGGGGCGCCTCGCCAGGGAGCACTTGGAGCTCACAGCCGGGTGGTACCAGCTTGACGCCGGCTCGCAGGCTGCCCATAGCCGGAAGGCTACCATTGCGCAGAGTGAACAGGAGGCTGTCAAGGCGAAGGTGGCTCGCGAGGCTGCATTTGCCGAGGCCGAGGCGGCCACCAAGTGCCGCACGGAGGTGGAGGCCAGCTTGAAGGTGATCCAGGATGAGCGGGCCGCAGATGTGAAGCGGCTCCAGCTACAGGAGAGCGATCTCAAGGATCGCGAGGCGAGGCTCGCGACCCGTGAATCGGACCTGAGGCAGTGACGACCGAGGAGGCCAAGGAAAGCGAGCGCTTGGAGGCCTTGAAGTGCCAGGTGACTGACGCCCAGGAATCCCACGCGAAGCATGTCTCCGAGGTCAACGCTCAGCTGGACACCGGGGAGAAGAAGATCCAGGTGGATGCCGTTGCGAGGGCGGCGGTGGATCGCTCTGTGCTCTCATCGCTTGAGCTCAAGGCCCGCAGGGCCCTAAGTTCAATCCACCGAGAGGAGCTTGAGGCCCCCTGATACGTCTCCAACATATCTATAATTTTTGATTGTTCCATGCTATTATATTATCTGTTTTGGATGTTTTATATGCATTAATATGCTATTTTATATGATTTTTGGGACTAAACTATTAACCTAGAGCCCAGTGCCAGTTTCTGTTTTTTTTCTTGTTTTAGAGTTTCGCAAGAAAGGAATACCAAACGGAATAAAACTTTCACGATGATTTTTCTTGGACCAGAAGATACCCACGAGACTCCACGAGGCGGCCACACGGGTGGAGGACGTGCCCAGGGGGTAGGGCGCGCTCCCCGACCTTGTGGGCCCCTCGGTGACCCCCTGACCTAGATCTTCCTCCTATATATATTCTCATATACCCCCAAAACTTCTGGGACAGCCATGAAACCACTTTTCCACTGTCGCAACCTTCTGTACCCATGAGATCCCATCTTGGGGCCTTTTTCGGCATCCTGCCGGAGGGGGATTCGATCATGGAGGGCTTCTACATCAACACCATTGCCTCTCCGATGAAGCGTGAGTAGTTTACCACAGACATACGGGTCCATAGCTAGTAGCTAGATGGCTTCTTCTCTCTCTCGCTTTGATTCTCAATACAAAGTTCTCCTCGATGTTCTCGGAGATCTATTCGATGTAATACTCTTTTGCGGTGTGTTTTCCGAGATCCAATGAATTGTGGATATATGATTAGCTTATCTATGAATATTATTTGAATCTTCACTGAATTCTTTTATGCATGGTTTGATATCTTTGCAAGTCTCTTCGAACTATCGATTTGGTTTGGCCAACTAGATTGGTTTTTCTTGCAGTGGGAGAAGTGCTTAGCTTTGGGTTCAATCTTGCGGTGCTCGATCCTAGTGACAGAAGGGGAACCGACACATATTGTATTGTTGCCATCGAGGATAAAAAGATGGGGTTTTCATCATATTGTTTGAGTTAATTCCTCTATATCATGTCACCTTGCTTAAAGCGTTACTCTGTTCTTATGAACTTAATACTCTAGATGCATGCTGGATAGCGGTCGATGTGTGGAGTAATAGTAGTAGATGCAAATCGTTTCGGTCTACTTGACACAGACGTGATGCCTATATTCATGATCATTGTCTTAGATATCATCATAACTTTGCGCTTTTCTATCAATTGCTCGGCAGTAATTTGTTCACCCACCGTAATATTTTCTATTTTGAGAGAAGCCTCTAGTGAAACCTATGGCCCCAGGGTCTATTTTCCATCATATAAGTTTTCGATCTAAAATTTTAGTTTCTGATTTACTTTCTTTGCAATCTTTTACTTTCCGTTCCATAAACCAAAAATACCAAAAATATTACTTTACCGTTTATCCATCTCTATCAGATCTCATGTTGCAAATAACCGTGAAGGGATTGACAACCCCTTTACCGCGTTGGGTGCAAGGTTGGTGTTTGTTTGTGCAGGTATTCGGTGGCTTGTTGCGTTGTCTCCTACTGGATTGATACCTTGGTTCTCAAAAGCTGAGCGAAATACTTACTCTACTTTACTACATCATCCTTTCCTCTTCAAGGGAAAAACCAATGCAAGCTCAAGAGGTAGCAGGAAGGATTTCTGGCGCCATTGCCGGGGAGATCTATGCCAAACCAAGACATACCAAGTACCCATCATAAACTCTCATCCCTCGCATTACATTATTCGCCATTCGCCTCTCGTTTTCCTCTCCCCCACTTCTAAAAACGATTTTCGAAAAGATTCGCCTTTTCTTTGCCCCTCTTCCGTTTGTCTTCTTCGTTTGCTTTTTGTGTGCCCGTGTGTTTAAATGCCGTTAGCCCTCATGGCTAGTCCTCCCATTATCGTGAGTACTCGTGATAATGAAGTCCTCAACTTCAAACAAAGGGAAGGAGGAAATTTGAAAGATGCTTGGTATAGAATTTGCAATGCTCAAAACAGATCTACTCGAAAACAATCTACTGCTGTGCTTCTTTGTAATTTCTATGTAGGCGTTACTCCTTGGAATAGATATGTTCTAGATACCATTACATGAGGAATTTTCTTGGGGAGCCATACTTTTGATTCTTATAATGCTATGATATATTTGTTAGGTCCCCCATCTCTTTGGGTTAACGGTACTGCTTTAACTTTGGAGCATGTGATGCAAAGACTTGATATTATTGAGAATAAATTTGCTATCGTTGAGTTGATTGAAAATTTGGATAAAAAGATTCATAATCAGATTACTCAATATGGATCTAAAGTAGGAGTTACCTTAAAGAACCTTAGGGAAAAGGAACCAATATTTAATGAAAAGATAGATCAAGATTCTACTAGAATTGGCAAGCTAGAAGATATTATTATCAACTTGGGTTCCGCTTTTCCTCCGTTAAAACTACTCAAGATCTTCCTCCTACCAAGATTGCCAAGTTTACTTATGTTCCTAAGAATAAGGGTGAATCTTGTAGTAAAGACAATGAAGATCTCAAATCAATTAGTACTCACCCCAATTTTCTCAATATTATTAAGGAACCTATTGTCACGAATGAATCTCTTGATTTCTTGCCTAGGAGTCTGATCATTTATAAAACCAAAGAATCTCCTAAAAGTCATAAGTGTGTGATTAAAGACTTGCATTCCAAAGATGATAATACTTGGATCTATTCGTGTTTTATGCCTAGCTAAGGGCGTTAAACAATAGCGCTTGTTGCGAGGCAACCCAATTTTATTTTTGTTCTTGCTTTTTAGGTCCTGTTTTGCAATAAATATTTCATCTAGACTCTGTTTAGATGTGGTTTTGTGTTTTAATTAGTGTTTGTGCCAAGTAAGACCTTTGGGATAGCCTACACTGATAGTTAATTTGATCTTGCTAAAAAACATAAAATTTTGCGCTCACAAAAAAATTCTCATTTTTTGCTGGAGAGTGCTTTTTTAGTTGATTCTTTTTGCAGATGATTAATAGACAAATTACCTAGGACTTCCTAATTTCTCAGGATTTTTAGAGTTATAGAATGTATTCGAAATATTCAGATTGCTACAGACTGTTCTGTTTTTGACAGATTCTGTTTTTTGCATGTTGTTTGCTTATTTTGATGCATCTATGGCTAGTATCGAGGGGTATGAACCATGGAAAAGCTGGAATAAAATATATATTACACCAATATAAATAAAGAATGAGTTCACAACAATACCAAAAGTGGTGATTTATTTTCTTATACTAACGGAGCTTACGAGATTTTCTGTTGAAGTTTTGTGTTGTGAAGTTTTCAAGTTTTGGGTAAGGATTTGATGGACTATGGAGTAAGGAGTGGCAAGAGCCTAAGCTTGGGGATACCGAAGGCACCCCAAGGTAATATTCAAGGAGGCCAAAGAGCCTAAGCTTGGGGATGCCCAAGGCACGCCAAGGTAATATTCAAGGAGGCCAAAGAGCCTAAGCTTGGGGATGCCCTGGGAAGGCATCCCCTCTTTCGTATTCGTTTATCGGTAACTTTACTTGAAGCTATATTTTTATTCACCACATGATATGTGTTTTGCTTGGAGTGTCTTGTATGATTTGAGTCTTTGCTTTTTAGTTTGCCACAATCATCCTTGATGTACACACCTTTTGGGAGAGACACACATGAATCGTGATTTATTAGAATGCTCTATGTGCTTCACTTATATCTTTTGAGCTAGGCAATTTTGCTCATATCTTTTTAGAGCACGGCGGTGGTTTTATTTTATAGAAATTGATGAACTCTCATACTTCACTTATATTATTTTGAGAGTCTTTTGAACAATATGGTAATTTGATTTGGTTATAAAATTAGTCCTAATATGATAGGCATCCAAGAGGGATATAATAAAAACTTTCATATGAAGTGCATTGAATACTATGAGAAGTTTGATTCCTTATGATTGTTTTGAGATATGAAGATGGTGATATTAGAGTCATGCTAGTAAGTAGTTTTGAATTTGAGAAATACTTGTGTTAAAGTTTGTGAGTCCCGTAGCATGCACTTATGGTGAATCGTTATGTGATGAAGTCGGAGCAGGATTTATTTATTGATTGTATTCCTTATGAGTGGAGGTCGGGGACGAGCGATGGTCTTTTCCTACCAATCTACCCCCTAGGAGCATGCACGTAGTACTTTGTTTCAATGACTAATAGATTTTTGCAATAAGTATGTGAGTTCTTTATGACTAATGTTGAGTCCATGGATTATACGCACTCTCACCTTTCTGCCATTGCTAGCCTCTCTAGTACCGCGCAACTTTCGCCGGTACCATAAACCCACCACTTATCATTCCTCAAAACAACCACCATACTTACCTATTATGGCATTTCCATAGCCATTCTGAGATATATTGTCATGCAACTTTCCACCGTTCCGTTTATTATGACATGCTTCATCATTGTCATATTGCTTTGCATGATCATGTAGTTGACACCGTATTTGTGGCAAGGCCACCATTTATCATTTTTTATACATGCCGCTCTTGATTCATTGCACATCCTGGTACACCGCCGGAGGCATTCACATAGAGTCATATTTTGTTCTAAGTATCGAGTTGTAATTTTTGAGTTGTAAGTAAATAAAAGTGTGATGATCTTCATTATTAGAGCATTGTCCCAAGTGAGGAAAGGATGATGGAGACTATGATTCCCCCACAAGTTGGGATGAGATTCCGGACGAAAAATATAAAAATATAAAAGAGGCCAAAGAAAAAGAGAGAAGGCCCAATAAAAAAATGAGAGAAAAAGAGAGAAGGGACAATCTTACTATCCTTTTGCCACACTTGTGCTTCAAAGTAGAACCATGATCTTCATGATAGAGAGTCTCCTATGTTATCACTTCCATATACTAGTGGGAATTTTTCATTATAGAACTTGGCTTGTATATTCCAATGATGGGCTTCCTCAAAATGCCCTAGGTCTTTGCGAGCAAGCGAGCTGGATGCACACCCACTTAGTTTCTTTTTGAGCTTTCATAAACTTATAGCTCTAGTGCACCCGTTGCATGGAAATCCCTACTCACTCACATTGATATATATTAATGGGCATCTCCATAGCCCGTTGATACACCTAGTTGATGTGAGACCATCTCCTTCTTTTTGTCTTCTCCACAACCATCGTCTATTCCACCTATAGTGCTATGTCCATGGCTCACACTCATGTATTGCGTGAAAGTTGAAAAGGTTTGAGAACCTCAAAAGTATGAAACGATTTCTTGGCTTGTCATCGGGGTTGTGCATGATTTGAATGTTTTGTGTGATGAATATGGAGCATAGTCAAACTATATGATTTTGTAGGGATAAGCTTTCTTTGGCCATGTTATTTTGACAAGACATAATTATTTTGTTAGTATGCTTGAAGTATTATTGTTTTATGTCAATATTAAACTTTTCTTTTGAATCTTATAGATCTGAACATACATGCCACGATAAAATAGAATTACATGAATAAATATGTTAGGTAGCATTCCACATAAAAAATTCTGTTTTATCATTTACCTACTCGAGGACGAGCAGGAATTAAGCTTGGGGATGCTTGATACGTCTTCAACGTATCTATAATTTTTGATTGTTCCATGCTATTATATTATCTGTTTTGGATGTTTTATATGCATTAATATGCCATTTTATATGACTTTTGGGACTACCTATTAACCTAGAGCCCAGTGTCAGTTTTTGTTTTTTTTCTTGTTTTTGAGTTTCGCACAAAAGGAATACCAAATGGAGTCCAAACGGAATAAAACTTTCGCGATGATTTTTCTTGGACCAGAAGACACCCACGAGACTTGGAGTGTGTAACGCCCCGGATGTAACTTGCCATATTTGTAATCTAACGCTTGCCATTTTCGGCTATGTGTTATGATATTTCCTCCGTGATTGGGTTTCCCTTCGTTGTGTATTTTGTTCATGTCATGCATTCCATATCATGTCATCATGTGCATCGCATTCGCATACGTGTTCGTCTCATGAATCCGAGCATTTTCCCCGTTGTCCGTTTTGCAATCCGGCGCTCCTATGTCCCCCGGCGTCCCCTTTTACCTTTTTTCCGTGAGCGGGTATTAAACCTTCTCGGAATGGACCGAGGTTTGCCAAGCGGCCTCGGTATAACACCGGTAGACCGCCTGTCAAGTTTCGGGTCAATCAGAGTTCGTTTGGTACTCCAACGGTTAACCGGGTAACCGTGAAGGCCTCGTGTGTGTTGCAGCCCAACACCCCTTCAAAACAGCCCAATAACCCATCTAAGACACTCCCATGTCCACCGCCGTTCGATCACGATCGCGTGGCCGAAAACCGCTCTCAATTTGGAGCTCCCTAGCTCCTTCTACCTATAAAAACACCCCCTCCCCCGAATTCCGGATCAAATCCACCCCGAAACCCTAGCCCCGCTCCTCTCCGCGCGGGCGGACACGTCCGCCGCCGCCGGACGAAGCCCGCGCCGCCGCCCGCAGCCAGTGGCCGCGTGCCACGTGGCGCCGCCGTCCCGCGCCCCGCCGAAGCCCGCCGAGCCCCCTCCCGGCCCCCGCGGCCCAGAGCCGCCGCCCGCCGAGCGCCCGCGCGCCCGCCTCCTCGCAGCCGCGCCCCGCAGCCTCTTCCCGCGCCGGCGCCGGAGCCGCCACCGCGCCCACATCGCCACCGCCGCCTCGCCTCCGCCGCCGTCGCCGCGCCACCGCCCGCACCGCCTCCGCCGTCCGCCGCGCCGCTCGCCCGCGGCGTGCCCGCCGGAGCCCGCTGCCCCTCGCCGGAGCTCGGCCGATCCAGATCCGCGCCGGCGTCCTCGGGTTGCGTGCCACCGGGTTGACTTTTCCCCTCTCATATTTCTGCTAAGTCCTCATATTTTCATATAATCATCACTGGTTCATCATGCCATAACTTTGCGTCCGTAGCTCCGTTTCGTGCGTATAATATGTCAAATTGTTCGCCTCGAAGAGTACACCATTTCATTCCATTGCATCATTTTCATTTGAGGTCTTATGAATGCCCGAAATGCTGTTAGAAGAGGGCTATGTGATGTTAGTTGCTGGATCTTTTTTGAACATGCACTTTTGTCATTTTTGCCATGATTGATGTGTGCATCCTATGAAGTTGAGTCCTACATGAGTTTTGTAACATGCCATGTTACCTTTCCAGAGGATTATGCCATGTATTTTTGTGATCTTTGTGGTGACTAGCACAAGCATGCAAACTAGGGCACTTGATGTTGCTGATTTCAGAGACAGTAATTTCACTAAGTCCCTGCCTGCTGTTATTTTCATGCCATGTATTCATGTTGGTTCCGAGAGATCTATGCATATTTTGAGCATGATCAGTAAGGGTGTTTTGAACTTGAGGATTTGATCTATCCATCCATGCCTTTGGTTGTATTTAATGAGTGCCATATCTTGAGTCAATCGAGCTCTACTTTTGCTACAAAATGTTGCTGGCAGATTGTTTACATGTTATTCGATTTTGCCAAGCTTGGTGTAGTTGATCCTTGCATGATATGATGTTATTCTTGCCACGTATAGTTCTTATGTCATGTCTTATTGATGTATGTATGCTTAGTTTATCATGCAATGCTCTGTAGTGAGTGCATCGAGCTCGTAAACATGCCTACTCGTTATCTGTTTTTGACATGTCCAGTTTTCTGCTAAGTCTGAAACCTGTAACGAAACTTGCTTAGTTGACATGGGTCTAATCATATTTTCTGATCCTTTCTGGCTTATGGTCAGTAAGTGTCTTTTGTCAAGTGCTTTGAGTAGATTCATGCCATGTCTTACTTTGCTATGTACTGATCCTGTAGCATGTTGTTTCATTGCTCTAAACATGTCATCCTGATGTTAATTTCTGCTATGTTGTTATTTTCACTAAGTCTGTGAATCTGTTATCTTTTGCACTTTTGCCATGATTGTTTGAACCTATTATGGTGTGATTTAGCCGTAGCTCAGTGTTCATCTTTTGTCAAGCGTCTTGAGTAGATTACTGTCATATGCTTCATTGATATGTTTGGGTGCATTAGCTTAATTTCTTGTTGTTTGCTAAGTAGCATCATGCTGTTATTGGCAGATTATCGTCATTCTTGTATTGCTTGTCATTTGCAAACTGTGCATCCGATTCCGGTGATCTTTATATCGATTTCAACCGAAATCACCTCACCTATCCAGTGGCATACTTGGTTTGCCAAGATTATGCCTTGTTCATCCTTGTCCTTCCGGAGCATGCATATGCATTGCATATCACATCTCGCATATCATGCCATGTTTTGCATCATGTTGCTTGCGCATTGCATCGTGATTGATATTTGTCCTCTTTGCTTGTGTTCTTGCTTTGGGTAGATCCGGGAGACGAGTACGTGAACGAGGAACCTGTTGAGAACGCTTTCGAGGACCAAGCTTTCGACAACTCTGAGAACCTTGCAGGCAAGATGATCATACCCTCGAAATCACTTCTATCTTTGCTTGCTAGATGCTCGCTCTTTTGCTATGCCTATGCTGCGATACCTACCACTTGCTATATCATGCCTCCTATATTGCCATGTCAGCCCCTAACCATCCATGTCCTAGCAAACCGTTGATTGGCTATGTTACCGCTTTGCTCAGCCCCTCTTATAGCGTTGCTAGTTGCAGGTGAAGATGAAGTTTGTTCCTTGTTGGAACATGGACTTGTTGTTCCTTGTTGGAACCTGTTTACTTGTTGGGATATCACAATACCTCTTATTTAATTAATGCATCTATATACTTGGTAAAGGGTGGAAGGCTCGGCCTTATGCCTGGTGTTTTGTTCCACTCTTGCCACCCTAGTTTCCGTCATACCGGTGTTATGTTCCCGGATTTTGCGTTCCTTACACGGTTGGGTGATTTATGGGACCCCCTTGACAGTTCGCTTTGAATAAGACTTTTCCAGCAAGGCCCAACATTGGTTTTACCATTTGCCACCACCTACTCCTTTTCCCCCCGGGTTTTCGCGAGCCCGAGGGTCATCTTTATTTTAGCCCCCCCCGGACCAGTGCTCCTCTGGGTGCTGGCCCGAACTGAGCTGCCTGCGGGGCCACTGAGTGGAAACTCGAGGCCTGGTTTTACTCGTAGCTAGTCTCATCCGGATGTGCCCTGAGACCGAGATATGTGCAGCTCCTATCAGGATTTGTCGGCACAATCGGGCGGCTTTGCTGGACTTGTTTTATTGCTGCCGAAATGTCTTGTAGTCCGGGATTCCGAGATTGATCGGGTCTTCCCGGTAGAAGGAATATCCTTCGTTGACCGTGAGAGCTTATAATGGGCTAAGTTGGGACACCCCTGCAGGGTATTATCTTTCGAAAGCCGTGCCCGCGGTTATGAGGCAGATGGGAATTTGTTGATGTCCGGTTGTAGAAAACCCGAAGTTGACCTTAACTAAAACACATCAACCGCGTGTGTAACCATGATGGTCTCTTCTCGGCGGGGTCCGGGAAGTGAACACGGTGTTGGAGTAATGTCTGACGTAGGTTGTTCTAGGATCACTTCTTGATCACTTCTAGCTTCACGACCGTGCTTTGCCTTCTCTTCTCGCTCTCTTTTGCATTGTAGCCACCATATATGCTAGTCGCTTGCCGCAGCTCCAGCTCACTACCCTTTTCCTACCTATAAGCTTAAATAGTCTTGATCTCGCGGGTGTGAGATTGCTGAGTCCCCGTGACTCACAGATTCTACCACAACAGTTGCAGGTACCAACGATACCAGTGCAGATGACGCGGCCGAGCTCACATGGGAGTTCGACGAGGAACGTGGCCGTTACTATGTGTCTTTTCCTGATGATCAGTAGTGGAGCCCAGTTGGGGTGATTCGGGGATCTGTGTAGCATTTGGGGTAGTCTTCTTTCATTTTGGTACCGTAGTCGGACCTTGAGTGTAATTTGTATGATGGATGTTTATTTATGTATTGTGTGAAGTGGCGATTGTAAGCCAACTATGTATCTCTTTCCCCTTATTTATTACATGGATTGTGCGAAGATTACCTCACTTGCGACATTGCTTTCAATGCGGTTATGCCTTTAAGTCATGCCTCGACACGTGGGAGATATAACCGCATCGAGGGCGTTACAGAGTGCAAGTCAGAAGAGCCACGAGGTGGCCACAAGGGTGGAGGGCGCGCCCAGGGGGTAGGGCGTGCCCCCGACTTTGTGGGCCCCTCGGTGACCCCCTGACCTAGATCTTCCTCCTATATATATATTCTCATATACCCCAAGAACTTCTGGGAGAGCCATGAAACCACTTTTCCACCGCCGCAACCTTCTGTACCCGTGAGATCCCATCTTGGGGCCTTTTCTACTGTCCTGTCGGAGAGGGATTCAATCACGAAGGGCTTCTACATCAACACCATTGCCTCTCCGATGAAGCGTGAGTAGTTTACCACAGACCTACGGGTCCATAGCTAGTAGCTAGATGGCTTCTTCTCTCTCTTTGATTCTCAATACAAAGTTCTCCTCGATGTGCTTGGAGATCTATTCGATATAATACTCTTTTGCGGCATGTTTACCGAGATCCGATGAATTGTGGATTTATGATTAGCTTATCTATGAATAGTATTTGAATCTTCTCTGAATTCTTTTATGCATGATTTGATATCTTTGCAAGTCTCTTCGAAATATCGATTTGGTTTGGCCAACTAGATTGGTTTTTCTTGCAATGGGAGAAGTGCTTAGCTTTGGGTTCAATCTTGCGGTGCTTGATCCTAGTGACAGAATGGGAACCAACACGTGTTGTATTGTTGCAATCGAGGATAAAAAGATGGGGTTTTCATCATGTTGTTTGAGTTTATTCGTCTACATTATGTCATCTTGCTTAAGGTGTTACTCCGTTCTTTATGAACTCAATACTCTACATGCATGCTGGATAGCGGTCGATGTGTGGAGTAATAGTAGTAGATGCATAATCGTTTCGGCCTACTTGAAACAGACGTGATGCCTATATTCATGATCATTGCCTTAGATATCATCATAACTTTGCGCTTTTCTATCAATTGCTCGGCAGTAATTTGTTCACCCACCGTAATATTTTCTATCTTGAGAGAAGCCTCTAGTTAAACCTATGGCCCCCGGGTCTATTTTCCATCATATAAGTTTCCGATCTATAATTTCAGCTTATGATTTACTTTCTTTGCAATCTTTTACTTTCCGTTCCATAAACCAAAAATACCAAAAAATATTACTTTACCGTTTATTCATCCATATCAGATCTCACGTTGCGAATAACCATGAAGGGATTGACAACCCCTTTATCGCGTTCGGTGCGAGGTTGGTGTTTGTTTGTGCATGTATTCGGTGGCTTGCTGCGTTGTCTCCTACTGGATTGATACCTTGGTTCTCAAAAGCTGGGGGAAATACTTACTCTACTTGGCTGCATCACCCTTTTCTCTTCAAGGGAAAAACCAACGCAAGCTCAAGAGGCAGCACCCCCCTTTAGCTTGTGATGCCGATTACGCCCAGCTCTCCACCAAGCTCCCGGAGCGACTCGAGGATGGGGCCCGGAAGGAGGACGACATCCGGGAAGAAGAATGTTGCGATTTCTTCTTCGTGGCAGCGACCCGCATTCTCAGCCACCTCCTTCACCGAGACCCCTCTTTCGACTTCAGCAAGGTGTTAGGCCCCGTCCCTGAAGAGTCTCGCGACAGCCTTGTGGCAGCCGTGGAAGAGAATGTCAACACGTGCTAGGCAGGTTTTATTGCAGTGGTGGCGGGGAGCCTGACGAGGCCGCAGCAACCGTCATCAACGCCGGCAGTGGTGCTCCTCTTGAAGTTTTCTTTAATTGTCCTGTAATAGATTGAAGCTGCCTCGTGGAGGCATGATGCCATGGTTTTATTTGTTTGAACATTTAATGTTTGTAATGAATGCTGGCGACCCGTGGGGTTTCCCTTCCGTAATAGTTTTTCCTCTTGTGTGTCTTGGTGCTCTATGTCGGCAGGGCCCAACCTTGTGCAGGCCTCAGCCATCGCTGGGATGTTAGGTTGCGATGCCTAGACATGGCCAAAAGGTGAGGGGTTTCGAGAGTTAGTGAAGGCTCCTGAGGTGCGATGCTCAGGAGTCCCCCTTGACGCGCAAGCAGGCCGTGTGAGGGAAAACATTAGTGTTGGTGAGGATGCCCCCCTAGGTGCCCAAACTTAGTTTTCTGCGGCGCCGACGGTCCGTTGCTTGTGGGGTGCACCTTGCGAAAGCCCCCGACGATCCATTCCTGAGGGGGAACCTGCGCAAAAAAGTTTCATTGAATGACATGCACTGACGAGCTTGCACATGGGCGTTACGCGAGATCAGACAACAATGACCTTGGTGGGGTGACATGCACGGGAGCAGGCCCGCGGGCCAGAGCCCGGTACCTTGGGATTATCAGTGCTGCTGGGACTGACCCGAGCACAAGCACTGTGTCCAGCCCCTGCTCAAGTTAGGCACATGAGGGAGTTGTGAGCGCATGCCGAAAAGAAGGTAAGCGTCTGCCGCACGTGGCGCGGGTTATACCGAGGTTGGAGTGGCCCGTGGGGTGCTCTCAGTTAAATATACACCAACACAGAGCATGGGGCTTCCACTTAGATGTGGGCATGATCATAGATTGATCGTTCCGCCAGCGCGGGGCATGGGGCTTCCACTTGGGTGTGGGCAGGAGTTCTATTTGAGAGTCTCCGGGGCGTGTACAACCCTATTTCATTCGTACGCGTGACAGGCACGACAGAACTTGCGGATGTGTTGGATGCTCATGAGCCAGCGTGGGGCTCAGGAGATCCTTCCTCAGTCCTCAGGCGGGTTGCGCCTAGTTCTCGATGCAGTTCATGCTTGTGCAACCTGTGACATGGGGGCGACCCGTGTCGGACGGCTATGCCGAGGCCATGGCATGAAGAGTTCAGGCACCAAGGATCCAAATGAGGTACGTGTACGGGACCGGCCCGTTAGACAAAGCTCGGCCACTTGGGTTTAGCGACGCTGCAGGGACGAACCCGAGCATAGACGCCGCACCAAGTTTCTCCATGGGATGATCAAGGGAAGAGTCGCCGGGCGCGCGGCGCCTGAGGTGGAAAAGAACCAAGCTCAAATTATGGAAACTAGCTCGCGCCCTTAAACACCCACTGGCGACGGCTCCATGAGAGGGCAAGACACCAACGATCTCTGTGAGGTGACGTGCACGGGAGCGGGCCCACGAGCCATAGCTCGATCATTTGTGTTTATCAGCGCTGCAGAGATGGACCGGAGCATAGACACTGTGCCAGCCCCCAGTCATGGAGCGGTCAAGAGAAGGACTACGAGGGCACGATGATCTCAATGGCGGCTAAGCACCAATCACAGGGTTAAGCAAGAGGGATAAACTCATGAAAGCACAACTAGGTTCACTACACAGCCAAAAGTACGGAGGCCGGAGGGACTGACTCTGATTAGCTAGAGGGTGATGCAGCCCGTGGGGCGCCCTCAATTGAACAAACTGAAAAGTCACCTGGTACCGATGCTGCTGGAGCATCGGGGTGGCTGGCGAAGCGTCTCACGGGGGTCCTCCTCTTAGAGGCCGGGCGACTCTTGAGGCCTTGGAAGATCGTGAGGGGCTGAAGCCTCGCGAGACGCCAACGTGAGCCTCGCGAAGCGCGGGTAGGTGGCACCCACATTCAGCAGGCCGAAGGGCATGCCGACATAGTTGGTGAAGATGCCCCTGCTTCGGCCGACACACGACAACTAGAAGATGTCCTGGGAGCCGGCCCTGTTGAGGCCCACGATGTAGACGCACATGTGCTGCTCGCTGCCCGCGCCGGGAGCGGCAGCTGAGCCGACGGGGCGCGTGGGGCGACGCTCATCGCGCATGGCCCGCGCTTCCTGAAGCTTGTGGATCTCCTGGGTGATGAATTCTTGTGCTCCTAGCGCCTGGTGCCGCGCTCCTTTCTTGCGGGGGCTCGCGTCGAAGCACGCCCCCAAGTAGTGCCCGAGCACCTCCCTCGTCACACTGGTCAGGTCAGATGCTCTCTAGGTGGAAGCCCCCGATCCTGCCATGAGGGAGACATCGGGCGCACCTTCCTATGCGGGAGGAAGGCAAGCCCCTGCAGCGAGCGTGGCGCCCGATGTGTTGCCAGCCAGCGTTTTCTTCGTCTTAGGGCGACCCTTGGGGAGGAGCTTCTTCTTCTTCACGGGGCGGCCTTAGGAGGCGCTGCATCGCCTTCGCCGTTGGAGTTTTCAGCTGCAGCGGCCCGGTATGGAGCAAACTGCATCTTTCTCGTCGCAGGCGACGGTGATGACGCCGCTACATCCTGGCATCTTGAGGACATTGTAGCCATGTTGGGTCACCTCCATGAACTTGGCGAGGGTAGGGTACCCCAGGATGGCATTGTATGGGGCCAATGTGGGCCACACCAAAGTCAATGAGCTCGCTGTGGTAGTGGTCATGGGTGTCGAAGGTGGCTGGGACGCGCACCTGCCCAGGGGAACGACCGAGCCATCGGTCACCCCCGAGAAGGCCTTGTGGGCATCAGCTGATCGTAGGTCACTTGGAGCGTCTCGAAGGTCATGATGGAGATCACGTTGAGGCCAGCGCTTCCGTCGATGAGAGTCTTGGTGACGATGATGTTGCTGATGGTGGGATTGCACAGCATGGGGAGCGCGCCAACTCTGGCCGAGCACCTGAGGTGGTCCTTGGAGTCGAAGGTGATGGCATACCGCCACCACTTGAGGGGCCGCACAGCCTCAACCCTCGTGAGGGCATCATTCACCTCGCGAGAGAACTGTTTGAAGAGGCGGTTAGACACGGGAGCCTGAGCTCCGCCGAGGATGCAGGCTATCGCGCGAGGCTACTGGTAGCCCCCAACCCCCTCATCTTGCTGGTTGTTATCGCTCCTCCTAGGTGGAGGCTACAGTGGCGGAAGATCCGCGTTGTCCTTAGGCGCGTGCCTCACGAGGCTCATCACGCCAGGTGCCGTCGCGAGGCTGATCGCGCCAGCCACCCTCGCGAGGCTGGTCATGCCAGTGTGTGATATGTCTCCAACGTATCTATAATTTTTGATTGCTCCATGCTATAGTATCTACTGTTTTGGACAATATTGGGCTTTATTATCCACTTTTATATTATTTCTGGGACTAACCTATTAACGGGAGGCCCAGCCTAGAATTGCTGTTTTTTTGCCTATTTCAGAGTTTCGCAGAAAAAGAATATCAAACGGAGTCCAAACGGAATGAAACCTTCAGGAGCGTGATTTTTGGAACGAACATGATCCAGGAGACTTGGACCCTACGTAAGAGAAGCTTCCAGGAGGCCACGAGGTAGGGGGGCGCGCCCACCCCCCCAGGGCGCGCCCTCCACCCTCGTGGGCCCCACGTTGCTCCACCGACGTACTTCTTCCTCCTATATATACCTACGTACCCCCAAACGATCAGATACAGAGCCAAAAACCTAATTCCACCGCCGCAACCATCTGTACCCACGAGGTCCCATCTTGGGGCCTGTTCTGGAGCTCCGCCGGAGGGGGCATCCATCACAGAGGGCTTCTACATCAACACCATAGCCTCTTCGATGAAGTGTGAGTAGTTTACCTCAGACCTTCGGGTCCATAGTTAGTAGCTAGATGGCTTCTTCTCTCTTTTTGGATCTCAATACAATGTTCTCCCCCTCTCTTGTGGAGATCTATTCGATGTAATCTTCTTTTTGCGGTGTGTTTGTTGAGACCGATGAATTGTGGGTTTATGATCAAGTTTATCTATGAACAATATTTGAATCTTCTCTGAATTCTTTTATGTATGATTGGTTATCTTTGCAAGTCTCTTCGAATTATCAGTTTGGTTTGGCCTACTAGATTGATCTTTCTTGCAATGGGAGAAGTGCTTAGCTTTGGGTTCAATCTTGCAGTGTCCTTTCCCAGTGACAATAGGGGCAGCAAGGCACGTATTGTATTGTTGCCATCAAGGATAACAAGATGGGGTCTTTATCATATTGCATGGATTTATCCCTCTACATCATGTCATCTTGCTTAAGGCGTTACTCTGTTTTCATGAACTTAATACTCTAGATGCATGCTGGATAGCGGTCGATGAGTGGAGTAATAGTAGTAGATGCAGGCAGGAGTCGGTCTAGTTGTCTCGGACGTGATGCCTATATACATGATCATACCTAGATATTCTCATAACTATGCTCAATTCTGTCAATTGCTCAACGGTAATTCGTTTACCCACCGTAAAATACTTATGCTCTTGAGAGAAGCCACTAGTGAAACCTATGGCCCCCGTGTCTATATTCATCATATTAATCTTCCAACACTTAGTTATTTCCTTTGCTTTTTTACTTTGCTTTTATTTTACTTTGCATCTTTATCACAAAAATACTAAAAATATTATCCTATCATATCTATCAGATCTCACTCTCGTAAGTGACCGTGAAGGGATTGACAACCCCTTATCGCGTTGGTTGCGAGGATTTATTTGTTTTGTGTAGGTGCGAGGGACTCGCGCGTAGCCTCCTACTGGATTGATACCTTGGTTCTCAAAAACTGAGGGAAATACTTACGCTACTTTGCTGCATCACCCTCTCCTCTTCAAGGGAAAACCAACGCAGTGCTCAAGAGGTAGCAAGAAGGATTTCTGGCGCCGTTGCCGGGGAGGTCTACGCAAAAGTCAACATACCCATCACAAACCCTTATCTCCCGCATTACATTATTTGCCATTTGCCCCTCGTTTTCCTCTCCCCCACTTCACCTTGCCGTTTTTTTCGCCCTCTCTTTTCCGGTTGCCTCTTTTCGTTCGCTTTTCCCTCTCCATGTCAGAACCAAAAAGAGTTGGGGTTTCTCTCTCGAGTTTTAGCTCTTTAGACAATCCTGCTATCTTATCTAAACTCATAAATAAAAATACTATGGAAAAACCTGCCGAAGTTATCAATGAAAACCTTAGCAATTTTGATGAAGAAGATTCTGAAATATTTCATTATTTACTCGATGAATCTTTGAAAGATGCTTGGGATAGGCTATTAAGGATCCGTGCCAGCTATCTACCTCAATACCAAATTGAGGTTTACTTAAAAAGCTTTTATGTTGGGTTGCCCGCTTCGTTCAAACAAGTCTTAGATTCTGAAGAGGGTTTTCTTGAAGGGATCCCATAGACACCTATGAAAAGATGAAAACTATATTTGGGCACCCCATTAATGAGAAAGTTGAAATCACATCTCTTTTGCTTTCTTACCAAAACGAATCTATCAAGGAGATAAAAGCTAGCCTAGATGCCAATTTCCGCAACATACTTAATCTTTCTTCTACCATTAATGGCCATGTACTTTGTCAAAATAGAAAGATTAATTCCATAGATAGCAAGTTTGCTCTCTTTTTCCCTAAAACCAAAGATGGCAATACCTAGATCTATCCTTGCTTTTATGCCTAGCTAGGGGCGTTAAACAATAGCGCTTGTTGGGAGGCAACCCAATTTATTTTTAGTTTTTTTGCCTTTTGCTTCTGTTTAGGAATAAATCTTTGTTCTAGCCTCTGGTTAGATGTGTTTTATGTTTTAATTAGTGTTTGTGCCAAGTTAAACCTATAGGATCTTCTTGGATGATAGTTATTTGATCTTGCAGAAATTTCCAGAAACTTTCTGTTCACGAAAACAATTGTTAAAAATCACCAGAACGTGATAAAATACTGATTCCAATTGCTGCTGATCAATAAACAAATTTCCTAGATCTTCCTAGTTTGGCTGATTTTTTGGAGTTCCAGAAGTTTGCGTTAGTTACAGATTACTACATACTGTTCTGTTTTTGACAGATTCTGTTTTACGTGTGTTGTTTGCTTATTTTGATGAATCTATGGCTAGTAAAATAGTTTATAAACCATAGAGAAGTTGGAATACAATAGGTTTGACACCAATATAAATAAAGAATGAGTTAATTACAGTACCTTGAAGTGGTCTTTTGTTTTGTTTCGCTAACGGAGCTCACGAGATTTCTGTTGAGTTTTGTGTTGTGAAGTTTTCAAGTTTTGGGTGAAAGATTTTGATGGATTATGGAACAAGGAGTTGCAAGAGCCTAAGCCTGGGGATGCCCATGGCACCCCCAAGATAATCTAAGGACACCAAAAAGACAAAGCTTGGGGATGCCCCGGAAGGCATCCCCTCTTTCGTCTACTTCCATCGGTAACTTTACTTGGAGCTATATTTTATTCACCACATGATATGTGTTTTGCTTGGAGCGTCTTGTATGATTTGTGTGACGCCCCCGATTCAACCGTACACTAATCATGCACGCAAATGTGTACGATCAAGATCAGGGACTCACGGGAAGATATCACAACACAACTCTACAAATAAAATAAGTCATACAAGCATCATAATACAAGCCAGGGGCCTCGAGGGCTCGAATACAAGTGCTCGATCATAGACGAGTCAGCGGAAGCAACAATATCTGAGTACAGACATAAGTTAAACAAGTTTGCCTTAAGAAGGCTAGCACAAACGGGGATACAGATCGAACGAGGCGCAGGCCTCCTGCCTGGGATCCTCCTAACTACTCCTGGTCATCGTCAGCGGGCTGCACGTAGTAGTAGGAACCTCCAGTGTAGTAGGAGTCGTCGTCGAAGGTGGCGTCTGGATCCTGGGCTCCATCGTCTGGTTGCAGCAATCGGATATAGAGATGGGGAAAAGGGGAAACAAGGCAACCGTGAGTACTCATCCAAAGTACTCTCAAGCAAGGAGCTACACTACATATGCATGGATATATGTGTAAGGGGCCATATCAGTGGACTGAACTGCAGAATGCCAGAATAAAAGGGGGATATCTAATCCTGTCGAAGACTACGCTTCTGGCAGCCTCCGTCTTGCAGCATGTAGAAGAGAGTAGACTGAAGTCCTCCAAGTAGCATCGCATAGCATAATCCTACCCGGCGATCCCCTCCTCGATGCCCTGTTAGAGAGCGACCACCGGGTTATATCTGGCACTTGGAAGGGTGTGTTTTATTAAGTATCCGGTTCTAGTTGTCATAAGGTCAAGGTACAACTCCGGGTCGTCCTTTTACCGAGGGACACGGCTATTCGAATAGATTAACTTCCCTGCAGGGGTGCACCACATAACCCAACACGCTTGATCCCATTTGGCCGGACACACTTTCCTGGGTCATGCCGGCCTCGGAAGATCAACACGTCGCAGCCCCACCTAGGCACAACAGAGCGGTCAGCACGTCGGTCTAAACCTATGCGCGCAGGGGTCTGGGCCCATCGCCCTGAGCGCACCTGCACGTTGCATACGCGGCCGGAAGCAGACCTAGCCTAGTGGCGTTCTAGTCCAATCCGGCGCGCGCCACTCAGTCGCTGACGTCATGAAGGCTTCAGCTGATACCACGACGCCGAGTGCCCATATCTTTCCCGGTAGTTGGTTAGTGCTATAGACCAAATGGCCAGACTCAGATCAAATACCCAGATCTCGTTAAGCGTGTTAAGTATCCGCGAACACCGACAAGGCCAGGCCCACCTCTCTCCTAGGTGGTCGTAACCTGCCCTGTCGCTCCGCCTCAAAGAACCACTCGCGGGTACTCCTACGAGCCGACCCGTCTTTGGTATCCACATGTATCATGTATATAGTATATACCCGTGATCACCTCCCGAGTGATCACGGCCCGATAGTATAGCACAGCAGACGGACAAGAATGTAGGGCCACTGATGGTAAACTAGCATCCTAAACTAAGCAAGTAGGATTGCAGGTAAAGGTATCAACAGTAGTATCAAAGACAGGCTATGCATCAGGATAGGAATAACGAAAGCAGTAACATGCTACACTACTCTAATGCAAGCAGTATAGAGGAGAGTAGGCAATATCTGGGGATCAAGGGGGGGGGCTTGCCTGGTTGCTCTGGCAAGAGAGAGAGGGATCGTCAACTCCGTAGTCGAACGGGGCAGCAGCAGCGTCGGTCTCGGTGTCTAGCGAGAGAAGAGGGGGTGGGGGACAATAAATATTTAAGCAAGCAGATGCATAGTGATGCATGGCATGACAACTAATGGCGTTCGAGGTGCCCTAACGTGGTATGGGATGATACCGGTGAAGGGGGGAAACATCCGGGAAAGTTTTCCCGGGGTTTCGCGTTTTCGAGCAGAGGAGCCGGAGGGGGAAAAGTTGCGAGTTTGATATGTTAGGAATGTGTAGTGGACGAACGGGCTGCGTATTCGGGTTCGTCTCGTCGTTCTAAGCAACTTTCATGTTGAAAATATTTTAATCCGAGTTACGGATTAAAAGATATGATTTTCTAAAGATTTTATTAATTTCTGGAATTTAATTAATTATTTATTTTAAATTCGAAAATAGATTAATGACATAAGCATGATGTCATGCTGACGTCAGCAGTCAACAGAGTTGTCTGGTCAACCTGACTAGTGGGTCCCACTGGTCAGGGACACATTTTAATTAATCATATTAATTAACCTAATCAGAGTGAATTAGGGGTGGGCCCCACTGTCATACTAGTTAATTAGGTTAATTAATCATTAGGTTAATTAACCTTAATTGATTAATTTTAATCAAAATTAATTAAGTTAATTAATTAATTAATTTTATTTATTTATTTATTTATTTTATATTCTTTAAAAAAAACGTTTTGGGGCAGTGGGGCCCTTTGTGAGTGGCTCAACCGAGCCACACGGGCGCTGGGCTAACGGGGCGGGCGAAGGCGCACCCGAGCGGGTGCTCGCCCGTAGGAAGGGGTGCGGCGGTACGAGGCCGCAGGGGCGCGCGCAGCCAGTGGCGCTGGTGGTGGGGTGGCTGCAGCGGGGGCAGGGCGCGGCCCGGGCGAGTGGCTCGGCGCCGGAGCGCGGGGGCGGCGGAGCCTGGCGGAGCAGAGCCGCGGCTAGGGTAAGCCGCAGCAGCAGAGCAGCGGGGCGATCGGGTTGGCGCGGGCGTCCGGGTGGGGACGCAGCAGCGAGCGAAGGCGGACGAGCAGCAGCGGGACGAACGCGACGCGCGGGGAGGCGCAAGCGGGCGCGCGGGAAGTGGCTGGCCGGAGCGGACGCGGTCAGGGTCAGGCGCGGGCGAGGCGAAGCAGAGCAGGGGTGAGGGCGCGGCGATGCGCAGGTGGCCGTCGGAGGCTTGAGGCAGAAGCAGCGGCGGCGCCCGGCTGGGTCCAGCGGGAGCCGCGGTAGTGGCCGCCGGGTGGCTCGGCGAGGCGCGCGGAGCGCGGGATGCGGGCGCGCGCGCTTCGGTGCGGCCAGAAGGGGCCGGCCACGGCGCGGGCGCAGCACGGGCGGGCACGGGAGCGGCGTCGCGTGACGAGTGGCGATGGGGCGCGCGTAGAGGAGAGGTGTCGCGGGGGCGGCAGCGCAGGGCGAGGCTCAGGGCAGCGGCGGCATTGCAGGGCGAGGCCACACGGGCTGCGGTGCGGCGCGAGAGCGTGAGGGGAGGAGAGGCCAGGGGCGGAGCGCGGCAGGGAGCGGCGGGGCTGCAGCGGAGCTCGGCGGTGCGAGGCATGGCGCTCGCGTTGCGCGGGTAGGCAGGGGGGCCATGGGGCGCCGACCGGTCGCCGGAGAAGGAGGGGGGGGACGCGAGGAGGGGCAGCTCACTGTGGGGAGTGGGGTCTGGGGAGTATGCTCGATGGAGGCCGGGGAGGACCGTGGTGGAGGGGGACGGGGACGGCGTCGACGAGGAGGAGGCAGGCCGGCGGGGGAGGAGCTCCGGGTGGCGGCGACGGCCGGGTCCGACCCGGGCGACGGCGGTCGGGGACGGGATCGGCCCTCCCGAGCCAGATCCAACGAGAGAGGGGGGGGGGATGAGAGGGAGACGTGGGGCGAGTGGGGCGACGGGGGTTGCGGCTAGGGTTTCTGGGGGGGATAAGGGAGAGTGGGGTGGGCCGGCCGGTTGGGCCTGGGGTTTGGCCCAGTTGGGCCACGGCCGAGGGGGGTCTTCTCTCCTTTTGATTTCTGTTTGTATTTTCCCTTTCTTTTATTATTTCTTTTCTGTTTAAATTCATTTAAAAGTAATTAGGCATTTTATAAAAAGGTGTTTGCTGCACCATAATTACCTTTGTATTATTTGGCGTCCACCGAACATTTTTGTTTAAAATTTGAAAACTTTTATTGTCGACTTTAATTTTTAAGTTTGAATTTGATGCGGTTTCGAATTAGCGCGAGGATAGCAACAGTAACCGAGGTGTCATGGCACGATTAGCGTGGGATTACTGTAGCATGATTATCCGGGCGTTACAAATCTCCTCCACTACAAGAAATCTCGTCCCGAGATTTAGGAGGTAGAAGGAAACAGTGCGGGGTATTCATCACGCAGGCGATCCTCGCGTTCCGAGGTGGCTTCATCTTCAGAATGGTGCGACCACTGGACTTTGAGGAACTTGATCGCCTTCTGGCGTGTGCGGCGTTCAACTTGGTCGAGAATGCGGACCGGATGCTCTTTATAGGAGAGGTCCTGTTGCAATTCGAGCACTTCATGATCCACTGCTCGGATTGGGTCCTTGAAGCAGCGTCAGAGTTGTGACACATGGAACACATCGTGAACCTGAGAAAGGTTTGACGGAAGCTCCAGCTGATATGCGACTTTTCCACGCCTCTCGAGAATAGTGAAAGGACCGATATAGCGGGGATCTAGCTTTCCTTTGATCCCGATGCGGTGTGCACCCTTCATTGGTGTAACTCGAAGATAGGCCTTTTCGCCAGGTTGATAGACCATGTCTTTATGATGGCGGTCATAATTACTCTTTTGGCGTGACCAAGCAGTCTTGAGATTCTCGCGAATAATGCGGACTTGTTCTTCGGCATGTTGGATAATATCTGGACCAAAGAGTGGACGTTCCCCAGTTTCTGACCAGTTCAGAGGGGTTCGGCACTTTCGTCCATATAACACTTCGAAGGGGGCCATCTTTAGACTAGCTTGATAGCTATTATTATAAGAGAACTCAGCATACGGGAGAGATTCCTCCCATTTCTTGCCGAAGGAAATAACACAAGCTCGAAGCATGTCTTCGAGAACTTGGTTTACACGTTCAACTTGCCCTTGAGACTGCGGATAAAAAGCAGTACTAAATGATAGATGAGTTCCCATAGCTTCTTGGAAACTTGCCCAGAATCTTGAAGTGAATAAGCTGCCACGGTCCGAACTGATAACCAGTGGAATACCTTGAAGTGAAACAATTCTGGACATATAGAGAGTTGCAAGCTGACTAGCAGTGATAGTTTCCTTGACCGCCAGAAAATGTGCAACTTTAGAAAGCCGGTCAATGACGACAAGAATAGCATCATTACCTTTCTGCGATTTGGGAAAACCAGTGACGAAGTCCATTTCAACATGGTCCCATTTCCATTCAGGAATAGAGATAGGTTGCAGAGTTCCAGCAGGCCTTTGATGTTCTGCTTTGATACGACGACAAACATCACACTCGGCAACATAGCGAGCAATGTCTTGCTTCATATTAGACCACCAGAATCTTTGACGAATGTCCTGGTACATCTTAGTACTACCAGGATGGATACATAGAGGCGTATCATGAGCCTCTTTCATAAACTTCTGAGACATATCCAGGTTTTCCCTCTTACTCGGAACCACTAGGCGACCTTTGAAGAACAAGGTGCCAGCGTCATCAACGGTGAAGAATGAGGGCTTTCCTTGTGCGAGATAACGTTTAATCCTCTCCACTTCATCGTCAGATTTCTGTATCCATTTGATGGTTTCCACAAGATCTGGCCTAGCAACCAGTGTATTGAGAGAACCTCTGGAAACAACATGGAGGTTCATCTTGCGAAACTCCTTAGGAGGGGGGGCGAGTGCACCCGGAGGAACAATATGGAGGTTCAGCTTCCTGAATTCTTCAACAAGCGAGGGCTGAACTTTGTGAACCTGGAGGTGGTTGCAGTAAGACTTGCGGCTCAAGGCATCAACCATTACATTAGCCTTGCCTGGGGTATAGGAAATACCCAAGTCAAAGTCTGCTACGGTCTCCATCCATCTCTGCTGACGGAGGTTCAGGTCTGGCTGAGTAAACAGATACTTCAGACTTTGATGGTCGGTGAAGATCTTGCAACGATTACCGAGAAGGTAATGTCGCCACTGCTTCAATGCATGAATGACAGCAGCAAGCTCGAGATCGTGAACTGGGTAGTTCTCTTCATGAGGGCGCAATTGACGAGAGGCATAGGCAATCACTCTGCGCTCTTGCATTAGGACACAACCTAATCCTTGACGGGAAGCGTCACAGTAAATGACGAAGTCCTTCTTTGTATCAGGTGGAGCTAGCACTGGGGCAGAAGTCAACTTGTCTTTAAGTTCCTGGAAGCTTTCCTGACATTTGTCTGTCCATTGGAACTTGACGCCCTTATGCAACAGGTTAGTCAGAGGCCTGGCAATCTTGGAGAAGTTCTCGATGAATCGACGGCAATAGCTGGCGAGACCGAGAAAACTTCTGACTTGCTTGACATTCTTCGGAGGAGTCCAATTGAGAATAGCCTGAACTCGTTTAGGGTTAACGGCAATACCATCCTTAGAGATGACATGTCCAAGATAGGTTACTTCAGGAAGCCAGAATTCACATTTAGAGAACTTGGCGTACAGCTGATGCTCTCGTAGCTTTTCCAGCACAAGTCGAAGATGTTCAGCATGTTCTTCTTCGTTCTTGGAAAATACCAGGATATCATCCAGATAAACCACGACGAACTTGTCGAGGTAATCCATGAATATATAGTTCATCAGGCGAGAGAAGGTGGCTGGGGCATTGGTTAAGCCGAAGGACATGACAGTGTACTCGTATGAACCATAACGAGTCACAAAGGCGGTCTTTGGGATATCCTCTTCACGAACACGGATCTGGTGGTAACCCAACCTCAAGTCGAGTTTAGAGAACACTGATGAACCAGCCAGTTGATCATACATATCGTTGATCCGAGGAAGAGGATACTTGTTCTGAATGGTAGCTTGGTTAATAGGACGGTAGTCTTGGACCAGTCGGTTTGTCCCATCCTTCTTCTTGACAAAGAGAGAAGGTGCTCCCCAAGGAGAGCAACTTGGACGAATGAAACCATTTTGAAGAGATTTGTCTATTTCTTCCTTAAGCTCAAGGAGGTCATGCGGCGGCATCTTGTAGGGTCGCTTGGCAATAGGAGTGGTGCCTGGTTTCAAGTCGATGACGAATTCGACAGCTCTAGCAGGGGGAATCCCTGGAAGTTCTTCAGGAAAGACGTCGAGGAAGTCACGCACGACGGGAATGTTTTCAATGCCCTCGAGTGGTGCAGCGTTCAATGCATTCAAGGCATAGAGCCTTGCCTCGGCATTTTGCACCAGGCGAGCATGGTATGTAACTATTTCATCTGAAGGATGTAGTAGATGGAAGGTCTTAGTGGCGCAAACTATGGAAGTAGTATGCGCTTTCAACCAATCCATCCCCAGAATGAGGTCGATGTTAGACGTCTTCAGGATAATGGGCGAGGCATAGAAGTCCAGCCCTTCGATTTCCACGGGGACGTCGACGCCAACCATGGAGGTTTGACATTGTCCCACGGGGGTTTTTACCACTACCGAAGTGTTCATCTCCTCACATTTAACGTCGTGCTTGTATGCAAAATCTTCTGACATGAATGAATGCGATGCACCTGTATCGAATAAAACAGAAGCAGGTACTGAATTTACGAGGAGTGTACCCATCACAGTAGCAGGCTGGTCTTGAGCTTCGTTCAGATCAACGTGGTTGGCATGAACATGACCATAGGACTTGGCATTGTTGTTACGGTTCTGGTTGCTTCCACGGCCTGTTGCTGGAAGGGCCAGTTGATTCTGTTTCAGGTTGCATTCCCTAGCACGGTGCCCTGGTTGTCCGCACCTGAAGCACAAACCATTCTCGGGAGTAGGAACAGGAGCTTGGGGTGGTGGAGCTGGAAGCCTTGGCTGCCTAGCAGGAGAAATAGGCAGACGAGGTGCAGCATAGGACTGCCTTGGGGCAGGTACATTCGGCTGGTACATGCTGTTGGGAATCCATATCTTGCGCTTCTGCGAGGACGGGCCCAAAGATGAGCCCGTGTCACGGCTGCGCCTGTGAGAGCTTTGGTATTCCTGCAGACCAGTTTCGACGTTGATGGCTTTGTTCACCAAGGTGGCGAAATCAGTAAAGTCATGCACTAGAAGTGCAAGCTTGATGTCAGCTTGAAGGCCGTCACGGAACTTCTCCTGTCTACGGGCATCAGTTGCAATGTCCTCTTCAGCATAGCGGGACAAGTCTAGAAACTCCCGCTAACAAGCTTCAACAGTTTTGTTGCCTTGGATGAGGTTGCGGAACTCACGCTTCTTCCGGTCCATAACTCCCTGAGGGATGAAGCGGGCACGGAAAGCAGCTTGGAAGTCAGGCCAGGTGATGATTGTTCCAACTGGCAGAGTACGCCTGTGGCTGTCCCACCATTGAGCTGCGGGTCCCTTCAGGAAGAAGGAAGCAAACGTGACATAGCTGGCAGGGGCTACATCAGCAGACTCCATCTCATAGGTGATGTCACGAAGCCAGTCATCAGCGTCCAGAGGCTGAGTTGAGCCGTGGTACACTGTTGGGTTCAAGCGCATGAAATCCTGCAGAGTTACTGTGTTTGGCTGCTGGTTCATATTGGGGCGAGGAAACTGAGCCATCATGTTCTCCATGAACTGGCGATTCATCTCAAGCTGTTGGATCATACCAGCCATGTACTCAGGCGGTGGTGGGAAGTTGTCACCCCGACCACGACCACCTGGTCTAACCATCCTGCTAATATATAACAGGGGTAGTTCAGCATTTGAGAATATTTGCAAAGACAAGAATCATTCAAGATGAAACATGCATAATGAAAGCAGCACGATAGATACCACATAATAGTCGGCACATATTACAAAAGAGATCATGCATAGGGTTTGGCACACAGAGTTCAGTACACAGACTAAGACATCATAGGCGGCACGCAGGCTCGCGGCGAATGCATCTAACACAAGCAAGCAAGTCTACATCAGTCCCACACGACACTGCGGAGGTAGGTGTAGCCTGAAAGCTGGTAGTGTGGCAACGAGTACACCACGTCGGCAACCTGGGGTCCGCGGGTGCTCTGGTGCTGAACCCGACGCTCTGGCGGCAGAAGTGGACCAAGTGCGGGAGAGTAGCCTCCCACCTCTGGCCAACCGACACCCTGGGGCATCACGGTCCTGGCTGAGTAGATAGCAGAACGCGGCAGCTCCCCAGATCCGACGAAGGGGTGCAACGTCGTCAAAGCACGGTAGAGGTGCTGACGAGTGGTGTACAACTCGTGGCGAAGAGCTCGGTTAGCTCGATCCAGCCCATCAGCATGCAGAACCAGGTTCTGATGGTAGAAGGGCTCGCGGGTGACAGTGGAGTGGGCAGCAGTGTAGTAACCCTCCGCCCCAAAATCAGAAGCGATAGCAATGTGCCTGAAGGGGGAGGTGTCCAACTCCCGGTACTCCCTACTAAGGCGTGTCAGAGCAGCATAGGCAGCATCGTGAACTACCATATCGATGGTCACTCCAACACCATAAGCGGTGTGCAGCACAGTAGTGGAGTCATACTCCCGAGAGTAGAGGTGGACGGTGGCACGGTACTGCTCCTGGTTAAAGTCCTGGTACTCCTCGGTGACGGTGTACTCGGGGTGCCAGCGATAACCCAGATAGGTCATCATCTCAGCTAGCACGGCCGGTGATCCCGAGGCGCCAATGGCCACCGTGTGGCGCACACCTGCCTCGTGGGTTCCATCTGAAAACGAAGATGTTTCAACGGAGTCAAATGACAGTGTGGAAATTGTTCAAAACACTATACTAAGGAATAACTATGGCTTTTATCCAACTTTGGGGTGAATGTCGTCACGGGACCCTAGTGTTAGAGTTAGTAAATTCGTATAACCCGAGTAGAAGAGAGTTCAGAGTCCTAGAGTAAAGGTCGAGGAGTAAAAGATCCTAGTACCACCCGATGGCGACGTGGGCCCGTAAGGCACACAACCAAGTTAGTAAAAGTTTTTGCAATGTCTAGACACGACTTCGGCCAAGGAGTGTGGAAGGGGGATTCCTACAGGCAGTCGGCTCTGATACCAACTTGTGACGCCCCTGATTCAATCGTACACTAATCATGCACGCAAATGTGTACGATCAAGATCAGGGACTCACGGGAAGATATCACAACACAACTCTACAAATAAAATAAGTCATACAAGCATCATAATACAAGCCAGGGGCCTCGAGGGCTCGAATACAAGTGCTCGATCATAGACGAGTCAGCGGAAGCAACAATATCTGAGTACAGACATAAGTTAAACAAGTTTGCCTTAAGAAGGCTAGCACAAACGGGGATACAGATCGAACGAGGCGCAGGCCTCCTGCCTGGGATCCTCCTAACTACTCCTGGTCGTCGTCAGCGGGCTGCACGTAGTAGTAGGCACCTCCAGTGTAGTAGGAGTCGTCGTCGAAGGTGGCGTCTAGATCCTGGGCTCCATCGTCTGGTTGCAGCAATCGGATATAGAGATGGGGAAAAGGGGAAACAAGGCAACCGTGAGTACTCATCCAAAGTACTCTCAAGCAAGGAGCTACACTACATATGCATGGATATATGTGTAAGGGGCCATATCAGTGGACTGAACTGCAGAATGCCAGAATAAAAGGGGGATATCTAATCCTGTCGAAGACTACGCTTCTGGCAGCCTCCGTCTTGCAGCATGTAGAAGAGAGTAGACTGAAGTCCTCCAAGTAGCATCGCATAGCATAATCCTACCCGGCGATCCCCTCCTCGATGCCCTGTTAGAGAGCGACCACCGGGTTATATCTGGCACTTGGAAGGGTGTGTTTTATTAAGTATCCGGTTCTAGTTGTCATAAGGTCAAGGTACAACTCCGGTCGTCCTTTTACCGAGGGACACGGCTATTCGAATAGATTAACTTCCCTGCAGGGGTGCACCACATAACCCAACACGCTTGATCCCATTTGGCCGGACACACTTTCCTGGGTCATGCCCGGCCTCGGAAGATCAACACGTCGCAACCCCACCTAGGCACAACAGAGCGGTCAGCACGTCGGTCTAAACCTATGCGCGCAGGGGTCTGGGCCCATCGCCCTGAGCGCACCTGCACGTTGCATACGCGGCCGGAAGCAGACCTAGCCTAGTGGCGTTCTAGTCCAATCCGGCGCGCGCCACTCAGTCGCTGACGTCATGAAGGCTTCAGCTGATACCACGACGCCGAGTGCCCATATCTTTCCCGGTAGTTGGTTAGTGCGTATAGACCAAATGGCCAGACTCAGATCAAATACCCAGATCTCGTTAAGCGTGTTAAGTATCCGCGAACGCCGACAAGGCCAGGCCCACCTCTCTCCTAGGTGGTCGTAACCTGCCCTGTCGCTCCGCCTCAAAGAACCACTCGCGGGTACTCCTACGAGCCGACCCGTCTTTGGTATCCACATGTATCATGTATATAGTATATACCCGTGATCACCTCCCGAGTGATCACGGCCCGATAGTATAGCACAGCAGACGGACAAGAATGTAGGGCCACTGATGGTAAACTAGCATCCTAAACTAAGCAAGTAGGATTGCAGGTAAAGGTATCAACAGTAGTATCAAAGACAGGCTATGCATCAGGATAGGAATAACGAAAGCAGTAACATGCTACACTACTCTAATGCAAGCAGTATAGAGGAGAGTAGGCGATATCTGGGGATCAAGGGGGGGGGGCTTGCCTGGTTTCTCTGGCAAGAGAGAGGGATCGTCAACTCCGTAGTCGAACGGGGCAGCAGCAGCGGCGGTCTCGGTGTCTAGCGAGAGAAGAGGGGGTGGGGGACAATAAATATTTAAGCAAGCAGATGCATAGTGATGCATGGCATGACAACTAATGGCGTTCGAGGTGCCCTAACGTGGTATGGGATGATACCGGTGAAGGGGGGAAACATCCGGGAAAGTTTTCCCGGGGTTTCGCGTTTTCGAGCAGAGGAGCCGGAGGGGGAAAAGTTGCGAGTTTGATATGTTAGGAATATGCAGTGGACGAACGGGCTGTGTATTCGGGTTCGTCTCGTCGTTCTAAGCAACTTTCATGTTGAAAATATTTTAATCCGAGTTACGGATTAAAAGATATGATTTTCTAAAGATTTTATTAATTTCTGGAATTTAATTAATTATTTATTTTAAATTCGAAAATAGATTAATGACATAAGCATGATGTCATGCCGACGTCAGCAGTCAACAGAGTTGACTGGTCAACCTGACTAGTGGGTCCCACTGGTCAGGGACACATTTTA
This sequence comes from Aegilops umbellulata, assembly GCA_032464435.1. NCBI lineage: Eukaryota > Viridiplantae > Streptophyta > Magnoliopsida > Poales > Poaceae > Aegilops > Aegilops umbellulata. Next base: position 233,990,070 of record CP136060.1, read on the forward strand.
ATTAATCATATTAATTAACCTAATCAGAGTGAATTAGGGGTGGGCCCCACTATCATACTAGTTAATTAGGTTAATTAACCTTAATTGATTAATTTTAATCAAAATTAATTAAGTTAATTAATTAATTAATTATATTTATTTATTTATTTTTATATTCTTTTTTTAAAACGTTTTGGGGCAGTGGGGCCCTTTGTCAGTGGCTCAACCGAGCCACACGGGCGCTGGGCTAACGGGGCGGGCGAAGGCGCACCCTAGCGGGTGCTTGCCCGTAGGAAGGGGTGCGGCGGTACGAGGCCGCAGGGGCGCGCGCAGCCAGCGGCGCCAATGGTGGGGTGGCTGCAGCGGGGGCAGGGCGCGGCCCGGGCGAGTCGCTCGGCGCCGGAGCGCGCGGGCGGCGGAGCCTGGCGGAGCAGAGCCGCGGCTAGGGTAAGCCGCAGCAGCAGAGCAGCGGGGCGATCGGGTTGGCGCGGGTGTCCGGGTGGGGACGCAGCAGCGAGCAAAGGCGGCCGAGCAGCAGCGGGACGAACGCGACGCGCGGGGAGGCGCAAGCGGGCGCGCGGGAAGTGGCTGGCCGGAGCGGACGCGGTCAGGGTCAGGCGCGGGCGAGGCGAGGTCGAACGAGGCGCGGGCGAGGCGGAGGAGAGCCGGGGGTGAGGGCGCGGCGATGCGCAGGTGGCCGTCGGAGGCTTGAGGCAGAAGCAGCGGCGGCGCCCGGCTGGGTCCAGCGGGAGCCGCGGTAGTGGCCGCCGGGTGGCTCGGCGAGGCGCACGGAGCGCGGGATGCGGGCGCACGCGCGCTTCGGCGCGTCCAGGAGGGGCCGGCCACGGCGCGGGCGCAGCACGGGCGGGCACGGGAGCGGCGTCGCATGACGAGTGGCGATGGGGCGCGCGCAGAGGAGAGGCGTCGCGGGGGCGGCAGCGCAGGGCGAGGCTCAGGGCAGCGGCGGCAGTGCAGGGCGAGGCCACACGGGCTGCGGTGCGGCGCGAGAGCGTGAGGGGAGGAGAGGCCAGGGGCGGAGCGCGACAGGGAGTAGCGGGGCTGCAGCGGAGCTCGGTGGTGCGAGGCATGGCGCTCGCAATTCGCGGGTAGGCAGGGGGGCCATGGGGCGCTGACCGGTCGCCGGAGAAGGAGGGGGGCGGGACGCGAGGAGGGGCAGCTCACTGTGAGGAGTGGGGTCTGGGGAGTATGCTCAATGGAGGTCGGGGAGGACCGTGGTGGAGGGGGACGGGGACGGCGTCGACGAGGAGGAGGCAGGCCGGCGGGGGAGGAGCTCCGGGTGGCGGCGACGGCCGGGTACGACCCGGGCGACGGCGGTCTGGGACGGGATCGACCCTCCCGATCCAGATCCAACGAGAGAGGGGGGGGGACGAGAGGGAGACATGGGGCGAGTGGGGCGACGGGGGTTGCGGCTAGGGTTTCTGGGGGGGGGGGATAAGGGAGAGTGGGGTGGGCCGGCCGGCTGGGCCTGGGGTTTGTCCCAGTTGGGCCTCGGCCCAGGGGGGTCTTCTCTCCTTTTGTTTTCTGTTTGTATTTTCCCTTTCTTTTATTATTTCTTTTCTGTTTAAATTCATTTAAAAGTAATTAGGCATTTTATAAAAAGGTGTTTGCTGCACCATAATTACCTTTGTATTATTTGGCGTCCACCGAAAATTTTTGTTTAAATTTTGAAAACTTTTATTGTCGACTTTAATTTTTAAGTTTGAATTTGATGCGGTTTCGAATTAGCGCGAGGATAGCAACAGTAACTGAGGTGTCATGGCACGATTAGCGTGGGATTACTGTAGCATGATTATCTGGGCGTTACAATTTGAGTCTTTGCTTTTTAGTTTACCACAGTCATCCTTGCTATACACACCTTTGGAGAGAGCCATACATGATTTGGAAATTATTAGAATACTCTCTGTGCTTCACTTATATCTTTTGAGTTATATAGTTTTGCTCTAGTACTTCACTTATATCTTTTAGAGCATGGTGGTGGATTTGTTTTATAGAAACTATTGATCTCTCATGCTTCACTTAGATTATTTTGAGAGTCTTAAATAGCATGGTAATTTTCTTAAATAATCCTAATATGCTGGGTATTCAAGATTAGTAAAAACTTTCTTATGAGTGTGTTGAATACTAAGAGAAGTTTGATGCTTGATGATTGTTTTGAGATATGGAGGTAATAATATCAAAGTTGTGCTAGTTGAGTAGTTGTGAATTTGAGAAATGCTTGTGTTGAAGTTTGCAAGTCCCGTAGCATGCACGTATGGTAAACGTTATGTAACAAATTTGAAACATGAGGTGTTCTTTGATTGTCCTCCTTATGAGTGGCGGTCGGGGACGAGCGATGGTCTTTTCCTACCAATCTATCCCCCTAGGAGCATGCGCGTAGTGCTTGGTTTTTGATGACTTGTAGATTTTTGCAATAAGTATGTGAGTTCTTCATGACTAATGTTGAGTCCATGGATTATACGCACTCTCACCCTTCCATCATTGCTAGCCTCTTCGGTACCGTGTATTTCCCTTTCTCACATTGAGAGTTGGTGCAAACTTCGCCGGTGCATCCAAACCCCGTGATATGATACACTCTTTCACACATAAACCTCCTTATATCTTCTTCAAAACAGCCACCATACCTACCTATTATGGCATTTCCATAGCCATTCCAAGATATATTGCCATGCAACTTTCCATCATTCCGTTTATCATGACAAATTCATCATTGTCATATTGCTTAGCATGATCATGTAGTTGACATAGTATTTGTGGCAAAGCCACCGTTCATAATTCTTTCATACATGTCACTCTTGATTCATTGCATATCCCGGTACACCGCCGGAGGCATTCATATAGGGTCATACTTTGTTCTAGTATCGAGTTGTAATAATTGAGTTGTAAATAAATAGAAGTGTGATGATCATCATTTTCTAGAGCATTGTCCCAAGTGAGGAATAAAAAAAAAGAGAAAGGCCATAAAAAAGAGAAGGCCCAAAAAAACTGAGAGAAAAAGAGAGAAGGAACAATGTTACTATCCTTTGCCACACTTGTGCTTCAATGTTACTATCTTCATGATAGAGAGTCTCTTGTTTTATCACTTTCATATACTAGTGGGAATTTTTCATTATAGAACTTGGCTTGTATATTCCAACAATGGGCCTCCTCAAGTGCCCTAGGTCTTCTTGAGCAAGCAAGTTGGATGCACACCCACTTAGTTTCTTTTGTTGAGATTTCATACATTTATAGCTCTAGTGCATCCGTTGCATGGTAATCCCTGCTCCTTGCATTAACATCAACCGATGGGCATCTCCATAGCTTATTGATTAGCCTCGTTGATGTGAGACTTTCTCCTTTTTTGTCTTCTCCACATAACCCCCATCATCATATTCTATTCCACCCATAGTGCTATGTCCATGGCCCGCGCTCATAAATTGCGTGAAAGATTATAGGTTTGAGATTACTAAAGTATGAAACAATTGCTTGGCTTGTCATCGGGGTTGTGCATGATGAGAGCATTCTTGTGTGACGAAAATGGAGCATGACTAAACTATATGATTTTGTAGGGATGAACTTTCTTTGGCCATGTTATTTTGAGAGGACATAATTACTTAGTTAGTATGCTTGAAGTATTATTATTTTTATGTCAATATGGACTTTTATCTTGAATCTTTCGGGTCTGAATATTCATACCACAATTAAGAAGAATTGCATTGAAATTATGCCAAGTAGCACTCCGCATCAAAAATTATGTTTTTATCATTTACCTACTCGAGGACGAGCAGGAATTAAGCTTGGGGATGCTTGATACATCTCCAACGTATCTATAATTTTTTATTGTTCCATGCTATATTATCTACTGTTTTGGACAATATTGGGCTTTATTATCCACTTTTATATTATTTTTGGGACTAACCTATTAACCGGAGGCCCAACCCAGAATTGCTGTTTTTTTGCCTATTTCAGAGTTTCACAGAAAAAGAATATCAAACGGAGTCCAAACGGAATGAAACCTTCGGGAGCGTGATTTTTGGAACGAACATGATCCAGGAGAGTTGGACCCTACGTAAGAGAAGCTTCCAGGAGGCCACGAGGTAGGGGGCGCGCCCACCCCCCAGGGCGCGCCCTCCACCCTCGTGGGCCCCACGTTGCTCCACCGACGCACTTCTTCCTCCTATATATACCTACGTACCCCTAAACGATCAGATACGGAGCCAAAAACCTAATTCCACCGCCGCAACCTTTTGTACCCACGAGATCCCATCTTGGGGCCTGTTCCGGAGCTCCGCCGGAGGGGGCATCCATCACGGAGGGCTTCTACATCAACACCATAGCCTCTCCGATGAAGTGTGAGTAGTTTACCTCAGACCTTCGGGTCCATAGTTAGTAGCTAGATGGCTTCTTCTCTCTTTTTGGATCTCAATACAATGTTCTCCCCCTCTCTCATGGAGATCTATTCGATGTAATCTTCTTTTTGCGCTGTGTTTGTTGAGACCAATGAATTGTGGGTTTATGATCAAGTTTATCTATGAACAATATTTGAATCTTCTCTGAATTCTTTTATGTATGATTGGTTATCTTTGCAAGTCTCTTCGAATTATCAGTTTGGTTTGGCCTACTAGATTGATCTTTCTTGCAATAGGAGAAGTGCTTAGCTTTGGGTTCAATCTTGCGGTGTCCTTTCCCAGTGACAGTAGGGGCAGCAAGGCACGTATTGTATTGTTTCCATCGAGGATAACAAGATGGGGTTTTTATCATATTGCATGAATTTATCCCTCTACATCATGTCTTCTTGCTTAAGGCGTTACTCTGTTTTCATGAACTTAATACTCTAGATGCATGCTAGATAGCGGTCGATGAGTAATAGTGGTAGATGCAGGCAGGAGTCGGTCTACTTGTCTCAGACGTGATGCCTATATACATGATCATACCTAGATATTCTCATAACTATGCTCAATTCTGTCAATTGCTCAACAGTAATTCGTTCACCCGCCGTAAAATACTTATGCTCTTGAGAGAAGCCACTAGTGAAACCTATGGCCCCCGTGTCTATCTTCATCATATTAATCTTCCAACACTTAGTTATTTCCTTTGCTTTTTTACTTTGCTTTTCTTTTACTTTGCATCTTTATCACAAAAATACCAAAAATATTATCCTATCATATCTATCAGATCTCACTCTCGTAAGTGACCATGAAGGGATTGACAACCCCTTATCGCGTTGGTTGCGAGGATTTATTTGTTTTGTGTAGGTGCGAGGGACTCGCACGTAGCCTACTACAGGATTGATACCTTGGTTCTCAAAAACTGAGGAAATACTTACACTACTTTGCTGCATCACCCTTTCCTCTTCAAGGGAAAACCAACGCGGTGCTCAAGAGGTAGCAGCATGGCGGGGGTTGCAGTTTTCCCACCGGCCTCCACCATGGCCACCACCGCGGCTAAAGCCACGGTCCCTGCGGTCGGGGCGGCGGCCCAAGAACTCATTGCGGAGCGCCTTGAGCTCGTGTCAGTCGTCGGTGTTGTGGGAGCGCATGTTGTGGTAGACGCAAAACAAGCGGCCATCCTTGACGGGATCGTCGCGGTCGCGGCCGTGCTTCTTCTCAGGCTCAGCCGCCAAAACAGTGGGGCCCTTACGCTTCACTTCCTTGGCTTTGGCCTTCTTGTCGTTGGGCTCGGTGTCGGGGTTGTTGAGGACGGAGAGGCGGCCCTCTTCTGCCTTGGCGCACTTATCAGCCATGTTTAACAGCTCTAGCGCCATACTCAGATCGTTGTTGATGGCGAGCTTCTCGCTCATCCTGGCATCCGTGACGCCATTGGTGAACCCCGAGATGATGGATTCGTCCGAGGCCTTCGGGATCTTGTGGTGCACTTGGGTGAAGTGCTGAATGTACTTGCGGAGGGTCTCGCCAGGGCACTGCTTCACACGCTGCATGTCGTTGATGGTGAGCGCGCAGTCGTGAGTGCCTTGGAAGTTGGTGATGAACTGCTTGCGGAGCTCAATCCATGAAGAGATTGACTCCTCGGGCAGATTCATTAGCCAAGAGCATGTGCCATCCTTGAGGGCCATGGAAAACCAGTTCGTCATGACCTTGCTGTCGCCGTTCACCGCCTTGATGCTCAGCGCGTAGAGCTGGAGGAACTCCGTGGGGTCGTGGATGTCGTTGTAGCCCGGGGGCAGCTCTGGCTTGAACTTGACTGGCCAAACCACCCGACGCAGCTCGCGAGTGAACGCCCGGGAGCCAGCGGTGCCCGTGGGCGCGCCTCGTGCATGGGAAGCATGGTCTTGGTGCCCTGCCACTGCGACTTCTTGGACGACCCGGTCCTGGAGCTGGCGCTGCGACTCGGGGGGAGCACACGCGTCGAGCGGCGCATGGTGCACAATCTGGCATCTAGCTTCATCTTGGGCCAGCACAGGCGCTCCATGCAGTGGGTCGCCCGACCGCGCGTCATGCCGAGGCTCGGCATGGTCACCGCGCAGGGGAGGAGGTGGAGGCGTGTCGTGCGCCACGTCACCAGCATAGACGGCGATGGACGAAGCAAGTGGGAGGGCGCCCAGGCCACGCCCGCGACTTTGACGAGCTCGGCGATGCTGCCAAGCCGGGTGTCGTAGCCTTCGTTGGCAGGGCGGTAGCACAGTAGCTCGCGTGCCATGAGCAATGTGGCCTGCATGTTCACTGGCCCACGACGAGCGTGCGAGGATGGGGCTACAACGGTGGCGACTGAAGGCATAGCAGTGCGGTTGTCGTGCTGCACGGAGGGGGGCAGGGAGGGGTCCTGCTGTTCGTGAGTAGCAGGGTCAGTGGCGGCGTTGGCCGCGACCGAGGTGGAGTGGCAGCAGTCGCCATGGCCTGCGGGCTCTGTCTAGGCAACGCGAGCCGCTCGGCACTTGGCACGAACACGGCGAGCGTCAGCCATGGAGCTGGAGGAGCGGGAGTGGGAGCCAGGGCGAAGCGAAAGAACTACGTCACACCCCCTACCTGGCACGCAAAATTTAGGAATCGGGGCTCCGGGGAACCAAAAAGGTTCAAACTCTCGGGTGTGCTTGATGAACTCTACTATGCCCTACCTCCCTGATCACAGCCCCACGGTGATGCTCCAGCATGCTCGAGTTAGAAGGAAGATGAACAACAGACACGACAGTTTACGCAGGTTCGGGTCACATTGCAGTGTAAGACCCTACTCCTGCTTTGTGGATGGATTGCCTCACGAGGGAGGATGAGTGTGAGGATACAAGGGAAAGTGTGAGGCCTCCGGAGGATTCATTCTCTCTCCATGTTGGTGCTCTCCTATACTTATACTGGCCCTGGTCCTCTTCCCCATAAAACACTAGGCGGGCAGGATTTCCACAACGGCCAATTTGAAGGGGAACATGAGTACAACTTATCCCGACTAAAGGTGGTCTTCGCCTACTAAAGCTTCTTGCGATGACGCGCCGGTGGGCTCGGTGATGACCTTCGCCTTGACGAGCCCACCGTCCTGGTCTTCTTGCACCAAAGTGGCAACCTTTGGGGATTGCCTCGGGAACCGGTGCGCTATCCATTCTCCCTTAGCACAAAACAGGAAAACCTCCTCATCCGTGACTGCCGGCGCCCATCTGGCTGCGCCCGTCGCCACACGCGTCACCCACATGAATACGCAGGGCTGCATGACTTCGCCATATGATCTTTGGTCCATACGCCTCAACGGGGGGCCTTGGGAGGCAGCCTCGGGAAGCCGCCTCGCGAGGCTCTCGCTATCGTGCACCTCGCGAGGGCCTAGCTCATGAAGTCCAAAGGTGGGCCTACTTTGGGCCCCTTGGTAACGCCGCGTGTTGGGCCACAGGTAGATGGGCTTGGGTACCCCCAGTCCCACGGGCCTGACAGCTAGGTAGCCATAATCCCATCAAACAAAACTACTCCTACTTCAATTAATGTACATGGCCCAGGTAACACTCTCAAATTGTTTGTCGTCGCCCGTGCCGCAGCTAGTCTATATATTGCTTCCCTTCCCTCTCATAGAAATAAGCAATATAAAGTATTTTATTTTAATGTGTATCCTCTGTTTACGTCACCTTATTATACTGCATGGACCATAACCATGCACGTCACCATGTATCCAGGTTTGAGATGCCAGGTGTACCAGATGGACGGCGACATGTTTGACCCCTGTGATGCTACCTGGGTGCGGATGAACACACTTGGAGAGTACTCGGCTTTCATTGGGGACAACTACTCCATAGTGAAAACAATGCTGCCTTCCATGCAAGACGCCGACGGCCTGCCGTTCATGAAGAACGAGTGCGTTTTCATTACTCACCGATAGATTCATATCTTGAACGCCCCTATCCTTGATCTATGCCGCTTCAGTTTGGATGAGTCTCCATCGTGGGGAGACACACTAAGAAGCTACAATGATATGGACTCCTGTTGCCCACCATTATGGATCATGCCATCTATGAAGAACACGTGGGACTGGAACTACGAGACGGACATGTACCCAGGGATGTACGAACCTGAGTAATGTAGTGCAGTAAGTGAAGTAGCCAGGCACAAATAGTATGAACCTGCGTGGCATATAAGCATTTGTTTTACTATCACTAAATGTTGTACGTGCAATGCACTGTGATATTATGATGTACGTGCCTAAGTACTCTACTATATTAATTGCAGGCACATATTAGGTTGGATATTTGTTTACGTGTATGGTCCGAGACCTTCCAACTAGACGCGTCTATCTCTCCGGGTTGCACTTTATATCATTATATACTAGTACTATGTGTGGTCTATGACCTAGAAGTGCAAGAAGTGGAGACGCTCTACTACGATGTTCATGTCCCACTACTTTCACTTACGTGTGGGACATCCAGCACGTGCCGTGTTTCGCACTCCTCCGTCGTATGAGTTGAAACACTAGCTTTCATCTAAATTAAAAATAAATATAAATCATAAGTGACACTATACCACACGGTTTCCTTGCTCCTTCTCAATATCGGAAAGAATAATTTCATTCGCTGACATGTGGGACGTTGACCATCCTGGTCCACTTGCCATGCACCAAAATTAGAGTGCATCACACAAAATTCCAGGGCAGAGTCACCCGGTCATCGCGCCACAATAATAATGACTAATGAGCCGTCGAATCACAGGCCCAACCTTTCCCACTGTAAGTTGCTCGGAAGAAGGAACCATCATGACTTCGTTGAATTTCGCTTCTTGAAGAAAACTACTATACCAACAATATTGCTAGCTACAGTACTGTAGACCAGCGGAGTATGAATTGGAGCAAGTACTCTATAATAAGGTACATCCAGCGGGCTATACGGATTGAACTATTATATTTGTGCTGAGTTTGTTGAGAGAGAAGGGAAGCAGGCTGCAACACAAACTCCAAGAAACACTGTGAGAGTGTATGGTGGGCCATGCATTTGTGAGAGTGTAGGTTGACTATATACGTGTTGGCAATTAGGTTGACTATAGGTGAAATGGCAACTCTATATGGACCGTTCTTGGCTATACTTAATGATGCTACAACATGTCTACAACATGCAGGCTGTAGTTTGACAGCCTACTGCTCCGCCTCGCATGGTTTGGCCACGCAAGATTTGCATGCATGCATGTCACGCACGTAGTTGTCGATGTTGTGCTAAAAAATGGGCGACGAGATTTGCTCGACCGCGTTGTTCCCTGCACCCGGAAAACAAACTAATCACAGTGCTGTGAATGTCATGCATGCTTGAATTCCGGGCTAGTGGATGTACGCGAACGTGCCATAACGAACCGCTCGCCGGCAAACCAGTTTAGTACATATACGAAGGGATGAGGCAGTTCGTCGCCATTACCATGGATTTGCAAGGCGGTTGTGCTTCTTGTCCTCATCCACGTTGGGAGACCTTGGATGACGATCCTTTGGGAGAAATCGTAAGTCAGCTTCGACTTCCTCACATGCACAAGACTCAGCAGTACTTGCACTAAATATTTTAAGACTATGCGTAAATATGCGCGGAGAAAGTCAGGCATGCGTCATCGAGGACGAGGATGTTTCCTGGGGGGGTCTCTCCAGCGCGGCATGGCCGTAGTTGCAAGTTGCCTCCCTTAAGATGCCGATGTTGAGGGGCACTCAGGTGGCTGCGGGTGCGCCGCTATGACCCGGTTGGATCAATTTTTTTTACCGGGCGGACGTTGCCGAGTAGATTTAGGACCGGGTATGGCTCTAAAACTTCAGTGAACACCTGTTAAGCAATGCTCAAAGGCCTAAAAGTATTCCGCTTGTCGACGCTGTACGTTAATAATAGATACCAACTTAAATTCCAATATACTGGTAATTTGCTCTAAAAACTATAGTAGTACTAACTAGTACTGGTAGATGCTCATAATTAATGTACGGGCGACACAGACACACACACACACACACAAACTACTAGTACTACTACTTCTCACATGCTGGCCAGACGTAATCGTTCTCTTTGTCGTTCTTGTCGGCGGCAACCTACTGTGGTTGGATATCTGCCCAGCTCTCCTCAGCACCACGGTAACTACCGCTACAATCCTGGCAGGTGGAGGCATCAGGGCATGCTGGCCAGACACCAGTGTTCTCCTTCCAGGCCTTGTCGGTGACACCCCATCATTCTTGGATCTCCTCCGAGCTCTCCTTAGCAGCGTGTGCGTCCTCTTCTTTCTTGCGGCGGTGGGACTCTTTTTTTTGAGTGCTTTCTGCCTTTTTCCGCTCCCTTTGTGTGGCTTTGGCCGCCTCTTGCTCTACTGCCCATTCGGCCTTGGCAGCTTCAAAGTACGCCCAAGTAGGTGTGTGGCCGCGAGCGGCGATGAACTCGGCACGGCAGGATGCCATCGCTTCCTTACCATTTTGTGTGAGGTTGTGGGCGGCAAGGAACTCGGCGTGGGCGGCAAGGAACTCGGTGCGGTGGGATGCCATTGCTTCCTTATCAGTTAGTGTGCAGCGTGGTGGCATGAACGATGCTTGGAGAGAGCTCTGGGCGGAGTGGCCGGACAACCATATAGTGCATTGATTTGTCAAGAGCTCAAGGACAGATGATGAAGGAAATTTGGATTCTCCTTCAATCCTGGTCATTTATTATCGTAGATAGTTAATTTCCGTAGCCTCTCGAAATTGTGTGTGCTGACCCTATTGTGGGTTGCTTTCTGATTGGCCGCCACCACAACCAAGCGGATCGCGGGCGTGCACCATGGTCGAACGCCATTCCACGTCCTTATCATCACACCCGTGTATTTGTAGGAGCATGGTTAATAATATAGCAAGCTGCTGGCTATAACTAGTTGCCATGTCATCTCTAGCCGATGTAGTAGCCAAGACATATAATAGTTGGCTTTAAGAATGTACTAGTACTTTGTCAACACATGGTCCGCCTTTCACTCTCACAAACCTTCTTGGAGCTTGTGCTACAGCCGGCTTCGTATATGGTAAATGAACCCCGAAAAGTGCCAAATTTGAACACGGTGCTTCGTAGGGTGTATGTTGATCATAGAAAAAAAGTCAAGTGCCACATTAATTCCGTACTTCTGCAAACTACAAGAATAATATACCACCACGCCAGCGTCTGACCGCCCTGGCCCACCGAAACCCCTTCCCTCGCTCACACGCAGTTCCTGCCTGAAACGGTCAGCGCTGCTCCGAGAACGTCAATGTTGCATTCACGCCCGACGCGATCCTGACATTGCAGCAACACGATGGTCGAGAGAGCACCATCCATGTGGCATCTTGGTGCAAGCGACTGCTCCCGTTAACGGCACCACGACTGTTGGAGATATAACTATTAAGCATAAACCGCCCAAGAGGGGCCAGGTTATACTCATAGTAAGTTATTCATATTGAAGCCCACGAAGACAAGGTGTATGGCGCTTTACGGGGGAGATCTAACAAGAAGGCCCAAGGCCCAAAGGCAGGTTAGGGCCTGTAGATGTAAACCGCCATATGATGTATGACTTGTGTTGTAAGATAGGAAAGGGTAGAAACCAAGCCGAACACATTTATGAGCCGGCCGGGATTCTGTAAACCATCGGGTGTCAACCTGTGTATATAAAGGGACGACTCGACGGTGGTTTAGGGACAAGAAACAACAGATCGAGAGCCAGGCAAAGTGTATTTGCTCCCTGGTCATCGAAACCCTAGCAATTCCACCTCAACTAGATTAGGCTTTTACCTTCACCGCAAGTGGCTGAACCAGTATAAACTCCTTGCGTCCTTTGTCCCGCTTTAATCCCTTTAAGCTAACTACGTTGCAATGGCTCCATGACTAAGTCCTCACACTAGAACATCTGCCGTGACAAAACCACGACAGTTGGCGCCCACCGTCGGGCTATCACACGATAGTTTCAAGTTCTTAGAGGGCAGCTTTGAAGGGCTCAAGGGATACGCTGTGGGCCAGATGACCAAGAGTCGTCACAGCAAGCTCTACATCGACGATGCAGGCTGGGGTCCCGAGGCCGGCTCAATTGAGTATGGGTACCGGGTCCCCTTCGGCGGTATTCACGTCTTCATTGGCAAGATCGGTGAACCGGGCCCTGAGCCAGACATCTGCACCGACATCGTCAAAACGGCTCAGCGTGCGAGATCCGCCCGGGTTTAGCCTGCCATGAAGCGTGCTTTCGTGGGAGTCATCCACGGAGCGGAATATGAGGATAGATCGGCATCTGGTGATGAAACCGTCATTTATTCTGATGACGAGTCATCTACCGGAGAGACCGAGTCATTGTACCAACTGCGAAATGGCCGGCTTGGGGGCTGTTCCGATGGCGATAGTATTCCAGACCCCTTTGATCCGCCGAGCCGGGTTGCGATCTTCATGGCTGGTACACACCTGCGCATCACTCTTCGACTGCAGCGGTGATGATCTCTAGGTCAGCAGCGGCGATAGCAGCTGGGGCAGGAGGCCCTGCGCGACTGCCGGCTCAGGTCTTGTCCGACTTATTCGACACTTTGGCAACACTGCTGGCGGTAGAAGTTAACCCGGCGAATTAGGATGAGCATAACGCGGAAGTTGCAAAAGTGAAGGATCAGATAGCTCAAGCCAAGGTAGACCTGGCAGCTGAGGACACCAGGATGGCTGCAGAGCGGGCCGAGCTGGATGCACAGGCTTACCGGCTTATGTTGGATCAGAACGCGTCAAATGATGTCATGAGGAGAAGGTATCGATCTCACCTGCCTCCGGTTTATGAGGCAAGGAATATCTTTAACACGCCAGGAGCGGGAACCAGTAACTAGCCAGTAGTAAACCGGATGGAAGCACGGGGCGCCGGTTCGGCCGCGCACGATGGATCGGCCTCGTCAGAACAATGTCCTGTCACTGCGCATATCAACGCCTCCGGGTCATTACTCTAACCCTTGGGATAACATAGTCGCCGCCGCTTCACGATTGGCGGCTCTCCCAGCCGAAGGCGATTCTCCAGTAGCAGTTGAGACGCGGCGGGCTAGAGAGCTCCTTCAGACAGCCTAGACTCAGCAGCAGGCTTATTCGTACAGCCGCGAGAGGATTCATTCCACCCCCGCCCAAGCCGGAGTTACAGCAGGCATATTGATGAACCGGCTGTGTCAAGCAGTGCGCGAAACCGTAACCCGCCTCGAGGGCATAACCCGGCGGGCGGTGGTGCTAACGCTCAAGACGTGGTGGATCACAGTTGGGCATGTCGAGAAGCCGAGTTAGCGGCGCAGTACGCGGCCCGTCAGCTTACTCTGGTTCGTCCAGCAACTTCGGTGGAACCAGGTGTTGCTTTCAGTTCTTTGGGGGTGTCGTGTCTCACCCCGGCTCTACGTAATGTGCGCCTGCCCAAGGATTTCAAAGGTCCTCGTAAAGTGCCCAATTACACTGCCGACTTACCCCTCGAATCATGGGTTGAGAGCTATGAGATGGCGATGGAGATGCTGGATGTGGATGATGCGGCATGCGCTAAATACTTCACCATGATGTGGGAAGGAACAACTCGTACTTGGCTGAAAAGTTTGCGAGCTAACTCCATTGGATCATGGGCCGAGTTAAAGGCCCGATTTATCCAGAATTTCAAGGATACGTGCAAGTAGCCCATGTCAATAGTGGATTTAGCTGCCTATGTCCAAAAAGAAGGTGAATTGACAACTCATTGGGTGCGCCGGGTTTCAGCAATCTTGCATTCATCAGACCGCATCAATGCCGATACATCAGTCTTGACGTTGGAAGGCAATTGTCGGTTCACGCCTCTGAAGTTGAAGTTGGGATGGCTCAAGCGTCACTGCAATGACATGGGGACGCTTATGGCAGCTCTGGTTAAGTATGCCGACTCTGATAGTACCAAGGACCCCGAGTCTGACGATGAAAAGCCAGGAAAGGGAAAGAAGAGCGGCAGCACCAAAGGGCAACAACATAACCCGGCAGGCCATGGAAACAACGGTAAGCGCAAGGCGGATAACAGTTTGGATTTTGTGGCTAACACCAACATGCAGAATAATGGTCAGCGTCGTAAGGGTAAACCGCTCCCGCGAAGTGGAGGATCAGGTATCAATCTTGAGCACCTGTTAAACCAGCCTTGCCCAAGACACGGGACGCGAGAAAGGCCAGCTACGCACCTCTGGAAGGATTGCTTTATTATGAGGGAGTTCAAAAACTCAAATCTTTTTCAAGATGGTCATGGACCGGGCGGCGGTTCAGGACCCGGTTGTCGGGGCGGACGGGCGTCCCCCCGCGAGCACCTATGGGGCCGGAGCCCCTTTCGTTGTCCGGCGAGGGGGGCGGAGGGAGCGCGGAGAGCAGATCGAAGCGAGCACACGGGCGGTTTACCCAGGTTCGGGCCGCGATGGACGCGTAAAACCCTACTCCTGCTTAGTTGTATTGAACTGGGGAGCTCGGGAGCTTGGGGAGCTAGCTGCACCGAGCGTATGGCTGTCTGGATGCCGAGTCTCCGAACCCCGGAACCCCTTACCCTTTGCGGAACCGGGAACCCCCCCCTCTACGTTGCACACGGGCCTCCTTTTATAGCGCAAAGGGGTCACCGACAGGTGTCAACGTAGGAGAAAGGGGTAAAAGTGTAAAAGGGGTGGTAGCTGTAATAGTGCGGGAACGGTGGTGCTACAGTGCGGCACAGTGTTATCATACCTACTTCTGACGGTAGGGGACAAGGGCATTAAATGCCCGTCACGGTCGCCCGGACAGCACCGAGGCGGACCGTTAGGTGCGCCACCGTTCGCCACGATGGCGGCTGCATGCCACCGCATGCCCCAGGCTGCGCGGTGCCTCGCCACGTGCCCTCGGGGGAAGCCCCGGAGCGACGCGTGGCGGGCGGGCTGGAGCGCAGTCTTGAGGTGGTGATCTTGCCGCGGCAAGTGGCTTGCCGCGGGAGTCGTCTTCCTGAGCCTGATAGCGCGCCAGCTATCAGGCCTTGCCGGGGCGCTTGGCGCGCCATGGCGGGCTTCCCTTGTGGTGCCTGGGTTCGGCCTTCCCGACAAGCTCCTCTTGTCGGGGGCTCGATCTTCTGTCTCTCATACTTTGTTCTTGGATGGCCTTACATGGGCTCAGTCGTCCCGGCAAGCTCCTCTTGCCGGGGTCTTGTCGTCTTGGCCCGGCAAGCTCCTCTTGCCGGGGGCCTTGTCTTCTTGGCCCGGCAAGCTCCTCTTGCCGGGGGCCTTGCCTTGGATGCTTGGTCTTCTCTTGGCGCTTCCGGGGCGGGCCTTGCCGCAGGGTGCTACGACTGCCCGTGCACAAGTCTGGGGTACTAAGGTACCCCTACTTTAGTACACCGACACCGGTTCTCATGGGCCAGGTTATGGTGGAGGTAGTTCTGGATCAGGACTTCAAGGCAATCAAGGTAATCATGGCAACCAAGGTGGTTATAATCAGCAGCATCATCAGGGGAGTCAACAGAAGCAACAGTCGGGTTATCAGAGCAACCCGAAGCAGTTGAATAGTTGGCAGTATCATGTCTTCACCACTAGCGTATGCAAGCGCGACCAGAAGCTTCATAAGAGAGCAGTGAACTCCGTTGAACCGTCAATTCCCCGTTATTTGCGGTGGTCTGAGCAGCCCATCGTATGGAGTCGGGAAGATCACCCGCCTGGGTTGACAATCTGGGTCACCTAGCACTGGTGGTGGCGCCTTAGGTTGGAGGGTATAAGTTTACGAAGGTACTCATGGACGGGGGAAGCAGCATCAACATTCTCTATTATGAAACCTTCCGTCTCATGGGGTTGACTGATAAAAATCTTAAACCGTCGAACACTGTTTTCCATGGTGTGGTGCCTGGTAAGTCGGCGTATCCGGTCGGTAAGATAGCCCTAGAGGTTGCTTTTGGAGATGACCATGACTCTAGATCAGATACATTGACCTTTAAAGTGGTGAAAATCAAGAGCCCTTATCATGCCCTGTTCGGATGGCCGACTTATGCTAAGTTCTTGGCAAGGCCCTGTTATGTTTATCTGCAGCTCAAGATGCCGGGTCATAAGAGGACCATCACGGTACATGGGAGCCGTAAGATAGCTTTGGAGTGTGAAGAAGGTGATGCGGCTTACGCAGAGTCGGTTTGTGCAACAGAGTAGTTAAAGTCTTATAAGGACAATGTTGATCCGACGGACATGACTTCTTTGAAAAAGCCAACTACAAAGCATGATCCGACATTGAAGTTTAAATCGGCTGATGAGGCTAAGTTGGTGGATTTTGTTCCCGGCGATTCATCCAAGCAGTTTAGCATCATCGCTAATTTGGATCCGAAATAGGAAAGCACGCTCATTGAGTTCATCCGTGAGAACTGGAACATCTTCGCATGGAAACCTTCTCACATGCCAGGTGTACCGAGGGAACTCGCTGAGCACACTCTTAACATCGATCCCAAGTTTAAACCGGTCAAGCAGTTTCTCCGCTACTTCAATGAAGAAAGGCGTAAAGCTATTGGTGAGGAGGTAGCCCGGCTCTTGGCGGCTGGGTTTATCATTGAAGTATTTCATCCTGAGTGGTTGGCTAACCCGGTGCTGGTACTTAAGAAGAATGGCACTTGGCGCATGTGTGTGGATTACATGGATTTAAACAAGGCTTGTCCGGCTGATCCCTTTTCTCTTCCTCGTATTGATCATATTATTGATGCGACGACGGGTTGTGAACGTTTGAGCTTTCTGGATGCTTATTCTGGTTATCATCAGATCAAAGTGGCAGTTAAGGACCAGGAGAAGACAACTTTTATAACTCCCTTTGGAGCCTTCTGCTATGTATCTATGCCTTTTGGGCCCAAGAGTGCCCAGGCGACTTATCAGTGCTGTGTGCAGAATTGTCTTCATAATCAGATTGGGCGCAATGTTCATGCTTATGTGGATGATATTGTGGTGAAGTCCAGGAAAGAGGAGACGTTAATAGATGATTTGAAGGAAACTTTTGATAATCTCCGGGTCTATAAGATGATGCTTAATCTGGCCAAGTGTGTTTTTGGTGTACCGGTAGGCAAGCTCTTGGGTTTTCTGGTGTCTAACAGGGGCATTGAAGCTAATCCAGAAAAGATCAAAGCTATTACATCTCTGGCTAAACCGGCATGTATAAACGATGTTCAACGTCTGGCGGGTTGTATTGCAGCGCTGAGCTAGTTTATAAGCTGGTTGGGAGAGAAGGCTATCCCTCTATATCAGATGATGAAAAAGACAGATAATTTTGTCTGGAGTGATGCTGATAATGCGGCGTTTGAGGACTTGAAGAAATAGTTAGCTGAACCACATGTCCTTGCTGCTCCGGTCGATAAAGAGCCGCTGTTGTTATATGTGGCTGCCAATGCCCGGGCTGTCAGTGTGGCCATTGTGGTACAACGTAAGGAGGCTGGCAAGGAATATCCGGTTCAATGTCCGATTTATTATATCAGTGAGGTGCTTACTGAGTCCAAGCAGAGGTACCCACATTGGCAGAAGCTGGTGTATGGAGTTTTCATGGCAACTCGGAAACTTAAGAAGTATTTTCAGGGTCATCCCATCACTGTGGTCTGTTCTGCCCCTTTGGGAGATATAATCCAGAACAGGGAAGCAACTGGCCGGGTTGCCAAGTGGGCCATTGAGCTTGGACCTCACGGGTTAAAGTATATGCCTCGTACGGTAATCAAGTCCCAGGCGCTTGTGGATTTCATCAATGACTGGACGGAGTTGCAGGTGCCGGAAGAAAAGCCGGATAACACTTATTGGACTATTCATTTTGATGGATCCAGGCAACTGGAGGGCTCGGGGGCTGGAGTCGTGTTAACTTCCCCACGAGGTGATAAGTTTGTTATGTTCTCCGTTTAATGTTCCCTTGCACTAACAATGCAGCTGAGTATGAGGCCTTGCTCCATGGTCTTCGAATGGCTAAGGAGATGAATTTAAGCCGGGTTAAGTGCTTTGGTGACTCAGACCTGGTAGCTCAACAAGTATCTGGTACTTGGGATTCCAAGGATCCGCTCATGGCGGTGTATCAATGAGAGGTGGATATGGTTGCTGGTCACTTCAAGGGTTATCAGGTTGACCATGTGGACCAGCGATAGAACGAAGCGGTGGACACTTTAAGCTGGTTGGGTTCCCAACATAAACCGGTGCCACCCAATGTTTTCCTGGATGTCTTGCATAACCCGTCAGCCAAGTTACCTACACAGGAGGATTTGGCTATTCCTGACCCGGAGGCTCAGTTGGTGGCGGCTCTTCACGTTATCCCAGATTTGACTGTTTCATATTTGGCATATATGACCCGGGGCGAGTTACCAGAGGATGAAACTTTGACCAGGCAGATAATCCGGTGATCCAAGTCAATGACCATTGTCAACGGAGAATTGCATCATTGCAGTGTAACAGGGGCATTTCAGCGTTGCGTATCTCCTAAAGAAGGCTGTGAGATTTTGCGTGAGATCCACGAAGGAGATTGTGGTCACCACGCCGGTTCAAAGTCTTTGGTAGCTGAAGCGTTTCTTCACGGCTCTATTGGCTGACGGCTCATGCTGATGCTGAAGACTTGGTGACAAAGTGTGATGGTTGTCAGAAGTTTTCACGTTGAGCTCATGTTCCGGCTCAGGAATTTAGGATGATTCCAATCACTTGGCCGTTTGCAACTTGGGGGCTGGATATGTTTGGACCCTTTAAGAGGTCCAAGGATAAGAAGACCCACCTTCTGGTGCCGGTTGATAAGTTCACTAAGTGGGTGGAGGCAGAGCCAGTCAATAAGTGTGATGCAGCCATGGCAGTTCAATTCATCAAGAAGGTGATTTTCCGGTTTGGTTTTCCACACAGCATCATAACTGATAATGGCACTAATCTGTCCAAGGGTACTATGAAGGAATTTTGTCAATGTGAGCACATCCGGCTTCACGTATCATCAGTGGCTCACCCCCAATCTAATGGTCAAGTGGAGAGAGCCAATCAAGAGATCCTGAGAGGCATCAAGCCCCGACTTATGGTTCCTTTACAGCGGACGCCGGGTTGTTGGTGGAGGAGTTACCTTCTGTGTTATGGAGCATCACTACCACACCCAACAGATCTACGGGTTACACACCTTTTTTCATGGTTTACGGAGCGGAGGCGGTTCTCCCTAGTGACATCTGCCATGACTCGCCCTTGTGGCGGCTTATGTTGAAGCTGACAATGAGAAAGCACGTCAGGAAGCACTTGACCTGTTAGATGAGGAGCGTGATATTGCAGCGGCTCGCTCGGCGATTTACCAGCAAGATCTACATCGTTATCACAGCCGCCGGGTTAAAACCAGAACTTTTCAAGAAAGCAATCTGGTGCTCCAGCTCATCCAGGATCAGACTGATATGCACAAGTTATTCCCGCCTTGGGAAGGACCTTTTGTGGTCAGCAAGAATCTGCACAATGGGTCATACTACCTTATCAATGTTCGAGAGCACAAAGACTCACGCAAATCGGAGGAGGAGACCCACCGGCCGTGGAACATCACTCATCTTTGGCCTTACTACACCTGAGCCATAGGCTCCTCTTATGTACATATTCTTGACAATGTATATATTATGATGATCAATATAATAAACCGGCATCCCTGCTAAAGCAGGGCCTCTGCTGTTCTTCCTTAAAGGTTTTTGGTTACATGGGGGCTTCTGTTTATAAAGCGGAGTTCTGAGTACCCATTGATCCGGCCTATAGGCCACATAAAAAAACTTGGGGGCTTGCTACCCAAAGACAAAAGGAGCCAAAGAGAGTCTGTTGCAACGCACAACTCAAACATAGGCGCCCATTGAGCATAGCTAAAAATATTGCTTGGGGGCTCTTTTGTTCTACATGAACACAGAGTCTATAACCTTGTAATAGGCTATAAAAGCCAGGCTTGGAAGCCATGTGTATTCACCTAAAACCCCGGGTTATCCTGCCTTTTTAAGTAAGTCACTCCGCCCAGGTAATCCTGGTAAGACTCGTCGAACGTTTGACAAGTCAATCTTATACAGACCCTGAACTTGTCTTAGTGAAAATGACGATTGGTTAATGTGAGGTCCATCTTATAAGGCTTTGTAAAATGGTTTAACTCAGTGGCCTGGCAGCCCATGAAAAGCCTCGCTTCTTGCATGTTTTCCTTTGAAAATTTTCTTTTTGAGGTTTATTTTGCGGTTTATACTAATCCGGTGTTTATTTACCTGGTCTGGCTGTTGACTATAAGTCGGCCGAACAACTGAAAAGATTGCTGGTGTCTATTGACCCGGCTTGGCTTCCAATTATAAGTCGTCAGCATACACTCAGCATAATCCGGTGTTTATTAAACCTGGTATGGCTTTGCTATAAACCGGCAAAACATAAGAGGAGTTATCAGTACCCAAGATTTGGGTTATCACCCTTACTGCAATAAGTTGGTAAACCAACGATGTGATTCAATGTCACATGTATGATATATTTCATATCTGATTATTCTGAAGTACAACCTTGGCTATAAACCCTGGTTATAAGTTGGGCATTATGACCCGTCCGGCGGTAAACCGCCAGGACACTTTAAACCTGTTGTATGCAGGAATAGGTTGAATAAGCTGTTCAGGATCATAAGCAGACATAACATATCTTAATCATGGCGGATTAACAGTGTCATGCAAAGTGAATATGCACGATGGCATAGCAGACCAAGCGTTTAAACTAGCCTATTACAAGGCGCTTTGATGCCCAAAAGGATAATTGTTTATCACAAATGTGGCAGTATGCAGAAGCTAAACCGGCCTCCGGATCATGAATCTTCACCAAGATGATTTGACGGTTGTGGATCATCTTGCGCCGGTTCATCCTCCTCCTCTCCACCCAGTGGCTGGAAGTCAATGGTTGCCCAGTCAATCCGAGTTAAGGCTTGGAAGACATCTTCATCACTTATAAGGGTGGATGGTTCAACATCAAGGGCATAGGCATGCTTACAGATTGGCGGGATAATATTTTGCACATCATAAGTTGGCGCATTAACCCGTTTGCTGTCGGCGTTGTAAATCGACTGGTAATGAGAAAGATCAGTCTCTTCAGCCAATTTGCTAGCTAATGGGCGCATTTCCTTCGTCAACGCCCGGAGATCATCATTGTCAAAATCTGACCCGTCCTCCTTTATGCTCGGATAGCCGTTTCCCACATCAGCCGGGTCAAGATCTAGGATCCATGCCTTAGCCCGGGTTAGCGCGGTCAGGGCACCTGCTCTTGCAGCTGATCTTTTTTATTCTTCCAACCTGGCAGGAAGCATCGAAAGCCTCTCTAATGTTTCCTTGATCAAGCTTGGGGGCGGTTTGTTGTGAGAGGTAGTACAGATGATCCGTTGCACGCCGATATATAATTGCTCTATAAGAGTAGAGGCAACCTTCAATTTCTTCTGCATGTCAGAGCCCAGATGGGTAATGTGAGATCCTGCATCATTATGAACGTCGATAAACCAACAGTTTATGGGATAATACATGTTAAAAGCTTATAATAAGGATACTTACCAGACACTGCAGTGGTCATGGAATTTATTTGCCGCTTCAAACCAGTCAGCTCTTCTACCACCGGATTATAGGCTGCTTCTGCATCCTCAGCCCTCTTTTGCAGTGTGGCTTTCTCTATGTCCCAGTCCGCCCACTCCTTGTTGAAGCTCTCCTTCAGCTTCTCCATGGCTGGTAAGGCACTGGTCAACTCCTCTTTGGCTTTGGAGGTTTCTGCTTGTTGGGACTTGATATTTTCTTGAAGGTCAGCGGTTTGGGATTCCTTTTTTGCTCAGCTCAGCCTGTAAGAGACATACATGTCATGAGTTGGCAGCATATATTTGAAGTACCAAGCACATAACAAGTTATACACTTGGCACTTGGGGGCTAATGCCTATTTGCTTGTTATCAAATTTTTTACAAGTCCCAAGCTCAATACAAGTATTATTCTTGGCACTTGGGGGCTAACGTATATTTGCTCAAAGTTAACATTATGGGTGTTCTTCCATCAATCAGCTTAGTGGACAATTGGTGTACAAAGATATTCAACAAGAAGTTTGGCAGAATAAAAGTCCCGGTTCATCTTGAAAAGATAAACCGGCCCTTGAGGGCTACGCAGGAAAAAGTTGAAAGATTAATACTCTAAAGTCCCGGTTCATCTGGAAAATATAAACCGCCCCCTTGGGGGCTACACAGGCAAAAGTTGAAGTATTACAAAGTCCCGGTTTACATTGGTATCATAAACCGGCCCTTGGGGGCTACTAGAGTTGATATTAGAAATTGGACACAAGGGAGAAACAATTATGCAGAGTTAACAATATTTACCTCATATCGCTCTTTCATCAGGTTCACTAAACCGGCTTCATAGTCGCAGCTTGTGTTACACGCGGTTTAAAAACCCAGAGTGGATATCTTGGGCGCTGAGCCACTTTGACTGGGCTTGGCGGTTTATCCGCAGCTTTAGCCGGGCTTGGCAGGTCAGCAGCATGGCCTGTGAGATCATCTTCCATATGTTCAACAAAGGTTTCATGATCTTGCGGTGGTGGATCATCAAGAATAGCGTCAACATTTGGCTCAAACTATTCTAGGATCTTCTCCGGTTCAGTGGCCGGGTTATCATCAGCCGGTTTATTCAACTTGGCATTTTTGCTGGGTCTGGGCTTGGCACTGAAAGGAATGAACACAAAGGTTGGTACAGTTAGTAAACATAAAATATTAAGGGTTAGTTTAAACATGCTTACCCAGGAACTGTTTTAAGGGTTGGAAGTTGCATCTCTGTTGATTCGCCAGAAGAGGAATGGGAAGTTCCCTGATAATTTGAATCAGACGGTGTAAGAGGTTGCCGGAAATAACCTGCCTTAGGATAACGTGGGTCAGAAGTATAAGAGACCTCTGGGCGGCGCTTACGAACCGGCGTGTTCGGTAAACCGGAAGAAGTTACCACATGACCGCTGTGCCGGGTTGTACGGCGAGCTTCGTGTTGCTGTTTCTTCAAAAGAATGTTTGGATCCATGTGAGCTAGAGGGTGAGAAAATCTTACTTTCCGGTTTTCTTGACAAGTTTTCGGAGTTGGCAGAGGTTCTGAGCCGGAGGAAAGAATAATTACCTCTACGTCACCAGCTTGACTAGCCTCTGCGTCCTCCTGATAATATTCATTATCAATAAGATGAATGAAGAAGGAACCAAGTGAATCAAGTTCTACCTCTGACTCGTGATTTTCATCGTCGTCATCAAAGTTTAAATCGGTGGAGTAGGCGGTTTTCTTTTTGGCAGGCCTCTTGGTGACCTTAGTCTTGACACCAGGGGTTTTCGCCAGTTTATCCTGCGGCTTCTTCTTCCAAAACGGATCATCATCCTGTCAAAAATTGATGAAAGTTATAAGGGAATATTTAAAAGGACCGGATTATAACAAGAGTTATATAATTCTTACAGCTGACGGTTTATTGGAAGCACAGAAGGGACTAAGCCCTGTTTTGCTGCAGACAGCCACCGGTTCATCCAGTATCTTCTTGACAGCTTTAGTGATTTCAGCTTCAGTTAGCTGTATGTTAATATGCCATTGAGGGTCTTTCAAGTCCCCTGTGTACTCACACATTAAACCGGGGCAAAGGCTTAAAGGCAGAATGCTCCAGGATATCCAACAACGAACAAAGTCAATGCCTGTTAAACCGTTCACAACAAAGGCTATGAGCTTTGAAAGCTGTGGTGCATAGTTGGCCCGTTCCTTGGCAGTCAGCCTTTGGGGAAAGGGATGTGTATTAGTAAGCCGATGAGCATGATAACGCAGTAGAGGATTCTCATCAGCTGGAGACGTGTCTCGGCAGTAGAACCAAGTCTGATTCCAGTCTTTGGGATGACTATGATGTTTGTTATGAGGGAAGCTAACATCTTTCCGTTTCTGAATTGAAACCCCGCCAAGTTCAGTATTGGGACCATCGGTAAATTCAGTCCGGCGGTTTAAATTAAAGAAGTCTCTGAACAGGTCAACGGTGGGTTCTTCTTGCAGATAAGCTTCGCAGAACACTTGAAAATTACAAATATTGGACATAGAGTTAGGTCCAATATCTTGAGGGCGGAGTTGGAAGCTAGCAAGCACATCACGGAAATTTTTTGATCCGGGAGGGCTAAACCCCCGACCCAGATGATCCACGAACACAATCACTTCTCCATCCTTGGGCTCAGGAGGATTTTCTGGACCAGGGGCTCTCCAGTGGATAACTTCCTTTTTTGCTAAAGCGCGAGTTGAGACGCCCCCGTTCAGTTGCTCTTCAGTAACCCGGGAAGGAACCCAGTTGCAAGCATAAAAAGAGTTGGCTATTTTGCGCAACAACCTGAAGGAAGGTTTGTGCCGGTTTAAGATTCATGGTTGGCAAGCATAAAGTGTTACAGGTTAAGAGACAGAAATTGTTAAAGCATGCAAGATTGTTAACCCGGAGATTGATGTTGTTAGAGTTATAAAGACAAGCGATTGGCGGTTTATGAGGGGACTAATGGTACCTGGCAAGTTAAACCGCCTATGTTATTGTTGAAGGTACATATCTGAAATGACTAAGTGATGGAAAACATGTTTCACAAATTGGTATTACAAATATGGATCTACCTCATGTCAGAAAATGGAAAAACATTCAGGGTTAAATATTTTGGTACTTGAGCAGGTGAAGGATTCAGATGGGATCTTCTACTTAAAAGAGATGCACTAATGGAAAGAAGGACTATGGCCATCGCTATACATGTTGACTATTGAGATTTGAATCAAAGAACCACTGCGAAAATGACGAACACTGACGAACACCGATGAACGCTCAGACCCTAAAGACAGATCTATGGGGGAAGGAAAGAAGGCTTACTAATGCTGGTAGAACAGCGGAGAGGCACCACGATTCTCTGATACGTTCAAGGTGATGCAGCGGCCGGAGTTGAGGTCGAGGATGAAGACTTGGCGGCGGTGGCTGAGAGTGAGCGCTAGGTCGTCGCGAGGAAGAAGATGAAGCGAAGAGGCACGAAGGGGAAAAGTGAAAATGACCCCCGGTCCTATTTATAAGGTGACTGGATAAGGGGTAGGCGCGGGAATCAAGGAGGTCAAAAAACGGATCTGTAGATATATAGACGCCTCGATTTTCGGAGATTCATTAAAGGAGAAGTATTAAAAGATTCGGGTTCTGTGTAAAGTTAATAGCAGATGACGTCACCGCGGATTATCATGATCTTGGAAGGTGACGTCATAGCGAGTTACAAGGTCTTCGTGAAAATGTTGAAGAAGGAATTTTCCTAAGTACTGAAGATTGACATGAACAAGTTAAAATCAATCTGGGGCCTAATGTTGGAGATATAACTATTAAGCATAAACCGCCCAAGAGGGGCCGGGTTATACTCATAGTAAGTTATTCATATTGAAGCCCACGAATACAAGGTGTATGGCGCTTTACGGAGGAGATCTAACAAGAAGGCCCAAGGCCCAAAGGCGGGTTAGGCCCCGTAGATGTAAACCGCCATACGATGTATGGCTTGTGTTGTAAGATAGGAAAGGGTAGAAACCGAGCCGGACACATTTATGAGCCGGCCGGGATTCTGTAAACCGCCGGGCGTCAACCTGTGTATATAAAGGGACGACCCGGCGGCGGTTTAGGGACAAGAAACAACAGATCGAGAGCTAGGCAAAGCGTATTTTCTCCCTGGTCATCGAAACCCTAACAATTCCACCTCAACTAGATTAGGCTTTTACCTTCACCGCAAGGGGCCGAACCAGTCTAAACTCCTTGCGTCCTTTGTCCCACTTTAATCCCTTTAAGCTAACTACGTTGCGATGGCTCCACGACTAAGTCCTCACACTAGGACATCTGCCGTGACAAAACCACGACAACGGCCATCCGTACGTCCGCCACCCACATTAATGACATGTGGCTGTAGACGAACCTACTCCAGCGCCAGCCAGCCGTCTGTCTGTCGTGGCTCATTGTCATCCGCCCGCTATATTAACTTCAGCCCTGACCATTGCTATAGACCCACAGTAAAAAAATTCAAGATTTTATCACGTTCCAGGAGCTCAGATCAGTTCTGTTACTGGGCGCTGAAGTTTCTATTTTTCAGCAAGATCAAATCAACTATCACCGTAGACCATCCCAAAGGTCTTACTTGGCTCAAACACTAATAAAACACCAAAACAAAATTACAATAATGTGTATTTATTGAAAAACAGGAGCAAAAACAAAAAAACACAAAATAAAAATTGGGTTGCCTCCCAACAAGCGCTATTGTTTAACGCCCCTAGCTAGGCATGATGATTTCAATGATGCTCACGCAAAAGATAAGATTTGAAACATAATGGGAGCATCATGATGCATATGACTAGCACATTTAAGTCTAACCCACTTCCTATGCATAGGGATTCTGAGAGCAAACAATTTATGGGAGCAAAAATCAACTAGCATAGGAAGGAAAAACAAGCATAACTTCAAGATTTTCAACACATAGAGAGGAAACTTGATATTATTGCAATATCTAAAAGCATATGTTCCTCTCTCATAATAATTTTCAGTAGCATTATGAATGAATTCAACAATATGACTGTCACATAAAGCATTATTTTCATGATGCACAAACATAGAAATTTTATTACTCTCCACATAAGCAAATTTATTCTCATTCGAAATAGGACGAGTGTCATAAGAAACTCGAATACTATAAATTGTTTCCACATTGAAAGAGTAATGTTCAGAAAAAAGGGTAATCATAATTATGACAAGCTTTATAAATATAATAATCACTACTTTTTATAACATAAGTGTCATCACAATAATCATCATAAGTAGCAACTTTGTTCTCATCATAATCAATTGAAACCTCTTCCAAGATAGTAGAATCATTACTAAATAAAGTCATGACCTCTCCTAATCCACTTTTATCATTATAATAAGATTCAACACCCTCCAAAATAGTGGGATAATTATTATCTAAAGTTGACACTCTTCCAAACCCACTTTCATAAATATTGCAATCATCATAAATAGGAGGCATGCTATCATTATAATAAATTTGCACATCAAAACTTGGTGGACTAAAAATATCATCTTCATTAAGCATAGCATCCTCAAGCTTGGGACAAACATTAATTGCAGCAAATAAATTCTCAAACATGTCATTCTCATCAAACATAGCATCCCCAAGCTTGTGGCTTTGCATATCATAAGCATAATCACTCTCATGATTAATAGTATGAATAGCACCAATAGTATAGCAATTATTATCATCACAATTTTCTAAGTTGTTGCCAAAATGATTTTCAAGCTTATAAGAAGTATCATTATTTTCCCAATCATAATCATCACAATGAGTAATAGGCATAACAAAATTATCCTCAATAGTTTCTTCGGACATTGTACCATAAGACAAAGAATCAATATCATCATCAAGTATATCGTCTTCCACATTTATTTTTGATTCATTCTTATGAGGCATAACAATAATAGGAGCAACATCACTTGGGAGGGATACCTTTTTACCTTTGCTTCTCTATCTTTTCTTTTTCCTCTCCACATCATGTGTGGGTTTAATCAACTTTTTGGAGCTCCTTATTGATGAGATTGGTTGCATAGGAAGCTCATTCTCGTAACATGTTTCATCACGAGAGACAATAGGAGGGAAAATGGAGAGCTTTACCCTTTCATTGGTATTTCTTTTATATTCTATTGGTTTTCGCACCTTCCTATAGTTGGCAATATAAGCATTTTCATTGCAATTTACCATACAAAACATATTGATTTCTTTCAAATTAGTTTCAACATGGTCCGTGAATGTGAATGCTTCAAACCAACTATTTTTATGTGACAATTCTTCGCACCGCAAAAATAAACAAAGTTCATTATAAAGTTCAAGGGTGATCAAATTATTGCTATATTTGGACACGATTCAATCATGAAAAAGTATGCATTGGAAATTAAGATGACCAGCTCTATTGCAAATTTCACAAGTAATGGGATGAAGAGAGCATAATTTTGTAGCAAATTTATCTATCACCTTAAGCCACCAGTTGGTTTTATCATGTTTATGCTTCATACAAAATCTATCATCCCTATAAGGCATGTCTTCAGAAACTCTATGCACTCCACAAAAGTTGACATGCTTATAAGAAATATCTTTATCATGGCTAGTGCAATAATCATTGGTATCATGAATATTCATAGAAAGCACACTAACAACATTGCAATCATGTTTATCATTCAAAGATTTAGTGCCAAACATTTTATTTACTTCTTCTTCTAACACTTAAGCACAATTTTCCTTTCCATCATTTTCACGAAAGACATTAAAAAGATGAAGCATATGAGGCAACCTCAATTCCATTTTTTTGTATTTTTATTTTATAGACTAAACTAGTGATAAAACAAGAAACTAAAAGATATTCAATTGTAAGATATAAAGATATACCTTCAAGCACTCACCTCCCCGGCAACGTCGCAGAAAAGAGGTTGATGTCTACTACGCAACATTTCTTCGTGTAGACTCGTGTTGGGCCTCCAAGCGCAGAGTTTTGTAGGACAGTAGCAAATTTCCCTCAAGTGGATGACCTAAGGTTTATCAATCCAGGGGAGGCGTAGGATGAAGATGGTCGCTCTCAAACAACACTGCAACCAAATAACAAAGAGTCTCTTGTATCCCCAACACATCCAATACAATGGTAAATTGTACATGTGCACTAGTTCGGCGAAGAGATGGTGATACAAGTGTAATATGGATAGTAGATATAGGTTTTTGTAATCTCAAAATATAAAAACAACAAGCTAGCAAGTAGTAAAAGTGAGAAAAAACGGTATTGCAATGCTTGAAAAAAGGCCTAGAGTTCATACTTTCACTAGTGCAAATTCTCTCAACAATGATAACATAATTAAATCATATGGCAATCAATCAACATGCAACAAAGAATCACTCCAAAGTTTCTATCAGAGAACATAGGACGAAAACGTGCATCAACCCCTATGCATAGATTACCCCAAGGTCACCTCGAGAATCCGCGAGTTGGGTGCCAAAACATACATCAAGTGAATCAATAGAACATCCCATTGTCACCACAGACATCCCATCGCAAGACATGCATCAAGGGTTCTCAAATCCAATACTCAGTCCAACATAACGAAACCTCAAAGAGCAAGACTCAATTCATCACAAGAAGGTAGATCGGGAAGAACACCATAAGATCCAACTATAGTAACAAAGTTCGCGATACATCAAGATTGTGCCAAATCAAGAACATGAGAGAGAGAGAGAGAGAGATCAAAAGCATAGCTACTAGTACATACCCTCATCCCCGAGGGTGAAATACTCCCTCCTCGTCACAGAGACCGTTGGGATGATGAAGATGGCCTCCGGTGATGATTTCCTCCTCCGACAGGGTGCCGGAACGGGCTCCCGATTGGTTTTTCGTGGCTACAGAGGCTTGCGACAGTGGAACTTCTAATCTAGGGTTCTTTTCGGGGGTTTCCATATTTATAAGAAAGTTTGGCATTGGAGACAAGTCAGGAGGGTGCCCGAGGGGCCCACAAGCTCGGGAGGCGCGCCCTGGGGTGGTGCGTCCCCTGGGCTTGTGAACTCCTCAGCCACTTCCTAGCCTAGCTCGGGTGCTTTGGGGGTCTTTTTTGGTCCATTAAAAGTCAGCGTAAATTTTCAGCTCATTCCAAGAACTTTAATTTCTGCACAAAAATGACACCATGGTAGTTCTCCTGAAAATAGCGTCAATCCGGGTTAGTTCTAGTAAAATCATACCAAAACCATATAAAATTGTTGTAAACATGGGATGATTACTTCATAAATTATAGATACGTTGGAGACGTATCTTGTAGCACGTCTTCCCCGGCTCCGGTGCATTCTTGTATAGGGCCTGGATGTCATCCTTCGCCTTTGTGCGCTCGCTACGGCGCCGTTGTCTGCCTTTGTGAACATGCTCAACAAATGCGAGGAATCTGGAGAGGACTGTACGTGGAGAGGCGGACAGTCAGGACCCACCAGGTCCATGGCCGTACGCACGCAAGTGCCTCATTGAAAAATACTTCCTCCTAATGCTATACTGACGTTGGGGCACATGGGTTTGTCAATGTAGTTACTAAAGGAGACAAATTTACAATGAAGCCAATCATCGGGGAGCTGGCAGGTATCATTTATTATTAGTGGGCCAGCAAGTATCAGCTGGGTTGTGGGCTGCCCAGTCTAGGCTTTGTTTTTTTAACATGCGCAGCCCATGACATGTCGTTTTGTATTTTTTTGAGGGCCATCATGTATGGACCAGCCTATGGGCCTCCCATCGTAGGTTTTATTTTTTCTTAAACATCCGCAACCCAACTTATGTATTTTTTTGAAGAAAACGCACATGTGTGCTCTATTTTTTATATAAGAATAGGAACGCCAAAGTCCAACTTATGTTTCCCTTCTAACTATATTATATATTTATATTATTTTATATGTTATTATATATTATTGTTATTATCATCATATACTTAACAGATACTTACATATATAAGAAAAACAATCCCACGTGTCGGTGTCAAAATCGGCGGATCTCGGGTAGGGGGTCCCGAACTGTGCGTCTAGGCAGATGGTAACAGGAGACAGGGGACACGATGTTTTTACCCAGGTTCGGGCCCTCTCGATGGAGGTAAAACCTACTCCTGCTTGATTGATCTTGATGATATGGGTATTACAAGAGTTGATCTACCACAAGATCAGAGAGGCTAAACCCTAGAAGCTAGCCTATGGTATGATTGTTGTTGTTGTTGTTGTTGTTGTTGTTGTTGTTGTTGTTGGTCCTACGGACTAAACCCTCCGGTTTATATAGACACCGGAGGGGGCTAGGGTTACACAGAGTTGGTTACAAGGAAGGAGATCTACATATCCGTATTGCCAAGCTTGCCTTCCACGCCAAGGAGAGTCCCATCCAGACACGGGACGAAGTCTTCAATCTTGTATCTTCATATTCCAACAGTTCGGCTGTCCGGATACCCCCTTATCCAGGACTCCCTCAGTAGCCCCTGAACCAGGCTTGAAAGACGACGAGTCCGGCGTGCAGATTGTCTTCGGCATTGCAAGACGGGTTCCTCCTCCGAATACTTCATAGAAGATTTTGAACACGAGGATCGTGTTTGGCTCTACAAAACAAGTTCCACATACCACCGTAGAGAGAATAATATTTCCACAAATCTAATCTGCTGACGTATCCCGTAGTGTGACATCACACCACAGCCAAGCCTTTATTCGAATCGTTTTTTACAGCCAACTTCAGCGCGTTTCGCGAGGCGGTTTCCCTGGCACGTCTTGTCGAAGCAGAGATCGTGTCCCCTTATTGCGGGATTCTCATCAATACGGGCGTGGATAACCCAATCGCGCCATTGATTACGGCGCTTGGGGGATAAGCGAGTTTTATCAGGCTGGCGGGGACGTATAGTTTCGTCCGCCCATATAAAGGGATAAGGATTCACCTTTTTCTACCCACGCCTTCTTCCTCCTTGCTCATCCACTCTTGCGCACTCGAGCTCCAGCGCCCAAGTCCACATTCTCTTCCTCAACCTTCTCCAATCATGTCCGGAGCGGGAGGCAAGTGGATGGTCTCATCCGTCATGGAAGGACACATCAAAAAGCTGCGCGGGGCCGGATACTTAGCCGCGGATATCGCGCACCGACTGCCAGCCGCGGGGCAGATTGTACCTACCCCGGAACCTTACGAAAGGGTGGTCTTCCTCACCCACTTCGTCCGCGGACAGGGGTTTCCCCTCCATCCATTTGTTCGCGGCCTTATGTTCTATTATGGGTTAGACTTTCATGATCTGGCCCCAAATTTCATCCTCAACATATCGGCGTTTATCATCGTGTGTCAGGCCTTCCTTCGCATCAAGCCGCACTTCGGCCTATGGCTGAAAACCTTCAACGTCAAACCGAAGGTGGTGAGCGGCCAGCAGGCGGAGTGTGGAGGCGCCATGGTGGGCAAGATGCCCAACGTCACATGGCTTGAGGGCTCCTACATGGAGACCATAAAGGGGTGGCAATCAGGGTGGTTCTACATCACCGAGCCGCGTGACACCAGGTGGGTTGCGGCCCCCGAATTCCGATCCGGAATCCCCACGCGGCTCACCTCCTGGAAAGAGAGGGGCCTGCTCTAGGGTAATCCGGCAGAGCTGACCGGACTCCAGACCTGTATACAGAACATGATAAATAGAAAGCTTAAGCTTGTCAACATAGTCCAGGTCATGCTCATCCGCCGGATCCTCCCGTGTCAACAACGGGCGTTCAATCTGTGGGAGTTCGACCCGGCCCAGCACCAGACTCTGAGCGAGCTCTTTGACACGACGCACAAGGACGTCTGGAAGGTGCTATTTAAGAGTGCCAAGGTTCTCCCGCCCCTCACCGAGGATCGTGGGCTCAGCGCGCAGCGCCAAGCCGGCGCGGTAAGCTCTTTTATTACTTATAGGGTATTTATTTTCCCCAGTATGACCATATGCGGGATCTAAGCTCCCATACCTTTGACAGGAATGGCTGGAGACGGCCGAACAGATTGACTGTCCGGCCCCTCTGCCCGAAGACCCAGCAGACGCTCGCTTAGTGGAGATGCTGGTTCCGGCACCTTACGTGGTGCCGGAGAAGAAGACCAAGAGGAAGGCCATGGGAACCCGGAAGAGTTCCCGGCGCCCGGTGGTATCGGACTCATCGTCCGATGACTCCGAGACGCACTCCTCCCACGAAGATGAGGAGGAGGAAAAAGAAGCTTCTTCCCACGAAAGGGAAGGACTCTCCTTTCAGACCATTCTACCACCGCCGCCGACAACGAAGACGAGTGGCCACCCAGGGCCAAGCCCCTGGCGAAGTCGTAAGTGTTCGGATGCCAGAGTAACTCATAGCGTACCTTTATTGCACAGCTTCTCCTAACGCCGAATATAATCATGCAGTCCGCCCCGAGCCCGCGTTAATGTATCGTCGAGCGGTTCCTTGGATTCGTCGGATGTGAATAGCTTTTCACTTCCGACCGCCTCCTCTCCTCACCCTACGAACATTGTTGAAGTATTGTCTCAAGGGGTTCCGAGCCGAGGGGAGGTAGTCCTGGAGGCGCCTCAAGGCAACCTTCCGGACTCCAGGCGCAAAGGGGGCAAGGCTCCCAAGGGCCCCAAGTTCGGCCCTCCGCCGAACACCGCGCCGGAACCTCCAGTGGTTCCAGACTCTGGCAGGCGGCCCCCTGCCAAGAGGGACAAGCCGTCCGTGCCGGTGACCTCCGTCCATCCGGAGGCAACGGACAACTTGCTGGAAGTGCTTAACGGCGCTTCCATCGACGGGGAGCACCGCACTATTATGAGTGCGGTGATCAAGAAGGTTCAGTCCGCCAAGAGCGGACTGACTGAAGCCTGTGCCAGCCTTCTAACAGGCTTTGAGGTAAGTATTTAAAATATAGGAAAATATTACCGCATAGACAGTAGCCCCTGATGCTCTGTTTGGTGTTCACAAAGAAAAGCCGAATAGAGGATCAAATGATATCTGCAGAAGTCTAATACAAGTATGTCTATATGCGTATGCAGGCTTCGTTGCTGACTTCTGCCGCACTGACTGCGGAGGTCGCTGTACTGAAGCAAAACCTCGAGCGGTCCGAGGAAGAGCTCGGCCTTGCCAAGAGGCAGCTCGAGGAGAACAAAGTTAAGTAATACCTTGTATTAGACTCACCATGGATATACCAGGGGCCACGACCGAGGTGGCAACCCTGAAGCAAGCGCTGTCCGAGGCCAAAAACAAAGCGGCCACAGAGCGCACCGAGCGGGAGAAGCAAGAGGCACGGGCGGGCGAGGTGCAGCAAGAGCTCCAGGCTCTCGTGAAAAAGCACGAGACTTTGGAGCTTGACTCAAAGACGCGAGAGTCCAAGCTTGCCACGACCCTTGAGAGCGCAAAGCATGCCAAGGCCGAAGCCCAAAAGGCCCTCCAGGAAATTGAGGCGATGAAGAAGATAGCGGCGGGTAAGGCATTCATTATGCAAAGCAAGCATGTGAAAGTAAATTACTTGTTACTTACCCGAGTCCGGAGCTCTCCAGGAGCATTCGCAGATTTGCCCCGCAGCGTGTCGGATGCCGCAAAGTACTACCTGTTGGAAATATGCCCTAGAGGCAATAATAAAATGATTATTATTATATTTCCTTGTTCATGATAATTGTCTATTATTCATGGTATAATTGTGTTATCCGGAAATCATAATGCATGTGTGAATACATAGACCATAACATGTCCCTAGTGAGCCTCTAGTTAACTAGCTCGTTGATCAACATATAGTCATGGTTTCCTGACTATGGACATTGGATGTCATTGATAACGGGATCACATCATTAGGAGAATGATGTGATGGACAAGACCCAATCCTAAGCATAGCACAAGATCGTGTAGTTCGTTTGCTAGAGCTTTTCCAATGTCAAGTATCATTTCCTTAGACCATGAGATCGTGTAACTCCCTGATGCCATAGGAGTGCTTTGGGTGTACCAAACGTCACAACGTAACTGGGTGACTATAAAGGTATACTACAGGTATCCCCGAAAGTATCTGTTGGGTTGACACGGATCGAGACTGGGATTTGTCACTCCGTATGACGGAGAGGTATCTCTGGGCCCACTCGGTAATGCATCATCATAATGAGCTCAATGTGACCAAGTGTTTGGTCACGGGATCATGCATTACGATACGAGTAAAGTGACTTGCCGGTAACGAGATTGAACGAGGTATTGGGATACCGACGATCGAATCTCGGGCAAGTAACGTACCGATTGACAAAGGGAAATTGTATACGGGATTACTTGAATCCTCGACATTGTGGTTCATCCGATGAGATCATCGAGGAGCATGTGGGAGCCAACATGGGTATCCAGATCCCGTTGTTGGTTATTGAAGGGAGAGTCGTCTTGGTCATGTCTGCGTGTCTCCCGAACCCATAGGGTCTACACACTTAAGGTTCGGTGACGCTAGGGTTGTAGAGATATTAGTATGCGGTAACCCGAAAGTTTTTCGGAGTCCCGGATGAGATCCCAGACATCACGAGGAGTTCCGGAATGGTCCAGAGGTGAAGATTTATATATAGGAAGTCCAGTTTTGGCCATCGGGAAAGTTTCGGGGGTAATCGGTATTGTATCGGGACCACCGAAAGGGTCCTGGGGGTCCACCGGGTGGGGCCACCTATCCCGGAGGGCCCCATGGGCTGAAGTGGGAGGGGAACCAGCCCCAGGTGGGCTGGTGCGCCCCCCATGGGCCTCCCCTGCGCCTAGGGTTGGAAACCCTAGGGGTGGGGGCACCCCACCTGACTTGGGGGGCAAGTCCCCCCTTGGCCGCCGCCCCCCATGGAGATGGGATCTCCTAGGGCCGACGCCCCCCTAGGGGCCATATATATAGTGGGGGGAGGGAGGGTAGCCGCACCCAAGTCCCTGGCGCCTCCCACTCCCCTCGTGACACCTCTCCCTCTCTTTGGAGCTTGGCGAAGCCCTGGCGAGATCACCGCTGCTTCCACCACCACGCCGTCGTGCTGCTGGATCTCCATCAACCTCTCCTTCCCCTTGCTGGATCAAGAAGAAGGAGACGTCTTCCCAACCGTATGTGTGTTTAATGCGGAGGTGCCGTCCGTTCGGCGCTCGGTCATCGGTGATTTGGACCACAACGAGTACGACTCCATCAACCCCGTTCTCTTGAACGCTTCCGCTCGCGATCTACAAGGGTATGTAGATGCACTCCTCTCTCTCGTTGCTAGATGACTCCATAGATTGATCTTGGTGAAGCGTAGAAATTTTTTATTTTCTGCAACGTTCCCCAACAGTGGCATCATGAGCTAGGTCTATCCATAGTTTCTATGCACGAGTAGAACACAAGATGTTGTGGGCGTCGATTTTGTCAATTTACTTGCCGTTACTAGTCTTATCTTGATTCGGCGGCATCGTGGGATGAAGCGGCTTGGACCAACCTTACACGTACGCTTACGTGAGACATGTTCCACCGACTGACATGCACTAGTTGCGTAAGGTGGCTAGCGGGTGTCTGTCTCTCCCACTTTAGTCGGATCGGATTCGATGAAAGGGTCCTTATGAAGGGTAAATAGAAATTGGCATATCATGTTGTGGTTTTAGCGTAGGTA
This sequence comes from Aegilops umbellulata, assembly GCA_032464435.1. NCBI lineage: Eukaryota > Viridiplantae > Streptophyta > Magnoliopsida > Poales > Poaceae > Aegilops > Aegilops umbellulata. Next base: position 234,026,509 of record CP136060.1, read on the forward strand.
AGAAACGTTCTTGCTAAGAAACCTATAGCAGCCACGTAAAAAAATTTGCAACAACAATTAGAGGACGTCTAACTTGTTTTTGCAGCATATGTCGTGTGATGTGATATGGACAAAAGGATGTGATGAATGATGAATGATATATGTGATGTATGAGATTGATCATGTTCTTGTAATAGGAATCACGACTTGCATGTCGATGAGTATGACAACCGGTAGGAGCCATAGGAGTTGTCTTAATTTATTTATGACCTGCGTGTCAACATAAACGTCATGTAATTACTTTACTTTATTGCTAAACCGTTAGCCATAGTAGTAGAAGTAATAGATGACGAGACAACTTCATGGAGACACGATGATGGAGATCATAATGATGGAGATCATGGTGTCATGCCGGTGACGATGATGATCATGGCGCCCCGAAGATGGAGATCAAAAGGAGCAAAATGATATCGGCCATATCATGTCACGATTTGATTGCATGTGATGTTTATCATGTTTTTGCTTCTTATTTTCTTAGAACGACGGTAGTAAATAAGATTATCCCTCACAATAATTTCAAGAAAGTGTTCCCCCTAATTGTGCGCCGCTGCAAAAGTTCGTTGTCTCGAAGCACCACGTGATGATCGGGTGTGATAGATTCTAACGTTCACATACAACGGGTGTAAGCCATATTTACACATGCAAAACACTTAGGTTGACTTGACGAGCCTAGCATGTACAGACATGGCCTCGGAACACAAGAGACCGAAAGGTCGAACATGAGTCGTATAGAAGATATGATCAACATGGAGATGTTCACCGATGATGACTAGTCCGTCTCACGTGATGATCGGACACGGTCTAGTTGAGTCGGATCATGTATCACTTAGATGACTAGAGGGATGTCTAATCTGAGTGGGAGTTCATTAATTTTTTTATTAGATGAACTTAATTATCATGAACTTAGTCTAAAAACCTTTGCAAAATGTCTTGTAGACCAAATGGCCATCGCTCATGTCAATCTCAACTTCAACGCGTTCCTAGAGAAAACCAAGCTGAAAGATGATGGTAGCAACTATACGGACTGGGTCCGGAACCTGAGGATCGTCCTCATAGCTGCCAAGAAAGCATATGTCCTATAAGCACCGCTAGGTAAAGCACCCATCCCAGAGAACCAAGACGTTATGAACGCTTGGCAGTCGCATGCTGATGATTACTCCCTCGTTCAGTGCGGCATGCTTTACAGCTTAGAACCAGGGGTCCAAAAGCGTTTTGAGCAACACGGAGCATATGAGATGTTCGAAGAGCTGAAAATGGTTTTCCAAGCTCATGCCCGGGTCGAGAGATATGAAGTCTCCGACAAGTTCTACAGTTGTAAGATGGAGGAAAATAGTTCTGTCAGTGAGCACATACTCAAAATGTCTGGGTTGCACAACCGCTTGTCCTAGCTGGACATTAACCTCCCGGACGAGGCGGTCATTGACAGAATCCTTCAGTCGCTCCCACCTAGCTAAAAGAGCTTTTGATGAACTACAATATGCAGGGGATGGTGAAAACTATTCCTGAAGTATTTTCAATGCTGAAATCAGCGAAGGTGGAAATCAAAAAGGAACATCAAGTGTTGATGGTCAATAAAACCACTAGTTTCAAGAAAGGCAAGGGTAAGAAGAACTTCAAGAAGGATGGCAAGGGAGTTGCCGCGCTCGGTAAACCAGTTGCTGGGAAGAAGCCAAAGAATGGACCCAAACCTGAGACTGAGTGCTTTTATTGCAAGGGAAAGGGACATAGGAAGCGGAACTGCCCCAAATACTTAGCGGACAAGAAGGCCGACAACACTAAAGGTATATGTGATATACATGTAATTGATGTGTACCTTACCAGTACTCGTAGTAGCTCCTGGGTATTTGATACCGGTGCGGTTGCTCATATTTGTAACTCAAAACAGGAGTTGCGGAATAAGCGGAGACTCGCGAAGGACGAGGTGACGATGCGCGTCGGGAATGGTTCCAAGGTTGATGTGATCACCGTCGGCACGCTACCTCTACATTTACCTACGGGATTAGTTTTAAACCTCAATAATTGTTATTTAGTGCCAGCTTTGAGCATGAACATTGTATCTGGATCTCGTTTAATATGAGATGGCTACTCATTTAAATCCGAGAATAATGGTTGTTCTATTTATATGAGAGATATGTTTTATGGTCATGCCCCGCTGGTCAATGGTTTATTCTTAATGAATCTCGAACGTGATGTTACACATATTCATAGTGTGAATACCAAAAGATGTAAGATTGATAATGATAGTCCCACATATCTGTGGCACTGCCGCCTTGGTCACATCGGTGTCAAACGCATGAAGAAGCTCCATACAGATGGACTTTTGGAGTCTCTTGATTTCGAATCCTTTGACACATGCGAACCATGCCTCATGGGTAAAATGACCAAGACTCCGTTCTTCGGAACAATGGAGCGAGCAACCAACTTATTGGAAATTATACATACTAATGTGTGCGGTCCAATGAGCATTGAGGCTCGCGGTGGCTATCGTTATGTTCTCACTCTCACTGATGACTTAAGTAGATATGGGTATGTCTATTTGATGAAACACAAGTCTGAGACCTTTGAAAAGTTCAAGGAATTTCAGAATGAGGTAGAGAATCAACGTGACCGAAAGATAAAATTCTTACTATCAGATCATGGGGGAGAATATTTAAGTCATGAATTTGGTACACAATTAAGGAAATGTGGAATCATTTCACAACTCACGCCGTCTGGAACACCTCAGCGTAAAGGTGTGTCCGAACGTCGTAATCGCACTCTATTGGATATGGTGCGATCTATGATGTCACTCACTGATTTACCACTGTCATTTTGGGGATACGCTCTAGAGACAACTACATTCACTTTAAATAGGGCACCGTCTAAATCCGTTGAGACGACACCGTATGAATTATGGTTTGGGAAGAAACCTAAGCTGTCGTTTCTAAAAGTTTGGGGATGTGATGCTTATGTCAAGAAACTTCAACCTGAAAAGCTCGAACCCAAGTCGGAAAAATGCGTCTTCATAGGATACCCTAAGGAAATCATTGGGTATACCTTCTACCTCAGATCCAAAGGCAAGATCTTTGTTGCCAAGAATGGGTCCTTTCTGGAGAAAGAGTTTCTCTCGAGAGAAGTAAGTGGGAGGAAAGTAGAACTTGATGAAGTACCGCCTCTTGAACCGGAAAGTAGCGCAGCTCACGAAGATGTTCCTGTGGTACCTGCACCAACTAGAGAGGAAGTTAATGATGATGATCAAGGTACTTCGGATCAATTTGCTACTAAACTTCGAAGGTCCACAAGGACACGTTCCACACCAGAATGGTATGGTAACCCTGTCCTGGAAATCATGTTGTTAGACAACGGTGAACCTTCGAACTATGAAGAAGCAATGGCGGGCCCAGATTCCAACAAATGGCTTGAAGCCATGTAATCCGAGATAGGATCCATGTATGAAAACAAAGTATGGACTTTGATAGACTTGCCCGATGATCGGCGAGCGATAGAGAATAAATGGATCTTTAAGAAGAAGACGGACGCGGATGGTAATGTTACCATCTATAAGGCTCGACTTGTCACTAAGGGTTATCGACAAGTTCGAGGGGTTGACTACGATGCGACCTTCTCACCCGTAGCGAATCTGAAGTCCGTCTGAATCATGTTAGCAATTTCCGCATACTATGATTATGAGATATGGCAAATGGACGTCAAAACGGCATTCCTTAACGGCTTTCTTAAGGAAGAATTGTATATGATGCAGCCGGAAGGTTTTGTCGATCCTAAGAATGCTAACAAGGTATGAAAGCTCCAGCGCCCCATCTATGGGCTGGTGCAAGCATCTCGGAGTTGGAACATTCGCTTTAATGAAATGATCAAAGCATTTGGGTTTATGCAGACTTATGGAGAAGCCTGCGTTTACAAGAAAGTGAGTGGGAGCTCTGTAGCATTTCTCATATTATATGTGGATGACATACTTTTGATGGGAAATGATATAGAACTTTTGGACAGTATTAAGGCCTACTTGAATAAGTGTTTTTCAATGAAGGACCTTGGAGAAGCTGCTTACATATTAGGCATCAAGATCTATAGAGATAGATCGAGATGCCTCATAGGTCTTTCATAAAGCACATACCTTGATAAGATATTGAAGAAGTTCAATATGGATCAGTCCAAGAAGGGGTTCTTGCCTGTGTTGCAAGGTGTGAAATTGAGCTCAACTCATTGTCCGACCACGACAGAAGATAGAGAAAAGATGAGTGTCGTCCCCTATGCCTCAGCCATAGGGTCTATCATGTATGCCATGTTGTGTACCAGACCTGATGTAAACCTTGCCGTAAGTTTGGTAGGAAGGTACCAAAGTAATCCCGGCATGGAACACCGGACAGCGGTCAAGAACATCCTGAAGTACCTGAAAAGGACTAAGGATATGTTTCTCGTATATGGAGGTGACGAGGAGCTCGTCGTAAAGGGTTACGTCGACGCTAGCTTCGACACAGATCTGGATGACTCTAAGTTAGAAACCGGATACATGTATATTTTGAATGGTGGGGCAGTAAGCTGGTGCAGTTGCAAGCAAAGCGTCGTGGCGGGATCTACATGTGAAGCGGAGTACATGGCAGCCTCGGAGGCAGCGCATGAAGCAATCTGGATGAAGGAGTTCATCACCGACCTAGGAGTCATACCCAATGCGTCGGGGCCGATAACTCTCTTCTGTGACAACACTGGAGCTATTGCCCTTGCCAAGGAGCCCAGGTTCACAAGAAGACCAGGCACAACAAGCGTCGCTTCAACTCCATTCGTGAAAATGTTCAAGATGGAGACATAGATATTTGCAAAGTACATACGGATCTGAATGTCGCAGATCCGTTGATTAAACCTCTTCCGCGAGCAAAACATGATCAGCACCAGAACTCTATGGGTGTTCGATTCATCACAATGTAACTAGATTATTGACTCTAGTGCAAGTGGGAGACTATTGGAAATATGCCCTAGAGGCAATAATAAAATGATTATTATTATATTTCCTTGTTCATGATAATTGTCTATTATTCATGCTATAATTATGTTATTCGGAAATCATAATGCATGTGTGAATACATAGACCATAACATGTCCCTAGTGAGCCTCTAGTTAACTAGCTCGTTGATCAACAGATAGTCATGGTTTCCTGACTATGGACATTGGATGTCATTGATAACGGGATCACATCATTAGGAGAATGATGTGATGGACAAGACCCAATCCTAAGCATAGCACAAGATCGTGTAGTTCGTTTGCTAGAGCTTTTCCAATGTCAATTATCATTTCCTTAGACCATGAGATCGTGTAACTCCCGGATGCCGTAGGAGTGCTTTGGGTGTACCAAATGTCACAACGTAACTGGGTGACTATAAAGGTATACTACAGGTATCCCCGAAAGTATCTGTTGGGTTGACATAGATCGAGACTGGGATTTGTCACTCCGTATGACGGAGAGGTATCTCTGGGCCCACTCGGTAATGCACCATCATAATGAGCTCAATGTGACCAAGTGTTTGGTCACAGGATCATGCATTATGGTACGAGTAAAGTGACTTGCCAGTTACGAGATTGAACGAGGTATTGGGATACCGACGATCGAATCTCGGGCAAGTAACGCACCGATTAACAAAGGGAAATTGTATATGGGATTACTTGAATCCTCGACATCGTGGTTCATCCGATGAGATCATCGAGGAGCATGTGGGAGCCAACATGGGTATCTAGATACCGCTGTTGGTTATTGACCGGAGAGTCATCTCGATCATGTCTGCGTGTCTCCCGAACCCGTAGGGTCTACACACTTAAGGTTCGGTGACGCTAGGGTTGTAGAGATATTAGTATGCGGTAACCCGAAAGTTGTTCGGAGTCCCAGATGAGATACCGAACGTCACGGGGAGTTCCGAAATGGTCCGGAGGTGAAGATTTATATATAGGAAGTCTAGTTTCGGCCATCGGGAAAGTTTCAGGGGTAATCAGTATTGTACCGGGACCACCGGAAGGGTCCCGGGGGTCCACCGGGTGGGGCCACCTATCCCGGAGGGCCCCATGGGCTGAAGTGGGAGGGGAACCAGCCCCAGGTGGGCTGGTGCGCCCCCATGGGCCTTCCCTGCGCCTAGGGTTGGAAACCCTAGGGGTGGGGGCGCCCCACCTGACTTGGGGGGCAAGTCCCCCCTTGGCCGCCGCCCCCCATGGAGATGGGATCTCCTAGGGCCGGCGCCCCCTAGGGCCCTATATATAGTTCGGGGGAGGGAGGGCAGCCGCACCCAAGTCCCTGGCGCCTCCCTCTCCCCTCGTGACACCTCTCCCTCTCGTTGGAGCTTGGCGAAGCCCTGCCAAGATCACCGCTGCTTCCACCACCATGCCGTCGTGCTGCTGGATCTCCATCAACCTCTCCTTCCCCTTGTTGGATCAAGAAGAAGGAGACGTCTTCCCAACCGTACGTGTGTTGAACGCGGAGGTGCCATCCGTTCGGCGCTCGGTCATCGGTGATTTGGATCACGACGAGTACGACTCCATCAACCCCGTTCTCTTGAACGCTTCCGCTCGCACTCTACGAGGGTATGTAGATGCACTCCTCTCTCTTGTTGCTAGATGACTCCATAGATTGATCTTGGTGAAGCGTAGAAATTTTTTATTTTCTACAACGTTCCCCAACACTACCGGGCCGAGGAAGGGAGCTCGACAGAGAAGGTGTTCTGGTCTCAGTATACTGAGGCCGAACACCCGGTGCCCCTAAGCGACCAGCTGAAGCAATTGGTCGAGCTCCATAAGGCGGCCGAACAGGCCATGAAGTGTCTTATAGTCCGGCTGTGTCTGGAGAGGCCATGCTAGGGAGCTACTTCGGGCTGGTGAGGCGGCTTGTGGATGCCTGTCCTTGGCTTGAGGTCATCAAGCGCTCCGTCTGCATCGAGGGTGCCCGCAGGGCGCTTGCCCGTGTTAAAGTACACTGGGGCAAGATGGACGCTGAGAAGCTGGTGAAGGATGGACCGCCGCAGGGCAAGGAGCATCGCCACCCTGAAATGTACTATGAGGGCGTCCTGAAGGGTGCCCGCCTTGTGGCGGATGAGTGTTCCAAAGATGTAATTTTTGAGTGAACTTGCTCGTGTGATCCTGTATTTATGAAAACTTGTTTCATATGTGCTATGCAACGCTTGTTTGAATTTAAAATATTACCTTTTGTGCGGCTGTTTATCAAATCTGAGAGATGGCCAGTCGTCGGCTTCTGCCCCCATGCCACTAGTGCTGGGGTGTTCGGGATAAATCTGAGCACTCTTTTTCCCATTGTTGGGTCCTTCGAGGGAGGTGCTCAGCGCAACGAACAAGGCAATCAGACTATAATGCTTTATCACTCTCACTTAGCCATAGAAGTCTACAATTTTAAATTTTGGCGAAGCCCCTAGTATTCGGAAGACCGAGTTCGGGGCGCTATACACGCCTAAGCCGGACAAAGCCGACCCCTCGCCCTAAGCGGCATAAGTCTTTAGGGACTCGAGACCTCTGGAACAGCGACCAGCTCTCGCCTTATCATGATAGTCAGTTTTAGCTTTGTCTACTGAGGTGCTTAGCCCAGATGAACCGGGGCACAATCGCAGTAGTTCTCCCAGTGCTACCTTAGCCGATATAGCGGAACGTAAGGTACCAAAACATGGGAGCCGGGCAAAACCAACTATTGACCCAAGACATGATTCGGTGCTGATGCATATAATGCTATAAGTTCGGGGTGCCGCACTGTCAAAAGTGTTCGGACTTCTCACGCCGTATTATGGGGTATGCTTAAGCCCCTGGCGTATTGGCCGTACCAGAGTGTACGGGTGCTGGATGTCGTGAATGAACATACATAAAAAGGAAGGAATAGAGAATGCAGTAATAGACTAGTGCTACGCATTGTTTATTCAAAGAAGGTGCATTAAAGCAGAACGATACAAGTAGTGCGATAAGCAAAAAATGGGACTATTTGACATGTCCCCTCCAAGGGCAAGCTGCGGAATGGTATTTAAAGCAGGTATTTCGCTCGTTATAGAGACCACCTGGGAGTTCCATGGTGCGACGGACTCGAGTGAGGTGAAATCCGTCGATGATTGGGTCTAGGACCAATGCGGCGAATCCGCCATGGCGGATACTAGCGGGATGGTCCCTACGATCAAAAGTGATCGAACAGGAGGACCATGGGTTGAATTTTGGGGCGACTGGCTCCAACGCATATACGTCCCTTAGCGCACGCTTCCGCTCCCTCTTGGGGATGTGGGTTGCGTATATCATGTTCACCGTCCGCACTTGTGGGGGGAACCTCTTCTGTCCTCCGGTGTTCGGCGGCCGGGGCTCCTCCTCGTCATAGCTGTGTAGCCCCTTGTCCTTGTTTTCGGCATTTAACTTGCCGACCTGCTTGAACACCCAACAATCCTGTTGGTGTGGTTGGCTGGTTTGTCGGGGGTGCCGTGTATTTGGCATGAGCGATCGAGTATACAGTCCAAACTGGACGGACCCGGAGTACTTCTTTTGAATGGCTTTTTCCGCTTACCGGGCTTAGAGCCTCTGAATCCGACATTGACTGCCGTATCCTCGGTATTGTCGCTGTTGATGCGGCGCTTGTGTTTGCTGTGACGTGACCTGCCATTGCTGTCCTTGGTATCTGAAGTACCAGGGTTCTTTGATATGTTATTGCTGCGAGCCAGCCAGCTGTCCTCTCCCACGCAAAAGCGGGTCATGAGTGTCGTGAGGGCTGCCATAGATTTCGGCTTTTCCTGGCCAAGGTGCCGGGCAAACCACTCGTCGCGGATGTTATGCTTAAAAGCTGCTAGGGCCTCTGCATCCGGACAGTCGGCGATTTGATTTTTCTTGGTTAGGAACCGTGTCCATAATTGCCTGGCCGATTCCTCTGGCTGCTGAATTATGTGGCTCAAGTCATCGGCATCTGGTGGTCGCACATAAGTGCCCTGGAAGTTGTCGAGGAATGCAGCTTCCAGATCTTCCAAGCAGCCAATGGATTCTATTGGCAGGCTGTTGAGCCAATGCCGAGCTGGTCCTTTAAGCTTGAGTGGGAGGTATTTGATGGCGTGTAGATCGTCACCACGGGCCATGTGGATATGCAGGAGGTAGTCCTCAATCCATACCGCAGGATTTGTTGTACCATCGTATGATTCAATATTTACGGGTTTGAAACCCTCTGGGATTTGATGATCCATTACTTCATCTGTGAAGCATAGGGGGTGTGCGGCGCCTCTGTACTGGGCTATATCACGACGCAGCTCGAATGAGTCTTGTCTACTGTGTTCGGCCTGGCCGGATTTACTTTTACTGTATCCGGCGTGACGGTTATCGTCTCTCGTAGTGGGCGCCCTCGCGATCCGTAGATCGATCTTGCTTGCTTTGCTTTGTCCTCCAATACGTCTTGCAGGTCTAGCGTATTTCCCCGTGCCTTGACATTTTTCTTTGAGTGGCGTCGGGGTGCGGCCTGAGCTTTTGGCTGAAATGCCTCTCTGTCGCGGCCACGAGGTGGCCGATCAACCACGTCATATGCTGGGGATGTAGGCTTTAATGTTTCCTCCTCTAATCGGGGTAGCAACCTGCGCTTTGGGTAACTCTTGGAGGGGCGTTCGAGTTCATATTCCTCGGCCGCAAGGACTTCAGTCCATCTGTCAGCTAGCAAGTTTTGATCAGCTCTAAGCTGCTATTGCTTTTTCTTAAGGCTATTTGACGTGGCTATAAGCCGGTGCTTGAAGCGCTCTTGCTCGACGGGATCCTCAGGCACGATGAATTTGTCGTCGTCGAGGCTTGCCTCGTCTTCGGAGGGAGGCATGTAATTATCATCCTCTACCTCTCTATGAGCCGCTCTCTCGGGAAGGCTGGCTTCTCCATCCTCCTGCGCTGAATCTTGCTGGAGGGAGTTGTCATTGTCTTCGGCAGTGTCCGGAGTGTTATTATCTCATGTGCCGGTATCACCGCTTTTGCTTTGGCGAGACTTAGAGCGGCGCCGCTGACGTCGGCGCTTGGGTTACTTCTTGGAGGGGTCATCCCCCGCTGTCCCGTCGCCATTGCCTTCTTTGGGTGTGTCCACCATATATATATCATATGATGAGGTGGCTGTCCAGTGCCCTGGGCAGTGGTTCCTGTTCGTCTCCTGCATCGTCGTCCATACCGTCGATGCCTTCGGAGTCAAAGTCGAGCATGTTGGTTACATCATCGATAGTGGCTACTAAGTGGGTGGTGGGTGGGTGGCGAATTTCTTCGTCATCCGCATCCCAATCCTGTCGGACATAGTTCGGCCAGGTTTCTCCTAACAAGGAGAGGGACCTTAGTGAGTTCAGTATGTCGCCGAAGGGCGAGTGCTGAAAGATATCCGCGGAGGTGAACTCCATGATTGGCACCCAGTTGGATTCAATAGGCACGGGCGTAGGCAGTTCGGAGTCCGTGGCCGAAGAAGAATCCAACATCTTGGAGTCGCGGCTCTCATGAAGGGTAAGGTTGGTATTCGGCTCGATCACCGCTGAGACTGCGGCCTCCGGTGCGGGGTCTAGACACCCATCCATGGATGGCGCAATTGGCTCCGAATTGAAGGTCGGAGCGGTTGCAGGTGCGATCTTCTGAACACTGTCCGACGACAGAGCTAAATCATGCTCATCGTGATAGTGCGGTGCACTCGGCAGGGGCTCGAATTCGTTGAAGATCAAGTCTCTGCGGATCTCGGCCGTGTAGTTTAAGCTTCCAAAGCTGACCTGGTGGCCAGGGGCGTAACTCTTGATCTGCTCCAGATGGCCAAGCGAGTTGGCCCTCAGTACGAAGCCGCCAAATATGAAGATCTGTCTGGGGAGAAAAGTCTCACCCTGGACTGCATCGCTATCGATGATCGAAGGAGCCATCAAGCCTAACGATGACGACACAGAGGAACTCTCAATGAAAGCACCAATGTCGGTGTCAAAACCGGCGGATCTCGGGTAGGGGGTCCCGAACTGTGCGTCTAGGCGGATGGTAACAGGAGACAGGGGACACGATGTTTTTACCCAGGTTCGGGCCCTCTCGATGGAGGTAAAACCCTACTCCTGCTTGATTGATCTTGATGATATGGGTATTACAAGAGTTGATCTACCACGAGATCAGAGAGGCTAAACCCTAGAAGCTAGCCTATGGTATGATTGTTGTTGTTGTTGGTCCTACGGACTAAACCCTCCGGTTTATATAGACACCGGAGGGGGCTAGGGTTACACAAAGCCGGTTACAAGGAAGGAGATCTACATATCCGTATTGCCAAGCTTGCCTTCCACGCCAAGGAGAGTCCCATCTGAACACGGGACGAAGTCTTCAATCTTGTATCTTCACAGTCCAACAGTCCGGCCAAAGGTTATAGTCCGGCTGTCCGGATACCCCCTTATCCAGGACTCCCTCACCATGTCTTATTAACTTATAAAAGTAAATTTTTGACAATAAAACCTTGGTTTTTTTTACATTAAGGCAAGGAAAATCCTGGTGATTGTGTGCAAAAGCTAGGTAAGATTTAAGGACCAATGTAATAATAAAGCACTTATTATTTAAATATATTTATAGCAAAATGCTCGGCCCCTGTTTATTTTTTGATAACATTGCTGCGCCCAACCCAACATTATAATTAGAACCAGCCCAGTAGAATCATGTATTTCGAGAAAGTGCAAATGGGTTGTAATTTTTTAGGAAAAAAATAAATGGGCCACATTGATGCTACATTATTTGTTCACCCAGGCCAGCAAATTCATGTATTTCAAGAAAGTGCAAATGGGCTGTAGTTTTTTAGAAAGAAAATAAATGGGATGCATGGACGCATTATTTGTTCACCCAGCCCAGCAATGGACTGTCAATTCTGAAAAAATGGGTTGAATATGTGCCACATTTTTGGAGGCCAAAATGTGGGCCAATAGGTCGAAGCCAACGCAAGGCATTGTCAACTTATTCAACAAATGATTCTAACATCGATAGCCATTGGATTTACATCCAACAGTTGGCATCCATCTTCAATCTCTTGTCTTCTTCCTCCAGCACCGCCGGGACCACCTGCTCCCGCCACTGGCTGCTAGCAGCTCTGCTTAGCATGCTTCGCTGTGAAGCGGTATCCCACCGCCGACTAGACCATCCCTCCACCCCTCCACACCTCCTGTTATTCTCCGCTGACTACAGAACCATGCCGCACCAGAACCAGTTAACTCCCGTACACCTATCCGTCTGCTACTCCACTGCCGCGTCTTCCCATCTCTGGCTCATTGTCGTCCGGGGCCTCGCCGTCGTCCATCGCCTTGGTGTGCTCGGCGTGGCATGCTCAACATGGTCAAGGAATGACTTCCATGGGAAGAGGACTGTACGTGGAGAGGCTGACAGCTGGGTCCACGGCCGTAGCAAGGAAGTGCCTTCTTATTACGCGCAAAATAATGATTCCTCCACTTGATAGCGGGGACCCACCGTAAGGGCCTCTGTATTTTGCGAAAAAAACATTTCCCCTGATAACTGGGACCCACTAGCTACATCTTCGCATGGAAGGAAGTGCCTTCTTACCCCCTGACAGCTGGGACCCACCAGGTTGAAGTGAAAGTAGCATTATCTGTCTGGCTGCAAACATGTACGTACATAGAGGTCGATCGGTCTCTCTACAGTGATGTACCGTGGCCGAGTAAGGAGCGGCACATGTTGAAGTAGAGGCGCCGCCATAGCATGTCACGCAGTCCTGTCTATATCGTGTACATGTACGTATAGCCACGCTGCAAGATAGTAAATGCGGCTACGTACGTACATACGGGCGGGGTCTCTAAAGGGTACAGTGGCGTCGCGTGTTCATCAGCAGCCAACCGACTCGATCGGAACGGAGTAAACAACATCGCATGGTCATTGAGAGCCAACCGTCTTGGAGGGAACAACCGGAACGGGGTCTGGCATACCACAAAACGGAGGAAAATGACCTTTTATTCGACCACATATGGTCGAAACGGGGTCCTTCTCATCGGGAGCGGTCTCGCGTATCACAGAAAAGAGGAAACAACCTTCTGTTCAAGTGCCTATGGTCTAAACGGGGTCCTGTTGATCGGGAGGGGTGTGGCGTACCCGAAAACGGAGGAAGTGGACTTGTGTTGGAGCGCCTATGGTCGAAACAGGGTCATGTTCATCGGGAGGGGTGTGGCATACCGCAAAATGGGACTCCATGGGCTACTGTTCATCCACCGTCTACTGCCTCGCTCCAGCCTCCACGGGATAATGTTCATCCACCGTCGACTTCCTCCAACCTCCACGGGCCACTGTTCATCCACCGGCAACTTCCTGTAGCCTCCACCTGCTACTTTTCATCCACCTCGACCTTCTTCCTGCCTCCACCAGCTACTGTTCATCCACGGGCTACTGTTCATCCAGCCTCCACCAACTACTGTTCAACCAGCCCTCCACGGGGTCCTGTTCATCCACCCCAACCGGCTCGGGTGTGGCGGCCTCCTCGATCAGGGTCTTGTTCATCCAGCGGCAATGGCCTACTACCACGGGGTCCTATTCATCCACCCCCACCAGGAATTGTTCATCCAACCCCCAACAACGGTCACTGTTCATCAAGAGGCAGGTTCGATCGAGTTCAGTTAGCAGAAGTAGCGAAGGAATCACTCAGGTTTAGTTAATAGCCAAGGGATCGACAGCTCGGGTTAAGTAATGTAGCTAGTGCAATCGCTCGGGTTCAGTAAGTGAACGCCTTGCTCGGGTTCAGTTAGAGCCCAACGGCTCGCACACACGCGCGTACGTGTTTGAGAGAACGCGCAAACCTTCGTGCATCGCTCGGCTCCGACCACCCACCGTAACTGGGAACTCCCCGATATTTTCCTCGCCCTCGCTTCTACCACGATTTTTTATGTCATGGATGACCCAAAGAATGTCATGCAAGTGCGTCCCCGGCTCACCCAGGACGAAAATCCCATTTTTTGTCATAGAAGTAGGAGCCCACCACATCTATGATGATACGTGTGTTTGTCACAATTATCGTCATAGAAGTGTCATAAGCATGACATAGTTTTTTTCGTTTGGGCCAAAATGTCACGGATGTGTCTTTTTTTGTAGTGGAACGAGCAGGGTGGACGGGGAGAGGTGGCCCGAGGCTAGCTAACACGCAGAGCGCACCAACTGCACACCAGCCTCACAGTCACCGACGCGTGCATGGTGACTCAGCATGGCCAACAATGTCCAGGGTGTAGTCTACTCATCCTGGGACCTCTCTGATGCATTGTTTCGACTAAAGCACCTTTGTGCCAATTGATACGTCTCCAACGTATCTATAATTTTTATTATTCCATGCTATTATATTATCATTCTTGGATGTTTTACAATCATTTTATAGCAACTTTATATCTTTTTTGGCACTAACCTATTGACATAGTGCCCAGTGTCAGTTGCTGTTTTTTGCTTGTTTTTTAATTCACAGAATATCAATACCAAACAGAGTCCAAACGCAGCGACACTTTTTGGAGAATTTTTCTGGACCAGAAGACACCCAGTGGGACAAATATGTACTAGAGGGGAGGCCCGAGGTGGGCACAACCCACCAGGGTGCGCCAGGAGGCCCAGGGGCGCCCAGGGGGGTTGTGCCCCCCTCCCGCACCGCCTCTTCACCCTATAAATCCCCAAATATTCCAGAAACCCTAGGGGAGTCGACGAAACACAATTCCAGACGCAGCAAGTTCCAGAACCACGAGATCCAATCTGGACACCATCACAGAGGAGTTCATCATCCTCATTGGTGCCTCTCCGATGATGCGTGAGTAGTTCAGCATAGACCTACGGGTCCGTAGGTAGTAACTTGATGGCTTCCTATCTCTCTTTTGATTCTCAATACAATGGTCTTTTGGAGACCTACTTGATGTAACTCTTTTTTGCGGTGTGTTTGTTCAGATCCGCTGAACTTTGAGTTTATGATCAGATCTGTATCCATGAATATTATTCGAGTCTTGTTTTGATCTCTTATATGCATGATTATTTATAGCCTCGTATTTATTCTTTGAATCATTGGTTTCACTACAAAAAAGACACATCCGTGACATTTTGGGCCGAACGAATTTTTTTCTGTCATGCTTATGACTCTTCTATGAGGATAATTGTGACAAAATCACGTATCATCATAGATGTGGTGGGCTGCTACTTCTACAACAAAAAATCATGACAGAAAATGGGCTTTTCGTCATGGGTGGGCCGGGGACACACTTGCATGACATTCTTTCGGCCGTCCATGATGAAAAAAATCATGGTAGAAGCAAGGGTGAGGAAAATATCATGTAGTTCCCGGTTACGGTGAGTGGTCGGGGCCAAGCGATGCACGGAGGTCTGCGTGTTTCACTCGTACATGTATGCGCGTGTGTACGAGGCATTGGGCTCTAACTGAACCCGAGCAAGGTGTTTTCTTACTGAACCCGAGCGATCGATCCCTTGGTTGTTAACTGAACCTGCGCGATTCCTTCGTTACTGCTGCTAACTGAACCCGAGCGATCGATCGCTGCTGCTGCTGCTTACTGAAGTCAATCGAACCTGTTGCCTCTTGATGAACAGTGAACATGGGGTTGGTTAAACGAGTCGAGACGTACGTGGTTGTGGTTGGATGAACAATTCCCGGTGGGGGTTGGATGAACATGACCCCATGGTAGTACGTAGGTTGGATGAACAGGACCCTGAGAGGAGGCCGCCGCAGCCGAGCTGGTTGGGGGTGGATGATCAGGACCCCGTGGAGGGCTGGTTGAACAGTAGCCGGTGGAGGGATGGATGAACAGTAGCCCGTGGATGAACGATATCTGGTGGAGGTAGGAGGAAGATGCGGTGGATGAACAGTGTAGGTGGAGGTTGAAGGAAGTCGACGGTGGGTGAACAGTAGCCCATGGAGTCCCGTTTTGCGGTACGCCACACCCCTCCCGATGAACAGAACCCCCATTTCGACTGTAGCGCTCCAACACAAGTCCGTTTCCTCCATTTTGCGGCACACCAGACCCCTCCCGATGAACATGATCCTGTTTCGACCATAGCTGGTCGAACAGAAGGTTGTTTCCTCTGTACTGCGATACGCGATACCCTGTTTTGGCTGTTCCGTCCAAGCTGGTTGGCTCCCGTTGAACAGGTCGCATTCCGACCCAGTATGTTGCCTCCCGATGAACAGGACGCTGTTTCTCTGTTTCGACCCAGCTGGTTGGTTGCCCGATGAACAAGATGGCATTGCTTTCGTCCGTTGCTTCTCCATGTACACGAGTCCTGGCCATACGTATGCGCGAGTAGGCGTTCGAGACCCCGCCTGTATGTACATACGTAGCCGTATTTTTTGGCATGTGGTTGTACGTACGTGTACATAGTTTAGAGGGACTACCTGAACTACTACGTCGAGGGCTCTACTACTACACGTGTCGCTGCTTGCTCGACCACGGTTCATCGTTGCAGAGAGACCGATCGACCAGTATGCACGTACACGTCCTCGACTAGACAGGCTACGTTATGTATTCTTTGACCGGGTGGGTCCCAGCTGTTAGGAAGGATAAAGACGCACTTATTTCCATTCGAAGATATAGATGGTGGGTCCCAGCTGTCAGGGGGAGGATTCATTTTTTGCGTGCATAATAAGGAGGCACTTCCTTGCGTGTGAAGATGTAGCTGGTGGGTCCATCTGTCAGCCTCACCGCATACACTACTCTTATGATGAATGTCATTCTTTGATCACGCCGTACAGACAACACCCAGGCGGTGGACGACGGCGAGGTCTAGGAAGGGAACGACCCTGAGCCTGGGAAGACGAGGCAGGTGGATGCCCACGCGGAGGGGAGTACGAGGGTTCACTGGTTCAGCTGCGGTGTAAGGCTATCGTCGCCGGAGAATAACAGGGGGTGTGGGTGAGTAGAGGGAAGGCCAGGCCAGTGGTAGTATGGTCGGGCGGTGAGGCCTGCGCGGCAGCACAGCCGGCCATGGGAGGCTGGAGCAGGCGGTACGGCGGGCGCAAGTTTGGGCGGCTGGAGCAAGAAGACCAGAGGTTGAAGACGCAATTCGGCCATTGGATTAACATCCAACGGTCAGTGCATCTAGAATCGTTTATTGACTAAGTTGACAGAGCCCTGCGTACGCGTTAACTTAGTAGGCCCACAAGTTAGCCTCCAAATCTGGTGGGCCCCAGCTAGCAGGGGAATCATTTTTTTCGCGTAATAAGGTGGCATTTTCTTATGTGCGAAGATGTTTTCTGTTTTTTTAATTTCTTCTTTTTCGAGTTAGAACAAAAAGAAAACGGTTCAGCATCTTCGGTACAATCTATATTTTCACGAAATGGATCATAATAAAGCTGGTGGGTCCCAGCTGTCAGAGAGAGCAAACTTTTTATTTCTGCGTAATAAAGGAAGCACTTCCTTGCATGCGTAGATGTAGCTGGTGGGTTAAATCTGTCAGGGGGAGAAATCATTTGTTTTCGCATAATACAGGGGCATTTGCTGCGTGCGGCCATGGGCCATGTGGGTCCCTACTACCAGCCACTCCACATGCATGCCTCTTCCGATGGTTGTTGTTTGTTGACAAAGTTGACCACGCCGCGCAGAGAGAACCAATGCGGTGAATGATGGCGAGTCCTTAGAAGGGAATGACCTGGAGCTGGCGAAGACATAGCAATGGATGCCCATACGGAGGGGAGTATGAGGGTTCACTAGTTCGGCTGCGGTGTGAGGCTGCCGTCGTCGGAGAAGAACAAGAGGTGTTGGTGAGTAGAGGAATGGCCTAGACAGCGTTTGGGAGTAGGATGGGTTGATGAAGCCTGCGCGGCAGCACGGCTGACCATGGGAGACGTAGCAGGCGGTACCGCCGGCGGTGGTTTGGCCGGCTGAAGCAAGAATATCCGAGATTGAAGAAGCACTACAGTCGTACTACAGCCGTTGGATGGACATCCAACGGCCACTGCTGCTAGAATCGTGTCTTGACTATAAGTTGACAAAGCCTTCCGTACGCCTCAACTTAGTAGGCCCATAAGCTTTCCGTACGCGTCACTGACTATAATTCTCAAAAAAATAGTAGGCCCACATGTGAGCATCACATCTGTGGCAGAGAACATATAGCCCATTTGCGATTTGTAATAATGTACAACCCATGTTTGAATTCTAATGGAATTTACTACAACCCATTTACAGTCTATTGAAATTATAGCCCATTTTCTAGCCAGGACAACGATTAATAATTTCAACCAACCCCTCAAAACAGAATTCAACCAAAATTCCCACATTTTGATGGGATCCGAAATATTTTTATCCCAAAATTTCAAGTCAGATTAAATATAATTTCAAAATGAATTTGTATTAGGCAAAAATCTAACGAAATATTGCGCGCGCAATAAGCAATGAAATTAAAAATTTTAAAATTCAAAAATAATATTTTTGAAACTAATTACCTATTTGGTGCATTTTTGTATATTTACAACCCACTTTATACAATTACATCCCATTTATTATTTCTTAAATCCCATTTTCTTGTTAGGCCTAATGCATCCCTCCTAGGAAAGATTTACAGCCCAGCGGGGCGGAGAATAACAAGTTAACCTGGGTTGGGTATTTCGCAAAAAAAGTATAGCTGGGCTAGCCATTTTCACCTTGAAAAATTAATGTCTGGGCTGGATATTTGGTCGACATAAAATAATAGCCTGGGCTAGATGGGCCATAGCCCGCCTAGTTGATACCCTACTCCTCTAAACAACAACAAAAACATCACTCAAGAATAACTCTGCTTACACCTCAAAAACAAATACTGCTCAAGCTGTTGGGTCCCAGCTGTCGGCCACTCCTTGTGCAATTCTCTCGTTTATTGACTATATAGGTTGACAATGGTGTGGGACCGTGATGTCAGGAAACTAGGAGGAAGCAAAAAAATATAGTTGTATATAATAAGGAGGAACTTACATACGTACAGCTATGGCCCTAGTTGGTCCCTACTGTCATCCTCTCCAAGTAAAGTCATCTCCTGATTCCTCATGTTTGTTGACCATGTTGACAATGCTCGGTGCCACGGCGAGCACAACAACTCGAAGGACGACGGAGAGGGCCTTGCGGGCCCTATAGATGGTTTGATACAATGCCCACTGCTCATTCAGGAAGCCAGGATCATCGGACACCTATGAGCACCTTCGAGAGACTGAGCCGGCATGAAACGGTAAGGCCACGACTGGGAGCTCTGGATTTTTTCACACATGTATAAAGATACAAGTGTAATTTACTCATCAGCGGAAACAATGCGTAAAATACAGGCGTAATGAGACCGATGACCCGAGGTCTGTAACGAAAACCGGCGAGTTACGCGTGTAATTTGAGAGACCAATGTATATTTTACCAGTCAAAAACGACCAACCAAGCGCTTCACCCAAGACCATCTGCTTTTATTTACAAGCGTCAATTTTACAAGCGGTTTTGGTTGGAAACCGACGATCCAATCACGGCGTAAGACGATGAGTTGGTCGGAAGATCATATGGTTTCACCTCTAACCTACCCGAGTTGTTGTATAGGCTATGAATGAAACATAAGACGATGAACTTCTTAAGAACAGAAACAACAAAAGAGGATGATCTTCTTAACATGCAGATCACTGGCATTAAATCGACATGCGAAACAATATGAAGCATTATTCTCAGGAGGGACGGTGAACAGCTCATGATGCCGCATGCCACAACATTCCAAGCACAACTTTGCAATCAAACTCACAAGGCCTGGCATTTCATAGACAACATTCAGAACAAACTCTTAAAATACCTTACATAAGTCAACATTCATGTGACTATGCATCTTAATATAGTAAATATTTACTTCTGAACTGAACACAGGAATAGGAAAAAATGATCGACGCTGCACATAGCAAAGGGCGTCCCATTCCAAAATATCAAATGCATGTCTTCTGGCTAACATCAATGAGCAAAATTTGACAAGGTTTTCCAATTCCAATATATTAAACGAATGTCTTCTTGCTAACATTAGTGATTAAACTTTGACAAGCTTTTCCCATTCAAAATATGTAATACCTATGATTGTGGAACGGGCAGGGTTTGTCATCAGTTTGCACATTGAAATGGCACATAGAGCCGGATTAACCAGCGTATCTTTTTTTTGCAATTCTAATGAAATAAAACAATGTCTTGCGTAGCATGGTGGATTTCGTATTTATATGTTGCAAGGCGTTGAAGATGTTGGTAGCTCCATTCAAGTAGATAGTCCGGTGGCTCAAGGTGACGACAAATGATTAGAGAACCATTCGATGTATTATGCATGATGAAGTATTATGGAGGACACGAACCGTCTGAACATTTTGTGCAGTTCCACTGAAATCAAGCTGAGCATCCCTGTCTGCATAAATACAGAAAAAGCATGGCGATTATAATAGTGGTACTAGTTTATTAAACATACGCTCACAACTATAATCATCTTCACTATCTTAATAGGAGAAGATAGCAATACAATAGCTTCAATTAAACATTTATCTAAAATAATACAACAATATAAGTAGCACAACATAACAAAGCACAATCATGTGGATGAAGGCCGATACTGACCTCGTTTGTTACAGCTCCATCGGCAACTGACTTGGTCATACCTTTTCTTGTGGAGTGAATTTTGCACTCCACGTGTTGTTGAGTTTCCCATGCTCTCTGCAGACTAGTCATGTCATCAGCGTCTACTAATACTTTGTAAAGCTTCTCGATCATTCCTTGTGTAATGTAGCGCAAACAGTGACTGCTTCTTTCTCCAAAGTGGAAAGACCAACTCGGCCCAATAATGCAACAGGTTTCCATGAACACATTGGCTCCTTTTGTGCAGTTCAACTAAAATCAAAGTCGAAATAGAACTGAGCAGAAGTTTTGGTATCCCTGTATGCAACAATAGGTATAAATGAAACAATTACTGGGAAATAACGGTTGATGACTTATACTCCCAAAAGAAAAAACATCTACCTTATCTTAATGGGAAACAAAGCAGGAGAGTAACAATTCTCAAACAGTGTGATTCATTCATTATAACTGAGACATTATCTTAACAATACCTTGTTTCAATATGTATAAAGAACGACAAAGTAGAAAAGTACCATTCCTAAAACAATGCAACTAATTCATATTAACAGAGACATTATCTTAACAATACCTTGGTTAAACATGTAGAAAGAACTACAAAGCAGGATAGTACCATTTGTAAAACACTGTAACTGATATATAATAACAGAGGCATTATCTCAACAATACATTTCTTAAACATGTACTCCCGCCGATCCCTAACAGAAATGGTACTCCCGCAATTCCCTAACAAGTGTTGCCGTTTTGAACTAAGATTCAGTAGTTAATTCTGAGAGTGGCATTGCTTAATTTCACCAGTGGCATTAGATTCACAAAAGGCATAAACAGTTCCAGGGGAGACTGGGCGCAACAGCACCATGTGCTTCCATCTACTTATAAAGAGGGTGATGCACAGTTTGTTGTAACAAAGTAACAAGCATCATGTCTGGGTTGGTCCCATTTTTCACTTAATGGGAAAAGACGGCAATACAATAACTTCAATTCAACATTTATTTAAAACAGTACCACTACAAGTAGCACAACATCTCAAAGCACACTGCACAATCATGTGGATGAAGGCCGGTACTGACCTTTCATGAGGCAGATAAGATCAAATATGAATCTGCCAACAAGAATGGGAAACCCAATATCGTTTTGTGTAGTTCAACTAAATCAAGCAAAGTTGCTCGTGTGACATTTAAGTTGAACTACACAAAACACTCTTAAAACAGAAGTGTTTTGCGTAGTGAAGCAAAAGGTCACAATAGCAACGAGTTGAATAGATATCCCTGTTTTCAGAGGTAAAAAAGAAACAATTACTGGCCAATAAAGGAGGATGAATCGTATGGCCACAAAAAGAAGCATCTACCTTATCTTGACGAAAAACAAAGTAGGACAATAGCATTTGTAAAACGGTTGCATTGATTCATATTAACAGAGACATTCTCTTAAAATAACATTCATTAAAAATGTAATTTACTTTTAACAGTGGCATTGCTTCAATTTTCCAGCGGCATTCTTAGATTAACAACAACAAAATAGTTGTATAGGACATGGGACATGCCAGCACCATGTGCGTCCACACGTATAAATGGATGATGCAGAGTATGTCGCCAAGCAGCATATCTGCGTTGGTCCCGTATTTGTTCTCTTTGAACCTTTTTCCTATGTGAGGGCAGCAAATCAAGTCCTGCACAAACTACCCGACCCCCCAGTTCTTGCCTTTTTCAACAAAGAGATCGGTTCCTTACAGATGTGTGTACTGGGTTACCCCCCTTTTGCCTTTTCGACCAACAAAACGGCTGGATAGCCAGTCTATACTAGTTTCCCTCCCTCCTTTCCTCATTGAACCACATCCTAGATTCATGCTCCATCCCATCCCCCCTTCTTTCCTCTTTGAACCCAGACCTAAATTCGACTATAGAATCAAAAAGATCCGCATGCAGCTAGAGCAATGACGGTTTCAAAGAAAGTTATACCTTAGGGTCGTCGGGATGTGGCTAGGCGTGCGGCAGGAGGCCGGATCTGCCCACACTATGTACGACAGCAAGGAAGAAGGGGTCAGAGGCCCTTCCGCACAGGCGCGGCCTGAAAGCGAACAGCACGGCCATCAGTGGACTGCCTCCCTCGCCGAAGGCGATAGAGTGAACGTTGCACCTCCTCCCCTTCCCGGTGCGACGGGATCCGGATGGCTCCTTCACCAGCTGTGAGGGGGGGGGGAGAGCCAGAGTCCAACGCAGTCCTGTTTAGATCTGGTGAAGAGGGTGAGAGACTGTGAATAGAGCAAACCCTAGCAAAGGAATGTTGAGCCTCCAGCTTAACAAGAGTGCAAACCCTAGTGAACAAGCGCTGAGGCTCCAGCTTATATAGTACTCGTGTATAGTACTAATATAGTGGAGTGGTTTTCTTTTTCTCTCCATAACAATCATTTTAAATTGTGTATGAAATGAAACTCTTTATTTAACGTACCAGTGAAGAAAACTACTATGATCAACTAATGATCAACGCGTCCTGGTTGCACTTCATGTCCTTCACGTGTGGTACACTACCCCCCGTTAAGTGAACAACCACACACGCGCCAAATTATAGGAAAGGTGTGAGAGTGTGGAAAAATAAAGAATTTTAATTTCAATTTTTGGAAAGGTTTGAGAGTATGTACAGTTTGCCCTCTTTGAATTATTATGGTTTGTTGTGTTCAGCCTAAACTTGGTCAAACTTTACAAAGTTTGACTTCAGTCAAATCTAATATGCAGAGTAAATAAAAATGAAGGGGTACTACCTCCATCCGGGTTTTTAGTCCACACCATGTTTTTAATCAAAGTTTGACCACATATTTAGTTAAAAACTGGACAAATAAAATTACAGGGTAGCTGAAGACAAAGTTGCGAGAAGGCTTAGAAATCAATACAAAACTTTTACTCTTAGTACCAACGTTGATGCTTCTTCGAGGAAACATTTGGTTCATATCCAATTGTGTGATAAATTGCACCAACGTAAATGACTGCTCCAAGATGAACTGGTGAAGGATGTCGTCTTTGTGGAAACAAGCAAAGAGCACTGATGGAAGACAACCCATTTTTCATTGAACATCGATCAGCTTCACCAGCCGGTGCAACCATGAGACGCAACCATGAGCATGGATAGCTCATCGTGGTGTGATGCATCATCAATTTTGGCATCATGTTTGGGTCAAGCACCAATGAAGTTTGATAATCCTCATTGTGGATTGTTTCTTCTCGGTAATCAAGCTTGAGAAAGGAAGAACTGGGCAACAGTGGCCATCCAATTTTGTGCAGTTCCGCTAAAATTGAAGAAGACATGCCCGGGTATGGAAATATGCATCCCTGCTTGCAAAAATATAAAAAATGATATTTAAGTAGTGTCGTTTCTTTGTTTTATCAGTGGAACAAGATTAACAATCTCATCTTAATTGTTAATAAGAATTAATGAAATGTACACCAAAAAATAGAAGCATCATGATTATCTTGATGGGAACTAAAGCAGGACAGAAGCATTTATCGACGCCTCTACGTGGGCATTGCTTCATTTTACCAGTGATAGTTTTAGCTTAGTAGCAGCAATAGGAGCATATGAACAATGACCGCACAACTACCATGTACTTTTTGTCGGAAAAAAACATGTATACCTCCACGATGCATAAATGATAAACTAGGAGAACTTTTGGAGTGGCCTTTCCTCTATAATAGTAAAAAAATAGGTGATGTTGGACCAGCCGACGAAGCCTAGCTACTGTACATGGGGAGCGGGGAGTAGTGGTATAGGAGAAAACCCGATTGTAGAATACAATGAAGCATGAAATCCAAAAGAAGTTATACCTCAAGTGGGCGAGATGTGCATTAGGCGGGCGGGTGGGATCTGCCCACACGACGGCAGCGAACAAGGGCGCGGAGGACCTTCGTCCGCGCCGGCGCCGCCTCCGAGAGGACGGTGCGCATTGGCTTCCTCCATCGCCGACGGCAACAACATCGACGCTGGACCTCCTCACCACCCGCAGCGGATGGGATCCGGCTGGATCTGTGACCACCGGTGAGGAGAGAGATAGAGTGGACACTCTCATCTTGTTCAGACTAGCAAGAGGCCCATGCATTGCATGGAACACCAAGATGCATTTATACGAGTTGTTTATCTTGTGCGAGACAAAGATGACCGAGGGAAGGCCTTATTTGCAAATGTGGAGAGGGGTGCGGGTATCTTTTTGCAAAATTGCCATAGTTTTCTTTCTATCCCTCAAATATAGATCGGACGGTCTATATTGCAGGATGGCAGGCACACCATCATCACCAACTCGTTTTTTATAAGAATAGAGATATAGTAGAGAAGTAGAGATAGAGATATGGAGAGGGTGAGAGAGCGAGACGCGACAAACCCTATCAAACAAGAGGATATATATACAATGGAGTAAAAATTTCTCACCATAGCAGTGGTTTTAAATAGAATACGTGCATTCACGAAAAAAAGAGGCAAAAACTGGTGGAGAAATCTTTTTTAACGTGCCAAGAAAGAAAACTCGATCAATAACACGCCCCCGCTTCCACGTCGCAGTTTGTATCGCTCACGTGTGGTCCCCGACCCTCCATTATTAAGTGAACAAATTAAAGGGTCGAATTATTACGTACGTAAGCTGCCTCTTCATGTACAAATGTGCTCCATCGTGTACTCGCGGGTATGTCGGAGGTAGAGCGAGTGTGTGTACATTTCTTCTTGTACGTAATACTCTATCTCACTTCATATTGTTTCCCACTTCTATGATATTCCTATCCTAGGAACAAAATGAGGCGGTACTAAGTTTGTGTGTGTAGGGAGAATGAGACATCGATGTTGTGTACAAGTAGTCACGAGAGTCGTCACTATGTGTGTGAGCGCACACACACACATATACATGCATATCCATGTTTACGTAAAATTCTTACTTTCATCTCCATATCCATATCCATCTCCATCATATTCATCCAACAGTCACATTATTTAAGTTATTAATTATGTAGCAATATTTACATATGTCCAGCCTGACTGCCCCGGCCAACTTGAACCCTCTTCATCACCCACATGCGGTTCCCACCTGAAATGGTCAGTGTCGCATACATGCCCGGCCAGAGCGGACGCGACCTCTCACTGGCGTCAGCATTGAAGCAGCGCGCCGGTCGAGGGAGCGCCACCCGCGTCGCTTCCCGGTGCACGCGACTGCTCCATGTTCAAATGTCACCACGGCCGGCCACAACATGCATGTAAAAAACTTCTTGGGAGTCCGTGCTACAACTAGTTGTCCTCCCCCTCCTCTCTATCTCTTCCAATAGTGCTAGTACTCCATGGTGCGATGCATTGACAGAAAGGCGGGAAAGTTTGCCTTTACTCGGTTTGCGGTGAGTGGCATGCTGAGCGACCGTGTGGGGTGGAGGAGGGTGAGACACGAACGCGGCAGACGTGATTTAAACGTTGGTTTTGCTCGATGGCGCGATCCAACGAAACAAAACGTTGGTTTCCGAAAGAATACTGTACTGCATGAGAGAGATAGAGTGATGATTTGCTTCTTCCGTCCAACTAACTATACCGGGTCTATGTGATTTGACGGCTCATTGGCCACTATTACTGCAGCGGTAGAGCGTCTGCACACTTATTTATTTATTCTGTGATCAAACTAATTTTCTCCGCTATTACACAGGAGGAGTACGAAACAGCCCGGTGACTACATGGTCCACCTCCCACTATCAGCATATTCCTTGGACATCGTGCGACACCTCCAATCCTTTTTTCTTTGCGTAGTACTCCCTCTTTTCCGGTTTATACAGGGCTTAAATTTTAAATCTCATCAACCAAGGCAGATGATGAGTGGAGAAATGTATCTCGTAGTTTACAAAATTACTCAAACTTTAATCTGCATTAATTAGAATATATGCATGGATGACGACTAAATGAGTTGGAAAGGTTACATGCATTGGTTGGTTTCTTTTAATCCTTGCATGCATCATTTTAATGCACCTTGGAATGTGAACATGTGATGGAAAGAAGTGAAAATAATACTTATAATATGGTATAAAACTAAGAAATTGAGATGAACCCAATAAACTAGAAAGGAGGAAGTACATTGTACCACATGACCCACCAACCACCATACACTGTCACATACTACCTCCGTCCTGGTTTATTACTCCCCTGTGTAATTTATGCATGATACTAGTATATGATACTCCCCACTATGAGTAACCTTAGACGCATACAAAAATGGACCGGAGGGAGTACGAAGCTTTCTCAGATTTTGTTTCATGTATGTATCCTGACTCCAAGGTTGCCCGTTACAACATTCCAACAAATACAAAGGAAAACTAACATGCATGCTGATGCATCTCAATGATTCATAGATCATAGCCAATATTTACTTCACAACTAAAGAAAAAAGTTGTGAGAGTGTGTACGGAAAAAACTACTAATGGGGTCTCTACGACTTAAACCCTAAACTCTAAACATGATTTAATTTCCTGGCTAGGTAGAACCTGTCAAAGGAAAGAAGCCTGGCACCCTCGGATCATACGATGCTTTTGTGCAGTTCCACTAAAATTGAGAAGTAGAGAAAGATCCACATGGAGATGGAGCTACGTGGGGAGCTATGGCAGTGGAGCAAGCTAGCTCCAAAAGGAAGTTGTACCTGGGACGTCGGGGGGTCATACCACGGGGACCCCCGGTCAGCATGCACCGACAGTGGGTTTTCTTCCTCGCCGCTGTCGACTGCGTCTACGTAGAACATCGCCCGCTTCCCTTGGCGGTGGGATTAGCTGGATCTGTGACCAGCGGTGTGGCTACCGTTGTTCAATGCTTGTGAAGAAAGCAACCCAAGCAAGCAGGCTTGTAGCTTAGGCTCCTGCTAGTGTATATATAGTGGAGCAGTTTGCGTTTTCTCTCCATATCAACCTTTTTATATTGCGTACGTGTCATTGAAGAGTGCAATGATGGTTTCTTCGTCCGACTAACTTACTATGTGGTTTGACTGCTCTTGAGTGGCCCCTGCACATACTCCCCTACGTGTATGACCGTTCTTGAGTCTCACATGTACTTATCTCTATTTTCTTGCATGACACGTAGACAAGATGCACATAGAGGAATTTTGTTACTACACGTTGTTACGTATCTACTCTCTCCTTTAGGTTCACTACTAGTACTCCCTCCGTCCTGGTTTATTGGTCTCCTTTGTACTCAATTCATGGGCTCGTTTTCCTCAAGAAATTGCCTTTACCAACGTATTAATATCGGGAATGCATGCGTGAACAACGAATGATTAAACCTCGCATGCAACATTTTGACAAAGCATTGACATATGAACATGTGAATGTGAGGGACTACAACCTCGTGCATGCATGCAACAGTCAGACGTACACATGCATGCAAAAACACGGGCGACGCCCTAATGCATGCATGTCTGAGCACACGACGGAACACAAAGGGTCACACTCAAGTGCTCAACCTACAGTTGCATGCACACACATACTCGGCCAGGGTGAGCTAGTGACCGTATAAACACCGGAAAATGTATATATTGCCTGCAATGAGCATATTATGAAGTCCACTGACTGTAGTTTTACAAATATACAATGACAACCAGTGTATTTATCTCGTTTCAAATTAAGCCATATTAACCAGAAAGGAGGCAGTATGGACTAGCATTACTTTGTTGTGTCCCGTCAACTTGCAGAACGAGGAGAAGCTTGCGCGCGGTGGCTCGCGGGACAAGGAGATACTTTTGACTAATGCAAGCTCGCCCTCGCTCAGGCGGTGGACGTGCAACAGTTAATTCGGCGTCAGATTGCCAGAAGCATACACTGTACTAGTACCATCATTGTTCGACTTCCCGAAGAGGTGAAGAGCCAAGCGCAAAGTTTACTACAGTAGTACTCATTACTCCGTATACAGGTACTACTAGGAGCCGCATGGTGGAGCGTATGCACTGTCATGCCTCCTTTGGTTTGTAGGAATTTCATAGGATTTCTACAGGATAGGATTTGCAAAGGAAAATTTCCTTTGAAGCCCGTTGGTGTGTAGGAATGGTTTCCTATTCCTATGTAGGATAGGAATCAATCCTTCACATTTTGGAGGAAAAAAACATTAGCTAAGACTCAATGGAAAAATTCCTATCCTATGCATAAAAAATGCCATCACTTTCTCTATAAGAATTGAGATGCATGTCATCTCACTTCCTATGATTTTCGTATTCCTATAACATTCCTACCATATGAACCAAAGGAGGCCTTATTTTACTTTAATCTATTATAAAGCAATCTTCAACACATTTTCTTCTCTTCGAGGGTTCTTGCATGTGATAATGGAAGTTGATTGCACGGAACACTCACCACAATTCTCGCTTAATTCTGGCTCCTATCCTGTTAGAAACAGGAGCACTCAGTAATATTTTCTCTTCTTTGTTATTCAACATGTAAACAGGTCAGCAAACCTTGTTGCGCATCTTTGTGTGAACCGTGCTTGCAGCACTTTGAATGTGACCGAGAGCTGGCTTGATGAAACACCTCGCTTCCTTTTTGTGGGGTACCTTGCTTCCTAGTGACCAGTCTCTTGGCTGATTGTCCTAAGAATGCTTATATATGAATAAAGCTCTCTCATTTACCCGCAAAAATGATTAAGCCATATTAACTGGAAAGGATGGAGTATGGAGTAGCACTACTTTGGTGTGTCTCGTCAACTCGCAGAACGAGGAGAAGCTTGCAGGACAAGGTGAAGCTTGCTTACGCCCTCTCCGTCTACCTCAAGCACGGTGGCTCGGAGGACGAGGAGAAGCTTTTGACTAATGCAACTACCCTTGCCCAGGCGGTGGACGTGCAACAGTTCATTTGGTGTCGGATTGCCAGAGGCATACACTGTAGTACCATCATTGTTCGACGTCTCGAAGAGGCGAAGAGCCAAGCGCAAGGTTTAGTAGCACTACTAGTAGTAGTATACAGGTAGTAGGAACCGCATGGTGGAGCGTCTGTACTCTTATTTTATTTTAATCTCTGATAAAGTACACATTTATTTGTGAGAAGTGCGGAAAACAAAAGCCCAGTAGTACTATTAAAAGACATCGAACATGTAATGATGATATCGATCAACCATGCTCGAATATATCTTGGCCTCCATGCGAGTCCGTCTCTGTGTTCTCGCTCCTCGTCTCTCTCAAGGAGCGGCGGGTTGGCCATTTTGCCGTCAATTGAGATCGGTTTGCTCACACTCCGGTCACATGTCAATGATATGCCAAGAGGAAGTGCATTGACTGACAGGCCATACGTGGACTTGGTTTTGCACCTTCATACTACCCTCTGTCACAATTTATAGAGCGTGCTTCAACAATCTCTGGGACCAAGGCAACTAGCGATCGACCTGAAAAATAGCGTTGGTAGTTATAGCACAACGTCTATTACTAGAGAAAATAATGCGTACAGACATGCATGCAGTGCTTCCACCCTAGGTACACACATGCATGCACTTACTCCACTCCGTGTACACACCTACATCGAGAGAAAATTGTGGGCTAGATTGCGGTTACCACACCCTAATTAATTGAGCACTGAACCAAACGTGTCTAATATCTCTCTGGTGGTGGAAATGCATGAGAATTGAAGTGCGCCCTGTAAGCTGTGACGGAGGGTAGTATGAGCGGATTCAAAGAAGAGCGTATTGATGGTTGCTTCTTCCGAGCAACTTACAGTGGGAAAGGTGGGGCTTATGATTCGACTGCTCATTACTGATTATTAGTGCGGCGCAATGACCGGGCTGAGTCTCCCATGCGGTTGTGCACTATAATTTGGTGCATGGCACATGTACCCAGATGTTGAATGGCTTCTGGCAATGCTATCAAGCCTTCCATCATTTGTTTACATAATTGACGTATACAAATAATTTTCCACCGACATGAAATTGTACAATGCTTTGAAGCTTTCAGCTTTTGTTTCGTGTGTCTTGCTAGCTGGAAGGTTGTCTCGTTACAACATCAATCAAAATAATAGAAAGGAAACTAACATCCATGCTCTTTCAGAATAAAAAATAAAAAACTAACTTCCTTGTTGATGCATCTCAATTATTAGCAGATCAGAGCTAATATTTACATCACAACTGAAGACAAAGTTGTGAGAAGGTGTTAAATTAAAATTGATCCATGCTTTCATTGGAAGCAACTTCCCCCCAGCTCTGTCTAAATCAACAAGGCATGTTCGGAAAAAAGTAGCTGTCAGGAGCATGCAACATTCCGATCATTTTGTGCGGTTCCACTAAAATAGAGCTGAGCGTCCCTGGTCCCAAGATATTAAGTGTGATTACAATAATAGAGGAGTGTTGATGAAACAATAAACACACAAATAGAAGCCGATTACCTTTGTAGTCTCTCTTAAGACTATCTAGTTGGAGAATATTAAGCAAATAGTTGGAGAAGATTAGGCTCGGAATTTGATGAGGAGGATAGAGCAAAACCAATCTTCCTTTGTGCAGTTGCACTAAAATGTAGAGACGTTGCCCGTGTGACATTTTACACTAGTAGAAAAGGGGGCAACGGTCCAGGCCGGGTCAGCCCATTAGTCCCGGTTCAATCTAGAACCGGGACCAATGGGGGCATTGGACCCGGTTCGTGAGCCCAGGGGGCCGGCCGAGCCACGTGGGCCATTGGTCCCGATTCGTCAGGACCTTTTGGTCCCGGTTGGTGGGACGAACCGGGACCAATGGGCCTGGCTCCTGGCCAACCTCCATTGGTCCCGGTTGGTGGCCTGAACCGGGACCAAAGGCTCACCTTTAGTCCCGTTTCATGCTACGAACCGGGACCAATAGTGTTGCCTATATATACCCCTCGCCCGTGAGCAGAGCACTCCAGTGCTCTGTTTTTCTCTGGCCGGCGAGGGGAGGGGTTTTTGGTGCTCTAGCTCACCTCCTATGCACATGAGGTGTTCGATGAAATGCCCGAGCCACAGTAGTTAAGCTTTCTCCTCTCGAAGCTCGACCCCAAAGCTCCATTTTCCTCGAGATTTGTCTAGATTTAGTGGTCCGTCATGCCCCACCCCCGTCTTCACCGCCGTCGATCACCCGCGCCGATCTCATCACCAACACCACCGTGGTGAGCCTCTTGTTCTTATCTTCTTTCTGAAAGGAAAAATATTGTTACTTGTATGTTTAGATAGATACCTGTATAATTTTCTTACTTTTATTATTGCATCTTATATAGTGCGATGGTTTTGGTATCCGCCCCCGTCGGCCCTCGTCCTGCCTATGATTCGGATTGGTATATATATTATCTTTATAATTATTGGTTCATTTATTGTTTATGAAAATTATGCGGACCAACGTGACATAGATTTTATTTATCTAGGATGTATGTGAACCGGAAATTCCAATCGACCCTATTGTCGAGAGGTTAAATTTAGTTGAAGAAGAAAACAATTTCTTGAAGGAAAAAATAAAAAAAATGAGGAGGAGAAGATGATATTAGAGTTGCATGTTGCGGATGTCGTCGATGATCACAAGATCAAGATGGATGCAATGCACTTGAAGATTAGAAAGATTAGAAAATATGCCATTCATACCGAGGCTTGGTATCATTATGCCATTGGATCAATCGTTACCTTGGTTGCGATTATGATCGCCTTTGTTTTCGCATTAAAATGTTTTACATAGTTTCAATGTATGTTTTAATTAATTAGATGCTCTGGAGAGCTATATATATGTTGTTAGATGAGAACTATGTATGTACTTTGGTTTTAATGTGATGATGAACTTCTATTAATTTGGACACTTAATTATATATAATGCACGCAGATGAACCGGCAATGGATGCACGGTGACAGACACACCTCCGAGTACATTAAGGGCGTGCATGAGTTTCTCGATGCGGCTGAGGCAAACAAGCAGAATGGTTTTATGTGTTGTCCATGCCCTAATTGTGGGAATACGAAGTCTTACTCTGACCGGAAAATCATTCACACCCACCTGCTTTACAATGGTTTCATGCCACACTATAATGTTTGGACGAGGCACGGAGAAATAGGGGTTATGATGGAAGACGACGAAGAAGAAGAGTATGATGACAACTATGTGCCCCCTGAATACCGTGATGCTGCAACGGGGGGAGCTGGTGAAGATCAAGAGGAACCAGACGATGTTCCCAATGATGCTGCAACGGGTGAAGCTGCTGAAGATCAAGAGGAACCAGACGATGTGCCCGATGATGATGATCTCCGCCGGGTCATTGTCGATGCAAGGACGCAATGCAAAAGTCAAAAGGAGAAGCTGAAGTTCGATCGCATGTTAGAGGATCACAAAAAAGGATTGTACCCCAATTGCGAAGATGGCAACACAAAGCTCGGTACCGTACTGGAATTGCTGCAGTGGAAGGCACAGAATGTTGTGCCTGACAAAGGATTTGAGAAGCTACTGAAAATATTGAAGAAGAAGCTTCCAAAGGATAACGAATTGCCCGACAGTACATACGCAACAAAGAAGGTCGTATGCCCTCTAGGATTGGAGGTGGAGAAGATACATGCATGCCCTAATGACTGCATCCTATACCGCGGTGCATACAAGGATCTGAACGCATGCCCGGTATGCGGTGCATTGTGGTATAAGATCAGACGACATGACCTTGGTGATGTTCACGGCGAGCCCCACAGGAAGAGGGTTCATGCGAAGGTGATGTGGTATGCTCCTATAATACCACGGTTGAAACGTCTGTTCAGAAACGGAGCGCATGCCAAGTCGATGCGATGGCACAGTGAGGACCGTAAGAAAGATGGGAAGTTGAGAGCACCCGCTGACGGGTCGCAGTGGAGAAAAATCATGAGAAAGTACTGGGATGAGTTTGCAAAGGACCCAAGGAACGTATTGTTTGCTTTAAGCGCGGATGGCATTGATCCTTTCGAGGAGCAGAGCAGCAATCACAGCACCTGGCCTGTGACTCTATGTATGTATAACCTTCCTCCTTAGATGTGCATGAAGTGGAAGTTCATTATGATGCCAGTTCTCATCCAAGGCCCTAAGCAACCCGGCAACGACATTGATGTGTACCTGAGGCCATTAGTTGAAGAACTTTTACAACTGTGGAATGGAAACGGTGTACGTACGTGGGATGAGCATAGACAAGAGGAATTTAACCTAAAGGCGTTGCTGTCCGTGACCATCAACGATTGGCCCGCTCTCAGTAACCTTTCAGGACAGACAAACAAAGGATACCATGCATGCACACACTGTTTAGATGACACTGAAAGTATATACCTGAACAAATGTAGGAAGAATGTGTACCTGGGCCATCGTCGATTTCTTCCGACCAACCATCAATGTCGAAAGAAAGGCAAGCATTTCAAAGGCGAGGCAGATCACCGGAAGAAGCCCGCCATGCATACCGGTGATCACGTACTTGCTATGGTCAATGATTTACACGTAATCTTTGGAAAGGGTCCCAGCACACTAGCTGTTCCGAATGACGCTGAGGGACACGCACCCATGTGGAAGAAGAAATCTATATTTTGGGACCTACCCTACTGGAAAGACCTAGAGGTCCGCTCTTCAATCGACGTGATGCACGTGACGAAGAACCTTTGCGTGAACCTGCTAGGCTTCTTGGGCGTGTATGGAAAGACAAAAGATACACCTGAGGCACGGGAGGACCTGCAACGTTTGCACGAAAAAGACAGCGTGCCTTCGAAGCAGTATGAAGGTCCTGCCAGCTACGCTCCTACGAAATAAGAGAAAGAAATCTTCTTTGAATGCCTGCTCAGTATGAAGGTCCCGACTGGCTTCTCGTCGAATATAAAGGGAATAATAAATATCCCAGAGAAAAAGTTCCAGAACTTAAAGTCTCATGAATGCCACGTGATTATGACGCAACTGCTTCCGGTTGCATTGAGGGGGCTTCTACCGGAAAACGTCCGATTAGCCATTGTGAAGCTATGTGCATTCCTCAATGCAATCTCTCAGAAGGTGATCAATCCAGAAATCGTACCAAGGCTAAGGAGTGATGTGGCGCAATGTCTTTCCAGTTTTGAGCTGGGGTTCCCACCATCCTTCTTCAATATCATGACGCATGTCCTAGTTCATCTAGTCGACGAGATTGTCATTCTGGGGCCCGTATTTCTACACAATATGTTCCCGTTTGAGAGGTTCATGGGAGTCCTAAAGAAATATGTCCGTAACCGCGCTAGGCCAGAAGGAAGCATCTCCATGGGCCATCAAACAGAGGATGTCATCGGGTTTTGTGTTGACTTCATTCCTGGCCTTAAGAAGATAGGTCTCCCTAAATCGCGGTATGAGGGGAGACTGACTGGAAAAGGCACGCTAGGAGCGGACTCAATAATATGCAGGGACGGGCATTCTTGGTCTCAAGCACACTACACAGTTCTACAGAACTCTACCTTGGTGACCCCGTATGTCGATGAACACAAGAACAGTCTGCGCTCCAAACACCCGGAGCAGTGCGACGACTGGATTACATGTGAACACATTAGGACTTTCAACAGTTGGTTGGAAGCACGTCTCAGAGGTGACAACATTGTTTGTGATGAGTTGTACTTGTTGTCCAGGGGACCATCTTTGACTGTATTGATTTACAAAGTATACGAGATAAATGGGAATACATTTTACACGATTGACCAAGATCAAAAGAGCACCAACCAAAACAGCGGTGTCCGCTTTGATGCAACAACCGATAAGGGAAAGGACACATATTATGGTTACATAGTGGACATATGGGAACTTGACTACGGACAAGATTTTAAGGTCCCTTTGTTTAAGTGCAAATGGGTCAATCTGTCAGGAGGCGGGGTACATGTAGACCCACAGTACGAAATGACAAAAGTCGATCTGAAAAATCTTGGGTACACTAATGAACCGTTCGTCCTAGCCAATGATGTGGCATAGGTTATCTATGTGAAGGACATGTCTACCAGACCGAGAAAAAGAAAAGATAAGGAAACGAATACATCATACGATGAGCCAAAGCGCCACATAGTTCTTTCAGGAAAAAGGGACATCCTGGGAGTGGAGGGCAAGACAGACATGTCTGAAGATTATGAAAAGTTTCATGAAATTCCTCCCTTCAATGTCAAGGCTGACCCAAGCATCCTGATAAATGATGAAGATTATCTATGGTTACGGCGCAATAAGAAAATGACACAAGTGAAGAAAAAGTGAAGACTTTCTCCCGCAACTATAATGATGATACCATGCCAAATCTGTAACAGGCGAGTATGCTATGCCAACTTTTTCAGAGTTCATTTGAAAACTATGAATTTAGGTCGAATTTTCTCTATAGGTGCATCTATGTTCAAATTTTAACTATTCAAATTTGAAAACTAATGGCACTAACAGAAAGTTTATATTTTTTCTAAAACTAATGGCACTAACAGAAAGTTTATAATTTTGCTGACCTAAAAGCAAAAAGAATTAAAAAATAAAGCAAAAAATAAAAGAAAATAAGTAATACAGAAAACAAAACAAAAAACTGGAAAAAAATAAAAATAGCAACAATAAGTATTTTGTTGTAAGTAGAAACAAAACAAAATAAATAAAGCAACAAATAAAACAAAAAAACTAAATAAGTGTTTTCAAATTTGAAAACTAATGGCACTAATAGAAAGTTTATAATTTTTCTAAAACTAAAAGCAAAAAAGAATTAAAAAATAAAGCAAAAAACAAAAGGAAATAAATAATGCAGAAAACAATTTTTATAGTAAAGTTATTCATAAACTAGTGATTCACACAAATTTTAAAAAATTAAAATTTAAACTATTCAAATTTTAAAACTAATGGCACTAACAGAAAGTTTATAATTTTTGTGACCTAAAATAAAAAATAAATCACTACAAAACTATAAGTATTTTGTTGTAAGTAGAAACAAAAAATAAAACAAAAAATCAAAAAAGTGCCACCTACTAGGCACCCACAGACTGAATACGACTAGAAACCCTACCATGGGCCAGGATTCAGGCCCGCGGGAGGCCCAGTAGGCCCGCAGGCACACATTGCACGGTTATGCCTGAAAGCCTGCTTTAGAGAGGAGCTCGAGATGGGAGGCGCACCGCACCTTATAAACAGGTGCGGCTCCCTCTCAACTAGCGAGGTGGGACTAAACATTTGGGCGCGGGACAACACAAGGCCTTTGGTCCCGGTTGGTGGGACGAACCGGGACCAAAGGGTGGCATTGGTCCCGGTTGGTGGCACAAACCGAGACCAAAGGCCCCCCTTTAGTCCCGGTTTGTCCCACCAACCGGGACCAAAGACCGCCGCTTCCCGCCCTTTGGGCTGCTGAAAAGAGGTCTTTGGTCCCGGTTGGTGGCACCAACCGGGAGTAAAGGTGGCATTAGTCCCGGTTGGTTTCACGAACCGGGACCAATGCTCTTTCTATATAAGCAACACTTGGCAGTTTTCGACCAAATCACCCACTTCTCCCCGGACGCCCCCTGCTCCTCCTCGTCGCCGTCGCCGCCCGACGCCCCTGCTCCTCGTCGTCGCCACCGCCATCGACACCGTCAGGCTGCTCACCTTCGTCGCCGCTGCCGCCACCGACGCCGTCAGGCTGATCGCCTTCGCCGTCGCCGCCGCCCCCTGTGAGCTAGCACAGCCCCTCCCGTCTCGCGCCCCTGCGCCCCTGTCCTGCGCGGCCGCCGCGCCGCCGCCCCTGTCCTGCGCGACTGCCGTGCGCCGCCCCTGCCCTGTGCTGGCCGCGCACCGCCCAGCCGCCCCTGCCCTGCCCCGCCGGCGCCACCGCGCTGCCGCCATGCCCCTCTGCCCCGCCGGCGCCACCACTTTTTTATTAGTTTAATTTTTTTCCATATATATATAATGTATGTGTATGTATGTGGCTATATGTTTTTGTTCATATGTTGCAATATGTTTTTTTATTTTTATTAGTTTATTTTTTTGTTCATATGTGATGTATATGTGTATGTGGCTATAATGTATATGTGTATGCATGTGATGTATGTGGCTAGAATTTGCTAAATATATATGTTAAAAATATTTTTTTGTTCATAGAAAGTTTTTTGTTCATATATAGAAAGTTACAATTTTAGAAGAGGAGAAATAAATAAGAAGAAGAAAAAAGAAGAAAAATAAGAGGAGAAGAAGAAAGGAATAGTGGAGAGGAAGAGAAAATAGAATATTCTATTTTCTCTTCTTCTCCACTATTCCTTTCTTCTTCTCCTCTTTTTTTTCTTCTTTTTTTCTTCGATCTTCTCGAACATGAGAGGAAGAAGAGGATAAAAAAAGAAGAGGAAGAAAAAAAGAGAGGAGAAGAGGGTCGTCGAGGGACATAGATCTTCTCCTCTATTCTTTCTTCTCATCTTTTTTTTCTTCTTCTTCCTCTTTTTTTTATCGGGAACGAGGGTCATCGAGGGACATAGATGTAGTGTCGTCGTTGTCGATATACCCGTCGGCCCCCTCCCGATAGCTTCAACACGTGGGGGGGGGGTCGATATTACCCCCTCCTTGAAGCGTTCTCGAGGCCACCCCTAACCCTTGAAGCGTTCTCGAGGCCACCCCTAACCCTTGAAGCGTTGTCGAGGCCAACCGAAACCCTAGAGAAGCAGCGTCGAGGCCACTAATTAATATGATTCCTTATTGTGATTAGCTAGCTAGATCTACGTTTGCCACTAATATATCCATCTGTCATGTTTGAATAATAATTGCCATGTTGTACATATTTGTAGAAACTATGGACACCGACCGAGATGAAGCGTTGTTGAGGGACATAATCGCAGAAGGAAGTGATGCCGTCTCGTTGTTTCTCAATGACACCGATGGTCTGGAAGGAGAGGGTGAAGAAGCAGCTGGCTCCAGTGACCTAATGCCGGTGCAAGAAGGAGACCGTGATGACGGCTCCGGTGACGGAACCGAGTCCGGCCAGGTATATATATATTAGTTAAGCCTGTGCTGACTAGCTAATTGATGCATTCATTGTTTTGGTATGTACACATATTAATTAAGTCTTTGTTCTTTTTTCTAGCCCTCCGGATTGAGCACAACTGAGGTAAAGAAACGAGGCCCGAAGAAAAAGTTGAGCTCGGATGAAAGGTTTGAGATCATAGCAATCGCGCCCGATGGCCAACCTATTGAACCCATCCGAACAAAGAAGGCATTTGTTGCTCAGTGTGGGGTTCTGGTTAGGGACAAGATCCCGATCAGCATCCAGCAATGGTTTAAGCCGGCTACAGAAGACCCTGAGGTGTTTTACGTCAATGATATGCAGAAAAATGATCTTTGGACTGAGCTGAAGACAAATTTCACCCTACTGCCAGAGGATGATCCGGAGAAGCCAGTTAAAGAGCAATTAATCAAGTCTTTTGCTCTTAAGAGGATGGCAGACCTATTCAGGAGGTGGAAGAAAGACCTGAATAGGTTTGTCGAGAAAAAAGAGACACCAGAATTCAAGGGCATATATGAGAAGATCAGAGATGACTGGCCTGCATTTGTGGCCCACAAGACATCAAAAAAGAGTAAGAAGATGTCGGCGACAAACAAGAAAAATGCTGCGAAGAAGAAGCTTCACCATCGCACGGGGTCAGGTGGCTACCTCGTAGACCGGCCTAAGTGGGCCCAGGCTAAGAATGATCTGGTTGAAAAAGGGATCGAACCAGAGACAATGAACTGGCCAGACCGTTGCCGGACTTGGTTCTTCGGGGCTGGCGGAACCTTGGACCCAGTAACAGGGAAGTGCATTTGGACGGACGAGCAACTTGACATACCCTTGAAGAAGCTTCGGTACTATATCAATGCAGCACAACAAGGGACATTGCTTCCAGACAGAGAGAAAGACGAGCTCACAAAGGCCCTCGGGTATCCTGAGCACCCTGGACGGACACGAGGCACGCCAGGCTCCATTCCGTGGAAGGCTGGGTTTCCGGACGCAGGCGGTTACAAAAGCCAGGAGAGGAGGAAGAAAGTGCAGCAGTCCGAACTGCAGGCACTTAAAGCAAGGGTACTCGGGATAGAGGAACGAGAAGCAAATCGCAGCAAACGAACTGCCGAAGCTTCCCCTGAAGCTACCCCGCCATCTCAGCGGAGAAGCAGCGTGGCTTCCACCGAGCTGCTTCAGCCGGAGCTTGTCTTGACGGCTCCTGCCAGCTATCCCGTGGATGCTATCACGGAGGCTCAAAATTGCCACCTTATGACGCAATGGATGAATATGAAGGCCAAGGCGGCTGTTGGCTCTGTTTTTCCTAATGAACCTGACGCAACTTTTTACTGCCGGCCGATTCCAGAAGGATATGCTAAGGTGACGGTGGATGAAATAACGGAGGGATTTGAGGACCTCCCGCTTGACCACCCTACCGGAGAAGGGGAGACTCGGCTGGGTTCTGCTCTGAAGACTCCATGCCTATGGCGGAAGGAGCTCATCAACCTTCCGAATTGGACGCCTCCGCCTCCTCCTCCTCCTTCGGCGAGTCAGGGCACTCCGCCTCCTCCACCGCCTCCTCCTCCCGCGAGTGACAATCAGGGCCCTCGGCCAGCTCCTTCTCCGGCGCGTGGCGGCACTCCGCCTTCTTCTCCGCCTGCGCCGGCGCGCCCGAGCAGCCAGCCTACTCCTTCTCCGCCTCGTCGGCAAGGGTGGAAGAGACCCGCCGCCGCTCCGGCAGCTGCTCCGGCGCGTCGTAGTCCTTCTCCTCCGCCTCGTAAGCAAGTAAAGAAGGCTGCCGCTCCGTCTGCTCTGCCGGCGTCTAGCAGTACAGCCAGAGGCGGGAGGACATACAGATTCGGTCCTTCTCTGAAGACTCCAGAGAAGTTACCATACGAGATGAGCCCGGAGGAGAACGCGAAGATCGCGTGAACCGAAGCGAAGGAATGGTTTCAAGGGTTGAAAGCACAGAGACATCCACCTCCGGAGAAAAAGGTAGATTCGGTGAAAGTGAAGCGCACTCTGGCTGCCCTGACAAAACCACCCAAGTCTCCGCCGAAAGGCAACTATGAGCGCATTATTGCAAAGACATGGTCCGAAGCGGAGCAGTCGGTAAGTACAGTCAGTGATCAAAGGCTGAAAGAACGATGAGCAGCTGGGAAACAAATTGCCCAGCTCGGCGAACAAGCGAAGCAATCATGCCCCCCGCTCAAGGTGCCTAGCGACATCGTCGATCCGAGGATGGTGCCCGGTTATAACAATCTTGACGATTACCTGCCCGACGATGTACATTATGATCCCATGGACGTGCAGATACACAAATACGAGTACGGGAAGCCTCTCGTCAAAGATGAAAAATCTCTAACAACGATGATGCGAAGATTGCATGATTGGTACTTGAAAATCTGCAGAGAGTCTGGGGGAGGAGTACTTTGTATGTGAGAGTTAAACCGGAGCATGACCTCGTTGGAATTGATCTGTTGCCTATTCTATTTGAGGAGTTCTATCAGTTTTTCAATCAATTGGCCCTCGATAAAGCAACGGTCACCTACTACTGTCTGTAAGTACTACTACTTCTGTCATTAAGTCTCTCTATATAGCTCAGCTCTTTCATTGCATGTATTTATAATTATCCTCACTATATTATGCAGATTGAAGATCGCCGAATTGAAGAAATGACAAGTCGGTGATATTGGGTTCGTTAACACATATCTCATAGATGCAACTCAGGTTAAATTTCATGCCGCAGAAACCAAGGCCAAATTGCTACGATCATTCAAAATAAATGAACACAAAGATATAATACTCTTTCCTTACAACTTCATGTGAGTGTTACTGTCTTGTGCATATTCGGTTTCCCTTATATATTAGTCCAGGTTATAGTAATGTAATTGATGAGTTATGCATGCGTGCGCAGGTACCACTATATTCTCCTAGAGATTAGGCTTGAGCAGGGAGTAGTAACTGTCTTGGACTCTAGACGAAAAGATCCCCAGGAGTATGCGGACATGATTGAAATCCTCGAGAAGTAAGTTAAATCGATCATTATCCACCATATCAGCAACTTTGTCCATTTCCTGATATCA
The DNA here is from genome assembly GCA_032464435.1 of Aegilops umbellulata. Lineage (NCBI taxonomy): Eukaryota > Viridiplantae > Streptophyta > Magnoliopsida > Poales > Poaceae > Aegilops > Aegilops umbellulata. Next base: position 234,068,007 of record CP136060.1, read on the forward strand.
AGTAATTGTTTTATTCTTCCTGGCAGGGTTTGGAGAAAATTCACCAAAAAATCTCCGGGACTGCCGAAGATGCTGCAATTTAGATACCCGAAAGTAAGTACTATAGTAGCATGTTCCGCGCATCTCCTAGTGATTCAAGCGCTAGTTTCATCAATACCATTTGGCATTCTTGCTTATCAGTTTGATTGACCTCTATTTCTTGAAAAGTGGTTGTGGCAGGAACAAGGGAATGATTTCTGTGGATACTACGTCTGCGAGTCCATCCGCCACACGACCTGTGAGCGGGGCTACTCTGACGAACAATATGAAGTGCGTAAATAACAATATTCACAATTTTATTTTATTACCATCATTTGTGTTGAGTTTCATTCATTCATATATATATGTATTGACCCCCTTCTTCAAATTAGATGTTTCGGCAGCGGGATGAACTTCTAAAACCAGATCGCATTCGAGCAATTCAAGAGGAATTGGCGGCATTCTTTCTTGACCACGTGATCGCTAAAGACGGAGAATACTATGTGGACCATGAGTCCGTAATTTAGGAGATTATATTTGTAAAAGATAATTATTGTATATATGTAGCCGGTAGTGTCGGATAGATATACGAGAACTTGTTGTTCGACCAATCTCTCGGAGAAGGAGAGGTGGTCGATATCACATCTCTCTGTATGCATATATGTTCATGACGATCTTCTGTTTCCTTCGTTTGCTTAGTAGCTAGCTATAGCGTGTCTAGTCCTCTCTATATGTATGTATATAGTACGTAGCGTCGACCAAGCACGGACATAAGAGAGGACACTAGCTTCTCTCTATTAATTAGCTATCTAACACAATATATGAAATACCTAAATTAACCCCCCAAAACCCCCAACCCCCCTCCTTTCAAAAAAACAAAAACCCCAGCCACAGAAATGCTGAAGCGTGGAGGTCTATTGGTCCCGGTTGGTGCCACCAACCGGGACCAAAGGCCCTCCTGCCTGGGCTCGGCGCACAGGCCACGTGGAGGCCCATCTGTCCCGGTTCTGGTTTAAACCGGGACTAAAGGGGGAGGGTATTAGTAACGACCCTTTAGTCCCGGTTCAGGAACCGGGACTAAAGGCCCTTATGAGCCGGGACAAAAGGCCGGTTTTCTACTAGTGTTAGTAGAACTACACAAAACACTCTTAAGAAAAAAGTGATTTGTGCAGTTCACAAAAAGGGCGCAATAGCAATGAGGTGAAATGGATATCCCTGTTTGCAAAAAAAGAGGTAGAAAGGAAAGAATTACTGGCCAATAACAGTTGATGACACAAACGATGACAAAAAAGAAGGATATTCCTTTGTCCTAAGGGAAGATAACAGCACGGTTGTTTATCTAAAACGATGTGAGGACGAGATTGCAATATGGAAAGTACGCCGGATGAGCTATGTTTTGGGCAAAAAACTAGGGAAGATCCACATGCAAGACTTTCCACATGCAGCGACGTGGGAAGATGGGCAGTGGAGCAAGGCTGGAGAGGAGGAAGCTATACCCGGGGGTCATCTAGATGTAACTAGGAGGGCGGCGGCGAGCGGGATCTGCCCATACTGTGGAGCGAGCAAGTTGCGAAGGCCCTACCACGCCTGAGCTTGGTCAGAGAGAACGACGGGCACCGCAGATCGGGACGTGCTGCCTCTACGACGTCAAACGGAGAAACGATGCACGTCCTCCCTTTCTGCCGGTGGACGGGACGCGACCGGATCAGTGACCAACGATGAGAGAGAGAGAGAGAGGCCACTGCCGCCTTGTGTGAGATAGTGTGACGAGTGACAAACCTCGGCAGGCAGGCTCCATTGTATATAGTGGAGCGGATTTCTTTTTTCTCAATGACAATTCTTTTATATTCTGTACCCGCCATTGCGGAATATCACTTATTTGCCGGCGTCTGACACTAGAGGAGGCATTTTCGTGGCTTGGGACACCACGAGGGCGCTTTTGACGAATTTTGTTAATGATTCCCATTGCGTCACCGAGTACGTCTCGCCCAAGGAGGGGACGCCATGGTGGTTAACTGTAGTCTATGGGCCGCAGGATGACGAGCACAAGATCAACTTCCTGAATGAGATTTCGGAGCGTAGATCGCGAACCATGGCTTGTCATTGGCGACTTCAATCTTATCCTGCACGCGGAAGACAAGAATAACGCCAACTTGGACCAGAGGATGATGGGGAAGTTCAAGCGTTTTGTGGACAACAACGCTCTCAAGGAGCTATTTTTGCATGGCCGCAGATTCACATGGAGTAACGAAAGGGAGATGCCCACGCTCACCAAGATTGATCATGCATTTGCCTCCGTGGATTGGGAGCTAGATCGCCCAGATTGCTTGCTGCAAGCCTTATCCACCGAGTACTCGGACCACTGCCCGTTGCACCTCACGCTTCAAGAGCCGATGCAGGTGAGGAGGAGGTTCCGATTCGAGAAATACTGGGTTAAAATGGATGGCTTCTTGGACATCGTTAAGGAGGCTTGGAAGTGCGACCCTAGTATTTCAGACCCCTTCATGCGTCTGGATATTATGCTTCGGAACATGGCTAGAGCACTTGCCAAAAGGAGATAGGCAATATCAAGCTGCAAATTGCCATCGCTAATATAGTCATCATGCGGTTCGACTGTGCCCAGGAAAACCGTCTGCTTGCAGAGGAGGAGAGATGGCTCAGAAGAACACTTAAGCATCTGGTGCTAGGACTGGCATCCCTAGAGAGGACCATTGCCAGACAAAGATCGAGAATAACATGGCTTCAAGAAGGCGATGCAAACACGCAGCTATTTCACTTGGTAGCTAATGGGAGATGTATGAAGAACTATATACCTTCCTTGACCATGGATGGACATATTATCACGGATCAGAAACGCAAGGAGGAGGCCTTCTACACGGCCTACAAAGACTTGTTAGGCAAGGATGAGGCACGTGAATTCACTCTAGATTTGGACAGACTGGGGATTGAGCCTGTTGACCTCTTGGAGCAGGATGCGGTGTTCACGGAGGACGAGATTTGCGCGGTGATAAAGGATCTACCCTCGGACAAGGCACCAGGGCCAGACGGGTTCATAGGTCTGTTTTTCCAGAAAGCTCGGGAGGTGATTAAGGGTGATCTGGTGGCGGCGATTCACAAGCTCTTTCTTGGAAATGGAAGGGGATTCGGCAGACTAAACCAAACTTTGATCACCCTCTTGCCAAAGTCTACGAAAGCATGCAGTGTATTCGACTTCCGACCTATCTGCCTCCTACACAGCATGCCCAAGATCGCATCTAAACTCCTAACTTCTAGGCTCAGGCCACGTATGGGAGAGCTTGTACAGGTGAACCAGTCCGCTTTCATTAAGGGGCGTTGCTTGCATGATAATTTTCTTCTAGTAAGGCAAATGGCATGCTCATTGCATCGAAGGAAAGCGAAAGGAGTAATGCTCAAGTTAGACATAACTAAAGCCTTTGACTCCCTGGCATGGACATTCTTGTTTGAAGTGTTGAGAGCTAAAGGATTCTCGGAGCATTGGATATCTCGGATAGCAACACTTCTTACCACTGCCAGCTCAAGAGTGCTTGTAAATGGATGTGCAGGAGACAAGTTCATGCACGCTAAAGGCTTGAGGCAAGGGGACTCGATCTCCCCTTTGCTTTTCGTAATTGCCATGGACGTTCTCACGGCTATCGTTGTGAAGGCGCACGAGGATCGTGTAGTGAGTACCATCAATGGGTGCAGCCCGATGCAGCGTCTGTCCTTATACGTGGATGGTGTGGTGCTCTTCATCAAACCAACTTGGCCAGATCTTGTTTTCGTTAAGGAAACCCTCACCATCTTCGGAGTGGCATCTGGTCTTAAAGTGAACTTTGCCAAATCTGTGGCAATTATGATCCGGGCAGAGACCGAGGATGAGGAGCTTGTAAAGTCGGCTCTACCATGGAAGATCGCCACCTTCCCGTGCAAATACCTGGGGATCCAGCTTAGCATAACACAACTTAAAAGATCCGAGTGGCAGCCAGTGGTCGACGCGGCCCTACACATCTTGCCAGGATGGCAAAGGGGATTGGTGACGAGACCTGGGAGGCTGATCCTCGTCAATCAAGCCATGAGGGCACGAGCCACTCATCATCTCATGATTGCGGAGGCACCAAAATGGACTCTTGAAAGAGTGGACAAAGGCTGTCGGGCATTCTTTTGGGCCGGGACAGAGGAAGTGAGCGGTGGCAAATGTGTGGTGTCTGATACGTCTCCAACGTATCTATAATTTATGAAGTATTCATGCTATTATATTATCCATCTTGGATGTTTTATGGGCTTTACTATGCACTTTTATATTATTTTTGGGACAAACCTATTGACCCAGAGCCTAGTGCCAGTTCCTGTTTTTTCCCTTGTTTCGGTGTTTCGAAGAAAAGGAATATCAAACACAGTCGAAACGGAATGAAAGCTTCTGGAGAAGTTATTTTTGGAAGGAAAGAAACCCGGGAGACCGTGAGTCCACGTCAAGGAAGCAACGAGGGAGGCACGAGGCAGGGGGGCGAGCCCACCCCCCTTGGGCGCGTCCTCCACCCTCGTGGGAACCTCGTGGCTCCCCTGGCGTATTTCTTCCGCCTATATATATATATATATATATATATATATATATATATATACCCTAAAATGATCGGGGAATAGAATAGATCTCGAGTTCCGCCGCCGCAAGCCTCTATAGCCACCAAAACCCAATCGGGACCCTGTTCCGGCACCCTGCCGGAGGGGGGAACCCTCACCGGTGGCCATCTTCATCATCCCGGCGCTCTCCATGACGAGGAGGGAGTAGTTCACCCTCGGGGCTGAGGGTATGTACCAGTAGCTATGTGTTTGATCTCTCTCTCTCTCTCGTGTTCTTGAGGTGATACGATCTTGATGTATCACGAGCTTTGCTATTATAGTTGGATCTTATGTTTCTTCTCCCCCTCTACTCTCTTGTAATGGATTGAGTTTTCCCTTTGAAGTTATCTTATCGGATTGAGTCTTTAATGATTTGAGAACACTTTATGTATGTCTTGCCGTGCGTATCTGTGGTGACAATGGGATATCACATGATACACTTGATGTATGTTTTGGTGATCAACTTGCGGGTTTTGCCCATGAACCTATGCATAGGGTTTGGCACACGTTTTTGTCTTGATTCTCAGGTAGAAACTTTGGGGCACTCTTTGAGGTTCTATGTGTTGGTTGAATAGATGAATCTGAGATTGTGTGATGCATATCGTATAATCATACCCATGGATACTTGAGGTGACATTGGAGTATCTAGGTGACATTAGGGTTTTGGTTGATTTGTGTCTTAAGGTGTTATTCTAGTATGAACTCTAGGGCTTTTTGTGACACTTATAGGAATAGCCCAACGGATTGATTGGAAATAATAACTTTGAGGTGGTTTCGTACCCTACCATAGTCTCTTCGTTTGTTCTCCGCTATTAGTGACTTTGAGTGACTCTTTGTTGCATGTTGAGGGATAGTTATATGATCCAATTATGTTATTATTGTTGAGAGAACTTGCACTAGTGAAAGTATGAACCCTAGGCCTTGTTTCCTAGCATTGCAATACCGTTTACGCTCACTTTTATCGCTTGCTACCTGGCTGTTTTTATATTTTCAGATTACAAAAACCTATATCTACCATCCATATTGCACGTGTATCATCATCTCTTCGCCGAACTAGTGCACCTATACAATTTACCATTGTATTGGGTGTGTTGGGGACACAAGAGACTCTTTGTTATTTGGTTGCAGGGTTGCTTGAAAGAGACCATCTTCATCCTACGCCTCCCACGGATTGATAAACCTTAGGTCATCCACTTGAGGGAAAATTCCTACTGTCCTACAAACCTCTGCACTTGGAGGCCCAACAACGTCTACAAGAAGAAGGTTGCGTAGTAGACATCAAGCTCTTTTCTGGCGCCGTTGTCGGGGAGGCTAGGCAAGCGGCACTCACACCCCGTCAACTAAGCTCTTTTCTGGCGCCGTTGCCGGGGAGGTGAGTGCTTGAAGGTATATCTTTAGATCTTGCAATCGAATCTTTTAGTTTCTTGTTTTATCACTAGTTTAGTCTATAAAAGAAAACTACAAAAAAATGGAATTAAGGGTGCCTCATATGCTTCATCTTTTTAATGTCTTTCGTGAAAATGATGGGAAGGAAAATTGTGCTCAAGTACTAGAAGAAGAATTACATATAATGCTTGGCATAAAATATGTGAATGATGAGCATGATTGCAATATTGTTAGTATGAATTGTTTGAATACCCATGATGCTAATGATATGCAAAGCCACAAGCTTGGGGATGATATGTTTGATGAAGATGATATGTTTAGTCCCCCAAGTTTTGATGAGAATATTTATTATGATGAAAGCATGCCTCCTATTGATGATGATTATATTGATGAAAGTGGGTTTGGAAGAGTGTCAACTTTATGAAGTAATGATCCCACTATTTTGGAGGATGTTGAATATTATTGTGATAATTATGAAAGTGGATTGGGAGAGGTCATGACTTTATTTAGTGATGAATCCACTATTTCGGAAGAGGTTCCAATTGATTATGAGAATAAAGTTGCTATCTATGATGATTATTGTGATGACATGTATGCTATAAAGGATAATGATAACCATGAAACGTGTCATCATGATTTTAGTTTTCAATTGTATTATGCTTCACATGATAGTTATTTTGTTGAGTTTTCTCCCACTACTATTCATGAAAATAATTTGCTTATGTGGAGAGTAATAAAAATTCTATGCTTGTAGATCATGAAAAGAATGCTTTAGGTTCTGGTTATATTGTTGAATTCATTCATGATGCTACTGAAAATTATTATGAGGGAGGAATTTATGCTTGTAGGAATTGCAATAATATCAAGTTTCCTCTCTATGTGCTTAAAATTTTGAAGTTATGCTTGTTTTGCCTTCCTATGCTAGTTGATTATTGTTCCCATAAGTTGTTTGCTCACAAAATCCCTATGCATAGGAAGTGGGTTAGACTTAAATGTGCTAGTCATATTCTTCATGATGCTATCTTTATGTTTCAATTCTTATCTTTTATGTGAGCATCATTGAAATCATCATGCCTAGCTAGGGGCGTTAAATGTTAGCGCTTGTTGGGAGGCAACCCAATTTTATTTTAGTTCTTTGCCTTTTGCTTCTGTTTAGTAACAAATAATCCATCTAGCCTCTGTTTAGATGTGGTTTTATGTTTTAATTAGTGTTTGTGCCAAGTTAAACCTATAGGATCTTCTTGGATGATAGTTATTTAACCTTGCTGAAAATTCCAGAAACTTTCTGTTCACGAAAACAATTGTTTAAAATCACCAGAACGTGATAAAATACTGATTACAATTGCAGCAGATCAATAAACAAATTGTCTAGGTCTTCCTATTTTGGTAGAATTTTTGGAGTTCCAGAAGTATACGTTTGATACAGATTACTACAGACTATTCTGTTTTTGACAGATTCTGTTTTCCATGTGTTGTTTGCTTATTTTGATGAATCTATGGCTAGTAAAATAGTTTATAAACCATAGAGGAGTTGGAATACAGTAGGTTTAACACCAATATAAATAAAGAGTGAGTTCATTACAGTACCTTAAAGTGGTGATTTATTTTCTTATACTAACGGAGCTTACGAGTTTTCTGTTAAGTTTTGTGTTTTGAAGTTTTCAACTTTTGGGTAAAGATTCGATGGACTACGGAATAAGGAGTGGCAAGATCCTAAGCTTGGGGATGCCCAAGGCACCCCAAGGTAATATTCAAGGATAACCAAGAGCCTAAGCTTGGGGATGCCCCGGAAGGCATCCCCTCTTTCGTCTTCGTTCATCGGTAACTTTACTTGGAGCTATATTTTTATTCACCACATGATATGTGTTTTGCTTGGAGAGTCATTTTATTTTCTTTAGCTTTGCTTGCTGTTTGAATAAAATACTAAGATATGGAATTATTAAATGAGAGAGAGTCTTCACATAGCTACATAATTATTTAACTACTCATTGATCTTCACTTATATCTTTTTGGAGTAGTTTTTCATTTACTCGTGTGCTTCACTTATATCCTATGAGTAAATGGTTGAATGACTTGAATGTCATAAATCTGAAATTATATATGTTTCATATGCTTATCCCATGGGGAGTAATGCCTTCACATATAAGAAGTAGAGGTGGTAAATTTATTGAAGGTTAGCAAACATTGTATTGGTCACTTGAACAATTCATGAAAGAATATTGACGGAAGAGAGATTTCACATATAAATATACTATTTTGGACATCTTCTATGATTGTGATCCCCATTAATTATTTTCAAACCTGAGCAAATTAGTTGAAGTTGGACAAGGAATACAACATAATGAGTTATGCTTGGGTATATTTGTATAGAAGTTATATTGTTATGGATCCTCTAACATGTGGTGCTTGCTATTTAGAATCCTTTGCTAGCCAAAATATCTGTACTAAGCGGGAATACTGCTTGTGCATCCAAAATCCTTGAACCAAGTTTCTTCCATGAGTGTCCACCATATCTACCTATATGCGGTATTTTCCTGACGTTCCAAGTAAATTTGCATGTGCCAACCTCTAAACCTACAAATAATAATCTGTTTTGTATGACCGAATCGCTCATGTAGCGACTACGGGTTAGCAGTATCTTCCATGCTAGGTGGGTTATTCTCACGATGAGTGGACTCCGCTCATCATTCACGAGAAAATGGCCGGTAACTGGGATGCCCAGTCCCATGATCAAAAGATCAAAATCAAATAAAAAATAATTGCAAACAAAACTCCCCCAGGTTTGATGTTAGTTGGAGGCACCCGTTGTTTCGGGCAAGTCATGGATTGATGATTGTTGGTGGAGGGGGAGTAAAAATCTTTACCTTTCTGTTTGGGAACCGCCTATAATGTATGTAGTATGGAAGATATTGGGAACTCTTGGTCGTTATGTTGACAATGAAAGCATATCTCTCAAAATTATTTTCATCTCTGTTTTTGCTTCGAGCTCTGGCACCTCTGCAAATCCCTGCTTCCCTCTGTGAAGGGCCTATCCTTTACTTTATGCAAGAGTCGGTAGTATTCCTTCTCATTCCAATCTACTCTTCAGTTGGCAAGCATCATATGATGGAAAGATCTAAGCATATATGGCCATTCAAATATATTTGAGCATGAATTATTACTGTTGACATTACCCTTCAGGTAAAAGGTTGGGAGGCGAAACATTAAGCCCCTATCTTTCTCTGTGTTCGATAAATACTATTTGTTCTAAAAATATGCTTTGAGTGGTAGCAATCATGGAAGACTAAATGATAGTTGAGTATGTGAAGTTTGTTGAATCAAAGCTTTGACATAGGCTCTTCCTGAAAATAAGATGAATTGTAACTGTTTGATGACTAATAACACGGTTTGCTAGTTTTCAAGAAAGTTTATGTTCTACACTTTAACATGTGAATAGTTTGTTACTTGATCGTGCAAACTTCTATGAGTTGAGCTACTATTATGACATATAATGATGCTAGAAAAGGTGATTGAAATTATCATTGATCAAACTTATGTACCTGCTAGCATTCATAATTCATAAATTATTTCTTTTATCATTTACCTACTCGAGGACGAGCGGGAATTAAGCTTGTACAATAATTTATGAAGTTGAGCTACTGTTATGACCTGCTGATATGTCTCCAACGTATCTATAATTTATGAAGTATTCATGCTATTATATTATCCATCTTGGATGTTTTATGGGATTTACTATGCACTTTTATATTATTTTTGGGACTAACCTATTGACACAGAGCCCAGTGCCAGTTCCTTTTTTTTCCCCTTGTTTCAGTGTTTCGAAGAAAAGGAATATCAAACGGAATCGAAACGGAATGAAACCTTCTGGAGAAGTTATTTTTGGAAGGAAAGCAACCCGGGAGACTTGGAGTCCACGTCAAGGAAGCAACGAGGGAGGCACGAGGCAGGGGGCGCGCCCACCCCCCTGGGCGCGCCCTCCACCCTTGTGGGCCCCTCGTGGCTCCCCTGACGTATTTCTTCCGCCTATATATATATCCATATACCCTAAAACGACCGGGGAATAGAATAGATCTCGAGTTCCGCCGCCGCAAGCCTCTGTAGCCACCAAAACCCAATCGGGACCCTGTTCCGGCACCCTGCTGGAGGGGGGAACTCTCGCCGCTGGCCATCTTCATCATCCTGGCGCTCTCCATGACGAGGAGGGAGTAGTTCACCCTCGGGGCTGAGGGTATGTACCAGTAGCTATGTGTTTGATCTCTCTCTCTCTCTCGTGTTCTTGAGGTGATACGATCTTGATGTATCGCGAGCTTTGCTATTATAGTTGGATCTTATGTTTCTTCTCCCCCTCTACTCTCTTGTAATGGATTGAGTTTTCCCTTTGAAGTTATCTTATCAGATTGAGTCTTTAATGATTTGAGAACACTTGATGTATGTCTTGCCGTGCATATCTATGGTGACAATGGGATATCGCGTGATTCACTTGATGTATGTTTTGGTGATCAACTTGCGGGTTCCGCCCATGAACCTATGCATAGGGGTTGGCACACGTTTTTGTCTTGATTCTCCGGTAGAAACTTTGGGGCACTCTTTGAGGTTCTGTGTGTTGGTTGAATAGATGAATCTGAGATTGTGTGATGCATATCGTATAATCATACCCACGGATACTTGAGGTGACATTGGAGTATCTAGGTGACATTAGGGTTTTGGTTGATTTGTGTCTTAAGGTGTTATTCTAGTACGAACTCTAGGGCTGTTTGTGACACTTATAGGAATAGCCCAACGGATTGATTGGAAAGAATAACTTTGAGGTGGTTTCGTACCCTACCATAATCTCTTCGTTTGTTCTCCGCTATTAGTGACTTTGGAGTGACTCTTTGTTGCATGTTGAGGGATAGTTATATGATCCAATTATGTTATTATTGTTGAGAGAACTTGTGCTAGTGAAAGTATGAACCCTAGGCCTTGTTTCCTAGCATTGCAATACGGTTTACGCTCACTTTTATCATTAGTTACCTTGCTGTTTTTATATTTTCAGATTACAAAAACCTATATATACCATCCATATTGCACTTGTATCACCATCTCTTCGCTGAACTAGTGCACCTATACAATTTACCATTGTATTGGGTGTGTTGGGGACACAAGAGACCCTTTGTTATTTGGTTGCAGGGTTGCTTGAGAGAGACCATCTTCATCCTACGCCTCCCACAGATTGATAAACCTTAGGTCATCCACTTGAGGGAAATTTGCTACTGTCCTACAAACCTCTGCACTTGGAGGCCCAACAACGTCTACAAGAAGAAGGTTGCGTAGTAGACATCAGTGTCCTGGGCCAAGGTGTGTAGGCCAAAACACATGGGAGGATTGGGAGTCATTGACCTATATAAACATGGCCTAGATTTAAGATTAAGATGGGAATGGCTCCGACGGACAGACGCATCCAGGCCTTGGCAGGGGCTTAATTTGGTGGCGGCCAAAAAGGTAGCCCAAGCCTTTGGGAGTCTAGTCAAATGGAAGGTTGGCGCGGGAGACAAAATCTTGTTTTGGAAAGATCGGTGGCTGCAGGGTGCGACAATCTCAGAGATTGCCCCCTTGGTTCTGGCAACGGTTCGCACGCAAGTGGCCAATAGGAGGTTGGTATGTGATGCGCTGGGCATGCATGCTTGGATGAACGACGTAGTGGGTAGCCTATGTACAGAAGGTTTGACCCAGTTTATCGGGCTTTGGGAAATCATCTCTGAGGTTCAATTGGATGAACAGTTGGAGGACCAACCCATTTGGGCTTGGAATGAATCAGGAGTCTAGACGACATCATCAGCATACAAGATGCTTTGTGAGGGAGGAGTGAGATTTCACTCATTCGGAGGCATCTGGAAATTTTGGGCTCCACTTGCGTGTAAGATCTTCATGTGGTTGGCAGTACAATACCGACTGTGGACGTTGGATAGAAGGACGAGACATGGATTGCAAGACCAAACATCTAGATGCTACTTATGCAACCAGGAGGAGGACACGGTGGACCACATTTTGCAGCAGTGCATATTCTTGCGGCAAGTGTGGTTTCGTTGCATTGCCAGAATGGGTTTGAGGATCGAGCTTTGCCCTGCTGATGACTCTAGGCTGGTGCAATGGTGGACGGAAGCTAGGAAACAAATTCATAAGCAAACTCAGAAAGGGTTCGACAGGTTCGTGATGCTAATATGTTGGAAACTTTGAAAATAGAGGAACGCGAGGGTCTTTGGATCTGGCCAGACCAAGAACGAGGGCGATACGGTGGACTCGATCTTCGATGATTTGAGGACTTGGGCCATGGCAGGAGCGTTTGGAGGACAACTAGTATCCGAGTAGTCGAGTAGAGTGTGGGAGTGGGGTGGAGGCTCGGTTAGGGTCGGCTTGTGACTCCTAACTAGCACAATTGTAATCTCTTGTGCATATATTTATCTCTTCTATAAAGCTAAGGTACGCCATTGCGTACCCTCGAAAAAAACTTTATTTAATACTAACGCGTCAAGTCAAACTTTGTTCCGTGTACCCATGGTACACGACCCTCCTTCAATTAAACAACCGTTACACGCGTCAATTATCACGTGGGCTGTCTTTTCATACACAAATGAGCTCCACCGTGTACCCTGGCGGGTGTGCCCAGGAACGAGACGTGAGTATGTGCATTGTGCGTGCACCTCTTCTTTACGTGCATTTACGTGCAGGTATGTACATGGGTGCGTGTGAGAGAGATGGTTTGTGTGAAACAGAGGCAATGTGTCGATGATATCTCAAACAGAAAAATGTAACATATGTAATGTGTGTGAAACAGAGGCCTGGATATATCATATATAGAGGGAGCGATCCACGAGAAGAGAGTGAAGGGATCGTCGGCATGAGATATTGATAGAATCGAATACAGGGATGAACTGTGTGGGTGCGCGATCGATAAAGAGTGTCATCCAATTTGTGTTTGCCCACGTCAAAGATACAGGGTGGCTGGCCTACTGGAATGTGAGAGGGCAGAGGTGCAGTTTATCTCGGTGGCATGGATACCTACCTACAGCGTTCGACTATTGATGTGTGTGTCGGGGGGGAGGGGCCAGAGACCTAACTATGGAGAGGTAGATCAACTGGTATATGTGTGGAGAAGGACAGAGACCTAGCTATGTATTGAGGGAGATTGATCGGCATCCATGCATGAACATGTGTAGCAGAGGAATAAGGTTGGGAGAGAGACAAAGGTAGAGTGTTGGAGGGTCGGTGGTGGATTTTCTTCTCACAAGTGGTTGGAGAGGCCTGCTAGACAAATGGAGGGTAGACTGCATTATCAATAAGAGAGGGGATGTCTGCATGTCTATGCATGTGCGTGTGAGAGACGGGTCAGGAGGTATGCAAGGATGATGAGGGGGGACGATATGGTTGTGGTAAGCAGACGTAACTACATAGGAAGATCAATCATCGTGTGTTGGAGAAAGGGAGAGACATAACTAGTGAGGTACGTCGACCGGTGCATGGGGAAAAATACTTATAGTCGACCTAGCTATATGTAGGGAGATCGGTAGGTATATATGCATGCATGTGTTGGAAGCAAATAAGGTTCGGAGAGACAGGCATAGAGAGAGGGGTGCAGCTAGGAGGTGGTGCGAGAGGCCTACTATATCGAGGGGGAGGAGTGTGCGAGTATGAGATCGATGAAAAAGAGGGGCGGGTATGTGCACTTGCGTGGAACCGTATTGGACATATGGGGCATGGACGGTGAGAATAGAAGAGGGAATGTGTGTGTTTGTGGTAGGCACACTTGGCTAGAGAGGTATATCAACCGGTGTGTGCCGGAAAGAAGGAGTCGGGGGGGCTACACACACCATGGGTGAATAGCCTAAAGAGAAATAATGAATGTACATGGTGGAGGGGACGCTGAGGGAGGGTGAGAGGGGTGCGGGCGTGTGCATGCACGAGAGAATGTTAGCGCTAGCTACAAAGAGAAGAGGATTGTGTGGGTGTAAAAGACGAACAGAGATCATAATTCATTATAAAAAGTAGATTCGGATATTTGAACAAGTGATCACAGTGTTTTAAACTGATGCATGCATGAATATATAAAATGGTGATACACATGGTGTGGTTATGAACATGTTATACTACATATAATACTAGTAAGGTACACGTGCATTGCACGCATGAGATTTGGCAACCAAATTATGAATAAATACCACACTATAGCATGGAGTCATATATGTGTGATGTTGATGTTTGTTTAATTCTTATAGTTCATCTCATTCAAAATTAATTAGTTTTTATAAAAAAGGTTAATCTATTTTAAGATTCATGGGATTGTGCATTGTAAAGCATAAAGTAAAAGACAAATAATGGCAATTCATCTAGAAATTTTTTTTGGGCAATTATGATACAGAAGAGTCTAGAACAAAGGAGAGGTGCTTGTGTTTTGAGGTTTGTGCATTATGCTTAAGTCCAACCATGGAGTCTTCTAGATTGTACATGTGGCAGAAATTGGTGGAATGTAGATGATATCCAATGGCAAGTGGTGCTCAGATTTGCCATCTCTGCACCGTCGAATTGGCTTCATCCAACAACCATCTTTGAAAGTTATTCGCACACTATATAGGGGTATAGATATAGAACATTTATTTGAATTTGTGATGATGTGTGGCTTTTGCAGCTCAGGGCTAAATACTTGTCACAATGTAGGCGGCGGGGCACTATACTTTGTGTGATAAACACAGTATACGCATGGAACATGGTTTAGATTATGAATATCTAGTTTGTACATCAAATGTACTATTATTTGGAATCAACATCAAGTGTATTCAAAATTTTGAATTCGAGTTTATATAGTACACATAGTTCATATCTATCTCTATAGTAATCATGTGATGTGTTGTTAAGATAATATACGAATGATGGTTTAACTTGGCAACAATCATGATTGTAGATTCTTATTCAAATAGAGAAACGAATTCAAATTTAGTTCAAATTGCAGCGTTAGTCTAGACATTTGGAATGCACTAAAATGTCCGTATGAGTAGGTTACATGCATTATATAGCCAGGGAATTTTTTTTAATTGGACATAACATGGATTCATAGCTTTGAATAGCATTTGTACAGTAAAACGGGACAAGACTCTCTCTTTGTGTGGTGCGAATAGTTTTATTTTTTTCATTTTTTTCGTTGAGGGAAGTCTGAACTGGTTTGGTACATGCATTAGTACACATGAGGGTTGTCCCTAAATTTCAACCCGCGCCTTGTTATCCCGAAAATTCAGATACCGTGCACCCAAAACTCGTGCCTTCACAACCCGTGCCTCACTATCCCGAAATTACAACGCGCATGAAAACCCCCTCCAGCCGCCAAATCCCGACACGCGAAATCCCTCTTCTAACCCTGAGCCGAAACGGCCGCTAGTTCAAATCGGTGGGGGTACTTTTGTAACACACCCTACATTGTGGACAAGCGCATCCCTAAGTCATGGTCCCCCCTCCCATCACCTCCTTTTCGCCATTCGAAAACCCAGGCCGCCATAACCTCTCTACTCCAGCCGCGAAACCCCACCCTCTGCCCTCCGCCACCCCACCGCGGCCCAGCCGGAGCCTCCTCCCCGACGACATCGTCCAGCGCAAAATCTGACGTCCCTCATCGACCGCCCCGGATGAGGATCCGTCGTGGATCTCGTTGTACCGCTGGTTTAGCCGCCCTGTCCTCCACCTCCAAGGAGCTGCTCCGACGATCGCCTCGTCTATCGCGGCTGCTCCCTCCCCATAGTGCTGCCTTAACCTGCTCCACCGGAACCTTAACATCCTCACTAACTCCTCGGACAAAGCCAAGGCCTACCCGGCGCTACCAAAGAGGTTGTACACTCATCGCATCGCACCTTCTCCTTAACTTGACCCCCCCGGCGCCGCCGGTGCTTGATCCCGCTCCCCCATGGCGCAGCTACCTCGTAGTCGGTGCCGCCGGTGACATCTCCACAGCGACTCTCCCCCAGTGCGAGGCTCTCTCGGCGGCGGCGTCCATACCAGCAGGAGCTGCTGCTACTGCTCCGGCTCTCCCTCGCTTGTGATGCTGCTGCTGCTACTGCTCTCGCTCGCTCGTGCTGCTGCTGCTCTGGCTCTCGCTTCTGCTCTGCTCTTCCCCTCGCTCGTGTTACTGCTCTGCTCTTGCTCTCGCTCACGCTGCTGCTGCTGCTGCTACATGGGCTGCTGCAGCTAAACGAGTTGCTGCTCTGGCTCTAGTTCACACTGCTACTCCGGCTGCTATCTGCTACTGTGTTCAATGTCAGTCTCCTGCTGATTTAGATCACTGTTTCTCTACTACTAGTGCTCGAGCGGCCTAAACTACATATGAAGTTCATCTCTACTACCAGTGTGTTTAGTTTTGACAGTAACATTCAGATTCCACAGTAAATTTCAGTTTGGACAGTTAAGTTCAGAGTCAACAGTTTTTACCTCATCTGTTGTAGTCTGGTGTTTTTTGGTGATTGAGGGGTTATGGACTAAGGGATCCTCAAGGCGCCGGCCCATTGAATATGGGCCGGACTAAGGGATCCTCAAGGCGCCGGCCCATTGAATATGGGCCGGACTGGTGAAGCCGCATAGCGACGGAAGATCTGTGAAGTCGTGGTGTGTCCTCCAAGTTAAGGATAGACATGATCTTTTTATCCCTTATTGCAATCTATCTCCGGTAACCTAACCCTATCGATGTCTAACGAGGGTTGTAGTCTTTAGGGGGGGGGATATATTCATCACATCATCGCCTTAGGGTTTATCTCATGCTGATCTCGAGGTTGATCTACTCTGTAAACCATACTATACATCCAAAATAATCAAGCAGGACGTAGGGTATTACCTCTTTGAGAGGGCCCGAACCTGGGTAAACACTGTGTTTGTCATCCCTTGTTCCCCATCGATCCTGGATCCACAGCTCGGGACCCCCTACCCGAGGTCTGCCGGTTTTGACACCAACAGTGATGTACATTTTACATCTACCACTTTTTGGTAATGTATTTTACATCATCTATTGCAAATGCTATTAGAATCCCACTTGAGATTAATGATGTTTGTCTTGTGCTACTACAGCCTCGACGTCTTACGGCTCGCTGGAGCTGCTCCAACGACGGAACCATCCATCACAACAGAGCAGTACCCTGGATGCTGTCTACAGACGCCTCAGATCTTCCACCACACCTCTGACAGCCACCTCTGTTGCAACTTCTTCAGCAACCAACCCAATGTTGCTGAGGTCGACACAGCTACGCCAAAGAGATTGTACACTTGTCACATCACTTATTACTCTACATTCATGTCGATCCATTAGGGCTATTTTGGTTCAAAGGAAAAGGTGAAGGAAAAATGTAGCAATAGGAAATATTCCTATGGTACTCTATTATTCAATTATTCATGCATTTGGTTGAAAAGAATGGAGCAAAACATCCACCTGGAGCTACATTTCCTATGCATGAAAACAAGATTAAGTGCATTAGTTGCAGAATAACATTCTAACTGTACACACTTTCATATGGTTTCACTTTAATTTGGCCATGTTTTTGCATTCCTCTACTCTTCCCATTCCTGTGAACCAAACACCAAACTTGAAAGAAATCATGTGTTTACAAATGCTCTGTTTCCCACGTGCATTCCTATCATATTCCGGTGTTTTTCCTATCCCTGCGTTTTTAGAATCCTACAAGCCAAAGGAGGCCTTACAGAATTACTTCAGTTACAGATAGGTGTCGAAGAAAACTTTGTGTGGTTTGTCGTGCTCCTGCCGCGACGTTGCCCACCTCACCTGAGCTGCTCCATCGACAGAAGCATCCACCATACCAGACATCACGACTCCCGACCGTCTTTTGCCGCCTCAGATCTCCTTCCTTGCCGCCGACACCCACCGCAACTACATCACCATGATCGACTCAGCAGATGAACCTGAGGAGTACACGGGTCCACAAGAGAGGTCGCACTCTTTTGTTTCTGCTTATGTTATGCATTGCTTAATATTACCTGCTACTTTATCGTCATGTTCACCTCTTAGACTCCAAGTCAGGTCCTAACTAATGTTCAAACTTGAGTTTTAAAATGATTGTGGGGCACATATCGAGGCAACAATGAATAGTGTCTCTGTCTATTATCTGGTTCACCTAGGTTATGTCTATGTTTTTTCATCTTGGGTGGGAAACAAACAGTAAAGCAATCATCATTTGTCTTTTTATTAAAGTAAAGCTATCATCAGATCATTATTTTTGGATATACGGCATATAGTTCACTAGGATGAACTATGTGTGACTAGGAAACACAATGGAAACGATTCAACTGAACAAGATGTGTGTGATACGGGGCAAACAGGTCCATAATCAGAAATGTGTGTGAAGACCAATCATAACACAGACGATTACTGCTAATAAGCCGTGTGATTTGGTCTATCTACAGAAGAATAACATGTGTGTGTGTATAACCTGAAATAAACATCTAATCACATAAGTGACTATACAGATCATTCGCACACACCCCAATAAATTGCATGCATTCTAAAGTAGGAGAAACGATCGTCTAGTCATCTACTTCTTGTGACGCTCCCGCCACTACTATGTGGCTCGATCCCTCGTTCCGGGTAGGAACAAGACACTTCCTCATGTCAACGATCCGCCTGTACATCTCGTAGCTTGTGTACACGTCCTTGGCCACGTACTTGACGTGTTGTTCATCCAGTCTCTCATGCCAAACACTGTGCCAGGCGATCTTGTCTTTCTTACTCTCATCCTTCATCTTCATGTAGTAGGGGTCGACGATGGCTGAGGCGAGGTCAACCAGGGACTTTAGTTTGTTGTCATTGCTGCCCCAGACCTTGTAGTGGTGCTGGATGTTGACAAGATTCGGGCATTTCAAGCCCGAAACCTTCAGCGCTTTTAGATCGTTGGTGGTGTCCACTATAGCGAACTGTAGTCAGAGCTATTGATAAACCTGGAGAAATGCTCGCAAGGCCTTGTGGCCAGGTAGTAGTGGTAGACGAGGACGTCATGTCGCATGCACAATCGGGCGACGACAACCTTCTGATCGTGCCCGGCACGACCGATGGTGTACTCGAGGTCGAAGCCGACCACTTGGTACTTGTCCTCGGCAAGGAAATGCTCCATAGTTTGGATGAAGCTCTCCACCGAGACTGGATCATTTGTGTACACCACCGAGAGGGCCTTCCCCCTCACGTGGGTGTCCACTACATGATGCATGGTGAACTGCCCACCGTCGGCGGCGGCGGCCGCCGGGAGCGCCATTGGAGCCACGAGGAGCGCCATTGGAACCGATGGATGTCCTCTCTGTATGTGTCATCGTGGGTGTGCTTATTGTGTCGTGTGACGCGAGAGATGAAGGTAAATGTCCGCATGAATAAAAGGGGGTCGGGCAGCCTGGCTTCTCGGCGCGTCCGCATGGCAGTTTTTACAGTGGGTAACTGCATCGTCGCGTCGTGCCCGGCGCAACCGCATGCACACGAACATGCGCGATCATGCGCCGGCCCCAAACACTGGCAGCGCACGTGGAGGGACGAGGGCAGATCACTCGGAGGGACGCGAGAGCAGAGTGCACGCGGCGGGATGCGAGCCAAGTGTGTCGCGGCTGCCTCAACCGCAAGCAACCACACGCATAGACCAGTTGAACACGTAGGAAATGGTCGCCTACAAGCCGGCCGACAGTTGCGTCACTGCGTAGAGAGTGGCCGTGTGCTACTACCTCCGTCTTGTTCTATAGTCCCCTTTATATTTTGTGCCATACTTTTCCCTTAAATTTAACCAAAAATGTTAATGCATCTTAAAAAATTATATAATTGGACACTATGTTCAAATACGAATCCAACTATATAATCTTTGGTGACATGCATTTGTATTTTATTAGTTAAATTCTACTTAGAAACCAGGATGGGGGTATAGTAGGTAATTAAATCGCAAACGTTTTTTTTGTATTAACCGTATGTGTACATGGCCTTTCGTCCTCCTCTCGCACGTCTTGTCACTCCGCTGCCACAGACGGCTTACAACACAAGCTTGCGCAGCGCACAGGGGCGTTCTTTTGGCCAAACGGTGACTGTTCCTGCGGAAGCTTCCCGCCCAACTCAGTGAAATGCCCCAAAATCCCAATGCTTACCGGCCTGCTATATAAACCCTCATGGCTAGCGAGTCCTGCGTGGCATTCTTCCCTCCTTCCCTATAGCTTATCTCGTCTGCTTCTCCCACAATCGCCAATGGCACCGGTCTGTCGTCGTCGCTCAGCCACTCCATCGTCATCGGAGGATAGCTCCAGCTGGGAGGCTACACCGCGGCGGCGGCGCGGTCCTCGGCGTAGTGTAGTGCGCGTTGCGTCCCTGTTGGGTGTGCATGGAACACCCACCACAAGCTCTGCCGCTGCTACCCGTCGGTAGTTGTGGCCGGCCATCGTTGCCGCCACACCACCGTCAAAAGCCAGAACCATCGCCCGCTCCGCCTCCGCGGCCCAAAGGCGGGAGGTGGCCTTCGTGGCCGGCACCCCACTGTCGGCCATCACCCGCTCCACCACCATGGCCCGAAGGAGGGAGGTGGTGGTCGTGGCCGCCACCCCATCGTCGGCCGCCGTAGCCGCCAGCCCACCGTCGACCGCCGGTGTCATCACCCGCTCAGCCAGCACTGCCCGAAGGCGGGAGGCAGAGGTGGAGGCCCGCACGTGCGTCAGCGATGTTGTGCGCTACACCGAGTTCCTGTGGGAGGAGGAGAAGATTTTCGTCGAGCATGCAAAGAGCCTTACTACCGCAATGGCCGCAGCACATGCCGCCTCAGAGGCGAGGAATCAGGAGATCTACGAGGAGAATCGTCGCTTTGAGAGGGGTCGTCTAGAGCAGCAGAGGGTGTTCGAGGTGAGTGTCGCTGGAACTACAGCAGCGGCAGTCACCGTATTGCAGTTGTCCAGATCATCGGTAGGCTCCTCCTCCTCTGCCTCTTACTGAGCACGCTCGGCAGAGGAGAGGCTGCCGGAAGTAGTACAAAGCCCCTTCATAGTAGTAGTAGTAGTAGTAGTAGTAGTAGTAGTAGTAGTAGTAGTAGTAGTAGTAGTAGTAGTACTAGTAGTAGTATTTAGGGGCTATTTTGTTCATTTCATCTGACTATAGATGTGGTGGAACTATACAACTTACTTAAAATTAGCTAGTATATATAGTTGAACTAGCTATGTCAGTACGTGGTTGGCAACAATTGGGGAAACGTTTGGTCGGTTCAGCTGTCGAGTTGAACTGTTTGTATAAAGAACGACTGCTTAATCTATGAATGAAATCTATGCTTAATTACTAAATTTTAGTTGCAAAAATTAGATAGTGCTAGTGCTTTTTAGCTGCATATTTTGACAAATCACAATGTTGCAAGGATTGACAAATGGCAATGTTACTAGATCAACAAATGTCAATCTTTCCAGTTTGACAAATGGCAACATACCCAATATGGCAGATGCAAATCTTACCAAATTGTTTGTACGTGGTTGCACACGGGTCATCCAAAACAACCGTTTGCGTTGAAGGGATGCACAAATCCTGCGCTGCGTATTTTCCCTTGACTTAAGGGGGAAGACCATAGCTCTCACTTTGCATACGGGTGTTCTATCTAAAATGTTTGCGGTCAAGAGCTTCAGAAATCCTGCTCGGCACATTTTCCCTTGGCTTCCTGGGGAAGCTGTCGGTTTGCATACGGGTGTTCTAACTAAAACGTTTGTGATGAGTGTTTTATATTGAAAAACCATTGACGTTTTTTCAAAATAAAATCATTTGATAAGTCTGTACATTAAGAGATAAAAACGCAAGTTCGTTCAAACCATATCTTTCATTCAGTCACACTGCTAATTTATATTCATATGATCGAGAATTCGAGATATAGTATTAAACCCCCAAAAAAAACTATTTCCGGCGGCGGCAGAGGCGGCGTGCCGCGCCGTCAATGTCATTGTCGTCCTCCGGGATGCCGTTGTTGAAGTCTCCAAGGCAGCATAGAATGTTCTTCACTTGTAAATCAAACATCATGTCATCACGTGATCGACGGGCGGGGAGCGGGAGGACGACAACTGGCGGCGTTGAGAGGTAGCGGTCGACGGAGGCGTCCCATGCCGCTGAGGGGGCGCATGCACAGGCACGGGCACGGCGGGTGCAGCCAAATGCATGGGAACCGGCGCCTGGGTGGGTGGAGGGTCGCGCACAAGCACGGGCACGGGCGCGGCGGGTGCAGCCAAACGCACAGGGACCGGCGCCGTGGTGGGTGGAGGGGCGCGCAAGGGCACGGGCACGAGTGCTGGCGCTGGCATGTACACGAGCTCGGGTGGGTCCGTAGAGACCTCGCTGATGCCCGCGGCTTCCAGCTCTGCGATAGTGCTCGGCGACCAGCCTGTCAATGCTACGGGATGGTTGCTGGCGCCGGCGTGGGGATGGGAGCTGAGACGGGAGCGGGGGAAGCAACCGCCGCCGCCAGCGTGATCAGGGCCATGTCCATGAGGCCCCATTCCTCCTTATTTTCTATCTCCTCCGGCTCGGAGTTGACTTCACCAGACTTGAAGACTAGTGGCAGATGATGATTCTGCGCCATGGCGTTGGTGGAGGTCTGCTGGAGGGAGGGGAATGGGAGGTGAATAGTAAGGCTGCCCGTATTAAACAGCGGCTCGGGCGCCATTAATGGAGAGGAAGGCGGGCGGCCATGGAAGTCAAAGGGCTTGCTTCCCAGTGAGCCTGCGCAGCGTACAACTCTCACGCTTCTCTATGAGCCTGCGCATTGGAGGACAACTTGCACGCCTCTCGGTCAGCCTGCGCACCGGACTTCGCTCGCACGCCTCCCGTTCAGTCAAGGAGATGTCCGCACAGCACCTCCTATAGCCATTAAAACCAAGACACATGGTGTCAAGTGAATGGTTAACATAACGCACATGATTTAAATTATACAAATGTTTGAGATATTAAAGTGGCAGCTATTTTTTCAAAATGCCTTTGTTCGCTGTTATTCGAGTGCGCCTTCTCTCAAAATGAACACGAAAAATATCACAACATGTCGGGTGCCATTCCATGATAGCATGCCAAGTTTCATGAATTTCAAACGAGTTTTGGATTTACTAGAATTTAAAAACAAAGTATCTCAACGTTTTGCCGGCAATCAAAAGTGCCTTGGTGTTTGAAATTCATTCCCATTTCTTGCATGGGACCTAAGCATGCACCCATGGACGCATATTTGATTTTCAACCAATTTATATGCACTCGAGCATGTGCATGTAGTTCAAATTTTAATTATGCACATAAAATGCCTAAAAACCTAGTTAATGTACAAAAATGTCGAAACGAACCCCGAAAAATTCTGAAATTTAACACAACAATCCTGTTGTTCTATGTTCAGAGTAGAATTTTTTGAAAGCAATAAGAGGCAACAGATATGGTTTCGTCCCCAAAGGTGGCACGTTCCCTACCGAAACCATCAGGCTTGTTGTGAGAAGCTCTGGTTTGTGAGAAGCTTATGCCCAAACCTGCCCCAAATGGGACAAAAAATTTACCAGGGCATGTTGATGCCGCTCCATGATAGCATGCCAAATTTCATGAATTCCAGATGAGTTTTGGATTTGCTAGAATTTAAAAACAAGGTATCTCAATGTTTGCGGCCGAGTGACGGTGGCAGGGTGTTTGAAATTCATTCCTGTTTCTTGCATGGGACCTAAGCATGCACCCAAGGACACATATTTGATTTTTCAACCAATTTATATGCACTGGAGCATGTGCATGTAGTTCAAATTTGAATTATGCACATAAAATGCCTAGAAAACCCAGTTAATGTATAAAAATGTCCAAACGAACCCCAAAAAATTCCATAATTTAACACAACACTCCTGTTGTTCTATGTTGACACTAGAAATTTTTTGAAAGCAATAAGAGGAAACGGATATCGTTTCGTCCCCAAAGGTGGCACGTTCCCTACCAAAACCATCAGGCTTGTTGTGAGAAGCTTTGGTTTGTGAGAAGCTTACGGCCAAACCTGCCCCAAATGGGACAAAAAATTTACCCGACATGTTGATGCCGCTCCATGATAGCATGCCAACTTTCATGAATTTCAGATGAATTTTGGATTTGCTACAATTTAAAAACCAGGTAACTCAATGTTTGCGGCCAAGTGACGGTGGCAGGGTGTTTGAAATACATTCCTATTTCTTGCGTGAGACTTAAGCATAAACCCATGGACAGATATATGAGTTTTCAACCTATTTATATGCACTGGAGCATGTGCATGTAGTTCAAATTTGAATTATGCACATAAAATACCTAGAAAACCCAGTTAATGTATAAAAATGTCCAAACAAACCCCGAAAAATTCCAACATTTAACACAACACTCCTGTTGTTCTATGTTGACACTAGAAATTTTTTGAAAGCAATAAGAGGCAATGGATATCGTTTCGTCCCCAAAGGTGGCACGTTCCATACCGAAACCATCATGCTTGTTGTGAGAAGCTCTAGTTTGTGAGAAGCTTAGACCCAAACCTGCCCCAAATGGGACAAAAAATTTACCACGGCATGTTGATGCCGCTCCATGATAGCATTCCAAGTTTCATGAGTTTCAGATGAGTTTTGGATTTACTAGAACTACAAAAGCAGGTACCTCAACGTTTGCCGAAGAGCCACGGTGCCGTGGTGCTCGAAATTCATCCCCATTTCTTGCATAGGACATTAGCATAAACCCATGGACACATATATGATTTTATAACCCATGTTGGTGCACGAGAGCATGTGCATGTAGTTTAATTTTGAATTGTGCACCTGAAATGGCTAGAAAACCAATTTAATTTATAAAATGTCCAAACGAACCCTGAATAATTCCATTTTTTTACGACACACATATAGTTGCATGTTCAGTGCAGATAAAAGTTCTAGCGATTCAAGCCCGCCCATTGCTGCTGTGACCCCATCATGTAATTCAAATCAAGATGAAAAATCAAGTAGATCCCACACAATTTATTATCACCAATCGTGTGAGATGCAGTACAGAATATCCTGGAGCACCATCGGTGTATAGTACGCCTATGGCTTACGCGAGAAGGTGTGTCGGCTATAGTCCACAGCTGGCGTGTCAAGCACACTAGCTTGCTCCCCAAATATCATTTCACTGTTCAATCGTCGCCGGTGAAAGATGGGGACGTGGACCCGCGTCGTGAGGGCAACTTCGGCAGCCCACTCCGGCTAGAGCGCGGCCGCATCCGCCATGCGCGTGCTAACAAGGTGCATGAGCGCGGCCGCAATCTGCGACCGGGCGGCCGGGGCAGCCCAAACGGCCGTTGTTGCTTCTCATGTGGCGGCAACAACATCTGCCTCGGGGATAGCAACTGTCGAGAGCAACACAGCATCTGTCCATTCCGCAGCGGCGACCTTAGCCGTGATGGAGGCCACCCACAACCATGTCGAGGTCGCCCACGCCCAGCTCGTGGCGGTCACCGCACAAATTAAACGAAGCTTCTCTGACAACGGTCGACAACCCACGGCTGAAGAGTTGGCAATCGCCGAGAGCGTTCGAGCAGTCGCCCGTTCCTCCGCCGCATACCTTGCCATGACGGAGCGCGTCCAAGCCCAGATCACGGCCGCCCACGTCCAACTCGTGGCGCCCTTTTCCAAAGAGATGGCGGACGCGGATGGCGAGATGCTTGCCGAGTATAGTGTGATGGATGCCATGGAGCCCCTTCCCCACGAGACCGTCAGGCGTGAGCTGGACATGGAGGCGGCGGCGAAGATCGCCGAGCACCAGCCGTAGTAGTAATCTTTGTTTTTTATTTAAGAGCGCCGGTCTTTAATTAGTTAGAGTAATGTTTAGGTCACCTAGCTCTGTTTAATTGCTTGACTTGCTCGATTAAGAAGTGTGGGTGTGCTGTAGTCTCATTGTGTACCAAAATTATGCAATGATGTGGATGACCACAGTAACCAGGGAAATTCGAACCAAAATTTTTGATGTTCAAACTCATCACACGCGGGTTAAGCAATCTGAATCATTTGTGATGTTCACATATCGTACACACTTCTGAATAAGGGACCGTGTCTGATGACACTTTGCGTGCCAATTTTTTCGCTGAACCGATTCCAAATTTTTGGCTTCCATGGAAATATCTACCTCCCTGCCCCCTCCCCCATACCAAAAGCCACATTTCCCCTGTTTCCACCTTCCTTTCCAAGTTGAAACCTTCACTCCTTGCTTGCAGCGCTGCCTCCTCGCTGGCGACCCTCCTTCACGCTGCTCGGCCTCGTCTATCCAGGCAGGTAATCCACACCCGACCCCCATCCTCCTCCTTCCACATCCCACATGCCCTGACTGCCGGCACAACACCTTCCACCCAAATCATCGACCCCTTTACCAAATAAGTGCCGCCCTAAGCCATGGTGCATGCGGTATAGCCAGGATCTCAAGGAGCATTTGGCAGCGGAGAAGCAAATCACGGTCGCATGCGCAAATGAGGTCACGATGGCTGCCATTCTTGTCGACCCCCAGATCTTGGAGGAGCACCTTGCCATTTGATAGCTACGCCAGTTAAGCATGCTCGGTTTACCCGTTACGTGTGCTGCTCCTGCCTTTCCTTAACAAATTCTAGTGCATTGTGCTATCTAATTTTACCATGCAATCTATTGCTCTAGTGTATATGTTCTATATGTCGTGCAGTGTGGTGCTCACTTATTAATTGTATGGTTAATTAGTTGTCGTCTTTAGTTAACTATTTGGTTCAATTCTGCAAATGTGATGTTCAATTCTTCAGGCTACAATTTTGTATTGTCTTCCAGGTGAGAGATAAATCGAATTTATCTTTACAAAATACATGAGAAACGAATACAATTGCTATATTTCCAAGTTGTCAAGCGTACTTGGTTTGTTTATACATTGTGCAATGTGGTGCTGAGTTAACGTTTGGTTCATTTGTTTTGATGTTTAGTTAACAATTTGGTTCAATTCTGCAGTGCGATATTCAATAGTTGTGGGTGCATTCTGTTATTGTACACCATGTGAGAAGTAAATCGAATTTGGATGTACTAAATACATGAGAAACAAATACAATTGCTATATTTCCAAGTTGTTAAGCATGTTTGGTTTGGTTAACTATCCGACCTTCTATTAGGAGTATGTTATATTATGCAATGTGGTGCTCAGTTAATGTTTGGTTCATTTGTTGTGGTGTTTAGTTAACTGCTTGGTTCAATTCTGCAATGCGATGTCCAATTGTCGTGGGTACAATTTTGTATTCTTGTGCATGTGAGGAATAAATCAAATTTGGTTGCACTTAATACATGAGAAACACATACAAGTGCTATGTTTCCTAGTTCTTAATCATGCTTGGTTTTGATAAATGGGTTTTCCATGTGGCTTGAATTAATCTGATGAATTTGCAACGTGCTTATTTTTCATCAACATATTTTACTAATACCATGCGAACCCTTACTTAACCTGATGACTAACTACCTTATATGTGTTGCAAGGAAACAATGGGAAGCACTGAGGTTTAGGTTAGCACATGCACGGTCCGTTGTCTAATAGCACATTATTGTGCAATTGCAGGAACCATTCTAATGTTTAGGTTTTTAACAATTTGGTCTTGCACATGTAGGTCCTGCTGTCAGAGGTTTTGAACCATTGTTCGACCCTTTTTGCATACGGGGAAATGAGTTGTCCATGAATATCAATCAAGTCAAGAAACTCAGAAAGATTGTTAAGATAAAGAAACTAGCGACAAAAAATAACAAGATCTTTGTTTGCACAATGAAGAAGACATCAGTTAACTACAAGATGGTACTAACTATTATACCTTGCCTTTTTTTATTCGTTTGCCCCATTTCCAATATAGAGAAGATATTTATGCACATCCTTGTTTTTAGGCCTTTCGAAAGCAGTTCACTGATGATTATCTCTCAAACCATCTCTATGGTCAAGAGGCGAGGAAGGTTTTCATACAACACCCACGGTTCAATATTGAAGTGTTCCTGAAGAGGATGAAGGATGGACAGTCAATCATCCACAGGCACTGGCCTAAAATTGCAAAGACCTTCAACATGAATGAAGGCTCAACATTCGCCTTCCGCTTCAGCAGTTTTCCAAATGAGATGCATCTTTCTATGTACCGTCTATGATGCTAATTTCGAAAGGTTCTACATGTTGCATGTGAAACTTGGTGCTGGTGCAGTTGTGTAATGGGGTAGCTGAGTGCTGAAGCTATATCATGTTGTACTCTGCTGTATTTCAATTATAAAATCTTGCTTCCTTAATATGGAAATGAAATATATTATGTGCTTAATATGAATGTCAATTAGATTAAAAAATGGATTATTAATAATAGGGAAACTAGCCTGCTAATGGCCAATTAGCAGGGCTAATTAGCCTGCTAATTGGGTCTTTCTATTGCAAACGGTTATTTAGAAAACACCATGGGCGATGACCTAGACAACGCACACAGTTTCTAGGAATAAACCGTGTTGGATCAATGAACAATCACACACGACATTCTCTTCAAAACTGTTTGCGTTAGGCCACCTTGCGCAAACGTTTACCACATAAAAACTGTGTGTGATGGACAACCTTTGCCACACAGTTTCTTCTACACACCGTATGTGATGTATTCAATAACGCAAATGATAAAATTGTTAATATCGTGTGCAATGGCAACGCTATCACAAACGATTTAACGAGGAAAATTATGTGTGATGTACCTGCGAACGGAAACGTTTTCCTTGGAGCGACTATGTGGGATGTATATATGAACAGAAACGTTTAGGGGGGTTGACTGTGTGGAATGTACTTACGACCGGAAACGATTTCGCCTGTATAATTGTATTTTTAGCACTACTACGTATAACCGTATTTGATCCACTGGTACGCGTCGGTCCTAAACAAAGGTTTTTAACCCCTTTCCGCGACGGCATTTGGAACCGTCGCCAAGTGAGTGTGGGCGATAGGGGGTCCTTCCCACACGACCCAAAAACCGTCGGGGATAGGGCCCCTATAGTACTCCTACTCATTTCTGCTCGCATTGCCATCGCAGTCGGTATTCTGTGGTGCTACGTTTATGATCGCGGCCCATTACAAACGGTTCACTATTATAGAATGTGTATGATGCATGGCCCATCACAAACGGTTCACCGTTAAGAAGATTAGCTAATCGTCGTACGAGTGTCGGATAGGATTACGAAATGTCGGACCGTCGTAACATCGTCGTACACGACAACTGTCGCACACGCTATCCAGTGGTGCAAATTTTACGATGCATACTTCATCAGAAACAGTTCATGGTTGTGAATCGTGTACGATAGGCAACTAACACAAACGTTTAGTTTGCCCACACCATTTGTGATATTGTCTGACATCGCACACGGTTTGCAAACGGCAACTGTGTGCATGCTTGCACACCTTTCCTCTATGTGAACCGTCTCGGATTATGGTGCATATCGCAAATGTTTGTGTTTTACCAACCGTGTGTGTCGTAACAACCCGGAGAGCATAATTTCACCCTAATTTAATTGCTGCTTTTCCAAATTGTACCAGATTTGGATTTGAATTTGAATTTCAATATATGCTACAGCTTTATTCATATCCATCAGGTTCAAACAACCAATGCATTATTTGATTCATAGGTACATATGTTCAAGAATTACATAGGAACCAAATAAAGAATGATGAACCGCAGTTGTATACTTGTACTATTAAAGACGGTAAAGAAAGAGGCGACATATATTCTGGTTGCTGAACAAGGTGAAGCAGAATGCCCATATTGTGCCCTCCTCCATGCAGAAGGCACGCACGACTCTAGTCCAACCCCTTATGATGGCCGACCGCACATCCTTCGCGGTCTTCATGAAAACATCTAGATAATCATCGTGTTCTGGTAGAAATACTTTAACCTTTGCATGCCCACCAATCATGTAGTTTGAGAGGTAATCTTGAGTAAACTGCTTTGGCAACCACTGCAAAGGAAAAAGATTCAGACATTGTCATCTAATACAACTCATTATGGGCAGTAAAAAGAAGGCTGCAAAGTTCTTACTTACCATCCTGCAGTTCGTTGTTGTCTTGGATAAAGTGTAAACAAATAGTTAATTTGCCATCTTTGGACCCATTTTACTAACAATCTTTATCAACTTCCTCACTTGATGCTGGTTCATCAATATCTCATTGCCCCATACGCAGAAAGGGTCGAAGCGCGGATCTTTACCAATGACATATGTACCTAAAAGCACCAAGTTAATATTAGAAGCTAAACAGCAATTGCACAATGATGTAGTACAACACTCTTTTATAATATGTCTATATACATCTGTATGTGGTAGTCCATTTGAAATCTCTAAAAAGACAAATATTTAGGAACGGAGGGAGTATCTTATAACATCCAATATACTCGCATATTAGATGAATTGACATCTTATATTATGGGCCAGAAGGAGTTTAGTGCATTCTTACAAATTATCGGCTAATTAACTGCTGCTATATCCATGGGTTACAGTTAGTTTGAGCTAGTTCGGGCTCAAATAGCCCTAAAGTATATCTAAACATGAGGGCTAGTTTGAGCTAGTTGCATCTATAACCCACCCAAAAAAACTATCCAACCCAAGATGATGAGGACATCAATACCATTGTTACACCCACAACCCCTGCTACTATACATACTGGACCGATTACTAGAGCTCGTGCACGCCAATTAAATTACCAGGTACTTTTGTTTCTTGGTAATGATTCTAATGTTAATGAGAATATGATGCTGCCTAAATTGGATACATTTGTTTTGCTTACAAATGAAGGGCCTAGCTTGGAGAAGGATGAACATTGGAGCAAGAACACGCATGGAGTTGATGGCATGAGCAAGGGGGTCAAGAACGGAGTTACAAGTGATGATTTCAGGACTTTGAAGCCACCATAAGAAGTGCATGAAGCCTTGGACGAAATATACAAGATGCCACTTCATAAATTTCGTCTAGAGGCTATTCTAGGTGCTGCGTCGCCTTAATATTGGGCCACGCCCATGTATTTTTGAAATACTTAAGTATAGGCTGTTTTTAGAGTCCGTATGTGTGGGGAAACAAGAGTTAGGGTTGGTTTCGGACTCCTCTTCCAAGGGCCACAAAATTTCCCCCTCTTCCTCCATATATACAGCCCTTAGGGCGTCGTTTAGACTTTGGGTTTTGTTTAGATTAAAAGTTCGCCATAGCTGCAACTTCGCGTACTTCGTTTGTGTTCAACGACCAGACCAAGGCGTCACAGAACCCCACCTTGATCAATAAAGCTTTCCTCTTATATTCGCAATATCCAGATTGCAATCTTAGTTTCTTGCTTGTTCTTTGTTTGCCTGCAGGAAACAGACCTTCGTGGTCAGGTTGATCGTGCTCTGGCGTGGTCAATAACCTCTCGGAGTTGGTTTAGCGATTGCTAAGGCGCGACGTCCTCGCACGTTCGTAGTCGGATCGTCAAAGTCAACTTCCTCCAAAACGATAGCCACCATCTCATCGAAAGACGGGACACCTTTGCCTCTATCAAGTGGTATCAGATTTCCAGGTTGCTCGGTGAGATTTTACAGTTTTTCGTAGTTTAGATCGAGTCTGTTCTTCATACCTATAGTCCACGAAAAAGCCAAAAAAAATTAGGGTTAGTTCATCCCATCCGAACCAATCTGAGCCTTTGCATAATCTTTTCTGTATTTGCTTTGATGAATTTGCGGTTGCATCATCGTGTCAAGTTGCTGGTCTTAGCGTCTAGTCCTTTAGAGTTTCGGGTTCTATTCATAGGTTGTCACGTCGCCGCTGCCATATATCACCACCGCATCATCATCATGGTTGCTGTCATATACCACCACCGCACCAACTTCATCACCGCTGCCATATACCACCACCACATATTCATCGCCAATCCGAGTCCATATAGCCACCACATATCCGCCGCCATCACGCCAATCCGAGTCCACCTGCAACATATATCCGCCACCAATCCGAGTTCCACCGGATTCATCACCGCCACCAGTCCGAGTTCCACCAGATTCATCTCCGCCACTAGTCCTATTGCGAGTCCAGTATTTTGTTACTCTGTTTTGGATTTCCAGATCACGCCATACTCCGAGTCGTGACAGAGAAGGACTCCCCAACTTCCGTGCTACCCGCAGAAGAAAAATAGTTCCAGTTTCAAAAAAACTAAGTCTGGAAAATTCTGGCTAGGCAGTTTTAGGACATTTGTAGACTTTTTCGAAAAAAAATTGTTGCGGAGCAAAAAAAAGAGGAAAAAAAGTGCAAAAAAAAGTGCAAAAAAAAGTGAAAAAAAGAAAAAAAATTCAGAGTGTGCTCCTCCCTTGTTTACGTGCAGCGCCGTGATTTTGTTAGTGTTCTAGGCTCACGTCTCTAGTACGGTCTAGCCTAGGACCAGCACAGTACCATCGTTGTGCGTTTATTCAACTTTGCATCTCTGAATTGATTATTGCTGACCCTTTTTGCTACCATATTATAAGCCTTCCTAGCTCCACATACATCTACGTCGTGCGTTTGACTCTCCCTAGCAATCGCTCTATCCAAGCTTTGAGAGTTTTGACTACAATGGTTGCCGATCACCGCCTGCTGCTGGGTAAGAACTGGTAAGAATTTGAGATTTGCTTGACGGATTTGTGACTGTCCACCACACCACCACCACCACTTCCTAGTAGTTTGTAGAATCATATTCTTGTGTGTTTCTATTGCTGCTAACCATGGCAGGATCACAAGCCGATGAGACTGACTGGGAGAACATGACAAACAAAGAGTTACATGATAAGTTTCAGCAAATGATGTTGGACAGGTGGAAGATGTGCTAAATAGATTTGAAGAGGCCATGGAGAAGATAGATGTCATTGAGAAGGCGTTCGAAACAAAACTCGATAACAAGTTCAATGAATTGCTTGCGCGTCTTCCACCACCACCACCAGCTGCACCTAACGCACCTCTACAACAACGACGAAGACTACCTCCACATCGCGAAACAGCCCTCCGCCGAGCGAGCCGTGTCCCTCTTCAGCCTGGCCAAACTACTGGTGCTGCTGTTGATACTTCTGTGGCTCCTGCTGCTGATGTGGAGGAGGATGATTATGTGGGAGATTACGAGCATGAGGTTGATCAACATCAGAACTACGTGCAACCACCAGCACCACAACCACCAGGTCATCCACATGCAAATAATGGCAATGTTAGGGCTCCCCCTCAGGTACGAGATCATGACCATCTCCCTAAACTGAAATTGAATATTCCACCATTTGAGGGTAGATATGTTCCTGATATATATCTTACTTGGGAGTTAGAAACTGAACAATGATTTACATGTTTACAATATCCTGAGGAGAGGCGTGTTCCTGCTGCTGTTTGTGCTTTCACTAGCTTTGCATGTGTTTGGTGGTCTGAACATTGTAGATTATATCCTATTCCAGCTACTTGGGCTGCTTTGAAAACTGCTATGCGTACTCGTTGGGTTCCACCATATTATCAATGTGAATTACTTCAAAAATTGCAGCGCTTAAGACAAGGAAAAAATTCGGTAGAAGAATATTATCAGGAATTACAAACTGGCTTGATTAGATGTGGTATTGTTGAGGAGAATGAAGCTATGCTTGCACGTTTTCTGGGTGGATTAAATAGAGAGATTCAGACCATTCTAGACTATAAGGATTATAATAGTATCACTCGTTTATTCCATCTTGCTTGTAAAGCTAAACGTGAAGTGCAGGATCAACTGGCATTGGCGCGAACTAACTTTTCTGCAGGTCGACCTTCATCATGGACACCACGTGCATCATCTACTTCCACACGTTCTGCAACACCGGCACCCCCGTCAGCTGCCACCTCCAACCGTGATACAATAAAGCAGGCACAATCACCACTATCTGCCAAGAGCACACCTTCTGGGCCTCCAAAGAGCTCTTCTTCATCCAGGGCATCAACAGGGCAAACACATGATATATTGTCGATGTTGCAAGGGTGGAGGTCATTATGCGAGAGAATGCCCATCTAAGCGTGTGATGATTGTTACTGAGGATGGTGGGTATGAGTCCGCTAGTGACTATGATGAGGAGACTTTGGCTCTTATTACACATGAAGAACACGGTGGAGATGATTCTGATCATGAGACGCAATACATGGCTGCTGAAGATGCTGACAGGTATGAATGTTTAGTTGCTCAACGTGTTTTGAGTGTGCAGGTCACGCAAGCTGAGCAAAATGAGAGGCATAATTTGTTCCATACAAAGGGAGTTGTGAAGGAACGTTCTGTTCGTGTCATCATAGATGGAGGGAGCTGCAACAACTTGGCTAGCATAGAGATGGTGGAGAAGCTATCTCTCACCACAAGACCACATCCACATCCTTACTACATCCAATGGTTCAACAACAGCGGCAAGGTTAAGGTAACACGTACTGTTCGCGTGCATTCTAGTATCTCTACATATGCTGATTATGTTGATTGTGATGTGGTACCTATGCAAGCATGTTCCTTATTACTTGGTAGACCATGGCAATTTGATAAAAATTTTGTACACCATGGTAGAAACAATCAGTATACTCTTGTTCATGAGGATACAAATATTACCTTGCTTCCTATGACTCCTGATTCCATTTTGAAAGATGATATTCATAGAGCTAATAAAGCAAAACAGGAGAAAAATAAGAGTGAAAATCAGATTGTGGCAAAAGAATTTGAGCAACAAATGAAGCCTAATAATAAACCATCTAGTGTTGCTTCTGAAATTAAATTGAAAAGTGCATGTTTACTTGCCACCAAATCTGATATTGATGAGCTAGTTTTTAGCAAATCCGTTTGCTATGCTTTTGTGTGCAAAGAGGCATTATTTTCATTCGAGGACGTGCCTTCCTCTTTGCCCCCTGCTGTTACTAACATTTTGTAGGAGTTCGCTGACGTCTTCCCACAAGACGTGCCACCGGGATTACCACCTATTCGAGGGATTGAGCATCAAATTGACTTAATTCCCGGTGAATCGCTACCCAACCGTGCACCATACCGTACCAATCTAGAGGAGACGAAGGAGATTATGCGTCAAGTACAGGAGCTGCTCGACAAAGGTTATATTCGCGAATCCCTTAGTCCTTGTGTTGTTCCTATTATTCTAGTGCCGAAAAAGGATGGTACGTCGCGTATGTGTGTTGATTGTAGAGGCATTAATAATATTACCATTCGTTATCGTCATCCTATTCCTAGGCTAGATGATATGCTTGATGAACCGAGTGGCTCTACAATATTCTCCAAAGTTGATTTGCGTAGTGGATACCATCAAATTCGTATGAAATTGGGAGATGAATGGAAAACAGCATTTAAAACTAAGTTTGGTTTATCTGAGTGGTTAGTCATGCCTTTTGGGTTAACTAATGCACCTAGTACTTTCATGAGACTAATGAACGAAGTTTTACGTGCTTTCATTGGACGATTTGTGGTAGTCTATTTTGATGATATACTGATTTATAGCAAATCTTTGGAAGAACATTTGGAACATTTACGTGTTGTTTTTATTTCTCTACGTGATGCACGTTTGTTTGGTAACCTTGGGAAGTGCACCTTTTGCACTGACCGGGTATCTTTTCTTGGCTATGTTGTTACTCCACAGGGAATTGAAGTTGATAAAGCCAAGATTAAAGCTATTGAGAGTTGGCCGCAGCCCAAAATGGTCACACAAGTGAGGAGTTTTCTTGGACTCGCTGGTTTCTATAGGCGTTTTGTGAGAGATTTTAGCACCATTGCTGCACCTCTCAATGAGCTTACAAAGAAGGATGTGCCTTTTGTTTGGGGTACCGCACAGGAAGAAGCCTTCACAGTATTGAAAGATAAGTTGACACATGCTCCTTTACTCCAACTTCCTGATTTTAATAAGACTTTTGAGCTTGAATGTGATGCTAGTGGAATTGGATTAGGAGGTGTGTTATTACAAGATGGAAAACCTGTTGCATACTTTTCTGAAAAATTGAGTGGGCCTAGTCTGAACTTTTCTACTTATGATAAAGAATTATATGCTCTTGTTCGGACCTTAGAAACACGGCAACACTATTTATGGCCCAAAGAATTTGTTATACATTCTGATCATGAATCTTTGAAACACATTAAAAGTCAAGCAAAACTGAATCATAGACATGCTAAATGGGTTGAATTCATTGAGACTTTCCCTTATGTCATTAAACACAAGAAGGGTAAAGAAAATGTTATTGCTGATGCATTGTCTCATCGTTATACTATGCTTTCACAACTTGACTTTAAAATATTTGGTTTGGAGACCATCAAAAATCAATATGTGCATGATGTTGAATTTAAAGATGTATTGCAGAATTGTAAAGAAGGTAGAACATGGAACAAGTTCGTCGTTAATGATGGACTTGTGTTTCGTGCTAACAAGCTATGCATTCCAGCTAGCTTCGTTCGTCTTTTGTTGTTGCAGGAGGCGCATGGAGGAGGACTAATGGGGCACTTTGGCATGAAGAAGACGGAGGATATACTTGCTACACATTTCTTTTGGCCAAAGATGAGACGGGATGTTGAGCGTTTTGTTGCTCGCTGCACTACATGTCAAAAAGCTAAGTCACGACTCAATCCTCATGGTTTATATATGCCTTTGCCTGTACCTAGTGTTCCTTGGGAGGATATATCTATGGACTTTGTTTTAGGTTTACCTCGAACAAAGAAGGGGAGGGATAGCATATTTGTTGTTGTGGATAGGTTCTCGAAAATGGCACACTTTATACCATGTCATAAAAGCGATGATGCTATTAATGTTGCTGATTTGTTCTTTCGTGAAATTATTCGCTTGCATGGTGTGCCAAATACTATTGTTTCAGATCGTGATACTAAATTTCTTAGCCACTTTTGGAGATGTTTATGGGCTAAGTTGGGGACTAAACTGCTTTTTAGTACTACTTGTCACCCCCAAACTGATGGTCAAACTGAAGTAGTCAATAGAACATTGTCTACTATGCTTAGGGCTGTTTTGAAGAATAATAAGAAAATGTGGGAAGAATGCTGGCCTCATATTGAATTTGCTTATAATCGTTCGTTGCATTCTACTAGTAAGATGTGCCCTTTTGAAATTGTGTATGGTTTCCTACCTCGTGCACCCATTGATTTGTTGCCTCTTCCATCTTCGGAGAAGGTTAATTTTGATGCTAAACAACGTGCTGAATTGATCTTAAAAATGCATCGGTTAACTAAGGAAAACATTGAGCGTATGAATGCTAAATATAAACTTGCTGGAGATAAGGGTAGAAAACATGTTGTCTTTGCACCTGGAGATCTTGTTTGGTTACATTTGAGAAAGAATAGGTTTCCTAATATGCGCAAATCAAAGCTAATGCCACGTGCTGATGGTCCTTTTAAGGTGTTAGAGAAAATAAATGATAATGCATATAAACTTGAGCTGCCTGCAGATTTTGGGGTTAGTCCCACTTTTAACATTGCAGATTTGAAGCCTTATTTGGGTGAGGAAGATGAGCTTCCGTCGAGGACGACTTCATTTCAAGAAGGGGAGGATGATGAGGACATCAATACCATTGTTACACCCACAACCCCTGCTACTATACATACTGGACCGATTACTAGAGCTCGCGCACGCCAATTAAATTACCAGGTACTTTTGTTTCTTGGTAATGATTCTAATGTTCATGAGAATATGATGCCGCCTAAATTGGATACATTTGTTTTGCTTACAAATGAAGGGCCTAGCTTGGAGAAGGATGAACATTGGAGCAAGAACACGCATGGAGTTGATGACATGCGCAAGGGGATCAAGAACGGAGTTACAAGTGATGATTTCAGGACTTTGAAGCCACCATAAGAAGTGCATGAAGCCTTGGACAAAATATACAAGATGCCACTTCATAAATTTCGTCTAGAGGCTATTCTAGGTGATGCGTCGCCTTAATATTGGGCTAGGCCCATGTATTTTCGAAATACTTAAGTATAGGTTGTTTTTAGAGTCCGTATGTGTGGGGAAACAAGAGTTAGGGTTGGTTTCGGACTCCTCTTCCAAGGGCCACAAAATTTCCCCCTCTTCCTCCATATATACAGCCCTTAGGGCGTCGTTTAGACTTTGGGTTTTGTTTAGATTAAAAGTTCGCCATAGCTGCAACTTCGCGTACTTCGTTTGTGTTCAATGACCAGACCAAGGCGTCACAGAACCCACCTTGATCAATAGAGCTTTCCTCTAATATTCGCAATATCCATATTGCAATATTAGTTTCTTGCTTGTTCTTCGTTTGCCTGCAGGAAACAGACCTTCATGGTCAGGTTGATCATGCTCCGGCGTGGTCAATAACCTCTCGGAGTTGGTTTAGAGATTGCTAAGGCGCGACGTCCTCGCACGTTTGTAGTCGGATCGTCAAAGTCGACTTCCTCCAAAACGATAGCCACCATCTCATCGAAAGACGGGACACCTTTGCCTCTATCACAAGAGGTGCTAATTGGAGCTAGTTCTCCTAGTGCATTTATTGTCAATCTAACCCTGCCATCCAAACAACTCTTTGGATGGAGTTAGTTCAGGGTTAGTAATGAGCTAGAAACTAACTCTAACCTCTAGCTAAGTTGAGTATCCAAACAGGGTTGTGTTGTTGTTGTTGTTGTTGTTGTTGCTGCTGCTCTTCTACGTATATCTAGACATCATTAGAACATTAGTGTAACACTCTCCCTTGTTGCTATGTAGCCTAGGATCGCATATTTAGACATTAAGTACAGTGCATGTTGATATGTAGCCTCAGATATATTACATATGGCCCTAGTTAACCTAACGAAAAATGGGTTGCAGATATATTCAGTTAAAAGTCTGATTCACCGATTAGTCCCTTATCAGCCGCCGGCCTATATGGTACCAGCTACCGATATCCTGAACAGTGAGCAAATATAAGCCATTGGATGAAACTAACCTCGATGGAAAATAGCAGTCGTTCCCAAAATTGTCCTGTGTAGGTAAATCGAGAAGCATGTTAAGCACAACAGGCTAAACATCAACCAAAATTATACATGGCAGACAAAATGATCTCCAAAAGATAGCTTCAGCGTGCAGGTTTAAGCACGCTAGTAAAGCAAAACAAGTGGAAAGGTGTGCTAACTACAACAGGCCTAACATTTAACAACAAGCAAACATAGTCATTCAAACTGGTATTGTGCCGGTCTAAGTACACTGGTTATTGTTAAATAAAAATGGAAAGGCGTGTTAACTACAAGATGCAGCAACCAAATGTAGTCATTCATAGTGGTATTGTTGAAACTGGTATTGATGAAATTGAACTGCACAGTTCATACTTGCACATATAGAACATCACATTGTGATTAACTGGAATAAACAAGACATACTACAAACAACCAAAGATAGCATTTGAAATTGGACATATGCCAACTACAAACAACCGAACAATCAAAAAACTTTAAAAGAGGCATATGCTAGCTATAATAGGCTTAACAGCAAGCAAATATATGCATTCCTATCGGTATGTTTAAAACTGGACTGATGAAATGTACTGCACAGTAAATAATTGCACATATAGAGCATCACATTGTGAACAACTGAAATAAACAAGACATACTGCAAACAACCAGATATAGCAATTAAAACTGGACATATTCTCACTACACTACAAAAGGGACTCGACAAAACAAATCATGGGTTTCCCCCTGTGAAGAGGCACGGAA
Organism: Aegilops umbellulata; assembly: GCA_032464435.1. Classification (NCBI taxonomy): domain Eukaryota; kingdom Viridiplantae; phylum Streptophyta; class Magnoliopsida; order Poales; family Poaceae; genus Aegilops; species Aegilops umbellulata. Next base: position 234,107,686 of record CP136060.1, read on the forward strand.
AAACAAATCATGGGTTTCCTCACTTGTCACAGATGGGCTTGTTCTTGTGGGAAGAGCACGGACCCTGGATGCGCTCCATGTTATCGCAGATGGGCTCCTTCCCCTTGGGAGAGCACGGCTGTAGGGTGCCCTCCCTGTTGTCGCGGACGGGCGCTTTCCCCTTGGAAGAGCAGATGGGCTCTTTCCCCTTGGAAGAGCCGGAGAGGGTGCCCTCCTTGTGGTCGCCGTCAATGAGGTCTGACTTGGAAGCTGTGGATCCCAAGCCAGCATCACAGAACATGTCCTTTAGAAATGACAAAAGGGGCTCGATGGCGATGTAGAATGGCAAATTGTTGACAGCAAGCCGGGGGAGATCAGAGGCGGGGCCATGGATGAGATCGACGGCGGTTGAACCCGAGGGGTTGGGGGTGGGCCACTTAACCTGTGACATAGCCCGCCTCAGGCTGTCGCTGTCGATGACTTCGATGTCATAGTCGGCGGCCGAGACATGCCCACATACTCTAGCCCACTACTTGAGTGCCTACCGCCAGTAATGGTCGTTAGCTTCCTCGGCGATGTCGGGCGAAGAAACAGCTATACACCTCTTTTGGGCCAGTCGCTCCTCGAGCTCCACGGGAAACATAGCCGGGCTTAGGCTGCTACGCTCTGGAGTGGGGGAGGGGATGGGGATGGGGATCTGTGGGAAAGGGGGCATTTGGCAGGCGTCATCTAAGAAACTCAGGGTGGCCCGGGTATGGAGATCGGTGGGTAAGCTACACGGGCAAACCGGCAGAATTTGACAATGGAGGCCTTGCGGCGGTGGCGGGGACCTTGCTAGGGTTTCGAGCGAGGGAGGGTGTGTGTGTGTACGCACGCCCGAGGAGGTTTTGGTGTGTGTGTGTGTGTGTGTGGAGGGGGGCGGAGTGTTTGAGGAAATGACGCGGGTACTAAAAATTTTACTACGCGGGAGTCAAACGCGGGATTGAAATGTCGGGCTATTGAAAATTTTGATGATAGTGCATCGCACACGGTCTGGAGATAACAACCGTGTGTTAATAAACAGAAAAACCCTCAAGGCGGGTAGATATTTTCTAGGGATGCAGGCGGGATTGGGAACAAGAAACATCGCACATGGTCCGGAGATAACAACCGTGTTATGAAACAGAAAAATCCTCGAGGCGGGCAGATATTTTTTAGAGGGGGAGCCTCGTGGAGCCCAATGTACTATGCGAATGTGTGCATGACAGGTGCACCGGTGTGGCACACGGTTAGTTTGAGTGAACCATGTCTGTTGCGTCATCCGACTTATCTAATATTAATAAATTTGGCGAAAAATGACGCGGGAGAGGGTCAGAACACGAACACACTTGCATGTGGACCAAATTTATGTATCAAAAGGGTGGTTCTATTTTCAAATACCAAATGCAACTTCGATGTGGCACCTCTCTCGCAAAGCACACTGTATTGCTTGCCCCCCCTCGTGTCAGCATGAAGGGAATCCTAAGCTATGAATGCATGCCCCCTTCCCCCCAACCGAGGTTCACCTAGCAAAGTGTGATGTAGCTAGCAGCCCCCCTCCTCCCTCATGTCGGCGCGAAGGGAATCCTAAGCTATGAATGCATGCCCCCCCCAACCGAGGTTCATTCACCTAGAAAAGTGCGAAGTAGCTAGCAGCCCCCCTCCCCCCTCCCTCGTGTCGGCACGAAGGGAATCCTAAGCTATGAATGCATGCCCCCCCCCCAACCGAGGTTCACCCTAGCAAAGTGCAAAGTAGCTACCAGGCCCCCTCCCTCGTGTCAGCACGAAGGGAATACTAAGCTATGAATGCATGCCCCCTCCCAACCGAGGTTCACCCTAGCAAAGTGCGAAGTAGGTAGCAGCCCCCCTCGCTCGTGTCGGCACGAAGGGAATCCTAAGCTATGAATGCATGCCCCCCAACCAAGGTTCACCCTAGCAAAGTGCGAAGTAGCTAGCAGCCCCCCCTCATGTCGGCACGAAGGGAATCCTAAGCTATGAATGCATGCCCCCCCAACCGAGGTTCACCTAGCAAAGTGCGAAGTAGCTAGCAGCCCCCCTTCCTCGTGTCGGCACGAAGGGATTCCTAAGCTATGAATGCATGCCCCCCCAACCGAGGTTCACCTAGCAAAGTGCGAAGTAGCTAGCACCCACCCCTCCCTCGTGTGGCACGAAGGGAATCCTAAGCTATGAATGTATGCCTTCCCCCCCAACCGAGGTTCACCCTAGCAAAGTGCGAAGTAGCTAGCAGCCACCCCTCCCTCGTGTCGGCACAAAGGGAATCCTAAGCTATGAATGCATGCCCCCCGACCGAGGTTCACCTAGCAAAGTGCAAAGTAGCTAGCAGCCCCCCCCCTTGTGTTGGCACGAAGGGAATCCTAAGCTATGAATGCATGCCCCCTCCCCCCCCCAACCGAGGTTCACCTAGCAAAGTGCAAAGTAGCTAGCAGCCCCCCAACCCCGCCACGAAGGGAATCCTAAGCTATGAATGCATGCCCCCCCCCCCAACCGAGGTTCACCTAGAAAAGTGCGAAGTAGCAACCCCCCCAACACACACACACTTTCAGTTGGCGGGCCAGAGAGGCATATATCTCACCAAGATGGACCGTAAAACGGACCAAGAATAATCCACCTTATTCATACAACCTCTTCTTGTTGTTGGTCAAAGTGATGGCCGTCCATGCGACCCCGGAGATGGGCTAGCTCCCTAATAATCATGCAAGTAGCTAGTCCCCGGAAGACAACCACTACATACGCGTGGCCCAAACATATGTATGGAGAGGTGTGTTTTTGAGTAACAACGAAACATCTTTTATGTGGCACCGTGTTTTCGAACTAGAAATCCCCAGACTAAGTGAGGGTTAGGTTGACGGTGCATATGTATGTTACACCACACTTCAAGCCAATGACGGGGATTCATGCATGCGTGCATAGTATATGCGCTCAAACTTAACTAGGTATGAATCTCACCATGACCTAAAATACGATAACACGAACCAAATGAAGAATCTGCCATGGTAACCTATCTTGTTGTTGGTCAGGTGATCATGGATGTCCACGCGGGCCCACGAATATATAGGCTTGTCGCCGATAACCACGCGAGGGAGTGTACCGTTCGAAGCAAACCACTACATGCATATGTATGGAGGTGATGCGTGCATGCATGTTTGAATACACAACATTGATGTGGCGCGTGTGTCAAAAATTGTACACTAGCTCCCCACACAGAGCGAGATCGGTTCATGATGTGTCGTTGTACTAGCCACTTCGACTCGACGCGAGGGATTCATGCGTACACATGCATGTGTGTGTGTGTGTGTGCTCAAGCTGTATCATGCATGTCATCCCAGAGCAAAAATAATAATCCCCTCCTAAGTCAAATTAACCTCTCTTGTTGTCAGGCAAAAAGTAGTGATGGACCAAGCGGGCCCACAAATGGAAAGCATCGATATCACTGATAACCGCTTAAGTGGGTGCGAGAGGACAACCACCACCACTTTGCATGTGGGCCAAACATATATATGTTGAATACCCAAAATGCACAACTTTGATGTGCCACATGCCTCAAAAACCGTAAACCATGCACCCACACAGAGCGAGGTTCATATCAAGCATACTACATATGATGGCCCCGTTCCCCCCTCTTCACCGCATACTATATGCTCCTGCTGTAATATACGTACAATCCAAAAGAATCCCCATCGATGGTGAAATTAATTAACCTCTCCCGATGTAGGTCAAAGTGATGCATGCATGCATCAACGATGGCCTCGTGGGCCCACAGATGGAAGCGTCACACATGAGTGTCCTAGCTAGGATATGCATGTGGCCCAAAAAGGTGTTGTGTGATGTTTGAATAACCAATTTCACAATTTTGATGTGGCACGTGCCTCAGAAAGCAAAAAGTCCTGACACTAAGTGAGGTGTACTATTTCACGGACGCGTACGTATAGTATATATGCTAGTCCCCTCCAACCTCTTTGATGCATACTATATACCACCATAACACAAACAAAAAAGATTCTACCTTCCTGGTCAAACTAACCTCACTGCCGCTGTTCTTCAAAGTGATGGAGGACGACCTCGCGGGCCCACAGAAAGCGTCACACGCGAGTATCGAGTGTCGTGTAAGACAACCATCGACTGCATGTGGCCAAAACATTTATGTATGAAAGGGTTGTGTAATGTTTTAAATAACGATTTCACGACTCTGATGTGGCACAGGCCTGCCTAACAAAACGGCCAACCCACACGGTGGCTCACAACTCGTAGTGTACTGCGAGCCACCCGCCACCCCCAGACGCACACACCCACACACACACACACCGCGAATCTACCGCAACTACGATGCATGTTAAATTGATTATCCCGCGGTGAACATACATGTTACCAAAGGAGGGACGTTTTAATTTCAAAAAAATCACAGAGATCATCAAAACGTTTTAGTACATTGATTGATTGATTTTCTACGGGTATAATGTGCAAAAATCAAATTTGAGCTACATGCACACGTGACAGTGCACCTAAATGGATTGCAAAAACACATGTGTCTCACTGGGTGCATGTTTAATCCCCATGCAACAAATTTCAAACATTAAGAATCTTGATTTTTAAATTCTAGTACATCCAAAACTTATTTGAAGTTCATGAAACTTATCGTGTTGTCATATGGACACCAATACAAAGTGGCATTGTACTTTTTTTGTCAAATTTGAGACCAGTTTTGACATAATCTTTATCTAATTACAAACCAAAGATTATTAATAATTGGGAACCAATATCCCAAACGGATTATTTACTCGAATCGTGAGCGTTAGAGCAACAATGGATACGTGCCATGGTTCGGTTAAGCAATAAAGCGGCAGCATTAATCATCCAAATAGAAAAACAATATACGTGCTGCCGTGTGACCCGTGTGGCGTGCGAGCAGGCGTGAGTTGACAGGACGCATGCGAGAAGTCCACCGCGCAGGCAGACGGGGAGGCGTGCATGCAGGTGTGTGAATTGACGGAGGCGTGCTCGCTACGCAGTGTCATCGGGAGGCGTGTGAGTAGCTGTGTGAAGCTTTGGTAGGCATGCCAGCAGTCCGGTGCCCAGGCTCACCGGGAGGCGAGCCATCGGTTTGACACCGCCTGCCTCTCTCCCACAACTCCCACTACTTCATATTAATGGTGCGCCCGAGCGGCCGCACCCCCCATCCTCGCTACGCACACACAATCCTCTCTCTCCGCTTGCATCCTCGACGCCACTCTCAGTCCTCAAAACCGTCAGTGTATGAGGATGCCGCCGAAGCGCCCCATCGGAGGGAGTGGCGACGTAGGGGCTGCTAAAGCACCGGAGCATGGCGTGGAGATGGAGACAAAGGTTGTTGTCACCGCCGGCGAGTTATTGCTGCACCCTGACGTCATCGACGGCGTTGAGCTTCCACTGCCGGAGGCGGAGTTCCACACCGACTTCGACGACCACTCCGGCGATGACTCCGACGACCACTCCGGCGACGTCTCCGACGACGATGGACAGCTGGTTATACATCTATACCCATTTATGTGTCAAATAGATCATAGGGTTTCTCTGGTTACTCCTGCCTCCCCTTTTTGGAATAGAAATCCTATGGTTACGTTCTCCCAGTCCATGAAATCTGAGTAAGTTTCATTAGATCCGTGTAGTGTATTGATTGTTTGAATGGTACAGGTGATAAGTGATTAGTTGTTTCATCTGTGCAAATGATTTCTGCTAGTAATCCGACTAGGATTAGTGTTCGTGCTAATAATTCCTAGTCAGGGCTTGACAATTGATTTTGAATGACCTACATATGTTTGGCCATTATTTTCTTCAAGATTGTCTGTACATAGACGAATGTGCTTAAAAATCGAACCATAATCTCTGGATATGTATAAATAAATAGCCATAAATTCCTAATCCTACTTCACGGCATGTAATCATTGATTTGATGCCAAATTTGTTTTACTATTTGTATAAGTGTTGTCTGACGATGTGGACAGCGAGGATGAAGATGGCCAGAGGAGGTACAAGAGGCAAATCCTGAGGGAGCTTTATGCAGGAATGCATAACAAGCGTATTAGGACCTGGAACGACGGCTATGGATGCCCATTTTGCAACCAGAAGCTTCATGACGTGTATCTAAGTGTTTTGGTGCATGCAAGAGGATGGGTCGTTGGCTCCTTCAAGCAGAAGTATTCTCGCAGGGTGGCGCACGACGCGTACGCCAAGTACCTGGAGAAGCTTCAGGATCGTGTCGGCCGCATGTGAGATGAGATGTGGGATGGATCGAACTATGTACGCTTGAGTATGCTTAATGACGGTTGAACTATGTACTTATGGTTGAACTATGCTTATGTACGTGTACGCTTATTATCTATGTCTAAGTATGTTAAATATTTCACCAAATTTTGGTAAAAATTACAATGGGGGACCAATAAACCAGGACGGAGGTAGTACGTCAATCACACACGGTTCCCAAAATTGGAACTGTGTGCAATGACTTTCATTTTTCCTGATGCATTAATCACACACGGTTCGCTCTAGCAAACCGTCGCTCCCAAAATTCTTTGTGGGACAGAAACCCTCACCACCCAATTCAAAAAAGAAAAAAGAAAACCCTCACCATCCCCACGCCACAAAAACCCTCACCCCGCCCGCCACCCCCTCGGCCCCTCTGGTACGTTCCCCATTCACACCTGCACAAGCTCCTCCGCGTCTATGCCATGTCACCCCCTATCGCGGCGGTAAACACTTAGCTCGACGCCTGCCGCCGCCGCCAGTTTGCCGGCAAAGCCCATCGCATTTCGCCACTTCCGCTTGCCGCCGCCTATCGCCATTGACTTTCTCGACGCTACTCGCGGTCGACCCAACTCCGCTCGGTTGGGGAATCTGTCGTACTGAGGGTTCTTTCTCATGGACGACAAGGTAACTAATTTAACGAGATATTATCTCATCTCTTATCCCAGTTCATCTGCCTCCTTTAATCACCCGCAGGAAATCGCCGTGAATTCATTTTTATTCGAGCTGATTTGAGGGTTTTCTTTCATTCATAGAATGTACAACGCGCCGACACTTCAGGACTTTGCGACTGCCGCCAAAGATTCCATCTCACCGTACGAGATAACTTGACGACGCGCGCGGTATGTTCAATCTCACCCTAAATTGGTTGGCGTGGCCTACTTTCTTGAACATATTATAAATATTGCTACATTTGGACAAAAGGTTCCACATGCACCATATACGTCAAAGGGGATTTTTTCCCTCTTCTTTCTATATTAGGCAAATTAATGATGTATTGTTCTTTCGATTACTCTCATATTTCCATGACATCATGTTTACCCTATCTGTTTAATTATAGATTTTTGGCCCTTCGATTTCAACTGATGTACAGTTCTCTCAATTTGGGCCCATATTTGCATGTTACCTTCTTTAACAATCCTACCATTTTCTGCAGAACATCCCTTGCGATGCAACAGATTATGTAGTGCACAATTTTTTCCTTTACATACATCAAGGCTCCATGGATGTCATACTGCACACAAACCATGGATTTGCAATCGTTGCTACTGTAAGACTTGATGAACGTGGTGACTCCTATTTTGGCACTGGCTTTTGGAAAGAAATTGCAAAGTTTTATGTACTGAAAGCTGGCACTAAAATTGCACCGCACTTAAAAGGGCCTGGTCATGAGATATATGCTAACTTCCCCGACAAAATCATCCGTCCAGAATTTGTTCAAAGTAAGTTTTATTTTCAACTATCTGCATGTTGACTTACCCAGCAATGTCAAATGAATTGTGTAGTATTTAAGCAACCAATTGTTATTCCCTTTTCTTACTATATTCCTACCTGATAACTTCTAGTTACCAATACACTTTTCTATTGCCCTGTTTAAACTAAATATTCCCTGTACTCCCATTTCTATCAGAAAGTGCTGCTGACAAGGAGACTCCGGAGGTGGAGAACAGGGCTGACAACAAGCGAAGGCGGGGCGAGCTAGAACCACAAGCGATTCCAGCAGGCCTAGACTTCATCAGCAACCTCCCCGATGATATGTTGAAAGTCATCATCTCCCTCCTCCCAATCAAATATGGGGCGCGGACAACCCTCCTTTCTCGGCGGTGGCGCCCCCTATGGAACTCCAGCCCTCTCAACCTCATCGACACCCACGAGCTCTGCCATGGCTATCGCAAAAGCTTACATGAGTTCTCCAAGATCCTCGGCAGTCACCTTGGCCCAACCAAAGGCCTTAGAATGGGCAAGTTCCGTTCCAACGGCAAGGACCGAGCCAAGCTTGACGTCTGGTTCTGATCCCCCCCTAGATCGGCTCGAGGAGCTCACTTTTAATGATGGGCATATGCGGTCGCTACCAACGTCCGCACTCTGCCTCGCGCCCACGCTGCGCGTCGCCAAGTTCAGGATTTGCCATTTGCCGCCCCTTAATGACGCGCATGCTCTTATTCTACCACGACTGAAGCACCTCGAGCTCATCGTCGTCTGCCTCTCAAAGGGTGACATGGAGCGCCTGCTCCGTGGCTGTACTACACTTGAGTAACTTCGTCTGCAGACGATCAATGGGTTGAGTACCTTCCACATAACCTCCCTGACTCTTCGGACTATTTATGTGTGTTGCTAGTGCGGCAGGAAGACATCACAAGATGTGTACCATGGTATGGTCATTGAGGACACACCTGCACTTGAGAGATTACTTGTAGTTGATCAAGAAGGTCCAACAAGAATCAATGTCATTTCTGCGCCAAAATTGATAGTGGTGGGCTACTCGTCTGACAAATACTCCGAACTTGTTATTGGATCCACACCCGTTCAGGTACAACAGCCGCCTTCTACCTCTCCTTCTACAAATTAACATTATTTCTAATTTTGAAGATGTTTGTTCATTTGTCATTCAGAAAATGATTCCGACAAGCTTGACCCCGAAACTACACACAGTGAAGGTCTTGGCACTAGAATCTATCGGCCCCGACCTGGAGCAAGTTGTCAGTTTCCTGAGATGCTTTCCGTGCCTGGAGAAGCTATATATCGAGGTGATGTTCCTTTCCTGTTAAATGTTAACCATAAGGGAGTTCAATTTGTGACACCTTTTTCCAAGTTTACAATGACAATGTACTACGATTTCTGAAGGTTCTTTTGGAGGATTTCAATACATACATGTCCCCCCCCCCCATATTGGTTGCTTGATCCATATGGTTACAATCAATAAGCATTTCTCCCTTGGATTCATATGTACTAGTTTTCTTAGGGAACTTTTCATCCACTCCAACCTCTTGTGTAGAAGGCTACATTTTTCTAGAATGTAATCAAATGCCCATGTTAATCATGTCAGATCGAAGATGGCATGTTAGTGCATTTTACAAATCCTGCAAACCAAATAGCTAGGCATGTAGTAATGTTCAAAACTGCATGTAGGCACTAACACGTTTTCTTCTTTTGCAGATAAGATTAGGCCCAATGGTGGATAATGTGATAAAATATAACAATCACGTCGAATGCCTAGATCCGCATCTCTCAGAAATTACTTTGAACTCCTACCGAGGGACCTTACCGGAGATTATATTCGCCAGGTTCTTTGTTCTCAGAGCAAGGGTGCTGAAGGAAATGAGGTTTGCCCTACATTTATTTTGCAAAAATGAATGGTTTGTTGATCAACGCTGGCGCCTGCGACAGAATGGAGTAGGCTCCAAAAATGCTGAATTTCATTTTGGTACTTCAGATGACAGAGTAATTGGAAGTCATCGTGTCAACCCCATACATGACTTCTCAGTGGCTGACCCCTTTGCAAAAATTGTGAGGTTTCGAAGCCAGACTTAGAAGCAGTGATATTAGTTTGAACCTCTCTGATATCCATGTTCAGCGGATCAGCACGAGCGTTTGCAGCTGATGAGCTGAATTTCATTTCTAATATCAGTTTGAACCTTGTAATCTTAGAATTTGAGCCATATAACTCAGGAATTTGAACCTTGTAACATTTCGAGCTTTTGTGGTACAATCGTTGAAATGGCATCGTATGAGACTCGTATATTGCTAGCACTATTTTGACCTTAATATGCAATGGTCTTAGATTTTATTAACCATTCTTGAATCAGTTTACCTTGTCAATCTCACAGCACACGATCTATATAGCTAACTCGATTGCGATCTTCGACATTATTGCACACAGTTGGTTTCTTCCACCATGTGCACTGTAGAACGCAAAATTAATTATCGCACTCGAGTGTCCATCATCATCCTTCTGTGTAAATTTGACCTCATCACCCAAGGGTAAACTTATGACCGAAGTCATTCCACACACTTTGTTTTTACAAAGCTTTCTGCCAATAAATGCCCATGATATGTCCCTCTTCTAGCGAACGCATGGCCAAACTAGCCGGGTGGTAAGCTTGCGCAGTAAACAGCATGGTAGCGCAGGAATAGGCTCACCGACAATACATTTGGCGCCTCTTCGAGCCCACCCGTGTTGTGCGGTGTTGTCAAGCGTGCATTGGAATCCTCCACTATGAACGCCGTGACAAGACGTGACGATTACAGGCCGGCCGGCCCCCATTTATTACAGCGGCCATTTAACCTACCTTTGTGTCTCTTCAACCTTTCGATCGCGCCCCACCATTGCAAGAAGCACACCCACCATGAGAAATTCTTAGAGGGTATCCTGCGCGGCTCCAATGGTGCTCCGAGCGGCTGTCGATGACGAGCAGCAGTTCACCATGCATGCCATGGTGGACACCCACAGAAGGTTCATGGACCTCTTGGTGGTGTACACGCACCCCATCCACATCATGGAGTTGTTGCTTGCCGCGGAGAAGTACAAGGTGGTCGGGTTCGACCTCGAGTACACCCGCGCTCGTGGCAGGTCTCGTCCCAAGGTCGCTGTCGCCCAGATGTGCGTGCGCCACCACGTCCTCGTCTACCACTACTTCCTGGCCACAAGGCCTTGCGAGCGTTTCGCCAGCTTTGTCAACAGCCCCCACTAAATGTTCGCTACGGTGGACATCACCAACGATGTAAAGGCGCTCGAGAATTCGGGCATCGCCTGCCAGAATCTTGTCGACATCCAGGGCCAATACAAGATCTGGGGCAGCAAGGAGCATGAGAAGGACTCACTGGTTCACCTCGCCGAGGCCATCATCGACCCCTACTACAGAGACATGAAGGATTCATGCAACAAGGACAAGCGTGCCTGGCACTTGGCCTAGATGGAGAAACTCGACAAAGCTCACGTCGTGTACGCGGCCAAGGAGGCGTACACGAGCTACGACATGTACAGGCGGATCGTTGACATGCGGAAGTGCCTCCTTCCCCAAAACGGCCAGGGGTCCAGCCAGAAGCAGAGCAATGGCAAGCGTCATCACAACAATAAGTAGATGATTAGATCCTCGTTTCTCCTACTTTAGTATGCATGTAATTGCTTTCTTTGGTGTGTGGAAATGTTATGTGTGTAGTCACTTGTGTAACTGTGTGCTTAATTTGGTTATGCAATGTTGTCTTTTAATTATATATGTTGATGCTCGGTAGACAGAGCGTAGATGTTGTGCGGACAAAGAAAATCATATCGCACACGGACTAAACAATGGAACCCGTCGGTGTTGTTTTCATCAATCACTCACAATTGTATACCAGCAATCGTTTCCTCACAACACACATGGCTTGTTAGCAGTAATCGTCTGTGTTGTTATCGGTCTTCGCACACGTTTCCGATTACAGACCTGTTTGCCTTGTATCACACACATCTTGTTCATTTGAACCGTTTCTATTCTCACGTCTCAACGCAAATAGTTCATCCAAGTGAACCACATGCCGTATATCGCACACACCTTTGATCTGGCTGACCGTTTCCATTGTGTTGCCTAATCACAAATAGTTCATCCGAGTGAATCGTATGTTGTACATAGCACACACCTTCATCTGGCTGCCCGTTTCTTTTGTTCCTCCTCATCGCAAATAGTTAACTGAGCTGAACCGTATGCCCTGCATCACACACGCAACTAAAATATGAACCGTGTTTGATGCATCCTCCATCGCAAATGTTTTGCACCTTTTTTGATGGGTTTTTTACACCACCGTTTGCGATTATGGCATCGCACACAGTTTCATCGAAGGGTCTCTAATCGTAGTGTCGCGTTAGCAGCATCCTGCAGTAGTGATCGCTCGCTGATCGCACACGACCTCATTTTGTCGAGCGTGTGTGCCAGGAGGGCATATCCCCGACGGTTTCTGGGTCGTGTGGGAAGGACCTCCCTATCGCCCAGACTCACTTGGCGACGGTTCCAAATGTCGTCGCGGAAAGGGGTTAAAAACCGTTTGTATAGCACCTCGCTGTACCAGTGCTACTCCGATGGACAGAGAACCAGCTTCACCCAATCTAACCCCAACAGTAGCTGTTAGTAACCCAGATCCAGTTGACACAACACCATGTCCAGCACAGAGCTTTGAAACAAGAGCAGTTAGTATGGCAGCTCCATTGCCCAAAGCGCCAACACTACCACGGCGAACCCCAACTCCACCAGTTAGTACACCTATTCCCGTGGATGAAGCACAACCAGTCATTCGTAGTTTAGCATCAATCGCGTTTGATGTTGTTAAATCCTATGTGCGAATCTTCCCATCATAGAAATATTATACCGAAGATGAAGGAAAAAGCAAGTTGCAGGTGTTCGTCCAGGAATTATGTGTAAGTAATGTTATTCATGGCAAATACTTTGCTTTGTCCCAAACATTCTACCTCCATGCTGGTTAAAATACAGCAAATGTTCCCATTTTCTCTATAGAGAAGGACTGATTTGGAAACTCAGGATGAGGTAACCTGTGCTAATACCTCTGCTATCTTCAAGAATGCTTTGTGGTAGTATCAGAATTACCTGAAGAAAACGTACTTCACTGGCAAAGAAACTCATCAAATTCCCTTACTTTTTCCTGAGACACATTTACGGCATGATGACTGGGAACACCTTGTTTAGTACTGGTCCCGAACCAAGAATGTGGTAAGGTCTATGAGCTCATTTTTTATTTTTGAAGTACTATATGCCTACGTCTTACTGTACTCTATTCGTGTAGAAGAAGTGCTTAAACCTGAAGAAGAACTATTCTCATTTAAGATTCCACTGCTATGGTGCATACTGCTTTGCTCTTGTATCAATGTATTTACTCATACAAACTTATTTTAAAATTGAAGGATCCAATCGGAACTCCAATGGCACAACAGGTATGTCTAAACATGTTTCTTTAACAGGTTTGCTCTTCTAAATTGCTCTATTGATTTCAATTTCACTTGTGTATATAGTTGACTTCTTATAGCATGCACATTACTAGCATCACAACAGAGCCAATAGTGTTGTTGTACATGTATACCCTTGTTACCCATCTGAAACCTTGTGGTGCCATGTAGTTTCCCACACTTGTATTCTTTCAATGCTGCTTTGTCTTGAACAGATATGATTTGAACCGTGTCTCTATTTTGATTTGGCAAGACAATGCAGTGACCATAGGACATAGATATATGTTTGTTTGATGCTTTTATTATGTACTTACTACTTGGCAATAGAAGACTTGGTAGTTTAATCATGTCCACCTTACTACTAAATTGGTTCACCGAAATGAGTTTCATATTCTACATGCTAAACATGTTATGTGTCCGCTTGTTTCTTCTTTTAGAATGCCGACAGAATATTTGGGAAGAGTACCTTATTAAGCAATGGTAAAGGAAGCAATGCAGATAAGGTTCGGTATAGTGAGACATCCTTGTTGGTCTCCAACAAAGTTGATAAAACAGCTAAGGAAAACTATCTTGAAGACAGTGAGACAACCACAAAGTCATGTCTTGATGTAGTGTTCGAGTTATTGGCCACTACCGCTGGCACAAGCTCTTCAAACTCACTGTCTGAATCAGTTCGGTTTCTTGAGTCTCAACTACAAGCTGAAAGACATTGATCAGCTGTGCTGTAACAAGAAGCCGAAGGACTGAGGAAGTCCCTGGAGAATTTAGATGCATACTTTCTAGTGCAACAGCAAGCGTTGGAGGATTTTAGCGCCAAACAGGAGAAAGCTAATAAGCTTGCTAAGCTTATTGCCAGTATGGTGGATACCCAGGATAACATTTCTTGAGATCTTGTGAAGTTGTTTTAGTTATGGACTTGTTTTGCTGCCGCTCGTTCATTTGCACTGGTGGCCAATTTAGATGCCCAATGTATGTAATATGCTGCTTTGTTCCCTATATTTGCACTGGTGGCAAACTTTGATGCCTAGTGGATGTAATATGTGTAATAGCCGTAATAGCCTAGCGTACGTTGCTTGATTATTTATTTCCTTATTGTCTTGTTTATTTGTTTGGTTGTAGTCACTGCAGTTCTTTTTCCGTGGTTTGCTTAGTGGCAATAAAAAAATATGTTTTAAAACTAGGTCATAATAACCACGGGCCGTTATGTAGTGACCATGGGCCTCCTACGGGTCGTAAGATCAATGGGCCTCCTACAAGTCGTAGGATCAATGGGCCTTGTGTGGGCGTTAGAATCCAGACCGTACTATTCATGGACCAATAAAGGACCGCAATATGGACCGTAAACGGGCTAGAGTGGAAATTGTCTGTTTATGTCCCGATTATAACGGGCCGTTAATAGCCGATATGTATAATGGGGCTTAAACGGGCCATATTTGATGACACTAAGAAAACAACCCAATGGATTAACGAGCCACAAACGGGCCGACTTTAACCACGGGCTGAATTTGGCCCGCAAGCGAAACAGGCCAATAATGGACTGAAGGTAATCGAATGCTGGAAATGGGCCCAAGAATAAATGGGCCCTTAGAAGGCCGAAAGATCACACAGGCTAGAAAGGTCCCAATGGAATAATTGGTTGTTAATGGGTATAAAGCCATACACTGTTCATTATGGGCCAGTGTCACCAGGCCGTCAATGGGCCAAGAGTTACATAGGGCCTCATATGTGCCGAAAGTTGGCATGGGCCATACATGGGCCAGAAGTTACAACGGGTTGGAATCATATTGGATGGCCCAGATGCAAGTGCTGGGCCTAATTCGGATAGGCCATAATGGGATGTGAGTTAGCGGGCTGTAAATGGGCTATATGCGAACAGGTCGTTAACAGGCTTTCAGTGGGCCGGCCCGCTACCTTTTAACCAAGTCAAACGTGTCGGCCTTTTCACCTGAATGGGCGACTGTTGGGCCGTGCCACGTGTCGACGTATCATAGGCGCCTCCCATCCAATGAGTGGATGACATCTGTCCCAACGCTGAGCAGACACGTGGATACCCAGGCGAATCAGAATTTAACACGTGGAAAATCCTCATTGGTCTGGGCTGTTAACAGGTTATCGGATCCAAACTAGAACCTGATAGCTTAACGGCGACACGTTACGGTGGATGCCACGTGTCGATTACCCTTGACGAAAGGACTTCCATGATGCGCCATTTATCATCATGGAAGTGGACACTTCCGTGATGATAATTTTGGTATTGTCATGGAACACTTCTATGACAGCACATGTATGACTATCTTGATTCTGTCATAAAATCGTCATGGATGTACATGCATGATAGAAAACGTGACCTACTATGACAAACACGTATCATCATGGAAGTGTATTTTTTTTGTAGTGTTTATTTAGGCCAACTAGATCAATTTTTCTTGCCATGGGAAGAGGTGCTTTGTGATGGGTTCGATCGTGCGGTGTTCTTTCCCAGTGACAAAAGGGGCAGCAAGGCATGCATGTATCATTGCTATTAAGGATAACAAGATGGGGGCTATTCCTACATGAATAGATCTCGTCTACATCATGTCATCGTTCTTATTGCATTACTCTGTTTCTCCACGAACTTAATACACTAGATGCATGTTGGATAGCGGTCGATGTGTGGAGTAATAGTAGTAGATGCAGGCAGGAGTCGGTCTACTAATATTGGACGTGATGCATATATATTGATCATTGCCTTGGATATCGTCATAATTATCCGATCTTCTATCCATTTTCCAAATTAATTTGTTTACCCATCCTGTGCTATTTCTTGAGAGAAGCCACTAGTGAAATCTACGGCACCTGGGTCTATTCTTTATCATATTTGCTTTGAGATCTATTTTTATTTGCTTTTATTTTCAGATCTATTATTCCAAAGGCCCAAAAATACCATGTTGCACTTTTTTATTACTTATTCCATTTCGCTTTTTATCGAGATCTATTTATCCAATCTACCAAATTTTATCCCGTCAACTTGACAATTTCTGGCTCCATTACCCGAAAAGGGATTGACAACCCCCTATGCGCGTCGGGTTGCAAGTATTTGTTCTTTGTGTGTAGGTACCGTTTACATAGTGTTTCTTGGTTCTCCTACTGGATTGATACCTTGGTTTCGTAACTGAGGGAAATACCTACCGTAGTTGTACTACATCATCCCTTCATCTTTGGGAAAATATCAACGTGGTTCAAGCGACATCAAAAGGAATTTCGCCATCGCCTGGGAGACATCATCAACATCTATCAGGTTCCTAATCACAAATATCATCTCCTTGCAATTTACATTATTTGCCATTTGCCTCTCGTCTTCATCTCCCCCACTTCACAAAAAATTGCATTTTATTCGTCCTCTTTTTCGTTCGTCTTTTTCTCGTCAGATCTGCTTTTTTTGCAATCTTGTTCGCGTAGCAGTGATGTCTCAAGAAAATACCAAGTTGTGTAATTTTTCCAAGACCAATAATAATGATTTTATTAGCACACCGATTGCTCCTCCCGCCACTAGTGCAGAATCTTGTGATATTAATGCCCGCTTTGTTGAATCTTGTTATGAAAGATCAAATTTCCGGTACTCCTAATGAGCATGCCGCGTCCCATCTAAACACATTCATAGAAATGTGTGATATGCAAAATAAAAAAGATATGGACAATGATAGTGTGAAGTTGAAATTATTTCCGTTCTCGAGAAATGAACTAAGGAAGCGAGTTCCAAAACAAGGGTTCATCATTTAACCAAGGAGGGGACGAGGAGGTGGCTGATGGACTCAGTGACAATTCCTCGAGATTTCCAAAAGATGGATTTCCACAATTATGTGAACAAGGAAATATCATTTGTCAGATCAAATGGTATAATGATGTATGCTCGAGGGAAACATACTCAACTGAACAATGATAGAAGGGTGCACCCAGGAACCTGGACTAGGTAGCACGATCAATGTTCGAATGATGACTCAATAAGCAATAGACTTATAATGAAACTGTAGACCAATAACTTCAAAGCAATAGGGTTGCTAGAAGTTTAGAATTTACACATCACAGACCATTTGTCGGTATTCCGGTTAGAATCAACACGGAGACCAAGAAATGAACGCAAATGGCGAGAGATATTACTATATCAAGAATTCTCAAGAGGTGGTAAAATTACCACGACATTCTTGACATAAAAGGTGGTAATATTCCAAGGTAAAGAAGGTCAAATGCTGGATAGTAAGGGAATCAAAGTATAACACAAAACATGAACAAGTTTGTGTTGGAGGGAAGGCAATAAAGTGGCCGATGATAACACAAATCATCGGGGGCAAGGATGGTATTTCTCATTATGAATTCAGTTGATATCCTTGAAGAGATCAGAATGCTGATGATTAAAATTAGCACGATAATGATGTATCCGTTCAGGGTAGGACAGACATGGAGTATTAAACTTGTAAGCGATGAAGATTTCTAATCCTCGTTGAATCGCAGTGCAGACTCAATTCCGTTATCGGTGTCCTTGAGTGTTTCATAACTCAAAGCCCATGAAAAATTGGAGTCCGTGAGAATGTAATACCTGATGAAGAACTCATAAGAGGTTATGCAGTTCCATGATAATCTCGAGATACCAGGGGGTAATGCTCGACGACAGATCAAAGTAGAGATTGGACTAGGGTATTGCTCAGTAGAAGACAAAGGCCTAAACTTGCACGAGAAAGGTCATTTAAAGGAGAACATGGTCGGAACCACGATTGCAAAAGATCAATCCACCGATACCAAAGGATATTATATCAAGTAAATAGTGACAAGAAGCTTCCATGATAGGATCTACATCGTGTCCATGGGCATGAACACAAAGTTCAAGGTCGACTCCCACTTCTCCAATGCATAACCTTTCATTCACTTCTTGCGTTCGATGAAGTTGCAGTGTTGAAATTTTATCTGGCGAAACATCAGAAGAGTATGGCTCGTGAAAACTTTCAGGTTCTCACGGTTTAGAGAAGGCATATGTTCAACCCATAGGGCCTTCTTAGAAACATATACCACAAGTTTCAAGAGTAATTAACACAAGCCTGAAAGCAGAGCATGGTTGGCCAAGCAGAGGATACAACTTAACAAAGGCATTATTTATCAGAGGAAGAACTCACAAAGTGATCAAATGTGAATGACACTGTTGGATAACAATCCAACAAAGGACTTGATGGTCCACAAAGGATCTGATATGAGTATCGATACTCAACCAGAAGAGGAAGGAATGCAATTGCAATAGGTTATGGAATCATCTGAATAATTCAAAGCTTCAATGCAAAGGAATTATGATTTCCAAAACAAAGGATCGGAAGCAGACGCTCTGATCAACAATGGATCAATTGAATATACCAGAGGCACAATCGACGACAGATAGTTTGGTCGAGAACCAGCTCATGTTCAACATGTCGTCTGAGCCGGAAAGATAATCCTAGGACTCGATTGATGATTGTGAACATTCACAACATATTGGATCAACAGACTTAAAATGATAATGACAGAGGATGCCAATAAGGTTAATAGGCTTATAGGATTTAATCCCAATGCAAGCAACCAAGAATTTCAAGAGCAATAGGTTGTTGAGGATCTTCGAAAGATCGAATGGTATTTCAAAAGCTTTTGTGAAATACCAGAATCAACTGGGGATGAGCGGATACTCGGTAAGTGCGAGAATTATCCGTAGGGGTATTCAGGTGACAAAGTAAAGCAAGGCACTAAGCTCAAAGGATTCTCGGAACAACAGAGAGTATTTCGGGACATCTTGTAATAACAAGATCAACGGGGAATGATTGTATGAATGGCAAGTGTACGCAGTTTTCATAGGGGTTGACGGTGGAAGGAAATCGCAAATGCGGTGTCACAAAGACTCGAAAGAACATCGTAGAGTAACTTCGGAATCTTCTAGTGCATCAGGCGATCATCTGAAGTGAGGGGCTCTCCGAGAGAAAGTATTATCGACAACCTAAAGTTAGTTTTGTTTTTAGCAAAATCATTTAACCCGAATAGAAGAGAGCTCAGAGTCCCAGAGTAAAGGTCGAGGAGTAAGGATCCTAATACCACCCAATGGCAACGTGGGCCGTAAGGCACACAGCCATGTTAGTAAAAGTTTTTGCAATGTCTAGACTCGACTTCGGCCAAGGAGTGTGGAAGGGGGATTCCTACAGGCAGTTGGCTCTGATACCAACTTGTGACGCCCCCGATTCAATCGTACACTAATCATGCACGCAAATGTGTACGATCAAGATCAGGGACTCACGAGAAGATATCACAACTCAACTCTACAAATAAAAATAAGTCATACAAGCATCATAATACAAGCCAGGGGCCTCGAGGGCTCGAATACAAGTGCTCGATCATAGACGAGTCAGCGGAAGCAACAATATCTGAGTACAGACATAAGTTAAACAAGTTTTGCCTTAAGAAGGCTAGCACAAACTGGGATACAGATCGAACGAGGCGCAGGCCTCCTGCCTGGGATCCTCCTAACTACTCTTGGTCGTCGTCAGCGGGCTGCACGTAGTTGTAGACACCTCCGGTGTAGTAGGAGTCGTCGTCGACGATGGCGTCTGGATCCTGGGCTCCAACATCTGGTTGCGACAACCAGAGAGAAAGGAAAGGGGGAAAGGGGGAAAAAGCAACCGTGAGTACTCATCCAAAGTACTCGCAAGCAAGGAGCTACACTTCATATGCATGAATATATGTGTAAAGGGCCATATCAGTGGACTGAACTGCAGAATGCCAGAATAAGAGGGGGATAGCTAATCCTGTCGAAGACTACGCTTCTGGCAGCCTCCGTCTTGCAGCATAAAGAAGAGAGTAGACTGAAGTCCTCCAAGTAGCATCGCATAGCATAATCCTACCCGGCGATCCCCTCCTCGTTGCCCTGTTAGAGAGCGATCACCGGGTTATATCTGGCACTTGGAAGGGTGTGTTTTATTAAGTATCCGGTTCTAGTTGTCATAAGGTCAAGGTACAACTCCGGGTCGTCCTTTTACCGAGGGACACGGCTATTCGAATAGATAAACTTCCCTGCAGGAGTGCACCACATAGCCCAACACGCTTGATCCCATTTGGCCGGACACACTTTCCTGGGTCATGCCCGGCCTCGGAAGATCAACACGTCGCAGCCCCACCTAGGCACAACAGAGCGGTCAGCATGCCGGTCTAAACCTATGCGCGCAGGGGTCTGGGCCCATCGCCCTGAGCACACCTGCACGTTGCGAACGCGGCCGGTGAGCAGACCTAGCAACCTCCAATACAACGGAAGTCACGTTACGCGGTCCAACCCGGCGCGCGCCGCTCAGTCGCTGACGTCACGAAGTGCTTTGACTGATACCACAACGTCAGGATACCCATAACTACTCCCGCGTAGGTGGTTAGTGCATATAGACCAAATGGCCAGACTCAGATCAAGTACCCGGATCTCGTTAAGCGTGTTAAGTATTCGCGAACGCCGACCAGGGCCAGGCCACCTCTCTCCTAGGTGGACTCAACCTGCCCTGTCGCTCCGCCTCAAAGTAACAGTCGGGGGCCGTCGAGAACCCAGGCCCACCTCTACCGGGATGGAGCCACCAGCCCCTTCAGCCCCCATCTCCGAACAGTATCCCAGGTAATGTAATAGTGTAAAGTATATAGAATATGCCCGCGATCACTTCCCTAAGTGATCACGGCCCACTAGTATAGCATGGCAGACAGACAATAGTGTATTGCCACTGATGGAACACAAGCATCCTATACTAAGCAGCAGGATAGCAGGTAAGGGTAACAACAGTAGTAGCAAGGACAGGCTATGCAGCAGTATAGGATTAACTGAAAGCAGTAACATGCTATACTACTCTAATGCAAGCAGTATAGAGGAGAGTAGGCAATATCTGGTGATCAAGGGGGGGCTTGCCTGGTTGCTCTGGCAAGAGAGAGGGATCGTCAACTCCGTAGTCGAACGGGGCAACAGCAACGTCGGTCTCGGTGTCTAGCGAGAGAAGAGGGGGAAGAAACAATAAATATTTAAGCAAGCAGATGCATAGTGATGCATGACATGACAAGTAACGGCGTTAGAGGTGCCCTCACGCGGTATGCGGTGATACCGGTGAAGGGGGGAAACATCCGGGAAAGTATCCCCGGCGTTCCGCGTTTTCGAACAAGTGAACCGGAGGGGGAAAGTTGTGTGTTTGCTATGCTAGGGATGTGTAGTGGACGAACGGGCTGCGTATCCAGAAGCGTCTCGTCGTTCTGAGCAACTTTCATGTACAAAGGTTTTCCATCCGAGCTACGGATTAATTTATATTAATTTTTAAAGATTTAATCCATTTTCCCAAATTATTTGTATTTCAAAATTAATAGACAAAATGCTATGGGTACCCAGCCCTGTGTACACAGAATGTACACAAAGGCTGACATGTGGGCCAGTTGACCCAGTTGACCAGTCAAACTTTGACTGGTCAACAGGAGGGTGGGGCCTCCTTGTCATTGACTGACTAAACTAGTGAGGTAGTTAATTAGTTAACTAAGCAATATTAATTTAGTTAATTAACTATTAAATTAATTAATTAATTCTTAATTATATTTAGTTATTTTGAATTTCGTTTTTTTGTTCTAACAGGGGGCGGGCCCCACTAGTCATACTCACAAGGGGGTTAGCACCTAATCTAATCTGGGGGGGTTATCCCCACTAATCCAACAGGGGACCGACTGGGATCGTGCGGGCACGCAGCGCCGGCGGCCTCGCTAGGCCGCGACAGGGGTTCTGGGAGCAGGGAGTGACCCCGGACGACGGCGACCCTAGTGCGCGGGGTTGGCGGCGCTAGGATGCGGTGACGGGGGCTAAGCAGCGGCGCGGCCAGCGCGGTGACGAGCGGAGGCGCGGCGCGGCGCACGGCCAGGGCGCGGCCCGTCCGCGGTGAGCACGGGGCCAGAGCGCAAGAGGCGGGCGTGGGTGCAGCTAGCAGCGAGGCTCGGCAGCTTGCGCTAGGGGTGCGGAACGGCGCGCGCGTCGGTCATCGGGCGCGATGAGCGGGTGCGGGATGCGTGCGACGACGGCACGGCGCGGAACCAGAGAGGGAGGATGGGAGGCGGTGGCTCACAGGGGAGGTCGCGTGCGAGCTCGAGGGGGCGGCAGTGGGCTCGGGAAGATGAGGTAGCGAGCGACGGGCGGCGGTGTCAAGGCCGTCGGCGTCAGGTGGCGGCGACTTGGGGCGGCGGTGTCCAGGCGGCGGGGCGCGGCTCGATCCGGCGGCTTCAGGGTCGATAACTAGGCGAGGCGCCGGTGTCGAGGAGTGGGGTGGCGCGGTCGCCGGGGAGAGGCGACGGGGTCGGGACGAGGCTGACGGGGCGATGGGATGGGGGTGCCGAGCGCTGGGGCGCTGGGTGTGTTGCGGCGCTGGCAAGGAGAGGGAGAGACGTGCGGGGGAGAGTGGGGGGTCTTGGGATAGGGTTAGGTCACGGTGGGGGGTTATGGAGGGTTAGGTGTGCCGGCCTGGTTGGATGGCCAGCTGGGCTGAGGCCCAACGGGGGGGGTCTTTCTTCCCTTTTTTGTTTTGTTTTGTTTTTCTGTTTTTGTAGTTTCTTTTCTTTTATTTATTTTCTTTCCAGTTTTAACTCATTTAAAATTACTTAGACATTTTATAAAAATGTGTTTGTTGCACCATAATTACCTTTGTAATATCTAGAACAAACCAAACATTTCCATTTTAATTTTTGAAAACTTTTATTGTTATCCATAATTCGAATTTGAATTTTGGTCCGGTTTGTCCTAACGATAGATTAGCAATAGTAATTGAGGTGTCGTGGCATGATTACTGTGGGATTACTGTAGCTTGAATATCCGGGCGTCACAATTCTCCTCCACTACAAGAAATCTCGTCCCGAGATTTAAGAGGTAGTTAAAAGGGGGAACGGTTTGGTAACGAATCTAGCGGGTCTTCTCATTTTGGCTTGCTCTTCTCGAAGAGACCGGTCCAATACATTGATGTCTTCATTCCTCTGCTTCGGGTCATCATGAGGAAGTCGGCATCCTTTCTTCGGGATCTTCATTGTATTTACGAATAGGTAACGGGACAGGTCGGCAACGACAAAATGTTATAAGGGTTATAATTTGGGATTAACCCATGAATGAGCATATGAGTACCTCTCGAGTTGAACATTTAAAAGGCATCGAGAGTAAAGTTGGGAGGCACAATAAGAAGTTTCAAGCAGCCAGGCAATCGTTCAATGCCTAGTCAGAAGGTGAAAGTGGTTTCAAAGCAACGGGATAATTATTGTGTCCGATGCCAGAATTGATGATCTCATCGGAAAGGTGGCTCATGAACTACATACGAGTCCACGCGGGAGGAATAACTTTGGAAACTGGGGGGTGCAGGAGAGTCAGGTTTCGATCCGGTGGAACTGTGGGTTATGGGCCCACCATGTTTTCTTTTAAATAGGAGCAGTGACGTCTTGCACGGTCACGATAGCGAGGCGTGTCAGAGGGTAGCCTGTCAGTTACGTCGACAACAACATCGATACCAAGGGCGAGGGACGAAGAGAACCACTTTCCTGCTCGTTGAATGCGGCGGGCCAAGAGGCAAAGTTCTCATCCATCGGCGGTTACCGAAATGTCATCAACAATAGAAACAGGGTCTCACTGGCAGAGTTGTACACCAAGGTGTTTACCTAAGCAGTGAATTATTACTGCTTAGATTATATAGATCACAAGAAAGGTTAAACCAAACAACGGAAAGGAAATATGGTTATCAAATTACACAGGACAATGGCAAGGAAAATGTGTTCCAACACATATTTCAGGGTTATATCCTTCCCAAGGATAAGCAGAGCATGATATCCATGACAGGTTATAAGGCAGAAAACTCTTTAGGTAGGGGAGAGAATTTTCATGACCTTATCCATACAACGGTGTTTGGATAATAGAGCAGGAAACATTTAGCATTGGACTTCAAATGTTCTTGTTGAAAATCAGAGTACCATAGACATGCTTCGAGATAGCATTGACATGGTCATCCTGTGAAGATCAGACTTTGGAAACACAAAGGATCCACCAGGAATAACTTGTAGAATAAGTCTTACAATTTCCTCATGGAAGAATGGTTAACCTTGTCAAAAAGGAAACTATAATGATAGGTCCTCCAGCCCGGGGGGTGCTAGGCATGACATCATGTTACCGGGTCATCACAGGACCAACATCATAAATCTCGGAAAGATGTCCCAACCATCATATCTGATCGAGATTCAAATCCGATTGGTGTCATGATACCCCAGACTCAGGGTGTTCGAGAGGAAAAGGTGCAACACAAATTGACGAGATGTCAATGTAAGATTCTCGAGAAATGAACTAAGGAAGCGAGTTCCAAAACAAGGGATCATCATTTAACCAAGGAGGGGACGAGGAGGTGGCTGATGGACTCAGTGACAATTCCTCGAGATTTCCAAAAGATGGATTTCCACAATTATGTGAACAAGGAAATATCATTTGTCAGATTAAATGGTATAATGATGTATGCTCGAGGGAAACATACTCAACTGAACAATGATAGAAGGGTGCACCCAGGAACCTGGACTAGGTAGCACGATCAATGTTCGAATGATGACTCAATAAGCAATAGACTTATAATGAAACTGTAGACCAATAACTTCAAAGCAATAGGGTTGCTAGAAGTTTAGAATTTACACATCACAGACCATTTGTCGGTATTCCGGTTAGAATCAACACGGAGACCAAGAAATGAACGCAAATGGCGAGAGATATTACTATATCAAGAATTCTCAAGAGGTGGTAAAATTACCACGACATTCTTGACATAAAAGGTGGTAATATTCCAAGGTAAAGAAGGTCAAATGCTGGATAGTAAGGGAATCAAAGTATAACACAAAACATGAACAAGTTTGTGTTGGAGGGAAGGCAATAAAGTGGCCGATGATAACACAAATCATCGGGGGCAAGGATGGTATTTCTCATTATGAATTCAGTTGATATCCTTGAAGAGCTCAGAATGCTGATGATTAAAATTAGCACGATAATGATGTATCCGTTCAGGCTAGGACAGACATGGAGTATTAAACTTGTAAGCGATGAAGATCTCTAATCCTCGTTGAATCACAGTGCAGACTCGATTTCGTTATCGGTGTCCTTGAGTGTTTCATAACTCAAAGCCCGTGAAAAATTGGAGTCCGTGAGAATGTAATACTTGATGAAGAACTCATAAGAGGTTATGCAGTTCCATGATAATCTCGAGATACCAGGGGGTAATGCTCGACGACAGATCAAAGTAGAGATTGGACTAGGGTATTGCTCTGTAGAAGACAAAGGCTTAAACTTGCACGAGAAAGGTCATTTAAAGGAGAACATGGTCGGAACCACGATTGCAAAAGATCAATCCACCGATACCAAAGGATATTATATCAAGGAAATAGTGACAAGAAGCTTCCATGATAGGATCTACATCGTGTCCATGGGCATGAACACAAAGTTCAAGGTCGACTCCCACTTCTCCAATGCATAACCTTTCATTCACTTCTCGCGTTCGATGAAGTTGCAGTGTTGAAATTTTATCTAGCGAAACATCAGAAGAGTATGGCTCGTGAAAACTTTCGGGTTCTCACGGTTTAGAGAAGGCATATGTTCAACCCATAGGGCCTTCTTAGAAACATATACCACAAGTTTCAAGAGTAATTAACACAAGCCTGAAAGCAGAGCATGGTTGGCCAAGCAGAGGATACAACTTAACAAAGGCATTATTTATCAGAGGAAGAACTCACAAAGTGATCAAATGTGAATGACACTGTCGGATAACAATCCAACAAAGGACTTGATGGTCAACAAAGGATCTGATATGAGTATCGATACTCAACCAGAAGAGGAAGGAATGCAATTGCAACAGGTTATGGAATCATCTGAATAATTCAAAGCTTCAATGCAAAGGAATTATGATTTCCAAAACAAAGGATCGGAAGCAGACGCTCTGATCAACAATGGATCAATTGAATATACCAGAGGCAGAATCGACGACAGATAGTTTGGTCGAGAACCAGCTCATGTTCAACATGTCGTCTGAGCCGGAAAGATAATCCTAGGACTTGATTGATGATTGTGAACATTCACAACATATTGGATCAACAGACTTAAAATGATAATGACAGAGGATGCCAATAAGGTTAATAGGCTTACAGGATTTAATCCCAATGCAAGCAACCAAGAATTTCAAGAGCAATAGGTTGTTGAGGATCTTCGAAAGATCGAATGGTATTTCAAAAGCTTTTGTGAAATACCAGAATCAACTAGGGATGAGCGGATACTCGGTAAGTGCGAGAATTATCCGTAGGGGTATTCAGGTGACAAAGTAAAGCAAGGCACTAAGCTCAAAGGATTCTCGGAACAACAGAGAGTATTTCGGGACATCTTGTAATAACAAGATCAACGGGGAATGATTGTATGAATGGCAAGTGTACGCAGTTTTCATAGGGGTTGACGGTGGAAGGAAATCGCAAATGCGGTGTCACAAAGACTCGAAAGAACATCGTAGAGTAACTTCGGAATCTTCTAGTGCATCAGGCGATCATCTGAAGTGAGGGGCTCTCCGGGAGAAAGTATTATCGACAACCTAAAGTTAGTTTTGTTTTAGCAAAATCATTTAACCCGAATAGAAGAGAGCTCAGAGTCCCAGAGTAAAGGTCGAGGAGTAAGGATCCTAATACCACCCAATGGCAACGTGGGCCGTAAGGCACACAGCCATGTTAGTAAAAGTTTTTGCAATGTCTAGACTCGACTTCGGCCAAGGAGTGTGGAAGGGGGATTCCTACAGGCAGTTGGCTCTGATACCAACTTGTGACGCCCCCGATTCAATCGTACACTAATCATGCACGCAAATGTGTACGATCAAGATCAGGGACTCACGGGAAGATATCACAACTCAACTCTACAAATAAAAATAAGTCATACAAGCATCATAATACAAGCCAGGGGCCTCGAGGGCTCGAATACAAGTGCTCGATCATAGACGAGTCAGCGGAAGCAACAATATCTGAGTACAGACATAAGTTAAACAAGTTTTGCCTTAAGAAGGCTAGCACAAACTGGGATACAGATCGAACGAGGCGCAGGCCTCCTGCCTGGGATCCTCCTAACTACTCTTGGTCGTCGTCAGCGGGCTGCACGTTGTAGTAGACACCTCCGGTGTAGTAGGAGTCGTCGTCGACGATGGCGTCTGGATCCTGGGCTCCAACATCTGGTTGCGACAACCAGAGAGAAAGGAAAGGGGGAAAAGGGGAAAAAGCAACCGTGAGTACTCATCCAAAGTACTCGGAAGCAAGGAGCTACACTACATATGCATGGATATATGTGTAAAGGGCCATATCAGTGGACTGAACTGCAGAATGCCAGAATAAGAGGGGGATAGCTAATCATGTCGAAGACTACGCTTCTGGCAGCCTCCATCTTGCAGCATAAAGAAGAGAGTAGACAGAAGTCCTCCAAGTAGCATCGCATAGCATAATCCTACCCGGCGATCCCCTCCTCGTTGCCCTGTTAGAGAGGGATCACCGGGTTATATCTGGCACTTGGAAGGGTGTGTTTTATTAAGTATCCGGTTCTAGTTGTCATAAGGTCAAGGTACAACTCCGGGTCGTCCTTTTACCGAGGGACACGGCTATTCGAATAGATAAACTTCCCTGCAGGGGTGCACCACATAGCTCAACACGCTTGATCCCATTTGGCCGGACACACTTTCCTGGGTCATGCCCGGACTCGGAAGATCAACACGTCGCAGCCCCACCTAGGCACAACAGAGCGGTCAGCACGCCGGTCTAAACCTATGCGCGCAGGGGTCTGGGCCCATCGCCCTGAGCACACCTGCACGTTGCGAACGCGGCCGGTGAGTAGACCTAGCAACCTCCAGTACAACGGAAGTCACGTTACGCGGTCCAACCCGGCGCGCGCCGCTCAGTCGCTGACGTCACGAAGTGCTTCGGCTGATACACGACGTCGGGATACCGATAACTACTCTCGCGTAGGTGATTAGTGCATATAGACCAAATGGCCAGACTCGGATCAAATACCCGGATCTCGTTAAGCGTGTTAAGTATTCGCGAACGCCGACCAGGGCCAGGCCACCTCTCTCCTAGGTGGACTCAACCTGCCCTGTCGCTCCGCCTCAAAGTAACAGTCGGGGGCCGTCGAGAACCCAGGCCCACCTCTACCGGGATGGAGCCACCAGCCCCTTCAGCCCCCATCTTCGAACAGTATCCCAGGTAATGTAACAGTGTAAAGTATATAGAATATGCCCGCGATCACTTCCCTAAGTGATCACGGCCCACTAGTATAGCATGGCAGACGGACAATAGTGTATTGCCACTGATGGAACACAAGCATCCTATACTAAGCAGCAGGATAGCAGGTAAGGGTAACAACAGTAGTAGCAAGGACAGGCTATGCAGCAGTATAGGATTAACTGAAAGCAGTAACATGCTATACTACTCTAATGCAAGCAGTATAGAGGAGAGTAGGCAATATCTGGTGATCAAGGGGGGGCTTGCCTGGTTGCTCTGGCAAGAGAGAGGGATCGTCAACTCCGTAGTTGAACGGGGCAGCAGCAGCGTCGGTCTCGGTGTCTAGCGAGAGAAGAGGGGGAAGAAACAATAAATATTTAAGCAAGCAGATGCATAGTGATGCATGACATGACAAGTAACGGCGTTAGAGGTGCCCTAACGTGGTATGCGGTGATACCGGTGAAGGGGGGAAACATCCGGGAAAGTATCCCCGGCGTTCCGCATTTTCGAACAAGTGAACCGAAGGGGGAAAGTTGTGTGTTTGCTATGCTAGGGATGTGTAGTGAACGAACGGGTTGCGTATCCGGAAGCGTCTCGTCGTTCTCAGCAACTTTCATGTACAAAGTTTTTCCATCCGAGCTACGGATTAATTATATTAATTTTTAAAGATTTAATCCATTTTCCCAAATTATTTGTATTTCAAAATTAATAGACAAAATGCTATGGGTACCCAGCCCTGTGTACACAGAATGTACACAAAGGCTGACATGTGGGCGAGTTGACCCAGTTGACCAGTCAAACTTTGACTGGTCAACAGGAGGGTGGGGCCTCCTTGTCATTGACTGACTAAACTAGTGAGGTAGTTAATTAGTTAACTAAGCAATATTTATTTAGTTAATTAACTATTAAGTTAATTAATTATTAATTATATTTAGTTATTTTGAATTTCGTTTTTTTTGTTCTAACAGGGGGCGGGCCCCACTAGTCATACTCACAAGGGGGTTAGCACCTAATCTAATCTGGGGGGGTTATCCCCACTAATCCAACAGGGGACTGACTGGGATCGTGCGGGCACGCAGCACCGGCGGCCTCGCTAGGCCGCGACAGGGGTTCTCGGAGCAGGGAGTGACCCCGGACGACGGCGACCCTGGTGCGCGGGGTTGGCGGCGCTAGGATGCGGTGACGGGGGCTAAGCAGCGGCGCGGCCAGCGCGGTGACGAGGGGAGGCGCGGCGCGGCGCACTGCCAGGGCGCGGCCCGTCCACGGTGAGCACGGGGCCGGAGCACAAGAGGCGGGCGCGGGTGCGGCTAGCAGCGAGGCTCAGCAGCTTGCGCTAGGGGTGCGGAACAGCGCGCGCGTCGGTCGTCGGGCGCGATGAGAGGGTGCGGGATGCGTGCGACGATGGCACGGCGCGGAAGCAGAGAGGGAGGATGGGAGGCGGCGGCTCACAGGGAAGATCGCGTGCGAGCTCGAGGGGGCGGCAGTGGGCTCGGGGAGATGAGGTAGCGAGCGACGGGCGGCGGTGTTGAGGCCGTCGGCGTCAGGTGGCGGCGACTTGGGGCGGCGGTGTCCAGGCGGCGGGGCGCGGCTCGATCCGGCGGCTTCAGGGTCGGTAACGAGGCGAGGCGCCGGTGTCGAGGAGTGGGGCGGCGCGGTCGCCGAGGAGAGGCGGCGGGGTCGGGACGAGGCCGACGGGGCGATGGGATGGGGGCGCCGAGCTCTGGGGCGCTGGGTGTGTTGCGGCGCTGGCAGGGAGAGGGAGAGACGTGCGGGGGAGAGTGGGGTGTCGTGGGATAGGGTTCGGTCACGGTGGGGGGTTATGGAGGGTTAGGTGGGCCGGCCTGGTTGGATGGCCAGCTGGGCTGAGGCCCAGCGTGGGGGGGGGGGTCTTTCTTCCCTTTTTTGTTTTGTTTTGTTTTTCTGTTTTTGTAGTTTCTTTTCTTTTATTTATTTTCTTTCCTGTTTTAACTCATTTTAAATTACTTAGACATTTTATAAAAATGTGTTTGTTGCACCATAATTACCTTTGTAATATCTAGAACAAACCAAACATTTCTATTTTATTTTTGAAAACTTTTATTGTTATCCATAATTTGAATTTGAATTTTGGTCCGGTTTGTCCTAACGATAGATTAGCAATAGTAATTGAGGTGTCGTGGCATGATTACGTGGGATTACTGTAGCTTGAATATCCGGGCGTCACAAGTACTTGGAGTGAAAAAGTTGATGCTCTTATGAAATTTGTTGCTAATAAAAGTGCTCCTATTAATCTTAATGATGTGGCTTTGTATACTTTGATTGGGCAAAATAGTGATCCTGTAGATGTGAATTTTATCTCGCGAAACAATTTTAATAACAATGCTTATAGATGTAATTTTAATCATAGGACTTTGCCTGGAAATTCAACTAATAATTATGGTAATTCTTCTTACAATAATGATAGGAACACCTCTGATCTTGAGAATAATATTAAAGAATTTATCGATGCTCAAAAGGTTTTTAATACTATGATAGAAGAAAAATTGAGTAAGATTGATGATATGTCTAGAAGTATTGATAGAATCTCTCAGGGCGGTCACTGAACCCGTACAAATGGCAACCCTTGGGGCGGTCACCGAACCCTTACACTTTGTCAACCCTTGGGGGCGGTCGCCGGTACCCGTCAAATTGCTCGGGGCGATCTCCACAACCTGATTGGAGACCCCGACGCTTGCCCAGAGCTTTACACCACAATGATTGAGCTCCGAAGCACCACCAACCGTCTTGGGCGCCCAAGCACCCAAGAGGAACAAGCTCAAGGGTACCAAGCACCCAAGAGTAATAAGCTTCTCAACTGCACTTCCACGTATCACTGTGGAGAAATCAAACCGATGCACCAAATGCAATGGCAAGGGCACACAGAGTGCCCAAGTCCTTCTCTCCCAAATCCCACCAAAACAACTAATGCTTGGGAGGGAAAAGAGAGGAAGAATGAAGAAGAGAGGACGAAGAACTCCAAGATCTAGATCCAAGGGGTTCCCCTCACATAGAGGAGAAACTGATTGGCAGAAATGTAGATCTAGATCTCCTCTCCCCCCCCCCCAAACTAGCAAGAATCCATGGAGGGATTGAGAGATAGCAAGCTCGGAGAAGGTAAACAATAGGGAAGAACACGAGCTCAAAGGATAAGGTCCATTGGGGAAGAAGACCCCCTTTTATAGGTGGGGAAATTCGAACCGTTATCTGCCCAGTCGCACTGAAGCGGTACTACCGCTCCTGGGAGCGGTATTACCACTTAAGCGGTGGTTCCAGGAGAAACACGGTGGGCACGTGCAATGCAGGAGCGGTAGTGCCGCCTAAGCGGTACTGCCGTCCATCCCACAGCAGTACTACTGCTTAGGCAAAGGTGGCAACCAGAAACTAGCACAGAAGGAAAATCCTAAGCGGTACTAGACGCGGTAGTAGAGAGCAGAAGTACCGCCTAAGCGGTACTACCGTGCAACTACCGCTAAAGGGAAAATGACAACAAGAACTAGCACAAAAAGGATATCTCATGCGGTAGTGACAACAGAAGTCCATAGCGGAAGTACCGCCTAAGCGGTACTACCTTGGTATCGAGCGGAAGTACTGCCTAAGCGGTACTACCATGGTACCGAGCGGTACTACCGCCTGAACACAGAAAAACTGCCCAAGCAAAGTAGATGAAAACAATAAAACCTGAACTACCATACTTCTGCATATGAGCTCCAAATTAAGCAAACCCAAGCTTGTAGGATAGAAGACGACAAGTAATATCCAAACAGCGACAAGATATAGAGATGTGAAACCTCTAAGGATGAAGAACCATCAAAAAACCCAACATCAAAAATATCATACAAGATGCATGTGAACCCCATTTTCGATGAACGCGAGCTTGTCATGAAGATGACCATAAGCTCCAAATCTCACAAGGAGAAGAACCAAACAAGAACCAAGAAAGATGATGCAAGGATGCAATGGTTTGAGCTCTATACGAACGATACAACCAAGCTACCAACTTGAGAGCCCCCCTTGATAGTACGATAATGGTTGTACAATAAGTATTTCCCTCAGTTTGAGAACCAAGGTATCAATCCAGTAGGAGGAACACACAACTCACCAATGGTTGCACCTACACAAACAAACAAATACTTGCACCCAACGCGATAAAGGGGTTGTCAATCCCTTCATGGTTACTTGCAAGGATGAGATCTGATAGAGATAGGTATAAGAGATAAGTAAAAGTGCAAAATAAAGTAAATGTAAATAAATTTATAGATCTGAAAATAATATGATAAAAATAGACCCGGGGGCCGTAGTTTTCACTAGAGGCTTCTCCCTTGAAAGACCGCATACGATGGGTAAACAAATTACTATTGCGCAATTGATAGAAAAGCACATAGTTATGACGATATCTACGGCAATGATCATGAATATAGGAATCACGTCCGTGACAAGTAGGCCGACTCCTGCCGGCATCTACTACTATTACTCCACACATCGACAGCTATCCAGCATGCATCTAGTGTATTAAGTTAACAAGAATGGAGTAACGTCTTAAGCAAGATGACATGATGTAGAGGGATAGATCCAATCAATATGAACAAACCCCGTCTTCTTATCCTTAATGACAACAATACAAATACTTGTCATGTCCCTTTTTGTCATTGTAAATAAGCACCACAAGATTGAAACCATTACAAAGCACCTCTCCCATTACAAGAAAAATCAATCTGGTTGGCCAAACCAAACCAATAGATCGGAGAGAAATACAAAGCTATCTTAATCATGCATAAAAGAGTTCTGAGAAGACACAAATAATATTCATAGATAATCTGATCATAAACCTGCAATTCATCGGATCTCAACAAACGCACCGAAAACAAGATTACATTGAATAGATCTCCAAGAACATTGAGGATAACATTGTATTGAAGATCAAAGAGAGATAAGAAGCCATATAGCTACTAGCTATGGACCCATAGGTTTGTGATAAACTACTCACACATCATCGGAAGGGCAGCAAGGTTGATGTAGAAGTCCTCCATGATCAAATCCCCCTCCAGCAGAGTATCGGAAAAGGCCTCTAGATGGGATCTCACGAGGACAGAAACTTGCGCTGGCGAAGAAGTAATTTTGGTGTGCCCTCTGGTCTACGGGGAATATTTGGGTATTTATAGATGCAAAATTAGGGTTGGAAGTGCCACGGGGGGCCCACAAGCTTGTGGGGCGCGCCCTACAAGCTTGTGGCCACCCCGTGGCTCTTTTAGACTCCTCCCAAACCTTCATGGGTGTCTTGTGATCCAAGAAAAATCGTCAAAAAGTTTCATTCCGTTTGGTATTGATTTTCTGTAAAATACAAAAACAAGGAAAAAAACAGCAACTGGCACTTGGCACTGGGTTAATAGGTTAGTCCCCAAAAGGATATAAAATAGCATAATAATGCATATAAAACATCCAATATTGATAATATAATAGCATGAAACAATAAAAAAATTATAGATATGTTGGAGACGTATCATGAAACAACATAGTTAATGGGCTAACAAGAATGTCATAGGGGTTTAGGATAGAAAGGACTACAAGCTAGTGAAATTTGAGATGATTTGGACAAAGATTTATCATAGTTGCTTCACAACTTACAATTTTGTCCAGAAAATAGAATTTGAAGATGCAATCACATGGAGTGTTGATTGAGCTAAAATTTGGCGTAGGATAATGATTTAGAGATATGGAGGTACTGTAAAAATTTCATACCAATTGGATAAATATAAATGGTACTTGGTTCATAGTGATTCTTGTTGGACAGACCCTTGGCTATCGAGGCGCATCGCGGGCGGGTCCTCTTCCTCCTCCTCCTCCTCCCGCTCCTCCTCCTACTCATCCAGTTTGCCGACGCTCGTTAATGTCAAGTCCGAGCCCGTGACACTGCACCGCCCTCGTCATCAACGAGGGCGGCCGTGGCACCCTGCTCCCTCCTCCTCCCGCCTCGTCAAACCGACGACGGAGCCAGGCCTCGTCACCGTGAAGAGCGAGCATGATGACATGGCCCCCCGACGACGAGGCCGCCATCAAGTGGGCGCGTGAGGACTACATCCGGCTGGAGATGGAGCGCCAGCGCCGCACCCTCGAAGAGATCCCCGCTCGGCGTTGCGGCCGCGACGAGGGCGGCGTCATCGTCCTCGAGGACAGCGACAAGGAGGCACCGCCGCCAACCAAACCAGTCTGCCAAGGCAGGGGTGCAGCAAGGACGACGGCGGCATGACGAAGGAGGGTCACGACGACGAGGACGGTGACTAGAGCGCCTTTGGGAAGCTCTTCAGCATGTATGCGGCGCGGCAGACGGCGCAACGGCGACGCATTAGTAGTAGTTTTTTTAAAATTATGTGTTTTCAATATGTAAAAATAAAATGGACCTAAATTTCTCCGAATTATGCGTGGTGTTTGGCCAAATTTTGGCCGAGTATGGTTTTAAAACAACTGTGTGTGAGGCGACCTAGGGCGGTGGCTGGGAACCCGATCGCCCCCACGTCAAATTTTATCGCCGGCGCGGCCCCAGGCGGCGCTATTTCAAGCCCTAAGAGCAACTCCAACGCGGCGACCCATTTTGTCCGTGCGCGTCAATTTGGGTCGGCGCGGAAAGAAAAGTCGGCCCAAAGCGTCAACCCAAATGGATGTGCGTCCGCTTTTCGTCCGCGTACCGACCCATTCCCGACCCAATTTTGAGCCGGATTTGCGTCGGCGCGGACACGCGATGGACACCCACATGCCCGCCTACTCCTTCCCCTGACCCGCTGGTCGGTGGCACCCTCCACCATTTCCCTCCATTTCCCCCCAAAACCCTCCTGCCCGCGCGCGCTCTCGCCACCCGCCTTGGACGACGACCTCGATGCCGCCGTCAGCCTCGCCTCCCTCGCCTCGTCCGTCATCACGACCACCCCCTCCGGCAAAGGCAAGCCTCGCGGACCCTGCAAGACCGCCACCACGCCCAAGCCGAAGAGCGGGCAAGGTAGTCGGCAAAGATAAAGGGCCGGAGGCACGCAGCGGACGCGAGGGAGGAAGCCATCACGGCGGCCGCCATCGCCGCCGCCGTGCAGCAAGAGGCCACCAACGCCTGCGTTGCGGCGGCAATGAGGGAGGTGCTAATTCTGCTAGGGTTAAACCCTGGGCAACCCGGCCTCGTCAATGCTGCCATGGCCGCGGCCAGGACCGGCTCATCTGCGTTCTCTCGGATGGTGCTGACCGAATCACCCCGCGCGTCGGCAACTAAGCCGATACCTAGCTTCCACGTCTACCCACAGGCCTCTCGACTCTCCGGGGAGTGCTCGTCCGAGGTGAGCGTGGTGGCGCGTTCCACGCCCGCGCCCAGCAATCTCAACTCCACACCTGTGGCTAGTGGCTCGTCATCCGGAGGGGCGAGGAAACACGCGCGGCACATGCCAGCCGACGTGCTGCCGGGCGCACGCAGGGGACGATGAGGAGCCCCGCAGGCCGAACAGTAGAGGCCAAAATCCCTTCCCTTCTGAGGTCAAGACGGTGAACACGATCTACGCCACCCATATACCAAGGAAGGAGAGGAAGTGCGCGCTGCGAGATGTACACGCCGTCAAGCCCATAGCGCCGAAGTTCAACCCGTGGTCGGCTTGCCCGATCACCTTTGACCGCAGGGACCATCCAACTAGTATCCGTCATGGAGGATCGGTGGCCCTAGTACTTGACCCCATTGTCGATAGATACCACCTCAGGAGAGTCTTAATGGATGGAGGCAAGACATGGTATGCCAGAGAGCGGCCCTTTTGTGTCATTCCGTTTGTACTTGCATGTCCATTTTCATATCCATTTGCCAATATGCTTGCATGCAATACATTTGTAGGCATTCCAAGCTTTGGAGGCATTCAAGGTCCAACACGATGGCAAGTGCTTCAACCTCTCCCATTGTTCGAGGGTCATCAAAGACGAGGAGAAGTTCAAGGCGCATGCCGCCCTCAAGTCATGTGGGGGGAAGCTAGCCGTGGAGGAGGTTGGGGATGGCGAGAAGGCACGGTCGCGGGGGAAGACAAACTCTAAGAAGGAGGACAAGCGGGATGCAGCATCGAACGCCTTTATCGCAAGCGTGGAGGGCATGATGAGCAAGAAGGACTCAAGGGGGGAGGAGCGCCGACGATACAAAGAAGAACAAATGAATGCCTTCATGGAGATCCAAAGGAGGAGGCTTGAGATGGATGCAGAGAAGCAAGCCAAGATGCTTGAGATGGAGGCGGAGAAGCAAGCCAAGATTCTAGAGATCGAGGCCGCCAACGCCAAGACCTGATGCTACCCAGTCTTCGAAAAAGAGGGAGTACAAGGGGAGGTCCGATCTTCACGGCGTAGGATCGATAAATGGATGGGGATAACTAGTTGCAAGCAGCTGGAAAATGGAAAATAAGATATTATGACCTGACAAGGAGGAGGCTCACCAAAGCTTGCAATCCGAACATTCGCCGATCCACAACCCACAATACTACCCCACACAACCACGCTCAAGTCGTGGAGCACGAGATAGGTGCAATCCACAAGGGAAACCACGAACTCTAATCCACACAACACGATCTAGTCGTGGAGCACGAATTAGGAGCAATTTCTCAAGGAATCACGAGAATAAGGATAACAAGAGCTCTCCAATCTCAGGAGGAGTCTATGTCTTTGGTCTTTGATAGAAATGGCAAAAGTCCCCAACGAAGGGAAGAGCTAGACTATTTATAATCGGGACAACCCCCCTGGATAGGTGTGAAAGAGAACTAGCTTCTGGAACCAGCTTAGGTGTGAAAGTGAACCATCTTTGTTTGACTAAATGGCTTCAAGACTTAATGAGGTAGCTTCTGGAAAACTCTCATTGGAGGTGGTTGGTAGTTCCCGACCAAACATTGTTCATAGGGATCAAACAATGTTTCCTTCAGTAGAAAACTCGACTTCTGGAAACCTTTCGCAAGTTGGGATATCCAAACTTGTGCAAAACATTGTTTCGTCAGAGTCGGAACAATGTTTCTTCAGCAGACAACTCATTTCTTCATGAACTCCTAACTTTGTTTCTTCGCCATAAAACATTGTTTTGCACAGACTGAAATGTGTTTGGCCTTCTTCGATATTGCACCTGAGTTCAACCAACAACAAAGGAGATGAAAGTGTAGCCATGTGTTCAAGATTATAGTATAAACTTAAGTTAGCGTTCACCTGGCAATGTGTTAGTTTGACATGAAATATTATGACTTCTCCTTTGATGACCAAGGATGTATAAATGGTTGTCATGTCCTCATCATCCTCCCCCTCTTAAAAAGGAGTCATCCTCGACTCTAAGGGTTGAATGGTTTTCATGTCCTCATCATCCTCCCGCTCTTGAGAAGGAGTCGTCCTCGACTCTAGCTGGTCATCACACAAAAGAAAATTGGCCAGTACAAAGAAATGATACAAAGATTTTCTCAAATGCATAAGTTTAGCTTTCACCTTTGCGCACGTAAAATATTTGCTCCGACTCAGCAACTCCTTCCAACTAACATTTCCATGGAGTACAAACTTGTAATCAGGCACAACCATGTTCATATCATCCTCCCTCTGTTGAATAGAAGTCGCCCTCGACTTCCTTCGGTCTACAAAATAATAGCACGAGGATAATACAAAATATCTTATTGATGTGCAAATTTCATTTTTGTTGGTTGTTTTATACTCTCTACATGATTAACAAAATGGTGTTGTTGCATTGATGATATACCAAACATCTTCTCTCTTATTTCATCGCGCCAATGCTTCAATAGTTCATAAGTGCATACCTCTGGGTGCTTCAGGATGAATGATCTCTTTTCTTTTACCTCACAAAGTACTTACATGCCCTTTTGGAGATCACTTACCCCACATGATGTTTCTTCGATGGTACTCCAGGTGCGCCATAATTGTTCATGGATCTCATCCTCCCATTGTTGTAGCAGGGCAGCTAAGTATGATTTTTGCATCTGCACATACTTTAAAGAAAGAGAGCTTTGTGAATGGTTAGTAGTTGAATAGTCTTCTCTACTTGCATTTGGTGGATCACTTGTCTCTTTGATATTGTGTGTAAACACCTCAAGCTCAGATTTGGTGGACTCACACAACTCGCTACTCCTCTCACTTTGATGGTGTGGTATAATATGTTGTGGTTCACTCATTTCTCTAATCTTGTGGTGGATTACCTCACCCTCATATTTGGTGGAATTAACAACTCACTAATCCTCTCTCGCTGAATGTGAGGTATACATGGGTGGAGATATTCCATCTCTCTAATCTCATTTTGAACAATCTGATCCTCATATTTGGTGGACTCACTCACCTCACCTTTCTTATCACTCTGATTATGTGGACTTTTGGGAAGTGAACTCTTCCTCACATCTGGTGGAGTCACTCATCTCACCTCTCTTATCATTCTCAATATGTAGAATTTTTGGAAGCGGGGCGCCCAGAACCAAGTCGATTTGGTGTTCAATACCTCGCTTCAGCGGCAATCTGGATGGCACCTCCTTGTGAAGCACATCCCTATACTCCTACAAAAGATCCAATACAACACTAGGAAGAGTTGAGGGTTGCTACCTCTTGAGCATGTGTTGGTTTTCCCTTGAAGAGGAAAGGGTGATGCAGCAAAGTAGTGTAAGTATTTCCCTCAGTTTTTGAGAACCAAGGTATCAATCCAGTAGGCGACTACACGCAAATCGCCTAGCACCTGCACAAACAATCAAGAACCTTGCAACCAACGCGATAAAGGGGTTGTCAATCCCTTCACGGCCACTTGCAAAAGTGAGATCTGATAAAGATAATAAGATAAATATTTTTGGTATTTTTGTTGTATAGATTGGAAAGTAAAGATTGCAAAATAGAAAATAGGAAACTAGAATTGTAGATCGGAAACTTATATGATAGAAAATAGACCCAGGGGCCATAGGTTTTACTAGTGGCTTCTTGCTACCTATTGAGCACTGTGTTGGATTTCCTTGAAGACGAAAGGTGATGCAGCACAGTAGCGTAAGTATTTCCCTCAGTTTTTGAGAACCAAGGTATCAGTCCAGTAGGAGGCTACACGCGAGTCCCTCGTACCTACACAAAGCAAATAACACCTCGCAACCAACACGATAAGGGGTTGTCAATCCCTTCACGGTCACTTACGAGAGTGAGACCTGATAGATATGATAGGATAATATTTTTGGTATTTTTGTGATAAAGATGCAAAGTAAAAAATAAAAGGCAATAATAAAGTGTTGGAAGATTGATATGATGAAGATAGACTCGGGGGCCATAGATTTCACTAGTGGCTTCTCTCAAGAGCATAAATATTTTACGGTGGGTGAACGAATTACTATTGAGCAATTGACAGAATTGAGCATAGTTATGAGAATATCTAGGTATGATCATGTATATAGGCATCATGTCCGAGACAAGTAGACCGACTCCTGCCTGCATCTACTACTATTACTCCACTCATCGACCGCTATCCATCATGCATCTAGAGTATTAAGTTCAAGAAAACAAAGTAACGCCTTAAGCAAGATGACATGATGTAAAGGGATAAATTCATGCAATATGATAAAAACCCCATCTTGTTATCCTCGATGGCAACAATACAATACGTGCCTTGCTGTCGCTACTGTCACTGGGAAAGGACACCGCAAGATTGAACCCAAAGCTAAGCACTTCTCCCAT
Organism: Aegilops umbellulata; assembly: GCA_032464435.1. NCBI lineage: Eukaryota > Viridiplantae > Streptophyta > Magnoliopsida > Poales > Poaceae > Aegilops > Aegilops umbellulata. The sequence continues at coordinate 234,147,881 of CP136060.1, forward strand.
TGCAAGAAAGATCAATCTAGTAGGCCAAACCAAACTGATACTTCTAAGAGACTTGCAAAGATAACCAATCATACATAAAAGAATTCATAGAAGATTCAAATATTGTTCATAGATAATCTTGATCATAAACCCACAATTCATCAGTCTCAACAAACACAGCGCAAAAAGAAGATTATATCGAATAGATCTCCACGAGAGAGGGGGAGAACATTGTATTGAGATCCAAAAAGAGAGAAGAAGCCATCTAGCTACTAACTATGGACCCGAAGGTCTGAGGTAAACTACTCACACTTCAACGGAGAGGCTATGGTGATGATGTAGAAGCCCTCCATGATGGATGCCCCCTCCAGCGGAGCTCCAGAATAGGCCCCAAGATGGGATCTCGTGGGTACAAAAGGTTGCGGCGGTGGAATTAGGTTTTTGGCTCCATATCTGATCGTTTGGGGGTACGTAGGTATATATAGGAGGAAGGAGTATGTCGGTGGAGCAACAGGGGGCCCACGAGGGTGGAGGGCGCGCCCTGGGGGAGTGGGTGCGCCCCCGTACCTCGTTCCATCCTCCTTTCTTTCTTGACGTAGGGTCCAAGTCTCCTGGATCTTGTTCAGTGAAAAAATCACGTTCCCGAAGGTTTCATTCCGTTTGGACTCCGTTTGATATTCCTTTTCTTCGAAACTCTGAAATAGGCAAAAAAACAACAATTCTGGGTTGGGCCTCCGGTTAATAGGTTAGTCCCAACAATAATGTAAAAGTGGATAATAAAGCCCAATATTGTCCAAAACAGTAGATAATATAGCATGGAGCAATCAAAAATTATAGATACGTTGGAGACGTATTAGGCATCCCCAAGCTTAATTCCTGTTCGTCCTCGAGTAGGTAAATGATAAAAACAGAATTTTTGATGCGGAGTGCTACTTGGCATAATATCAATGTAATTCTTCTTAATTGTGGTATGAATATTCAGATCCGAAAGATTCAAGACAAAAGTTTAATATTGACATAAAAATAATAATACTTCAAGCATACTAACAAAGCAATCATGTCTTCTCAAAATAACATGGCCAAAGAAAGTTATCCCTACAAAATCATATAGTCTGGCTATGCTCTATCTTCACTACACAAAGTATTTAAATCATGCACAACCCCGATGACAAGCCAAGCAATTGTTTCATACTTTTGACATTCTCAAACTTTTTCAATCTTCACACAACACATGAGCGTGAACCATGGATATAGCACTATATGTGGAATAGAATGGTGGTTGTGGAGAAGACAAAAAGGGAGAAGATAGTCTCACATCAACTAGGCGTATCAAAGGGCTATGGAGATGCCCATCAATAGATATCAATGTGAGTGAGTAGGGATTGCCATGCAACGGATGCACTAGAGTTATAAGTATGTGAAAGCTCAATCAAAATAAACTAAGTGGGTGTGCATCCAACTCGCTTGCTCACGAAGACCTAGGGCATTTTGAGGAAGCCCATCATTGGAATATACAAGCCAAGTTCTATAATGAAAAATTCCCACTAGTATATGAAAGTGGCAAAATGAGAGACTCTCTATCATGAAGATCGTGGTGCTACTTTGAAGCACAAGTGTGGTAAAAGGATAGTAACATTGTCCCTTCTCTCTTTTTCTCTCATTTTTTTGTGTGGGCCTTTTCTCTTTTTTTATGGCCTCTTTTTTTATTTTTCATCCGGAGTCTCATCCCGACTTGTGGGGGAATCATAGTCTCCATCATCCTTTTCCTCACTTGGGACAATGCTCTAAAAATGAAGATCATCACACTTTTATTTTCTTACAACTCAAGAATTACAACTCGATACTTAGAACAAAATATGACTCCATATGAATGCCTCCGGCGGTGTACCAGGATATGCAATGAATCAAGAGTGACATGTATGAAAGAATTATGAATGGTGGCTTTGCCACAAATACGATGTCAACTACATGATCATGCTAAGCAATATGACAATGATGGAGCATGTCATAATAAACGGAACGGTGGAAAGTTGCATGGCAATATATCTCGGGATGGCTATGGAAATGCCATGATAGGTAGGTATGGTGGCTGTTTTGAGGAAGATATATGGTGGGTGTATGATACCGGTGAAAAGTACGCGGTATTAGAGAGGCTAGCAATGGTGGGAGGAAGAAAAGTGTGTATAATCCATGGACTCAACATTAGTCATGAAGAACTCATATACTAATTGCAAAAATCAACAAGTTATCAAAGAAAAGTATTATGTGCATGCTCCTAGGGGGATAGATTGGTAGGAAAAGACCATCGCTCGTCCCCGACCGCCACTCATAAGGAAGACAATCAATAAATAAATCATGCTCCGACTTCATCACATAACGGTTCACCATACGTGCATGCTACGGGAATCACAAACTTTAACACAAGTATTTCTCAAATTCACAACTACTCAACTAGCATGACTCTAGTATCACCATCTCCATATCTCAAAACAATCATTGAGCATCAAACTTTTCTTAGTATTCAACGCACTCAAAAGAAAGTTTTACAAATCTTGAATACCAAGCTTATTAGGATTATTAAGAAAATTACCATGCTATTTAAGACTCTCAAAATAATCTAAGTGAAGCATGAGAGATCAATAGTTTCTATAAAAAAATCCACCACCGTGCTCTAAAAGATATAAGTGAAGCACTAGAGCAAAACTATATAGCTCAAAAGATATAAGTGAAGCACAAAGAGTATTCTAACAAATTCCAAATCATGTATGTCTCTCTCAAAAGGTGTGTACAGCAAGTATGATTGTGGTAAACTAAAAAGCAAAGACTGAAATCATACAAGACGCTCCAAGCAAAACACATATCATGTGGTGAATAAAAATATAGCTCCAAGTAAAGTTATCGATGGAAGTAGACGAAAGAGGGGATACCTTCCGAGGCATCTCCAAGCTTTGGCTTTTTGGTGTCCTTAGATTATCTTGGGGGTGCCATGGGCATCCCCAGCTTAGGCTCTTGCCACTCCTTGTTCCATAATCCATCAAAAGATTTCACCCAAAACTTGAAAACTTCACAACACAAAACTCAACAAAAATCTTGTGAGCTCCATTAGCGAAAGAAAACAAAAGACCACTTCAAGGTACTGTAATGTACTCATTCTTTATTTATATGGGTGTTAAAACTACTGTATTCCAACTTCTCTATGGTTTATAAACTATTTTACTAGCCATAGATTCATCAAAATAAGCAAACAACACACGAAAAACAGAATCTATCAAAAACAGAACAGTCTGTAGTAATCCGTAACTAACGCAAACTTCTGGAACTCCGAAAATTCAGCCAACAGAGGACGACCTAGAATTTTTTTTATAGATCATCATCAATTGGAATCACTATTTTATCATGGTCTAGTGATTTTTAACAATTGTTTTCGTGAACAGAAAGTTTCTGGAAATTACAGCAAGATCAAATAACTATCATCCAAGAAGATCCTATAGATTTAACTTGGCACAAACACTAATTAAAACATAAAAACACATCTAACCAGAGGCTAGATCAAAGATTTATTCCTAAACAGAAGCAAAAGCAAAAAAAAACTAAAAATACAATTGGGTTGCCTCCCAACAAGTGCTACCGTTTAACGCCCCTAGCTAGGCATAAAAGCAAGGATAGATCTAGGTATTGCCATAATAGTGGTATGGCAAGTCATGAAAACTTCTCTCATATTCTCTTCGTTCAGCAGCAAGTTTTCTTTGAGGCAAGCAAAAATAATCAAAAGGGCTAAATTTAATGGGACAAAAGTCCCCAAGATCAATCTTGGGAGGTATGGTTTCCTCCCTCGGCCCTTTGTATTGCACAACCAATTCATCATTAAGAGCATTCTTTTGGCAAAAAGTCACAAGCCTTCATTCAAGAGGAAAACCTAATCTAATATTCTGAATAACAAAATCATCATTAAGCTCGGAAATTCTATCAACTAGAACATTGGCAGGAACCTTTTTCCTAAGATTTTTGTTATAAGAAATATGATCTAAAGATTGTAAATGCATCATGTCTTCTTGATTAAAAAGGATAGCTTCAATGGGAGGATGACTAGCATCTACCCTATAATGCGCAAAGATTTCTTTGGCCTATTTTATTATAAATCTAAACTCATGAGCCAAAAAGATAGTGGCGGCACGCTTAACAGAAGAATGCTCAATATTAGAGAATTCTAAGAAAATTCTTTGTATGCAAGGATGCATGTGCATAAATTGCCTTTCAAGTTCAACTATAAGCACTGCAAAAGCGTCTGCAAGACTACTAGTTCTATGGAGAATAGAACCGCCCATAGAAGGCAAAGCACCGGCACAAGTAAAGAAATCTTGAATAACTCATTTTCCAATAATATTACCACTACCAATTCGAAATCTTTTTGTATGCAAGGTAGGGGATTCTTCAGCAGGAGCATCAGAATTTTCTATGATATTATTATTGTCCATATCGGCAATAATTTCCCCAAATTCAGACAAAACGACAAGCAAGCGAGAAAGAAGCAAACGGAAAAGATAGGGCGAATAAAACGGCAAGGGTGAAGTGGGGGAGAGGAAAACGAGAGGCAAATGGCAAATAATGTAATGCGGGAGATAAGGGATTTGTGATGGGTACTTGGTATGTTGAATTTTGCGTAGACTCCCTAGCAACGGCGCCAGAAATTCTTCTTGCTACCTCTTGAGCACTGCGTTGGATTTCCTTGAAGAGGAAAGGTGATGCAGCACAGTAGCGTAAGTATTTCCCTCAGTTTTTGAGAACCAAGGTATCAATCCAGTAGGAGGCTACGCTCGATTCCCTCGTACCTGCACAAAGCAAATAACTCCTCGCAACCAATGCGATAAGGGGTTGTCAATCCCTTCACGGTCACTTACGAGAGTGAGATCTGATAGATATGATAGGATAATATTTTTGGTATTTTTGTGATGAAGATGCAAAGTAAAAAAGCAAAGGCAATAATAAAGTGTTGGAAGATTGATATGATGAAGATAGACCCGGGGGGCATAGATTTCACTAGTGGCTTCTCTCAAGAGCATAAAGATTTTACAGTGGGTGAACAAATTACTATTGAGCAATTGACAGAATTGAGCATAGTTATGAGAATATCTAGGTATGATCATGTATATAAGCATCACGTCCGAGACAAGTAGACCGACTCCTGCCTGCATCTACTACTATTACTCCACTCATCGACCGCTATCCAGCATGCATCTAGAGTACTAAGTTCAAGAAAACAAAGTAACGCCTTAAGCAAGATGACATGATGTAGAGGGATAAATTCATGCAATATGATAAAAACCCCATCTTGTTATCCTTGATGGCAACAATACAATACGTGCCTTGCTGCCCCTACTGTCACTGGGAAAGGACACCGCAAGATTGAACCCAAAGCTAAACACTTCTCCCATTACAAGAAATATCAATCTAGTAGGCCAAACCAAACGGATAATTCGAAGAGACTTGCAAAGATAACCAATCATACATAAAAGAATTTAGAGAAGATTCAAATATTGTTCATAGATAATCTTGATCATAAACCCACAAATTCATCGGTCTCAACAAACACACCGCAAAAATAAGATTACATCGAATAGATCTCTAAGAGAGAGGGGGAGAACATTGTATTGAGATCCAAAAAGAGAGAAGAAGCCATCTAGCTACTAACTATGGACCCGAAGGTCTGAGGTAAACTACTCACACTTCATCGGAGAGGCTATGGTGATGATGTAGAAGCCCTCCATGATGGATGCCCCCTCCGGCGGAGCTCCGGAACAGGCCCTAAGATGGGATCTCGCGGGTACGGAAGGTTGCGGCAGTGGAATTAGGTTTTGGGCTCCGTATATGATCGTTTGGGGGTACGTAGGTATATATAGGAGGAAGTAGTACGTCGGTGCAACAACAAGGGGCCCACGAGGGTGGAGGGAGCGCCCTGGGGGGGTGGGCGCGCCCCCTACCTCGTGCCCTCCTCCTTTCTTTCTTGACGTAGGGTCCAAGTCTCCTGGATCTTGTTCAGTGAGAAAATCATGTTCCCGAAGGTTTCGTTCCATTTGGACTCCGTTTAATATTTTGTTTCTTCGAAACTCTGAAATAGGCAAAAAACAGCAATTCTAGGCTGGGCCTCCGGTTAATAGGTTAGTCCCAAAAATAATATAAAAGTGGATAATAAAGCCCAATATTGTCCAAAACAATAGATAATATAGCATGGAGCAATCAAAAATTATAGATATGTTGGAGACGTATCACTTCTCTCAAGATAGCATATATTTACGGTGGGTGAACAAATTACTCTCGAGCAATCGATAGAAAAGCGCATAGTTATGAGAATATATAGGCATGATCATGAACATAGGCATCACATCTGTGTCAAGTAGACCGAAACGATTCTGCATCTGCTACTATTACTCCACACATCGACTGCTATCCAACATGCATCTAGAATATTAAGTTCATAAGAACAGAGTAACGCATTAGGCAAGATGACATGATGTAGAGGGATAAACTCAGGCAATATGATATAAACCCCATCCTTTTATCCTCGATGGCAACAATACAATACGTGTCAGTTCCCTTTCTGTCACTGGGATCGAACACCGCAAGATTGAACCCAAAGCTAAGCACTTCCCCCATTGCAAGAAAGATCCATCTAGTAGAACCAAACTAAACCGATAATTCGAAGAGACTTGCAAAGATATTAAATCATGCATATAAGAATTCAGGGAAGAATCAAATATTTTTCATAGATAATCTTGATCATAAACCCACAATTCATCGGATCTCGACAAACACACCACAAAAAGTATTACATCGAATAGATCTCAAAGAAAATCAAGGAGAACTTTGTATTGAGAACCAAAGAGAGAGAACAAGCCATCTAGCTAATAACTATGGACCCGCAGGTCTATCGTAAACTACTCACACATCATCGGAGAGGCTATTGTGTTGATGTAGAAGCCCTCCATGATCTAATCCCCCTCCGGCAGATCGCCGGAAAAGGCCCCAAGATGGGATCTCACGGGTACAGAAGTTTGCGGGGGTGGAAAAGTGGTTTCGTGGCTCCCCTGATGTTTTCAGGGTATAAGAGTATATATAGGCGAAAGAAGTAGGTCGGTGGAGCTATGAGGGGCCCATGAGGGTAGGGGGCGCGCCTACCCCCCTCGGCGCACCATCCTGCCTCGTGGCCGCCTCGTTGCTTCCTTGTTCCACTCCAAGTCTCCTGGGTTGCGTTTGTTCCAAGAAATATCCTCGCAAAGGTTTCGTTCCGTTTGGATTCCGTTTGATATTCCTTTTCTGCGAAACACTGAAATAGGCAAAAAAACAGCAATTTGCATTGGGCCTTCGGTTAATAGGTTTGTCCCAAAAATAATATAAAAGAGCATATTAAAGCCCATTAAACATCCAAAACAGATAATATATTAGCATGGAACAATAAAAAATTATAGATACGTTGGAGACGTATCAAGCATCCCCAAGCTTAATTCCTGCTCGTCCTCGAGTAGGTAAATGATAAAAACAGAATTTTTGATGTGGAAGGCTACCTAACATAATTTTCAATGTAATTTTCTTTATTGTGGCATGAATGTTCAGATCCGTAAGATCCAAGACAAAAGTTTAATATTGACATAAAAATAATACTTCAAGCATACAAACTAAGCAATTATGTCTTCTCAAAATAACATGGCCAAAAATAGCTCATCCCTACAAAATCATATAGTTTGGCTATGCTTCATTTTCGTCACACAAAATGCTCTTATCATGCACAACCCCGATGACAAGCCAAGCAATTGTTTTATACTTAAGTATTTTCAAACTTTTTCAATTTTCACGCAATACATGAGTGTGAGCCATGGACATAGCACTATGGGTGGAATAGAATATGATGATGGAGGTTGTGTGGAGAAGACAAAAAGGGAGAAAGTCTCACATTGACGTGGCTAATCAATGGGCTATGGAGATGCCCATCAATTGATGTCAATGCGAGGAGTAGGGATTGCCATGCAACGGATGCACTAGAGCTATAAATGTATGAAAGCTCAATGAAAGAAACTAAGTGGGTGTGCATCCAACTTACTTGCTCACGAAGACCTAGGGCATTTGAGGAAGCCCATTGTTGGAATATACAAGCCAAGTTCTATAATGAAAAATTCCCACTAGTATATGAAAGTGACAATATAAGAGACTCTATATCATGAAGATCATGGTGCTACTTTGAAGCACAAGTGTGGGAAAAAGGATAGTAGCATTGTCCCTTCTCTCTTTTCTCTCATTTTTTTATTTCGTCACACGGGACAATGCTATTTATTTACAACTCAAGGATTACAACTCGATACTAGAACAAAATATGACTCTATATGAGTGCCTCCGGCGGTGTACCGGGATAGGCAATGAATCAAGAGTGACATGTATGAAAAATTATGCATGGTGGCCTTGCCACAAATACGATGTCAACTACATGATCATGCAAGGCAATATGACAATGATGAAGCATGCCATAATAAACGGAACGGTGGAAAGTTGCATGGCAATATATCTCAGAATGGCTATGGAAATGCCATAATAGGTAGGCATGGTGGCTGTTTTGAGGAAGATATAAGGAGGTTTATGTGTGATAGAGAGTATCATATCATGGGGTTTGGATGCACCTGCGAAGTTTGCACCAACACTCGAGGTGAGAAAGGGCAATACGCGGTGCCAAAGAGGCTAGGAATGATGGAAGGGTGAGAGTGCGTATAATCCATGGACTCAACATTAGTCATAATGAACTCATATACTTGTTGCAAAAATCTACAAGTCATCAAAACCAAGCACTATGTGCATGCTCCTAGGGGGATAGATTGGTAGGAAAGACCATCGCTCGTCCCTGACCGCCACTCATAAGGAAAGCAATCAAAGAACACATCATGCTTCAAATTTGTTACACAACGGTTACCATACGTGCATGCTACGGGACTTGCAAACTTCAACACAAGTATTTCTCAAATTCACAATTACTCAACTAGCATGACTCTAATATTACTATCTTCATATCTCAAAACAACCATCAAGTATCAAACTTCTCATAGTATTCAATGCACTCTATATGGAAGTTTTTATTATACCCATCTTGGATGCCTATCATACTAGGAATAATTTTATAGCCAAAGCAAATTACCATGCTGTTCTAAAAGACTCTCAAAATAATAAGTGAAGCATGAGAGATCAATAATTTCTATAAAATAAAACCACCACCGTGCTCTAAAAAGATATAAGTGAAGCACTAGAGCACGCTCAAAAGATATAAGTGAAGCACATAGAGTATTCTAATAAATTTTGATTCATGTGTGTCTCTCCAAAAGGTGTGTATAGCAAGTATGATTGTGGTAAGCTAAAAAGAAAAGACTCAAATCATACAAGACGCTCCAAGCAAAACACATATAATGTGGTGAATAAAAATATAGCCTCAAGTAAAGTTACCGATAGACGAAGACGAAAGAGGGGATGCCTTCCAGGGCATCCCCAAGCTTAGGCTTTTGGTTGTCTGTGAATTTTAGCTTGGGGTGCCTTGGGCATCCCCAAGCTTAGGCTCTTGCCACTCCTTGTTCCAAAATCCATCAAATCTTTACCCAAAAACTTGAAAACTTCACAACACAAAACTTAAATAAAAAATCTCATGAGCTCCGTTAGTGTAAGAAAACAAAACACCACTTTAAGGTACTGTAATGAACTCATTCTTCATTTATATTAGTGTTAAACCTACTGTATTCCAACCTTTCTATGGTTCATACCCCCCGATACTAGCTATAGATTCATTAAAATAAGCAAATAACACACGAAAAACAGAATCTGTCAAAAACAGAAGAGTCTGTAGTAATTTGATTTGTTCGAATACTTATGGAACTCCAAAACTTCTTAAAAACTAGGACAACCTGGATAATTTGTATATTGATCTACTGCAAGAATAATTGGTATTTTATCACATTCTGGTGAATTGTAACAATTATTTTCATGAGCGCAAACTTTCTGTCTTTTTCAGCAAGATCAAACAATTATCACCCAAGAAGATCCTACTGGTTCTACTTTGCACAAACACTAATTAAAACATAAAAACACATCTAAACAGAGTCTAGATGAATTATTTATTACTAAACAGGACAAAAAGCAAGGAACAAAAAAATAAAATTGGGTTGCCTCCCAACAAGCGCTATCGTTTAACGCCCCTAGCTAGGCATAAAAACAAGAATAGATCTAGGTATTGTCATCTTTGGTATGCAATCCATAAGTGGCTCTCATAATATATTCATAAGGTAATTTAATTTTCTTCCTAGGAAAGTGTTCCATGCCTTTCCTTAACGGAAATTGGAATCTAATATTTCCTTCTTTCATATCAATAATTGCACCAATCGTTCTAAGGAAAGGTCTACCAAGAATAATAGGACATGTAGGATTGCAATCTATATCAAGAACAATGAAATCTATGGGCACATAATTACTATTTGAAACAATAAGAACATCATTAATCCTTCCCATAGGTTTCTTAATGGTGGAATCCTCAAGATGCAAATTTAAAGAACAACCATCAAATTCATGGAAACCTAACACATCGCACAAAGTTTTTGGAATCGTGGAAACACTAGCACCCAAATCACATAAAGCATAGTATTCATGATCTTTAATCTTAATTTTAATAGTAGGTTCCCACTCATCATAAAGTTTTCTAGGGATAGAAACTTCTAATTCAAGTTTTCTTCATAGGATTGCATTAAAGCATCAACGATGTGTTTGGTAAAAGCTTTATTTTGATCATAAGCTTGAGGAGAATTTAACACGGATTGCAACAAGGAAATACAATCTATCAAATAACAATTATCATAATTAAATTCCTTGAAATCCAAAATAGTGGGTTCATTGCTATTGAAAGTTTTGACCTCTTCAATCCCAATTTTACCAATTTTTGCATCAAGATCTAAAAACTCCGAATCATTGGGACGCCTTTTAACTAAAGTTGACTCATCTCCGGTCCCACCTTTATCAAGATTCATATTGGAAAACAAAGATTTAATAGGAGATGCATCAATCACTTTTAGATCTTCATCATTATTATTATCTAAATCTTCCAGTTTAGCGGCCATCTTATTAACTAAGGTGGCTTGCTTGTCCGAAATTTGGGCTATTAAGTTTTCAAGATGAGCAAACTGAGATTTCAAACCATAAAATTTCTTAGACATATCATCGAGCTCTTTATTCATGTACTCCATAAAACTTTTCTATTCTTTCAGCTCGTTTCTGAAGAAATTATTATGCTCAAATTGCAAAGACATAAAGCTTCTAACATTGTTTTCAATTTCTTCCAACCTTCTAAGGTGAGGATCAACTCTTTTAGGTGGAGCCATCAAAGCAAAAAGGGCACACTAAAATCCAAAAACACAAGAGGCAAGCAAAAAGAGGCGGACGAAAAAGGGCAAATAAAACGACAAGGGTGAAGTGGGGGAGAGGAAAACGAGAGGCAAATGGCAAGTAATGTAATGCGAGGGATAAGAGTTTGTGATGGATACTTGGTATGTCTTGACTTGTGCGTAGATCTCCCTGGCAACGGCGCCAGAAATCCTTCTTGCTACCTCTTGAGCATCCATTGGTTTTCCCTTGAAGAGGAAAGGGTGATGCATCAAAGTAGCGTAAGTATTTCCCTCAGTTTTTGAGAACCAAGGTATCAATCCAGTAGGATACTACACGCAAATCGCCTAGTACCTGCACAAACAATCAAGAACCTTGCAACCAATGCGATAAAGGGTTGTCAATCCCTTCACGGCCACTTGCAAAAGTGAGATCTGATGAAGAAAATAAGGTAACTATTTTTGGTATTTTTGTTGTATAGATTGGAAAGTAAAGATTGCAAAATAAAATAAATAGGAAACTAGAATTGTAGATCGGAAACTTATATGATGGAAAATAGACCCCGGGGCCATATGTTTCACTAGTGGCTTCTCTCAAGATAGCATATATTACGGTGGGTGAACAAATTACTGCCGAGCAATTGATAGAAAAGCGCATAGTTATGAGAATATCTAGGCATGATCATGAACATAGGCATCACGTCCATGTCAAGTAGACCGAAATGATTCTGCATCTACTACTATTACTCCACACATCGACCGCTATCCAGCATGCATCTAGAGTATTAAGTTCGTAAGAATAGAGTAACACATTAGGTAAGATGACATGATGTAGAGGGATAAACTCAAGCAATATGATATAAACCCCATATTCTTATCCTCGATGGCAACAATACAATACGTGTCGATTCCCTTCCTATCACTGGGATCGAGCACCACAAGATTGAACCCAAAGCTAAGCACTTCTCCCATTGCAAGAAAGATAAATCTAGTAGGCCAAACTAAACTGATAATTCGAAGAGACTTGCAAAGATATTAAATCATGCATATAAGAATTCAGAGAAGAATCAAATATTGTTCATAGATAATCTTGATCATAAACCCACAATTCATCGGATCTCGACAAACACACCGCAAAAAGTATTACATCGAATAGATCTCCAAAAAAATTGAGGAGAACTTTGTATTGAGAACCAAAGAGAGAGAAGAAGCCATCTAGCTAATAACTATGGACCCGAAGGTCTGTGGTAAACTACTCACACATCATCAGAGAGGCTATGGTGTTGATGTAGAAGCCCTCCGTGATCGAATCCCCCTCCGACAGATCGCCGGAAAAGGCCCCAAGATGGGATCTCATGGGTACAGAAGGTTGCGGCGGTGGAAAAGTGGTTTCGTGGCTCCCATGGATGTTTTCAGGGTATAAGAGTATATATATGCAAAAGAAGTAGGTCGGTGGAGCTACGAGGGGCCCACGAGGGTGGGGGGCGCGCCTACCCCCTGGGCGCGCCCTCCTGCCTCGTGGCTGCCTCGTTGCTTCCTTGACTTCCACTCCAAGTCTCATGGGTTGCGTTTGTTCCAAGAAAGATCCTTGCGAAGGTTTCGCTCCATTCGGACTCCGTTTGATATTCCTTTTCTGCGAAACACTGAAATATGAAAAAAAAACTGCTATTTTCACTGGGCCTTCGGTTAATAGGTTAGTCCCAAAAATAATATAAAAGAGCATATTAAAGCCCATTAAACATCCAAAACAGATAATATAATAGCATGGAACAATAAAAAATTATAGATACGTTGGAGATGTATCAAGGGTAAGTCGTTAGCAGCCAATAAAGTTTCCTTGCATGGGTACAAAGAATGGAGCATTAGGTTCTCTCAATTCCATCATATCCCTTTTCCTAGCCATCATAACTAATCCCTGTTTTTTCGGGGCTTGGTCATATTTGGCTGTGGAGCTTTTGGCTGTGGAAACACTCCCTCACTATGTTGGTGGCTCACCCGTTGTGTATGATCACTCTCTCCCTTTTTATTTCCTGTTCTTTTCATCTCATCAAGATTTTCCTCGGGTGTCATGGGCAGCCAAGTGAACTTTTCTCCTCTATGGACAAAACATAAGTGATTCGCACGCCCGCTGATTTGCACATCACGGTCATGCAACCACGGTCGCCCAAGAAGCAAGTGACAAATGTGCATCGGCACCACATCACACTCCACATCATGATGATGTGTCCCTACTGAAATTGGTACTTGCACACTGCTAATCACCTTAATTGCGCCGCAATCGTTCAGCCATTGCATGCGGTATGGGTGTGGGTGATGTTTTGTTCGCAATTGAAGCTTCTCGATGTAGGATCGGAAGTATGTCTAGAGGGGGGTGATTAGACTACTTGACCAAATAAAAACTATGCCTTTTCCCAATTTTAGTTCTTGGCAGATTTTAGCAGCTTTAGGACAAGTCAAGCAATCATCACACAATTCAAGCAAGCATGCAAAGAGTATATAGCAGCGGAAAGTAAAGCATGCAACTTGCAAGAATGTAAAGGGAAGCGTTTGGAGAATTCAAACGCTATTGGAGACACGGATGTTTTTCCCGTCGTTCGGATAGGTGGTGCTATCCTACATCCACGTTGATGGAGACTTCAACCCACGAAGGGTAACGCTTGCGCGAGTCCACGGAGGGCTCCACCCACGAAGGGTCCACGAAGAAGCAACCTTGTCTATCCCACCATGGCCATCGCCCACGAAGGACTTGCCTCACTAGTGGTAGATCTTCACGAAGTAGGCGATCTCCTTGCCCTTACAAACTCCTTGGTTCAACTCCACAATCTTGTCAGAGGCTCCCAAGTGACACCTAGCCAATCTAGGAGACACCACTCTCCAAGAAGTAACAAATGGTGTGTTGATGATGAACTCCTTGCTCTTGTGCTTCAAATGATAGTCTCCCCAATACTCAACTCTCTCTCATAGGATTTGGATTTGGTGGAAAGAAGATTTGAGTGGAAAGCAACTTGGGGAAGGCTAGAGATCAAGATTCATATGGTAGGAATGGAATATCCTGGCCTCAACACAAGGGTAGGTGGTTCTCTCTCAGAACATATGGGTTGGAAGTGTAGATGTGTTCTGATGGCTCTCTCCACGAATGAAGAGGAGGTGGAGGGGTATATATAGCCTCCACTTAAAATCCAACCGTTACACACAATTTACCAATCTCGGTGGGACCGAATCAACAAACTCGGTCGGACCAAAAAGGTAAACCTAGTGACCGTTAGAGATTTTTCGTGGGACTGACATGCATCTCGGTAGGACCGATATGGTTAGGGTTTGGGCATAACTTAATCTCGGTGAGACCAATTACACAAACTCGGTGAGACCGATTTTGGTAATTAGCTAACCAGAGAGTTGGTCAGGCAAACTCGGTGGGACCGATTTGCTCTTTCGGTGAGACCGAAAAGTTACAAAAGGGAAACAGAGAGTTAGCATTGCAATCTCAGTGGGACCGATCCGCTCTTTCAGTGAGACCGAAAAGTTACAAAAAGGAAACAGAGAGGTTGCAATCCCATCTCGGTGAGACCGAGATCCCTATCGGTAGAACCGAATTGCTAGGGTTTGGCAGTGGCTTATGACATATGAAACTCGGTGGCGCCGGATAGAAAGAATCGGTAGGACCGAGTTTGGCTTAGGGTTTAGGTCATTTGTGGATATGGGAAAGTAGCTGAGGATTTTGGAGCATATCATTAAGCACATAAAGCAAAGGGCTCATTAAGCAACACCTCATCCCTCCTTGATAGTATTGGCTTTTCCTATGGACTCAATGTGATCTTGGATCACTAAAATGTAAAATGAAGAGTCTTGAGCTTTTGAGCTTGAGCCAATCCTTTGTCCTTAGCATTTTGAGGGTTCCACTTTCACCATCCATGCCATGCCAATCATTGAGCTTTCCTGAAATAATTGTCTTGGAATAGCATTAGCTCAATGAGCTATATGTTGTTATGAATTACCAAAACCACCTAGGGATAGTTGCACTTTCAATCTCCCCCTTTTGGTAATTGATGACAACATATAGATCAAAGCTTCGACAAATGATAATAAGAATGAATTACATCGTCGCTTTGAGAAGTATGTGATAAGTAAGAGCTCCCCCTAAATTTGTGCATATTTAAAATTTGCTTTGGACTACAAATGCACAAAGAGTTAGAATTATGGGTTGCTCTTCCATGTCACATACATCTTGGTGGAGCGCTCAAAATGATAATAATGAAAAACATGCACTCATCACCAAGGAAAAGTGAATGACCACATAAGATAGATAAGATATATCAAGCATGAATAAGTGTAGCTTATGATCAAACACATGATCATCAATGTCTCACAAGCATAACATAGTATCTCAACCAAAAGCAATCAATGTTAGAAAAACTACCAAATAAAGCAAGAGAGAAAAACAACACTCTCTCTCTCGAAGCCTATGATCTATACATTTTCTCCCCCTTTGGCAACAAGTTACCAAAAAGTTCCTAGAAAATGCATAGTGCTAAATCGACACTCAGGCTTGATCTTCAGGTGGTGGTGGAGTCCTGATCACTCCAAGGACGAAGGCTTCCGTAGACGTGGTTGGAGTTGGAGCTGAAGTAGATGCTGGAGCTGGTTGGGTTGGTGCTGTGGCTGGAGCTGAGGCGGTGGCTCTTGTGTCAGGAACTGGCACTACACTGGACCTCGGACCTCGTGGTACTCTAGCAAATGCATCAGTGGTAGTCTTCCCTTTCCTCTCCTGCATGTCATCTTGGAGTTGCTCCACTGCAGTCTGAATTTCTGTCACCTTGATATCCAAGTCATAGAACTTTTGTTCTACGAT
This sequence comes from Aegilops umbellulata, assembly GCA_032464435.1. NCBI lineage: Eukaryota > Viridiplantae > Streptophyta > Magnoliopsida > Poales > Poaceae > Aegilops > Aegilops umbellulata. The sequence continues at coordinate 234,164,099 of CP136060.1, forward strand.
TCTCTCTAAGCTTGCCTGGTTATGAGTCAGGGTAGCTAGTCCTTTCTCAATCCTCAGGGTGGATGCAATCAGGTAACTGAGCTACTCTTGCTTGTTCTTCAAGAAGTACTCAGATGCTTCCTCTTGAGTTGGCATCTTGGCAGCTTTCTCCTTCCTTGCCTTCTCCTTCTTGGCTTGTGCCTGGACTGATGATGGTTCATTTTCATGCATCACAATTTGGTTGTCCTTGAAATCTGGATAAATAGGCAAATGTTCCTTGTCCAACAGGTATGTGTCTGTGACCATTCTTGAGTTGATCAACATCTGGATCTGAGGGGCATATCCACAGCTCCTCTTCTGATCTGCTGCAGTCCTCTTGATAGTTTCTATTATGAGGCTCATGACCTTGAATTTCTGAGGCACATCAAAGATATGTAGCAAGTTAATGGCATGACCTCTGATCATCCTGTGATCTCCAGACTTGGGCAAAAGTGTGTGCCTAAGGATCCAATTGATGGTTGGCAGACCTGACAACAAGTGTTTTACGGACCCAAACTAGTGAGTGTCAAGATCATCTGTTGGAATCTCCTTGTACATATTTGCCATAGTGTTATGATCCATCTTTTTCTTGGAATAGACATCCAAGTCATCTTCATTTTCCTCTGGGGCATTGATAAGCTGTGCCCACTCAGCAACTGTTGATTGGTACCTCGTACCTTCAGACATCCAAACAATCCTCCCATTTGGATAAAAATGTGCTGTGGAGTAGAACTGCATGATAAGCTCCTCATTCCACTTTGTGAGCTTCTGCCCAACAAAGTCAGCTACTCCACAAGCTCTGAAGCTATCTTGCACTCCAGGGTAGTGCTCTTCATTTTCCTTGATATATTCCCAGTCGACCCATCTCATATCACATACTATTGGCTTCTTGTCTAACAAGACTGTCTCATAGAAGTCTTGTTGTTCCTTAGTGTGGAACCTGTAGTCAACAGCAGTCCTCCTCCTGGTAGCATAGGGATCCTCATCTCTCCATTTTCTCAGCCCAGAGTCTCTTCTGATCTTCATATCCTCAGCCACAGGATGAGCATCCTTGTGGTCTAGGATCTTGGGCTTCAACTTTCTCAGCACTTGGCCTTCTTCTTCTTCTGCAATGTCAGGCACTGGGGCCTTGTTCTTTTCAGCAACTGGGATGCTTCTTGTATTCCTCTTTGGTTTTGGCTTTGGAGCTGGCTTGGCCTTGGAAGCAGCCTTAGGTGCTTCCTTGGGCTTAGATGCAGTTGCCCCTGATCTTATGGCATCACCCATCAGCTTGGGTGCCTTAGGTGCTGGTGCAGCACCCTCTTCCTCTTCTTCTTCTTCATCAGAAGAATGTTGTTCAAATTCAGCCATGGGATCAATTTTCTTGCACCATCTGCCTCTCTTCCTTTCCTTCTTCCCTTCAGCAACAACTGGTTCTTTGGGAGTGGGCTTCTCAGGAATCTTGGTTGAGGCTCTGGCCTTTGGCATAGGCTGCCTGCCTGCTGGCCTTTTGACCTTTAAGCCTGGCTTGGTGCTCTGCCTTGAGCCATGCTCTTTCTTGAGTTCAACTTTCTTGGAAGTTGCTTCCTCCTCTGCCACATAATCTTCATCCTCTGATTCTGAGGTTCTCTTCTTTCTTTGTCTTGTGGCAGCTTTTGGCAGGTTGCTAGCGGTGCTCCTACTGCCATCATCTGAAGAACTGAAGGGACTAGTGCCCTCACTCATCTGCACTGGCTGCTCTGACAAATTCTGGCTATCACTTTGGTCTGACATGATGAACAAGCTGACTGCTGACCCTGTGAATAGTTTGTAGATGAGATAGAGTGGATGAGCATCACAAAATGCAGAGGTTTTTGCAAGAGAATGATTCAAAAACTTAGTTTTAGTTTCCCACAGAAAGCATCTCGGATCTACCGATTTCTAAACTCGGTGATACCGAAGCAGTTTTTGGAACCTAAACTAGTGAACTCGGTCAGACCGAGTCACAGTTCGGTGGCACCGAGACAGCTAGGGTTTCACAAAGTTCCAAAATCGGTCACACCGATTAGTAATACTCGGTCAGACCGAGTCTCACTTGTGCAATGGCATTAGCCAAATTGGTGGGACCGAGTTTTTCAACTCGGTGGGTCCGAGATGGTTTCGGCGGAAACCTAACCCTAAAATTTTCGAATCAAACCTAATCTACGAGTTCATTGACTGGATAGGAGTTTATCAAACGTGGCAAGAATACATCTGATCACAATGTGCTAGGAATCGGATTGGGGAATAGCACAAAGATCGAGTCCATACCCTAGTTCGGCGGAGACTCGCTACGGCGGCAACGGCGGGGTTGATTCCGTTGACGGCGACGGAGACCAGCGACTGGAGGTGGCTGGCGGCGAGGAGACGATCCGGAGACCACATAGGCAGAGCGAGCTATGGCGCGGGCGAAGGGGTTCGGAGAAGTTTCCAAATTTTTGCCCGTGTCTATATATAGCCTGACCCTGTCGGTGTGACCGAGTGGAACAACTCGGTGGCACCGAGATGCAAAACTGTGTATAGTTAATGCAACTCGGTGTGACCGAATGGTTCAAATCGGTTGCACCGAGATCGAAAACATAGATCAACTTAATGATCTCGGTAAGACCGAAAGTGGGGTCTCGGTCAGACCGAGGATCACAAAGAGGTTTTGGAAGTTTAAGTCTATGACGAATCGGGGACTCCGAGTGCTCCTCACACGGAGTGGTTCGAATCTGACTTGATCAATTTTGTGATGCAGCATGAATAGAGTTTGAGACGAGAAAAGCATAGATAGCTAGAGGGGGTTCTTAGGCATTCTTGTCCATCCACTTGGCAAAAGAACAATAAAACCAAACAATCAAAACAACAAGTGGATGTCCTCGAATGAGTAAAATATGCAACCAACATGCTCACACAATAAAATAGCAATTGAAATATGTGACAAAGCATGCACAACCAATTCTAGCATCTACCAAGCAATTGGCGATGACTAGGTCATCTATATATGAGTATATTGACTTAGGAGTCAAATGAGAACATTTGATCATAGGTCATACTCATCGTTTAAGCTCAAGTGGGGTTACCACTTTTACATAAAGCATTGTTGTGTTCACATCATTAGAGTTGCTTTAGCTCAAGTCTTAGAGTAAAGCTCCCCCTAGATGTGATATCCCCCCTAAGAGGGATGAACTAACCTTGGGTTTTGTCGATGATGACTTCATGTAGATGTTGAAGATGTGGATGCTCAATGTTGATGTAGATCACTTGGAGCTATCCTTTTGAGTGAATTGCACTTTCAATACCTACATGGGTTAGTCCCACAAGGAACAAACAAGTATATCCATAGACATAGAGTGATGACACACAAGATGATGTCTATGAAAGCTTTTAGGTTACCTTGTCCCTTGACTTACCAACAAGAGGGTTTGTGAATCCTTGAACTAGTGCAAGATGTGGAAGTTGATTGCACTTGTTCTTGCCAAAATGATAAGAGTGAAGTATGTTGGCGGAGTCACCCTCAAGAACTCTCTAGTTCTTCTTCTTTTGGATCCACACCATCTTGATGGGAATCCTTGGAGTTGTAGTCGTACTTGATGAAGTGGAACTTGAAGTAGTATTGAGAATCCACTTGACTAAGGTCTTAGGAGCTTCTTCAAATGCATCAATTTCCTCTTGAAGCTTGTCCTTGCCTTTTTGCTTGTAGTCTTGTGGTTGAAGATCATCTTGAGTTTGTGTCCCCTTGAAAGAAGTAGGATCATACTTCTCTTGTTGAGGAACAAATTTTGTCTTGAGGTATTGATATTCTTCCCACTCAACTCCATTGGCATTGAACTTTCGTTCAAAACCAACACCTTGTCTCTTTCGGTGCCTTCCTTGCTTGCGTACAATCTCCTCGAATTGCTTACTTCCGGCAAGGCTTTTGTACACACCTTTCGCTATGATTTCCTTCAATATGCTATTTTCTTGCTCAAGTGTAACTTGGCTAAGAGAATCATTAGTGGAGTCAAGAGAACTACTAGAAGCAACAATATTGGATTTAACATGATCATTGTTACTACTAGAGGAAGAATCTTTCTTATACTTGTTACTAGACTTGACTTGAGGCATGTAAGTGGATAAGAGTAAACGTTTGGCAATGTAAGAAGAACTTTTCTTGCGGAGATCATCATTGATTGCCTTTAAAAGTTCATGCTCTTGCTCAAGATTGAGCTTTTCAAAGCGTAACCTCTCATGAGCTCTTAAAAGTTCTCGATGATCTTCGAAGATAGTTTCATGAGCTAATTAAGAGTGTTTAGTTCTTTAGTTAGAGCCTCAATTTTCTCCTTATCATTGTCATTTGTTTTAGCATGATTAATTGATGTTTCATCATAGTATTCATCACTAGAGTTGTCAACAAGTAAATCATCATCACCTAACAAGTCATCCTCATCACTATTGAAATCAACATAATCAGGGTGAGTTACCTTAGGACCTTTGGCCATGAAGCATCTTCCAATTCCTTCATTTGGTGAGTCAAATATGTCGAAGGAGTTGGTTGACACAAGTGCTTGACTGGCAACACCTTCATCTTGAGTATATTCGGAATCGGAGTGATAACTTCTCTCGGAGTGGTTGTCGGAGTCGGAGCCGGATACCCATTCACCAACATGAGCTTGATGTCTTCCTTTTGTGTAGATCCTTGATGATTTTTCCTTTCTTTCCGAATCCTTGCTTCTCCGTGAGTATCTTCGTTCATAACGATCATCTCTACTCCTTCTCTCTCTTGATGGTGATTCTTCTCTTTTGCCTCTTCTTTTTGGAGAATCTTCTCTTCTTTTGTAGGGAGCCGTACACTCATTGGAATAGTGTCCGGGTCTTCCACAATTGTAGCAGTTTCGCTCTCGACTAGAAGATCTTTTGTCATTGTAGGACCTTGACTTGGAGCTTCTATCTTTGCTTCTACTCTTGTAGAACTTGTTGAAGTCCTTCACCATTAAGCTCAATTCTTCATTAAAGTTTTGTTTCTCACTTGATGATGTGGCTACTTCACATGAGGCTTTGTAGGCACCACTTGATTTGTTGTGAAGTTCCTCTTTATCCTTGAGCGACATCTCATGAGCAACAATTCTTCCAATGACCTCCGTTGGCTTGAGATATTTGTGATTGGGCATCATTTGGATCAATGTGCACACAGTATCATATTTTCCATCCAAGGCTCTTAGGATCTTCTTGATGATGAATTTGTCGGTCATCTCTTCACTCCCTAAGTCGACAATCCCGTTTGTGATGAGAGCAAGCCTAGAGTACATTTCAGTGACACCTTCACCATCCTTCATTTTGAACTTGTCAAGTTGACTTTGAAGCACATCCAATTTGGATTCCTTGACGGAGTCGGTACCTTCGTGCATATCAATCAAAGTATCCCAAATTTCCTTTGCATTCTCAAGACGGCTGATTTTGTTGAATTCTTCGGGGCATAATCCGTTGAAGAGAATATCACAAGCTTGAGCGTTGTATTGTAGCATCTTCAACCCATCCGCGGTAGCTTCACGGTTTGGTTCTTTCCCATCGAAGAAGTCACCTTGCAAACCAACACACACAATAGCCCAAACGGCGGGGTTATGTCCAAGAATATGCATTTTCATTTTATGCTTCCAACTAGCAAAATTAGTACCATCAAAGTAAGGACCTCTACGGTGATAATTTCCCTCACTAGACGCCATACTCTCCTAGGTTGTGAAACCAAGGCTATGACCACCAAAATCTATGGAAATCAAAGCAAATGGAGACCAAAGCTCTGATACCACTTGTAGGATCGGAAGTATGTCTAGAGGGGGGGGTGATTAGACTACTTGACCAAATAAAAACTATGCCTTTTCCCAATTTTAGTTCTTGGCAGATTTTAGCAGCTTTAGGACAAGTCAAGCAATCATCACACAATTCAAGCAAGCATGCAAAGAGTATATAGCAGCGGAAAGTAAAGCATGCAACTTGCAAGAATGTAAAGGGAAGGGTTTGGAGAATTCAAACGCTATTGGAGACACGGATGTTTTTCCCGTGGTTCGGATAGGTGGTGCTATCCTACATCCACGTTGATGGAGACTTCAACCCACGAAGGGTAACGGTTGCGCGAGTCCATGGAGGGCTCCACCCACGAAGGGTCCACGAAGAAGCAACCTTGTCTATCCCACCATGGCCATCACCCACGAAGGACTTGCCTCACTAGCGATAGATCTTCATGAAGTAGGCAATCTCCTTGCCCTTACAAACTCCTTGGTTCAACTCCACAATCTTGTCGGAGGCTCCGAAGTGACACCTAGCCAATCTAGGAGACATCACTCTACAAGAAGTAACAAATGGTGTGTTGATGATGAACTCCTTGCTCTTGTGCTTCAAATGATATTCTCCCCAACACTCAACTCTCTCTCATAGGATTTGGATTTGGTGGAAAGAAGATTTGAGTGGAAAGCAACTTGGGGAAGGCTAGAGATCAAGATTCATATGGTAGGAATGGAATATCTTGGCCTCAACACAAGGGTAGGTGGTTCTCTCTCAGAACATATGGGTTGGAAGTGTAGATGTGTTCTGATGGCTCTCTCCACGAATGAAGAGGAGGTGGAGGGGTATATATAGACTCCACTTAAAATCCAACTGTTACACACAATTTACCAATCTCGGTGGGACCGAATCAACAAACTCGGTCGGACCGAAAAGGTAAACCTAGTGACCGTTAGAGAATTTCCATGGGACTGACATGCATCTCGGTAGGACCGATATGGTTAGGGTTTGGGCATAACTTAATCTCGGTGAGACCGATTACACAAACTCGGTGAGACCGATTTTGGTAATTAGCTAACCAGAGAGTTGGTCAGGCAAACTCGGTGGGACCGATTTGCTCTTTCGGTGAGACTGAAAAGTTACAAAAGGGAAACAAAGAGTTAGCATTGCAATCTCGGTGGGACCGATCCGCTCTTTCGGTGAGACCGAAAAGTCACGAAAAGGAAACAGAGAGGTTGCAATCCCATCTCGGTGAGACCGAGATCCCTATCGGTAGAACCGAATTGCTAAGGTTTGGCAGTGGCTTATGACATATGAAACTCGGTGGCGCCGGATAGAAAGAATCAGTAGGACCGAGTTTGGCTTAGGGTTTAGGTCATTTGTGGATATGGGAAAGTAGCTGAGGATTTTGGAGCATATCATTAAGCACATAAAGCAAAGGGCTCATTAAGCAACACCTCATCCCTCCTTGATAGTATTGGCTTTTCCTATGGACTCAATGTGACCTTGGATCACTAAAATGTAAAATGAAGAGTCTTGAGCTTTTGAGCTTGAGCCAATCCTTTGTCCTTAGCATTTTGAGGGTTCCACTTTCACCATCCATGCCTTGCCAATCATTGAGCTTTCCTGAAATGATTGTCTTGGAATAGCATTAGCTCAATGAGCTATATGTTGTTATGAATTACCAAAACCACCTAGGGATAGTTGCACTTTCACTCGACCATCTCCTTACTTGCAATATTGTTGCAGCTGCCACTAACAACAATCACTTGACATATCTTTGAGTTGATAAGGCAACGGATGTGGAAAAGATTATGCCGCTGCCCCTTTTCCTCCTCCACAACCTGGGCGTTAAGTGAACGACATACAACCAAAGCTTCTCCATTAAGTTCCTCATGAGATAAAATAGTTCCTCCTACTTCCCAACCTTGCTCCTCTTTCACTTCATCATTGCCACCTTCAGGGTCACTTTCAGACTCCCATTCACCTTGTTCATTGATGATCATAGTTCTTTTGCTTGGACATTCCAAGGAAATATGACCTCTTCCTTTGCACTTGTGGCATTGAATGTCGCTACTGCATGTAGAACTCTTTTCTGGAGGTGGATCAGAGGATACTCCTGATGTAGTTGATGACCTCTCATCTTGATTGCAAATAGCGGGTGAGGAAGCCGTCGAGGCATGTGGGTGTGTAGGTGGTGCACCCTCAAACTGAGAACCATATGGCTGTTGTGCTCGCTGCCATGAGCGTGTGGTGGTGCGGCCTTGGAAAGCATGAGTACGACCATTACACATATTATTCTTCTCAACTCTTATAGCTTGATGTACCACATCTTATAATGTATCATAAGGAAACATCTAAACAAAATCTGATATTTCATCATTCAGCCCATGTAAAAATCTTGCCATCTTCGCCTCATCACTTTCACGGGTTCTTGTCCGAATTAGCAGCACCTACATCTCTTTATAGTACTCCTCAACAGTGTGGGAACCTGATGACCCACAAGTATAGGGGATCTATCGTAGTCCTTTCGATAAGTAAGAGTGTCAAACCCAACGAGGAGCAGAAGGAAATGATAAGCGGTTTTCAGCAAGGTATTTTCTGCAAGCACTGAAATAGTAGGTAACAGATAGTTTTGTGATAAGATAATTTGTAACGAGTATCAAGTAAAAAAAGTAAATAAAGTGCAGCAAGGTGCCCCAATCCTTTTTGTAGCAAAGGACAAGCCTGGACAAACTCTTATATAGAGAAAAGCGCTCCCAAGGACACATGGGAATTATCGTCAAGCTAGTTTTCATCACGTTCATATGATTCGCGTTCAGTACTTTGATAATTTGATATATGGGTGGACCGGTGCTTGGGTACTGTCCTTACTTGGACAAGCATCCCACTTATGATTAACCCCTATTGCAAGCATCCGCAACTACAAAAGAAGTATTAAGGTAAACCTAACCATAGCATGAAACATGTGGATCCAAATCAGCCCCTTACGAAGCAACGCATAAACTAGGGTTTAAGCTTCTGTCACTCTAGCAACTCATCATCTACTTATTACTTCCCAATGCCTTCCTCTAGGCCCAAATAATGGTGAAGTGTCATGTAGTTGACGTTCACATAACACCACTAGAGGAGAGACAACATACATCTCATCAAAATATCGAACGAATACCAAATTCACATGACTACTAATAGCAAGACTTCTCCCATGTCCTCAGGAACAAACGTAACTACTCACAAAGCATATTCATGTTCATAATCAGAGGAGTATTAATATGCATAAAGGATCTGAACATATGATCTTCCACCAAATAAACCAACTAGCATCAACTACAAGGAGTAATAAACACTACTAGCAACCTACATGTACCAATCCCAGACTATGAGACAAGAATTGGATACAAGAGATGAACTAGGGTTTGAGAGGAGATGGTGCTGGTGAAGATGTTGATGGAGATTGCCCTCTCCAGAGGAGCGTTGGTGATGAAGATGGCGATGATTTCCCCCTCCCGGAGGGAAGTGTCCCCGGCAGAACAGCTCTGCCGGAGCCCTATATTGGTTCTGCCAAGGTTCCGCCTCGTGGCGGCGGAGTCTCGTCCCAAAAGCTTGCTTATTATTTTTCTTCAGGCGAAAGACTTCATATAGCAGAAGATGGCCACCGGAGGGCCAACAGGGGGCCCACGAGGCAGGGGGCGCGCCCAGGGGGGTAGGGCGCGCCCCCCACCCTCGTGGACAGGTGGAGGCCCCCTGACGTGGATTCTTCTTCCAGTATTTTTTATTATTTCCAAAAATAACTTTTGTGGAGTTTCAGGACTTTTGGAGTTGTGCATAATAGGTCTCTAATATTTGCTCCTTTTCCAGCCTAGAATTCCAGCTGCCGGCATTCTCCCTCCTTATGTAAACCTTGTAAAATAAGAGAGAATAGGCATAAGTATTGTGACATAATGTGTAATAACAGCCCATTATGCAATAAATATCGATATAAAAGCATGATGCAAAATGGACATATCAACTCCCCCAAGCTTAGACCTCGCTTGTCCTCAAGCGAAAGCCGATAACGATAAATATGTCCACATGTTTAGAGGTAGAGGTGTCGATAAAATAAAATACGGACATGAGGGCATCATGATTATTCTCATAACAGCAACATATATGGATATTGTCATACGATCTCTTATGCTCAAGTAATAATCTATTCACAATGCAAAGCATGAATCAGAAACTTTATTGAGAACTAACAAACTATAATCTCAGTCATTGAAGCAATTGCAATTTATCATAACATCAGAAAGAGTCTATGTCAGAGCTTTCTAGCAAGTCCACATACTCAACTATCATTTAGTCTTTCATAATTGCTAACACTAACGCAATATTTGTGGTTACGGAGTTTTAATCGGACACAGAGAAAGATAGGGGCCTATAGTTTCGCCTCCCAACCTTTTACCTCAAGGGTAATGTCAACAATACTAATTCATGCTAACCCACATCCTTACATAAGGTAGAAGATAATAATAAAAGATAGGCCCTTCGCAGAGGGAAGCAGAGGTTGCCATGCGCTTTCAGGGTTGGATGCACAAAATCTTAATGCGAAAGAACGTCACTTTATATTGCCACTTGTGATATAGACCTTTATTATGCAGTCTGTCACTTTTATTTCTTCCACATCACAAGATCTTATAAAGCTTATTTCCTCCACACCAATCAATCATACATATTTAGAGAGCAATTTTTATTGCTTGCACCGATGACAACTTACTTGAAGGATCTTACTCAACCCATAGGTAGATATGGTGGACTCTCATGGCAAAACTAGTTTAAGGGTTTTTGGAAGCACAAGTAGTATCTCTACTTGGTGCAAAGAATTTGGCTAGCATGAGGGGGAAAGGCAAGCTCACCATGTTGGATGATCCATGACAATATACTTTATCTCATATATAAGAAAACATAACCCATTACGTTGTCTTCCTTGTCCAACATCAACTCTTTAGCATGTCATATTTTAATGAGTGCTCCCAATCATAAAATATATCCAAGATAGTATATTTATATGTGAAACCTCTCTTTCTTTATTACTTCCTATTAATTGCAACGATGACCAAAGCTATGTTTGTCAACTCTCAACAATTTTTAATCATCATACTCTTTCTATGTGAAGTCATTACTCTCCATAAGATCAGTATGATCTCTTTTTATTTCTTTTTGTTCTTTCTTTTTCTTTTTCTTTCTCAAGATCATAGCAAAATAATCAAGCCCTTGACTCAACACTAATCTTTATTATATAGCTCACGGACTCGATTACATAGAGGGATCATAAAGCAAAACTCAAAACTAGAACATACCAAAACTTTTATTCTACTAGATCAAGATACTACTAAAAGGATCGAACTAAGAAAAACGGTAAAGATAGGAGTGTGATGGTGATACAATACCGGGGCACCTCCCCCAAGCTTGGCAGTTGCCAAGGGGAGCGCCCATGCCCATGTGATTATGTCTCCTTTGCTGGTGAAGGGATTGTTGATGATGTAGGCTTGTCGTCCATCTTCCAAGGCATAGGCTCACCATCATAGAAGGATGATCGAGTCTCCGGGATCCTTAAATCTGCAGCCAAACTCATCTTCTTGAATCTATATTCATACTCACAGTTTTGGTTTTGCAGGTCATAGATTTGGGCTTGGAGGTGCTCGATTTTCTCGTGGAGCTTGAAGATGGCCTCCCCAATGTCCTTGGCATCCAGCTTGTGGTTATTGGTGAACTCCGTGATCATTATGTGATTGGAGTCAAGTCCACGCTCCACCATCTCCTAGCACTTGAAAACTTGTTGCTCCATTGCTTCAAGCCTTGTCTCCACGCTTCCGGTCCTCCGTGGTCCCTCAACATCGCGGATATGCAGCAACCCCTCACGCATCTCAATAGTTTCAGGGTGTTGCAGCACCTCCGCGAGGTAGGGGTTGATGACCTTCTCGAAGAACTTGTCCTTGGGGGCGCTTGGAGACGTCATGATGATCTAGATCTGTCAGCGAAACAGCTCGAAACAAGAACAAAGGACAATTGCGTGATACAGGAGTCAAAACCTTCGGGAGATTATATAATGAATTTTTACCGACCAAAACACGTATCGTGCAAGAAAACAGAGCCCGGAGAGCACACGAGGTGCCCACGAGGCAGGGGGCGCGCCCTCCACCCTCGTGGCCTTCCCGGGCTGCTTCTTATTTTTCTATTTTTCTAAATATTCCAAAACGGAGAAAATTGCCTTTAGAACTATTTTGGAGTCGGTTTACTTATCGTACCACATACCTATTCCTTTTCGGAGTCTGAGACGTTCCGGAAAGTGTCCCTTATATATTCCTCCGGGGTTACGGTTTCAATAACATTAGTTTCAACATTTATGGGATTACCTGAGATATAATGTTTAGTTCTTTGACCGTTTATCACCTTCGGATTTGTGCCTTCGAAGTTGTTGATTTTTATGGCACCGGAACGATAGACCTCCTCGATAAGGTAAGGACCTTCCCATTTAGAGAGAAGTTTTCCTACAAAAAATCTTAAACGAGAGTTGTATAGCAATACATAATCACCTACATTAAACTCATGCTTTTGTATCCTTTTGTCATGCCATCTTTTAACTTTTTCTTTAAACAACTTGGCATTCTCATAAGCTTGGGTTCTCCATTCATCAAGTGAGCTAATGTCAAATAACCTCTTCTCACCAGCAAGTTTGAAATCATAATTGAGTTCTTTAATGGCCCAATAAGCCTTATGTTCTAGTTCAAGAGGTAAGTGACATGCTTTTCCATAAACCATTTTATACGGAGACATACCCATAGGATTTTTGTATGCAGTTCTATAGGCCCATAATGCATCATCAAGTTTCTTGGACCAATTCTTTCTAGATCTATTAACAGTCTTTTGCAAAATTAATTTGAGCTCTCTATTACTCAATTCTACTTGACCACTAGACTGTGGGTGATAAGGAGATGCAATTCTATGATTAACATCATACTTAGCAAGCATTTTGCGAAAAGCACCATGAATAAAATGTGAACCACCATCAGTCATTAAATATCTAGGGACTCCAACCTCGGAAATATAACTTCTGTAAGCATCTTAATAGAGGTGTTATGATCAGCACTACTAGTTGGAATAGTTTCTACCCACTTAGTAACGTAATCAACAGCAACTAAAATATGTGTGTATGCATTAGAGGCAGGAAAAGGTCCCATATAATCAAAGCCCCAAACATCAAATGGTTCAATAACAAGTGAATAGTTCATAGGCATTTCTTGACGTCTACTAATATTACCAATTCTTTGACATCCATCACAAGATAAGACAAACTTACGGGCATCCTTGAAGAGAGTAGGCAAATAAAAACCGGATTGTAATACCTTATGTGCAGTTCTGTCTCCAGCATGGTGTCCTCCATAAGCTTCAGAGTGACACTTGCGTAGGATCTGTTCCTGTTCATGCTCAGGTACACAACGTCTAATAACACCATCTACTCCTTCTTTATAAAGATGTGGGTCATCCCAAAAGTAATGTCTCAAATCATAGAATTTTTTTTCTTTTGCTGGTATGTGAAACTAGGTGGTATAAATTTAGCAACAATATAGTTAGCATAATCAGCATACCATGGAGCAGTACGAGAAGTATTTATGACATTTAATTGTTCATCAGGAAAGCTATCATCAATAGGTAGTGGGTCATCAAGAACATTTTCCAACTTAGACAAGTTGTCTGCAACGGGGTTCTCAGCTCCCTTTCTATCAATAATATGCAAATCAAATTCTTGTAGCAAGAGAACCCATCTAATAAGTCTAGGTTTACCATCTTTCTTTTCCATAAGATATTTAATAGCAGCATGATCAGTGTGAATAGTTACTTTAGAATCAACAATATAAGGTCTGAACTTATCACAAGCAAATACAACTGCTGAGAAGTCTTTTTCAGTAGTAGCATAATTTCTCTGAGCATTGTCTAGAGTTTTACTAGCATATTTAATAACATTTAATTTCTTATCAACTCTTTGCCCTAAAACAACACCTACAGCATAATCACTAGCATCACACATAATTTCAAATGGTAAATTCCAATCAGGTGACTGGACAATAGGTGCGGAGATCAATGCTTTCTTAAGTATTTCAAATGCTTCTACACAATCATCATCGAAGACAAATGGTATATCTTTTTGTAATAAATTAGTCAGAGGCCGAGAAATTTTTGAGAAGTCCTTAATGAACCTCCTATAAAAACCAGCGTGACCAAGGAAACTTCTTATACCTTTGATGTCTTTGGGACATGGCATCTTTTCAATAGCATCAAACTTGGCTTTATCAACCTCAATACCTCTTTCAGAAATTGCATCCGCAACTACAAAAGAAGTATTAAGGTAAACCTAACCATAGCATGAAACATGTGGATCCAAATCAGCCCCTTACGAAGCAACACATAAACTAGGCTTTAAGCTTCTGTCACTCTAGCAACCCATCATCTACTTATTACTTCCCAATGCCTTCCTCTAGGCCCAAATAATGGTGAAGTGTCATGTAGTCGACGTTCACATAACACTACTAGAGGAGAGACAACATACATCTCATCAAAATATCGAACGAATACCAAATTCACATGACTACTAATAGCAAGACTTCTCCCATGTCCTCAGGAACAAATGTAACTACTCACAAAGCATATTCATGTTCATAATCAGAGGAGTATTAATATGCATAAAGGATCTGAACATATGATCTTCCACCAAATAAACCAACTAGCATCAACTACAAGGAGTAATCAACACTACTAGCAACCTACATGTACCAATCCCAGACTATGAGACAAGAATTGGATACAAGAGATGAACTAGGGTTTGAGAGGAGATGGTGCTGGTGAAGATGTTGATGGAGATTGCTCTCTGCCGATGAGAGGAGCATTGGTGATGACGATGGCGATGATTTCCCCCTCCCAGAGGGAAGTGTCCCTGCCAGAACAGCTCTGCCGGAGCCCTAGATTGGTTCCGCCAAGGTTCCGCCTCGTGGCGGCGGAGTATCGTCCTGAAAGTTTGCTTATTATTTTTCTTCGTGCGAAAAAATTCATATAGCAGAAGATGGCCACCGGAGGGCCAACAGGGGGCCACGAGGCAGGGGGCGCGCCCCCACCCTCGTGGACAGGTGGAGCCCCCCTGATGTGGATTCTTCTTCAGTATTTTTTATTATTTGCAAAAATAACTTTCGTGGAGTTTCAGGACTTTTGGAGTTGTGCATAATAGGTCTCTAATATTTGCTCCTTTTCCAGCCCAGAATTCCAGCTGTCGGCATTCTCCCTCCTTATGTAAACCTTGTAAAATAAGAGAGAATAGGCATAAGTATTGTGACATAATGTGTAATAAAAGCCCATAATGCAATAAATATTGATATAAAAGCATGATGCAAAATGGACGTATCATAACCTTGTGTGAGCCCCTGCAATCGCTTGTACAAATGCCTCTCATAGTATGATGGAACAAAACGGCGCCTCATGACTTCCTTCATCAAAGTCCAACTGCGGATATGATTATTGCCTGACATCAACCGGTCGTCTTGCAGCTGATTCCACCATGTAAGAGCATAACAAGAGAACTCCATAATAGCAAGATCAACTCTCTTGGCTTCAGAAAAACCATGGATGTGATTCTCTTCCCACTCAATATATGCATCCGAGTCCTCTTTTCCCATGAATGATGGTACACATAGCTTCACTCTCGCTTGGTTGTCATGGTCATCCTAATCACGACGGTCATAATGATGACCATTGCGACAAAAAGCAGCACCAGGGCAAGGCGGGGAGTAGGTTGTGACGCCCCCGATTCAATCGTACACTAATCATGCACGCAAATGTGTACGATCAAGATCAGGGACTCACGGGAAGATATCACAACACAACTCTACAAAAAAAACAAGTCATACAAGCATCATAATACAAGCCAGGGACCTCGAGGGCTCGAATACAAGTGCTCGATCATAGACGAGTCAGCGGAAGCAACAATATCTGAGTACAGACACAAGTTAAACAAGTTGCCATAAGATGGCTAGCACAAACTGGGATACAGATCGAAAGAGGCGCAGGCCTCCTGCCTGGGATCCTCCTAACTACTCCTGGTCGTCGTCAGCGGGCTGCACGTAGTAGTAGGCACCTCTAGTGTAGAAGGAGTCGTCGTCGACGGTGGCGTCTGGATCCTGGGCTCCAGCATCTGGTTGCGGCAACCGGGTAGAAGGGAAAGGGGGAAAAGGGGGAGAAAAGCAACCGTGAGTACTCATCCAAAGTACTCGCAAGCAAGGAGCTACACTACATATGCATGGGTATATGTGTAAAGGGCCATATCAGTGGACTGAACTGCAGAATGCCAGAATAAGAGGGGGATAGCTAGTCTTATCGAACACTACGCTTCTGGTCGCCTCCGTCTTGCAGCATATAGAAGAGAGTAGACTGAAGTCCTCCAAGTAGCATCGCATAGCATAATCCTACCCGGCGATCCCCTCCTCGATGCCCTGTTAGAGAGCGATCACCGGGTTGTATCTGGCACTTGGAAGGGTGTGTTTTATTAAGTATCCGGTTCTAGTTGTCATAAAGTCAAGGTACAACTCCGGGTCGTCCTTTTACCGAGGGACACGGCTATTCGAATAGATAAACTTCCCTGCAGGGGTGCACCACATAACCCAACACGCTTGATCCCATTTGGCCGGACACACTTTCCTGGGTCATGCCCGGCCTCGGAAGATCAACACGCCGCAGCCCCACCTAGGCACAACAGAGCGGTCAGCACGCCGGTCTAAACCTATGCGCGCAGGGGTCTGGGCCCATCGCCCTGAGCACACCTGCACGTTGCGAACGCGGCTGGTGAACAGACCTAGCAACCTCCAGTACAACGGAAGTCACGTTACGCGGTCTAACCCGGCGCGCGCCACTCAGTCGCTGACGTCAAAAAGTGCTTCGGCTGATACCACGACGTCGGGATACCCATAACTACTCCCGCGTAGGTGATTAGTGCATATAGACCAAATGGCCAGACTCAGATCAAATACCCGGATCTCGTTAAGCGTGTTAAGTATTCGCGAACGCCGACCAGGGCCAGGCCACCTCTCACCCAGGTAGCCCCGAACTGCCCTGCCGCTCCGCCACAAAGATCCACACAGAGGGTCGTCGGGACATAGGTCCTTTCAGCCCCCAATCCGTGAATCACTCGCGGGTACTCCTCGAGCCAACCCGACTTTGGTCACCACATGTATCATGTTTAAAGTATAGTATATATCCATGATCACCTCCCGAGGTGATCACAGCCCAGTAGTATAGCATGGCAGACAGGCAAGAGTGTAGGGCCACTGATGGAACACTAGCATCCTATACTAAGAAAGTAGGATTGCAGGTAAAGGTATCAGGATAGGAATAACGAAAGCAGTAACATGCTACACTACTCTAATGCAAGCAGTATAGAGGAGAGTAGGCGATATCTGGTGATCAAGGGGGGGGGGGCTTGCCTGGTTGCTCAGACAAGAAGGAGGGGTCGTCGATGTAGTCGATCACCGGGGTACCGGCATCGGTCTCAGGGTCTACCGGAAAGAAGTAACGGAGGGGGAACACAATAAATAACAGAGCAATCAAATGTAACACAAAGCAATAAGCGGCAACACGTTGTGCTAGAAGTGACCTAACGTGGTAGTAAGTGATACTGGTGAAGGGGGGCAAACATCCGGGAAAGTATTCCCAGTGTTCCGCGTTTTCTGGTAGACAGGCCGGAGGGGAAAAGTTGTAGGTTTGATATGCTAGGGACGTGTGGCTGACAAACGGGCTGCGTATCCGGGTTCGTCTCGTCGTTCTGAGCAACTTTCATGTAGAAAGTATTTTCATCTGAGCTACGGTTTAATTTATATTAATTTTTAAAGTTTTTAATCATTTTCTAATTTATTAATTATTAATTAAATTAACATTATCCAGAATAGTGCTTGCTGACGTCAGCATGACGTCAGCATGGCAGCAGCAGTTGACCTGGTCAACCTGACAGGTGGGTCCCGCATGTCATAGGTACAATAACCTAATTAACCTATTAATCAGTTTAATTAGTTAATTAGGTACCTAATGTTTAATTAGTTAAATTAAACAGGATTAATTATGTTATTTAATTAATTAACATTTTTAGTTACTTATTATTTATTTATTTTAATTTCTTTTTTTAAAACGTTCTAGGCGCGGGGCCCCACTGTCATAGGCCCCTGGGGGCTAGCGGGCAAAAGGGCAGCGGGCGGAGCCCCGATAGCGCGCGGGCGCCGGCGTTGCGGTTACGGGCGCAGGGGCGATGTTGGGCGTCGGGCATCAGCTCGCCCGGCAGGCCATGGCGGGGCCTGCGCGCACGGTCGCCCACGGAGGAGCACCGGCGACCAGCTCGCAGCGTGCCGGGAGCAAGGCAGAGGGCGCAGCCCCGGCGATGGCTGCCCTGGTGAGTGCGGGGAGCCGCGGGGCGGACTCTAGTGCGGCGGGGGAGGAGCAGGGCCCAGCGGAGTGCGATGGCAAGCGGGGAGGGGCGGCAGCTGCGGCTGTGCAGAGCAGCAGCGACGGGATCCGAGGGCGAGTGGCGGCAGTAGTAAGCAGCGTGGCGGTTGCGGCGAGCGGGCGAGCAAGGCTGCCGACGGGCGAAGTCGGGGCGACTCGGCAGGAGCCATGAACAAGGGGAGGCGCGCAGGGTGCCGTGGTGCGCGCCGGCGCACGCGCGCGTGATACGAGGG
Source organism: Aegilops umbellulata (assembly GCA_032464435.1). Classification (NCBI taxonomy): domain Eukaryota; kingdom Viridiplantae; phylum Streptophyta; class Magnoliopsida; order Poales; family Poaceae; genus Aegilops; species Aegilops umbellulata. The sequence continues at coordinate 234,182,596 of CP136060.1, forward strand.
AGTGACGGGCCGCGCGGGGCAAGCTGCAGGTGGGCGCGGCAGCGCAGGGGGGAAGACGTCGACACGGGGAGCTCGGCGGGTCGGCGAGCGGTGCAGCAGCAGCAAGGTTTGGGTGCGGGCACGAACACGCGTTGGCCCAACTTCGGGCGCGCGTAGCGCGCGGCGTGCAGGCGCGGTGCGTGGCCGGGGCACGGGCGGCCGTGGGCGCGGTAAACGACGTCGGGGCAGAGAGGAAAGACGGGAGGACGGCAGCTCACGGGGGGGTCGTAGTGGATTGGGCAGCGGGGCGTGGGGAGGAAGCCGGGGACGTCGCGACGCAGGGGGGGACGACGTCGAGGTCCGGGTGGGGGTGGCGCTCCGGCGTCGGCGGTGGACGGCGAAGGGCATCGTGGGCGGAGCCAGGTTCGATCCCCCCCTTCCCGATTCAGATCGGGATCGAGAGGTGGGGGGGCAGATGAGGAAGAGTGGGGAGTCGTGGGGGTGGTTGGGCTAGGGTTTTCCCCAGTGGGGTGGATATGGGGGGAGGGTGTGGGGTGTGGCTGGGCCGGCCTGGCGCCCGATGGCCTGCTGGGCCGTGGCCCAGCGGGGGGGGGGGTTCTTCTTCTTCATTTTTTTGTTTAGTTTTCTGTTTTTTTATTTATTTCCCTTTTTTTGTTTTATTTAATTTAAGGCATCTTAGCATTTTCTAAATATGTGTTTTCTTCACAACAATTACCTATGTAATATTTGGCACTAACCGAACACTTTTATTTTAACGTTTGAAAATTTTTATTGTTTAACATATTTTGAATTTGAATTTTGGAACGGTTTTTGACCTAACGATAGCTTAGCAATAGTAATTGTGGTGACGTGGCATCATTAGCCGACGTTACTGTAGCTTGATTACCCGGGCGTCACAGTTCAAAATCCCCCATGCCTTCATCTTCGTTACCATGCTCGGAGAGATCTTCAAGGAAGATGGCATCACCATCATGTGCCGCTCGTCGCCGGTGATCAACAGCAAACCCGCGGGGGTCATGGCCTCGCCCGCGAGCTTCTCCTCCATGCAGCCCACCCCCACGGGGGGCATCAAAGTCGCCACGCCTCCATTCAGCACCAACAGCAGGGGCACCGTGGGCAGCAACTCCTGCCTCTCTTCCACGACCAACATGGCGATCGTTGTTTCCTTGACGTTGCCGGTTGTCGGCAGCCAGCAAGGCAGCGGGGTTGTGTTGATGTTGATCCCCATTACCCGGGATAGGAAGACGACCACCGAACATCCTTCGCATAGCTGCAACTATACTCTCCTCAATCATATCACCAAGTGCTGCGCAAGTTTTTGGGAGATCATCTTCCACATGTTGATGTCCATGTACACGCGAGTTGGATCCTGTCATGTTAACTCTTGGAAATCAGTGGACAAAAGAAAAATATATGTGGAAAACACTCAGCTCACCTTCGTGCTTACCCAAATTCTAATGATTCCTTGGCGGCTGTGCGGAAGTAGCAAATCAGGAGTGGACAAGCGAATGAAAGGAAGGAAGCTGACGGTTTCTAGGTGGATCCAGGTGGGGTAAAAAGGGAGGGCTAGTGCTGAGATCCAATCGATGCAAACCAAATGGACAAGAAAAATTTGTAGATCCTTGCACCACATTTGAGCTGCAACACTTGCCACTACAACTTCTAAAATTTCTCACCCAACTGAAAATGGTTGCATACTTGCTCAACACTTTCTCTTCTCTTTTTTTGCTCTTTTCCCCTCTTTTTTTTTGCTTTTTTCACTCTTTTTCTTTCTCTTTTTTTTGCAGCACAAAAGATCCAACAATACTCAAATAAAACATCAGCAACTTTGGATAGAACTTGGTGCAGACACAAAGAGGAAAGCAAACAACTAGATCTCAGCAAACAAAGGCTTGGATTTTTTGTGTGGTTTTTTGGCTTTGGACTCTAGGACGGGGAAAAACCAAACTAAAAAGGATAGATCTAGCTAAAAGGATACAGATCCTACCGTGTAAACCTTGCTCTGAATACCAGATGATGCGACCCCGTCTTCGAAGAAGAGGGAGTACAAGCGGAGGTCCGATCTTCACGGCGTAGGATCGATAAATGGATGGGGATAACTAGCTGCAAGCAGCCGGAAAATGGAAAATAAGAGATTATGACCCGACGAGGAGGAGGCTCACGAAGCTTGCAATCCGAACATTCGCCGATCCACAACCCACAATACTACCCCACACAACCACGCTCAAGTCGTGGAGCACGGGATAGGTGCAGTCCGCAAGGGAAACCACGAACTCTAATCCACACAACACGATCTAGTCGTGGAGCACGAATTAGGAGCAATTTTTCAAGGAATCACGAGAATAAGGATAACAAGAGCTCTCCAATCTCAGGAGGAGTCTATGTCTTTGGTCTTTGATAGAAATGGCAAAAGTCCCCAACGAAGGAAAGAGCTAGACTATTTATAATCGGGGCAACCCCCCTGATAGGTGTGAAAGAGAACTAGCTTCTGGAACCAGCTTAGGTGTGAAAGTGAACCAGCTTTGTTTGACTAAATGGCTTCAAAACTTAATGAGGTAGCTTCTGGAAAACTCTCGTTGGAGGTGGTTGGTAGTTCCCGACCAAACATTGTTCACTGGGGTCGAACAATGTTTCCTTCAGTAGAAAACTCGACTTCTGGAAACCTTTCGCAAGTTGGGATATCCAAACTCGTGCAAAACATTGTTTCGTCAGAATCAGAACAATGTTTTTCAGTAGACAACTCATTTCTTCCCGAATTCCTAACTTTGTTTCTTCGCTATAAAACATTGTTTTGCACGGACTGAAATGTGTTTGGCCTTCTTCGATATTGCACCTGAGTTCAACCAACAACAAAGGAGATGAAAGTGCAGTCATGTGTTCAAGATTATAGTATAAACTTAAGTTAGCGTTCTCCTGGCAATATGTTAGTTTGACACGAAATATTATGACTTCTCCTTTGATGACCAATGGTATATAAATGGTTGTCATGTCCTCATCAAGACCAAGGCGAAAGAAGTGGCTCTCGCGAGCATGATGACCGGGATGGAGATCACGAAGGTGGATCTCAACACCGTGTCGCCAAGGAAGAGGTCGTCGTTCGAGAAGATGCAGACCGACATTGCTCAAATTCGACGACGAGTGACCTATGGCGGCAAGCGTCATCCTTTTTTGTATGCGGCAAATGTGTTGGCATGACCACATCCGTGATGACGTAGTCGAACTCCCGCCCCTTTTTGTGTGCTGGCATGTGTGCCAGCCGCTGGCAAGTGCGCTAGCCGAACTGTGTGGTGTTTTCTGAAGCTAGCATTGTATGCCGGCGCTGGCATGATGCGCGACGACATGGCCACCGGCATGAACTATGGCCGTGGGCCTTTTTCAACATTTACGTGCGGACATGAAATGGATCGACGAGTTGGGCACACTCAGATCTAAATCTTAAATGGAGAGGATGCCGAGCGGGCGGCCGATCCAAACGAACAAAAGAGCCGCCCGTTTGGGTCGGCGTGTCGGAGTTGCTCTAACAACTTTGTTAAACATGACGAAGGTGGGTTAAAATCAATTTTCCCGAGGAAATCGGGGGTTCTGTTGTAGATGTTCTGAAACTGCTACTCCGAATCTCGCATCTTCGCTCCGCCTCGCCTTCGGCAGGCCTCGACCTCGCCGCCGCCGGCCATGGAGTTCATCGACGACGACTGGGACTCCCAGCCGCGCGCGCGCGTCGTCCACTCCCGCGCCGATGCCGCCGCCAATTCCTCATCCCCCACTGCGAATCCCACGTCCCGCTCTCTCCCCCACGTCGCCGCCTGCGCCGCTGCAGCCGTGCTCCTCCTCGCCGCAGCCTACTCCCTCGACTCGGCCTACCAGGTCTTCGCCTCCATTCTCGTTTGGATCGCATCCTCGCTGCTCCTCGCCCCCTTCGCGCCATCCTCCGCCACCGGCGGCGACATCTCCGTCGGCCGCGGCAGCCTCCTCCCCGACCAGGAACCGTCCCAGGAGCCCACCCCGGACCCCATCGCCCCCTCCCGCCGGGGTCGCCGCCAGAACGCCGCCCCGCCGCCCCCAAAGTCGTCAGATCCGGTCGCTCCTCCCGTCCAGCCGCCTCCACGGCGGCAGGAGGCGATGGGTGCGGGGACCGCTGTTCTGGACGGCGTGGAGAGGGAGGAGGAGGTTGGCGAGTGGACCGACCAAGAAATGGAGCTTCTCCGGCGGCAGATGCTGAAGCACCCGGCAGGAGAGCCCCAACGCTGGGAGAAGATCGCCACAGTGTTCGGCGGCCGCCGCACGCCGGAGAGCGTCATCCGCGCAGCAAAGTCAGGCGGCGCCGCGGCGGCTGGTGGCTCGTTTGAGCAGTTCCTGCGCAAGCGAAAGCCGCTGGACCCAAGGGCCGGGGCCGCTGACGCTGACACAGGTGGCAATGCTGGAGGAGGGGACGGTGGTTGGAGTGCTGGCGAGGACCGTTCTCTGCTGAACGCGCTCAAGGAGTTCCCTAAGGACACGGCAATGAGGTGGGAGAAGGTGGCCGCAGCAGTGCCTGGGAAGACAAAGGCCGGGTGCATGAAGAGGGTCACCGAGCTCAAGCGTGACTTTCGGAGCAGCAAGGAGCCATAGGAGGCAGCGCCATAGCTTGAACGTTGTCTTCCTTGCCTGGTACAGTCTCTGCTTGTCATTTTAACGGCAGTAATAGTATTATATGCTGGCTATCTTTATATGTTGCTACTTGACAATAGATTTATGTTTTGTTGTTGTTTTGAGCTAATCATCTTGAAATCAATGTTACACTTTGGTGAAGCTAAACGGGATCTTTTTATCATTCAGAAGTTGGAAACATGAAAACTATAATGTGTTGGCTGTCAATTCTTCATTTCATTTTTGAAATGTTGGCATCATGCAAATTTGAGTGAAGCCTAGATGTTCCCCAAGAATGCAAACTGACTATAGTTATCAATTATTTACTAAAGTGTTGTACATGTCTTGTATTCGTGTGCTAGATGAAACTAGACACCTCATGATACGCTTCCAATTTGGTTTATGTTGCCTGCCTCATAAAGATGACATGTTACTTGTCTTTACAAGGACCATAAGAAAAAACGATCATGTGACAATTAGCACAAACACTCCATTCCTGATCACTATAAAATCCTTCCTCATTTTGATTTTTGGAACTTCAGTGTTGTGCAAAGGAGCGAGAAGCCTAGATTTTCCCCAACTAAACAATAGGATAATATTGGTTTAATTCTAGAGTTGATCCTAGCGATGACGCGACACTCGTCTTTGCTAGTAGTGCTGTTAAGCATATCACTTGTCTCACTAGATGACGCGACAGTTGTCTTTAATATAATTGCAGTGTTTGATGTTATAACTACAGAACAAATGCATTTTCTTCTTCTTTGCCCCGGAGTTACCAGGATTATGCTCGAGGAAGAAATGCCCTAAGAGATAGCCTATCTGTTAAATTAGCTGATTTCTGGTGCCAATATGGCAGTTGCCCAAAATACCTCATAATTTATGTGCCGACAAAATAGATGATGTGTGTTTCCTTTTTCTTAACCCTCTTCTTAACACATGTATGAGACTTGTCCATATCTTACAGTGCAGATACCCTGCATTGTTTGAACTTACTGTTGGAGAAGTAATGTAGATCAGTGTATTCTGGATCAAGATGCAGATGGATTGGAGAAACATAGATAATTATATTTTGCTCTGTATGTGAAGTAATTACATAATACATGCTCCTATTCTTGTTCATGAAACATCGTTAAAAGTCACGTACCAATATGAAACGAGAAAAAGAGTAAAACTGTTGGGGATGTATGCAAATTGGTATTTTGATGTCTTTGCGCAAGGTGAAAGAGTGTTGTGCTTTTTATTCACTTTATGCCAAACTGTTGGGGATGTATGCAAACTGGTATTGTAATGTCTTTGCGCAAGGTGGAAGAGTGTTGTTTATGCCAAACTGTGTTTTTTCGCTATGATCACCAAAATGCCATGTTTCTGTACATCATGCACGATCGAGGGAGTGGCAGCTCAGACTTTCAAGGAGAGGGTTATTAAGGAGGGCCCTTGGGAGGAACGAGGTGATGCAAACATGTGGATGAAGATGGCGTTTTGTGTTCGTAAGGTGGCTTTAAGGAGTTTGGGTTGACCAGGGGAAGTGATACTTGGTGGTGGAACAATGATATCCAGAAGGCTATTAAGGAGATGAAAGACTGTTTCAGACGGTCACATCTGGATATTAGTGCAGACAATATAGAGAAGTACAAGGTGGTAAAGAAGATCGCAAAATGAGCCTTGAGTGAAGCAAGTGATTGGGCGTATGAGGATCTGTACCTGCGTTTAAACACAAAGGAAGGCGAAAGGCACATCTATAAGATGGCCAAGAGTCGAAAGAGAAGATGAGGGATATCAACCAAGTCAAATGCAGCAAGAACAAAGTCAATGGAGAGAGTGAGAGCTCTACTTTTGAGCTGGACGACTCCTTTGATGATACCAATAGGCGTTTTGTGCGATGAATTCCGGAGTCTGGGGTCAGGGTGACAAAGAAAGGCTGAAAGGAGGCAAGGCTATGGGTCTTGATTGTATCCCCGTTGAGTGTGGAAAGGCTTCCGAGACACGGCGATAATGTGACTAATTAAACTTTTCAACCTCATATTTTAGGCAAACAAGATGCCCAGAGTACGGAGGCGGAGTATATTAGTACCACTCTTCAAGAGCAAGGGGATGTTGAAAGTTGTACTAATTACCGTGGATTTAAGCTGATGAGCCCTACAATGAAGCTATGGGAGAGTCCTTAGGCACCTCTTAAGAAGAATGACAAGAAAGATTGTGTGGACCAAACCTTGTAGGAGAGGAGTCCGTTAAGAGAGATATGAAGGACTAGTTATTATCAAAGAACTAGTCATGACAAAGGTGTGTGGAAGTTTGCTATCTACGGGCCAAAACTATGAGTTGGTTTCAAGATCATATGCCTTTCAACTCTATTAGTCAATTCCCAACTTGCTAAAAGGCATTGTTGTTGCTGTTGTTATTTCTTTACCAAGCAGCAGACCTTCAGTGGAGAATATATAGTCTGATATTTGTTTATCTTAGCCCAGCGATCAGGTTTATTGTATACTACTACTCCCTCATAAATGTTTTATATTATGGGACGGAGGGAGTATACGATAAACTCACTTTAAGTTCTTTCCAAATATATGATAAACTCACTGTAAGATCTTTCCAAATATATTTCAGGTACCGGACTTGATGCAGCAAATCATTGTGATCATTTCCCTTTCTGAAATCAAGAAGAAGCGAATCACCATTGGTCTCGCTGAATCGGGAATCATGATGATGTTGTATGAAGGAAACAATAGTGTTAAACAACATATGGTGTAGTTTTATTGTTTTATATACCAGAATCAAGATTCGCCAAACAGAACAACACTAGACCTGTAGAAAAAACGGTCCATACGGAAAAGGAACAGCAGCCCTGATGGTTTTGGGTGTTAATGTCAAGCTCCAAATTTTATGCTAGTCAGTAGTCAATGTGTCATTGTCTTCATTACTTCCATGCCCAATCGTTATGCTTCACGTTATTCCCTCGGCTACCATTGGCCCGTGTATCCTTTTTCAAACTGTGTCAGCTCCCAGGGAATGCTTGTCCCTGGTGCGTCGTGGGCTTTGCCAAGCATTGTTTGGCACACCTGTATGGAAGAGGATGGCAGGTGTGCGGCGTTTTGGGTCCACTACTGACGTGTGTCCTGGATTAGGGAGTGCTAACCTAGTTAGGCCATGCTCCTCGGGATGGGCTGGTGGACCCTCATTCATCTTGAAGTGGACTCCGGAAGCTGCACGATGGGGCGTGATCAAGACTGCATCTGCCGAAGAAGACTTGACATACACTTCAAGACTTCGGCCGCCCTCATGCCAAGATTCCGACCTTATAACCCTAGATGCCTTACCTGGTGTGTATATAAGCCAAAGGGTTAGCCCATAGAGGGAACAACAAAAACGCAATCTCATTCACCTAGCCTTAGAGTTAGAGATCTTACGATCTTGAGGTAGATCATCTCTCTATTCGATACATCTGCATCAATATAAGCAAGAGCAAGACGTAGGGTTGTACCTCCATCAAGGGGGCCCGAACCTGGGTAAATATCGTCCCCCTGTTCTTGTTACCCTTGATCCGAGATCCACAGCTCGGGACCCCCTACCCCGAGGTCTGCCGGATTTCACACCGACACTGGTGCTTTCATTGAGAGTTTCGCTCTGAGATCGGCAAAGGATCGATGGCTCATCTACAGGTCAAGTGCGGCACCGGACGCGGGGATGTGTACGCCCCCGACCAACTTTTTGTGTTCGATAGCATGATTTTCTGCGCCAACTCGACGGGCTATCTGGGCACCGTCGAGAACTACGCCCCCGATCAAGTTGTAACCTTCGGAGGGCTGGAGTACAGTGCGGATCCCCGCGGCGAGCTTGTCCTGTCGGGTTGGACGCCTGGCCGGATTCAGGGCTTGACGAGCATCACAAGCTCGACTTCAGAACCGATTTCCCTTGAGGACGACGCATCAGGCCATCCAACACCGGGAGGCGCGGAGGGGCTGCCTTCCCCCACATCTGAAGGCTCCATCACAACACCCAGCTCCGACTTAAATCAAAGCTCAGCTTCGAATCCGGTATCGGGCTTAGAACCGATCCTGATCATGGATCTAGAATCCACTCTGCCTCCTGGCGCGGCCGAAGACGCATTGATCGTACCACCGATGCTACTTCGAGTTAACCCGACCTACGACCAGGCCATGAATCCTAAGGAGTTATCTCACCTTAATGAGATGCTTTACCGAATCCAGAGCTTGTCGATCTTGGATGGCAGAACCTCGGTTTACGACAGTATCAGACTTAAAGCCGACGACCGGGAAATTTACGTCCCGCCCACCACCCATCTAGTTGCCACAATCGATGATTTAATCGACGTGCTAGACTATGACGAGGCCACATACATGGATGAAGATGTCGACGGCCTTGCAGAGACCCACCTCGCCGCAAACTAACACCGGCAAGTGGACCGCAACATCTACTGAGGATGTCTACATGGTCAATACTCCCAACTGCCCTGCGATGTTGGCGTAGACGCAGAAGGGGCAACACAGGGGACACCATCGGGAATAACGCCACCGCTGACAACAACGCGACAACAGCCGACGACGCCGGCAATCCCTAGGAGGACCTTCAAGCCTCCCAAGAGCGATGTGTCAGCCCCGGACGAATCCCCGGGGAGGAGGACCCCGACGACCTCTTTGAAGGGGCCGATGACAATTACATGCGGGAATCCGAGGAGGACGAGAGCCTCGGCACCGAGGACTATATAGTCCCCGAAGACCCCATTGCGCAAGAGCGCTTCAGACGGCGTCTCGTCGCCACCGTTCGCAGCATGAAGTGGAAGCAGCAGCAGCTGTAGGCCAACGAGGACGCTTTGAATGACAAATGGGTCGAAATACTCTCGGCTGAGCAAGATATCTAGGAACGGCGTTGTAGTGCGCCTAAGTCTTACCCGCGCAGACGTTTGTTGCCCGAGTTCGACGAAGAACTGACGGACGACGTGCTTTTAACACGCGGATGGCCAGACCAACCTAACCCCCCTAGAGGGCGGGACATGCCAACACAGGAAGATTTCCGCACTCAAACGACACCACGCCATCATGTCAAGGACCCTGTCGACTACCTAGACCCTCATGACGCTCGACGTCATATCGAGGCAAACCAAGCGCCTTCTCGGTCCATTTACGGGTCAAGAGGACATGCGTTCGCCGGGCCTGATGGCTACGATGCCTGGCTAGACATGAATGATCACACTCGAGATCAAGCCTACACACGGCTCTCCCCCGACCTCCGACGCAATACTACTTGGTTCGGAGGTCCAGCCCACCTGATCTGTTTGACAGATAGGGTTATGGAACACCAGTTCTCAGAAGGGTTTAAACCTATCAATATAGAATCATACGATGGCACAATGGACCCAGCAATATGGATCGAAGATTTTCTTCTTCATATACACATGGCTAACGGAGATGACCTCCATGCCATCAAATACTTGCCGCTCAAATTAAAGGGCCCGACGAGGCATTGGCTCAATAGCCTGCCTCCTCATTCTATCGGCAGTTGGAAGCCCTCGAGGATGCCTTTCGGGCAAGTTTCCAGGGGACTTACGCCCGACCTCCGGACGCCGATGACCTCAGCCGTGTCACTTAGCAGCCCGACGAATTAGCTCGAAAATTTTGGATCCGGTTCTTCACTAAAAAGAACCAGATCATAGACTGTTTCGAAGCCGAGGCCATCGCTGCATTTAGGAACAACATCCGAGATGCGTGGCTCGCCCGCCAGCTCGGGCAGGATAAAACGATAACCATGGCAGCCCTAACCTTGCTTATGGCCCGCTTTTGTGCGGTCGAGGACAGTTTGCTGGCCCGTAGTACCCACAACGACGAGGCAGGCACCTTAGAAACACACGACGCCAATGGAAAGCCTCGGCGTAATAAAAAATAACACATGCATAAGAATGGCGGCAGCGACACAGAGGACGCTGCGATCAACGTAGGGTTCACCGGACCTAGATCCGGGCAGAAGCGGAAACCCTTTAAAGGGAACAAGGGTGGACTCGACCAGCTAGATAAAATCCTCGACAGGCCATGCCAAATTCGTGGCACTTCCGACAAGCCAACAACTCATACTAACAGAAATTGCTGGGTCTTCAAGTAGGCCAGCAAAGTAGCGACCGAGGGTTGGAATAAAACCCAACCTTGCAAAGAATGAACCTCGGCGGCCCAACAATGGAGGCCAAAAGAAGTTTCCTAATGAGGTAATAGAAGTAAAGATGATTTATGTTATCCACATCCCTAAAAGGGACATGAAGTGTGTACTTCGGGACATCTATGCGTTATAGCCTGTGGCCCCGAAGTACAATCCGTGGTCGGCTTACCCGATCACATTCGACAAACATGACCATCCGACCAGCATCATGCATGGCGGATCGGTCGCACTCGTCCTGGACCCAATCGTCGATGGTTTCCATCTGACACACGTCCTTATGGACGGAGGAAACAACCTCAGCTTAATCTAGAGGACACGGTTAGGAAGATGGGCATCGACTCATCTCGGATCAAGCCAAGCAGCACCACCTTTAAAGGTGTCATACCAGGTGTTGAAGCCCGCTGTACCGGAATTGTGACACTGGAGGTAGTCTTCGGGTCACCCGAGAACTTCAGGAGCGAGGAGTTAATCTTCGGCATCGTCCCTTTTTGAAGCGGATACCACACGCTCCTAGGGTGCATCGCATTTGCTCCCTTCAGTGCAGTCTCGCATTACACTTACCTCAAGCTTAAAATGCCAGGACCTAACGGTGTTATCACAGTTAATGGTAACACGGAACGCTCTCTCTGGACTGAGGAGCAGACTACGACCTTCGCGGCCGAGGTGCAGGCATCCGAAGAGGCAGTCCGTTGCGATAAACGCACAACCAACTCATCGAAGCGCACGCGGGCTACGATGGTCGACCTCAGACATGCACACCCACACCCTAAATAGGGGTACGGGCTCCTTGCGCGCTCCCCTTGGAATGGGCACTACGTCCCCAGGGTGCACAATTTCGCAGTAAAAATTCCCTGGGCCACCGAGGAACCAAAACAATGGAAACGTCAGATAGGATAGACCGAGAAGCGACCGAGCCCTGAGCTTTCACATCAGCAAGGTTCTGTCAAAGAGCTAGCCAGCAAAAGTATATTCACGTGGCTTCAACCACACAACGGACATCTGCAGACCTCTTCAACGGACACGGCCAACGAAAGCATCAAGCATGTGCATGGCTGAGGTTGCATACAGTTCGTATAAATCTTCGCCATCAACAAAGACGAGCTGGTCGACAACATGGAGATGCGAACGTGTGGCAGGAAGCAGCCCGGGCTCATAAACCCGATGACAAGATCCACCCTATTTTTATTTGCTCCTTTATTACCTTTAATCGCATTGTATCTTTTTAGCTCCTCTCGTTACAGCTCTGCATGTAAAGTTTGACCTTATAAAATAAAGAAAATTGTACCCTTTAAGGTCCTTAATGCATTTATGTACAAGCACTGCTTGTGAGCTACCAAAACGTCTTTAAGATACAACTTCTCAAGGACTTTATTTACCTGCCCTTACTCAGCGTCTTGGATGTTGCATTATATGCATCAGTTTCAAACCTAGATTTTGGTCAATAGTTGGGTTGCCCGGCTCCTATGTGTACCCCTTACGTTCCCGAAAAATTCGGCTAAGGGTGTAACAAGAGAACCACTGGGATAGTGCCGCCGGTTTAATTGGCAGAGCGCCTTAGTGGAGAAAGTCAAAAATGACTATCTAGGTAAGCAAAAATTGGCCAGCAATCCGAAGAGCGCGTTAAGGGACGTGTCATTAGCAATCACCCGTGTTAAATGAAGGGCTTCTTCATGGACCTCGGCTACCTAAGCTGACCACTTCACACACCGGGGGCTCATCATTAGCCCCCACCGTCAAACTCCTATGGCTAAGTGAAAGTTATAAAGCCATTATAGTCTGATTGCCTAGTTCCTATGAGCACAGACAACCTCTAGGTACCGAGACATCGACTAAGGGTCGAAACTGCCTCAAGGAACACCCTTCGTATATTCTACATTGGGGTAGAAGTCAACGTCTGGCCACTTTCAGTTCAAAACGATCAAACGGGAGGAATATTAAATAACAAACAATACAACCATATGAGGGAATTTTAAGGCCATACTCATTAAAACAAAATAAAGTTTTTATACATCTCACATACTTCGTCATTCCGAAGTCCTATCTAAAAATACAAAGTGTCTTTTGGACACATGACCTCAGTAAGCCGGGCACCTTCTTCCACTTCGGTGAATAACTGCTCCGCGGTACGCACCTTCCCTTCGGGGGGTTCCGCAGCAACGATCGCCACGTTGACCTTCCGGAAATGCGTCGTCACGGGTCGGTCACTCGCAACCGTGCTAGGAGGCCGAAGAAGCTGGTCGACAGTGCTTCTACGAGCCACCGCTTGATGCAGATGTCCTGGAGTGCCGGCCTTGCCACGCGGAAGAGCTCTGCCAGCTGCTTCATTCGATGATACAACAGCTGTGACTGCGGCGACTCCTGGAACTGCTGCTAGAAGGCCCTCTCCGCCTCATGAACCTCCAATTCGTCGAAGTGATGGCCGGCGTCCACCGCACACATTGGGAGATCCGCGAAGACCTTTGCGAAGCGCCACAGCTGGGTGAGCTCGACGAAGCCTTTGTTGCCAATCACACATTAAAGTAAATATGGCTTACCCACGGCTATCTACTTCACTTGTTGGAGCACCTCGCGGTAAGCCCGGGCCTTGGTATGGAGCTCGGAGTGCGCAAGACGGAGCTCCTTGAGCTCTTTCTTCGCCTACTTCTCCTCGGGCTGAAGGGTGTCACGTGCTTCGAACACGCCCTTCAGGGTCTCCTCGACCTCCAGGACCCGCGCCTGGTTCTTCTCCCTAGCCACCTTTATGGCAGCTAGATCCTTCTCCGCCTTAGCAGCAGCAGCCTTCTGCTGCTTGACCTCCTGCCGAGCGTTCAAAAGCTCGGCCTTGAGCCCCTCAAGCTCGTGTAAAGCTGCTGTCATTCAAATAGCTCGACATCAACTTCTACTTCAAAAAAATAATGCACTATCTGTGTTCAAAATAACAATCAAGGATATGAAGCATCGACCGCTTACCTTGAGACTACTTGACCTGCTTGTTCATCAGGTCTAGGTCCTTCTCGGACCTCTTGAGCTTTCCGTTCATCTCCGCAATCTCCTCGAAGGCGAAGCTCGAAGCCGAGGTTGAAACCTGCACGCAAGCACTTTATAATGAGCCCCATGATCAATCTATTGATACTCCGGACAAGCACCCTGGCAAAGTCCTGGGGGCTACTCATTCTGCTCCTCCTATACTTCGATCCCAACGCCAGATTCTTAAAACTAGCCTTGGGCTCGGGGGCTACTCACTGGTGTGCCATCTAAAATGCCATGAGAAGATGTCTTCGGACACATACATGGATTTGTAAAGTAAACCTAAACAGAGAAATTATTTTTCGCACAAGGGCATAAGAGTACCTCAAAGCTTGTGACAAGGCCCTTGAAGACCTCCCGCATTCCATCCTCCGCGGACCGAAAGCCCGAGCGCTGCGCCAACCAAGGCATGGTGCTCTTCCTTGAGGGAGGAGCCCATTAAGGCCGCCTCCACTTCCTTAGTCCACCCCACGCTAGCCCGCCCTTGGGCGGAAGGTGGGGGCAAAACCTCAGAGCCCAGCACTGGAGTACTGGGCACGAGGGTCTCCAGCTGGGCGATGGAGCCGGAGCAGACTTCAGCTGGATCGATGATTGGCTCAACCCCTCATTTACAACATCGGGGACTCCGTCCCCCTGGCCTTGTGGGACCGAGGTCTCAACCTCGGCCATGACAACCGACTCTTCGACCCCCGTCGTGTCAACGTGGGGGACCGGAGTATACATTGCTTCCCGCAGCCCGCCTTGAGCTGGGGGAGGAGTGGCGGGATCTGGTGTCCCACTGGCGGATGGCAACCCGCTTGAGGAGTCGCTAGGGCGCACCTTTGGTGGACTGTAGAAAGACGCTTGTGTAAATTTTATCCTGCTGAAAGGACTTGTTACAAAACAAACATAAAAACAGTGGCGTACCCCCGGGGTGCCGGTTTCTTCCTCCCTATAGCGAGGGGATCATCCTCTAACTCGTCGGAGAGTATAATCTTCTCCGACAACTTGGCGGTGGCCCCGGCAGAGGTTGTCCTCAACCTCTTTTGGCCCTTGGGCCACATTCCGGCCTCAGCGTCCTCCGCCGCCGCCCTCTTCCCTTTAAAGGGAGGGTTCTCTTCTTTCTCATCCTCCCAAATCATCCTCGTGGGTGGAGGAGGCGTGGGTCTCCCCGGGCCGGGTGACCGAGGTCTCCCGATTTCGAAGACCTGCCTTGCCCCTCTGGGACTTTGGCCCTTTGGGAATCACCATGTGCGGCTCCTTGACTAGGAGCGCCATGAGCAGAGGGGTTCTCTCCCCCTCTGGTAGTTGGGCCAAGGCACATCATCTGCCGCGTCTTGGTTGCCTAGTTCTGTAAATATGAAATGATACAATTCATCAAAGTCTGTCTCACTTAACAAGAAAAGGAAGAATATAAATGTGTGTGTCAAACACTTACCAGTGGGGCGTCGTAGCCTACATTGAAGCAGAGGTCCTCCCCTTTCTTAGGGATCTCGTCGTTGGACAGCTTGAAGGGCCGCCTCCACATGCCGGCCAAGGCACAACAGAAGAAGTTGAGGACGGGCCCTGCTACCTCGGGCTTGTGCTCCCACATCGGGGAGGCCTGGAGTTGGAGAGGGAGGATGCGACGGTGGAGCATGATGTTTATTACTTTGGCTAGCTGGATGTTCTCCTTGTTAGACCACCATTTGATCTTCTTGATCAGTGCCTCCACCTCCTCTGGGTTCCCCCAGACGATGCCCTTCTCCTTCCAGGACTTGAGCTTCTTCGGGGGCCCAACGGAAAGGCTGGGACTTCGGTCTGGCCAGCGGCGAGTGGCTCAGTGATGTAAAACCACTCACACTGCCATTCTTTGACTGTCTCGAAGAAGGTGCCCTTGAACCAGTCGACCTTCTGGTTCTTGCTGACCATGGCCCCTCCTCACTTTGCCAGATCGGAGCCGCTGGACTTCGGCTTGGCGCCGAAGATCTTCAGCCATAAGCCGAAGTGCGGTTCGATGCGGAGGAAATCCTCGCAGACCGTGATGAAGGAGGCGAGGTGTAAGATGGAGTTCGGGGCCATCTGGTGGAAGTCGATCCCATAGTAGAACATTACCCACGCACGAATGGGTGCAGCGGGAACCCTAAACTTCCGACGAGGTGGGGGACAAAGACTACCGGCTCCCCTGGGTTGGGAGTGGGCACTTGCTGGTTGGCGTCAGGAACACGGGCGGCGACGTTGGCGGGGATGTATCCCGCACTGTGTAGCTTCACGATAGTGGCCTTCGTCACGATGGAGCCACCCCAGTGCCCTTTGAGGGTGTCAGCCATGGCTAGATGGGGAAACTTGGATGTGTCGAGGAGGAAGAAAGCAAGATTGGATTTGGGCGCTAGAACTCGAGACGGCAGCAGACAAGGGAAATGGGAGCGTGATTGTTGGCGTTGTTGTCTTCTTACTCTTATAAGGCTGTTCAAAGGCCAAGAGACCCCCTGTTGCGTCGGTGAAAACGCCACTCCTTCGCGAAAGATGTTGTTGTGCATATGGGGGAAAACAAAATCTTGATGATACCCCTGAGAAAACAGGCATGATCTCCACTTTAATGGGACGCGCCAGTAAAAAGGCTACCTCGGGCCACAATTTGGGGTAAGAAGTAACTGCCTGACCCGTCGTGGGTTGCGCCTCTTTGATAAAGTTGTGAGGCTAGGTGACACTATTCACACCTACGTGGCTGGCCTTCGAGGCTAAGTTACCCCGCCTCCTCAGGCATGGCGTGAGCTCGGCTATGTCCTGTTTGCAAGGTACTACTTCTCTGAAGTGCGGTTCAGGAATCTTATAGTTATAAAGGGGAACTCGTCTATCAAGCCAAGGACTTCAGATCCGAGGTTATCTTCGTCAAGGAGACCATCCTCGGCATGGAAGACTAGTTCGGGGGCTACGGACGTTCTCCTGGACTAGGGGGGGTGCTAACCTAGTTGGCCCATGCTCCTCGGGATGGGCTGGTGTGCCCTCATTCATCTCGAAGTATACTCCAGAAGCTGCACGATGAGGCGTGATCAAGATTGCATCTTTTGAAGACTTGACGTACACTCCAAGACTTCTCCTGCTGCCTCCACGCTAAGATACCGACCTTATAACCCTAAATGCCCTACCTAGCGTGTATATAAACCAAAGGGTTAGCCCATAGAGGGAACAACAAAAATGCAATCTCATTCACCTAGTCCTAGAGTTAGAACACATCTTACGATCTCGAGGTAGATCAACGCTGTATTCGATACATCTACATCACTATAAACAAGAGCAGGACATAGGGTTTTACCTCCATCAAGATGGCCTGAACCTGGGTAAATATTATCTCCATGTTCCTATTACCCACGATCCGAGATCCACAGCTCGGAACCCCCTACCCCGAGGTCTGCCGGATTTCACACCGACAAGTACCATGTCAACGTGGCTTTCCTATAGTTATTCCGGTGTCACGTACATGGTTGTGGTTTTCTGTTGCTAGGAGAGGGATGGTATTCTTTCTGCCGCGTGTGGGGGAGGGTTTGTGCCACCTGTCCCCTCTGTGTGTCGGCTGTCATGTTAATGATTGTGGTTTTCTGTTGCTGGGAGAGGGATGGTATTCTTTCTGCCGCATGTGGGGAGGGTTTGTACTGCCTGTCCCTCTGTGTGTCGGCGGCGGTGGCTTGCCGAGTGCTTGCGCCACCGCTTTGGCCGCCTTCCATGTGGGATGGGGTTTGTCGGGTAGAACGGTGGTTTGGGGATGTGTTCATGTGGTGTGTTTCCAGTTCAGTTTGGGAAAGGTGTACACTTGAGTAGGTCGCTTGGGCGGGCCGTTGTTGCTTGTTGCCTTATGGTTGGGTTTTGGATTTTGGTACTGAAGATCTGCCACTCCCCGCTACCTGCAGATATAAACATCAGCTGCTAAGAATTACTTGAACAGATTGGCTCGAAGAGACATTTTTCTTGTGGATATTGGCATGTTGGTTCTCTTTTGAATCTGAATAAGTATACAATTTTTTCTATAAATAAATAAATAAATGAATGAATATACAATCATACTTGTAGTCTCCACTTGCCGGTTTTATAGTCTTGATTTGTATTTTTCATATGTTTTAATCTTTTCAACGAGGGGATTTGATGAGCTTTAAGTAATCTCAATTAATTTGGTTGGAACAAATCAACCAAGTTGTTCCTTTCATTCAGAACTTTTTGAACAAAATAAAATGCTGGCTATTGTTTTCCAATATGTGGCTATATGAGAGATGTCTACATGTCAGTTAGAATGGTGCACAAACTGAGAGACTGGTTCCCTATTCTGGACAGTGGATTGATTTTGTTAATAGCTTAGAGCCTAATTGGTTTGATGCCCAAAGGTGGCATGCCAAATGTTGTCTAGAGATTGGTTTGCATACCAATCTCTGTTGCCAATCTCACAAAAGGTTGCCAAATGTTGGCAAATTTTGATATTGCAAAATGTTGGCTTGCCAAATGTTGGTAGCAAAGGAACCAACCTCTTAGTGTCGTCTGATTGAGCTTTGAAAGGAGTTCCCTTCATCAATTGGTTACTTTGAAATTTGCTACTACTATTTTTGTCAAGGTTTCTTGGCAATTTTCTTGACCTTATTTATAAAGTGACACATATCAGAGGAGGTCTCGGCAAATACAAGTAGCGGTTGATCGAGATAGAGGAAGACAACAGACGAGTTGGCATCCTTGTTGGATAAAGACGACCGCCATGAGGTTAGTTCCTTGCTAGCCATGTTTACGATTAACATCACATGTATTTTTGAGCATTTTATTAAGTTTCTTATGTGAAAGAGTACTTGCCAGATTATGTCTCATATCACAAGTTTAGATGATACATTTGTCACACAAAATTATACTAGAAACAGTGGTAAACACGTAGGGGGCCTGCCACCCACCTAAGGAGAATGGAAAGCGTATGTGCTAGCATGAATAACCAATCGCGTTGTACCTACCAGATTGGATGAACCCTCTACATACAGCTACATACTTCCTAGCACTCTTAAAGCCGCTGAAGAAAAAGTAACAGAGAACCTCGTTATCTAGAGATGTACTTTCGACACCGGTTTAGGATGTCTACGGACTTGTTTCTTCACATTTGCAATGTTGTGAAGCAATATGATCGGTCCTTATAGCAAAGTAGGAATTGCACCAGATTGCTTGGACATAGCACCGAGCAGAAAGTCATGATAACCCACAAGTAAATGGGATCACAACAGTTTTCGAGGGTAGAGTATTCAACCCAAATTTATAGATTCGACACAAGGGGAGCCAAAGAATACTTGCAAGTATTAGCAGCTAAGTTGTCAATTCAACCACACCTGTAGATTAATTATCTGCAGCAAAGTGATCAGTAGCAAAGTAGTATGATAATTTTGGTAATAGTAGTGACAACAATAGTAATGGTAACAGTGATAGCTGTAGTTTTGTAGCAAGTGCAACAGTAATGATAACAGTGGTAACTTAGCAAGAACAATATGTAGGAAAATTGTAGGCATTGGATCGGTAATTTGTTGGATGATATTCATCATGTGACAGTCATAACCTAAGGCGATACAACACTAGCTCCAGTTCGTAAATATAATGTAGGCATGTATTCCGTAAATAGTCATACATGCTTATGGAAAGAACTTGCATGACATCTTTTGTCCTACCCTCCCGTGGCAGCGGGGTCCTAAAGAAAACTAAGGGATATTAAGGCCTCCTTTTAATAGAGAACCGGAACAAAGCATTAACACACAGTGAATAAATGAACTCCTCAAACTACGGTCATCACCGGGAGTGGTCCCAACTATTGTCACTCCGGGGTTGCCGGATCACAACACATAGTAGGTGACTATAACTTGCAAGATCAGATCTAGAACATGGATATAATGGTGATAACATAAACAGTTCAGATCTGAAATCATGGCGCCCGGGACCAAAGTGACAAGCATTAAGCATGGCAAAGTCATAGCAACATCAATGTCAGAACATAGCGGATACTAGGGATCAGGCCCTAGCAAAACTAACTAGATTACATGAATGTCATCCAACTCCTCACCGACCAGCGAGCCTACGAAGGAATTACTCACTCCCCGTGGGGAGCATCATGGAATTGGCGATGGAGAAGGGTTGGTGATGACGAAGATCGAAGATCCCCCTCTCCGGAGCCCCAAACGGACTCCAGTTCTGGCCTCCCGATAAAGAACAGGAGACGATGGAGGCTCCATCTCGTGGAACGCGATAATTCTTTCTCCCTGATTTTTTTTCTGGAAAAATAGGATTTTATAGCGTCGGTTTTAGCGTCTGCGGGGCCACCAAGTGGGAACAACCCACCTAGGCGCGCCTGGGGGGGAGGCGTGCCCTGGTGGGTTGTTCCCACCCAGGTGCCCCCTCCGGTGGTTCTTGGCTCCAGAAATTCTCTTTTGTTGTATAAAAAATCCTTGCAAAGTTTCGTTCCGTTCTGAGAACTTTCATTTCTGCACAAAAACAACACCATGGTAGTTATACTGAAAACAACGTCGGTCCGGGTTAGTTTCATCCAAATCATGCAAATTAAAGTCCAAAAAAAGAGGAAAAGCGTTAGGAAAAGTAGATACGACGGAGACGTATCAACTCCCCCAAGGTTAAACCTTTGCTTGTCCTCAAGCAATACAGTTGATAAACTGAAAGTGAAAAAGAAAAACTTTTACGAACTTTGTTGCTCTTGTTTACATAAATAAGCTTGAATAGCACCCAAGTTTTCAGCAAATATTATAACTAACCATATTGATAATAACTCTTAAAAATTATATTAACTCATATCAATGACATAATCAGCTAGCGAGCAATAATAAGATTATCTCAAACAACAACACGTTATCAAAACAACCATGATATAATATGACAATAGTGGTATCTCGCTAGCCCTTTCTGAGACCGCAAAACATAAATGCAGAGCACCTCCAAAGTTCAATCAGCGACTAAACATTGTAATTCATGGTAGAAAAGATCCAGTCATGATGCACCCAACATTAGCTACACACAATGCATAAGCATGACAGTAGTGCTCTCAGGTTCTAGCGCTTATTTTAGAAGGTGATGACACAACATAAAAGTAAATAGGAAGTCCCTTTGCATAGGGAAGCAGTGATTTGAAGTGGTGCCAGAGCTCAAGTTTTTAAAACAGAGGTAAATGATTTTTTGAGAAATGCACCCTTCTTGTTTACTTCGCGACCATCAGTTATCAACATCTTCCATGCTAAACACGCTAGTGGCGGTTCCCAAGTGATAAAGTAAAGGTTATGACTTCGTAGGAGTTTTTGTTTGATTATTTGAAAGATCAATTCTTTTTGCAGTTTGGGACTGGGCATCCCTATTACCGCCCTTTTCTCGTGCGATGGTAAGTGAATAAACACTCATCCCGAGAATAGCCCGTTTAGCATGGAAGATACCGACTACCTCCTGTCGTTCCATGAACGATCTAGGCACACAAAAAGGATATTTATTTGAAGTTTTTAGATATGGCACATGCAAATTTACTTAGGACGGCAGGGTAATACCGCATATAGGTAGGTATGGTGGACTCATCTGGAATAACTTGGGTTCAAGGTTTTGATGTACAAGCAGAATTCCCACTTAGTACAGGCGAAGGCTAGCAAATAGGTTGAGAAGCGGCCAGCTAGAGAGCAACAACGGTCATGAACATGCATTATGCATAAGTAACATTGGACACTAGCATGAGTAGGATATGAACAACATGAACATAAATATCATAGAGGCTATGTTGGTTTTGATTTAACTAAATGCATGAACATGTGCCAAGTCAAGCCACTCGAACATTCAGAGGAGGATACCATATCATCATACTACATCACAATCATTTTAATGCAATGTTGACATCCAAGATAAATCATTATCCACTCCTAGCTACTTATGCATGGCATGAGAAACTATAATCTCTAATTGTCATTGCAAACATGTTTGATCATAATAAGCTGAATCATGGATACTAGGTTAAGCATATTTACAAAAATAGAACAAGTCGAGTTCATACCCGTTTCTCTTTGCCACGACCAGTTCATCAAATATCGTCATTATTGCCTTTCACTTGCATGACCAAACGATATGAAAATAATAATAGTGCAAGAGTGTCGTGGACTAAGCTGGAATCTGCAACATTTTATTCAACAGGAGAAGACAAGGTAAATCGGGCTCTTTGTTAGATCAACAATTATGCAAATGAGAGCCACTCAACATTTCCATCGTGGTCTTCTCCTTGGTATGACTCAAATAAAAAGAAAACAAATTCAGAGAAACACACTGAAATATTTTTGGAGTTTTTGGTTTTCTTGAACAAGCAAATAAAAGGGAAAATAAAAAAACAAGAAAAACTATTTACACGGGAAAGTTCCCAACAAGCAAAAGAAGAACAAGGAAATCTTTTTGGGTTTCTTTTTAGTGCTACAGCTAACTACTCTAGAAAGAAAAATAAAAAAGAAGCAGGAACTATTTTTGTATTTTCTCAAGATTTTTCAAATACACAAGAAGAAAGCGAGAAAATAAATTTAGCATGGATAACACAATGAAAAAGTGTGAACACCGACAACCGGAATGAAATGTGTGAACATGAATGTAATGTCGGTGGAAATACGTACCCCCCCCAAGCTTAGGCTTTTGGCCTAACTTGGTAATCAATAGTCGAAGAAACAATGGGGTCCCATGTCAAAATGCTGAGGAGCGAGCACCTGTGGATCCCACTGCTGAGGCTCAGCTTGTGCTGCAACTAGGTTGTTTCAGTAGGCGACGATATCCGCAGGCATAATCCCGTATCCACCCCTGGCAATAGGATCAAACAAAGCAGGTGCAGACAATGGAATAATATCACGAGTGTTCACACTGAAAACCAGGTTATAAGGAATAGCAATGTTAGGGTAATCACCTGCAATAAACTGGTGGTGTTCCATGGCCCCGCGATCAAGGTAAACCTTGGGCAAAGGATAATCATGCTGACGTATCTGGATGTTAAAGCGACTAGCCAAGCGAGTAGCGTAAATACCACCATGTATTTTGCCCTTGGATTTATTAATATGGAGGCGGCGTGCCACAATAGCTCCCAAGCTATAAGTGGTGTCGCCTTGGAGAGCACGGCGTAAAACAGCAAGGTCTGGGGCACTGAGTGCACCCACCTTCTCTCTAACAAGCAAGCACTTTGTAATGAAAAGAGCAAAATAATGCACGGCAGGAAAATGCAAGCTAGTGGCGGTGACACTTGACACTCCTCTCTCATCCCCTACAGACAAAGTGCGATAAAAACCTTCGAAGTCTGCAGGCCTAGGCTCTGCTAAACTCCCATCAAAAGGGATCAAGCATATGTCACAAAATTCAGTAAGTGGTATCTGATGGGGTTCAGCGTATAAATTAAGCTGCACTTCAGGGGGATTGTTTCTAGGAAGGAAATTAAAACTTTGCACAAAGGAGTTTGTGAGGAGATGATACTGTTCACATTCAGCTACGATGAAGTCAGTGAGGCCGGGATTAGCAGCATATGTGTAAACTCTTGAAGGATTCCTGCCTCTTCCATGAACGGATTATGCAGCCATTCACACGGTCGTAGCTCCGCCATTTTCTGGGTGCGGAGATCACTATCAGATGACTCCCCGATAACTCCCTTGGAGTTCTTCTTGGAAGCAAACTTCCGAAAGATACTCATCTTTTTCCTATGAACAAAATTCTAAAATTTTTAGTCCACAAAGTTTTCTAAACAAAACTTCACAAGATTGATAGCAACTACTCATAGGGATGCCTAGAGGCCATAGCAAGCATTCAAACTAATTAGAACTCTAAGAATTCAACATGCAAGCTCATCTACAGCAGCACCAAGAGTAGCTAATTATTCAAAATATAAACCACTAAAGCCTAAACTAATTGGATAAACGGAGGAGTCACATACCAAGCAACAATCCCTCGAAACAGCTTCGGAAATGGAGCTTCGAGCAAAGAGATCGAAATCCGCGGGTTTGAGAGCAAGAACATGATAGGGAGAGCAATGGTGATTTTTTCTGGAGGTAGGTGGTGATGTGGGATGAAGAGATAAGTGAGGGGGCCCACGTGGGGACCACAAGCCACCAGGGCACGCCTGGGGGTCCAGGTGCGCCCAGGTGGGTTGTGCCCACCAGGTGCACCTCCCTCTGATGTTATTTGCATAAACAATTCTTAAATATTCGGAAAAATTCGTATTAAATTTTCAGAGCATTCTGAGAACTATTATTTTTGGGTCATTTTTTATTGCACGGGAAATTCGGAAAACAAACAAAACATGGCATTTTATTTTATTTAACTAATAAAAACAAAAAAACAGAAGGTCGGGACATAAGGTAGTGCTTACTAAATTCATCAACTTCATACCTCTAAAAAATGATCCATTAATAAGGTTGATCAAGTCTTACTAACACCACTTTTGATTAGCATGAAACCGAAGAACTTTCGTAAATCACTAAGTTACCTCAACGGGGATATGAATGTCCCAAACAATAACCATTTCATATTTGTTTTTAATAGTAGGTAGAGGTAGTTGAAAACTTCCAATAGTGATTGTTGGAGATTTTTCAATAACATTAATACCATTCACCTGGAATTGTTTCTTCGGAAAGTGCACCGTATGCTTATTACCATTGATATGAAAAGTGACCTTGCTTTTATTGCAATCAATAACAGCCCCTGCAGTATTCAAGAAGGGTCTACCAAGGATAATCGACATGTTGTTGTCCTCGGGCATCTCAAGTATAACAAAGTCAGTCAAAATAATAACATTAGCAACAACAACGGACACATCCTCACAAATACCGATAGGTATGGCAGTTAATTTGTCAGCCATTTGCAAAGATATTTCAGTAGGTGTGAGTTTATTCAGATCAAGCCTAGCATAACACTAACACCAGCTCCCAAATCACATAAAGCAGTTTTCACATAGTTTCTTTTGATGGGGCAATGTATAGTTGGTATTCCCGGATCTCCAAGCTTTTTAGGTACTCCATGTTTAAAAGTATAACTAGCAAGCATGGTGGAGATTTCAGCTTCCGGTATTTTTCTCTTATTGATGATGATGTCTTTCATGTACTTTGCATAAGGAGGCATTTTCAAGATATCAGTCAAGCGAGTACGCAAAAAGACTGGCCTCAACATTTTAGCAAAGCGTTCAAATTCTTCATCATCTTTCTTTTTAGTTGACTTAGGTGGAAAGGGCATAGGTTTTTGAACCCACGGTTCTCTTTCTTTACCGTGTTTTCTAGCAACAAAGGCTCTTTTATCATATCTTGTATTCTTGGGTTGTGGGTTATCAAGATCACCTACAGGTTCTATCTCAACATCATTGTCTGGTTCTTTATTATTTGTTTGAGTATCTTCATGAACCTCATCATTACCTTTTTCATTATCAGAAGGTGAGTGTTCACTACCAGATTGAGTTTCATCATCAGAGATAGAAACTTCATTATCATTGTTAGGAGGTTTTCTACTTTAGGTTCACTAGAGGCATGCAAAGTCCTATCATTTTTCTTCTTCTTTTTCTTTTTAGAAGGACTACGTGCATCAGTGTTAACTCTTTGAGAGTCTTGCTCAATTCCTTTTGGGTGTCCCTCAGGATAAAGTGGTTCCTGAGTCATCCTACCTCCTCTAGTCATTACTCTAACAGCATGATCATTGATATTATGGTTCATTTCATCTAGCAGCTCTCTTTGAGATTTAGAAACTTGTTCTAACTGAGTTTGAACCATAGAAGCATGCTTCCCTACACCTCTAACATCATTTGAGATTCTAAATAACAAGTCACTCAAGCGAGCAATCATATCAGAATTGTATTTCAATTGTTTCATAACATTTGCATTGAAGTGATCTTTTTTTCTAATGTAATTTTCGAACTCATAAAGGCATCGACTAGGGTGCATATTGTGAGGATTGTCATTATCACTGAATTTCATTTGGGAATTTACCTCTACCACCTTAGGTGGTGGTGGTGTATCAAGCTCATGTATTTCTTCAATAGGAGGTAAAATTTTGACATCCTCAGCTTTAATACATTTTCCTTCATAGATTTCTTTGCCTCTTGCATATCTTCACGACTGAGTGTCGGTGTACAAAAGAAGGGGCGCACCTTTGTACCCCTTTTCCTGTGCACGGGCAGTCGGAGCCGCTCCCACGGTCACACCAAGCAGAAGAAGGGAGGTGAACCGAGGTGAAACCGAAGCCCAAGACAGCCAGAGCAACGCCAAGACCAAGACCACAAAGAGCAGAGGGGCGGAGCAGTTTTCCCCCGACAAGACCTTGCCGGGGACGGCCTCGGCAGCACCGACAAGACCCTTGCTGGGGCAGCACGCCCAAACACCAACAGAGCGAGCCACCCTTGAGCCCACGTCCCCAACACCATCAGCCCACGTTGGGCCAGGGCTCGGGAGGCACCTCTGTGGTGGCATGCAGATCTTTGTGAAGACAAGGAACACTCAAGATCATATGAGGATTAGAAGATGGCGATCCTTGGCAAGATCCTTATCGAGGAAGGCCACCAGACCCTTGGCAAGGTCCTTGCTGGGGACGACAGCGCGCCACGGCAAGACCCTTGCCGGGCCACACGGCAAGGCCCTCACCAAGGACGCCAGCAGGGCCACTGCCAGGCCCGCACCAACCAAGTTTCCACCACCGTTCGCATGCAGCTGTCATCCCAACCAGCTGAGCAGGCACCTGCGTGGCAACATGCAGCTCCCGGGCCAACTCATCAAGCGCCTGCGTGGCGGCATGTAGATCTTCGTGGAGGCTCCACCACCGTGCCACCTCAGCTGCCTACCTGCCTACATGGCGCTGCACGCATCACTGGCCGGGGCGTGTGTCGAAGCGAGGAGGATCGGCGACGGACTGGACGGGCCTCGCCCCCATCC
The DNA here is from genome assembly GCA_032464435.1 of Aegilops umbellulata. Taxonomy (NCBI): domain Eukaryota; kingdom Viridiplantae; phylum Streptophyta; class Magnoliopsida; order Poales; family Poaceae; genus Aegilops; species Aegilops umbellulata. The sequence continues at coordinate 234,209,265 of CP136060.1, forward strand.
CCAATAAAGCTAGGGGAAACCTCAGCGGCGCATTAAATGAGTCTTGTCCTGTAATACAAGCGATAAGCTCGCAATAATGTACGCCTTTCCACCTCCTGTATGCCACTGTGGCAGCCCCTTTCGACTATAAAAGGAGGCCCATGGCATACTTGAGAAGGATTCAGCTCTTTGGGACCACACACCCCACCACAGCTAGTTCGAGAGCTCAAGAACTCTCTGAAATACACCCACCAAAGCAGTACTAGGGTTTTACGCATCCTCGCGGCCCGAACTTGGGTAAACGATCCTTGTGCTGATTACTAATCCTGCTCTTCTCGCAACCCTGCGCCCTGGCAACCGTAGTAGAGATTCTTGTGATCCCATAGGTGTCGTTCCACACCAACACTGAGATATAAGATACCCCTTTTCTTTGGAGTGGGTTTAAGCGGTGGTTCAGGAAGAGTCCAATCATCATAATATTTCAATATGTTATTCAATAATTCTTCAGCTTGTTCAATAGTTTGTTCCCTAAAAACACAACCAGCACAACTATCTAGGAAATCCCTAGAAGCATCGGTTAGTCCATTATAGAAGATATCACGTATTTCATTTTTATTAAGAGGATGATTAGGCAAAGCATTAAGCAATTGGAGAAGCCTCCTCCCAAGCTTGTGGGAGACTCTATTCTTCAATTTGCATAAAGTTAAATATTTCCTGTAAAACAACATGTTTCTTATGAGTAGGGAAATATTTTTCAGAGAAGTAATAAATCATGTCCCGGGGACTACGCACACAACCAGGAGCAAGAGTATTGTACCAAGCTTTAGCATCACCCTTTAATGAGAACGGAAATAATTTGAGAATATAGTAATAGCGAGTTTTCTCATCGTGAGCAAAAAGGGTGGCTATGTCATTCAACTTAGTAAGATGTGCCACAACAGTTTCAGTTTCATAACCATGGAAAGGATCAGATTCAACCAAAGTAATTAACTCTGGGTCGACAGAGAATTCATAATCCTTATCATCAATAAATATAGGTGAAGTAGCAAACTTAGGATCACATTGCATTCTAGCATTCAAAGATTTTTCTTTATACTTGCATAATAATTTCTCTAGATCATCTCTATCCTTACAAGCAAGAATATCTCTAGTTGTCTCCTCATTCATAACATAACCTTCTGGTACCTTTGGCAATTCATATCTAAGAGGGCTAGTTCTAATAGGTGTTTCAAGATTTTAAGTTTCAAGCTCATCATCAGTTTCAACAATATCATGTTGTCTTACTCTAGCAATTTGTCATCAAGAAATTCACCTAGTGGCACATCATCATCATCAAGAAAGGTACTAGCATCATCATAAGTATCATTCATAGCAGAAGTAGAATCATCAATAACTTGCGACATATCAGGATTAATAGCATGTGGTGGTGTTGCAATTTCACTTATAACAGAAAGTGAATCTAAAGTGAAGCTGGATGGCAGGTCCTTACCTCCCCTCGTCTTAGAGGGATAAATCTTAGTCTTAGCATCCTTCAGATTCTTCATAGTGATAAATTGATAATAATCCCAAGTGACTCCACAAATATAGCTATTCTCCCCGTTAACGGCGCTAGAAAAAGATCTGGATAACCCACAAGTATATGGGATCACAACAGTTTTCGAGGGTAGAGTATTCAACCCAAGTTTATAGATTTGACACAAGGGGAGCCAGAGAATACTTACAAGTATTAGCAGCCGAGTTGTAAATTCAACCACACCTGGAGATTAATTATCTGTAGCAAAGTGATCAGTAGCAAAGTAGTATGATAGTTTTGGTAATAGTAGCGACAGCAATAGTAACGGTAACAATGATAGCAGTAGTTTTGTAGCAAGTGCAACAGTAACGATAACAGTGGTAACTTAGCAAGAACAATATGAAGGAAAATCTTAGGCATTGGATCGGCCATTTGTTGGACGATATTCATCATGTGACAGTCATAACCTAGGGCGATACGACACTAGCTCTAGTGCATAAATATAATGTAGGCATGTATTCATTAAATAGTCATACATGCTTATGGAAAGAACTTGCATGACATCTTTTGTCCTACCCTCCCATGGCAGCGGGGTCCTTAGGGAAACTAAGGGATATTAAGGCATCCTTTTAATAGAGAACCAGGACAAAGCATTAGCACATGATGAATACATGAACTCGTCAAACCACGATCATCACCGGGAGTGGTCCCGACTATTGTCACTCCGGGGTTGCCGGATCATAACACGTAGTAGGTAACTATAACTTGCAAGATTGGATCTAAAACATGGATATAATGGTGATAACATAAACGGTTGAGATCTGGAATCATGGCACCCGGGCCCAAAGTGACAAGCATTAAGCATGGCAAAGTCATAGCGACATCAACCTCAGAACATAGTGGATACTAGGGATCAGGCCCTAACAAAACTAACTAGATTACATGCTGAATCTCATCCAACTCCTCACCGACCAGCGATCCTACGAAGGAATTACTCACTCCCGGTGAGAGCATCATGGAATTGGCGATGGAGAAGGGTTGGTGATGACGAAGATCGAAGACCCCCCTCTCCGGAGCCCCAAACGGGCTCCAGCATGAGATGGCGGCGGCTCCGTCTCGTGGAACGTGATAATTCTTTCTCCCTGTTTTTATATATGGAAAAATAGGATTTTATAGCGTCAGTTTTAGCGTCTCCGGGGCTGCCTGGAGGGGGAGGGACGCCCTGGTGGGTTGTGCCCACCCAGGTGCCCCCCTCCGGTGGTTCTTGGCTCCATAAATTCTCTTTTATTGTATAAAAAATCGTCGCAAAGTTTCGTTCCGTTCCGAGAACTTTCATTTCTGCACAAAACAACACCATGATAGTTATGCTGAAAATAGCGTCAGTCCGGCTTAGTTTCATCCAAATCATGCAAATAAGAGTCCAAAACAAGATGAGAAGCATTAGGAAAAGTAGATACGACGGAGATGTATCAAGTCATTACCGCATTGTGCATGATGGCCTATGGTGTTCCGGCAGTTTTTTTTGAAAGACCTGATTTTGGCTAGCTTCATTGATGTAGGAGAAAGCATGCGGGAAAACAGCGTGGCTCAAGTGATCATGGGCACAAGAAAGTTATGCAAAAGGAGAGCAAAGAACAAAAGAAGACTGGAAAAGAAAATGCTAGAGGCGCCCTAGGCATGCTATCTCGCAACAGTGTCCTCGAATGGGGGCTCTAGACACGCCGCTCCGCCGAGTCTCCATTGGGAAAAATCCAACATAATAGCCTGACAGACATTGTCTAGCCGTGGCAGTTTCTCTCTAAAAATGCAGGCGTTCCTCTCCTTCCAGATGTGCCAGGAGACCAAGAGCAGCATGGTTCTGAAACCTCTCCTTGCTCCGACCGGTGTGCATCGGATCATCTCCTGGTAGTGCTGCAGCGGGGTGTGAAGCGGCGATTTGACAATGCTCATGGCCTCGCAATTAGACCATGACGAAGCTTTCATCCAAATTTTCCAGGAGAAAGGGCATTCCCAAAAAAGGTGTAGCGCAGATTCCAAGCTTCTGAGATAGAAGCCACAGAAATATCCGTTTAACCAGCCTCTTCTTTGCAACCGGTCATTGAAGGAAATATGCCCTAGAGGCAATAATAAAGTTATTATTTATTTCCTTACATATCATGATAAATGTTTATTATTCATGCTAGAATTGTATTAACTGGAAACATAATACATGTGTGAATACATAGGCAAACAGAGTGTCACTAGTATGCCTCTACTTGACTAGCTCATTAATCAAAGATGGTTATGTTTCCTAACCATGAACAAAGAGTTGTTATTTGATTAACGAGATCACATCATTAGTTGAATGATCTGATTGACATGACCCATTCCATTAGCATAACACCCGATCGTTTAGTATGTTGCTATTGCTTTTATCCATGACTTATACATGTTCCTTTAACTATGAGATTATGCAACTCCCGTTTACCGTAGGAACACTTAGTGTGCTACCAAACGTCACAACGTAACTGATTAATTATAAAGGTGCTCTACAGGTGTCTCCGAAAGTATTTGTTGGGTTGGCATATTTCGAGATTAGGATTTGTCACTCCGAATGTCGGAGAGGTATCTCAGGGCCTTCTCGGTAATGCACATCACATAAAGCCTTGCAAGCATTGCAACTAATGAGTTAGTTGCGGGATGATGTATTACGTAACGAGTAAAGAGACTTGCCGGTAACGAGATTGAACTAGGTATTGGATACCGACGATCGAATCTCGGGCAAGTAACATACCGATGACAAAGGGAACAAACGTATGTTGTTATGCGGTCTGACCGATAAAGATCTTCGTAGAATATGTAGGAGCCAATATGGGCATCCAGGTCCCGCTATTGGTTATTGACCGGAGACGTGTCTCGGTCATGTCTACATTGTTCTCGAACCGTAGGGTCCGCACGCTTAACGTTACGATGACAGTTATTATGAGTTTATGCATTTTGATGTACCGAAGGAGTTCGGAGTCCCGGATGTGATCACGGACATGACGAGGAGTCTCGAAATGGTCGAGACATAAAGAATGATATATTGGAAGCCTATGTTTGGACATCGGATGTGTTCCAGGTGAAATCAGGATTTTACCGGAATACCGGGAGGGTTACCGGAACCCCCCGGGAGCATAATGGGCCAACATGGGCCTTGGTGGAGAGGTGAGAGGGCTGCCCTCATGGTCTGCGCGCCTCCCCCCTTCCCCTAGTCCTATTAGGACTAGGAGAGGTGGCCGGCCCCCCCTCTCTCTCTCCCCCTTGGAGAATCCTAGTCCAACTAGGATTGGGGGGGGGGGGAATCCTACTCCCAGAGGGAGTAGGACTCTCCTGGCGCGCCAGGCTTGGCCGGCCAGCCCCTCCCCCTTGGCTCCTTTATATACGGGGGCAGGGGGCACCCCATAGACACACAATTGATCATTGAGATCTTTCCTTAGCCGTGTGCGGTGCCCCCTTCCACCAAATTCCACCTCGGTCATATCGTTGCAGTGCTTAGGCGAAGCCCTGCGCCGGTAACACATCAAGATCGTCACCACGCCGTCGTGCTGACGGAACTCTTCCCCGACGCTTTGCTGGATCGGAGCCCGGGGATCGTCATCGAGCTGAACGTGTGCCAAGAACTCGGAGGTGCTGGAGTAACGGTGCTGTGATCGGTTGGATCGCGAGGAGAACGTATGACTACTTCCCCTACGTTGCGTCAACGCTTCCGCTTCAGTCTACGAGGGTACGCAGACAACACTCTCCCCTCTCGTTGCTATGCATCACCATGATCTTGCGTGTGCGTAGGAATTTTTTTAAAATTACTACGTTCCCCAACAGTGGCATCCGAGCCTAGGTTTTTATGGTTTGATGTTATTTGCACGAGTAGAACACAAGTGAGTTGTGGACGATACAAGTCATACTGCCTACCAGCATGTCATATTTTGGTTCAGCGGTATTGTTGGACGAGACGATCCGGACCAACCTTACGCGTACTCTTACGCGAGACCGGTTCCCTCGACGTGCTTTGCACATAGATGGCTTGCGGAAGACTGTCTCTCCAACTTTAGTTGAACCAAGTGTGGCTACGCCCGGTCCTTGAGAAGGTTAAAACAGAGTCTATTTGACAAACTATCGTTGTGGTTTTGATGCGTAGGTAAGATGAGTTCTTGCTTAAGCCCGTAGCAGCCACGTAAAACTTGCAACAACAAAGTAGAGGACGTCTAACTTGTTTTTGCAGGGCATGTTGTGATGTGATATGGTCAAGACATGATGCTAAATTTTATTGTATGAGATGATCATGTTTTGTAACCGAGTTATCGGCAACTGGCAGGAGCCATATGGTTGTCGCTTTATTGTATGCAATGCAATCGCGATGTAATGCTTTACTTTATTACTAAGCGGTAGTGATAGTCGTGGAAGCATAAGATTGGCGAGACGACAACGATGCTACGATGGAGATCAAGGTGTCGCGCCGGTGACGATGGTGATCATGACGGTGCTTCGAAGATGGAGATCACAAGCACGAGATGATGATGGCCATATCATATCACTTATATTGATTGCATGTGATGTTTATCTTTTATGCATCTTATCTTGCTTTGATTGACGGTAGCATTATAAGATGATCTCTCACTAATTATCAAGAAGTGTTCTCCCTGAGTATGCACCGTTGCGAAAGTTCTTCGTGCTGAGACACCACGTGATGATCGGGTGTGATAGGCTCTACGTTCAAATACAACGGGTGCAAAACAGTTGCACACGCGGAATACTCAGGTTTAACTTGACGAGCCTAGCATATAACAGATATGGCCTCGGAACACAGAGACCGAAAGGTCGAGCGTGAATCATATAGTAGATATGATCAACATAGTGATGTTCACCATTGAAACTACTCCATCTCACGTGATGATCGGACATGGTTAATTGATTTGGATCACGTGATCACTTAGAAGATTAGAGGGATGTCTATCTAAGTGGGAGTTCTTAAGTAATATGATTAATTGAACTTAAAATTATCATGAACTTAGTACCTGATAGTATCTTGCTTGTCTATGTTGTGTAGATAGATGGCTCGTGCTGTTGTTCCGTTGAATTTTAATGCGTTCCTTGAGAAAGCAAAGTTGAAAGATGATGGTAGCAATTACACGGACTGGGTCCGTAACTTGAGGATTATCCTCATTGCTGCACAGAAGAATTACGTCCTGGAAGCACCGCTAGGTGCCAGGCCTGGTGCAAGAGCTACGCCAGATGTTGTGAACGTCTGGCAAAGCAAAGCTGATGCCTACTCTATAGTTCAGTGTGCCATGCTTTACGGCTTAGAACCGGGACTTCAACGATGTTTTGAACACCATGGAGCATATGAGATGTTCCAGGAGTTGAAGTTAATATTTCAAGCAAATGCCCGGATTGAGAGATATGAAGTCTCCAATAAGTTCTATAGCTGTAAGATGGAGGAGAACGGTTCTGTCAGTGAGCATATACTCAGAATGTCTGGGTATAACAATCACTTGATTCAACTGGGAGTTAATCTTCCGGATGATTGCGTCATTGACAGAATTCTCCAATCACTGCCACCAAGCTACAAGAGCTTCGTGATGAACTATAATATGCAAGGGATGACCAAAACTATGCCCGAGCTCTTCGCGATGCTGAAAGCCGCGGAGGTAGAAATCAAAAAGGAGCATCAAGTGTTGATGGTTAACAAAACCACTAGTTTCAAGAAAAAGGGCAAAGGGAAGAAAAAGGGGAACTTCAAAAAGAACAGCAAGCAAGTTGCTAATCAAGAGAAGAAACCCAAGTCTGGACCTAAGCCTGAAACTGAGTGCTTCTATTGCAAGCAGACTGGTCACTGGAAGCGGAACTGCCCCAAGTATTTGGCGGATAAGAAGGATGGCAAGGTTAACAAAGGTATATATGATATACATGTTATTGATGTATACCTTACTAATTCTCACAGTAGCACCTGGGTATTTGATACTGGTTCTGTTGCTAATATTTGCAACTCAAAATAGGGGCTACGGATTAAGCAAAGATTGGCTAAGGACGAGGTGACGATGCGCGTGGGAAATGGTTCCAAAGTCGATGTGATCGCGGTCGGCACGCTACCTCTACATCTACCTTCGGGATTAATATTAGATCTAAATAATTGTTATTTAGTACCAGCGTTGAGCATGAACATTATATCTGGATCTTGTTTGATGCGAGACGGTTATTCATTTAAATCAGAGAATAATGGTTGTTCTATTTATATGAGTAATATCTTTTATGGTCATGCACCATTAAAGAATGGTTTGTTCTTACTTAATCTCGATAGTAGTGATACACATATTCATAATGTCGAAGCCAAAAGATACAGAGTTTATAATGATAGTGCAACTTATTTGTGGCACTGCCGTTTAGGTCATATCGGTGTAAAACGCATGAAGAAACTCCATATTGATGGACTTTTGGAGTCACTTGATTATGAATCACTTGGCACTTGCGAACCGTGCCTTATGGGCAAGATGACTAAAACACCGTTCTCCGGTACTATGGAGAGAGCAACAGATTTATTGGAAATCATACATACTGATGTATGTGGTCCAATGAATGTTGAGGCTCGTGGCGGATATCGTTATTTTCTCACCTTCACTGATGATTTAAGCAGATATGGGTATATCTACTTAATGAAACACAAGTCTGAAACATTTGAAAAGTTCAAAGAATTTCAGAGTGAAGTGGAAAATCATCGTAACAAGAAAATAAAGTTTCTACGATCTGATCGTGGAGGAGAATATTTGAGTTACGAGTTTGGTCTACATTTGAAACAATGCGGAATAGTTTCGCAACTCACGCCACCCGGAACACCACAACGTAATGGTGTGTCCGAACGTTGTAATCGTACTTTACTGGATATGGTGCGATCTATGATGTCTCTTAACGATTTACCGCTATCGTTTTGGGGTTATGCTTTAGAGACGGCCGCATTCACGTTAAATAGGGCACCATCAAAATCCGTTGAGACGACGCCTTATGAACTGTGGTTTGGCAAGAAACCAAAGTTGTCGTTTCTTAAAGTTTGGGGCTGCGATGCTTATGTGAAAAAGCTTCAACCTGATAAGCTCGAACCCAAATCGGAAAAATGTGTTTTCATAGGATACCCAAAGGAGACTATTGGGTACACCTTCTATCACAGATCCGAAGGCAAGATTTTCGTTGCTAAATTCGGAAACTTTCTAGAGAAGGAGTTTCTCTTGAAAGAAGTGAGTGGGAGGAAAGTAGAACTTGATGAGATAACTGTATCTACTCCCTTATTGAGAAGTAGTACATCACAGAAATCAGTTTCTGTGACACCTACACCAAATAGGGAGGAAGCTAATGATAATGATCATGAAACTTCAGATCAAGATTCTACTGAACTTCGTAGATCAACCAGAGTAAGATCCGCACCAGAGTGGTACGGTAATCCTATTTTGGAAGTCATGTTACTAGACCATGATGAACCTACGAACTATGAAGAAGCGATGGTGAGCCCAGATTCCGCAAAGTGGCTTGAGGCCATGAAATCTGAGATGGGATCCATGTATGAGAACAAAGTGTGGACTTTGGTTGACTTGCCCGATGATCGGCAAGCAATTGAGAATAAATGAATTTTTAAGAAGAAGACTGACGCTGATGGTAATGTTACTGTCTATAAAGCTCGACTTGTTGCAAAAGGTTTTCAACAAGTTCAAGGGATTGACTACGATGAGACTTTCTCACCCGTAGCGATGCTTACGTCTGTCCGAATCATGTTAGCAGTTGCCGCATTTTATGATTATGAAATTTGGCAAATGGATGTCAAAACTGCATTCCTGAATGGATTTCTGGAAGAAGAGTTGTATATGATGCAACCAGAAGGTTTTGTCGATCCAAAGGGAGCTAACAAAGTGTGCAAGCTCCAGCGATCCATTTATGGACTGGTGCAAGCCTCTCGGAGTTGGAATAAACGCTTTGATAGTGTGATCAAAGCATTTGGTTTTATACAGACTTTTGGAGAAGCCTGTATTTACAAGAAAGTGAGTGGGAGCTCTGTAGCATTTCTGATATTATATGTGGATGACATATTACTGATCGGAAATAATATAGAATTTCTGGATAGCATAAAGGGATACTTGAATAAGAGTTTTTCAATGAAAGACCTCGGTGAAGCTGCTTACATATTGGGCATTAAGATCTATAGAGATAGATCAAGACGCTTAATAGGACTTTCACAAAGCACATACCTTGACAAAGTTTTGAAGAAGTTCAAAATGGATCAGGCAAAGAAAGGGTTCTTGCCTGTGTCACAAGGTGTGAAGTTGAGTAAGACTCAATGCCCGACCACCGCAGAAGATAGAGAGAAAATGAAAAATGTTCCCTATGCTTCAGCCATAGGCTCTATCATGTATGCAATGTTGTGTACCAGACCTGATGTGTGCCTTGCTGTAAGTTTAGCAGGCAGGTACCAAAGTAATCCAGGAGTGGATCACTGGACAGCGGTCAAGAACATCCTTAAGTACTTGAGAAGGACTAAGGATATGTTTCTCATTTATGGAGGTGACAAAGAGCTCGTCGTAAACGGTTACGTCGATGCAAGCTTTGACACTGATCCGGACGATTCTAAATCGCAAATCGGATACGTATTTACATTAAACGGTGGAGCTGTCAGTTGGTGCAGTTCTAAACAAAGCGTCGTGGCGGGATCTACATGTGAAGCTGAGTACATAGCCGCTTCGGAAGCAGCTAATGAAGGAGTCTGGATGAAGGAGTTCATATCCGATCTAGGTGTTGTACCTAGCGTATCGGGTCCAATGAAAATCTTTTGTGACAATACTGGTGCAATTGCCTTGGCAAAGGAATCCAGATTTCACAAAAGAACCAAACACATCAAAAGACGCTTCAACTCCATCCGGGATTTGGTCCAGGTGGGAGACATAGAGATATGCAAGATACATACGGATCTGAATGTTGCAGACCCGTTGACTAAGCCTCTTCCACGAGCAAAACATGATCAGCACCAAGACTCCATGGGTGTTAGAATCATTACTTTGTAATCTAGATTATTGACTCTAGTGCAAGTGGGAGACTGAAGGAAATATGCCCTAGAGGCAATAATAAAGTTATTATTTATTTCCTTACATATCATGATAAATGTTTATTATTCATGCTAGAATTGTATTAACTGGAAACATAATACATGTGTGAATACATAGGCAAACAGAGTGTCACTAGTATGCCTCTACTTGACTAGCTCATTAATCAAAGATGGTTATGTTTCCTAACCATGAACAAAGAGTTGTTATTTGATTAACGAGATCACATCATTAGTTGAATGATCTGATTGACATGACCCATTCCATTAGCATAGCACCCGATCGTTTAGTATGTTGCTATTGCTTTTATCCATGACTTATACATGTTCCTTTAACTATGAGATTATGCAACTCCGGTTTACCGTAGGAACACTTAGTGTGCTACCAAACGTCACAACGTAACTGAGTGATTATAAAGGTGCTCTACAGGTGTCTCCGAAAGTATTTGTTGGGTTGGCATATTTCGAGATTAGGATTTGTCACTCCGAATGTCGGAGAGGTATCTCAGGGCCTTCTCGGTAATGCACATCACATAAAGCCTTGCAAGCATTGCAACTAATGAGTTAGTTGCGGGATGATGTATTACGGAACGAGTAAAGAGACTTGCCGGTAACGAGATTGAACTAGGTATTGGATACCGACGATCGAATCTCGGGCAAGTAACATACCGATGACAAAGGGAACAAACGTATGTTGTTATGCGGTCTGACCGATAAAGATCTTCGTAGAATATGTAGGAGCCAATATGGGCATCCAGGTCCCGTTATTGGTTATTGACCGGAGACGTGTCTCGGTCATGTCTACATTGTTCTCGAACCGTAGGGTCCGCACGCTTAACGTTACGATGACAGTTATTATGAGTTTATGCATTTTGATGTACCGAAGGAGTTCGGAGTCCCGGATGTGATCACGGACATGACGAGGAGTCTCGAAATGGTCGAGACATAAAGAATGATATATTGGAAGCCTATGTTTGGACATCGGATGTGTTCCAGGTGAAATCAGGATTTTACCGGAATACCGGGAGGGTTACCGGAACCCCCCGGGAGCATAATGGGCCAACATGGGCCTTGGTGGAGAGGTGAGAGGGCTGCCCTCATGGGCTGCGCGCCTCCCCCCTTCCCCTAGTCCTATTAGGACTAGGAGAGGTGGCCGGCCCCCCTCTCTCTCTCTCCCCCTTGGAGAATCCTAGTCCAACTAGGATTGGGGGGGGGGGGGAATCCTACTCCCAGAGGGAGTAGGACTCTCCTGGCGCGCCAGGCTTGGCCGGCCAGCCCCTCCCCCTTGGCTCCTTTATATACGGGGGCAGGGGGCACCCCATAGACACACAATTGATCATTGAGATCTTTCCTTAGCCGTGTGCGGTGCCCCCTTCCACCAAATTCCACCTCGGTCATATCGTTGCAGTGCTTAGGCGAAGCCCTGCGCCGGTAACACATCAAGATCGTCACCACGCCGTCGTGCTGACGGAACTCTTCCCTGACGCTTTGCTGGATCGGAGCCCGGGGATCGTCATCGAGCTGAACGTGTGCCAAGAACTCGGAGGTGCCGGAGTAACGGTGCTGTGATCGGTTGGATCGCGAGGAGAACGTACGACTACTTCCCCTACGTTGCGTCAACGCTTCCGCTTCAGTCTACGAGGGTACGTAGACAACACTCTCCCCTCTCGTTCCTATGCATCACCATGATCTTGCGTGTGCGTAGGAAATTTTTTGAAATTACTACGTTCCCCAACAGTCATTGCACCAGAGCCTGTTCTTGTGCAGTAGCCATGCGAACATCTTCACTGTCCCGACGCCCAACTTTTCCACATGACTTTGTTTTGGCTCGCGTTTGGCATGTCCTGAAAATGCATGCAGTATGCTGCCCTGGCGGAGTAGCGGTTGATACGTCTCCAACGTATCTATAATTTATGAAGTATTCATGCTATTGTTTTATCATTCTTGGATGTTTTACAATCATTTTGTTGAAACTTTATATCATTTTTTGGGACTAATCTATTGACCCAGTGCCAAGTGCCAGTTGCAGTTTTTTGCTTGTACTTTACATCGCAGGAAATCAATATCAAACGGAGTCCAAACACCGTGAAAATTTTGTAGATTTTTTATGGACCAGAACACCCAGGATGGGCCAGAGAAGCACCTGGGGGGTACCCCGAGGGGGGAACAACCCACCAGGGCGCGCCTGGGGGCCCAGGCGCGCCCAGGTGGGTTGTGCCCACCTCGGTGGCCTCCCGCATCCCCTCTTTACCCTATAAGTTCACAAATATTCCAAAAACCCTCGGGGTTAACCTAGATCAGAAGTTCCGCCGCCGCAAGGCTCTGTAGCCATCGAAAACCAATATAGACCCTTTCCGGCACCCTGCCGGAGGGGGGGGGGATCATCTCCGGTGGCCATCATCATCCCGGCGGCCACCACGATGAGGAGGGAGTAGTCCACCCTCGGGGACGAGGGTTTGTACCGGTAGCTATGTGTTTAATATCTCTCTCTCTCTCATGTTCTTGAGATGTCACGATCTTGATGTATCCCGGGCTTTGTTAATATATTCGGCTCATATGGTGTTTTCCCCTCTCTATCTTGTTGTGATGAATTGAGTTTTTCCCCTTGAGATTTCGTTGTTATAGGATTGAATACTTTTATGGATTTGTGAACACTTGATATATGTCTTGTAATTGAATACTCGTGGTGACAATGGGGTATCGTATTGATTCACTTGATATATGTTTTGGCAATCAACTCGTGGATTCCCGAGGTGACATTGGGGTAATCTATGCATAGGGGTTGATGCACGTTCTTGTCTTTGTTTCTCCGGTAGAAATCTTGGGGCACTCTTTGAAGTTCTTTGTGTTAGATTGAGTATTATGAATATGAATTTGCTTTGATGTTATTTTAGTACGAACTTTAGGATGGATCGAACAGAAAGAATAACTTTGTGTTATTTTAGTACAAACTCTTGAATATATCGAACGGAAAGAATAGCTTTGAGGTGGTTTCGTATCCTACAAACAATTAATTCTCATGTTCTCCGCTAGATAGGAACTTTGGAGTGATTCTTTATCGCACTTTGAGGGGTCGTTATATGATCCAATTATAATAGCATTGTTGAGAGGTTGCACTAGTGAAAGTACGAACCATATGCCTCATTTTCAAGCATTGCAATACCATTTTTGTGCCCGTTTACTATTGGCTACCTTGCTGTTTTTATTTATTCAGATTATAAAAATATATTTCTACCATCCATATTACACTTCTATCACCATCTCTTCGTCGAACTAGTGCATATATACAATTTGCCATTGTATTGAGTGTGTTGGGGACACAAGAGATTTCTTGTATTTGATTGCAGGGTCGTTTGAGAGACACCATCTTCATCCTACACCTCTCACGGATTGATAAACCTTAGGTCATCCACTTGAGGGAAAATTGCTACTGTCCTACAAAACACTACGCTTGGAGGCCCAACATGTGTATACAAGAATAAAGTTGCGTAGTAGACATCAAGCTCTTTTCTGGCGCCGTTGCCAGGGAGGTGAGTGCTTGAAGGTATATCTTTAGATCTTGCAATTTAATCTTTTAGTTTCTTGTTTTATCACTAGTTTGGTTTATAAAAGAAAATTACAAAAAAATGGAATTGAGGTTGCATCATATTATTGATCATATTTATAATATCTTTCTTGAAAATGATGGATCGGAAAATTGTGCTCAATTGTTAGAAGAAGAAGTCAATAAAATGTTTGGCACAAAATATTTGAATGATGAGCATGATTGCAATGTTGTTAGTATAAATTCTTTGAATATCCATGATGCTAATGATATGCAAAGCTACAAGCTTGGGGATTCTATATTTGATGAAGGTGATATTTTTACTGCCCAAGTTTTGATGAGAAAATTTATTATGATGAAAGCATACCTCCTATTTATGATTATTATATTGATGAAAGTGGATTCGGAGAGGTCATGACTTTATTTAATGATGAATCCACTATTTCGGAAGAGGTTTTAATTGATTATTAATGAAGTTGCTATCTATAATGATTATGGTGATGACTTGTATGCTCTAAAGAATAATGATAACCATGAAACTTTTCATCATGATTTTAATTTTCAATCCCATGATTGTTACTTTGTTGAGTTTGCTCCCACTACTATTCATGAGAATAAATTTGCTTATGAGGAGAGTAATAAAATTTATATGCTTGTGAATCATGAAAGAAATGCTTTATGTGATAGTTATATTGTTGAATTCACTCATGATGCTACTGAAAATATTATGAGAGAGGAAAAAATGCTTTTACATATTGCAATAATATCAAGTTTCCTCTCTATGTGTTGAAAATCTTGAAGTTTTGCTTGTTTTGCCTTCCTATGCTAGTTGATTCTTGTTCCCATAAGTTGTTTTCTCACAAAATCCCTATGCATAGGAAGTGGGTTAGGCTTAATTGTGCTAGTCATATGTTTCATGATGCTCTCTTTATTTTTCAATTCTTTACTTTTATGCGAGCATCATTGAAATCATCATGCCTAGCTAAAAAGGCATAAAAGAAAAGTGCTTGTTGGGACACAACCCAACACTTTTACCTACTGTTTTTGTGTGTTCACATGATTATGATACTGTAGTAATCATGTTTTATTGTCTTTATTTCAATAAAGTGCCAAGTAAAGCCTTTGAGATCATGTTGGGTGATAGTTGATTTGATCTTGCTGAAAAACAAAAACTTTTGCACTCATGAAAATAATTCTCATTTTGAACACAAGAGTACTTTTGAGTTGATTCTTTTTGGAAAAGTTTAATATACCAATTACTCATGTGGTCCTAATTGTTTCATAATTTTTGGAGTAGTAGAAGTATGGTATGAGTACAGATTACTACAGACTGTTCTGTTTTTGACAAATTCTGTTTTCAATGCATAGTTTGCTTGTTTTCTAGTTTCTATGGCTTATATTGCTCAATATAAATTTTGCAAATGATGAGGTACAATAGGCATTGTGTGGAAACAATTATGAATCCTGTCTTTGACAGTACCAAAGTGAAATGGTTTGCTCTTTATCATACTAACCTCTCTCAGGAAGTTCCGTTAAGTTTTGTGTGATTGAAGTTTTCAAGTTTTGTGTGAGATGTCGATATCAGGAGAATAAGGAGTGACAAGACCCTAAGCTTGGGGATGCCCAAGGCACCCCAAGTTAATATCCAAGGAAGATCCAAGCAAGTAAGCTTGGGGATGCCCAAGGCACCCCAAGTTAATATCCAAGGAAGATCCAAGCAAGTAAGCTTGGGGATGCCCCGGAAGGCGTCCCCCCTTTCGTCTCCAACATTATCGGTAACCTCACTTGGAGCTATGTTTTGATTCATCACATGATATGAGTTTTACTTGGAGCATCATTTAATTTTGTTAGGATTTGCTTGCTTTTATTTATAATAATGTTTTTCATATTTTGTTTCAATAAAAGTGGCAATGATAGCCTTTACTATGCTTATTTTACAAGTATACATGTTGCTGTTTGAAAACAGAAAGTTTACCGCTGTTGCAAAAATTCCCTAGAAAAGTCAGAATGTGATGAAATGTTGAAACTTTTTGCAAAATAAGATCTGATAAATTTTCTACAGGGTGTTAAAATTTCATAATGTTTGGAATTGAATAAGTATTGATACTCTTGCATTCTTTACAGACTGTACTGTTTTGGCAGATTGCTGTTATGTTTGCATTGTTTGCATATGTTTGCTTGTCTAATGATCCTATTTGAGGATAGGAGTATTAAATATGCAGAGGCATTTAGTATGCAATGTTGAATAATAAGTTTAGTGATTTGCTACAGTATATAATGATAAAGTTTTTGCATTGATTTATATGTTGGGGAACGTTGCAGAAAACAAAAATTTTCCTATGGTTTCACCAAGATCCATCTATGAGTTCATCTAGCAACGAGTGATCGGATGCATCTACATACCTTTGTAGATCGCAAGCGGAAGCGTTCACTAGAACATGGATGATGGAGTCGTACTCGCCGTGATCCAAATCACCGATGACCAAGGGCCGAACGGACGGCACCTCCGCGTTCAACACACGTACAAAGCAGATGACGTCTCCTCCTTCTTGATCCAGCAAGGGGGAAGGAGAGGTTGATGAAGATCCAGCAGCACGACGGCGTGGTGGTGGATGCAGTAGTCACCTCAGCAGGGCTTCGCCGAGCTTCTACGAGAGAGAGAGAGAGGTGTAGCAGCGGAGAGGGAGGCGCCAGAGCTTCAGGGTGCCGCTGCCCCTCCCTCCCCCCTTTATATAGGCCCCCTGGGGGGCCGCTGGCCCTGGAGATCCCATCTCCCAAGGGGGGTGGCGGCCAGGGGGGTGGAGTACCCCCCAAGGCAAGTGGGGCGCCCCGCCCCCTACCCTAGGGTTTCAACCCTAGGCGCAAGGGGCTGGGCCAAGGGGGGCGCACCAACCCACTATGGGCTGGTTCTCCCTCCCACTTCAGCCCATGGGGCCCTCCGGGATGGGTGGCCCCACCCGGTGGACCCCCAGGACCCATCCGGTGGTCCCGGTACAATACCGGTGACCCCCGAATCTTTCCCGATGGACGAAACTGCACTTCCTATATATAATTCTTTACCTCCGGACCATTCCGGAACTTCTCGTGGCGTCCAGGATCTCATCCGGGACTCCGAACAACTTTCGAATTACTGCATACTCATATATCTACAACCCTAGCGTCACGGAACCTTAAGTGTGTAGACCCTACGGGTTCGGGAGATATGCAGACATGACCGAGACGCCTCTCAGGCCAATAACCAACAGCGGGATCTGGATACCCATGTTGGCTCCCACATACTCCTCGATGATCTCATCGGATGAACCATGATGTCGAGGATTCAATCAATCCCGTATACAATTCCCTTTGTCAATCGGTATTTTACTTGCCCGAGATTCGATCGTCGGTATCCCAATACCTCGTTCAATCTCGTTACCGGCAAGTCACTTTACTCGTATCGTAATGCATGATCCCGTGATCAAACACTTTGATCACATTGAGCTCATTATGATGATGCATTACTGAGTGGGCCCAGTGATACCTCTCCGTCACACGGAGTGACAAATCCCAGTCTCGATCCGTGTCAACCCAACAGACACTTTTAGAGATACTCGTAGTATACCTTTATAGTCACCCAGTTATGTTGTGACGTTTGGTACACCCAAAGCACTCCTACGGTATCCGGGAGTTACACGATCTCATGGTCTAAGGAAAAGATACTTGACATTGGAATAGCTCTAGCAAACGAATTATACGATCTTGTGCTATGCTTAGGATTGGGTCTTGTCCATCACATCATTCTCCTAATGATGTGATCTCGTTATCAATGACATCCAATGTCCATAGTCAGGAAACCATGACTATCAGTTGATCAACGAGCTAGTCAACTAGAGGCATACTAGGGACATGTTGGTGTCTATGTATTCACACATGTATTACGATTTCCGGATAACACAATTATAGCATGAATAAAAGACAATTATCATGAACAAGGAAATATAATAATAATCCTTTTATTATTGCCTCTAGGGCATATTTCCAACAGTCTCCCACTTGCACTAGAGTCAATAATCTAGTTACATTGTGATGAATCGAACACCCATAGAGTTCTGGTGTTGATCATGTTTTGCTCTAGGGAGAGGTTTAGTCAACGGATCTGCGACATTTAGATCCGTATGCACTTTGCAAATTTCTATGTCTCCATCTTGAACATTTTCACGAATGGAGTTGAAGCGACGCTTGATGTGCCTGGTCTTCTTGTGAAACCTGGGCTCCTTGGCAAGTGCAATAGCTCCAGTGTTGTCACAGAAGAGTTTGATCAGCCCCGACGCATTGGGTATGACTCCTAGGTCGGTGATGAACTCCTTCACCCAAATTGCTTCATGCGCTGCCTCCGAGGCTGCCATGTACTCTGCTTCACATGTAGATCCCGCCACGACGCTCTGCTTGAAGTTGCACCAGCTTACTGCTCCACCATTCAACATATACACGTATCCGGTTTGTGACTTAGAGTCATCCAGATCTGTGTCGAAGCTAGTGTCGACGTAACCCTTTACGACGAGCTCTTCGTCACCTCCATAAACGAGAAACATGTCCTTAGTCCTTTTCAGGTACTTCAGGATATTCTTGACCGCTGTCCAGTGTTCCTTGCCGGGATTACTTTGGTACCTTCCTACCAAACTTACGGCAAGGTTTACATCAGGTCTGGTACACAGCATGGCATACATAATAGACCCTATGGCCGAGGCATAGGGGATGACACTCATCTCTTCTATATCTTCTGCCGTGGTCGGGCATTGAGCTGAGCTCAATTTCACACCTTGCAACACAGGCAAGAACCCCTTATTGGACTGATCCATATTGAACTTCTTCAATATCTTTTCAAGGTATGTGCTTTGTGAAAGACCTATGAGGCGTCTTGATCTATCTCTATAGATCTTGATGCCTAATATATAAGCAGCTTCTCCAAGGTCCTTCATTG
Organism: Aegilops umbellulata; assembly: GCA_032464435.1. Classification (NCBI taxonomy): domain Eukaryota; kingdom Viridiplantae; phylum Streptophyta; class Magnoliopsida; order Poales; family Poaceae; genus Aegilops; species Aegilops umbellulata. Next base: position 234,228,355 of record CP136060.1, read on the forward strand.
AAAAACTCTTATTCAAGTAGGCCTTAATGCTGTCCAAAAGTTCTATATCATTTCCCATCAAAAGTATGTCATCCACATATAATATGAGAAATGCTACAGAGCTCCCACTCACTTTCTTGTAAACGCAGGCTTCTCCATAAGTCTGCATAAACCCAAACGCCTTGATCATCTCATCAAAGCGAATGTTCCAACTCCGAGATGCTTGCACCAGCCCATAAATGGATCGCTGGAGCTTGCATACCTTGTTAGCATTCTTAGGGTCGACAAAACCTTCCGGTTGCATCATATACAGTTCTTCCTTAATATAACCGTTAAGGAATGCCGTTTTGATGTCCATCTGCCATATCTCATAATCATAGTATGCGGCAATTGCTAACATGATTCGGACGGACTTCAGCTTTGCTACGGGAGATAAAGTCTCATCGTAGTCAACCCCTTGAACTTGCTGATAACCCTTAGCGACAAGTCGAGCTTTATAGATGGTAACATTACCATCCGCGTCCGTCTTCTTCTTAAAGATCCATTTGTTTTCTATCGCTCGCCGATCATCGGGCAAGTCTGTCAAAGTCCATACTTTGTTTTCATACATGGATCCTATCTCGGATTGCATGGCCTCTAGCCATTTGTTGGAATCTGGGCCCGCCATTGCTTCTTCATAGTTCGAAGGTTCACCATTGTCTAACAACATGATTTCCAGGACAGGGTTGCCGTACCACTCTGGTGTGGAACGTGTCCTTGTGGACCTATGAAGTTCAGTAGTAACTTGATCTGAAGTTTCATGATCATCATCATTAACCTCCTCTCTAACCGGTGGAGGCACCACAGAAACATTTTCTTGAGCTGCGCTACTCTGCGGTTCAAGAGGTAATACTTCATCAAGTTCCACTTTCCTCCCACTTACTTCTTTCGAGAGAAACTCTTTCTCCAGAAAGGATCCATTATTGGCAACAAAGATCTTGCCTTCGGATCTTAGGTAGAAGGTATACCCAATGGTTTCCTTAGGGTATCCTATGAAGACGCATTTTTCCGAGTTGGGTTCGAGCTTTTCAGGTTGAAGTTTCTTGACATAAGCATCGCATCCCCAAACTTTTAGAAACGACAGCTTAGGTTTCTTCCCAAACCATAATTCATACGGTGTCGTCTCAACGGATTTAGACGGTGCCCTATTTAAAGTGAATGTAGCTGTCTCTAGAGCGTATCCCCAAAATGATAGCGGTAAATCAGTAAGAGACATCATAGATCGCACCATATCCAATAGAGTGCAATTACGACGTTCGGACACACCGTTACGTTGAGGTGTTCCAGGCGGCGTGAGTTGTGAAACGATTCCACATTTCCTTAAGTGTGTGCCAAATTCGTGACTTAAATATTCTCCTCCACGATCTGATCGTAAGAACTTTATTTTTCGGTCACGTTGATTCTCTACCTCATTCTGAAATTCCTTGAACTTTTCAAAGGTCTCAGACTTGTGTTTCATCAAGTAGACATACCCATATCTACTCAAGTCATCCGCGAGAGTGAGAACATAACGATATCCTCCGCGAGCCTCAACACTCATTGGACCGCACACATCAGTATGTATGATTTCCAGTAAGTTGGTTGCTCGCTCCATTGTTCCGGAGAACGGAGTCTTGGTCATTTTGCCCATGAGGCATGGTTCGCATGTGTCAAATGATTCATAATCGAGAGACTTTAAAAGTCCATCAGCATGGAGCTTCTTCATGCGCTTGACACCAATATGACCAAGGCGGCAGTGCCACAAGTATGTGGGACTATCGTTATCAACTTTACATCTTTTGGTATTCACACTATGAATATGTGTATCATCACGTACGAGATTCATTAAGAATAAACCATTAACCATCGGAGCATGACCATAAAACATATCACTCATATAAATAGAACAACTATTATTCTCGGATTTAAATGAGTAGCCATCTCGTATTAAACGAGATCCAGATACAATGTTCATGCTCAAACTTGGCACCAAATAACAATTATTGAAGTTTAAAACTAACCCCGTAGGTAAATGTAGAGGTAGCGTGCCGACGGCGATCACATCGACCTTGGAACCATTCCCGATGCGCATCGTCACCTCGTCCTTCGCCAGTCTCCGCTTATTCCGCAGCTCCTGTTTTGAGTTACAAATATGAGCAACGGCACTAGTATCAAATACCCAGGAGCTACTACGAGCATTGGTAAGGTACACATCAATTACATGTATATCATATATACCTTTAGTGTTGCCGGCCTTCTTGTCCGCTAAGTATTTGGGGCAGTTCCGCTTCCAGTGACCCTTTCCTTTGCAATAAAAGCACTCAGTCTCAGGCTTGGGTCCATGCTTTGACTTCTTCCCGGCAACTGGCTTACCGGGCACGGCAATATCCTTGCCGTCCTTCTTGAAGTTTTTCTTACCCTTGCCTTTCTTGAACTTAGTGGTTTTATTGACCATCAACACTTGATGTTCCTTTTTGATTTCTACCTCCGCTGATTTCAGCATAGCAAATACCTCAGGAATGGTCTTTACCATCCCCTGCATATTGTAAGTCATCACAAAGCTCTTGTAGCTAGGTGGGAGCGACTGAAGGATTCTGTCAATGACCGCCTCGTCTGGGAGATTAATCTCCAGCTGAGTCAAGGGGTTGTGCAATCCAGACATCTTGAGTATGTGTTCACTGACAGAACTATTTTCCTCCATCTTACAACTATAGAACTTGTCGGAGACTTCATATCTCTCAACCCGGGCATGAGCTTGGAAAACCATTTTCAGCTCTTCGAACATCTCATATGCTCCGTGTTGCTCAAAACGCTTTTGGAGCCCCGGTTCTAAGCTGTAAAGCATGCCGCACTGAACAAGGGAGTAATCATCAGCACACTGCTGCCAAGCGTTCATAACGTCTTGGTTCTCTGGGACGGGTGCATCACCTAGCGGTGCTTCTAGGACTTATTGTTTCCTGGCAGCTATGAGGATGATCCTCAGGTTCCGGACCCAGTCCGTATAGTTGCTGCCATCGTCTTTCAGCTTGGTTTTCTGTAGGAACGCGTTGAAGTTGAGGTTGACATATTGCAAAGTCTATTTAGACTAAGTTCATGATAATTAAGTTCATCTAATCAAATTATTTAATGAACTCCCACTCAGATTATACATCCCTCTAGTCATCTAAGTGAAACATGATCCGACTCGACTAGGCCGTGTCCGATCATCACGTGAGACGGACTAGTCATCATCGGTGAACATCTCCATGTTGATCGTATCTTCCATACGACTCATGTTCGACCTTTCAGTCTCTTGTGTTCCGAGGCCATGTCTGTACATGCTAGGCTCGTCAAGTCAACCTAAGTGTTTGCATGTGTAAATCTGTCTTACACCCGTTGTATGTGAACGTTGGAATCTATCACACCCGATCATCACGTGGTGCTTCGAAACAACGAACTGTCGCAATGGCGCACAGTTAGGGGGAATACTTTCTTGAAATTGTTATGAGGGATCATCTTATTTACTACTGTCGATCTAAGTAAACAAGATGCAAAAACATGATAAACATCACATGCAATCAAATAATAATAGTGACATGATATGGCCAATATCATATAGCTCCTTTGATCTCCATCTTGGGGCTCCATGATCATCTTGTCACCGGCATGACACCATGATCTCCATCATCATGATCTCCATCATCGTGTCTCCATGAAGTTGCTCGCCAACTATTACTTCTACTACTATGGCTAACACGTTTAGCAATAAAGTAAAGTAATTTACATTGCGTTTCCAATGACACGCAGGTCATACAAAAATAATGACAACTCCTATGGCTCTTGCCGGTTGTCATACTCATCGACATGCAAGTCATGATTCCTATTACATGAACATGATCTCATACATCACATATATATCATTCATCATTCATCACAACTTTGGCCATATCATATCACAAAGCACTTGCTGCAAAAACAAGTTAGACGTCCTCTAATTGTTGTTGCAAGTTTTACGTGGCTGCAATAGGGTTCTAGCAAGAACGTTTTCTTACCTACGTAAAAGCCACAACGTGATTTGTCAACTTCTATTTACCCTTCATAAGGACCCTTTTCGTCGAATCCGCTCCAACTAAAGTGGGAGAGACAGACACCCGCCAGCCACCTTATGCAACTAGTGCATGTCAGTCGGTGGAACCGGTCTCACGTAAGCGTACGTGTAAGGTTGGTCCGGGCCGCTTCATCCCACAATACCGCTGAAGCAAAATAAGACTAGTAGCGGCAAGAAAGTTGACAACATCTACGCCCACAACAATTGTGTTCTACTCGTGCAAAGAGAACTACGCATAGACATAGCTCTGATACCACTGTTGGGGAACGTTGCAGAAAACAAAAATTTTCCTACGGTTTCACCAAGATCCATCTATGAGTTCATCTAGCAACGAGTGATCGGATGCATCTACATACCTTTGTAGATCGCGAGCGGAAGTGTTCACTAGAACGTGGATGATGGAGTCGTACTCGCCGTGATCCAAATCACCGATGACCAAGCGCCGAACGGACGGCACCTCCGCGTTCAACACACGTACGGAGCGGATGATGTCTCCTCCTTCTTGATCCAGCAAGGGGGAAGGAGAGGTTGATGAAGATCCAGCAGCACGACGGCGTGGTGGTGGATGCAGTAGTCACCTCAGCAGGGCTTCGCCGAGCTTCTACGAGAGAGAGAGAGAGAGAGAGAGAGAGGTGTAGCAGGGGAGAGGGAGGCGCCAGAGCTTCAGGGTGCCGCTGCCCCTCCCTCTGAAGGAAATATGCCCTAGAGGCAATAATAAATTTATTATTTATTTCCTTTTATATCATGATAAATGTTTATTATTCATGCTAGAATTGTATCAACCGGAAACATGATACATGTGTGGATACATAGACAAACAGAGTGTCACTAGTATGCCTCTACTTGACTAGCTCGTTGATCAAAGATGGTTATGTTTCCTAACCATAGACATGAGTTGTCATTTGATTAACGGGATCACATCATTAGGAGAATGATGTGATTGACATGACCCATTCCATTAGCTTAGCACCCGATCGTTTAGTATGTTGCTATTGCTTTCTTCATGACTTATACATGTTCCTATGACTATGAGATTATGCAACTCCCGTTTGCCGGAGGAACACTTTGTGTGCTACCAAACGTCACAACGTAACTGGGTGATTATAAAGGAGCTCTACAGGTGTCTCCAAAGGTAGATGTTGGGTTGGCATATTTCGAGATTAGGATTTGTCACTCCGATTGTCGGAGAGGTATCTCTGGGCCCTCTCGGTAATGCACATCACATAAGCCTTGCAAGCATTACAACTAATGTGTTAGTTGTTAGATGATGTATTACGGAACGAGTAAAGAGACTTGCCGGTAACGAGATTGAACTAGGTATTGGATACCGACGATCGAATCTCGGGCAAGTAACATACCGATGACAAAGGGAACAACGTATGTTGTTATGCGGTCTGACCGATAAAGATCTTCGCAGAATATGTAGGAGCCAATATGGGCATCCAGGTCCCGCTATTGGTTATTGACCGGAGATGTGTCTCGGTCATGTCTACATTGTTCTCGAACCGTAGGGTCTGCACGCTTAAGGTTTCGATGACAGTTATATTATGAGTTTATGAGTTTTTGATGTATCGAAGGAGTTCGGAGTCCCGGATGAGATCGGGGACATGACGAGGAGTCTCGAAATGGTCGAGACGTAAAGATCGATATATTGGACGACTATATTCGGACATCGGAAGGGTTCTGAGTGGTTCGGGTATTTTCAGAGGTACCGGGGAGTTACGGGATTACAGGAGAAGTAATGGGCCTTGATGGGCTTTAGTGGGAAGAGGAAAAAGGCTGCTGCGCCCCCCCTCCCCTCTAGTCCGAATTGGACTAGGGAAAAGGGGGCCGGCCACCTCTCCTTCTCCTCCTATTCCTTCTCCCTTCCTCCCCTCTTGGTGGACTCCTACTAGGACTTGGAGTCCTAGTAGGACTCCATATCTTGGCCACACCAATTGGCTTGGCCGGCCTCCTCCTCCTCCATCCTTTATATACTGAGGCAAGGGGCACCCCTTGGACACACAATTGATCAACGTGATCGTTCCTTAGCCGTGTGCGGTGCCCCCTTCCACCAAATTCCACCTCGGTCATATCGTTGCAGTGCTTAGGCGAAGCCCTGCGCCGGTAACACATCAAGATCGTCACCACGCCGTCGTGCTGACGGAACTCTTCCCCGACGCTTTGCTGGATCGGAGCCCGGGGATCGTCATCGAGCTGAACGTGTGCCAAGAACTCGGAGGTGCCGGAGTAACGGTGTTGTGATCGGTTGGATCGCGAGGAGAACGTACGACTACTTCCTCTACGTTGCGTCAACGCTTCCGCTTCGGTCTACGAGGGTATGTAGACAACACTCTCCCCTCTCGTTGCTATGCATCACCATGATCTTGCGTGTGCGTAGGAATTTTTTTGAAATTACTACGTTCCCCAACAGTGGCATCCGAGTCTAGGTTTTTATGGTTTGATGTTATTTGCACGAGTAGAACACAAGTGAGTTGTGGACGATACAAGTCATACTGCCTACCAGCATGTCATACTTTGGTTCAGCGGTATTGTTGGAGGAGACGATCCGGACCAACCTTACGCGTACGCTTACGCGAGACCGGTTCCCTCGACGTGCTTTGCACATAGATGGCTTGCGGAAGACTGTCTCTCCAACTTTAGTTGAACCAAGTGTGGCTACGCCCGGTCCTTGAGAAGGTTAAAACGGAGTCTATTTGACAAACTATCGTTGTGGTTTTGATGCGTAGGTAAGATGAGTTCTTGCTTAAGCCCGTAGCAGCCACGTAAAACTTGCAACAAACAAAGTAGAGGACGTCTAACTTGTTTTTGCAGGGCATGTTGTGATGTGATATGGTCAATACATGATGCTATATTTTATTGTATGAGATGATCATGTTTTTTAACCGAGTTATCGGCAACCGGCAGGAGCCGTATGGTTGTCGCTTTATTGTATGCAATGCAATCGCCCTGTAATGCTTTACTTTATCACTAAGCGGTAGCGATAGTCGTAGAAGCATAAGATTGGCAAGACGACAACGATACTACGATGGAGATCAAGGTGTTGCGCCGGTGACGAAGGTGATCTTGATGGTGCTGCAGAGATGGAGATCACGAAGCACAAGATGATGATGACCATATCATATCACTTATATTGATTTGCATGTGATGTTTATCTTTTATGCATCTTATCTTGCTTTGATTGACGGTAGCATTATAAGATGATCTCTCACTAATTATCAAGAAGTGTTCTCCCTGAGTATGCACCATTGCAAAAGTTCTTCGTGCTGAGACACCACGTGATGATCGGGTGTGATAGGCTCTACGTTCAAATACAGCGGGTGCAAAACAGTTGCACACGCGGAATACTCAGGTTATACTTGACGAGCTATGCATATAAGATATGACCTCGGAACACGGAGACCGAAAGGTCGAGCGTGAATCATATAGTAGATATGATCAACATAATGATGTTCACCATTGAAAACTAAGCCATTTCACGTGATGATCGGTTATGGTTTAGTTGATTTGGATCACGTGATCACTTAGAGGATTAGAGGGATGTCTATCTAAGTGGGAGTTCTTAAGTAATATGATTAATTGAACTTTAATATTATCATGAACATTAGTCCTGGTAGTATTAGCATATCTATGTTGTAGATCAATAGCTCGCGTTGTTGCTTCCCTGTGTTTATTTTGATATGTTCCTAGAGAAAAATTGTGTTGAAAAATGTTAGTAGCAATAATGCGGATTGGATCCGTGATCTGAGGTTTATCCTCATTGCTGCACAGAAGAATTATGTCCTTGATGCACCGCTAGGTGACGGACCTATTGCAGGAGCAGATGCAGACGTTATGAACGTTTTGCTAGCTCAATATGATGACTACTTAATAGTTTAGTGCACCATGCTTAACGGCTTAGAATCGGGACTTCAAAGACGTTTTGAACGTCATGGAGCATATGAGATGTTCCAGGAGTTGAAGTTAATATTTCAAGCAAATACCCGAGTTGAGAGATATGAAGTCTCCAACAAGTTCTATAGCTAAAAGATGGAGGAGAATCGCTCAACTAGTGAGCATGTGCTCAGATTGTCTGGGTACTACAATCGCTTGAATCAAGTGGGAGTTAATCTTCCAGATAAGATAGTGATTGACAGAATTCTCTAGTCACCATCACCAAGTTAGTAGAACTTCGTGATGAACTATAATATGCAAGGGATAACGGAAAATATTCCCAAGCTCTTCGCGATGCTAAAATCGGCGAAGGTAGAAATCAAAGAAAAACATCAAGTGTTGATGGTTGACAAGATCACTAGTTTCAAAAAAAGGGCACAAGGAAAGAAGGGGAACTTCAAGAAGAACGGCAAGCAAGTTGCTGCTCAAGTGAAAAAGCCCAAGTCTGGTCCTAAGCCTGAGACTAAGTGCTTCTACTGCAAAAGGACTGGTCACTGGAAGCGGAACTACCCCAAGTGATTGGCGGATAAGAAGGATGGCAAAGTGAACATAAGTATATTTGATATACATGTTATTGATGTGTACTTTACTAGTGTTCATAGCAACCCCTCAGTATTTGGTACTAGTTCAAGTTGCTAAGATTAGTAACTCGAAACGGGAGTTGCAGAATGAACAAAGACTAGTTAAAGGGCAAGGTGACGATGTGTGTTGGAAGTGGTTCCAAGATTGATATGATCATCATCACACACTCCCTATACTTTCGGGATTAGTGTTGAAACTAAATAAGTGTTATTTGGTGTTTGCGTTGAGCATGAATATGATTTGATCATGTTAATTGCAATACAGCTATTCATTTAAGTTAGAGAACAATTGTTGTTCTGTTTACATGAATAAAACCTTCTATGGTCATACACACCAATGAAAATAGTTCATTGGATCTCGATCGTAGTGATACACATATTCATAATATTGAAAAGATGCGAAGTTAATAATGATAGTGCAACCTATTTGTGGCACTGCCGTTTAGGTCATATTGGTGTAAAGCGCATGAAGAAACTCCATGCTGATGGGATTTTGGAATCACTTGATGCTTGTGAACCATGCCTCTTGGGCAAGATGACTAAAACGCCGTTCTCCGGAACAATGGAGCAAGCAACAGATTTGTTGGAAATCATACATACTGATGTATATGGTCCGATGAATATTAAGGCTCGCGACAAGTATCATTATTTTCTAACCTTCACAGATGATTTGAGCAGATATGGGTATATCTACTTGATGAAACATAAGTCTGAAACGTTTGAAAAGTTCAAAGAATTTTAGTGAAGTGAAAATCATCGTGACAAGAAAATAAGGTTTCTACGATCTGATCGCGGAGACAAATATTTGAGTTACGAGTTTGGTCTTCAATTAAAACAATGTGGAATAGTTTCACAAATTCATGCCACCTGGAACACCACAGCATAATGGTGTGTCCGAACGTCATAACCGTACTTTATTAGATATAGTACAATCTATGATGTTTCTTACCGATTTACCAATATCATTTTGGGATCATGCATTAGAGACAGCTGCATTCACGTTAAAAGGGGCACCATCTAAAGTCCGTTGAGACGACACAAAATGAACTGTGGTTTGGCAAGAAACCAAAGTTGTCGTTTCTTAAAGTTTGGGGTTACGATGCTTATGTGAAAAAGTTTCATCCTGATAAGCTCAAACCCAAATCGGAGAAATGTGTCTTCATAGGTACCCAAAGGAGACTGTTGGGTACACCTTCTATCACAGATCCAAAGGCAAGATATTCGTTGCTGAGAATGGATCCTTTCTAGAGAAGGAGATTCTCTCGAAAGAAGTGAGTGGGAGGAAAGTAGAAAACTTGATAAGGTAATTGTACCTTCTCCCTTATTGGAAAGTAGTTCATCACAGAAATCTGTTCTTGTGACTACTACACCAATTAGTAAGGAAGCTAATGATAATGATCATGTAACTTCAAGATCAAGTTACTACCGAATCTCGTAAGTAAACTAGAGTGAGATCCGCACCAGAGTGGTACGGTAATCCTGTTCTGGAAGTCATGTTACTAGACCATGACGAACTTGCGAACTATGAGGAAGCGATGATGAGCCCAGATTCCGCGAAATGGTTAGAGGCCATGAAATCTGAGATATGATCCATGTATGAGAACAAAGTATGGACTTTGATGGATTTGCCCGATGATCGGCAAGCCAAATAAAATAAACGGATATTGAAGAGGAAGACGGACACTGATAGTAGTGTTACTATCTACAAAGCTAGAATTGTCGCAAAAGGTTTTCGACAAGTTCAAGGTGTTGACTACGATGAGAGTTTCTCACTCGTATCTATGCTTAAGTCTGTCCGAATCATGTTAGCAATTGCCGCATTTTATGAAATCCGGCAAATGGATAAACAAAACTACATTCCTTAATGGATTTATTAAAGAAGAGTTGTATACGATGCAACTAGAAGGTTTTGTCGATCCTGAAGGTGTTAACAAAATATGCAAGCTCCAGCGATCCATCTATGGACTGGTGCAAGCATCTCAGAGTTGGAATATACGCTTTGATAAGTTGATCAAAGCATATAGTTTTATACAGACTTGCGGGGAAGCCTGTATTTACAAGAAAGTGAGTGGGAGCACTACAGCATTTCTGATAAGTATATGTAAATGACATATTATTGATCGGAAATAATGTAGAATTATTCTGTAAAGCATAAAGGAGTATTTGAAAGGAGTTTTTCGAAGAAGGACCTCGGTGAAGCTGCTTACATATTGAGCATCAAGATCTATAGAGATAAATCAAGACGCTTGATAAGTTTTTCAATAAGTACATACCTTGAAAAGATTTTGAAGTAGTTCAAAATGGAACAGTCAAAGAAAGAGTTCTTGCCTGTATTACAAGGTGTGAAATTGAGTAAGACTCAAAGCCCGACCACGGCAGATGATAGAAAGAGAATGAAAGTCATTTCCTATGCCTCAGCCATAGATTCTATAAAGTATGCCATGCTATGTACCAGATCTATTGTATACCCTACACTGTGTTAAGCAAGGGAGTACAATAGTGATCTAGGAAGTAGATCACTGGACATCGGTCAAAATTATCCTTAGTAAAATAAGGATATGTTTCTCGATTATGGATGTGACAAAAAGGTTCGTCGTAAAGGGTTACGTCGATGCAAGTTTTGACACCAATCTAGATGACTCTAAGTCTCGGTCTAGATACATATTGAAAGTGGGAGCAATTAGCTAGAGTAGCTCTGTGCGGAGTATTGTAGACATAGAATTCGCAAAATACTTACGGATCTGTATGTGTCAGACCCGTTGACTAAAATTATCTCACAAGCAAAACATGATCACACCTTAGTACTCTTTGGGTATTAATCACATAGCGATGTGAACTAGATTACTGACTCTAGTAAACCTTTTGAGTGTTGGTCACATACCGATGTGAACTATGGGTGTTAATCACATGGTGATGTGAACTATTGCTGGTAAATCACATGGCGATGTGAACTAGATTATTGACTCTAGTGCAAGTGGGAGACTGAAGGAAATATGCCCTAGAGGCAATAATAAAGTTATTATTTATTTCCTTGCATATCATGATAAATGTTTATTATTCATGCTAGAATTGTATCAACCGGAAACATGATACATGTGTGGATACATAGACAAACAGAGTGTCACTAGTATGCCTCTACTTGACTAGCTCGTTGATCAAAGATGGTTATGTTTCCTAACCATAGACATGAGTTATCATTTGATTAACGGGATCACATCATTAGGAGAATGATGTGATTGACATGACCCATTCCATTAGCTTAGCACCCGATCGTTTAGTATGTTGCTATTGCTTTCTTCATGACTTATACATGTTCCTATGACTATGAGATTATGCAACTCCCGTTTGCCGGAGGAACACTTTGTGTGCTACCAAACGTCACAACGTAACTGGGTGATTATAAAGGAGCTCTACAGGTGTCTCCAAAGGTAGATGTTGGGTTGGCATATTTCGAGATTAGGATTTGTCACTCCGATTGTCGGAGAGGTATCTCTGGGCCCTCTCGGTAATGCACATCACATAAGCCTTGCAAGCATTACAACTAATGTGTTAGTTGTTAGATGATGTATTATGGAATGAGTAAAGAGACTTGCCGGTAACGAGATTGAACTAGGTATTGGATACCGACGATCGAATCTCGGGCAAGTAACATACCGATGACAAAGGGAACAACGTATGTTGTTATGCGGTCTGACCGATAAAGATCTTCGCAGAATATGTAGGAGCCAATATGGGCATCCAGGTCCCGCTATTGGTTATTGACCGGAGATGTGTCTCGGCCATGTCTACATTGTTCTCGAACCGTAGGGTCCGCACGCTTAAGGTTTCGATGACAGTTATATTATGAGTTTATGAGTTTTTGATGTACCGAAGGAGTTCGGAGTCCCGGATGAGATCGGGGACATGACGAGGAGTCTCGAAATGGTCGAGACGTAAAGATCGATATATTGGACGACTATATTCGGACATCGGAAGGGTTCTGAGTGGTTCGGGTATTTTCGGAGGTACAGGGGAGTTACGGGATTACGGGAGAAGTAATGGGCCTTGATGGGCTTTAGTGGGAAGAGGAAAAAGGCTGCTGCGCCCCCTCTCCCCTCTAGTCCGAATTGGACTAGGGAAAAGGGGGCCGGCCACCTCTCCTTCTCCTCCTATTCCTTCTCCCTTCCTCCCCTCTTGGTGAACTCCTACTAGGACTCCATATCTTGGCCGCACCAATTGGCTTGGCCGGCCTCCTCCTCCTCCATCCTTTATATACTGAGGCAAGAGGCACCCCTTGGACTCACAATTGATCAACGTGATCGTTCCTTAGCCGTGTGCGGTGCCCCCTTCCACCAAATTCCACCTCGGTCATATCGTTGCAGTGCTTAGGCGAAGCCCTGCGCCGGTAACACATCAAGATCGTCACCACGCCGTCGTGCTGACGGAACTCTTCCCCGACGCTTTGCTGGATCGGAGCCCGGGGATCGTCATCGAGCTGAACGTGTGCCAAGAACTCGGAGGTGCCGGGGTAACGGTGCTGTGATCGGTTGGATCGCGAGGAGAACGTACGACTACTTCCTCTATGTTGCGTCAACGCTTCCGCTTCGGTCTACGAGGGTACGTAGACAACACTCTCCCCTCTCGTTGCTATGCATCACCATGATCTTGCGTGTGCGTAGGAATTTTTTTGAAATTACTACGTTCCCCAACACCCTCCCCCCTTTATATAGGCCCCCTGGGGGGCGCCGGCCCTGGAGATCCCATCTCCCAAGGGGGGCGGCGGCCAGGGGGGTGGAGTATCCCCCAAGGCAAGTGGGGCGCCCCCCACCCTAGGGTTTCAACCCTAGGCGCAAGGGGGTGGGCCAAGGGGGGCGCACAAGCCCACTATGGGCTGGTTCCCCTCCCACTTCAGCCCATGGGGCCCTCCGGGATGGGTGGCCCCACCCGGTGGACCCCCGGGACCCATCCGGTGGTCCCGATACAATACCGGTGACCCCCGAATCTTTCCCGATGGCCGAAACTGCACTTCCTATATATAATTCTTTACCTACGGACCATTCCGGAACTTCTCGTGACGTCCGGCATCTCATCTGGGACTCCGAACAACTTTCGGATTACTGCATACTCATATCTCTACAATCCTAGCGTCGCCGAACCTTAAGTGTGTAGACCCTACGGGTTCGGGAGATATGCAGACATGATCGAGACGCCTCTCAGGCCAATAACCAACAGCGGGATCTGGATACCCATGTTGTCTCCCACATACTCCTTGATGATCTCATCGGATGAACCACGATGTCGAGGATTCAATCAATCCCGTATAAAATTCCCTTTGTCAATCGGTATTTTACTTGCCCGAGATTCGATCGTCGGTATCCCAATACCTCGTTCGATCTCGTTACCGGCAAGTCACTTTACTCGTACCGTAATGCATGATCCCGTGATCAAACACTTTGATCACATTGAGCTCATTATGATGATGCATTACTGAGTGGGCCTAGTGATACCTCTCCGTCACACGGAGTGACAAATCTCAGTCTCGATCCGTGTCAACCCAACAGACACTTTCAGAGATACCCATAGTATACCTTTATAGTCACCCAGTTACGTTGTGACGTTTGGTACACCCAAAGCACTCCTACGGTATCCGGGAGTTACACGATCTCATGGTCTAAGGAAAAGATACTTGACATTGGAATAGCTCTAGCAAATGAATTATACGATCTTGTGCTATGCTTAGGATTGGGTCTTGTCCATCACATCATTCTCCTAATGATGTGATCTCGTTATCAATGACATCCAATGTCCATAGTCAGGAAACCATGACTATCAGTTGATCAACGAGGTAGTCAACTAAAGGCATACTAGGGACATGTTGGTGTCTATGTATTCACACATGTATTACGATTTCCGGATAACACAATTATAGCATGAATAAAAGACAATTATCATGAACAAGTAAATATAATAACAATCCTTTTATTATTGCCTCTGGGGCATATTTCCAACATTATACTAACTTATCTCACGAGTTCTTGTTGAGTTTTGTGTGGATGAAGCTTTTGAGATTTAGGAAAACCATGATATGAGAAGAATTAAGGAGACACAAAAGCTAAAGCTTGGGGGTGCCCAAGGCATCCCAAGATAATATTCAAGAAGTCTCAAGCATCTAAGCTTTGGGATGCCACGGTAGGCATCCCACCTTTCTTCTTCAACAATTATCGATTAGTATCGGTTGAGCCTAAGTTTTTTGCTTCTTCACATGATGTGTGCTATTCTTAGAATGTCATTTTATTTTCAATTTGCTTGCTGTTTTAATAAAATACTTAGATATGAAAGTTTTTAAAGAAAATAGAGTCCTCAAATAGTTGCCTAGGAGGCTAAGTAAGCGGCATTCACATCCCGTCAACGGAGCTCTTTTCTATGGAATTGCTCTAGTGTTTCACTTATATACTTTTGAGCACGGTGTGCTTTAGTATTTTTGAAGAAATTCTCTCTTGCTTCACTTAAATTAATTTGAGAGAAATAAATATTATGCTCATGATCTTCACTTATATCTTTTTGGAGTAGCTTGTCATTTACTCTTGTGCTTCACTTATATCCTATGAGTAAATTGTTGAATGAATTGAATATCATGAAGTTGAAATCATATCATGCCTAGTGGTAGCTTCACATTGGGTTTAGAAAGTGAAATCTTTTGAGGCTTGACAATCACAATATTGGTCATACAAGCAATTCATGAATAATTAGTATAAGGAAGAGAACTTTCACATGCAAATACACTATCTTGGAAATCTTTTGTGATTGTGAGCCCCCATCAAAATATTATATGCCAAAATTGTTGATGTTGGACAAGGAAGACAACGTAATAGTTTATGTTTGTTCATATTCACATAGAAGTTATATTGTCATAGATCCTTCAACATGTGGTGCTTGCCCCCCATCTTTGATAGCCAAAAATTTCGCACCAAGTAGAGATACTACTTGTGCAACCAAAAACCCTTAAACCCAAATCTTATCTTCAAGAGTCCACCATACCTACCTAAGGATTGAGCAAGATCCTTCAAGTAAGTTGTCATCGGTGCAAAAAGGCAATAAAAAAATTGCTTCTAATAGTGTTAGATCATTTAGTGTAAGAGAAAATTGAGCGTTGTACGAACTTGTGATGGCAAAGAATAAAAGCGACAGACTGCATAATAAAGGTTGCTATCATAAGGGGCAATATAACGTGACATTCTTTTGCACTAAGGGGTTGAGCATACAAACAAATAAGCGCATGGCAACCTCTGCTTCCCTCTGCGAAGGGCCAATCTATCAGGGATATAACTATTGAGTATAAACTGCCCAGGAGGGGCCGGGTTATGCTCATGATGATTTACCAGTATTGAAGCCCATGAAGGCATAGAGGATGGTGACTTATAAGGGAGACTAATAAGAAGGCCCAAAGCCCAAAGGCGGGTTAGGGCCCATAGCTGTAAACCTCCATAGGTTTATGACTTGTATTGTGAGATAGGAAAGAGTGGATACCGAGCCGGACACGTTTATGAGCCGGCTGGGATTCTGTGAACCACCGGGCGTCAACCTGAGTATATAAAGGGACGACCCGGTGGTGGTTTAGGGAAAAGAAACAACAACTCGA
The DNA here is from genome assembly GCA_032464435.1 of Aegilops umbellulata. NCBI lineage: Eukaryota > Viridiplantae > Streptophyta > Magnoliopsida > Poales > Poaceae > Aegilops > Aegilops umbellulata. The sequence continues at coordinate 234,244,571 of CP136060.1, forward strand.
GAGCCAGGCAAGCGTATTTGCTCCCTGGTCATCGAAACCCTAGCAATACCACCTTAAACTAGATTAGGCCTTTACCTTCACCGCAAGGGGCCGAACCAGTATAAACACCTCGTATCCTTTGTCCCGTTTAACCCCTTTAAGCTAATCCCATTGTGATGGCTCCATGACTAAGTCCTTGCACTAGGACATCTGCCGTGACAATCCCACGACAGTTGGCGCCCACTGTGGGGCTATCGCACAATAGTTTCAAGTTCTTAGAGGGCAACTTCGAAGGGATCAAGGGATACGCCGTGGGCCGGATGACCAAGAGTCGACGTGGCAAGCTCTACATCAATGACGCAGGCTGGGGCCCCGAGGCCGGCTCAATTGAGTATGGGTACCGGGTCCCCTTCGACGGAATTCACGTCTTCATTGGCAAGATCGGTGAACCGGGCCCTAAGTCGGACATCTGCACCGACATCACTGAGACGGCTCAGCGTGCGAGACTCACCCGGGTTTGGCCCGCCATGAATCGTGCCTTCGTGGGATTCATCCATGGAGCCGAATCTGAGGATAGATCGACATCTGGTGGTGAGACAGTCGTTTACTCTGATGGTGAGTCATCCACCGGTGAGACCGATAATTGTATCAACTGCAAGACGACCGACTTGGGGGCTGTTCTGATGGCGACAGTATTCTGGACCTGTGCGAGCCGCCGAACCGGTTTGCAATCTTCATGGCCGGTACACAGCCCGTGCAACACTCGTCGACTGCAGCATAGCTGATTTCCAGGTCAGCAGCGGCAACGGCTGCCGGGGCAGGAGGCCCTATGCGCTCGCCGGCTCAGGTCTTAACTGACTTGCTGGATAAGCTGACAACATTGTTAACAGCAGTGGCTAACCCGGCGGATCAGGATCAGCATAATGCGGCGGTCGCGAAATTGCGTGATGAGATAGCACAGGCCAAGGAGGAGCTAAACGTGGAAAACGCTAGGATGGCCGAGGAGCGGGCTGCTTTGGATGCTCAGGCATAGCGGATTCAGTCGGAGTCTTACTGGCTCATGCTAGATCAGAATGCTTCAAACGAAGTCATGAGGAGGAGGCATCAGACTCGTCCGCCCCCGGTTTACGAGGCAAGAAATCTCTTTAACACGCCAAGAGCAGGAACCAGTAAACCACCAGTGGTAAACCGGGTTGAAGCGCCTAGGACGGGTACGCCGGTTCAGCCACGCACGACGGATCCACCTCGTCAGAACAATATCCCGCCACAACACGTGCCAACTGTCGGTGTCAAAACCGGCGGATCCCGGGTAGGGGGTACCGAACTGTGCGTCTAAGGTCAATGGTAACAGGAGACGGGGGACACAATGTTTACCCAGGTTCGGGCCCTCTCTATGGAGGTAATACCCTACTTCCTGCTTGATTGATCTTGATGAATATGAGTATTACATGAGTTGATCTACCACGAGATCGTAATGGCTAAAACACTAGAAGTGTAGCCTATATGACTATATCCGTTTCCGGACTAAGCCCTCTAGTTTATATAGACACCGGAGGGGACTAGGGTTGTATAAAGTCGGTTACAGAGAAAGGAATCTTCATATTTGGTCGCCAAGCTTGCCTTCCACACCGAGAGTCCTATCTGGACACGGAAGAGAGTCTTCAGTCTTGTATCTTCATAGCCCATTAGTCCGGCCCATGTCCAATAGGCCGGATGCCCGAGGACCCCTTAGTCCAGGACTCCCTCAGTAGCCCCTGAACCAGGCTTCAATGACAAGGTGTCCGGTGCGCAGATTGTCTTCGGCATTGCAAGGCGGGTTCTCCTTTTCGAATACTCCAAGATAGTCTTCGGATGCAACGAACGTGTCCGGATCTGCAACACAAGTACCACACACATAGCCATAGAGAGTATAATATTTCACGAGTCCCATCCGCTGACAACTTTTCGCAAGATGACATCATGCCTGCCCGGTCATTATTTCAAACCGTTTTCGCCTGCCGTTCCGCGTTACGAGATGCGGTTTCCATTGGCATGTCTTGTCAAAGCAGAGATCGTGTCCCCTTATTGCGGGATTCTCATCAATACGGGTGGGGGTAATCCAACCGTGCCGTTTACACAGCCCTTGGAAATAGGCGAGTTTCAAGGCGAGTGGGGAGGCGTACGATATTCACTGCCTTTATAAGGGGATAAGGATTCCCCTTATTCACCCACACCTTCTTTCTCCCTCTACCCTTCCATTCTCGAGCTCCAGCGCCCAAGTTCTCGTATTTTCCACTCCGAGCAAGCTCTCAACCATGTCCGGCTCTGGAGGGCAAGGCAAGTGGATGGCCTCCTCCGTCAAGGAGAAGGACATCGCCGACCTTCGGGAGGCCGGGTATTTGGCGAAGGAGATCATCCATCGGCTCCCGGCCAAGGGACAAGTCGTCCCCACACCAAAACCCAACGAGAGGGTGGTGTTCCTTCCTCATTTCGTCCACGGGCTAGGGTTTATGTTACGGGCTAGATTTCCATGATCTAGCCCCAAACTCTTTCCTCAACATCTCGGCATTCATTGTCACGTGCGAGGCTTTCCTCCGCATCCAGCCCCACTTCGGTCTATGGCTTAAGATCTTCAATATGAAGCCGAAGGTGGTGGATGGCCAACACGCGGAGTGCGGGGGAGCCATGGTGAGCAAGATGCCCAACGTCATATGGCCCAAAGGCACGTTTGTGGAGACTGTCAAGGACTGGCAGAAGCTGTGGTTCTATATCACAGAGCCCCGCGATGCCACCTGGGCCGCGGCTCCCGAATTCAAGTCCGGGGCCCTAATGCGGCTGACCTCTTGGATGGAGAAGGGCCCAAATTGGTCTTCGTCAGACGAGCTGATGGCGCTGCAAACGCACATCCAAAGCATGGTGGACAAAAACATCAAGCTTGTCGACATGATCCAGGTTATGCTAGTTCGCCAGATCCTCCCCTGCCAAAGCCGAACTTCCCCTCTATGGGAGTTCGGTCCGGAGAAGCACCAGACCTTGGTGAGGCTCTTCGGCACCACTCACGAAGACGCCTAGAAGCTGCCCTTCAAGGGCGACGAGAAGCCGCCGGCCATAGATTCATATCGCGGGCACGATCTTGCCCACTCCGCCAGCGCTGTAAGTCCTTCACATCTCAGGGCGTACTCTCTACCTGCTTGTCCAAGGAGGGCAACTAAACTTTGCTAATTTATCCTTTCAGGAATGGACGGAGAAAGCGGAGCGAATTCACAGTTCGGCTCCGCTGCCCGAAGAACCAGTCATCCCGCTTCTGGCGAAGATGCTGGTCCCGGCGCCCTATCAGCCGTTGGAGAAGAAGGCCAAGAAGAAGGCCAAGGGGGCCGGGGTGGCCCCCGCCGCAAGGGCACTTCGGACGTGATGTCCGAAGATAAGACTCACTCCTCAGCCGCCGAAGATGACGATGAGGAGGAGGAGGAAAGCAACCCTCCCCCTGATGGGGGGAGGAAGAAGGGGGCGGCATCCACAAATCTGGAGGCGGAGGCGCCCAAGAAGGGGAAAGGCTCCCTCGTGGATAAAACCGCGTGGGACGTCGACATCAGTCCAGCGTGACCCCCCCGGAACAAGCCCCTAGCGCATCATAAGTACCGACAGACTCGTACTCGCCTGTGTATCCGGCCTTTCCTCCTTATTGTATTAACATGGTTAATTGTGCTGTTGCAGTCTGACCCATGACAGCTCCCAGCGATCCTCATCAAGAGGTTCGTTGGATTCAAGGGCGATGGCCAGCGCGTCACTGCCTCCCGCTTACTCTCCCACGGCCAAGGGTGATGTCGATGTGCTGTCGCGAAGAACTTTCCCCAGCCAGGGAGAGTCTCAGGAGGCCGTTAGGGTGGCGCCAGAGGGAGAAACCTCGGCCGCCGAACAGATGGGGGAGCAGTCCCCCATGGAGACGGGCGATGGGGGCCGAACTCAGTTTGGCCATCGTCTGGATACGGTTCCAGAGACCTACATGGCTCTGGAGTCCGGCGTGCAGCCTCCTTTGAAAGACGGATGTGTGCCTATCCCACCGGTGACCTCTGTTCAACCAAGGGCACCTGACAATCTTCTGGAAGCGCTGCGAGGCGCTTCCATTGTGGAAGAACACCATATACTTATGGGTACGGTGATTGAGAAGGTTCAGTCTGTCAAGAGCGGACTGACCGAAGCCTGCAGCGGCCTGCTGACAGGTTTTGAGGTAAGCGACGCAAAGGAAAAAAATCCCCATATAGACAGTAGCCCCTGAGACACTGTCCGGTTTTCGGCAAGCAAAACCGGACAGAGGATCAATTAATTTTTGCAGGAAACTAATTAAATGTGTCTTGTATGAATGAGCAAGCGTCGTTGCTGGCCACGACCTGACATGCTGACGAAGTCTCCGGACTAAAGCAGAGACTGGAGCGGGCCAAGGAGGAGCTTGGCCAAGTGAGGAAGCAGCTGGTAGACCAGCAAGGTATGTAATGACTCGTTGTGTATTCGAAAAGAATAAATGATATGTACTAACCATAGTGTGATTATATGTGCAGGAGCGACAACCGAGGTCGAGGCCCTTAAAAAGGCCCTGGCCGAAGCCGAGGAGAAAGCTGCCAAGGAGCAAACCGCCCGTAAGAAGCTCAAGGCCCGGGTCAACGAGGTCCAGCAAGAGCTGCAGGACGTTGTGAAGAAATGCAAGGCCTTGGAGTGCGATGTTTCAGCTCGAGAGGCCAAACTCGCCAAGGCTCGCCAAAGCGCTGAAGAGGCCCGGGTTGAGGCCCAGGGCGCCCTCCAGGAGATCCAGGAGGCGAAGAAGATTGCGGCGGATAAGGCATTTAGTATGCAAAGCAAGTATGTGAAGAAGAAGTATGTCTTACTAACCCAGATTCGGAGTTCTCTAGGGGCATTTGCGGACCTTCCGTGCAGTGTGTCAAATGCTGCGGAGTTCTTTCGGGACGAAGAGGGGAGCTCAACGGAGAAGCTGTTCTGGTCGCAGTACCTTGCACCAGAACATCCACTGCCCTTCACCGATCAGCTGAAATAGCTGGTCGAGCTGCATAGGGTGGACGAACTGGCCATGAAGGATTTAATAATCCAGCTATGGCCCGCCGAAGCTATACCCAGCAGCTACTTCGGCTTCGTGAAGCGGCTGGTGAACGCCTGTCCTCGGCTAGATGTCATCAAGCGATTGGTCTGCATCGAGGGCGCGTGCATGGCCTTCGGCCGCATCAAGGTCTGGTGGGCGAAGATGGACGCCGTGAAGCTCGTGACCGAAGGGCCACCTGAGGGGAGGGAGCACCGCACGCTGGAGCGATATTTTGGAGACGTCCTGGAGGGGTCTCGCATTGTGGCGACGCAATGTGGGAAAGACATTATCTTTGAATGAATACATTCATGTTGTCTCTGCCTTGTATGATGAAACAAAGTTTATGTAATAATATTTGTTATGTTGTTAAAAAATTTACCTCCTGTGCGGCCGTGTTTTGTGAAATCTGAGAGTTGGCTAGTCGTCAGCTTCTGCCCCCATGTAGGTAGTACGGGGGTGTTCGGGATGTAATCTAAACACTCTTGATCCAATTGTTTGGTCCCTGAAGGAGGTGTTTAGCACAACGATGTAGCGGAACGTAAGGTAGCAAGCACAGGAGCCGGGCAACCCAACTATTGACCAAAGACATGATTCGGAGCCAATGCATATAGTGCTAAATTCGGGGTGCCGAACTATACTGTAAAAGGTGTTCAGACTTTGTTGCCATGGTGTGGGGCGCTATGAAGCCCCTGGAAAATTGAAACGTACCATAGTGTACGGGTTTTATCTTATAAGCTTATTAATAATAAAAAGGGAAACATAAAAGGAGCAAAATTAATAAGCAAGGGCCCTAAAATTTGGGCCGCCAACTGTTTTCGTTATGATTTGATTAATACGTCAAAGCGCATTGATACATGTAGTGCGATAAGCAACGGGCTATTTGAAATGCCATGACCAAGGAGAGCTGCGCGTGGGACCCTGGAAACAGGTAGAGTGGTCGTTAAAGAAACCACTTAGAAATTCCCCTCTATGTCCAAGCTGACTGCCGGCTTGGTGTATTTGTCCTTTGAAAGGACCTGCGATCAAGTCGTCAGGGAAGGCCTTTGGAGAAGAAACCTGAAAAGCAGAAAAGAAACAGTGAAAGTATATGTGTCCGGGAGCAGTCAAGCCGCACTGTGGATCACCGCCTAGTTATGCCTCTGTCTGTGCCCATGGTATTTTGAGTGCGTAGTTATGTACGCGCGGTGCGAATGCCGCCACTTCATCAGGACTGGGACGGAGGCCAAATTGCTAGTCAAGCTCTTAACGAATCAAGCTGTCCTGCTGCAGAGTAGTCCGGACCCTCTTGATAGTGTCCGGGGGCTCAGCCGCCGAATTAAGGCCTTGCTTCAAAAGGCCGCTCTGTACTTCTGCCACTAAGGCAGCGTGTGCTCCTCAGCACGAAGGGAGCGTTCCGTGTTTCCATTAACAGTTATGACGCTGCATGGTCTGTGCATCTTGAGCTTAAGGTAAGCATAATGAGGGACCGCATTAAATTGAGCGAATGCGGTTCGTCCGAGCAGTGCGTGATAGCCATTGCGAAAAGGGACGATATCGAAGATTAGCTCTTCGCTTTGAAAGTTGTTCAGAGATCCGAAGACAACATCTAGCATAATTGAGCCCGTACTACGGGCCTCTACACCTGGTATGACTCCTTTAAAGGTAGTCTTTGTGCGCTTGATCCGTGATGGGTTAATGCCCATTTTGCACACTGTATCCTGATAGAGCAGGTTCAGGCTGCTTCCGCCATCCATAAGGACTCGTGTCAGGTGGAATCCGTCAATTATTGGGTCAAGGACCAATGCGGCTAAACCGCCATGACATATACTGGTCGGATGACCCCGTCGATCAAAAGTGATCGGGCATGACGACCATGGATTAAATTTTGGGGCGACTGGCTCTATCACATAGACGTCCCTGAGCGCGCGCTTGCGCTCCCTCTTGGGGATGTGTGTAGCATATATCATGTTCACCATTTTGACATGGGGGGAAACTTCTTTTATCCCCCTGTGTTCGGTTGCCGGGTCTCCTCGTCATTGTCCTCGCTTTGCGATCCCTTTTCTTTGTTTTCAGCATTTAACTTGCCGGCCTATTTAAAAACCCAACAATCTCTGTTGATATGATTGGCTGGTTTGTCTGGGGTGCCATGGATCTGGCATGGACGATCGAGTATGCGGTCCAGGCTGGATGGTCCCTGATTGTTTCTTTTATATGGCTTCTTCCGCTGACCGGACTTGGAGCCATTGAATCCAGCGTTGAATGTCGTGTCATCTGTGTTTTCACCATTGCTTTGGCGTTTGTGTCTGCTACGTCGGAGCTTGCCGTTGCTATTTTTTACTTCGGGAGTGCCCGTTTCGCTTTATGTTTTTTTTTGCTGCGGGCCAGCCAACAATCCTCACCCCCACAAAAGCGGGTCATGAGTGCCGTGAGGGCTGCCATGGACTTCGACTTTTCCTGCCCGAGGTGGCGGGCGAGCCATTCGTCACAGATGCTATGTTTAAAGGCCGCTAGGGCTTGACATTCGGACAGTCGACGATCTGGTTCTTTTTAGTTAGGAATCTAGTCCAGAATTTCCTGGCTGACTCTCTAGGCTATTGAACTATGTGACTTAAGTCATCGGCGTCTGGTGGCCGGACATATGTACCTTGGAAGTTGTCGAGAAAGGCTTCTTCCAAGTCCTCCCAGCTGCCAATAGAATTTTCGGGCAGACTGTTTAACCAGTGCCGAGCTGGCCCTTTGAGTTTTAGTGGGAGGTATTTGATGGCGTGAAGATCATCTCCGCGGGCCATATGGATGTGGATAATAAAATCCTCGATCCATACCGCAGGATCAGTTGTTCCATTGTATGATTCGATGTTTATGGGTTTAAACCCTTCTAGGAATTCATGATCCATTACTTCGTCAGTGAAGCAGAGAGGGTGTGCAGCGCCTCTATATCGGGCCGTGTCGTGACGTAGCTCCGACGGAGTCCGTCTGCGGTTTTTGGCTCGGGCATGACTAGGTTTGTCACGTCCGAATAGGTAGCCATCATCGTGTGTCAAGGCACATCCTCGCGATCCATAGATCGATCTTGTGTGTCCTGCTCTACTATCCAAGTCCTGCCGAAGGTCATATGTGTAACCCTTAGCTGTTTCGTCCCTGCCTTTGCAGCGAGGTGGGGCGGCCTGGTGTTCGGCTTGAGTTGCCGCTTTATGCTGACCGCGTGGTAGTCGGTCAGCCGCATTGCGCGATGATGGTACGGGCTCCGGCGCCTCATCATCGAACTGAGGTAACAATTTGCGCTTCGGGTATCTTTTGGCTGGGCGCTTAAGGCCGTATTCTTCGGCTGCCAAGACATCAGTCCATCTATCATTGAGTAGATCTTGATCCGCTTGAAGCTGCCGCTGCTTCTTTTTCAGGCTTCTCGCAGTGGCTATAAGCTGGCGTTTAAAACGCTCTTGCTCGAGAGGTTCCTCAGGCACGATAAAATCCTCGCTGCCAAGGCTCACCTCATCCTTGGAGGGTAGAAGATAAGTGCTGCCCTCCGAGCCGTTGTTTGTGGCCAGTTCATTAGGGCTGGCTTGCTTATCTTCCTGATCGTCCTGTCCGGCCGTTTGTTTGTCGGGATCTTCTCTGTCTTCGGCATCGTCCGGAGTGTGATCGTCTCCTATGCCGGTGTTGTTGTCCTTGCTACGGCGGGATTTAGAGCGGCGCCGCTGACGCTGGAGCTTTGGTTGTGTCTTGGGAGGCTCGTCCTCAACTGGCTTTTCCTTGTCCTCGCTGCTATTCTCTTTGGGTGTATCCACCATGCATACGTTGTACGATGAAGTGGCCATCTAGCGTCCGGTAAACGGAGGGTTCTGGCCATGCTCCTCATCTGCATCGTTGTCCATACCGTCGATGTCTTCGGACCCGTAATCGAGCGTGTCGGTTAAGTTGTCGGATTTCGGGTTCCGGCAGACCCTTGAGGTTCGAACTCTGGGGTGCGCGCGGAGATTACGCCTTCTACCTACCCGCACTCCTCCGCCTCGCAAAGATCTAAGCTACCAAAAGAACAACACAAGAGACGCAGGGTTTATACTGGTTCGGGCCACCGATGTGGTGTAATACCCTACTCCAATGTGGTGTGGTGGATTGCCTCTTGGGCTGATGATGATGAACAATACAAGGAAGAACAGCCTCGCGAGGGTCTGTTCTTGGCTGGGATGATGAACTGCTAGGAGGAATTCAGTCGCCCTTCTCCCTCTCTCTGTGATTCCAATTGCCTCTACCCTGGGGGTGGCTAGTCCTATTTATAGGCAAAGGCCCTGGGCCTCTTCCCAAATATTGAGCGGGAAGGGCGCCAACAACTGGCCATTTTAAAGGGGAACATCTGGTACACTTATCCTGACTAAAGTTGGTCCTCGCCTACCAAAGGCTCTGGTGGTGACGCTATCTTGGGATCCACAATGACTTCCTCCCCACCGTTGGACTGGTCTTGGTCTCATTGCACCGAAACGGGTGCCTTTGCTTGATGCTCTCGCCTGCGCTTGCCCTCTTTGCACCAAAGAGGAAAGGAGGACACTGCGCGGGCTGGCGCCCGCCTAGCGCCCTCGGTCATCATGGCTTGTGTCATGGGCACCTCGTGAGGTACCCCGCCTTGATCTCTCCGCCTCCTCGTGAGCCAACCTGATAAGGCCGCGCGTGAGGAAGCTCCGCGTCGTCCGCCCCGCGAGGCTTGGCCCCTAGCGAGGTTCTTGGGTCTTGCGTTGATGAAGATGAGCCGTGCCGGGCCCCCTTTGAGCCACGCCGCAGGCCGCAGGCAGGCAAGTCTGGGGACCCCCGTTCCCAGAACGCCGACAGTAGCCCCCGGGCCCAAGGCGCGCCCGAACTTGGCCGCGCAGAGAGGCGAAAGGGCAAGGGCGAAGCGCCGCAGGCCCTAACAACCTGTGGCCTTGAGCGCCGCGTGGCGGTTGATTGGATGTGGGCGTCTCCACTTCCCCACGACGCCTCGGCATCCACACGGATTGGACAAGTCCCTGCATGCAAAACTGATCATGATTACCTGCGATCGTGGAGGCCGACGGTTGGCCTTCGCCGGCTATAAGTATGGAACGGTGCGCATCCCTCCAGTCCATCCCTTCTTACTTTTCCTTCTTCCCGGTCCTTGCTCCGTCTTGCTTCGTTGGCTCCGATCCACTGGTTCTCGGCGGCAGAGAAAGGAAAGGCTCCCCGAGAGGAACCAGATCCGCTCCCGCCGAAGAAACGGCTTGCCCTCCGCGGTCGGGACGAGGGGGCTCATCAGGTGGTGTCGAGGCCCTGGTGTGAGCGTCCATCGCCGGGGTTCCCGCTTCCCTTGTACGCCCACATCGAGGGCGCCGAAGGAGTCGATGTCGATCGCCGTGAGCGGCGCCGCCGTCGGCGCCGATGGGTCACGAAGGTATGGGTCGTCCCCCCTGGGGTCCACACCGAGGGCTCCTCCCGAGAGTTCGTGCTTCACGCCGCCATTCCTCCTCGGTCTTGGATTCGCCTTCCCCCCTTCTTCGCCTCCATCATCCCGTAGGGAGAACTCCTGGAGCTTTGGCTGCAGCATGCCGACTGCAGCACCCTCGCGATCAAGGCAGAGGTCGCGGTGGTGGCCCCGGGCGAGGTCTTCATGACTCGAGGCTGGGGCGAAATCGCCCGGGCTTGCAAGACAAGAGGCGCCTTCGTGATCCACCTGGAGTACGACGGTGCTTCGGTGATGTTCTTCAAGGTCTTTGACGCGAACGGGCACCGGCTGGAGTGCTGCCCTAGGAGAGGTGATCGGGACCCTGCTACGGCGAGGGTTGGGCCCGCCGACCACTCCCTCGGCAGCTCCTCAGGCGATGGAGGCGTCGGAGGATCCAGCGACTCCGGCGAGCTCTTCGCGACTCCAGAGACGAGCGACGACAGCTATGAGCCCCCGAGCCGGCGCCGCTCCCGGAGCAGGGCGGGCTCGTCAGGCCGTTGCCGACTCTGATCTGGATGGGGTTGGCGCCGGTGCTGGACGGCCCAATGTTGATGATGGCATCTTTTGCAGGGGTGCGTGTAGTTAGCGTCCTTTTAGGATTTGTTCCCTGCGAGGAATCAAAGACGCGCCCCGTGGGGGCTTGTAAGGTGCCTGTGACCCTGTCTGTTAATATAACCCTCATCGTAAAACTATGTGAGTTGCTCATTCCGTCTCAGCTCAGTTCTCTGGTATGCCAGTCCCAAGGCGGCATCAGCCGTCGCTGGTATGCCAGGTCGCGATGCCGTGGTCAAGGCCAGGAGGTGAGCGACCCGCGGTCCGGTAAGGGCCCCTGACTCGCGATGCTCAGGAGGTCCCCTTTGGCACTCAAGCAGCCGTCGTTCAGTGAGAAAGGAGAGCGGCGTCGCTAACATGGGATCGCATTAGGTGCGGGGGTGGTGCCATGGTAGTTGGTGCTTCCGGATGGTGACTTATCTCGAGAATCAGGGACCGCTCCCCGGTGTGTCGCTGAGTCCATGCATCGGCGGGCGCGAGATTGCTCGGCGAGGTCCTTGCGTGCCTTCCTCCTCTCACCTTCGCTCCCCTTTCTGCTCTACGTCCTCGGGTCCCGGCCCTCGGGCAAGTCTCAGCCGTCGCTGGTATGCCAGGTCGCGATGCCGTGGACAAGGTCAGAGGGTGAGGGCTGGAGAGCCAGTAGGAGCCCTGAGTCGCGTTGCTCAGGCGCCCCCCCTTTAACGTGCAAGCGGTTCGCGCGGATGAGAGTGAAGGAGACACCGCATGGGCCTCACCGGACGCAGCTCCTTCAGGAGATCCTGTAGACCACCATAGAAAGAACGAGGGGTTGCCATGACAATTGACAGTCAGCTGTTGGTTGCTTCCGAAGGGCGACGAGGCACTGAAGGCTTGACGAGGTGGCGCCATGCAGGATTGCCGCGGCCAGAGCTCAGCCATCCAGGTTTGTCAGCATTGCAGGGACGGACCCATGCACAAGCGCCGTGCCATTTTGGGAGCAGCTCCGTCAGTTGAGCGGGCAGCTAGGTCAAGCACGTTAGCCGCGAAGAAGTGGATTCATTCAAATAGAAGCTGGGAAAGCGAACGTTGCCGGGTCAGGCCCAAGCAGCTTGGGGATGATGCAGCCTAAGGGGCGCCCCCAACAGAGTAAGCTAACAACATGAAATAAAAGGGATACATGCCACAGGGACGGACCCACGCGGCCTGGGAATAATGCGGCCCTGAGGGGCACTCCCAGCTGGAAATGAAACTTAAAAAGATGTCACCTGATGATGTTGAGGACGAAGGAGTGTTGGTGTAGCAGACTCGGTGGGCTGCGGAAGCCGGTCCTCACGAGCCCCCAGGCCCAGGGGCCTCGGGAGGCTCTGGAGGCACTGGTGGCTTCTCGCGGACCATCTCCATCTCCGCCAAGGCTGCGGAACGCCTGGCCTCTTGAGCCTCCATGATGCCCCTCATGAGGCGCTGGTACACGGCAGTGGTGTTCGGCAGGCCGTAAGGCATGCGAACATAGCTGTGGGGTGGACCTTCGCAACGCCCCACTCGCGAGGGCCAGAGGCGCTCCAAAGAGGTGACTCGATTGAGTCCTGGTATGTCGATGTAGACGCGCAGCCCACCATCCTCGCCTGTATGGGGAGCCACAGCTGGTTGGCGGCGACAACCTCTCATGACTCTTGTTTCCTGTAGTTCCTGAATGGCCTTGCTGACGAACTCCTGAGGGTCTGGCTCTCCTTGTCTTGCTCCTTCTCGAGGGAAACAGGCTTCGAAACACGCCTCCACGTGGTGCCCAAGCGCCTCCCTCGTGACCTTGGCTAGGTCGGTGGCCCTCCAGGGGAGAGCCCCCGTGCCCTGCCCGAGGAGGGCGTCGGGCGCGCTTTCCTATGCGATGGAAGGGGGTTCCCCTGGGCAGGCGCGGGCCCTGAGGGGCCTGCCTCCTGAGGGGCCTGTCCCGACGATGTCTTCTTCTTCTTGGGGGTGGTCTCGGAAAGCCTCCTGCTTCCACGATCCGGGTCTTCCAGTGACGCAGCCTGAAAGGCTCGCTCCAGGGAACACACCGCATCCTTCTCTGCACAGGGCACCGTGGTGACTCCGCCACTTCCTGGCATCTTGAGGACGTTGTAGCCGTGGTGAGTCACAGCCATGAATTTGGCCAGCGGCTGGGTACCCGAGGATGGCGTTGTACGGCAGGCGAATATGAGCGACGTCGAAGTTGATGAGTTCGGTGCGGTAGTTGTCGCGTGCCCCGAAGGTGACAGGGAGGCGGACCTGCCCAATCGGGACCGTGGAGCCGTCGGTGACTCCGGAGAAAGACTTGGTTGGCTTAAGCTGGTTGTAGGGCACTTGGAGATTGTTGAATATTTCCACGGACAGGACGTTGAGCCCTGCCCCGCCATCGATGAGGGTCCTGGTAACCACCACGTTGCTGATGATTGGGGAACAAAGCATCGGGAGGACTCCGTCTGTGGCTACACACTTGAGCTGATCCGCTGAGCTGAACATGATGGCGCACGCCGACCACCTGAGAGGGCGCGTGGCTTCGAGCTTGGGGAGGACTGCATTCACTTCATGGGCAAATGCTTGAAGATGCGTTGAGAGGCTGGGGCTTGAGCTCCGCCAAGGATGCAGGCGATCGCGCGCGGCTCCTGGAAGCCCCCACCCCCTTCGTCCTGATGGCGGTCCTCGTTTCTCCTTGGCTAAGGAGGCAGCGGAGGGAGGCCCACGTTACCTTGTGGGCGATCCTCGCGAGGCTGGTCCCTCCAGTCTCCCTCGCGAGGCGGGTCTCGCCAGCGATCCTCGCGAGGTTGGTCGCGCCACCCTTGGCGCGGGCCGCGGTCTTCCCGGCGTCCTGCGTTTCTTCCTCCTCCTCGGCCGTAGCCCCGGTCAGCGCGGTTGGGGCGACGACCGATCCTTCCTTCTCGCACGGCTCGGAGCTCTTGGCTTTTGTTGGTGTTGTGGGTGTGGAGGTCATGGTACACACAGTACCGACTGCCCCGGGAGGATTCGGGCTGATCTTTGCCCCGCTTGGTGTCTGGTTCTGCCGCGAGCACGGCAGCCCCCTTGCGCTTCACATCCTTGGCCTTGGACTTCTTCTCTTCTGGGTCTGCGGCAGGCAGCTCGAGGAGGGAGAGACGCCCTTCCTCAGCCCTGGCGCACTTGGTCGCCAAGTTGAACAGCTCCAAAGAAGTGCACAGGTCTTCATGCATCGCCAGCTCCTCCTTCATCTTGACGTCGCGCACACTGTCGGAGAAGGCCGAGATGATGGCCTCCTCGAACACCTTGGGAATCTTGAGGCGTGCGCTGTTGAAGCGCTGGATGTACTTTTGCAGGGTCTCTCCGGGTTGTTGCTTGATGCGGCGCATGTCGCTCACGGCGGGCGGCCGGTCGCGGGTACCTTGGAAGTTGGCGATGAAGCGGGTGCGCATCTGGTTCCAGGAGGAGATCGTGCCTGGAGCCAGGTTCAGGAGCCAGGTGCGGGCCCCGTCCTTGAGCGCCATGGGAAACCAGTTCGCCATGACCTTCTCGTCTCCGTTGGCAGCTTTGATGCCCAGCTCATAGAGCTGGAGGAACTCCGCGGGGTCTGCCGTGCCGTCGTAGCGAGGAGGCAGGTCTGGCTCGAACTTGCCGGACCATGTGACGCTGCGTAGCTCGGTGGTGTATGCACGGCAGCCTGCTGTGGCCACAGGAGGCCTTGGGTGACGGAGAGCTTGGTCCTGCGGGTCGCCGTGCGCCGCAGCTGGGAGCAGCGCGGGGTCTTGATGTGCTGGAGCAGGGAGCGCCCGGGCAGCTTCTTGCGGGCGAGGGACTTCTTGGCAGCTCTGTTCTTGCCGCGCCGGCACCTGACGGAGCGGGTTCCACCCAGGGGCAGCGCGCCTTGGAGACATGGTGTCTTCTTGATGAGGAGGCGTCTGGGATGCCCCCGGAGCTTTGTCGCCCACGCGGGGCGGGGTTCGGTGCAGCGGAAAAGACGGTGCAGGAGAGCCCCCCGCGGCACGGACGAGCTCGGCAACGTGGTCGCGCCATTCTTCGTAGACATCGCTGACGGGACGGTAGCGCAGGAGCTCGTTTGCTGCGATGAGCGCGGCTCGGGCCTCCATGGGCGCGCGGAGCGCGCGGGACGAAGAACCAGCTCGGGTGAGCGAGGGAGTAGCGGTACGGCCGTCTTGCCACACGGACGGATGCTGGGACGACGCTTACTGCTCGTTCCCCGCCGGGCCGGTGGCGGCGTTGACGGCAGGCGACGCGGAACGGCGAGGACGCCCGCCGACGGGAGCCGTCTGGGCGACACGGGAGGCGAGGGCGGCTCGGCGCTCGGCGCGGGCCCGGCGAGCGTCACACATGGACGCGATGGTCGGAGAAGAACGGGGCGGTGGAAGACGAATTCCGGCGCACCCCTACCTGGCGTGCCAAATGTCGGATTTTGGGTTCCGGCAGACCCTTGAGGTTCGAACTCTGGGGTGCGCGCAGAGATTACGCCTTCTACCTACCCGCGCTCCTCCGCCTTGCAAAGATCTAAGCTACCAAAAGAACAGCACAAGAGACGCAGGGTTTATACTGGTTCGGGCCACCGATGTGGTGTAATACCCTACTCCAGTGTGGTGTGGTGGATTGCCTCTTGGGCTGATGATGATGAACAATACAAGGAAGAACAGCCTCGCGAGGGTCTGTTCTTGGCTGGGATGATGAACTGCTAGGAGGAATTCAGTCGCCCTTCTCCCTCTCTCTGTGATTCCAATTGCCTCTACCCTGGGGGTGGCTAGTCCTATTTATAGGCAAAGGCCCTGGGCCTCTTCCCAAATATTGAGCGAGAAGGGCGCCAACAACTGGCCATTTTGAAGGGGAACATCTGGTACACTTATCCTGACTAAAGTTGGTCCTCGCCTGCCAAAGGCTCTGGTGGTGACGCTAGCTTGGGCTCCACAATGACTTCCTCCCCACCGTTGGACTGGTCTTGGTCTCGTTGCACCGAAACAGGTGCCTTTGCTTGATGCTCTCGCCTGCGCTTGCCCCCTTTGCACCAAAGAGGAAAGGAGGACACTGTGCGGGCTGGCGCCCGCCTGGCGCCCTCGGTCGTCATGGCTTGCGTCATGGGCACCTCGTGAGGTACCCCGCCTTGATCTCTCCGCCTCCTCGTGAGCCAACCTGATAAGGCCGCGCCTGAGGAAGCTCCGCGTCATCCGCCCCGTGAGGCTTGGCCCCTCGCGAGGGTCTTGGGTCTTGCGTTGATGAAGATGAGCCGTGCCGGGCCCCCTTTGAGCCACACCGCAGGCCGTAGGCAGGCAAGTCTGGGGACCCCCGTTCCCAGAACGCCGACATAAGTCCTTGACAGTGGCTACGTAGTGGGTGGCGGGTGGGAAGCGAAATTCCCCATTATTAGCCTCCAGCTCGAATTGGATATAGTTCAGCTGTGAGTCCCCCGCTAAGGACAGATTTTTAATGAGTTCAACACGTCGCCTAGAGGCGAGTGCTAGAAGATGTCCGCCGCACTGAATTCGGCGATCGATGACCGATCCAGCTCGACGTAAGCGGACGCACATGGTTCGGATCTTATCGCCGGAAACAAGTCCGAGGTTCCGAAGACATAGATATCACCCGAGGCTGGGTCTGCTTGCAGCTCCGACGCCGCGGAGTCTGCGGCTTCCGTGGCGGGGTTGAGCTTCCCATCCTTGGATGGCGCGGTCTACTCTGGATCTGAGGCCGAAGCGATTACAGGTGCAATTCCTAAGTATGGCCCGATGATAGATTTAAATCATGTTCATCGTAGGGATAGGGAGCGGCTCCCGTGGTCTCGAATCCGTCGAAGATCAAGTCTCCGCGGATGTCCACGACATAGTTCAAGCTCCCAAATCTGACCTGATGGCCATGGGCGTCACTGTCGATCTACTCTAGATGGCCAAGAGAGTTGGCCCGCAGTGCGAAGCCGCCGAACACGAAGATCTGTCCAGGGAGGAAGGTTTCCCCTTGGACAATATCGTTGTTGTTGTTTGGATAAGCCATCGAACCTTTTGGGGACGGCACAGTGGAACTCTCAATGAAAGCACCAATGTCGGTGTCAAAACCGGCAGATCTCAGGTAGGGGGTCCCGAACTGTGCGTCTAAGGTCGATGGTAACAGGAGACGGGGGACACAATGTTTACCCAGTTTCGGGCCCTCTCTATGGAGGTAATACCCTACTTCCTGCTTGATCGATCTTGATGAATATGAATATTACAAGAGTTGATCTACCACGAGATCGTAATGGCTAAAACCCTAGAAGTCTAGCCTGTATGACTATATCCATTTCCGGACTAAGCCCTCCGGTTTATATAGACACCGGAGGAGACTAGGGTTGTGCAAAGTTGGTTACAGAGAAAGGAATCTTCATATTTGGTCACCAAGCTTTCCTTCCACGCCAAGGAGAGTCCTATCCGAACACGGAAGAGAGTCTTCGGTCTTGTATCTTCACAGCCCATTAGTCCGGCCCATGTCCAACAGGCTGGATGCCCGAGGACCCCTTAGTCCTCAGGACTCCCTACTGACACCACCGGGTCATTACTCTAACCCTTTGGTTAACATGATCGCTACGGCGTCAAGATTGGCGGATCTCCTGGTTGAAGGCGAGTCTCCGATAGTGGTTGAAACGCGGAGGCCTAGAGAGCTCCTTCAGACAGCATTGGTTCAGCAGCAGGCTTATTCTTACAGTCGTGACAGGATTCATTCCACCCCTCGCCCGAGCCGGAGTTACAGCAGGCATATCGACGAGCCGGCTGTGTCAAGCAGTGGGCGGAACCATAACCCACCTCGCAGACATAACCCGGTGGGCGGTGGTGCTGATGCTCAGAACGTAGTGGATCAGGGTAGAGCACGTCGAGAGGCCGAGCTGGCCGCTCAATATGCGGCCCGCCAACCTTCTCCGGTTCGTCCGACGACTTCGTCCGATGACTTCGGTAGAGCCAGGGGTAACCTTTAGGAATTTGGGCGTGCCGTGTTTGGTACTGGCTCTGCGCAATGAGCGTCTGCCCAAGGATTTCAAGGGTCCTCGCAAGGTGCCTAACTATACAGCCGACTTACCTCTTGAAGCATGGGTCGAGAGTTATGAGATGGCCATGGAATTGCTAGATGTTAGCGATGTTGCGTGTTCTAAATATTTCCCCCTGATGTTGGAAGGAACGACCCGCACTTGGTTGAAGGGGCTCTCTGCCAACTCCATTGGGTCATGAGATGAGTTAAAAGCCCGGTTTATCTAGAATTTTAAAGATACGTGCAAGCAGCCCATGTCAATTGTGGATTTAGCCTCCTGTGTCCAAGAAGAAGGTGAGTCTACAACCCATTGGGTGCGACGGGTCTCCACAATCCTGCATTCGTCGGATCGTATCAATGCCGATTCAGTAGTCTTAATGTTGGAAAGCAATTGAAGCAGAAATTGGGATGACTCAAACGCCACTGCAATGACATGGGGACACTCATGGCGGCTCTAGTTAAGTACGCTAACTCTGATGGTACCAAGGACCCCGAGTCTGATGATGAAAAGCCGAGAAAGGGAAAGAAGAGCAGCAGTACCAGAGGACAGCAGCATAATCCGGCGAATCAGGGAGGCAACGGTAAGCGCAAAGCTGATAATAGTTTGGACTTTGTGGCTAACACCAATTCGCAGAATAATGGTCAGCGTCGAAAGGGTAAACCGCCCCCACGGACTGGAGGATCAGGCTTTAATCTTGAGCAGATGCTAAATCAGCCCTGCCCAAGGCATGGTACGCGAGAAAGACCGTCTGGGCACCTCTGGAAGGACAGCTTCATTATGAAGGAGTACAAAAATCCCAATCTTTTTCAAGACAGTCATGGGCCGGGTGTTGGCTCAGGATCCATCTCTCATGGACCGGGTTATGGCAGTGGAGGCTCTAATTCTGGATTCCAAGGAAACCAAGGCAATCACGACAACCAGGGTGGTTACAATCAGCAATATAATCAGGGGAGTCAACAGCAGCAACAGTCTGGTTATCAGAGCAACCCGAAGCAGTTGAATAGTGGACAGTATCATGTCTTCACCACTAGCTTATGTAAGCGCGACCAGAAGCTTCATAAGAAGGCAGTCAATGTTGTTCAACCGGCGGTTCCCCGTTACTTGCGATGGTCTGAGCAGCCCATTGTGTGGAGCCGGGAAGATCACCCACCCCGGGTTGATAATCCGGGTCACTTAGCTCTGGTGGTCGCACCTCAGGTCAGAGGGTATAAGTTCACCAAGGTACTCATGGACAGAGGGAGCATCATCAATATCCTTTATTATGAAACTTTCCGTCGCATGGGGTTGATAGATAAAAATCTTAAACCGTCAAACACTGTTTTCCATGGCGTGGTGCCTGGTAAGTCGGCATACCTAGTTGGTAAGATAGCTCTAGACGTTGCTTTTGGAGATGAGCATGACTCTAGGTCAGAGACATTGACCTTTGAAGTAGCCAAGATTCACAGCCCGTATCACACTCTGTTTGGACGGCCGGCTTACGCCCAGTTCATGGCGCGCCCTTGTTATGTTTATTTGCAGCTCAAGATGCCGGGTTACAAGGGGACCACCACAGTGCGTGGGAGCTGAAAGATAGCTTTGGAATGCGAAGAAGGTGATGCGGCTTATGCTGAGTCGGTTTGTGCAACGGAGGAGGTAAAATTTTATAAGGACAATGTTGATCCGGCGAATATGACATCTTTCAAAAAGCCAACCACAGAGCATGATTCGGTCTTGAAGTTTAAATTGGTAGATGATACCAAGCTGGTTGATTTTGTTCCTGGCGATTCATCCAAGCAGTTCAGCATCAATGCAAATCTGGATCCGAAATAGGAAAGCACGCTCATCGAGTTCATCCGTGAGAACCAGGACATCTTTGCATGGAAACCTTCTGACATGCTAGGTGTATCGAGGGAACTCGCTGAGCACACTCTTAATATTGATCCCAAGTTTAAACTGGTCAAGCAGTTTCTTCATTGCTTCAACGAAGAGAGGCGTAAGGCCATTGGTGAAGAGGTAGCCTGGCTCTTGGCGGCTGGATTTATTATTGAGGTGTTTCATCCTGAGTGGTTGGCTAACCCGGTGCTGGTACTTAATAAGAACGGCACTTGGCGTATGTCTGTGGACTACACGGACTTAAACAAGGCTTGTCCGGCTGATCCTTTTGCTCTCCCTCATATTGATCAGATTATTGATGCTACGGTGGGTTGTGAGCGTTTGAGTTTTTTGGATGCTTATTCTGGTTATCATCAGATCAAGATGGCAGTGAAGGACCGGGAGAAGACAACTTCCATAACTCCCTTTGGAGCCTTCTGCTATGTGTCTATGCCTTTTGGGCTCAACAGTGCCCAGGCAACTTATTTTTTTTGACTGTACACAGTAGGGCAAAACCCCACTGCAATTTTTATATTATTAAATAAAAAGAGAGTTCAAACATACAAGGCTTGAGAAAAGTCCCAAAGAAGGAAAACTAGCCTAAAAAACAGCCAACAACTAGGCAAAAGAAAAGAAACTAAAAAAACTACAAAAGATTACAGTACAAGGTTGTCCAGCCAGGAACAGTAAGTAGCTGAAAACTTGTCCTTAATTCTGAATTTGAGCAGGTGTAGTTCTGAGAGGAAGATGAATTTCCATCTGTCAATGCTGGTTGGAATGTTATTGAAAATCTTATCATTCCTGACTATCCAAATGGCCCAAGATGCAATGATAATGATCTCCATGGAAAAAGGTTAATGTATGTTGCTTCTTAAGTCTGGAATGGCTTCCATGATGGAGAGGTTTCTTTGTCTGTTAGGGCAGAGAATATCCCAGCAAGCATAAGCAAAAGGGCAGGTCCAAAAGAGGTGTTGAAGTGTTTCTTCCTGCTGGCAGTTGAGAGTAGCACAATTATAATTGTCAAGATGAAAAGTTTTCCTTCGTAGCAGATTCCTGGTATTGAGTCTATCATGAAGAAGTCTCCAAAAGAAGACCTTGTGTTTTGGCTAGGCAGAGCTTTTCCAAATCCAGTTGAACTATGCTGGTACAATTTTTACACCTATCAGAATTTTGTATGCTTTGGCCACTGAGAAAATATTATTACCCCACATATAACTCCAAGTATCCAAGTGCTCATTGGATGCAGAACTTCTGAGGGTGTCACAGATCTCGTCCAGCAGCTCAAATTCCAGAAAAGCCTCCTGAGTCAGTGGCAGGTGAAATAAATCTTCCAAATATTCAAACATAAGCACATTTTGCACTGAAAGATTCTGATGTCTGACAAAGGAGTAAAGATGAAGGAATAATTGGTTCAGGCAAGTTGTGTGCCATAGGTCAGACCAAAAAAGAGCAGATTTCCCATCACCTATTGTGCATCTTGCCATGGATTTGTAACTATCAATGAGCCTCAGGTTGCATTTCCACCAGAAAGACCCTTCCCATTTTTGTCCTGGTAAGGTGCCATTGGCATAATAAGCCTCCCAAATGAGATTGACCCATGGGATGTTTTCTCTATTGCAGAATTTGTGAAGGTTTTTTAGCAGAAGGGCTTGGTTTTGAACAAAGATATTCATAACTCCAAGGCCACCCTGATTTTTGGGCCTACAAACAATGGACCAAGCTACTAAAGCTGGTCTGTGATCCTCCAGATCTGGTCCCCTCCAAAGACAATGTCTCAAGTATTTGTTAACCTGGTTTTTGATGGTTATAGGAACATCCAGACATCCCATGAAGTATATGAGAAGTGAATTTAGCACTGACTTGACCAGCAGTAATCTTCCAGCAAGAGTCATAAAAGAAGATAATCCCACCAGTTTTTTTGCAATTCGGCTCACTAAAGGCAAACACTATTCCACTGTTGGTTTTTGAAGCCCTAAAGGCATGCCCAGGTAAGTGAAGGGGAATGATCCTTTCAAACAGTTCAATGTACCAGTCAAAATTTCCATTTTTTCATCACTCACATTGATTGGTATCAGGTTTGATTTGCTATAGTTGACCTTTAATCCAGTGGCATCTGCAAATGTGTGTAGTAGGGCTTTAAGACAATGGAGTTGTGGGGCATCAACTTGCATGAGAATCAGGGTATCATCTGCATATTGAACTATGGGAAAATCTGGACATGACTATACTTGCAAAGGTGGTGTGAGAAGACCCATGTTCATTGCTCTGTTCATGATTGACTGAAGGAGGTCTGCAGCCAACACAAAAAGAAGGGGAGAGAGGGGATCCCCTTGTCTTACACCTCTCAGGCAATAAAACTTTTTCCCAGGAATGCCATTGAGAATCACTTGTGATGAAGCAGAAGTAAAAAGCATTTAATCCATCCAATCCATCTTTCTCCAAAACCCTTTGCTCTGAGGATATCAATGATTGTAGAATGTTCAATGAGATCAAATGCCTTTTCAAAATCAAGTTTCAGCACAACAATTTCCTCCTTTGACTTGTGGCATTGATGAAGGTACTCATAAGCCCAACCAAGACAGTCATGAATAGCTCTTTCTTTAAGGAATCCATACTGATTTTTATGAACCATTTTGAGGATTACCTTCTGTAGCCTGTTTGCAAGCAATTTGGTTATGAGTTTGAGGCAGCAATTGAGTAAGGATATAGGTCTGAAATCATTGGCAGTACTGGGAGAAGGCCCCTTGGGAACTAGAGTTATGAAAGAAGTGTTGATGCTCTCTAGAGAAATTTGCCCAGCATAGAACTCATGTATCAATCTAGTGACATCAGGTTTTATAATATCCCAGCAGCTCTTGAAAAACTCATTGTTAAATCCATCAGGTCCAGGAGACTTGTCTGGAGGCAATTGCTTGACAACTTCATTGATTTCTTCCTCAGTGAAAGGAATTTCCAGCTGTTCAAAATCTGAAGGACTAGCTTGGTGTTGCAGCAGAGAAGGCAAATCAAAGTGCATGGTGGTTTGCTGTGACCTTCCTAATCTGCTCTTGAAAGCATTCCACAGCAGGGCAGCTTTCCCTGCATGGTCTTTTATTTCCACTTGGTCCTCATTTTTTAGCATAGCAATGTGATTGTGCCTGTGATTTATAGAGGCCTTTGTATGAAAAAAATTTGTGTTTTCATCACCAAGCTTAACACCCTTGATCTTACCTCTCTGCTTCCAATAAATTTTTTGGTTCCTTAATAAAATGAGCAAGTGTTCTTTCAGGATCACCCTGCAATTTCACTCAAAATCTCCCAAGTCTCTGAATTCTTCAAACAAGTCAAACAAAAAGATAGCCTCATTAATTGCAGTAATTTTTGATTTCAGGCAGGACAGGTTTTTGGCCCACAGTTTAAGAGCCCTTCTGAGGTTTTTGAACTTGGCATTTAGGCTTTTTGCTGCATCAAGATTGCCCACAGTAATATTCCAGGTTGCAGAGACAACCTCTTTAAAGTCTGAGTGCTTTAACCAGTAATTTTCAAATCTAAATACCCTGGCTTTAGGAATCGAAGTCCCAATTTTGATTACACATGGAAGATGATCTGAGATAGGCCTGGAAAGAGGCATAGCAACTGTATCAGGATAAGCTGTCATCCAAGAGGCAGAGGTGAAGAACCAATCTAGCTTTTCCAACAAAGGACTCTGCTGCATATTACTCCAGATGTATTTTCTGCCATGTAGAGGGAGCTCAATTAAACCCAGATTACTGATGGCTTCATTAAAGAGGAGCATTTCATTAACATCCCCACCAGGTCTGTTTCTATCAGTAGGAGCCCTAATAAAGTTGAAATCTCCAACTAGAATCCAATTTGTGTCCAGAGGCATATGTATGTTGGAAAACCAATTTGTAAATTCAATTTTGTCTGCTTGCTCACAAGGCCCATATATGTTGGTGAGGACCCAGGTTTGATTGCACAAAAGACTAGTGAAGCTAATTGAGAGAGAGAATCTATTCTGGGAGATAACTTCTCCCTCAAATAGTGATCCATTCCATGTGATTAGAAGCCCTCCAGAAGCACCAATTGAGGGCAGGAAGGCAAATTTATTGAGCCTGTTGGGACAAAAGTTCTTAATGTAAGCAGCATCAAAATGCTCCCTCTTGGTTTCTTGAAGACACAGAATAGCACATGCACTTTCTTCAATTTTTTGCCCTAGAGCAAGCCATTTATCAGGTGAGTTAACCCCTCTGATGTTCCAGTTTAGAATATTCCAGCTTTTGTTATGACTATTCATGGAAACAGTTTAAGAGAGAAACCAGGAACCAAGTACCACCACTTGGCCAGCACCCATGGAAATCAGACCAACAAAACATCAGTGAAGGCAACCACATCATCCACAGCATATCAAGATAGGGAACTACCCAGGAGTAATAAAAGTAGCAAAGTGCATTGACAGAAGCACATGATCCATTACAGCAAGTCCATAGGGCCCATAAGGTGTAGTTACAACCAAAAGGAACATTCATACAGTTCATGACTTTAATCCCTTGTCTCTCCTCAACAAAAGCACCTAATGTGATCATCTAGATACTTTTGGGGTTGTCATGCCTGTCCTCTTTGGATGGGAGCATCCCAGCCAAGTCCTCTCCCTCCCTTCTCTTGGGCTTCTTAGAGAGCTTTCCCTCCAACTCCTGATCAGCCACCTTGCAAAAAGAGTTTGTGAGATTCTTAACCACTGATTTCTGAAAAACTGCTGGAGCAGCATTACATGGCAGACATTTATTATTAGAGCAAGAACCTCTTTTAAACCCAGCATTTTATTTTTTAATTCTATCACTCCTCCTTACCTCTGTTTCCACAAGAGGTGTCTTTCCTCCCCTTCTTTTCTTATAATTTTCAATCCCAAAGGGTTGAAGAAGGGCCAACGAGTCCAAGTCCTGCTGGTTGGAGGAATCTCCTTCATTTTCCTTATTTGTATCCTACTGATGAGTTTGATGCATGAGCTGCTTGCAAGTAGGTGCCTTAGTAGCAATACATTTATCAGGAATGTGAAAGATATAAGAATTTTCAGAACCCTCTACTTCAGCAAGTAATTCCCACAAAGGAGATTTAAGCATGTTGAGTGTCCAGTTAAACTTGTCTGGTGTCATTAGAAGGTGCACAATAAAATTGAACCAACTTACTGGGACTTGAACAGAAAGTGAAGGAACATCCTCCAAAGGTTTTTGAGCAAAATTCTCCTTCCAAATCACCAGACCTTCTTCTGACAGAACAATATCTTTATTAGCTAATGCCTTTAGCTGAATAGATTTCAAACCAAGTAGGGAGGGTGCAAACTCAAAGTGTTCCTCAATTTGGGCAATCCAGTTACCTTTTTTGGTAGTGTTTTCAACCCCAGTAGGATCCAAAAGATGTGGGTTCACTGAAGGAGAACTAGCACCTGCTTCTCCATGCAAATTAGCAGCTGTTAACTGAAAGTGCTCCTTGTCATGGCCTGCTGCCTCCTTGTCAACAGGTAAGCTTCTGTTAGGGACCAGAGACAGGTCCTGAAGCACAGCAGGGCTCTGTTCAATAACTGGCTCAGAAAGTTGGTTCACTTCCTCCAAGACTGGTTGAATGTGGGGGTCCTCTTCTGGAACTGCAGGTATAAAGTCCTCTTGAGGATCTGCTAAAGCAAGAGGGGCCTGAGGAACTGGGAGTGCGGGAACATCTTGCTCCTCCTCTTGGTAATCCAACATCAAAAGCTCAAGACCATTGCCCTGAAGTTGCTGCACAGGTGGAAGTTGATTCACTTCCTCACTTGCATGGGAAGATAATCCTTCAGACAATGAGACAGTTGTTGTGATGCTGCTGTGACCCTCCAATGGAGGAGGCAACTCCTCCCCATCAGCCCAAGCAATGTCTTCTTGCTGAGCACCTTGCAGAAAATCAAAATCTTCCTGAACCTCAACATTATTAACAACTGGAGGCTGCAGAGCCCAGTGCCCTTCATCTGCATCCATATCATCTTGCTGAACAGGCTGTGGATTAATATGAAAACCAGGAAAAGCATTGTTGTTGCCTGGCAGAGGATGAGGGCCCACATTGTCAGGTGGGATTGAGTCCTCATCAGCAGGGGCCCCACCCATCATCTGCTGCAGAAGAATTTCCACTGAAAAGGACCAAGCATCTTCATCCAAAACTTCACCTTCAGACCATCTGACACTTTTAGGGATGGAGTCCAGATCTCTGACTTTAGCTTTTGCAATAACTCTACCCATATGGAGAGGATCATTCTCCCAAGAAACTAGCTGCCCAAAATGACTGATGGCCCTGGCAATATCTTCAGAATTGCGAAAATCAAATGGAACCGCAAGGATGAGCAGCCAAACTGTTCTATTAAACTGGGTTCTCCTGCAGTTGCGGCCACTATCATGGTTGTGGAAAGAGATAAACACATCTCCAAACTGGTGAGGACTCTGAAGCACTAACCTATCTTTGTCTCTAGGATTGACAAAACGCACATATGCTTACCCCCAACGGACAGCGCTGTATTTCTCTGATTTGCACCTGCTGAACATCCGCAAAGAACTCATCTAGAACTTCTTGCTCATTCAGGAAAAGTACCTCATCCGGAAGCGGCTCAATGGTGACGATGGCCCAATCCTCGTGTCGCTTCTGACGGTGAGGGAGAACCACTCTTGCCACTCCATTACGGCCTTCGACGTTGAGGATATTGAAACCATGGGGGACAAAAGGTTGAGGATCAAACGGAATGTTGGCCATGGCCGGCTCAACGCCGGTAGCGGCTTCCGCAGACTGCAAGGTGGAAGAATGACAAGGCCGAGGTTGAACAGTGGAAAGCAGGGGAGGATTCGAAGAGGCAAGTGGGAATCTAGGCCGAAAATTCGGGAACATGCCCTCACAGAGCTGTCTAAAAGAGGAAGCTCGAATCGCCGGTTGGGCTGGGCCAATGGCCGAAAACCAGTCATCCACCACCCCAGGGGCCCATGCCTCAGCCGAGGGGGAGGGAAAAGTAGCCACCCTAAAGAATGGCCAAAGGCCAGTGAGGCGAGGCTCAGGGCAGGCCCAAGCCATGTGGCCCAGATTACCACAGCCGTAGCATGTTATAGCCAAATTTGAAGTTCCAGAATTCGCGCCCTCCTTCCCCTGAATCACGCTATCATTGATCGGAGGTGTAATATTACTTCCAATTCGCCCTTCATCAATAGCAGTGGCATGCAAATCCGAAGATGAGTTCGATAATCCCACCAACCGTTGGAAAACTGAAACGCGGTGGGGTACCTCCCTCCGGCGATCACCGGAGCCGCCCTGGGAGGAAGAACGGGAAGGCCCTCGTGTGACTAAAGACCATGAATTTTGCTCTTCTTGGTAGAACAGACGCTCCTCTCTGCGCCAATTGGGACCTCCTTCACCCCAAAGGCTAAAAACCAACTCAAAATCCCTCTCAGAAATACGACCACCATTGTAGAGTTCAAACCCCACAGATTTTGAGGCAACCGAAAACTGAAAAGAACGGTCCCGGAGAAACTTAACCCTAAAACCTTGAGGGTATCCACCAAAGCAATATTGTAGCACAATGCTCACAGTGTGGCAATCCAGACAAAAGCACGCCCGACCGAAAGAAACCACAAGGTTGAACTCACGTTGGCGAAAACCAGGAGAGAAAACCACCAGATGTCCAAACTTTTGGCGCATGCCAAGTTGAAAGGCCTTACCTCTGGCAAAGTCA
Organism: Aegilops umbellulata; assembly: GCA_032464435.1. Taxonomy (NCBI): domain Eukaryota; kingdom Viridiplantae; phylum Streptophyta; class Magnoliopsida; order Poales; family Poaceae; genus Aegilops; species Aegilops umbellulata. Next base: position 234,272,115 of record CP136060.1, read on the forward strand.
AGGAGAGGGGGCGCCATTGGACGCCCAGGGAGGTGGACGCCGGGGCCGGAGTGGCCACCAGCGGTGGAGTCGCCTAGGAGTCGCCTAGCAGCCCCCGTTTCCTCCCAACTAGGTTGACGCCGAGGCAACTTATCAGCGATGTGTGCAGAATTGCCTCCATAATCAGATTGGGGGAAACGTTCATGCTTATGTAGATGATATTGTGGTGAAATCCAGAAAGAAGGAGACATTGATAGACGATTTGAAGGAAACCTTTGATAATCTCCAGGTTTATAAGATGGTGCTTAACCCGTCCAAGTGTGTTTTTGGTGTGTCGGCAGGCAAGCTCTTGGGCTTTCTGGTGTCTAACAGGGGCATTGAAGCTAATCCGGAGAAGATCAAAGCCATCACTTCTCTGGCTAAACCGGCGTGTGTCAATGATGTGAAACGTCTGGTGGGTCGTATTGCGGTGTTAAGCTGATTCATAAGCCAGTTGGGAGAGAAGGCTATCCCTCTGTATTAGATGATGAAAAAGACAGATAATTTTGTTTGGAGTGATGCCGCTAATGCAACGTTTGAGGACTTGAAGAAGTAGCTGGCTGAGCCACCTGTCCTGGCTGCTCATGTTGATAAAGAGCCATTGTTGTTGTACGTGGCTGCCAATGCCCGGGTTGTCAGCGTGGCTATTGTGGTGGGACAGAAGGAGGCAGGCAAGGAATATCCGGTTCGAAGGCCGGTTTACTACATAAGTGAGGTGCTTATTGAGTCCAAGCAGAGATATCCGCACTGGCAGAAACTTGTATATGGGGTGTTCATGGCTAGTCAGAAGCTTAAGCAATATTTTTTGGGTCATCCCATCACTGTGGTTAGTTCTGCTCCTTTAGGGGATATTATTCAGAACAGTCAAGCCATAGGTCGAATAGCCAAGTGGGCCATTGAGCTTGGTCCTCATGGTTTGAAATATATGCCTCGCACGGCCATCAAGTCTCAGGCATTGGTGGATTTCATCAATGATTGGACAGAGCTGCAGATGCCCGAGGAAAAGCCAATAACACATATTGTACTATTCACTTTGATGGGTCCAGGAAATTGGAGGGCTCGGGGGCTGGAGTTGTGCTCGCTTCCCCTCGAGGTGATAAATTGTGTTATGTTCTCCGTTTGATGTTCCCTTGCACTAATAATGCAGCTGAATATGAGGCCTTGGTCCACGGTCTTAGGATGGCTAAGGAGATGAACCTAAGATGGGTAAGGTGCTTTAGTGACTCAGATTTGGTGGCTCAACAAGTCTCTAGTACTTGGGATTCTAAGGATCCACTCATGGCGGCTTATCGATGGGAGGTGGACGTTATTGCTGGTCACTTGAAGGGTTATCAAGTTGAGCATGTTGATCAGAGAAAAAATGAAGCGGCTGATGCCTTAAGCCGGTTGGGTTCTCAACGTAAACCGGTGCCGCCTAACGTTTTTCTTGATGTTTTGCATAACCCGTCGGTCAAGTTACCTACAGAGGAGGATTTGGCTATTCCTGACCCGGAAGCTCAGTTGGTGGTGGCTCTTCATGTAATTCCTGATTGGACAGTTCCATATTTAGCTTATATGACCCGGGGCGAGTTACCTGAGGATGAAACTTTGGCCAAGCAAATAACCCGGCGGTCCAAGTCAATGACTAGTGTCAACGGGGAGCTACATCATCGCAGTGTCACAGGGGCGTTTCAACATTGTGTTTCACCTGAAGAAGGCTGTGAGATTCTGCGCGAGATTCATGAAGGAGATTGTGGCCACCATGCTGGCTCTAAGTCTCTTGTGGCCAAGGCTTTTCGTCATGGATTTTATTGGCTGACGACTCATGCTGATGCTGAGGATCTCGTCAGTAAATGCGACGGATGTTAGAAATTTTCACGACGAGCCCATGTACCGGCTCAAGAATTGAGGATGATTCCAATTACTTGGCCGTTTGCAGTTTGGGGGCTTGATATGGTTGGACCTTTTAAGAGGTCCAAGGATAAGAAGACCCACCTTTCAGTGGCAGTTGATAAGTTCACTAAGTGGGTAGAGGCAGAGCCGGTCAGTAAGTGTGATGCAGCAATGGCAGTTCCATTCATGAAGAAGGTCATCTTCCATTTTGGCTTTCCTACACATTATAACAAACAATGGCACTAATCTCTCCAAGGGGGCTATGAAAGAATTTTGTCAACATGAGCATATCCGGTTTGATGTGTCATTAGTGGCTCACCCCCAATCTAATGGTCAAGCTGAGAGAGCCAATCAAGAGATCCTGAGAGGCATCAAGCCCCGGCTTATGGTTCCCTTACAGAGGACGCCGCGTTGTTGGGTGGAGGAGTTACCTTCTGTGTTATGGAGCGTTAATACCACCCCCAACAGATCTACGGGTTACACACCTTTCTTCATGGTTTACAGAGCAGAGGCGGTTCTCCCTAGTGACATCCGTCATGCCTCACCTCATGTGGCGGCTTATGTTGAAGCTGACAATGAAAAAGCACGCCAGGAAGCACTTGACCTATTGGATGAGGAGCGTGACATCGCAGCGGCTCATTCAGCAATTTATCAGCAAGATCTGCACCGTTACCACAGCCGCCAGGTTAAAACCAGAACTTTCCAAGAAGGCGATCTGGTGCTCCGGCTTATCCAGGATCAAACTGATATGCACAAGTTATCCCCACCTTGGGAAGGACCTTTTGTGGTCAGTAAGAATCTCAACAATGGGTCCTACTACCTTATCAATGTTCGAGAGCACAAAGACTCACGTAAGTCGGAGGAGGAGACCCACCGGCCGTGGAATATTGCTCATCTTCATCCCTACTACACCTGAGCCACTGGCTCTTCTGATGTACATATTTTGATAATGTATATATTATGATCAATATAATAAAGCTGGCATCCCTGTTAAAGGAGAGCCTCTGTCGTTTTCTCTTTAAATAACGAGTTTTTGGTCACTTGGGGGCTTCTACTTTATACAACAAAGTTATGATTACCCTTTGATCCGGCTTAGAGGCCACACATAAAAAAAACTCGGGGGCTTGTTACCCAGGTTAAAGGGACCAAAGAGAGTCTGTGGAAAAAGCACAACTCAAACATAGGTGCCTATTGAGCAAAACTCAAAAATATTGCTTGGGGGCTCTTTGTTCTAAAGAACAAGAGTTTTTATAACCCTTGTAATAGGCTTAAAAGCCAGGCTTGGAAGCCAGGTGTATTCACCTAAAACCCCGGGTTATCCTGCCTTTTTTAAGTCTGCCACTCCACCCAGGTAATCCTGGAACGACCCGCCGTACTTTTGACAAGTCAATCTTATACAGACCCTGAACTTGTCAAAGTTAAAATGACGATTGGTTGTGTGAGGTCCGGCTTATAAGGTTTGTATAGAGGTTTAACTCAGTGGTTGTGCGTTCCATGAAAGCACTTGAGTTTTAGGCCAGACCGCCTATGAAAGCCTTGATTTTTTGTTGTTGTTTGATTTGAACATTTTTAAAGGTTTTTTCTCATGTGCCATAGTAATACATGGTTAAAAAGCCGATGAGGGTTGTGATGCCTTATGGTTTATACATGAAACTACCCGGTGTTTATTAACCCGGCCTGGCTTTCGACTATAAGTTGCCAGTATGAGATAAGATAATATCCGGTGTTTATTAACCCGACCTGGCTTTGTTCATAAGCCGACAATCTCTGATAATTACTAGTGCTCAAATTTTGGGTTATCACCCTTAATGCACTGGCTTGGTAAACCAACAGTGTGATCAAATATCACATATATGATATATTTTAAATTATATGGTTATCATTCAATCCAGCCTTAGTTATAGACTACGATTCCCATGGCTTTATATCGGGCATTATAACCCGTCCAGCGGTAAACCTCCAGGACACTTTTTTTAATCTGTTGTATGCAGAAACAGATTCAAATTGCTAACATCATAAGCATACGTGGCATATCTTAACATGGTGGAACAGCAGTGTCATGCAAAGCAAATATGCGCGATGGCATAGCAGATCAAGAGTTCAAGCTAGCCTATTACAAGGCGTGTGATGCCCAAAAGAATAATTGTTTTAACAAGTCTTGTAGGGAGCAGATGTTTAGCCAACCACCGGTTTATGAATCTTGGCCTCGTGGACTTGAAGGTTGTGGATCATCCAGCGCTGGTTCATCTTCCTCTTCTCTACCCAGTGGCTGGAAGTCAATGGTTGTCCAATCGATCCCAGTTAAGTCTTTGAATACAGCTTCATCACTTATAAGTGGGGAGGGGTCAACATCAGGGGCATAAGTGTGCTTACAGATTGGAGGAGTAAGGCTTGGAGTATCATAAGTTGGCGCTTTAACCCTCTTATTGTTGGCACAGTAAACCGACTGATAATCTGAACGATCGGTCTCCTCAGCCAATTTACTAGCCAGTGGGCGCATGTCCCTCGTAATGGCTCCGAGGTCATCAGTATTAAAGTCTGACCCGTCCTCCTTTATGCTTGGGTAGCCGTTCGCTAAATCAGTCAGATCAAGATCATATATCCATGCTTTGGCCCGAGTTAGTGCGGTAAGAGCACCTGCCCTTGCAGCTGATTTCTTTAGTTCTTCAAATCGGGCAGGCATCATAGACAGCCTTTCCAACGTCTCCTTGATCAAAGTTGGGGCGGCTTGTGATGGGAAGCGGTGCAGATGACCCGTTGTACATCGGTATATAATTGCTCTACAAGTGTATAGGCAACTTTCAGTTTTTTCCGCATATCCGAGCCAAGATGAGCAATGAGGGGTTCTGCATCATCAAAAACATCTGTAAATCGGCAGTTTATTAGATAATATATGTTTAAAGCTTGTGAAGAAGCTATTTACAAAAAAATGGCAGCAATCATGGAATTTATTTGCTGTTTCAAGCCAGTCAGCTCCTCTGCCACCGGATTAAGGGCCGCTTCAGCATCCTCAGCCCTCTTCAGCAGAGTTGTCTTTTTTGTATCCCAACCTGCCCGCTCGTTTTTTGAAGTTTTCCTTAAGTCTTTCCATTGCTGCTAAGGCACTGGTCAGTTCATCCTTGGCCTTGGAAGTCTTTGCTTGTTGCGATTTAATATTTTCTTGAAGGTCGGCGATTTGGGATTCCTTCTTGCTAAGCTCAGCCTGCAAGAGACAAGCAACTTAGGAGACGACAATGCATATTCAAAGTCCCAAGCACATAACAAGTATTATTCTTGGCACTTGGGGGCTAATGTCTATTGCTTCTTATCAATTTTTTTACAAGTCCCAAGCTCAATACAAGTATTATTCTTGGCACTTGGGGGCTAATGCATGTTTGCTCCAGTTAAAAGCTATGGATTTTTCTTCAACTATCAGCTCGATGGTCAACCGGTTTACAAAAGGTCCTAAACAAAAAAATTGAAGCCTTACAGCATCAATAGTCCCAACTGAACATATTTGTTAAGTCGCTCCTTGGGGGCTACACACGCAAAATTGAAGAGTTGTTATTCTAAATTCCCGGTTCATCTTGAAAGTATAAACTGGCCTTTGGGGGCTACACAGGCAAAATTGAAGAGTTGTTATTCTAAAGTCCCGGTTCATCTTGAAATTATAAACCGGCCTTTGGGGGCTACACAGGCAAAATTGAAGAGTTTTTATTCTACAAGTCCCGGTTCATATTGACAGTATAAACCGGCCCTTGGGGGATACTGGAGTTGATCTATATGGTTCTTGGAAATTTATAGAACATTCTATTCTATTATGTTCAATAAACTTTGCGGCTAAGGGAAGAATATTTATGCAGAGTTAACATCATTTACCTCATATCGCTCCTTCATCATATTCAGTAAACCGACTTCATAGTCACGACTTGTGTACAAATGGTTTAAAAACCCAGAATGAATATCTTGGGCGCTGAGGTGGGCATAGCTTTCCAAGTCTGCCTTCCACTTGCTTTTGTCAACAGCAGAAAATTCTTCTTTGGCACTATGTTTGGACAGAGCAGTGGGGTTGCCTAGGGCTGTATAACTAACACCAGTGACCATAACATCGTCAGTGTTGTCATCAGCAACTTTAGTTGGGCTTGGCGGTTTATCAGCATGAATCATCGGATCAACTTCCATATGTTCAACTAAGATTTCATGATCTTGCGGTGGCGGATCATCAAGAATAGCTTCAGTATCTGGATTAGAAGGTTCCGGGGTCCTTTCCGGTTCAGATGGATTGGAGTCGTTAACCGGATTATTTAGTTTGGCCCTCTTGCTGGGTCTGGCCTTGGCTCTGAAAATAAGACGCAAGAAACAGGTTACTATAATGATCAAGCACAAGGTAGGAAGGGTAAATTAAATATGCTTACCCAGGAACAATTTTGAGGGTTGGAATTTGTGTTCCTGTTGATTCGCTGGAGGAAGAATGAGAAGTTCCCTGATTATTTGAATCAGACGGATTAGGAGGTTGTCAGAAATAACCCGCCTTGGGATAACATGTGTCAGAAGTATAAGAGACCTCTGGGCGGCGTTTACGAACCAGCGTGTTTGGTAAACTGGAAGAAGTTACCACATGGCCGCTATGTCGGGTTGTGCGGCGAGCTTCGTGTTGTTGTTTCTTCAAAAGAAAGTTTGGATCCAAGTGAGCTAGAGGGTGAGAAAATCTTACTTTCCGGTTTGCTTGTCGGGTTTTCTGTGTGGGCAGAGGTTCTGAGCCGGATGAGAGAATAATTACCTCTGCGTCACTTGCACGGCTGGCTTCTGCGTCGTCTTGATAACAATTATTGTCAATGAGGTGTATGAAAAAGGATCCAAGTGAATCAAGTTCTACCTCTGACTCCGAGTTATCATTGCCATCATCAATGTTTAACTCGGCAGACTCGGCGGTTTTCTTCTTGGCGGGCTTCTTGGTGACCTTGGTCTTGGGGCGAGCTGTTTTGGCCGGTTTATCCCGCGGTTTCCTCTTCCAGAATGGATCATCACCCTGTTAAAAGTTGAAAAGATCATAAGGGAGTATACAAAATATGGATTAAAGAAGGAGTTTGGGAATTCTTACAGCTGGCGGTTTATTTGAAGCGCAGAAAGGACTAAGCCATGTTTTGCTGCACTCAGCCACCGGTATATCCAACATTTTCGTGATGGCTTCAGTAACTTCGGCGCCAGTCAGCTGAATATCAATGTGACATTGAGGATCTTTCTGTTGGGGAACGTTGCAGAAAACAAAAATTTTCCTACGGTTTCACCAAGATCCATCTATGAGTTCATCTAGCAACGAGTGATCGGATGCATCTACATACCTTTGTAGATCGCGAGCGGAAGCGTTCAAAAGAACGGGGATGAAGTAGTCGTACACGACGTGATCCAAATCAACGGAGATCCTAGCACCGAACGGACGGCACCTCCGCGTTCAACACACGTACGGTCAGCGTAACGTCTCCTCCTTCTTGATCCAGCAAGGGGAGAGGAGAGGTTGAGGAAGATGGCTCCAGCAGCAGCACGAAGGCGTGGTGGTGATGGAGCTGTAGTACTCCGGCAGGGCTTCGCCGAGCTCTATGGAGGAGGAGGAGGTGTTGGAGAGGGAGAGAGAGGCGCCAAGGCAAAGGGTGCGGCTGCCCCCCTCCCCTCCCCCCTTTATATAGGCCCCTGGGGGGGCGGCGGCCAAGGGCTGGAGTGGCCCCCAAGCCAAGGTGGGGCGCCCCCCCCCCACCCCTAGGGTTTCAACCCTAGGCGCATGGGGTGGGCCTAGGGGGGCGCACCAGCCCACTATGGGCTGGTTCCCCTCCCCACTTTGGCCCATGGGGCCCTCCGGGATAGTTGGCCCCACACGATGGACCCCCGGGACCCTTCTGGTGGTCCCGGTACAATACCGGTGACCCCGAAACTTGTCCCGATGGCCAAAACAGCACTTCCTATATATAATTCTTTACCTCCGGACCAATCCGGAACTCCTCGTGACGTCCGGGATCTCATCCGGGACTCCGAACAACATTCGGGTTACTGCATATACATATCCCTACAACCCTAGCGTCACCGAACCTTAAGTGTGTAGACCCTACGGGTTCGAGAGACATGCAGACATGACCGAGACGGCTCTCGGGCAATAACCAACAGCGGGATCTGGATACCCATGTTGGCTCCCACATGCTCCACGATGATCTCATCGGATGAACCACAATGTCGAGGATTCAATTAATCCCGTATACGATTCCCTTTGTCAATCGGTATTTTACTTGCCCGAGATTCGATCGTCGGTATCCCAATACCTCGTTCAATCATGTTACCGGCAAGTCACTTTACTCGTACCGTAATGCATGATCCCGTGATCAAACACTTTGATCACATTGAGCTCATTATGATGATGCATTACTGAGTGGGCCCGGTGATACATCCGTCAAGCGGAGTGACAAATCCCAGTCTCGATCCGTGTCAACCCAACAGACACTTTCGGAGATACCCGTAGTATACCTTTATAGTCACCCAGTTACGTTGTGATGTTTGGCACACCCAAAGCACTCCTACGGTATCCGGGAGTTACACGATCTCATGGTCTAAGGAAAGGATACTTGACATTGGAAAACTCTAGCAAACGAACTATATGATCTTGTGCTATGTTTAGGATTGGGTCTTGTCCATCACATCATTCTCCTAATAATGTGATCTCGTTATCAACGACATCCAATGTCCATAGTCAGGAAACCATGACTATATGTTGATCAACGAGCTAGTCAACTAGAGGCTTACTAGGGACATGTTGGTGTCTGTTATTCGCACATGTATTACGATTTCCGGATAACACAATTATAGCACGAATAAAGAGAATTATCATGAACAAGGAAATATAATAATAATGGTTTTGTTATTGCCTCTAGGGCATATTTCCAACAGTCTCCCACTTGCACTAGAGTAAATAATCTAGTTACATTGTGATGAATCGAACACCCATGGAATTCTGGTGTTGATCATGTTTTGCTCTAGGGAGAGGTTTAGTCAACGGATCTGCGACATTCAGATCCGTGTGCACTTTACAAATTTCTATGTCTCCATCTTGAACATTTTCACGAATGGAGTTGAAGCGACGCTTGATGTGCCTTGTCTTCTTGTGAAACCTGGGCTCCTTGGCAAGTGCAATAGCTCCAGTGTTGTCACAGAAGAGTTTGATTGGCCCCGACGCATTGGGTATGACTCCGAGGTCGGTGATGAACTCCTTCACCCAAATTGCTTCATGTGCTGCCTCCGAGGCTGCCATGTATTCCGCTTCACATGTAGATCCCGCCACGACGCTCTGCTTGCAACTGCACCAGCTTACTGCCCCACCATTCAAAATATACACGTATCCGGTTTGTGACTTAGAGTCATCCATATCTGTGTCGAAGCTAGCGTCGACGTAACCCTTTACGACGAGCTCTTCGTCACCTCCATAAACGAGAAACATTTCCTTAATCCTTTTCAGGTACTTCAGGATATTCTTGTGAAGGAAATATGCCCTAGAGGCAATAATAAAGTTATTATTTATTTCCTTATATCATGATAAATGTTTATTATTCATGCTAGAATTGTATTAACTGGAAACATAATACATGTGTGAATACATAGACAAACAGAGTGTCACTAGTATGCCTCTACTTGACTAGCTCATTAATCAAAGATGGTTATGTTTCCTAGCCATGAACAAAGAGTTGTTATTTGATTAACGAGATCACATCATTAGTTGAATGATCTGATTGACATGACCCATTCAATTAGCATAGCACCCGATCGTTTAGTATGTTGCTATTGCTTTTATCCATGACTTATACATGTTCCTTTAAACTATGAGATTATGCAACTCCCGTTTACCGTAGGAACACTTTGTGTGCTACCAAACGTCACAACATAACTGGGTGATTATAAAGGTGCTCTACAGGTGTCTCCGAAGGTACATATTGGGTTGGCGTATTTCGAGATTAGGATTTGTCACTCCGATTGTCGGAGAGGTATCTCAGGGCCTTCTCGGTAATACACATCACATAAAGCCTTGCAAGCATTGCAACCAATGAGTTAGTTGCGAGATGATGTATTACGGAACGAGTAAAGAGACTTGCCGGTAACGAGATTGAACTAGGTATTGGATACCGACGATCGAATCTCGGGCAAGTAACATACCGATGACAAAGGGAACAACGTATGTTGTTATGCGGTCTGACCGATAAAGATCTTCGTAGAATATGTAGGAGCCAATATGGGCATCCAGGTCCCGCTATTGGTTATTGACCGGAGACGTGTCTCGGTCATGTCTACATTGTTCTCGAACCGTAGGATCCGCACGCTTAACGTTACGATGACAGTTATTATGAGTTTATGCATTTTGATGTACCGAAGGAGTTCGGAGTCCCGGATGTGATCACGGACATGACGAGGAGTCTCGAAATGGTCGAGACGTAAAGAATGATATATTGGAAGCCTATGTTTGGACATCGGATGCATTCCAGGTGAAATCAGGTTTTTACCGGAATACCGGGAGGGTTACCGGAACCCCCCGGGGGCATAATGGGCCAACATGGGCCTTGGAGGAGAGGTGAGAGGGCTGCCCTCATGGGCTGCGCGCCTCCCCCCTTCCCCTGGTCCTATTAGGACTAGGAGAGGTGGGCGCCCCCTCTCTCTCTCTCTCCCCCTTGGAGAATCCTAGTCCAACTAGGATTGGGGGGGGGGGGAATCCTACTCCCAGAGGGAGTAGGACTCTCTGGCGCGCCAGGCTTGGCCGGCCAGCCCCTCCCCCTTGGCTCCTTTATATACGGGGGCAGGGGGCACCCCAGAGACACACAATTGATCATTGAGATCTTTCCTTAGCCGTGTGCGGTGCCCCCTTCCACCAAATTCCACCTCGATCATATCGTTGCAGTGCTTAGGCGAAGCCCTGCGCCGGTAACACATCAAGATCGTCACCACGCCGTCGTGCTGACGGAACTCTTCCTCGACGCTTTGCTGGATCGGAGCCCGGGGATCGTCATCGAGCTGAACGTGTGCCAAGAACTCGGAGGTGCCGGAGTAACGGTGCTGTGATCGGTTGGATCGCGAGGAGAACGTACGACTACTTCCTCTACGTTGTGTCAACGCTTCTGCTTCGGTCTACGAGGGTACGTAGACAACACTCTCCCCTCTCGTTGCTATGCATCACCATGATCTTGCGTGTGCGTAGGAAAATTTTGAAATTACTACGTTCCCCAACAGTGGCATCCGAGCCTAGGTTTTTATGGTTTGATGTTATTTGCACGAGTAGAACACAAGTGAGTTGTGGACGATACAAGTCATACTGCCTACCAGCATGTCATACTTTGGTTCAGCGGTATTGTTGGACGAGACGATCCGGACCAACCTTACGCGTACGCTTACGCGAGACCGGTTCCCTCGACGTGCTTTGCACATAGATGGCTTGCGGAAGACTGTCTCTCCAACTTTAGTTGAACCGAGTGTGGCTACGCCCGGTCCTTGAGAAGGTTAAAACGGAGTCTATTTGACAAACTATCGTTGTGGTTTTGATGCGTAGGTAAGATGAGTTCTTGCTTAAAGCCCGTAGCAGCCACGTAAAACTTGCAACAACAAAGTAGAGGACGTCTAACTTGTTTTTGCAGGGCATGTTGTAATGTGATATGGTCAAGACATGATGCTAAATTTTATTGTATGAGATGATCATGTTTTGTAACCGAGTTATCGGCAACTGGCAGGAGCCATATGGTTGTCGCTTTATTGTATGCAATGCAATCGCGATGTAATGCTTTACTTTATTACTAAGCGGTAGTGATAGTCGTGGAAGCATAAGATTGGCGAGACGACAACGATGCTGCGATGAAGATCAAGGTGTCGCGCCGGTGACGATGGTGATCATGACGGTGCTGCGGAGATGGAGATCGCAAGCACAAGATGATGATGGCCATATCATATCACTTATATTGATTGCATGTGATGTTTATCTTTTATGCATCTTATCTTGCTTTGATTGACGGTAGCATTATAAGATGATCTCTCACTAAAATTATCAAGAAGTGTTCTCCCTGAGTATGCACCGTTGCGAAAGTTCTTCGTGCTGAGACACCACGTGATGATCGGGTGTGATAGGCTCTACGTTCAAATACAACGGGTGCAAAACAGTTGCACACGCGGAATACTCAGGTTTAACTTGACGAGCCTAGCATATAACAGATATGGCCTCGGAACACGGAGACCGAAAGGTCGAGCGTGAATCATATAGTAGATATGATCAACATAGTGATGTTCACCATTGAAACTACTCCATCTCACGTGATGATCGGACATGGTTTAGTTGATTTGGATCACGTGATCACTTAGAGGATTAGAGGGATGTCTATCTAAGTGGGAGTTCTTAAGTAATATGATTAATTGAACTTAAATTTATCATGAACTTAGTACCTGATAGTATCTTGCTTGTCTATGTTGTGTAGATAGATGGCTCGTGCTGTTGTTCCGTTGAATTTTAATGCGTTCCTTGAGAAAGCAAAGTTGAAAGATGATGGTAGCAATTACACGGACTGGGTCCGTAACTTGAGGATTATCCTCATTGCTGCACAGAAGAATTACGTCCTGGAAGCACCGCTGGGTGCCAGGCCTGGTGCAAGAGCTACGCCAGATGTTGTGAACGTCTGGCAAAGCAAAGCTGATGACTACTCTATAGTTCAGTGTGCCATGCTTTACGGCTTAGAACCGGGACTTCAACGACGTTTTGAACACCATGGAGCATATGAGATGTTCCAGGAGTTGAAGTTAATATTTCAAGCAAATGCCCGGATTGAGAGATATGAAGTCTCCAATAAGTTCTATAGCTGTAAAATGGAGGAGAACGGTTCTGTCAGTGAGCATATACTCAGAATGTCTGGGTATAACAATCACTTGATTCAACTGGGAGTTAATCTTCCGGATGATTGCGTCATTGACAGAATTCTTCAATCACTGCCACCAAGCTACAAGAGCTTCGTGATGAACTATAATATGCAAGGGATGACCAAAACTATGCCCGAGCTCTTCGCGATGCTGAAAGCCGCGGAGGTAGGAATCAAAAAGGAGCATCAAGTGTTGATGGTTAACAAAACCACTAGTTTCAAGAAAAAGGGCAAAGGGAAGAAAAAGGGGAACTTCAAAAAGAACAGCAAGCAAGTTGCTAATCAAGAGAAGAAGCCCAAGTCTGGACCTAAGCCTGAAACTGAGTGCTTCTATTGCAAGCAGACTGGTCACTGGAAGCGGAACTGCCCCAAGTATTTGGCGGATAAGAAGGATGGCAAGGTTAACAAAGGTATATATGATATACATGTTATTGATGTGTACCTTACTAATTCTCGCAGTAGCACCTGGGTATTTGATACTGGTTCTGTTGCTAATATTTGCAACTCAAAACAGGGGCTACGGATTAAGCGAAGATTGGCTAAGGACGAGGTGACGATGCGCGTGGGAAATGGTTCCAAAGTCGATGTGATCGCGGTCGGCACGCTACCTCTACATCTACCTTCGGGATTAATATTAGATCTAAATAATTGTTATTTAGTACCAGCGTTGAGCATGAACATTATATCTGGATCTTGTTTGATGCGAGACGGTTATTCATTTAAATCAGAGAATAATGGTTGTTCTATTTATATGAGTAATATCTTTTATGGTCATGCACCATTAAAGAATGGTTTGTTCTTACTTAATCTCGATAGTAGTGATACACATATTCATAATGTTGAAGCCAAAAGATGCAGAGTTGATAATGATAGTGCAACTTATTTGTGGCACTGCCGTTTAGGTCATATCGGTGTAAAACGCATGAAGGAACTCCATACTGATGGACTTTTGGAGTCACTTGATTATGAATCACTTGGCACTTGCGAACCGTGCCTTATGGGCAAGATGACTAAAACACCGTTCTCCGGTACTGTGGAGAGAGCAACAGATTTATTGGAAATCATACATACTGATGTATGTGGTCCAATGAATGTTGAGGCTCATGGCGGATATCGTTATTTTCTCACCTTCACTGATGATTTAAGCAGATATGGGTATATCTACTTAATGAAACACAAGTCTGAAACATTTGAAAAGTTCAAAGAATTTCAGAGTGAAGTGGAAAATCATCGTAACAAGAAAATAAAGTTTCTACGATCTGATCGTGGAGGAGAATATTTGAGTTACGAGTTTGGTCTACATTTGAAACAATGCGGAATAGTTTCGCAACTCACGCCACCCGGAACACCACAACGTAATGGTGTGTCCGAACGTCGTAATCGTACTTTACTGGATATGGTACGATCTATGATGTCTCTTACCGATTTACCACTATCTTTTTGGGGTTATGCTTTAGAGACGGCCGCATTCACGTTAAATAGGACACCATCAAAATCCGTTGAGACGACGCCTTATGAACTGTGGTTTGGCAAGAAACCAAAGTTGTCGTTTCTTAAAGTTTGGGGCTGCGATGCTTATGTGAAAAAGCTTCAACCTGATAAGCTCAAACCCAAATCGGAGAAATATGTCTTCATAGGATACCCAAAGGAAATTGTTGGGTACACCTTCTATCACAAATCCAAAGGCAAGACATTTGTTGCTGAGAATGGATCCTTTCTAGAGAAGGAGATTCTCTCGAAAGAAGTGAGTGGGAGGAAAGTAAAAACTTGATAAGGTAATTGTACCTTCTCCCTTATTGGAAAGTATTTCATCACAGAAATCTGTTCTTGTGACTACTACACCAATGAGTAAGGAAGCTAATGATGATGATCGTGTAACTTCAAGATCAAGTTACTACCGAATCTCGTAAGTAAACTAGAGTGAGATCCGCACCAGAGTGGTACGGTAATCCTGTTCTGGAAGTCATGTTACTAGACCATGACGAACTTGCGAAATATGAGGAAGCGATGATGAGCCCAGATTCCGCAAAATGGTTAGAGGCCATGAAATCTGAGATATGATCCATGTATGAGAACAAAGTATGGACTTTGATGGATTTGCCCAATGATCGGCAAGCCAAAGAAAATAAATGGATCTTGAAGAGGAAGACGGACACTGATAGTAGTGTTACTATCTACAAAGCTAGAATTGTCGCAAAAGGTTTTCGACAAGTTCAAGGTGTTGACTACGATGAGAGTTTCTCACTCGTATCTATGCTTAAGTCTGTCCGAATCATGTTAGCAATTGCCGCATTTTATGAAATCCGGCAAATGGATAAACAAAACTACATTCCTTAATGGATTTATTAAAGAAGAGTTGTATACGATGCAACTAGAAGGTTTTGTCGATCCTGAAGGTGTTAACAAAATATGCAAGCTCCAGCGATCCATTTATGGACTGGTGCAAGCCTCTCGGAGTTGGAATAAACGCTTTGATAGTGTGATCAAAGCATTTGTTTTTATACAGACTTTTGGAGAAGCCTGTATTTACAAGAAAGTGAGAGCTCTGTAGCATTTCTGATATTATATGTGGATGACATATTGCTGATCGGAAATAATATAGAATTTCTGGATAGCATAAAAGGATACTTGAATAAGAGTTTTTCAATGAAAGACCTCGGTGAAGCTGCTTACATATTGGGCATTAAGATCTATAGAGATAGATCAAGACGCTTAATAGGACTTTCACAAAGCACATACCTTGACAAAGTTTTGAAAAAGTTCAAAATGGATCAGGCAAAGAAAGGGTTCTTGCCTGTGGCACAAGGTGTGAAGTTGAGTAAGACTCAATGCCCGACCACCGCAGAAGATAGAGAGAAAATGAAAAATGTTCCCTATGCTTCAACCATAGGCTCTATCATGTATGCAATGCTGTGTACCAGACCTGATGTGTGCCTTGCTGTAAGTTTAGCAGGCAGGTACCAAAGTAATCCAGGAGTGGATCACTGGACAGCGGTCAAGAACATCCTTAAGTACTTGAGAAGGACTAAGGATATGTTTCTCATTTATGGAGGTGACAAAGAGCTCGTCGTAAACGGTTACGTCGATGCAAGCTTTGACACTGATCCGGACGATTCTAAATCGCAAACCGGATACGTATTTACATTAAACGGTGGAGCTGTCAGTTGGTGCAGTTCTAAACAAAGCGTCGTGGCGGGATCTACATGTGAAGCTGAGTACATAGCCGCTTCGGAAGCAGCTAATGAAGGAGTCTGGATGAAAGAGTTCATATCCGATCTAGGTGTTGTACCTAGCGTATCGGGTCCAATGAAAATCTTTTGTGACAATACTGGTGCAATTGCCTTGGCAAAGGAATCCAGATTTCACAAAAGAACCAAACACATCAAAAGACGCTTCAACTCCATCCGGGATTTGGTCCAGGTGGGAGACATAGAGATATGCAAGATACATACGGATCTGAATGTTGCAGACCCGTTGACTAAGCCTCTTCCACGAGCAAAACATGATCAGCACCAAGACTCCATGGGTGTTAGAATCATTACTTTGTAATCTAGATTATTGACTCTAGTGCAAGTGGGAGACTGAAGGAAATATGCCCTAGAGGCAATAATAAAGTTATTATTTATTTCCTTATATCATGATAAATGTTTATTATTCATGCTAGAATTGTATTAACTGGAAACATAATACATGTGTGAATACATAGACAAACAGAGTGTCACTAGTATGCCTCTACTTGACTAGCTCATTAATCAAAGATGGTTATGTTTCCTAGCCATGAACAAAGAGTTGTTATTTGATTAACGAGATCACATCATTAGTTGAATGATCTGATTGACATGACCCATTCAATTAGCATAGCACCCGATCGTTTAGTATGTTGCTATTGCTTTTATCCATGACTTATACATGTTCCTTTAAACTATGAGATTATGCAACTCCCGTTTACCGTAGGAACACTTTGTGTGCTACCAAACGTCACAACGTAACTGGGTGATTATAAAGGTGCTCTACAGGTGTCTCCGAAGGTACATATTGGGTTGGCGTATTTCGAGATTAGGATTTGTCACTCCGATTGTCGGAGAGGTATCTCAGGGCCTTCTCGGTAATACACATCACATAAAGCCTTGCAAGCATTGCAACCAATGAGTTAGTTGCGAGATGATGTATTACGGAACGAGTAAAGAGACTTGCCGGTAACGAGATTGAACTAGGTATTGGATACCGACGATCGAATCTCGGGCAAGTAACATACCGATGACAAAGGGAACAACGTATGTTGTTATGCGGTCTGACCGATAAAGATCTTCGTAGAATATGTAGGAGCCAATATGGGCATCCAGGTCCCGCTATTGGTTATTGACCGGAGACGTGTCTCGGTCATGTCTACATTGTTCTCGAACCGTAGGGTCCGCACGCTTAACGTTACGATGACAGTTATTATGAGTTTATGCATTTTGATGTACCGAAGGAGTTCGGAGTCCCGGATGTGATCACGGACATGACGAGGAGTCTCGAAATGGTCGAGACGTAAAGAATGATATATTGGAAGCCTATGTTTGGACATCGGATGCATTCCAGGTGAAATCAGGATTTTACCGGAATACCGGGAGGGTTACCGGAACCCCCCGGGGGCATAATGGGCCAACATGGGCCTTGGAGGAGAGGTGAGAGGGCTGCCCTCATGGGCTGCGCGCCTCCCCCCTTCCCCTAGTCCTATTAGGACTAGGAGAGGTGGGCGCCCCCTCTCTCTCTCTCTCCCCCTTGGAGAATCCTAGTCCAACTAGGATTGGGGGGGGGGGAATCCTACTCCCAGAGGGAGTAGGACTCTCTGGCACGCCAGGCTTGGCCGGCCAGCCCCTCCCCCTTGGCTCCTTTATATACGGGGGCAGGGGGCACCCCAGAGACACACAATTGATCATTGAGATCTTTCCTTAGCCGTGTGCGGTGCCCCCTTCCACCAAATTCCACCTCGATCATATCGTTGCAGTGCTTAGGCGAAGCCCTGCGCCGGTAACACATCAAGATCGTCACCACGCCGTCGTGCTGACGGAACTCTTCCTCGACGCTTTGCTGGATCGGAGCCCGGGGATCGTCATCGAGCTGAACGTGTGCCAAGAACTCGGAGGTGCCGGAGTAACGGTGCTGTGATCGGTTGGATCGCGAGGAGAACGTACGACTACTTCCTCTACGTTGTGTCAACGCTTCCGCTTCGGTCTACGAGGGTACGTAGACAACACTCTCCCCTCTCGTTGCTATGCATCACCATGATCTTGCGTGTGCGTAGGAAAATTTTGAAATTACTACGTTCCCCAACATCTTGACCGCTGTCCAGTGTTCCTTGCCGGGATTACTTTGGTACCTTCCTACCAAACTTACGGCAAGGTTTACATCAGGTCTGGTACACAGCATGGCATACATAATAGAACCTATGGCTGAGGCATAGGGGATGACACTCATCTCTTCTATATCTTCTGCCGTGGTCGGACATTGAGCTGAGCTCAATTTCACACCTTGTAACACAGGTAAGAACCCCTTCTTAGATTGATCGATATTGAACTTCTTCAATATCTTATCAAGGTATGTGCTTTGTGAAAGACCTATGAGGCGTCTTGATCTATCTCTATAGATTTGATGCCTAATATATAAGCAGCTTCTCCAAGGTCCTTCATTGAAAAACTCTTATTCAAGCAGGCCTTAATGTTGTCCAAGAGTTCTATATCATTTCCCATCAAAAGTATGTCATCTACATATAGTATGAGAAATGCTACAGAGCTCCCACTCACTTTCTTGTAAACACAGGCTTCTCCATAAGTCTGCGTAAATCCAAACGCTTTGATCATCTCATCAAAGCGAATGTTCCAACTCCGAGATGCTTGCACCAGCCCATAAATCGAGCGTTGGAGCTTGCACACCTTGTCAGCATTCTTAGGAAACCATGACTATCTGTTGATCAACGAGCTAGTTAACTAGAGGCTCACTAGGGACATGTTATGGTCTATGTATTCACACATGCATTATGATTTCAGGATAACATAATTATAGCATGAATAATAGACAATTATCATGAACAAGGAAATATAATAATAATCATTTTATTATTGCCTCTAGGGCATATTTCCAATAGTCTCCCACTTGCACTAGAGTCAATAATCTAGTTACATTGTGATGAATCGAACACCCATAGAGTTCTGGTGCTGATCATGTTTTGCTCGCGGAAGAGGTTTAATCAACGGATCTGCGACATTCAGATCCGTATGTACTTTGCAAATATCTATGTCTCCATCTTGAACATTTTCACAAATGGAGTTGAAGCGACGCTTGTTGTGCCTGGTCTTCTTGTGAAACCTGGGCTCCTTGGCAAGGGCAATAGCTCCAGTGTTGTCACAGAAGAGAGTTATCGGCCCCGACGCATTGGGTATGACTCCTAGGTCGGTGATGAACTCCTTCATCCAGATTGCTTCATGCGCTGCCTCCGAGGCTGCCATGTACTCCGCTTCACATGTAGATCCCGCCACGACGCTTTGCTTGCAACTGCACCAGCTTACTGCCCCACCATTCAAAATATACATGTATCCGGTTTCTGACTTAGAGTCATCCAGATCTGTGTCGAAGCTAGCGTCGACGTAACCCTTTACGACGAGCTCCTCGTCACCTCCATATACGAGAAACATATCCTTAGTCCTTTTCAGGTACTTCAAGATGTTCTTGACCGCTGTCCAGTGTTCCATGCCGGGATTACTTTGGTACCTTCCTACCAAACTTACGGCAAGGTTTACATCAGGTCTGGTACACAACATGGCATACATGATAGACCCTATGGCTGAGGCATAGGGGACGACACTCATCTTTTCTCTATCTTCTGTCGTGGTTGGACAATGAGTTGAGCTCAATTTCACACCTTGCAACACAGGCAAGAACCCCTTCTTGGACTGATCCATATTGAACTTCTTCAATATCTTATCAAGGTATGTGCTTTATGAAAGACCTATGAGGCATCTCGATCTATCTCTATAGATCTTGATGCCTAATATGTAAGCAGCTTCTCCAAGGTCCTTCATTGAAAAACACTTATTCAAGTAGGCCTTAATACTGTCCAAAAGTTCTATATCATTTCCCATCAAAAGTATGTCATCCACATATAATATGAGAAATGCTACAGAGCTCCCACTCACTTTCTTGTAAACGCAGGCTTCTCCATAAGTCTGCATAAACCCAAACGCTTTGATCATTTCATTAAAGCGAATGTTCCAACTCCGAGATGCTTGCACCAGCCCATAGATGGGGCGCTGGAGCTTTCATACCTTGTTAGCATTCTTAGGATCGACAAAACCTTCCGGCTGCATCATATACAATTCTTCCTTAAGAAAGCCGTTAAGGAATGCCGTTTTGACGTCCATTTGCCATATTTCATAATCGTAGAATGCGGCAATTGCTAACATGATTCGGACGGACTTCAGCTTCGCTACCGGTGAGAAAGTCTCATCGTAGTCAACCCCTTGAACTTGTCGATAACCCTTAGCGACAAGCCGAGCTTTATAGATGGTCACATTACCATCCGCGTCTGTCTTCTTCTTAAAGATCCATTTATTTTCTATGGCTCGCCGCTCTACGGGCAAGTCAGTCAAAGTCCATACTTTGTTTTCATACATGGATCCTATCTCGGATTTCATGGCTTCTAGCCATTTGTCGGAATCCGGGCCTGCCATTGCTTCCTCATAGTTCGAAGGCTCGCCGTTGTCTAACAACATGATTTCCAAGACAGGGTTGCCGTACCACTCTGGTGCGGAACGTGTCCTTGTGGACCTTCGAATTTCAGTAGGAGCTTGATTAGAAGTATCTTGATCATCATCATTAATTTCCTCTCTAGTCGGTGCAGGCACCTCAGGAACGTTTTCTTGAGTTTCGCCATTTTCCGGTTCAAGAGGTAACACTTCATCAAGTTCTACTTTCCTCCCACTTACTTCTTTCGAGAGAAACTCCTTCTCTAGAAAGGATCCATTCTTGGCAACAAAGATCTTGCCTTCAGATCTGAGGTAGAAGGTATACCCAACAGTTTCTTTAGGGTATCTTATGAAGACGCATTTTTCCGACTTGGGTTCGAGCTTTTCAGGTTGAAGTTTCTTGACATAAGCATCGCATCCCCAAACTTTTAGAAACGACAGCTTAGGTTTCTTCCCAAACCATAATTCACACGGTGTCGTCTCAACGGATTTAGACGGAGCCCTATTTAAAGTGAATGCGGCAGTCTCTAAAGCATAGCCCCAAAAAGATAGCGGTAAATCGGTAAGAGACATCATAGATCGCACCATATCTAATAGAGTGCGATTATGACGTTCGGACACACCATTATGCTGAGGTGTTCCAGGCGGCGTGAGTTGTGAAACTATTCCATATTTTCTTAAGTGTGTGCCAAATTCGTGACTTAAGTATTCTCCTCCACGATCTGATCGTAGAAACTTGATTTTTCTATCACGTTGATTTTCAACCTCATTCTGAAATTCCTTGAACTTTTCAAAGGTCTCAGACTTGTGTTTCATTAAGTAGATATACCCATATCTACTCAGGTCTTCAGTGAGGATGAGAACATAACGATAGCCACCGCGAGCCTCAACACTCATTGGACCGCACACATCGGTATGTATGATTTCCAATAAGTTGGTTGCTCGCTCCATTGTTCCTGAGAACGGAGTCTTGGTCATTTTACCCATGAGGCATGGTTCACACGTGTCAAATGGTTCATAATCAAGAGACTCTAAAAGTCCATCTGCATGGAGCTTCTTCCTGCGTTTGACACCTATGTGACCAAGGCGGCAGTGCCACAAATATGTGGGACTATTGTTATCAACTTTAACTCTTTTGGTATTCACACTATGAATATGTGTATCATCACGTACGAGATTCATTAAGAATAAACCATTAACCATCGGAGCATGACCATAAAACATATCTCTCATATAAATAGAACAACCATTATTCTCGGATTTAAATGAGTAGCCATCTCGAATTAAACGAGATCCAGACACAATGTTCATGCTCAAACTTGGCACTAAATAACAATTATTGAGGTTTAAAATGAATCCCGTAGGTAAATGTAGAGGTAGCGTGCCGACGGCGATCACATCGACCTTGGAACCATTTCCGACGCGCATCGTCACCTCGTCCTTCGCTAGTCTCCGTTTATTCCGCAGCTCCTGCTTTGAGTTACAAATGTGAGCAACTGCACCGGTATCAAATACCCAAGAGCTACTACGAGTACTGGTAAGGTACACATCAATTACATGTATATCACATATACCTTTTGTTTTGCCGGCCTTCTTGTCCGCTAAGTATTTGGGGCAGTTCCGCTTCCAGTGACCACTTCCCTTGCAATAAAAACACTCAGTCTCGGGCTTGGGTCCATTCTTTGGCTTCTTCCCGGCAACTTGCTTACCGGGCGCGGCAACTTCCTTGCCGTCCTTCTTGAAGTTCTTTTTACCCCTGCCCTTCTTGAAATTAGTGGTTTTATTCACCATCAACACTTGATGTTCCTTCTTGATTTCTACCTCTGCTGATTTCAGCATAGCATATACCTCAGGAATGGTCTTTACCATCCCCTGCATGTTGTAGTTCATCACAAAGCTCTTGTAGCTAGGTGGAAGTGACTGGAGGATTCTGTCAATCACCGCTTCATCCGGGATATTAACTTCCAGTTGAGTCAAGCGGTTGTGCAACCCAGACATCTTGAGTATGTGTTCACTCACAGAGCTATTTTCCTCCATCTTACAGCTAAAGAATTTGTCGGAGACTTCATATCTCTCGACCCGGGCATGAGCTTGGAAAACCATTTTCAGCTCTTCGAACATCTCATATGCTCCATGTCTCTCAAAACGCTTTTGGAGCCCCGGCTCTAAGCTGTAAAGCATGCCGCACTGAACGAGGGAGTAATCATCGGAACGTGACTGCCAAGCGTTCATAACGTCTTGTTCTGCAGGGAGAACAGGTGCGTCACCCAGCGGTGCTCGTAGGACATAATCTTTCTTGGCAGCTATGAGGATGATCCTCAGGTTCCGGACCCAATCCGTATAGTTGCTGCCATCGTCTTTCAGCTTGGTTTTCTCTAGGAACGCGTTGAAGTTGAGGACTACGTTGGCCATTTGATCTACAAGACATATTGTAAATTTTTTAGACTAAGTTCATGATAATAAAGTTCATCTAATCAAATTATTTAATGAACTCCCACTTAGATAGACATCCCTCTTCTAGTCATCTAAGCATAACATGATCCGAGTCAACTAGGCCGTGTCCGATCATCACGTGAGACGGACTAGTCAACATCGGTGAACATCTTCATGTTGATCGTATCTTCTATACGACTCATGCTCGACCTTTTGGTCTTCTGTGTTCCGAGGCCATGTCTGTACATGCTAGGCTCGTCAAGTCAACCTAAGTGTTTGCATGTGTAAATCTGTCTTACACCCGTTGTATGTGAACGTTAGAATCTATCACACCCGATCATCACGTGGTGCTTCGAAACAACGAACTGTCGCAACGGTGCACAGTTAGGGGGAACACTCCTTGAAATTATTATGAGGGATCATCTTATTTACTACCGTCGTTCTAAGTAAACAAGATGCAAAACATGATAAACATCACATGCAATCAAACAATAAACGTGACATGATATGGCCAATATCACATAGCTCCTTTTGATCTCCATCTTGGGGCTCCATGATCATCTTGTCACCGGCTTGACACCATGATCTCCATCATCGTGTCTCCATGAAGTTGCTCGCCAACTATTACTTCTACTACTATGGCTAACGCATTTAGCAATAAAGTAAAGTAATTTACATGGCGTTTCTCAATGACACGCAGGTCGTACAAAAATAAAGACAACTCCTATGGCTCCTGCCGGTTGTCATACTCATCGACATGCAAGTCGTGATTCCTATTACAATAGCATGAACATCGCATACATCACATATAGATCATTCATCATTCATCACAACTTTGGCCATATCATATCACAAAGCACTTGCTGCAAAAACAAGTTAGACGTCCTCTAATTGTTGTTGCAAGTTTTACGTGGCTGAATTAGGGTTCTAGCAAGAACGTTTTCTTACCTACGTGAAAGCCACAACGTGATTTGTCAACTTCTATTTACCCTTCATAAGGACCCTTTTCATTGAATCCGCTCCAACTAAAGTGGGAGAGACAGACACCCGCCAACCACCTTATGCAACTAGTGCATGTTAGTCGGTGGAACCGGTCTCACGTAAGTGTACGTGTAAGGTTGGTCCGGGCTGCTTCATCCCACAATACCGCTGAAGCAAGATAAGACTAGTAGCGGCAAGAAAGTTGACAACATCTACGCCCACAACAAGTTGTGTTCTACTCGTGCAATAGAGAACTACGCATAGACCTAGCTCATGATGCCACTGTTGGGGAACGTTGCAGAAAACAAAAAATTTCCTACGGTTTCACCAAGATCCATCTATGAGTTCATCTAGCAACGAGTGATCGGATGCATCTACATACCTTTGTAGATCGCGAGCGGAAGCGTTCAAAAGAACGGGGATGAAGTAGTCGTACACGACGTGATCCAAATCACCGGAGATCCTAGCACCGAACGGACGGCACCTCCGCGTTCAACACACGTACGGTCAGCGTAACATCTCCTCCTTCTTGATCCAGCAAGGGGAGAGGAGAGGTTGAGGAAGATGGATCCAGCAGCAGCACGACGGCGTGGTGGTGATGGAGCTGCAGTACTCCGGCAGGGCTTCGCCGAGATCTATGGAGGAGGAGGAGGTGTTGGAGAGGGAGAGGGAGGCGCCAAGGCAAAGGTTGCGTCTGCCCCCCTCCCCTCCCCCCTTTATATAGGCCCCTGGGGGCGCCGGCCCTGGGAGATTGGATCTCCCAAGGGGGGCGGCGGCCAAGGGCTGGAGTGGCCCCCAAGCCAAGGTGGGGCGCCCCCACCCCTAGGGTTTTAACCCTAGGTGCATGGGGTGGGCCTAGGGGGGGCGCACCAGCCCACTATGGGCTGGTTCCCCTCCCCACTTTGGCCCATGGGGCCCTCCGGGATAGGTGGCCCCACCCGATGGACCCCCGGGACCCTTCTGGTGGTCCCGATACAATACCTGTGACCCCGAAACTTGTCCCGATGGCCAAAACAGCACTTCCTATATATAATTCTTTACCTCCGGACCAATCCAGAACTCCTCGTGACGTTCGGGGTCTCATCCGGGACTCCGAACAACATTCGGGTTACTGCATATACATATCCCTACAACCCTAGCGTCACCGAACCTTAAGTGTGTAGACCCTACGGGTTCGAGAGACATGCAGACATGACCGAGACGGCTCTCGGGCAATAACCAACAGCGGGATCTGGATACCCATGTTGGCTCCCACATGCTCCACGATGATCTCATCGGATGAACCACGATGTCGAGGATTCAATTAATCCCGTATACGATTCCCTTTGTCAATCGGTATTTTACTTGCCCGAGATCCGATCGTTGGTATCCCAATACCTCGTTCAATCTCGTTACCGGCAACTCACTTTACTCGTACCGTAATGCATGATCCCGTGATCAAACACTTTGATCACATTGAGCTCATTATGACGATGCATTACTGAGTGGGCCCGGTGATACCTCTCCGTCAAGCGGAGTGACAAATCCCAGTCTTGATCCGTGTCAACCCAACAGACACTTTCGGAGATACCCGTAGTATACCTTTATAGTCACCCAGTTACGTTGTGACGTTTGGCACACCCAAAGCACTCCTACGGTATCTGGGAGTTACACGATCTCATGGTCTAAGGAAAGGATACTTGACATTGGAAAACTCTAGCAAACGAACTATACGATCTTGTGCTATGTTTAGGATTGGGTCTTGTCCATCACATCATTCTCCTAATGATGTGATGTCGTTATCAACGACATCCAATGTCCATAGTCAGGAAACCATGACTATCTGTTGATCAACGAGCTAGTCAACTAGAGGCTTACTAGGGACATGTTGGTGTCTGTTATTCACACATGTATTACGATTTCCGGATAACACAATTATAGCACGAATAAAGACAATTATCATGAACAAGGAAATATAATAATAATGCTTTTATTATTGCCTCTAGGGCATATTTCCAACACTTTCACGTCCCATGTGCATTCACACATTAAACCAGGGCGACGACTTAAAGGCAAAATACTCCAAGACACCCAGCAACGGACAAAATCAACGCCTGTTAAACCGTTTGCCACAAAGGCTCTGAGCTTTGAAAGCTGTGGTGCATACTTGGCCCGTTCCTTTGCACTTAGTCTTTGGGGGAGTGGATGTGTACTGGTAAGCCGGTGAGCACGGTAACCCGGCAGAGGATTCTCACCAGTTGGAGATGTATCTTGGCAATAGAACCAAGTTTGATTCCAGTCTTTTGGGTGGCTATGATGGTTAGCATGAGGGAAGCTGACATCTTTCCTGTTTTGGATTGAAATCCCACAAAGTTCAGTATTGGGCCCGTCCACAAATTCTGTACGGTGGTTTAAATAGTAGAAATCTCTGAACAGTTCGACCGTGGGATCCTCTTGTAGGTAAGCTTCACAGAACACTTGAAAATTGCAAATGTTGGATACAGAGTTAGGTCCAATATCTTGAGGGTGAAGTTGGAGGAAATGAAGCACATCACGGAAATTTTTTGATCGGGAGGGCTGAATCCTCGACTCAGATGGTCAACAAAAATGATCACTTCCCCGTCCTTGGGGGTTCAGGGGGATTTTCAGGACTAGGGACTCTCAAGTGGATGACTTCCTTTTTGGCTAAAGCACCAGTAGCAACACACCCGTTTAGCTTTTCTTCTGTAACCCAAGATTGAACCCAGTTGCATTAATAAAAGGACTTGGCCATTTATTCGATAACCTGGAAGAAGGTTTGTGTCGGTTTAAGATTCATGGTTAATTCGTTAAAGGTTAAAAGGCAGAAGGTGTTGAAGCATGCAAAAGTGTTAAACCAGAAATTGGCGTTCTCAAGCTGCAGAGATGAGCAATTGGCAGTTTAAGAGGGGACTAATGGTACCTGACGGGTTATTATTTTCTGAGTTAAACCGCCTACACAGATATGGAAAGTACAGATTTGAAGTTGGAAAATGACTAAGTTCTGAAAAACAGTTTTCATAGATTGATATCACAATTTCGGATCTACCGCGTGTCAGAAAATGAAAATATGTTCAGACCTAAATATCGGTACTTGAACAGTTTATAAAGGTCGAGATTGGATTTTCTACCTAAAAAGAGATGCTCTGATGAGGAAAGAAGAACTATGGCTATCGCCGCACAGGAAAATATCAAGTTTGAATCCGCCATTCATGCTACAGCGAAGAACAAGTGAAGAACAGTGCGGAACCTCCATGAGCTCGTACGAACCCTAGTGAGATTTACAGAGGGGGAAGGAGGAAGAACTTACCGAGGCTGCTGGAGCGGCGGAGGCGCACGAGCGAGATCTGGACTGGTCAGGTTGATGCAGCGGCCAATGGTGATGCAGAGGAGAGGATCGATGGCGACGGCTGGGCTCAAGAGCAATACGTCGCGAGGAAGACGACGAAGACGAAGAGGCTGAGGGGGAAAGAGAAAAGGACCCGTGGCCCTATTTATAAGGCGAATGGATAAGTGGCATGCACGGGAATCGAGGATCTCCAAATTGGATATGTAACAGGGCCGACACCTTGATTTTCGGAGGTTCATTAAAAATGAAGATACATATAAGATTTTGGATTTGTATAGAATTAATGATAGGTAACGTCATGGCGAGTTATCATGATCTCAGAAGATGACATCACGGTGAGTTACAAGTCTTCGCAAAGGTAATGGAGAAGGAATTTTCCTAAGTGTTGAAGATTGACATGAACAAGTTCAAATCAACCTGGGGCCTAATGTTGGGGATATAACTATTGAGTATAAACCGCCCAGGAGGGGCCAGGTTATGCTCATGATGATTTAACAGTATTGAAGCGCATGAAGACATAGAGGATGGTGACTTATAAGGGAGACTAATAAGAAGGCCCAAAGCCCAAAGGAGGGTTAGGGCCCATAGATGTAAACCGCCATAGGTTTATGACTTGTATTGTGAGATAGGAAAGTGTGGATACCGAGCCGGACACGTTTATGAGCCGGCCGGGATTCTGTGACCCGCCGGGCATCAACCTGAGTATATAAAGGGATGACCCTGCGGTGATTTAGGGACAAGAAACTACAACTCGAGAGACAGGCAAGCGTATTTGCTCCCTGGTCATCGAAACCCTAGCAATACCACCTTAAACTGGATTAGGCCTTTACCTTCACCGCAAGGGGCCGAAGAATTATAAACTCCTCATGTCCTTTGTTCCGTTTGACCTTAACTGTGATGGCTCCACGACTAAGTCCTTGCACTAGGACATCTGCCGTGACAATCCCACAACACTATCTTTTACTTTTCAGTATTTACTTTTATGCAAGGAGTCAAAGTTTTTCTCTCTATTCCTTTTTATTTTCTCTTTTGGCAAGCATCATGTGGTGAGGAAAGATCTAGGCACATATGTCCAGTTGAATATGGATAGCATGAGTTATTATTGTTGACATCACCCTTGAGGTGAATACGTTGGGAGACAAAACAATAAGCCCCTATCTTTCTATGTGTCCGGTTGAAACATTTTGCTCATGTGTATGCGGTGAGTGTTAGCAATCATAGAATACTATATGATGGTTGAGTATGTGGAGCTCTTACTTAAACTCTGTTGAATAAGTTGAATTGCAATTGCTTGGTGACTGAGAACATAGGTTGTTGAGTTTCAAGAGAATTCATTGTTTGAACCTTATCATGTGAATTGGTTGCTACTATAACATGAGAAATTTTATGAGAAATAATTATTGTTATGATGCTAGGAAAAGTAATTGAAATCGCCATTGCTCAAACTTGTGCACTTTGCTAGCATTCACACTTCATAAATTATTTCTTTTATCATTTACCTACTCGAGGACGAGTAGGAATTAAGCTTGGGGATGCTGATACGTCTCCAACGTATCTATAATTTATGAAGTATTCATGCTATTATTTTATCATTCTTGGATGTTTTACAATCATTTTATAGCAACTTTATATCATTTTTTGGGACTAACCTATTGACCTAGTGTCCAGTGCCAGTTGCTATTTTTTGCTTGTTTTTTACATCGCAGGAAATCAATATCAAACGGAGTCAAAACACCGCTGTCGGTGTACTATAGTAGGGGTACCTTAGTACCCCGAACTTGTGCATGGGCCTTCATAGCACCCCGCGGCAAGGCTTGCCAGGCGACCGCCAAAACTCTCCATGGTCCCTTTTTTGGGCCATCCAAGAACAAAGTATTTGAGCCGAGGCCTCGGCAGGAGGAGCTTGCCGGGAAGGCCACCCGAAGAGAGCAAGGCCCCGGCAAGAGGAGCTTGCCGGAACGGCCGCTCGAAGCACAAGGCCCCGGCAAGGGGAGCTTGCTGGGAAGGCCGACCAAGGCACGACAAGAGACTTGCTACGACGCGCCATGCGTCCCGGCAAGGACCGGTGAGCAACAAGCTCCCGGGCGCGACAAGACATCGACCGCGGCAAGGCGCTTGCCGCGACAAGTCACCACCCCGCGCCTGCGTTCCAGCTCATCCACCCACGCGTCGCTCTGGGGCCGTTCCAGGCGTACGTGGCGAGAGGCTGCGCAGCCAGGGGCATGCGGTGGCAAAGCGACGCTGACAGGGTAGCCGTCGTGGCAAACGGTGGCGCCCCTGACGGCCCCTTTTCTGCACTGTTTGGGCGACCCGGACGGGCATTTAATGCCCTTGTCCCCTGCCGTCAGAGTTAGGTATGATAGCACTGTGCAAACAGTTGTACCCAACACAGCATTTTCCAGTTTTACCCCCGCCTACGTTGCCACCTGTGGGAAACCCCTTGCACATATAAAAGGAGGCCCCATGCGCAACGGGAGGGGAAGGAGGAAGCAGACCACCCACACTCGGTCTGATTAGTTGCCTAAGTGTACTGTAGCACTCAGCGCTCCCAAGAACACAATACAAACCACAAAGCAGCAGTAGGGTTTTACGCATCCGTGCGGCCCGAAGCTGGGTAAATCCCCTTGTGTGCATCGCCTCGATCCGCTCTTCGCGCGACCTCTGCCCCCCGCCGAACCAGAAAGGGGCTCGGTCCCCATAGGTGTTCGTGGAAGCACATTTCCCCCGACATCTTTGGCGCGCCAGGTAGGGGGCGTCGAAGTTGTGCGAACCTGATCCGGCGTCTGCACGGGCTAGATCTCCATCATCTTCATCAACATGCCACCGATGAAGAAGGCTCCGGAGGTGGCTGGTCCGTCCGCGTCGAACCCGCCGCCCCTGGAGCAAACGGGTGGTGGGGACGGCACCGGCGGCGGAACAGGCGTCGCCGAACCAGCTCATGGTGCCACGGCATCCGAACACGCACCAAGCTCATGGTGCCGCGGCGTCCGAACATACGCCGACACCTCTCGGCGCAGGTAAGCCCTGGTATGACCAGGCAACCTTCGCTCTATCCCATGGAGCGGGGACAGTTAGCCCCACGGATCTCGCATACGGGCCACCTCGAGTGCTCGCTCATGCTGAGCTCGAGCAAGAGCGGCTGCGACGAGATGACACGCTGCTCCTCGAGGAGGACCATCTTCAGGCCGCTGTGCGAGCTGCTCGCTACCAGCAAGCTTTGCGCCGCTTTTATAGCCGCAAAGTTAGTGCCAGAAGCTCCGAGGAAGTGGGAAGGCCCTTACCGGGTGAAACAAGTCACTAGGCCTGGTGCTGTCCGCCTTGAGACCGAAGATACCACTCCGGTGAGCAACTCCTAGAACGTTGGGCATCTTCGTAAGTTTCGCCCATAAGGCGCGGTTGTCGGACCCCGTCCGGCAACCACCCTTCTATACAAAGTCTTGCCGCTGTTGCATGTGATCCTTTGTACAGAGCCAGGCGCAGACCCTGTGCGCAGATTGAGTTCATGCGTTCCGCGCATCTTGTCGATCTCATGCTCTTTATTCTTTGCATGCATTATCTGACACTCTGTGCAGCACTGACCCCCGGTAAGCGATGACGAGCCCCATGTTTCGCCTCGCCAGAAAGCGATCTTGCCGGGCAGCGAGCCACGGAAAAGCTAAGTTGCCAAAGTTTGAGCAATCGAGATTTTAAATTTTAAGGTCATCTTCCTCGAACGACCGTACTTTGTATGGAAAACCTGTGCGCGGAGGAACCAGCTCGTGGCTAGTCGCACCCTTACTTCGTTTCGAGTCCGCTCAATGATTTAAGTATGCTGCGACCTGACTTGCGCCCTTACTTTGTTTCGACATCGCTCAGCGACTTGAGCGTGCCGCGACTGCAGTTGCGCCCATATTTCGCTTCGAGCCTGCTCAACAACTTAAGTGAACCGCGGCTAGTCCCGACAAGGTTTCTTGCCGGCAACGGCACCGCCAGCGGGCTGCTGATGTCCCGCACTCAGCAAGTGTGCCTACGCCGGCAAGTTCCCTAAAAGCGTAGGGCAATAACATACAAAGGAGGGAATCAAATAGAGGAAGTAACAGTGCATTCACTGCCTAAGATAAAGTTATATTACAAGATAACTTGTCGCAGCCCTAATGAATCGTTTTCATAACTCGGCCAGCGGCGGCAAGAAAAGAAAAGGGCAGGCGGCCTAATCCACGCAGTCGCCCTCGATCCTCTTGATCCCGGCCACCCTTTCCACGATGGGCGCGACGAGGGCCCTGATCTCCTCGAGGTCAGCGTCTGCCAGCAGGGACCTGAGGACGTTGGTGAGCTTGAGGCCTGGGTTGCGGAAGGCGATCTTCACCAGCGCCTTCTCGAGGGCTCCGGCGATGGCTTCACGCATCTCGCCGGCCAGCTGCTCTGGGATCGCGTTCCGGAGATGCTGAAGGGCCGCCGCCACGCCTTTGAAGAACGAAGTAAGCTTGGCGCTGGGTGGGAGGTTCGCGTCGGAGGTATACTCGTGACCCTCCATCCCCAGCAGCGACAGCTCCTTGTCTATGGAGGCGGCGATGTCCACCAGACCCTCCGTCCACTGCTCCACCGCCGCCCTGAAGTTGTTCTGGGTAACTGCGGCGCTCTCCAACAGCGCCTCGTTGTCCGCGATCTCCTTCCGCAAGGCCATCTCTCGCTCCTTGGCGCTGTCCAGTGTCTTGGACAAGGTGGCCAGCTTCATCTCGAGATCGGCATTGGAGTCCTTGGCGGCATCAAGCTCCTTGATCTTCTCGGCGAAGCGGCCCTGCAGCTCGCCGAGGGTGTGGGCACCCTTCTCGCGCTCCTGTTTGAGCGCGGCGAGCTCCTCACCGCTCGCCTTGAGATCAGTGTCGAGCTGCGCCACCTTCGCCTCCAGCGCCTTCTTGGCGGCCTCGGCGGCCGCGGCAGCATCTTGCGCTTCCTTGAGGGCTCCGCCAAGTGCTTGCTCGCGCGCGGCGACCTCCTCCTTGTGGCTGGCAAGGCTGGCTTTCTGCTGCACCAGCTCGCCCTCCCGCGCGGATAGCCCCGCGGCGGCAAGCCTTTGCTGCTCTTCGGCTTCTGCCTTCTCGAGGATGAAGGCCGTCCGCGCCTCGTCGAGCTGCCTTCGCTCCTCCGCCAAAGATTGGAGGGCCTCCTGGTTGAGCTCCCGGAGCTCCCCGGCACGCTTCTCCATGTCTACTCCCGCCTTCGCGACAAGCACTTCCCGGCGTTCCACCTGGGCTTGTCGGGCGCGATAGAGTGACACCAGCTTCCGGAGCAGCCGCTCCTCCTCAGGCTCTCCGCCGCTGCTGCTTGGCGCATCAACCAGCGTCAGCCCGGCGGAGGCGAGCACCTCTCCATCCAAGGTCTCCCCCTCGGCCGGCGCCCTGGAAGTCGACTCCCAGGGGAACTTGATGAAGATATCATCGCCGGCCTTCAGGTAGACGCCTGGCCGGGGCTCCTCGGGGCCCGACGCTGCTGCGGAGGCGGGATCGGCGGTCGGCGCAGCGCTTGGCGCTCCTGCGGCCCCAGGGCCGTCAGTACGATCACCGACCCCCTCGCCCGCGGCTGCTGCGGCAACCTTGGCGGCCTCTTCGCCGGTCGGATCTTCAGCACCGTCCGCCCCTCCGGTGGCGGCCACGTCGTCGGTATGGCCGCGCGCATCCTCCTCGACGACGACCTCGGTCTCCATCGGGTCCGTGGCGGGCGGGTCTGAAGGCCGAAGGAGGGGGAGAAGTCAAGCAACTATCCAAAGAAGAAGAACCCCAGGGGAGTTTCGAGGCAAGAAGGTTACCTAGGCCAGGGTCTGCAGTCACGGTCTCCGTCGCCGAGGGGTCGCTGGTGCCGTCCCTCGCCGGGGACTGCTCCCTTGCCGGGGACTGCTCCCTTGCTGGAGACTGCTCCCTTGCCGGAGATTCCTCCCTCGTCGGGGAACTCCCCCTTGGCGGTGTGGTTGTAGCGGGTGGCGCATCAGGAGCGGTCTCTGGACGCTCCTAGTGGGGCTGCTCTGCTCCTACACGAATCGTCAGCCAGATGTCAAGAAAAACGAAGGGTACTCGGGCGCGCCCAACGGCAGAAAGCAAGCCATATGCTTACGTTGGGGGCTGCGCTGGGGGCTGCTCAGAGGATTAGTTGGCGGCTCCGACAAGGTCATCTCAGGCGCACCCCCTGCCGTCACGGTGGGCTCGTCGTCGAGGATGACCACTGGGACCTTGGCTCTCTTTGCCGCCCTCTGAGCCAGAGTCCTGAAAAGGAGCAAATTCAGAGGAAAGCAAATGAGATGCGAGACGCAACTACAAGAATTGAAGAAACACAAGTGCAGCGGGGATCTTACTCCTCTCCCTCTTCCTCGTTGGAGCTAAGCGCGGAGAAGTCGAAGACTGGCCCGCTTCTGGCGCGAGGAGGCGGAGGAGTAGGCTCGCTCGGCCGCTTGGCGGAGGCAGTGGTGGCGCTAGCCCGAGACGGCCTTGCCCCAGCCGCCGCCGTGGCGCGAGGGGCGGCAGGAGCAGGAGAAGCGGCCTGCGAAGACCCCGCTCCTGCTGACACAGCGGAGCGCGTCACGCGGCGCTGCGGCTGTTGGCTCGTCTGCTGCCCCACCACTTCTCCGGCCTTGCGGAGACGCCTCCGTGGTTGAGCCGGGGGCTCCGCTTGCGACGAGCTGCTCGAAGGTCGGGAGGAAGAGGCGTCAACCTCCGGCAAGCCGCTCGTGCCCTCGGTGGACTCGTCCGCGCCGACACCGTGCCCGGCAGGCTCTTCCTCGCCGACAAACTCCGCTCGGTTGGCAAGGCTTTCCGCCTCCGCCAATGTGAAGCCAAATTCGCCCGCGGACGCGGCTGTCGCCGCCTCTTCCATCCTGGAGGCGATGCGCGCCAACTCCGCGTCGGTGGTGTCCCGGGTGAGGCCCTTCTGCTCGTCGGGGTCGACTGGCACCTCCACCAAGTCGTCGAAGAACGCCCGCACGACATCGCCGGCGGGCTCCTGCCAAGTGGAGTCGATCCCGTGCGAGTCGCACAGCGGCATCATTGCAAGGATGCGGCTGAGCGACGAATTGTTGCACAACGGGGCGATGCCTCGCGGCAGCTTGAACCATTCGGGGTGATCGGGGTCGTGCTTGAACAGCTCCCTGAGCGTCCCGTCAAGCTCCAAGACGGTGAAATTGAAGTTGAGGCCAGGGCGCAGCCTCATGATGCCCGCTGCATTCTGGAACTCCCAGGCGGGTCTCCCTTTCTCCTGCAGAGGAGCGATGCGGCGGCGGAGGAAATCTGCGCCAACGGCACTGACTGTGAGCCCGGCACGCCTGAGCCGCAGGATCCGGGTGACGGCAATCTGCAACTTGTTGTCGTCCGGAGCCACGTCGCTCCAATCCCTGCCGCGCACCACAGGAGTTCGGCGCACGACAGTGAATGGCTGCGGGTTCTCCTTGACGATCAGGCACCAGTCTGCTCTCCATTCCTCCCATTTGCTGTGGAGCTCTCCCTCCAGATAAGCATCCTTCTTGCCGAGCTTCGAGATCCAGGCGATTCCGCCGGAGAGGGGCTCTCCTCTCTCTACTCGAGGCGTGAAGAAGTGGCGGAAGAGGGCTACGTTTGGATAGACTCCGACAAAGTTTTCGCAAAGATGTGCGAAAATTGCCATGGTCAGGACAGCATAGGGGGTGAAATCAAGGAGATGGAACCCGTAGGTGTTCATGATGTCGCAGAAAAATTCAGAGAAGGGCGGGCAGAGCCCGCAATAGAAGAACAAAGCAAAGAAGGGATACCCGGTCGGATACTCCTTCTGGGCGGCAGCGGGAAGAACCCTCGTGCGCGGATGCGCTCACGTCCCCGTCGACCAGAAGAGGTAGAATTCCTCCCTCAGGACCAACGCGTCGAGCTCAGGGGGGAAGGTCGCCTGCTCCTTTCGCAGCGCCTCAAGCCGCTGCGCCTCGGCCGACTTCACGGCCTTCCCTTTCCCCTTGTCGCCCTTCGGGGCCATGGCGGAAGCAGGGAGGGAGGTCGACGGCGTCGGTAGCACTGGTGGCGACGGAAGAGGCGGAACGCTGCTTCTCTTGGGAAGTGGCGGAGATTTTCGAGGAATCGCAACTGGCGGGTGGGCGGACTGCCCCTGTTTCCCTTGCTTATAAGGGGGAAGGGAGGGGGCGTTTTGCCTTTCCGAATAAACAAATCACCTGCGACGTGACGCATGCCTGCGGGGCTCATCCCCGCGCACGCCGCCCACGTCACGCACGCCTCTCCCCACGATGCCGCGTTCGACGCGTGCCGTTCGGGGAGGGCGTGGTGGATGCAGAAGAAGATGCAGCGTGACCCAGGCCGCGCATGCCCGTGCACTGTTTTGGGCCTGGCCCAACAGCGCTCGGCACCATGTATGGCCCAGGCCCGGGGGCTCCTGTCGGTGTACTAAAGTAGGGGTACCTTAGTACCCCGAACTTGTGCACGGGCAGTCGTAGCACCCCGCGGCAAGGCTTGCCAGGCGACCGCCAAAACTCTCCATGGTCCCTTTTTTGGGCCATCCAAGAACAAAGTATTTGAGCTGAGGCCCCGGCAGGAGGAGCTTGCCGGGAAGGCCACCCGAAGAGAGCAAGGCCCCGGCAAGAGGAGCTTGCCGGGACGGCCGCTCGAAGCACAAGGCCCCGGCATGGGGAGCTTGCTGGGAAGGCCGACCAAGGCACGACAAGAGACTTGCTACGACGCGCCATGCGTCCTGGCAAGGACCGGTGAGCAACAAGCTCCCGGGCGCGACAAGACATCGACCGCGGCAAGGCGCTTGTCGCGGCAAGTCACCACCCCACGCCTGCGTTCCAGCTCATCCACCCACGCGTCGCTCTGGGGCCATTCCAGGCGTACGTGGCGAGAGGTTGCGCAGCCAGGGGCATGCGGTGGCAAAGCGACGCTGACAGGGTAGCCGTCGTGGCAAACGGTGGCGCCCCTGACGGCCCCTTTTCTGCACTGTTTGGGCGACCCGGACGGGCATTTAATGCCCTTGTCCCCTGCCGTCAGAGTTAGGTATGATAGCACTGTGCAAACAGCTGTACCCAACACAGCGTTTTCCAGTTTTACCCCCGCCTACGTTGCCACCTGTGGGAAACCCCTTGCAGATATAAAAGGAGGCCCCATGCACAACGGGAGGGGAAGGAGGAAGCAGACCACCCACACTCGGTCTGATTAGTTGCCTGAGTGTACTGTAGCACTCAGCGCTCCCAAGAACACAATACAAACCACAAAGCAGCAGTAGGGTTTTACGCATCCGTGCGGCCCGAAGCTGGGTAAATCCCCTTGTGTGCATCGCCTCGATCCGCTCTTCGCGCGACCTCCGCCCCCTGCCGAACCAGAAAGGGCCTCGGTCCCCATAGGTGTTCGTGGAGGCACATTTCCCCCGACAACCGCAAAACTTTTTGGAGATTTTTTATTGACCAGAACACCCAGGATGGGCAAGAGAAGCACCTAGGGGGTGCCCCCAGGGGGCACAACCCACCAAGGTGCGCCTGGGGGCCTAGGCGCGCCCAGGTGGTTGTGCCCACCTCGGTGGCCTCCCGCATCCCCTCTTTACCCTATAAATTCACAAATATTCCAAAACCCTTAGGGTTAACCTAGATCAGAATTTCCGCCGTCGCAAGGCTCTGTAACCACCGAAAACAATCTAGACCCTTTCCGGCACCCTGCCTGAGGGGGGGGGGAATCATCTTCGGTGGCCTTCTTCATCATCCCGGCGGCCACCACGATGAGGAGGGAGTACTCCACCCTCGGGGATGGGGGTTTGTACCGGTAGCTATGTGTTTAATCTCTATCTCTCTATCTCTCTCTCTCTCTCGTGTTCTTGAGATGTCACAATCTTGATGTATCGCGGGCTTTGTTAATATAGTCGGCTCATATGGTATTTTCCCCTCTCTATCTTGTTGTGATGAATTGAGTTTTTCCCATTGAGATTTCGTTGTTATCAGATTGAATACTTTTATGGATTTGAGAACACTTGATATATGTCTTGCAATTGAATACTCATGGTGACAATGGGTTATCGTATTGATTCACTTGATATATGTTTTGGCACTCAACTCACGGATTCTCGAGGTGACATTGGGGTAATCTATGCATAGAGGGTTGATGCACGTTCTTGTCTTTGTTTCTCCGGTAGAAATCTTGGGGCACTCTTTGAAGTTCTTTGTGTTAGATTGAGTATTATGAATATGAATTTGCTTTGATGTTATTTTAGTATGAACTCTAGGACAGATGGAACGGAAAGAATAGCTTTGTGTTATTTTAGTACGATCTCTTGAATAGATCAAACGGAAAGAATAGCTCTGACGTGGTTTCGTACCCTGCAAACAATTTATTATTATGTTCTCCGCTTGATAGGGACTTTGGAGTGATTCTTCATCGCACTTTGAGGGGTGGCTATCTGATCCAATTATATTAGCATTGTTGAGAGGTTGCACTAGTGAAAGTACGGACCCTAGGCCTCATTTTCAAGCATTGCAATACCATTTTTGTGCCCGTTTATTATTTTCTACCTTGCTGTTTTTATTTATACAGATTATAAAAATATATTTCTACCATCCATATTACACTTTTATCACCATCTCTTCGCCGAACTAGTGCATCTATACAATTTGCCATTGTATTGGGTGTGTTGGGGACACAAGAGATTTCTTGTATTTGATTGCAGGGTCGTTTGAGAGAGACCATCTTGATGGTAGCTGCAACTACGCCGGTATTTCCCCGGAGAGGGGGGGATGATGTAGCACAGCGACGGTAGGTATTTCCCTCAGTTATGAAACCAAGGTATCAAACCAGTAGGAGGACCAAGCAACACAGTGTAAACAGCACCTGCACACAAACAACAACACCTCGCAACCCGACGAGTTAAAGGGGTTGTCAATCCCTTCTGGGGTACGGCGCCTCAAGATAGGCAAGCGGACGTGAGGTAAATTGTAGTAGATTGATAGATCGAACGCCAAATAAAATAAATAAAGATAAAATGCAGCGAGGTAGTTTTGTATTTTTTGGTTTAATAGATCTGAATAAAAATGCAAAGGAAAAGTAGACCGCAAGGAAAATATATGAGAAAGAAGACGTGGGGGCCATAGGTTTCACTAGTGGCTTCTCTCGAGAAAAATAGCAAATGGTTGGTAAACAAATTACTGTTGGGCAATTGATAGAACTTCAAATAATTATGATGATATCTAGGCAATGATCATTACATAGGCATCACGTCCAAGATTAGTAGACTGACTCCTTCCTGCATCTACTACCATTACTCCACACATCAACCGATCTCCAGCATGCATCTAGTGTATTAAGTTCATGGAAAAACAGAGTAATGCAATAAGAACGATGACATGATGTAGACAATATCCTTTTATCTATATGGCGGTAGATATAGATCGCGTATTTTTATCCTTAGTATCAACGATACATACGTGTCAGTTCCCTTTCTGTCACTAGGATCGAGTACCGTAAGATCGAACCCACTACCGGGCACCTCTTCCCATTGCAAGATAAATAGATCAAGTTGGCCAAACAAAACCCAAATATCGGAGAAGAAATACGAGGCTATAAGAGATCAAAGAAACTCAAATAACTTTCATGGATATAAAAAGATATGACTGATAATAAACTCGAAGTTCATCAGATCCCAACAAACACACCGCAAAAGAGTTATATCATATGGATCTCCAAGAGACCATTGTATTGAGAATTCAGCGAGAGAGAGAGAGAGAGAGAGAGAGAGAGAGAGAGAGAGAGAGAGAGAAAGCCATCTAGCTACTAACTACGGACCCGAAAGTCTACAAAGAACTACTCACGCATCATCGGAGAGGCACCAATGGAAGTGGTGAATCCCTCCGTGATGGTGTCTAGATTGGATCTGGTGGTTCTGGACTCTGCAGCGGCTGGATGAATATTTCATCAACTTGTTTAGGGTTCTGGTATTTTTTGGGGTATTTGTTGAGCAAAGGGGCGGTCCGGAGGGCACAGTGGGCACAACCCACCAGGGCGTGCCTGGGCCTCCTGGCGCGCCCTGGTGGGTTGTGCCCCCCTCAGGGCACACCACCAGGTGCAACCAGGGCCCATTGCCTTCTTTCTGGCCCATAAAAAATCATCGTGAAGTTTCATGGCATTTGGACTCCGTTTGATATTGATTTCCTGCGATGTAAAAACATGGAAAAAACAACAACTGGCACTTGGCACTATGTCAATAGGTTAGTACCAAAAAATGATATAAAATGACTATAAAATGATTATAAAACATCCAAGATTGATAATAAAATAGCATGGAACAATAAAAATTTATAGATACGTTGGAGACGTATCAGCATCCCCAAGCTTAACTCCTACTCCTCCTCGGGTAGGTAAGTGATAAAAACAGAATTTTTGATGTGGAGTGTTGTTCATAAAGTAATATCATATTCTTTTCTTTATAGCCTGGACATTTGGACTTTTATGTGATTCAAAGCAATAGTCTAGTTTTGACATAATAATTTAGATACTCAAGCATATCAACAAACAACCATCTCTTTCAAAATATCAATGCTAAAACAAGTTATCCCTAGCCCATCATGCTCAAACATTGATCCATTCATGAAACACACTCGAATATTAACTACACCCAATACTTAAGCATAATCATATTGCCTCCTAGTTGGTGCTTTTTATGAGAGAAGATGGAGACTCAAAATTTAAAATAAAAATTGCATAAAGTAAAAGAAAGGCC
Organism: Aegilops umbellulata; assembly: GCA_032464435.1. Lineage (NCBI taxonomy): Eukaryota > Viridiplantae > Streptophyta > Magnoliopsida > Poales > Poaceae > Aegilops > Aegilops umbellulata. The sequence goes on from CP136060.1 coordinate 234,312,080, forward strand.
CTTCGCAGAGGGAAGTAGGGATTTGTAGAGGTGCCAGAACTCAAAGCGAAAAATTAGAGATAAAAAACATTTTGGGAGGTGTATCCATCCCACCAACGAAAACGACTTAGAGTTCAAAACACTTTCCATGCTAGATATGCCATAGGCGGTTCCCAAACAGAAAATAAAGTTTATTCCTTTTTCCACCATTTTCACTTTCCATGGCTAGCCGTATCCACGGTTGCCCTCCATACCAACACTTTCGAGAGAATTTATTATTTGACAACATAAAGTAAATATTTTTTTTGCATTTTGGGACTAGGCATCCATAAGACCTTTGCCTTACTCTCATACAATGACAAGTGAATAAACACTCATCTTGAGAATAACACATCTAGCATGGAAAATATTAGCCACCCGTTACCGTTTCACGAGCGAAACAAACACACAAAAGAGAAGTTTATTTTGAAAATTAGAGATGGCACATGCAAATTTGCTTAGAATGGCAAAATAATACCGCATATAGGTAGATAAATTGGACTCATGTGGCAAAACTGGTTTAAAGGATTTTGGATGCACAAGTAGAGGTCATACTTAGTGCAAAATGAAGGCTAGCATTAGATTGGGAAGCGACCAACCAAGAAACGAGTAATCTCATAAGCAAGCATTAAGCATAATTAAAACCGAATAATGGACCACAAGTAGGATATAATTTTCATTGCATGACTATTGACTTTCGTGCATGCATAGGGAATCACAAACCTTAACACCAATATTCTTAATAGAGCACAATTACTCACCAACATAACTCACATATCACATCATCATATATCAAAACTATTACTAAGAATCAAGTTTATTTTGTCCAATGATCTTCATGACATTTTCTTTTACTTTATCCTTCTTGGATATCTATCACTTTGGGACTAATTTTCATGTGTTGCTTTTCATAAGCTCAAACAAATATAAGTGAAGATCATGAGCATAACAAATTTTCTTTCTCTCAAAATAATTTAAGTGAAGTAAGAGAGAATTTCTTCAAAATTTTACTGACTCTCAAATAAATATAAGTGAAGAAAGAGAGAATTACTTCAAAAATAACAAAGTACATGATGCTCAAAAAGATATAAGTGGCTCATAAAAGATTTAAGTGAAGCATAGAGAGCAATTCTAACAAGTCATTATATAATTTTGGCTCTCTCAAAAAGGTGTGTCCAGCAAGGATTGATGACTTAAAACACAAAATAAAACAAGCAAAGACAAATATCATACAAGACGCTCCAAGCAAAACACATATCATGTGACGAATAAAAATATAGCCTCGAGTAAAATACCGATAGTTGTTGGAAGAAAGCGGAGATGCCACTCGAGGGCATCCCAAGCTTAGTTGGTTGCTATTCTTGGATAATAGCTTGGGATGCCGGGGCATCCCCAAGCTTAGGCTCTTACATCCTTCCTTCATCCATCGTAAGATAACCCAACACTTGAAAACTTCAAGCACACAAAACTAAACTAAACCTTCGTGAGATCCGTTAGTGTAAGAAAAATAAACCACTACTATAAGTGATGTATCAAACCAAATATTATTTTGTTTTTGTATTATATGTACTGTATTACAACTTTTCTATGGAAAAAACTCATCAAAGAAAACCACGGAGCCATCAAAATAAGCACACAACACAAAGAAAATAGAATATGTCAAAACAGAACAGTCTGTAGCAATCTGATTTAAACGAATACTTCTTGAACTCCAAAAATTCTGAAATAATAGGATGACGTGAGCAATTTGTATATTAATCTTCTGCAAAAAGAATCAGGGAAAAATCTCTTTCTGAACAAAAATGAGAATTAATTTCGTGAGCACAAAGTTTCTGTCTTTTCAGCAAGATCAAACAATATCACCCAAGAAGATCCTATTGGTTCTACTTGGCACAAACACTAATTAAAACATAAAAAACACAATAATAACAGTAGCATAATTGTGCTAACACTCAAGAACAGAAAGCAAAAAGCAAAAATAAATTTTATTCATTGGGTTGCCTCCCAACAAGCGCTATAGTTTTACGCCCTTAGCTGGGCATAAAGCAAGGATCTAAGTTTTGTCATCTTTGTCCAACTCTTCAATCAAACACTTAGAATCCCTCAAAGATTTTCAATAACAACACTCCTAGGAATAAATTCAAAGATTTCATTCTTGCGAAAAGGATCTCTTATCACTTCAACAAAATCAAGGTGGATACTAATCATCTTAAGATCTCCTTTATTGCTATCACTAGGAGTTGCACCCTTATTTTTGGATCTCCTACTCTTTACGGGAGTTTCTTCAATAATTTTAGTGGTAGTAAAAGCCATGCTTAGATTACTAAAGATTTCTTCCAATTATCGATCCGAGACGGACTTTCTTCTATTCTTTCATGGATTAAAGTACCCCTTTATTTTAACAACTTAAACATATCGCCCGGTTTTGATCCAAGATTATTGGCAAAATTATGCATCTTTTTATGTAGAATTTCCATATGATCTTCGGTGAGCATTTTCTTTTCGATAGCATCTAGTCTTTCCATAACTTGCTCAAGAGTCAAAATTGTTTCATTAACCATAGGAGGTGGTCAGCCCACTAAATTTCCCATAGCATTAAGAGCATCAAAAGGGGGGCTCATTAAGAAATTTCCACCAGTAACCATATCAAGGACGAATCTATACCAAGTGGTGATGCCAACATAAGAACAACGCAGAAGCACAACGGTAGATTGCTTACGGATAGATCTATTATGAGCATTGTAAATTCTACACCAAGCATCTTTTAAACTTTCTCCTCCCCTTTGTTTAAAGTTGAAGACCTCATCCTCGGGAGTGCAAGGAATATAGGAAGAACTATCCATAACGGCAAACAAGAATGCACGCAAAAACAGATCCGACAAGAAAACAATGAACGAAAGAAGAGAGGCGAATAAACGGCAAATTTTTGTGAAGAGGGGAGAGGAAAATGAGAGGCAAATGACAAATAATTTAAATTGCGAGGAGATGAGATTTGTGATTAGGAACCTGGTTATGATGAAGATCCTCCCAGGCAACGGCGCCAGAAATTCTCCTTGATGGTAGCTGCAACTACGTCGGTATTTCCCCGGAGAGGGAGGGATGATGTAACACAACGACGGTAGGTATTTCCATCAGCTGTGATACCAAGGTATCGAACCAGTAGCAGGACCAAGCAGTACAATGTAAACATCACCTGCACACAAACAACAACACCTCGCAATCCGACGAGTTAAAGGGGTTGTCAATCCCTTCCGGGGTACGGCGCCTCAAGATAGGCAAGCGGACGTGAGGTAAATTGTAGTAGATTGATATATCGAACGCCAAATAAAACAAATAAAGATAAAATGCAGCAAGGTATTTTTGTATTTTTTGGTTTAATAGATCTGAATAAAAATGCAAAGGAAAAGTAGATCGCAAGGCAAATATATGATAAAGAAAACTCAGGGGCCGTAGGTTTCACTAGTGACTTCTCTCGAGAAAAATATCAAACGGTGGGTAAACAAATTACTGTTGGGCAATTGATAGAACTTCAAATAATTATGATGATATCCAGGGAATGATCATTACATAGGCATCACGTCCAAGATTAGTAGACCGACTCCTGCCTGCATCTACTACTATTACTCCACACATCGAGCGCTATCCAGCATGCATCTAGTGTATTAAGTTCATGGAAAAACGGAGTAATGCAATAAGAACTATGACATGACGTAGATAAGATCCTTTTATCTATATGGCGGTAGATATAGATCTCATCTTTTTATCCTTAGTAGCGACGATACATATGTGTCGGTTCCCTTTTTGTCACAGGCATCGAGCACCGTAAGATCGAACCCACTACCGGGCACCTCTTTCCATTGCAAGATAAATAGATCAAGTTGGCCAAACAAAACCCAAATATTGGAGAAGAAATACAAGGCTATAAGAGATCAAAGAAACTCAAATAACTTTCATGGATATAAAAGATATGACTGATCATAAACTCGAAGTTCATCAGATCCCAACAAACACACCGCAAAAGAGTTACATCATATGGATCTCCAAGAGACCATTGTATTGAGAATTCAGCGAGAGAGAGAAAGCCATCTAGCTACTAACTACGGACCCGAAGGTCTACCAAGAACTACTCACGCATCATCGGAGAGGCACCAATGGAAGTGGTGAACCCCTCCGTGATGGTGTCTAGATTGGATCTGGTGGTTCTGGACTCTGTGGCGGCTGGATGAACATTTCATCGACTTGTCTAGGTTTCTGTTATTTTTCGGGTATTTAGAAAGCAAAGAGGCGGTCCGGGGGGCACCCAAGGTGGGCACAACCCACCAGGGCGCGTCTGGGCCTCCTGGCGCGCCCTGGTGGGTTGTGCCCCCCTCGGGGCACCCCCCAGGTGCAACCAGGGCCCATTGCCTTCCTTCTGGCCCATAAAAAATCATCATGAAGTTCCGTGGCATTTGGACTCCGTTTGATATTGATTTCCTATGATGTAAAAAACATGGAATAAAACAGCAACTGGCACTTGGCACTATGTCAATAGGTTAGTACCAAAAAATGATACAAAATGACTATAAAATGATTATAAAACATCCAAGATTGATAATAAAATAGCATGGAACAATAAAAAATTATAGATACGTTGGAGACGTATTACATCTTCATGCTACACCTCTCACGGATTGATAAACCTTAGGTCATCCACTTGAGGGAAAATTGCTACTGTCCTACAAAACTCCGCGCTTGGAGGCCCAACACGTGTCTACAAGAATAAAGTTGCATAGTAGACATCAGCGGTCACCGCCACCGGCTGTCCATTCAATTCGATCCGCCACTTGGTTGTCGAGGGTGATCCCTACGTGATGGATTCGCCGCTAAAGATCCAGGTACTCGGTGATGATGGATGTTGTGTTGCCATGGCGCAGGTCTTCGATCCACTGCTCGTTGGTGAGTGTTGTAGCCCCCGTGCGGTTCTTGCGCCTGGAGTGTTTTTAAAGGCCTGAGAAAGATGAGCACAGATGAGCGGCATCCAGCCAGGGGCTCGTCCAGAAGCTTGCTTGCTGACCATCGTCGATCCGAACTCTCGTGGCTCGCTGGAACATGTGGTGATCCATCTTCTCGCAGGGTAGAGGGAAGGTCGTCCAAGGTCTCATTGACTGCTGCCAAGCCAGCCAGAGCCAACGAAGTCTGAGGGCAGAACTGAAATGATATAGATAGGGTATCCCCAGCCCGCCCTTCTCTGTCAGCGAGCACACCGAGCTCCAAGCCACTTTGCACTTCCTGCCTGTCAGCGCTTCGTCCTGAGCCCACAGGAAACATCTCCGAGCCTTATCTATCTCCTTCAGAACCCTCTTCGGCACCTTGAGCACTGAGATTGCGAAAGTGGGCAGGGCGGAGATGTGAAGCCCTCGATTCAATCATACACTAATCATACACGCAAATGTGTACGATCAAGATCAAGGACTCACGGGAAGATATCACAACTCAACTCTAGACACAAATTAAAATAATAGAAGCTTTATATTACAAGCCAGGGGCCTCGAGGGCTCGAATACATAAGCTTGAATACACAAGGGTCAGCGGAAGCAACAATATCTGAGTACAGACATAAGTTAGACAAGTTTGCCTTGAGAAGGCTAGCACAAAAGCAACATCGATCGGAAAGGCAAGGCCTACTACCTGGGAGCCTCCTGACTACTCCTGGTCATCGGCGGCCTCCACGTAGTAGTACGAACCCTCGATGTAGTAGCGGTCGTCGTCGAAGGTGGCGCCTGGATCCTGGGCTCCACCATCTGGTTGCAACATCCGGGAAGAAAGGAAAGAGGTGGAAAAGGGGAGCAAAGCAACCGTGAGTACTCATCCAAAGTACTCGCAAGCAAGGATCTACACTACATATGCATTGGTATCAATGAAATGGGTAGTATATGTGGACTGAACTACTGAATGCCAGAAGAGAAGGGGAAAGCCTAGCCTATCGAAGACTAGCATCTTCAAGCAGCTCCAAGCATCTTGCAGCATCAGAAGAGATAAGAGTAGCATAAAGTAAAGTAGTAGTAGTGTTATCAACCTCGGCCAGAGATCCTTTCTCGACTCCCTGCGAGAAAGCAATCCCAGAGCAATACTATCCAGTTATCACCTCGAGTATCCAGTTCTAGTTGTATCGATTGGGATACAGCTCCAAGTGTCCGTTACCGTAGGACAGGCTATCGATAGATGTTTTCTTCCCTGCAGGGGTGCACCAACTTACCCACCATGCTCGATTAACTCCAGCCGAACACACTTTCCCGGGTCATGCCCGGCCTCGGCCAAACGATACGCCTCAACCCGACCTAGGCTTAATAGAGAGGTCAGCACGCCGGACTAAACCTATGCCCCCAGGGGTCATGGGCCATCGCCCCTGGAACTCCTGCACATTGCGTGGGCGGCCGGTGAGCAGACCTAGCTACCTCCTTTAACAAGGCAGGTGCTTACGCAGTCCAACTCGGCACGCGCCGCTCAGTCACTGATGTCTATTAAGCTTCGATTGATGCATACGACGCAGAACGCCCATACAATGCCCACGTGATGGTTAGTGCTATCAGGCCAGAGGCCCCTCGGATCAAATATCCAAAATGTTAGTGTGTTGGTAGTGCGGTCACGAGCAGAGACTCATGAAAGATGTGACCCCGTCGCCCCATCCCGAGGATTTGCGGCAAGGGCTAAGAATGCCCGGCCACGCCTCGTATTCAACTCTCGGGTACCCTCCAGGTCAACCCGTCTCCACATCACTCGCGGGTACCCCTCAGGGTCGACCCGCCTTTCTAAGTAACATTTGTAAAGTCCAAGTATCCGTATGTCCAAATATCAAGGGGAAAACCCGAGGAATCACCCCGGTTGAATTCCACTCGATGTAATCATCAAGGTGGACGTAAGAGGAACCACCCTCGAGGTTTACACTTGAGGGTTTGCACGACAGAGTCGTATCAGAAGTGGTTAAGGAGGAAATCACCCTCGATGACCATGGCCGAATAACTACACTACAGAGATCTCATCAGGAGTGATGTATGAGGTTCCACCCTCGGCACTCGATGGTAACTCTGCAGAGTCGAGCAACAAAAGGGGCGTGATGTGATGTGAGGTGTCGGGCTCTGGTCGTCGATCACGTTGATCGAGTCATCGATGATGAGGCAGGGGCAACAAGGACCAGGTGGGGGTCACTGATGGATCACTAACCAACCTATACTAAGCAGTTTAGGATAAGCAGGTAAGGTACAATGAGCAGGTTACAAAAGCAGGCTATGCATCAGAATAGGAGCAAACAATAACAGTAGCAAAATCTCATGCAAGCATGAGAGAATGGAATGGGCGATATCGGGATGCTCAAAGGGGGTTCTTGCCTGGAAGCTCTGCTGAAAGGGAAGAGGGGCCATCGTCGACGTAGTCGATCACAGTGGCATCAACAACCATCACGGGGTCTACCGAAGAGAAGAGGGGGGAAGAAAAAGTAAATTCATAGCAAGCAAGTGCATTACAGGACAGCAGGCAGAGCTAGACGTGTTCTAACGCGGTACTACATGATACCAGCAAAGGGGGAAAACATCCGGGAATGTTTCCCCAGTGTTAGACAATTTCGGAAAGATGAAACAGAGGGGGAGGTTGCATGTTCGCTATGCTAGGCGCACGCGATAGATGAATGGAAAGCGTATTTGGATTCGTCTCACCGTTCTGAGCAACTTTCATGTATAAAACTTTTTCATCCGAGTTGCAGATTTATTTATATGATTTCTCAACGTTTTTAAAGATTTTCTAGAATTTCTGAAATTGTTTATTTCGAATAATAAGCAGAATAACATTTTGTCACCTAGTGCTTAAATAGCCAGAGTGTATGACAGCGGGCCAGGGGGTCCAGTCAGCATGCACACTCAGTAGTTGACCAGCCAACATTGACTGGTCAAAAGGGTCAGCGGGGCCTACATGTCATTGGCACAATGACTTATCATTTATTTTAACAGGGTATTTAAGTGAGGGGGCCACCGTCATAGGGTAGTTAGACTAATTAACCAAAATAATTAATTAACTAAACTAATTAATTAATTCACTAATATTTCTTTTATCTACTTTTTTTAAGGGCCGGCCCCACTTGGCAAGGGGTCATAGCCGACCTCAAGTGGCTGGGCAGCACGCACGGCCTCGCAGAGGAGGACCGGTGGCCATGGCAAGAAATAGGCCGGGCCGAGCTCGGGCGGCAGCGGGCGGCGCTGACGCTGGCAGGGCGCGGCAGGGGAGGCCGGAGGTGGTAGGCGGCGGCAGCCAGGCAGAGCAGCAGCGGCGGCCCAATCGGCAAGCAGAGGAAGGCGCAGGGTAACAGTGTAGTGGGCGCAACAGCAGGAGGAGGAGGGGCCAGGGCGCGGTGCCCCGATTCCCGGGCGCTGGCGTGGTCGGAGGATGCCGGGGACGGTGCCGATGATGAGTGGAGGCCGGAGGCGAGCAGCGGGGGCCGCGCAAGAGCAACAGCAGTGCAGCGCAGTGGCAGCAGTTGGTGGTAGTGGGAGGCAGCGGGGGAGCGGGCGGCGCGGGCACACACGCAAGCCGGACGCGAGGCAGTATCAGTGACGAGCGCGGCTGGCAGTGGCGAGGCCGCGCGCGGGAGTGCAGCAAGGGCGCGAGGGGGAATGGCGACGCGGGGCTCGACGGTCGCGCTGACCGTGGCCACTGGCCGGAGACCGACGGCTACGGACGGCGGCCTATGGCAATAATCACACAACTATGACGACTAAAACGAGAGGGGAGTAGGGGGATTCTGTGGCGGAGCTCACCGCGAGGCGCAAGAATGGCCGGTGGGAGTTTAGTAGCTGCAGGAGGCGGTGAATCGAGGTGGAAATCGACGACTGCAGAAGGAAGAAGACGATCTCGATCCCGTCGTTTGGCGGTGCCCTGGCTCGATCTGGACCTTGTAGGCGACGTGGAAGACGACGAGGAAGCTGGTGAACACACTAACTTGGCATGGGGACTGCGGTGGCCGTGACAATGATGACGACGAGCGTGGCCACCGCACGAGCTCCGAGCTCGTTTTTGAACTGAGGAGGAGGGGTGCGATGGGGAACGAGAGGGAATCGTATGAGCACGAGCTAGGGTTTTCGAGAGGCTTATTTTTAGGTCTAGAGGGGGCTACGTGGAGGCCATCCATGGCCAAGGCGCGATGCATGACACGCATGTCCTCTGTCTCCTGTAGCGGGAGGTGGAGGAAAAGTCAGTTGGGCTGGGCCAAAAGTATTGTGGTCATCAAAGGCCCAGAGGCACAACAGTTAGTTAGGCCATCTTCTATTTTTCTTTTATGTATTTAAGTTAGCTACTATTTTCTGTTAAACTGTAAATCTAAACAAGTTTTGCTAGATATGAGACTTATCTCATAAAACAAGCACAATATTTCTAGGAGTCACAAAAAGTTCGAGGCCAAAAGGAGTTGTCTAACCATTTTTAGAAATTGGAAAGGCCAATTTTAAATGTTGCTGGACCACTAAATAAATTTCTAGGGGCAACTGGGAATCCAAAAGAGGTTGATTCCAACATGACAAATAACCAAAGAATATTTGCCACAGTTTGAACATTTTAGATTTTATGTTTCAAAACTTTTGTTTTTGGCTTTAATTTAAATTTGAATTTGGACCGGATTCGAACCAACGAGAGTTTAACAATAGTAATCATGTTGACGTGGCATCATTAGCAGGGAATTACTGTAGCTTAATTATCCAGGCATCACAATTCTCCTCCACTACAAGAAATCTTGTCCCGAGATTTAAGGGGTGGAGTAAGGGGGAAATACTCGGGAAGGACGGGGCTCAACACAAGATAGGTACCTGGGGGCTATCTCGCGAACATGGCATAGAGGCATCTCTCAAGTTGAAATTCAAGAAAGTCATCGAGAGTAAGGCTAGAAGTTCAATAAGAAGCTTCAAGCAGATGGACAATCGTTCGATGTCTGAAACAGAGTGTGAAAGGGGGTTTAGAGCATCGAGAATAAGTATTGCATCTGATACCAGAACAGATCACTAGAAGGTGGCTCGTGAATTACATACGAAGCCAAGCGTGAGGAACAATTTTGGAAGACAAGGATGTACAGGAGAGTCAGGTTTCGATCCTGCGGAACTATGGGTTATGGGGCCACCATGTGGGTTAATAGCAGAAAGGCGCTAATCACTTTGCACGGTCATGATAGCAAGGCAGGTCAGAGGATATATAGCCATGTCAATTATGTTGGCAACAACGTTGGTACCAAGGGCGAGGGACGAAGAGAACCATCTTCCTGCTCGCTAAGACGAGGCGGACCAATAGGCAAAGTTCTCGTCCATCGGCGACTACCGAAATGTCATCAACAATAGTAACAAGGTCTTACTGACAAAGTTGTACACCGAGATGCTTACTTAAGCAGGGATTTATCTCTGCTCAGCCAAGTTAGATTACTAGAAAAGTTAAACAAAACAATGGAAATGAAAATGTGATTATTATGATAATCAGACCAATGGAAAGGAAAGGTGTTTATACCCAATTATTAGAGTATAACTTTCCCAAGGAAAGGCCGAGCATGATATACATGATAGGGCTCCAAGTAAGAAACCATTTAGACAAAGGGGCAAGGAATTTATGAGGTTTACCCATACAATGTTGTTTGGATAATTGATCAAGAAACAGTTAACATTGTGCTTCCAATGTTCTTGTTGATGTTTGGGTACCACAGTCATGCTTCGAGATAGCATTGACATGGTCATCAGGAAAACTTCAGACTTTGGATACACAAAGGATCCATCAGAAACAACTTATAAAATAAGTCATACAAATTCAGCAAAGAAAAGATGAGCATGTGGCCCACGGGCTCAGCAACAATTCATCGAGGGGGGCAAGGAGGGTATTTCTCATCATGAATTCAAATAATATCCTGGAAGAGCTCAGAATGTTGATGATGATCACGACACATTTGTCGAGAGATTTCATGAAGATGTAATCGATCGGCGATGACATCAAGTCAACAGAATGGTGTAGTGAAAGGTTATTGGAACCACGGGTACGCCACAAACTCGAAATCGAACTTGCTGTTCAAGGTGAAATTATATGACGAGGAAGATCGATGTAAGCTTAGCTCATCATAAAAAATTATGCTTCGGGAAGAAGGACCAGGTAGCACAGTTAAAATTTAGCACAATAATAATATAGCCGATCAGGCTAGGGATGACTTGAAGGATTAACAAACTCATAAGTAATGAAAATTACTTAGAGTTATTGAATCAGAGTGCGGAATCGATTCACTTATGGGTGTTCTCGAGTGGCTAATAACGCAGAACCCGGGGGAAATCTAAAATCAATGAGAAGCAATACTAGATGAAGACTCATAGGAAGCAACACAGTTCTTTGATATTCTCGAGATACCGGAGGGTAATACTTGAAGGAAGATCAAAATAGAGGTTGTGGAGTTGCATTATTCTGCAGAAGGCAAGTGCCTGAACTTGTCCGAGAAATGGAATAAAAAGGGAAAAATCATGGTTAGAACCACGGTTGCAAAGGACCAAACATAGATACCAGATGAACTTATAACAAGGGGATTATTATTATCACAAGAAGCTTCCATGATAAGTGCCACATCGGGTCCATGGGCATGAACACAAAGTTCAAGGTCAATGCATAACCTTTCATTCACTCCTCGTTTTCGAAGAAATTGTAGTGCTGAAGATTTATCTAGTGAAGCACTAGAAGAGTATGACTCGCATAATTTCGAGTTCACACGAAATAGGAAAAGCATAGGTTCAACCATCGAGATATTTTTATGAAGCTATACAACACAATAACAGGAGCGACGGGTACACGCTCGAAAGCAAAGGGATGGCGATACGGAGTACATGATACAATTCGCCAGAGGCATTTTGTATCATGGGAAAGTCGTCAATGATTTAAAACATGAAGGAGCTGCCGGGTAGTAATCCACCAAAAGATCAGGTGGTCCGCAAAGGATTTGATGTGAATATCGGTACTCAACCAGAGAAGAAGAGATGCAAAGGACGTTTATGGAAACATCTGAATAAGCCGAAGCTTGAATATGAAGGGTTTACGATCCCAAAATCAGGGGATCGGAGGTAGAGGCTCTGATAAAAAAAAGATGAGTATGTTGAATAGAATTAGATGGCCAATCAATCAAGGATTGATTTACCGAGAACCAGCTCATATCCAGAACGATGTCTGAGCCGGAAAAGATGAATTCTAGGAAACGACGGATGATAGGGATTATTCTTATTCATATTGAATCAATAGGCTCGGAATGACAATGAAAAGGAATGCTAATGAATATTGCGATACATATGGATGTATCCATAAAGCAGGTTGACAAGACTTTCAGGAGCAATAGGCTGCAAACGATCTTCGGGAGATTGAATAGCATTTCGAAGAATTTCGTGAGACATATGATCAACTGGGGATGAACGAATCCCCGATAAGAGTGATGAATTATTCGTATGGTTATTCAGGCGGAAAAGAGCTGCAAGGTAGTCGGAAAAAGGATTCTCGAAAGTCGGAGAATACTTTCGGGTATCTTGTAATAACAAGAACAACTAGGGATGGGAGTATGAACAGCGAGGGTACGTGGTTATCCATAAGGATTCAACGGTGTTAAGGGATTGCAAAAGAAATGAACACAAGTTCTCGGGAGTAGATCGAAGAGTATATTCCAAGTCTTCTGGAGAAGCAGGTAACCATCCGGAATGAAGGTGCTCTCCGGGGAAAGTCGTTACGAGAACCTAATGTAGTTAGTAAATTCATTTAACCTGAATAGAAGAGAGAAAAAAGTCCTAGAGTATAGGTGAGGAGTAAAAGATCCTCATACCACCCAATGAGCACGTGGGCCCGTAAGACACACAGCCAATGTTAGTAAAAGTTTTTCAGTGACTAGACTCAACTTCTGCCAAGGAGTTGGAAAGGGGGCTACCTATAGGCAGTCGGCTCTGATACCAACTTGTGATGCCTTCGATTCAATCGTACACTAATCATACACGCAAATGTGTACGATCAAAATCAAGGACTCACGGGAAGATATCACAACACAACTCTAGACACAAATTAAAATAATTTAAGCTTTATATTACAAGCCTGGGGCCTCGAGGGCTCGAATACATAAGCTCGAATACACAAGGGTCAGCGGAAGCAACAATATCTTAGTACAGACATAAGTTAGACAAGTTTGCCTTAAGAAGGCTAGCAGAAAAGCAACATCGATCGAAAAGGCAAGGCCTCCTTCCTGGGAGCCTCCTAACTACTCCTGGTCGTCGGCGGCCTCCACGTAGTAGTAGGCACCCTCAGTGTAGTAGCAGTCATAGTCGAAGGTGGCGTCTGGATCCTGGGCTCCACCATTTGGTTGCAGCATTCGGTAAGAAAGGAAAGAGGTGGAAAAAGGGGAGCAAAGCAACCGTGAGTACTCATCCAAAGTACTCGCAAGCAAGGATCTACACTACACATGCATTGGTGTCAATGAAATGGGTAGTATATGTGGACTGAACTGCAGAATGCCAGAAGAGAAGGGGAAAGCCTAGCCTATCGAAGACTAGCATCTTCAAGCAGCTCCAAGCATCTTGCAGCATCAGAAGAGATAAGAGTAGCATAAAGTAAAGTAGTAGTAGTGTTATCAACCTCGGCCAGAGATCCTTTCTCGACTCCCTGCGAGAAAGCAATCCAAGAGCCATACTATCCAGTTATCACCTCAAGTATCCAGTTCTAGTTGTATCGATCGGGATACAACTCCAAGTGTCCGTTACCGTAGGACAGGCTATTGATAGATGTTTTCTTCCCTGCAGGGGTGCACCAACTTACCCACCACGCTCGAATAACTCCGGCCGAACACACTTTCCCGGGTCATGCCCAGCCTCGGCCAAACGATACGCCGCAACCCGACCTAGGCTTAATAGAGAGGTCAGCACGCCGGACTAAACCTATGCCCCTAGGGGTCATAGGCCATCGCCCCGGGAACTCCTGCACGTTGCGTGGGCGGCCGGTGAGCAGACATAGCTACCTCCTTTAACAAGGCAGGTGCTTACGCAGTCCAACCCTGCGCGGGCCACTCAGTCGCTGACGTCTATTAAGCTTCGATTGATGCATACGACGCAGAACGCCCATACTATGCCCACGTGATGGTTAGTGCTATCAGGCCAGAGGCCCCTCAGATCAAATATCCAAACCGTTAGTGTGTTGGTAGTGCGGTCATGAGCAGAACTCACGAAATATGTGACCCCGTCGCCTCGTCTGGAGGACTTGCGGCAAGGGCTAAGAATGCCCAACCACGCCTTGTATTCAACTCTCGGGTACCCTCCAGGTCAATCCGTCTCCACGTCACTCGCTGGTACCCCTCAGGGTCGATCCGCCTTTCCAAGTAATAGTTGTAAAGTACAAGTATCCGTGTGTCCAAACATCAAGGGGAAAACCCGAGGAATCACCCCCGGCGAATAACACTTGATGTAATCATCAAGGAGAACGTAAGAGGAACCACCCTCGAGGTTCACACTTGAGGGGTTGCACGACAGAGTCGTATCGGAAGTGGTTAACGAGGAAATCACCCTCGATGACCATGACCGAATAGCTACACTACCAAGATCTCATCAGGAGTGATGTATGAGGTTCCACCCTCGGCACTCGATGGTAACTCTGCAGAGTCGAGCAACAAAAGGGGCGTGATGTGATGTGAGGTGTCGGGCTCTGGTCGTCGATCACGTTGATCGAGTCATCGATGATGAAGCAGGGGCAACAAGGACCAGGTGGGGTCACTGATGGATCACTAACCAACCTATACTAAGTAGTTTAGGATAAGCAGGTAAGGTACAATGAGCAGGTTACAAAAGCAGGCTATGCATCAGAATAGGAGCAAACAATAACAGTAGCAAAATCTAATGCAAGCATGAGAGAATGGAATGGGCGATATCGGGATGATCAAGGGGGGGCTGCCTGGAAGCTCCGCTGAAAGGGAAGAGGGGTCGTCGTCGACGTAGTCGATCACAACGGCATTGGCATCCGTCACGGGGTCTACCGAAGAGAATAGGGAGGAAGAAACATTAAATACATAGCAAGCAAATGCATAACATGACAGCAGGCAGAGCTAGATGTGTTCTAACGCGGTACTACACGATACCGGCGAAGGGGGAAAACAACCGGGAATGTTTCCCCAGTGTTAGGCATTTACGGACAGATGAAACAGAGGCGCATGTTGCATGTTCGCTATGCTAGGCGCATGTGATAGATGAACGGAAAGCATATTCGGATTCGTCTCGCCGTTCTGAGCAACTTTCATGTATAAAAATTTTTCATCTGAGTTACAGATTAATTTATATGAATTCTCAACGTTTTTAAAGATTTTCTAGAATTTCTGAAATTGTTTAATTCGAATAATAAGCAGAATAATGTTTTGTCACCTAGTGCTTAAATAGTCAGAGTGTATGACAGTAGGCCAGGGGGTCCAGTCAGCATGCACACTCAGTAGTTGACCAGTCAACATTGACTGGTCAAAAGGGTCAGCGGGGCCTACATGTCATTGACACAATGACTTATCATTTATTTTAACAGGGTATTTAAGTGAGGGGGCACTGTCATAGGGTAGTTCGACTAATTAACCTAGATAATTAATTAACTAAACTAATTAATCAATTCACTAATATTTCTTTTATTTACTTTTTTAAGGGCCTGCCCCACTTGGCAAGGGGTCACAGCCGGCCTCAAGTGGCTGAGGAGCATGCACGACCTCGCAGAGGAGGACCGACGACCAGTGCCAGAAGCAGGTGGGGCCGGGCTCGGGTGGCAGTGGGCGGCGCCAGTGCTGGCGGGGCGTGGCAGGGGAGGCCGGAGGTGGTAGCCGGCGGCAGCCAGGCAGAGCAGCAGCGGCAGCCCAATCGGCAAGCAGAGGAAGGCGCGGGGTAACGACGGAGTGGGGGCAACAGCTGGAGGAGGCGGGGCCGGGGCGCGGTGCCCCGATTCCCAGGCGCTGGCATGGTCGGAGGATGCCGGGGACGGTACCGGCGATGAGCGGAGGCCGGAGGCGAGTAGGGGCGGCCGCGCAAGAGCAGCAGCAGTGCAGCGCAGCGAAAGCAGTTGGCGGTAGTGGGAGGCAGCGGGGGAGCGGGCGGTGCGGGCACACGCGCAAGCCGAATGCTAGGCAGCAGTAGTGACGAGCGCGGCTAGCAGTGGCGAGGCCGCACGCGGGCGTGCAGCAAGGGCGCGAGGGGGAATGGCGACACGGGGCTCGACGGTCGCGCTGACCGTGGCCACTGGCCGGAGACCGACGGCTACGGACGGCGGCCTACGGCGATAATCAGACAACTACGATGACTAAAATGAGAGGGGAGTAGGGGGATTCGGTGGCGGAGCTCACCGCGAGGCACAAGAAAGGCCGGTGGGAGTTTAGTAGCTGCAGGAGGTGGCGAATCGAGGCGGAAATCGATGACTGCAGAAGGAAGAAGACAATCTCGATCTCGTCGTTTGGCGGTGCCCTGGCTCGATCTGGACCTTGTAGGCACGTGGAAGACGACTAGGAATCCGGTGAACACACTAACTTGGTGTGGAGACGGCGGTGGCCGCGACAATGATGACGACGTGCGTGGCCACCGCACGAGCTCCGAGCTCGTTTCGAGCCGAGGAGGAGGGGTGCGATGGGGAACGGGAGGGAATCGGATGAGCACGAGCTAGGGTTTTCGAGAGGCTTATTTGTAGGTCCAAAGGGGGCTACGTGGAGGCCATCCATGGCAAAGGCGCCATGGATGTGTGACATGCATGTCCTCTATCTCCTGTAGCGGGAGGTGGAGGAGAAGTCAGTTGGGCTGGGCCAAAAGTATTGTGGTCATCAAAGGCCCAGAGGCACAACAGTTAGTTAGGCGATCTTCTATTTTTCTTTTATGTATTTAAGTTAGCTATTGTTTTTTATTAAACTATAAATCTAAACAAGTTTTGTTAGATATTAGACTTATCTCATAAAACAAGCACAATATTTCTAGTAGTCACAAAAAGTTCGACGCCAAAAGGAGTTGTCTAACCATTTTTAGAAATTGGAAAGGCCAATTTTAAATGTTGCTGGACCACTAAATAAATTTCCAGGGGCACCTGGGAATCCAAAAGAGGTTGATTCCAACATGACAAATAACCAAAGAATATTTGCCACAGTTTGAACATTTTAGATTTTATGTTTCATAACTTTTATTTTTGACTTTAATTTAAATTTGAATTTGGACAGGATTCGAACCAACAAGAGTTTAACAACAGTAATAATAATGACATAGCATCATTAGTAGGGAACTACTGTAGCTTAATTATCTGGGCGCCACAGGAGAGCACTGCACGCACCAGAACGCGCCAACCGGCCAAAGTCATCAGCTTGCCCTTCCATCCCGCCAGGCGTGATTCGACTCGATCGATGAGGAATTGGAAGTGCATGGGCTGCCGTCTTGTTGGAGAGATTGGTAACCCGAAATAAGTGGTGGCGAAGCTGGCGATCGTGCCACCGAAGCCATGCAAAACCTCTAGCAGAAGCTGAGCATCACAGTTCATTGGAATGACAGAGGATTTTGCTTGGTTCAGTTTTAGTCCCATGGCCTTTTCGAAAGAATTTAGCAGCTCCAACAGTGTATCCACCTCCTCTCTTATTGGATTTGCAAAGATTACCGCATCGTCACCGTACATGCTTACGCGCATGCTTGCCCCATGGCCCGACAGCGGTGCGATCAGGCCCTGGCCTGTGGCCGTATCCAGCAGGCGATACATGGGGTCAATCACCACAATGAACAGGAATGGCAAGAGGGGGTCACCCTGTCAGAGCCCACAGGCATGGAAGAAGCTAGCCCCCTACGCTCCATTCAGCAAGCACGACAAGGTTGCAGAAGATAGAAGCAGAGTGATCCAGTTCCTCCAGCGCTGCGAGAACCCCATTCGTTGTAGTTGCTCGATCAATGATGATAACTGTCAATGGGAGGGAGCACCTCAATTTTCTTCATCAAACAATTTGCGAAAATGGTGGGAAATGTTCGTCAGAGTATTTGAGAGCACCTAATGCTTAGGACGCGACGACACTTTTGTAGATGAACAAAGCCCGAGGTTTGTCAAATATGCTTAGCTCCATTGATTGCATGCATTGGAAATGAAAGAACTACCCTGCAAAATGGCATGGATAGTTTAAAGGACACAATAGGGATGCCACAATCATTCTTGAGGTCGTGGCCGATCAGGAGACATGGATTTGACATGCCTATTTTGGGATGTGTGGACCTTGCAATATCAATGTGTTGCACCTATGACCTCTTTTTACAAAGTTAGCCAACGAAGAACTTCCAGCGTGAATTTTCAAGCAAATGGTCGCACATACAACTTTTCGTATTACCTGGCAGATGAGATTTATCCGAGGTGAGCCACTATTGTCAAGACACTTTCAAACCCCCAAGGTATGAAAGAATTTTATTTTCATAATGCTCAAGTGACTACTAGGCAAGATGTGGAAAGAGCTTTTGGGAGTTTGCAATCCCAATTTGCTAGGAACGGCTAGGTTTCATGATCAAGATATCCTTTAGTACATCACGTAGCCCGATCCTGCATAAAATGCTCATTCAGGACATGCGTGGTCAAGAATTGGACTACCGTGTCTATGACCTCATGGGACTGCCGGTGCAGCCGAGCTAGAGGCAAGACCGACTCTGACGCTTTCTTGAGGTCTAGCATGACATTTGAGATGTTGATACGCACGAAGATCTTCAAAAAGATCTCGTGGAGTTTTGGACTTGGCATGGGCGACGACGGGCCTAGTTTTATCTCTATGTTCGATGCATTTGTGTGATGAACTTTCTTGTGTTGTGTACTAAACTTTGTTATTGAGCTTGAGGAACAATTTATATTGTGGATTTGAAGAACTATGTAATAATTTATTAGTTTGTTTTGGTTTCATTTGAGACGTGTTTGGTATTTTGTATGTATGTAATATGTATGAATAGAGATGAAAAATAGACATGCGGTTGCCGTGCGGCTTCCCAATCATAGTGCTGCTGTTGGAGACGCCACTTTGTCGTATCGTAAGGAAAAAAATTGATGCTTTTGGTACCCTGAAAAATGGAAACTATTGGAGATGCTCTAAGAGCATCTCTAGCATATCCCGCAAAACAACCTCCCACAAATCCATTTTCAGGTTCCCCAAAAACAGTTTTTGCCGTACCGTGAGGGATCTGGTGCGGAACAAATCCTGTAAACTCGTACCGAAAGATCTCATAAACTCGTACTGCAAGTTTTTGGTATGCCCTTGCGGTACCGCAAAATAGTTTTCGAGGTTTTAGGCAAATTCATGATTTTGGACAATACAATCTTAAAACAACAACAATATAAATCAAACTTATTAATATTTTGGCATCATAGAATACAATAACCATCTCAATTACAACAAATGTTCAAATCCAAATAATTTGAATAATAACGAATTGTCCGGGATGAAAAGAATTGTTTAAATCATAGATGAATACAAATAAGATCAAATGAATAGAATGGTAGTCTACCTCCCATACAGTTGCCACTGGTGCGCAATGAGATCACCATGGAGCTGGGTGTGCATGGAGTTGTCCTTAATCTCCCGGTAGGTCTTAAGGGATTTAAACTTGGAGTTTTTCTATAACAATATTGGTAGACTTTTCAAGCTTGATAGGAACCCAGATCAGATCAATGCATTTCTTGAGACCTGCCGGCAGATTAAGGACAACGCCATGTACACCCAGCTCCATGGTGATCTCATTGAGAACCAGTGGCAACTGTATGGGTGTAGGATCGAAAGTAGGTCTAGAGGGGGGTTATTAGACTACTTGACCAAATAAAAATCTAGACTTTTCCCAATTTGAAGTGTTGGAAGATTTTAACAACTTAGCACAAGTCAAGCAATCAACCTACACATGCAATTCTAAGAGTATAGCAGCGGAATGTAAAACATTGCATATGAAGGTAAAGGGAGGGGTTTGGAAAGGAAAACACAATGTAGACACGGAGATTTTTGGCGTGGTTCCAATAGGTGTTGCTATCATACATCCAAGTTGATGGAGACTTCAACCCCGAAGGGTAACGGTTTCGCGAGTCCATGGAGGGCTCCACCCACGAAGGGTCCACGAAGTAGCAACCTTGTCTATCCCACCATGGCCATCGCCCACGAAGGACTTGCCTCACTTGGGTAGATCTGTTGGAAATATGCCCTAGAGGCAATAATAAATAGGTTATTATTATATTTCCTTGTTCATGATAATCGTTTATTATCCATGCTAGAATTGTATTGATAGGAAACTCAGATACATGTGTGGATACATAGACAACACCATGTCCCTAGTAAGCCTCTAGTTGACTAGCTCGTTGATCAATAGATGGTTACGGTTTCCTAACCATGGACATTGGATGTCATTGGTAACGGGATCACATCATTAGAAGAATGATGTGATGGACAAGACCCAATCCTAAGCCTAGCACAAGATCGTGTAGTTCGTATGCTAAAGCTTTTCTAATGTCAAGTATCATTTCCTTAGACCATGAGATTGTGCAACTCCCGGATACCGTAGGAATACTTTGGGTGTGCCAAACGTCACAACGTAACTGGGTGGCTATAAAGGTGCACTACGGGTATCTCCGAAAGTGTCTGTTGGGTTGGCACGAATCGAGACTGGGATTTGTCACTCCGTGTGACGGAGAGGTATCTCTGGGCCCACTCGGTAGGACATCATCATAATGTGCACAATGTGATCAAGGAGTTGATCACGGGATGATGTGTTACGAAACGAGTAAAGAGACTTGCCGGTAACGAGATTGAACAAGGTATCGAGATACCGACGATCAAATCTCAGGCAAGTACTATACCGCTAGACAAAGGGAATTGTATACGGGATTGATCGAATCCTCGACATCGTGGTTCATCCGATGAGATCATCGTGGAACATGTGGGAACCAACATGGGTATCCAGATCCCGCTGTTGGTTATTGACCGGAGAATGTCTCGGTCATGTCTGCATGCTTCCAGAACCCGTAGGGTCTACACACTTAAGGTTCGGTGACGCTAGGGTTATAAAGGAAGTTTGTGTGTGGTTACCGAATGTTATTTGGAGTCCCGGATGAGATCCCGGACGTCACGAGGAGTTCTGGAATGGTCCGGAGGTAAAGATTTATATATAGGAAGTATGGTTTTGGTCACCGGAAGTGTTCTGGGCATCACCGGTAGTGTACCGGGACCACCGGAGGTGTCCGGGGGTCCACCAAGTGGGCCCACAAGCCCCGGAGGGCTGCATGGGCCAAGTGTGGGAGGGTACCAGCCCCAGGTGGGCTGGTGCGCCCCCCCCCCACAAGGGCCCAAGGCGCAAGGGAGAGGAGAAGGGGGCAAACCCTAGGGCAGATGGGCCCTAAGGCTCACCCCTGGTGCGCCCCCCCTTCTCCTCCACCTGGCCGCCACCCAGATGGGATCTGGGGGCTGCCGCCACCCCTGGGGAGGGAACCCTAGGTGGGGGCGCAGCCCCTCCCCTCCCCCTATGTATACTTGAGGTTTGGGCTGCCCAATACACGCGATTCAATCTCTCTCTTGGCACAGCCCTGCTCCTCTCCCTCCTCCTCTCCCGCGGTGCTTGGCGAAGCCCTGCAGGATTGCCACGCTCCTCCACCACCACCACGCCGTTGTGCTGCTGCTGGATGGAGTCTTCCTCAACCTCTCCCTCTCTCCTTGCTGGATCAAGGCATGGGAGACGTCATCGGGCTATACGTGTGTTGAACGCGGAGGTGCCGTCCGTTCGGCACTTGGTCATCGGTGATTTGGATCACGGCGAGTACGACTCCATCAACCCCGTTCACTTGAACGCTTCCGCTTAGCGATCTACAAGGGTATGTAGATGCACTCTCCTTCCCTTCGTTGCTGGTTTCTCCATAGATAGATCTTGGTGACACGTAGAAAAATTTTGAATTTCTGCTACGTTCCCCAACAGTGGTATCAGAGCTAGGTCTATTGCGTAGATTCTATGCACGAGTAGAACACAAAGTAGTTGTGGGCGTTGATTTTGTTCAATATTCTTACCGTTACTAGTCCAATCTTGTTTCGACGGCATTGTGGGATGAAGCGGCCCGGACCAACCTTACACGTACGCTTACGTGAGACCGGTTCCACCGACTGACATGCACTAGTTGCATAAGGTGGCTGGCGGGTGTCTGTCTCTCCCACTTTAGTCAGAACGGATTCGATGAAAAGGGTCCTTATGAAGGGTAAATAGCAATTGGCATATCACGTTGTGGTTTTGCGTAGGTAAGAAACGTTCTTGCTAGAAACCCATAGCAGCCACGTAAAACATGCAAACAACAATTAGAGGAGGTCTAACTTGTTTTTGCAGGGTATGCTATGTGATGTGATATGTCCAAGAAGAATGTGATGAATGATATGTGATGTATGAGATTGATCATGTTCTTGTAATAGGGATCACGACTTGCATGTCGATGAGTATGACAACCGGCAGGAGCCATAGGAGTTGTCTTTAATTTATTTATGACCTGCGTGTCAACATAAACGTCATGTAATTACTTTACTTTATTGCTAACCGTTAGCCATAGTAGTATAAGTAATAGTTGGCGAGACAACTTCACGAAGACACGATGATGGAGATCATGATGATGGAGATCATGGTGTCATGCCGGTGACGATGATGATCATGGAGCCCCGAAGATGGAGATCGAAAGGAGCAAAGTGATGATGGCCATATCATGTCACTATTTGATTGCATGTGATGTTTATCATGTTTATACATCTTATTTGCTTAGAACGACGGTAGTAAATAAGATGATCCCTCATTAAAATTTCAAGAAAGTGTTCCCCCTAACTGTGCACCGTTGCGAAAGTTCGTCGTTTCGAAGCACCACGTGATGATCGGGTGTGATAGATTCTTACGTTCACATACAACGGGTGTAAGACAGATTTACACACGCGAAACACTTAGGTTGACTTGACGAGCCTAGCATGTACAGACATGTCCTCGGAACACAAGAGACCGAAAGGTCGAGCATGAGTCGTATGGTAGATACGATCAACATGAAGATGTTCACCGATGATGACTAATCCGTCTCACGTCATGATCGGACACGGCCTAGTTGACTCGGATCATGTAATCACTTAGATGACTAGAGGGATGCCTATCTGAGTGGGAGTTCATAAGATGAACTTAATTATCCTGAACATAGTCAAAAGATCTTTGCAAATTATGTCGTAAGCTCGCGCTTTAGTTCTACTAGTTAGATACGTTCCTGGAGAAAATATAGTTGAAAGTTGGCAGTAGCAATTATGCGAACAGTAGAAGGCTTATGTCCTTAATGCACCGCTCAGTGTGCTGAACCCCAAACGTCGTTTGTGGATGTTGCGAACATCGGACATACACGTTTAGATAACTACGTGATAGTTCGGTAATGTTGAATGGTTTAGAATTGAGGCACCGAAGACATTTTTGAAATGTCGCGGAACATATGAGATTTTTCGAGGGCTGAAATTGGGATTTCAGGTTCGTGCCCACGTCAAGAGGTATAAGACCTCCGACGATTTTCTTAGCCTGCAAACTAAGGGAGAAAAGCTCAATCGTTGAGCTTGTGCTCAAATTGTCTGAGTACAACAATCACTTGAATCGAGTGGGAGTTGATCTTCCAGATAAGATAGTGATGTTTCTCCAAAGTCATTGCCACCAAGCTGCTAGAGCTTCCTGATGAACTATAACATATCAGGGATAGATATGATGATCCTTGAAATATTCACGATGTTTGACACCGCGAAAGTAGAAATCAAGAAGGAGCATCAATTGTTGATGGTTAGTGAAACCACTAGTTTCAAGAAGGGCAAGGGCAAGAAGGGATACTTCATGAAACGGCAAATCAGCTGCTGCTCTAGTGTAGAAACCCAAGGTTGAACCCAAACCCGAGACTGAGTGCTTCTATAATAAGGGGAACAGCCACTGGAGCAGAATTACCCTAGATACTTGGTAGATGAGAAGGTTGTCGATAGAAGTATATTGGATATATTTTATGTGAATGTGTACTTTACTAGTACTCCTAGTAGCACCAGGGTATTAGATGCCGGTTCGGTTGCTAAGTGTTAGTAACTCGAAATAAAAGCTACGGAATAAACGGAGACTAGCTAAAGGTGAGATGACGATATGTGTTGGAAGTGTTTCCAAGGTTGATATGATCAAGCATCGCTCGCTCCCTCTACCATCGAGATTGGTGTTAAACCTAAATAATTGTTATTTGGTGTTTGCGTTGAGCATAGACATGATTGGATTATGTCTATCACAATACGGTTGTTCATTTAAAGAGAATAATAGTTACTCTGTTTATTTGAATAATACCTTCAATGGTCTTGCACCTAAAATGAATGGTTTATTGAATCTCGATCATAGTGATACACATGTTCATGCCAAAAGATATAAGATAGTAATGATAGTACCACCTACTTGTGGCACTGCCGTGTAAGTCATATTGGTATAAAACGCATGAAGAAGCTCCATGTTGATGGATCTTTGGACTCACTCATTTTTGAAAAGGGATTGAGTGATGTGAACCATGTCTATTGGTATATACGCATGAAGAAGCTCCATGCAGATGGACCGTTTGGACTCACTTGATTTTGAATCACTTGAGATATGCAAATCATACCACATGGGCAAGCTGACTGAAAGCTTCGGTTTCAGTAAAATGGAACAAGAAAGCAACTTGTTGGAAGTAACACATTTTGATGTGTGCAGTCCAATGAGTGCTGAGGCACGCAGTGGATATCTTTATGCTCTTACTTCACAAATGATTTGAGTAGATACTGAGTATATTTACTTGATGAAACACAAGTCTGAATTATTGAATGGTTCAAGTAATTTCAGAATGAAGTTGAAGATCTTCGTGATAAGAGGATAAAATGTCTATGATATGATCACAGAAATGAATATCTGAGTTACGAGTGTGGCACTGTGGAAATTGTTTCACAACTAATACCGCCTGGAACACCATAGTGTGATGGTGTGTCCTAACATCATAGTTGCACCCTATTGGATATGGTGCGTACCATGATGTCTCTTATCGAATTACCACTATCGTTCATGGGTTAGGCATTAGAGACAACCGCACTCACTTTAATAGGGCACCACGTAATTCCGTTGAGACGAAACCGTTTGAACTACGGTTTGGAGAAACCTGAGTTGTCGTTTCTTAAAAGTTTGGGGATGCGACGCTTATGTGAAAAAGTTTCAGGTTGATAAGCTCGAACCCAAAGCGGATAAAATGCATCTTCATAGGACACCCAAAACAGTTGGGTATACCTCCTAATTCAGATCCGAAAGCAATAGGGATTGTTTCTAGAAACGGGTCCTTTCTCGAGGAAAAGTTTCTCTCGAAAGAATTGAGTGGGAGGATGGTGGAGACTTGATGAGGTTATTGAACCATCACTACAACTAGTGTGTAGCAGGGCACAGGAAGTTGTTCCTGTGGCACCTACACCAATTGAAGTGGAAGCTGATGATAGTGATCATGAAGCCTCGGATCAAGTCACTGCCAAACCTCGTAGGTCGACGAGGATGCGTACTGCTTCAGAGTGGTACACAATCCTATCTTGGAGGTCATGTTGCTAGACAACAATTTACCTACGAGCTATGGAGAAGCGATGGTGGGCCCGGATTCCGATGAATGGCTCGAGGCCATAAAATCCGAGAGAGGATCCATGTATGAAAACAAAGTGTAGACTTTGGCAGAACGACTTGATGGTCGTAAGGCTGTTGAGTACAGATGGATTTTAAAAGGAAGACAGACAATGATGGTAAATGTCACCATTAAGAAAGCTCGACTTGTCGTTAAGATGTTTTCCGACAAGTTCAAGGAGTTGACTGCGATGAGACTTTCTCACTCGTAGCGATGCTTAAGAGTCTGTTGAAATTATATTAGCAGTTACTGCATTATTTATGAAATCTTGCAGATAGGGTGTCAAAAAACATTGTTTCCTTTTCTTGAGGAAAGGTTGTATGTGATACAACCAGAAAGTTTTGTCAATCCTAAAGATGCTAACAAGTATGCAAAGCTCAGGACTGGAGTATGCATCTCGGAGTTGGAATATACGCTTTGATGATGATCAAAGGTTTTAGGTTTATACAAAGTTTATGAGAAACTTGTATTTCCAAAGAAGTGAGTGGGAGCACTATAGAATTTCTGATGAGTATATGTTGTTGACATATTGTTGATCAGAAATGATGTAGAATTTCTAGAAAGCATATAGGATTATTTGAAAAGTGTTTTTCAATGGAAAACCTGGATTAAGCTACTTGAACATTGAGCATCAAGATCTATAAGGATAGATCAAAACGCTTAATGGTACTTTTCAAATGAGCACGTACCTTAAACATGATCTTGAAGGTGTTCAAGATGGATCAGTCAAAGAAGGAGTTCTTTCCTGAGTTGTAAGGTATGAAGTTAAGACTTAAAGCTCGACCACGGCATAAGAAAGAGGAAGGATGAAGGTCATCCCCTATGCTTTTGGCATAGGCTCTATACAGTATGCCATGCTGAGTACCGCACCTGATGTGTGCCTTGCTACATGATTGCAAGAGGGTACAAAGGTGATCTAGGAGTAGGTCACCAGATAGCGGTCAAAATTATCCTTAGAGGAATAAGGATATGTTTCTCGGTTATGGAGGTGATAAAGAGTTCGACGTAAAGAGTTACATCGATGCAAGCTTAACACCTATCCGGATAGCTCTGAGTAGAGTAAACCGGATTCGTATACTAGAACAGCTATTTTGAATATAGCGTAGTAGCGACGTCTACAAGATGACATAGAGATTTGCAAAGTACATACGGATCTGAATGTTGCAGACCCGTTGACTAAAACCTCTCTCACAGACATAACATGATCAAACCAAGAACTCATTGAGTGTTAATCACATAGTGATGTGAACTAGATTATTGACTCTAGCAAACTCTTTGGATGTTGGTCACATAGCGACGTGACCTGTGAGTGTTAATCACATGGCGATGTGAACTAGATTATTGACTCTAGTGCAAGTGGGAGACTGTTGGAAATATGCCCTAGAGGCAATAATAAATAGGTTATTATTATATTTCCTTGTCATGATAATCGTTTATTATCCATGCTAGAATTGTATTGATAGGAAACTCAGATACATGTGTGGATACATAGACAACACCATGTCCCTAGTAAGCCTCTAGTTGACTAGCTCGTTGATCAATAGATGGTTACGGTTTCCTAACCATGGACATTGGATGTCATTGGTAACGGGATCACATCATTAGAAGAATGATGTGATGGACAAGACCCAATCCTAAGCCTAGCACAAGATCGTGTAGTTCGTATGCTAAAGCTTTTCTAATGTCAAGTATCATTTCCTTAGACCATGAGATTGTGCAACTCCCGGATATCGTAGGAATACTTTGGGTGTGCCAAACGTCACAACGTAACTGGGTGGCTATAAAGGTGCACTACGGGTATCTCCGAAAGTGTCTGTTGGGTTGGCATGAATCGAGACTGGGATTTGTCACTCCGTGTGACGGAGAGGTATCTCTGGGCCCACTCGGTAGGACATCATCATAATGTGCACAATGTGATCAAGGAGTTGATCACGGGATGATGTGTTATGAAACGAGTAAAGAGACTTGCCGGTAACGAGATTGAACAAGGTATCGAGATACCGACGATCGAATCTCGGGCAAGTACTATACCGCTAGACAAAGGGAATTGTATACGGGATTGATCGAATCCTCGACATCGTGGTTCATCCGATGAGATCAACGTGGAACATGTGGGAACCAACATGGGTATCCAGATCCCGCTGTTGTTTATTGACCGGAGAACGTCTCGGTCATGTCTGCATGCTTCCCGAACCCGTAGGGTCTACACACTTAAGGTTCGGTGACGCTAGGGTTATAAAGGAAGTTTGTATGTGGTTACCGAATGTTGTTCGGAGTCCCGGATGAGATCCCGGACGTCACGAGGAGTTCCGGAATGGTTCGTAGGTAAACATTTATATATAGGAAGTATGGTTTTGGCCACCGGAAGTGTTCTGGGCATCACCGGTAGTGTACCGGGACCACCGGAGGTGTCCGGGGGTCCACCAAGTGGGGCCACAAGCCCCGGAGGGCTGCATGGGCCAAGTGTGGGAGGGGACCAGCCCCAGGTGGGCTGGTGCGCCCCCCACAAGGGCCCAAGGCGCAAGGGAGAGGAGAAGGGGGCAAACCCTAGGGCAGATGGGCCCTAAGGCCCACCCCTGGTGCGCCTCCCCTTCTCCTCCACCTGGCCGCCACCCAGATGGGACCTGGGGGCTGCCGCCACCCCTGGGGAGGGAACCCTAGGTGGGGGCGCAGCCCCTCCCCTCCCCCTATATATACTTGAGGTTTGGGCTGCCCAATACACGCGATTCAATCTCTCTCTTGGCACAGCCCTGCTCCTCTCCCTCCTCCTCTCCCGCGGTGCTTGGCGAAGCCCTGCAGGATTGCCACGCTCCTCCACCACCACCACGCCGTTGTGCTGCTGCTGGATGGAGTCTTCCTCAACCTCTCCCTCTCTCCTTGCTGGATCAAGGCATGGGAGACGTCATCGGGCTGTACGTGTGTTGAACGCGGAGGTGCCGTCCGTTCGGCACTTGGTCATCGGTGATTTGGATCACGGAGAGTACGACTCCATCAACCCCGTTCACTTGAACGCTTCCGCTTAGCGATCTACAAGGGTATGTAGATGCACTCTCCTTCCCTTCGTTGTTGGTTTCTCCATAGATAGATCTTGGTGACACGTAGGAAAATTTTGAATTTCTGCTACGTTCCCCAACAAGATCTTCACGAAGTAGGCAATCTCCTTGCCCTTACAAACTCCTTGATTCAACTCCACAATCTTGACGGAGGCTCCCAAGTGACACCTAACCAATCTAGGAGACACCACTCTCCAAAAGGTAGTAGATGGTGTGTTGATGATGAACTCCTTGCTCTTGTGCTTCAAATAATAGTCTCCCCAACACTCGACTCTCTCTCATAGATTTCGCTATGGTGGAAAGATGATTTGAGTGGAATGCAATTGGGGAAGGCTAGAGATCAAGATTCTTGTGGTTGGATTGGAACGTCTTGGTCTCAACACATGAGTAGGTGGTTCTCTCTCTGAAAATGTATGCTAGAAGTGTAGGCACGTTCTGATGGCTCTATCATGGATGGAGAGGAGGGTGGAGGGTATATATAGCCTCCACACAAAATCTAACCGTTACACACAATTGAGCCAACTCGGTCAGACCGAATATATGAACTCGGTGAGACTGATTCAGTTCAAAATGTGAACGTTAGGCTTTTCGATGGGACCAACATGATCAACTCGGTGGGACCGATGAGCTAGGGTTAGGGCAAACCTCATCTCGTTTTGACCGATTACATAAACTCGGTGAGACCGATTTCAGTAATAGGCTAATAGAGAGTTGGTCAGGGAAACTCGGTGTGACCGATCACTCCTTTCGATGATACCGAAAGGTTACGAAGGGAAACAGAGAGTTTGCACTGCCAACTCGGTGGGACCAATCGCTCATTTCAGTGAGACCGAAACGTTACGAAGGGAAACAGAGAGTCTGCAATCCCATCTCGGTGAGACCGAGATCCCTATCGGTGAGACCGAACTGATTAGGGTTTCTGGCTATGGCTATGGCTATGTCAAATGAACTCAGTGGCGCCAGCTGAATAAAATTGGTGGGGCCGAGTTTGACTTTAGGTTTAGGACATATTTGGATTTGAGAAAGTGGTTAAGGGGTTTGGAGCATACACTAAGCATTTTGAGCAAGTAGACCATTAAGCAACACCTCATCCCCTTTTAATAATATTGGCTTTTCCTACGGACTCAATGTGATCTTGGATCACTAAAATAGAAATGAAGGGTCTTGAGCTTTTGCCAATATTTGTCCTTAGCATTTTGAGGGATCCACATCTCTAGTCCATGCCATGCCAATCATTGAACTTTCTGAAATAATCAACTTGAAAGGATATTAGTTCAATGAGCTATATGTTGTTATGAATTACCAGAACCACCCAGGGATTAGCTGCACTTTCAATCTCCCCCTTTTTGGTAATTGATGACAACACATAGATCAAAGCTTCGACAAAT
This sequence comes from Aegilops umbellulata, assembly GCA_032464435.1. NCBI lineage: Eukaryota > Viridiplantae > Streptophyta > Magnoliopsida > Poales > Poaceae > Aegilops > Aegilops umbellulata. Next base: position 234,342,213 of record CP136060.1, read on the forward strand.
GATAATAAGAGTGAAATATATCGTCGCTTTGAGAAGTATGTGATAAGGAAGAGCTCCCCCTAAATTTGTGCATTATTTATGATTTGCTTTTGAATGCAAATGCACAATCGATTAGGATCGTGGGTTACTCTTCCATGTCACATACATCTTGGTGCAGCGCTCAAAATGATAGAATGTAAATAGCATGCACTCATCAACAAGGCAAATATGATTGATCATACACAAGTGATAAGATAACATCATTCAAGCACATGTATTAAAGCATAATATGATCAACCACATGATCATAAGAGTATCTCACACACAAGCACAAATAAGTAGCAAACACACAAGCAAATAAGTAGCAAGAGAGACAAATAAGAAGCAAAACACACACTCTCTCTCTCTCTCTCGAAGCCTATGATCTATACACTTTCTCCCCCTTTGGCAACAAGTTACCTAAAAGCTTGAAAATGCATAGTGCTATATATACGACACTCTAAGCAAGATCTCCGGGAGCTCCGGAGTGTGAAGATGGCGTGGAGAGGACAACATCTGCAAATACTTTGGCTGATGTCTGAGGAACTTGAGGGGTTGCCACAGGAGGGGCAACTGAGGCTGTGGCTGCAGGTGCTGAAGTTGTGGCCCTTGTGTCACTGGCTGGCATAGCTGCAGACCTTTGTGCTCTAGGCACCCTCTGATAAGAATCTGTGGTAGATCTTCCTCTCCTCTCCTCTGCTTCTTCTTGGAGTTGCTCAACTATAGTCTGAATTTCTGCGACCTTCAAGTCTAGATCATAAAACTTTGTTTCAATAATTCTCTCAAGACTTTCTTGGTTTTGAGTCAGGGTGGTTAGTCCTTTCTCAATCCTTACTGTGGCTTGAAGTAGATAGCTAAGATGGTCCTGCTTGGTCTTGAGATTTGCAGCTGAAGTGTCTGGAATCTTAGAAGCCTTTTCTACCTTTGCCTTCTCTCTCTTCTCCCGAGCCTCTACAAATGTAGGATGTGAGGCATCCATGACCACTGTATTGTCCTCAAAGTCTGGCCTCAGGGGAAGGTGCTCTCTTTCTAGCAGATATGTGCCTATGCCCACCTTGGAGTTGATGAGCATCTGAATGTGTGGGGCATAGCCACATGATCTCTTCTGATCCGCTGCAGTCCTCTTAACTGTTTCAACAATCAAGGTCATCACCTTGAACTTCTCTGGCACATCAAACATGTGTAGCAAGTTGATTGAGTGCCCTCTTATCATCCCGTCATCTCCAGACTTGGGCAACAAAGTGTGCCTCATAATAGTGTTGATGGTTGGCATCCCTGACAGCAGATAGTAAACTGAGCCAGATGTGTGTGTGTCCAAGGCATCATCTGGTATCTCCTTGTACATGTGTGCCATGGAGTTGTGACCTTTCCTGGGCTTTGCATAGACATCATGTCATCATCAGCTTCTACAGGAGCATGGATTAGCTCAGCCCACTCAGCAATGGAAGATTGGTACCTAGTACCATCTGTCATCCAGACAATCTTGCCATCTGGGTAGAAATGGGCAGTGGAATAGAATTGCATTACCATCTCATCATTCCATTTGGTCAATTTACGACCCACAAATGTGTCAACTCCATTCATTCTGAAGCTCTCGTGAACTCCAGGAAAGTGATCTTCATTCTCATCAATGAATGTCCAGTCAACCTGCTTCATGTCACTGACTATGGGCTTCTTGTCCAGGAGGACTGTCTCATAGAAGTCCTACTATTCCTTGGTGTGGAACCTGTTATCCAAAACAATTCTTCTCCTTGTTGCATAAGGATCTATTTGCCTCCATAGTCTGAGACCTGCATCTTTCTTCAACTTCATGTTTCAGCAATGGGATGGTTGTCATCATGTTCAGGTATGTTAGGCTTGAGTTTTCTGAGCACTTGGGGCTCTTCCTCTTCTTGAAGTTTTGGCATTGGGGCCTTGTTCTTCTCCGTAGCAGGGATTTTCCTGGTAGATCTCTTGGGTGTAGTTTGCTTTGGAGCTTGAGCTTGTGAGGATTGCTTGGAAGCAGTCTTAGGCTTAGAAGGAGCAGCCCTAGACTTAATTGCATCTCCCATCAACTTCTGAGCTTTGGGTGCTGGTCTAGCATCTTCTTCATCCTCTTCATCATCAGATTTTCTCATAGAAGGGTATCCAAGCACTTTGGCATTGGTGGTTCTAGCTTTCTTTCTTTTCTTTCCATCTCCAACTGCCTCATCATCATCAGACTGCTCGATGGTGAACTTTATAGTTTCTTTTGTTGGAACTTTCCTGGGTTTGGACATTGGGACTCTTTTGGCTGGAGCCTTTACTTTCATTCCTGGCTTGATGCCAGCAGCGGCAGCAGCAACTTGTTCTTTCTTGATCAACTTCTTCTTGCAAGTGACCTCTTCATCAACCACAAAATCTTCATCTTCAGAATCTGAATTTCTTTTCCTCCTATGCCTAGTTGCAGCCTTAGGCAGGTTGCTTGGGGTGCTTCTGCTACCCTCATCAGGTTGAAGTAGAGTACATAAGTATCACAAAGCACAGCCTTTTGCAAAACAAATGAGTCAAAAACTTAGTTTTAGTTCTCGACAGAAAGCATTTCAGAGCTACCGACATTTCCAACTCGGTGACACCGAAGCAGCTATGGAGTCTAAACATGCAAAATCGGTCAGACCGAGATGCAGTTCGCTGACCCTGAGTTGCTAGGGTTTCACACAGAAATGAACTCGATCACACCGATTGGTATGTTTCGGTCAGACCGAAAAATACTTGTGCTATGGCCTAAGCCAAATCGGTGAGACCGAAATCCTAATATCGGTCGGTCCGAGATGAGTTCGACGGAAACCTAAACCTAAATGTTTGCATCAAATCTAATCTAACGGAGTTTGCAGTGGATAGTGCTGTCTCAATCGTGGCAAGAATATAGGCATTGATCTTTGTGCTAGGAATCGGAGTAGGGAATTCACAAAGAGATGAGTTCATACCCTAACTTGGTGATGAACTCGCTATGAAGACAACGGCGGTGAAGATTCCCGTTGACGATGGCGAAAACCAGCGGCAGGAGGTTGCGGGCGATGAGGAGACGATCCGTAGACCTCGAGTCGGCAGAGCTGGACAGGTGCGCGCGAAGCGTTTGGAGGAATTTCAAAAAAAATCAACTCGTGGGTATATATATCCAGTCTCTGTCAGTGTGACCGAGTGGAACGACTCGGTGGCACCGAGATGCAGAATCGCAAGCGGTTGCTGCAACTCGGTGTGACCGAAGGGTTCAAATCGGTTGAACTAAGATTAAAACCTAGATCGACTTAATGAACTCGGTATGACCGAATGGGATGGATCGGTCAGACAGAAATGCACTAAGAAGTTTTGGAAATTAAGCCCTTGACGGATGAGTGACTCCGAGTGCTCCTCACTCGGAGGGTCTGAATTCAACTTGTTCAAGCTTTGTGATGTAGCATGAATAGAGTTTGAGACGAGAAAAAGCATAGATAGCTAGAGGGAGTTCTTAGGCATTCTTGTCCATCCATTTGGCAAAATGAAAAGCCAAACAAACAAAGCAAGAAATGGATGTCCTCGAATGGGAAAAATATGCAACCAACATGCTCACTCAATAAGATAGCAAATAAAATATGTGACAAAGCATGCACAAACACTCTAGCATCTATCAAGCAATTTGGCGATGACTAGGTCATCTATATATGAGTATATTAACTGAGAAGTCAAATGAGAAAATTTGATCATAGGTCATACTCAACGTTTAAGCACAAGTGGGGTTACCACTTTTACATAAAGCATTGTTGTGTTCACACCATTAGAGTTGCTTTAGCTCAATTCTTAGAGCAAATCTCCCGCTAGGTGTGATATCCCCCCTAAGAGGGATGAACTAACCTTGGGTTTTGTCGATGATGACTTCATGTAGGTGTTGAAGATGTAGATGCTCAATATTGATGTAGATCATTTGGAGCAATCCATTGGAGTGAGTTGCACTTTCAATACCTACATGGGTTAGTCCCACAAGGAACACACAAGGATGTCCATAGACATAGAGTGAAATTCACACATGATGTTGTCCATGAAAGCATTAGGTTACCTTGTCCCTTGTCTTACCAACAAGAGGGTTTGTGACTCCTTGAACTAGTGCGAGACGTGGAAGTTGATTGCACTTCTCCTTGCCAAAAGAATATGAGTGAAGTTTATTGGCGGAGTCACCCTCAGGAACTCTCTAGTCCTTCTTATTCGGGATCCACATCATCTTGATGAGAATCCTTGGAGTTCTAGTCGTACTTGATGAAATGGAACTTGATGTAGTCTTGGGAACCCACTTGACCAAGGCCTTAGGAGCTTCTTCAAATGCATCAATCTCCTCTTGAATCTTGTCCTTGCCTTTTAGCTTGTGGTCTTGTGGTGGAAGATCGTCTTGAGCTTGTGTTCCTTTGAAAGAAGTGGGATCATACTTATCTTGTTGAGGAACAGACTTCATCTTGGGGTATTGATCTTCTTCCCACTCAACTCCATTGGCATTGAACTTGCGTTCAAAACCAACACCTTGATTCTTCCGGTGCCATCCTTGCTTGCGTACAATTTCCTCAAATTGCTTACTTCCGACAAGGCTCTTGTAAGCACCTTTCTCTATAATTCCCTTCAATAAGTTGTTTTCTTTCTCAAGTGTAACTTGGCTAAGAGAATCCTTAGTAGAATCAAGAGAACTACTAGAAGCAACACTATTTGGATTTAGCATGATTATTGTTACTACTAGAAGAAGAATCTGTCTTGCTCTTGTTGCTAGATTTTACTTGTAGCATGTAAGCAGACAAGAGTAAACGCTTGTCATTTTAAGAAGAACTTTTCTTACGAAGATCATCATTGATTTCTTTTAAGAACCATGCTCTTGCTCTAGATTCAGCTTTCAAAGCGTAGCTTCTCATGAGTCTTCATAAGTTCTCGATGATCCTCTAAGGTAGTTTCATGAGCTAACTTAAGAGTGTTTAGTTCTTTAGTTAGAGACGTGATATCCTTCTTATCACCATCATTCGTTTTATCTTGATTAGCAGGATTAACAACAATTTCATCATAGTTTTCATCACTAGAGTTGTCAACAAGTAAATCATCATCACCTAGCAAATCATCTTCATCACTATTGAAATCAACATACTCGGGATGTGTTACCATTGGACCTTTGGCCATGAAGCATCTTCCAATCCCTTCATTTGGTGAGTCAAATATGTCCTAGGAGTTGGTTGACACAAGTGCTAGACCAACAACACCTTCATCTTGAGTATATTTGGAGTCGGTGTGATAACTTCTTTCGGAGTGATTGTCGGAGTCGGAGCCGGATACCCATTCACCAACATGAGATTGATGTCTTCTTTTTGTGTAGCTCCTTGATGACTTTTCCTTCCTTTACGAATCCTTGCTTCTTAGAGAGGGTCTTCGTTCATAACGATCATCTCTACTCCTCCTTTCTCTTGGTGGTGATTCTTCTCTTCTACTTCTTCTTTTGGGAGAATCTTCTCTTCTTTTGTAGGGGGTCGTACACTCATTGGGGTAGTGTCCGGGTCTTCCACAATTGTAACAATTTCGCTCACGACTAGAAGATCTTTTGTCATTGTAGGACCTTGACTTGGAGCTTCTTTCTTTGCTTCTACTCTTGTAGAACTTGTTGAAGTTCTTCACCATTAAGCTCAATTCTTCATTGAAGGTTTACTTCTCACTTGATGATGTGGGAGCATCACACAAGGCTTTATAAGCACCACTTGACTTGTTGTGAAGCTCTTCCTTATCCTTGAGTGACATCTCATGAGCAACAATTCATCCAATGAATTCCGTTGGCTTGAGATCTTTGTAATTGGGCATCATTTGGATCAGGGTGCACACTGTATCATATTTTCCATACAAGGATCTTAGGATCTTCTTGATGATGAATCTGTCGGTCATCTCTTCACTTCCTAAGCCGACAATCTCATTTGTGATGAGAGCAAGCCTAAAGTACATTTCAGCGACACCTTCACCATCCTTCATTTTGAACTTGTCAAGTTGACTTTGAAGCACATCCAATTTGGAGTCCTTGACGAACTCGGTACCTTCGTGCATATCAATCAAAGTATCCCAAATTTCCTTTGCATTCTCAAGGCGACTGATTTTGTTGAATTCTTTGGGGCACAATCCGTTGAAGAGGATATCACAAGCTTGAGAATTGTATTGCAGCATCTTCAATTCTTCCGCGGTTGCTTCACGATTCGGTTCTCTTCCATCGAAGAATTCACCTTGCAAGCCAATACACACAATAGCCCAAACGGCGGGGTTATGTCCAAAAATATGCATTTTCATTTTATGCTTCCAACTAGCAAAATTAGTACCATCAAAGTAAGGACCTCTACGGTGATAATTTCCCTCACTAGACACCATACTCTCCTAGGTTGTGAAACCAAGGCTATGATCACCAAAGCAATGGAAACAAGGAAAATGGAGACCAAAGCTCTAATACCACTTGCAGGATCGAAAGTAGGTCTAGAGGGGGGGTGATTAGACTACTTGACCAAATAAAAATCTAGCCTTTTCCCAATTTTAAGTCTTGGCAGATTTTAATAACTTAGCACAAGTCAAGCAATCAACCCACACATGCAATTCTAAGAGTATAGCAGTGGAATGTAAAATATTGCATATGAAGGTAAAGGGACGGGTTTGGAAAGGCAAACGCAATGTAGACACGGAGATTTTTGGCGTGGTTCCGATAGGTGGTGCTATCGTACATCCACGTTGATGAAGACTTCAACCCACAAAGGGTAACAGTTGCGCGAGTCCACGAAGGGCTCCACCCATGAAGGGTCCACAAAGAAGCAACCTTGTCTATACCACCATGGCCATCGCCCACAAAGGACTTTCCTCACTTGGGTAGATCTTCACGAAGTAGGCGATCTCGTTGCCCTTACAAACTCCTTGGTTCAACTCCACAATCTTGACGGAGGCTCCCAAGTGACACCTAACCAATCTAGGAGACACCACTCTCCAAAAGGTAATACATGGTGTGTTGATGATGAACTCCTTGCTCTTGTGCTTCAAATGATAGTCTCCCCAACACTCAACTCTCTCACACAGATTTGGCTATGGTGGAAAGATGATTTGAGTGGAAAGCAACTTGGGGAAGGCTAGAGATCAAGATTCTTGTGGTTGGATTGGAATGTCGTGGTCTCAACACATGAGTAGGTGGTTCTCTCTCAGAAAATGTATGCTGGAAGTGTAGGCATGTTCTGATGGCTCTCTCATGGATGGAGAGGAGGGTGGAGGGGTATATATAGCCTCCACACAAAATCTAACAGTTACACACAATTGAGCCAACACGGTCAGACCGAATATATGAACTAGGTGAGACCAATTCAGTTCAAAATGTGAACGTTAGGCTTTTCGGTGGGACCAACATGATCAACTCAGTGGGACCGATGAGCTAGAGTTAGGGTAAACCTCATCTCGGTTTGACTGATTACATAAACTTGGTGAGAGCGATTTCAATAATAGGCTGACAGAGAGTTGGTCAAGCAAACTCGGTGGGATTGATCGCTCCTTTCGATGATACCGAAACGTTACGAAGGGAAACAGAGAGTTTGCACTGCGAACTCGGTGGGACCAATCGCTCACTTTGGTGAGACCGAAACGTTATGAAGGGAAACATAGAGTTTGCAATCCCATCTCGGTGAGACCAAGATCCCTATCGGTGAGACCGAACCGATTAGGGTTTCTGGCTATGTGAGGGAGTCCTGGGTTAGGGGGTCCTCGGACAGCCGGACTATATCCTTTAGCCGGACTGTTGGACTATGAAGATACAAGATTGAAGACTTCGTCCCGTGTCCGGATGGGACTCTCCTTGGCGTGGAAGGCAAGCATGGCAATACGGATATGTAGATCTCCTCCCTTGTAACCGACTCTGTGTAACCCTAGCCCCCTCCGGTGTCTATATAAACCGGAGGGTTTTGTCCGTAGGACGACGACAATCATACCAGAGGCTAGCTTCTAGGGTTTAGCCTCTACGATCTCGTGGTAGATCAACTCTTGTAATACTCATATCATCAAGATCAATCAAGAAGGAAGTAAGGTATTACCTCCATCGAGAGGCCCCGAACCTGGGTAAACATCGTGTCCCCCGCCTCCTATTACCATCCGCCTTAGACGCACAGTTTGGGACCCCCTACTCGAGATTCGTCGGTTTTGACACCGACATTGGTGCTTTCATTGAAAGTTCCACTGTGCCCTCATCATAAGGAAGGATGGCTCGTCTCATTGTCAAGGACAACATCACCTCTGGGGGAGCCCTGGTTGTAGGCCAAACTCTCCGACTAGGCGGCTTCGTCCTGACCGCCTGTTCGGCCGCTGCGCCGATGATGACTTCTCGGGTCATCAAAAACAGTCTCCACGTCGGCTCGGAATTCGCCGAGCAGATGGATCCAATGGAGCTCTCTTCTTTGAATGAGCTCTTGGATCGCATCACCGCCTTGGGAGTCGCTACGGACTATGATCGGATCGGGCTTACACCCGATCAAAGGGAGATTAACTCTCCGCCGATCACCCATCAGATAGCGGTGGTGGAGGAGCAACACAGCGTTTCTTCCTCTATCTTGAGGACAAGCTATGTCCGGATTCCCGAGCTCTCTAAGCCGGATACCCGTCTACGGGAGGACATGGCCCAAGCTCTGAACCTAGAATCAGACAGCGGGCCAGGCCTATTGGGCAACAAACCGGAGCCCGGACTTTCAAGATCGGAAACTCCGCCGCTCCCAGGTCTCAGATCGGGTCAGGGTTCGGACCTAAATCTACCCACCCACCCAGATATAAGTGATCTTTCCCACATTAGACAAGAGCCCCAAGAAACAGTACATCACTATTGGGCCAGATGCCTCCTTGTAATGAACAAGGTCAGGGACTGTCGCGAGGAAGACGCAATTTCATTCTTTTGCAAAAATTGCACGGACAAGGGAATCCTCAACGCCATAAGTCGCCGTGACATAGCACACTTCGCTGACTTGGAGACCATAGTACAGAAGTACTGTGCGATGGAAAGCGCCTGGAAAACCCAAACAAAATTCTGGGATCCTCCGGCTCTCACTAAAACCCCCGTCCGAATTAAAAGGGTGTACTCTCATAAATCACCCGATCCAATTACAAAGAAACAAAAGCCCACTATAGGGCGTGGAACCGTATTGGAGGGATGGCTCAATGGGCCATGCAAAATTCACAGTACAGCGGATACCATACCAACACACAGCCTTAGAGCATGTTGGGTACTCTGGCAGGTGGCCAAGAGCGGTGGCATCAACAATACCGCAGAGCACCATCCCGTGGAGAACAACAATACAGTATTGACAGTCTTCGAGACCTTCGCCTCAAATAATAGGCGTAAGCGAGCACTCCGCAACCTTGCCGAAGTCTGCCATGTAGCAGCAATAAATCCATGGAGCGACACGGCTATCACCTTCAGTGCCAGTGACGAACCTAAATTCCGAACAACCCGAGCACCAGCCGCCTTGGTCCTTAGTCCAATTGTGGAAGGCTTCCAGCTTACTAAAGTGCTCATGGACGGCGGCAGCGGACTAAACCTCATCTATGAGGAGACCCTTCGAAAAATGGAAATAGACAGAAGCCGCATTGAGCAAAGCAGCACGACCTTCTGAGGAATCATCCCTAGTCGGGAGGCACGATGTGCTGGTAAAATCACACTAGATGTGGTATTCGGCACGCCAGAGAATTATAGGTCCAAAGAAATCACCTTCCAAGTGGACCCGTTCAATGGATACCACGCCCTTCTAGGGCGGGAGGCATTCACGATCTTCCAAGCTATACCCCATTACGGGTACATGAAGCTCAAAATGCCCGGGCCTAATGGAATCATCACTCTAGCTAGTGATCCGGACACAACACTCCGCGCTGAAAATAAAACAGCGGCACTGGCCCTCGAGGCGTTATCCGAAGCCCTCGCGGCCGAGGAATTAACTGCACTAGCCCTCGTGAAAGATCCAAGTCCACCTGTTTAAACCAGCGGATGAAATAGTCAAATTCCAAGTCCATCCAACAGACCCTACAAAAACAGCATCCATCGGGGCACAGTTAAACCCACAGTAGAGGCCGCATTACGGGAGTTCTTGCGCGAGAATTGGGACATCTTCGCTTGGCATCTTTCAGACATGTCAGGAATCCCACGCAGGCTGGCCGAGCGTAGCCTTAACATCCTAAAGGGATTCAAGCCGGTCAAGCAAACTCTTCGGCGCTTCTTTGAGCCTAAGCGACAAGCCAAGGGAGACGAGCTAGCCAAGTTACTGGAGGTCGGATTCATTTGAGAAATAAAACATCCGGACTGGCTAGCAAACATGGTGATGGTACCAAAGAAGGACAAATTCTGGCGCCTATGCGTCGACTTCAAGGACCTTAATAAGGCTTGCCCAAAGGATCCCTTCCCCCTCCCTTGCATCGATCAAATTATCGACGCTACCGCAGGACACGACTCACTATGTTTCCTCGATGCATACTCCAGATACCATCAAATTAAGATGGCGGAGTCCGATCAAGCCGCAACGGCATTTATCACTCCATACGGCCCCTTCTGTTTTAACACCATGCCTTTCGGGCTCAAAAACACCGATCCAACCTATCAACGCATGATTCAGACATGCTTGGAGACACAGATTGGCAAAATAGTGGAGGCACACATAGACGATGTGGTCATTAAAACCAGACACGTCGAATCCTTAATAGACGACTTAAGGCTCACGTTTGACAATCTCCGAACATACGACATCAAGCTCAATCCGGAAAAATGCGTCTTCAGCGTGCCCACCGGAAAGCTCTTAGGCTTCATCGTCTCTAATAGAGGAATTGAAGCAAACCCGGCTAAAATCCGAGCTCTGTCATAGTTGGCTATCCCAACAGATCTCAAGCAAATCCAGAAGCTAACTGGATGCGTGGCTGCCTTAAGCCGCTTTATCTCCCGATTAGGAGAAAAGGCACTACCCCTTTATCGCCTTCTGCGACACACCAAACACTTCGAGTGGACGGAGGCGGCCACGGCCGGATTAGAAGAAATAAAAGCCGTTTTGGCCGCGAACCCAATCTTGGCCGCACCTAACATCGGCGAACCAATGCTGCTATATATAGTGGCAACACACCAAGTTGTAAGCGCAGTGCTCGTCGTCGAACGAGAGATGGACGGACATAAGTTCCCGCTTCAAAAGCCGGTACACTATGTATCCACTGTCCTCACTGCATGCAAATCACGGTACCCACATTATCAAAAGATAGCATATGCGGTCTTCATGGCATCCCGGAAACTACGACACTACTTTCAAGAGTGTTCAATTACGGTGGCCTCCGAAGTGCCACTCAATGACATAATAAACAACCGCGAGGCCACGGTCCGGATTGCTAAATGAGCTATTGAGCTCCTCCCGTTCGACATAATATACAAACCACGGCGAGCCATTAAGTCACAAGTACTGGCCGATTTCGTCGCTGAATGGACAGAAGCTGAACTCCCTAAAGAGTACGACGCGTACTCCAATTGGATTATGCACTTTGACGGCTCTAAAATGCTGGCTGGTCTGGGGGCTGGCGTCGTCCTGACATCCCCCACCGGAGATACAGTCCAATACGTACTCCAAATACTATACACAGACTCCAACAATGCGGCAGAATATGAGGCCCTGTTGCATGGTCTCCGGATGGCAGTCTCCATGGGCATTCAACGCCTGGAGGTGCGTGGGGACTCGAACCTCGCAAAATCTCAAATGAATGGAGACTTCGACGCGAAGGATCCAAAAATGGCGGCTTATCGTAACGCCGTCCTCAAAATGTCAGCTCGATTCGAGGGGCTTGAATTCCACCACGTGGCTCAGGAAAACAATCAGGCGGCAGATGTCCTCGCCCGCATCGGCGCTAAGCGCGACCCCGTCCCACCTAATATCTTCTTGGAAAGGTTGTTTAAGCCATCCGTGGTATGGGAAGGGGAGACTGGTAATAATAGTCCGGACCCTGCCACAACAACAGATACCGAACACTCTGACATAATTGGAGGCTCTACCATCGAAATAACACCTTCCGCCCACGTAATAATGGCTATCAACGCCCCGTGGACAGAACCATTCCTGGCCTACCTAACTAGGCAGGAACTACCCGAACCCAAACGAGGCACGCTGCATTGTGCTGTGGTCTAAAGCCTATAAGGTCCACAAGGGAGAGCTTTATAAGAAAAGCGCTACTGGAGCCATCAAAGGTGCATCTCCAAAGAAGAAGGGCGACAACTTTTGGTAGAAATTCATGCTGGACTTGGCGGCCACCACGCCGCAGCTCGGGCCCTTGTAAGCAAGGCCTTCCGTACAGGTTTCTACTGGCCGACGGCTCGAGCAGACGCACAGGACCTCGTTCAACGTTGCGTTGGTTGCCAGCTTTTTGCAAACCAAAGCCATATGCCACCTACCGCTCTCCAAACAATCCCCATTACTTGACCTTTGCGGTCTGGGGGCTTGATATGGTCGGACCCCTCAAAGGGGGAAGCCATAAGAAAAAATACTTATTGGTCATGGTGGATAAATTCACCAAATGGATAGAAGCCAAACCAGTTAAAATGGCCGAATCCGGACCAGTGATAGACTTCATATCCGGGGTCGTACACCGTTATGGCGTCCCCCACAGCATCATCATCGATAACGGCTCGAACTTTACAGCCGACGAGGTAAAACTTTGGTGCAGCAACATGGGCATCAAGCTCGATTATGCTTCTGTCTATCACCCGCAAACTAACGGTCAAGTCGAACGAGCAAACGGTCTTATCATGAGCGGCATTAAACCCAAATTAGTGCGACCCTTGAAGGAATCCAATACGCATTGGGTAGAGGAGCTCGACTCCGTACTATGGGGGGTGCGGACCACGCCGAATCGCACTACCGAATACACACCGTTTTTATGGTGTACGGCGCAGAGGCGGTACTGCCCTGCGACATAATTCATGACTCACCTCGAGTGCGCATGTATGAAGAGAAAGAAGCTGAGCTTGATCGGCAAGACAGTTTGGACGCCCTGGAGGAGGAGCGTGACGTGGCAAAAGCCCGTTCTGCATTCTATCAGCAATAGGCTCGAAGATATCAAAGCAGAGAAGTACGGGCCAAAACTTATAATATTGGCGAACTCGTTCTACGCCTACCGGAGAAGAAAAAGAACAAGCTCAAGCCCAAATGGGAAGGTCCCTTCGTTATTGACCAAGTTCTGATCGGTGGAGCGTACCGTCTGCGGGATGCATCGGACAATCGACTCGAGCCAAACCCATGGAACGCAGCCAGGCTCCGAAGGTTCTACGCCTAGCGCCGGACTCGGTGTTCGTCTCCTTACCTCTGTTAATTTTTTGTATATGCGCTATCTGTCTTTTCTTTCTTTCTTCCCCTTTTTTCTTCAAGGCCTTGAAAGGCTAAAATGTGTCTTGACTACACAATCTTGACGCGCTAGCTGCGCTCATGATACCTGGGGGCTTCTTATATAGAAGCTTAATATAACTATCTTCCGGACTCTATGCCCCACACATGTGTTATTCTTCCGCATGGACCTTTTTTCGCCATTATATGCATTGATATGACTTAAGTTTTGGCCAAGCTGGGTTGTCTGGCTCTTGTGTTTATGCCCTACTTTCCTGTTAATTCGGCTAGGGGCTAAGGGGAGCACCTCTGCGATTGTTACTGTCGGGTCAGCCGGATGTGTACCTCAGACTGGGTGAAGCCGAAAGCTAGCGTTCTTAAGGGAATACTCGGCCGGTGAACAAAAGATGACCTTTACTTATTGTAAACACATGCCCCAGATGTTTATATCCTGCGTCTCTTTTCGCAGCTCGGACATGCACATTAGGGCATGCGTACCCAGGGAAAGGAACCCTTAACGGAACTATTCTCCCTAGAAGATGTTTCTTACTATCCATGTAATATAACATAGCTAGTTGGGTACTTGTCTGTTCAAGCACTTATGACCCCTATGCCTGGTTTCCACGCATACCCCGGTTTCTACATAACTGAGCGGGTATTCGGATACACTCCGGACTGTCGGGTCTAGAGGTCAAAGCGAAAAGGTCCGCCATGACAAATGATTTACAATCTGGCTAGAGACAATACATTTCAATTGAAGTACACAGTCACTTAGACTGACTAAATTCTTCTTCTATACCATCCAACAGGCTTTCTAGCCTACAAGCCTGTTGGGAATACTTTGCGGCTAATTCTACTTGGTCATACACCAAACTGACGGGGATCTCTTTCCCATCGGGCCCCACAGGTCTGACCTCGGCCATGTGGTTCGGGTCAGCCTTGGTATATCGTGTCTTCACCATGGCCCAGGCTTCCCTCGCACCTTGTCGGCAGGCCGATATCTTCCAAAATCGGAAGCGCCGCCACGCTCCCTTGAGCTTCTCGATAAGCTCCCCCATGCCTCCTAGCGGGGAGGTGGATGGCCACAAGGCTTGGGCAATACCCTGCATCACCTGCCGAACTTGTTCGTGCAGTTGGGAGAGCTCTGGCAGAAGATCACCCGCAGACCCGGGCATCTTCTCCGCGGGACGACCTGTCAGCATACCTGTAGACATAACTCTGTTAGACGGCTTCTTCGCCGAACTCTCTAAAAGTTCGTTCAAGCACTTACTGAAAATGCCGCGACGAAGCCGCTTATTCTCCTTTACGGAGTCAGCAAGCTGGGCTCGAACATATTTCTGTTCCACGCCCAGCTGGATATTGGCGTCTTGGAGATCTTTTTTCTCCCGCCTAACTTGAGTAAGCACGCGCTCGCCAGCCTTTAGCTGCCATAGAGCATGTTGCTCATCCGGATTCACTCCGGGACCATCTGCACAATCTATTGTTAGATTTGCACGCATGCCACATACTACCTGGTACGTGACATTCTTTGCAATGAAAACAAGTGTTACCAGATGGGGCCTTCTCGGACTCCTTCACCGCGACAACTGCGGCCTGAAGCTGGGCTTTGCACTCCTCCAGCTCTAGAGACAACTGGGTATTCTTCTCCGTAAGAACCTATGTAAACAATGATCCTTAAATCAGTTATGCCAACTGCTTCAAGTCTCAGAGGCTACTGATATACATAATTATTAGATTTCCTTACCCGTATATCTTTCACATACTGGTCCGTGGCTCTGGAAAGACCATTTTGAGCAGCTCGGATGTACGCGTCTCCTGAGTTGAAGGCATCGAACGCCTCTTGGGAGAAACAAGTGTCATGGAGTACGGCCCGGCGACGCCTGTGATTCATGGCGCTCTCCACTTCGGAATTTGTAGCGGATAGCCTATCCGCATCCTCTGTAGGAGGAACATTCGGCGTTGGCCCCATGTTAGCATCCGCCTCTATGTCCGGCTCTGGAGCCCAACTAGTGGAGGCGTGACCGGCAACCTCTCCGGGTATAGTCCGGCGAGCGTTTTTCCTACCAGGAAACATGGGCATTGTTATATTTTAAAAGACAACCACCACAGAGCGGGGTTCTCTTTCGTACCTCTGCGACGGCGTGTCAATCCTGACCGCCTTCCTTTTAAGCCTACCCGGCTTCAGTGCCCCTTGTTGGCGAGTCACTACGGGTTCGGCATGGCGTCCCGAGGGCCTTCCCTGTAAAACACCATATGTGAGCGGTAGGTGAAGTGCAGAGAAAGGGATCCTTCTTAATACTCATCGGTGTAGTCAGCCGGAATGCCATATTCTATCACTCTCATTGCCGTCAATATCTTTTGGTACGAACTAAACCCCAGCAAATTGGCGGCATTCCTCCGGTGAATGAAAAATGACAGTTTGGCTCGCAAGCTTCCACAATACAAAGAAAAAGAGATCTGCGCATTCGATAATGCCTATGGAAGAGGTGAGCCAGATAGGTCGGTACCTCAACGAAGTAATCTTTCGTGAACATGGAATGATCGAGAGCTCGGTTGCGTGGAATGCAAAGATGACCAATCGTCGATCATCGACGCTTCCTCTTCCTGCTGGCCTCAAATTTTCGGACGAGATGCAACAAGATGAGGCGATGACATTCTCGTCAAAAAGCATCTCTTCTATGTCGGAATCATTTGACTCTGATGACATCTAAGAAAAATTACCCGCGATTTAATCTAACATATTCCCCGTCACCTAAACTTAAAACGCATAGAAACCACTAGAGATTACCTTTGGCCTATAGCAAATCCGGGAAACTGAGCTATCTTCCCCACCGCTGACCGGAAGCAACTCCACCGCCCCTACTTCCCCACGGCCCCAAAACCGTGGCACTGGCATGTGCGGCGGCTGCGAGGATGATTCCGCGGCTCAATCGCAGTCGGAGCAGCTGGATCCACATGCAATGAGGCCCCACGCAAAGCTTCGGAGCGGATCCATGGCGGCGGCGGCCACGCACCCGCGGGAAAGATTGGCTACCCCCGAGCTCCAAAATTGATGGAGAAGATGCGACGAAGGGCGGCAAAACTATTTGATAGCACGGGGTGGCCGGGGACAGCAAGAATCCACTAGTAAATGCGGAGGCTGCAACGACAGAATGGAGGGCGCAAGCTGAAATGTCTGCTCCCTCCAAGCTGCACGAGAGATAGAGGAAACGACAAAATGAAGGGGACTTGACATATGTGGCGGGAGGGCCGAAATATACATCTCCCCTTAATTTCTTTTAGGACAGACCGTTTTACGGGACATGCGTGCGATGATTTTTTTTCTTGTCCCATATATAATAATGATTATTACAGCGACTATTATTGCGGACAGGATGATTCATAGGATCTGCTAGAGATACTCTAACGCCACATGCCGCATCCCAAAAGATCGAATGGCCCTAATCGTGATGTACTTCCAATCTCGAAGAGAGAACGCTTGGACCACCGGACTACTTTATTTATTTAATTTTAGGAGAAAACTAACGCCCACACGTGTGGTATCTTGCACATCGCCCACATGCCTGCTTTACCACTTATTTTGCCACATGTGAACAGTTGACATCAGTAGGAATCTTTTTGGTTTTCGGCTTAAAAATGTTTTATCTCCTAATTAAAAAATTGAATAAAAAATCCGTTTTCACCATTAAATCCGTTTCGACGAGATCTTCAAAACTAGACCCCATGTTAATATGTTTCGACAAAAAAAATTCACCCAAAAGTTGTCATGATGTTTACACTGTAGTTGCCATAGTGGTTAAACTAAAGTTGCCATGTGGCAATTTCAGTTTGTAGAGCATGGCATTTTTAGTATTTTGATTATGGCAACTCCAGTACTATGACCATAAAAATTATTTTTTGTATGAACATGTCAATTTTAAGTGCATGTATCATGGCAATTTTAGTTTATGGTTCATGGCAAGTCTAGTTTCTTAATTCCCTGTTTTATAAATGTCAAAAAATACTTTTAAATGTAGAAGAAAATAGCTAAAATATATCATGTCAACTTCAGTGTAAATACCATGCCAATTAATATGCAATAGACATGGCAACTTTTAAACAAAAAAAATCGCTGAAATATATTGATATGCAAACTAGTTTCAAAGATCTCGTCGTGAGGGATTTAATGGTGAAAACGGATCTTCAATCGGATTTTTCATTTAAGAGATAAAACATTTTAAAAACTGAAAATCCAAAAAGATACCCACATATAGGCATGCGGTGACGTGACGCAGTCTGTGTGTTATAGAGTGTGTGGACGAGTTTCGCTCCCATCACACGTGTGGACGTTAGCATTGTCCTAATTTTATCTATTGTTGCAGTCGACAATGAAATCTTTCCAAAAAAGAATTTAGTATGCTTATCATGATGATCTCATCTCGTTGGTCATCTCATTACTTAGTTGCGTTTATTTCACATGCACGCATCCAAAGAGGATAAGCAGGAGACTATTTGTGCGGGTCTCACATGCCGCGGGAGATGCTTTTTCGTGGACGGATCAAAGCCGCTAGGATACAAGTAAGCTATGGATAGGCGCCGTCCATGTCGTCGTCTGTCACAGCATATCATCCATCTTGTGCGTTCCGTTTCACTGCTGGCGTGTCATCGAGCTGCATGTCTTCAAGAATGCAACGTACAATGAAAAGTTAGTACTAGTAACAACCAGAATAAATTACGTCCACCAAACTAATTTAGCTGTTTTCTTAATAGTACATCAATTTATACTCTAACCAATAATTCTTTAGTAGATTGAGTAATATATGTCCCTCGCAAAAAAATAGATTGAGTAATATATGTACCTTTTCTTAGTGTACATTTGTATTGCGGCGAACCCTCCAACGCAATTTTCGTCCGCGTACAAACCAAATTAAACTTAAAAGGCCAGCGGGCGGACCTGCAGACGAGGGCCTTGTTCTCCACGATGGCGGCCTCTTGTAGGGCGGCGGTAGCAAGGGCGGCGGCGGCTGCGGCTTCCAGCTTGTTAGCCTGCACCTTCCTTTGGCTAGCCCTCTTGGCCGACTAAACAGTCCGTTGCGCGTCCATCAACTCCTTCTTCTTGGGCTGGGGCGTGTTTTTGAGGACGGCGCGGGGCTTGTCGATGGTGGTGGCGAGGCCGGCGACGGGTTTGGTGCGTTGGCCATGATGTGCGGACAGGAGAGCGAGCGGGTGGGAGGGTTTTGAGAAATGAAGGAAAATGGGGTGGATGTGCCAACTGGTGGGTCAGGAAGGACAAGACCGGGCGTCGCGCGCGTCCGCTCCGTGTCCACGTCGATACAAAAGTGACCCAAATTTAGACCTGAAATGGATCGCGCACGAACAAAATATATATGCTCGTCCGTTTACGTCGGCGCATTGGACCGTCATTTTGTCCGTTTTAAGCCAAACAGACGCGCGTGGACAGTCGACATGTTGAAGTTGTTCTTACACCTAGGTGTCAAAGCCATGGTTATTAAGCTAGGTGCGTGTGATATATAGGGGCATATTTGCTATAGTAAATTACAAATCATATACGTAGAGACGTAGAGTACATAGCAGTTTAGTTAATTTAAGGCGACTGTCACACGGGTAACAGTTTCCGTTCGACTGTCACACGAGAAGGGGAGGGAGAAAGAGAGAGGCCGAAGGGGGGCCGAGAGAGAAAGAGAAAGAGAAACGCACGGCGCCCACTTCCTCCCGGAATTCTTTCTTTATCCATCGCGGGTGCACGAACCAAACATTCCAGTCGTCTGCCGGCAATTTCGATCCCCCCTCCCTCACGACTTCTCCTATCCCCGATCCATCGACAAAAGCAGGTTGGTCCGCAGCCGGGTCGGTCAAAGGCGCTCCGTCCCTGCCCGGAGTTGATGCGCGCCGCTGTCTGAATCTCTGCGCGAGGCAGGCCGGTCGACCGATCCATCCGGCCATGGCGTGCAGGGGCTTCTTCGAGTGCGTCCTCAAGCTGCTCAACCTCGTCCTCATGGCTGTCGGGCTGGCCATGGCGGGCTACGGCGCCTACCTGCTCGTGCTCTGGCTCCAGCTGCTGCCTCCGTCGCCGCCGGCGCCGCCTCCAAGCGGCGACCTAGTGCACCTTGGCCGGCCGATGCTTCTTCTTATTGACGTGTCTATCTCTGATGGGACCTCGGAGAAGCTCATCAGCGCATGGTGAGTCGTCTCTTGATCTCCTTGTGCTTGGATTCTCTGATGTGGTTATTATGGAACTCATGTGATTAACACTCTGCATCCTTCCTTAAATACTTGTAGTATCCATTTAATTGTACTTGTTATTTTCAAAGACTTAAATCGGATTACCGCAGAAAAATATCACTGCAATGAGGGTACTGTGCCCTGCTACTGATCTTAGTTTATGTATTTAATGTCAGTGATTGTTCTCGTCTATAGGATCTTTGTTCCGTATTGAGAATTGAATTGTCATAATTAAGAATTAGAACGGGTCTAGTTTATATGCAAGTGCTCATGCAGGGCTGAGAATATCTTTGTTTTTTAACCAAGGACTGAGAATGTCTTGCATTATGGATTTTCCTTTACCTACTTTTCCCACCTTTTTTATGTTCTCTGCAGGTTTATTTTTGCATTTATAGGCGTCGGTGTTATACTTTTCATTACCTCCATCTTCGGTTGTGCTGGAGCGTCAGCTAGGAGTGGATGCTGCTTATCCACTGTATCCTTAACATAGTTTCTGGAGATCCTTTTTATTTGTTTTCTTGCATGTCAATTTTGTATGAACTATCAAACAATAATACAATGAATCACTGTGTAACAAGGTATCGATCATAAAAAAAACATCTATATATATTCTTGTTCTTATGGAGATCAACATGTAATACGATGTGGGATATTATTTCTGATTAAGTAACATGAGACAAAATTTTATTGGATATTCATAGTATTATTAGTTCAGAAACAAATTACATGCAGTCTTATGTAAATGTTTTGCTTTACATTGTGTGATTGGTTTAGGATGCTATTGGTAACAAATCTGCATGTTATGATTTCCTTGACATTCAGAAAAGTATTCATTCCTCATCATTTTGTTCATACTAGTAGAGCTTGCTGCAGGATGCTTCATTTTCTTCGACCATAGCTGGAAAGATGTTAGTAGGCCTCATCTCTTGTTTGTTTTTCATGATTGTTTCTCTGGGAACTTCGAGTTTATTCATTTTTATTGTGCAGGTAATTCCAGTTGATAAAACTGGTAACTTTGACATGATCTACAGTTTCCTGAAAGAAAATTGGAGAACCGCAAAATGGGTCGCACTTGGAGCTGTTGTGTTTGAGGTAAAAGCGGAACAATTTCCTTCGCTGTAATTTGATGAAGCATCTGTGAAACAACCTAGATTTATTATCTGTTCCAATAAAGTAACTTGTTATTGTGACACTTATAAATCTGGTCTAAATAAAGAACAACTGTTATATGCTTGTAATGTTGTGTCACACAATCCTAAGCTTGTGCAGAGATAAATTTGTGATGTGGTAATACTGTTGTTTAGATAACAATCCTGTCTGTGACTCTGTTGCTTTATTATCCAGATCCTATGCATCTGACAAGAAACTGCAGCATCTGATTTTCCACATTAAGTATCAGTTTCTTAATATGTTTTGTGCAGCTTACCTGCAAAGGATATCATCACAAATCCCAACAAAAAAAAATGTCGTGGTTCTAGCTGTACTAGCTGATATCAAGGCTTGCTAGCTTAGACAGCAAAATCAACAGAATATGTTGAAATCTGTAAAATGACAGGTCTTACTGATGACTTGTTAATTTTTCACACTATATATTCCATACTAACATGTGCGCAGCCCTGGGTATGCATTTTCGTGAAAGAAGTGGTAGCTGTTGTTATCTTTTTTACTCAATGTGCACATCTCTCATCATGCCATACTTAAGTTGCTCCAATATCTTTGAGATAAAAACTACCAGAAAAGTGAAATCCTGTAATCAGATTTGATGCTCTAGATCAGTAACAATAGGCTAAAACATCCGATGGTTTCTCACTAGCACCATCTTTGCAGGCACTGTTGTTCACTGTAGCCCTCATAGTGCAGTCAGGCAATCAAGATGATTATGACAGTGATGATGAGTACATTGGCCCGAGGTCCGGAGTCCGTCAGCCATTGGTGAACAAGCAAATTGCTACCGATCCCAGGGTGCCCAATCTTGACTACCGTCCAATCAGGAACGATGCATGGAGCCAAAGAATGAGAGACAAGGTATAACACTGCTGATCCTTATTACTACTACTAGTATCTCAGTGCAAATGCTTTTATTTTTAACTCCTTGTGTTGTGGCAGTATGGGGTGGATTCCTTTGATCCAAACAGGTTTCAACAGGCGACGATATCTCCCGCAGAACAAAGAAACAGATGCACAATCCTCTGATGCTTGGTCGATGCAGTTCAGTACCGATCTCCGAATTTACAGCCAACTGTGCAATAACATCGACTCGCATGTAGCATGTGGCTGGGTGATCTGATGTTTCCAAGTTGTGTTGGATGTGGCGAGCCCTTGCAATCGCCCGTCGTAGTTCTTTCATTTACATAGTCAGAAATCTCTGCATCTTTCAGTCTTTGCAATAATTGAACTTAATTTTGGCCATACAGGACATTCTATTGTGTACACGTTCCCGTGGAACCTTATATGGAAGTTCAATCTGTGAACCAATTTGCATTGTGCAGTGAAGCGTTTTTTAGCTCCGTGGGTTTATTTATTTGTGTGTTACGCAAGGTAGAGTATTGTGTTTGAGCGCCGTTTTTTTTATTACGGCGCTATCCAAAACCGTCAGGCTTTGTTCGGTTACGCCCTAGGGGGCATGTAATCGGTCAGTGCTATACAAAATCGATCACACCCACACCTGGCCGTGCCGTTAAGCGTTCCCATCCTGATTCGCCACCACAGCAGCGCCGCTGCCGTAGCATCATGGCCGTCACCCACCGCCACGGTCGTTTCCTTTGCTGTTGTGCCGCCGGCGCCACCGTCGTTGCCGCAACTAATCTACCCTCAAACCACATGTCAGGCTCACAAACTGTAGCAGTTCATTTGATGAGCCACAGTACCATCAGCTATTGCCTGGAGGAGTTACGACCGTCGATCTGCGATCTGGCGGCCACGAGGAAAACTTACCGCTTCGCCGATAAAGTGCGTCCACAGCCGTCGGTCTTCATCTGGACGGCCAGAATCGTCGCGCCTTACTTTTTAAAAGTCACCGCGCTGTCTCTTATTTGTCGAACATGTCGCTATCTACCTTTTTACTCTGAATTTTGCTTTATAAACCCCTCTCCGGCTTGTGGAGAGGGCATTCTGGATTAATCTGGGCTTGGCCCTTGTAGCCGCCGTGTCCCGGCTGGCGAAAACCCTAGCTACCTCGTTTCCGATCTGAGTGAATCGATCCACAAATTCCCCACCAATTTGCTTGTTTCCTCTCTGATCGCTTGCAAATTCAGAGACAACCACTACTAGGGCCTGTCAAGTGGTATACAGCGTAGGTTGTAGTACTTGGAGGCGGGAATTGAGCCCAGATCCGATCTGACCCCGATCTGGCCCGGCGGCGATTGGCGGCGGTGAATTGATAGGCAGCAGAGAGGTGGAGTCGTGGTTTCTGAAGAAAATTTCTTCAGTGCAAAATCCCACCCAACCCTCCCTTTCAGTGTTGTTTCCTCGGCAACTTGGTTCTGTTTCGATCTAATGGGCGAGATCGAACCACAGTGGTTGGTTTCCGGGCTACCGATGTAAAATTCCTTCCGCTCCTCGCAAGTTTCACCCTTGGTCCAGATCTACAGGTAATGACCAACACAAACCCTGAAGACATGGCAGGGGAGACGCAAGATACGGCATGTTTGGAACTGGAATCTCTGCAACTAGACATCAAAACACTCCGGCAAGAAAGAGAGAGGACGATAGAAAGGAATTCTATCATTTCACAGATTCGGTGAACAAGAATTTTGCCAGCATACAGAAGAATTTCAAGAAAATTCAGACCACCTTACTGAAGTTAACTGCAGAACAGTCAGTGGAGGAGGATGAGGAAGAAGAAGAAGAAAGACCTGATCCGCTATCTGGGCAGGGAAGCACGGCTGTTCCGCCAGGGCGACCAAAGCAGCTGCCCAACAACCATTTTCCTGCACACAAACAAGACCCATCAACTATGGGATCTGCTGTACTGGTGGACAAGGCAACCGGCAGAGAACTTAATATGGATGGCACCCCAAAAGGTCCATACAGACACCCGAATCACACTGCTAATAAGCAGGAATTCCATACTCCCCAGCAACAACATGGTATCACTACAAAACACCTAATGACAGTAGAAGAACTACCTGAAGCAGAGGTCAGAAGGGACAAAAACAAACCTTATACTCCTGAAGTCAGAAGAAATCTCTTGAGTGTCAAACCCGCAAAGTTAAACATTGCTGAATTTGATGGAACAGATGCATACTCTTGGATTCAGAACATTGAGCAGTATTTCTCTGTTGCAAGAACTCCCATTGAACAGAGAACAGAGATAGCAGTTTCTTATTTAAAGGGGCAAGCTGTCCAATGGTGGAGAGGTACTGGTTACATTGCTTGTCACACTCCTTGGCACAAGTTTTGTTCTGCAATCACACAAAGATTTGCAATAACTTATGTATGTGAAAATGTTAAAGCTTTCCACAAATTAACTCAACAAACTTCAGTTGACCACTATATAGCAGAGTTTGAGCAGCATATGAACTTGATGAGGAGGGACAACCCTGCAGTACCAGATGACTATTACATGCATAGCTTCATTGCTGGCCTGAACCCCTACATCCAAAGTCACCTGGAATGTTTAGAACCTCCCAACATGACAAAAGCCATGTGGCTAGCCAGAAGAATTGAAAAATCTTGTCCTCCTCCTATTACACCAAAGCCTTATGTACCAAATTACAGAAAAGGAACTTCAGGGGAACTGTCTAAACCTGTACTTCCTGTTAGTAATTCCCCTGTTGCTGTAATCCAACAGGCCAGAGAAAAGGGCATTTGTTGCAAATGCAGGGAACCATGGTTTCTAGGACACAAGCAGGTGTGCAAGATGTCTCAAAAAGCTCAAATTCAAGCATTGCAAGAACAAGTGGACAACCCTGACATTATATACATAGTAGATGCAGAAGGAGAACAATCTGATGTGGAGGAAGAGCCTCCTGATACACATGAGCTCAAAATTTCTATGCATGCAGCTACAAGAGTTCCTGAGGACAAAAAGAAACACACTTTTACATTACAAGTCCAAATTGGAAACAAGTGGGCCTTGCTCTAGTGGACAGTGGGAGCACCAGAACTTTCATTTCCCCTACTCTGGCAGCTCAATCAGGATGCCCTGCAACACCAGTAAAACAGGTCCAAGTGACTGTAGCAAATGGGGGCAAACTATACAGTGATTTTTCTCTTTGCAACACCAAGTACACTATCCAGGGAGTGGAATTAGTATCTGATTTCAGAATGTTGAAACTGACTGTTGGGGAACGTAGTAATTTCAAAATTTTCCTACGTACACGCAAGATCATGGTGATGCATAGCAACGAGATGAGAGTATTGTCTACGTACCCTCGTAGACCAGCAACGGAAGCGTTGACGCAACGTAGAGGAAGTAGTCGTACTTCTTCACGATCCAACCGATCCAAGTACCGAACGTACGGCACCTCCGAGTTCTGCACACGTTCAGCTCGATGACGTCCCTCGAACTCCGATCCAGCCGAGTGTTGAGGGAGAGTTTCGTCAGCACGACGGCGTGGTGACGATGATGATGTTCCACCGACGCAGGGCTTCGCCTAAGCTTCGCAACGGTATAATCGAGGTGTAATTTGGTGGAAGGGGGCACCGCACACGGCTAAGGAAAGATCTCAAGGATCAACTTGTGTGTCATGGGGTGCCCCCTGCCCCTGTATATAAAGGAGGGAAGGGGAGGGGCTGGCCGGCCACCAAGGGGCGCGCCAGGGGGTCCTACTCCTACTAGGAGTAGGATTCCTCCCCCCCAATCCTAGTCCAACTAGGGTTTGACCAAGGGGGAAGGGAGAGAGAGGGGGGCGCCCCCTTCTCCTAATCCTAATAGGACTAGGGAAGGGGGGAAGGTGCGGCTAGCACTTGGGCCCCTTTCTCTCCTTTCCACTAAGGCCCATCAAGGCCCATTGACCCCTCGGGGGGTTCCGGTAACCCCCCGGTACTCCGGTAAAATTCCCAATTTCACCCGGAGTGATTCCGGAGTCCAAACATAGGCTTCCAATATATCAATCTTTATGTCTCGACCATTTCGAGACTCCTCGTCACGTCCGTGATCTCATCCGGGACTCCGAACAACCTTCGGTACATCAACATCATAAAACTCATAGTAACTATCATCGAAACGTTAAGCGTGCGGACCCTACGGGTTCGAGAACTATGTAGACATGACCAAGACACCTCTCCGGTCAATAACCAATAGCGGGACCTGGATGCCCATATTGGCTCCTACATATTCTACGAAGATCTTTATCGGTCAGACCGCATAACAACATACGTTGTTCCCTTTGTCATCGGTATGTTACTTGCCCGAGATTCGATCGTCGGTATCCAATACCTAGTTCAATCTCGTTACCGGCAAGTCTCTTTACTCGTTCCGTAATACATCATCTCACAACTAACACATTAGTTGCAGTGCTTGCAAGGCTTATGTGATGTGCATTACCGAGAGGGCCCAGAGATACCTCTCCGACAATCGGAGTGACAAATCCTAATCTCGAAATACGCCAACCCAACATGTACCTTCGGAGACACCTGTAATGTACCTTTATAATCACCCAGTTACGTTGTGACGTTTGGTAGCACCCAAAGTGTTCCTCAGGCAAACGGGAGTTGCATAATCTCATAGTCATAGGAACATGTATAAGTCATGAAGAAAAGCACTTAGCAACAAACTATACGATCAGGTGCTATGCTAATGGAATGGGTCATGTCAATCAGATCATTCAACTAATGATGTGACCTCGTTAATCAAATAACAACTCTTTGTTTATGGTTAGGAAACATGACCATCTTTGATTAACGAGCTAGTCAAGTAGAGGCATACTAGTGACACTCTGTTTGTCTATGTATTCACACATGTATTATGTTTCCAGTTAATACAATTCTAGCATGAATAATAAACATTTATCATGATATAAGGAAATAAATAATAACTTTATTATTGCCTCTAGGGCATATTTCCTTCAGTCTCCCACTTGCACTAGAGTCAATAATCTAGATCACATCACCATGTGATTAACATCAATAGTTCACATCATCATGTGATTAACACCCATAGTTCACATCGATATGTGACCAACACCCAAAGGGTTTACTAGATTCAGTAATCTAGTTCACATCGCTATGTGATTAACACCCAAAGAGTACTACGGTGTGATCATGTTTTGCTTGTGAGAGAAATTTAGTCAACGGGTCTGCCACATTCAGATCCGTTATGTATTTTGCAATTTTCTATGTCTACAATGCTCTGCACGGAGCTACTTTAGCTAATTGCTCCCACTTTCAATATGTATCTAGATTGAGACTTAGAGTCATCCAGATTAGTGTCAAAACTTGCATCGACGTAACCTTTTACGACGAACCTTTTTGTCACCTCCATAATCGAGAAACATATCCTTATTCCACTAAGGATAATTTTTGACCGCCGTCCAGTGATCTACTCCTAGATCACTATTGTACTCCCGTGCCAATCTCAGGGTAGGGTATACAATAGGTCTGGTACACAGCATGGCATACTTTATAGAACCTATGGCCAAAGCATAGGGAATGACTTTCATTCTCTTTCTATCTTCTGCCGTGGTCGGGCTTTGAGTCTTACTCAATTTCACACCTTGTAATACAGGCAAGAACTCTTTCTTTGACTGTTCCATTTTGAACTACTTCAAAATCTTTTCAAGGTATGTACTTATTGAAAAACTTATCAAGCGTCTTGATCTATCTCTAAAGATCTTGATGCTCAATATGTAAGCAGCTTCACCGAGGTCCTTCTTCGAAAAACTCCTTTCAAATACTCCTTTATGCTTCACAGAATAATTCTACATTATTTCCGATCAATAATATGTCATTTACATATACTTATCAGAAATGTTGTAGTGCTCCCACTCACTTTCTTGTAAATACAGGCTTCACCGCAAGTCTGTATAAAACTATATGCTTTGATCAACTTATCAAAGCGTATATTCCAACTCTGAGATGCTTGCACCAGTCCATAGATGGATCGCTGGAGCTTGCATATTTTGTTAACACCTTTCAGGATCGACAAAACCTTCTAGTTGCATCGTATACAACTCTTTTTTAATAAATCCATTAAGGAATGTAGTTTTGTTTATCCATTTGCCGGATTTCATAAAATGCGGCAATTGCTAACATGATTCGGACAGACTTAAGCATAGATACGAGTGAGAAACTCTCATCGTAGTCAACACCTTGAACTTGTCGAAAACCTTTTGCGACAATTCTAACTTTGTAGATAGTAACACTACTATCAGTGTCCGTCTTCCTCTTCAAGATCCATTTATTTTCTTTGGCTTGCCGATCATCGGGCAAATCCATCAAAGTCCATACTTTGTTCTCATACATGGATCACATCTCAGATTTCATGGCCTCTAACCATTTCGCGGAATCTGGGCTCATCATCGCTTCCTCATAGTTCGCAAGTTCGTCATGGTCTAGTAACATGACTTCCAGAACAAGATTACCGTACCACTCTGGTGTGGATCTCACTCTGGTTTACCTACGAAATTCGGTAGTTACTTGATCTGAAGTTACATGATCATCATCATTAGCTTCCTCACTAATTGATGTAGTAGTCACAGGAACAGATTTCTGTGATGAACTACTTTCCAATAAGGGAGAAGGTACAATTACCTTGTCAAGTTCTACTTTCCTCCCACTCACTTCTTTCGAAAGAAACTCTTTCTCTAGAAAGTTTCCGAACTTAGCAACAAAAAGTCTTGCCTTCGGATCTGTGATAGAAGGTGTATCCAACAGTTTCCTTTGGATATCCTATGAAGACACATTTCTCCGATTTGGGTTCGAGCTTATTAGGTTGAAGCTTTTTCACATAAGCATCGCAGCCCCAAACTTTAAGAAACGACAGCTTAGGTTTATTGCTAAACCATAGTTCATACGGTGTCGTCTCAACGGATTTAGATGGTGCCCTTTTAAACGTGAATGCAGCCGTCTCTAATGCATGATCCCAAAACGATATTGGTAAATCGGTAAGAAACATCATAGATTGTACTATATCCAATAAAGTACGGTTATGATGTTCGGACACACCATTATGCTGTGGTGTTCCAGGTGGCATGAGTTTGTGAAACTATTCCACATTGTTTTAATTGAAGACCAAACTCGTAACTCAAATATTCTCCTCTACGATCGTATCGTAGAAACTTTTATTTTTCTTGTTACGATTATTCTCCACTTCACTCTGAAATTCTTTGAACTTTTCAAATGTTTCAGACTTATGTTTCATCAAGTAGATATACCTATATCTGCTCAAATCATCTGTGAAGGTTAGAAAATAATGATACTTGTCGCGAGCCTTAATATTCATCGGACCACATACATTAGTATGTATGATTTCCAACAAATCTGTTGCTTGCTCCATTGTTCCGGAGAACGGCGTTTTAGTCATCTTGCCCAAGAGGCATGGTTCACAAGCATCAAGTGATTCATAATCAAGTGATTCCAAAATCCCATCAGCATGGAGTTTCTTCATGCGCTTTACACCAATATGACCTAAACGGCAGTGCCACAAATAAGTTGCACTTTCATTATCAACTCTGCATCTTTTGGTTTCAATATTATGAATATGTGTATCACTACGATCGAGATCCAATGTACTATTTTCATTGGTGTGTATGACCATAGAAGGTTTTATTCATGTAAACAGAACAACAATTGTTCTCTAACTTAAATGAATAACTGTATTGCAATTAACATGATCAAATCATATTCATGCTCAACGCAAACACCAAATAACACTTATTTAGTTTCAACACTAATCCCGAAAGTATAGGGAGTGTGTGATGATGATCATATCAATCTTGGAACCACTTCCAACACACATCGTCACCTTGCCCTTTAACTAGTCTTTGTTCATTCTGCAACTCCCGTTTCGAGTTACTAATCTTAGCAACTTGAACTAGTACCAAATACTGAGGGGGTTGCTATGAACACTAGTAAAGTACACATCAATAACATGTATATCAAATATACTTATGTTCACTTTGCCATCCTTCTGATCCGCCAATCACTTGGGGTAGTTCCGCTTCCAGTGACCAGTCCTTTTGCAGTAGAAGCACTTAGTCTCAGGCTTAGGACCAGACTTGGGATTTTTCACTTGAGCAGCAACTTGCTTGCCGTTCTTCTTGAAGTTCCCCTTCTTTACTTTTGCCCTTTTCTTGAAACTAGTGATCTTGTCAACCATCAACACTTGATGTTTTTCTTTTGATTTCTACCTTCGCCGATTTAGCATCGCGAAGAGCTTGGGAATATTTTCCGTTATCCCTTGCATATTATAGTTCATCACGAAGTTCTACTAACTTGGTGATGGTGACTAGAGAATTCTGTCAATCACTATCTTATCTGGAAGATTAACTCCCACTTGATTCAAGCGATTGTAGTACCCAGACAATCTGAGCACATGCTCACTAGTTGAGCGATTCTCCTCCATCTTTTAGCTATAGAACTTGTTGGAGACTTCATATCTCTCAACTCGGGTATTTGCTTGAAATATTAACTTCAACTCCTAGAACATCTCATATGCTCCATGACGTTTCAAAACGTCTTTGAAGTCCCGATTCTAAGCCGTTAAGCATGGTGCACTAAACTATTAAGTAGTCATCATATTGAGCTAGCAAAACGTTCATATCGTCTGCATCTGCTCCTGCAAAAGGTCCGTCACCTAGCGGTGCATCAAGGACATAATTCTTCTGTGTAGCAATGAGGATAAACCTCAGATCACGGATCCAATCCGCATCATTGCTACTAACATTTTTCAACACAATTTTCTCTAGGAACATATCAAAATAAACACAGGGAAGCAACAACGCGAGCTATTGATCTACAACATAGATATGCTAATACTACCAGGACTAAGTTCATGATAAATTTAAGTTCAATTAATCATATTACTTAAGAACTCCCACTTAGATAGATATCCCTCTAATCCTCTAAGTGATCACGTGATCCAAATCAACTAAACCATGTCCGATCATCACGAGAGATGGAGTAGTTTCAATGGTGAACATCACTATGTTGATCATATCTACTATATGATTCACGCTCGACCTTTCGGTCTCCGTGTTCCGAGGCCATATCTGTTATATGCTAGGCTCGTCAAGTATAACCTGAGTATTCCGCGTGTGCAACTGTTTTGCACCCGTTGTATTTGAACGTAGAGCCTATCACACCCGATCATCACGTGGTGTCTCAGCACGAAGAACTTTCGCAACGGTGCATACTCAGGGAGAACACTTCTTGATAATTTAGTGAGAGATCATCTTATAATGCTACCGTCAATCAAAGCAAGATAAGATGCATAAAAGGATAAACATCACATGCAATCAATATAAGTGATATGATATGGCCATCATCATCTCGTGCTTGTGATCTCCATCTTCGAAGCACCGTCATGATCACCATCGTCACCGGTGCGACACCTTGATCTTCATCGCAGCATCGTTGTCGTCTCGCCAATCTTATGCATCCACGACTATCACTACCGCTTAGTAATAAAGTAAAGCATTACATCGCGATTGCATTGCATACAATAAAGCGACAACCATATGGCTCCTGCCAGTTGCCGATAACTCGGTTACAAAACATGATCATCTCATACAATAAAATTTAGCATCATGTCTTGACCATATCACATCACAACATGCCCTGCAAAAACAAGTTAGACGTCCTCTACTTTGTTGTTGCAAGTTTTACGTGGCTGCTACGGGCTTAAGCAAGAACTCATCTCACCTACGCATCAAAACCACAACGATAGTTTGTCAAATAGACTCCGTTTTAACCTTCTCAAGGACCGGGCGTAGCCACACTCGGTTCAACTAAAGCTGGAGAGACAGTCTTCCGCAAGCCATCTATGTGCAAAGCACGTCGAGGGAACCGGTCTCGCGTAAGCGTACGCGTAAGGTTGGTCCGGATCATCTCGTCCAACAATACCGCTGAACCAAAGTATGACATGCTGGTAGGCAGTATGACTTGTATCGCCCACAACTCACTTGTGTTCTACTCGTGCAAATAACATCAAACCATAAAAACCTAGGCTCGGATGCCACTGTTGGGGAACGTAGTAATTTCAAAATTTTCCTACGTACACGCAAGATCATGGTGATGCATAGCAACGAGATGAGAGTATTGTCTACGTACCCTCGTAGACCAGCAACGGAAGCGTTGACGCAACGTAGAGGAAGTAGTCGTACTTCTTCACGATCCAACCGATCCAAGTACCGAACGTACGGCACCTCCGAGTTCTGCACACGTTCAGCTCGATGACGTCCCTCGAACTCCGATCCAGCCGAGTGTTGAGGGAGAGTTTCGTCAGCACGACGGCGTGGTGACGATGATGATGTTCCACCGACGCAGGGCTTCGCCTAAGCTTCGCAACGGTATAATCGAGGTGTAATTTGGTGGAAGGGGGCACCGCACACGGCTAAGGAAAGATCTCAAGGATCAACTTGTGTGTCATGGGGTGCCCCCTGCCCCTGTATATAAAGGAGGGAAGGGGAGGGGCTGGCCGGCCACCAAGGGGCGCGCCAGGGGGTCCTACTCCTACTAGGAGTAGGATTCCTCCCCCCCAATCCTAGTCCAACTAGGGTTTGACCAAGGGGGAAGGGAGAGAGAGGGGGGCGCCCCCTTCTCCTAATCCTAATAGGACTAGGGAAGGGGGGAAGGTGCGGCTAGCACTTGGGCCCCTTTCTCTCCTTTCCACTAAGGCCCATCAAGGCCCATTGACCCCTCGGGGGGTTCCGGTAACCCCCCGGTACTCCGGTAAAATTCCCAATTTCACCCGGAGTGATTCCGGAGTCCAAACATAGGCTTCCAATATATCAATCTTTATGTCTCGACCATTTCGAGACTCCTCGTCACGTCCGTGATCTCATCCGGGACTCCGAACAACCTTCGGTACATCAACATCATAAAACTCATAGTAACTATCATCGAAACGTTAAGCGTGCGGACCCTACGGGTTCGAGAACTATGTAGACATGACCAAGACACCTCTCCGGTCAATAACCAATAGCGGGACCTGGATGCCCATATTGGCTCCTACATATTCTACGAAGATCTTTATCGGT
This sequence comes from Aegilops umbellulata, assembly GCA_032464435.1. Taxonomy (NCBI): domain Eukaryota; kingdom Viridiplantae; phylum Streptophyta; class Magnoliopsida; order Poales; family Poaceae; genus Aegilops; species Aegilops umbellulata. The sequence goes on from CP136060.1 coordinate 234,374,938, forward strand.
CAGACCGCATAACAACATACGTTGTTCCCTTTGTCATCGGTATGTTACTTGCCCGAGATTCGATCGTCGGTATCCAATACCTAGTTCAATCTCGTTACCGGCAAGTCTCTTTACTCGTTCCGTAATACATCATCTCACAACTAACACATTAGTTGCAGTGCTTGCAAGGCTTATGTGATGTGCATTACCGAGAGGGCCCAGAGATACCTCTCCGACAATCGGAGTGACAAATCCTAATCTCGAAATACGCCAACCCAACATGTACCTTCGGAGACACCTGTAATGTACCTTTATAATCACCCAGTTACGTTGTGACGTTTGGTAGCACCCAAAGTGTTCCTCAGGCAAACGGGAGTTGCATAATCTCATAGTCATAGGAACATGTATAAGTCATGAAGAAAAGCACTTAGCAACAAACTATACGATCAGGTGCTATGCTAATGGAATGGGTCATGTCAATCAGATCATTCAACTAATGATGTGACCTCGTTAATCAAATAACAACTCTTTGTTTATGGTTAGGAAACATGACCATCTTTGATTAACGAGCTAGTCAAGTAGAGGCATACTAGTGACACTCTGTTTGTCTATGTATTCACACATGTATTATGTTTCCAGTTAATACAATTCTAGCATGAATAATAAACATTTATCATGATATAAGGAAATAAATAATAACTTTATTATTGCCTCTAGGGCATATTTCCTTCACTGACAGGATATGATCTCATTCTTGGAGCTGATTGGATGTATAAGCACAGTCCTGTCACTTTTGACCTCCCAAACATGCAGCTGGGAGTCCAACTTTCTAATGGAAAACATATCACCTTTCTGGATGAAAGTTTGCCAACAAGTCCCTGCTCTCCTTTGTTACAAGATATGGAAAATATAATGGAGGACATGCTCACTGGAGCTCTGATGTGGATGCAACCAGTGCAACTTGAAACCATCCATGACTCTGTCAAGCAGCCTCGAATTAAGACAATTTTGGACAATTTCCAAGATGTGTTTGCAGAGCCCACTGGTCTACCCCCCAAAAGAGATTGTGACCATGCAATCAACTTAGAACCTGGAGCCCCAGTTATAAACCAAAGAGGATACAGGTTGCCACATCACCAGAAAAACGCTTTAGAGGAAATTATAAAAGATCTTCTGCAAAAAGGGATAATTAGATTAAGTCACAGTCCATATTCTTCTCCTGCTATCCTGGTAAAGAAAAAGGACCTGACTTGGAGGTTATGCATTGATTACAGAAAATTAAATGCATATACCATCAAGAACAAGTACCCTATACCAATGATAGAAGATCTACTGGATGAACTCAATGGAGCAAAGATTTTTACCAAGCTGGACCTCAGAAGTGGGTACCATCAAATCAGAATGAAAGAAGGAGATATTGAAAAAACTGCTTTTAGCACACACATTGGCCTGTTTGAGTTCCTTGTCATGCCATTTGGAGTGACTAATGGGCCACCTTCATTTACAGAACTCATGCAGACTGTATTGGAACCTCTCCTGAGAGATTATGTGTTAGTGTTCTTTGATGATATACTCATTTTTAGTAAAACATAAAAGGAACACTTGGAACATGTGACACTAGTACTGGAAGCACTCAGGAAACATCAACTATATGCAAAGTTCTCTAAGTGCACCTTTGCACAAAACCAAGTAGAGTATTTGGGATATGTGATCTCTAACAAAGGAGTATCAACAGACCCTGCCAAAGTAGAGGCAATCAGCAACTGGCCCACTCCTCAAAATGTGACACAATTGAGAAGTTTTCTGGGTCTAGCAGGGTACTACAGGAGGTTTGTTCAGAATTATGGAGTGATCTGTAAGCCACTGTTTGATGCATTGAAAAAGGATGGATTTCAATGGAGTGATACACAAACAGCTACTTTCCAGCAACTAAAAGACAGAATGGCCTCTGCTCTAGTTCTGGCCCTACCAAACTTCTCCTTGCCCTTTGTTTTGGAAGCCGATGCTTCTGGCTATGGAATTGGAGTAGTACTAATGCAGAAGGGACAACCTATTGCTTATATGAGCAAAGCACTAGGCCCTAAAGCTGCTGCCTGGTCCACTTATGACAAAGAGGCACTGGCAGTCATTGAAGCAATAAAAAAATGGAAGCATTATTTTGCCTCTTCCTCCTTGATCATCAGAACTGACCAGCAGAGTTTAAAATATATACAAGAGCAAAAAGTGACTGAAGGCATTCAACACAAACTTCTCATTAAACTTATGGGCTACAAATTCACAGTGGAATACAAAAAAGGAAAAGAGAACAGAGTGGCTGATGCTCTCTCCAGAGTCAAATATGCTTTGCTTACTTTGGGATCAAGCATTACAATTCCTACTTGGATAACTGAAGTTGTAAACAGCTACAAAGGAGATACAAAATGTTCTGATCTACTTGCTAAACTAGCAATAGACCCAGCTGCTCAACCTCCATACACTCTGACTAGTGGAGTTCTCAGATATAAAGGAAAGATCCTGATTGGCAATAACAATGCACTGAAAAGCTCTCTGCTCACTTCTTTTCATAAATCTGAACTGGGAGGACACTCTGGAGAAAGAGCAACTTATCATAGACTGAAAATTCTTTTTACATGGCCAGGACTGAGGAAAGCGGTCCAAACCTTTGTCCAGCAATGTCCTGTCTGTCATCTCAACAAAGCTCAACATGTGCATCCTCCTGGGTTGTTACAACCACTACCAGTTCTTGATTTTGCTTGGACCCACATTAGCATGGATTTTGTGGAAGGACTGCCCAAGTCTGAGCATAAGGACATGATACTTGTGGGGGTTGACCATTTCACTAAATATGCTCATTTTATTGGTATGAGACATCCCATTACTGTCAAGACAGTAGCACAAGCTTTCACTGACAATATGTTCAGACTACATGGGTTGCCCACTGTTATAGTAACTGACAGGGATAGGATATTCACTAGCCACCTTTGGCAACATCTGTTCAACAAAATGGGAGTAAGATTACACTTGAGCACTTCCTACCACCCCCAAACTGATGGGCAAACAGAAAGGGTGAACCAGTGTCTGGAAAACTACCTGAGATGCACGGCTTTTGCTCACCCCAGGAAGTGGCACTCTTGGTTGTCCATGGCAGATTGGTGGTACAACACCACTTTCCACACATCTCTGAAAATGACTCCTTTTCAAGCTTTATATGCAAGACCACCTCCCACCAGTGGAGGGAGATGATCACCAAGCCCAACTGGACAGGGATATAATAGCACAACAGATTAAGGACAATTTTCTCAAGGCACAAGAAAGAATGAAGTTCTTTGCTGACAAGAAGAGATCTGAAAGACAGCTTGCAGTGGGAGATATGGTCTATGTCAAATTGCAACCATATAGGCATACCGGCTTAAGTATACACAGACACCTGAAACTTCATTCCAAGTACTATGGTCCTTTCAGAGTCATGGAAAGAATTGGAGCTGTAGCTTATCGACTCCTCTTACCTGAAGGCTATCAACTTCACCCCACCTTCCATGTCAGCCAACTCAAAAAGCACTTGGGGCCTGAAGCAGTTCCAAACCCAAAATTACCTCTCCTTGATGAGTAGGGGCACATCCTCATTCAACCTGAAACCTTGCTCGACAGAAGGTTGATTCCACATGTTCAGGGAGACATCAGCATTCCCGTGGTGCAATGGCACATCAAGTGGTAGAATGCAACTTGGGAAGATGCAGCTTTTATCCAGAAGATTTTCCCTGATTTCCATCCTTGAGGGCAAGTCTATTGTTAGAGGGGGGGGGGGGTGGGAATTGTCAGGCTCACAAACTGTAGCAGTTCATTTGATGAGCCACAGTACCATCAGCTATTGCCTGGAGGAGTTACGACCGTCGATCTGCGATCTGGCGGCCACGAGGAAAACTTAGCGCTTCGCCGATAAAGTGCGTCCACATCCGTCAATCTTCATCTGGACGGCCAGAATCGTCGCGCCTTACTTTTTAAAAGTTACCGCACTATCTCTTACCTGTCGAACATGTCGCTATCTACCTTTTTACTCTGATTTTTTCTTTATAAACCCCTCTCCGGCTTGTGGAGAGGGCATTCTGGATTAATCTGGGCTTGGCCCTTGTAGCCGCCGTGTCCCGGCTAGCGAAAACCCCAGCTACCTCGTTTCCGATCTGAGTGAATCGATCCACAAATTCCCCGCCAATTTGCTTGTTTCCTCTCTGATCGCTTGCAAATTCAGAGACAACCACTACTAGGGCCTGTCACCACACCGAACGTCAGGTCTTGGTCCATGATGATCTCTAGCAGCCGAGCAGGAGAATCACGCAGGGACAACCCTAATTATAGTTTTCTTTTCTCGTCATTTGGATTGTATTCATATGCCTTCTCTCTCTGTTACGTTACCTGAGCGAATGAACCAAACAAAATCATCAAAAGTCCCATTACAGCCGCAATGCGGGGTAAACTCATTAGAGCAGGGCCGGGCCGGCAAAATCCAAGGCCCTGTGCAAAACTAAAAAATGGGGCCCTATCTCAAAAAAATGAACTAACGAGCAATTATAGTATATATCTCGTAGAAAAAAAATGTAATGTATATAATATAAAGTCTAATTCACCTAATTTTGGGTCCTGTGATCTTTAACCGATGATGTAAGAAGTAAGAACAAGTCTCTAACAATTAACGATCCCTGCCAATACTTCTTTATTCTAATATTAAAGGACGGAAGCTTTCATAGTTCTTCATACGTCGTTCCTTTATATCCGTTGATTTTATGTTACCCATAAAGATGGATGGTTGAGATTTAAAAGTAGATCGACATAAATTAAATTTTGGATATCTACTACAGCCCACGTACTAGAATAGTATGGGCATACATGATGCATTGGGCCTCGCACTGAGAGATACGCGTTATGAGAAAAAAAAACGTACGAGAGAACGGGCATGCGCATATCTCCTCCTGAACACGTACGGCCGCCACCGTGAATCCCACCTCCATGCCGCGGCTGCCTAGCTCTTGCTCGCCTGGGCTTGCTTGGATGGGCCACGACGAGGCGCCAGTCCCCCTGCTCACTCCCAGGACGATGCTGACACGCACGGCTGGGCGCGCGACGATGCAAAACCCTCCTCTACAGCGTCTCGGCAGAGTGCCCCTAGGCCGCAGATCGTCCTCCTCGGCGGCACCTCCGCGAACGCGTCTCCGCCGCCGCCTCCGTGCAGCTGCTCGTGCGCTTAACACTGCCATCGCCTATGAGTGTGCGTACGGCGTACCCTTCAATCCTCTTTCGCAAATCCATTGATCATGATCTGAGCATCCATGGATGGTAGATGCAGCGGGAATATTTACGGGGTGAGGGGTTGTGAGGGGAGGAGCCCTACGACGACCTTGACGCCAGTTCCCATGACCACGACCACTGTGTCGACGTGAAAGGTGTTGAACCAACCACATATTCCGCCTCAGGAATCAGAAACAACCGTACGCGCCGCCGTGAACAGCCATACATTACATCCTGAAGTTACGACAAGCGAATTCGTATGAGGAAGCCGTGGGTGGAGTGTTGTGGCTAAGAACTTCAAAATCTGCAAGCTCTACTCTACTCTGCTATTTGGTAACTATTGGCAATCAACGGCTGCATGGTTCACCGTTTACATAGTCTCTATTGGAAGCACCAGTATGAATCGATGTGCTTATGCCCATCTGTTGCTCTTTGATCAATTGTGTGTGGTTGGTTCATTTACAGCCATTGTGCAAATCCTGGTGCATTCTGCGTCGCTGTGGGATGTGTCGCCGACGGAATTGGCGTTCATGTGGCCGGTGCACCTGGGGGTATGACAGACACAACGGTCAGTTAATTGCAGCCTGATGCATTTACTAGCTATTTGCCGTTGCGACTATGTGGCGAACACCTAAGAGGAGAAGCGAGAAGCTTAAGAGGTGAGAAGTACCTACTTGCTGCATGCTTCACCATTGCTGGGCACAGAAAAGAGATACGGAGATATAAATCAAGGGGTGTCAGAACATACGGTGCTGCCTGCTGACATTGTGCTATTGCATCGCCTGAACCAGGGAAGAAAAAAGAGGAGAGAGGTAACAAAATGTGGGAAAGAGGAAAATTAGTTGTTGTTGCATTTTCGACAAGCTTCATCATATTCAGCATCCACGCTTCAAAAGTAACGTTCTTATGTAGTCCTAACAGATTGTTTGGTGGATTGAAAAATGCAGAGGTTTAAATTTGAATCGGATCTTCTCAACTATCTTTGGATTAAGAAAAGAGATAGCATTGAAATGCCTGGTTTTTGCACTTCATTTGTGTATCTGAAGTTCTGAACTGGCTTGTGTACTATAGGATACTTGCCATGCATGTGCCAGTTACTTCGCTAGCAAATTGTTGTTGAGCACCAGACACTTTTCACTTTCTACAACTAAATGTGTTCCAGTTGTTCGGAAGATGGAATGGTATGTTGTCTAATCTCAGTTTATTTTCACAATACTCAGTTTGATGATTTTTGGAATATTAGATTAAAAAATGATCTATCATACTTTGAGTTGGGAGACATCAGAAATTGTGCAGGTTATACTACTTATCCCCAGTACCCAGACTATCGTAATCTAGGCATGTCCATACTCTCTAGGTGATGTGCCCAGCATGCTTCTGCACGGGAATGTTAATGGCAAGTGAGCATGACCCACATATAGTTCCATTTAATTAATGTTGGGTAATTTGAGGAGTGCATGCTGGTTATGTGATTTTTCTTTTTCTGTCAAGCAATTGTTTTCTATTGCTGGGGTAGTCCTAAATAATCAGACTAAGAAGAGTTACAGCGAGATGAAGCTGGTAGCTATGACGATTAGATCAAATACGAAAAGTTGTAAGTCAGATATATCATGATACTGAACGGTGTGATAAGTTGACTTCATAATTTAGATGATGTTTGCGGTTTTCTTCATTCATGCATGTTGCTACATTCGTATGATAATTCCTACACCATCCTTGATTGGACATCTAGGAAATTATCAAATCATTGTTGACAAGGACAGTTGGGCTGGTGGTCTAAGGTGCTAGATTTAGGTTGTGGTCCAAGGCTTAAATTTAAATCTTGGTTTCAACTTTCAACAGTCGAGAACTTTGAAATTATAGTAAAGTAGAAGTTGTAGAGGATGTTCAACTGTTGATAGCTTCCCAAGGGATTGCTATTTGTTCAATTCCGGTCAACGAAGAGGAATTTCCGTACAAACCAAAGGCTTGTGGTAGGCGATTATTTAGTCAGGCAGTAAGTGTATGGAATTAAAAGATGGATACAACCACAAACATTGTGGAATTTTCCATAGGTGTCTTTCTCGACTTGCATGTTTGCCTGATTAGTGAAACATGAGTTAAGTGATTGCAGTTCTGCATAGTTGTAACATAAACTATTTTTGTCAGCTCGTATTAATTAATCTGGGAATCGAGTAAATCTCTCCAAAATTTTCTTTTGGTTGTTTTGAGTAAAATGCTTGATACTTTGCGCTTCTAATGAAGATTTGAAGCGTACTAATCCTACATGACTATGAACTTGATAAAATGAAGGAAACTGTGAATTAGATGAAGATTCGTCCTGTATACATGCGGAAGAGGGAAGATGCAAAAAGTACAATAGAGTAGAAAAAGGCACACCTTGCACTTACCTTTTCCGGAGTGCCGATGTACGATTCACTAAAATTAATGACTTTATTCTCGGTGAGGTAATAACAACTGTTAGCATGTAAGCTTTCTGCTTTCTGTGAACTGATTTTATATATGCTTGATTTTAATTTATATAATAGAAAATTATGTGAGGCATAGAGTGATATGCATACATGGCCACGGATAGCTATATGCCGTGTGATACAAAATATTCTCTTTGTAATTTGTGCTTCAGTTGGACAAGAATTTTTAGAAACAATTATGTTTTAATTTTAATTATTACATAACATGTCCTATGTATGAACTAAGTTACTCTCTCCATCTCAGTTTACAAGTCTTACACGTGTACCTAAGTCATTTTAAATTTGCGCTCTCATTTGATTCGTCATTGTTCTTAATATTTATTTGCCTCAAAATACACATCAGCTTTAATAATTGAGTCTCTCGCTAAGAAAGGAGGGCTTGATTCTCGCGTCTTGAGCGATCTGTTCTTTTAGTAGAAAGTTGCAAGAGTATTTTTTCCCGTGGCAACGCACGGGCATATTTGCTAGTAATTACAAAATTAGGAATTAGAATTAGGAATCGAAGTTAATCGAAAAGGACTCGCTAAGCTATCTGTAATCACCTGTAGCCACGAGCCCAAGGCTGTCGCCTCATGATTAGAGTTTTCAGTTTTGACGATCTTGAATTCCCGATCCCTTTAGGCTGTAGCGATCGAGACATTGATTATAGGCTTGATCGAGTACGAGCAGTCGAGGAGTCGAGGAGATCAGAAGAAGTTCCCGTTTCAGCGGTGGTCGCTATCGTGGTTTCAGCGCTCGTCGCTGCCGCCGTTTCAACGCTGGAGTCGAGGAGATCAGATCAGGCCGAGCCGATCCCGTTTCAGCGGAGCGCTGGTCGCTGTCGCTCATTTTTGTTTTTTCTTTGGGAGAAAAACGCTGTCGCTCGATGCCTCGATGGATGCCCTCCGCTCGTCGCTTCACTTAGACTCCAGCCGAGAGCGGTAGAGCCCACTCCAGCGCCTAGCCCAGTAGTTCATAAGACTAGCTTATGTAAAAAATTGGGGCCCCCAGAATTTTGGGCCCTGTGCGGGCCGCACCTTTTGAACCACTGCAGGCCCGGCCCTGCGTTAGAGCATCTACAACAGGACTTGGCAAATCCACCCCCTATACGCCCGCGTAGACCGCTTGCCGGCCCCTCATATATTGCGCCGCACATCCATATTCCTCAAATGCCGATCCTCAAATCCATACAATCCATGCATCTCGATCATACAATACAAATTATCCGAATTCAATATTTTAAAACAAAGCAAAGCGAATCATAGTTCAACAAAGCGGACATGCCAAAATGAAATCAATGTCCGAGCATGACAGATGGCTTTGGATCACTAGACGGGCGCCATCCATGGCGCCTGCTCCGAGCCCAGGTGGATCCGTCCTTCTCCACCTGCATCCGGGCTGCCTGCTCCACCTGCATCCGGGCTAGGGATGAAAATGGGTAGGTACGGGTGGGTACAACCTCCTATTGCCCAAACCCATACCCATAAAACTTTCTATACCCACCCATTTCAATACTCATGTGCACAAATTGACACCCATGCCCATACCCATCGGGTATCCTATACCCAATGGGTATCCAATGGGTAAAATATATACCATTTAAATTTTAAAGAAGTGCATAAATGAGTGTAAAATTCAAGTGATGATGGGCGATCAATCTAGTACTGACGCGACGTCAACTGGTGTGTGGCCAATTCCACGCGGCAAGGGATTATGATAAGTGGTCGGTGGAAGCCGGCATAGTGGAAGGTGGCAGCGGGAATTGGGGTTCGCTAGTTCGAGATTTGGAAAAGAGTGCGTTGGTGATGAGTCGAGATTTCATCATTTCGAGGAGTCACATAGGACATAGGAGGAGTGCGAGCTGGTTGTTGCAAGCCTATGAGCTATGGTTGGTTTAGGGAATAAGGGATTAAGAGTTGGGCCATATGGGTTGGATGTAGACCCCGCATGTCATAGGAGTTATTTGCATTTAATAATATTTTCTGGGTATCCATTGGGTTACCCATGGGCGCAATCTCATACCCATGCTCTATCCATATATTTTGCGAGTATGGATACCCATTAACCATGGGTACAAAATCTTGCCAAGTCTTGCCCATGCCCACTATTTTCGGGTAGGGTACCTGATGCGGAGCATCCCTTGACCATCCCCATGGACGTCACACCGCCACCGCAAGCACGGAGAGGACCTATGACGAGAGCTCGCGCACGCGCCGTGGAAACCAAGGTGAACTCTTTCCTCTTCGAGTTTCATTCGGATTCACACGAGAGTCGGATTCTACCTCATATGGAAACTCTATGCACTCGTAGGTATCAAGAAGAAGACTGTGAAGAGTCGAGGACGGAGATGCAAGCACACATGGAAGAAGAGAAGGAAGAAGGACGGCCGAAGCGCCAAGAAAGGGAGGCACCGGACCATCCCGGGTGCCCGGGCCATCAACCCCCGGGTGCCCGGCCCCTACAGCCCCAAGGCCACCACCTCCCTGGCCGGACCGGGTGCTCGCACCCCGACCCCCCGGTGCCCGCACCCCGCCCACCGGGTGCCCGGTCCTCCTTCACCCGACGCCTCTGACCGGTCCGGGTGCCCGGACCCCTTTACCCCGGGTGCCCGGACCCCTCCGAGAGTGTGTGCGTTTTCAGGGTCATTTTGGACCTTTGTATCCCCCTCTCCCTCTATTTCGTCCCTAGACTATAAGTACCTCCCACTTAGCTTATTTAGAGGATAGCAAAGTATATGAGAGACATTAGAGAGCTTTGCTCCTTGTACCCACTCCTCTAGGAGATCAAGACCTCCTAGGAGAAGATCCCTAGTGGATACCAAGCCCCCATCTTGGGAAGGATCCCCATCATAGGATCATCAAGACCTCTCTCCTCATAGGATTGTGATGAACTAGTACCTTGTATCTTTCCTTTGTTGTTCTTGGATCATTGTGACCTCTTGTGTGTTCTTGGATCTAGCATATGTGTGATTGGATATAGTCAATTTGAGTGTTTCCCCTCTCTTGTGTTCTTCGTGTTCTTGGGGATTTCCCCTCCAATTCATGGAAGATCTTCATCTAGGATTCCACCCTACAACATCTTGGTATCATGAGACACATTTATCATGAATTTGGAGTCTCCCCCACCGTTTTCTAGCCTTGTTTTGTTGTGTTCTTCCCCAATTTCGAAAATTCCCCACCAAAAATAGCCCCAAATTTTTTATGATTTGTTGGTTTAATGAGATTTTGTTGGATTTGATCCATGGATTTGCTTGGTTTCAAGTGGATCTAGCCTTCCCCCCCTTCCATGTCCACCTTTCCCTCCACGAAATCCACCAATTTCTCCCATTTTTCCACGAATTTCCGCCCAAATCCGTCACCCCCGGGCACCCGGACCTCAAACCCCGGGCACCCGGACCCCCCGCGCATCTCCTTTGACCACCCCGGGTGCCCGCACCCCGAGCCCCCGGGCACCCGCACCCCGGGCTGTTGGCCCCGTACCTCCCCGGGTGCCCGCACCTCTTGCCCCCGGGCACCCGGACCCCCGGGCCTCTTCTTCAGCCCAACCCCGCTGACCACCCCGGTTGCCCGCACCCCCAACGCCCGGGCACCCGCACCACCCCGAATCAGCCCAACACCAATACCGTTTCGGCCATAACTTTCGCTCCCAAAATCCGATTTTGACGTTCTTTAGCTCGTTCAGTAGATATTGACATCCACCATCCATTGTAACGCCCTCGATGCGGCTATATCTCCCACGTGTCGAAGCACGACTTAGAGGCATAACCGCATTGAAAGCAATGTCGCAAGTGAGGTAATCTTCACACAACCCATGTAATACATAAGGGAAAGAGATACATAGTTGGCTTACAATCGCCACTTCACACAATACATGAGTAAAGCATTACATCATACAGATACAATCAATGTCCGACTACGGAACCAAAATAAAAGAAGACTACCCCAAATGCTACACAGATCCCCGATCGTCCCAACTGGGCTCCACTACTGATCAACTGAAACGAAACAACACAACGAACAAGATCTTCATCGAGCTCCTCCTTGAGCTCGGGTGCGTCACCTGCACGGTTTCATCGGCACCTGCAAACTGGTTTTGGAAGTATCTGTGAGTCACGGGGACTCAGCAATCTCACACCCGCGAGATCAAGACTATTTAAGCTTAAAGGTAGGGTAAAAGGTATGAGGTGGAGCTGCAGCAAGCAACTAGCATATATGGTGGCTAACATACGCAAAAGAGAGCGAGAAGAGAAGGCTAAATCACGGTCGAACAACTATGATCAAGAAGTGATCCTGAAACCACTTACGTCAAGCATAACTCCAACACCGTGTTCACCTCCCGGACTCCGCCGAGAAGAGACCATCACGGTTACACACGCGGTTGATGTATTTTAATTAAGATCAACTTCAGGTTTTCTACAACCGGACATTAACAAATTCCCATCTGCCACATAACCGCGGGCACGGCTTTCAAAAGTTCACACCCTGCAGGGGTGTCCCAACTTAGCCCATTATAAGCTCTCGCGATCAACGAAGGATATTCCTTCTCCCCGGGAAGACCCGATCAGTCTCGGAATCCCGGCTACAAGACATTTCGACAGTAATAAAACAAGACCAGCAAGACCGCCCGATGCGCCGACATCCCGATAGGAGCTGCACATATCTCGTTCTCAGGGCAACACCGGATAAGCTAAGCGTACAGGTACCAACATAACCCAAGTTGCCAAGGGACAGTCCCGCACGGTGCTCTAGTTTGGACCAACACTTAGACAAGCATTGGCCCGGGGGGGCTAAATAAAGATGACCCTCGAGAGAGCGACTCCCAAGGGAAAAGTAGGTGGTGGTGAGGCAAATGTAAAACCAAAGTTGGGCCTTGCTGGAAAAGCTTTATTCAAAGCAAACTATCAAGGGGGTCCCATAAATCACCCAACCGCGTTAGGGACGCAAAATCCGGGAACATAATACCGATATGACGGAAACTAGGGCGACAAGAGTGGAACAAAACACCAGGCATAAGGCCGAGCCTTCCACCCTTTACCAAGTATATAGATGCATTAATAATATAAAAGGTATTGTGATATCCCAACAAGTAAACATGTTCCAATCAAGGAACAACATCTCCATGTTCCAACAAGGAACAAACTTCATCTTCACCTGCAACTAACAACGCTATAAGAGGGGCTGAGCAAAGCGGTAACATAGCCAAACAACGGTTTGCTAGGACAAGGTGGGTTAGAGGCTTGGTTTAACAATATGGGAGGCATGATAAGCAAGTGGTAGGTATCGCAGCATAGGCATAGCAAAAGAGCGAGCAACTAGCAAGCAAAGATAGAAGTGATTTTGAGGGTATGGTCATCTTGCCTGAGATCCCGCAAGGAAGAAGAACGAGTCCATGAAGAAGACAAGCGGACGTAGTCGAATGAATCCTCACAACTCCGGAACGAAACCGAAGCTAACGAGAGAAACAACCCGGAAAGAAGCAAGCAACATAGTAAACAACCATCACATAAACATGGCATGATGCACAATCAAGTATGATGCATGTCCGGTTTAATGAGCATGGCATGGCAAAGTGCAACAAACAACACTACAAATTAAGTGGAGCACAATATGCAACGAGTTGCATATTGACGAAACACCACATCAATTATTTAGTTACTCTCGGTTATGTACTCATCAAAATTAAATGTTGTTAAACATGGCAAGAGGTGAAGCATAACAAAACTATACCATCTAAACAATTTAAATGGAGCCGGATATAACAAACAACAAATCCGGTAAATCCCCATATGCATTTAGCAAATCGATGGAAACAACAAATATAAACATTTTAAATGTTGTTATTATGATGCGGATGACATATGCAAGTTTTAAGCAATATTTATGAAAAAGTTGATAAGAGCATTTTATAAAGCATTTGACACCATGGTGGAAAGAAAGAGGGCCACGACAAAGAATCTGAAAATGATGCCATGGCAACATATCGGTTCTGGTAGCTCATGGAGATACCGGTGCAAAAGTGAGTGTGGCAGGAGCGTGTCAAATAAGGATGGTGGGGTGATCCCGGTAATCGGGTTCCCACGTGTCAGTGGCAAACGAGGATGGCCGAACAAGCAGTGATTCGACCATGGTGCAAACATGCACATCTCATATAATACAAGCATTCGTTCTCGGACGGTCATCTTGGCGGTTATACCTTCGAAGCGTGCAAAATATGGTTCTCGTTCGGTGCAAAGTAGAGGAAGTAGATGTTCACGGGTAGTTGTGGGAAGTAGTCGTTCTCGTTTCGTAGTTGTACACACTCCGTAGATGTTCGGGCTTGACGTCCACGGGGTCTTCGAGGCCGGCGGTAGTGGTACACACGTCGTCGTGGAAGTAGTGGTTCGCGTTTTGAAGAGGAACTTGACGAATCCGATTTCCCCGGCGTTTGAGAGTAGTGGTACTTGACGCAATCCACGCAAAGGGTGCTGGTTCGGGCAACGGTCTTGATGAAGGTGTACTTGGAGAACCAGGGGTATGTCTTGGCGTGCATCAGTCTGTTGACGAACAACGTGTATAGGAGACAGAGACATCTCTTGCGATCTTTCGGTCAACATGAACAGGAGGCCAGATCTGGCGAAGGGACGGGGAGGAGGCCTCGACCCGTGGACCTGGCGTTTGGCTGAATCGAGTCCACGGGGACAAGCGGGCGAGCTGCTGCTGCTGTCCGAGGCGAAGCAGGGCGCAGTTCAGGCGAAGTGGAGGCAGCGGTAGCGGGGCTGGCGACGAAGATTCGTGCGAGGTGGCGATGGTCTTGGATTGCAGGGGATTGCAGACAGAGGCATCCAGGGGATGCAGAGGGGGCCGAGAAGACGGGGATGAGTGCCCGGGTGCAGAGGCCGTCGGAGCTTGGCGCGGATCCGAACGGCGAGGCCAGTGTGGGACTTGGATCTGCCAGTGAAAGAGATGAACGGCATGGCGGGGCTCGAGAAGACCATGGCGTTGAGGGAGACCATGGAGCTCCTGTTGGTGGCGATGAAGAGAGGCGGCGACGCTCCTGGCAGTTGACGAAGAGGGGGAAGGCGGGGAATGGCGCAACCGACAACGGCTCCAGTGGCCGGCGTAGTCCAGGGAGGAGGCGAATGGGGAGGACGAGGGGTGGCGGCACTGGTGTTGGGGTCGAGCGAGGCGGGCTGCGGGGATGGATCTGGGCATGGAGAACGAGAAGAGTGGCGGCGCGAGGGAAGCAGGAGGGGATCGAGGGAGTTGAAGATCGGGCGCTGGGTGCAGGCTAGGGTTAAGAGGAGGGTTTAGGTGGGCTGGGCTAGCTGCGCAAAAGGGCCGGCCTAGATGTACAGACCCAAGAGGTCGGCTGGGCTGGCTCTCTTCTCTCCCCCTCTAATTCTCTTTAACAGAAGAATAAAAGGGAAGAAAAGAAAGGCTACGAGGTTCCAAAAAAAAATGTAGAGAACTTAGGTGGAGCTTAGGAAAAGGATAAAAGAATTATGGGCAAAGTTGGAGACCAAGAATTGAGATAACAAAGGCATTGGGATTTATTTGCAAGTGTGTTATGATCAATTCCAAATAGTGGAATAATTATAATAGCTCCCTAATAATGTTGAGAGGCTTTAATATGTAATAAAGAGAAATCACAAGTGAATTCCCTCGATTTGAATGGATCAAAGACCCATGCAATTTGTTTGAGTTTTAGTTGGTTTGAGAAATTGATGTCATGATGACATGATGCAAAGCAAAAATAAGAGAAAAGCACAAATGAAACACACGGTGACCATGAAAAAATGGAAGTCTTCTGAAGCGTCGGTCTCGGGGCGTTACATCCATCTAGATAGGTTCCAACATCATTTGACTCCATCAATTTGTCATTTTGGCATCTTTTCCTAGGCCATCCACCATATCATCTGCAAAACCACCATAGCTTTCCGCAACCTAACACATTTTGACCCTTATAGCATTTGTGGTTGCTTCAGTGGTGACTTGAGTCTCCTAAGGTGTTTCGGCTACTTAGGGACGGTTGCTTATTCATCATCCACCACCACCACTTACGCATTGCTAATTCCGGAACCACCAACGCATCCCGCTACCACCATTTGACATTTTCCTTTGAGATTTTGAGTTTGCGGTTTTTCCATTTCCTAGGGTGTTTCGGCTAACTAGGAACGGTTCGACATCGACAACACCGCCGCTCACCTTCGACAAGGATTCGACATCGACCACTTCACCATTTTGACACCCTAACCGTAAGCAAGAACGGTAACCTCTATATCATCTTGGTATCGTGGTATTCCATCATTGTACATTCTTGCCATTACATTGTTAACCCCTTAACCCATTTTGCGTCACTTGCCTATTGAGACTAGCCATTTGAGTATTGTCGGCAACGTTACTTGTGGACATTAGTGATATGTACCTTCCATTGCATAAATACCATGTCATATTGGTATCATCTTGGTATCATCATATCATCTCTTGTGTCACAAGATTGTTCCCGCATATACACAATTGCTATCTTGGTTTGTGCATTTCGCATAAGTGGCCATAAAAAAGGAATAAGCTTTTAAGCAAAAAGAAAAGGAGAGCAAAGAGCTTGTAAGCAATAGCCATAACATCATACCACATTGCACATAAGATTGTCATATCCGATCATCTTGGATCATCTTGAGAAGAACACCGGAAACATCATACATATAGCATACTTGGGATAGAAAGCTCATACATTTTGCATCTTATAGGTTGTGCGCAAGTGTCGTATCCGCCTATTGAGCAATCGTGCTAGCGTCTCTCTAGAGTTGTGCAACATGAGCGTTTTCCGTGGATTCCACATTCTGTGCTCATTCCTTGGTTGCACGACCCCATTTATCTATCCGTGTGTGTGTCTCCGTGTGCCACATATTGCTATTGGTCTACTTGTTTCACTTGCGAATTTGTGAATCTTTTCCAACATTATTGACTCTTGCTAACATTTTGCATCAATTTTTTGTGCCACTATCCTCACCGAGCTCCACTATAAGCCTTACTTGTGTAGGTGTGAGAATTGACAAGATCTGGTACCAATTGTGCTATTTCCTTGTTACATTATTGAGTGATCATTGATCCATCTTCATCATTGGATAAGGTACATTGGTCTAGTTCTTTCCTTTTTTCCACTTACATTTGCTTGAGTCTTGTGATTGATAGGCAATGCATTTCATATACGATCTTCCACGACAACGACAACGCGAACAACTACATCACCAAAATGCCCATCTTCGGACTACAACGAGCAATGTGAGGCATCGAGCGACTCACCGTTGACATTCACAAAAGCGAAGCACGGACAAGGGACTACATCGACACCAAGTTGGCTGCACAATTGGATGACATCCGACACGTGTGGACCAACTACAAGTCTTCTTCCTCTTCGTCATCTTCAAGGCGGAGACGCTCAAGTCGCAAGTCTTCGGAACGGCCGCACGATGAGAGTACCACATGTCACTGTCATCATCTTCGAGACGACCGCCAAGTCGACCGCAAGCCCAAGGTGTATGACAACGAAAAGTGCCATTGACTACAACAACATCGTCACCACCGAGAGGAAGCTATGGCTACCAACACCACTTCGGCATCTTCGCGACATGTTATGAAGGCATCTTCGCCTTCGGACGTACGGCATCTTCGCCTACTTCCCTCGAGTACGCCTACATCAAGCTCTTGAAGTCCAAGGCGACCACGTACAAGCGAGGGTAACACTTCCATCTTCGGAAGCCCCTCAAGGAAGATGATCGAGCATGGGATTTTCCCTTCGGTCATGGAGGAGAGTGATGATGTTCCATCTTCGGCCTTCACCCACGACGACGACGACGAGATGGTTGAGCATGGAATTTCCCTTCGACCACGGCGACGTATGATGAGTTGAGTGACATATGCCACCATATTGAGAGTAAGAGTGACTTCACCACTAGTCCCATATATGACGAGTTGCCACAATTCCCATGTGAGGAGAGCCACAAACCCCACCACTTGAGTGAGAGGAGTGACTCCACCATATGTGACGTTGAGTGCACCTATTTTGAGGGAGTGAGTGAACCACCACATAGAGAGAGTGTGATAGTTGATTGGGCATGTGAGGCCATTATGATTTCTAACGACTTAACCTCTACCTCTATTGTGTCTTCTCATTTGGTGCTAGGTCCCATATATGATGACACGCCAATTCGCGACGACTTCGTCCTCCCTTTGGACAAGACGATGGCCATGGTGGAATATGATGCACCCCCCCACATGGTTCCATCAATATGAAGATGATGACCACCATTTGGTCTTTGCCACCTCACCTACACCACTCGAGTGGAATGAACAAGGTAATATAGGTGAAGGTGATGCTCTAGTCCCACTAGTGGACATTTTCAACATTGATTGCTTGCATGATGTTGATCCACCTATTGTCATGCTTCATGCTAGTTCGACTTCCCCATGCGATGATTTACCCATTTATGATGAGTTTGATGATTGCCATGTGGAGTCTATTAGTCGTGATGCCATGTTACATAGGATTTCTTGTGATAATTCTCTTGGTCACATCATGTTTGACAATCCGCTTGACTTATCATATGCTATGCATGAGATCAACAATATGTCACATTTACAATCTCATCATAGTGACTATGCATATGCCATTAAAATTAACCCAATTTGCACATATGGCATTGATGACAAGCCCATGGTTATCAGCATTTGTTTCTCGTGTGATGATATTGATATGCTCCCTTTGCGTCATTTATCTCATATGCCATGCCATGGCCACCTAGCTTCGAATATGCATTGTTTTGGATGTTGTCAATATTCTCCATGTGATGTTTCCATTAATGCTCATGAGGAGACCCCCATAGTTTCCTCATACATATTAGGAGATTTTGATGCCTTCCATACTTTGCATGATTCCCATAATTGCATGCACCATATGCATTCCATGATTCACAATGCTCTAGATATTACTAGTGATGCATTACACAATTTGAGTCTCCATTATGCTATACATAATAACAAACCTATCATGATGGATGACATGTTTCTATATCACACATCTCATTTATTTGAGCATTGGATATTTGGTGCTAACCAACACAAGCACGTATGCATCATAATGGATGATGTGTACATATACCATGCACACACAATTTTCCCTTTGCCTTTGTTTTGTGTAGGTACTCACGTATACTCGTCAACCTCTCAATCCCATGAGTTGATGAAACGAGCTCTTGAGAGCAACGACGATTGGGGATTCCGTGGACTATCCTTACCACCGTTCTCTTCGCACAACGACTACGCCGCATCTCTTTTACTTAGCTCTCACACGGCTATGGGCTATTCACCATCTGTCACCTTATGCCCATTTTATCGTGTTCACTTTGCATGTTATGCCTATTTCTATGTCTTTGCCATGCAATTGTGACCCTTGTTTGCATTTACCCATGCTTCACCATTATGCTACTCCTATGTGTATTTGCATGCTTGGTGGAGATACTTGTTGCTATTGCCATGTTTACCATGTGCCACATGCTATTGTTGATTCTTGTGTTGGGAGAGTCATGATGTCCAACTGCTGTTTACATATGGCCTCTCACCAATACATTGATGATATTTTGCTCATATCTTGCTTTCATGCTTGTGATATGTCATGTGCATTATTCATGCCCACTATTTGCACACATGACATGCTTGCCATGATTCCTCCTAGTATATTGCATCTTCGGACTACTAGCTTGCTTGACTTGATCACTATGATTGCTTGCTTTGTCGCATCTCCCATGTTCCATTCTTACTCGCTTTCTTGGGTTGATGACATATTTGTTGATGCCTCTCACTTGATTTGTCATGATCATTGTCTCTTGTCTCCATTAGTTACATCTCTCATATCACCTTGTATTGCGTGCCAACTTGCTATGCTTATTGATCGTGGAGACTTGGACATATTACTAGTGAAGTATGCTTGTTTACTTGAACCTATTGTATTTGGTTGTTCTCGCATCCTATGCCTCCATACTATGAAATGCTCCCTTGTCTTTACTTATGATGAGCATGCTGCATACACTTGCTGGGTATCTTACCACATGAATGATAGGTTTTGCACTTCCGCTAACCTCATTTGTTTTCCAAGTGTTTGTTATTCTTGCTCCTTTTAAAGGAATCACAAGATGGTGCGTCATTGGAGAGTGCCAATTTCGAGCTTGAAGATGTTGAGTCCTTGGTGGTTGTCCACTTCTACACGGCTACGCCCTCTCTTTCCCATGGTGATGAAGATCACGATCCATGGACGGATCTCTCCCAAGGGGGGGGGGAGATGATGCGGAGCATCCCTCGACCATCCCCATGGACGTCACACCGCCACCGCAAGCACGGAGAGGACCTACAACGAGAGCTCGTGCACGCGCCGTGGAAACCAAGGTGAACTCTTTCCTCTTCGAGTTTCATTCGGATTCACACAAGAGTCGGATTCTACCTCATATGGAAACTCTATGCACTTGTAGGTATCAAGAAGAAGACCGTGAAGAGTCGAGGACGGAGATGCAAGCACACGTGGAAGAAGAGAAGGAAGAAGGACGGCCGAAGCGCCAAGCAAGGGAGGCCCTGGACCATCCCGGGTGCCCAGGCCATCAACCCCCGTGTGCCCGGCCCCTACAGCCCCAAGGCCGCCACCTCCCTGGCCGGACCGGGTGCTCGCACCCGACCCTCGGGTGCCCGCACCTCGACCCCCGGGGGCCCGCACCCCGTCCACCGGGTGCCCGATCCTCCTTCGCCCGGCGCCTCTGACCGGTCCGGGTGCCCGGACCCCTTTAGCCCGGGTGCCCGGTCCCCTCTGAGAGTGTGTGCGTTTTCAGGGTCATTTTGGACCTTTGTATCCCCCTCTCCCTCTATTTCGTCCCTAGACTATAAGTACCTCCCACCTAGCTCATTTAGAGGATAGCGAAGTATATGAGAGACATTAGAGAGCTTTGCTCCTTGTACCCACTCCTCTAGGAGATCAAGACCTCCTAGGAGAAGATCCCTAGTGGATATCAAGCCCCCATCTTGGAAAGGAATCCCATCATAGGATCATCAAGACATCTCTCCTCATAGGATTGGGATGAACTAGTACCTTGTATCTTTACTTTGTTGTTCTTGGATCATTGTGACCTCTTGTGTGTTCTTGGATCTAGCATATGTGTGATTGGATCTAGTCAATTTGAGTGTTTCCCCTCTCTTGTGTTCTTCGTGGTCTTTGTGTTCTTGGGGATCTCCCCTCCAATTCGTGAAAGATCTTCATCTAGGGTTCCACCCTACAACAGTACCCGCGGATACCCATACCCATGGGTGAAATTGCCATCCCTAATCCCGATCTGCCTCCTCCGCGTGCATCCTGGCCGCATGATCAGCTGCCGCAGCCGCCCTCGCCGCCTCGTACTCCGTAGGGTCGTTGATCTCCTTCTTGTTGTCCGCAAGCCACTTCTTTGCATGCCCATCCAAGACGATTTCGTCCCCCAACATGATCTTCACATCATCCGCATCCCGTACGAGTTGCAACCTCTCCTTCTCAGGCTCAATTTCGCCAAATGTCTTGCCTTCTTGAGTTCGCATTTGATTGCCACTTCTTGCTTCTCCAACTCGATCTCTTGCCTCTCAATTTCCAGCTTCTTCTCCATCCTCTTTTGGTCCCACTCCATCCTCTCCTTTTGCGCATCCAGCATGAGCTTGTGCCTCTCATCTTTCTTGTTCTCCCTTACCGAGAAAATGCCCATCCATGTGGACAACATTTTTGTAGCCGCGGCGTCATAGGAGGCCTGTGCCTTCTCCCACTTGTTTCACATGACTTGTGAGTTATCCTTTGGCACGGTGGCTCTTCCATTCGTGACGACAACA
Source organism: Aegilops umbellulata (assembly GCA_032464435.1). Classification (NCBI taxonomy): domain Eukaryota; kingdom Viridiplantae; phylum Streptophyta; class Magnoliopsida; order Poales; family Poaceae; genus Aegilops; species Aegilops umbellulata. Next base: position 234,396,515 of record CP136060.1, read on the forward strand.
TCATCCTCTTCATCGTCCAACCCATTGATTGGTGGGGGATTGAGCCATCATTCCTCTTCTTGCCGGACTTGAGATGGGCCACAAGTTGTGTCCACTTCGGCTTGCCATTCAATATGATTCAACAATGGCTAAAAGCAAACGACTTCTTCTCCACTTCGTGATACAAAGTGGCCGCCACCGCCTTATAGCAAACAACATATGTATGAGCACAAGAATGCAAACACAAGAAGCATATGCAAATGACGACAAGATGAAGCAATTGAGCTTACGTGAGTTGCCACCCCCATCCCAATTTGAGGGTGTTTGGCCACTTCTAAGTAGTAGTCGACGTCCTTGAATGATCCCTCATCGATGTTGGAGAGATGCCACATTGTGGGTGGTCACGATAGGATGCGGCTCCACATACTCCTTTTGTTCGTGATACTCCTTCGAAATTTTCTCCCAATACTTGTTCCCCTTTTGCTTAGTGTCGCATATTGGATTCATTGTTGTGGCCAACCAGGTTTTAACCAACAAGATGTCCTCAAATCTTGAGAATGCTGGACCTCATGCCTTCGCCGTCTTGGTCTTCTTGTTCTTCTTGCTTGGATTGGGATCGGATGTTGTCCCAACTTCAAATGCGGTGGTGCCCTCCAATTCATACTCCATTTCGGTCGGATCTTCATTGTCATTGATCATGTTCGATACGAACGCCTCCTAGATGAGCATGGTTTGCAAGCATTCATCATGTGCAAAATGAACTAGTGGTATATGCAAAACTCTCATCGGACATGAGCAAACAAAACATATCGTCTCTTGTTTTGTCATTCCGTCGAACATGTCGAGGGCAGCCCGGGCGCCGCCGATGTCTGTGCTCATCTGTGCCAGAACTAGCTGCGGCGAGTCACATACGTCGACCACCAGCATTTGCGTGGGCGGAAAGCTCTCCTGAATGGCCTAACCGGCCGTCGAATCCTCCTCTGTCCCAACGGGGTCGAACGGCGTAATCCGCGTTGACGCTCGATGGAAGGGCTGCGGGGTTCCGGGCGCGGCGGGGGAGACAACTGCTCGACCATGTCCGAACCTCCCTGCGCCGCCGCCGCCGTCGCCTCCCTCTCTCGCTACCTGTGTCGCTGCAACTTTCGGGCGACGTTCTCCGCCTTGCAAGACGGAGCCGATGAAGGGACGCGGATGGACGAGGCGGACCGCGTCTTCGTCGCGGCGGTCAGCGACGGGTTGGACGACATCTATGGTGGTGGATCGGGACCGATGGTGAGGATGGGGAGCAAGGGTGGCGGACGGCGAGGGCTCGGGCACAGGAAAGGTTGGAGGGCGGCGGGAGGAGGGGAAAGGGTTTGGTGGATTTGATGCAACTTACGGTACGGTGGGACTATCGGGTCCGACATGGCGGACGCGTCCGGGCACCCCATATCTGCCCTATATTTAGGCTGGATATGAGAGATGCCGGTCAGTCCGGGCATTTGAGGCCCATTTATTGAGCCCGTCTAGATCGAAATTTTGATAACGTGTCAGTGACCTTACGAACCGTCGGGACGTATGAGACGGATTTGAAGTGCCCGGCTGTAAATACTCTTAGCATTCAGTTCTATATAGCGCTAGTAGAGCAAGGACGCTTTATTCGGTAGTTTATAGCATTGCTTGTCCACTAATCAGCAGGCAAAGTAGACTGCGCGCACATAGAACAAGGAGCTAGCTCTCTCGATGAATTCCCAAAGCGAATGTCGATGTGACTCATTGTACCATTTTTCTCTCGTCTATAATTCTGCTATCAAGACTGCTAAATAATCAAAGGTTAAAGCTTACTCTCTCCGTTCTAAAATATAGTATGTTCGCGTCTTCTGAAGTTTAACTTTGACCATAAATTTAATTAAAAAGACCAACTACAGCGGAAGAAAAAAATTATATAATTGAAAATTTCATTTAAATACGAATTCACCGATATAACTTTTGCTCCCGCTACAGTCGGTCTTGTTGGTTAAATTTATGGTCAAAGTTGAAGTACGAGAATAGAGAAAGCACTATATTTTAGAATGGAGGGAGTAACTGATAGACCTCTCAAAATAGGACTATTCTTTTTTCCGGGTTGGCCATAGTGTATGTAGTCTGTTTAGGTAGTAACATGACACGTTTCAAGATAAATTTGGTTACATGGCAAGTACAGTTAATAAGAAAAAATAATATTTGTGATAACATAATATGATACCATAAAATAACACGTCCAAGGCAAAATGAGTCTACATCTAAATAAACAAAGGCTTGCATGATGCTATACATATATTACTACCCACTAATATATGCATGTTACTAGTTGAACTTTTCTCACCATGACCAACCTCATAAGACTATCATTACTCTTGGATATATGAGCAAATTACTACAAGATTTAATTCGAATAAACAGTCCATGACAATAATAACGGAGATTGAGCTACTCATGCGGACTAGCATAATAGATGAATAGATCAAATCTAAGGCACAAACTAGAAATAGGAATTCTAGCATGATCTCAAACAAGGAGGACAAAATTACATACCGCGCAGCGGGAGCAGAACCGCTGGCATTCATGTTGTCACCCATGTCATTGATGAAGAGGTTGCTAAGGCCGGGAAGAAGTTGTCGGTGAGGAAATCGTCGCTGCCAACAGTCGTGTGAGTGTGCTCCCCAAAAACCAGATCGTCCCTCTCCCGACAGGATCACGAGAGGCGGGCTTCCGAAGGCCCGCTGTCCTTTCTTGCAGTGCACGCCGGAAGGAGGGATGGAGAAGACTTGTGTTTCGGCACAATGTTCTGGAACGGTGTGAAACCATGTGATGTGGCGGTAGCTAGGGTAGATGTCTGCCTATCTATATAATACGGGTCGGGTAGGTCATGGGAGTAAACCCCACGTCCAAGTCAGTAACAACCCCACCATCCAAAAGAATCGAAAACGGCTGAATAATTAACGCGTTTGTTAATTATTTATTGATGACTCGTTAATTTTCCCGAGCAGCGAAAATATAGATAACACGCATAGCTTTGCCCTCGGCTCGGCTCATTCCCGGAACTCGGCGCAACGCGTCATGACTAGGCGCGGCGAGGTGAGCGAGGAGGAGGAGTGCGCACGTAGGTCTCCTCTTCTCATGCTCATACAAGTGGTAGAAGAGCTCACCTTATAAGGTGGTGCAACTCCTGCTCAACTAGTAGTATGAGACTAAAAATTAGTCCCACTCACACCACACACAACCATGTATGAACGGGGCATGAGAATTTTAGATTTTAGTTGGGCTTTGGGCCAAAAGCCTACTAGCAAAATCCAACAATACCCCACAAATTCTCATTGGCACATCTCACCATTTAATTCCAAAACATGGGACATTTTCATTTGTGCCCTTAACTCGAACACGCTACTCAGATTTACCCTAATTTCAAAGCATGCTCAAATTTACCCCTCTGCCGTTAGTTCACCTTATAAAATTACCATTCTGTGCCGTTACCGTCCGGTCAAAGGGCTTTGACCGTCTACAGGATGTTTATTATTGGACATTTTGCCCCTGCCTCCATGTGTTGCTTACATGTGGGACCCACTCAAAAAAACACTCTTTCTCTCACCCCCTCCCACTCTCACTTATATGTGCCCCACCAAAAAAACAAAACAGAAAATTATGTAAGCACCAGTCAAACTAGATATAGGGCCCATGTGTCATTACCTTATTATTATTTTCTGAAATAAATTATTAACGGTGGGTCATCTGCTCAGCTGCATATTCTCGTTTATATTAAATTAAACTACTGTGCGCCTAAACTAATTCCTTCGAGGGTTGCCGGCGGCGACCAACTCTCACGGCGGAGGCGCGCCAGGAGGCTGCAGGGAGGCCGACTGAGGGAACCACGTGATAGCCTTGGCTCAACCGCGTCCACATATGGTGTCTTAGGGCCATATGGTTGCCGGAGCTGACGTCGAAGATAGTTCCCGCGACGACTCTGGGCGGGCAAGCGGGTGAGCTATTGTGCGAGTAGGAGAGGCTAACAGGATGTGCGAGACTAAGGAGGTGACTAGGAGCACTATGGCGACACCACTGGGGCTCGGGGAAGACTGAAGTGTGTACTTCGATGACGGCGGCCATGGTAGAGCTCAAAGCTCGCGGGGAAGATGACCCGAGGTCACGAGGCCTTCTGTAGAGGACTCTCACATCTTTTGAGGTACCTTAGGATGCTCGGGGAATGTAAGGGGTCGGCCAGGGAGCTTCAATGGCGTAGAATCAGTTGCGGCAATTTGAGATCAGAGGCAGGGAAGATGCATTGTGGCGCTTGGTCCTAAACTTCTCTGGTCGAATTAGTAAGCTGTAGGGCGAGGGCATCTCGTAAGTGCTTCCTGGCGAGGTGGAGGCTCTTAGGGTTGCCATTGGCCACACAGATACGAAGGCAGCGGGGACGGTGGCGCTCTGCACAAGGAGGGAGGAAGGGAGACGGAGGGAGGGCAACATCTCTGCCTACATAAATAATCCACTTGGAATACATTAAGATAAGTATCAGCCTGCCCTGAAGATTAGGAGAGTATTGCCCCTTCATAGAGTGGGATTATTAATATAGGGGTATCTCCTCCGAGCTGACTAACAACTCGTCTCCCACTTCAACTTCACACGATCTTCAATCACATAGAGTGAGTTACCACTGTGGACAAATCATATGATGGGTCTCAAACCCATCTCCATCGATGCATTATCTGTCACACTGCGTGATAAACCATTTGTGAAGGGATCTGCCAAGTTCTTAGACGTTTGGATATAATCCAACATAATAAGTCTAGAGTTCTTCAATTTTCTGACAGATTTCAATCTCCTCTTCACATGCCTTGAGGACTTCATATTATCCTTAGAGTTGTTTATCTTCATGGTCATAGTTCATCAGGATAGCGGGTATTGGTTTCTCAGCCACATGCAAGTCCATCAAAAGTTGACGAAGTCACTCTGCTTCAACAATGACTGTGTCTAATGCTGTAAGTTCTGCTTCCATAGTTGACATCATTAAGATGGTCTACTTGTAAGACTTCCAGGAAATAGTGCCACCAGCAAGTGTAAAAATATAACCACTCGTGGCCTTAATCTCATCAACATCAGATATCCATTTTGAGTCACTATAGCCCTCTAGTACCCTTGGGTACTCGGTGTAGTGAATCTCATAGCTCACAGTGCCTTTCAAATAGCGCATAACTCTCTCAAGCGCATGCCAATGATCATCTCCCGGCTTGACACAAACCGGCACAGTTTTCTCAAAGCAAACGAGATGTCAGGCCTCATGGCACTCGCCAAATACATAAGTGAGCCAATAATCTAGAAGTACCCCAGTTGTATCTAGCAATCCGTCGATTCTTTCGAAGCAAAACGCTAGCATCAAATGGAATTAGAGAAGGCCTGCAGTCGCTATACCCAAAACGACTCAAGACCTTTTCCACATAGTGAGATTGAAGTAGTGCAATCCCACCATTCTCATGTCTCAACAGCTTTATGTTCAGAATAACATTAGCTACTCCTAGATCCTATATCTCAAAACAATGATATAAGAAATCCTTAACCTCCTTGATTAAATCAAGTTTGGTTCCAAAGATTAGTATGTTGTCGACATACAAACAAACAATAACTCCTTTGCCCCCACCACAGCGATAGTACACACACTTGTCAGCTTCGTTTAGATCAAAGCCTGCAGTAGTTAATGTTCTTTCAAACTTTTCATGCCATTTCTTAGGAGCTTGTTTAAGACCATATAAAGACTTCAATAACTTGCACACCTTTCCTTCCCGACCAGGTACTACAAAACCATCTGACTGATCCATGTAAATTTCCTCTTTCAACTCTCCATTGAGGAAAGCCATCTTAACGTCCATTTGATGAACGAGAAGACCGTGTGAGGCAGCCAATGACAGTAGCAACCGAATAGTGGCTAGTCTAGCCACAAATGAGTAAGTATCAAAGAAGTCTTCACCTTCCTTCTAGGTATAACCCTTGGCCACAAGTCGTGCCTTGTACTTTTCAATCGTACCATCATGTCTAAGCTTTTTATTGAACACCCACTTACATCCTACAGGTTTGCACCTACATGGACGATCAGTGATTTCCCAGGTTCCATTGGCTAAGATGGAACCCATCTCACCGCGGACAACTTCCTTCCAGTAGTCATCATCAGAAGATGCATAGGCTTCTGAAACAGTCCTAGGTGTGTGATACGTCTCCAACGTATCTATAACTTTTGATTGTTCCATACTATCATATTATCAATCTTGAATGTTTTATATACATTTACAAGCAACTTTATATCATTTTTTGGGACTAACCTATTAACTTAATGCCTAGTGTCAGTTGCTGTTTTTTGTTTTTGTTTTTACTTTGTAGAATATCTGTACCAAACGAAGTCCAAATACCATGAAACTTTTTTGGAGATTTTTTATGGTGATAAGGGACCCTCGAAGCTTCTGGAAGCCACAAGAAGATGAAAGTGGGGCCTAGTAGGCACCAGGGCGCGCCAGGGGCCTCTCGCGTGCCCTGGTGGGTAGTGGAGCCCACGGGCATCGTTTTGACCTACCTCCGCCTCTATAAATACTCTAAAATCCCAAAACCCTTAGAGGAGTCCACGGAATACTTTTTCTGCCGCCACAAGTTCAAGAACCATGAGATCCAATCGAGAGGCCTTTTCCGGCACTCCGCCGGAGGGGGAAACGATCACAGAGGGGTTCTTCATCATCCTTGCTTCCCCTCCGATGATGCGTGAGTAGTTTACCATAGACCTACGGGTCCATAGTTAGTAGCTAGATGGCTTCTTCTCTCTTTTTGATCTTCAATACAATGTTCTCCTCGATGTTCTTGAAGATCTATTTGATGTAATGACTTTTTCGGTGTGTTTGTTGGGATCCGATGAATTGTGAGTTTATGGTCAGATCTATCCATGCATATTGTTTGGGTTTTCTCTGAGCTCTTTTATGCATGATTATCATAGCTTCGAATTTCTTCTCCGATTTTTTGGTTTGGTTTGGCCAACTAGATTGATTTATCTTGCCATGGGAAGAGGTGCTTTGTAATGGGTTCGATCTTGTGATGCTCAATCCCAGTGACAGAAAGGTGTCGGATTTCGGGTTCCGGCAGACCCTTGAGGTTCGAACTCTGGGGTGCGCGCGGAGATTATGCCTTCTACCTACCCACGCTCCTCTGACTCGCAAAGATCTAAACTACCGAAAGAACAGCACAAGAGACGCAGGGTTTATACTGGTTCGGGCCACCGATGTGGTGTAATACCCTACTCCAGTGTGGTGTGGTGGATTGCCTCTTGGGCTGAGGATGATGAACAATACAAGGAAGAACAGTCTCGCGAGGGTCTGTCCTTGGCCGGGACGATGAACTGCTAGGAGGAGTTCAGTCGCCCTTCTCTCTCTGTCTCTGTCTGTCCTCACTTCCATTCGCCTCTACCCTAGGGGTGGCTAGTCCTATTTATAGGCAAAGGCCTTGGGCCTCTTCCCAAATATTGAGCGGGAAGGGCGCCAACAATTGGCCATTTGAAGGGGAACATCTGGTACATTTATCCTGACTAATGTTGGTCCTCGCCTGCCAAAGGCTCTGGTGGTGACGCTAGCTTGGGCTCCACAATGACTTCCTCCCCACCGTTGGACTGGTCTTGGTCTCGTTGCACTGAAACGGGTGCCTTTGCCTGATGCTCTCGCCTGCGCTTGCCCCCTTTGCACCAAAGAGGAAAGGAGGACACTGCACGGGCTGGCGCCCGCCTGGCGCCCCTGGTCGTCATGGCTTGCGTCATGGGCACCTCGTGAGGTACCCCGCCTTGATCTCTCCACCTCCTCGTGAGCCAACCTAATGAGACCGCGCCTGCGTCGTCCGCCCCATGAGGCTTGGCCCCTCGCAAGGGTCTTGAGTCTTGTGTTGATGAAGATGGGCCGTGCTGGGCCCCCCTTTGAGCCACGCCGCAGGCAGGCAAGTCTGGGGACCCCCGTTCCCAGAACACCGATAGTAGCCCCCGGGCCCAAGGCGCGCTTGGACTTGGCCGCACAGAGAGGCGAAAGGGCAAGGGCGAAGCGCCCCGGGCCCTAACAGCCTGCGGCCTTGGGCGCCGCGTGGCGGTTGATTGGACGGGAGCGCTTCAGCAACCGTGCAGGTTGATAAAGGAGCGGCATCTACCTAGGCTTTGCTTTTTGCTTTTTCAGGTTGCTGCTCAGATCCCCTTTCTTGCGCCTCTCCTTCCTTCCTCCAAATTTCCAGATCTACTCCGACCGCGTGACCTAGGGAGCCATGGCGCCTCGTCAGTCCCCGGCCGAAGCTTGGTACTCGTCTGCCCTGGACTCGTCGAATGTGTCGGAGGCGAGCCTTGCCCGGTTGCGCCGGATGGCGGCTGCGCAGGGCGTCGACATGGCGAGGGTGTTCAAGGCCGGCTCCGCCACCCCTGAGGGCCAAGGGAGCACCTTCTATCCGCTCTTTGTAAGCTCCATTGCTGCTGGACTGGTGCCTCCTTTCTCCGAGTTCTTCTTCTCTGTCCTCCGCCATTACAACTTACAGGCTCTGCACCTCCACCCCAACTCCGTCCTTCTCCTGGCAATCTTCGCCTATTAATGCGAGGCTCACGTAGGGGTGCATCCCTCACTGGCCTTGCTGCGCCACTACTTCTCCCTCCGGGTCTCCCGCGGTTCTCCTTCCGCGTGCGCGAGCTTCATCGCGTACGGTGGCGCCATTGCCATTTCAAAGCCTGGGAAGAAGATTGAGGGCTTCAGGAGCAAGTGGGTCCTGGCAGATGCTGGGCGCATTCACCCTCGGCTGATCTTGCCCACGGAGCTGCCCACGAGCTCCGGTGATTGGGGTTGAGCGGAGCTCACGGACCCCCGCGCGAAGCCGGTGTTGGAGAAGATGGACGCGGATCTGAGGCCAGCCAGCATGGCTGCGGCAAAGCTGTCCGGCGCGTCGTTGCTGAGGGAATTCCTGGAGCACTAGCTGGCTCCGCTTCGGCAGTACTCACCTCCGATGTGGAGGCCTCATCTGAGCCCCGCGGCCTTGGGCCACGGAGATCTGGCCGCGGTGCTCCAATCTTTGGTCGGGAGCGATTTGGCGAGGTTGGAGGGTGCTCCTACGCCCTTGTTCCTCCGCGACGACTGGGAACAGGTGGTGGAGTCTATGCCCATCTTCAACGGGGACGGGCCCATGCCCGCGGAGGCTCCCGAGAGATCGGTGGACGTGTCCTCCGGTGACTCCAGCGACGAGGAGGACAGAGGGGAGCGGGAGAAAGGGCCTGACTCCGAGGCGACCGATGGAGAGTCGAGGGCTCCGCTCCCCGGGCGCAGGTCCCGCACTCTTCGCCTCTCTCCGAGCGACGACGACGAGGATGATGACGAGCAGGTCGGCGGGAGCTTGCCCCCGATCTCGAAGAAAGACATGACCGGGCTGATCCCCCGTGGGTCTGCCCCTGCCCCGAGGCGGACCCCAGACGCGCCTTCCGCTTCCGAGGTTGACCCCTCCAGCCGGCTTTCAGGCTTCAAATTTGGCCGGAGGCTGCCTGAGCTTACTGGCGACGACCCGTAAGCACTTGATCCTTGTCTTTATTTCCTGTTTTGCTGCTGAGGATTGACGTCCGCATCTCTTGGATATGCTGGCACCCGCGGCGAAGAAGCTGAAGGGGGCTCCTGAGGTTCCATCCGCGGCAGCGCCTCTACCAGCGGAGGAAGGTGACCGCGACGCACGGGCCTCTCCTGCCCGGTCGTCCTCGCGAGGCCTGGCCGAGCTGGCTGGGGCGAGCTCAGCCCCCATGGCCCAAGTGACTCCCGAGGTGCCTTTGCCTGCTGCCGCCACCATAACTGTTGGGGCGCAGCAGACTCCGCCTCAGGATGCTGTGGTCGTGTCGCCGCCTTCTTCTCCTACTCCGCCGACTGCTGTCTCTCTGACTCCTCCCGCCGTTCTGGATCGCGTTGCTGCCGAGCTGGACCGGCTCCGGCAGGATCTTCTTTGCGCCGACCCTCGCTTGGTGGCCGGGCGCTTGGAGCTGGCTTCAGGATGGATTCGCTCCGACGCTTCGGTCCGGGCGGCGCTGGTCCAGGCCTCAACGGCTTGTGATGAGGAGAGGCAGGCCGCCCTTGAGGTGAAGGCTGCTTGTGACGCAGCTTAGGGGGAGGCGGCTGACGTCCGCGGTCGCTGCAAGGTGCTGGAGGACGAGCTGCAAGGCCTGCGGGACCAGCTCGCGAAAGAGGCTCGCCTTCGCCAAGACCAAGAAGAGGGCGTGAAGGCTCGCGAGGCGGCCGTCGAGGTCCGGGAGGCTAAGCTCAAGAAACGCCTCGACCGCCTAGGCGTGCTGGAGAAGGAATTGGAGGAGGTGAAGGTTGAACTGGACGGCAAGGCCCGGGTTCTTGCCGAGGACCGCGTGGCCTTCGAAGACATGGAGGCGAAGGCTCGTGCTTTGCTGAAGATGCTCTATGCCAGCGGCCTGGAGAGCCCGCTGGCTGGCGCCGAGGACGGCCCCGCCAAGCTGCTTCCCTTCCTGGTTCGTGCTCTTGAGGATGTCGCCCTTGGCCTTGGCCCCACGGCCGAGGCCGAGGCCCGTGTCCTGTCTTCTGCAGCGCTGACGCGGGTCTTCACCCACATTTACCTTCACGACCCCAACGTCGACCTTGACAGCCTGCTGGAGCCAGTGAGCGGCAAGCGTGCCGCCGCCGCTGCCGAGGCCATGGAGGGTCGCGCGGAGGCTCTGCTGGGGAAGTTCCGGGCCTTCAGCACCAAGCCGAAGCCAGGCGCTGCCGACCCTGCTGCTCCATGAGGCGAAGCCACTCTGCGCTGCTCCACCGCCGACCAGTGACTCTGCTGCTGCTCCTGTTCTGCTTTTAATTCCTGCACATGTATCATGCCTCAGGGAGCCGTTTAAACTTGCGTTTGGTATTGGGATGACAGTGTGGACTGTAATATTTGCTTTTAAATTCCTTGAATTTATGCCTTTCCTTCCTACTTGCTTGTGTTCTACGCCGGCAGAGCCCGGCCCCGCGCGTACCTCACCCAGCATTAGCCTCGACCGGATACCAGGACGGGACCAAAGGAGTGAGGGGCTACGGGACAAGTTAGGCTCCTGAGTCCCGATGCTCAGGAGTCCCCCTTGGCGCACGAACAGCAAGTAGGGAGGCGTGATGCGGGTGGATTTATCGTTCTACGTCTGCAGAGCCCGGCCTCGCGCGTACCTCACCCAACATTAGCCTTTCGGAACTAAAGGAGTGAGGGGCTACGTGACCAGTTAGGCTCCTGAGTCGCGATGCTCAGGAGTCCCCCTTGACGCACGAACAACAAATTGTAAGTGGATGTACCATTCTACGTCTGCAGAGCCCGGCCCTGCGCGTACCTCACCCAGCATTAGCCTTTCGGAACTAATGGAGTGAGGGGCTACGTGACCAGTTAGGCTCCTGAGTCACGATGCTCAGGAGTCCCCCTTGATGCTCAAACGGCCTTCGTACCTTGGCTCCGCTCGGGGAGAGACGTGCGACGAACCAGGCCCGGGGGGCCTGGCTAGACGGCGTGCGTCTGGGCGTGACCCAGACGCAGCCCCCGTGCCCAGCCCCCTCGCGCGGCACTCCCGAGGAGAGGCGTTGCGATGAGGCTAGACACTGAGCTCTGGGCTCCCTGAGGTTAATGCGGCTCTTGGGCCACCCTCAGTTGTTTATCACCAGCGCAGAGCATAGAGCTTCCATATGTGTACGGGCATAGTCGCTCCTCGGCAATGTCATCAGCCAGCGCGGAGCATGGTGCTTCCACTGGTACGTGGGAGGGGCCCCCCTCCGGGAGGAGCCCCCGGGGTGTGTACAGCCCCGCCCTGACACGTGGCTGGCACGGTAGGGCCTGGTGAGGTGTATCTGGGCACCCATGAGCCAGCGCGGGACTCACGGGGCCCTACCTCTAGGCGGGTTGCGCCTGGCACTGGGCCTTATCTTGTGATGTGTCCCTGCAAGTTGGGTTAGATGCCGGCACTCTACGTCCTCGGGTCCCGGCCCTCGAGCTGGTCTCAGCCGTCGCTGGTATGCCAGGTCGCGATGCCGTGGTCAAGGCCAGAGGGTGAGGGCTGGAGAGCCAGTAAGAGCCCTGAGTCGCGATGCTCAGGTACCCCCCCCTTTAACGTGCAAGTGGTCGACATGGAGAAGAAGGGGTGCCGTGAACCGGCAACGAATAATCAAGCATGGTGGACCGAACGCATGACCATAGATAAACGTAAAAGGGATACATGCCGCTGGGTCTGGCCTGAGCGGCTTGGGGATGATGCAGCCCGAGGGGCGCCCCCAACGGAGTAAGCTAGCAACATGAAATAAAAGGGATACATGCCGCAGGGACGGACCCACGCGGCCTGGGAATAATGCAGCCCTGAGGGGCGCTCCCAGCTGAAAATGAAACTTAAAAGATGTCACCTGATGATGTTGAGGACGAAGGAGTGTTGGTGTAGCAGACTCGACGGGCTGCGGAAGCCGGTCCTCACGAGCCCCCAGGCCCAGGGGCCTCGGGAGGCTCCGAAGGCGCTGGTGGCTCCTCGCGGACCATCTCCATCTCCGCCAAGGCTGCGGAACGCTTGGCCTCTTGAGCTTCCATGATGCCCCTCATGAAGCGTTGGTACACAGCAGCCGCGTTCGGCAGGGCGTAAGGCATGCAAACGTAGCTATGGGGTGGACCTTCGCAACGCCCCATTCACGAGGGCCAGAGGCGCTCCAGAGAGGCGACTCGATTGAGCCCTGGTATGTTGATGCAGACGCGCAGCGCACCATCCTCGCCTGGATGGGGAGCCACAACTGGTTGGCGGCGGCAACCTCTCATGACTCTTGTTTCCTGTAATTCTTGAATGGCCTTGCTGACGAACTCCTGAGGGTCTGACTCTCCTTGTCTTGCTCCTTCTCGAGGGAAACATGCTTCGAAACACGCCTCCACGTGGTGCCCAAGCGCCTCCCTCTTGACCTTGGCTAGGTCGGTGGCCCTCCAGGGGAGAGCCCCCGAGCCCTGCCTGAGGAGGGCGCCGGGCGCGCTTTCCTATGCGATGGAAGGGGGTTCCCCCTGGGCAGGCGCGGGCCCTGAGGGGCCTGCCTCCTGAGGGGCCGGTCCTGATGATGTCTTCTTCTTCTTGGGGGTGGTCTCAAGAAGCCTCCTGCTTCCGCGATCCGGGTCTTCCAGTGACGCGGCCTGAAAGGCTCGCTCCAGGGAACACACCGCATCCTTCTCTTCATAGGGCATCATGATGACTCCGCCACTTCCTGGCATCTTGAGGACGTTGTAGCCGTGGTGAGTCACATCCATGAATTTGGCCAGCGCTGGGTACCCGAGGATGGCGTTGTACGGCAGGTGAATATGAGCGACATCGAAGTCGATGAGTTCGGTGCGGTAGTTGTCGCGTGCCCCGGAGGTGACAGGGAGGCGGACCTGCCCAATCGGGACCGTGGAGCCGTCGGTGACTCCGGAGAAAGGCTTGGTTGGCTGGAGCTGGTTGTAGGGCACTTGGAGATTGTTGAATGTTTCCATGGACAGGACGTTGAGCCCTGCCCCGCCATCGATGAGTTTCCTGGTAACCACCACGTTGCTGATGATCGGGGAACAAAGCATCGGGAGGACTCTAGATGTGGCTGCACACTTGAGCTGATCCGCTGAGCTGAACGTGATGGCGCACGCCGACCACCTGAGAGGGCATGTGGCTTCGAGCTTGGGGAGGACTGCATTCACTTCACGGGAAAAATGCTTGAAGATGCGCTGGGAGGTTGGGGCTTGAGCTCCGCCCAGGATGCAGGCGATCGCGCGCGGCTCCTGGAATCCCCCAGCCCCTTCGTCCTGATGGCGGTCTTCGTTTCTCCTTGGCTGAGGCGGCAGCGGAGGGAGGCCTGCGTTACCTTGTGGGCGATCCTCGCGAGGCTGGTCCCTCCAGTCTCCCTCGCGAGGCGGGTCTCACCAGCGATCCTCGCGAGGTTGCTCGCGCCACCCTTGGCGCAGGCCGCGGTCTAACCAGCGTCCTGCGTTTCTTCCTCCTCCTCGGCCGTAGCCCCGGTCTACGCGATCGGGGTGACGGCCGATCCTTCCTTCTCGCACGGCTTGGAGCTCTTGGCATTTGTTGGTGTTGTGGGTGTGGAGGTCATGGTAAACGCAGTACCGACTGCCCCGGGAGGATTTGGGCTGATCTTTGCCCCGCTTGGTGTCTGGTTCTGCCGCGAGCACGACAGCCCCCTTGCGCTTCACATCCTTGGCCGTGGACTTCTTCTCTTCTAGGTCTGCGGTAGGCAGCTCGAGGAGGGAGAGACGCCCCTCCTCAGCCCTGGCGCACTTGGTCGCCAAGTTGAACAGCTCCAAAGAAGTGCACAGGTCTTCATGCATCGCCAACTCCTCCTTCATCTTGATGTCACGCACGCTGTCGGAGAAGGCTGAGATGATGGCCTCCTCGGACACCTTGGGAATCTTAAGGCGTGCGCTGTTGAAGCGCTGGATGTACTTTTGCAGGATCTCTCCGGGTTGTTGCTTGATGCGACGCATGTCGCTCACGGCGGGCGGCCGGTCGCGGGTACGTTGGAAGTTGGCGATGAAGCGGGTGCGCATCTGGTCGCAGGAGGAGATCGTGCCTGGAGCCAGGTTCAGGAGCCAGGTGTGGGCCCCGTCCTTGAGCGCCATGGGAAACCAGTTCACCATGACCATCTCGTCTCCGTTGGCAGCTTCGATGCCCAGCTCATAGAGCTGGAGGAACTCCGCGGGGTCTGCCGTGTCGTCGTAGCGAGGAGGCAGGTCTGGCTTGAACTTGCCGGGCCACGCGACGCTGCGTAGCTCGATGGTGTATGCACGATAGCCTGCTATGGCCACGGGAGGCCTTGGGTGACGGAGATCTTGGTCCTGCGGGTCCCCGTGCGCCGCAGCTGGGAGCAGCGCGGGGTCTTGACGTGCGGGAGCAGGAGCGTGGTCGCGATGTGCTGGAGCAGGTAGCACCCGGGAAGCTTCTTGCGGGCGAGGGACTTCTTGGCAGCTCTGTTCTTGCCGCGCCGGCACCTGATGGAGCGGGTTCCTCCCAGGGGCCGCGCGCCTTGGAGCCATGGCGTCTTCTTGATGAGGAGGCGGCTGGGACGCCCCCGGAGCTTTGTCGCCCACGCGGGGCAGGGTTTGGTGCAGCAGAAAAGACGGTGCAGGAGAGCCCCCTACGGCGCGGACGAGCTTGGCGACGCGGTCGAGCCTTCTTCGTAGACGTCACCGACGGGACGGTAGCGCAGGAGCTCGTTTGCCGCGATGAGCGCAGCTCGGTCCTCCATGGGCGCGCGGAGTGCGCGGGACGAAGAACCAGCTGGGGTGAGCGGGGGAGTAGCGGTACGGCCGTCTTGCCGCACGGATGGATGCTGGGAAGACGCTTGCTGCTCGTTCCCCGTCGGGCCGGTGGCGGCATTGACGGCAGGCGACGGGGAACGGCAAGGACGCCCGCCGACGGGAGCCGTCTGGGCGACACGGGAAGCGAGGGCGGCTCGGCGCTCGGCGCGGGCCCGGGGAGCGTCAGACATGGACGCGACGGTCAGAGAAGAACGGGGCGGTGGAAGACGAATTCTGGCGCACCCCTACCTGGCGCGCCAAATGTCGGATTTCGGGTTCTGGCAGACCCGTGAGGTTCGAACTCTGGGGTGCGCGCGGAGATTATGCCTTCAGTGTGGTTTATACTGGTTCGGGCCACCGATGTGGTGTAATACCCTACTCCAGTGTGGTGTGGTGGATTGCCTCTTGGGCTGAGGATGATGAACAATAGAAGGAAGAACAGCCTCGCGAGGGTCTGTCCTTGGCCGGGACGATGAACTGCTAGGAGGAGTTCAGTCGCCCTTCTCTCTCTGTCTCTGTCTGTCCTCACTCCCATTCGCCTCTACCCTGGGGGTGGCTAGTCCTATTTATAGGCAAAGGCCCTGGGCCTCTTCCCAAATATTGAGCGGGAATGGCGCCAACAATTGGCCATTTTGAAGGGGAACATCTGATACACTGATCATGAGTAAAGTTGGTCCTCGCCTGCCAAAGGCTCTGGTGGTGACGCTAACTTGGGCTCCACAATGACTTCCTCCCAACCGTTGGACTGGTCTTGGTCTCGTTGCACCGAAACGGGTGCCTTTGCCTGATGCTCTCGCCTGCGCTTGCCCCCTTTGCACCTAAGAGGAAAGGAGGACACTGCGCGAGCTGGCGCCCGCCCGGCGCCCCTGGTCGTCATGGCTTGCGTCATGGGCACCTCCTGAGGTACCCCGCCTTGATCTCTCCGCCTCCTCGTGAGCCAACCTGATGAGACCGTGCCTGAGGAAGCTCCGCATCGTCCGCTCCGCTAGCCTTGGCCCCTCGCGAGGGTCTTGAGTCTTGTGTTGATGAAGATGGGCCGTGCTGGGCCCCCCTTTGAGCCACGCTGCAGGCCGCAGGCAGGCAAGTCTGGGGACCCCCGTTCCCAGAACGCCGACAAAAGGGACATGACACGTATGTATCGTTTCTATTAAGGGTAAAAAGATGGAGTTTATTCATACGTGAGTTTATCTTGTGTACATCATGTCATCTTGCTTAAAGCATTACTACATTTTACATGAACTTAATACACTAGATGCATGCTGGATAGCGGTCGATGTGTTGACTAATAGTAGTAGATGCAGGCAGGAGTCGGTCTACTAATCTTGAACCAGATGCCTATGTACATGATCATTACCCTGGATATTGTCATAATTATTTGCTTTTCTGTTAATTTCCCAACAGTAATTTGTTTACTCACCGTATGCTATTTTCTCGAGAGAAGCCTCTAGTGGAAACTATGCCCCCCGGGTCTATTTCTATCATATATTAAAACCAAAAATACCTTACTGCAATTTTCTTTTATTTATTTTGTTTTGTATTTTAGCTAGATCTATCTATCAAAACCTATACAATTAAATCCTGCTCATAACCGTTGAGGGATTGACAACCCCTCTACGAGTTGGGTTGCAAGTATTTGTTGTTTTTGTACAGGTGTTGTTTACATAGTGTTGCTTGGTTCTCCTACCTGATTGATAACCTTGGTTCATAACTGAGGGAAATACTTATCTCTACTGTACTACATCATTCTCTCCTCTTCGGGAAAATCCCTACGCAGCGCACAAGTTGCAGGAAGAATTTCTGGCGCCGTTGCCGGGGAGACATCATCAACATCTATCAAGTACCTACGCATAAACTTTCATCTCCTTGCATTTACTTTATTTTCCATTTGCCTCTCATTTTCTTCTGCCCCACTTGTAATTTCTTTTAGAAAAATACAAAAAATATTTTCCATTTGCCTTTTTCTTGTTTGATCTTTTGTTTGCTTGTGATCTTGTTTGCGTAGTTGCAATGTCTCAAGAAAATACCAAATAGTGTGAGTTTTCTAATACTAATAATAATGATTTTATTAGTACTCCGACTGCTCCTCCTGCCGCTAGTGTGGAGTCTTATGATATTAATACCACTTTGTTGAATCTTGTTATGAAAGAATAATTTTTCGGTAATCCTAATGAGGATGTCGCGTCCCATCTAAACACTTTCGTAGAATTGTGTGATATGCAAAATAAAAAAAGATATGGACAATGATATTGTGAAATTAAAATTATTCCCTTTCTCTTTGCGGGATCGTGCAAAAAATTGGTTTTCATCTTTGCCACAAAATAGTATTGATTCTTGGGACAAGTGCAAAGATGCTTTTATCACTAAGTATTTTCCTCCAGCGAAAATTATTTCCCTTAGAAATCAAATTATGAATTTTAAGAAACTTGCGCATGAACATGTTGCCCAATCTTGTGAAAGGATAAAATTGATGATAAGAAATTTCCCTACTCATGGTTTAAATTTGTGGATGAGCATACAATTTTTTATGTGGGATTGAATTTTGTTTCTAAAAATCTTTTAGATTCCGCCGCGGGTGGTACTTTTATGGAGATTACATTGGGTGAAGCTACTAAATTGCTTGATAATATTATGGAAAATCATTCACAATGGCAAACTAGTGGCATCATAGCTGTACATAGTCTGAAACCAGTAAACTGCTTTCGTGCGCCACCTCGTATATTGCACCCCCTTGAAGGTAGGTGGCTTCAAATGCGCAGCAAAACAACTTAGAGTAAATCGCCTATACTCAGATTTTTGGATTGTCGAATATATGACCAAATTACTATGAGATTTTGTCACAGCCCCAGATTTGTTTGTAGTTAGTGGCATCTGCATCCATGCATCATGTTTGATTTCAAAGGGAATTTTGAAATGGGGATGACCAAGCCCTAGCACTAAAACAATTCAAATAGGCTCAACTTTAAAATATTTTCAAAGAATCCAAACTGGGTTGCAAAAATGTTCATGATTAATGGAAAAAGGTGAAAACCATATCCAGAGATGATGAATATTTTTCCATAACCATTTGGGCTCTGATTTAAATCATATCCTATTTGAATTTGGGCACTTTAATGCTATAAAATATTTAAATTGCTCAAATAATCATAAACTAAAATGTTTACTATTGGATATATTATAAACAGTATCCATGTTTAGTTTCATGATTTTTGGAAATGCTCTGGCATTTTTAATAAAGCCAAACACATTTACAGAAAAATAGAAAAACAAAAACAGTTAAAACAGAGAGAGGGGAACCCACCTAATTTACCTGTGCAGCCCAACTGGTGGCCCACTTACCTGGCCCAGCCCACCAGAGCCGCCACCGTCTCCCACCTCGCGCCAGAAGGACGCGAGGCGTGTGGCCACCGCGCATCGGCACGCGCCCGGCCACCTCCTCCCTGCTTGGCTGTTCCCTCGTCGCCCTGGACGTTTTGCGCGACGCCACGCACACCCCTGACCCTCCTCACCTCTCCCTGGACCCCTTCCCCCTCCTCTGCTCTCTGCTCCGCGCCGCCCGAGCGGAGCTCGTCGCCACCGACGCCGTCCACCGTAGCCACCACCTCCTCCTCAACCTCTCTCCATGCTCAGAGGCTCCGCCTCGACCCTCTCTTTCTCCCCACCAAGCTACGCCTCGCCAGAAGCCCTACAGCGTCGCCCTCGAGCTCGTCTTCAACCTCGGTCCGCCGAGATCGCCATCGCCGCCCCGCTCGCTCCAGTCCCTCCCCGGCCTCGCCGTTGCCTCTACCAGATTCTCCGTGAGCCCCTGCCTCTTTTCCCTCTGTCCCCGTGCTCTTCCGCGCCTCCTAGCCACCGTGGCCATCGGAGCAGAATGCTCCTCGCCGCCGGCCACGTCGCCACCACGGCTACGGCCGTGCAATCTCGCAACCAAGCGCGCCACCGTGCTCAGCACGTTCCCAGGAGTCGACCGCGAGCACCCGCGGCTCCTGCCGTCTCCTGCAACGCCAAACCCGCAGGTGCCCGAGCTCCGGCCGCCGCATAGCTCGTCGCCGGTGCCCCTGTAGGCCGCCCCAGCTCCGTCTGCCACCACCGCTGGATGCGCGAGTCTTCCAGCTCGCCGTAGCCGCAAACCGCGCACCAAATGGACCTCTGCAGCGCGAGGCCGAGCAACTCCGGCGACCCACCGCCGCGGTCTGTGGTCGCCGGCGGTTAAACGCCGGCAGCTGATGTGGCACGTCATTAGCCACTAATGACCCAGCGAAAACCACCCCTAGTGCCACTGCCATGTGGGCCCAGGGCCTAATTAGTTTAATTTAATTTCTGTTTAGTTTAGCTCATAACCCACCGAGACCCACCCGTCAGCTTTGACTCTGCTGACGTGGCCGTTGACCTGGCCCCACCTGTCAACGACTCTAGTCAGCACTGTGTCACTGACCAGTGGGCCCCACTGGTCAGTTTTGACCTGGACCGCCCAGTTGACTTGCTGACGTCACAGTGACGTCAAGCTGACGCATTAATTCAATTTCTGGATTTAAATTAAATCAGGAAAATCCAGAAAATGCCTAAAACTTCTAAAAATCATAGAAATTCAACCGTAGCTCCAAATGAAATAATTTATATATGAAAAATTATCAGAAAAATTCAAGGAATCCATCTGTACCATTTTCATGCATGTTTGAACAACCTAACCTCACTGTTTAGTCCAAAACATGATAATGCACCATTTGAATTCATAGTTTGAATTTGAATTTGAACCTTGAGTTCAATTCAACCCAAACCTTTCTGTTACTAGCTGCATTAGCTCAATCAACAGCATATTTCCATGTCACATTCATGCATCATACTGTTGCATTGCATTGATTGTGTTTCTTCTCTGTTGCCGGTATTCGTTCCCTCTCGGTAGCCGATGTTTCGACGATGAGTTCGATGACACCGATGAAGAACTATAATATCTTCAGAAGTGCCAGGCAAGCAAAACCCCCTTGTTCATTCCGATACAATCCCACCCTCTCGCTCCTGCTCTCTTTACTGCATTAGGACAACAACGATTCATGTGTTACTTGCTGCGGTAGCTGAACCCCTTTATCCTTTGCATGACCTGTCATTCCACAGTAAATAGATGAAACCCACTAGCATGAGTAGGAGTTGTTTGAGCCCATGTTGTGCCTACTCATTCATGCTTGTTTGTCATGCCTGCTACTGCTTAGAGTTGAGTCGGGTCTGATTCATCGGGAATGAATTGGAATGGTGATGAACATGTCCTACTGTGTGTGAGCTAAGTGTGTGAATACGATTTGGTAAAGGTATTGGTGAGAGGCCATGTAGGAGTACATGGTGGGTTGTCTCATTGAAGCCGTCCTCAGGAACTGAGTTCTGTGTTTGTGATCCATGAAACAGCTACTACCATGCATTGGGCCCTGAAATATGACCTCGCTCGACTTCTTAATCACCCTTGTCCTCTGTCCAGGAGTTGCAAGTAGTTTCTGGTGTTTGTAGTATGCTGGGGGCCGCACGCAGCGCTGACCGTAGGGGTGGGCTGTGTTGCGGTAGGCACGTGGCCGGGCAGCCGGGCGCCCGTTTGGTGTCTCGGACCCTGTACACATCGTTCGGGGCCGTTAGTGGAAACCTCGGCCGGACTCCCTGCGGATGGAACCCGAATAGGCGATAAACCTGGACTAGAGACTTGAGTGTTTAGGTAGGTCGTGGTCTACACCCACGTCGGCTTTCGCTTGAAGTCTGCCGAGCACATGTCGTGTGCAGACGCTAAGTGGTGGAAACATGTATGAAGAAGTACACCCCTGCAGGGTTAACATCATCTATTCGAATAGCCGTGTCCGCGGTTATGGACTTCTGGGTTGCCTATAACAGTTCATAGATAAGTGAAAGTGGATACTCTAAAATACGCAAGATAAGCGTGAGTGCTATGGATGGCCTTCTCGTAGGGAGACGGAAGTGGATCCATAGTGGTGTATTGGATGGTGAATATGTGGACTCGTGTGCGCCACCTCAAAAGAGTTACTTGCAGTCGTAGTTCAGGTTAGCCACTGAGTCAAAGCTGGCTTGCTGCAGTCAAACTCCACCACCCCCTTTTTTGATACTGATGCATATGTAGTTAGTTCTGATGTAAGTCTTGCTGAGTACAATTGTACTCACGTTTGCCTATTTTTATGTTTTGCAGAGAGACGTCAGTCTCGCTAGTAGTACCGCTTGGACTTCGACGTTTAGCTTGATACCTCAGCTACGATCTTGTGCCCTCGGCAGGATCTGGTAGATAGTCAGGCTTCTCAGCCTTTTTCATTTGTAGATGTCTGTATTCAGACATGTTAAGCTTCCGCATGTGCTTTGATTTGTATGCTCTGATTGTTGGGTCATGAGACCCATGTTTGTAATATCTCGCTCTGCGGAGCCTAATGAATAAATATTTGGAGTCGTAGAGTCTTGTTGTGATGCCATGTTGTATCTATTCATATCGGGCATATTGTGTGTATGATTGAAATGCCTGGTATGGGTGGGATCCGACTATCTAGTTGTTTATCCTTGGCAGCCTATCATATGGGGAAATGTAGTCTAGTGCTTCGGAGCGATAGTAGTCCGCTACAGCCCGGTTCACCGGAGTCCTGCTAGCCCAGCACTACTGCTCGGAACACTTGACTGGCCGGCATGTGATTCACTTCGTTCCTGTGTCTGTCCCTTCGGGGAAATGTCACGCGGTGACATCCGGAGTCCTGCCTAGCCTGCTACAGCCCGGCTTACCGGAGTCCTGTTAGCCCAGTGCTACAGCCCGGATTCACACGTTGATGACCGACATGCTCGATGTGATTCATGTATGCCTGTCCTCATAGGTTAGCGCCGCTTTGGGTTCACGACTAGCCATGTCGGCCCGGGTTCTCTGTCATATGGATGCTAGCGACACTATCATATACGTGAGCCAAAAGGCGCAAACGGTCCCGGGCCAGGTAAGGTGGCACCCGTGGGAACACCGTGCGTGAGGCCACAAAGTGATATGATGTGTTACATGCTGGATCGGTGTGACTTAGGATCGGGGTCCTGACAGCGTTGGTATCAGAGCCTGACTGCTTGTAGGATTACCAAGCCAAACTGGTCGAAGTTGTGTCTAGAAATGCTTTAGTTATGTAAGGGAATTGATTGTGGAAGGGAACGTAAGGCTCTTTTTACTCCTTATACCTCATGGCCTTCTGATCTGAGTCATCCTCTTCTCTTCTACGGGGTTTAAGAACTAGTCCTTCTCATCTATCTCCCAGGATGACGTGTTACTAAACCGTAGTTGCCTAAGATTGTTGGATTCAAGCCCCAGTTCTGTTTCTACTACTTCCATGTGTTCTTGGTTGATCTCAGAACATTGATATTGTGATGTTGAGTGGTTATGCCACCATTTTGCATGATGTCTCAAATCTTTTTGAGCATTTACAGCCGTTATGCTGTCCGAGTCATCCCAGGTTTCTAACTAGTCTGATGCATTAGCAAATCCTTTCTTTTCGTTCCTGATGTCCTCTTGGTCAGAATAAGCATACTAATCGGTGAGTTGAGGTACCCCATTGCCTTGACATATATGTTGGAACTATTATTATGACCTAGGTGTCTTATGAAACCATCTAGTAATCTGTCCACATCTTGTGTTCCCAGTGTGATGAATCTGGCCATCATTCTCGAAAGCATCCCGTGATGCCATTTAATAGTAGGTATTCTATTCCTGGGTTCTTGAACCCGAGATTCACCCTACTTACCTTATGTTGATAGTGTTGCTAGTTCCTTTAGGACATTAGTAACCTTTGCGATAGTCATCGAGGTCCGTGGTATATCATTCTTCCAAATACCATGGATCAATGTGGCAGAAGTTCTTTGAACCAAAATATCACAATAGGAGTGCTCTTGATGAGATCTCGATCCTATATGGTGAACCTGCCAGTCCTACCTTTCTGCATGGGTTATCCGGAAGAAACATGTTGGATTTATTCGACATGCTAACCGATGCATCTACAACTTAAGAAATTATATGTTCCTCTGAGTTGTCCCTTTTTAGTTGTATTCTGACCCTCTTGCATCAATTGTTGGTCAAGAATAGTTGTGCATTCGTGTTATCGATGCCTATTATTCCTGTGGTCTGTCAAGCCATTCTATTTCGGAATGACTAGGAGAAACAAACTCCAGTACCTCATCCATATCGGGGATTGGGTCAAAGCAGTTGTATTCCGCAGATCGAAACGCCAATCCAGCTTTTGTTCTGTTCTACCTTGGAGTGTTGCCTCTTTATGTCAGGATTTTCATGAGAATTGCACCACCTCTTATGAACTCTTGACGCAGTAATACTTCTTGCCATCATTGTTCATTCCTCGGTTCCCGTGTTGTTGTAACCGGAATGCCGACAAGTGAATTGTGATGTGTGAAATCAATACTCCGAGCAACTCGTTGCTTGGTAGTAAATGGACAATATTCTCATTCTTAGCGTGTTGGTTATGGAATCATCATTATAAGATTGATCTTGCTACCTAGTCCTTATTTCTGGTGCACTCCTTGATCAATGAGTGAGGATTAGTCAAACCCCTGCTCTTTTGATCATATCGTCTTGCCCTGAAAAGCAAGATTGATCTTGAGCTTAGTAATATATCGGTGGTTCGTGATTTTCCGAATATCTTCTCGGAAGTATTACCAGGTTGTCCCCAGACTGTTATGTTGAGCTCGTGATCAAGTTGGTTCCTTGTGAACCACCCTTTCTCCAAGAATCTGTGTTAGATATCCCTGAGCTAGTTGGTTGAGCTAGACAACAACTTGGAGAGTTGGAAGATAAAGCTTGTCTGACTTAGTTCATGTTAAAGGATATCTTTTGTGGTGTGTGTTGAAGAAAGATGATATCTTCACCAATTGGTCCTCGTGATCAGTTGTTGGATGTATTGTCTTGTCAAAACTTTGACTTGAGTATGGGCTATCGTCAAGTCAAATCAGAACCAACGATGTTCGTAATGTTGTCTTACTCGTGGTGGATCCCTCGAGCATACACCATTATATCTTTTGGTATGACCAATGCTATCACCGTGTTCACATGATGGTGGAAGTCCAGTGATATGGAAATTCCGATGAATTGTTGCTGAGCCCATTAGCAGCATTTTGTCTCCCCCATGATTCATGTTGAACATTATACTAGTATTGGAAACTTTGTAAGCAATGCCTTCGTGTTCCGTTCATGAAGCTTATGCTTGGATGAAAGGAGTGACTTCCTCTAATTCACGTGCATTTGATGTAAGTTGCTGCCGTGGATTTGAGAAAGTTTGTTTTGCCTCCTCTGAAATCATCCCAAATCAGTCATGCATACGTGCGAAGTATTCTGTGGTTTGGAGACTTGCAACCTTCATTCTATATGTGTCCCTAGCACACCAAGCCACTGATTGATTTGTTCAAGGAGAGGAAGTTCCTTTTAAGAGCTAACCCGGGCTTAATCAAGGACTTCGTTATCTGCAATGATGGTTTCCCACCTGAACTCGGTAGTGTTTTATTGTAACACCACTCTGTGGTCATGCTTGTCTTGGACAACATGTTCACATGTATATAGCAGAACCAGCTCATGTTTTGGAGCTTGCTATCGTAGTTCATTTCCTGAGAATCTCGCAACGTCATCTCGTCGGTTTGTGTTGCAAACTTCCTTTTCCAGACATGCTGTCTGGAATATCCTGACACCAACCGGATCTGAATCTCAGGCAGATATGATGGTTGGAACGTTTCTCAAGGACTATAACATTGGTCTCTCTATACCCGGTAAAGTGGATGTCGTGGCCAACACACCCAGCTGGAAGACCTATTATTGTAGTATCTTGATTGTGAAAGTTGGCCACCTCCCCATAAGGATCTCGTAGAATTTATTCTAATAGTTGTTCCTTATGGATTTTTGTGCTCCCGAAGTCCGACCTTTACTTGATGGCCATGTTGATGCTCTTAAGCATTGATCGTGGTACCTAGTACATCAAGGAGAACATTAGAAGCGGAGTGCTAAATGTCTCTCGGTCGATCATCCAGATTTCGTTCCCTTGGCCTCGCTAAGGTGAAATCTGAGAAAGTGGTGTCTTTCTATGCATCTGCATTGTCCATCACTATTCGTCAAGGTAGTAAGATGTGTTGCCAGGATCCTCGACGCGGATGTTGGTAGAACTTTGCTGAATATGGAAATGCTCAAGTTCTTGAGAGCACGCGCAAGCAAATCATCCATTGCGTTGTCTTCAACAAGGTAGTCCACATCATTCATCCTAGTCGGAGTATGCCATTCCTTCTAATTCATTCACACGATCGTTTGTGATTGCCTTAGGCTGGTACCAAGAATTTCAACGATCTTGTATCAAAAGTAATTCTTTTTGCCACTTAAGGGAATAGTTCTTCGAGTAACATTTCCTAAGGTGCCCCGTTATGGAATCATGGCAATTATTCCCTCGCCACCTTGACACCGTCCACCATTTTTCTAAGCGTGGAATTGCTGCCCACCAAATCAAACCTCGTCATTTGTTCCACTCCATCCCTCTATCTGTATATATCGTGTCCCATCTCGACAGATGTCGCTATGTCTCATTCTGTGAGTTGATCGTCGGTTACTCGATCTTCGAGAAAATCGATTCCTCGAGAGTTTCTATTCTTCCGTTGTCATGTTGGATGGAGTTCTCAGAGCAAGACGTCGGGACAAAGATGATGATCGGATCAACGCTCTTATGAGGTGCAACCTGGATCGTGAAGATTGTGTTGGTCTTGTGCCCCCTCTGTCTTCTTACCTCACGTCTTGAATCTCGGGACGAGATTCTTGTTTAGTGGGGGTGAGTTGTCACAGCCCCAGATTTGTTTGTAGTTAGTGGCATCTGCATCCATGCATCATGTTTGATTTCAAAGGGAATTTTGAAATGGGGATGACCAAGCCCTAGCACTAAAACAATTCAAATAGGCTCAACTTTAAAATATTTTCAAAGAACCCAAACTGGGTTGCAAAAATGTTCATGATTAATGGAAAAAGGTGAAAACCATATCCAGAGATGATGAATATTTTTCCATAACCATTTGGGCTCTGATTTAAATCATATCCTATTTGAATTTGGGCACTTTAATGCTATAAAATATTTAAATTGCTCAAATAATCATAAACTAAAATGTTTACTGTTGGATATATTATAAACAGTATACATGTTTAGTTTCATGATTTTTGGAAATGCTCTGGCATTTTTAATAAAGCCAAACACATTTACAGAAAAATAGAAAAACAAAAACAGTTAAAACAGAGAGAGGGGAACCCACCTAATTTACCTGTGCAGCCCAACTGGTGGCCCACTTACCTGGCCCAGCCCACCAGAGCCGCCACCGTCTCCCACCTCGCGCCAGAAGGACGCGAGGCGTGTGGCCACCGCGCATCGGCACGCGCCCGGCCACCTCCTCCCTGCTTGGCTGTTCCCTCGTCGCCCTGGACGTTTTGCGCGACGCCACGCACACCCCTGACCCTCCTCACCTCTCCCTGGACCCCTTCCCCCTCCTCTGCTCTCTGCTCCGCGCCGCCCGAGCGGAGCTCGTCGCCACCGACGCCGTCCACCATAGCCACCACCTCCTCCTCAACCTCTCTCCATGCTCAGAGGCTCCGCCTCGACCCTCTCTTTCTCCCCACCAAGCTACGCCTCGCCAGAAGCCCTACAGCGTCGCCCTCGAGCTCGTCTTCAACCTCGGTCCGCCGAGATCGCCATCGCCGCCCCGCTCGCTCCAGTCCCTCCCCGGCCTCGCCGTTGCCTCTACCAGATTCTCCGTGAGCCCCTGCCTCTTTTCCCTCTGTCCCCGTGCTCTTCCGCGCCTCCTAGCCACCGTGGCCATCGGAGCAGAATGCTCCTCGCCGCCGGCCACGTCGCCACCACGGCTACGGCCGTGCAATCTCGCAACCAAGCGCGCCACCGTGCTCAGCACGTTCCCAGGAGTCGACCGCGAGCACCCGCGGCTCCTGCCGTCTCCTGCAACGCCAAACCCGCAGGTGCCCGAGCTCCGGCCGCCGCATAGCTCGTCGCCGGTGCCCCTGTAGGCCGCCCCAGCTCCGTCTGCCACCACCGCTGGATGCGCGAGTCTTCCAGCTCGCCGTAGCCGCAAACCGCGCACCAAATGGACCTATGCAGCGCGAGGCCGAGCAACTCCGGCGACCCACCGCCGCGGTCTGTGGTCGCCGGCGGTTAAACGCCGGCAGCTGATGTGGCACGTCATTAGCCACTAATGACCCAGCTAAAACCACCCCTAGTGCCACTGCCATGTGGGCCCAGGGCCTAATTAGTTTAATTTAATTTCTGTTTAGTTTAGCTCATAACCCACCGAGACCCACCCGTCAGCTTTGACTCTGCTGACGTGGCCGTTGACCTGGCCCCACCTGTCAACGACTCTAGTCAGCACTGTGTCACTGACCAGTGGGCCCCACTGGTCAGTTTTGACCTGGACCGCCCAGTTGACTTGCTGACGTCACAGTGACGTCAAGCTGACGCATTAATTCAATTTCTGGATTTAAATTAAATCAGGAAAATCCAGAAAATGCCTAAAACTTCTAAAAATCATAGAAATTCAACCGTAGCTCCAAATGAAATAATTTATATATGAAAAATTATCAGAAAAATTCAAGGAATCCATCTGTACCATTTTCATGCATGTTTGAACAACCTAACCTCACTGTTTAGTCCAAAACATGATAATGCACCATTTGAATTCATAGTTTGAATTTGAATTTGAACCTTGAGTTCAATTCAACCCAAACCTTTCTGTTACTAGCTGCATTAGCTCAATCAACAGCATATTTCCATGTCACATTCATGCATCATACTGTTGCATTGCATTGATTGTGTTTCTTCTCTGTTGCCGGTATTCGTTCCCTCTCGGTAGCCGATGTTTCGACGATGAGTTCGATGACACCGATGAAGAACTATAATATCTTCAGAAGTGCCAGGCAAGCAAAACCCCCTTGTTCATTCCGATACAATCCCACCCTCTCGCTCCTGCTCTCTTTACTGCATTAGGACAACAACGATTCATGTGTTACTTGCTGCGGTAGCTGAACCCCTTTATCCTTTGCATGACCTGTCATTCCACAGTAAATAGATGAAACCCACTAGCATGAGTAGGAGTTGTTTGAGCCCATGTTGTGCCTACTCATTCATGCTTGTTTGTCATGCCTGCTACTGCTTAGAGTTGAGTCGGGTCTGATTCATCGGGAATGAATTGGAATGGTGATGAACATGTCCTACTGTGTGTGAGCTAAGTGTGTGAATACGATTTGGTAAAGGTATTGGTGAGAGGCCATGTAGGAGTACATGGTGGGTTGTCTCATTGAAGCCGTCCTCAGGAACTGAGTTCTGTGTTTGTGATCCATGAAACAGCTACTACCATGCATTGGGCCCTGAAATATGACCTCGCTCGACTTCTTAATCACCCTTGTCCTCTGTCCAGGAGTTGCAAGTAGTTTCTGGTGTTTGTAGTATGCTGGGGGCCGCACGCAGCGCTGACCGTAGGGGTGGGCTGTGTTGCGGTAGGCACGTGGCCGGGCAGCCGGGCGCCCGTTTGGTGTCTCGGACCCTGTACACATCGTTCGGGGCCGTTAGTGGAAACCTCGGCCGGACTCCCTGCGGATGGAACCCGAATAGGCGATAAACCTGGACTAGAGACTTGAGTGTTTAGGTAGGTCGTGGTCTACACCCACGTCGGCTTTCGCTTGAAGTCTGCCGAGCACATGTCGTGTGCAGACGCTAAGTGGTGGAAACATGTATGAAGAAGTACACCCCTGCAGGGTTAACATCATCTATTCGAATAGTCGTGTCCGCGGTTATGGACTTCTGGGTTGCCTATAACAGTTCATAGATAAGTGAAAGTGGATACTCTAAAATACGCAAGATAAGCGTGAGTGCTATGGATGGCCTTCTCGTAGGGAGACGGAAGTGGATCCATAGTGGTGTATTGGATGGTGAATATGTGGACTCGTGTGCGCCACCTCAAAAGAGTTACTTGCAGTCGTAGTTCAGGTTAGCCACTGAGTCAAAGCTGGCTTGCTGCAGTCAAACTCCACCACCCCCTTTTTTGATACTGATGCATATGTAGTTAGTTCTGATGTAAGTCTTGCTGAGTACAATTGTACTCACGTTTGCCTATTTTTATGTTTTGCAGAGAGACGTCAGTCTCGCTAGTAGTACCGCTTGGACTTCGACGTTTAGCTTGATACCTCAGCTACGATCTTGTGCCCTCGGCAGGATCTGGTAGATAGTCAGGCTTCTCAGCCTTTTTCATTTGTAGATGTCTGTATTCAGACATGTTAAGCTTCCGCATGTGCTTTGATTTGTATGCTCTGATTGTTGGGTCATGAGACCCATGTTTGTAATATCTCGCTCTGCGGAGCCTAATGAATAAATATTTGGAGTCGTAGAGTCTTGTTGTGATGCCATGTTGTATCTATTCATATCGGGCATATTGTGTGTATGATTGAAATGCCTGGTATGGGTGGGATCCGACTATCTAGTTGTTTATCCTTGGCAGCCTATCATATGGGGAAATGTAGTCTAGTGCTTCGGAGCGATAGTAGTCCGCTACAGCCCGGTTCACCGGAGTCCTGCTAGCCCAGCACTACTGCTCGGAACACTTGACTGGCCGGCATGTGATTCACTTCGTTCCTGTGTCTGTCCCTTCGGGGAAATGTCACGCGGTGACATCCGGAGTCCTGCCTAGCCTGCTACAGCCCGGCTTACCGGAGTCCTGTTAGCCCAGTGCTACAGCCCGGATTCACACGTTGATGACCGACATGCTCGATGTGATTCATGTATGCCTGTCCTCATAGGTTAGCGCCGCTTTGGGTTCACGACTAGCCATGTCGGCCCGGGTTCTCTGTCATATGGATGCTAGCGACACTATCATATACGTGAGCCAAAAGGCGCAAACGGTCCCGGGCCAGGTAAGGTGGCACCCGTGGGAACACCGTGCGTGAGGCCACAAAGTGATATGATGTGTTACATGCTGGATCGGTGTGACTTAGGATCGGGGTCCTGACAGATTTAATCCGAATAAATAGTAAATAAGTCATGACGACAATAAAGGAGATTGAACTAATCATGCGGACTAGCATAGTAGATGAATTAGATCGAATCTAAGGCACATACTAGAAACAAGAATTCCAGCACGATCTCAAACAAGGAGGACAGAATCACATATGGTGCAGCAGGAGCAGAACAGCTGGCGTTGATGTATCGCCCATGTCGTTAATGAAGAAGTTGCCGAGGTCGGGGAAGAAGTTGTCATTGAGGAAGTCATCGCTGCCAACAGTTGTGCGAGTGCGCTCCCAAAAACCTGATCACCCCTCTCCCGTAAAGGATCACAAGAGGCAGGGTTTCAGAGGTCTGTTGTCCCTTCTCGCGGTGCACGCTGGAAGGAGGAATGGAGAAGACTTGGTTGGTGGCGCAATGTTCTTGAATGGTGTAGGGTAGGCATTTGTCTATATATATAGTGCAAGTCAGGTAGGTCGTGGGGTAAACCCCACGTTCATGTCGGAAACAGCCCCACAGTCTAAAAGAATCAGAAATGGCTGAGTAATTAACTATCCCCTTAATTATTTATTAGTGACTCAGTCATTTTTCTAAGCTGCAAAAATATTGATAACATGCATAGTTTGTCCTCGGCTGGCTCATTCCCGAAACTCGTCGTGTCGTGGCGAGGCGAGCGAGGAGAAGGAGCGCGCGTATAGGTCTCAGCTTCTCATTCTCATACACATGGTAGAAGCGCTTACCTTATAAAGTGGTGCAACTCACACTCAACTAGAAGTACGGGACTAAACATTTGTCCCACTAACACCACACAGAACCATGCATGATTGAGCCATGAGAATTTCATATTTTCGTTGGGCTTTGGGCCAAAAGCCTACTAGCAAAATCCAACAATCACCACCTAAGAAAAAATGTTATCTGACACTGCAATAAATGACGTGAAAGAGGGTTATAAATACCACTAGCCAGTCCGAGGGCATGCATTGTCTCTTAGCATGTTGGCCTAGGTAGTGAAAAAAATTAAGAGACAATAACCGCAATGCATTGTTTATTAGTTTTTCTTTTCTTATACACATGGATATGTATGTTAAACAACTAGGTTTGTGGCATGTCCAATCATTCGTTGTAAAAGAGAACTATGAAATAATCAAGGGAATTTAAAAGATATTGCTTTTGATTACTTTGTGGATCTTTTTTTACTTCTTTCACTACTGAGGAAAGTCTTATCGGTGGGCTCACATTAGTGGCGGACGCAGTCTAGCGCCTGCCACTGATAATCTGACAAATTAGGAGTGGTGGGCACAAAACTATGCCGGCCACTGCTATTATTTTACCAGTGGCGGGCACAATTTTGCGTCTATCACTGGTAATAGTTGTCCAGATATGTCGTGGGACAAATAATATCAATGGTGGGTACAGAACCGCTCCCACCGCTACTACTTGAGTTACTAGTGGCGAGCAGCAATACGAGCCCATCATTGGAGTTTTTTGTCCCGTGGAAAATCTGACCAAAAGTACTAGTTATGGGCGTGGTTTTGTGCCCGCCACTAGTACCTATTTTATGCCCACCACTATTAACTTTTTCCTACTAGTGGCGGGCGCTTTTTTTGTGCTGGCAACTCGAATTTTTTCTGCCCTTTTTTTATGCAAGGGTTTTAGTGTTTTAGGTTTAGTCTTACGAACCAAGAAATTTTCGACCTTAAAGGTACAACATTTAAAGTTTTATGTAAGAGTTGGGCATTTGTTACTGTTCATTAGCTATTTTTATCGCACATAATAGATTTCTAGGTATTTAATGTAGGTAAATCCAGTTAAAGACTGAAATATAGTAGATATACCCGAAAGTAATGGAGGAAATCCACTTGAAGCCTTAAATACATCTACGATTTTCCCACTCTTACCGCTTATTGTGTTATGCACTAGGTGCCAATCATGGAAAAGTCGCAGAGTAATTAATTTATTTTGTTATTTACTAAATGGCAATAGTGGGAACTGGTTGGTGAAAAGGAGAAAATATAACATTGGCGGACGTACTGGCTCGCCGACCACTGGGAACACAAGTAGTAGTGGCGGGCGTGATCTAGAGCACACCATAGGTAGTTCCGCAATCTGGTGTGGACAAAATGATTCCTTCTGATTGGTCGAAATGACACACCCATAGATTGATGACGCGACTCCCATCTGCACGTCCACACCCATTCGCGTTTTGTATGATTGGTGGAGAGGATAGGAGCCAGTAGTCACTGGTCACATCCACTTCTCTCTCACGATCTCTCTCTCTCTCTCTCTCTCTCTCTCTCTCTCTCTCTCTCTCTCTCTCTCTCTCTCTCTCTCGAAGCTCAGATCCCATTTTTGCCTCCGTTGTCACTAGTTAATTTCGGCCACCTTCATCCATCTCTGCTGGCACCAAGCACATTTCAGCGCGGCCTCTCCCCCCTCTCCTCCTAATGAGACCAAATCACCGATTGTCTCCTTCCCATGTTGCATCAACCAACCCTACTTGCCTCTGTTCGTGTAGATGCGATGGTGCTCCACTACATGTATGTGTGACGCCCGGATAATTAAGCTACAGTAATCCCCTGCTAATGATGCCACGTCACCATGATTACTGTTGTTAAACTCGCGTTGGTTCAAAAACCGGTTCAAATTCAAATTTGAAACAAAGTCAAAAATAAAAGTTTTCAAACGTCAAAACTAAAATGTGAAAACTGTGTCAAATAATTCATAAGTATTATTAGTGAAGAACCCAAAATTTATAAAGTATTTAAGTGCTAAAAATGATTAAAACAATGGCTTTAACAATTAATATAATGACCAATTATTTCTAAAATATTAAACTATTTTATTTATGGGTGAAACTTTTTGTGACGGAGGGTTAAACTAAAGTACTAATTTAGGTGTGGGACTCATATTTTGATCAAACTAAGATATTGTGAGAATTAAGTAATAAAACAAATAAACAGAAAAGTTAAAAGAAAATAAAAACCAAACAACAAAAGAAAACAAAACAACTGGCCTCCCCCTGGGCTTTGGCCCACTAAGCCATCAGGCCGGCCTGTTCCCTCCCCGCTGCCCTCTCCCTCCTGTTCACGAGAGGAGGTGGACACCCCCGATGACCGCCACGGCCACGACCATCGCCGTGGCGGCCATCTGCCGTCTCCGTGGAGCTATAAGGACAGCCCCTGCCCCTCTCACCCTCCTCCGAAACCCTAGCGCCCAGATCCCCTTCCCCTCGCGCCCCTCTCCCCTCCATAGCGCGCACCCGATCCACCTCGGCCATGGCCACCGCCGTTCTCGCGGTCACCGTCGTCCCCGAGCCTCGCGTGGATGTCCAGAAGCTTCATCGACCTCCACTACGTCGTCTACGCTACCGGAACGTAGGCTGGGAGAAACATCAGCGACGCCCGCTGCTTCTTCCCCAATGTCGGCCGCCGCACTCCATCGCCGGATCGCCGTCGTCGTCTACCTCGGGACGCCGGAGCTCCTCGCCGTCAATCCGCCGCCCACTGCAGCTCCTAAGCCTCCCGCCGGCCACCGTGTGCCTCTCGGTGAGCTCCTCCCCCGCCCCCTTTTTTCCCTTCTATTTGGACGCCGTAGGCCGCCGTCTCCGTCGTGCCCGAACCCCGAGTACGTGTACGTTCGTGCGGTTCTTGCAGTTTTTTCTGCCACCATTGCTACGCTACACCGCAAACGGCATCACCGCGCGTTATGCCTGCTTCTGAGCCCCGTCCTACTCGCCGCCTACTCCTACTGCCGCACTGCCGCCCGCAGCTCGACCGAGCCCCGCGCCGCACTGTCGACTGCGCCATGGCCTGACCCTACCTACTGTTGCTGGCCGCGCCTGACCACGCCGGCTGCTACCCTCGCCGCGCCTTGCCTCCACCCCACCCGTGCTCGCCTACTGCTGCTTGCTAATTGCTACCACGGCGCTGCTGCCGCATCTACTACTGCCGTTGCTAACTGTACTCTGTACTGCTAGCTACTGAAGATGCTACTAGCTAGCTTTTCTCTTTTTACAATGACTAACCCTCTATACAGCCCGTAAACATCGTCTAAACGGTTATTAACATTAGTAAAAATAATATGAGTAGAAACTATACATGACAAACTTCATTTTATCTCATTGGAACAAATCCATTTGATGCATGAATTAAATCATATGAAAATCACAAATTGCTATCTTCTGTTAAGAGAGAACATAACTAACCTCATAGCATACTGTGTTGCGTGCTGTGTGTGGTGTGTGCGTGTGTGCACTACCAGCCTCACGGTGTGCCACCAGGCCGGCCCTTGTTTAGTTTAGTTGGTAATACTTTAGTGCTCAATTAGTATAACAACAAATGACAAGTGGACCCCTCTGTTTATTAGCTTTAATTAGTTGTTCTAAAAAGGCTAAGTCTATGGCAAATGGGCCCCGCTGTTAATTAAGCAAGATTTACTAAACTACTAAACTTAGAGTCAATGACATGCGGACCCACTTCTACTATTCACTGGTTGACTAGTCTTTGTTGACCTGGTCAACTGGGCCCTTTGGCCCCATCTGTCTGCCACATGTGCACAATGTTGGGTACACTTCTGTGTACCTGTAGCATTTATTGTTTATTTTCGAAATAATAATCATTTTAAATCAATTAAAACTTTGAAATTCAATATAAAATAATCCATAACTCAGATGAAAAAGTTTTATACATGAAAGTTGCTCAAAACGACGAGACGAATCTGGTTACGTAGCCCGTTCGCCCGCCACACATCCCTAGCATACAAAACCTGCAACATTTCACCTCCGGTTCATCTGTCCGAAAACGCGAAACACCGGAGATACTTTTCCGGGTGTTTCCCCCCTTCGCTGGTATCACCTATCCCTGCGTTAGATCACCTCTAGCTCCGCGTTGTCATGTTATGTTTTGATTGCTCTGTTATTTATTATGTTCCCCCTCCGTTACTTTTTTCGGTAGACCCCGAGACCGCTGCCCGTACCCCTATGATTGACTACGGTGTTGACGACCCCTCTCTCTTGACAGAGCAACCAGGCAAGTCCCCCCTTGATTACCAGATATCGCCTATTCTTCTCTACTTCTTGCATTATAGTAGTGTAGCATGTTACTGCTTCCAGTTAATCGTATAGTGCTGCATAGCCTGTCCTTTCTACTACTGTTGTTACCTTTACCTGCTATCCTACTGCTTAGTATAGGAAGCTAGTGTTCCATCAGTGGCCCTACACTCTTGTCCGTCTGCCATGCTATACTACTGGGCCGTGATCACTTCGGGAGGTGATCACGGGCATATACTATATACTTTACACTGTTATATTACCTGTGATACTGTTCGGAGATGGGGGCTGAAGGGGCAGGTGGCTCCATCCCGGTAGAGGTGGGCCTGGGTTCCCGACGGCCCTCGATTGTTACTTTGTGGCGGAGCGACAGGGCAGGTTGAGGCCACCTAGGTGAGAGGTGGGCCTGGCCCTGGTCGGCGTTCGCGGATACTTAACACGCTTAACGAGATCTGGGTATTTGATCTGAGTCTGGCCATTTGGTCTATACGCACTAACCATCTACGCGGGAGTAGTTATGGGTATCCCGGCGTCGTGGTATCAGCCGAAGCCTTCGTGACGTCAGCGACTGAGCGGCGCGCACCGGATTGGAACGTAAACCTGCTCTTGTATTAAGGGGGCTAGTTCTGCTTTCGGCCGCCCTCGCAACGTGCAGGTGTGCTAAGGGCGATGGTCCCAGACCCCTGTGCGCTTAGGTTTAGACCGGCGTGCTGACCTCTCTGTTGTGCCTAGGTGGGGCTGCGACGTGTTGATCTTCCGCGGCCGGGCATGACCCCGAAAAGCGTGTCCGGCCAAATGGGATCAAGCGTGTTGGGTTATGTGGTGCACCCCTGCAGGGAAGTTTATCTATTCGAATAGCCGTGTCCCTCGGTAAAAGGACGACCCGGAGTTGTACCTTGACCTTATGACAACTAGAACCGGATACTTAATAAAACACACGCTTCCAAGTGCTAGATACAACCCGGTGATCGCTCTCTAACAGGGCGACGAGGAGGGGATCGCCGGGTAGGATTATGCCATACGATGCTACTTGGAGGACTTCAGTCTACTCTCTTCTATATGCTTCAAGACAGAGGCTGCCAGAAGCGTAGTCTTCGACAGGATTAGCTATCCCCCCTCTTATTCAGGCATTCTGCAGTTCAGCCCACTGATATGGCCCTTTGCACATATATCCATGGATATGTAGTGTAGCTCCTTGCTTGCGAGTACTTTGGATGAGTACTCACGGTTACTTTGTTTCCCCCTTTTCCCCATTCCTCTACCCGATTGCTGCAACCAGACGATGGAGCCCAGGATCCAGACGCCACCGTCGACGACGACTCCTACTACACCGGAGGTGCCTACTACTACGTGCAGCCAGCTGACGACGACCAGGAGTAGTTAGGAGGATCCCAGGCAGGAGGCCTGCGCCTCTTTCGATCTGTATCCCAGTTTGTGCTAGCCATCTTATGGCAACTTGTTTAACTTATGTCT
Source organism: Aegilops umbellulata (assembly GCA_032464435.1). NCBI lineage: Eukaryota > Viridiplantae > Streptophyta > Magnoliopsida > Poales > Poaceae > Aegilops > Aegilops umbellulata. Next base: position 234,433,349 of record CP136060.1, read on the forward strand.
ATACTCAGATATTGTTGCTTCCGCTGACTCGTCTATGATCGAGCACTTGTATTCGAGCCCTCGAGGCCCCTGGCTTGTATTATGATGCTTGTATGACTTATTTTATTTTTAGAGTTGTGTTGTGATATGTTCCCGTGAGTCCCTGATCTTGATCGTACACGTTTGCGTGTATGATTAGTGTACGATTGAATCGGGGGCATCACAAGTTGGTATCAGAGCCGACTGCCTGTAGGAATCCCCCTTCCAAACTCCTTGGCCGAAGTCGAGCCTAGACATTGCAAAACATTTACTGACATGGCTGTGTGTCTTGTCTTACGGGCACACGTCGCCATTGGGTGGTAGTAGGATCTTTTATTCCTTGATCTATACTCTGGGACTGTGACATCTCTTCTATTCGGGTGAAATGATTTTACTAACTCTGACTCTAGGTTCTCGTAACTACTTCCACCCGGAGAACCCCTTACTCTAGATGATTACTTGGTGCACCGAAGGATTTCGAAGATACTCTCCGATGTTCTGTCCAGACTTTGAGCCTGTTGCTTTTGCAATTCCCTACCACCGAAATATCCCTATGGATAATTGCATACACTTGTCGTTCTTACTTTTATTCCCAGTTGATCTTGTTATAACAAGATACCCTAAAATCCCCTCTATTGTTCCGAGAATATTTTGTGCTTACTGCCTTGTAGTTTCTTGCCACCTGAATACCCCTTCGGATAATTTCTCGCCCTTATCGAGTATCCGCTCATCCCCAGTTGTTCAGGTGTTTCACAATTGTCTTCGAAGTACTATTCGATCCTCCAAAATTCCTCAATAGCTTATTGCTCTGCAATACTTGTCTGCTTGCATTATGGATGCTTTCCATATGTCTGGCAATATTTGTTAGTATCCTTAGACACCGTGATTTTGATCCCATTGATTCAACATGAGTGCCAATGCACGCAATCATCAGTTGATCCTTTTAAATTATCTTTCCGCCTCAGACTGAGCTGGTTCTCGATCAATCCAATTGCCGTTGATTGTAACCTAAGGCTATTCAACTTATCCCTCCCTAATCAGAGCATTGCTTCTGGTCCCTTGATTTGGAAATCATAATTCCTTTGCATTTGAGGTTTGAGTTAGTCAGTTGTTTCAATAATCTGGTCTCCTTGCATTCTTCTTCCTCTAGTTGAGTACCGATGCTCACGTCAGATCCCTTGTGGTCCACCAGATCCTTTGTTGGGTTTTATCCGACAATGTCCTTCATATTGAATAAGCCTGTGAGCCTTTCCTCGGATACATAATGCCTTCGGTAAATTGTATCCTCTGCTTTGTCAACCATGCTCTGCTTTCGAGCTGGTGATATTTACTCTCAACGCTTATTGTATATGTTTCTAAAGATGCCCCGATGGGTTGAACCTATACCTTCTCTAAGACCGTGTGAACCCGAAAGTTTTCACGAGTCACACTCTTCTGGTGCCTCGCCAGATAAATTTCAACACCGCAACTTCTTCGAAGGCGGGAAGTGAATGAAATGTTATGCATTAAAGAAGTGGGAGTCGACCTTGAACTTTGTGTTCATGCCCATGGACACGATGTAGATCCTATCATGGAAGCTTCTTGTAATTTTTTTTAACTATTTCCTTGATAACTATCATCTGGTATCTGTGAATTGATCCTTTGAAACCGTGGTTCCGACCATGATTGTTCTTCTTTGATCCCATTTCTCGGACAAGTTAAAACATTTGTCTTCTACAGATCAATGCGTTTGCCCAACCTCTATTATGATCTACCTTCGAGTATTACCCCTGGTATCTCGAGGATATAATGCCATCGCACTACATCTTATGAATTTTTGATGAAGTAGTACCTTTCCTTGTCATAGTCACTCCAATGGTTCTGGGTTGTCATCAACCGAGGACTCCGAGAATTGAATCGAATCCGCACTGCAATTCAGTACTCCTAGTACTTTGTTGTTGAGAAGTTTAATGCTCCATCACGTCATTCCTAGCCTGATCGGCTACATCATCATCGTGCTAAATTTAACTGTGCTACCTGGTTCTTCTTCTCAGAGCACAAAATTCGATGGTGAGCTAGTCTTACGTCGATCTTTCTCGTCATATCATTTCTCCTTGAACAGCAAACTTGATTTCAAGTTTGTGTCGTACCCATGGTTCCAATAACTTTTGCTTCATCATTCCGTTGACTTGATGTCATTGCAGATAAGTTACATCTTCTCGAAACCTCTCGACAAATGTGTCGGGATCATCATCAACATTCTGAGGTCTTCCAAGATATCTATCAAATTCTTGATGAGAAATACCATCCTTTGCCCTCGATGATTTGGGTTATCATCGACAACATTATTGCATTCCCTCCAACACAAAACTTGTTCTTGTTTTGTGTTGTATCTTGAGTTCCTTGCTATCCAACATCTGTTCTTGTTCACACTAGAGTATTACCATCTTTTATGTCAAGAATGTTGTGAGGATTGCTCCACCTCTTAAGAATTCTTGTATATTGATACTTCTCCCCATCATCATTCTTTCTTGGTCCTCGTGTTGGTCCTAACCGGGGTACCAACAAGTGAACGGTGTTGTTTGGATTTTGCACTTCTAGCAACCCTATTGCTTTGAAGTTAATGATCAACAGTTCATTCTTAGCCTATCGGTTATTGGATCACCAGTCTGACAATTAATCAGGCTACCTATGCCCATATTTCGGGCACATCTTTCAACCAAAGTTTAATTATGTATGTTTTTCCTCTAGCATACATCATTATATCATTTGATATGACAAATGTTATCTCCTTGTTCACATAATTGTGGAAATCCATATTTTTGGAAATCTCGATGATATGTCGCTGAGTCCATCAGCCACCTCCTCATCCTCTCCTTGGTTTAAAGCCGAACTCTGGTTTTGGGACCTGCTTCCATAGTCCATTTCCCGAGAATCTTACAATGTCATCTCGTCAATTTGTGTTGCACCTTTTCTTTTCAGGAATCCCGTGTTTGAGGTATCCTAACACTGATCAGATCTGAATCTCGGTCAGATATGATGGTTGGGACATATTTCCAAAAGTTATAACATTGGTCTCGACATAACCCGGTAAGGTGGTGTCTTTGCTTAGCACCCCTAGCCAGAGGACCCTTTGTTATAGTTTCCTTTTTGGCAAGGTTAGTCATTCTTCCGTGAGGAAATTGTAAGAGTTATTCTATAAGTTGTTCCCGATGGATCCTTTTTGTTTCCTAAGTTTGATCTTCACCTGTTGACCGTGTCAATGCTATCTCGAAGCATGTCTATGGTACTTCGATTTTCAATAGGAACATTTAAAGCCCAGTGCTAATGTTTCCTACTCAATTATCCAAACACCGCTGTATGGGTAATGTCATGAAAATTCTCTCCCGTACCTAAATGGTTTTCTACATTGTATCCTGTCATGGATATCATGCTCTGCTTGTCCTTGGGAAGATTATACCCCTCAAATATGTGTTTAAACACACTTTTCCCTTCCCATTGTTTTGTATAACCTGATGATCACATTTTCCTTTCCATTGTCTTGTTTAACATTTCTTGTGATCTATATGATCTAAGCAGTAATAATTCACTACTTATGTAGACACATCGGTGTACAACTTTGTCAGTGAAACCCTGTTTCTACTGTTGATGACATTCCGATAACCACCGATGGACGAGAACTTTCCCTATAGGTCCGCCTCATTTCAACGAGCAGGGAAATGGTTCTCTTCGTCCCTCGCCCTTGGTACCGACATTGTTGCCAACATAAATGGCAGGCTACCCTCTGATATACCTTACTATCATGACCATGCAAGATGTCAGCACCCTTTTTACTTTTAACCCAGATGGTGGGCCCATAACCCACAGTTCCACAGGATCGAAACCTGACTCTCCTATACACCCCCTGTTCTTAAGGTTATTCCTCGCGCGTGGCCTCGTACGTAATTCATGAGCCACCTTCCGAAAGATCACCAATTCTGGTATCAGACACAATACTTACTCTCGCTGCTCTGAACCCCTTTCTCACTCTGGTTCAGACTTCGAGCAACTATCTATCCGCTTGGAACCTCTTATTGTACCTTCGTACCATACTCTCAATGTATTTGTTCAACTCGAGACATAATCTTATGCTCATTCATGGGTTAACCCCTGATTGTTTCCCTCATAAGCATTCTGTCATAGCCGAGCTGCCCCTTACCTATTCGTAACTACATTGGAGTTCCCGAAGAAAAGGACGACTTCACCATGATGGCCTGAAGCAGAGAAATGAAGATGTCAATGTAAGGGATCGACCTCTTCGAGAAGAGCAACTAAGACCGACAAGAATCGTTAGAATTTAGTAACCAGATCTTTCCCCTTACTCCGACACTTAAAATCTCGGGACGAGATTTCTTGTAGTGGAGGAGAATTGTGATGCCCGGATAATTAAGCTACAGTAATCCCCTGCTAATGATGCCACATCACCACGATTACTGTTGTTAAACTCGCATTGGTTCGAAAACCGGTTCAAATTCAAATTTGAAACAAAGTCAAAAATAAAAGTTTTCAAACATCAAAACTAAAATGTGAAAACTGTGTCAAATAATTCATAAGTATTATTAGTGAAGAACCCAAAATTTTATAAAGTATTTAAGTGCTAAAAATGATTAAAACAATGGCTTTAACAATTAATATAATGACTTCTAATTTCTAAAATATTAAACTATTTTATTTATGGGTGAAACTTTTTGTGACAGAGGGTTAAACTAAAGTACTAATTTAGGTGTGGGACTCATATTTTGATCACACTAAGATAATGTGAGAATTAAGTAATAAAACAAATAAACAGAAAAGTTAAAAGAAAATAAAAACCAAACAACAAAAGAAAACAAAACAACTGGCCTCCCCCTGGGCTTTGGCCCACTAAGCCATCAGGCCGGCCTGTTCCCTTCCCGCTGCCCTCTCCCTCTTGTTCACGAGAGGAGGTGGACACCCCCGATGACCGCCACGGCCACGACCATCGCCGTGGCGGCCATCTGCCGTCTCCCTGGGGCTATAAGGACAGCCCCTGCCCCTCTCACCCTCCTCCGAAACCCTAGCGCCCAGATCCCCTTCCCCTCGCGCCCCTCTCCCCTCCATAGCGCGCACCCGATCCACCTCGGCCATGGCCACCGCCGTTCTCGCGGTCACCATCGTCCCCGAGCCTCGCGTGGATGTCCAGAAGCTTCATCGACCTCCACTACGTCGTCTACGCTACCGGAACGTAGGCGGGGAGAAACATCAGCGACGCCCGCTGCTTCTTCCCCAACGTCGGCCCCCGCACTCCATCGCTGGATCGTCGTCGTCGTCTACCTCGGGACGCCGGAGCTCCTCGCCGTCAATCCGCCGCCCACTGCAGCTCCTAAGCCTCCCGCCGGCCACCGTGTGCCTCTCGGTGATTTGGACGCCGTAGACGCCGTCTCTGTCGTGCCCGAACCCCGAGGACGTGTACGTTCGTGCGGTTTGTTCTGCAACCATTGCTACGCGGCACCACAAACGGCCTCGCCGTGCGTTATACCTGCTTCTGAGCCCCGTCCTACTCGCCGCCTACTCCTACTGCCGCGCTGCCGCCCGCAGCTCGACCGAGCCCCGCGCCGCACTGCCGACTGCGCCATGGCCTGACCCTGCCTACTGCTGCTGGCCGCGCCTGACCGCGCCGGCTGCTACCCTCGCCGCGCCTTGCCTCCACTCCACCCGTGCTCGCCTGCTGCTGCTTGCTAATTGCTACCACGGCGCTGCTGCTGCATCTACTACTGCCGCTGCTAACTGTACTCTTTACTGCTAGCTACTGAAGATGCTACTAGCTAGCTTTTCTCTTTTTACAATGACTAACCCTCTATACAGCCCGTAAACATCGTCTAAACGGTTATTAACATTAGTAAAAATAATATAAGTAGAAACTATACATGACAAACTTCATTTTATCCCATTGGAACAAATCCATTTGATGCATGAATTAAATCATATGAAAATCACAAATTGCTATCTTCTGTTAAGAGAGAACATAATTAACCTCATAGCATACTGTGTTGCGTGCTGTGTGTGGTGTGTGCGTGTGTGCACTACCAGCCTCACGGCTGTGCCACCAGGCCGACCCTTGTTTAGTTTAGTTGGTAATACTTTAGTGCTCAATTAGTATAACAACAAATGACAAGTGGACCCCTCTGTTTATTAGCTTTAATTAGTTGTTCTAAAAAGGCTAAGTCTATGACAAATGGGCCCCGCTGTTAATTAAGCAAGATTTCCTGAACTACTAAACTTAGAGTCAATGACATGCGGACCCACTTCTACTATTCACTGGTTGACTAGTCTTTGTTGACCTGGTCAACTGGGCCCTCTGGCCCCATCTGTCAGCCACATGTGCACAATGTTGGGTACACTTCTGTGTACCTGTAGCATTTATTGTTTATTTTTGAAACAATAATCATTTTAGAAAATCAATTAAAACTTTGAAATTCAATATAAAATAATCCATAACTCAGATGAAAAAGTTTTATACATGAAAGTTGCTCAAAACGACGAGACGAATCCGGTTACATAGCCCGTTCGCCCGCCACACATCCCTAGCATAGAAAACCTGCAACATTTCACCTCCGGCTCATCTGTCCGAAAACGCGAAACACCGGGGATACTTTTCCGGGTGTTTCCCCCCTTCGCCGGTATCACCTATCCCTGCGTTAGATCACCTCTAGCACCGCGTTGTCATGTTATGTTTTGATTGCTTTGTTATTTATTGTGTTCCCCCTCCGTTACTTTTTCCGGTAGACCCCGAGACCGCTGGCCGGACCCCTATGATCGACTACGGTGTTGACGACCCCTCCCTCTTGCCAGAGCAACCAGTCAAGCCCCCCCTTGATCACCAGATATTGCCTATTCTTCTCTAATGCTTGCATTAGAGTAGTGTAGCATGTTACTGCTTTCAGTTAATCCTATACTGCTGCATAGCCTGTCCTTGCTACTACTGTTGTTACCTTTACCTGCTATCCTACTGCTTAGTATAGGATGCTAGTGTTCCATCAGTGGCCCTACACTCTTGTCCGTCTGCCATGCTATACTACTGGGCCTTGATCACTTCGGGAGGTGATCACGGGCATATACTATATACTTTACACTGTTACATTACCCGTGATACTGTTCGGAGATGGGGGCTGAAGGGGCAGGTGGCTCCATCCCGGTAGAGGTGGGCCTGGGTTACCGATGGCCCCCGACTCTTACTTTGTGGCGGAACGACAGGGCAGGTTGAGGCCACCTAGGTGAGAGGTGGTCCTGGCCCTGGTCGGCGTTCGCGAATACTTAACATGCTTAACGAGATCTGGGTATTTGATCTGAGTCTGGCCATTTGGTCTATACGCACTAACCATCTACGCGGGAGTAGTTATGGGTATCCCGGCGTCATGGTATGAGCCGAAGCCTTCGTGACGTCAGTGACTGAGCGGCGCGCGCCGGATTGGAACGTAAGCCTGCTCTTGTATTAAGGGGGCTAGTTCTGCTTTCGGCCGCCCTCGCAACGTGCAGGTGTGCTAAGGGCGATGGGCTCAGACCATTGTGCGCTTAGGTTTAGGCCGGCATGCTGACCTCTCTGTTGTGCCTAGGTGGGGCTGCGACGTGTTGATCTTCCGCGGCCGGGCATGACCCCGAAAAGCGTGTCCGGCCAAATGGGATCAAGCGTGTTGGGTTATGTGGTGCACCGCTGCAGGAAAGTTTATCTATTCGAATAGCCATGTCCCTCGGTAAAAGGACGACCCGGAGTTGTACCTTGACCTTATGACAACTAGAACCGGATACTTAATAAAACACACCCTTCCAAGTGCCAGATACAACCCGGTGATCGCTCTCTAACAGGGAGACGAGGAGGGGATCGCCGGGTAGGATTATGCCATACGATGCTACTTGGAGGACTTCAGTCTACTCTCTTCTATATGCTGCAAGACGGAGGCTGCCAGAAGCATAGTCTTCGACAGGATTAGCTATCCCCCTCTTATTCAGGCATTCTGCAGTTCAGTCCACTGATATGGCCCTTTGCACATATATCCATGCATATGTAGTGTAGCTCCTTGCTTGGGAGTACTTTGGATAAGTACTCACGGTTACTTTGTTTCCCCCTTTTCCCCATTCCTCTACCCGATTGCTGCAACCAGACGATGGAGCCCAGGATCCAGACGCCACCGTCGACGACGACTCCTACTACACCGGAGGTGCCTACTACTACGTGCAGCCAGCTGACGACGACCAGGAGTAGTTAGGAGGATCCCAGGCAGGAGGCCTGCGCCTCTTTCGATCTGTATCCCAGTTTGTGCTAGCCATCTTATGGTAACTTGTTTAACGTATGTCTGTACTCAGATATTGTTGCTTCTGCTGACTCGTCTATGATCGAGCACTTGTATTCGAGCCCTCGAGGCCCCTAGCTTGTATTATGATGCTTGTATGACTTATTTTATTTTTAGAGTTGTGTTGTGATATCTTCCTGTGAGTCCCTGATCTTGATCGTACACGTTTGCGTGTATGATTAGTGTACGATTGAATCGGGGGCATCACAGTATGCGACTGCAACGACGGGCGCGGTCCATGCTGGTGCTCCAATGGCGGCACCAAGGCCATGTGCAACCTGCTCGACTATGGGAGTGTCGGTGTCGTGCAAGTGGAGTGGCGGAACAGCAGACCGAGACGGCTCGGGATGGTGGATCAAGCGTGTCAGAGGCGTTGCCAGCCTACATATTGCTTACGAGCTTACTAGCTCCCCGAGTAGGGGCAGGGCCGCACCGTGGAGTGCCACCACCAGGAGGTGCATCCTTTTTTTAGTTTCTAAAATCATACTAGTGGCGGGCAAGAAAAAAGAGCACCATAGATACATTTCCTAGCTAATGGCGGGTGAATATTGATGCCCCACCATTGGTAGTGTGCCTCATCAGTGGCGGGTGCTACCTGAAGTCCGTCACGAATTGGCCTTTACCAATAACGGTCAGGGAGCCCGCCACTGATGCCATGTTAGAAGTGGTGAGCACCCCTGAGAGCACCACCCACCACTGCTGGGCATTCTTGCAGTAGTGTCAATTGTAGCCTAGTGTGTTGCTGTTGAAGAACCTCATTGTCTGTGTGGTGTCATGAAATGGTTGGTGCGGATTTGGTCATTGGTGCAGTTTGCTTAGCACAAATATGATCGCTTTGGTTTCCTTTTTCTTTTTTCTCACCTATACATAGCTTTGGTCTTATATGACTTTTCTAGTTGCCTGCGTGTTTTTATGTGCGTTAGTGTTGGCCGCATGCATCCTAACTATGCAGAGACTGGGTATCTACTCACCGTGTTTTGTCTCCTCTTATGCTTTATTTTGAGCCAATAAAATCCACCCATTGTTAAAAAAATTGTAGCCTAGTTGTAAAGAGAAGGAAAGAAGACAAAAGTAGAGAATAAGCCACAAAAAATTAGATCATTTTTATTTTAAAATAGAGGAAAAGGATTTGCCTCATCCATCAATTAAGGAGAGAATAGAGTTTGTTTGTTTTACAAGACACGAGTAACATAAAAGTGTTACTGGAGCAAGATAGGTAGCGGCGTGCTTTTTCGGCGAAAGACACAGACATTCCATTCATTACATGTAGTCCAAGTAATGAACATAGCGAGAGATGCCATAACTTTTCTATTGGGTGTTTTTTTTGAACATCAGTTCTATTGGGTGTTGGTGCCGAAGAGATTCACCCACCATTTCTTGATGGATTGGTCGTGGTGCCAAGTGGATGTGTTAAAGTTTTTGAGGTGGAGACACTCGTTTGTCAAGTTCCATAGGCATAGAGTGTAACGACAATCAAACAAGAGGTGCATCCCGGACTCTTTCTCCCTCTTACAAAGAGGGCAAAGACCGCAATTTGGCCAACCACAGCTTTCCAATCTGCCAGCGATCCAAATCCTATCTTGAATGGCTAACTAGTCAAAGAACATGACCCTATGAGGAGCACAAGACCCCAATCCTAAGTCATGCCGATCTAGCATAAGACACATCATATCACTTGTCGCCTCACGCACGGTAACCCACGGCTGCCACCTTTACCATGGCCGGGACCGTTTGCGTCTTTTGGCTCATGTATATGATTGTGATGCTAGCATCCATATGACAGGGAACGCAAGTCGACATAACTAGTTATAGACCAAGGTGGCACAAACGTACATGGACATGCATAAGTAGCCCATCAATGCACGTGTCAGTCATCAACGTATGAACCCAAGTCGTAGCAAGCTACAAGGACTTAAAGGAACAACACGTAACATTTCCCCGTAGGGACAGACACATGAGCAAAGAAGGATACATGCCAGTCAATCCATGTGTTCGGAAGCAGTAGCAAACTACCAAGGCTCAGTGGAAGCACTAGGAGGCATTTCCCTATAGGAAAGGCTACCAAAGGCAGATAACTAGGCGTCGAATCCCACACATACCAATGCATTTCAAAACGTACACACAATATGCATGATATGTGTAGATACAACATGTCATCACAACATAACTCTACAACTCAAAGTATTTATTTAAGAGGCTCCGAAGAGCCATACATAGCATGATATTCCAAACATGGGTCTCATGACCCAGCATACAAAGTCATACAAGCAATGGAAGCATAAACATGTATGAGTGCAGACAGCTACAAAGGAAAAAGGCTGAGAAGCCTGACTATCTACAAGACCCTCCATAGGAACCAGGCCTCTGTCTGGGATTCCCAAGCTACTCGTCAAAGCCCACGTGGAACTACTAGTGAGACTAAAGTCTCCTCTGCAAAACATAAATTAAGAACAAAATAGTACAAATGTACTCAGCAAGGCTTACATCATAACTAACTATTTATGCATTAGTATCAATAAGGGGGTTGTGGATTTTAATTGCAGCAAGCCAGCTTTGACTCAGTGGCTACCCTGAACAAAGACTGTGAGTAATTTCTTTGGGGTGAGAGAGTGCACACGAGTCCACATATTCACCACATCAGTACACCACTGTGGACCTGCTCTCGTCTCCCTACGAGAAGGCCATACATAGCACTCACGGTTATCTTGCGCATTTTAGAGTATCCGTTCCAACTTGTCTATGATCCAATCACGAGTTACTGGGATGAAGACTTGGTGAGACAAACTTTGTGCCCAATTGACACTCAAAGGGTGCTCGTGATTCCCCTTCCGATGCATGACATGAGCGACTTCATTGCTTGGAGCTACACAAAAAATGGTTTGTTCACTGTTCGATCGGCATATTGGGAGGAATGGAACAACAGCATGGGAGGAGATTGCTACATACAAATGGGATGGGTAGAACCAATGCGAATCCTATTTGGAGCAAGATCTGGAAGCTATCTTGTCCGGCAAAGGTAAAATTTTTCATCTGGTGTACATTGCATGGTACCCTCCCATGTCGTGTTATGCTCGCCAATAGACACATGGAAGGCTCGCCCATATGCCCATCATGTTCTAATGGGCCAGAAGACACAAAACACGTCTTCACTACATAAAAAATACACTTCCGTGATGATACGTGTTTGTCACAATAGGTCATGTTTTCTGTCATGCATGTACATCCATGATGATTTTATGAAAGAATCAGGATAGTCATACCTGTGCTGTTGTAGAAGTGTTCCATGACATTACCAAAATTATCATCATGGAATTGTCCACTTCTGTTGGATTTCGGGTTACGACAGACCCTTGAGGTTCGAACACTGGGGTGCGCGCGGAGATCTCCTCGTGCGAACTAAGCTAGAAACGATGAACAACACAAGGGACACGAGATTAATACTGGTTCGGGCCACAGTTGTGGTGTAATACCCTACTCAGGTGTGTGGTGTGGTGGATTGCCTCAGGGGCTGATGATGAATAGTACAGAGGAAGAACAGCCTCGCGAGGAGTGTTCTTGAGCTGGTGCGGCAGACTGCTTGGGTGAGTTCAGCTGCCTCTCTCTCTCTCTCTCTGCTTGGGCTCTACCAGATTTCTCTATAGCTCGATCCCTCCAATCTGTGGTGGCTAGCTCTATTTATGGAGGCCCTGGGCCTCTCCCCAAAAAATGAGCGGGAAGGGCACCACAATTGGCCATTTTGAAGGGGAACATCTAGTACAAGTTATCCTGACCAAAGGTGGTCTTTGGCTGCCAAAAGCACTGGTGATGACGCCGTCTTGGGCTCCACGGTGACCTCCCTCCGGCCGTCCGGCTGGTCTTGGTCTTGTTGCACCGGAATGGTAACCTTTGCCTGATACCTTGGCCTGTGCTTGCCCCCTTTGCACCGAAGGGGAAACAAGGACTCCGCACGGGCCGGCGCTCGCCTGGCCTTGATCGTCATGGCTTGCGTCATGGGTTCCTCGCGAGGTACCTCTGCCTTGATCTCTCCGCCTCCTCGTGAGCCTGCCTGATGAGGCTGCCTCTGAGGAAGCTTCCTGTCATCCGCCCCGCGAGGCTCGGCCCCTCGCGAGGGTCTTGAGCTTGAGCTGATGAAGAGGGGCCATGCTGGGCCCCCACTTGAGCCACGCCGCAGGCCGCATGCAGGCATGTCTGGGACCCCCGTTCCCAGAATGCCGATAGTAGCCCCCGGGCCCAAGGCGCACGCGGGCTTGGCTTAGCAGAGAAGCGAAGGGGCAAGCGCGAAGCGCCGCAGGCCCCAAAAGCCTGCGGCCTTGGGCGCCGCGTGGCGGGTGATTGGACGTGGGCGATTGCGCTTTCCCACGACGCCTCGGCGACCGCACGACTTGACAAGTCCCAGCATGCAGAGGAACGGGTCATGATTACCTGCGATCATGGTGCTCGGCGGTTGGTCTTCTCCGGCTATAAGTACGGGGCTGCATGAGCTCCTTAAGTCCATCCCTTCCTGCTACTCCTTCTCTTCTTCGTGGCTTCCCGCCGTTCCCATGGATGCAAAGAGGTTCTCGGTCGCAGAGAAAGGAAAGGCTCATCAGGTAGGGCCTGACTCCCCCCGACCAAACGTGGTCGGGGTCGCCCTCGCAAGCATCCCGCGGTCCCCGTAGCGGCTTCCTGCGGCCATGGTGGCGGTGCCCTGCGCGGTGGTGAGCGCCCGGCTGCCGAGGGAAGGCACGCCGTGACCGCGTGGCCCCCCAGGCCGCGCTTTCGCTCGGCGGAGGTGCTGCCGGAGTTCGTCGTGTGGTCGGCAGACCTGACCAGCACCTGGCTCCAGCTCCCCCGTTTCTTCGTGGGTGAACTGCCAGCCAGCGCCCAATGCGGCTTCTGGCTCTAGGCGGATGGTTGTTGCAGTAGGGCCTCCTGGGCTTCGCTGGAGGTCTCCGCTTCTGGGAATTGGGCCCTGACCCGCGGCTGGCAAACATTTGCCCGTGCGCGCGGCCTAAGCCAGCGGTGCACTTTGCACTTCAAGTTCGATGGCGATGCCACCCTCTACGTGACGGTGTTCAGGGAAGACGGTTGCCGTGCCGGGTGCTGCCACGAAGATGATGACCGTGGCCGCCTGCTCAGCCCCGGCACTGACCAGGATGAAGACGGCGGCAGGCGTACAGGCGGCGGTACTCGAGGTTCTCCAAGCTTCGTCGACTCCCTCTCAGGCAGCAGCTCCTCCAGCGGTGGCCGCGACCAGCCCCCGTGCCGCCGCACCCGCCTGGGTGAAGGCAGCGGGTCAGGTTGTTGTCGCGCCCCGGTGAAGCGAGAGGAGGGATCCGCTTGAGCCTCAGGAGCAGCTCGAACTTTCGCTGTGGGTTGGTGCCGGGCAAGCCGTGCTCATTTTGTTTTTCTTCTTTCCCTGCGCAAAAAGAAGGTAGTATATGGCCTTGTGGGGGCGTGTTAGAACTGTTGCCGCTAATTATCGTGCTGCTTTCGTTATTTCCGCGCCATGTGCCCATGTGCGGGGATTACTTTAGCTTGGCGGGGCTTGACGCGGTCTCCGCCTCGCGAGGCCGAGGCCTCGCCGCGCGCTTCATGCCCTACAAAGATTAGCAGGAGGGGTGACCTTCGGTCGAGGTTATGGAGGCGACCGGCCAGGTCCTGCGCTCGTGTCTCGATGCCCGTGAGGCACGGACTGGTAGGGGTGCTCCCGCATAGAACTCGGGCAGGAAAGCTTCAGACGACCGGGGCAGAAAATGCTCGCGAGGGCACCCGCGAACCTACCTCGCGAGACTTGTGTGAGAGAAAATGAGGCAAGTGAGTGAAAAATATAAAGAGTCTCAAGCCATGAACGCCAACAACTTCAATAAGACTTTAAACGGGAATAAACACACCAACTGCAGAAAGCAAATGAAAAAGCCGCGTCCGGCACCTATTCTAGTCTTCGACGTCTTCTCACCAGCGCGGAGCTAAGTGCTGCCACTAGGTGTGGGCGGGAGCCCCCGAGGCCCAAGGGCGGCACTCCGGAGACTCCGGGGCGTGTACAGCCCCACTCATTATTACGTGAGAGTGTCATGGGCGGCGAGCTTCAGAGGCATTGGCCTTCTTCACAGGCACCGGGCCTTTTCCAAAACGCGGCAGCTTCACAGGCGTTCGCCTTCTTCACAGGCACCGGGCCTTTCCCAAAACGCGACAGCTTCACAGGCATTCGCCTTCTTCACAGGCATCGGGCCTTTCCCAAAACACGACAGTTTCACAGGCATTCGCCTTCTTCACAGGCACCGGGCCTTTCCTAGGCGCTAGGCCTCGCTCAGGGGTAGAACCTCCAGAGATGTTGAATGTTCCACGCGTTCTGTATGGGCACCCCCTCCGGAGTCTCCAAGCGCGCGGAGCCCGGCCTGGAAACATGGACAACCTTGAATGGGCCCTCCCACATGGGAGAGAGCTTGTGCAGCCCCTCCATGGAGAGGACTTGTCTGAGCACGAGATCCCCTACCTCAAGAGTTCTGGGGCGGATGTTGCGGCAGTGGTATCGTCGTAGCGCCTGTTGATACCTCGCCGCCCGCAGTGCGGCTTCCCAACGACGTTCCTCCCCCAGCACGAGATCCGTCCCCCGCATGGCATCCTGCTGCGCCTCATCGAACGCTAGGACCCGTGCAGAGCGATGTCTAACCTCATGAGGGAGAACAGCTTCTGCTCCGTAGACGAGGAAGAATGGGGTCTTGCTGGTCGGCTTGGTCGCAGTCGTGCGGATTGACCACAACACGGATTGGAGCTCGTCGTACCAGCCCCTGCCACAGGCCTCCAGCTTCTTTTTGAAGGTCCTGGCTTTGAGGCCCCTCAGGACCTCCGCGTTGGCTCACTCGGCCTGGCCGTTGCTCCGGGGGTGTGCTACAGAAGCGTAGCATATCTGCGTTCCAAGGTTAGCATAGTACGTTTTGAAGAGATTACTGGTGAACTGCGAACCGTTGTCGGTGATGATGCGGTTGGGCACCCCAAATCGGCTGACGAGGCCCTTGATGAACTTGACTATGGAGCCTGCCGGGATTGCGCGGACAGCTTCCACCTCAGCCCACTTGGTGAATTTTTCCACGGTGACGTAGAGGTAGCGATAGCCCCCTGATGCCCGAGGAAACGGGCCTAGAATGTCCAGCCCCCAAACGGCGAACAGCCATGAGAGGGCTATAGTCTATAGACCTCCCGCAGGCTGATGGATCCGCTTAGTGTGGAACTTGCAGGCCTCGCAAGCCTTCACCAGCTCAACGGCGTCGTTGAGTGCTGTGGGCCAGTAGAATCCGCTACGGAACGCCTTGCCGACGAGGGTTCATGACGATGAGTGATGCCCACAGTCCCCGCCGTGTATGTCCGCCAGCAGCTCCTTCCCTTGCTCCCTGGAGATGCAACGTAGAGACACGTCGTTCGGTCGCCTCCTGCAGAGCTCTCCATCCCTGATGCAATAGGCTGTGGCCTGCCGCGCTACACGCTCGGCCTCCTCCTCGTTCTCCAGCAGAGTCCCTTGCACCAGGTAGTACTTGAGCTCCGGGATCCAACACCCTTCCTGAGGCTCCAACGCCAGGAGCAGACGTGCCCCTGAGGCCGGGCCGCAGACCGGGGCTCCTGAGGCAGGTGGCCGAGGGAGCTCCTCCCTTGATTGCGCTGTGCTCGACAGTGACGGCACCGCCGAGGGTTTGAAGAGTCGCTCCTCGAAGACGCCAGGCTCCTGAGGAAGCCGCCTAGATGCCCTCTTGGCAATGTCATCAGCCTCCTGATTGGTGCCGCGAGGCACATGCTGCAGCTCCAGCCCCCACAACTGCTTCTCCATCTTGCGAACCTCAGCGAGGTAGGCTTCCATGTGCTCATCCGTTGGCTCGTATACCTTGTTGGAGAAGTTGACGAGGAGTTGTGAATCGCCCTTGATGATGAGGCGCTTTACCCCTAAGGCGATTGCGGCTTTCAAGCCTGCTATCAGGCCTTCGTACTCCGCTATGTTGTTGGAGACCTTTTCCCCGTGCTGGAAACAGAGTTGCACGACGTAGTAGAGTTTGTCCTGGGTGGGGGATACGAGCACAGCGCCAGCTCCCACGCCGTGTCGGGAGAACGCCCCATCGAAGTACATGACCCAGCCGTCCGATGCTTCACTCCCCGGGGAAAGTGACCAGTCTCCACCTGCCTCGAGACCCGGTGCTTCTGTCCATTCTGCCACGAAATCTGCAAGTGCGGCTCCCTTGATGACTCTGGTCGTACTGAATTCTAGCTGGAATGCTTGTAGTTCGATGTTCCATTCGGCGACCCTTCTAGCTGAGTTGGGGCTCCTGAGAAACCTCTCCAAGGGGTACGCTGAGACGACCTTGAAGGGATGGCCTTGGAAGTAGTGCCGCAGCTTGCGTGAGGCCACCAGTAGCGCCAGGAGGAGTTTCTGAGGCATGGGATATCGTGCCCTTGCATCCCGTAGCACCGTGCTGACGAAGTACACGGGATGCTCGACGAGGTTGAGGGTGCTGGTGCAGCTTGCTTCCTCCTGAGGTTGTGGCGTCTCCTGAGACGACGGAGCCCCCAGCGCTTGGTCGCTCGAAGGGGCCTCTCCTGCTCCGGGTGCGCTCTCCGACTGCAGCTGTTCCTTTCCGGCTGCGGTCGTGGCCCTCGCGAGGCCCTCCTTGCTTTGCTCCGCTTTGGTCCGGGCGGTCGACGCGGCTTGGCGCTCTTCCCTAACCGCCACCAGGGCTGCGCTCGCGGAGTAGGGGGTGGCAGCAAGGTAGAGCACCAGGGGCTCCTGAGGACGCGGAGCTACCATCACCGGCGGGCTGGTAAGGTACCTCTTGAGATCTTGGAATGCCTTGTCGGCCTCTTCAGTCCATTCGAACGGACCTTTCTTCTTCATCAGCTTGAAGAAGGGCAGCGTTCTTTCCCCTAGCTTGGAGATGAAGCGCCCCAGCGCGGTTACACGCCCGGTGAGCTTCTGCATTTCCCTGAGGGTCCTTGGCGGGATCATGTCCTCGACCTCCTTGACCTTCTCCGGGTTGGCCTCGATGCCCCTGTGGGACACGAGGAAGCCCAGGAGCTTGCCTGAGGGGACTCCAAACACGCACTTCTCCGGGTTGAGCCGTAGGTCCACTTCATTGAGGCTCGCAATGGTTTTTTCCAGGTCTTGTATTAGGGTTTTTGCCTCCCGAGACTTCACCACAATGTCATCATTGTAAGCTTCAGCGTTCCTCCTGAGCTGCCGGCGTAAGGCGATGTGCATCAGCCGCTGAAAAGTCGCGCCTGCGTTGCGCAACCCAAATGGCATGCACGTATAGCAGTACACTCCGCATGGGGTCAGGAAGGCCGTCGTCTCCACGTCTTCCACCGCCATCTTGATCTGGTGATAGCCAGAGAAGGCATCTAAGAAGCACAATAGGTCACACTCTACGGTGGAGTCGACTATCTGGTCAATGCGGGGGATCGGAAATGGATCTTGCGGGCAGGCCTTGTTGAGGTTGGTGAAGTCGACACATGCGCTCCTTTCCTCCCTTTTTCGGCACAACGACTGGATTGGCCAGCCAATCTGGGTAGCGGACCTCGCGGATAACCCCTGCCGCTTCCAGTTTTCGGGTTTCTTGAACGATGAAGGCTTGTTTCTCAGTGCACTGTCGCCTCGTCTTTTGCTTCACGGGGGACCCCTGCTAATTGATCAGGTTCCCACGCGAACAACTTCTTGTTCGCGCGTAGGAATCTGACCAGTGCCTTCTCCTGCTCGGGCTTGAGGTTGGCTCCTATGGTGAAGGTGGCGCCAGTGGACCCGTCCTCGTCGACCGGTACTTGCTTGGTTTCCGCCTTGTCCTGGGTGAACAACTGCTTCTTTTTAGCTGGTGCAGCCCCCTTGTGCTCGAGAGCGTCGGAGCTGGCGGGCCGCGCCACCGCGGCCGCCCTGAAGGCGAGCTGAAGCGCCTGCAGCGCGTCCCTTGTATCTCCTGACACGGTAAGGACGCCGCTGCTCCCGGGCATCTTCATGAGGTTGTATGCCGGGTGAGTTGCTGTCATGAACCGGGCCAAGGCCGGGTAGCCGAGGATGGCGTTGTAGGGGAGGACGATGGGGGGGATGTCGAAGTCGATCAGCTCCGTGCGGAAGTTGTCGTGGGTGCCAAAGGTCACTGGGAGGCGGATCTGTCCCAAGGAGGCGGTGGAACCGGCCCCGACGCCCGACAAAGGCCTACTGGGTCGGAGCCGCTCCGGTGGCACGTGGAGGAGGCTGAAGGCCTCCGCCGAGAGCACGTTGAGGCCAGCACCACCGTCGATGAGGGTCCTGGTGACGGCCACTTGGCAGATGGTGGGGGTGCACAACATCGGGAGCGCGCCAAAACTGACGGGGTTGAAGGGGTGATCATCCGAGTGGAAGGTCAGAGCGGCCTCAGGCGCCGCCTAGCCCGGGGGAGATTCTTGATGCTTGGAGGTGGTGCTGATCCGGCGAGTGAACGACTTGACGTGGTGGCTCGAGGGTGGCGCTTGGGAGCCACCCAGGAGGGCCGCGACGACGGGCTACGCTGGAGCAGCGAAACGGGCGAGGAAGAGGTCGCGCAGCTCCTCCCAGGAGGTCACGGAAGCCGTCGGCAGGTGGAGGAGCCACATGCGAGGGACGCCGGTGAGGGCCATGGGTAACCAGTTGGCCTTCACCCGGTCGTCGCCCCCGGCTCTGAGGACAGCCTCCTCATACGCCATCAGGAAAACCAGTGGGTCCGTCGCGCCGCTGTAGTGCGGCGGCATCTCGGGCTTGAACTTGCGTGGCCACTGCACCTGTCGCAAGGCGGGGGCCAAGGCCTGGAGCCCCCTGGCCCCTGCGCCGGCACCTGTTGCCGGAGCGGGCGGCGCGTTGTCCGCCATGGGGACGGAACGCGATGTTGGTGGAGAGCCGGTCGTGGGGAGGGAGAACTCCGGTGCACCCCCTACCTGGCGCGCCAAATGTCAGATTTCGGGTTCCGGCAGACCCTTGAGGTTCGAACACTGGGGTGCGCGCGAAGATCTCTCCCCTACCGATCTACGTCCGATCTCCTCGTGCGAACTAAGCTAGAAACGATGAACAACACAAGGGACACGAGATTTATACTGGTTCGGGCCACCGTTGTGGTGTAATACCCTACTCCAGTGTGTGGTGTGGTGGATTACCTCAGGGGCTGATGATGAACAGTACAGAGTAAGAATAGCCTCGCGAGGGGTGTTCTTGAGCTGGTGCGGCAGACTGCTTGGGTGAGTTCAGCCGCCTCTCTCTCTCTCTGCTTGGGCTCTACCAGATTTCTCTATGGCTTGATACCTCTAATTTGTGGTGGCTAGCTCTATTTATAGAGGCCCTAGGCCTCTCCCCAAAAATTGAGCGGGAAGGGCGCCAACAATTGGCCATTTTGAAGGGGAACATCTAGTACAAGTTATCTTGTCCAAAGGTGGTCTTCGGCTGCCAAAAGCACTGGTGATGACGCCATATTGGGCTCCACGGTGACCTCCGTCCGGCCATCCGGCTGGTCTTGGTCTCGTTGCACCGGAATGGTAACCTTTGCCTGATACCTTGGCCTGTGCTTGCCCCCTTTGCACCGAAGGGGAAACAAGGACTCTGCGCGGGCCGGCGCCCGACTGGCGCCCGCCTGGCCTCGATCGTCATGGCTTGCGTCATGGGTTCCTCGTGAGGTACCCCTGCCTTGATCTCTCCGCCTCCTCGCGAGCCTGCCTAATGAGGCTGCCTCTGAGGAAGCTTCCCGTCGTCCGCCCCACGAGGCTCGGCCCCTCGCGAGGGTCTTGAGCTTGAGATGATGAAGAGGGGCCATGCTGGGCCCCCACTTGAGCCATGCCGCAGGCCGTAGGCAGGCAAGTCTGGGGACCCCCATTCATAGAACACCGACAACTTCCATGACGATAAATGGCGCATCATGGAAATGCTTTCATCAAGGGTAACCAACACATGGCATCCACCGTAACGGGCCGCCGTTAAGCTGTCGGGTCCGGTTTCGTATCCGATTACCCATTAACAGCCAAGACCAATGGGGATTTTGTCGGATTTCGGGTTCCGGCAAAACCCTTGAGGTTCGAACACTGGGGTGCGCACGAAGATTTCCCCCTACCTAATCACGCCCTCAACCTCGCCGCAATCTCAAAGCTTAGCTCGACGAACCCGCAACACAAGAGACATGAGATTTATATTGGTTCGGGCCACCGTTGTGGTGTAATACCCTACTCCAGTGTGGTGTGGTGGATTGCCTCTCCGGCTGAGGATGAACAGTACAAGGGGAAGAATAGCCTCCTGAGACGAGGTGTTCTTGTGCTTGGTGAGTGTGAGGATGATCTGAATCAGTTGCCTCCTACTGTGGTGGCTAGTCCTATTTATAGAGGCCCTGGTCCTCTCCCCAAATATTGAGCGGGAAGGGAGCCAACAACGACCGTTTTGAAAGGGAACAACTAGTACAAGCTATCCTGACTAAAGGTGGTCTTCGCCTGCCAAAGGCTCTGGTGGTGATGCCGTCATGGGCTCCACGGTGACCTCCGTCATGCCGTCCTGCTGGTCTTGGTCTCGTTGCACCGATAGGGAAACCTTTGCCTGATGCCTCGGTACTCCTCGCCTGCGCTTGCCTCCTTAGCACCAAAGAGGAAACAAGGACACTGTGCGCGCTGGCGCCCGCCTGGTCTTGGTCGTCATGGCTGACGTCGTAGGAACCTCGCGAGGCTCGCCTTGCCTTGATCTCTCCGCCCCTCACGAGCCAGCCTGGTGAGGCCGCTCCCGAGGAGGTCTTGTGTCGTCCGCCTCGCAAGGCTTGGCCCCTCGCGAGGGTCTTGAGCGCTTGTTGGTGAAGATGGGTTGTACTGGGCCGCGAGTGGAGCCATGCCGCGAGCCGCAGGCAGGCAAGTCTTGGGACCCCCATTCCAAGAACACCGACAGTAGCCCCCGGGCCCAAGGTGCGCTCGGACTTGGCTTCGAGGCGAAGCCAAATGGCAAGTGCGGAGCGCTGCGGGCCCCAATAGCCTGCGGCCTTGGTCGACGCGTGGCCATTGATTGGACGTGGGCGTCTCCACTTCCCCACACTGCCTCGGCAACTGCCCGTATGACAAAAGGCTAGCGCGGGCTATGCTTGCCTTCATTGCTTTCTTCCACCTTGCTCCAGATCCCCTTTCGCGCCCCTCGCTTCCGAAATCTCCAGATCTGCTCCCATCCCCTTTCGAATCAGCGACCAATGGCGCCCCGGAAGGTCAAGGTTTCTTTATCGCCTGCCTGGTTCGAGCCGGCTCTGGATGCGCCCAATGTCTCAGAGAAGAACCTCGGCATCACGCGCCTACTGACGGCGGGAGAGAGTAACGAGAAGGGGAAGACCGAGCTCCGGGCTGGCTCTGCCATGCCGGAGCCCACGAGAAGCACCTTCTTCCCCTTCTTCATGAGCAGCGTCATCGCGGCGCTGGTTCCCCCCCTTCTCCGACTTCTTCTATGAGGTCTTTGGCCATTACGGGCTACAGGCGCTGCATCTTCATCCCAACTCTGTTCTCCTTCTGTCGATCTTTGCCTTCTACTGCGAGGCGTATGTCGGCGTGATGCCGTCTGTGGCTCTACTGCGCCACTTCTTCTTCCTCCGCATCAACGACAGTCGTACCTCCGGGTGCGCCAACTCCATCGTGTCTGGCAAGGCCAACTCGATCTCGAAGCCTGGGAAGAAGGCCGATAGCTTCAGGAGCAAGTGGGTCATGATGGACGCCAAGTGCGTCCACCCAAGCGTGGTGCTGCCAACGGAGATGCCCCAGACGGACGCGGTGTGGTCTCGTGTGAAGCTCACTGATGACCGGGCGACATCAGTGCTGGAGAAGATGAACGCCGACCTGAAGCCGGGCAACGCGAAGGCGGCGAAGGTGACAGGGGCCATGCTCCTGAGGGAATTCCTGATGCTGCGCGTGGCCCCGCTTCAGGCGCGTACGCGCCCCTTATGGAAGCTTGGGGGCAAAGAAGACAAGCTTCGCTTGAGCCCGAAAGCCTTGCCTGATGAAGGGCTGGCTGCAGCTCTCCGCCTCTTGGTCGGGGACGACTAGGAATAACCTCCGAGTGCCTTCGTTCCCTTGTTCTGCCGTAAGGACGGGGTGCAGGTCGTGGCTGCCAGGCCAACCTTTGATGGGCGCGGGCTGGTGCCGCTAGCGCCTCCTGCAGTCCCGGTTGTGATGGTGCCGGTGGAGGTGTCTTCTCACGACTCTCGCGAGGAGGAGGAAGAGGAGGAAGACGAGGTGCGTGACTTGGAGGCGACCCCCAAGGGGATGGGGGAGACCTCCCCCTTGCGCAAGGCTGACCTCCTCCGCACCATGCCGGACTACGACGACGAGACCGATGACCCCCAAAGGGGGGAGCCTCTCGTGATCCTGACGAGGGGCAGGTCGGCGTTGGTTTCCTGAGATGACGCTCCTGTTCTGACGCCGCCTGGGGCTGCTTCTGGCCCGTCTGCTACTCCTTCATCTGCCCCTGGAGCCCGTGCACCCGCGCCCCAGGCTGGGAGGCTCTCGGGCTTCAAGCTTAGCAAGAGGAGGGTCGACTACACCGCGGTGGACCAGTAAGTGCTCTTGCCTTGTTTCGTTCTTGCTTCAGCTACTTGACCTTGACGCTTCTCCGCTGTGCAATTAGGCCGACGCCTGCAGCGAAGAAGAGGAAGGAGGAGGCGGTGGTGCTGCTCGGGACCAGCCTGCCTGCTCCGGCTGTGTCTCTGTCGGTGTTCTAGGAACGGGGGTCCCCAGACTTGCCTGCCTACGGCCTGCGGCGTGGATCAAAGGAAGCCCAGCATGACCCATCTTCATCAACACAAGACCCAAGACCCTCGCGAGGGGCCAAGCCTCGCGAGGCGGACGACGCAGAGCTTCCTCAGGCGCAGCCTCATCAGGTTGGCTCACGAGGAGGCGGAGAGATCAAGGCGGGGTACCTCATGAGGTGCCCATGACGCAAGCCATGACGACCAAGGGCGCCGGGCGGGCGCCAGCCCGCGCAGTGTCCTCCTTTCCTCTTTGGTGCAAAGGGGGCAAGCGCAGGCGAGAGGATCAAGCAAAGGCATCCATTTCAGTGCAAAGAGACCAAGACCAGTCCAACGGTGGGAAGGAGGTCATCGTGGAGCCCAGGACGGCGTCACCACAGAGCCTTTGGCAGGCGAGGACCAACTTTAGTCAGGATAAGTGTACCAGATGTTCCCCTTCGAAATGGCCGATTGTTGGCGCCCTTCCCGCTCAATATTTGGGAAGAGGACCAGGGCCTTTGCCTATAAATAGGACTAGCCACCCCCAGGGTAGGGGCATCTAACTATCGTGCAATCCAGAACCTGGGCAAGCATAAAATCAGTAAGAGAGACAGAGAGAGAGAAGGGCGCCTGAACTCCTCCTAGCAGTTCATCGCCCCAGCTAAGAGCAGACCCTCGCGAGGCTGTTCTTCCTTGTATTGTTCATCATCATCAGCCCAAGAGGCAATCCACCCACCACAAACTAGAGTAGGGTATTACACCACAATGGTGGCCCGAACTAGTATAAACCTTGTGTCTCTTGTGCTGTTCTTTCAGTAGTTTAGATCTTTGCGAGACGGAGAGGTAGAGGGCGTAGTCTCCGCGCGCACCCTAGAGTTTGAACCTCAAGGGTCTGCCGGAACCCGAAATCCGACATTTGGCACGCCAGGTAGGGGTGCGCCGGAACTCGTCTTCCACCGCTCCGTTCTCCTCCGACCGTCGCGTCCATGTCCGATGCTCGTCGGGCCCGCGCCGAGCGCCGGGTCGCCATCACTTCCCGCGTCGCCCAGACGGCTCCCGTTGGCGGCCGTCCTCGTCGTTCCCCGTCACCCACCGTCAACGCCGCCACCGGCCCGACGGGGAACGAGCAGCAAGCATCGTCTCAGCACCCATCCGTGCGGCAAGACGTCCGTACCGCTACTCCGTCGCTCACACTAGCCGGTTCTTCGTCCCGCACGCTCCGCGCACCCTTGGAGGCTCGAGCTGCGCTCATCGTGGCAAACGAGCTCCTGCGCTACCGTCCCGTCGACGACGTTTATGAAGAGTGGCTTGACCGCGTCGCCGAGCTCGTCCGCGCCGCAGGGGGCTCTCCCGCGCCGTCCGTTCTGCTGCGCCGCACCCCGTCCCGCGTGGGCAACGAAGCTCCGGGGGCGTACCAGCCGCCTCCTCTTCAAGAAGACGCCATGGCCCCAAGGCGCGTGGCCCCTGGACGGAACCCGCTCCGTCAGGTGCCAGCGCAGCAAGACCAGAGCTGCCAAGAGGTCCCTCGCCCACAAGAAGCTGCCCGGGCGCTCCCCGCTCCGGCACGTCGCGACTCTACTCCTGCTACGGCACGTCAAGACCCCGCGCTGCTCCCAGCTGCAGCGCATGGGGACCCGCAAGACCAAGCTCTCCCTCACCCAAAGCCTCCCGTGGCCACCGTAGGCTGCCGTGCCTACACCACCGAGCTGCGTAGCGTCGCGTGGCCCGGCAAGTTCAAGCCAGACCTGCCTCCTTGTTACGACGGCACGACCGACCCTGCAGAGTTCCTGCAGCTTTATGAGCTGGGCATCGAAGCTGCCAGCGGGGACGAGAAGGTCATGGCGAACTGGTTCCCCATGGCGCTGAAGGAAGGAGCTCGCACCTGGCTCCTGAATCTGGCTCCAGGCACGATCTCCTCCTGGGACCAGATGCGCACCCGCTTCATCGCCAACTTCCAAGGTACTCGCGACCGGCCGCCTGCCGTGAGCGACATGCGCCGCATCAAGCAACAACCCGGAGAGACCCTGCAAAAGTACATACAGCGCTTCAACAGTGCGTGTCTGAAGATCCCCAAGGTGTCCGAGGAGGCCATCATCTCAGCCTTCTCCGATGGTGTGCGCGATGTCAATATGAAGGAGGAGCTGACGATGCATGAAGACCTTTGCACCTCCCTGGAGCTGTTCAACTTGGCCACCAAGTGAGCCAGGGCCGAGGAAGGACGTCTCTCCTTCCTCTAGCTGCCTGTCGCAGACCCAGAAGAGAAGAAGTCCAAGGCCAAGGATGTGAAGCGCAAGGGGGCTGCCGTGCTCGCGGTAGAACCATACACCAAGAGGGGCAAAGATCTGCCTGAATCCTCCAGGGGCAGCCGGTACTGTGTGTACCACGACCTCCACACCCACAACACCAACGAATGCCAAGAACTCCGCACCGTGCAAGAAGGAAGGATCGGCCGTCGTCTCAACCGTGCTGACCGGGGCTACGGCCGAGGAGGAGGAAGAAACGCAGGACGCTGGGAAGACCGCGGCCCGCGCCAAGGATGGCGCGATCAACCTCGCGAGGATCGCTAGTGAGACCTGCCTCGCGAGGGGGACTGGAGGGATCAGCCTCGTGAGGATCGCCCACAAGGCAACGCAGGCCTACCTCCACTGCCACCGCAGCCAAGGAGGAACGAGGACCGCCATCAAGATGAGGGGGCTGGGGGCTTCCAGGAGCCACGCGCGATCGCCTGCATCCTGGGCGGAGCTCAAGCCCCAGCCTCCCAACGCATCTTCAAGCAGTTTGCCCACGAAGTGAA
The DNA here is from genome assembly GCA_032464435.1 of Aegilops umbellulata. Taxonomy (NCBI): domain Eukaryota; kingdom Viridiplantae; phylum Streptophyta; class Magnoliopsida; order Poales; family Poaceae; genus Aegilops; species Aegilops umbellulata. The sequence goes on from CP136060.1 coordinate 234,459,172, forward strand.
TGCAGTCCTCCCCAAGCTCGAAGCAACGCGCCCTCTCAGGTGGTCGGCGTGCGCCATCACATTCAGCTCAACGGATCAGCTCAAGTGTGCGGCCACAGCCGGAGTCCTCCCGATGCTTTGCTCCCCAGTCATCAGCAACGTACTGGTCACTTGGACCCTCATCGATGGTGGGGCAGGGCTCAACGTCCTGTCCGTGGAAACATTCAACAACCTTCAAGTGACCTACGACCAGCTTCAGCCAACCAAGCCTTTCTCCGGAGTCACCGACGGCTCCACGGTCCCGATTGGGCAGGTCCGCCTCCCTGTCACCTTCGGGGCACGCAACAACTACCGCACCGAGCTCATCGACTTCGACATCGCCCACATCTGCCTGCCATACAACGCCATCCTTAGATACCCGGCACTGGCCAAGTTCATGGCCGTAACTCGCCATGGCTACAACGTCCTCAAGATGCCAGGAAGTGGCGGAGTCATCACGGTGCCCTGTGAAGAGAAGGATGCAGTGTGTTCCCTGGAGCGAGCCTTTCAGGCCACGTCACTGGAAGACCCGGATCACGGAAGCAGGAGGCTTCCCGAGACCACCCCCAAGAAGAAGAAGGCATCGTCTGGACCGACTCCTCAGGAGGCAGGCCCCTCAGGGCCCGCGTCTGCCCAAGGGGAACCTCCCTGCATCTCATAGGGAAGCGCGCCCGGCGCCCTCCTCAGGCAGGGCTCGGGGGCTCTCCCCTGGAGGGCCACCGACCTGGCCAAGGTCACGAGGGAGGCGCTAGGGCACCACGTGGAGGCGTGCTTCGAAGCACGTTTCCCTCAAGAAGGAGCTATACATGGCGGGTCAGACCAGCAGGAGTTCGTCAACAAGGCCGTTCAAGAACTACAGGAATCAAGAATCATGAGAGGTTGCCGCCGTCTACCGGCTGTGGCTCCCCATCTAGGCGAGGATGGTGGGCTGCGCGTCTGCATCGACGTACCAGAGCTAAACCAAGTCGCTACGATGGAGCGCCTCTGGCCCTCGCAAGTGGGGCGCTGCGGAGGTCTGCCCCACAGCTACGTTCGCATGCCTTACGGCTTGCCGAGCACGTCTGCTACGTACCAGCGCCTCATGAGGGGCATCATGGAGGCTCAAGAGGACAGGCGTTCCGCAGCCTTGGCGGAGATGTAGATGATTCGCGAGGAGCCACCAGTGCCTCTGGAGCCTCCCGAGGCCCCTGGGCCTGGGGGCTCGTGAGGATCGGCTTCCGCAGCCCACCGAGTCTGCTGCACCAACACTCCTTCGTCCTCTACATTACCAGGTGACATCTTCCGAGTTTCATTTCCAGCTGGGAGCCCCCCCCAGGGCTGCATCATTCCCAGGCCGCTTGGGTCCGTCCCTGCGGCATGTATCCCTTTTTATTTCATGTTGATTAGCTTGCTTTGTTGGGGGCGCCCCTCGGGCTGCATCATCCCCAAGTCGCTTGGGCCTGACCCAGCGATGTCTACCTTCCCAGCATCTATTTGAATGGACCCACTCCTTCTCAGCTAATGTATTTGATCTAGTTGCCTGTTCAAATGACACCAACCGACGGAATTTCTCCCACAACGGCACGATGCTTGTGCATGGGTCCATCCCTGCATCGCCGACAAACCTGGATGGCTGAGCTCTGGCCGCGGCAGCCCCGCATGGCGCCACCTCATCAAGTCTTCAGTGCCTCCCCTCCCCTCGAGAGCAACTAACGGCTGACTGATAATTGTCATGGCAACCTCTAGTCCCTTCTGTGATGAGTTTACAGGATCTCCTAAGGGAGCTGCGCCAGGTAAGGCCCTCGCGGAGTTCCCTTCACCCTCGTCCGCACGAATCGCTTGCACGTTAAAGGGGGTGCCTGAGCATCGCGATTCAGGGCTCCTACTGGCTCTCCAGCCCTCACCCTCTGGCCTTGACCACGGCATCGCGACCTGGCATACCAGCGACGGCTGAGACTCGCTCGAGGGCCGGGACCCGAGGACGTAGAGTAGAAAGGGGAGCAAAGGCGAGGGAGAAGGGGCACGCGAGGACCTCGCCAAGCGACTCCGCTCCTACCGACGCGCGGACCCGACAACACACCAGGAATAATCCCCGATTCTCGAGATAAGTCATCGCCCGAAAGCACCTGCTACCGTGGCACTACCCCAACACCTAATGAAATTCCGTGTTAGCAACGCCGCTCTCCTTTCTCGCCGAGCGACGGCCGCTTGGGCGCCAAAGGGGACCTCCTGAGCATCACGACTCAGGGGCTCTTGCCGGACCCCGGGTCGCTCACCTCCTGGCCTTGACCACGGCATCGTGACCTGGCATACCAGCGACGGCTGACGCCGCCTTGGGACTGGGACCTGTCGACGCAGAGCACCAAGCCCTCGCGAGGTTCGAAAGGGAGAACTGAGCTAAGACGGGATCAGCAACACACACGGTTTTACGGCAAGGGTTATACATTAACAAACAGGATCACATGCACCTTACCAGCCCCCATGGGGCGCACTTTGATTCCTCGCAGGGAACGGATCCTAAAGGATGCTAACTACACGCGCCCCAGCAAAAGACGCCATCATCAACAGTGGGCCGTCGAGGGCCGACGCCAACCCCATCCAGATCAGAGTCGGCGACGGCCAGACGAGCCCGCCCTGCTCCAGGAGCGGCACCGGCTCGTGGGCTCGTAGCTATCGTCGCTCGTCTCCGGAGTCGCGAAGATCTCGCTGGAGTCGCTGGATCCTCCGACGCTCCCGTCGCCTGTGAAGCCGCCAAGGGAGCGAAGGTCCTGGCCACCTCTCCCGGGGCAACACTCCAGCCGGCGCCTGTTCGCGTCGAAGACCTTGAAGAACATCACCGAAGCGCCATCATACTCCAAGTGGATCGTGAGGGCGCCCCTTGCTCTGCAACCCCGGGCGATCTTGCCCCAGCCTCGGGAATGAAGACCTCGCCTGAGGCAACGACCGCGACCTCTGCCTCGGTCGCGGGGGTGCTACAGCCATAGCTCCAGGAGTTTTCCCTGCGGGATGATGGAGGCGAAGAAGGGAGGAAGGCGAATCCATGATCGAGGGGGCATGGCGGCGTGGAGCACGAACTCGCGGGAGGAGCCTTCGGCGTGGACCCCAGGAGGGACCACCTACAACTTCATGACACGTCGGTGTCGACGACGGCGTTGACCGCGGTGATTGGCATCAACTCCTTCAGGGCCCTCGACATGGGCGTACAGGGGAAGCGGGAACCCCAGCGGGGGCCGCTCGCACCAAGGCCTCGACACCACCTGACGATCCTCCTCGTCCCGGCCACGAAGGGCGAGCCGCTTCTTCGGCGGAAGCGGGCCTGGTTCCTCTCGAGGAGCCTTTCCCTTCTCCGCCGCGGAGAACCGGCTGATCGGAGCCATCGCAGCAAGACGGAGCAAGGATCAGGAAGAAGGAGAAGCAAGGAGAGATGGACTGGAAGGGCGCGCACCATACCGTACTTATAGCCGGCGAAGGCCAACCCTCGACCTCCACGATCACAGGTAATCGTGACACAATTTGCATGCAGGGACTTGTCCAATCCGCGCAATCACCGAGGCGTCATGGGGAAGCGGGGACGCCTAGTCCAATCAGCCGCCACGCGACGCCCAAGACCGCAGGCTGTTAGGGCCCGCGGCGCTTCGCCCTTGCCCTTTCGCCTCTCATCACGGCCAAGTCCGTGCGCGCCTTGGGCCCGGGGGCTACTGTCGGTGTTCTGGGAACGGGGGTCCCCAGACTTGCCTACCTGCGGCCTACGGCGTGGCTCAAAGGAAGCCCAGCACGGCCCATCTTCATCAACACAAGACCCAAGACCCTCGCGAGGGGCCAAGCCTCGCGGGGTGGACGACGCAGAGCTTCCTCAGGCGCAGCCTCATCAGGCTGGCCCACGAGGAGGCGGAGAGATCAAGGCAGGGTACCTCACGAGGTGCCCATGACGCAAGCCATGACGACCAAGGGCGCTGGGCGGGCGCCAGCCCGCGCAGTGTCCTCCTTTCCTCTTTGGTGCAAAGGGGGCAAGCGCAGGTGAGAGGATCAAGCAAAGGCATCCATTTCGGTGCAACGAGACCAAGACCAGTCCAACGGTGGGAAGGAGGTCATCGTGGAGCCCAGGACGGCGTCACCACAGAGCCTTTGGTAGGCGAGGACCAACTTTAGTCAGGATAAGTGTACCAGATGTTCCCCTTCGAAATGGCCGATTGTTGGCGCCCTTCCCGCTCAATATTTGGGAAGAGGCCCAGGGCCTTTTCCTATAAATAGGACTAGCCACCCCCAGGGTAGAGGCATCTAGCTATCGTGCAATCCAGAACCTGGGCAAGCATAGAATCAGTAAGAGAGAGAGAGAGAGAGAAGGGCGGCTGAACTCCTCCTAGTAGTTCATCGCCCCAGCTAAGAGCAGACCCTCGCGAGGCTGTTCTTCCTTGTATTGTTCATCATCATCAGCCCAAGAGGCAATCCACCCACCACAAACTAGAGTAGGGTATTACACCACAATGGTGGCCCGAACTAGTATAAACCTTGTGTCTCTTGTGCTGTTCTTTCAGTAGTCTAGATCTTTGCGAGACGGAGAGGTAGAGGGCGTAGTCTCCGCGCGCACCCCAGAGTTCGAACCTCAAGGGTCTGCCGGAACCCGAAATCTGATAGTCTCCCTCCATGGAGAAAGGCAGCATTGGTGCTCATGTCTCTCCAGCTCGGTCATCCTCGCGAGGCCTGGGGGAGAATCTTCGGGAGGAGTCAGCCCCCGTGGCCCCGCTGGCTCCAGAGGCACCGGTGTCCGACTCGGCTGCTGAGGTCTCCAAGGCTCATGGGCCCCCAGTCTCTCATGCTATGGTGACGATACCTTCTCCTCCTCCCGTTGCACCGCTGATTCCAGGTCCTTCCGCCTCCCCTGACATCTTGGAGCGCACTCTTTCTGAGATGACCCGGCTGCGAGAAGACCTTCAGGGCGCCGACCCCCACCTGGTGGTTGGGCGCCTGGAGCTAGTTTGTGGTTGGCTTCATTGTGACGTGTCCGTTCGGGCGGCGCTGAGCCAGGCCACAGCAACCTCCGAGAAGGAGAAGCAGGCCGCCGCCCAAGCAGTGGCTGCTCGTGAGGCGCCGCTGAAGGACATCGAGGCCGCCCAGGATCGCTGGCGGGGGCTGGAAGCCGAGCTGAAGACCCTGCGTGATGAGCGTGCAGAAGAAGCCCGTAGCCGCAAGGCGGAGGAGGAGAAGATGAAGGCTCAGGAAGACGCCATCAAGGGTCACGACGCCGAGCTGGAGCAGTCAGCGAAGGCGCAGGCCACTGAGCGCGGCCGGCTGGAGGAGCTGGAGCGGAAGGTGAAGGCGGAGAAAGCCGAACTTGACGTCAAGGCGAAGGTTCTGGCCGAGGACCGCACGGCCTTCGCGCTCGTCGAGGAGAGGTCTCACTTGGCACTAAAGACACTCTATGTGAAGGGCTTGGAGAAGCCGCTGACCACCGACGAGGATGGCCCCGCCCAGCTGCTTCCCTACTTGGTCGAGGCGCTTGTGGAAGTCATGAGCGGACTCGGCCCCATGGCGGAGGAAGAGGCTCGCGTCCTTTCTTCAGCTGCGCTGACGCGCGTCTTCAGCCACCTCCATCTTCATGATCCTACCGCCCGCCTTGACGAGCTGTTGGAGCCTGTGGACGACGAACACTGTGCAACCGCTACAGCAACCGTGAAGGGTCAGGTGGAGGCCCTGCTAAAGAAGTTCCGCGCCTTCGCTCCCGCGCCTTCGACCGGCGGTGCCACTAATCCTGCAGCTCCGGCCGGTGGCATTGGTGAAGGCGACGCCACCAAGGAAGGAGTGCCTCTTGCGGGCGCGGGCGGTGTCCAGGGATGACTTGCCTGCAGCTCCTTTCCTGTTTAGACTCCTGCATCATGTACCGTGCCTCGTGGAGGCGTTTAAACTTGTGTTTGATATTTAGAGAACAATATGTCTTGTAATATTTTCTTTGAGATTTTGCGATTTCCTTCCCATTTGCTTTACGTTCTACGTCAGCAGAGCCCGACCCCACGCATACCTCAGTCGCCGTTAGGTCATCCGGATCACTAGGACGAGACCAAGGAGTGAGGGGCTAGGTGGCCGGTTAGGCTCCTGAGCGGCGATGTTCAGGAGTCCCCCTTGACACGCAAACAACTTATGTAATGGAGACGCAAGGGTAGGTCTAGTGTTCTGCGTTGGCAGGGCCCGACCCCGCACATACCTCAACCACCATTGGGTCGTCTGGATCACCAGGACGAGGCCAAGGAGCGAGGGTCTACGTGGCCAGTTAGGCTCCTGAGTCGCGATGCTCAGGAGTCCCCCTTGACGCTCAAACAACCTTCATACCTTGGTCCTCGCCGAGGCTCGACTCGGGAGGGGCGCGCGACAACCAGGTTCGGGGGACCTGGCTGGGTGGCATACGCTTGGGCGTGACCCGAGCGCAGCCCCCGTGCCCAGCCCCCTCACGTGACTCTCCCAAGGGGAGGTGTTGCGATGAGGCTGGACACTGAGCTCAAGGGCTCCCTGAGGTTGATACGGCCATGGGTCCGCCCTCAGTTGTAATCACCAGCGCGGAGCATGGCGCTTCCGCACTTGCATGGGCATAGCCGCTCCTCGGCAGTGTCGACGGCCAGCGCAGAGCATGGTGCTTCCACTGGTACGTGGGAGGGGACTCCCTACTGCGGAGAGCCCCCGGGGCGTGTACAGCCCCGCCTTGACACGTGGCTTGCACTGCAGGGCTAGACGAGGTGTGTCTGGGCACTCGTGAGCCAGTGCGGGACTCACGAGGCCCTACCTCAAGCTGGGTTGCGCCTGGTCTTGATTCTTGATGGCTGGGGTGGCCCTGCGAGATGGTTAGACAACCTGCACCGAACGAATCTCCTGAGGTTATTACGTGAGAAGGCCAAGCACCAACGACCCCAGGAGGTGACGTGAACGGGGCCGCCCCGCCAGACAGAGCTTAGCCGTTGGATTTATCGACGCTGCCGGGACGGGCCCGAGCATAAACGCCGTGCCTAACCTTCTTATGCGAAGGGCCCTGAAGAAAGACAATCAGCGCGCGGCTCCGATGGTGGGCGGCAATCAAGCAGGTGATAATCACATATAGGTTAAGCATGAAAAGCAGAATAGCTTAGGTAAATGCTTGAACGATACATGCCACTGCGTTGGACCCGAGCGGCTTGGGGATGACGCAGCCCAAGGGGTGCCCCCAACAGAGTAAGCCAAAGATGTAAAGGGATACATGCCACAGGGACGGACCCACGCGGCCTGGGAATGATGCAGCCCGAGGGGCGCTCCCAGCTAAATAAACTTGAAAAATGTCACCCGGTTCTGTTGTTGAAGGAATGTCGGGGCAGCTGAAGACGCATGGTGAAGGGGTTGCTCCTCACGAGCCACCGAGACCCTGAGCCTCGGGAGGCTCTGGGGGTCCAGGCGATTCCTTGAGGACCGTCTCCATCTCCGCCAGGATGGCGTGGTGCCTGGCCTCCTGAGCCGCCAGGATGCTCTGCAGGTTGCGCTGGAAGGCGGACACCACGCTCGGCAGGCCAAAAGGCATGCGAACATAGCTGTGAGGCGGGCCCTCGCAGCGGCCCACGCGCGAAGGCCAGAAAAGCTCCGGAGTTGTGGCCCTGTTGAGCCCTGGATGTCGATGCAGACGCGTAACCCAACATCCTCGCCTGGATGGGGAGCCGCTCCAGGTGAGCGGCGGTCGCCGCGCATGGCTCTTGCATCTGTAGTTCTTGAGTGGTCTTGGCAATAAACTCCTGAGCACTGGGCGCTTCTCGCCCGGTGTCCTCCTGAGGGAAACGTGCTGCGAAGCAAGCCTCCACGTGGTGCTCGAGCGCCTCCCTCGTGATGTTGGCAAGGTCGGAGGCCCTCCAGAAGAGGGCCCCCGGGCCCTGCCCGAGGAGGGCACTGGGCGCGCCTTCCTATGCGAGGGAGGGAGGCGCCCCAGGCGCGGGCACTGATCCTGACGTGGCCCCACTTGCGGCGCTGCTCTCCTGAGGCCCTGAGCGGAGTAGCTGCTTCTTGTTCTTGGGGACGACCTCAAGAGGGTACTGTGCTGCATTGCTGTCGGGGTCTTCGATTGACGCTGCTTGGAAGGCGCGCTCGAGGGAGCACACCGCATCTTTTTCTTCGCAGGGGACTGTGATGATCCCGCCACTTCTTGCCATCTTGAGGACGTTGTAGCCCGTGGTGTGTCACTGCCATGAACTTGGCTAGGGACGGGTACCCGAGGATGGCATTGTATGGCATGAGGATGTGGGCAACGTCCAAGTCGATGAGGTCGGTGCGGTAGTTGTCGCGCCGTCCGAAGGTGACAGGGAGGCGGACCTGCCCTATCGGCGTGGTGGAACCATCGATCACTCCTGAGAAGGGCTTGGTAGGCTGAAGCTGCTCGTAGGGCACTTGAAGGCTGTCGAACATCTCGACGGACAGGACGTTAAGCCCTGCGCCGCCGTCTATGAGGGTCTTGGTGACTTGTACGTTGCTGATGACGGGAGAGCAAAGCATTGGGAGGGCGCCAGCGGTGGCCGCGCACTTGAGCTGATCTGCAGAACTGAAGGTGATGGCGCACTTGGACCACCTAAGTGGGCGTGTGGCCTCGAGCCTGGGGAGGACTGCGTTCACCTCGCGGGCAAATAGCTTGAAGATTCACTGAGAGGCTGGGGCTTGAGCTCCGCCCAGGATGCAGGCGATAGCCCGCGGCTCCTGGAAGCCCCCAACCCCCTCGTTCTGGTGGTGGTCGTTGTTCCTTCTTGGTGGTGGCAGCAGCGGAGGAAGACCAGTGTTGCCTTGGGGGCGGTCCTCGCGAGGGTGATTCCTCCATGCGCCCTCGCGAGGCTGATCTTGCAAGCGGTCCTCACAAGGCCGGTCACGCCACTCCTGGCGAGGGCCACGGTTGTCCAAGCGTCCTCCTCCACGTCCTCCTCCTCGGCCATAGCCCCTGTCATTGCGCTCGGGGCGTCGACCGAGGCGTCCATCTCGAATGGCCCTGAGCTCTTGATAGTCATTGGTGTTGTGGCTGTGAACGTTGTGGAAGGCGCAGAACGGCTGGCTACTCTTGGATGACTCGGGCTGGTCCCGAGCGCGCTTCGTGTCTAGCTCCGCTTCAAGTACAGCCACTCCCTTGCGCTTCACGTCCTTGGCCTTGGCTTTCTTCTCCTCCAGGTCGGCAGCTGGGAGCTCGAGAAGGGAAAGGCACCCTTCCTCAGCCTTTGCGCACTTGGTCGCCAGGTTGAACAACTACAAGGACGTGCACAGCTCCTCGCGGATGGCGAGCTCCTCCTTCATCTTGACGTCGCGGACGCCATTAGAAAACGCGGAGATGATGGCCTCGTCCGTCACCTTGGGGATCTTGAGGCGAACGTTATTGAAGCGTTGTATGTACTTCTGGAGGGTCTTTCCTGGCTGCTGCTTGACACTGCGCAGGTCAGCAGCGGCCGGGGGCGGTCGTGAGTGCCCTGGAAGTTGGCGATGAAGCGGTCGCGCATCTCGTTCCAGGAGGAGATGGAGCCTCGGAGCAGGTTCAGGAGTGATGAGCAGGCACCATCCTTGAGAACCATGGGGAACCAGTTCGCCATGACTTTCTCATCGCCGTTGGCCGCCTCGATGCTCAGTTCGTAGAGCTGCAGGAACTCCGTGGGGTCGGGGGTGCCATCGTACCGTGGAGGCAGGTCTGGCTTGAACTTGCCCGGCCATGCGACGCTACACAGCTCAGGAGTGAAGGTGCGGCAGCCCGCGGTGGCCATTGGGACCCTTTGCTGATGCGGAGCCTGCCCTTGAGGTCCGCGCACCGCCACCGCAGGTGGCGCACGGTCTTGTCGTAGTGGTGCTGGGAGCGCGGGAGTGTTTTCTTGCGGACGAGGAACTTCTTGGTAGCTTCCTTCTTTGCGCACGGGCGCCTGACGCGGCGGGTCGCGCCGGGGGCCGCACGCCTTGGCGCTAGGACGCCGCCTTGGTGCGGAGGTGGTGGAGGTGGCGCTCCATGAGCCACGTCGCCCGCAGCTGGCAGAGGGTGAGGCAGTGAGAGGGAGGGCGTAAGGGAGCCCCCTGTAGCGCTGGCGAGCTCGGCGATGCGGTCCAGCCAGTCCTCGTAGAGGTCATCGGTGGGGCGGTAGCGCAGGAGTTCGTGTGCCATGCACAACATGGCCTGCACGTCCGTGGGAGCGCGGCGAGCATGAGACGATGAGCCGGCCGGGGTCAGCGACGGAGTGGCAGTGCGGCCGTCCCGCCACACCGAGTGGTGCAGCGAGGATGCTTGCTGCTCGTTCCCCGCAGGGCTGGTGGCGACATTGACGGCAGGTGACGAAGTACGACGGGGAGGCCCGCCGACGGGGGCCGTCTGAGCAACGCGAGCGGCGAGGGCGGTCCGATGCTCAGCGTGAGCTCAGCGAGCGTCCACCATGGATGCGATGAAGTGACGGGACGCAGATCAACGGTTGGAAAGCTTCGGCGCACCCCTACCTGGCGCGCCAAATGTCGGATTTCGGGTTCCGGCAAAACCCTTGAGGTTCGAACACTGGGGTGCGCACGAAGATTTCCCCCTACCCAATCACGCCCTCAACCTCGCCGCAATCTCAAAGCCTAGCTCGACGAACCCAACACAAGAGACACGAGATTTATACTAGTTCGGGCCACCGTTGTGGTGTAATACCCTACTCCAGTGTGGTGTGGTGGATTGCCTCTCGGGCTGAGGATGAACAGTACAAGGGGAAGAACAGCCTCCTGAGGCGAGGTGTTCTTGTGCTTGGCGAGTGTGAGGATGATCTGAATCAGTTGCCTCCTACTGTGGTGGCTAGTCCTATTTATAGAGGCCCTTGTCCTCTCCCCAAATATTGAGCGGGAAGGGAGCCAACAACGGCCAATTTGAAAGGGGACAACTAGTTCAAGCTATCCTGACTGAAGGTGGTCCTCCCTGCCAAAGGCTCTAGTGGTGATGCCGTCTTGGGATCCACGATGACCTCCGTCCTGCTGTCCTGCTGGTCTTGGTCTCGTTGCACCGATATGGAAACCTTTGCCTGATGTGTCAGTAGTCCTCGCCTGCGCTTGCCTCCTTAGCACCAAAGTGGAAACAAGGACACTGTGTGCGCTGGCGCTTGCCTGGTCTTGGTCGTCATGGCTGACCTCGTAGGAACCTCGCTAGGTTCGCCTTGCCTTGATCTCTACGCCCCTCACGTGCCAGCCTGGTGAGGCCGCTACCGAGGAGGTCTTGTGCCGTCCGCTTCGCGTGGCTTGGCCCCTTGCGAGGGTCTTGAGCGCTTGTTGGAGAAGACGGGCCGTACTGGGCGCGAGTGGAGCCACGCCGCGGGCCGCAGACAGGCAAGTCTGGGGACCCCCGTTCCTAGAACACCGACAGATTTTCCACGTGTAAAATTCTCATTGGCCGGAGGAAACACATGTTGGCTCACCGTTGGGACATATGTCATCCACTCATTGGACAGGAGGCATCTATGATACGTCGACACGTAGCATGGCCCAACAGTGTCCCATTCCAAAAAGGCCGGTCCAGTAAAAATTAGTAGGCCAGCCCATATAAGGCCGGCTTGTGTCAGGTCCGTTTAAGCCCACGACCCATACGAGATGTGCCAATTCGGCCCGGCAACGACCCATTAACGATTTGACACCATTGCAGGCCATTGTCAGTTCGAGCCCGTTAACAGCCCGCTATATATTTGGGCTTAATATTGGCCCAATGTGGTTTCGGCCTATTAACGACCCATTCAAGGGATGGGCCAATTTTCAGGATGTACACCTTTCGGCCTTTTAGCGACCCATTGAAGTGTTAGGCCAATTTCCGGCCCGGTGTGTCTTTCATCCCGTTGACGGCCCATAAATGAGTTGGGCCATTTGCAGTCAGACCTGAGTTTTGGCCTTTTAACGGCCCATGCTCTTCATGGTCCAATACCAGGCCGGTTTCTCTTTCGACCTGCTAAAGGCCCACAACACAGTTGTGCCATATACAGTATGACCTGACTTTCGGCCTCTTAGCAGCCCATGCTCTTCATGGTCCAGTACGAGCCCGTTGTCTCTTTCGGCCTGCTAAAGACCCATAGTATAGTTGGGCCATATGTAGCCCGACCTTAGTATCGGTCTGCTAACGGCCCGTGAAATCAAATGGGCCCACCTGTTGCCCGCTTCGATGTCGGCCTGTTAACGACCCGATAGGTAACAGGGCCAACCATTAACTTTCGGCCTGGTAATGCCCCATTAACTTAATGGGCCCACTAAAGTTCGAACATGCCTGAAGGCCCAATTAGATAATTTGAGCCCATTACGACAAGCAATTATGCACAGGACCAAAACCGATCAATCAAAGGCCTATGAGAATTTTGGCCCCTGCGAGCCCATTAGCGAAGCCCATTAAGGGTAGTGGGTTGCTTCCTTCATATAGGGCCCACGACTGTTCGTGCTAACTAGTAATTTAACTGCTTTCTTAGCTTCCTAGCGACCAATTAGCAGGAATGCGAGGCGCGCTAAGCAAAGGTAAGGCATGCAGGAAAAAATGATGCACATCCGACATATATTACAGGAAATTACATCCATTGGGAAATCAAAGATTGATGCCGGTGCAAATAAATGATCAGAATCTAACGATCTACAACGTCACAATCTGCAACATCAGCGCGGATGACACCCATAAGCATGTGAGCAAGTTCTTCCTTCTTTGCTACACTATCTTTGAAAACATTGATCAGTTGTTGTTGCACAAGAATGTGCACCTCTGATTCCTCCACGATTTCCATCATTGCTTCAGCCAGTAATTGGTTCACAAACATACATTTTTTCCGTTGAATTTGAGACAGAGGAATCTGAATAGATTCAGATGGCGATTTTGGTAGGCTTGTATTATTGATAGTGGAGAGTGTCTCGACCACTGAATCATAACATAAATTAGGAGGGAAACCGAACAGATTAATCAAGAGTTATTGCCATATTACCTGGCCTAGATTTATTGGAAAGAAACAATGGGGTTGCCTTGCTGTTTTCAGAGTTTGTCTTCTTATTTTCAGCAGCCTACACCAAATTAACACACTAGCATTGCTATGATTGGCCAAGTCAGATAATAGGAAAGCAACATTGACACAATCGAATGTTTGGGCAACTAGACCACACCAGCCTACACTAAATTAAAACAATATGGCACAACTATCATCAGCCAGGTAATACGAAAGCAACATTGACACAATGAATAAATGGGCAACCAGAGCAACACTAAAATTCAGTAATGTGCATGATATGAGATGGTACACTCATGCAGATCAGTATAACTACCAAGAAGTTTTCCTTACAAAAATCAACATTGTCGCCTTTAATTATACATTTTGCTACAACTAAATTTAGATCAGATAAAGGTTGGATTCACGCCAATTAACAAAATACATGCTAATGTAAAAATATAGTGATATACAACAGGTACTTACATCAGCGTTGGAGCACACAGAATTCCCGCAAGATACTTTCCTCGAATAAGATCCCAGTGCAGAAAGTCTTCTATCGTTTAAGCTTATTTTCTAAAAGAGAGATGAGTAAGAAACATGTAGAAAAATGATCAGAATGCTATAATATTTCATGATGCAATGATACACACACGCTTCTTAGAATGGAGTTGACATATTTTTGCTAGACTGGAGCAGACTAGTTCTTTGGCCATTGGAATCTGCTTATTATCAGTAGGAGTTGGGTTTCTCTATGCTGGAACAGTATCTATGAAAAATGGAGTTGGTTTACTATCTCCTGGCGTTTGGATCTTTTGCAAAGACCTGGTTTGTAACCCTTCAGATTCTAACATACCTGTCTTCCCCTTGCATGCCTTATATAGAAGAATGGTGCTTCAATTATAAAACATGCTACAATAGAGAGATGTAATTGGTATTCATGAATAGAAAGGCATGACATATTGACATATATTCCCTCCATCCGAAAATAAATGGATGGGTCTAGGCGTATTTCAGTTCTAGATACATCCATTTTTATCCATTTCTGCGACATGTAATCCGGTCGGAGGGAGTATGATGTAACAGCTAGGGATACGACAGGACAACACTGTAAAAAACACTAGTTGAATGTAAAACTGTATGCTAGCGGAATATATATAGAAAAACACTAAGGCAACATATGTGTGTATGATTGGGAAACTAAGATGGCATTGCAACAGACCACTAGAACGCACTTCAGTGTAAAAAGAGAACATGGTATGGTAGACAGATGAAGTACACACTTATGAATAACAATGCTTAAGATATTCGGAAGCATGATGTCCAAACTAAGCAGATGACATTGCTATAGAGTAGAATGATAGTACTTGAATTTGAAAACATGTTATCATGAATGGAATAGGTACTGAAAAACAGGAAGGCATGGCATATTTATATGCATGATTAGCAGGCTACGCACAAGGCATTGCAACAGAGTAGATGCACTCAAGGACATTATATGCATGCTGTACCCATATCACGGGCCAAGTTAGAGCAAGGACCTTGTGGGGTGAATAGGATTCATCATCTTTCTGCAAGTCTTCTAAAGAACTGCCTTTACATGTTCCAACATATTGTGAAGGAAATATGCCCTAGAGGCAATAATAAAGTTGTTATTTATATTTCCTTATATCATGATAAATGTTTATTATTCATGCTAGAATTGTAATAACTGGAAACTTAGTACATGTGTGAATACATAGACAAAAAGAGTGTCCCTAGTATGCCTCTACTTAACTAGCTCGTTAATCAAAGATGGTTAAGTTTCCTAACCATAGACATGTGTTGTGATTTGATGAACGGGATCACATCATTACAGAATGATGTGATGGACTAGATCCATCCATTAGCTTAGCATTATGATCATTGAGTTTTATTGCTATTGCTTTCTTCATGACTTATACATGTTCCTCTGACTATGAGATTATGCAACTCCTGAATACTGGAGGAACACCTTGGGTGCTATCAAACGTCACAATGTAACTGGGTGATTATAAAGATGCTCTACAGATATCTCCGAAGGTGTTTGTTGGGTTGGCATAGATCAAGATTAGGATTTGTCATTTCGTGTGTCGGAGAGGTATCTCTAGGCCCTCTCGGTAATGGACATCACTATAAGCTTGCAAGCAATGTGTCTAATGAGTTAGTTGCGGGACAATGCATTACGGAACGACTAAAGAGACTTGCCGGTAATGAGATTGAACTAGGTATGGTGATACCGATGATCGAATCTCGAGCAAGTAACATACCGATGACAAAGGGAACAACGTATGTTGTTGTGCAGTTTGACTGATAAAGATCTTTGTAGAATATGTAGGAGCCAATATGAGCATCCAGGTTCCGCTATTGGTTATTGACCAGAGAGGTGTCTCAGTCATGTCTACATAATTCTCGAACCTGCAGGGTCCGCACGCTTAACGTTCGATGACGATTTGTATTATGAGTTATGTGCTTTGATGTACCGAAGTTTGTTCGGAGTCCCGGATGAGATCACGGACATGACGAGGAGTCTCGAAATGGTCGAGACATAAAGATTCATATATTGGAAGGTTACATCCGTACATCGGAATGGTTTGGGTCGTTTCGGATAAGTTTCATAGTAGTGGGGCTTACCGGAACCCCCCGGGAAGTTAATGGGCTTCATGGGCCTAGTGGTGGAAGAGAGGAGGCCGGCTATGGAGTGGCGCACACCCCCCTAACCCAAACTGAATTGGACTAGGGTTGGGGGGGCCCTTTCCTTCTCTCCTCCTCCTCCTCCTCCTTCCCTCCTTCTCCTACTAAGAATAGGAAAGAGGAGGGGTATCCTACTTGGACTAGGGAGTCCTAGTAGAATTTCCCACACCTGGCGCGCCCCCCTTGGCCCGGCCACCTCTTCCCTCCCCTCCTTTATATACGTGGCCATGGGGCACCCCATAGACAGACAAGTCGATCTTTTAGCCGTGTGCGGTGCCCCCTCCACAATTACACACCTCAGTCATATCGTTGTAGTGCTTAGGGGCAACCCTACGCTCGTAACTTCATCATCACCGTCAGCATGTTGTCATGCTGACGGAAATCTCCCTCGGCCTCAAGTGGATCAAGAGTTCGAGGGACGTCACCGAGCTGAACGTGTGCTGATCGCGGAGGTGCCGTGCGTTCGGTACTTGGATCAGTTGGATCGCGAAGACGTTCGACTGCATCAACCGCGTTACAAAACGCTTACGCTTTCGGTCTACGAGGGTACGTGGGCACACTCTCCCCGCTCGTTGTGCTATGCATCTCCTAGATAGATCTTGCGTGATCGTTGTCGGTGTTCTGGTAATGGGGGTCCCCAGACTTGCCTGCCTGCGGCCTGCGGCGTGGCTCAAAGGGGGGTCCAGCACGGCCCATCTTCGTCAACACAGACCCAAGACCCTCGCGAGGGGCCAAGCATCGCAGGGCGGACGACACGGAGCTTTCTCAGGCACGGCCTCATCAGGCTGGCTCGCGAGGAGGCGGAGAGATCAAGGCGGGGTACCTCACGAGGTGCCCATGACGCAAGCCATGACGACCAAGGGCGCCAGGCGGGCGCCAGCCCGCGCAGTGTCCTCCTTTCCTCTTTGGTGCAAAGGGAGCAAGCGCAGGCGAGAGCATCAAGCAAAGGCACCCGTTTTGGTGCAACAAGACCAAGACCAGTCCAACGGCCGGAAGGAAGTCATTGTGGAGCCCAAGCCAGCGTCACCACCAGAGCCTTTGGCAGGCGAGGACCAACTTTAGCCAGGATAAGTGTACCAGATGTTCCCCTTCAAAATGGCCGATTGTTGGCGCCCTTCCCGCTCAATATTTGGGAAGAGGCCCAGGGCCTTTGCCTATAAATAGGACTAGCCACCCCCAGGGGAGGGGAGAGCGATCGAGAAATCGGGTAGAGGCATCTAGAAACCTGGTAGTTGAGAATCAGAGAGAGAGAGAGAGAGAGAGAGAGAAAGGTGACTGAACTCCTCCTAGCAGTTCATCGCCCCAGCCAAGAACAGACCCTCGCGAGGCTGTTCTTCCTTGTATTGTTCATCATCATCAGCCCAAGAGGCAATCCACCATACCACACTGGAGTAGGGTATTACACCACATCAGTGGCCCGAACCAATATAAACCTTGTGACTCTTGTGTTGTTCTTTCCATATCTTAGATCTTTGCGAGGCGGAGGGGTGCAGGTAGGTAGAAGGCGTAATCTCCGCGTGCACCCCAGAGTTCGGACCTCAAGGGTCTGCCGGAACCCGAAATCCGACATTTGGCGCGCCAGGTAGGGGTGCACCGGAATTCGTCATCCACCGCCCCGTTCTCCTCCGACCATCGCGTCCATGTCTGACGCTCGTCGGGCCCGCGCCAAGCGCCGAGCCGCTCTCGCTTCCCGCGTCGCCCAGACGGCTCCCATCATCGGGCGTCCTCGCCATTCCCTGTCACCCGCCGTCAACGCCACCACCGGCCCAGCAGGGAACGAGCAGCAAGCGTCGTCTCAGCATCCGTCCGTGCGGCAAGACGGCCGCGCTGCTACTCCCTCGCTCACCCCAGCTGGTTCTTCGTCTCGCGCGCTCCGTGCACCCATGGAGGCTCGAGCTGCGCTCATCGCGGCCAACGAGCTCCTACTCTACCGTCCCTTCGACGACGTCTATGAAGAATGGCTCGACCGCGTCGCCGAGCTCGTCCGCGCCGCAGGGGGCTCTCCTGCGCCGTCTTTTCCACTGCACCGAACCCCGCCCCGCGCGGGCGACGAAGCTCCGGGGGCGCCCCAGCCGCCTCCACATCAAGAAGACGCCCTGGCTCCAAGGCGCGTGGCCCCTGGGCGGAACCCGCTCCATCAGGTGCCAGCGCGGCAAGAGCAGAGCTGCCAAGAAGTCCCTCGCCCACAAGAAGCAGCCCGGGCGCTCCCTGCTCCAGCACGTCGCGACCATGCTCCTGCTCCCGCACGTCAAGATCCCGCGCTGCTCCCAGCTGCAGCGCATGCGGACCTGCAAGACCAAGCTCTCCGTCACCCAAGGCCTCCCGTGGCCACAGCAGGCTGCCGCGCCTACACCGCTGAGCTACGCAGCGTCGCGTGGCCCGAAAAGTTCAAGCGAGACCTGCCTCGTTGCTACGATGGCACGGCCGACCCCGCGGAGTTCCTCCAGCTCTATGAGCTGGGCATCAAAGCTGCCAACGGAGATGAGAAGGTCATGGCGAACTGGTTTCCCATGGCGCTCAAGGACGGGGCCCGCTCCTGGCTCCTGAACCTGGCTCCAGGCACAATTTCCTCCTGGGACCAGATGCGCACCCGCTTCATCGCCAACTTCCAAGGTACTCGCGACTGGCCACCCGCCGTGAGCGACATGCGCTGCATCAAGCAACAACCCGGAGAGACCCTGCAAAAGTACATCCAGCGCTTCAACAACGCACACCTCAAGATTCCCAAGGTGTCCGAGGAGGCCATCATCTCAGCTTTCTCCGACGGCGTGCGCGACGTCAAGATGAAGGAGGAGCTGGCGATCTATGAAGACCTATGCACTTCCTTGGAGCTGTTCAACTTGGCGACCAAGTGCGCCAGGGCTGAGGAAGGGCGTATCTCCCTCGTCGAGCTGCCTGCCGCAGACCCAGAAGAGAAGAAGCCCAAGGCCAAGGATGTGAAGCGCAAGGGGGCTGCCGTGCTCGCGGCAGAACCAGACACCAAGCGGGGCAGAGATCAGCCCGAATCCTCCAAAGGCAGTTGGTACTGTGTGTAACACGACCTCCACACCCACAACACCAACGAATGCCAAGAGCTCCGAGCCGTGCGAGAAGGAAGGATCGGCCGTCGCCCCGACCGCGGTGACCAGGGCTACGGTCGAGGAGGAGGAAGAAACGCAAGACGATGGGAAGACCACGGCCTGCGCCAGGGGTGGCGCGATCGACCTCGCGAGGATCGCTGGCAAGACCCGCCTCGCGAGGGAGTCTGGAGGGACCAGCCTCGTGAGGATCGCCCGCAAGGCAACGCAGGCCTCTCTCCGCTGCCGCCGCAGCTGAGGAGAAACGAGGACCGCCGTCAGGATGAAGGCGCCGGGGGCTTCCAGGAGCCGCGCTCGATCGCCTGAATCCTGGGCGGAGCTCAAGCCCCAGCCTCTCAGCGCATCTTCAAGCAGTTCGCCCGTGAAGTGAATGCAATTCTCCCCAAGCTCGAAGCCACGCGCCCACTCAGCTGGTCGGCATGCGCCATCACATTCAGCTCAGCGGATCAGCTCAAGTGTGCGGCCACAGCCGGAGTCCTCCCAATGCTTTGTTCCCCAATCATCAACAACGTGGTGGTCACCAGGACCCTCATCGATGGCGGGGCAGGGCTCAACGTCCTGTCCGTGGAAACATTCAACAATCTCCAAGTGCCCTACAACCAGCTTCAGCCAACCAAGCCCTTCTCCGGAGTCACCGACGGCCCCACGGTCCCGATTGGGCAGGTCCGCCTCCCTGTCACCTTCGGGGCACGCGACAACTACCGCACCGAACTCATCGAATTCGACGTCGCTCACATTCGCCTGCCGTACAACGCCATCCTCTGCTACCCTGCACTGGCCAAGTTCATGGCCGTAACTCACCACGGCTACAACGTCCTCAAGATGCCAGGGAGTGGCGGAGTCATCACGGTGCCCTGTGAAGAGAAGGATGCGGTGTGTTTCGTGGAATGAGCCTTTCAGGTCGCATCGCTGGAAGACCCGGATCGCGGAAGCAGGAGGCTTCCCGAGACCACCCCCAAGAAGAAGAAGACATCGTCCGGCCCGGCCCCTCAGGAGGCAGGCCCCTCAGGGCCCGCGCCTGCCCAGGGGGAACCTCCTTCCATCGCATAGGAAAGCACGCCCGGCGCCCTCCTCAGGCAGGGCTCGGGGGCTCTCCCCTAGAGGGCCACCAACCTGGCCAAGGTCACGAGGGAGGCGCTTGGGCACCACATGGAGGCGTGCTTCGAAGCACGTTTCCCTCAAGAAGGAGCAAGACAAGGAGGGTCCGACCCTCAGGAGTTCGTCAGCAAGGCCATTCAAGAACTACAGGAATCGAGTGTCATGAGAGGCGGCCGCCGCCTACCAGCTGTGGCTCCCCATCCTGGCGAGGATGGTGGGCTGCGCGTCTGCATCGACGTACCAGGGCTCAATCGAGTCGCCTCTCTGGAGCGCCTCTGGCCCTCGCGAGTGGGGCACTGCGAAGGTCCACCCCACATCTACGTTCGCATGCCTTACGGCTTGCCGAACGCGGCTGCCACGTACCAGCGCCTCATGAGGGGCATCATAGAGGCTCAAGAGGCCAGGCGTTCCGCATCCTTGGTGGAGATGGAGATGGTCCGCGAGGAGCCACCAGCGCCTCCGGAGCCTCCCGAGGCTCCTGGGCCTGGGGGCTTGTGAGGATCGGCTTCCGCAGCCCACCGAGTCTGCTACACCAACACTCCTTCGTCCTCAACATCATCAGGTGACATCTTTCAAGTTTCATTTCTAGCTGGGAGCGCCCCCCAGGGCTGCATTATTCCCAGGCCGCGTGGGTCCGTCCCTGTGGCATGTACCCCTTTTATTTTCATGTTGTTAGCTTACTCTATTGGGGGCGCCCCTCGGGCTGCATCATCCCCAAGCCGCTCGGGCCAGACCCAGTGGCGTGTATCCCTTTTGCGTTCATTTATGGCTATGCGTTCGACCCACATGCTTGATTATTCGTCGCCGGTCCACCGCACCTCTTCTTCTTCATGCCGACCAATTGCACGTTAAGGGGGGGGGGGTACCTGAGCATCGCGTCTCAGGGCTCTTACTGGCTCTCCAGCCCTCACCCTCTGGCCTTGTCCACGGCATCGCGACCTGGCATACCAGCGACGGCTGAGAACAACTCGAGGGCCCGGACCCGAGGATGTAGAGTGCAGGCATCTAACCAAATTTGCAGGAACACATCACAAGATAAGGCCCAGTGCCACGCGCAACCCGCCTAGAGGTAGGGCCCGTTAGTCCCGCGCTGGCTCACGGGTGCCCAGATACACCTCACCAGGCCCTACCGTGCCAGCCACGTGTCAGGGCGGGGCTGTACATGCCCCGGGGGCTCCTCCCGGAGGGGAGCCCCCTCCCACGTACCAGTGGAAGCACCATGCTCCGCGCTGGCTGATGACACTGCCGAGGAGCGGCTATGCCCGTACACATACGGAAGCGCTATGCTCCGCGCTGGTGATAAACAAGTGAGGGTGGCCCCCGGGCCGCATCAACCTAAGGGAGCCCAGAGCTCAGTGTCTAGCCTCATCGCAACGCCTCTGTAACGCCCTCGATGCGGCTATATCTCCCACGTGTCGAAGCACGACTTAGAGGCATAACCGCATTGAAAGCAATGTCGCAAGTGAGGTAATCTTCACACAACCCATGTAATACATAAGGGAAAGCGATACATAGTTGGCTTACAATTGCCACTTCACACAATACATGAGTAAAACATTACATCATACAAATACAATCAAGGTCCGACTACGGAACCAAAATAAAAGAAGACTACCCCAAATGCTACACAGATCCCCGATCGTCCCGACTAGGCTCCACTACTGATCAACTGAAAAGAAGCAACACAATGAACAAGATCTTCATTGAGCTCCTCCTTGAGCTCGGGTGCGTCACCTGCACGGGTTCATCGACACCTGCAAACTGGTTTTGGAAGTATCTATGAGTCACGTGGACTCAGCAATCTCACACCCGCGAGATCAAGACTATTTAAGCTTAAAGGTAGGACAGGGTAGTGAGGTGGAGCTGCAGCAAGCGGCTAGCATATAAGGTGGCTAACATACGCAAATGAGAGCGAGAAGAGAAGGCAAAAGCACGGTCGAACAACTATGATCAAGAAGTGATCCTGAAACTACTTACGTCAAGCATAACTCCAACACAGTGTTCACTTCCCGGACCCCGCCGAGAAGAGACCATCACGGTTACACACGCGGTTGGTGTATTTTAATTAAGATCAACTTCGGGTTTTCTACAACCGGACATTAACAAATTCCCATCTGCCACATAACCGCGGGCACGGCTTTCGAAAGTTCAAACCCTACAGGGGTGTCCCAACTTAGCCCATTATAAGCTCTCGCGATCAACGAAGGATATTCCTTCTCCCCGGGAGACCCGATCAGTCCCGGAATCCCGGCTACAAGACATTTCGACAGCAATAAAACAAGTCCAGCAAAACCGCCCGATGCGCCGACATCCTGATAGGAGCTGCACATATCTCGGTCTCAGGGCAACACCAGATGAACACTACGTACGGCAACCGACGATACCCCAAGTTGCCTAGGGGTGGCACCGCAAGTGGCTCTGGTTTGGACCAACACTTAGACAAGCATTGGCCCGGGGGGCTAAATAAAGATGACCCTTGGGTTAATTACTCCCAAGGGAAAATAGGTGGTGTGAGGCAAATGGTAAAACCAAGGTTGGGCCTCGCTGGAAAAGTCTTATTCAAAGCGAACTGTCAAGGGGGTCCCATAAATCACCCGACCGCGTTAGGGACGCAAAATCCGGGAACATAACACCGATATGACGGAAACTAGGGCGGCAAGAGTGGAACAAAACACCAGGCATAAGGCCGAGCCTTCCACCCTTTACCAAGTATATAGATGCATTAATTAATTAAGATATATTGTGATATCCCAACAAGTAAACATGTTCCAAACAAGGAACAACATCTCCATGTTCCAACAAGGAACAAACTTCATCTTCACCTGCAACTAGCAACACTATAAGAGGGGCTGAGCAAAGCGGTAACATAGCCAAACAACGGTTTGCTAGGACAAGGTGGGTTAGAGGCTTGGTTTAACAATATGGGAGGCATGATAAGCAAGTGGTAGGTATCGTAGCATAGGCATAGCAAAAGAGCGAGCATCTAGCAAGCAAAGATAGAAGCGATTTCGAGGGTATGGTCATCTTGCCTGAGATCCTTCAAGGAAGAAGAACGAGCCCATGAAGAAGACAAACGGACGTAGTCGAACGAATCCTCACAACTCCGGAACGAAACCGAAGTTAACGAGAGAAGCAACCCGGAAAGAAACAAACAACATAGTAAACAACCATCACATAAACATGGCATGATGTACAATCAAGTATGATGCATGTCCGGTTTAATGAGGCATGGCATGGCAAAGTGCGACAAACAACACTACAAATTAAGTGGAGCTCAATATGTAACGAGTTGCATATTGACAAAACACCACATGATTTATTTAGTTCTCTCTCGTTTAAGTACCCAACAATATTAAATGTTATTAAACATGGCAAGGGTGAAGCATATGAAAACTACCTATCTAGGCAAGTTTAAATGAGGCCGGAACCACAAACAACAATTCCGAAAAATCCTCATGTGCATATTTCGAATTTAGTACTGTTCTGCCCTAAACCTTATTTTATTGTTGTTAACCAGGAAAATAAAGTGCAATAAGTTAATCTATGCATTTTTCTACCCCATTTACATATAAAGTTTGTTAAAATCGGAGTTACGGTTATTTAGTTATGAAATAAATCATTTTAACATGGCATTTAAGCAAATTTAAACAAACAACAATTTTAGGCATTTTAAATGTTGTTATCATGATGCGGATGACATATACAAGTTTTATGCAATTTTTATGGAAAAGTTGACAAAAGCATTTTATGAAGCATTTTTGTCATCATGGCGGAAACAAAAGGGGTGCCACGGCGACGATAATGAAACGGTGCCACGGCAACGTTCCGGTTCCGGTAACTCGATTGAGATACCGATGCAAAGGAGAAGTGGGCGGTTGCGTGCAGAAGATGGTGGGGCGCTCCCGGATACCGGGTGTCCCACGAGTTGGCGACAAGGAAACGAGTGACAAATTGGACATGGTGCAAACACGAGCAGCTCAAACATTGCAAGCATTCGTTCATGGACGTCGTCTCAGGGTTATACCTTCGGAGCGCGCAAAGGATACGGTTCTCGTTCGTAGAGGGAAGTAGAGGAAGTAGTCGTTCTCGGGCGTCGAGGGAAGTAGTGGTTCACGCGACGGTAGTCGAAGTAGTCGTTCTCACACGCTCTAGGGTCGACGGTAGAGGTACTCGTGATCTCGGCGACGGTAGTGGTACAGGTGACGTCGGGGTACTTGTTGTTCCGGTTTTTGTGTCCGTAGATGTACGCGGCAATCGTAGTGGTACTTGGCGGTTCCATGTAGTCGAACTTGACGATCCGAGGGGTACTTGGCGCATCACCGTGTAGTTGTACATGGTTCAAACAGAGGCATTGGCACATCTGGAGGGGCATCGAGGGACTTGTCAAGGCCCTGCCTCGGGAGGTCACCGGAGATGCATGGAGGCGGCAGAGATGGTGCTGCGCGGACGCGGGCACAGGACGGGTGATGGGGCGGCGCGGTGACCAGAGGCGCGAGGAGGGGATCCTGGCCGCGACAAGAGAAGGCAGCGGGGCGACGCGAGGTTGCAGGGGACGGAGGACGGAGGAGCTTGGCGGCGAGGACGTCGTCGAGGAGGAGCGAGGCCGCCGGCGTGGCGCTCCTGGACGGGCAGCAAGAGGCGGGCGCTGGTCGTGGTCGCCGGTGATGGAGGCGGAGCAGAGGACGGCGAAGTAGAGGAGGGGGTGGCGGACACGGGCGGCAGCGCAATCCGGCAGCGGGGCTCGCCGGATCAAGGACGCGCGGGGGGGGGGGGCTCCTGGAGGCTGGCGGCGCTAGGGAATCAGGCGCGGGGCTCCTCCCCTGGCTCGAGGTGTGTGTGTGTGGCTGACAGGAGAGATCGAGAGGAGGCAGAAGGGATCGGGAGAGGGGTCGGGCTCCTGGCGGCGCTGGAGGGAGGATCGAGAGATGGGGATCGATCGAGGGGGGCTAGGGTTAAGGGCAGGAGGTCGGCTGGGCCTTGGCCTTGGTGGGTGCGGATGGGTCTTAGAGGCCGGCCCAGTGCGGGCTTTCTCTCTCCCTTTCTCTCATATTTTCCTTAACAGAAAAGAAATTAGAGAGAAGGAAAGAAAGAAAGGGTTAGGGAAAGAATTTGGGCACACGGATAATTTTCCCGAACTCACAAAAATATGCTTGTTCCGAGAAAATAGAAAAAACCAAGATTGAAAGATTTAAATTCAAACTCATTTGAATTAAATTCAAATGGGTGAATAGGAAGTGAGGGTTGGGAAGGTCCAAAAATGTTGAGAATTTTGGTAGAGCTCCGGAAAATGATGAAAGGACAAGTGGCAAAGTTAGAGGCCAAGAGTTGAAATAATAAAAGGCATTGGGATTTTGCAAATGTGTTATGGTGATTCCAAAGAATGGATTATTTTAGAATAGCTCCACTAATATTGGGAGGATATATTATAAAGAGAACTCACCATGTGAATTCCCTCAATTTAAATGGACCAAAGATCCATACGATTTATTTAGTTGAGTAAGAAAAGAAAAGACATGATGGCATGATGACATGATGCAATGCAACAATAAAAGGGCAGGCACAAATGAAACACACGGAGAAACCCGGAATATATGGAAGTCTTCTCGAGCATCGGTCTCGAGGCGTTACAACACTCCACCACTACGAGAGGATCTCGTCCCGAGATCTAGAATGGCACCGGAGAGAAGCGGAAGAGGAAGAGGTAAAACTAAGTTGCTTCTTTGACAAACGGGTGAACCCAACGAACCTTGAGAGGTTGAAATCTTGAAAGAAAGAATACCACAGGGATGAACGAAGTGAAAACACTCCGTTAGACAAGTAACCAGAAATACGGCGAAAAAGACGAGCTTAAATGACATGATTGACATTGAAGCCACTCCGGTCAAAATGAAATAGAGAAGGAATCAGAATGATATAATTTGGGCAGCACTCCGACTGAAAAATGGAAGGAATTAGAATCATGATTTTGACAAGATGAGAGGACACCTGATGAAATCAATCAACACACTGCCTCCAGAACTATTGAAAAAATGGCACAATAGGTTAGATGGATTTCAGACATCACTCAGGTTGAAAAGTGATACGAAACTTGATAAAATGAAAAGAACTTGAGCAGAGGGCACAACACTCCGGTTAAATGGATGAGCACGAAAAGAACACGATCCTGACAAAATAAGAAGATGGGTTGAAGAGAACAACATCACAATTCCTCTGGAAGGAAGAAATAGAAGATAGATCATTGGAATAAAGGAACGGAGAGGAAAATGACAACTTCTACCACAAATGAGCTTGTAAAAGCATCTTTAGGAGAAGGGTCGAACGGAGTTGTTGGAAAACCAACAACGAAAAGAACAAGGTTGTAGTGGGATTATGGAAACATCTCAAAATTATGAGGTGAGCTTCTGCCACTAACCAAAACAATAGATTGGATTGATATCAATAAGGGAACGAGAAATTTATTTCACCGAGAGGACAAATGAAGAACTTGGGTCATTTACAAGCACCATAAATAGCAACAATCCTTAGGGAAAGCTTTAGGTGAAATATAACCCAAGATAACTCCAATGAAGAGATTGATGGATTTAAATATCTCATTCTTGACAACAAGTGAATCATGAAACATGAATGAAACTGTCAAAATGACATAACACCACCTCAAAAGATAAGGTCGAAAGAATTGCACTTTGAAATGCAAGAAGAAGAATACTTGAACTCCTCAAAACAAACATTGTGTTGAGCACCATGTTTATTTTAGAGTATAGCTTGGCGCATCTTGACTCCGAGAGAAATATTGATGAACAATTGAAGAATGAAAAGGGTCCTTGATAAACCACCATGTGGAGCCTCCATGAAGAAACTCCGGTAATAAAAGGATGATAGGAAGAAAGAGAAGTTGAACACAAGGTGAAGCCTTGCAATAATTTAGATGGAGCTTTTGAGATGATATAACCGAGAAAAAATTAGGAACTTCGGAAAAAAAAGATGAACAAATGAAATCAAGAATTTTGATGAACCTCCAGAATAAGGAATAGAA
The DNA here is from genome assembly GCA_032464435.1 of Aegilops umbellulata. Lineage (NCBI taxonomy): Eukaryota > Viridiplantae > Streptophyta > Magnoliopsida > Poales > Poaceae > Aegilops > Aegilops umbellulata. The sequence goes on from CP136060.1 coordinate 234,486,006, forward strand.
TTTACTCGATGAAACAAGAATAAGAATTACATTATGCTCATCCTTCACCAATTCAAATTGATGACAAGCATTGGATTTGGCATACTACTTATTCTCGTAGAAAGGATTAAGATAAATATGGCGCAAACTTTGGAAGGTCTTCAATGAACCACCGGTAGGATTGAAACAACGAACAAATTAATATGAGAATATGGGAAGAGGAATCTTGAACAAACCACCGTAAGAACTGGAAATGAAAGTAGCAAAGGCACAATTCACCGGGAAGACTTGGAAAACAAATGAAGATACTTGAGATATATGAGAACGAAGACATCATGAACTGATTAGAGAATACTGAATGATGCACCGGTATGATTTGGAGAACGATAGACGAAGCTGAGAATGAATAATTCTAAGATGATGGGCTCCGGAGAATCAAACTGAAAAGACTCATGAAATGCTCCGGATGGGTGAAAAGAATTCTCACAATCAAAAACAATTATGAGAGGACGGCAACAAGCTAGAACAATGAATCTTGACGAGAATGAAGTAAGATTTAAGAGAAACTCTTCTTCGGTCTTCAAATGTTGAGAATGACGATGAGAAACACCACGATGAATTGTTGAGGCACTCCGGAAAGAAAATTAGAAAGGTTGAACCCACGATGAAAAGAGTTTGAAAGATCTTGGAGAAAGACATATGACTGATGGAATCCATTCTTACATCACACTTTGAAATGGATTTGGGAATAACTCCGGAAAGATTAGAAGAGTCAGGTAAGATCCTGGGAAAAGACCTGTGGGTTAGGGCCCACTCAAAAGAAACACCGTTGAACGATTGCTTGAAAAGAGAGATTGCACCGGTTGAATTAAATGGCTTGACTGAGATAAGAACCTCAAAATACCTTGAACGGATTGAGAATGGAAACGAATCTTCTGAGATATCTTCATCACTCCGGAACAATTGAATAACGAGAAGTAGATGATTAAGAGGTGCACCGGTACGAGAAAACATTAGAAACGAGGAAAAGATATGATCGATAAAGCTTGAATTGAAACCACCGGAGAAGAAAAGAATGACGAATGATGAACTTGAAACTCCTGACCATCTTCATGATAATCACCGGATAAGAACATTGAAGGAAAGAATGAAGAAACTTCCATCAATAAAAAAAAGATACTTGATTAATTAATCTGAGTCCTTGGAGAAATAAGGGTGGGAGGGAGGGAAAACAAAGACAACTTGGGACGAATGAAACGAACACCGTTGATGAAAACTGGGATTGGATCTTGCGATTAGGAAAAATGATAGGATCATCTTGAAGAGAAAGCACGCCGGTTGGAAAAAATTGGCATGATAAACTTAATGATCAAGAAGGATTAGTATTCACATAGAAATATGAGAACACCGCTTAGAATAAGGTATGGAATCAATACTTGACTTCGAAGCAACTCGAATACCACAAATAAAACAAAAACAAAGGATTGGCTTGCAGAATAAGCCAGAAACAAACATATGATAGATCCCATATCGTATCATGTGTCTGTTGGAAAGATATCCTACGATATACTTGAATTCCCACTTATAAACTCCCGAAACTTTCTGGTTATGCAATCAGGTGTTGGGGATACAGGGGACACAAAATATATCACCCAAACTAACAATACCTAGATCCAGCTGTATCCATCCTTCAACACATAACCAAGAATCCTTCGGAAATCGTCTACCTCAACCTTCGAAAAGCATCCGTTATACGAGTTATGGCAATACTCCCGCACTCGCCTCAGTACTGGGCTATCAGGGTTATCTCACCAACAACTGTACAAAAGAGATTTTCGATGTCGGCGTACTAAACTCAGGTATTCCAGAACTGCAACGATAAAATTATGACGACAACACCTCGGAGCTCAACTCCCCGGGACACCTCCACTAAACCCCTGCTGACGGGAGGCACCAAGACAATGTTGTCATCACAAAACCATCGGAACGATTCTAAGATACCCGCGTGATCTTAATTTTTTTTAGTGAAATTTAGGAAGAGAAGAGTCAAAACTCTACGTCAGGATGCCTTACCAGAGCAATGAGGAGACTGGGAAGTAAAAAGAATTCCTAAACTCTCCGATACATAATTTCTAAATGACTCAAAACATTTTTCTAGCCACAACTCGGCCGCTAAAAACGATCAATCAGTGGGGGCTCCTAAGGTCGGGGAAGGCTCTGATACCAACTGGTAACGCCCTCGATGCAGCTATATCTCCCACGTGTCGAAGCACGACTTAGAGGCATAACCACATTGAAAGCAATGTCGCAAGTGAGGTAATCTTCACACAACCCATGTAATACATAAGGGAAAGAGATACATAGTTGGCTTACAATCGCCACTTCACACAATACATGAGTAAAACATTACATCATACAAATACAATCAAGGTCCGACTACGGAACCAAAATAAAAGAAGACTACCCCAAATGCTACACAGATCCCCGATCGTCCCGACTGGGCTCCACTACTGATCAACTGAAAAGAAGCAACACAATGAATAAGATCTTCATCGAGCTCCTCCTTGAGCTCGGGTGCGTCACCTGCACAGGTTCATCGGCAACCCGGAAAGAAACAAACAACATAGTAAACAACCATCACATAAACATGGCATGATGTACAATCAAGTATGATGCATGTCCGGTTTAATGAGGCATGGCATGGCAAAGTGCGACAAACAACACTACAAATTAAGTGGAGCTCAATATGTAACGAGTTGCATATTGACAAAACACCACATGACTTATTTAGTTCTCTCTCGTTTAGGTACCCAACAATATTAAATGTTATTAAACATGGCAAGGGTGAAGCATATGAAAACTACCTATCTAGGCAAGTTTAAATGAGGCCGGAACCACAAACAACAATTCCGAAAAATCCTCATGTGCATATTTCGAATTTAGTACTGTTCTGCCCTAAACCTTATTTTATTGTTGTTAACCAGGAAAATAAAGTGCAATAAGTTAATCTATGCATTTTTCTACCCCATTTACATATAAAGTTTGTTAAAATCGGAGTTACGGTTATTTAGTTATGAAATAAATCATTTTAACATGGCATTTAAGCATATTTAAACAAACAACAATTTTAGGCATTTTAAATGTTGTTATCATGATGCAGATGACATATACAAGTTTTATGCAATTTTTGTGGAAAAGTTGACAAAAGCATTTTATGAAGCATTTTTGTCATTGTGGCGGAAACAAAAGGGGTGCCACGGCGACGATAATGAAACGGTGCCACGGCAACGCTCCGGTTCCGGTAACTCGATTGAGATACCGATGCAAAGGAGAAGTGGGCGGTTGCGTGCAGAAGATGGTGCGGCGCTCCCGGATACCGGGTGTCCCACGAGTTGTCAACAAGGAAACGAGTGACAAATTGGACATGGTGCAAACACGAGCAGCTCAAACATTGCAAGCATTCGTTCACGGACGTCGTCTCAGGGTTATACCTTCGGAGCGTGCAAAGGAGACGGTTCTCGTTTGTAGAGGGAAGTAGAGGAAGTAGTCATTCTCGGGCGTCGAGGGAAGTAGTGGTTCACGCGACGGTAGTCGAAGTAGTCGTTCTCACACGCTCTAGGGTCGACGGTAGAGGTACTCGTGATCTCGGCGACGGTAGTGGTACATGTGACGTCGGGGTACTTGTTGTTCCGGTTTTTGCGTCCGTAGATGTACGCGGCAATCGTAGTGGTACTTGGCGGTTCCATGTAGTCGAACTTGACGATCCGAGGGGTACTTGGCGCATCACCGTGTAGTTGTACATGGTTCAAACAGAGGCATTGGCACATCTGGAGGGGCATCGAGGGACTTGTCAAGGCCCTGCCTCGGGAGGTCACCGGAGATGCATGGAGGCGGCAGAGATGGTGCTGCGCGGACGCGGGTACAGGACGGGTGATGGGGCGGTGCGGTGACCAGAGGCGCGAGGAGGGGATCCTGGCCGCGACAAGAGAAGGCAGCGGGGCGACGCCAGGTTGCAGGGGACGGAGGACTGAGGAGCTTGGCGGCGAGGACGTCGTCGAGGAGGAGCGAGGCCGCCGGCGTGGCGCTCCTGGACGGGCAGCAAGAGGCGGGTGCTGGTCGTGGTCGCCGGTGATGGAGGCGGAGCAGAGGACGGCGAAGCAGAGGAGGGGCTGGCGGACACGGGCGGCAGCGCAATCCGGCAGCGGGGCTCGCCGGATCAAGGACGCGGGGGGGGGGGGGGGGAGCTCCTGGAGGCTGGCGGCGCCGGGGAATCAGGCGCGGGGCTCCTCCCCTGGCTCGAGGTGTGTGTGTGTGGCTGACAGGAGAGATCGAGAGGAGGCAGAAGGGATCGGGAGAGGGGTCGGGCTCTTGGCGGCGCTGGAGGGAGGATCGAGAGATGGGGATCGATCGAGGGGGGCTAGGGTTAAGGGCAGGAGGTCGGCTGGGCCTTCGCCTTGGTGGGTGCGGATGGGTCTTAGAGGCCGGCCCAGTGCGGGAGGTTGGGAGGCCTGGTTGGTTAGGCCCAAGAGGCCGGCGGGTGCAGGCTTTCTCTCTCCCTTTCTCTCATATTTTCCTTAACAGAAAAGAAATTAGAGAGAAGGAAAGAAAGAAAGGGTTAGGGAAAGAATTTGGGCACACGGATAATTTTCCCGAACTCACAAAAATATGCTTGTTCCGAGAAAATAGAAAAAACCAAGATTGAAAGATTTAAATTCAAACTCATTTGAATTAAATTCAAATGGGTGAATAGGAAGTGAGGGTTGGGAAGGTCCAAAAATGTTGAGAATTTTGGTAGAGCTCCGGAAAATGATGAAAGGACAAGTGGCAAAGTTAGAGGCCAAGAGTTGAAATAATAAAAGGCATTGGGATTTTGCAAATGTGTTATGGTGATTCCAAAGAATGAATTATTTTATAATAGCTCCACTAATATCGGGAGGATATATTATAAAGAGAACTCACCATGTGAATTCCCTCAATTTAAATGGACCGAAGATCCATACGATTTATTTAGTTGAGTAAGAAAAGAAAAGACATGATGGCATGATGACATGATGCAATGCAACAATAAAAGGGCAGGCACAAATGAAACACACGGCGAAACCCGGAATATATGGAAGTCTTCTCGAGCATCGGTCTCGGGGCGTTACAGCCTCCCCCCGGGAGTGCCGCGCGAGGGGGCTGGGCACGGGGGCTGCGCCTGGGTCACGCCCAGACGCACGCCACCTAGCCAGGCCCCCCGGGCCTGGTTCGTCGCGCGTCTCTCCCTGAGCGGAGCCAAGGTACGAAGGCCATTTGAGCGTCAAGGGGGACTCCTGAGCATCGCGACTCAGGAGCCTAACTGGTCACGTAGCCCCTCACTCCTTAGTTCCGAAAGGCTAACGCTGGGTGAGGTATGCGCGGGGCCGGGCTCTGCAGACGTAGAACAGTAGATCCACCCACATCTCACCTCCATACTTGCTGTTCGTGCGCCAAGGGGGACTCCTGAGCATCGCGACTCAGGAGCCTAACTTGTCACGTAGCCCCTTACTCCTTTGGTCCCGTCCTGGTTTCTGGTCGGGGCTAATGCTGGGTGAGGTATGCGCGGGGCCGGGCTCTGCCGGCGTAGAACATAAGCAAGTAGGAAGGAAAAGCGTAAAATTCAAGGAATTCAAAAGCAAATATTACAGTCCACACTATTATCCCAATACCAAACGCAAGTTTAAACGCCTCCCCGAGGCATGATACATGTGCAGGAATTAAAAGCAGGAAAGGAGCCACAACAGAGTCATTTGTCGGCGGTGGAGCAGCGCAGAGTGGGTTCGCCTCATGGAGCAGCAGGGTCGGCAGCGCCTTGCTTCGGCTTGGTGCTGAAGGCCCGGAACTTCCCTAGCAGAGCCTCCGCGCGACCCTTCACAGCCTCTGCAGCGGCAGTGGCACGCTCGCCACTTACTGGCTCCAGCAGGCTGTCGAGGTCGACGCTGGGATCGCGAAGGTAGATGTAGGTGAAGAACCGCGTTAGCGCTGCAGAAGACAGGACACGCGCCTCGGCCTCAGCCGTGGGGCCAAGGCCAAGGGCAACATCTTCAAGAGCACGAACCAGGAAGGGAAGCAGCTTGGCGGGGTCGTCCTCGGCGCCAGCCAACGGGCTCTCCAGGCCGCTGGCGTAAAGCATCTTCAGCGAGGAGCGCGCCTTCGCCTCCATGTCCGCGAAGGCCACGTGGTCCTCGGCAAGAACCCGGGCCTTGTCGTCCAGCTCGACCTTCCACGCCCCCAACTCCTGCTCCAGCGCGCCTAGGCGGTCACTGCGCTTCTTGAGCTTGGCCTCCCGGCCCTCGACGGCCGCCTCACGAGCCTTCACGCCTTCTTCTTGCTCTTGGCGAAGGCGGACCTCTTTCGCGAGCTGGTCCCGTAGGCCTTGCAGCTCGTCCTCCAGCGCCTTGCAGCGGCCACGGACGGCGACCACCTCCCCCAGGGCTGCGTCACGAGCAGCCTTCGTGTAACGCCATCGATGCGGCTATATCTCCCACGTGTCGAAGCACGACTTAGAGGCATAACCGCATTGAAAGCAATGTCGCAAGTGAGGTAATCTTCACACAACCCATGTAATACATAAGGGAAAGAGATACATAGTTGGCTTACAATCGCCACTTCACGCAATACATGAGTAAAGCATTACATCAAACAGATACAATCAAGGTCCGACTACGGAACCAAAATAAAAGAAGACTACCCCAAATGCTACACATATCCCTGATCGACCCCAACTGGGCTCCACTACTGATCAGCTGAAACGAAACAACACAACGAACAAGATCTTCATCGAGCTCCTCCTTGAGCTCGGTTGCGTCACCTGCACGGTTTCATCGGCACCTACAAACTGGTTTTGGAAGTATCTGTGAGTCACGGGGACTCAGTAATCTCACACCCGCGAGATCAAGACTATTTAAGCTTATAGGTAGGGTAAAAGGTATGAGGTGGAGCTGCAGCAAGCGACTAGCATATATGGTGGCTAACATACGCAAAAGAGAGCGAGAAGAGAAGGCAAAAGCACGGTCGAACAACTATGATCAAGAAGTGATCCTAGAACAACCTACGTCAATCATAACTCCAACACCGTGTTCACTTCCCAGACTCCGCCGAGAAGAGACCATCACGGTTACACACGCGGTTGATGTATTTTAATTAAGATCAACCTCGGGTTTTCTACAACCGGACATTAACAAATTCCCATCTGCCTCATAACCGCGGGTACGGCTTTTGAAAGATAATACCCTGCAGGGATGTCCCAACTTAGCCCATTATAAGCTCTCACGGTCAACGAAGGATATTCCTTCTACCGGGAAGACCCGATCAGTCTCGGAATCCCGGCTACAAGACATTTTGACAATGGTAAAACAAGACCAGCAAAGCCGCCCGATTGTGCCGACAAATCCCGATAGGAGCTGCACATATCTCGTTCTCAGGGCACATCCGGATGAGACATCCTACGAGTAAAACCAATCCTCAAGTTTCCCCAAGGTGGCCCCGCAGTCTACTCGGTTCGGACCAACACTCAGAGGAGCACTAGCCCGGGGGGGTTAAAATGAAGATGACCCTTGAGTCTGCAGAACCCAAGGGAAAAAAGGCTTAGGCGGCAAATGGTAAAACCAAGGTTGGGCCTTGCTGGAGGAGTTTATTCAAAGCGAACTGTCAAGGGGGTCCCATAAATCACCCGACCGCGTTAGGGACGCAAAATCCGGGAACATAACACCGGTATGACGGAAACTAGGGCGGCAAGAGTGGAACAAAACACCAGGCATAAGGCCGAGCCTTCCACCCTTTACCAAGTATATAGATGCATTAACTAAATAAGAGATATTGTGATATCCCAACATATCCATGTTCCAACATGTAACAACATCTCCATGTTCCAACAAGGAACATACTTCATCTTCACCTGCAACTAACAACGCTATAAGAGGGGCTGAGCAAAGCGGTAACATAGCCAAACAACGGTTTGCTAGGACAAGGTGGGTTAGAGGCTTGGTTTACCAATATGGGAGGCATGATAAGCAAGTGATAGGTATCACAGCATAGGCATAGCAAAAGAGCGAGCAACTAGCGAGCAAAGATAGAAGTGATTTCGAGGGTATGGTCATCTTGCTTGAAATCCCGCAAGGAAGAAGAACGAGTCCATGAAGAAGACAAACGGACATAGTCAAATGAATCCTCACAAACGCGGTTATGGGCACTAACCCTATGAAGCAACACCGGAAAGAAGCAAACAATATAGTAAACAACCATCACATAAATATGGCATGATGCCCCATCAAGTATGATGCATGTCCGGTTTAATGAGGCATGGCATGGCAAGGTACAACAAACAACACTACAAATTAAGTGGAGTTCAACATGCAACGAGTTGCATATTGACGAAACACCACAACAAGTTATTTAGTTCGATCTCGTTTATGTACCCAACAATATTGAATGTTATTAAACATGGCAAGAGGTGAAGCATAATAAAACTACTTAACTAGGCAAGTTTAAATGAGGCCGGAACAACAAACAACAAATCCGGTAAATCCCCATAGGCATTTAGCAAATTAATGGAAACAACAAATATAAACATATTAAATGTTGTTATTATGATGCAGATGACATATGCAAGTTTATGCAAATTTTTATGAAAATGTAGACATGGGCAAGATACGAGGCATTTGTCACCACGGCGGAAGGAAGAGGGTGCCACGGCGGTGAAACGGAAATGGTGCCACGGCAACATTCTGATGATCCAACAACTCATTGAGATACCGGTGCAAAGGAGCAAGTGTGCGGGTGCGCGGAACATGCTAGAGATGGTGGGGTGATCCCGACTACCGGGTTCCCACGAGTTAGTGGCAAGGAAGGGGGTGACAACGTGCGACGAACAAGTCGGGCACGGTGCAAACACGAGCAACTCATAGAACATATGCATTCGTTCACGGGCGGTTGTCTCGGCGGTTATACCTTCGAAGCGTGCGTTTCGGGGCGGATGGGTTCGAAGTGGAAGTAGTCGTACTTGTTTCGAAGAGGAACTTGATGGATCCGAGGTCTTTGATGTAGTGGTACACATTTCGTAGGCGAACTTGGCGTTCCGGAGAGGGTACTTTTCGGATCCACAACACTGTGACCGTTCGTGGCAGGGGAACTTGATGTTCACGGGTCTTCCAAAAAAGTCATGGTACTTGGCGTCCTTGGCGATTCCGGAGACGGCGGTAGAGGTACTTGACGTGTCACCATGTAGTCGTACACTTGTCGGAGAGGATCTTGGCGCATCCAAAGTGAAGCAACATAAAAGGGCCTCGGTTCTTGGTGATCAGTGAACAGGGGCCGCCATGGATGGAGCTGCGAGCAGAGGACGAACAGGGACTTGGCGAGCAGGAGGTCGCAACAGAAGAAGGTGACTGAGAGTCGTGGAAGGGAGCTCGAGCGCGAGCTGCGGCAGAAGATGGCCGGGGATGGATGGAGGCGCGCGGACGAGCTTGAGGTCGGGGCACGCAGCAAGAGGCAACGGTGGCGGCGCGGGAATGATGGCTCCGGCGCGGGGCGGACGGAGCAGCTCCGGCGGTGGCGGGGTACAAGGCGAGGACGGAGAGGGCCTGCTGGACGAGGGGTCGCCGGACCTGGCGATTTCCGGCAGCGGTGATCTCCGGGGCTGATGCAGGGGACTCGGGCAGGGGGTGAAGAAGATGATGCGATGACGACTCCGATGGCCGGCTGGCGAGGCCACGGCCATGGCGCAGAGGAAGCGCGCGGCTGCACTTGTAGGGAACCGACGTGGCGGAGGCGATGGGACGACGCGAGGCAGGGGCGCCGGAGTTGGGTGGTCGAGGAGCTGTGCTGCGGGATCGGGAGGTTGGCGCTGTAGAGGAGGAGAGGGAGACATCGAGAGGAGGGAGGCGAGCGAGGGGAAGGCAGAAGGGATCGGGCGAGGCGCTCCTCTCGTGCGTGGTGACGGCGCGAGGGAGGAGACGAGGGAGAGTGGGGGATCGGGCAGGGGGTTTGGGCTAGGGTTAGGAGGGATTGGTGGGGGCGGCTGGGCCTTGGCCTTGGGCCGGCGCGGGAGGTTGGGAGGCCCAGGCTGCTGGGCTCCTTCTCTCTCTCTCTTTCTCTAATTCTCTTTTCAAAACAGAAAATAAAGAGAAAGAAAAAGGGAAGAAAAGAAAGGTTAGAGAAAGAGTTGGGCACGGGGATAATTTCCATGGACTCGTAAAAATGTGCACGGTCCATGAAAAATAGGAGTGGCAAGATTGCAGGAATTAAATTCAAAATCATTTGAATTTAATTCAAAAGGTTTGAGCAAGGACTAGGAATTAGAGGTTTCCAAAAATGTTGGGATTTTTGGTGGAGCTTCGGAAGATGATGAAAGAATAAATGGCAAAGTTGGAGATCAAGAATGAAGACAACAAAGGCATTAGGATATTTTGTAAGTGTGTTTGCGGTAAATCCACATAATTGGAATATTTACTATAGCTCTCTAAATATCGAGAGGATATGTTTTAAAGAGAATCACCATGTGAATTCCCTCGATTTAAATGGATCAAAGATCCATGCCATTTATTTAGTTGAGTTGCAAAAGATTTATGAGATGATGGCATGATGACATGATGCAATGCAAAAATAAAAGGGCAGGCAGAAATGAAACACACGGCGAAACCCGGAATATATGGAAGTCTTCTAGAGCGTCGGTCTTGGGGCGTTACACTTCGTCTCAAGGACGGCCTGCCTCTCCTCATCGCAAGCCATCGAGGCCTGGACCAGCGCCGCCTGAATCGAAGCGTCGGAGCGAATCCATCCTGTAGCCAGCTCCAAGCGCCCAGCCACCAAGCGAGGGTCGGCGCCAAGAAGGTCCTGCCGCAGCCGGTCCAGCTCAGCAGCAGCACGATCCAGAACGGCATGAGGAGTCGGGGAGACAGCAGTCGGTGGCGTAGGAGGAGAAGGTGGCGGCACGACCTCAGCATCCTAAGGTGGAGCCTGCTGCGTCCCAACGGCTGTGGTGGTGGCGGCAGGCAAAGGCACCTCGGGAGTCACTTGGGCCATGGGGGCTGAGCTCGCCCCAGCCAGCTCAGCCAGGCCTCGCGAGGACGGCCGGGCGGGAGAGGCCCGTGCGTCGCGGTCACCTTCCTTCGCCGGCAGAGGCGCTGCCACGGATGGAACCTTAGGAGCTCCCTTCGGCTTCTTTGCTGCGGGCGCCAGCCTATCCAAGAGACGCGGACGTCAAGCCTCAACGGCAGAACAAGAAATAAAGACAAAAATCAAGCGCTTACGGGTCGTCGCCAGTAAGCTCAGGCAGCCTCTGGCCAAATTTGAAGCCTGGAAGCCGGCTGGAAGGGTCAACCTCGGAAGCGGAAGGCGCGTCTGCGGTCCGCCTCGGGGCTGGGGCAGACCCGCGGGAGATCAGCCCGGTCCTGCCCTTCTTCGGGATCGGGGGCAAGCTCCCGCCGCCCTGCTCGTCATCATCCTCGTCGTCATCGCTCGGAGAAAGGCGGAGAGCGCGGGACCTGCGCCGGGGGAGGGGAGCCCTCGACTCTCTGTCAGTCGCCTCGCAGTCAGGCCCTTTCTCCCGCTCCCCTCTGTCCTCCTCTTCGCTGGAGTCATCGGAGGACACGTCCACCGGATCCTCGGGAGCTTCCGTGGGCACGGGCCCGTCCCCGTTGAAGACGGGCATGGACTCCACCACCTGCTTCCATTCGTCACGGAGGAACAAGGGCGTAGGAGTGCCCTCCAACCTCGCCACATCACCCCCGACCAGAGATTGGAGGACCGCAGCCAGGTCTTCGCCGGCCAAGGCCGCGGGGCTCGGATGCGGCCTCCACATCAGAAGTGAGTACTGCCGAAGCGGAGCCAGCTGGTGCTCCAGGAATTCCCTCAGCAGCGACACGTCGGTCAACTTCGCCGCCGCCATGTTGGTCGGCCTCAGATCTGCGTCCATCTTCTCCAACACCGGCTTTGCGCGGGGGTCCGTGAGCTCCGCTCGACCCCAATCGCTGGAGCTCGTGGGTAGCTCCGTGGGCAAGATCAGCCGAGGGTGGATGCGCCCAGCATCTGCCAAGACCCACTTGCTCCTGAAGCCCTCAATCCTTTTCCCGGGTTTCGAAATGGCAATGGCGCCACCATACGCGATGAAGCTCGCGCACGCGGAAGCAGAACCGCGAGAGGTCCGGAGGTAGAAGTAGTGGCGCAGCAAGGCCATTGAGGGCTGCACCCCTACGTGAGCCTCGCAGTAATAGGCGAAGATTGCCAGGAGAAGGACAGAGTTGGGATGGAGATGCAGAGCCTGTAGCTTATAATGGCGGAGGACGGAGAGGAAGAACTCGGAGAAGGGAGGCACCAGGCCAGCAGCAATGGAGCTTACAAAGAGCGGATAAAAGGTGCTCCCTCGACCCTCAGGGGTGGCGGAGCCGGCCTTGAACACCTTCGCTCCGTCGATGCCCTGCGCCGCCGCCATCCGGCGCACCCGGGCGAGGCTTGCCTCCGACACATTCGGCGACTCCAGGGCAGGCGAGTACCAAGCTCCGGCCGGGGACTGACGAGGCGCCATGGCTTCCTAGGTCACACGGTCGGAGTAGATCTGGAAATTTTGGAGGAAGGAAGGAGAGGCGCAAGAAAGGGGATTTGAGCAGCAACCGGAGAAAGCAAAAAGCAAAGCCTAGGCAGATGCCACTCCTTTATCAACTCGCGCAGTTGCTGAGGCGCCCATGTCCAATCAACTGCCACGCGACGCCCAAGACCGCAGGCTGTTAGGGCCCGCGGCGCTTCGCCCTTGCCCTTTCGCCTCCCTGCACGGCCAAGTCCGGGCGCGCCTTGGGCCCTGGGGCTACTGTCGGCATTCTGGGAACGGGGGTCCCCAGACTTGCCTGCCTGCGGCCTGCGGCGTGGCTCAAAGGGGGGCCCAGCACGGCCCACCTTCATCAACACAGACCCAAGACCCTTGCGAGGGGCCAAGCCTCGCGGGGCGGACGACACGGAGCTTCCTCAGGCACGACCTCATCAGGCTGGCTCGCGAGGAGGCCCATGACGCAAGCCATGACGACCAAGGGCACCAGCCCGCGCAGTGTCCTCCTTTCCTCTTTGGTGCAAAGGGAGCAAGCGCAGGCGAGAGCATCAAGCATAGGCACCCGTTTCGGTGCAACAAGACCAAGACCAGTCCAACGGCCGGAAGGAAGTCATTGTGGAGCCCAAGCCAGCGTCACCACCAGAGCCTTTGCCAGGCGAGGACCAACTTTAGTCAGGATAAGTGTACCAGACGTTCCCCTTCAAAATGGCCGATTGTTGGCGCCCTTCCCGTTCAATATTTGGGAAGAGGCCCAGGGCCTTTGCCTATAAATAGGACTAGCCACCCCCAGGGGAGGGGAGAGCGATCGAGAAATCAGGTAGAGGCATCTAGAAACCTGGTAGTTGAGAATCAGAGAGAGAGAGAGAGAAAGGTGACTGAACTCCTCCTAGCAGTTCATCGCCCCAGCCAAGAACAGACCCTCGCGAGGCTGTTCTTCCTTGTATTGTTCATCATCATCAGCCCAAGAGGCAATCCACCATACCACACTGGAGTAGGGTATTACACCACATCGGTGGCCCGAACCAGTATAAACCTTGTGTCTCTTCTGTTGTTCTTTCCATAGCTTAGATCTTTGCGAGGCGGAGGGGTGCAAGTAGGTAGAAGGCGTAATCTTCGCGCGCACCCCAGAGTTCGATCCTCAAGGACCTGCCGGAACCCGAAATCCAACAATCGTAGGTAAATTTTTTGAAATACTGCGTTCCCAACAGTGGTATCAGAGCCAGGTTTATGCGTAGATGTTTTATGCACGAGTAGACACAAAGAGTTGTGGGCGATAATAGTCATACTGCTTATCAGCATGTCATACTTTGATTCGGTGGTATTGTTGGATGAAGCGGCCCAGACCAACGTTACATGACCGCATTCATGAGACTGGTTCTACCGCCGTGCTTCGCGCATAGGTGGCTAGTGGGTGTCTGTTTCTCCAGCTTTAGTTGAATCGAGTTTGACTATGCCCGGTCCTTGTTGAAGGTTAAAACAACACACTTGACAAAAAATCGATGTGGTTTTGATGCGTAGGTAAGAACGGTTCTTGCTAGAAGCCTGTAGCAACCACGTAAAACTTGCAACAACAAAGTAGAGGACGTCTAACTTGTTTTTGCAGGGATTGCTGTGATGTGATATGGTCAAGACGTGATGATATATAAATTGTTGAATGAGATGATCATGTTTTGAAACTGTTATCGGCAACTGGCAAGAGCCATATGGTTGTCGCTTTATTGTATGAAATGTAATCGCCATGTCATTGTTTTACTTTATCACTAAGCGGTAGCGATAGTCATAGAAGCAATAATTGGAGAGACGACAACGATGCTTCAATGGAGATCAAGGTGTCAAGCCGGTGATGATGGTGATCATGACGGTGCTTTGGAGATGGAGATCAAAGGCACAAGATGATGATGGCCATATCATATCACTTATTTGATTGCATGTGATGTTTATTTTTTTATGCATCTTATTTTGCTTAGTACGACGGTAGCATTATAAGATGATCTCTCACTAAATTTCAAGGTACAAGTGTTCTCCCTGAGTATGCACCATTGCGACAGTTCGTCGTGCCGAGACACCACGTGATGATCGGGTGTGATAAGCTCTACGTTCACATACAACGGGTGCAAGACAGTTTTGCACACGCAGAATACCCGAGGTTAAACTTGACGAGCCTAGCATATGCAGATATGGCCTCGGAACACTGAGACCAAACGGTCGAGCGTGAATCATATAGTAGATATGATCAACATAGTGATGTTCACCATTGAAAACTACTCCATCTCACGTGATGATCAGACATGGTTTAGTTGATATGGATCACGTGATCATTTAGATGACTAGAGGGATGTCTATCTAAGTGGGAGTTCTTAAGTAATATGATTAATTGAACTTTAATTTATCATGAACTTAGTCCTGATAGTATTTGCATATCTATGTTGTAGATCAATAGCTTGCGATGTAGCTCCCCGTTTATTTTTGATATGTTCCTAGAGGAAAATAAGTTGAAAGTTGATAGTAGCAATGATGCAGACTAGATCCGTGATCTGAGGATTATCCTCATTGCTGCACAGAAGAATTATGTCCTTGATGCACCACAAGGTGACAGAACTATTGCAGGATCAGATGCAGACGTTATGAACATTTGACAAGCTCGGTATGATCACTACTTGATAGTTTAGTGCACCATGCTTTACGGCTTAGAACCGGGACTTCAAAAATATTTTGAAATGTCACGTAGCATATGAGATGTTCCAAGAGCTGAAATTGGTATTTCAGATTCATGCCCGAGCCGAGAGGTATGAGAGTGTCCTTTCGATAAGTAAGAGTGTCGAACCCAATGAGGAGCAGAAGGAAATGACAAGCGGTTTTCAGTAAGGTATTCTCTGCAAGTACTGAAATTATCGGTAACAGATAGTTTTGTGATAAGGTAATTTGTAACGGGTAACAAGTAACAAAAGTAAACAAGGTGCAGCAAGGTGTCCCAATACTTTTTGTAGCAAAGTACAAGCCTGGAGAAACTCTTATATAAAGGAAAACGCTCCCGAGGACACATGGGAATTATCGTCAAGCTAGTTTTCATCACGCTCATATGATTCGCGTTCGTTACTTTGATAATTTGATATGTGGGTGGACCGGTGCTTGGGTATTGCCCTTCCTCGGACAAGCATCCCACTTATGATTAACCCCTTTTGCAAATATCCACAACCGCAAAAGAAGTATTAACGTAAACCAAACCATAGCATGAAACAAATGGATCCAAATCAGACCCTTACGAAGCAACGCATAAACTAGGGTTTAAGCTTCTGTCACTCTAGCAACCCATCATCTACTTATTATTTCCTAATGCCTTCCTCTAGGCCCAAATAATGGTGAAGTGTCATGTAGTCGACGTTCACATAACACCACTAGAGGAAAGACAACATGCGTCTCATCAAAATATCGAACGAATACCAAATTCACATGACTACTTATAGCAAGACTTCTCCCTTGTCCTCAGGAACAAATGTAACTACTCACAAATCATATTCATGTTCATAATCAAAGGGGTATTAATATGCATAAAGGATCTAAACATACCATCTTCCACCGAATAAACCAACTAGCATCAACTACAAGGAGTAATCAACACTACTAGCAACCCACAGGTATCAATCTGAGGTTTTGAGACAAAGATTGGATACAAGAGATGAACTAGGGTTTGAGAGGAGATGGTGCTGGTGAAGATGTTGATGGAGATTGACCCCCTCCCGATGAGAGGATCGATGGTGATGACGATGGTGATGATTTCCCCCCTCCAGGAGGGATGTTTCCCCGGCAGAATAGCTCCACCGGAGCCCTAGATTGGTTTCGCCACGTTCCGCCTCAGACGGCGGCGCTTTGTCCCGAAATCTTCCTTATGAGTTTTTCCAGGGCGAAAGACTTCATATAGCCAAAGATGGGCACCGAAGGCCTGCCAGGGGGCCCACGAGGCAGGGGGCGCGCCCCCACCCTCGTGGATGGTGGGTGGCCCCCCTCTGGTGCTTTCTTCGCCCAATATTTTTTATATGTTCCAAAACTGACTTTCGTGGAGTTTTAGGACTTTTGGAGTTGTGCAGAATAGGTCTCTAATATTTGCTCCTTTTCCACCCCACAACTCTAGCTACGGGCATTCTCCCTCATCGTGTAAACCTTGTAAAATAAGAGAGAATAGGCATAAGTATTGTGACATAATGTGTAATGACAGCCCATAATGCAATAAATATCGATATAAAAGCATGATTCAAAATGGACGTATCAACTCCCCCAAGCTTAGACCTCGCTTGTCCTCAAGCGGAAGCCAATAACGAAAAATATGTCCACATGTTTACAGATAGAGGTGTCGATAAAATAAAATACGGACATGAGGGCTTCATGATTATTCTTATAACAGCAACACACACACACACAGATATATATATATATATATATATATATATATATATATATATATATATATATATATATATATATATAGGGTGGGTCTATTCTAATAACACCCTTAAGACCGTATCCTATATACATAAGAAGTTGATCCCCACTATCCTATTTATCTCAACATGCACACATGCCACCTCATTAAAGGCCCACGACTACATGCATAAGGCAAAGTTTTCCATTATTAAATGATCTCATGCACACTTTTCACCTCACCACACATGCCACCTCATCAAAGGTCCACTCAACATCCATGGAAAAAGGTTTTCCATTATGGTATGCCACTTATATTCAAAATATGTTCTAACTACACAATAATCAATTGCAATATATAATATTTATTTTAGCTTTAATTCATATATTATTAATTCAACAATGGAAGCTTCGTACAATCAAATTACTGAAATATATTGCAATCGATTCCCGCAGCAACGCGCGGGGTATTATCTAGTTCTAATAACACTCCCGCACTGCAGAAAACCCCGAACCGAACCACACGACAAAGAAAACCCCGGCACTCCAGTAAAATGCCGATTTCACTCGGAACCATTCCGATGTCGAAATATAGGCTTCCAATATATCGATCTTTATGTCTCGACCATTTCGAGACACCTCGTCATGTCCGTGATCACATCCGGGACTCCGAACTAACTTCGGTACATCAAAATGCATAAACTCATAATAACTGTCATCGTAACTTTAAGCGTGCGGACCCTACGGTTCGAGAACAATGTAGACATGACCGAGACACGTCTCCGGTCAATAACCAATAGCGGGACCTGGATGCCCATATTGGCTCCTACATATTCTACGAAGATCTTTATCGGTCAGACCGCATAACAATAGACGTTGTTCCCTTTGTCATCGGTATGTTACTTGCCCGAGATTCGATCGTCGGTATCCAATACCTAGTTCAATCTCGTTGCCGGCAAGTCTATTTACTCGTTCCGTAATACATCATCTCACAACTAACATATTAGTTGTAATGCTTGCAAGGCTTATGTGATGTGTATTACCGAGAGGGCCCAGAGATACCTCTCCGACTATCGGAGTGACAAATCCTAATCTCGAAATACGCTAACCCAACAAGTACCTTTGGAGACACCTGTAGAGCACCTTTATAATCACCCAGTTACGTTGTGAAGTTTGGTAGCACACAAAGTGTTCCTCCGATAAACGGGAGTTGCATAATCTCATAGTCATAGGAACATGTATAAGTCATGAAGAAAGCAATAGCAACATACTAAACGATCGGGTGCTAAGCTAATGGAATGGGTCATGTTAATCAGATCATTCAACTAATGATGTGACCTCGACAATCAAATAACAACTCTTTGTTCATGGTTGGGAAACATAACCATCTTTGATTAACGAGCTAGTCAAGTAGAGGCATACTAGTGACATTCTGTTTGTTTATATATTCACACATGTACTATGTTTCAGGCTAATACAATTCTAGCATGAATAATCAACATTTATCATGATATATGAGGAAATAAATAATAACTTTATTATTGCCTCTAGGGCATATTTCCTTCAGTCTCCCACTTGCACTAGAGTCAATAATCTAGATTACACAGTAATGATTTTAACACCCATGAAGTTTTGGTGCTGATCATGTTTTGCTCGTGGAAGAGGCTTAGTCAACGGGTCTGCTACATTCAGATCCGTATGTATCTTGCAAATCTCTATGTCTCCCACCTGGACTAGATCCTGGATGGAATTGAAGCGTCTCTTGATGTGCTTGGTTCTCTTGTGAAATCTGGATTCCTTTGCCAAGGCAATTGCACCAGTATTGTCACAAAAGATTTTCATTGGACCCGATGCACTAGGTATGACACCTAGATCGGATATGAACTCCTTCATCCAGACTCCTTCATTTGGTGCTTCCGAAGCAACTATGTACTCCGCTTCACATGTAGATCCCGCCACGACGCTTTGTTTAGAACTGCACCAACTGACAGCTCCACCGTTTAATGTAAACACGTATCCGGTTTGCGATTTAGAATTGTCCGGATCAGTGTCAAAGCTTGCATCAACGTAACCATTTACGATGAGCTCTTTGTCACCTCCATATATGAGAAACATATCCTTAGTTCTTTTCAGGTACTTCAGGATGTTCTTGACCGCTGTCCAGTGATCCACTCCTGGATTACTTTGGTACCTCCCTGCTAAACTTATAGCAAGACACACATCAGGTCTGGTACACTGCATTGCATACATGATAAAGCCTATGGCTGAAGCATAGGGAACATCTTTCATTTTCTCTCTATCTTCTTCAGTGGTCGGGCATTGAGTCTTACTCAACTTCACACCTTGTAGTACAGGCAAGAATCCTTTCTTTGCTTGATCCATTTTGAACTTCTTCAAAACTTTGTCAAGGTATGTGCTTTGTGAAAGTCCAATTAAGCGTCTTGATCTATCTCTATAGATCTTGATGCCCAATATGTAAGCAGCTTCACCGAGGTCTTTCATTGAAAAAATCTTATTCAAGTATCCCTTTATGCTATCCAGAAATTCTATATCATTTCCGATTAGTAATATGTCATTGACATATAATATCAAAAATGCTACAGAGCTCCCACTCACTTTCTTGTAAATACAGGCTTCTCCAAAAGTCTGTACAAACCCAAATGCTTTGATCACACTATCAAAGCGTTTATTCCAATTCTGAGAGGCTTGCACCAGTCCATAAATGGATCGCTGGAGCTTGCACACTTTGTTAGCTCCCTTTGGATCGATAAAACCTTCTGGTTGCGTCATATACAACTCTTCTTCCAGAAATCCATTCAGGAATGCAGTTTTTACATCCATCTGCCAAATTTCATAATCATAAAATGCGTCAATTGCTAACATGATTCGGACAGACTTAAGCATCGCTACGGGTGAGAAGGTCTCATCGTAGTCAATCCCTTGAACTTGTCGAAAACCTTTTGCGACAAGTCGAGCTTTTTAGATAGTAACATTACCGTCAGCGTCAGTCTTCTTCCTGAAGATCCATTTATTCTCAATTGCTTGCCGACCATCGGGCAAGTCAACCAAAGTCCATACTTTGTTCTCATACATGTATCCCATCTCAGATTTCATGGCTTCAAGCCATTTTGCGGAATCTGGGCTCACCATCGCTTATTGATAGTTCGTAGGTTCACCATGATCTAGTACCATGATTTCCAGAATAGGATTGCCGTACCACTCTGGTGCGGATCTTACTCTGGTTGATCTACGAGGTTCTGTAGTAACTTGATCTGAAGTTTCATGATCATCATGATTAACTTCCTCACCAATTGGTTTAGACGTCGCAGAAACCGGTTCCTGTGATGTGCTATTTCCCAATAGGGGAGCAGGTACAGTTACCTCATCAAGTTCTACTTTCCTCCCACTCACTTCTTTCGAGAGAAACTCCTTCTCTAGAAAGTTTCCCAATTTAGCAACAAAAGTCTTGCCTTCGGATTTGTGATAGAAGGTGTATCCAATAGTTTCCTTTGGATATCCTATGAAGACACATTTCTCCGATTTGGGTTCGAGCTTATCAGGTTGAAGCTTTTTGACATAAGCGTCGCAGCCCCAAACTTTTAGAAACGACAACTTTGGTTTCTTGCCAAACCATAGTTCATAAGGCGTCGTCTCAACGGATTTCGATGGTGCTCTACTTAACGTGAATGCGGCCGTCTCTAAAGCATAACCCCAAAATGATAGCGGTAAATCTGTAAGAGACATCATAGATCGCACCATATCAAGTGAAGTACGATTACGACGTTCGGACACACCATTACGTTGTGGTGTTCCAGGTGGCGTGAGTTGCGAAACTATTTCGCATTGTTTCAAATGTAGACCAAACTCGTAACTCAAATATTCTCCTCCACGATCAGATCGTAGAAACTTTATTTTCTTGTTACGATGATTTTCCACTTCACTCTGAAATTCTTTGAACTTTTCAAATGTTTCAGACTTGTGTTTCATTAAGTAGATATACCCATATCTTCTTAAATCATCTGTGAAGGTGAGAAAATAACAATATCCGCCACGAGCTTCAATATTCATCGGACCACATACATCTGTATGTATGATTTCCAACAAATCTGTTGCTCTCTCCATAGTACCGAAGAACGGTGTTTTAGTCATGTTGCCCATGAGGCACGGTTCGCAAGTACCAAGTGATTCATAATCAAGTGGTTCCAAAAGTCCATCAGTATGGAGTTTCTTCATGCGCTTTACACCAATATGACCTAAACGGTAGTGCCACAAATAAGTTGCACTATCATTATCAACTATGCATCTTTTGGCTTCAATATTATGAATATGTGTGTCACTACTATCGAGATTCAATAAGAATAGACCATTCCTTAAGGGTGCATGACCATAAAAGATATTACTCATATAAATAGAACAACCATTATTCTCAGATTTAAATGAATAACCGTCTCGCATTAAACAAGATCCAGATATAATGTTCATGCTCAATGCTGGCACCAAATAACAATTATTTAGGTCTAAAACTAATCCCAAAGGTAGATGTAGAGGTAGCGTGCCGACCGCGATCACATCGACTTTGGAACCATTTCCCACGCGCATCGTCACCTCGTCCTTAGCCAATCTTCGCTTAATCCGTAGTCCCTTTTTCGAGTTGCAAATATTAGCAACAGAACCAGTATCAAATACCCAGGTACTACTGCGAGTATTAGTAAGGTACACATCAATAACATGTATATCACATATACCTTTGTTCACCTTGCCATCCTTCTTATCCGCCAAATACTTGGGGCAGTTTCGCTTCCAGTGACCAGTCTGCTTGCAGTAGAAGCACTCAGTTTCAGGCTTAGGTCCAGACTTGGGTTTCTTCTCTTGAGAAGCAACTTGCTTGCTGTTCTTCTTGAAGTTCCCCTTCTTTTTCCCTTTGCCCTTTTTCTTGAAACTAGTGGTCTTGTTTACCATCAACACTTGATGCTCCTTCTTGATTTCTACCTCCGCAGCTTTTAGCATTGCAAAGAGCTCGGGAATCGTCTTATCCATCCCTTGCATATTATAGTTCATCATGAAGCCTTTGTAGCTTGGTGGAAGTGATTGGAGAATTCTGTCAATGACGCAATCATCCGGAAGATTAACTCCCAGTTGAATCAAGTGATTACAATACCCACACATTTTGAGTATATGCTCACTAACAGAACTATTCTCCTCCATCTTGCAGCTATAGAATTTATTGGAGACTTCATATCTCTCAATCCGGGCATTTTGTTGGAATATTAACTTCAACTCTTGGAACATCTCATATGCCCCATGACGTTGAAAACGTCGTTGAAGTCCCGGTTCTAAGCCGTAAAGCATGGCACATTGAACTATCGAGTAGTGATCAGCTTTGCTCTGCCAGACGTTCTTAACGTCGTCAGTTGCATCAGCAGCAGGCCTTGCACCCAACGGTGCTTCTAGGACGTAACTCTTCTGTGCAGCAATTAGGATAATCCTCAAGTTACGGACCCAGTCCGTGTAATTGCTACCATCATCTTTCAACTTTTCTTTCTCAAGGAACGCATTAAAATTCAACGGAACAACAGCACGGGCCATCTATCTACAATCAACATAAACAAGGAAGATACTATCAGGGACTAAGTTCATGATAAATTTAAGTTCAATTAATCATATTACTTAAGAACTCCCACTTAGATAGACATCCCTCTAATCTTCTAAGTGATCACGTGATCCACATCAACTAAACCATGTCCGATCATCACGTGAGATGGAGTAGTTTCAATGGTGAACATCATTATGTTGATCATATCTACTATATGATTCACGCTCGACCTTTCAGTCTCCGTGTTCCGAGGCCATATCTGTATATGCTTGGCTCGTCAAGTATAACCTGAGTATTCCGCGTGTGCAACTGTTTTGCACCCGTTGTATTTAAATGTAGAGCCTATCACACCCGATCATCACGTGGTGTCTCAGCACGAAGAACTTTCGCAACGGTGCATACTCAGGGAGAACACTTCTTGATAATTAGTGAGAGATCATCTTAAAATGCTACCGTCAATCAAAGCAAGATAAGATGCATAAAAGATAAACATCACATGCAATCAATATAAGTGATATGATATGGCCATCATCATCATCTTGTGCTTGTGATCTCCATCTTCAAAGCACCGTCATGATCACCATCGTCACCGGCGCGACACCTTGATCTCCATCATAGCATCGTTGTCGTCTCGCCTATCTTATGCTTCTACGACTATCGCTACCGCTTAGTGATAAAGTAAAGCATTACAGGGCGATTGCATTGCATACAATAAATCGACAACCATATGGCTCCTGCCAGTTGCCGATAACTCGGTTACAAAACATGATCATCTCATACAGTAAAATTTAGCAGCATGTCTTGACCATATCACATCACAACATGCCCTGCAAATACAAGTTAGACGTCCTCTACTTTGTTTATTGCAAGTTTTACGTGGCTGCTACGGGCTTAAGCAAGAACTAATCTCACCTACGCATCAAAACCACAACAATAGTTTGTCAAATAGACTCCGTTTTAACCTTCGCAAGGACCGGGCGTAGCCATACTCGGTTCAACTAAAGTTGGAGAAACAGACACCCGCCAGCCACCTGTGTGCAAAGCATGTCGGTAGAACCAGTCTCGCGTAAGCGTACGCGTAATGTCGGTCCGGGCCGCTTCATCCAACAATACCGCCGAACCAAAGTATGACATGCTGGTAGGCAG
Source organism: Aegilops umbellulata (assembly GCA_032464435.1). Taxonomy (NCBI): domain Eukaryota; kingdom Viridiplantae; phylum Streptophyta; class Magnoliopsida; order Poales; family Poaceae; genus Aegilops; species Aegilops umbellulata. The sequence continues at coordinate 234,509,696 of CP136060.1, forward strand.
TATGACTTATATCGTCCACAACTCACTTGTGTTCTACTCGTGCATATAACATCAGACCATAAAAACCTAGGCTCGGATGCCACTGTTGGGGAACGTAGTGATTTCAAAATTTTCCTACGCACACGCAAGATCATGGTGATGCATAGCAACAAGAGGGGAGAGTGTTGTCTACGTACCCTCGTAGACCGAAGCGGAAGCATTGACGCAACATAGAGAAAGTAGTCGTACGTCTTCCCGATCCGACCGATCCAAGCACCGTTACTCCGGCACCTCCGAGTTCTTAGCACACGTTCAGCTCAATGACGCTCCCCGGGCTCCGATCCAGCAAAGCTTCGGGGATGAGTTCTGTCAGCACGATGGCGTGATGACGATGATGATGTTCTACCGACGCAGGGCTTCTCCTAAGCACTGCAACGATATGACCGAGGTGGAATATGGTGGAAGGGGGCACCGCACACGGCTAAGGAACGATCACGAAGATCAACTTGTGTGTCCTAGGGTGCCCCCCTGCCCCCGTATATAAAGCAGGGGAGGGGAAGGCGTGGCCGGCCCCCAAGGGGTGCGCCAGGAGGAGTCCTACTCCCACCGGGAGTAGGACTCATCTCCCTTGCCTTGTAGGAGAAGGAAGGAGAGAGGGGGAAAGGAAAAAGGGGGGCGCCGCCCCCCTTCCTTGTCCTATTCGGACTAGGGGGGAGGGGGCGCGCGGCCTGCCCTGGCCGCCCCTCCTCTTTTCCCTTAAGGCCCATATGGGCCCATTAACCCCCGGGGGGGTTCCGGTAACCCCCCCCCCCAGTACTCCAGTAAAATGCCGATTTCACTTGGAACCATTCCGATGTCAAAATATAGGCTTCCAGTATATCGATCTTTATGTCTCGACCATTTCGAGACTCCTCGTCATGTCCGTGATCACATCCGGGACTCCGAACTAACTTCGGTACATCAAAATGCATAAACTCATAATAACTGTCATCGTAACTTTAAGTGTGCAGACCCTACGGTTCGAGAACAATGTAGACATGACCGAGACACGTCTCTGGTCAATAACCAATAGCGGGACCTGGATGCCCATATTGGCTCCTACATATTCTACGAAGATCTTTATCGGTCAGAACGCATAACAATATACGGTGTTCCCTTTGTCATCGGTATGTTACTTGCCCGAGATTCGATCGTCGGTATCCAATTCCTAGTTCAATCTCGTTGCCGGCAAGTCTATTTACTCGTTCCGTAATACATCACCTCACAACTAACATATTAGTTGTAATGCTTGCAAGGCTTATGTGATGTGTATTACCGAGAGGGCCCAGAGATACCTCTCCGACTATCGGAGTGACAAATCCTAATCTTGAAATACGCCAACCCAACAAGTACCTTTGGAGACACCTGTAGAGCACCTTTATAATCACCCAGTTACGTTGTGACGTTTGGTAGCACACAAAGTGTTCCTCCGATAAACGGGAGTTGCATAATCTCATAGTCATAGGAACATGTATAATTCATGAAGAAAGCAATAGCAACATACTAAACAATCGGGTGCTAAGCTAATGGAATGGGTCATGTCAATCAGATCATTAAACTAATGATGTGACCTCGTCAATCAAATAACAACTCTTTGTTCATGGTTAGGAAACATAACCATCTTTGATTAACGAGCTAGTCAAGTAGAGGCATACTAGTGACATTCTGTTTGTTTATATATTCACACATGTATTATGTTTCCGGCTAATACAATTCTAGCATGAATAATAAACATTTATCATGATATATGAGGAAATAAATAATAACTTTATTATTGCCTCTAGGGCATATTTCCTTCAGATACGATACCAGGGCACCGCCCCCATGCTTGGCAGTTGCCAAGGGGAGTGCCCATACCCATGTGATTATGTCTCTTTCCTCGGAGGTGGTGATGATGGACTTGTTGATGATGTAGGCTTGTCGTCCATCTTCCAAGGCATAGGCTCACCATCATAGAAGGATGATGGAGTCTCCGGGATCCTTACATCTGCAGCCAAGCTCATCCTCTTGAATCTATATTCATACTCACAGTTTTGGTATTGCAGGTCATAGATCTGGTCTTGGAGATGCTCGATTTTCTCGTGAAGCTTGAATATGGTCTCCCCAATGTTCTTGGCATCCAGCTTGTGGTTGTTGGTGAACTCCGCGATCATCATGTGGTTGGCATTGAGTCTATGTTCCACCATCCCCTGGCACTTGAAAACTTGTTGCTCCATTGCTTCGAGTCTTGTCTCCACGCTTCCGGTCCTCCTTGGTCCCTCGACATCATGGATGTGCAGCAAACCATCACGCATCTCAATGGTTTGAGGGCGTTGCAGCACCTCCGCGAGGTAGGGATTGATAACCTTCTCGAAGAACTTGTCCATGGGGGCGTTTGAAGAGTTCATGATGATCTAGATCTGTTAGAAAAACAGCTCGAAACAAAAACAGAGGATATTTGCGTGGTACGGTGATCAAAACCTTCGGGAGATTATATAATGAATTTTTACCGACCAAAAGAAGTATCATGCAAGAAAACGGAGTTCGGAGGGCACACGAGGTACCCACGAGGCAGGGGGCGCGCCCTCCACCCTCATGGATGCCTCGTGTCCTCTTCGGACTACTTCTTATTTTCCTATTTTCTTAAATATTCCAAAACGAAGAAAAATTGCTATTAGAACTGTTTTGGAGTCAGTTCACTTACTGTACCACATACCTATTCCTTTTCGGAGTCTGAAACATTCTGGAAAGTGTCCCTTATGTATTCCTCCGGGGTTACGGTTTCACTAACATTAGTTTCAACATTTATTGGATTACTTGAGATATAATGTTTGATTCTTTGACCGTTCACCACATTCGGATTTGTGCCTTCGAAGTTGTTAACTTTTGTGGCACCAGAACGATAGACCTCCTCGATAACATAAGGACCTTCCCATTTAGAGAGAAACTTTCCTGTAAAAAATCTTAAACGAGAGTTGTATAGCAAAACATAATCACCTACATTAAACTCACGCTTTTGTATCCTTTTGTCATGCCATCTTTTAACTTTTTCTTTAAACAATTTGGCATTCTCATAGGCTTGGGTTCTCCACTCATCAAGTGAGCTAATGTCAAATAGTCTCTTCTCACCAGCAAGTTTGAAATCATAATTGAGCTCTTTAATGGCCCAATATGCCTTATATTCTAGTTCAAGAGGTAAGTGACATGCTTTTCCTTAAACCATTTTATACGGAGACATACCCATAGGATTTTTATATGAAGTTCTATAGGCCCATAGTGCATCATCAAGTTTTTTGGACCAATTATTTCTTGATCTATTAATAGTCTTTTGCAAAATTAATTTAATCTCCCTATTACTTAGTTCTACTTGACAACTAGATTGTGGATGATATGGAGATGCAATTCTATGATTAACATCATACTTAGCAAACATTTTACGAAAGGCGTCGTGAATAAAAATGTGAACCACCATTAGTCATGAAATATCTTTGGACTCCAAAACTCGGAAAAATAACTTCTTTAAGCATCTTAATAGAGGTGTTATGATCAACACTACTAGTTGGAATAGCTTCTACCCACTTAGTAACGTAATCAACAACAACTAAAATATGTATATACCCATTAGAGGAAGGAAATGGTGCCATATAATCAAAGCCCCAAACATCAAATCGTTCAATAACAAGTGAATAGTTCATAGGCATTTCTTGACGTCTACTAATATTACCAATTCTTTGACATTCATCACAAGACAAACTTATGGGCATCCTTGAAAAGAGTAGGCCAATAAAAACCTGATTGCAATACCTTATGTGCAATTCTATCTCCAACGTGGTGTCCTCCATAAGCCTCGGAGTGACACTTGTGTAGGATCTGTTCCTGTTCATGCTTAGGTACACAATGTCTAATGACACCATCTACTCCTGTTCCTGTTCCTGTTCCTGTTCCTGTTCATGTTTTCTTTTGCTGCAATGTGAAACTAGGTGGTATAAATTTAGCAACAATGTAATTAGCATAATTAGCACACCATGGAGCAGTACGAGAAGCACACGACCCCGCAGTACGATCATGTGGGCTCCGGTTTGGTCCGGCCCAACCGGATCTGGCGCGGGCGGCGGCGGAGCTCGGCCGGGCGGCAAGGCGGTGGACGCTCCAGCGCGGCGGGCGGCGGATGAGGGCGGCGGGTAGCAGATCTCGGGCGCAGGGCGCGGGGCTCCCGCGGTCGGCGGTGGCGACGATTCGGGCCCGGCAGCCCTGGGGCGGGCCTCGCGGGCCAGCGGAGGTGGGCGGCAGCGGCGGACAGGTGGTGGCACGGGAGTGGCTGCGGGCGGCGGTGCGGGCGTGTCCGGTGGGCGCGGACACCTCCGGCGGGTGAGAGGAGCGGGGCTAGGGTTTGGACTGCGGGAATTTCGGGGGGAGGTGTATATTTATAGGTAGAGGGAGCTAGGAGAATCCAAATGAGGTGCGGTTTTCGCCCACACGATCGTGATCCAACGAGGAGAGCATGGAGGGGGTTTAGATGGGATAGTGGGCTGTTTTGGAGGGGTGTTGGTCTGCAACAAGAGAGGGCTTATACGGTTACCTGGTTAACCGCTGGGGCATCAAACGACCTTCAAGTGGAACGAAAATTTGGCAGGCGGTCTACCGGTGATGTGCCAAGGCCACTTCACAAATCTTGGTCCATTCCGAGAACGTTTTTCTCCCTGTCGGTGTCAAAACCGGCGGATCTCGGGTAGGGGGTCCCGAACTATGCGTCTAGGCGGATGGTAACAGGAGACAAGGGACATGATGTTTTTACCCAGGTTCGGGCCCTCTCGATGGAGGTAAAACCCTACTCCTGCTTGATTAATATTGATGATATGGGTAGTACAAGAGTAGATCTACCACGAGATCAGAGAGGCTAAATCCTAGAAGCTAGCCTATGGTATGATTGTTGTTCTTGTTGTTGTCCTACGGACTAAACCCTCCGGTTTATGTAGACACCGGAGGGGGCTAGGGTTACACAGAGTCGGTTACGATGGGAGGAGATCTACATATCCGTATTGCCAAGCTTGCCTTCCACACAAAGGAAAGTTCCATCCGGACACGGGACGAAGTCTTCAATCTTGTATCTTCATAGTCCAGGAGTCCGGCCAAAGGTTATAGTCCGGCTGTCCGGATACCCCCTAATCCAGGACTCCCTCAGTAGCCCCCGAACCAGGCTTTAATGACGATGAGTCCAGCGCGCAGATTGTCTTTGGCATTGCAAGGCGGGTTCTTCTCCAAATTCTGAATACCTGTTAAATAGTGTCCGACTTCTTGTAAATGCTGTGCTCCTTGGCTTCCACGCCCAATAATGGCCACCTTCCACATGTCGAACGAATGTGAAGAGCCAGGGTATTTTTACATTTACCCCCTAGCCGTGCAAATGAGTTGTCTATAAAAGAGACGAGGATCCAGATCCAAACCACACCATCTACCCTCAGCGAGCATTCATCAGAGCGCGCCCGAAAGAAATCCATTCCACCATAGCCAATCGACGCAGCTCCTCTTCTCGTTCCTCTAGCCCCAAGCCCGGAGATTGGGTGAGGTGTTCCGTCCCGCACAACCAATTAGTGGAGCTTCAGACCCAGGGATTTCTGCCCCCAGCATACATGGTCCCGGTTCGAGCCGGGCTCGCCACCTATAATGGCGGAGAGCAAGCGGAGAGCCTTCCCAATCCCTCTAAGGGAGAGCGGGTATGCATTGTCCCTTATTTGATAAGAGGACTCAGATTTCCAATTCATCCGTTTCTCCGGGGGCTCCTGGAGTTCTACGGCCTCCAGTTGCACAGCCTTACGACTGCCTCCATACTGCATATCGCGGGCTTCGTGGCCCTTTGCGAGCTGTTTTTGGGCTGCGAGGCTCATTTCGCGTTGTGGAAGAAGTTGTTTTGCCTTGTGCCCTGTTCTCAGAGGGGGTCAATATATCAAGTGGGCGGAGCCAAAGTATGGCGCATCGCCGGGACCGGATATCTATCCGGAACCCCAAAGAAGACGTCCGAAGACTGGCCTTCAGATTGGTTTTATATAGAAGATGTCCCCCTCCCGGATCCTATTCGGATCGGCCTTCCCGAGTTCGATAATGCTCCTTTGAAGAAGCGCCTGAGCTGGCGCCCACGGAGCCCCCATGAGGAAGATGACAGGGATGTTCTTTACCTGATGAGCCGGATAAGGTTGTTAGCTCAATACGGATTGACCATGATCGAGGTCATGGCCACGTGCATTATGCGGGGGGAGGGGGGGTGCAGCCGCTTTAATATAGAGTCCACCCCATGTGGGACTTCAACAGGGAGGATGACACCAACCGCTGCGGCCGCAAGGGGCCGGACTCGGTCGCCGCTCTAGTGAAGATCTTGTTCGATTTGTACAAGGGAGAAGAGGAGGAATTCCTCCGCGTCAATCCACAGGGCGGCTTTTCTATGTACAATCCTCCGAACTGGGTAAGTCGACATCTTTTTTCTTGCCCATTTGTTCCATATTCCCACAGTTAAGTATTTTTTCTTGCGATTTCAACGTAGGAGTTGCGTAAGGCCGTACGAGAGATACACAGCCCACCTCCACAACCCGAGGATCCGGAACGGTCCCTCGACCTGGCCTCCCAAGAGGATCCGGACATATCTGTGGAGCTAATCGATAGGGTATTTTACCAATTAAGCAGCGACAATGCCTTGGTGGCCATTACGGGCGATTACCCTGGGCTGCCTCCAGCCTCACAGGTAACTGAGACCGAAGTCCCAGCACTTTGAAAAGGATCCGTCCTTGCGTATTTTGCTTACCGTATACCAACAGTGTTTTGCAGGGGAGACCCCCGGGACGTCATGCCGAGCATGCGGCGAATAGCCAACAAGGGGCTTCAAGGCCGGGCAGGCTAAAAAGAAATGCAGTCCGGACCGAGACACCGTTGCAGCGGTAAGGCGTGCCACCTCACCCCACGGTATCATTTTTAAAGGCATATTAACGCCCGTACTTTCTTAGGAAGAAGAACGCTCGCCGGACTATATTCGGAGAGGTCGCCAATCTCGCCTCCACCAGTCAGGCTCCAAGGCCGGACCCGGAAGCGGAAGCAAGTACGACGCGCACGCCGGATGCTCCTCCGACAGAGGATGCGGACAGACTGTCCGCCACAAATTCCGAGGTGGAGAGCGCCATGAACCACAGGCGTCGCCGAGCTGTTCTCTGTGACGCTTGTTTCTCCCAAGAGGCATTTGATGCCTTCAATTCGGGAGACACATACCTCCGTGGTGCTCAAAATGGTCTAGCCAGAGCCACGGATAAGTATGTGAAGGACATACGGGTGAGAAAATTTGATGATTATATATATCAGTAGCCCCTGAGACTTGAAACAGTTAGAATAACTGATTTAAGGATCATTTGTTATGCAGGTTCTTACAGAAAAGAATACCCAACTGTCCCATGAGCTGGAAGAGTGCAAAGCCCAACTTCAGGCCGCACTAACCGCAGAAGAGAAGTCCAAGAAGACTCCCTCTGGTAAGACATATTGAAAATGATAGATACCATATAGAGTGCGGCATATGTGCAGGTATAACAATGAAATTGTAGATGACGCCGAAGGAAATCCGGATGAGCAACAACTCCGATGCCAGCTAGAGGCTGGCGAGAGTGTGCTTACCAAGGTTAGGTAGGAGTAGAATAATCTCCAGGATGCCAACACCCAGCTGAGTGTTGAACTAAGGGATGTTCATGCCCAACTGTCGGACTCCGTGAAGGAGAATCAACGGCTTCGACGCGGCATTTTTAGTAAGTGCTTGAACGAACTTTGAAAAGAGTTCGCGAAGAAGTCGGCTAACAGAGTTATGTCTGTAGGTATGCTAACAGGTCGTCCTGCGGAGGAAATGCCCGGTTCTACCGGTGACCTTCTTCCCGAGCTCTCACAACTGCACGAACGAGTTCGGCAGGTGATGCAAGGCGTCGCCCAGGCCTTGTGGCCATCCGTCTCCGTGCCCGAAGGCCTTCGAGAGCTTGCGGAGAAGCTGACGGGAGCGCGGCGGCGCTTCCGATTATGGAAGATATTGGCCTGTCGTCAACGTGCCAGGGAAGCCTAGGCCATGGTGAAGACGCGGTACACGAAGGCTGACCCAAACCACATGGTCGAGGTCGGACCTGTGGGGCCCGATGGGAAGGAGATCCCTGTGAGCTTAGTGTATGGCCAAGTAGAATTGGCCGCAATGTATTCCCAACAGGACTGTAGACTAGACAGCCTGTTGGATGGTATATAAGAGGGATTTAACCAGTCAAATTGACTATGTAATTTAAAGTGACATGTATAATGCCTTCTAGCCGGATTGTAGATCATTTGTCATGGCGGACCTTTTCACTTCAACCTCGGGACCCGACGGTCCGGAGTGTATCCGAATACCCTCTCGGTTATGTAAGAACCGGGGCATGCATGGAGACCAGGCGTAGGGGTCATTAGTGCTTGAAAAGACAAGTGCCCAACAAGTTATGTTATGTTACAGGTTAGTAAGAAACATCTTCCAGGGAGAATAGTTCCGTTAGGGGTTCCTTTCCCTGGGAGGCATGCCCTAAAGTGCATGTCCGAACTGCGAAAAGAGACGCAGAAAAAACATCTGGGGGCGCATAAGTAAATAAGTAAGAAATCATCTTTAGTTCACCGACCAAATATTCCCTTAAGAACGCTAGCTTTCGGCTTCACCTAGTCTGAGGTACACATCCGGCTGACCCGACAGTAACAATCGCAGAGGTGCTCCCCTTATGCCCTAGCCGAATTAACGGGAACGTAGGGCATAAATACAAGAGCCAGGCAACCCAGCTTGGCCAAAACTTAAGTCATATCGATGCATATAATGGTGAATAAAAGGTACATGCGGAAGTATAACACATGTGTTGGGCATGAAGCCCGTATGAATAAGCTTCTGTTAAAGAAGCCCCCAGGTATAATGAGCGCGGATAGCGCGTCAGTTGTGTGCAAACAAGGCACAAATGGGCCCTGTAGGTGTCAAAACCGGCGAATCTCGGGTAGGAGGTCCCGAACTGTGCGTCTAGGCGGACGGTAACAGGAGACAAGGGACACAATGTTTTACCCAGGTTCGGGCCCTCTTGATGGAGGTAAAACCCTACGTCCTGCTTGATTAATATTGATGATATGGGTAGTACAAGAGTAGATCTACCACGAGATCAAGGAGGCTAAACCCTAGAAGCTAGCCTATGGTATGATTGTTGTATGTTGAAGTTCTTCCTACGGACTAAAACCCTCTGGTTTATATAGACACCGGAGAGGGTTAGGGTTACACAAAGTCGGTTACAATGGTAGGAGATCTGAATATCCCCATCGCCAAGCTTGCCTTCCACGCCAAGGAAAGTCCCATCCGGACACGGGACGAAGTCTTCAATCTTGTATGTTCATAGTCCAAGAGTCCGGTAGAAGGTATAGTCTGGCTACCCGGACACCCCCTAATCCAGGACTCCCTCAGCTTAAAGGTTGTGAGAGAAAATAAGGGGAGAAGGAGAGAAATATAAGACAGATAGTGTATAAAAAATGGACATAGGAAGGAGCGAACACAGAGTCCGACGCTAGGCGTAGAATCTTCGGAGTCGGGCTGCGTTCCATGGGTTCGGCTCGAGTCGATTATCCGATGCATCCCGTAGACAGTACGCTCCACCAGTCAGGACTTGGTCAATAATGAAGGGACCCTCCCATTTGGGCTTGAGTTTGTCCTTTTTCTTATCCGGCAGGCGTAGAACTAACTCGCCAACATTGTAAGTTTTGGCCCGTACTTCTCTGCTTTGCTATCTTCGAGCCTGCTGTTGATAGAATGTGGAACGGGCTTTTGCCACGTCACGCTCCTTCTCCAAGGCGTCCAAACTGTCCTGCCGATCGAGCTCGGCTTGTCTTTCTTCGTACATGCGCACTCGAGGTGAGTCATGAATTATTTCACAGGGCAGAACCGCCTCTGCGCCGTATACCATAAAGAACGGTGTGTATCTGGTAGTGCGATTCGTGTGGTCCGCAGCCCCCACGGTATGGAGTCGAGCTCCTCTACCCAGTGTGTGTTAGATTCCTTGAGGGACCGCACCAATCTGGGTTTGATGCCGCTCATGATAAGACCATTTGCTCGCTCGACCTGACCGTTAGTTTGTGGGTGATAGACTGAAGCATAATCGAGCTTGATGCCCATGTTTTTGCACCAGAGTTTTACCTCGTCAGCCGTAAATTTCGTGCCGTTATCAGTGATGATACTGCGGGGGACGCCGTAACGGTGTACGACCCCGGATATGAAGTCTATCACCGGTCCGGATTCGGCCGTCTTAACAGGCTTGGCTTCTATCCATTTGGTGAACATATCCACCATGACCAGCAAGTATTTTTTCTTGTGGGTTCCTCCTTTAAGGGGTCCAACCATGTCAAGCCCCCAGACCGCGAAGGGCCAAGTGATGGGGATAGTTTGTAGGGCGGTGGGTGGCATATGGCTTTGGTTTGCAAAAAGCTGGCAACCAACGCAGCGTTGGACTAAGTCCTGAGCGTCTGCCTGGGCCGTCGGCCAATAAAAGCCTATACGAAAGGCCTTGCTTACAAGGGCCCGGGCTGCAGCGTGGTGGCCGCCGAGTCCGGCATGAATTTCTGCCAGAAGATTCCGCCCTTCCTCTTCGGAGATGCACCTTTGAAGGACTCCGGTGGTGCTTTTCTTATAAAGCTCTCCCTCATGGACTTTATAGGCTTTAGATCACCGCACTATGCAGCGCGCCTCGTTTTGGTCCTCGGGGAGTTGCTGCCTAGTTAGGTAGGATAGGAATGGTTCTATCCACGGGGCGATGACGGCCATTATTGCGTGGGCTGAAGATGTTATTTCGGTGGCAGAGCCTCCGATTATGCCAGAGTGTTCGATATCGGGCAATGCAGTTGGGTCCAGGCTGTTATTGCCGGGTTCCCCTTCCCATACTATGGATGGCTTGAACAACCTCTCCAAAAAGATGTTGGGGGGGACTGCATCGCGTTTTGCGCCGATGCATGCTAGGACATCTGTCGCCTGATTGTTTTCCCGGGCTATATGGTGAAATTCGAGCCCCTCGAACTGAGCTGACATTTTAGGACGGCGTTGCGATAAGCTGCTATTTTTGGATCCTTGGCATCAAAGTCTCCATTTATTTGGGATATCGTGAGGTTCGAATCCCCGCGCACCTCTAGGCCTTGAATGCCCATGGATACTGCCATCCGGAGACCATGTAGAAGGGCCTCATATTCGGCTGCATTGTTGGAGTCCGTATACATTATCTGGAGTACGTATTGAACTGTATCTCCTGATGGGGACGTCAAAACGACGCCAGACCCCAGACCAGCCAACATTTTGGAGCCGTCGAAGTGCATGATCCAGTTGGAATATGTGCCGTACTCTTTAGGGAGTTCGGCTTCCGTCCATTCGGCGACGAAGTCGGCCAATACTTGCGTCTTAATAGCTCGCCGTGGCTTGTAAGTTATGTTGAACGGGAGGAGCTCAATGGCCCATTTGGCAATCCGGCCAGTCGCATCACGGTTTTTTATAATATCGTTAAGTGGCACTTCCGAGGCTACAGTTATCGAACACTCTTGAAAGTATTGTCGCAGCTTCCGGGATGCCATGAATACCGCGTACGCTATCGGGTACCGTGACTTGCATGGAGTAAGGACAGTGGATACATAGTAAACCGGCTTTTGAAGGGGGAATTTATGTCCGTCCATTTCTGGTTCGACAACGAGCACTGCGCTCACAACTTGATGAGTTGCCGCAATGTATAATAGCATTGGTTCACCAATGTTTGGCACGGCCAGGATTGTGTTGGTTGCCAATATGGCTTTTATTTCTTCCAGTCCGGCTGTGGCGGCATCCGTCCACTCGAAGTGTTCGGTGCGCCGAAGGAGGCGATAAAGGGGTAATGCCTTTTCTCCCAGGCGGGAGATAAAGCGGCTTAGAGCCGCCATGCATCCAGTCAATTTTTGTATTTGTTTGACTTCCTTTGGGATATCCAATTGTGACAGAGCTTGGATCTTGGCCGGATTTGCTTCAATTCCTCTGCCGGATACAATGAAGCCCAAGAGCTTTCCGGCTGGCAAGCTGAAAACGCATTTTTCCGGGTTGAGCTTGATGTCATATGTTTGGAGCTTATCGAATGTGAGCCTCAAGTTGTCTACTAGAGATTCGACATGTTTGGTTTTGACGACCACGTCATCTACGTATGCCTCCACTGTTTTGCCGATCTGGTTTGCCAGACATGTCTGAATCATGCGCTGATATTTTGCGCCGGCGTTTTTGAGCCCGAAGGGCATTGTGTTGAAGCAGAAGGGGTCGTATGGTGTGATGAATGCCGTTGCGGCTTGGTCTGGCTCTGCCATCTTAATTTGATGGTAGCCGGAGTATGCGTCGAGGAAACACAATGAATCATGTCCTGCGGTAGCGTCGATAATTTGATCGATGCGGGGGAGGGGGAAGGCATCCTTTGGGCAAGCCTTGTTGAGGTCCTTAAAATTGACGCACAGGCGCCAGGATTTGTCCTTCTTTGGTACCATCACCAGGTTTGCTAGCCAGTCCAGATGTTTTATTTCTCTGATGAATCCGGCCTCCAATAACTTGGCTAGTTCCTCTCCCATGGCTTGTCTCTTGGGTTTAGAGAAACGCCGAAGAGCCTGCTTGACTGGCTTGAATCCTTTTAGAATATTTAGGCTGTGCTCGGCCAGCCTGCATGGGATTCCTGGCATGTCTGAAGGGTGCCAGGCAAAAATGTCCCAGTTCTCGCGTAGGAACTCTCGTAGTGCGGCGTCTACATCAGGGTTTAATTGTGCCCTGATGGAAGCTGTTTTTGTAGGGTCTGTTGGATGGACTTGGAATTTGACTATTTCGTCCGCCGGTTTAAAGGAAGTGGACTTGGATCTTTTATCGAGTATCACATCGTCCCTATTCACCGTGGAGCGCAGCGCAGTTAGTTCCTCAGCCGCTAGGGCTTCGGATAGTGCCTCGAGGGCCAGTGCGGCTGTCTTATTTTCGGCGCGGTGTGCTATGTCCGGATCACTAGCAAGAGCGATGATTCCGTTGGGCCCGAGCATTTTGAGCTTCATGTACCCATAATGGGGTATGGCTTGGAAGATTGTGAACGCCTCCCGCCCTAACAGAGCGTGGTATCCGCTACTGAACGGGGCCACTTGGAACGTAACCTCTTCGGACCTGTAATTATCCGGCGTGCCGAACACCACATCTAGTGTGATTTTTCCTGTACAGCGCGCTTCCCGACTAGGGATTATTCCTCTAAAGGTTGTGCTGCTTCGCTCAATGCAGTTCCATTCTATTTCCATTTTTGAAGGGTTTCCTCATAAATGAGGTTCAATCCGCTGCCACCGTCCATGAGTACCTTGGTGAGTCGAAAGCCGTCCACTATTGGACTGAGGACCAATGCGGCTCGTGCTCGGGCTGTTCGGAATTTAGGTTCGTCACTGGCATTAAAAGTAATAGCCGTGTCACTCCATGGGTTTATTGTTGCCACGTGGTAGACTTCGGCAAGGCTGCGGAGTGTTCGTTTTCACATATTATTTGATGCGAAAGTCTCGAAGACTGTTAATACCGTATTGGTATCCATGGGATGGTGCTCCGTAGCTTCTGGAATTAGAAGATCTTCGCCCCTTTTGGCTACCTGCCGGAGTATCCAACATGCTCTAAGGCTATGAGTTGGTGTGGCGCCCTCGGTACTGTGAATTTTACAGGGTCCATTGAGCCATCCCTCTAGTATGGTTGCATGCCCTGTGGAGGGTTTTTGCTTTTTGGTATTTAACCCGGGTGTCTGACGGTAATGCACCCTTTTATTTCAGACTGGGTTCATATTTAGGGCCGGATTGTCCCAAAATTTTATTTCGGTTTTCCGGGCGCTTTCCATCGCACAGTACTTTCGTACTATGGACGCCAGTTCAGCAAAGCGTGTGATTTCACAGCGACTTATGGCGTTGAGGATTCCCTTGTCTGTGCAATTATTGCAGAAGAATGAAATTGCGTCTTTCTCGCGGCAGTCCTTGATCCTGCTCATTACCAGGAGGAATCTGGCCCAATAATGGTGTACTGTTTCTTGGGGCTGTTGCCTAATTTGGGATAGATCGCTTATGTTTGGGTGGGTGGGTGGAATTGAATCCGAAACCTCACCAAATCTGAGACTCAGCGTCCAGGGAGTTTCCAATCTCGGAAATTTGGATTCTTGGATGTTGTCCAATGAATCTGGCCCGCTGCCTGACTCTAGGTTCAGGGCTTGAGTGACGTCCTCCCGTGCGCGGCTATCCGGCTTGGAGGGCTCGGGAATCCGGACATAGCTAGTCCTTAAGATAGATGAAGGGTCGCCGCATTGTTGCTCCACCACTGCAACGTGATGGGTGACCTGGGGAGAGTTAATCTCTCTCAGATAGGGTTTAGGCCCAATCTGATCGTAGTCTGTAGCGACTCCCAGGGCGGCGATGCGATCCAAGAGCTCATTTAGGGAAGAGAGCTCCATTGGATCTAATTGCTCGGCGAGTTCCGAGTTGACGTGAAGATTGCTTTTGATGACCCGAGAAGTCATCGTCAGCGCAGCAGCCGAACAGGCAGTCATAAGAAAGCCACCTAGCCGGAGGGTTTGGCCGACAACCAAAGCTCCCTTAGCAATAGTGCCGTCTTTAAAGACGGGACGAGGCATCCTTCCTGATGGCGACGGCACAGTGGAACTCTCAATGAAAGCACCAATGTCGTTGTCAAAACCGGCGGATCTCGGGTAGGGGGTCCCGAACTGTGCATCTAGGCGGATGGTAACAGGAGACAAGGGACACGATGTTTTTACGCAGGTCCGGGCCCTCTCGATGGAGGTAAAACCCAACTCCTGCTTGATTAATATTGATTATATGGGTAGTACAAGAGTAGATCTACCACGAGATCAGAGAGGCTAAACCCTAGAAGCTAGCCTATGGTATGATTGTTGTTCTTGTTGTTGTCCTACGGACTAAACCCTCCGGTTTATATAGACACCGGAGGGGGCTAGGGTTACACAGAGTCGGTTACAATGGGAGGAGATCTACATATCCGTATTGCCAAGCTTGCCTTCCACGCCAAGGAAAGTTCCATCCGGACATGGGACGAAGTCTTCAATCTTGTATCTTCATAGTCCAGGAGTCCGGCCAAAGGTTATAGTCCGGCTGTCCGGATACCCCCTAATCCAGGACTCCCTCACTCCCGCTCACGAAAAGAGACAAGAGGGGAGCGCCGGGTGCATGTGGGAGTGTCGGATTGCGAAATGGGAAAATGCTCGGATGCATGAGACAAACACGTATGCAAATGAGATGCACATGATGACATGATATGAAATGCATGACATGAACGAAATACAAAACGAGAGACAAAACCAACCACGCAGGAAAATATCATATCACATAGCCGAAAATGGCAAGAGTTGGAGTTACAAATATGGCAAGTTACATCCGGGGTGTTACAACACTCCACCACTACAAGAGGATCTCGTCCCGAGATGTATGACTGAAAGAACTCCGGATATTCGGAATGGAGGTGATCCTCGCGCTCCCAGGTGGCTTCTCGGTCGGAATGGTGTGACCACTTCACTTTCAGGAATTTGATTGACTTGTTGCGAGTCTTGCACTCGGTTTCTTCAATAATAGCAACGGGATGCTCATGATAAGACAAATCTTCTTGGAGGTCAATCTCTTCGAAGTTGATAGTGCGCTCAGGCACCTTGAAGCACTTGCGAAGCTGTGACATGTGGAACACATCGTGCACATTTGCGAAGTTGGAGGGAAGCTCAAGTTCATAGGTGAGGTCGCCTCTTTTGCCAATGATATTGAAAGGACCCACATATCTCGGGGCAAGCTTCCCTTTGATACCGAAGCGACGAGTGCCTTTCATTGGAGAGACGCGGAGGTAGACATGGTCTCCGATTTCAAAAGCCACATCATGGTGCTTGTCATCATAATAACTCGTTTGGCACGATTGCGTGGCTGTGAGATTCTCACGAATGACTTCGCACATTTCTTCAGCTTCTGTGATCAAGTCGTTGCCAAGAAGTTGGCGTTCACCAGTCTCGGACCAATTGAGAGGAGTACAACACTTTCTGTCATATAGAATTTCGAATGGGGCCTTGCACGAACTTGCTTGGAAGCTGTTGTTGTAGGAGAACTCGGCATATGGAAGACAATCTTCCGACTTCATACCGAAAGAGATGACACAAGACGTGAGCATGTCTTCGAGGATTTGATTGACTCGCTCGACTTGGCCGCTTGTTTGAGGATGGAAAGCTGTGCTGAAGCGAATGTTGGTTCCCATGGCCTTCTGAAAGGAGTCCCAGAACTTAGAAGTGAAAATGCTTCCGTGGTCCGAAGAGATCAATTGCGGAATACCATGCAAGGAGACAATTTTGGAGGTGTATAGATCTACTAACTGAGCTGCCGTGATAGATTCTTTGATTGGAAGGAAATGAGCCACTTTTGTAAGCTTTTCAATGACAATGAAAATAGCATCATTCCCATGCTTGGACTTGGGAAATCCAGTAACGAAGTCCATTTCGATATGGTCAAACTTCCATTCAGGAATAGCAAGAGGTTGGAGGAGACCAGCTGGTCATTGGTGTTCTGCTTTCACCCTTCGATAGACATCACATTCATTCACGAATTGAGCAATTTCTCGCTTCATTCGAGTCCACCAATACGACTGCTTGAGGTCATGGTACATCTTCGTACTTCCAGGATGAATGGAAAGAAGAGAATTGTGTGCTTCGTTCATAATGACCTTCCTTAGATCACCTTTAGGAACCACAATCCGGTCCTCAAAGAATAAAGTGTCTTTGTCATCAATGCGATAGCACTTGTATTCGGAGAGACCCTTGGCAATACCATGTTTCACCTTCTTCACCATAGTATCAAGGAGTTGTGCCTCACAAATTTGGTCTTCCAAAGTTGGAGTGACTTGAAGGTTGGCAAGAAAACCTTGAGGAACAACTTGGAGGTTGTGTTTCCAGAAAGCTTCACAAAGATCAGGTTGGAAGGGCTTGAGAATTAAGCTGTTGCAATAAGCCTTCCTGCTCAAAGCATCTGCAATCACATTGGCCTTGCCTGGAGTATATTCAATGCTTGGATTGTACTCTTGAATCATTTCGACCCATCGAGTCTGCGTGAGGTTGAGGTTGGGTTGAGTGAAGATATACTTGAGACTCTTGTGTTCGGTGAATATGTCCACTTTCCTTCCCAACAAGAGATGTCTCCAAGTTATTAATGCATGGACTACTGCCTCCAGCTCAAGATCGTGAGTGGGGTAGTTCTTTTTGTTGGGATTCAACTGACGAGTGGTATAGGCCACAAATTTCTTCTATTGCATTAACACAGCATCGAGACCTTGCACGAGGCATCACAGAACACCTCGAATGGTTTGGATTCATCAGGAGGAGTTAAGACAGGAGCTGAGACAAGCTTCTCTTTGGGAGTGTTGAAAGCAACGTCACACTCAGGAAACCAGACATACTTGGCATGCTTCTGGAGGAGGTTGGAAAGAGGCTTTGCAATCTTTGAGAAATTCTCAACGAATCTTTGGCAATAGCTTGCAAGTCCAAGGAAACTGCGGAGCTGCTTGACATTCTGAGGAGGCTCCCAATTCACAATTGTAGAAACCCTCTCTGGATTAACAGCAATGCCTTTGGCGGAGATATTGTGACCAAGGTAAAGAACTTCATCAAGCCAAAACTCACATTTGGAAAACTTCGCATAGAATTGATACTCTCTGAGCTTGTCGAGCACCAGTCACAAATGTTTGGCATGGTCCTTCTTATTCTTGGAGAACACCAAGATATCATTGAGATACACCAGGACGAATTCATTTGTGTAAGGGTTGAAGACGAAGTTCATCATTCGAGAGAATGTTGGAGGAGCATTGACAAGGCCGAAAGACATGACAGTGTATTCATAAGAACCAAAGCTTGTTCTGAATGCTGTCTTAGGGATATCTTCTTCACGAATGCGAATCTGATGATAACCCATACGGAGGTCAAGCTCGGAGAACACTTTAGCACCATTGAGTTGCTCGAATAGCTCATTGATATTGGGAAGTGGATACTTGTTCTTAATTGTCTTCTTGTTCAATGGACGGTAATCAACGCAAAGTCGGTCCATGCCATCCTTCTTCTGGACAAAAAGAACACCACAACCCCACGGAGATGAACTCGGTCTGATCAAACCCGTATGCTCTTGTTCATCAAGCTGTTTCTTCAATTCCTTCAGCTCCTTGGGTCCAAGCTTGTATGGACGCTTGCAAACTGGTTCAGTGCCAGGCTCAAGATCGATAACAAACTCAACTGGCAGATGCGGCGGCATACCCGGAAGCTCTTCTGGAAAGACATCTTGGTACTCACAAATGACTGGAATCTGAGAAATAGCATCCAACTCGCCCTTCTCATTGAGAGAAAACAACCGAATGGTTTCATCACGAGCAGCATAGATGATAGCATCCCCAGAAGAGTGTGTCAATTGAATCTCTCTGGGAGCACAACCAAGTTGAGCCTTGTGCTTAGAAAGCCAGTCCATGCCGAGAATTAGATCAAAATCAGAGTTGCCAAGAATAATTGGAGAAGACAAAAATTTATAGTTGCCCATCTTGATAGAGACATCCTGAACCATGGAGCTTGCGTTCTTGAATTTACCTGGAGAGACAACTCATAACGGTCTAGGAAAATCTTGAAAAACCAGCTCATGCTTAGATGCAAAAGGTCTTGAGATGAAACTATGCAATGCACCAGTATCAAATAAAACTTTTGCAGGAATATCATTAACTGAGAGATTACCCATTATCACATCAGTAGATTCCTCCGCTTGAGCTGCATTCATCATGTTCACCTTTGCAGACTTGGGATTATGCTTGACCACTGCATTGCTTGAAGATCTCATAGGATGAGGAGGCGGAAGGCGCCTTTGGTTGAAGCACTTGTTCGCATAGTGACCTTTCTGCTGACCTTTGTTGCAAGTCACCTCTGAGAGCGGACGATGATAAGGAGGACTTGACCTTGGAGCTTGAGTCTGAGACTTGTTCTGATAGCCTGGGTTGGGTGGGTGGGAAGATCCATAGCCACCTTTGTTCTTCTGCTGGTAAGGCTGATGAAACGGAGGAGGAGGAAGCCAGAACTTCTGTTGCTTAGCAGCCACCTGTGAGGAAGAAGAAGACTGAACTGCATCCCTGATTCTCTTCTTAGAAGCCACACACTTGAGCTGGGCAGCTTCTTGCTTGAGGGCCATGTTATAGAACTGATCGAACTGAGTAGGCCCAACAAGAACGAGAGCTAACTGCAGATCTTCTCTGAGGCCACGTCTGAAGTGATAGATCATGCTCTTTTCATCAGGAACGTCTTGTTTAGCGAAGCGAGCAAGTTTCTGAAACTGGATGTTGTATTGATACACGGTAATGATGCCTTGCTTGAGATTGCGGAACTCCTCACGCTTGCTCTCAACAACACTTGAAGGAATGTGGTGAGCTCTAAAGTCCCAACAGAAGTCAGTCCAAGTAATCACTCGACCTCCTCTGGAATCTTTGTATTGTTGATACAATCAGCAGCTTGGTCCTTGAGTTGAAAATAAGCAAACTTTACAAAGTCCTCAGGCCTGACATTGCTACATTCAAAATGCTTGTTGATGTCTATGAGCCAATCATCGACGTCTGTGGCCTCGGCACAGTAGCTAAAAGACTTCGGCTGATTTGCAAGGAACTGGTTGAGGGTAGCAAACTGAGGCTGATGGTTGAACTGCCCTTGACCTTGATTCCCTTGGTTGCCTTGGCCTTGGTTGCGTTCTTGCAAGATTTGCAAAATCATCTGGGTGTTTGCGTTGGTGGCTGCCATGACAGCTTGCCATGCCTTCGGAGGCAGAGGTGGAGGTGGAGGGTTCGCCTGACTCCCATCATTGCGTTCCGGATTCTGACGCGTTGGAGGAGCCATCCTGAAGGGTGACATCCGTTAGCATCTTGATAGACATATATCCAAGTTGAATCAACGGATAGAAATTGCAACATATATTCTTCACAATAAACATTCGAACAAGGATGAACGAATGAATTCCAAATCTATCATCACACGCCCATTAAGGTGAGAAGCCACTTGATAGGAGATTGATGAATGAAATAACAAGGTACGACTGGAGTAAATAAGTGGTAAGGGTTACACAATCAGAAACCAAAAATCTGCGGGAAGAAATGCTAGAGCTACTTGAATTCCCACCTATAAACTCACGAAACTTTCTGGTTATGCAATCTGGTTGGGGATACAGGGGAAGCATAATATCTCACCCAAACTAACAATCCCTACATCTAGCTGTATCCATTCGTCAAAACATAACCAAGAACCCTTCAGAAATCATGTACCTCAACCTTCAAAAAGCATCCGTTATACGAGTTATGGCAATACTCCCGAATTCCCGCCCCAGTACTGAGTGGCGTCGAGGTTATCTCACCAACAACTGCATAAAAGAGATTTTCGATGTCGACAAAACTCATGTATTCCAAAACTGCAACGATAAAATTGTGACGACAACACCTCGGAGCTCAACTCCCCGGGACACTGCCACAACCCCAAAATGTCAGGAGGCACCAAGAACAATGTTCTCGTCACAAGAATATCGGAACGATTCCAAGATACCCGCATGATCCTAAATTTTTTTTAGTGAAATTTGAGGAGAGGAAAGACAAAACATCTATGTCAGGAGGCCTCACTGATGAAGCTATGTACCTAGGGTAGGGTCATAGTCCTGACCTAGACACCCTCCCCTAGGACATCACCCTAAAGCCAGAAGCATTCGAGGGATACCATCATCCACTCGACCAGAAGCATTCCACTCGGAAGACTCGAAGTCACTCGACCATAGCAATTGTCAGTCGATGAACAGAAGACCTAAAGACACTCTATATAGCAACAGTCGGGCGTTTACTGTGTAGACTTAATGGTCATTTATGTCACTTTATTACTGGCGTTACCAGAAACGCCCCATCTTTATGTACCTTAATCCCTGTGTAACTGAGGGCGGGAGGGGCCTGGCGAACTCTATATAAGCCACCCCCTCCTCATGGACAAGGGTTTGCACCCCCTGTAACTCCACACACATATAATCTAGTCGACCGCCTCCGGGCACCGAGATGTAGGGCTATTACTTCCACCTTGAAGGGCCTAAACTCGTAAACCTTGTGTGTACAACTTCACCATAGCTGGGATCTTGCCTCCTCATACCTACCCCCATTCTACTGTTAGTCTTAGATCCACGACAGTTGGTGCCCACCGTGGGACGGGTGTCTTAGCGACTTTTTGGTGAGGTTGCGATTTTTCCGATTCCCATCATCATGGTTTCCGGCGGTGGATTGGCTGAGGGCCGCGAGATCCGTCTCGGCGCTCTTGTCTTCGTTGCCGATGACTCCGCCTGGCTTCAAGAAGCTCCCCTCGACGTCGAGACGCTCCTTGTCCGTGGGACGATGCACTTTCACGCGTGCGTTCGCGGCGTCCTTCTCTGGCAGCCGTCGACCCAGTATCGGTCGGCTCCCGTGGTGCCCACGCTCCCCGCTGTCCACCGATGCTAGCGATCCGGTCGGTCGCGGATCCAGCGGTGGGTGAAACACGCGGTGGCTCATCAGTCGACCACCCCACAAGTCATGGCAATCGAGCCCGACGAAACTCTCTACGGCCTGTTTGACTAGCTCCATCGAGACCACATCCGAGTGCGATAGCAGCGACCCCGCGGCTGAAGTCTTGATGGTCGACGGACCACGTAGTCCGCCCGGCTTCCGCCGCGACGATGGTGGTGATGGTGGTAGCGATCCGTCACTTGCTCACGAAGAATACCGCCCCGAGCCGCTTTCTTCACAACAGAGGGAAGAGCTTCGCTGCCGCAACATGGATGCGCTCCAGACGCCCATCGTTGGGGAAACCTCCAAGGCCCGGGCCTTGGAGGAGGCGCGCCTGGGCAACTTGGCTGAGCACACTTGAATGGAGAACCTTCAGCATGCACTCGACGAGCGTGCTCGGCAGCGGATTCCTGAGTCCAGTCGACGACAACTTTTTCCGCCTCAACCTCAGGTATACCGCACTCTGATTCAAAATCTCAGAGCTGCAGCCCGAATAGCAGAGTCGATTCAGCCCTCCCAGTCGGAGGCTAGAAGAGGTTTGATGCAGATCCGGGCCTTACTCCGGGTAGCAGGAGAGCAGAACACAGCAGTGTCTCAGTCGCGGAATAGGATTCACAGCAGGTCTGTGATGGCAGATACATTTCAATCGGCCCACAGTCCAAGATCGCCCCCGTGGCGTGTGGGAAGTGGGCACCGGCAAGATCAGTACAGAAACCACGAGCAGTATGATCACCGACTCGGCCGCGATGACCGTCGTCGAGTGCCCACACCTCCTCCGAGGAGTGGATCATATGTGCCTCGGCAATATGATGACAGACGCCCTCACAGTGGCGAGCGAAGAGTACCAGTCGACACAAGGGAGCCAAGCTTTGATGCAAGATCTATTCTCGCTCAAGGTCTAGTCGACAGGAACAGAGCACACAGGGAGGGACTTGACAGAGATCAGCCGACTAGCGACAGAGTTAATGTTTCAGGTCCAGAGTGTTTCGGCAAAGCCATCAGAGCCGCGGTGATTCCTCCCAACTTTAGGTTGGCGACTGGAGTCAGCAAGTTTACTGGTGACTCCAAGCCTAACACTTGGCTTGAGGATTACCGAGTGGCTGTGCAGATTGGTGGCGGCAATGATGATGTGGCCATGAAGTATCTTCCTCTGATGTTGGAAGGTTCGGACAGGGCACAGTTGACTCATTTAACACCAGGCAGCATATTCAGTTGGGAGGAACTTGCCCGAGTGTTTGTCAGAACTTTTGAGGGTACTTGCAAGCGGCCAGCAGGGTTAATCGAATTGTAGCATTGTGTGCAAAAACCGAATGAGACTCTCAGAGATTACATTCATAGGTGGACCACTTTGCATCACTCCGTGGAAAATGTATCCGAGCATCAAGTAGTTTGTGCCTTCAAGGAAGGCGTTAAGTATCAAGAGTTGGTTTTGAAATTCAGTCGGACGGGGGATATGTCTCAAGCCGGCAGGTACTGGTGAAACTGCGGCAGTGATTCAAGGAAAGTTTAAAGGGAAACCTAAGGGGCCCTGGACCCCCAAGAAAGTGAAAGATAAAGCCAGAAATGACGTGTTGGATTTGCCATGTTATATTCACACCAAGAAGGATGAAGAAGGCAATCTGATTTATCCTGAGCATACCACTTGACAGTGTCGGGTTCTGATCCAGCAATTCCGAGAGAAACAGCCTAATGAGAAGGAAAAGGAATCAAACAAGGATGAGGACAAAGAGGAAGATGATGGTTTTCCCAATGTCAATTCCACCCTAGTGATTTTTGCGGGTTTTGAGAGAAATAGTCGACTGAAAGTGATCAACAGAGAAGTGAATATGATTGCTCCGATAACGACAACATACCTGAAGTGGTGACAAACAGCTATTCCATTCGACCAGTCTGATCACCCTGCTCTCATAGCCACCCTTGGGAGGCAAGCATTGGTGGTCGACCCTATTGTTGAAGGCACTCGACTGACCAAAGTGCTAATGGATGTTGGTAGCAGCCTGAATATCCTTTATGCTGAAACCTTGAAGGGGATGGGCATTCCGATGTCCAAACTTAGTGAGAGCAACATGAGTTTTCACGGCGTCATCCCTAGCAAGAAGGCTGAATTACTCGGCCAAATAACCCTTGACGTGGTTTTCGATGATTCAAAGAATTACCGTAAGGAAAAGTTGACATTTGAAGTAGTGGATTTCCAGATTGCTTATCATGCTATTTTGGGAAGGCCTGCATATGCATGCTTTATGGCTTGACCATGTTACGGGTATCTCAAATTGAAAATGCCTAGTCCCAAAGGAGTGATCATGGTCACTGGCAATGGACAGAAGGTAGAGGAATGCTTCCAGAAGGGTTCTAAAATTGCCGATGCACAGATGGCAGCAGTTGAAATGCAAGAGTATCAGACAAATGCAGATCCGAGTGATTTGTTGCGAGCCAAGAAGCCTGCCACAAATTCTGCATTTCAGTCGTCCGGTGAAACGAAGCCGATTCATATTCACCCGACCGATCCTAATGCTGCTCCTACTCAGATCTCAACATCACTCGACAGCAAATAGGAAGAAGCATTCATCCAGTTCCTCCGTGAGAACTAGGACATCTTTGCATGGAAACCTTCTCACATCGCGGGTGTACCCAGGGGACTGGCTGAGCACCGTTTGCGAGTCGACCCAAAAGTGAAACCAGTCAAGGAACATCTTTGACGGTCCGCCATACAAAAGAGAAAGGCAATTGGCGAGGAAGTGGCTCGGCTCCTGGCAGCTGAGTTCATCCGAGAGATTTATCACTCCGAGTGGCTCGCTAATGTTGTCATGGTCCCCAGGAAGGATGACTCACTTCGTATGTGCATTGACTTCAAGCATATCAATCGGGCCTGCCCGAAAGATTATTTTCCTCTCCCCCGTATCGACCAAATCGTCGACTCAACTGCGGGGTGTGAGCGTTTGTCTTTTCTAGACGCTTATTCCGGGTATCATCAGATCCGACTGTATGGACACGATGAGATAAAAACATCTTTCATCACCCCATTCGGGTGCTTTTGTTACGTCACCATGCCATTCGGTCTCAAGAACGCTGGCACCACATTTATGAGGATGATTCAGAAGTGCCTGCTCACTCAAATCAGTCAGAATGTGGAAGCATACATGGATGACATTGTGGTCAAGTCGCATAAAGGTTCCGACCTGCTGACTGACCTCGCTGAAACCTTTGCCAACCTGAGAAGGTATGATATCAGCTTAATCCGTAGAAATGCACATTCGGAGTTCTAGGAGGAAAGTTACTCGGTTTTCTCATTTCCGAACGAGGGATCGATGCGAACCCAGAGAAAGTTGGGGCCATACTCTGGATGAAACACCCTGTGCGTGTGCATGATGTTCAGAAGCTTACTGGTTGCTTGGCCGCCTTGGGTCGATTCATTTCTCGCCTCAGTGAAAAGGCATTGCCTCTTTACCGACTGATGAAGAAACCTGACAAGTTCGAGTGGACTCCTAAAGCTGATGCAGCGTTTGCGGAACTCAAAACCCTGCTTTCCACCCAGCCGGTGCTTGCTGCCCCAATCAGCAAAGAGCCTTTACTGCTTTATATTGCAGCCACTTGACAAGTTGTCAGTACAGTGCTCACAGTCGAGCGGGAAGAAGAAGGAAAAACCTATAAAGTTCAGCGCCCAGTGTACTATATTTCTGAAGTCTTGACTCTGTCCAAGCAGAGATATCCGCATTATCAGAAGCTTGTTTACGGAATTTACATGACCACGAAGAAGGTTGCACACTATTTTTCTGATCATTCCATTACAGTTTTTAGCGACGCACCATTGTCAGAAATTCTGAACAACAAAGATGCAACTGGTCGAGTGGGAAAGTGGGCGATTGGACTTCTTCCATTGGATATCAAGTTTGAGGCAAAGAAAGCTATCAAGTCCCAAGCAATAACAGATTTCCTCGCCGAGTGGGTTGAGCAACAACAACCGACTCAGATTCATTCGGAGCACTGGACCATGTTCTTTGACGGATCCAAGATGTTTAATGGTTCTGGTGCTGGGGTGGTATTGGTATCCCCCCGAGGAGACAGACTCAGCTATGTTCTTCAGATTCATTTTGATTCCTCCAACAACAAAGCTGAATATGAAGCACTTCTGTACGGGTTGCGTATGGCCATTTCACTCGGCGTCCGTCGCCTAATGGTCTACGACGACTCAGATTTGGTGGTTAATCCAGTGATGAAGGAGCGGGACATCAGGAGCCCGACTATGACTGGCTATTTTAATGCAGTGAGAAACTTAGAAAAGAAGTTTGAGGGGTTAGAGCTCCATCATATACCCCGACTGAAAAATCAAGCAGTTGATCATTTGGCAAAGATAGGTTCCAAGCGTGAGCGTATTCCCAGTAATGTGTTCTTGGAGCATCTTCACACACCGTCTGCCCAAGAGGATCCCTTCATGGAGGAGCCCCCACAACCTAAAAGCCCTACTGATCCAACTGAAGTCGAAGTCCCAGCCGTGGTCGACTTGGTCATGGAAGTTTTGGTCGTCATTCCCGATCGGACAGTGACGTACATTGCATATATTCTCGGGAAAGAGATCCAAGAGGATGAAGAAGAGGCCCGTCAGATTGTCCGTCGATCTAAAGCCTTCACAGTAATGGGTGGATAGCTTTACAGAGAAAGTGTTACCAGAGTTTCTCAGAAGTGCATAACACCACAAGAAGGTCGAGTAATCCTCAACGATATCCACTCGGGGACATGTGGTCACCATGTGTCCTCTAAGACCATTGTGGCCAAAGGATACCGAGCGGGATTTTATTAGCCACGAGCAAATGAAATGGCAAAAGACATAGTCGACAAATGTGAAGGTTGCCAGTTCTACTCCAACATGTCTCACAAGCCTGCATCATCCCTCAAGACCATTCCACTCGTCTGGCCTTTTGCTATTTTGGGATTAGATATGGTTGGACCTCTGAGGACTGGCAGAAGTGGCTTCACCCATGTGCTCGTAGCAGTTGACAAGTTCACCAAATGGATTAAAGCCAAGCCTATCAAGAGCCTCGAAGCAAGTACTGCCGTCAGCTTCATCAGAGAGTTAACATTCAGATATGGTGTCCCGCACAACATCATCACAGATAATGGGTCGAACTTCGATTCTGATGAGTTCAGAGCCTTTTGCGCTTCCCAGGGCACTCGGGTCGACTATGCTTCAGTCGCCCATCCCCAGTCGAATGGACAAGCTGAAAGAGCAAACAGATTGATTCTCAAAGGACTGAAAACCCGATTGATGCGTGACCTCAAGCATGCAGTAGGCGCCTGGGTCGATGAACTTCCATCAGTACTTTGGGGATTGAGGACGACTCCTAATCGGTTGACTGTTCGAACTCCATTCTTCCTAGTCTATAGGGTTGAAGCTGTTCTTCCGAGTGACTTGCTTCACAATGCACCCCGAGTCGAGCTTTTCTCAGAAGATGAAGCAGAATAGGCTCGGCAAGATGCAGTTGATCTCCTAGAAGACGAAAGAGTTCCCTAATCCGGTCGACCATTTATCAGCAAGACCTGCATTGGTTCCACGCCAGAAACGTGAGGGGTCGAGCATTTCAAGAGGGAGACTTGGTCCTTCGAGTGGATTAGCAGAAACCACATAAGCTTGTTCCTGCTTGGGAAGGCCCTTTCATTATCACCAAAGTGCTCCACAATGGAGCATATCACCTCTACAATGTCGAGCACAATAAAGAAGAGCCATGCGCTTGGAATGCGGAGCTTCTCCGCCCCTTTTATACTTAAGCATTCATACTGTTGAGATGTAATAAGAAATACCTTCTAGTTTGATTATCAAAGACACAGTTTTATAGTCTCCTAAATGATTGTTGTTCTTTTTTTATGTGTCCTAAATCCCCCCAGTGGGTGCCTTAGCTTAGCTGCGAATCCGTTTCTCCTAAGTTCCCAAAAAGAAAATCCTGCCGAGTGATGAGCAAGCCTCTCACTCGGAGGCTTGGCTGCGAATCTGTTTCGCCTAAGTTTAAAAAATCCTACCGAGTGATGAGCAAGCCTCTCACTTGGGGGCTTAGCTGCGAATCCGTTTAGCCTAAGTTTGAAAAATCCTGCCGAGTGGTGAGCAACCCTCTCACTCGGGGGCTTAGCTGAAGTCCAGTACTCGCCTAAGTTTGAAAAATCCTACCGAGTGGTGAGCAACCCTCTCACTCAGGGGCTTAGCTGCAGTCCAGTACTCGCCTAAGTTTGAAAAATCCTACCGAGTGGTGAGCAACCCTATCACTCGGGGGCTTAGCTGCAGTCCAGTACTCGCCTAAGTTTTAAAAATCCTACCGAGTGGTGAGCAACCCTCTCACTCGGGGGCTTAGCTGCAGTCCAGTACTCGCCTAAGTTTGAAAAATCCCACCGAGTGGTGAGCAACCCTCTCACTCGGAGGCTTAGCTGCAGTCCAGTACTCGCCTAAGTTTGAAAAATCCTACCAAGTGGTGAGCAACCCTCTCACTCAGAGGCTTAGCTGCAGTCTAGTACTCGCCTAAGTTTGAAAAATCCTACCGAGTGGTGAGCAACCCTCTCACTCGGAGTCTTAGCTGCAGTCTAGTACTCGCCTAAGTTTAAAAAATCCTACCGAGTGGTGAGAAACCCTCCCACTCAGAGGCTTAGCTGCAGTACAGTACTCGCATAAGTTTGAAAAATCCTACCGAGTGGTGAGCAACCCTCTCACTCGGAGGCTTAGCTGTAGTCCAGTACTCGCCTAAGTTTGAAAAATCCTACCGAGTGGTGAGCAACCCTCTCACTCGGAGGCTTTGCTGCAGTCCAGTACACGCCTAAGTATAAAAACACGTTCTGAGCGAGAATTGATCTTCTCGCTTAGGGACTTGGCCACACGCTCCATCCTGATCAGCAAGGAGGACGAGGTGCAGGTCGACTGTGACCTTCTCCCTAGAGCTGCGCCATAAGTACAATGTACGCTCCATCCCGATCCGCAAGGACGACGAGGTGCAGGTCGACTGTGACCTTCTGCTCAGAGTTGCACCACAAGTACAAGGACTATCCCGAGTAAAGAACAAGTTCCACTCGAAGGCAAACACAAGCATATTCAGAGAAAAACCAAGTTAAGATAAATCCTAAGG
Source organism: Aegilops umbellulata (assembly GCA_032464435.1). Classification (NCBI taxonomy): domain Eukaryota; kingdom Viridiplantae; phylum Streptophyta; class Magnoliopsida; order Poales; family Poaceae; genus Aegilops; species Aegilops umbellulata. Next base: position 234,538,412 of record CP136060.1, read on the forward strand.
TTCCAGACCACGGATTAAAGTACTCGGGCATCAGGCCCGAAGGAGTTTTAACGATTACAAAATCACTCGGCATTCCGAGGCAAATTTAAGGCAAGGCATAAAGTTTGTTCACTCCACAGGAGGAGGGCTAGCTGGCTCGACGAATTCGTCCAGGTCGATTCTGTCAGCGATTCGAGTGGTAGCAGCAATGAAAGTTTCCATGAAGGATTGGAAGTCATGCCTTTTGGTATTGGCGACCTTGATTGCTGCTAGCTTCTCTTCTCGCGCTTCCTTGCAGTGGACACGAACGAGGGACAGAGCCACATCAGCAGCGCACCAAGCAGAAGACTTCTTCAATTCCTACACTCGACCAGGAACCTCATTAAGTCGAGCCATCAGAGACTCGAGGTCATTTTGGAGCGTCGCCCTTGGCCAGAGTGCTGTGTCGATGCGTAACATCACGACTTTCAGTCGAGCAAGGTAGTTGACAACACCAGCAACACGGGATTCCTGTCGGGGCACGTTCATGGCAGCTTCGTCCTTTACAGGAGAGAGGATGGGGTTCAAGCTTGTCTCAACTCGCCCAGTTTCTTCCTCGAAGTTCTGGCAACATTCTGCACACACAATGCAACGATGAGTCAATGGTTATATATCGAGTCGACAGCAACAAGTCAGTCGGACAAAGGAAATCACCTTCAAGCATGATGAACAGCTTCTTGGCAAGCCCCCCAGATATTTCTCCAGGTCGTCCCGCTTGCGAGCAATGCCTTCCATCTTTTTAGTCAGATTCTTCTTGTCCTTCTTCAGACGAGTCGCCTCCTTATTGGCTTCATCAAGGGAAGTTTTCAGCTTGGCATTCTCTTCATCCAGTTTGCCGACTGAAGCCAACTTCTGGTCAACGAGGGCAGTTTTCTCGTCGGCTGCTTTTTGCGCGGCTGCAACGTCCAGATCCTTCTTCGCCAGAGCTTGGTTCATTGTTTCTGAAAGAAATAACACTCAGTTCAGAAAAAGCAAATAAAACCCGGTTCAGCAACTGAGCAGTCGACAAATTTTCATACTAGCAGGTTCATCCTTGGCCTTCTGCAAGTTCGTCTTGGCTAGCTCCAGATCGAGATTGAGCTGAATCTGCTTCTGCTCCAGGTCAGCAAAACGAGCTCCAAGTTCAAAGGATTTCTGTAATCAAAGGACAGTCAGTTCGCAGGTGAAAAGATTGGTTACTTCAGAACAATAGAGTGATAAATTCAACAAGTTATAAGACTACTGCCGAATCAAACATCCAACAGTAGTCTCGGGGACTACACCCAGTGGGTGCACTTAGCGTGCCCCCACTGGTCCAGTTTCCACTCGACATGGTCTGTCCAGGCCGAGTGTAAAAAAAAAGAAGGAAGAAGGTGATTCTCAGACCACAGTCGACTGCCCGCAGTCAACCATGGTCTCGGGGACTACACCCACTGGGTGCACTTAGCGTGCCCCCACTGGTTCATGTTCCACTCGACATGGTTCATTCAGGACGAGTGAGAAAATTCCGATTCTCAGACCCCAGTCAACTTCCCGCAGTGAACTACGGTCTCGGGAACTACACCCAGTGGGTGCACTTAGCGCGCCCCCACTGGTTCAGGTTCCACTCGACCTGGTCCGTCCAGGCCGAGTGAGAAAATACCGACTCTCAGACCACAGTCGACTGCTCGCAGTAAACTATGGTCCCGGGGACTACACCTAGTGGGTGCACTTAGCGTGCCCCACTGGTTCAGGTTCCACTCGACCTGGTCCGTCCAAGCCGAGTGAGAAATTTCTGACTCTCAGACCACAGTCGACTGCCCGCAGTCAACTATGGTCTCAGGGACTACACCCAGTGGGTGCACTTAGCGTGCCCCCACTGGTTCAAAGACTCAATCGACATAACTTAGTCGACTCAAGATACAAAACTACTCAGCGGCATGTCAAAACACCAAGTGGGTGTACCAATGCAAAACGCAGACTAATGGAAAGATCCTTCAAAGAAAGTTTTCACGTAGCATATCCTAACAGAACAAGCGACAAGCTAAAGTGTCAGTCGGTAATCTGCTAACCTGGATGTTGCTCTAGAGAGCTGAGCTGGCGTCATAAGCAGCTTTGCTGGCCTCCTGGACCACCTTCATCTACTCCATCATAATGCCCGCCTGACGTCTAGCCTCCTTGGCAGCACCCACCTGGTCCTCTGGGACGTGATGTGCAGCAAAAAGTGAAGATGGATCGGCTGGAGTCTGCACGGTTGACGCTGAAGGCTGAGCACTCGACAGTGGTATGGCGAAGGTGACAGAAGTCCGATTGGCATCGCCGACCTCCTGGATTACCGGTTCCATCACCGGCATCGACTGAGGCGTCTTACCATTTGACGTCTTCCTGTTTCTTCTTCCCAAGGGCCTCAATAGCACATCCTCGTCGTTGTCTGGAAGATCAATGACATTGGGAGGAGCTGCAAAAAGATCAGTCGCCAGAATTCAGTCGACCGCAGTTCCATCGACAAAACAAAGACAAGATTGCGAAGGTCATACCCGGGTTAGAAGTAACCGCATCTTCCATGTCCTCGTCCTCGTTTTTGTAAGCAGAAGTCCCAGAGGTAGCGGCACTGCCGATTTCAAGATTCATTCGGTCAAACAAAGAAAAGAGTAGACAGCACAGAACCTCGGGTAAAAAATAAAGACAAAACACTCACGTAGAAGCAACGTTGATATCAATTTTGATTTTTGGCAGGGTCTTCTGAGACTTCGATGCGACAACTTTGGACTGCTTCGGGGCCTTCTCAGTCGTCGCTGGAGAAGACGTCCGAGGGTGCTTCGAGGTCTGTCCAGTCAGCGCAGTCGCTTTGCCACGGATACTCGTCGGGTCATGGGAGTGCTTGGATCACCTTTCGGTGCGAGGAGGCGAGTCGACTTCCTCGTCGTCGCTAGAGTCGTCACCTTCGTCGTCTTCTCCTTCGTCAGAGTGCCACTCGCTGCTCTCGCCTCCGCTCGCCTCCCCTTCTGGGTCCTGCTCCTGCTCTTCGTTGGGCATCGAGTACATCTCAATGAGGGCCTAAAAGACAGCAAGTGGAGCAAATGTTAGTCGGTTGGCAAAAAGCAATTGCACGATAGATCAATAGAACACTCAGGAATTTAGAGTTGGACCTTGTCTGGTTCATACGAGTTGTCAAGTGGAGGGATCCTCCTGGACCCCCTTGGGTTATCCTTGTTGCCATTGATGCCCCTCAACCACTGCTCCACCGTATCCTCGTCGACTTCCTGTGGGTGGATCCGAGTGGTATCATCGATGCCCGAATACATCCACATCGGATGGTCACGAGCTTGAAGCGGCTGCATGCATCGTCTGAGGAAGACCTCCAGCCATGCTAGTCACGCCATCACGAATGAGCTGGACCACTCGCTCGAACATCACCTTCACCTCCGCTTTCTTCGCCGGAGTCACTTTCAAGGCAGAGGGCTTCCCGACTCGAGCCATGGAAAAGGGGGGAAGCCCAGTCGACTGGCCTGGAGTGCGCTGGTCTTTGCAATAGAACCAGGTCGACTGCCACCCTCTGACTGACTCGGGAAGAATCATGGCTGGGAAAGTACTCTTACCTCTCATTTGGATCCCAAGAATCCCACACATCTGGATCACATGCGTCCTCACGTCACTCGGATTGGCCTTTTTGACCGACTGAGAACGACAGGTGAAAATATGTTTGAAGAGACCCTAGTGTGGTCGGCAACCCAGGAAATTCTCGCACATGGACATGAATGCAGCGAGGTACACGATGGTGTTGGGGGAAAAGTGATGAAGTTGTGCTCCAAACAAGTTCAAAAAGCCTCAGAAGAAAGGATGGGGAGGCAATGAAAAACCACGGTCGACATGGGTGGCGAGGAGCACACACTCACCCTCCTGCGGCCGCGGCTCAGTCTCGTCCTCCGGGAGCCGCCCTGATCCATGGGGAATCGGTCCCCCCTCGACCAGATCATCAAGGTCGTCTTGCCGGATCATCGACTGAATCCAATACCCCTGGATCCAGCCGCGCGGCAAGCCGGATCTCAACGAAGATCCGCCCCGGCTGGTCTTCTTCCCCTTCGCCTTCGCCGTCGCCTTCTTCGCGTGCTCCAGGGCCATTGTCTTCTCCTTCCCCATTGCAGCGGGCGGAGCTCGAGCGGGCCGGCGGCACCGAGAGCAGAAGTGGATTCGATGGAGAAACGGAGGAGAAAGGGGGAGAATGAGGTGCACTGTACAGAAAATCCTAGCCGCGACGCCTTATATAAGGTCTTCTCCCGAGTGGTTGACTTGTGGGTCCAAGTAATCCCGTCAAATCCCGCAACAGTCGCGCGCGTAGTACATGGCGAAAAAAGTGGCGCAGGGATCGAGGCGCCCCTGCCTAATCTTCTCCAATTACCGCGACCACCTCTGCCTCGCGCGCTTCCCAAAATTCAAATCCCGCAAGATCCGCAAGCAGCAGAGCAACCTGTCAGATGGAAGATTTTTTCCATATCAACACTCGAAGCTTTTCAGCAAAAGTTCACTCGACAGACTTAGAATGGGTCAAGGCGACTGAAAAAGAAGTTGAAGTCATCGTGATTGTTCATTGATCCCAGCAAGACGCTTCCGAAGCACAAAAATTGAGTCAGAGGTATTCTCAACTCCTTCTCCACTCGAACCTTGAACCATTCGGGGGCTAATGATGAAGCTATGTACCTAGGGTAGGTTCATAGGACTAACCTAGACACCCTCCCCTAGGACATCACCCTAAAGCCAGAAGCATTCGAGGGATACCATCATGCACTCGACCAGAAGCATTCCACTAGGAAGACTGGAAGTCACTCGACCATAGCAATTGTCCCTCGACGACCAGAAGTATTACTGGCGTTAGCATAAACATCCCATCTTTATGTACGTTAAACCCTGTGTAACTGAGGGCGGGAGGGGCCTGGCGAACTCTATATAAGCCACCCCCCTCCTCAGGGACAAGGGTTCGCACCCCCTGTAACTCCACACATATATAATCCAGTCGATCGCCTTCGGGCACCGAGACGTACACTACTAGGAAAAGGGCTATAGATGGATTTGACACTAATGGCGCACCATACATGTGGTGCGCCATTACTATATATTATTGGCGCACCATGTTTTGGTACGCCATTAGTGTCCAAATACTAATGGCGCACCACATCCGCGTGTGCGCCATTAGTAGAAAAAAATTCAATTTTTTTCAAAACTACTAATGGCGCACCGTGGGAGTGGTGCGCCATTACTACTTGAACTAGTAATGGCGCACCACATCCACGGTGCGCCATTAGTAAAAAAAAATTATTTTTTTTTCAAAACTACTAATGGCGCACCGTGGGAGTGGTGCGCCATTACTAGTTCAACTAGTAATGGCGCACCATGCCACGGTTCGCCATTAGTAACTTGGCCAACACTTCCATAGAATGCACCCCCCCTGTGGATCGCCTTTTCAGTTTTAAAAAAAATAAAAGAAAATGATGAAAATGTCAAAAAAATAAAAGAAAATAAGTTTCCCATGTGATATGTGGTCTAGTTGTTGGGAAAATTTGCAAATATGAATTTCGACTTCATTTGCAAAATCTCTCGAGAATTTGTAAAATTGGGCATAACTTTTGCATACTAACTCGGATGAAAAAGTTTTTTATATGAAAAATCATCTACTCGAAAAGCTACATCCGAATTTAACCAGGGGAACCCCGTTAAACATTTTCAAAATCCTCAAAAACCTAACAAAAAAAAGTTACGGGGCTTTTAAGATCTGGAGAGGAAAAAAATTCAAAAAAATTCAAACTTACTAATGGCGCACCTGCCCATGGTGCGCCATTACTATCTTCCCGCCTTCAAAATTCAAAATAAGTAAAAAAATAAAAAGAAAAGTTACTAATGGCGCACCTGCCCATGGTGCGCCATTAGTATCTTCCCGCCTTCAAAATTCAAAATAAATCAAAAAAAGTTAGTAATGGCGCACCTGCCGGCGGTGCGCCATTACTATGCCGTATATATGGCTGGCTGTGGTCCTCTCCTCCTTATCTCTTCATTCCACCTCTCCTACACTCGATCTCCTCCTCTCCTCCACTCCATCTTCCCTTCTCTCCTCCACCATACTACCCTCCTCCTCTCCGGCGACCTCCTCCTCCTCCTCCTCTCCGGCGCCCTCCTCCTCCTCTCCGGCGACCTCCTCCTCCCTCCTCTCCTCCCCTCCCCTCCCCTCCCCTCCCCTCATGGTTTCTTCTCCCTCCTCTCCGGTGAGCTCCTCCTCCCTCCTATCCTCCCATCCCCTCATGGTTTCTCCTTCCTCCTCTCCGATGTCCGGTGAACTCCTCTCCGGCAACCTCCTCCTCCTCCTCTCCGGCGATGTAGGCGAGCGCCTCTCTGGTGACCTCCTCCTCCTCCTCTCCGGCAAAATCCTCTCTGGCGAACTCCTCTCCGGCAAAAGAACGTACAAGATCCAAAATCAGGAACAAAATTTGAAATAATGTCGTGCCAAAAATCGAGCAAAAAAAAGAGCAAAAAATGGGCAAAAAATCACGATCCAGATCTAGATTCAAAATTCAAAAATTAGCAATGGCACACGGTGGGGGTTAGATGGTGCGCCACTACTATTTTCCCGCCTTCAAAATTCAAAAATACTAATGGCGCACCAGTGGCCCATACTAATGGCGCACCAGTGGCCTATACTAATGGCGCACCGTGGCCTATACTAATGGCACACTACCTGGTGCGCCATTAGTATACCAGATACTAATGGCGCACCGTTGGTGCGCCATTAGTAATAAATACTAGTGGCGTGCTACTAATGGCGCACCGGTAGTGCGCCATTAGTAGGCAAAACCGGTGCCCCATTAGTAGGCCTTTTTCTAGTAGTGGTAGGGCTATTACTTCCACCGTGAAGGGCCTGAACTTGTAAACCTTGTGTGTACAACTTCACCATAGCTGGGATCTTGCCTCCTCATACCTACCCCCATTCTACTGTCAGTCTTAGATCCACGACACTCACCAGAGCAACGAAGGGACTGAGGAGTAAAAAGAATCCTACTCTCCGATATATATAATCCTATGACTCAAAACATTTTTGTTCTAGACTCAACAACGCCAGCGATTTGATCAAGCAGGGGGCTCCTAAGTCGGGGATGGTTCTAATACTAACTTGTAACACCCACAATGCGGCTATATCTCCCACGTGTCGAGGCACGACTTGGAGGCATAACCGCATGCTGGTTTTGTCGCAAGAAGGTTCATCTTCACACAATCACATGTAATGAACAAGAATGGGATAAAGTGTTGGCTTACAATCGCCACTTCACACAATACATTAATTAAACATACATCATTCAGAGTACACACATAGTCCGACTACGGACAAATACAAATGAAAAGAAGATAACCCAAATGCTAGATCCCCGATCGTCCCAACTGAGCTCCGCTACTAATCATTAGGAAACGAAATGTAGTAACGACCAAGTTCCTCGTCGAACTCCCACTTGAGTTCGGTAGGATCACCTGCACTGGTATCATCGGCACCTGCAACTGTTTTTGTAGAATTTGTGAGTCACGAGGACTCAATAATCTCAAAACCCGCGAGATCAAGACTATTTAAGCTTATAGGAAGGATGGGGTAATGAGGTGGAGCTGCAGCAAGCACTAAGCAAATATGGTGGCTAACATGCGTAAACAAGAGCGAGAAGAGAAGCAACGCAACGTTCAGAAGCTAGCGGTGATAAAGAAGTGATCCTGAAACTACTTACGTTCATACATAACCAAACCATGTTCATTTCCCAGACTCCGCCGAAAAGAGATCATCACGGCTACACACGCGGTTGATGCATTTTCATTAAGTCAAGTGTCAAGTTCTCTACAACCGGATATTAACAAATTCCTACCTGCCACATAACCGTGGGCACGGCTTTTGAAAGTTTATACCCTGCAGGGGTGTCCCAACTTAGCCCATCACTAGCTCTCACGGTCAACGAAGGATATTCCTTCTCCTGGGAAGACCCGATCAGGCTTGGAATCCCGGTTACAAGACGTTTCGACAATGGTAAAACAAGACATGCAAAGCCGCCCGATGTGCCGACAAATCCTGATAGGAGTCGCATGTATCTCGTTCTCAGGGCACACCAGATGGGCCAGACGTTAGGTTGGCATAGACCCCGCTTGCCTAGGGGGCGCCGGACATCGCCCAGGTTGGACCAACACTCGGAGGAGCACTGGCCCGGGGGTTAAAATAAAGATGACCCTCGGGCTCGCGAATACCCAGGGGAAAAGGCTTGGGTAGGCAAAAATAAAACCAAGGTTGGGCCTTGCTGGAAGAGTTTTATTCAAAGCGAACCGTCAAGGGGGTCCCATAAATCCCCAAACGCGTAAGTAACACAAAATCAAGGAACATAACACTGGTATGACGGAAACTAGGGCGGCAAGAGTGGAACAAAACACCAGTTAAAACGCCGAGCCTTCCACCCTTTACCAAGTATATAGATGCATTTAAATAAATAAGAGGTATCGTGATATCCCAACGTGTCCATGTTCCAACATGGAACCAACTTCAACTTCACCTGCAACTAGCAACGCTATAGGAAGGGCTGAGCAAAAGCGGTAACTTAGCAAAACAACGGTTTGCTAGTAAAGGATGGTCAGAGGCTTGACATGGAAATATGGGAGGCATGATAAACAAGTGGTAGGTAGTGCAACATAGCGATAGAGCGAACAACTAGCAAAGCAAAGATAGAAGTGATGTCGAGGGTAATGGCCATCTTGCCTGCAAAGTTCTCAGAGTTGTCGAAAGCTTGCTCCTCGTTAGCGTACTCAACAGGTTCCTCGTTCATGAACTCATCTCCCGGCTCTACCCAAAACAAGAACACAATCAACGGAACAACAATCAATCACGATGCAATGCACAAGCAACATGATGCAAGACATGACATGGAATGCAAGATATGATGTGCAATGCATATGGGTACTCCAGAAGGGAAAAGGATGAACAAGGCATCAACTTGGCAAACCAAGTATGCCGCTGGAAAGATAAGATGATTTTGGTTTAAATCGATATAAGGATCACCGGAAAGGGATGCACGGTTTGCAAATGACAAGCAAAACAAGAATGATGCAAAACTACGCTTAACAGCAACATAGCACTTTAGGTGCAACAGGTAATCAAGTTACATCACTCCAACATAGAAACAAAGCACATGGCATGAAAGTACATGTGAAGCTATACAAAACATGTACAATGAGATACGGCTAGAACTCAGTACAACATTCCTAAAACAGAATGGCAAAAACGCAAATGATAACAATTTCAGAGGAACTGGGCATGACATATGTAACACCCCGGATGTAAATTGCCATATTTGTAACTCCAACTCTTGCCATTTTTGGCAATGTGATATGATATTCCCTTCGTGGTTGGGTTTTCCTTCATTTTGCATTTTGTCCTTGTCATGCATTTCATGTCATGTCATCATGTGCATCGCATTCGCATACGTGTTCGTCTTATGCATCTGAGCCTTTTCCCCGTTGTCCGTTTTGCAATCCGACGCTCCTACGTCCTCCGGCGCCCCCTTTTACCTATCTTCATGTGCGAGTGTTAAACGGTCTCGGAATGGACCGAGGTTGGCCAAGCGGCCTTGGTATAGCACCGGTAGACCGCTTGTCAAGTTTCGGGTCATTTGGAGGTTGTTTGATACTCCAACGGTTAACCGGGTAACCGCGAAGGCATCTTGTGGTTTGCAGCCCAAAACCCCTCCAATACAGCCCAATAACCCATCTAAGTCACTCCCATCCTCTAATTCGTTCGATCACGATCGCATGGACGAGAACCGTGCTCAATTTGGAGCCTCCTAGCCCCTCCTACCTATAAAACTAGCCACTCCTCCGAAATCCCGGGTCTTCTTCCACCCTAACCCTAGAAAAACTCCACCCACCGCCGCCGGACAAAGGTCCGGGCAGCGGACGTGTCCGCCCGCTCCGCCGGACCAACCCGCCGTCGCCACGTGTCCCTGGGCCGGTCCCCAGTTCGCCGCTGACCCGCGGGCCTGCTGAAGCACGTCGCCGGCCCCCGCGGCCTGCGAGGCTCCTGCGCGCCCCGCGCCGCCTCCGCCCAGCACCCCCGCGTCCTGCCGCCGCCTCCGCCCGCCAGCCGCCGCGGCTCCGCCGCCTCGCCGTCCCCGACCGTCGCCGCCTCGTCATCGCCACCCGCGCCCCCTCCTCCTTCGGATCCGGCGAGGAGCGCCCGGATCCGGCCATTTCCGACCCTCTCCGGCGAGCTCCGAGCCATCTCCGGGTCCGCCTCGGTTCGCGCGCCCCGGACGAACCTTGGATCCGAAATTCGCGGAGGTCGATTTCCCGTCTGTCTTTATCTGTCAGATATTTTGTTGCACATTCATCATGCCATAACTTTGCACCCGTGGATTCGTTTTGGGCGTATAGCATATAGAACTGTTAGCCTTGATTAGTTTATCATTTCGTCTCATTGCATCATTTTCATTTGAGCTCATCTTGATGCCCGAAATGCTGTTAGAAGAGGGCTATGTGATGTTAGTTACAGATTCTCAGCAGAATATGCACTTTTGTCATTTTTGCCATGATTGATGTGTTCACCCTATGAACTGGAGTCCTACATTTGTTTTGTAATATGCCATGCCATCTTTACAGGGGTGTATGCCATGTATTTTTGTGATCTTTGTGGTGACTATCATAAGCATGCAAACTAGGGATCATATTGTTGCTGATTTCAGGGACTTTGTAATTTCACCAAGTCAGGTCCTGCTGTTATTTTTATGCCATGTGTTCATGTTGTTAGAGAGAGATCTATGACCTTTTTGAGCATGATCAGTAAGGGTGTTTTGAACATATGGATTTGCTCTATCTATCCATGCCTTTGTTTGTAATTATGGAGTGCCATAGCTTGAGTCAATCGAGCTCTACTTTTGCTATAAAATGTTACTGGCAGATTGTTTACATGTTATTCGATTTTGCCAAGCTTGTTGTAGTTGATGCTTGCATGCTATGATGTTGTAGTCGATTTTGCCTACTTGCTATCTGTTTTTGACATGTCCAGTTTTCTGCCAAGTCTGAAAACTGTAACGAAACTTGCTTAATTGACATGGGTGCTATTATATTTTCTGTTCCTTTTTGACTCATGGTCAGTAAGGGACTTTTGTTCAATGCTTTGACTAGATTCATGCCATGCCATATTTTTCTATGTCCTATTCCTGTAGCAGGTTGTTTCCTTGCTCTAAACATGGCTTCCTGATGTTAATTTCTGGCATGATAGTATTTTCACTAAGTCTGTGAAGCTGATATATTTTGCACTTTTGCCATGCTTGTTTGAACCTGTTATGGTGTGATTTAGCCGTAGCTCAGTGTTCATCTTTTGTGAAGAATCTTGAGTAGATCACTGCCATATGCTTTTCTGATATGTTTGGATGCATTAGCTTAATTTCTTGTTGCATGCTAAGTGGCATCATGCTGTTAATCGCAAAGATATGTCATTCTTGTTTTGCTTGTCATTTGCAAACCGTGCATCCGATTCCGGTGATCTTTATATCGATTTCAACCGAAATCACCTCACCTTTCAGTTGGCATACTTGGTTTTCCAAGATTATGCCTTGTTCATCTTTTTTCTTCCAGAGCACGCATATGCATTGCATACCACATCTCGCATATCATGCCATGTTTTGCATCCTGTTGCTTGCGCATTGCATCATGGTTGATAGTTGTTCCTTTGCTTGTGTTTTTGTTTTGGGTAGAGCCGGGAGACGAGTACGCGAACGAGGAACCTATTGAGAACGCTTACGAGGATCAAGCCTTCGACAACTCTGAGAACCTTGCAGGCAAGATGATCATACCCTCGAAATCACTTCTATCTTTGCTTGCTAGATGCTCGCTCTTTTGCTATGCCTATGCTGTGATACCTACCACTTGCTATATTATGCCACCCACATTGCCATGTCAAACCTCTAACCATCCTTTCCTAGCAACCATTTGATTGGCTATGTTACCGCTTTGCTCAGCCCCTCTTATAGCATTGCTAGTTGCAGGTGAAGATGAAGTTTGTTCCATGTTGGAACATGATTGTGTTCGGATATCACAATATCTCTTATTTAATTAATGCATCTATATACTTGTTAAAGGGTGGAAGGCTCGGCCTTATGCCTGGTGTTTTGTTCCACTCTTGCCACCCTAGTTTCCGTCATACCGGTGTTATGTTCCTTGATTTTGCGTTCCTTACACGGTTGGGTGATTTATGGGACCCCCTTGACAGTTCGCCTTGAATAAGACTCCTCCAGCAAGGCCCAACTTTGGTTTTACCATTTGCCACCTAAGCCTTTTCCCCCGGGTTTTCGCGAGCCCGAGGGTCATCTTTATTTTAGCCCCCCCGGGCCAGTGCTCCTCCGAGTATTGGTCCGAACCGAGCCGCCTGCGGGGCCACCTCGGGGAAACTCGATGGCTTGTTTTACTCGTAGCCTGTCTCATCCGGTGTGCCCTGAGAGCGAGATATGTGCAGCTCCTATCGGGATTTGTCGGCACAGTCGGGTGGTCTTGCTGGTCTTGTTTTACCATTGTCGAAATGTCTTGTAGTCCGGGATTCCGAGACTGATCGGGTCTTCCCGGTAGAAGGAATATCCTTCGTTGACCGTGAGAGCTTATAATGGGCTAAGTTGGGACACCCCTGCACGGTATTATCTTTCGAAAGCCGTGCCCGCGGTTATGAGGCAGATGGGAATTTGTTGATGTCCGGTTGTAGAAAACCCGAAGTTGACCTTAATTAAAACACATCAACCGCGTGTGTAAACGTGATGGTCTCTTCTCGGCGGAGTCCGGGAAGGGAACACGGTGCTGGAGTTATGCCTGACGTAGGTTGTTCTAGGATCACTTCTTGATCACTTCTAGCTTTACGACCGTGCCTTGCTTCTCTCCTCGCTCTCTTTTGTGAATGTAGCCACCATATATGCTAGTCGCTTGCTGCAGCTCCACCTCACAATCCTCTCCTACCTTTAAGCTTAAATAGTCTTGATCTCGCGGGTGTGAGATTGTTGAGTCCCCGTGACTCACAGATTCTACCAAAACAGTTGCAGGTGCCAACGATGCCAGTGCAGTTGACGCAACCGAGCTCAAGTGGGAGTTCGACGAGGAACGTGGTCGTTACTATGTGTCTTTTCCTGATGATCAGTAGTGGAGCCCAGTTGGAACGATCGGGGATCTGTGTAGCATTTGGGGTAGTCTTCTTTCATTTTGGTTCCGTAGTCGGACCTTGAGTGTAATCTGGATGATGGATGTTTATTTATGCATTGTGTGAAGTGGCGACTGTAAGCCAACTATGTATCTTTTTCCCTTATGTATTACATGGGTTGTGTGAAGATTACCTCACTTGCGACATTGCTTTCAATGCGGTTATGCCTCTAAGTCGTGCTTCGACACGTGGGAGATATAGTCGCATCGAGGGCGTTACAAGTTGGTAATCAGAGCCATCCCCGACTTAGGAGCCCCCCCTGCTTGATCGAATCGCTGGCGTTGTTGAGTCTAGAAAAATGTTTTGAGTCTCAGGATTTTATATATCGGAGAGTAGGATTCTTTTTACTTCCCAGTCCCTTCATCACTCTGGTGAGGCCTCCTGACCTAGAGTTTTGACTCTCCTCTCCTCAAATTTCACTAAAAAAAATTTAGGATCACGCGGGTATCTTAGAATCGTTCCGATGGTTTTGTGACGAGAACATTGTTCTTGGTGCCTCCTGACATTTAGGGGTTGTGGCAGTGTCCCAGGGAGTTGAGCTCCGAGGTGTTGTCGTCACAATTTTATCGTTGCAGTTCTGGAATACCTGAGTTTCACCGACATCGAAAATATCTTTTGTACAGTTGTTGGTGAGATAACCCCGATAGCCCAGTACTGGGGCGAGTTCGGGAGTATTGCCATAAATCGTATAACGGATGCTTTTCGAAGGTTGAGGTAAACGATTTCCGAAGGTTTCTTGGTTATGTGTTGAAGGATGGATACAGCTGGATCTAGTATTGTTAGTTTGGGTGATATATTTTGTGTCCCCTGTATCCCCAACACCTGATTGCATAACCAGAAAGTTTCGGGAGTTTATAAGTGGGAATTCTAATAGCTTATAGGATATCTTTCCGACAGATGTATGATTTGAGATTGGGGCCTAACGTGCTAGTGGTTCGCTTGTCACGGTCGATTTACAGTGGTCGCGAGGCGTCTTAAAGAATCCTTGGCTATGCCGATTCGGGGACGTCTTGTTTGTCATTCGTGACGTCCGCTATACGTCGTGCCTGTGGGGCCTCATCACGAACACTTTGGGCGAAATCTCTATCATGTGTTTGTTCCGGCTTATTCTGCAAGCCAATCCTTTGTGTTGTTTTTAGTTGTGATATTCGAGTTGTTTCGAGGCAGATGGTGATTCCATACCTTTATCTAAATGGCTTCTCAGCTTTTGGATGTGTGATGCTTTACTTTGGAATTCATTCGTTCATTCTTGTTCGGATGTTTATTGTGAAGACTATATGTTGCAATTTCGATCCTTTCATTCAGCTTGAATATATGTCTTTCAAGATGCTAACGGATGTCACCCTCTTCAGGATGGCTCCGCCAACGCGTCAGAATCCGGAACGCAATGAAGGAAGTCAGGCTAACCCTCCGCCACCACCTCCGCCTCCGGAGGCATTGCAAGCCTTGATGACAGCCACCAATGCCAACGCTCAGATTCTGATTCAGCTCTTGCAAGATCGCAACCAAGGGCAAGGTAATCAGGGGAATCAAGGCCAAGGCAACAATCAGCCGCACTTTGCTACCCTTAATCAGTTCCTTGCAAATCAGCCAAAGACTTTCAGCTACTGTGTCGAGGCCACAGACGCCGATGATTGGCTCGTGGACATCAACAAGCATTTCGAATGTAGCAATGTCATACCTGAGGACTTTGTCAAGTTTGCCTCTTTTCAACTCAAGGATCAAGCTACTGAGTGGTACCAACAATACAAAGATTCCAGAGGAGGTTGTGTGATTACCTGCGATGATTTCCGCTGAGACTTCAAAGCTCATCACATTCTAGAAAGTGTTGTTGAGAGTAAGCGTGAGGAGTTCCGCAATCTCAAGCAAGGCAGCATGTCTGTGTATCAATACAACACTCAGTCAGAAGCTCTCTCATTTTGCTAAGCAAGACAGCCCTGATGAGAAGAGCATGATTTACCAATTCAGGCGTGGCCTCAGAGAAGATCTGCAACTAGCTCTCGTGCTTTTTGAGCCGAAAAAGTATGATGAATTCTACAACATGGCACTGAAACAAGAGGCTGCCCAGCTTAAGTGTGAGGCTTCTAAGAAGAGAGTCAGGGACGCAGTTCAGTCCTCTTCTTCCTCACTAGTGGCGGCCAAGCAACAGAAGTTCTGGTTGCCTCCTCCTCCTCCGTTCCGTCAGCCTTACCAGCAGAAGAACTCAGGTGGTCGTGGATCTTCCCACCCACCCAACCCTGGATATCAGAACAAGTCTCAGAATCAAGCTCCAAGGTCAAATGCTCCTTATCATCGTCCGCTCTTAGAGGTGACTTGCAACAAATGTCAGCAAAAGGGTCACTATGCGAACAAGTGCTTCAACCAAAGGTGCCTTCCGCCTCCTCCTCCTATGAGATCTTCCAGCAATGCAGTGGTCAAGCATAATCCTAAACATGCCAAGGTGAACATGATGAATGCAGCTCAAGCGGAGGATTCTTCTGAAGTGATCATGGGTAATCTCTCAGTTAATGATATTCCTGCAAAAGTCTTATTTGATACCGGTGCATCGCATTCTTTCATGTCATATCCTTTTGCATCGAAGCACATTTTTGATACAGAGGCTTTACCTAAAGCTTTGCAAGTTGTCTCCCCGGCTAAACGTTTGAGATCTACCATGTTCATTCTGAATGTCGGTATCAAGATGGGCGACTATAGATTTCTGGCTAAACCAATTGTTCTTGGTGATTCTGATATTGATCTAATTCTCGGGATGGACTGGCTTTCTAAGCACAAGGCTCAGCTTGATTGTGCTGCCAGGGAAATTCAATTGACTCACTCTTCTGACGATGTGATCATCTATGCCGCTCGTGATGAAACCATTCGGTTGTTTTCTCTCAATGAGAAGGGCGAATTGGATGCTATCTCTCATATTCCAGTCGTTTGTGAGTACCAAGATGTCTTTCCAGAAGAGCTTCCGGGTATGCCTCCTCACCGGCCAGTTGAATTCGTTATCGATCTTGAGCCTGGCACGGAACCCGTTTGCAAGCGTCCTTACAAGCTTGGGCCAAAACAGTTGAAGGAATTGAAGAAACAACTCGATGAACAAGAGCGTCTGGGTCTGATCAGACCGAGTTCTTCTCCTTGGGGTTGTGGAATTCTTTTTGTCCAGAAGAAGGATGGCACGGACCGACTTTGCGTCGATTACCGTCCATTGAACAAGAAGACAATCAAGAACAAGTACCCACTTCCCAACATCAATGAGCTATTCGAGCAACTTAAAGGTGCTAAAGTGTTCTCCAAGCTTGACCTTCGCATGGGTTATCATCAGTTTCGCATTCGTGAAGAAGATATTCCCAAGACAGCATTCAGAACAAGCTTTGGTTCTTATGAATATACTGTCATGTCTTTCGGCCTTGTCAAAGCTCCTCCAACTTTCTCTCGAATTATGAACTTCATCTTCAACCCCTACACCAATGAATTCATCTTGGTCTATCTCGATGATATATTGGTCTTCTCCAAGAATAAGAAGGATCATGCCAAACATTTGCGATTGGTGCTCGACAAGCTCAGAGAGTATCAATTCTATGCGAAGTTCTCCAAATGTGAATTCTGTCTTGATGAAGTTCTTTACCTTGGTCATATTATCTCTGCCAAGGGCATTGCTATTAATCCCGAGAGGGTGTCTGCAGTTTTGAATTGGGAACCTCCTCAGAATGTCAAGCAGCTTCGCAGTTTTCTTGGACTTGCAAGCTATTGCCGAAGATTCGTTTAGAATTTCTCAAAGATTGCAAAGCCTCTTTCCAACCTCCTCCGGAAGCATGTGAAGTATGTCTGGTCTCCGGAGTGTGACATTGCTTTCAACACTATCAAAGAGAAACTCGTCACTGCTCCAGTTTTGACTCCTCCTGACGAATCCAAGCCTTATGAAGTTTTCTGTGATGCTTCTCTTCAAGGTCTCGGTGCTGTGTTAATGCAAGAGAAGAAGGTTGTGGCCTATACCTCTCGTCAGTTGAAGCCCAACGAAAAGAACTACCCCACTCACGACCTTGAGTTGGCGGCAGTTGTCCATGCACTAATAACATGGAGACATCTCCTGTCGGGAAGGAAAGTGGACATATTCACCGATCACAAGAGTCTCAAGTACATTTTCACTCAACCCAACCTCAACCTCAGGCAGACTCGATGGGTCGAAATGATTCAAGAGTATAATCCGAGTATTGAATATACTCCAGGCAAGGCCAATGTGATTGCAGATGCTTTGAGCAGGAAGGCTTATTGCAACAGCTTAATCCTCAAGCCCTTTCAACCGGATCTTTGTGAAGCTTTCCGCAAACTGAATCTCCAAGTTGTTCCTCAAGGCTTTCTTGCCAACCTCATAGTCTCTCCTACTTTGGAAGATCAAATTCGTGAGGCTCAACTCCTGGATACCATGGTGAAGAAGGTGAAACGTGGTATTGACAAGGGCATTTCCAAATACAAGTGCTATCGCGTTGATGACAGAGATACTCTTTTCTTCGAGGACCGGATTGTGGTTCCTAAGGGTGATCTTCGTAAAGTCATTATGAACGAGGCTCACAATTCACTCCTATCCATTCATCCTGGAAGTACGAAGATGTACCATGACCTCAAGCAGTCGTATTGGTGGACTCGAATGAAGCGAGAAATTGCTCAATTCGTGAATGAATGTGATATCTGTCGAAGGGTGAAAGCAGAACACGAACGACCAGCTGGTCTACTCCAACCTCTTGCTATTCCAGAATGGAAGTTTGATCATATCGAAATGGACTTCGTGACTGGTTTTCCTAAGTCCAAGCGTGGAAATGATGCCATCTTTGTCGTCATCGACAAGCTCATGAAAGTGGCTCATTTTCTTCCTATCAAAGAGTCTATCACAGCAGCGCAGCTGGCAGAGCTTTACACCTCCAGAATTATCTCCTTGCATGGCATTCCACAATTGATATCTTCAGATCGTGGATGCATCTTCACCTCTAAATTCTGGGACTCCTTTCAGAAGGCCATGGGCACAAACATTCGCTTCAGCATAGCTTTCCATCCTCAAACTAGTGGACAAGTCGAGCATGTCAACCAAATTCTTGAAGATATGCTCAGGGCTTGTGTTATCTCTTTCGGCATGAAGTGGGAGGACTGTCTTCCATATGCTGAGTTCTCTTACAACAACAGCTTTAAAGGGAGCTCGGGCAAAGCCCCATTCGAGATTCTCTATGGCAGAAAGTGTCGTACTCCTCTCAATTGGTCAGAGACAGGTGAACGCCAACTTCTTGGCAACGACTTGATCTCAGAGGCTGAAGATATGTGTAAAGTCATTCGTGAGAATCTCAAAGCCGCTCAATCACGCCAGAAGAGCTATTATGATAGCAAACACCGTGATTTGGCTTTCGAGATCAGAGACCATGTCTACCTCTGCGTCTCTCCAATGAAAGGCACTCGTCGCTTCGGTATCAAAGGGAAACTTGCCCCTAGATACGTCGGTCCTTTCAAGATTGTCGGCAAAAGAGGCGATCTCGCCTATCAACTTGAGCTTCCCCCCAACTTTGCAAATGTGCACGATGTGTTCCACGTGTCACAGCTTCGCAAGTGCTTCAAGACGCCTGAGCGCACCATCAAATTCGAAGAGATTGATCTTCAAGAAGATTTGTCTTATCATGAGCATCCCGTTGCTATTCTTGAAGAAACCGAGCGCAAGACTCGCAACAAGTCCATCAAATTCCTGAAAGTGAAGTGGTCACACAATTCAGAACGAGAAGCCACCTGGGAGCGCGAGGACCACCTCCGTTCCGAATATCCGGAGTTCTTTCAGTCCTAGATCTTGGGACAAGATCCTCTCGTAGTGGTGGAGTGTTGTAACACCCCGGATGTAACTTGCAATATTTGTAACTCCAACTCTTGCCATTTTCGGCAATGTGATATGATATTCCCTCCATGGTTGGGTTTTCCTTCATTTTGCATTTTGTCCTTGTCATGCATTTCATGTCATGTCATCATGTGCATCGCATTCGCATATGTGTTCGTCTTATGCATCCGAGCCTTTTCCCCGTTGTCCGTTTTGCAATCCGACGCTCCTACGTCCTCCGGCGCCCCCTTTTACCTATTTTCATGTGCGAGTGTTAAACCGTCTCGGAATGGACCGAGGTTTGCCAAGCGGCCTTGGTATAGCACCGGTAGACCGCTTGTCAAGTTTCGGGTCATTTGGAGGTTGTTTGATACTCCAACGGTTAACCGGGTAACCGCGAAGGCATCTTGTGGGTTGCAGCCCAAAACCCCTCCAATACAGCCCAATAACCCATATAAGTCACTCCCATCCTCTAAGTCGTTCGATCACGATCGCGTGGCCGAAAATCGTGCTCAATTTGGAGCCTCCTAGCCCCTCCTACCTATAAAACTAGCCCCTCCTCCAAAATCCTGGGTCTTCTTCCACCCTAACCCTAGAAAGACTCCACCCGCCGCCGCCGGACAAAGGTCCGAGCAGCGGACATGTCCGCCCACTCCGCCGGACGAACCCGCCGTCGCCACGTGTCCCTGGGCCGGTCCCTAGTTCGCCGCCGACCCGCGGGCCCGCCGAAGCCCGTCGCCGCCGCCTCCGCCCGCCGGCCACCGGCGGCTCCGCCACTCGAGGCGCCGCGCGCCTCCGCCGGCTCGCCGTCCCCGACCGCCGCCGCCTCGTCATCGCCACCCGCGCCCCCTCCTCCTTCGGATCCGGCGAGAAGTGCCCGGATCCGGCCATTTCCGACCCTCTCCGGCGAGCTCCGAGCCATCTCCGGGTCCGCCTCGGTTCGCGCGCCCCGGACGAACCTTGGATCCGAAATTCGCGGTGGTCGATTTCCCGTCCAAGTCTTTTTCTGTCAGATATTTTGTTGCACTTTCATTATGCCATACTTTGCACCCGTGGATCCGTTTTGGGCGTATAGCATATAGAACTGTTCGTATCGATGAGTTCATCATTTATTCTCATTGCATCATTTTCATTTGAGCTCATCTTGATGCCCGGAATGCTGTTAGAACAGGGCTATGTGATGTTAGTTACAGATTCTCAGCAGAATATGCACTTTGTCATTTTTGCCATGATTGATGTGTGCACCCTATGAACTGGAGTCCTACATTTGTTTTGTAATATGCCATGCCATCTTTACAGGGGTGTATGCCATTTATTTTTGTGATCTTTGTGGTGACTATCATAAGCATGCAAACTAGGGATCATATTGTTGCTGATTTCAGGGACTTTGTAATTTCACCAAGTCAGGTCCTGCTGTTATTTTTATGCCATGTGTTCATGTTGTTAGAGAGAGATCTATGCCCTTTTTGAGCATGATCAGTAAGGGTGTTTTGAACATATGGATTTGCTCTATCTATCCATGCCTTTGTTTGTAATTATGGAGTGCCATAGCTTGAGTCAATCGAGCTCTACTTTTGCTATAAAATGTTACTGGCAGATTGTTTACATGTTATTCGATTTTGCCAAGCTTGTTGTAGTTGATGCTTGCATGCTATGATGTTATTCTTGCCATGTCTAGCTTTTATGCCATGTCTTCTTGGTGATTGTATGCTTGGGTTATCATGAAATGCTCTGTAGTGAGCGCATCGAGCTCGTAAACATGCCTACTTGCTATCTGTTTTTGACATGTCCAGTCTTCTGCCAAGTCTAAAAACTGTGACGAAACTTGCTTAATTGACATGGGTGCTATTATATTTTCTGGTCCTTTTTGACTCATGGTCAGTAAGGAACTTTTGTTCAATGCTTTGAGTAGATTCATGCCATTCCATATTTTGCTATGCCCTGTTCCTGTAGCAGGTTGTTTCCTTGCTCTAAACATGGCTTCCTGATGTTAATTTCTGACATGATAGTATTTTCACTAAGTCTATGAAGCAGATATGTTTTGCATTTTGCCATGCTTGTTTGAACCTGTTATGGTGTGATTTAGTCGTAGCTCCTTGTTCATCTTTTGTCAAGCATCTTGAGTAGATCACTGCCATATGCTTTTCTGATATGTTTGGATGCAGTAGCTTAATTTCTTGTTGCATGCTAAGTGGCATCATGTTGTTAATCGCAGAGATGTGTCATTCTTGTTTTGCTTGTCATTTGCAAACCGTGCACCCGATTCCGGTGATCTTTATATCGATTTCAACCGAAATCACCTCACCTTTCCAGTGGGATACTTGGTTTTCCAAGATTATGCCCTGTTCATCTTTTTCCTTCCAGAGCACGCATATGCATTGCATACCACATCTCGCATATCAAGCCATGTTTTGTATCATGTTGCTTGCGCATTGCATCGTGGTTGATAGTTGTTCCTTTGCTTGTGTTCTTGTTTTGGGTAGAGCCAGGAGACGAGTACGCGAACGAGGAACCTGTTGAGAACGCTTACGAGGATCAAGCCTTCGACAACTCTGAGAACCTTGCAGGCAAGATGATCATACCCTCGAAACCACTTCTATCTTTGCTTGCTAGATGCTCGCTCTTTTGCTATGCCTATGCTGCCATACCTACCACTTGCTATATCATGCCACCCACATTGCCATGTCAAACCTCTAACCATCCTTTCCTAGCAAACCGTTGATTGGCTATGTTACCGCTTTGCTCAGCCCCTCTTATAGCGTTGCTAGTTGCAGGTGAAGATGAAATTTGTTCCATGTTGGAACATGATTGTGTTGCGATATCACAATATCTCTTATTTAATTAATGCATCTATATACTTGGTAAAGGATGGAAGGCTCGGCCTTATGCCTGGCGTTTTGTTCCACTCTTGCCACCCTAGTTTCCATCATACCGGTGTTATGTTCCTTGATTTTGCGTTCCTTACACGGTTAGGTGATTTATGGGACCCCCTTGACAGTTCACCTTGAATAAGACTCCTCCAGCAAGGCCCAACTTTGGTTTTACCATTTGCCACCTAAGCCTTTTCCCCCGGGTTTTCGCGAGCCTGAGGGTCATCTTTATTTTAGCCCCCCCCCCCCCCGAGCCAGTGCTCCTCCGAGTGTTGGTCCGAACCGAGCAGCCTGCGGCGCCACCTCGGGGAAACTCGATGGCTGGTTTTACTCGTAGCCTGTCTCATCCGGTGTGCCCTGAGAACGAGATATGTGCAGCTCCTATCGGGATTTGTCGGCACAGTCGGGTGGTCTTGCTGGTCTTGTTTTACCATTGTCGAAATGTCTTGTAGTCCGGGATTCCGAGACTGCTCGGGTCTTCCCGGTAGAAGGAATATCCTTCGTTGACCATGAGAGCTTATAATGAGCTAATTTGGGACACCCCTGCACGGTATTATCTTTCAAAAGTCGTGCCCGCGGTTATGAGGCAGATGGGAATTTGTTGATGTCCGGTTGTAGAAAACCCGAAGTTGACCTTAATTAAAACACATCAACCGCGTGTGTAACCGTGATGGTCTCTTCTCGGCGGAGTCCGGGAAGTGAACACGGTGTTGGACTTCTGCCTGACGTAGGTTGTTCTAGGATCACTTCTTGATCACTTCTAGCTTCACGACCGTGCCTTGCTTCTCTCCTCGCTCTCTTTTGCGAATGTAGCCACCATATATGCTAGTCGCTTGCTGCAGCTCCACCTCACAATCCTCTCCTACCTTTAAGCTTAAATAGTCTTGATCTCGCGGGTGTGAGATTGCTGAGTCCCCGTGACTCACAGATTCTACCAAAACAGTTGCAGGTGCCAACGATGCGAGTGCAGATGACGCAACCGAGCTCAAGTGGGAGTTCGACGAGGAACGTGGTCATTAATATGTGTCTTTTCCTGATGATCAGTAGTGGAGCCCAGTTGGAACGATCGGGGATCTGTGTAGCATTTGGGGTAGTATTCTTTCATTTTGGTTCCGTAGTCGGACCTTGAGTGTAATCTGGATGATGGATGTTTATTTATGCATTGTGTGAAGTGGCGACTGTAAGCCAACTATGTATCTTTTTCCCTTATGTATTACATGGGTTGTGTGAAGATTACCTCACTTGCGACATTGCTTTCAATGCGTTTATGCCTCTAAGTCGTGCTTCGACACGTGGGAGATATAGTCGCATCGAGGGCGTTACAACATAGTCAGATTCATGATAGCAACTTTACGAGCTCAAAGCACTCATCAAAAAGCATTACATGGCATCAAAAGGTAACCAATAGTAATAAGACACATTTTTACAGCTACTCATGGCAAGAACATGGTCATAGGATGCATAGAGCACTAGTAAAACACATGGCAAAACTGAACTTAATGTTAACAGTATGGCAACAACATTATTTAGCAAAAGTAGATCATGATAATCACAAGCTACGCTACTCCATAATTGCAACCAGAGGAATGGATGGATAGAGCATTACAACATCTACAAACCATCCTTAAGAAGCATCTACATATTCTCAATGTATGGGATGATAGCATCAATCAAATATAGCAACATGATATAGCAGTTTCAGCCTAGCAAAACAGTAACAGCAAGTACGCTACTACGTGAGCTTATTGCACTCACTACAAGGCACAAAAACACATGGATTGCACCACTTTAAATATGGCATGATGGAGCTCATAAAACATGTAGACACCATGCCCATAGGATGCACACACAAAATGCAACAAAAATGACAAATCAGCAAGTTCTGTTAAGAACCAACATCTAACATCATATAACACTTTCGCAATGAGGATAATGGCAATATAATGGATAGTAACATGCATGTAAGTTCCACTAACATGAAGAGCGTCATGAGGCGAACATTTCAGTATATCGTATGCATGAATCGGAGTCACGGTCAGGGAGATATAGCATGGTGAACAAGGCAACATAATATCACAGACTCGGAGAAAAACGAGGTCAACCTCAGATCTAGGATTTCGGCACGGACTTCGAGGTTCGTCGGGGTTCTCGCCGGAGTAGATGGGGAAGGCGGCCGGAGATGAGGGAGCTCGCCGGAGTGTTGCGGGAGGCCGGGGAGGACGCCCGCAAGGTCGGGGGCTCCGGATCCGGTCCGGCTTGACCGGATCTCGCGCGGGCGACGACGGAGCTCGGCGGGCTCGGCGGCGAGGCACGAGCGCTCTGGCGCGGCGGGCGGCGGATCTCAGGCGCGGGGCGCGGGGCTCCCGTGGTTGGCGGCAGCAGCGATTCGGGCCCCGCGGGCCTGGCATGGGCCTCGCGGGCCAGCGGAGGTGGGCGGCAGCGGCGGACAGGTGGCGGCATGGGAGTGGCTGCGGGCGGCGGCACGGGCGTGTTCGGTGGGTGCGGACACGTCCGGCGGGCGAGAGGAGCGGGGCTAGGGTTTGGACTGTGGGGATTTCGGGGGGAGGTGTATATTTATAGGTAGAGGGAGCTAGGAGAATCCATATGAGGTGCGGTTTTCACCCACACGATTGTGATCCAACGACAGAGAGCATGGAAGGGGTTTAGATGGGCTAGTGGGCTGTTTTGGAGGGGTGTTGGGCTGCAACGAGAGAGGGCTTATACGTTTACCCGGTTAACCGTTGGGGCATGGAACGACCTTCAAACGGAACGAAAATTTGGCAGGCGGTTTACCGGTGATGTGCCAGGGACACTTGACAAATTTTGGTCCATTCCGAGAATGTTTTCTCCCGCTCACGAAAAGAGACAAGAGGGGTGCACCGGGTGCATGTGGGAGTGTTAGATTGCGAAACGGACAGCTGGGAAAATGCTCGGATGCATGAGATGAACACGTAGGCAAATGAGATGCACATGATGACATGATATGAAATTCATGACATGAACAAAATACAAAACGAGAAACAAAACCCAACCACGAAGGAAAATATCATATCACATAGCCGAGAATGGCAAGAGTTGGAGTTACAAATATGGCAAGTTACATCCGGGTGTTACACACCACCTACTCCTTCTTTATAAAGGTGTGGGTCATCCCAGAAGTAATGTCTTAAATCACAAAAAAAACTTTTTCTTTTGCTGATATGTGAAACTAGGTGGTATAAATTTAGCAACAGTGTAATTAGCATAATCAGCACACCATGGAGCAGTACGAGAAGCGTTTATGACAGCTAATTGTTCATCAGGAAAGGTATCATCAATAGGTAGTGGGTCATCAAGAACATTCTCTGACCTAGATAAGTTGTCTGCAACAGGGTTCTCAGCTCCCTTTCTATCTATGATATGCAAATATAATTCTTGTAGTAGGAGAACCCATCTAATAAGTCTAGGTTTAGCATCTTTCTTTTCCATAAGATATTTCATAGGAGCATGATTAGTGTGAACAGTTACTTTAGAATCAACAATGTAAGGTCTGAACTTATCACAACAAAATACAACTGCTAAAAATTCTTTTTTAGTAGTAGCATAATTTCTCTAGGCACTGTCTAGAGTTTTACTAGCATATTGGATAACATTTAATTTATTATCAACTCTTTGTCCTGGAACAACACCTACAGCATAATCACTAATTTCAAAGGGTAAATTCCAATCAGGTGGCTAAACAATAGGTGCAGAAATCAAGGCTTTCTTTAGTATTTCAAATGCTTCTACACAATCATCATCAAAGAAAAAATGGACATCTTTTTGTAAGAGATTAGTCAGAGGCCTAGAAATTTTTTAGAAGTCTTTAATGAACCTCCTATAAAAACTAGCATGACGAAGGAAACTTCCTATACCTTTAATGTCCTTAGGACACGACATCTTTTCAATAGCATCAACTTTAGCTTTATCAACTTCAATACCCCTTTCAGAAATTTTATGCCCCAAGACAATACCTTCATTAACCATAAAGTGGCACTTCTCCCAATTCAAGACAAGATTAGTTTCTTCACATCTCTGCAAAACTCGATCAAGGTTGCTTAAGCAATCATCAAAAGAAGTTCCATACACGGAGAAATCATCCAGATAAGCATATTTAAGAGTATCAGGTAATGGTTTAAGCTCAAACACAGGATCACCCTTGGGTGGAGGAGGATCCCGTAGAATTTCAACAGGCAAGTTGTGTTTCAAAATAGGTCCCTGTTTAAACAATACTTCATCTATTTCCCTCCTTTCATTCATAAACATATCGTTTTCATGGTCTAACAAATATTGTTCTTAAGGATCATTAGGAGGCACGGCAATAGAAGCAAGACCAATAATTTCATCTTTATTAGGCAATTCTTTATCATGGGGTTGCCTACAAAATTTAGCAAAATTAAAATCATGAGACATATCCCCTAAACCAATAGTAACAATATCCTTTTTGCAGTCTATCTTAGCATTAACAGTATTCAAGAAGGGTCTACCAAATATAATGGGACAATCATCTTGTGGGGAACCAAGAACAAGAAAATCAGTAGGATATTTAACTTTCCCACACAGGACTTCAACATCTCTAACAATCCCAACTGGTGAAATAGAATGTCTATTGGCAAGCTTAATTGTAACATCAATATCTTCTAACTCAGCAGGTGCAGTATCATGCATAATTTCTTCATATAAAGAATGAGGTATTGCACTCGCACTAGCACCCATATCACATAAGCCATGATAGCAATGATCTCCTATTTTAACAGAAACAACATGCATGGCGACAATAGGTCTATGTTTATTTTTAGTACCGGGTCTAGCAATTCTAGCAGCTTCATCACAGAAGTAAATAACATGCCCATCAATATTGTCAACCAATAGATCTTTAACCATAGAAATACTAGGTTCAACTTTAATTTGCTCAGAGGGTGTAGGTGTTCTAGCATTACTCTTACGAACCACAATTGAAGCTTTACCATGATCCTTTATTCTAACAGGGAAAGGTGGTTTCTCAATATAAGCGGTAGGAACAATAGGATCAACATTATAAGTGATCGTCTTTACTTCAACTTTAATAGGTTCAACAACTTTTACTTCCATGGGAGGATGATATATAAACCACTTCTCCTTAGGGATATCAACATGAGTAGCAAAGGATTCACAGAAAGAAGCTACTATCTCACAGTCAAGTCCATATTTAGTGCTAAATTCACAAAAAGCATCGGTATCCATAAAAGATTTAATACAATCAAACTTAGGTGTTTTACCTGACTCCTTACCTTCGTCGAGTTCCCAATCTTCAGAGTTGCGTTTAATTCTTTCCAATAAATCCCATCTGAATTCAATAGTCTTCATTATAAAAGAACCGGTACAAGAAGTATCGAGCATGGAGCGATTATTGAGAGAAAGCCGAGCATAAAATCTTGAATACTAATTTCTCTTGAGAGCTCATGATTGGGGCATGAATATAACATTGACTTAAGCCTCCCCCAAGCATGAGCGATGCTTTCTCCTTCGCGAGGCCAAAAATTATATATATATACGATCACAATGAACCAAATGCATAGGATAAAACTTCTGATGAAATTCTAATTTCAATCGGTTGTAGTTCCATGGCCAATATCATCGCATAGTCATACGTCTCCAATGTATCTATAATTTTTGATTGTTCCATGCTATTATATTATCTATTTTGGATGTTTAATGGGCTTTAATATGATCTTTAATATTATTTTTGGGACCAACCTATTAACCGAAGGCCCAGTGCAAATTGCTGTTTTTTTGCCTATTTGAGTGTTTCGCATAAAAGGAATATCAAACGGAGTCCAAACGGAACGAAACCTTCGTGAGGATCTTTTTTGGAACAAACCCAATCCAGGAGACTTGGAGTGGACGTCAAGGAAGCAGCCAGGAAGCCACGAGGCAGGAGGGCACGCCCCCACCCTCGTGGGCCCCTCGTAGCTCCACTGACCTACTTCTTTCGCCTATATACACTCTTATACCCTGAAAACATCCAGGGGAGCCACGAAACAACTTTTCCGCCGCCACAACCTTCTGTACCCGTGAGATCCCATCTTGGGGACTTTTCTGGCGCTCCGCTGGAGGGGGATTCGATCATGAAGGGCTTCTACATCAACACCATAGCCTCTCCGATGATGTGTGATTAGTTTACCACATACCTTCGGGTCCGCAGTTATTAGTTAGATGGCTTCTTCTCTCTCTTTGGATCTTAATACAAAGTTCTCCTCGATCTTCTTGGAGATATATTCAATGTAAATCTTTTTGCAGTGTGTTTGTCAAGATCCGATGAATTGTGGGTTTATGATCAAGATTATCTATGAAAAATATTTGATTCTTCTCTGAATTCTTATATGCATGATTTATCTAGCCTCTGTTTAGAATTGTTCCTTGCTTTTTGTTCCTGTTCAGTAATAAATAATTCATCTAGCCTCTGTTTAGATGTGTTTTTATGTGTTAATTAGTGTTTGTGCCAAGTAGAACCAATAGGATCTTCTTGGGTGATAGTTGTTTGATCTTGCTGAAAAAGATAGAAACTTTGCGCTCACAAAAATAATTGTTAAAATTCACCAGAACGTGATAAAATACCAATTATTTTTGCAGTAGATCAATATACAAATTATCCAGGTTGTCCTAGTTTTTCAGAATGTTTGGAATTCCAGAAGTATACGAACAAATCAGATTGCTACAGGTTGTTCTGTTTTTGACTGATTCTGTTTTTTGTGTGTTGTTTGCTTATTTTAATGAATCTATGGCTAGTATCGGGGGGTATGAACCATAGAGAAGTTGGAATATAGTAGGTTTAACACAAATATAAATAAAGAATGAGTTTATTACAGTACCTTAAAGTTATGGTTTGTTTTCTTATACTAACGGAGCTCATGAGATTTTCTGTTGAGTTTTGTGTTGTGAAGTTTCAAGTTTTTGGGTAAAGATTTGATGGAATTTGGAATAAGGAGTGGCAATTGCCTAAACTTGGGGATGCCCAAGGCACCCCAAGGTAAAATTTAAGGACAACCAAAAGCCTAAGCTTGGGGATGCCCCGGAAGGCATCCCCTCTTTCGTCTTCGTCTATCGGTAACTTTACTTGAGGCTATATTTTTATTCACCACAAGATATGTGTTTTGCTTCGAGCGTCTTGTATGATTTGAGTCTTTGCTTTTTAGTTTACCACAATCATCCTTGCTGTACACACCTTTTGGAGAGACACACATGAATCGGAATTTATTAGAATACTCTACGTGCTTCACTTATATCTTTTGAGCTACATAATTTTGCTCTAGTGCTTCACTTATATCTTTTAGAGCACGGTGGTGGTTTTATTTTATAGAAATTATTGATCTCTCATGCTTCACTTATATTATTTTGAGATTCCTTTAGAACAGCATGGTAATTTGCTTTGGCTATAAAATTATTCTTAATATGGTAGGCATCCAAGATGGGTATAATAAAAACTTCCATATAGAGTGCATTGAATACTATGAGAAGTTTGATACTTGATGATTGTTTTCAGATATGAAGATGGTAATATTAGATTCATGCTAGTTGAGTAATTGTGAATTTGAGAAATACTTGTGTTGGAGTTTGCAAGTCCCGTAGCATGCACGTATGGTAAACGTTGTGTGACAAATTTGAAGCACGAGGTGTTTCTTTGATTGTCCTCCTTATGAGTGGCGGTCGGGGACGAGCGGTGGTCTTTTCCTACCAATCTATCCCCCTAGGAGCATGTGCGTACTGCTTGGTTTTTGATGACTTGTAGATTCTTGCAATAAGTATATGAGTTCTTTATGACTAATGTTGAGTCCATGGATTATACGCACTCTCACCTTTCCATCATTGCTAGCCTCTTCGGTATCGTGCATTGCCCTTTCTCACCTTGAGAGTTGGTGAAAACATCACCGTGCATCCAACCCCCGTGATATGATACGCTCTATCACACATAAACCTCCTTATGTCTTCCTCAAAACAGCCACCATACCTACCTATTATGGCATTTCCATAGCCATTCCGAGATATATTGCCATGCAACTTTCCACCGTTCCGTTTATTATGACACACTTCATCATTGTCATATTGCCTTGCATGATCATGTAGTTGGTATCGTATATGTGGCAAGGCCACCATGCATATTTTCATACATGTCACTCTTGTTTCATTGCCCATCCCGGTACACCGCCGGAGGCATTCATATAGAGTCATACTTTGTTCTAGTATCGAGTTGTAATCTTTAAGTTGTAAATAGATAGAAGTGTGATGATCATCATTAATAGAGCATTGTCACGAAAAAAAAGAAAAAAAACGAAAGGCAAAAAAGAAAGGCAAAAAAGAGAAATAAAAGGGACAGTGCTACTATCCTTTTTCCACACTTGTGCTTCAAAGTAGCACCATGATCTTCATGATAGAGAGTCTCTTATATTGTCACTTTCATATACTAGTGGGAATTTTTCATTATAGAACTTGGCTTGTATATTCCAACAATGGGCTTCCTCCAATTCCCTAGGTCTTCGTGAGCAAGCAAGTTGGATGCACACCCACTTAGTTTCTTTTGTTGACCTTTCATACATTTATAACTCTAGTGCATCCGTTGCATGGCAATCCCTACTCCTCGCATTGACATCAATTGATGGGCATCTCCATAGCCCGTTGATTAGCCGTGTCAATGTGAGACTTTCTCCTTTTTTCTTCTCCACACAACCCCCATCATTATATTCTATTCCACCCATAGTGCTATGTCCATGGCTCACGCTCATGTATTGCGTGAAAGTCGAAAAAAGTTTGAGAATACTAAAGTATGAAACAATTGCTTGGCTTGTCATCGGGATTATGCATGATGAGAGCATTTTTGTGTGACAAAAATGAAGCATAGCCAAACTATATGATTTTGTAGGGATAAGCTTTCTTTGGACATGTTATTTTAAGAACACATAATTGCCTAGTTAGTATGCTTGAAGTATTATTATTTTTATGTCAATATTAAAATTTTGTCTTGAATCTTTCTGATCTGAACATTCATGCCACAATAAAGAAAATTACATTGAAAATTATGCTAGGTAGCATTCCACATCAAAGATTCTGTTTTTATCATTTACCTACTCGAGGACGAGCAGGAATTAAGCTTGGGGATGCTTGATACGTCTCCAACGTATCTATAATTTTTTATTGTTCCATGCTATTATATTATCTGTTTTAGATGTTTAATGGTCTTTAGTATGCTCTATTATATTATCTTTGGGACTAACCTATTAACCGAAGGCCCAGTGCAAATTGCTGTTTTTTGCCTATTTCATTGTTTCGCAGAAAAGGAATATCAAACGGAGTCCAAACGGAAAGAAACCTTCGCGAGGATCTTTTCTGGAACAAACACAATCCAGGAGACTTGGAGTGGACGTCAAGGAATCAGCGAGGAAGCCTCGAGGCAGGAGGGCGCGCCCAGGGGGGTAGGCGTGCCCCCACCCTCGTGGGCCCCTCGCAGCTCCACCGACCTACTTCTTTCGCCTATATATACTCTTATACACGGAAAACATCCAGGGGAGCCACGAAACTACTTTTCCACCGCCGCAACCTTCTGTACCCATGAGATCCCATCTTGGGGCCTTTCTTGGCGCTCCGCCAGAGGGGGATTCGATCATGGAGGGCTTCTACATCAACACCATAGCCTCTCCATGATGTGTGAGTAGTTTACCACAGACCTTCGGGTCCATAGTTATTAGCTAGATGGCTTCTTCTCTCTCTTTGGATCTCAATACAAAGTTCTCCTCGATCTTCTTGGAGATCTATTCGATGTAATTATTTTTGCGGTGTGTTTGTCGAGATCCAATGAATTGTGGGTTTATGATCAAGATTATCTATGAACAATATTGGATTCTTCTCTGAATTCTTATATGCATGATTTAATATCTTTGCACGTCTCTGATACGTCCATTTTGCATCATGCTTTTATATCGATATTTATTGCATTATGGGCTATTATTGCACACTATTTCACAATACTTACGCCTATTCTCTCTTATTTTACAAGGGTTGCATGAAGAGGGAGAATGCCGGTAGCTGGAATTCTAGGTTGGGAAAGGAGCAAATATTAGAGACCTATTCTGCACAACTCCAAAAGTCCTGAAACTCCACGAAAGTCAGTTTTGGAATATATAAAAAATATTGGGCGAAGAAAGCACCATAGGGGCCCACCTACCATCCATGAGGGTGGGGGCGCGCCCTACCCCCTGGGCGCGCCCCCTGCCTCGTGGGCCCCCTGGCAGGCCTCCAATGCCCATCTTTGGCTATTTGAAGTCTTTCACCCTGGAAAAAATTGGAAGGAAGCTTTCAGGACAAAACTCCATCGCCACGAGGCGGAACAAATCTAGGGCTCCGGCGGAGCTGTTCTGCCGGGGAAACATCCCTCCGGGAGGGGGAAATCATCACCATCGTCATCACCATTGATCCTATCATCGGGAGGGGGTCAATCTCCATCAACATCTTCACCCGAACCATCTCCTCTCGAACCTTAGTTCAACTCTTCTATCCAATCTTTGTTTCAATGCCTTAGATTGGTACCTGTGGGTTGCTATTAGTGTCGATTACTCCTTGTAGTTGATGCCAGTTGGTTTATTTGGTGGAAGATCATATGTTCAGATCCTTCATGCATATTAATAGCTCTCTGATTATGAACATGAATATGATTTGTGAGTAGGTACGTTTGTTCCTGAGGACATGGGAGAAGTCTTGCTGTAAGTAGTCATGTGAATTTGGTATTCGTTCTATATTTTGATGAGATATATGTTGTCTTTCCTCTAGTGGTGTTATGTGAACGTCGACTACATGAGACTTCACCATTATTTGGGCCTAGAGGAAGGCATTGGGAAGTAATAAGTAGATGATGGGTTGCTAGAGTGACAGAAGCTTAAACCCTAGTTTATGCGTTGCTTCGTAAGGGGCTGATTTGGATCCACATGTTTCATGCTATGGTTAGGTTTACCTTAATACTTCTTTCGTAGTTGTGAATGCTTGCAATAGGGGTTAATCATAAGTGGGATGCTTGTCCAAGGAAGAGAAGCACCCAAGCATCGGTCCACCCACATATCAAATTATCAAAGTAACGAACGCGAATCACATGAGCGTGATGAAAACTAGCTTGACGATAATTCCCATGTGTCCTCGGGAGCGCTTTCCTTCATATAAGAGTTTGTCCAGGCTTGTCCTTTGCTACAAAAAGGATTGGCCATCTTGCTGCACCTTGTTTACTTTTGTTACTTTTTACCCGTTACAAATTACCTTATCACAAAACTATCTGTTACCGATAATTTTAGTGCTTGCAGAGAATACCTTACTGAAAATCGCTTGTCATTTCCTTCTGCTCCTCGTTGGGTTCGACAATCTTACTTATCGAAAGGACTACGATAGATCCCCTGTACTTGTGGGTCATCAGTCCCTTAGAATTATCAGTTTGGTTTGGCCTACTAGATTGATCTTTCTTGCAATGGGAGAAGTGCTTAGCTTTGGGTTCAATCTTGCGGTGCTCGAACCCAGTGATAGAAAGGGAAACGACACGTATTGTATTGGTTCCATCGAGGATAAAAAGATGGGGTTTATATCATATTGCTTGAGTTTACCCCTCTACATCATGTCATCTTGGCTAATGTGTTACTCTGTTCTTATGAACTTAACACTCTAGGTGCATGCTGGATAGCGGTCGATGTGTGGAGTAATAGTAGTAGATGCATAATCGTTTTGGTCTACTTGACACGGATGTGATGATCATTCCTAGATATTCTCATAACTATGCGCTTTTCTATCAATTGCTCGGTACTAATTTGTTGACCCACCGTAATATATGCTATCTTGAGAGAAGCCACTAGTGAAACCTATGGCTCCAGGGTCTACTTTACATCATATAAGTTTCCAATCTACAATTCTAGTTTACTATTTATTTTGCAATCTTTATTTTCCAATCTATACAACAAAAATACTAAAAATATTTATCTTATTATCTTTATTTTGCAAGTGGCCATGAAGGGATTGACAACCCCTTTATCGCGTAGGTTGCAAGGTTCTTGATTGTTTGTTCAGGTACTAGGCGATTTGCATGTAGTCTCCTATTGGATTGATACCTTGGTTCTCAAAAATTGAGGGAAATACTTACGCTACTTTGTTGCATCACCCATTCCACTTCAAGGGAAAACTAACGCATGCTCAAGAGGAAGCACATAGCCTAAACCATGTCAATGCCTTTCCCTTCAAAGATAAAGGGAATACCTTCTTCTTGATAACATCCTCGGGCATACCTGCAAGCTTAAATAATCCACAAACTTCATCCACATATATTAGGTGCAAATCGGGATGAAATGTTCAATCTTCTATAAAAGAATTAGCTAGGAGTTTCTCTATCATACCCGAAGGAATTTCAAAGTAAACAATTTTAGTAGATTCAGTAGGTTGATGAGAAACTCTTTGCTCTACTGGTCGGGGTGAGGATACCCCAAACAAGCCCCTCAAAGGATTACTTTCCATAGTAACAAGTGACAGTAAATTTCAGCACACTATATAAATTTTTCCTTACCAAATTCCACTTACCAAAGGCGCTTCACTCCCCGGCAACGGCGCCAGAAAAGAGTCTTGATGACCCACAAGTATATGTGATCTATCGTAGTCCTTTCGATAAGTAAGAGTGTCGAACCCAATGAGGAGCAGAAGGAAATGACAAGTGGTTTTCAGTAAGGTATTCCCTGCA
This sequence comes from Aegilops umbellulata, assembly GCA_032464435.1. Lineage (NCBI taxonomy): Eukaryota > Viridiplantae > Streptophyta > Magnoliopsida > Poales > Poaceae > Aegilops > Aegilops umbellulata. The sequence continues at coordinate 234,573,076 of CP136060.1, forward strand.
AGTACTGAAATTATTGATAACAGATAGTTTTGTGATAAGGTAATTTGTAATGGGTAACAAGTAACAAGAGTAAACAATGTGCAGCAATGTGACCCAATCTGTCGGGGGAAATCTGCCTCCTCGAACACCTATGGGGACCGAGCCCCTTTCTTGGTTCGGCGGGGGGCGGAGGTCGCGCGAAGAGCGGATCGAGGCGATGCACACAAGGGGTTTACCCAGCTTCGGGCCGCACGGATGCGTAAAACCCTACTGCTGCTTTGTGGTTTTGTATTGTGTTCTTGCTTGGGAGCGTGTGGTGCTACAGTACACGCGAGCTGCCGGCGAGACCGAGCGTGAATGGCCTCCTTCCCCCTTGTTGCGCACGGGGCCTCCTTTTATATGTGCAAGGGGTTACCCACAGGTGGCAATGTAGGCGGGGGTAAAACTGGAAAACGCTGTGTTCGGTACAGCTGTTTGCACAGTGCTATCATACCTAACTCTGACGGCAGGGGACAAGGGCATTAAATGCCCGTCCGCATCGCCCAGACGATGCAGGAAGGGGACCGTCAGGAGCGCCACCGTTTGCCACGATGGCTACTCTGTCAGCGTTGCTTCGCTACCGCATGCCCCTGGCTGCGCAGCCTCTCGCCACGTACGCCTGGAATGGCCCCAGAGCGACGCGTGGGTGGATGAGCTAGAGCGCAGGCGCGGGGTGGTGACTTGCCGCGGCAAGCGCCTTGCCGCGGTTGGTGCCTTGTCGCGCCCGGGAGCTTGTCGCTCACCGGTCCTTGCCGGGACGCGGGGCGCGTCGCAGCAAGTATCTTGTCGAGCCTCGGTCGGCCTTCCCGGCAAGCTCCTCTTGTCGGGGCCTTGTGCTTCGAGCGGGCGTCCCGGCAAGCTCCTCTTGCCGGGCCTTGCTCTCCTCGGGTGGCCTTCCCGGCAAGCTCCTCCTGCCGGGGCCTTGGCTCAAATACTTTGTTCTTGGATGGCCCAGAAAGGGACCACGGAGAGGTTTGGGCGATCGCCTGGCAAGCCTTGCCGCGGGGTGCTACGACTGCCCGTGCACAAGTTCGGGGGACTAAGGTACCCCTACTTTAGTACACCGACAGGAGCCCAGGGCCTGGGCCATACACGGTGCCGAGCGCTGTTGGGCCAGGCCCAAAATAGTGCACGGGCACGCGTGGCCTGGGTCACGCTGCATCTTCTTCTGCGTCCACCGCGTCCTCCCCGAACGGCACCCGTCGAATGCGGCATCGTGGCGAGAGGCATGCGTGACGTGGGAGGCGTGCGCGGGGCTGAGCCCCGCAGGCATGCGTCACGTCGCAATGAAGGGGGACGGTTCGCGCTATCTCCATAAGTGGAGGGAGGCGTGGAGGCGCGGCTCGTTTGCTGGACGGGGCCGAGGCACGGTTTCCGAGGCGTCCGCTCCCCATGATCACGGGGTGAGGGGAGGTCGCCTCAGCCGTCGCCTCGGGCTTGCACGCCAGCCACGCGGCTTCCATGCGCCTGGGGTCGCGGACGGTGGAGGCAGGAAACCGGGCCGAGGCAGCAGGCCGGTCCCAGTCGCCTGCTCTTCCTGCGTCTTGATTGGCTGAGCGGGGCGGTCGAGCCCCCACCCTGCTCCTTTATAAAGAGCAAGAGGGGGGCGATGAAAACCCACACTCCTCCATCTTCGCTTCTCTTCAGCTTCTGATCCCCTCTCTCCATTCGCCATGGAGAAAGGGAATCCTGGTCCTTCATCGGTGGCGGCGAGGGTCGCCGCTAGGCAACGCGCCCCTCCTCCCCCTGCACCCGCGGTGGCGGAGCCAACCGTAAGGGGAAGGGGGAGGGGGCGAGGTCGTGGACGAGGCCGAGGCGTTCAGGGAAGAGGCGAGCAGGGCGACGCGCCAGCCTCGCCTCCGCCCGCGGCTCTTCTTCCCACGGCGGTCCACATCGGGGACGATCCTTGCGAGTTCTTCGTCAGGCTGCGTCGGGCGCCTCGCTGCCGCCTCCGCCTCCCGGCTCCCTTCGCTAGCGTGATGGAGATGGAGCAACCCGAGACGCTAAGGCTGCGCATGAAGGGCTGCGGGATCAGCGGCACGCGGGTCCATGTCGAGTCCCCAGCCCCCGGCGTGGTGTATCTTGGCCGAGGGTGGAAGACATTCGCCCGTATCCACAGCTTGAGGGAGGGGTTCACCCTCCATTTTAAGTTGATGGAGGGCGATCTCCTCTCCGTCCAGGCCTTCGGGGACCTCGGGACCCGGGCCCGGTACTGCGTGGATAGCTCCTCCGACAGCGAAAGCTCCTCCTCGAGCGAGAGTGACGAGGAGGGGAGCGACAACGACGATGAGGGTAGCGGTCGTCGGGATGATGGGTCCGACTAGGCGCCGGTCGCGGCTCCGCGTGGCACCGGCGACCCCGTCATCCGTGTCGCCGGCTCCTTGAGCTTCCCGGGGTCGTCTCCTTGGCGGCTGGCGTAGGGAGGCTGCGGAAGAGGAAGAGGGCGGGCGACAAGGCCGTCAACTCGGAGTACGAGGGCTAGATGCCCTCGACAGCGTGTTGACGTCCCGCTGCCTCATCTTCGAGCTCCACTTCCGGTGCCGCCGTCACCATCCAGCCTCCGGAGCCTCCGGACGGCCCCCGGGGCGTTCTGTTGGTGTCTTCTGCCACCCGTAGCTCGCCTAGGTGCCCCTTTTGCCCTTTTCGCCTCCTTGTCCTACCTCCTGAGGAGAGAGACAAGAAAGGGATTACGGGCATCTTATCTTTTTTCAATCTCTAAGCCCTCGGGCCTTAGCTGTGTTTAAAGCTCGTAATCCCATCTTTTGTGTTTTTCATTCTCTATGAACTGTACCTGAGCGGAATGTTTTTAATGAAAAGGGGATGTTTGCCGGGCCATTTGTCCCGTGGGTAAAACCCACGCCAAGGAGCGAATCCTTTATGTCGTTAAGATAGACACTTCTTTGCCTGGCAACAGGCCCTGCCGTCTTCCCGCGCCACTCGACCTTCCTCACGCCTTTGGCGGAGGCAGGGATGAGGCGGGTTCGGGCTCCTCATTCCGTTCCTTTGCCGCCGCGGCTACTACCGAAACTGGCCCCAGGAACGCGCTCCGGGGCCCAGAGTCAAGGGAGCACGGCAGCTTTTTAGGAAGGAACAAGGTTTTCGCATTCCTCAGTCCATAAGAGAATGCATGACAAGGGATGAAAGACTTATCTGGGATTGCAGCCCCCGGCAACTTTGGCTTGTCACGGGCGAATCTTTGTGCTTGCAGCCCCCGGCAATGTTGGTTTGCCGGGGACCAGATGCTGGTCCGCCCTTCTTCTCTTCTTTGTCCTTAAGCGGTCTGGCCAGGATATGCAAAACCCTGCGAACCAAAGGAAACGAAAGAACAGGAAAAAGGACGCTGACTCGACCTCTAAGCTAGGGGTTAGCAGCTGTTAGGCACTATCAACCCTAACCCAGGACGAGACTCGACTCAGCATGCATGCTAAAACTTAGTGTGCCAGCGCTTCATTTACTGCTGCTCAGGGTTTGCGCCTGGCTTTGTACAAAGGATTACATGCAACAGCAGCAAGACTTTTACAAAAGGTTGGTTGCCGAGCGGGGCCCTACAACCGCGCCTTACGGGTAAAACTTACGAAGATGCTCAATATTCCAGGAGTTGCTCACCGGAGTGCCATCTTCGGTCTCGAGGCAGACAGTGCCGGGCCTCGTGACTCGTCTCACCCGGTAAGGGCCTTCCCACTTCGGCGTCAACTTGTTATGATTCTTGGCGGACGGAGCGCGCCGAAGAACAAGGTCGCCTTCCTCGAAGCTTCTGGCTTTAACTTTGCGGCTATGGTAGCGACGCAAAGCTTGCTGGTAGCGAGAGGCTTGCACAGCAGCCTGAAGACGATCTTCCTCAAGGAGCAGCGCGTCATCTTCACGCAGCCGCTCTTGCTCAAGCTCATTATAAGCGAGCACTCGAGGTGACCCGTATACGAGTTCCGTGGGGGTAACTGCTTCTGCTCCATAGACTAGAGCAAATGGTGTCTGGCCAGTGGCTCGATTTGGCGTCGTTCTGATCGACCAAAGAGCCACCGGCAGCTCCTCGATCCAGTTTCTTCCGCACTTGTGCAGCCTGTCGAAAGTTCTGGTCTTGAGCCCACGCAGCACTTCGGCATTGGCCCTCTCCGCTTGACCGTTTATCCTGGGATGAGCAACAGAAGCGAAGCAGACCTTGGCGCCGAGATCTTGGACGTATTGCATGAAGGCGCGGCTCGTGAATTGTGTACCGTTGTCGGTGATGATCCTATTGGGGATCCCGAAGCGGCAAACAATCGACCTGAAGAACTTGACTGCTGACTGTGCTGTCACCTTCCTCACTGGATCTACTTCCGGCCACTTTGTGAACTTGTCGATTGCGACGTACAAGTACTCAAAGCCCCCGACAGCTCGGGGGAAGGGGCCGAGGATGTCGAGCCCCCAGACCAAAAATGGCCAGGACAAAGGGATCGTCTGGAGAGCTTGAGCTGGCTGGTGTATCTGCTTGGAATGGAACTAGCACGCTTCACACTTGGTTACTTGTGCAGTTGCATCCTGGAGGGCTGTCGGCCAGAAGAAACCTTGCCGGAACGCTTTGCCGGCAAGTGCTCTGGCGCCAATGTGGTGACCACATATGCCTCCATGTATCTCTGCCAACAGCTTATGTCCGTCTTCCCAGGGAATACACTTCAATTTCACACCATTGCGCCCTCTTATGTACAGTGTGTTGTCGACGAACTGGTACATACTCGAGCGCCGAGCTACTTTTTCCGCTTCTTCTTGCTCTTCGGGAAGTTCTCCGTTTTGGAGGAAATGGACAGTCTGCTGCACCCATGCTGGAGCCTGTTGGTCGACAACAAGGACTGAAGGCGCGTCTGCTGCTGCGGGAACGTCCGCTTCTACGGCGAGGATCTGGGGCTCAGCCGGAGCTTGACGTTCCCCGGCAAGCATGCCGGAGCAAAACTTGTCGGGAGCGCCTGCTTCTACGGAACAAACCCTGGGGTTTTCCGGAGCAGACGGCTCCTCAGCGCTCTTGGCGTCGATCTTGGGGACCTTCTTGGCGGCGGCTCCGGGGAGCTCTGCCGGAAGATAGTCGCCGGAGACCAACTTCCTCTTCTTGCTCTGTCTGGTTGATGGTGTCACGGATGGCTAAGTCAGCTTGAGCACAAAGGTTCCTGGTTCCACAAGTAACTTAAATGCTGCGCACTTTGACAGGCCATCAGTGACGTCGTTCTCAGCTTTTGGAATGTGTTCCATTTGCAGGCCGTCAAAGCGCTCTTCTAGCTTCCTCACTTCATCAACGTACGCTCCCATCAACGGACTCTGGTAATCTTTGTTCACTTGGCGGACGACAAGCTGCGAGTCACCCCTGACAATGAGCTTCTTGATCCCAAGTTCTGCCGCGATCCTGAGACCGGCGAGCAGACCTTCATACTCTGCAGTATTGTTGGTTGCTTGTTCCTTGGGGAAGTGCATCTGGACTACGTACTTGAGGTGCTCTCCGGTGGGCGCGATAAGCAACGCGCCAGCGCCGGCGCCTTGCAGCGAGAAGGCACCATCAAAATACATCAGCCACTCTTTGCTTGCTTCTTTGGCTGGGATGCTCGTCTCTGGGATTTCTTCGTCTGGCGTCGGTGTCCACTCCGCTATGAACTCCGCCAAGGCTCTGCTTTGGATAGTCGAGGTGCTCTCGAACTTGAGGCCGAAGCTCGACAGTTCCAGCGCCCACTCGACAATCCTGCCTGTTGCTTCTGGATTCTGCAGTATCCTCTTCAGCAGAAAGCGGGTGACAATTGTAATCTCATGTGCTTGGAAGTAAAGGCGCGGCTTTCTTGAGGCCGTGAGAAGGCCGAAAAGCAATTTCTACACACCAGAGTACCTTGACCTAGCCCCCTGCAGAAGGGAGCTGACAAAGTAAACTGGGCGCTGCACCATTTTCTTCTTCTGCACCTCCACTTGCTCCTGCGCAGATTCATCCTTGTCGGGGCCAGAGCTTGTCGGGGGAGCCCCCTGCTTGTCACTAGACGTGCTTGCCGCGGTTGCTGGCTCATCATCTGCCTCCCTCTCCGCTACTAACGCAGCACTAACCACTTGATTGGTTGCCGCCAGGTACAGCAGCAACTTCTCTTGTGGTTTAGGCGCAACAAGTATTGGGGCGGAGGATAGGTATTTCTTCAAGTCTTGCAGCGCAGCCTCCGCTTCCGAAGTCCATTTCACTGGACCCGCCTTTTTCAAAACTTTGAAAAAGGGCAGGGCGCGTTCTGCAGACTTGGAAATAAACCTGCTGAGAGCCGCGACGCAGCCGGCAAGCCTTCGTACATCCTTGACGCCTGTTGGTGCTTCAATCTGCTCGATGGCCTTGATCTTGTCTGGGTTGGCTTCGATTCCTCGCTGAGACACGAAGAACCCGAGAAGCTTGCCGGAAGGGACTCCAAACACGCACTTCTCGGGGTTGAGCTTGAGGCTGATCCTGCGCAAGTTCGTGAAGGTCTCTTCTAAATCTTGAATCAGGGTTGCCCTGTCCCTGCTTTTGACCACTATGTCATCCATGTAGGCTTCCACATTTCTGTGGATCTGTGGATCAAAAGCGGTCTGGACAACCCTCGCAAACGTCGAACCAGCATTCTTCAAACCGAAAGGCATCCGTACGAAACAGTACGTGCCACATGGAGTGATGAATGCGGTCTTCTCCTCGTCTTCTTCAGCCATGAAGATCTGATGGTATCCTGAGTATGTGTCAAGAAATGAAAGCAGGTCACATCCGGCCGTGGAGTCAACAATCTGGTCAATGCGCGGCAAGGGAAAAGGATCTTTGGGACAAGCTTTGTTAACATCAGTAAAGTCGATGCAAAGCCTCCATTTCCCATTTGCTTTGCGCACGACAACAGGATTGACCAACCACGTCGGATGGAGCACACCTCTGACGAGGCCTGCCGCTTCCAACTTCTTGATCTCTTCTGCGATGAACTCTTGGCGCTCCACCGCTTGCTTCCTGACTCTCTGCTTGACGGGCCGCGCGTGAGGACAGACGGCGAGGTGGTACTCAATCACTTTCCTGGGAATGCCGGGGATGTCAGATGGTTGCCAGTCAAACACATCGACATTCGCCCGCAGGAAAGCAACGAGCGCGCTTTCCTATTTGGGGTCGAGAGTGGCACTGATGGTGAAGGTACCACCAGTGCCGTCCTCCTTGGCGGACACCTTCTTGGTCGTTGGCGGAGTTGCCATTGTCTTCTTACTCTTGCCGGTGGAGCTCGATGGCGCGTCCTCGACGGTAGCGCAGCACTCCGAAGAGGTGCGCTTGCCAGAGTGGGCACCAGAGCACTCGCCGGGCTTGGTCTTCTTCTTGCCGGCGGAGCTCGATGGCGCGTCCTCGACGGTAGAGCAGCACTCCGTAGAGGTGCGCTTGCCAGAGTGGGCACCAGAGCACTTGCCGGGCTTGGTCTTCTTCTTCCCTCCGGGAGCTTTAGCGGCAAGTGGCTTGTGATCCGCTGCGGCTGCTGCTTCCCGGTAGATCTTGTCGGCACAGATAAGGGCATCCTTCTTGTCGCCGGGGACAGAGATGACGCTTATCGGGCCTGCCATCTTGAGCATGTTGTATGTGTAGTGAGAGGCCGCCATGAACTTGGCGAGTGCTGGACGGCCGAGAATTCCATTGTAGGGCAATGGAAAATCGGCAACGTCAAAGGTGATCCTCTCTGTCCTGAAGTTCAGCTCGCTGCCAAATGTTACTGGCAACGTTATCTTCCCCTTCGGCTTGCTCCTTCCCGGGTTGATTCCTTGGAACGTGCCGGCCTCTTCGAGCTCGCTGTCGGGGACTTGGAGTTTCCGGAGCACAGCGGAGGAGATCAGGTTCAAGCCGGCTCCGCCGTCGACTAGCATCTTAGTGACCTTGAGGTTGCGGACCGTTGGTGAGACCAACATCGGCAAACACCCGATCGCAGTTGTGCGGTCAGGGTGGTCCTCAATATCGAAGATGATAGGCGTGCTGGACCATTTCAGAGGCTTGCGCGACTCGACGTGTGGTTCCGCTGCATTGACTTCCCGCGCCCACTGCTTGAGCTGGCGGTGAGAAGTATGCAGGGAAGCACCGCCGTCTACACACAAGACCTCTGTGGCTTTCTGAAACTCCTGCTCACTGGTCTCGACGTCATCCATGTCTTCGTCTTCGTCGTCATCTTCGTTCTTGTCGCGGCCGCGGGGAGGTCTGACTGCTTGCCGCTGCTTGTCCTTGTCATGGCGTCCTCCCTGGCTGGGACGCTTCGTACCTGATCCTCCGCCACCTCCCCGGGCTCTCTCCTTGTCGCGCCGCTCGTACTCGGCCTTTTGCAGCTCGACGAGCCGCTCGACCTGCTTGCAGCTCTGGAGGTCATGGCTCTTGGTGCGGTGGATCTTGCAGTACTGTTTGTTGGTGCCGTCCCGCTTGTCGGCGACCGCCACAGCCTGGCAGTTGGCGCATCCGACAACCTCCTTACCGGAGCTACCAGCCTGGGCCTTCTTGGCGGTGCCTTCATCGCCGGACTGCTCAACAACCAGTACTTCTTGGCTCTTCTTTTTCCTGTTGCTCCGCCGCCGGTTCTTCCTTGCCGGGGCGGTATCTTCACTGTCAGATTCTCCTGCCGCAGTGTTCTCTACGGGGAGTTTCCTCCCTTCCTCAGCACGTGCACACTTGTCGGCCAGGGCATATAGCTCGCTGATGTCTTTGATCTTGCACATCGCCATCTCCTCCCGCATCCTGCGGTTACGCACGTTCTGATGGAACGCGCTGATAACCGCGGCAGGGTGGACGTCTGGGATGTTGTAGTGTACGCGGCTGAATCTCCGGATGAACTTGCGCAAGGATTCCCCTTCCTTCTGGACGAGCAGGTGAAGGTCGCTCGCTTGGCGATGGGGTTTGTGGCCGCCTATAAAGGCGCCAACAAACTGATGGCACAAGTCTGTCCAGGAGGTTATGGAGTTATCCGGCAAGTGCATGAGCCAGGATCTGACGTTGGATTTGAGTACCAGCGGGAAGTAGTTGGCAAGGATCTTGTCGTCCCGCCCCCAGCATCCTGCACCGCAATGGTGTAGATGCTGAGGAACTCCGACGGATGCGACTTGCCATCGTACTTCTCTGGTACGTCTGGCTTGAAATTCTTCGTGCTGGGCCACTGGACTTGCCGCAGCTCACGGGTGAATGCAGGGCAGCCTACCGCGTACGGCAGGTCGCCTGGTCCCCCGGGCGCATGCATGTCGACAGAGGGCCCAGTGCGCTGGTCTGATTGACGCCGCGCTTCTCTCCGACGCTCGATGCGAATACGAGCGTCCTCTTGCTCTTGCTCGTGAAGAACATGACGTTGATTGCGACGAGTTCGTAGATTTCACGACGCGGTGGAGTCGTTGTCGCGATGGCTCTAGCGAGTCGGCAATCTTGGCCTTTGGGGCGGGGAGTGCACGGTGGTCGCGCCCCCACCGGTCTTGGCGCCATCGGTTCTCGCCTGGCCGACCTGCCGCGGCTGCGACGCACTGTGCTGCGGCGGGGTGTCGCCGTTAGCGAAACCGATGAGGCTTTGTATCGTGGACCTCCAGTCGTCGAGCTTGTCCGCTGTTGGAGGGTAGTCTAGGAGCAGTTGAGATCGCGCCAGAGCTTCTGCTGGAGTGGCGGGCAGCGGTGGCGAACGGCGCATGGAGCGGGATGTGCTCGAACTTCTAACTACGTTAGAAGGAGCAACACTCGGACCAGGCAACCGCGCCACGCTCGCGCCAGCGCGTTGGTGTGAGTGCTGGCCTTGAGCACCCTGGGATCCGCCGGCTCGATCTGGGTCCAGCGAGCGTATGGTACCGTGAGTGCCAAGACGCTGCTGGTCCCGTGCCTCCTGAGAGGGGCACGGTGCATGTTCGGACGCCGTGGCACCATGAGCTGGCTTGGTGGCGCCCGTTCCGCCGCCGGTGCCGTCCCCACCACCCGTTTGCTCCAGGGGCGGTGGGTGCGACGCGGACGGACCAGCCACCTCCGGAACCTTCTTCTTCGGTGGCATGTCGATGAAGATGATGGAGATCTAGCCTGTGCAGACGCCGGATCAGGTTCGCACAACTTCGACGTCCCCTACCTGGCGCGCCAAAGATGTCGGGGGAAATCTGCCTCCTCGAACACCTATGGGGACCGAGCCCCTTTCTTGGTTCGGCGGGGGGCGGAGGTCGCGCGAAGAGCGGATCGAGGCGATGCACACAAGGGGTTTACCCAGCTTTGGGTCGCACGGATGCGTAAAACCCTACTGCTGCTTTGTGGTTTTGTATTGTGTTCTTGCTCGGGAGCGTGTGGTGCTACAGTACACGCGAGCTGCTGGCGAGACCGAGCGTGAATGGCCTCCTTCCCCCTTGTTGCACACGGGGCCTCCTTTTATATGTGCAAGGGGTTACCCACAGGTGGCAACGTAGGCGGGGGTAAAACTGGAAAACGCTGTGTTGGGTACAGCTGTTTGCACAGTGCTATCATACCTAACTCTGACGGCAGGGGACAAGGGCATTAAATGCCCGTCCGCATCGCCCAGACGGTGCAGGAAGGGGACCGTTAGGAGCGCCACCGTTTGCCACGATGGCTACTCTGTCAGCGTTGCTTCGCCACCGCATGCCCCTGGCTGCGCAGCCTCTCGCCACGTACGCCTGGAATGGCCCCAGAGCGACGCGTGGGTGGATGAGCTGGAGCGCTGGCGCGGGGTGGTGACTTGCCGCGGCAAGCGCCTTGCCGCGGTTGGTGCCTTGTCGCGCCCGGGAGCTTGTCGCTCACCGGTCCTTGCCGGGACGCGGGGCGCGTCGCAGCAAGTATCTTGTCGAGCTTCGGTCGGCCTTCCCGGCAAGCTCCTCTTGCCGGGGCCTTGTGCTTCGAGCGGGCGTCCCGGCAAGCTCCTCTTGCCAGGGCCTTGCTCTCCTCGGGTGGCCTTCCTGGCAAGCTCCTCCTGCCGGGGCCTTGGCTCAAATACTTTGTTCTTGGATGGCCCAGAAAGGGACCACGGAGAGTTTTGGGCGATCGCCTGGCAAGCCTTGCCGCGGGGTGCTACGACTACCCGTGCACAAGTTCGGGGGACTAAGGTACACCTACTTTAGTACACCGACACAATCCTTTTTGTAGCAAAGGACAAGCCTGGACAAACTCTTATATAAAGGAAAACGCTCTCGAGGACACATGGGAATTATCGTCAAGCTAGTTTTCATCACGCTCATATGATTCGCCTTCGTTACTTTGATAATTTGATATGTGGGTGGACCGGTGCTTGGGTACTGCCCTTCCTTGGATAAGTATACCACTTATCATTAACCCCTATTGCAAGCATCCGCAACTACAAAATAAGTATTAAGGTAAACCTAACCATAGCATGAAACAGATGGATCCAAATCAGCCCCTTACGAAGCAACGCATAAACTAGGGTTTAAGATTTTGTCACTCTAGCAACCCATCATTTACTTATTATTTCCCAATGCCTTCCTCTAGGCCCAAATAATGGTGAAGTGTCATGTTGTGGACGTTCACATAACACCACTAGAGGAAAGACAACATACATCTCATCAAAATATCGAACGAATACCAAATCCACATGACTACTTATAGCAAGACTTCTCCCATTTCCTCAGGAACAAATGTAACTAATCAAAAATCATATTCATGTTCATAATCAAAGGGAATTTAATATGCATAAAGGATCTGAACAGATGATCTTCCATCGAATAAACCAACTAGCATCAACTACAAGGAGTAATCAACACTACTAGCAACCCACAGGTACCAATCTGAGGTTTTGAGACAAAGATTGGATACAAGAGATGAACTAGGATTTGAGAGGAGATGGTGCTGGTGAAGATGTTGATGGAGATTCACCCCCTCCCAATGAGAGGATCAATGGTGATGACGATGGTGATGATTTCCCCCTCGAGGAGGGATGTTTCCCTGGCAGAACAGCTCCGCCAGAGCCCTAGCTTGGTTTCGCCAGGTTTCGCCTCGAGACGGCGGCGCTTCGTCCCGAAAGCTTCCTTCTGATTTTTTCCAGGGTGAAAGACTTCATATAGCCAAAGATGCGCACAAGAGGCCTGCCAGCGGGCCCACGAGGCAGGGGGCACGCCCAGGGGGGTAAGGCGCGCCCCCACCCTCGTGGATGGTGGCTAGCCCCCCTCTGGTGCTTTCTTCGCCCAATAGTTTTTATATATTCCAAAACTGACTTCCGTGGAGTTTCAGGACTTTTGGAGCTGTGAAGAATAGGTCTCTAATATTTGCTCCTTTTCCAGCCCAGAACTCCAGCTGGGGGCATTCTCCCTCTTTGTGTAAACCTTGTAAAATAAGAGAGAATAGGCAGAAGTATTGTGACATCATGTGTAATAACAAACCATAATGCAATAAATATCAATATAAAAGCATGATGCAAAATGGACGTATCAAGCTCTGACAAGTACTTTGCCTACAAGATGGAGGAGAATATCTCAACCAGTGAGCATGTGCTCAGATTGTCTGGGTACTACAATTGCTTGAATCAAGTGGGAGTTAATCTTCCAGATAAGATAGTGATTAACAGAGTTCTCTAGTCACTATCACCAAGTTACTGGAACTTCGTGATGAACTATAATATGCAGGGGATGACGAAAGCGATTCCCAGAGCTCTTCGCGATGCTGAAATCGGCTAAGGTAGAAATCAAGAAAAGCATCAATTATTGATGGTTGACAAGACCACTAGTTTCAAGTTAAAGGGCAAGGGAAAGAAAGGGAACTTCAAGAAGAATGGCAAGCAAGTTGCCACTCCCATGAAGAAGCCCAAAGCTAGACCCAAGCTTGAAACTGAGTGCTTCTACTGCAAAGGAAATGGTCACTAGAAGTGGAATTACCCCAAATTCTTGGCGGATAAGAAGGATGGCAAAGTGAACAAAAGTATATATGATATACATGTTATTGATGTGTAATTTACTAGTATTCATAGTAGCCCCTAGGTATTTGATACTGGTTCAGTTGCTATGATTAGTAACTTCAAACAGGAGTTACAAAATGAACAGAGACTAGTTGAGGGCAAGGTGATGATGTGTGTTGGAAGTGATTCCAAGGTTGATAAGATCAGCATCGCACACTCCCTTTACCTTCGGGATTAGTGTTGAACCTAAAATAAATGTTATTTGGTGTTTGCGTTGAGCATTATATGAGTAGATTCAAGTTTATTGCAATACAGTTATTCATTTAAGTCAGAGAATAATTGTTGTTCTGTTTATATGAATAAAACCTTCTATGGTCATACACCCAATATAAATGGTTTATTGAGTCTCGATCGTAGTGATACACATATTCATAATATTGATATCAAAGGATGCAAAGTTGATAATGATAGTGGAACTTGCTTGTGGCACTGCCGTTTAGGTCATATTGGTGTAAAGCGCATGAAGAACTTTTGGAATCACTTGATGCTTGTGAACCATGCCTCATGGGCAAGATGACTAAGACTCCGTTCTCCAGAACAATGGAGCGAGCCACTGACTTATTGGAAATAATGCATACCGATGTATGCGGTCCGATGAGTGTAAAGGCTCACAACGGGTATCATTATTTTCTGACCTTCACACAAGATTTGAGCAGATATTGGTATATCTACTTAATGAAACATAAGTCTGAAACATTTGAAAAGTTCAAAGAATTTTAGAGTGAAGTAGAAAATCATCGTAACAAGAAAATAAAGTTTCTATGGTCTGATCACAGAGGCGAATATTTGAGTTACGAGTTTGATCTTTGTTTGAAACAATGTGGAATAGTTTCGCAACTCACGCCACCTGGAACACCACAACATAATGGTGTGTCCGAATGTCGCAACCGCACTTTATTAGATATGGTGCGATCTCTGACGTCTCTTACCAATTTATCACTATCACTTTGGGGTTATGCATTAGAGACAACTGCATTCTCGTTAAATAGGGCACCGTCTAAATCCATTGAGACAACACCGTATGAACTATGGTTTAGCAAGAAACCTAAGCTGTCGTTTTTGAAAGTTTGGGGTTGCAATGCTTGTGTGAAAAAGCTTCAGCCTGATAAGCTCGAACCCAAATCGGAGAAGTGCGTCTTCGTAGGATACCCAAAGGAGATTGTTGGGTACACCTTCTATCACATATTCGAAGGCAAGATATTCGTTGCTAAGAATGGATCCTTTCTAGAGAAGGAGTTTCTCCAGAAAGAAGTGAGTGGGAGGAAAGTAGAACTTGATGAGGCATATGTACCTTCTCCCGAGTTGGAAAGTAGTACATCACAGAAATCAGTTCTAGTGATTCCTACACCAATTAGTGAGGAAGCTAATGATGATGATCATGAAACTTCAGATCAAGTTACTACTGAACCTCATAGGTCAACCAGAGTACGATCCGCATCAGAGTGGTACAGAAAACCTGTTCTGGAGGTCATGTTACTTGACCATGAAGAACCTACGAACTATGAGGAAGCGATGATGAGCCCAGATTCCGCAGAATGGCTTGAAGCCATGAAATCTGAGATAGGATCCATGTATGAGAACAAAGTATGGAATTTGGTTGACTTCCTGATGATCGGCAAGACATTTAGAATAAATGGATCTTCAAGAGGAAGACGGACGCTGATAGTAGTGTTACTATCTACAAAGCTCGAATTGTCGCAAAAAGGTTTTCGACAAGTTCAAGGTGTTGACTGCGGTGATATTTTCTCACTCGTAGCGATGCTTAAGTCTCTTCGAATCATGTTAGCAATTGCCATATTTTATGAAATCTGGCAAATAGATGTCAAAACTGCCTTCCTTAATGGATTCCTTAAAGAAGAGTTGTATATGATACAACAAGAAGGTTTTGTCAATCTGAAAGGTTCTAACAAAGTGTGCAAGCTCCAGCGATCCATCTATGGACTGGTGCAAGCATCTCAGAGTTGGAATATACGCTTTGATGAGTTGATCAAAGCACATAGTTTTATACAGACTTGCGGTGAAGCCTGTATTTACAAGAAAGTGAGTGGGAGCACTAGAGCCTTTCTGATAAGTATATGTGAATGACATATTGTTGATCGGAAATAATGTAGAATTTTCTGGGAAGCATAAAGGAGTGTTTGAAAGGAGTTTTTCAAAGAAAGACCTCGGTGAAACTACTTACATATTGAGCATCAAGATCTATAGAGATATATCAAGACACTTGATAAGTTTTTTCAATGAGTACATACCTTGACATGATTTTGAAGTAGTTCAAAATGGTACAATCAAAGAAGGAGTTCTTGCCTGTATTACAAGGTGTGAAGTTGAGTAAAGACTCAAAACCCGACCATGGCAGAAAATAGAAAGAGAATGAAAAGTTGTTCCCTATGCCTCAGTCATAGGTTCTATAAAGTATGCTATGATGTGTACCAGACCTATTGTGTACCTCACCATGAGTTTGGCAAGAGGGTACAATAGTGATCCAGGAGTGGATCACTGGACATCTGTCAAAATTATCTTTAGTGGAATAAGGATATATTTCTCGGTTATGAAAGTGACAAAAAGTTCGTCGTAAAGAGTTACGTCGATGCAAGATTTGACACCGATCTGGATGACTCTGAGTCTCAATCTGGATACATATTTAAAGTGGGAGCAATTAGCTAGAGTAGCTCCGTGCAGAGTATTGTAGACATAGAAAATTTGCAAAATACATACGTCTCTGAATGTGGCAGACCCGTTCACTAAATTTCTCTCACAAGCAAAACATGATCACTCTTTTGGTGTTAATCACATAGCGATGTGAACTAGATTATTGACTCTAGTAAAAACCCTTTGGGTATTAGTCACATGAAGATGTGAACAAATCACATAAATATGTGAACTATTGGTGTTAAATCACAAGACGATGTGAACTAGATTATTGACTCTAGTGCAAGTGGGAGACTGAAGGAAATATGCCCTAGAGGCAATAATAAAGTTGTTCTTTATATTTCCTTATATCATGATAAATTTTTATTATTCATGCTAGAATTGTATTAACTGGAAACTCAGTACATGTGTGAATACATAGACAAAAAGAGTGTCCCTAGTATGCCTCTACTTGACTAGCTCGTTAATCAAAGATGGTTAAGTTTCCTAACCATAGACATGTGTTGTCATTAAATGAACGAGATCACATCATTAGAGAATGATGTGATGGACTAGACCCATCCGTTAGCTTAGCATTATGATCGTTGAGTTTTATTGTTATTGCTTCCTTCATGACTTATACATGTTCCTCTGACTATGAGATTATGCGAGTCTCGAATACCTGAGGCACACCTTGTGTGATATCAAACGTCACAACATAACTGGGTGATTATAAAGATGCTCTACAGGTGTCTCCGAAGGTATTTGTTGGGTTGGCATAGATTAAGATTAGGATTTTTCACTCTGTGTATCGGAGAGGTATCTCTGGGCCCTCTCGGTAATGCACGTCACTATAAGCCTTGCAAGCAATGTGACTAATGAGTTAGTTTTGGGATGATGCATTATGGAACGAGTAAAGAGACTTGTCGGTAACGAGATTGAACTAGGTATGGTGATACCGACGATCGAATCTTGGGCAAGTAACATACCGATGACAAAGGGAACAACGTATGTTGTTATGCGGTTTGACTGATAAAGATCTTCGTAGAATATGTAGGAGCCAATATGAGCATCTAGGTTCCGCTATTGGTTATTGAACGGAGAGGTGTCTCAGTCATGTCTACATAGTTCTCGAACCCGTAGGGTCCGCTCGCTTAACGTTCGATGATGATTTGTATTATGAGTTATGTGATTTGATGTACTGAAGTTTGTTTGGAATCCCGGATGAGATCAGGGACATGACGGGTAGTCTTGAAATGGTAGAGACATAAAGATTCATATATTGGAAGGTTACATCTGGACACCGGAATGGTTCAGGTCGTTTCATATAAGTTTCGGAGTACCGGGGGTTAACCGAACCCCCCGGGAAGTTAATGGGCCTCATGGGCCTAGTGGTGGAAGAGAGAAGGCCGGCCAAGGAGTGGCGCGTGCCCCCCTAGCCCAAACCGAATTGGACTAGGGTTGGGGGGTGGCCCCCTTTCCTTCTCTCCTCCTCCTCCTTCCCTCCTTCTCCTACTAGGAATAGGAAAGAGGAGGGGAATCCTACTTGGACTGGGGAGTCCTAGTAGGATTCCCCACACCTGGCGCCCCCCCTTGGGCCGGCCACCTCTTCCCTCCCCTCCTTTATATACGTGGCCAGGGGCACCCCATAGACACACAAGTTGATCTTTTAGCCATGTGCGGTGCCCCCCTCCACAGTTACACACCTCAGTCATATTGTCGTAGTGCTTAGATGAAGCCCTGTGCCGGTAACTTCATCATCACCGTCACCATGCTATCATGCTGACGAAACTCTTCCTCGGCCTCAACTGGATCAAGAGTTCGAGGGACGTCACCGAGCTGAACGTGTGCTGATCGCGGAGGTTCCTTGCATTGGGTACTTGGATTGGTTGTATCGCGAAGACGTTGGACTACATCAACCGCGTTACTAAACGCTTCCGCTTTCGGTCTATGAGGGTACGTGGACACACTCTCCCCGCTCGTTGCTATGCATCTGCTAGATAGATCTTGCGTGATCGTAGGTAAATTTTTTGAAATACTGCGTTCCCAACATATTGGGTATCATTAACGTCAAGTTTGTTGGCTATTACATTGCTCCGTGAGGTTCTTGTGGATAAATCAGTGTGTGCAATTATATCTGACATGCATGGAAGACAACAAGTAGTTAGATTTATGTAATGAGTGCCTATAGCAGACGACATAAATAGTAGGACTGGGGTTAACTAGCAGCAACAGGTCTCAAAAACTAAAGGGAGAACACAGATGAAAGCTACAGAATGTGTATCGTTTGTACTCGAGATTAACTAGATGGCACACAAAAGTATTAAAGAACAACATAGGTAATACTAGAAGTGGTATAATATTATAATCACCAGCATGTGGGATAGCATTGGCTGATGGATGATAACTATGGAACAACGTTACCTAAAGAACAAGTCTCTTAGCTGAACTATGGAACAATGTTAACTCCTGAACAAGACCCGTAAGAGATCAACATGAATATACAGTGAAATGTGATAATATACTTTCCATGCTTAGATGAATAACAAAGCCATAAATGTTACACACAAGTAAGATGAGGGTACAACCTATCTGGTCGCCATCCATAGAAGTGAGCATCATGTGCTGACTTGTCAATGGCCTTGCAGTTGTTGTGGCTGTCCATGTCAGGCATGCGCATTCGATGGAAGCTACTGTTAAGTGGGGACTATAGCTCCCTTCTGGTGTATGCTTCCCTTGTTGGAGCAGCTGCAGTGAGTCGGAAGACGGTGTGGCTGAAGATGCAAAAAACGCATAATGTTAAGAACGACACATATCTCTGACCTGAAGAAATACCCTAAGAGATCAACCACAAGGTACAAGAGTATTCACACGTCTATTGACTTAAGACTAAATTGGGGTCACACAATTTTATTTTATTTTGGTACTGTTCGATCTACACCGGATGGCTTAATGGTCGTCTTATGCCTCTCGGCTGACACTGTTCGGAATCTTCCCCGAAGAGCCAGCGACCACAGGCAGACTAGCATGCCTCCGCCGTCCGTGGCCACGTGAGCTCCGACCAAAACCCCGCTCCCCGCCCCACCGCACCGCCGTGGTTGCACCGCCCCCGGCCAATCCACAAAGACTCGTCGTCATCCAGATCCGGTGGCGGCAGTACCTTCAACCCATGCAACTCTAACATAGCCATCTAAGCGCTGCTTCCGTGATGAACTTGCACCCCCGCACCCTTATGTTTGACACCAGCCAACTGGTAGCCTAGGAGCTCCTCTGCCTCGAGGGGTGCTGCTTCCCATTTGGAATCGATTGGACCAAAATAAAAATTCAGACAACTGACGCCTAAACAAAGTGATTTGAGATGAGGGTACGACCTATGTTGCGTCCCGGTGAAGTAGGATGCTCCAGCTGCCGAGTCGGTGAGGCCGGCGCGGTTGCGGTGGCTACCAGCGGCAGGAAAGCAGAGATGTTGCGATGGTCGACGGCTATGGGGAAGCAGCGCTGAGGCCCTGGACGCATCCAAAGTTGGAGCCGCTCCGGCGCCGTGCACAACGGCGGGGGTGAATCGGCTCCGGTACGATTCACGCGGCCGTCGTCGAGGCAACACAGGCAACATGGAGTAAGAGGCACACGACCAGTGCACGATGGCAAACGGACAACGTCTTGGCATTGGGGAGGAGGGTAGCGGTGAATTTGGTGCGGTGGGGGTGCCATGGAGGAGGGGCTGAGGTATTGCGGCTAGGGAGAAGGGAGCTTCTGGGGAGAAGGTGATTTGGCGCCCACGAGGTATGAATGGGGAATTGGGAGGGGGAACCATGTCTTACAGACGCATTTGTCTGGAATGTGGGGGGGATTTATAGTTCCACCCCTACCTTTAGGTTCTGGGCTTGGGTCTGTGTACTAAGGGTTGAGGATAGTAGAGTAACTTTGCTTCTCCCAAATAGTGGGCGCGAGCGATTTCGGGCGAGAGGGCGTGTTTTGAAACAATGGGCGCGACCTATTTCGAGAGAGGAGGGCATGTTTTGAAATAGTGGGCGCGAGCTATTTTGGGCGAGGAGGGCGGTTTTGAAATAGTGGGCACGGGCGATTTCGGGCGTGTTTTGAAATAGTCGGCGCGAGCGATTTCGGGCGAGGAGGGCGTGTTTTGAAATAGTCGGCTCGAGCGATTTCGGGTGAGGAGAGGGTGTTTTGCCGCCCATGGTTTATGAATTATTCGGCACATGTCATTTCGGCTGAGGAGAAGGTGCGCTTGGATAAAGTTATGAACCTACCCTCGATGTACAACGGGCCAATTGATGTGTGTCCCACATAGGCCGGTAATTTCGTGTCTCCCATTTATTTGCTCGGGCGAATTCCACCGAGTAGAGGGTGTTTAACGGTTCATTCAAATTTTGGCAGAATGAGCATCCACGTCTACCTTACCAAGTCGATTCGAATCAAATTTTGAAATATTAGCTTGCCACTTCTTTTATAGATGGAGAGATGATGCTCGGGACTAATGTGTTTTTACATGCTCGTTGCTAACGATTTACTATATGACAAATAGTTGACCCACTCAAAAACGGGAATCAAACCCAAAATGAAATATCTCGATTCAATGAAATAGCTCGTTCACGAGTTCAAAACAGTGAACTAAATCCAAAATTGGAACACCTTAATCGAGTAGCATGTTGTACAATATTATAGTACTCCATGAACATGTTGAAAGTCAAATTAATGAACTTGTTTGATACACATATCTCCGTTCATGTATGGATTGCAGACACCATGTTCTCCAATTTAAATATTTCAATGCAAGTTTATATCAAAACATGGTTTATATCAGTCTTTGATGCATAAAACGCGACCTTCCCCTCTCCCAGACTCCTGCTCTCTCTCTCTCTCTCTCTCTCTCTCTCTCTCTCTCTCTCTCTCTCTCTCTCTCTCTCTCTCTCTCTCTCTCTCCGACAATCTTCAATTCTATCGCACGCATCCAAACACAAACCTTGTTGGTCCCTCTCCCTCTCTCTCTCTATCTCTCTCTTTGTGTGTGTGGGGGGGGGGTCTTTCTAGTTCGCATGCATACTCCATGTATAGGTCTCTCTCGCACACTATGTATGATTGTCTAGTCCAAGCTAAATATCTTGGGTGCACTCATCGTACGCACACAAATTCCCTGGCTCGTTGCCCGTAACTCTCTCACGCACCACTCTGTTGTCTCGGAAGTCTTCCCTCTCTCTCTCTCAAACTCTCCATCTCCCTGGGTCACACATACACATGCATATATCACAAGCACTCGATAGACCCATCTAAAACTCTATCTCTTTCCCTCGTTATCTCTCCATCTCACACGCACACACACACAATATCATGCCTAGCCAAGTATGATGGTCTCTCACTCAATTGTAGGCACACACAGTCCCCCTATATGTATATGACTAGCTAATTCTTAGTCTCCATCACAAACATGTGCATGGCCTATCTCGATTTGTCTCGGGGCATCTTTCTATCGCACACGCACCTCGTCCCTCGATCTCCCACCCATATAGTCCCCTCACGATCTCGAGGGGATCTCTCTATCACAAACACACCCTCTCTCCCTCCCCATGCGTCCATCTTCTACATGCGTCCCTCTCGACCTTTGTTCCTTGTTGGCCATACCTCTATTGGACATGTGCTATAGGGGTGTCTCTCTCTGTTGCAAACAATCACGCACTAGCTATCTTCATGTATCTCCTCACCTCGCTTTTCTATCTCAAAGATGCATGCGTGATATGTTTGCATAACAAACGAACACACACACTCTCTCTCTAATTTATCCTTTGTTGTCCCTTTCTGTTTCACACACGTACTCTTTTTGCACACTCACTCATTCTCCTTCACACGCACTTGATCTCTCTCGACTTAGGCACTCTCTTCGGTCCATAGCATATAGATTTATTGAAAAGTGAAACATCACAAAGTTTGACCATGTATGTGGAGAAAAACATTTACATCTAGAACGACAAACATATATCACTAGATTCATCAGGAGATGTTGTTTCGTATGATGTATCTTTGGTATTGTAGATATAAATAATATTTGCGTAAACCAGGTCCAATTTCGAAAGTTTGACATCTAAAAAATTTATATGCACTGCATTATCGAGCGGATGGAATATCTCTTTCCTCCTCTCAGCTATGTGACACACCACTCAGCCGTATCGGGGATCCTCTATCTCTCTCAAACTTTATATCTCCCTGGTTCAAACATACACACATCTCGCTTGCGCTACATAGACCCATCTAACACTCTCTTCCCTTGTTCTCTCTATGTGACATGCACCCCCCTAAGTACCATAATCCCTCACTCCATCATAGACGATGCACTTCCCCCCTAAGTATGACTATCTCTCACCAGCCATCAGGAACACACGTATTGTCCCCATCCATCCATACGTCTATTTCGACATCTCTCGGGGTATCTTCTATCGCGCACACACCTTGTCACTCGATCTCCCACCCATGTAGTACCATCATGATCTCCAGGGGATCTCTCTATCACAAACATACACTCTCTCCTCGCCATGTCTGCATTTTCTCCTTACGTCTCTCTCGACATCTCTCCCTTATTTGTCAGACCTCTCTTGGCCACGTGCTAGGGGCCTTTCTCTCTCGGTTGCAAACAAGCACACACTATCTCCTCACCTCGCTTCCGCTGTCGAAGATGCATGTGTGATATGTTTGCATAAGACACACACGCTTTTTCTCTACTTTTACCATGTGTTGTCCATGTCTCTTTCATACACGCACTCACACTTTTTCAGTCACTATTTCTATTTCACTCTCTCTCTCTCTCTCTCTCTCTAGTTAGGTACTTTCTCACGTCCATAAGCATATGGATGTTTTGAAAAGTCAAACCTCAGAAAAGTTTGATGAGATATATGTGGAGAAAAACATTTACATCTGGAACGATCATTAGATTCATCACGACATGTACTTACTTCATACTATCATTTATCTTTGGTATTGTAGATATAAGTACTTTCTTTATAAACTTGGTCAAAGTTTCAAAAGTTTGACTTTAAAAAATGTAGGCACTACATTATCGACGGAGGGAGTAGCTCTTTCTCTCTCTCTACTATCTCTCACAGGCCTCCCCTCTCACTCGAACTCTCTATACCAGGGATTATACGGTCACTGTGTCAGCGTATAGCTCCGTATATTGTTTAGTCGACTAGTCAACCAGTCCACATGCTACCTTGTCAGCTTGTGTTCTCTATCTTCGTGTGCTGGCCCATGTGGCAGTGGGTGAAAATAAGTAAACTAGAGGCCCATCTGACACACGATGAAGTAAACAAAGTTGAAACCACTCGGAGTAGCACCCCGCACACTAGTAAATTGAGGGCACACTTCTTCCGCGTGAAGGATGCACTCGCGCACACTTCACCAGTGCGCGGCAGCATGCACAAAAGGATGCACTCGCGCACACCCAACACACAATACGCACCAGCACACGTGTACACCAGCGTCGCCGCCAGCTGAGATGGACGGCAAGGCAGCCAACAAGCGGAGGCGGCTTGAGCCAAAACTGCATCCAGCGAGCCTGGACTTCATCAATAGCCTCCCCGACGACATGCTGCTCGTCATCGTCGGCCTCCTCCCCACCAAATCTACCGTGCAGACCACCCTGCTCTCTCAGCGGTGGCGCCCCCTCTAGCGCCGCGTCCCCCTCAACCTCACCGTCGACAGCTGCCTCTGCGACGGGGATTGCAAATGCATGGCCACAGTCTCCAAGATCCTTTCATCGCACCCCGGGCTAGCCAGACGCCTTGACATCCGCATGTTTAGTACCAACTGCAAGGTCCAAGCCAACTTCGACTAGTGGTTCTTATCCCCCACCCTAGACAGCTTGAGGAGCTCAGCTTTGAAGCTGGACGATGTCACTCTCTACCACCGTCCGCTCTCCGCCTCACGCCAACGCTGCGCCGCGCCAGCTTCAGCTCCTTCTATCTTCCCCGGATTAATGCCGCACCCACCCTTCTTCTCTCTCAACTCAAGCAGCTCGACCTCTTTGATGTTGGCATCTCTAAGAAGGCTGTGGAGCACCTGCTCCGCAGCTGTACTACGCTCGAATACCTTCGTCTTCACAGATCCACAAGTTCATTAGCCTCCACATCGCGTCGACGAGTCTCCGATGAATTTATGTGTCTTGTTGGCCCCGCAACAAGACATCAATTGGGAAGAGATCACTCCAGCTGTTCCATGTGATGGTCATTGAGAATGTGCCTTTCCTTGAGAGATTGCTTGTATCTGATCTAGAAGGTCCAACAATAATCAGGGTCATTGACATGCCGAAATTGACAACGTTGGTGTACTCGTCTGCCAAATTCTCCAAACTCCTTATTGGATCTGTAATCGTTCAGGTACAACACTCATCTTCTTATCCGTCTTCTTGAAATTCACATTTTTAAATTTCTTCTTGATGTTTTTATGACTGTCATCTAGAAAATGATTCCCACAAGCTTGATCCAGTCTATGCGCAGAATGAAGATCTTGGCAATAAAATCTATCGGCCCCAATCTGGATCAAGTTGTTGGATTCCTTACATGCTTTCCATGCACGGAGAAGCTACTCATCGAGGTGAAACTTCTTTCCTATTAGTAAACGGTAATCACAACGTAGCTCAATTTTTTCGTAATTTTCCCAAATTACGGTGACAAGTGTAGTGTTCAAAACTGCATCTACGCAATGCACCGAAAGAAATGTTTTTAGTATTTTTTCTCACGTAATCACCTGCATCATTTTTTTGTTGTACTACTACTCCCTCCTTTCCGGTTTATAGGGCTCAAATCAGAAATCTCATCAAACAAAGCAGTTTTTGAGTGGAAGAATGTATCTCGTATGTTACAGAACTATCCCAATTAAACTCATGCATTAATTTGGATTAATGGCAATGGATGTATGCTTGGCCACTAGATGAGTAGGAACATTACATGCATTGGTGTGTTCCATTTTAATTCTAGCATGCAAAGATTTAATGCGCCTTGGAAACTAAAAATGAGATGAAGATGAGCCCTTTAAATTGGAAAACCAAAAAAGTTGAGATACGCCCTAGCTATAAACTGGAAAGGAGGGAGTACTATAGTAGCCTAGGCTAGTCATAGTCGCAAGTAAATTATACTAGTAACTCTATGGTTACCCTAAGAGCAAGTACTACCTCTGTCCTAGTTTACTCTTCCTATTTTGTAGTATCAAAATTTGACCATAGATTTAACTGACAAAATTTTAATGCATGTCACTAAAAATTATATCGTTGGATTCATATTTGGACATAATTTCAAATGGTATAATTTTTGGTGACATGCATTGGCATTTTCTTAGGTAAATCTATCGTCAAAATTTTACACTAAATACGAGGTAGTACAAAAGTGGCTATAACGGCCCTCCACTATGTAGGCCAAAACACGTGCTAAATTCACTTGTGATGCATTTGGCATCGATGCCCCTCCATTGCTCACCTGGTGCCCCAATCTGGATCACCTACTTTGCTCCGATGCCAAATTAACTTATGCAATGAAAAAACACTTGTGTGGGAGAGCGAGAGGACAGAGGCAATAAAAAAACATTTTTTTGGGAGAGTGAGAGGCTGGTATAGTTGGTTTGATTGATTTGTTTATACATGTGGGTTTGTGTGCACAGCGGTGCTAACTCTCTCACATCGCTAGAGCTGTGCTAAAATCTTTTGATTTGACATCGATGCGTATTATGTGGCATACTTTTGAGAAATATGGCATCAACCACATAGTGGAAGGCAACAAATGCCCAAGCTCTTCACGTGCTCCTAGGTAAATGAGAGGAAATAGAGAGATAGAGATAGAGAGAGAGAGAGAGAGAGAGAGAGAGCGAAAAAATATCACTAGCCAGCCAACCCTATCGCATGAGCGAATGATATTGGTACCTCTTGATGACACGGCAGTCTTATACAGCTAGCTGCTCTAATATGTTCTCTTCTTTTGCAGATAAAAAGACCCAAAAGTGACAAATGTGCTGCACTATAACAATCTCATCGAATGCCTTGATCTCCATCTTACATAAATTGATTTGATCGACTATCGAGGCAACACATCTGAGATTAAATTGGCCAGGTTCTTTGTTCTGGAGGCAAGTCTGCACAAGGTAATGAGGTTTCGTGTTCTCTGGCGCAACAATGAATGGTGTGCTGATCACCGCAAGTGTCTAAGCCTGAATGACAAACTCTCCACAGAAGCTCAATTTGTTTACTAAACATCAACTGGCTAGAGACTTGATAATTTATTTGCCCATTAGTGACTTGTCAGCGTGGTGGATTTTAGTTTGTATGATAATGCTGCATCCACCTAAAGTAACGAAAGTTCTTATGTAAACTTCCTAGTAATTCCCTCTTCGTAGGTGCAGGATTACTCCTAACATTTGTAATATCTGTGTGAAACTTGTAATATTGCGGTGTCCTATTCCTGCGTTTTCAAAATCCTGTGAATCAAAGAGGTCCTGAGTTGGTGATGATGGTGTGACTGCCATCTTTCACCAATAGCCGTTGGATCTTGATCTGATGCATACAAAGCAAACTTCTGCAATTTTACAAAAAGATGCCCACACTTGTTCCCTATTTACAAACAACGCCTTTTCTCTCACAACCAGCCTTATCTCCTCCCCACCACATCTAGAAGGCCATGGAAAAATCTAGCGCGATGGCCGCTGTCGGGCCGTCCACCCCCAATCTTGGTGTTTCGTGCAATGCACCGGCATCTTACTCATACTCTGTATAAGAAAATAATAGAGATACTCGTGGCAACGCACAGGAAATTATGTCGAACACGACTAGTTGTAAACAGGCTAGCTCTACAACCATGATGATAGTGACTGCAGACGGTGAGGCTGACTTTGGTATGTTGAACACGGCGCCTACACTCAGGTGTCATCTCCGGCGTAGGGTCTTGTCACTTCACTATGAGGAACAGCACGTAATAATTTGACAAACGGGTAGTACAGTCATTGGTAGTACTACTACTAGTACTAGCACCATCGTCGGGATTTAGTAGTACTACCACGTCCGTCTGGATTTAGTATTTGACTAGCAATATCTAGTAATGCATGTCACAAAAAATATACTACTCCCTCTATAAATAAATAAAGGTGTACTGTTTATTCGTTTTGAACGTAGGTCCCGATGATATTATTCACTCTCCATTCTGGTAGATGGCTCAACTCTGAAGTCTCATCAATCAAACTACTATTGTACTCACAGAGCGCTCAACTTGGTAAGCTACCAACAAAAAATTGCATTCAAAGACTACTATTGTACTCCCTCCGTACTGGTGCATTAGTCACGTTACGAAAACCAAATTAATCCCAAAACTTTTAGGCGCGGTGCATTAACTACCCACCTCGTTCCCTGTTTTTTGCCACGAAAAAAGAAATCACCCAATAGGAGACGTGGGGTGAATATGCATTCAATGACTTGAGACTACTTAGCACAACATTTTTGGTTACATGCATTAACATTTTATTAGTTAAATAAAAGGTCAAAACTTGGCGCAAAATGCAAAGGGGACCAATAAACCAGTAAACATCAAAGTTCTCTCGTTTTGTCGCAACTAGAGGTCCGGTGAGATGACTATGCTACACTGGCACGAAGGGGGATGCAGATTCATTGAATTACTACTCCTGCCTTTGGGCGTATGACAGGTGGGCCCAACAGGTGGCTAGCCCACCTGTCATACAGCGAAAGTCAGGTGCAGTTAAGGCATAGGAGCTCAGTCCCACAGAGGAAGGGCCGAGGAGTAGAGGGCCAACACACATGTGAATGCAACGCAGTATGCACTTCTCATATAAAGGAACCCCAGCAGTCCAATCTATGAAATCCTACGCACCCTAACCAAGGGTAAGAGTGATCACTCATGTCGCATGATCAGTTGACTAGAAGCTAGACCCATGGAGGCGATGAGCGCGAGCATCAGCCGGCTGTGCTAGATGGTCCACGACGCCGGCCTTCGGCCCAGCACCAAGGAACGTCTCCAGGTCGTGCTTGAAGCTGCCAGGGCAAGAGGCCGCTTGGATGATAGCTTCGTCTTGTTCTTAGACAAGGTACTCGTTGGCTTCCTCGACAAGTTCACCATCATCAAGAAGCTCGCGGACGACCTTGATGTACGCCTCCAGCCCACGCGCCCAGGCTCTATGATGCCCGCCACCCTCAAAGGCCTCTATGGTGACAATCTCCTCGATGCACTGGTGGCCCTGCGACTGCCCGTTGTCGCGCCGGAGAATGTCCACCTCGTGGTCGTGCTTGCTGCGCAGCGTCTGGCACAACAAGACACCATCGACATAATCACCCACGTCTACGCGCAAATCGTCCATAAGGACTACTACGTGCATGAGGAGGACGATAGGTCGCTGGCCTTCTTGGACCATAGGGCAACCTTGGACGGCATTGTTCAGAAGCATGTTGAGCTTGCCGCCAACGCCGCTGCTACTCACACGTCGGTTGGTGACCCGACGCACTAGGGCATGAGGATATCGTTGATGGATCCGTATGAATCTTTATCTTTCCATCAAATCCATGTAGTAGTATATGGTACTACTAGTAATTATCTTACCTTTCGCATCAACTTCATAATTTTCGTACGTACTCCATGCATGAACCGTGCCCGAACCAAACTTCTCATTACTCTAGGGAAAATCGTTATTTCTATCTATCGGTCGCGCCATGGAGCAAAACCAAATTTTACAAGTTACAAGTTCAAAAGGAAAATCCTGTCGTGTTCGCGTCGCACCCCCACACGGTTGGTCTGGCATGCTGCTCAAGGGGGAATGTGTGTTGTGTTGCATTTTCAATTACAAGTGGGACCGTAGTTGAGCAAACGGACTATCGGCAAACCCCCACCCCGCCCACCGCGCGATGGCTGAGAAAACAGGAGGGAGAAGAGATGGTTGTAGCACGGATTCCAAGAAAAATGGTGTCAGATGGGACTCGTGTGGGTGGCGTGTGTCGTACTGCTAGACGTGAATGGTAGTTATGTCCCAGCCACCCCACTATATCAAGGTGCTGGTTATGTAGAGCGAACACATGATCTCTCCAGGAGTACGGTACACCACTAGTACTACTCACATTGTCGCAAAATTTCCTGGAGTCCGTGCTTAGCCCTACTCTCTCTCTCTCTCTCTCTCTCTCGCTCTCTCTCTCTCTCTCTCTCTCTCTCCCTCTCTCTTCTCAGCCAGCCAGCAGACGCGCGAAGCCCATCGTCTGTTTGCTCACATGCGGTCCCACATGTCAGTGAGAACGCAAGAGGACCCACTGAACCTGCACATCTTTCACCTCGACGTGCTGGTGATGAAAAACAAATCCAATAAAGATCTTCGGTGGCCGCTTTTGGAGTTAATCAAGAGTAAGATTCTATTTATAGTTTAACCCAAGATGCACATCACGTGGCTTCAACTAGCACTCCATTTTCCTGCATGACACGACCTGAATGCTGGATGTCCCACGTGTCGGCAAAAGGAGGAAGAACACGGCCAAATCTTCTCCATATTTAGACCGGAGGAGTAGGAAACACGACAAGCCCTGTGCCTACATCATACTACGTACAAGCCCACCTCACGCAATCACGCTATCACCATATTTATCAGCCTCCGTGCGACACCTAGCTCTAGTTGATCTAACTAGAACTAACTATTGTGCTAGTATACTCCAATATTAGGTTGGCTCTATGTGATGTGGCAAATTCATATAACCGGATGCTGGCTATACTACTACAGTACTCACACTCCAAGAAGTGACTCGAAAACCATTCATAATTTGGTTTATGACATGCATATGCAAATGTACCATTCATTACATACAACAAGTCATCAACACACAACGACAACGAGGCTACATGTTGGATTATAGATTAGTTCCAACAAAACATTCTAGTAAATACTAAAGTTTTCGTCACACAACAAAGGGCCTCCGTCCCGCACATGAGCGAAGCCACTTTGCACCCCCACAAGGTTGGTCCGCCACGCCGCTAGGGAAACTCGTGTTGTCTTGCATCTTCACTTAGGCCAACTCCAGTGTGTGCAGCTCGGACGCGCGCTCGCCCAGCCCCCTTTCCCTCGACGCCCCCGAGCTACCCAACCATGGCTACGTGTTTTGCGCACCCGGCGGCCGGATTTGGAGCGGATCCGGTCGAGCTTGAGCTCGCCTGGCTGTGGGAGGCCGCGTCGCGCCATGGGCTGGCCAGGCACCGGGCCGGAAGGCCCCGGCAAGGCAGCAAGGCTGCATGCAGGTATTGATTCCTCCTCTAGCCGCTCGAATCTACACCGTCGGTGGTCCACCGACAGATACATGAATGGTGGTCGGGTGGGCTTAGTGCTGGCCCAAAATCTCGTCGGTGCACCGTTGCCACTCATTACGTGCGACGAATGCCCAAAGGTGGTCTTGCGCTGCGTGTCTACAATGCCGGAACATCCCGGATGGGTGTTCATCAACTGCTCAACCGATGGGGTATGTGCTACTTTAGCTTCGGTTGTGCTCTTGGATTTGAATAGTTGTGCTAACTTAAAATTTTATTGTGTAGAATGGATGCAAGTTTTGGTATTGGGAAGAAGAGTACATCGATATATTGATAGAGCGCAATTTAGTAGATGTTCTAGCACTTTTAGCTAGCATAGAGGCTAGAGATGAGACTAGTGCATTTGTTGATAGAATAGAGGCTAGACATGAGACTAGATGCGAGGAAGCAACATCCACTTCTTTACACGCGAAGAAGAAAGAAGCATGCAAGATCGAGCCTCCGCAGATCAACACTGAATGCATCGAGAAGGCACTAATCCAACTTACTGGAGCAGTTATGGAAGTTGTATATCTTCTAAAATGTATTCTTGTGGTTCTTGTTTTCTTTGTTCGTCTTTTATAGTCAAAATTCGGTGATGTATTTACATGTACCAAAAATCAATGATATAAAAAAAGATATGTGTTTGCAAAGTAAAATGTACGCGGCCGCGATGCGCCCGCGCATTGGGCGCACGGCCACCACATTCGAGAAATGGCCCGGACACGACCCCATTGCCCTACCCAAACGAACAGAATCCGGGCAAAACGGACGTCCGTTTGGGGTCGTGCCCTGGAGTTGGCCTTACAAGTGGGACCGCGGTTGAGGAAACCGACTATCGGCGAACGCGCACCTCGCCCGCCGCACGATGGCTGAGTTAGAGAAATGAGGAGGTTGAAGAGATAGTTGTAGCACGGACTCCAAGAAATATGGTGTTAGATGGAAGTCGTGCTGGTGGCGTGTGTCGTACTCCTGGACGTGAATGCTTGTTCTGGCCCATGCCACCTTACTATATATCGAGGATTCGAGGTGTTGGTTACGTACATCGAACACATTAGCATATGGCCCACCTCACACTGTGGCCAAATTTCCTGGAGTCTGTGCTAGGTTAAAAAGTGTTCTTTGTGAGGGTGGATGGCTAGTCTCAAGTTTGAAACTTGTTGTTTATGTATACATAGACGTAGAGATAGTGCACCAGTTTTGGAAGTTTGAACCCAAATATCAGAATGCAATTTCTACAGTTGATTGGATTCATCCGAGGACCTAGGATGATGGGATTCGCACCTACAGTAAAAACACCCGCCCGACGCGCGAAGCATGTGAAAATAGTACAAATAGTAGTACTATTGTTGATTGTACTCATCCGGTAACCTGTTGCAATGCACATACAATTATGTATTCGTAAAATATATTTTTGCCTCGTCGCAGCACGCACTGTGAGAAGCGACTTGAAGGACATTCATTAATTTAGTAAGTTTATCACAGGCATATCATTTAGCATTACATACAACAGGTCATCAACCCACAACGAAAAACAGGATACATTATAAATACTAAAGTTTTCATCACACAATAAATAACAAGCAATGAAATGAACTTCAGCTCAATCACTCGTCAGGGTTGGAAACGCTTGCTTTGAACCAGAAGTGATTCTTTGGGAAGGGCCAGCTATTGTCAATCTCGAGCCAACGCAGGACTGATCATCCAGGCTGAAGCGGCCTATATTAGGACGCATATTGTGATAGCCATGGTAGGGAACCATAGCAATGTCCAAGGTATAGATACAATTGCTTCTGATAAATGGTAGTAACGTTGTGTCAACAGCAGCTGGATCGCCTTTCACCATCATTGGATAGTTTGTCCAAGGAAGAGCGAGTTTCCTCCAAGACTATCAATACTGAACCAGGGAGAAGGTTCTGGCGCTAGCACACTAGTATCCATCCCGAATACGCTCCAACGGATGTTGGAATAGGTTCGGAGAGTGCGACCATGCGAGACAACACATGCTTTCTTAGTAACATCAACAGTGCCCTGTATACAGACAAGAAGAGGTGATCCATCGGAATAAGTTGCTAGGCGCCACTGAGTATATGGGTCCTGCTCATCCTCATGCTCGTGATCATCACCATCGTCATCTCCCCATTGGTTATAAATGTTTTCATGTATAGGTGGTGGAATGTTCATAGAAACAGTAAAGGGAAACTAGCTAACCCGCATGCATATGGATGAACCAATTATATTTACTGTGGAAGACAAACGTATGGAAAGCATCAGGATTCCATGCAAAAACAGTGCCACGAGTTGTGGCAGCAAACACAAGACCCTCGTATTGAATTGCATCACAGTACACATCCGTGTACAGAAACTGATTTTTGAGCAATATCCATCGAGTCGAATTATGAAGGATGGCAACAAGCTTGTCGAAGATAGCAACAACACAAGCATTCCTATAACCCCAAGAGCAGTTGGGAACTCGACAAATTGCTACCATGATCGTAGTTGAACGTACATAGAATACCAGTGTGCTCAACCACTGGGCAGTCTGAGATTTTTGGAAGTGGAACCCGGTGACGAGTGTACACATTCACAAGTTCCCACCCAATATAAACAACCCAATCTCCATTTGTGCCGCCCAAGCCTTACCCTCAAGCGATGGCATCTTAACATCACACGTATCATTATCAAGCATCATTAACTTGCACAAGGTGAGGCTTCCGTCGTCCGCCTGCCAGTCGTCGGCAGGTTCACGGGAAGAAGATAGGGGAGAACAAACTGCTCCTGGACCCTTGGGTTCCTTGTAATGATGTTATTAGTTGAGTCGAGAATGTTCTTGAACGAACCTGCCATGCTAGCCGCGGTGATGACGTCGCACCGATCAATGAGTTCCTCCACCACGTCATCTTTCAGATCGGGGCAAGAATAACGGGGTCGTTTCTGGCCTGTTCCCTGCATGGAGAAGACGATCGAGCAATCACAGAAGGAAGGGTAAAGGCAAATGGAGGAGGGAGGAAGAGCCTGCGACAACAGTTCCAAATCGAGAGGGAAAGGCGGTTGACGGTTGCCATGGTACACGAAGAGGCGCCCTGGCCTACATAG
Source organism: Aegilops umbellulata (assembly GCA_032464435.1). Taxonomy (NCBI): domain Eukaryota; kingdom Viridiplantae; phylum Streptophyta; class Magnoliopsida; order Poales; family Poaceae; genus Aegilops; species Aegilops umbellulata. The sequence continues at coordinate 234,606,011 of CP136060.1, forward strand.
ACGTCCGTTCGGAAATTGTTCAAAAGGACTCGCCGTCGTCTCACTAACATGTTGGAACGGGACCATGTGTCAACGAAACATGGTGTGTAATTTCTCGTGCAAAATGTGATCTGGCCGCGGTTGCCCGAGGTGCCGCATTAGTTATCGACCTTTATTTTTTTAATGGCGTGCCGTTTAGTTTTGAAGCATGACTAACTCGTACTGTATGCAGAGAAAATATAAGCTACTCTACCGCTACTCCACCTCTAGCACTAGTATCAAAAAATATATATAGGCTGGAGCTTCAGCGCTTTCTTGCTAAGGGCTGCCCACTTGCTTCTCACACTATCACCCTCTCTCCAGATCTAAAAAAGATGGCCTCTCTCTCCCTCCTCACAGGTGGTCTCAGATCCGCCGGGGAAGAAAAGGACATGCAGCATTGACGCACTCGTCATTGGCGTGTGAGGTCACGCACTAACGACAAGGCCGTCCTCTCAGACCTAGCGCCCGCGAGGGATGGCCTCCGTCCCCAAGCTCGCTACCGTAGTTTGTGCGGAGGACGACGACCATGAGCGAAGGCACTTCCCGCCGGCCCTCATGCTACCTATTTTCGAACCATACCCTTGTTCTATTTCCCCATCTGCCATGTCGCTGGATGTGGATCTTTTTCCACTCCACCATCTTCCTAATTTGCTATCCTCTGCTCTGCTGGTCACGCAGACGAAAACCTTAATTTGCACTATTAAAGGAAACCCTACTTCATGTAGACTAATCCATGTCTAGGTTGAATAAGGAAAGGAAGGTAGAAAGTATCGTCCAAGAGACTAGGCAACGAACCCGCATCTAGGTTGAAAAGGGGAAAATCAGTAGCTAAGGAACGAGTCTCGTGTCTTTTTGTTTAAAAAGGGTGAAAAAGGGTAGAAAGGCATGACAACGCAATAGATAATGACCAGGTTGATCGGTTTGTTGTCCTCACATAGTAAAAAGGTGGCTAAAGAGAACAAAAATGGGACGTAATCCACATATGCTGCCTGGATATTTGTTGCTCTAGGCAACCATACCTCGCTCACTACTCTATGTGTCCGTGGACGTACATCGTACTGGTGTGCCCACTATCCGAATGGGCCTCCCATGCCCTTATTGCCACTTTTTTGCTGTTATTATAACGCCGGTGGTAAAGTCAAGCAATGCTACTACTAAAGTGATGCCACATTTAACTAATGCCATACTCAGTCTAATGCCACCGATAAATTTAAGAAATGCCATTTAATGTCACTAGATTATTTCAGGGTTTGCTGTTGATTGTGCATTTATTAAAGATTTTTCATCTAAGGCATTCTAATGTTGTTGCACAACCAGTATACCAACGGTGAAACTTGTTACTACCTTCAGTTTTTTGCACTGTTAATGCTTATAGATTACATACCTCACTTTCATGAGATAAGTCAAATTTTTTGTAGAGTGTCACCAAAATGCCAAGGCGCTGATGTCACTTTATTTTGGTTAAGCTGCACAAAAAATTATGAAGAGAAGAGGAAAGGTCAAGGGTGGGCACCACCTCCTCCGGCTGTCCTTTTGATCCGTTCGATCAAGTTTTTATGTTTGATCGATTATCAAGATTGGGTTTTCAATTTTTCAAGTCCCCTCGAGTTCGAAATGATATTTACCTTGAAGGTACATGGTTTGCAATTTTTTTGTAATGTCATTTGTTAATAATTCTAGTTACCTTCAGACTTTTTTATTTGGTTTAATGCGCTTGCACAGCTAGTATACCAATGCTGAAACTTGTTACCTTTACATCTTGTATTGTTAATGCTTATAGAAATCTTCCAGTGCTAGCTTATGGAAATCTGTTCAGTAAAACCATTGTACTGTACCCCGTAATAAAAAATTACTCTACTGTTGCACTAGCCACTGGATTAGTGTATATTTGTACTATTCGAATGGTGTTGTATTAGCGTATGGACATATATAAAGTGTTGAAAGCTTTCCCAGATATGTGCTCATGAAAACTACTACCTGTTTTTCTAAATACTAGACGTTTGGGTACTTTAAATTGAACTGCAAAAACGTCTTATACTAAGGAACAGAGGCTATAGAGTTCACTCAAATTATCCCGGTAAAGCTAGTCACACCTTTGTTAAACTTAATGTTCATTATGTTATCAGACGAGGTTTGTATGTTTGTCTCTAATGCATGTCGATTACATACATGACATCATGATGTAATGTTAAGTCATTTCTTTTTGTAAAGTGTCACTGAATTGTCAAGGCGGTGATGGCATTTTATGTTAGTTGAACTGCACAAAATATGCTTAAAAGAAGAGGAAAGGTCAGGAATGGTTCAGTTTTTAAGAAAATACTATGTACGCCTTCCTGACATCATCCGTTGTTGCCTTATTTATTCCTGCAAGCAGGTGGTTAGAAACAGTCTCGCTACCTTTTCCCATTAAGAAATTGGAATGCTTATATTTGTGAGTCTATGCTTCAACTAGTGCCACTTATATAGTAATCACACTTTCAATATCTATGCAAACAGGGATGCTCGATTTTAGTGGAACTGCACGAAAGTCCAAATGGTTCAACATTAGGAGCATGTTTTCTTCCAAACCTGTATATCCAATTGGTGGCACTATGAGCTGTTCAGTACGAAGGTACATGGTTTGATACTATCTTGCTACTCTTTTTGTACTGTCATTAGATAGTAATATTAGTGGCTTGCATGTGAATTTATTGGTAGGGTGGACCTACATTGGAGGTGTAGGACATGATTCAATGATTGGATGCTCAATTTCGGTGGTATCGATTTCACCTCTTCCATCACTGCGAACATGGATATCCTTGGTCTGATGAAGAATAGGCGCTATATTTCTGCTCTGAACCAGCAAATCAATTTAGTACGAAATTGTCCAGGGCAAAACATGACAGTATCCAATTATCCAGTGCAAAACATGACATATGCTAAGCGGAAGAGGCATGTTTAAACCAAAAATACAAGGTGGGGTATATGTTTACTAGCTAGTTGATATTTGTGCAGACATATGTATTCCCGTTGCTATTTGGCAAAAAAACAAAGTGACCACCATTTTGGTGGAACTGCACAAAAGAATAGTATAGTTACTGCATGCAGTGCCATTTGAAAATAGACACAGAAAGATTGGATAGTCACTTCATGGACTGCACAAAAGTAGTACTATACTATTTATTGTCCAACACTAGGTGCTTCATTGCTTTGGTCTGATTATACAATGGGCATCATTTTTCCTAACTTAAAGTTTGTATTCCAAAAATAGTCTCGCCGTGTGATCGAGAGAAGACCAAATCATATTGCAGTGGATGTTCCTCCGTCATGTGTGGTTCATTCTCATGGTTCCAGATTTTGGTGAAACCACTTACGTTTGCAAGAGGAATTCTAGACTTCACAAAAAAATTTGTCTTTCACTCTATACTGAATGTTGGCCCAGAGAAGCATCCATGTTAGTAGGAAGAACAGATGTCTTTTCTAGATCTTTGCTTTTGGAGCTACATATTTGTATATGATCTGTGAATCATTGAAATGCATTAACATGTTACTAGTTGGTTGTGAATTTGTGCTACTAATGTGAACATATTACAATGCTAGGCCTGTGAGTCTCGTGTGAACATTTCGGACGGATCGACTCTTACTACTGTGCACAAGATGATCCTGATTTCTGTGTTCTCAGTGTTTACAAGTTACAAGCAGTTCCTTATTTCTATTCGCTCAGTGTTTACAACTTACTTATTGATCACTAGCTAGCCTACTAATACGCTCCTTGCAGTTTTAGTTGCAACGCAAGATCCAAAGGTGACAATTTTATGAATAAAAATGCCTATGTCTGGTGAAACTGACAAGCTGTTCTGAAGAAAATGCCATGCGAATCTGAAGCAACTACCAGCAAAAACGTTCGCAAATGCCTTATCTCCCAGCGAATGTTCATCAGCTAAGGCGATCCTACACGTACACTATCCGAGCTACTCGATCCTACACGTACACTATCCGACCTACTCGATCCTACACGAATAAATAGAGGATCACGGACGTACTACCTCCTTTCCGGTTTGCAGGGCTCAATTAAAAAATCTCACCAACCAAGGTAGATGATGAGTGGTGGAATCATTTTTGACAAGGAGGGAATACCTCATCTGGATGATTCGAGTGGACTCGTTTGACTGTCATGCCGATGTGCGACCCAGCACAGATGGGACGCACCACTTATGGGACTGGACGACACATTAGTTTTCCAGTTTTCCACGGTAAGCCGGCGCGCTAAGCCATTCCTGCTTATGCATTGAATTCCGATGACCGTCGCGTTTCCCGCGACATGCTGCTTCACCTGCCTTCCGCCTATAATTACTGGATCCTGGCGTTCTCCAGTAGCACCGTCACCTAACTCACCCTATCGGCTCCCCTCACAACCCCCACGGGCCCGACGTCACTCGCCACTTGCCCTCGCTCTCGCCACGTCCGTCATGCCCCCAACCATCCGCAATAGGCGACGCCAGAGGCGCTCACCGTCGGAGCTAGTGTTTGGTTATTCACTAGAAGGAATATGAAGGGAGGCATTCTATCGGTCTTTAGATGGCAATGTGGAGCACGACCGCCTAGCGCAGGAGGAGTGTATCGCTGATTTGCGCTGCCAATGGGGCATGGAGCAGTAGCGCACTACCGCTTTGATTCGCGAACAAAGCGCCCGCGACTGGGCCGACTACGTGGAGGTCGGTGCCCGTAAAATAGCCCTAGAGGCTGTCAGGCACGCACGCATGCGCGACGCCGAATTTTACTACCAGCTCATCAAGTGGGTTTCCCGCTTAGAAGCCGAAGCTTCGGTGGACCATGCCGGCATGGAAAGGGCAACGCGCGCAAGCAAGGTGCCCTATCGCACCTCCGGCAAGTCCGAGGTGAGAAGGAGGACGTCGGTGCCGGCATTTAGCGTGTACCGTAGTTGGCCGCCAATATCGTCTAGTTAGCTAGAAGTAAGTCAGTACTTGTACACTAGAGTATTAGTGGGAGTAGATAGTTAACTTGGCTATCACTACTGCAGGATGCTGCTAATGCGACACTACGATCAGAGACCCTTCGATGAAACTGTCTGTGATGCAATAATCGCAAACGGTGGTGTAAAAGAACCATCAAAAAAGGTGCAAAACATTTGCGATGCCGGAGCCAAACAACATGGTTCAGATTTTAGTTGCATGTACGATGCAGGGCATACGGTTCAGTTCAATGAACCGTTTGCGATGAGGAGGAATAAAAGAAACGGGCAGCCAGATGAAGGCGTTTGCGATATACAACATATGGTTCACTCGGATGAACTATTTTTGATGAGGAGTAATAATAGAAACGTGCAGCTAGATAAAGGTGTGTGCGATTGAGGGCATACGGTTCAGAAGGATTAGCTGTTTGTGATTAGGCAACAGAACAGAAACGAGTCAGCCAGATTAAAGTGTCTGCGATTATTAGCAAAAAAAGTGTCTGCGATTGATGGCATACACTTCACACGGATGAACTATTTGCGATTAGCCACAACAAACTGAAATAGTTAAATAGATCAACGTGTGTGCGCTAGATGGGCACACACATTCTAATTAAAAGGAGCGTGAGCGATTGTAATAACGAGCGCACACGGTTGTTGGAACAAGACGTGTGCGGACGTTGCCTATTGCGGTGCACCCTATGGTGCAAACGCCACGTACCCGGCCGAGAAGGAGTACGTGCCCACTTTATGCCTTTCGGGAATAGTGCCACACTTATAACCTTCAGTAAATTTTGAGCCTGCGTCCTGTCACATTCCAAATTGCAAACCTGTTCACACCGATCAAAACATAAATGATTTCCCACTTAGGAGCGTATTAGTACTCGGTTATAAATACTACTACTCCAAGATGACTGCACATTCCTCCTCAAATCCTCATCCACAAAAACAAACAAGTCATTCATCATCGTTCCCTTGCATCTGCCATGGCCAGCGTGAGTTCTGGGTCAAGAGATTGCCACCAGGGAGATGCGAGCATGGAAGCGGAAGCACATGAGATGTCCCACCTCGCCGCGAACGCAGCCGGCATGTCCCGCCGCACGGCTATAGCAGCACGGAGGTCCCGCCATGCCGGCGAAGCAGCACGGAGGCCCCGTCGCGCCGTCAATGCAACAGACTGGTCCGGCCGCACCGCAGAAGCAGAAGAGATGTCTTGCTGTGCCGCTAATGCAGCAGAGATGTCCTCCCGTGCCGCGGTGGCCTAGGAAAATGTCTCGCAGGTAGGCGAGGACTCTTACAAGCGCATGCATGCGATTGTCCATAGCCAGATGAATCAGATCTCTGGCTGGGCAAGGTTGCAAGATGACATGAAAGCCTCTTTTGAACAGGCTACCGATGTCATCCAACAACTAAATGAGAGCAATGCAAAGCTCCGGGCCGAGCGCGACCTGCTGAGGGTGAAGATCGTCAGAAGTGCAGAGCAGCAGGAGGAGACCACTGCCTTGTTGAAGAGGACCGACGTCATCGTCGAGAAACTTATGGACAAGAATGCCATGCTGCGCATCGAGCGCAGGAGGCTGGTGGAGGAATCTGTGGATGTTCCCAAGCAGCATCTTGAGGACAAGAAAGAGTTCATCGCTGCTCATAGCGGAGACTAGTTCCAGCGGCCTGCAGCAACGCATCAAGAAAGTAGAGACCAGCGAGCCAGATCGTTGTCTTCCTTCTTCTTTTGCCCTTATGTATTTCAGGCGTTGCCGCATGTGGCTTTTTTTAATTATGTTGCTAAATATGTAAGACAATTATTATCCACAGTCATCGTCCTTATATTCATCATGCTTGCTATAAGTCACAGTCGATGCTATATAGGTCCGTCGGATTACATCAAGATCCGTGCAAAACTTTCTTTTCAGATTTTCATTTATCTCTCTTAAATCTCAGTCCAGTCAGACATATAGCCACGCCGTAGAACTGGGGCTCGGGCACCATTAATGGAGACGCTGGGAGGGAGGTGCGCGGCAGGTAGCGGTCAAAGGGCTATCCTCCCGATGAGCACGCGCATGGGTCTGATCGCACGCCTCCCGTACTCAAATAGCTACCCCGCACGGCACCTCCTAGCCAATAAAAAAAGGGGACGTGTGGCGGCACATAATTGGTAAGTAGAACGCCGACGGTTTCAATAAAACTTGTGTTTCCGATTTGTAACGTGACATCACTTCTTCCAGAATGACTTTGTTGATTGTTAATGTGTGCGCCTTCCCAAATCGGACAGAAAAATTACCACAACATGTTGGTGCCATGTCATCACACCATGCCAAATTTCATGATTTTCATGCGTGTTTTGGGTTTACAGGAATTAAAAAACCAAGTTTCTCAACCTTTCCGGCCGAGCGATGACGCCCAGATGTTTGAATTTCATTCCCATCTCTTGCATGGGACCTAGAAATTCACCCAAGGACACACATGTGATTTTTCAACAAACTTTGGTGCACTGGAGCATGTGCTTGTAGCTCAAATTTGAATTATGCACATTAAATGCCTAGAAACTCAATTAATTTATAAAAAGGCCAAACTAACCCTGAAAAATTCCAAAATTAAACACAACACTCCTGTTGTTCTATGTTGACACTAGAAAATTTTCGAAAGCAATAAGAGGCAACGGTTATCGTTCTGTCCCCAAAGATGCCACGTTCCCTACCGAAACCATCACTCTTGTTTTGAGAAGCTCTGGTTTGTGAGAAGCTTATATCCAAACCTGCCCCAAATGGGACAAAAAATTTACCACGGCATGTTGATGCCGCTCCATGATAGCATGCCAAGTGTCATGAATTTCCGAAGAGTTTTGGATTTACTAGAATTTAAAAACCAGGCATCTCAGTGTTTTGCCGTCAATCAACAGCGCCCTGGTGTTTGAATTTCATTCCCATCTCTTGCATGGGACCTAGAAATTCACCCATGGACACACATGTGATTTTTCAACCAACTTTGGTGCACTGGAGCATGTGCTTAGAGTTCAAATTTGAATTATGCACATTAAATGCCCAGAAACCCAATTAATGTACAAAAAGGCCAAACGAACCCCGGAAAATTCCAAAATTAAACATAACACTCCTGTTGTTCTACGTTGACACTAGAAATTTTTTGAATGCAATAAGAGGCAACAGATATCGTTCCATCCCCAAAGGTGCCACGTTCCCTACCGAAACCATCACGCTTGTTGTGAGAAGCTCTGGTTTGTGATAATCTTATCCCCAAACCTGCCCCAAATGGGACAAAAAATTTACCACGGCATGTTGATGCCGCTCCATGATAGCATGCCAAGCTTCATGAATTTCAGACGAGTTTTGGATTTACTAGAATTTAAAAATTAGGTATCTCAATGTTCTGCCGGTAATCAACAATGCTCTAGTGTTTGAATTTCATTCCCATCTCTTGAATGGGACCTAGAAATTCACCCAAGGACACACATGTGATTTTTCAACCAACTTTGGTGCACTGGAGCATGTGCTTGTAGTTCAAATTTGAATTATGCACATTAAATGCCTAGAAACCCAATTAAAGTATAAAAAAGGCTAAACAAACCCTGAAAAATTCCAAAATTGAACACAACACTCCTGTTGTTCTTGTTGACACTAGAAAATTGTTGAAAGCAATAAGAGGCAACGGATATCGTTCTGTCCCCAAAGGTGGCACGTTCCCTACCAAAACCATCACGCTTGTTGTGAGAAGCTTATACCCAAGCCTGCCCCAAATGGGACAAAAAATTTACCATGGTATGTTGATGCCACTCCATGATAGCATGCCAAGTTTCATGAATTTCAGACGAGTTTTGGATTTACTAGAATTTAAAAACTAGGCTTCTCAATGTTTTGCCTGCAATCAACAGTGCCCTGGTGTTTGAATTTCATTCCCGTTTCTTGAATGGGACCTAGAAATTCACCCAAGGACACACATGTGATTTTCAACCAACTTTGTTGCAGTGGAGCATGTGCTTGTAGTTCAAATTTGAATTATACGCATTAAATGCCCAGAAACCCAATTAATGTATAAAAGAGGCCAAACGAACCCCAAAAAATTCCAAAATTAAACACAACACTCCTGTTGTTCTATGTTGACACTAGAAATTTTTTGGAAGCAATAAGAGGCAACCGATATCGTTTCGTCCCCAAAGGTGGCACGTTCACTATCGAAACCATCACGCTTGTTGTGAGAAGCTCTAGTTTGTGAGAAGCTTATACCCAAACCTATCCCCAAAGGGGACAATTTTTTTACCACAACATGTTGATGCCGCTCCATGATAGCATGCCAAGTTTCATGAATTTCAGACGAGTTTTAGATTTACTAGAATTTAAAAGCCAGGTATCTCAACGTTTTGCCCGCAATCAACAGTGCCCTAGTGTTTGAAATTCATTCCCTTTTCTTGCATGGGACCTAAGCATGTGCCCAAGGACACATATTTGATTTTTCAACCAATTTGTATGCACGGGAGCATGTGCATGTATTTCAAATTTGAATTATGCACATAAAATGCCTTGAAAACCCAGTTAATGTATAAAAATGTCCAAACGAACCCTGAAAAATTCCAAAACTTAACAAAACACTCATGTTTTTCTATGTTGGCACTAGAAATTATTTAAAAGCAATAAGAGGCAACTAATATTGTTTCGTCCCCAAAGGTGGCATGTTCCGTACCGAAACTATCATGCTTGTTGTGAGAAGCTCTGGTTTGTGAGAAGCTTATACCCAAACCTGTCCCCAAATGGGACAAATTTTTTACCACGACATGTTGATGCCGCTCCATGATACCATGCCAAGTTTCATGAATTTCAGACGAGTTTTGGATTTACTAGAATTTAAAAACCAGGTATCTCAACGTTTTGCCGGCAATCAACAGTGCCCTGGTGTTTGAAATTCATTCCCGTTCTTGCATGGGACCTAAGCGTGCACTCAAGGACACATATTTGATTTTTTTTCAATCAATTTATATCCACCGGAGTATGTCCATGTAGTTTAATTTTGAATTGTGCACCTGAAATGGCTAGAAAACCAGTTTAATGTATAAAATGTCCAAATGAACCCTGAATAATTCCAATTCTTTTACGACACACATATAGTTGCATGTTCACTGCAGATAAAGGGTCTAGCAATTCAAACACCATCCATTGCCGCTGTGACCCCATTATGTAATTCAAATCAAGATGAAAAATCAAGTAGATCCCACACAACTTTTTATCACCTACCGTGTGAGATGTAGTACAAAATATCCTGGAGCACCGTCGGTGTATAGTAAGCCTATGGCTTACGCGAGAAGGTGCCTCGGCTACAGTCCACAGCCGGCGTGTCAAGCACACTAGCTCGCTCCCCAAATAGTCCAGCCTCTGCATCCCGCGCAATCTCGAAAATATTACTGCCTCATAATCTCGAAAATATCTACCGCCTGGAAGGTTTTAATGTTTGATACCACACAAGTAGTATGTGCGGACCGTGTGCGATGTATGTTACTCCTGCTCTGCTTCAGTCCCTTGATTCAAATTTTGAGTAGCCCCAGCATTTTACTCCCGCCTCTGCATCCCTCACAATCTCAAAAAATATCTTCTCGCCCTTGATCAAAATTTTCAGTACCCCGCCTTGTTACTCCCGCCTAGTAAAAATTTTAGTTGCCGCAGTATTTTCTCAAACACCACCATGCCCCTGCCCCCCTCCACACACACTAGACTCTCCCCAAAAGCTCCGCTCACACAGACACACACAACCCTCGAAACCATCGGTAGGTCGCCGCCATCGTAGGCGCCTCCATCCTCAACCTCTGCCTGTGTGCCGGGGAGCTCGAGGAGCCAATTGCCAAAAATAGGTTTATCGCGGCCTTTTCGCCCGACGCCGGCAAGGTGGTTGCCAAGGTGTCCCCGTCGTCCTCCGCGGGCTCAAACCGCCATCGCCAGTCCCCCGATCCGCCCGCCACCGCGCCCTACGCCAATTCGAGGACTTCCTCGTCCTCCCTCAGACCCGGCAACCGAGGAGGTCCTACCTCGGGGTCTGGCAGCGGCGGTGGGGGATGTGGGTCGCCAAGATTACAGATCAGGAGACCCACACCCGCTGGTGGCTCAGTAGCTTCCACACGGCCGAGCTTGCGGCCATGGTGTTCGACCACTGGCAGGTCCGCTACCACGGCGCGATGGCTTTGCTCAATTTCCCCTTCGACACACGCCCGGTCGACCTCGTTCCGTCGGAGCCAGGGGTGGTGAGCTCGACTATAGCACGGGAGGACCGCGAGGCGTGGGAGTGCCTCGAGGCCGAGGCCGCCGATGAGGCCTACATGCAAGAGCTCCGCCGGCAGCATCTGAAGCTCGTGGAGGTGGAGCGGTCGATCTTTGCCGGCGTGGAGGGCGGCGAGGTTATTGCACTCCCCTCTGATGACGAGGTCGAAGGTGGCGAGGATGGCGGCGCGGAGGGCGGCGAGGTTGTCGCGCTCTCCTCCGATGACGAGGTCGAAGGCGGTGGCGACGGCGGCGCGGAGGCGTCGAGGTGGGCCTCAAAGACGAGGAGATCGACGTCGACGAGTGGAGGAGTGCCTTCCCCAACGACCCCGACCACGGCACCGCCCCGGACCCCGCTCACGGCACACCATACATGATGAGGAAGGATTGGCTCGACCTCTACTTCGACTGAAAGTAGTTTAGCTTAGTTTAAATTTATGTTTTATGTTTGGTTATGCCAAACTATCTATGTTTATGTTTGAATGCATGCTACTTTCGGTTGAACCTGCTTTGAACTTGATCAAACTGAAGCTTACAATGTTAAGTTTAGGGGATCGACTAGAAAAGGCCAAAAGTTACTGGAGTATATATATTCACTAAGGGTTTTAGTCCTTTAACATTTAAAGGATCGGCTAGAGATGGCCTTATGACTTTTTTATTTCAGTTCTTAACAATGTGATACTCTATATGTGCAACTATTTGCCGTGCAGTTCAATTTCATCAATAACAGTTTCAACAATACCACTATGAATTACGATATTTGGTTGCTGTGAAGGATATTGCAGTTAATATGCCTTTTCGTTTTTTTAACAATAAATAGTGTACTTTAGACCTGCACAATACCAGTTTGAAGGACTATTTGCTTGTTTTTAAATGTTATGCCTGATGCAGTTAACACACCTTTCCACTTCTTGCTTTTCTTAACTAGCGTGCTTAAGCCTGCACACTGAAGCTATCATTTGTAGATTATGTTGTCTACCATGGATATATTTGGTTGATGATTAGCCTATTGTGCTTAACACGCCTTTATATGTACTCATGCAGGACAATGTTGAGAACAATGTTGTTTTCCATCGAGGTTAGTTTCATCGCATTGCTTATATGTACTCACTGTTCAGGATATCAGTAGCTGGTACCATATAGCCTGGGGCTGATAAGGGATCAATCGTCGGATCATACATTTCACTGAATATATCTGTAACCCATTCATCAGTAGGTTAACTAGGGCCATATTTAGTATATCTGAGTATACATAGCAACATACATTGTACTGAATGACTAAATATGAAATCCCGGGCTACATAGCAACAAGGAAGAGTGTTACCTTAATGTTCTGATGATGTCTAGATATACATGTAATAAAATCTTATATAGTGGGATGGAGGGAGTGTTGTACTACATCATTTTCAATTGTTGTTTAGCTTCTAATATTAACTTGGTGCTTTTAGGTACATATATCATTGCCAAAGTTCCACACTTCGACCCTTTCTGGGGCAATGAGATATTCATGAACCAGCATGAAGCGAGGAAACTGATAAAGATTGCTATTAAAATGGGTCCAAAGACGTCAATTGAACTATTTTTTTACACTTTATGCAAGACAATAGTAAACTGCAGGATGATAAGTAAGAACCATCTAGCCTTCTTTTTACTGCCCGTAATGAGTTGTGTTAGATCACAATGTTTGAATCTTTTTTCCTTTGTAGTGGATCCTGAAGCAGTTTACTCAAGATTACCTCTCAAACTACATGATTGGCGGACGACCATCACAAGGTGTTGGACTAGAGTCCTGCATGCCTTTTGCATCTAGGAGAGCACAATAGGGCCATTTCGCTTCACCTTGTTCAGCAACCGGAATGTTTGTCGCCTCTTTCTTTACCATCTGTAATATTACAAGTATAGAACCCTAGTTCATCATTCTTTATTTGGTGCTTTCTTAAACATATGTACCTGTGAATCGAATAATGCATTGGTTGTTTGAACCCGATGGATATGAATAAAGCTAAATCCTACTTTCAAGTTTAAATTAGGTACAATTTGAAATAGCAGCAATTAAATTAGGGCGGAATTAGGGTGTGCAGGTCATTACGGCGCTCACGGTTAATAAAGCACATCGTGTGCGATATACATCATAATCCGACATGGTTCACGGACAGGAAACATGTGTAACAATGCACACAGTTGCCATTTGCAAAGCGTGTGTAATGTCAGACACTATCGCATACGGTGCGGGAAAACTAAATGTGTGTGATTATCTACCTATCGTACACGGTTTATAATCATGAAATGTTTGTGATGTGCCATGCATCATAAAACTCCTGTGACCGGAATCTACCTGGTTTGAGGTAAAACCACAAAACTCCAACTGCGATGGCAATGCGAGCACAAACGAGTAGCAAGGATGGAGCGTTTGGGATATTCGAGATATCGGAAACGGTTATATAGGGACAACTTTATGCATCAAGGCTCCCTATCCCCGACGGTTTCTAGGGTCGTGTGGGAAGGACCCCTCCTATCGCTGTCACTCTAGGCGATGGTTCCAAATGCCGTCGCGGAAAGGTGTTAAAAACCGTTTGTATAGCACCGATGTGTACTAGTGTATGATGGTTGTCAACGTGGAAGTTCAGTACTCTATATCTGGTGTGACCTGTTACTTTGCTCTGAATGCTGAACTTTCAGTGTGAACATATGGAATGAGCTGCTAATTTTTTAAACGGGCTGTATTTGTCCGCCATGGGTTTAGAGGCTGACCTCTGGGCCTACTAGGTTGACGCGTACACAATCAGGAGATGATTGTACGTGGAGAGGATGACAACAGGGACCCACCAAGGTCATGGCAGTACGCAAGCAAGTGCCTCCTTATTTCAAGCTAGAAAAATGGTTCCTCCTAATGGATTTCTGACATCTGGGTCCCATGCCATTGTCAACGTAGTCAATAAACGAGAGAATTGCACAACGAGCGGCTGACACGAGGGACCCAGTAGCTTGCCCAGTTTTTTAGGGAAGTAGCTTGCCCGGTTATCTTTGTTTTTTAGACGGAAGCAGAGTGTCAACTGGGATGTGCGGGGCACTATGGCCTGTCTAGCCAACCTTTTCTTTTATGTTTACCACAAGACCAGCCCAATAGTTTTTTTTTCTGAAAATGACTAGCCTAGTTTTTTTGTTCTTTTGCAGAATACCCAACCGAGGCCTACTTGCTTTGTCAGCCCTGCTAGGCTGCAAATCTTTCAAGGTGAGAAAATGGGCTATCAGTAATGAGAAATGGGCTTTACATTTTAAAACAAATCAAACCGGCAATTAGTTTCAAATTTCTTTTTTTTCATTTTGAGATTTTAAATTTCATTGATTTTTATGCATGGACAATTATTTGGATTTTATATTGATTAGAATTTATTTTTCAAATTAGCTACATGCACTGGGGCTGCCCTTTATGCATAGCGGACGGCTAAAGCGTGCGGAGAATGTCAAGAGAGGGCGGGGTAGACCGAATTTGACATGGGAGGAGTCCGTTAAGAGAGACCTGAAGGATTGGAGTATCACCAAAGAGCTAGCTATGGACAGGGGTGCGTGGAAGCTTGCTATCCATGTGCGAGAGCCATGAGTTGGTTGCGAGATCTTATGGGTTTCACCTCTAGCCTACCCCAACTTGTTTGGGACTGAAGGCTTTGTTGTTGTTGTTGTATGAATTTATTTTTCAAATTAGTTTGAATGTGACTCAAAATTTTGGGATTAAAAACAGTTGACCGCACCAAAATATGAAATTTTTCGTATAGCTTTTAACCGTGGCCACAATATGGGCTGTAATGCTAACAAAAAGAAGATGCGCTCCAAAAAATCTTAAGAATTAGCAAATGGGCTGTAAATTATTAGAAATAATGGCAGATGGGTTGTATGTTGTTTTCCACACATTTGAGGCTGACTTGTGCGCCTACTGTAGGTTGAGGCGTACACTTTCCTAAAAAAAATGTTGACGCACATGCAACACCGTGTCAACTTAGTCAACACACGAGAGTAGTGACTGTTGGATGTCCATCCAACGGCCGTCGTGCTTCTTTAATCTCTGCTCTTCCTGCTCCAGCCGCTCAAACAAGCGTCGGCGGACTGCTTGCTCCCTCCTCCCGCGGCCGGCTGTGCGGTCGTGCAGGCCTCACCGCCCCATCCTAGCCATCCCTCTACTCACCCACACCTGCTGTTATTCTCCGGCGATGGCAGACGAATGAGTAAACCCTCGTACTCCCCTCCATGTGGGAAACAACTGGCGAGTCTTCCATGGCTCCATGTCGTTCCCTTCCTAGGCCTCTCCGTCGTCCACCGCCCTGGTACCCTCGGCGCGGCGTGGTCAATGTGGTCAACGAACGACATCCATCGGAACTGGACTGTACGTGGAGAGGCTGACAGCTGGGTCCACGGCCGTACACAAGGAAATGCCTCCTTATTACGTGCAAAATAATGATTCCTCCATCTGACAGTTGGGACCCACCAGAAGGGCCTCTGTATTTTGTGAAAAAACGTTCCCCTCGCTGAGAGCTCGGACCCATCAGCTATATCTTCGCACACAAGGAAGTGCCTCCTTATTACGCACAAAAAATGAATACTCCCCCAGCTAGCTGGGACCCACCATAGTGGGAGGCTGACTTATGGGCCTACTAAGTTGACACGGATGGAGGGCTTTGTCAACTTAGTCAATATGAACGATTCTAGCTCCATTGACCGTACAATGTCCATCCAATGGCTGTAGTGCTTCTTTAACCTCTGGTCTTCTTGCTCCAGCCGCCCAAACTAGCGTCGGTCATGCCGCCTGCTCCTCCCTCACAAGGTCGGTTGTGCTACGGCGGAGGCCTCACCGCCCCCTACTACTCCCGCCACTGGCCAGGCCATCCCTCTACTCAACCACACCCCCTCTTATTCTGCGGTAACGGCAGCCTCAAACTGCAGCCAAACCAGTGAACCCTCGTACTCCTCTCTGCGTGGGCATCCACTGATGTGTCTTCCCCGGCTCCGTGTTGTCGCCTTCCTAGGTCTCGCCGTCGTCCACCGCCATGGTGCTTTCGGCGCGGCGAGGTCAATGTGGTCAAGGAACGACTTTCATCGAAAGAGTACTGTACGTGGAGAGGCTGACACCTGGGTCCATGGCCACAGCAAGGAAGTGCCTCCTTATTATGCACAAAATAATGATTCCTCCACCTGACAACAGGGACCCACCGGACGACCACCATATCTTGCAAAAAAAATGTTTCCCCCTGACTGTTGGGACCCACCAGCTACATCTTCGCACGCAAGGAAGTGCCTCCTTATCTCCCTGACAGTCGGGACCCACCTGGTCGAAGCGTACATAACATTGTCATTCTGGTCGCGAACGTGTACGTACATATGATCGGTCTGTTTGCAGGCTGCATCGATGTACCGTGGTTGTCGTGGAATTGTCACGGCAGATGTCCTAATGTGAGGACTTAGTCGTGAGGCCAGCGCATCTACGTGGTAGCTTGAGAGGGTTGAGCGGAATCGAGAGACGCAACACAAGACAAGGATTTAGACAGCTTCGGGCCCTGGGAAACGTCATCCGGTAACAGCCCTACATGCTGTTTGAGGCTAGGTCTCATTATCATCATGAGGGAGTCGCCGTAAACCGGCTCTCCTAGTTATGTCTAGCCCTAAGATTATCTTCTCTCCCTCTTGGGGTGCCCTGCCCCTTCTTATATATGTTGAAGGGGCGGGTGACATGTAGAGTCCAACTCGGATTAAGACTTAAACTATTCTAACTTCTCTTCATGGGCCTCTTAACGTCTTGGGCTTCATAACGTCTCGGGCTTCATAACTCCAGGCGACTCTATCCACCGAGGTATGACTGTCAACCAGTTACCACTATCTGTCGGGTTATGATTGTCAACCAGTTATCACTGTCTGTCGGTTTATGATGGTCTGCCAGTTTATGATGGTCTGCCGGTTTATGATCTGACTTAATACCTGCCGGTTTATCATCTGACTTAACACCTGCCAGGTTATCATCTGACTTAACATCTGTCTGGTTATCATCTGACTTAAGACCTGCCAGGTTATCATCTGACTTATCACCTGCCGGTTTACCAAGTCCCAGCCGAGTTATAACTCCGGCCGGGTCATACCGTGGGGTATATCCCCGACATTAGCCCCCAGTTTAATTTGGATTTATCCATGTTAAACTGATCCTGATCATCCTTAAGTCCTTGTCATTTCCTTCTTCTAGAAAATCCGGGTCAATAGGCCATCTTCATAATCAATTTGCTGACATTGGTTTGTCACAGAAAACTATTATGAAGAATAATTCATTTGACTCAGCTCCCAATGCTTAACAAAAATGTTGGTCCTTGAAATACTCATCTGATCTTCAGCCGGTTTAAGAATGTAGAACTTGGCGATTTATCATTGCCAAAAACTGTCGGTTTATAAATACTGATGGCACCGAGTCATAATTGTAGTTAACATCTAGCTTGAAAATATACCTCTTATATGCCTATCACTTGTAGCCCCCAAGTCTTAAGAAGGGAGCATAGCAACAACTTAAGACTTTGCTTCAAATATAAATGTCACAAGCTTGAAGAAATCCAGGTTGTTCATCTCAATCACTAGTCAGAACTGAGTATTCCACATATGTAGCCCCCAAGTGCCGGGTTGTCATGCTTGCAGCAACCTGGGACTTGAAATTGCCTGATGCTCAGAAAAACTTCGACCAGTGTAGCCCCCAAGGGCCGGGTCATTATGCAAATAATGAGCAGGGACTTTGAAAATATGATCATGTAGATTTTAATAGCAATGTGTAGCCTCCAAGGGCCAGCTCAGTAAGATAATACTGAGCTGGGACTTTATATATACTTCATTGAAAATAACATCATATGATGTAACTCCCATCATGGGGCTTGATCCCGCGTCCACAAGGTTAAGAGCTTTGTGCTTTACCAACTGAGGAGTGGACCCTTCAATATAATGGATTAAAACTTATGTACCTTGAATTGTTGATAGGAGCAATTGGTAGCCCCCAAGGGCCGGCTCATTACAATATAATGAGTCGAGTCTTCAATAAGGTGAGCAAAAAATGACTTTGCATTAGCCCCCAAGTGTCATGGTGCATGCTTGCAGCGACATGAGACTTGCATATTTGATGTAATCCCAACTTGAATAACGTAGCCCCCAAGTGCCGGGTCGTGAACCTGCAGCGACTTGGGACTATTCCTTTGTAGAATAAATCATACCCATTGATAAAATAATATCCATTGCGCTGAAGCGACTTTGAAAACCTCAATCATAACATTGGTTATTGATAACCATAATAAAAATCTAGACATGTTGGCTATTTGAATAATATAACCCAATGATTTATAAGCGCATTATTCCAATGGCGCAATCCAAATATATACTGGCGACTTATAGTCAAAACCAGGCCGGGTTAATAAACACCGGATTATAACTGATCATGTACTGACAACTTGTAGTTGAAAGCCAAGCCGGTTTAATGAACGCCGGTTTATCAAAAACATTATAAATCTCATCAAAGGAGAAAAAACTTGGCAAATAAAAGCATATGAAAACTTGTAGTCGAGGCCTTTCATGGGCTGCCAGGCCCCAAATTCGAGGCTTTTCATGGCTGCCAGGCCACTGAGTTAAACCATTTTACAAAGCCTTTTAAGATGGACCTCAATCTTTAACCAATCGTCGTTTTAACTTTGACAAGTTCAGGGTCTTATGAGATTGACTTGTCAAAGTTCGGCGGGTCATACCAGGTTTACCTGGATGGAGTGACTTACTTAAAAAAGGCAGGTTAACCCGGGGTTTTAGGTGTATACACCAGGCTTCCAAGTTGTGGCTTGATAGCCTATTACAAGTGTAGATTCTTTGTTCATTGCGATAGCAAAGAATCCTCAAGCAATATTTTGAGCTGTGCTGGGTGGGTGCCTATGTTTGAGTTGTTCTTTTGCAACACTCTCTTTTGCCCCGAAGTAGTTTTCTGGTGTAGCTATGGTTTGGACACGACGAAGCCCCCAAGTGATCAATAATATGATAAGCTAATAAGGCAGGATACCCGTGTTTGAACCGTGCATTATGGCAACAGGTCCTCTTCGACAACCTTTAACTTTTTGCAAGAGATAAATTCTTCTTGAACCGGGATTTTGAACCGGATATTGAGAGCTTTAAAGCTTTGTGGGAGACATCTTTCCCTTGAACCGGATTTTAAACCGGAATCTTCATTTTCAGCTGGAAATTTTCTGACGGCCTTTAAACTCGAACTTGCGAGAAGTTAATTCCTTTTTGAACCAGACATTTTTAAACCAAATTTGAGAGCTTCGGAGCTTTGTGGGAGAACAGATTTCCCTTGAACCGGATTGTAAACCGGAATCATTTCTGATGACCCGAAACTTCTTCATTGAGCCGGGATTTTGTAATTGTCATATCATCGTAGCCCCCGAGTCTTAAGATGACTCAAGGAGTTGTCTTGAGATTCTCCGTACTTTGACCATAGAAGAAAATATATATCATTGGTTTGATAACACGGTGTGAATCCACAGAAGGTTGAGGTGACTGCGGTGGGTTATAAATGATCAGTATGAGCCGTGTCAACAACTCGGCCAATAGTTCCTTCCAACTGGCTATTTGAAGTTATCCAAATTGTAGTGGCAGCGACTTGTGCGCCTGCCCATTGAGCCATCCAGTGCAGACGGTGGTTAATAGTATATGATAATTTGCCTCCAATTTGTTGAAAGAAATCCGGGCTACCCAAGCTGTGACTTGCTTTATACTCAGTAAATAGCTCATGCAGACAGGTGCAGCCCGATGTGTTGATGTAGACCAGGTCGCGAGAGACGGACGACAAAGACGACCGCGGCTTTAGAGGCGGCATAGACAGATGAGTCCGCCACAGCGTTGTAAGCCGGCGCGGGCAAAAGAGTCGGCCGCAGCATTAGAAACGGCACGGACTCAGGTGAGTTATCCGTGGTGTTGTAAACCGGCTCGGTTGTGAGATACGGCCACGACGTTGTAAGCCGGTGCAAGAGCCCATTGAGTAACGCGACACGGATGACCACATGTGCCGAATGATGTTGGCGCGCCTCCATCTCCGCAATATAACAACACCTTTGTAATGAATAATTTATCTGTGTATCAAAACATGATAGGGCAACATCATGGTGCCAACAGGTTTTAAAAATGTACGGATACAAATATAAAGGAGGGATAGCACCTGATTTTGTTTATGTGACAGCTCCATATGCAGACCCAGCGCCTCATAGTATTTAAGCAGATTTATTGAGCAGCGCTGTTTTTGTCTTTTATCTGCAACTGCTGGAGCGTGGTCCGTGTACCTGCCGTCTAGACTGATGCAGATGGATGATGCTGAAATTTTGTAGAATCGCTGGCATTTTTGTACTGATAATGAAAATAGCAGACGGAAGTGTGAATCGTCTGTATTAGTACTTCGGGACCATGGCCTTTATACAGATTGCAACAAGTGTTATCTTAATCCCCCGATGAGTAGCATCGAGTGTCACTTAGAGCCGGTCAAACCCAATGATTTTCTGCATAGCAACTTTTGCGTAAATACTAACGGCGCTCTGCTTTTATCTTCATGCAATCTTGTCATCTTATGGAGCCACGGGTTGAACCGTACAAAGCAGTGGAGCACGAGTCCACAGAAGTGCCTGCTTCCGGGTCATGGCTGGATCAATTGACTCATGGCGTGTCCTTCTCCAAGTCAGAGCATGTGGTCTAATGCGTTAGTGTTGACCAAGGCTTGTTGTGATGGCGTGGGAGACGGAGCCGGCCCGGGAACAGTCTGGTGCAAGGGCGCAGCTCGGGAGACGAAACTGGCCCGGGAGTAGAGACGGCGATCGGCGCAGCGGCCGGGGCTGCTAGCAGGCGAGTGACCTGGCGCACACGGACAGCAGCCGGAGGCGCATGCGCACCGGAGCGGGCGGTTCATGGGTGAGGGATGACCCGGCGCGGCGGAGACAGCCCTTGACAATAGAGAAGCGGCGCGGTAGCAGGCCATGGCTGCAGAAATTGCAGCGGCGATTTAGAACGGCAGAGCGGCTTGCGGTCGAGGTGATAAAGCCCGGCGGTTTAGCACGGGGCGGTTTAGCAAACCGGCATCTCCCTCACCGGCGACTCAGCGGGCTGCGACAACAACTGATACTGAGCCATGAAGGCGCGCCAGAACCTTGGCCAGACCGGCGACTCGGCGGAGGCAGCGATTTTGAAGGCCGCGGTGGCCGCTTGAAGCGGAAGACGAGGCCCAGCAGCGGGGCAGGTTACTCGGCCGGCTCAAGGCACGGCGGCGGCGACTTGAAGCTTTGGAGGAGGTGAAGCCAGCGGGCGGCGGAGGCAGGTTGAAATGGAATCAGCGGCGGCCTTGAAACAGGGCGGCTGACGGGTAGGAAGGCGAGGCGTTTTGACGCATAAACAATCCCACGGCAGCGGAACGAACCATGGTGGTGCCAAGGCAAGACGGCGGTTTGAGGAGGCACCGTACCGGCGACCTACTGCAAGGGCTGGCGACTTGGAAAAAACTGAAGCGGCCGGTTCATTGGTAACCCGTGACTCGAGGTCGAAGCAGCTCAGAGTCAAACGGGTCAGCGAAAACAGAGTGGTCTCGATGGTGACTCGCAGGTCGGCGATTTGAAGCGACTCGGCACGAGGCCCTCCCGGTGACTCAGAGCAAGGCTGAAGCGGCGACGGTGGAGGTCGGCCGGCTCGCGGGTGGACCCGGCCCGCAGGAACGATGGTGGCTCGGAGTAGGCGGCAGCAGGTCGGTTTGACTCGGACGGAGCAACGACGGATCGACCACGACAGGTCAAACATGGGGGGTTAAGGCCATAGCAACAACGACAACGTGACACCTCGGAGGTTGACTGCGGCCAAAATCCAAGGGGCGCCGATGACTCGTAATGAAGCAGCTTCTTGAAGCAACAACCGCGAGGCCCTGGCGACTCAGCCTGGAAACAGAGACATGGCGGTATGGCGATTGAAACGAGCTCGTGGCTTGAGGCGTCGCAGCGGGTGTGGAGGCTGGTGACTCGCCGACAACGACAGAGGAGGTCGACGAAGCCGGCATCAGTAAATGTAGAGGAACGGTGGCCCGGAGCGGCCGATTTGGAGCAGAAGGTGAGGCGTCGACGATTTGAAGCCGCGCACAGAGCTAAACCGTTTGGGCGAGCCAGCGGAGGTGGAGGTGGATCAGCCCGGTGGCCGGCGGTTTGAGCAGGGCAGGCCAGCGATGGGAAGTGTGGTTACGGCCACAGAGTCCGGGTCGTAATTGGCTCGGCGGTTTAACCCCCTTTTCTTAACTGGACCCGTATCCTTTCCTGCGCCTTGACTAGTACTCCAATCTTTCCTCGGGGCTCGAGCCTGTAACCCGGTAGCAAAAACCTTGCAGAACTCGGCGGATCAGACAGTAGAATTTTTTTGTCGGCTTCGATGGAAACTAGTACAATTTGACAGTTGTAGCAATAGCAGTTGATCTCGATCCGGCGACGTGCCGTCAGTCTTGACCTGGTAATCCGTGGGACAGTCTTGACCCGGCCGCCCGGATCAAATCTGAACATGTTGGTTTGACTGTTCATTGATGATGTAGATCTTTCCACTGCAGTCTTTTCCTTATCCCATGAAATTTCTCGAGACGTGGGACAACCACGGGGAATTGCTAGCTTCTCGATCCTGGGGAAAGATCCCTCCAAGAACTCAACACCACCATGCGCGGGTCCCATGATGGGCGCCAACTGTCGTGGAATTGTCACGGCAGATGTCCTAGTGTGAGGACTTAGTCATGAGGCCAACGCATCTATGTGGTAGCTTGAGAGGGGTTGCGCGGAATCGAGAGACGCAACACAAGACATTGGGGTGCCCTGCCCCTCCTTATATATGTTGAAGGGGCGGGTTACATGTAGAGTCCAACTCGGATTAAGACTTAACCTATTCTGACTTCTCTTCATGGGCCTCTTAATGTCTTGGGCTTCATAACATCTCGGGCTTCATAACTCCAGGTGACTCTATCTGCCGAGTTATGACTGTCAACCAGTTATCACTATCTGTTGGGTTATGACTGTCAACCAGTTATCACTGTCTGCTGGTTTATGATGGTCTGCCGGTTTATGATGGTCTGCCGGTTTAGGATCTGACTTAATACTTGCCGGTTTATCATCTGACTTAACACCTGCCGGGTTACCATCTGACTTAACATCTGCCAGGTTATCATCTAACTTAACACCTGCTGGGTTATCATCTGACTTAACACCTGCCGGTTTACCAAGTCCCAGCCGAGTTATAACTCCGGCCGGGTCATACCGCGGGGTATATCCCCGACAATGGTGGAGTAAGGAAGGCCACGTGTCGTAGTAGAGGCGCGGACGTAGCATGTACACGTACGTAGAACCAGGGTGCAAGAAAGTAAATACAACCACGTACGTACATACGGGCGGGGTCTCGAACGCTTGCTCGCGCATACGTACGGCCAGGGCTCGTGTACATGGCTGGGTCGGAACGGAGAAACTGTGTCGTCGTGTTCATCGGGAGGCTATGGAAAGCGTCATGTTCATCGGGAGCCAACCGGCTTGGATGGAACAGCCGATCGAAACGAAGCCTGGCGTACCATAGAATGGAGGATACGGCCATTTGTTCGACCGCCTACGGTCGAAACTGGATCCTGTTCACCGGGAGGCGTGTGGCGTACCGCAAAACGGAGAAAATGGACTTCTTTTCGACCTCCTACAGTCGAAACGGGGTCCTGTGTGTCGGTAGGGGTGTGACGTACCGTAAAACGGAGGAAACAAACTTGTGTTGGAGCGCTACGGTCGAAATGGGGGTCCTGTTCATCGGGAGGTGTGTGGCGTACTACAAAATGGGACTCCACAGGCTACTGTTCATCTCCACCATCGACCTCCTCCAGCCTCCATGGGCTGCTGTTCATCCACCGTCGACCTCCTCTAGCCTCCACCTGCAACTGTTCATCCACGGGCTCCTGTTCATCCAGCCTCCACTTCTCCTCCACCAGCTACTGTTCAACCAGCCCTCTCCATGGGGTCCTGTTCAACCACCTTCCACGGGTTACTGTTCATCCAGCCCTCCACGGGGTCCTGTTCATCCAGCCCTCCACGGGGTCCTGTTCATCCACCCCAACTGGCTCAATCGATCGGGGTCATGTTCATCCAGCGGCGACGGCCTCTACTACGTTCCACGGGTCCTGTTCATCCAACCCCCATCGGGAACTGTTCATCCAACCCCCAACAACGCTCACTGTTCATCAAGAGGCAGCAGGTTCGATCGGCTTCACTTAGCAGCAGTAGCGAAGGAATCTCTCGATCGGGTTGAGTTAACAGCCAGATCGATCGATCGCTCGGGTTCAGTAATGCGTAGTCTGCAGTGCAATCGCTCGGGTTCGGTAGGAGAACGCCTCGCTCGGGTTCAGTTAGAGCCTAACGCCTCTCACCCACGCGCGTACGTGTATGTGTACGAGAGAAATGTGCATCACTCGGCCCCCGACCACCCACCGCAACCGAGAACTCCCCGATATTTTCCTCGCCCTCGCTTCTACCACAGTTTTTTCCGTCATGGACAGCCCAAAGAATGTCCTGCAGCCGCATCTCTAGCTCGCCCAGGACGAAAAGCCCATTTTCTGTCATGATTTTTTGTCATAGAAGTAGAAGCATGACAGGAAAAAAATTCGTTCGACCCAAAATGTCACGGATGTGTCTTTTTTTGTAGTGCTTGTTTCTATGTCATAAGGCGAAACAGGCCCGGGATAACTTAGGTTTGTATGAAGTGATCAATAGAGCCTCTGCTGTCAATCGGCTGAGAGAGGCAGTTCTTGAATTTTTACTACTTATGCCAGATCAAGAAATATCTGAATTGGGCATCCAGAACGCACGTGAATTGATCACTATAACAACTTGGTATTTATGGTGGGCGATACGTCTCCGTCGTATCTACTTTTCCTAACGCTTTTCCTCTTGTTTTGGACTCTAATTTGCATGATTTGAATGAAACTAACCGGTACTGACGTTGTTTTCTGCAGAACTACCATGGTGTTGTTTTTATGCAGAAATAAAAGTTCTTGGAATGAAAATAACCCGGAAGTCTATGTTGAACAACCTCATGACTTTGTTAATCCCAAGAAACCTGATCATGTTTACAAACTTCACAAAGATCTTTTTGGTCTTAAACAAGCTCTTAGAGCGTGGTATAAATGCTTGACTAAGTTCCTTATTAAAAAAGGCTTTGAGATTGGAAAATTGATTCTACACTTTTTACTAAAAGAGTTAACGGTGAATTATTTATGTGCCAAATTTATGTCGATGATATCATATTTGGTTCAACTTACCCTCATTTTAGTGAAAAGTTGGGAAGGCTAATGTCGGAGAAGTTTGAGATGCCTATGATGAGTGAACTCAAATTCTTTCTTGGTTTGCAAATCAAGCAAACTAAGGAGGGTACCTTTGTTTCCCAAACAAAGTATACCAAGGACTTACTCAACAAGTTCAACATGCAATAAAGCAAAGGTATGAAAACACCCATGCCTACTAGTGGACATCTTGACTTGACTAAGGATGGCAAACCGGTTGACCAACAGGTTTACCGCTCTATGATTGGTACATTCTTATATGTTTGTACCTCCCGTCCCGATATCATGCTAAGTGTGTGCATGTGTGCACGATATCAAGCGGCCCCTAAAGAATGTCATCTTCAGGTTTTGAAAAGGATAGTGAGATACTTAATCCATACACCAAACTTTGGCATATGGTATCTTAAGAGGTCTTCTTTTGATCTTGTTGGCTACTCTGATAAGGTCTATGCCGGTGACAAGGTTGATAGAAAGTCCACTTCGGGTACTTGTCAATTTCTTGCTAGATCTCTTGTGTCTTGGTCCTCCAAGAAACAAAACTCGGTATCCTTTTCCACCGCCGAAGCGGAATACATTGCCGCCGGATCATGTTGTGCTCAATTACTTTGGATGACCCAAACTCTTAAGGACTATGGGATATATGTGAAACATGTTCCATTGCTTTGTGATAAAGACAGTGCTATTAAGATTGCTCACAATCCCGTGGAACATTCTCGAACTAAGCATATTGAAGTTCGTCATCATTTCATTCGAGATCATGTTGCTAAAGGAGACATCAATCTTAAGCATGTTCGTACCGATAAGCAATTGGCGGATATATTCACCAAACCGATTGATGAGGAAGTATTTTGCCATTTGATATGTGAACTGAATATCATTGATGCTTCAAACTTGGAGTAGAAACTCCATTTGGATACATGCAAGGCATGAGCTTGTCCTTTTGAACTAATCCTTGATATTTCTCTTATATTGATGATTATATTCTTGGATCTATACTTGTACCCTTGCATGTTATCTAACCCTTTTAGGTACTTGGGTGAGCCCAAATCTATGAGATTGCAAGTCACTCATATCTTGAGCAATCTCTACGTCACCAAGTCTCTCCTATATGGTTGTTGAATACAAGGAAGCACGAATCCACTCAACATATCCTTTAAAAATTTCTATATATCAAATTTCATTTGGTATCAAGTTTCATGATTGTCATTTTGGATACACAAGTGCTCTTCCTTGCAAAACTAACCCATGTAGGAATACGAACTCAAACGATAAGCAGTCCTCCCAACTCTTGATGAACTACATCAACCTTGAGCATCTAACACAAGTTTGAATACATGATCAAGATCAACACCGTCACCCAAGGTATGTTATTCCATCTTAGAGAAGCTTTTCCCCAAGTCATGGGTAAAAGCAGCTCAACAATATGTGAATACATCAAAGTGCTTAAATGAAAAATGGTAACCCCATTTTGAGCTTAAACATTGAGTATGACCTACGATCAAGTGTTATCACTTGAATCCTTAGTCAATATACTCTAACATAGGTGAATTTGTCGTCGAACCATTCTAGATGAAGTTCCCTAATGTTTCTTTGTGTTCTTGCATATGGTTCTTGCTTGTTCCCCTTATAAAAAAATTCATCTAGATTTCATTTCTTTTTATCTGTTATTCTCTGCATCTAATTCATTGCAAATTCTTCAGTTAATTTCTTGCAAATCTTTGTGAGAACTTAATTGCCAAGTGAGCTGAGGTGTCAATTTTTTTCCTCTGTATTTAACTTGGCCTCACCGATTTATGCCTATTGGCAAGACCAAACTACAACAATACCTTGTGGACAGTTCATCGGTACAACCAACAAGGAATTACTTGGCCTGACCGATATGCATCGTCTATGACACTTCCAGCCTATTGTCACCGATGAAAATGGATCAGCGTTACCGATTTCACTACTAAGAAAACTTTTTTCCATTACAAATATCATTTCTTCTCCAGCTCCACTCGATGATTCTTATCCTCTACTCACATCTCAAACTACATGTTGTTTTGTAATGTGACTCAAGGACCAAACCTATTTGACTCATGCTCCAGAAGATCCCTTCTTGGAGATTGATGTCAAAGGGGAGAGTGAGGACATCAAAGCTTATCACATGGGAGAGAAATCACATCTTAGCTTCTCGAGATGCTTATTAACAATAAAGGAGAGAAGTCACGTGTCTTTAAGAGGGGAAATACATGTTAATGTATGTTTTTTTGTACCATTTCTTGCTCTTATTATGTTTGCTTTGCTCTGATTATCTCTTACCCTACCTTCTCCCATTATCCAATATCAAATTCAGGGGGAGAAATAGTTCATATCTAACGGAAGAAAATCTTTGGAATTCATTGCATATCTTTAATCCTTGGAAACATGTCTATATCCAAATAGAGTACTAAGTACTCACTCACTACATGTCATCCCAGTCTTGGTACTCTTGTGGTTTTCTGAACTTGCTTTGATTAGTAGTGTCCGTGTGTTATCTAGCCTTGTTTTCTAAGTTCATCTCCACCAAAGGCAGCTCAAGTTCACAAGGTAAGTATATGCATCACACTCATGTACATGATGATCTCTTGCTGATGTACATATTGTTTGCAAGAAGGAATCATGAACATGAAGGTACTCTTCCTGTATCTACATCATTTACTCTGTTGCATATAGCCAAGATACATGTAACTCATTGCTTGCTCTGACATGCTTATGCATTCACATGTACTAATATTATATCTTTCCATGACTACATACATGTAGGGGGAGCCTATGGATGTTACATGTCCTTCCAAAGATTTACTTGTTACTCTTCATATCCTTATCTAAAGCTTTGACGTATGTTGTCATCAATTACCAAAAAGGGGAGATTGAAAGCACAAGTGCTCCCTGGGTGATTTTGTTAATTAATGTCAACATATCTCTTGTTGGACTAATATTTTCAACTAGTATATTTCAGAAAGTTCAACAATGGCGTGGCATGGACAACAGGATGTGGAATCCATTCAAAATGCTAAGGACAAAGATTGGAAAAAGCTCAAGGTTCTTCATTTCTATTTTGGTGATCCAAGATCACATTGAGTCCATAGGAAAAGCCAATACTATTAAAAGGGGATGAGGTGTTGCTTAATGGTCTACTTGCTCAAAGTGCTTAGTCATATGCTCCAAAGCCCTCAACCACTTTCTCAATTCCAAATATGTCCAAAACCTAAAGTCAAACTCGGCCCCACTAATTTGATCTATCTGACGCCACCGAGTTACTTTGAGATAGCCACTGCCAGAAACCCTAATCAATTCAGTCTCACCGATCAGGATCTCGGTCTCACCGAGATGGCCTTGCAAACTCTCTGTTGCCTATTGAAATTATTTCGGTATCATCGAAATGTGCAATCGATCCCACCGAGTTTGCCTGACCAACTCTCTGTTTGCTCATTGCAGAAATCTGTCCCACCGAGTTCATGCAATCGGTCACACCGAGATGAGGTTTTGCCCTAACCCTAGCACGTTGGTCCCATCGAGTTGATCATGTCGGTCCCACCGGGAATCCTAACGTTCACATGTTGAACTGAATCCGTCTCACCGAGTTCACCTATTCGGTCTGACCGAGTTGGGTCAAATGTGTGTAACGGTTAGATTTGTGTGGAGGCTATATATACCCCTCCACCCCCTTCTCTATTCAAGAGAGAGCCATCAGAAGGTGCCTACACTCCCACTACTCATTTTCTGAGAGAGAACCACCTACTCATGTGTTCAGACCAACACATTCCAATCCAACCACAAGAATCTTGATCTCTAGCCTTCCCCAAGTTGCTTTCCACTCAAATCATCTTTCCACCATAGCCAAATCTGAGAGAGAGAGAGAGAGTTGAATGTTGGGGAGAATATCATTTGAAGGACAGGAGCAAGGAGTTCATCATCATCACACCGTCTATTACCTTTTGGAGAGTGGTGTCTCCTAGATTGGTTAGGTGTCACTTAGGAGCCTCTGACAAGATTGTGGAGTTGAACCAAGGTGCTTGTAAGGGCAAGGAGATCACCTACTTCGTGAAGATCTACCCGAGTGAGCGAAGTCCTTCGTGGGCGATGGCCATGGTGGGATAGACAAGGTTGCTTCTTCATGAACCCTTCGTGGGTGAAGCCCTCCGTGGACTCGCGCAACCATTACCCTTTGTGGGTTGAAGTCTCCACCAACGTGGATGTACGATAGCACCACCTATCGGAACCACGCCAAAATTCTCCGTGTCTTCATTGCGTTTGCACACTCCAATCCCATCCCTTTACTTTCTTGCAAATTGCATGCTTTACTCTTTCCGCTGCTTATACTCTTGCCATGATTGCTTGAAATGTATTGTGAATGCTTAAACTTGTGCTAAAACTCCACCTCAACTTGAAAAACTTTAAAAATTTCTACTTTTGCTTGTTGAGGGTCTAATCACCCCCCTCTAGACACCTCTTCTCGATCCTTTCAACTGGTATCAGAGCTTTGGTCTCCATTGCTTTGGTTTAATCACCATTGGAGGGAGATGGATGAGTCTACGATTGGGAGTTTTAGACGTAGAGTGCCTATGCTTGATGGAGAGTTCTATAATGCTTGGAAAAATGAGATGCTTGAGATTTTCAATGAATATCACTTGAACAAGTATATTACTAGCCCTCGTGCGCCTCCTATTAATCCATTGCATCCTACCCCCGATGAATCTCTTGACATGATCCGCAATCTTAGAACTGTTAATCTTATCGTTAGAGGATTGCCTAGAAATTTGATTGTATGCTTGCCTACTCTTGAATGTGCTTACACCATATGGAGATATCTTGAGAACATTTTTCGAACTATTCTTTGAAAAATCTAGATGAGATTCTTCAAAAGTCCATAGCTTTTCATAAAATGAAACCTAGTAATCCTAAATTTGATGATTGTCTTTTTGAGCTTTGTGACCTTATGCGTGCCAAAGGAGATGTTGGAGTCATTAGTAGCATCATCTCTCAAGTCATTATAATTCATAAAGATGCACATTGTCATGGTCATACATCTAATGAATCTCTCTCTCTAGGTGATGATCAATCACAAGACGATGTTGAACATGGATATTATGATGAGGATGATGATAGTGACTTTGATCTCGATGATGAGACACTTTGGTCTTATGGCTAACCTTCGTGGTTATATGGCTGGGGGAAAGGAATGGGTTCTTGATAGTGGATGTACCTATCACATGACCAGAGACAAGGATATGTTTCGTGACCTTGCTGAAAACGACGGCCCTCGAAAGTATATCTCTTTTGGTGATAACTCAAAGGGTAAGGTGGTTGGCCTTGGTGAGGTGGCCATCTCACATGACAGCTCCATCCAAAATTTTATGCTCGTTGAATGTTTTGGCTATAATTTACTCTCTGTATCTAGATTAGCTGATTTTGGTTTTAACGTCCTATTTACTGAAGTAGATTGCCAAGTGTTTCGAAGAGATAATCATCATATGGTCTTTACCGGTATACGTAGAGGTGATCTATACATTGTTGATTTCACTAAAAAGGCTCAACCTAAAACTTGCTTAATTGCTAAATCTTCTAAAGGTTGGTTGTGGCATAGAAGGTTAGGTCACGTGGGCATGCGAAATCTTGATGAGCTTATTAATGGTGAGCATACCCTTGGTGTTAAAGATGTTATATTTTACAAGGATAGACTTTGCAGTGCTTGTCAAGCAGGAAAACAAGTTGGAGGAAGTCATCCCGTGAAAAACATTACGACCACGAGAAGACCGCTCGAGCTACTTCATATGGATCTTTTTGGTCCCAATGCCTACAAGAGTCTCGGTGGTAACTCATTTGGTTTAGTCATTGTTGATGACTCTTCAAGATTTACGTGGGTGTTCTTTCTTGATGATAAATCGCAGGTCCAAAAGATCTTCAAGAACTTTGCTAGGAAGGCCTAAAATCAATTTGAAGTGAAGATCAAGAAGGTTCGCAGTGACAACGGAACGGAGTTCAAGAACGCCAATGCGGATACCTTTCTTGACGAAGAAGGGATTTCACATGAGTTCTCGGCTACGTACACACCTCAACAAAATGGAGTTGTTGAGAGGAAGAAACGAACACTTATTGAGATGACAAGTACGATGCTTGATGAATACAAGACGCCAAAAAACTTTTGGGCGGAAGCGGTTGAGACAGTTTTTCATGCAACAAATCGACTATATCTTCAAAAGCTTCTCGGCAAGACGGCATACGAGCTTCTCACCGTAACAAACTCCAAGTTGGATACTTTCGAGTATTTGGCTCAAAGTGCTATATTCTTGACAAGCATCGTCATTCAAAATTTGCTCCTAAATCTCATGAAGGTTTCCTACTCGGTTATGGCTCAAACTCTTAAACTTATCGTGTCTACAACAATTTCACCTGAAAGGTTGAAGAGACGGTAGATGTGAAGTATGATGAATCTAACGGCTCGCAAGTAGAGAAATAGCCAATTGATGTAGGAGACAAAGACCCTTCGGAAGCAATTCAAGACTTGTCTATTGGCAAGATTCGCCCAACAGAGGTCAAGGAGAGTATCTCGTCAGTTCAAGTGGAAGCATCAACTTCACGACAAGGTGAACCACAAGTTGACATTGAGGCATCCACAAGTGGAACACGTCAAGATGAAGGAAACGAGGAAGTACAACAAGATGAACCTCATCGACCTCCTTCTCCACCTCCGCAAGAGAACAACAACACAAACAATGAAGAAGGACAAGAGGAAGAACAAGATGATGAAGAGGATGTTCCACCCCGACCCAAACAAAAGCTCTCACGAGTTAGAGCAAGAGTTTCAAGAGATCATCCCGTCGAAAAAATCTTTGATGATATTCAAACCGGGAGAATTACTCGCTCTAAAAATCGTTTATCTAGCTTTTGTGAACATTATTCATTCATTTATAGTATCGAACCTATGAAGGTTGAAGAAGCTCTTGATGATCCGGATTGGAAGAACGCCATGCATGAAGAGCTACACAATTTCTAGAGGAATCAAGTGTGGACACTGGTAGAAAAGCCGGACGACAACCAAAATGTCATTGGAACCAAATGGGTGTTTCGGAATAAGAAAGATGAAGATCGACAAGTTGTAGTAACAAGGCTCGTCTCGTCGCCCAAGGATACACTCAAGTCAAAGGTATGGACTATGGTGAGACATATGCCCCCATTGCTAGACTTGAGTCCATTCGCATCTTACTTGCTTATGCCAATCACCATGATATCACTTTATATCAAATGGACATGAAAAGTGCTTTTCTAAATGGAGAAATTGAGGAGGAAGTCTATGTTAAACAACCTCCTAGCTTTGTTAATCCCAAGAAACCTGATCATGTTTACAAACTTCACAAAGATCTTTATGGTCTTAAATAAGCTCCTAGAGCATGGTATAAATGCTTGAGTAAGTTCCTTATTGAAAAAGGCTTGATATTGGAAAATTTGATTCTACACTTTTTACTAAAAGGGCTAATGGTGAATTTGTGTGCCAAATTTATGTCAATGATATCATATTTGGTTCAACTAACCCTCATTTTAGTGAAAAGTTTGGAAGGCTAATGTCGGAGAAGTTTGAGATGTCTATGATGAGTGAACTCAAATTCTTTCTTGGTTTGCAAATCAAGCAAACTAAGGAGGTTACCTTTGTTTCCCAAACAAAGTATACCTGGGACTTACTCAAGAAGTTCAACATGCAAGAAAGAAAAGGTATGAAAACACCCATGGCTGCTAGTGGACATCTTGACTTGACTAAGGATGGCAAACCAGTTGACAAAAAGGTTTACTGCTCTATGATTGGTTCTTGTTATATCTATGTGCCTCCCGTCTCGATATCATGCTAAGTGTGTGCATGTGTTCATGATATCAAGCGGCCCCTAAAGAATGTCATCTTAAGGCTGTGAAAAGGATAGTGAGATACTTAATCCACACACCAAACTTTGGCGTTTGGTATCCTAAGAGGTCTTCTTTTGATCTTGTTGGCTACTCCTGTTGGGGAACGTAGCATCCAATTTCAGAAATTTTCCTATGCTCACGCAAGATCTATCTAGGAGATGCATAGCAACAAGAGGGGGAGAGTGTGTCCACGTACCCTCGTAGACCGAAAGCAGAAGCGTTTGAGAACGCGGTTGATGTAGTCGAACTTCTTCTTGTTCCGACCGATCAAGCACCGAACGTACGACACCTCCAAGTTCTGCAGACGTTCAGCTCGATGACGTCCCTCAAACTCTTGATTCAGCAAAGTGTCGAGGGAGAGTTCCGTCAGCACGACCGCATGGTGACGGTGATGGTGAAGTGATCCACGCAAGGCTTCGCCTAAGCACTATGTGAATATGACCGGAGGCATAAACTGTGGAGGGAGGCGCCGCACATGGTTAAGAATGTTTGGTGTGTGTTCTAGTGGTGCCCCTCATATATATACACACACATCTGGGCTATTCTGTTACGCGTAACAGAATATTATTCTGTTACCCTTTTTGAAATGACGGTTACAGGTGGTTGTACTGATGTTTTTCGAAGCGGTTGAACTGATGCTTTCAGTTTTGTTTAACACATCGTCTTCTTTAGTTCAAAAACTTTTTATAATTTTTTTGTCGGAACGGGGCGTGTAATATATCGTTGGAAAGCTCTTGACAACCATATTTCAAGTATATTGAACGTTTTTGCAAAATCATTATGGTTTAAGAGCAGTTTTGAAAAAACCGTTTTTTCAAAACCGAAAACATGAATCGTATTTCGGACTCAATTTTCAAACCGTTTGTCGGAATTGAGCAAATAAGATAGCGTTGGAAACCTGGTGAAAATCCGCATCTTCCATATATGTATTGTTTTTTCTAATTCTATATGATTTAAAAGTAATTTGAAAACGGTGAAATTCTGGGCGAAACGTATTTTCACGATTTTTTGTAAACGGTTCGTCGGATTGATGCAAATGATACGGCGTTGGAAAGGTATGGAAAATGTGCAACTTTTTTGTATATAAATGTTTTTCTAATTCCTTACAGTTTAAAACGAATTCGAATACGGTCAAATTTGATTTTGAACACGATTTTTAAAAAATGTTTGTCGAAATATGGCAAATAATATACCGTTGGATAGCTATTGAAAATGCGAAACTTAGTCATGTTGAACGTTTTCTCTACTTCGCAACCGTTTAAGAGTAATTTTGAATACGGCATGACGGATCATGCTGTTTTCTCGTCTAAAAAACAGAGTAGTCGTACTGATATATGTGTATGTTTGTACTGAGCTATTTTTTGTAGAGTAATTTTGTATGGTTCCAAAAAGGGTATTTGTACTGATGCTTGCATGGGTTTGTACTAAGCGTGTTTTCACTAACTAGACTTTGCTCTGCTTTGCTCATAAGTTTTCAATGGTTTATTGTATCGTCGGCCCTGTACTTGCATGGTTTATATCATCGAACTGATCGGGGTAACAGAATAATATTCTGTTACCGGTAACAGAATAGTCCAGCCCTATATATATAGGTTGCAGGGGAGGAGAGGCAGCCAAGGGGGCACCCTAAGTAGGAGGAATCCTACTTGGGGTCCTCCAAATTCGGCCTCCCCCCTTTCCTATTCCTATTCGGAGTAGGAAGGGAAGAGGGGGAAGGGGGAATCATATTCCCTTTTTCCTTTCCTTCTTCCCCTTTCCTTCTCCAATTTGGCCAGCCCATATGGGGGGAGAACCAGCCACTTTGTGGCATGTGTGTTTCCCCTCTTGGCCCATTAGGCCCATATAGCTTGCCGGGGGTTGCCCGAAACCCCTTCCCGTGACCCGATACGTACCCGGTAGCCCCAGAACACTTCCGGTGTCCGAATACTCTCATCCTATATATGAATCTTTACCTCTCGACCATTTAGAAATTCCTCGTCATGTCCATGATTTCATCCGGGACTCCAAACAAAATTCGGTCACCAATTCACATAACTCATATAATACAAAATCATTATCGAACGTTAAGCGTGCGGACCCTACGGGTTCGAGAACTATGTAGACATGACTGAGACACCTCTCCGGTCAATAACCAATAGCGGAACCTAGATGCTCATATTGGTTCCTACATATTCTACGGAGATCTTTATCGGTCAAACCATAATGACATCATACGTTATTCCCTTTGTCATCGGTATGTTACTTGCCCGTGATTCGATCATCGGTATCTTCATACCTAGTTCAATATCGTTACCGTCAAGTCTGTTTACTCATTCCGTAATGCATCATCCCGCAACTAAATCATTAATAACATTGCTTGCAAGGCTTATCATGATGTGCATTACCGAGAGGGCCCAGAGATACCTCTCCGATACTCAGAGTGAGAAATCCTAATCTCGATCTATGACAATCCAACAAACACCTTCGGAGATAGCTATAGAGCATCTTTATAATCACCCATTTACGTTGTGACGTTTGATAGCACACAAGGTATTCCTCCGGTATCTGGGAGTTGCATAATCTCATTGTCAAAGGAATATGTATATGACATGAAGAAAGCAATAGAAATAAAACTAAACGATCAACATGCTAAGCTAACGGATGGGTCTTGTCCATCACATCATTCTCCTAATGATGTGATCCTGTACATCAAAAGACAACACATGTCTATGGTTAGGAAACTTAACCATCTTTTATTAACGAGCTAGTGTAGTAGAGGCTTACTAGGGACACAGTGTTTTGTCTATGTATCCACACATGTATCAAGTTTCCGATTAATACAATTCTAGCATGAATGATAAACATTTATCACAATATAAGAAATAAAAAATAACAACTTTATTATTGCCTCTAGGGCAAATTTCCTTCAACTCCGACTAGGACTATGCCGGAGACAAGGTTGATAGAAAGTCCACTTCAGGTACTTTTCAATTTCTTGGTAGATCTCTTTTGTCTTGGTCCTCCAAGAAACAAAACTCGGTATGCTTATCCACCGCCGTAGCGGAACACATTGCCTCCGGATCATGTTGTGCTCAATTACTTTGGATGACCCAAACTCTTAGTGACTATGGGATATATGTGAAACGTGTTCCATTGCTTTGTGATAATGAGAGTGCTATTAAGATTGCTCACAATCCCGTGCAACATTCTCGAACTAAGCATATTGAAGTTCGTCATCATTTCGTTCGAGGTCATGTTACTAAAGGAGACATTAATCTTAAGCATGTTCGTATCGATAAGGAATTTGTGGATATATTCACCAAACCGCTTGATGAGAAAGTATTTTGTCGTTTGAGAGGTGAATTGAATATCATTGATGCTTCAAACTTGGAGTAGAAACTCCATTTGATTACATGCAAGGCATGAGCTTGTCTTTTTGAACTAATCCTTGATATTTCTCTTATAATGAGGATCATATGTCTTGGATCTATACTTGTACCCTTGCGAGTTATCTAACCCTTGTAGGTACTTGGATCAGCCCAAATCTATCAGATTGCAAGGCACTCATATCTTGAGCAATCTCTATATCACCAAGTCTCTACTATATGGTTGCTGAATACAAGGAAGCATGAATCCACTCAACATATCCTTTGACAATTTCTATATATCAAATTTCATTTGGTATCAAGTTTCATGATTGCCATTTTGGATACACAAGTGTTCTTCCCTGCAAAACTAACCCATGTAGGAAGACGAACTCAAATGATAAGTGGTGCTCCCAACTCTTGATGAACTACATCAACCTTGAGCATCCAACACAAGTTCGACTACATGATCAAGATCAACACCACCACCCAAGGTATGTTATTCCATCTTAGAGAAACTTTCCCAAAGTCATGGGTCAAAGAAGCTAAAAAAGATGTGAATACATCAAAGTGCTTAAACGAAAAATGGTAACCCCATTTTGAGTTTAAACAATGAGTATGACCTACGATCAAGTGTTATCACTTGAATCCTCAGTCAATATACTCTAACATAGGTGACTTTGTTGCCGACCCATTCTAGATGAAGTTCTCTAATGTTTCCTTGTGCTCTTGCATATGGTTCTTGCTTGTTCCCCTTATAAAAAAACTTCATATATATTTCATTTCTTTTTATATATTATTCTCCGCATTCTCTGCATCTAATTCATTGCAAATTCTTCAGTTAATTCCTTGCAAACTTTGTGAGATCTTAATTGCGAAGTGAGCTGAGGTGACAATTTTTTCCTCTGTATTGAACTCGGCCTCGCCGATTTATGCCTATCAGCAAGACCGAACTAAAACAATACCTTGTGGACAGTTCATCGGTACAACCGACAGGGACTTACTTGGCCTGACCGATATGCATCATCTATGACACTGCCAACTCGGTGTCACCGATGAAAATGGATCGACGTTATTGATTTCACTACTAAGAAAACTTTTTTGCCATTACAAATGTCACTTCTTCTCCAGCTCCACTTGATGATTCTTATCCTCTACTCACATCTTAAACTACATGCTGCTTTGTAATGTGACTCCAGGATCAAACCTATTGGACTCATGCTCTAGAAGATCCCTTCTTGGAAATTGATGTCAAAGGGGGGGAGAGAGCACATCAAATCTTATCACATGGGAGAGAAATAACATCTTTGCTTCTCCAGATGCTTATTAACAATAGAGGAGAGAAGTCACATGTCTTTAAGAGGGGAAAGACATGTTAATGTATGTTTGTTTGTACCATTTCTTTCTCTTATTATGTTTGCTTTTCTCTGATTTTCTCTTACCCTACCTTCTCCATTATCCAATATCAGATTCAGGGGGAGAAAGAGTTCATATCTAAGGGAAGAAAATCTTTGGATTTCATTGCATATCTTTAATCCTTGGGGACATGTCTATATCCAAATATAGTACTAAGTACTCACTCACTACATGTCATCCCAGTCTTGGTAATCTTGTGGATTTCTGAACTTGCTTTGATTAGTCCTGTGGCTATGGTCCTTGTGTTATCTAACCCTGTTCTCTCAAGTTCATCTCGACCAAAGCCAGCTCAAGACCACAAGGTAAGTATATGCATCACACTCATGTACATGATGATCTGTTGCTGATATACATATTGTTTGCAAGAAGGACTCATGAACTTGAAGGTACTCTTCCTGTATCTACATCATTTACTCTGATGCATATAGCAAAGATACATGTAACTCATTGCTTGCTCAGACATTCTTATGCATTCACATGTACTCATATTCTATCTTTACATGATTGCATACATGTAGGGGGAGCCTATGCATGTTACATGTCCTTCCAAAGCTTAACTTGTTACTCTTCATATCCTCATCTAAAGCTTTGATGTATGATGTCATCAATTACAAAAAAGGGGAGATTGAAAGCACAAGTTATCCCTGGTTGATTTTGTTAATTAATGTCAACATATCTCTTGTTGGACTAATATTTCATCTAGTATATTTCAGAAAGTTCAACAATTGCGTGGCATGGACAAGAGGATGTGTAACCCCTTCAAAATGCAAAGGACAAAGATTGGCAAAAGCTCAAGACTCTTCATTTCTGTTTTAGTGGTCCAAGATCACATTGAGTCCGTAGGAAAACCAATCTATTAAAAGGGGATGAGGTGTTGCTTAATGGTCTACTTGATCAAAGTGCTTAGTGATATTCTCCAAATCCCTCAACCACTTTCTCAATTCCAAATATGTCCAAAACCTTAAGTAAAACTCAGCTCCAAGGTTTGATCTATCCGGCGCCACCGAGTTCCTTTGAGATATATCCACTGCCACAAACCCTAATAAATTTTGTCTCGCCGATCGGGATCTCGGTCTCATTGAGATGGCCTTGCAAACTCTCTGTTGCCTATTGTAATTATTTCGGTCTCACCGAAATGTCCAATCGGTCCCATCGAGTTTGCCTGACCAACTCTCTGTTTGCTCATTGCAGAAATCGGTCCCACCGAGTTCATGCAATCGGTCACACCGAGATGAGGTTTTGCCCTAACCCTAGCACGTCGGTCCCACCGAGTTGATCATGTCAGTCCCACCGAGAATCCTAATGTTCACATTTTGAACTGAATCGGTCTCACCGAGTTAACCTATTCGGTCTGACCGAGTTGGGTCAAATGTGTGTAACGATTAGATTTTGTGTGGAGGCTATATATACCCCTCCAACTCCTTCTCTATTCAAGAGAGAGCCATCAGAACGTGCCTACACTTCCACTACTCATTTTCTGAGAGAGAACCACCTACTCATGTGTTGAGACCAAGACATTCCAAACCGCAAGAATCTTGATCTCTAGCCTTCCCCAAGTTGCTTTCCACTCAAATCATCTTTCCAGCATAGCCAAATCTATGAGAGAGAGTTGAGTGTTGGGGAGACTATCATTTTAAGCACAAGAGTAAGGAGTTCATCATCATCACACCATCTATGAACTTTTGGAGAGTGGTGTCTCCTAGATTGGTTAGGTGTCACTTGGGAGCCTTTGACAAGATTGTGGAGTTGAACCCAGGAGTTTGTAAGGGCAAGAACATCGCCTACTTCGTGAAGATCTACCCGAGTGAGGCAAGTCCTTCTTGGGAGATGGCCATGGTGGGATAGACAAGGTTGCTTCTTCATGGACCCTTCGTGGGTGGGGCCCTCCGTGGACTCGCGCAACCGTTACCCTTCATGGGTTGAAGTCAACACCAACTTGTACGTACGATAGCACCACCTATCGGAACCACATAGACCATGATTCCTATGCTATAAATTCACATTTTCAGAGAAAAAAAATGGGGAGAAAGAATTATCGCATTTCTCGAGACGGAGCTGCCGCCACCTCCTGTTCTTCACCGGGAGGCCGGATCTGGAGTCCGTTTGGGGCTCCGGAGAGGGGGATCTTCGATCTTCGCCATTACCAACCCTTCTCCATCACCAATTCCATGATGCTCCCCACCAGGAGTGAGTAATTCCTTCTTAGGCTCGCTTGTCGGTGAGGAGTTGGATGAGATTCATCATGTAATCGAGTTAGTTTTGTTAGGGCTTGATCCCTAGTATCCAGTATATTCTGAGATTGATGTTGATATGACTTCGCCTTGCTTAATGCTTGTCACTTTGGGCCTGGGTGCCATGATTTCAGATCTGAACATTTTATGTTATCACCTTTATATCTATGTTCTAGATCTAATCTTGCAATTTATATTCACCTATTACGTGTTATGATCCATAAACCCCGGAGTGACAAATAGTCGGGATACTTTCCGGTGATGACCGTAGTTTGAGAAGTTCATGTATTCACTATATGTTAATGCTTTGTTCCGGTTCCCTATTAAATGGAGGCCTTAATATCGCTTAGTTTCCAATAGGACCCTGTTGCCATGGGAGGGTAGGGCAAAAGATGTCATGTAAGTTCTTTGTGGCACCCCGGCTCAGAGAAACCTGAACGCCCCGTATTCCATCCTAGAGATCGAGATGAAGTCTTCTGAAATACGACATTGCGACATAGAACAAATCAACTCTTATTACAAAGGATAATAAATACACAGGTCTGATGTTAAAAAGGATCACACCAGCACGACGACACTACGCCTGCGATACTAAACTTGCTCTATGCTAGCAGCGGAACAATTCGTAGCAGCGGAACAACGACGAAGGTGGTGAACTCCACTAAGCAGGGAGTCTGGCCGGGACACGATCTAGCTCGCACGAATGGAAACCTCGACAAACAATCAATCATGGCATCACCTGCAATCCGGCATGCCACGCCAGGTCAGTACATTGAATGTACTTGCAAGCTCACAACAACCAAAAGCATCAAGGCAAGACAACAACATAGCATTAAGCAAGTTAATTAATTAACAACTACTATGATACGAAAGCATCTACTAAGAATGATATGAAACTACTGCAATACTGATATACCAACATCTCAATCACAACAACAATCTCACTCTTGGCTAACCGGCCAAGCAATATACCATCTCGATCACCTCATGATCCATCTGATCACCTCGTGATCGAAACATCCACATGATCAGCGCGTGACCACATCACAAACTGAATGATCATCCTCAAGATCATCCTCAGATCAAGATTTGGTCATGTGCTCACATAGATCAAGGATGGAGCTAAAATTTGTAGGAGGGTGGTAATATGAGCACATGAAGGACTGTGCAATATTTCAACTCATATGGATACTCCTAGCTAGTACTTCCTTCACAATGGCTTCTGTTTGACAAAAACTTTCAAAAATTGCTGAGGAAGATTGGCTAGGCAAATAAAGTTGATTTTTTGCATGAGGCAATGATTTTGATGATATATCATGACCAAAAAGTTTGGGAGCAATCAATAAAGGATAAGTGGCACTTCCTTCACAGAAAGCCACACTGGACAGAAATGAAGAATAATTATTGGGTAATTATTCTTGGGCTAGGACGGGAAAGTTTGGGCATATTTGAGCAACATATGACCCAAAGAAATTATGAGAATAATTTAAGAATTTTGGGAGTGGCAGAAATATAGGTTGCTTCACAACCTAGGGCAAATAGAATTATTCCTTTAATAGAAAAAGGAATATTCCCCAAGAAAAAGAATTTTAGGGTTGAGCTAGAATGGAAATGACATGGTCTTGGGAAAGTTCTGAGGATGAAGAGTCACTTGGTAGAAGAAATGATGATGATCTCCAAGGTTGCAAGTCCACAGATCCAGTTCAAAAATAAAAAAAGAGCAAACACCTCAAAAGAAAATGAAAAGGTCCAAAAACCAGGCTGTTACAAACCTTCCCCCCTTAAAGAAATCTCGTCCTCAAGATTTGGTTGCTCAGGGAACAAGTATATCTTAAGGAAACCATTTCCAACTCGGGTATCCTTTTTTTTCCTTTATGTATTGTTCCCTTAAGAATTCCATATGATTTTCTTACCTTGATCTGGGGTGGTTTGCTTCACCATTCCCAAATTCTGACGTGTTTTTTGCTCATATACCAAATCCTTTTGCTGACGTTGATTTTTTCATATATGTGCTGATATCCAAAGGATCTGAGCATAAATTTCCTTTTTTATGAAAACCTTTTACTTCTGCCATGGGGTTTGCTCAAACAAATGCATGTCTTCTGGATTCCACAAATGTTGAGAATCATGGCCATTTTTTGACGTGATCTGACTGCTCATAGGTGGTACTGATTTATCTTGATTTATTTCTTTGGCCCGATCTCGAGATATGTACCAAAGATTCAACTGCCTTATGTCATGAGCAATATAAAGGGGTATGGATTTATAGTTGTAGCATACCTCAAACATTAACATCTGGTGACTGTCCTAACAGGAGTGCTGGCGAAAAGATACTTTTTATGACAGGTTGTCCGTGTACTTGGTTCCATCAGTGAGTATACCTGGTCTGAGTTGATGGTTCGGCTTTTGCTTTACCTAAGTTGTCGGTATACCCATACGTGGTAATAGGCTGTGCGATGCTTTAACACTGCCACTAAAGTCAAACTACTGAGGATGCAAATGATTTTTGGATCTGACAGAAATACTTGGATATTCCACAATAACCATTTTAAGTGAGTCGGTGGGATATGAAGTCC
Source organism: Aegilops umbellulata (assembly GCA_032464435.1). NCBI lineage: Eukaryota > Viridiplantae > Streptophyta > Magnoliopsida > Poales > Poaceae > Aegilops > Aegilops umbellulata. Next base: position 234,649,077 of record CP136060.1, read on the forward strand.
TTGTAGAACAGAGTAGGCCTCTAAGGGTATGCCTTTGTGGATCCATATGGCATCATGGACTCCAGCTGACTTGGGTATCTGGACCCTGATGGTCGTGCAAAAATCATCGTACCTTTGCTGTCAGTCTCATCCTTTGACGGTCATGATTTTCTTTGTCAAGATACCTTACTAGCATAGCTTGGCCACATATGTTCTTGATTCTTTGTATGACCAAGTATGTGGCTAGTGCAATATTTTTGGCATCATCCCTTGTGCTTATTTTTTGACCTATGTCCGCACATATATGATATATATTCGGGGATCGTAGATGTACCGAGCTTGCTGTTGAGGCCAATCATACAAGAGGGTGACAAGAGTTCACGAGATCTCCTTGTTAGTTGCGGGAATAATGACCTTGATGACCGTTGGCAAGACTGTTGATTCTGTGATGTCATCTCCAGATCTTGTCGATCCTTGTATTACATGAGATTATCTCTGCTTATCTTCATTTGCATGGCTCATGAGGTTGTTGAATCCTTACCTTCCTTAGGTATATCTACTTGATCCCTGCTGTATCTCGTATGAGTGACTGATATGACTGGGGATGCATGCTCACCATATATATAAGAAGAATATGCCACCGAACACTCGATCCTTGCGGTAGGCATATGTTTTGACTGCATTGTACCTTTGACAAAATTATTGCAAATCTGATCCTTGAACTGCACTGTCATATACTGCCAACTCATCATATAATCTCCGAAGACTGTGCATAGTGTGGTACTATCATGGGTTGAGTGGCTTATGAGAGAAGCCATCCGAATAGCTTGCTGAGGAAGACTCGATAGCTTCTGCTCAAAGCTTTTGTCTTGGTAGCATGCAGAAGAGGTCTCGATAGCTTACACACGAATCTTGATCTGAGTATTGTGCTTGAGAAGCCTGGGTTCCGTACTTGAGAAGCTTCTCCTTAGGTTGCTTGTTGGGAAAGATTCATTCCCGTCTGTCAGAAGCTTTTACTAAGGTATCTTGCTAAGAAAGACTGGGTATCTTGGACCAGAATCTGTCCATATATTGTACTGAGGAAAAACTAAGGAACCTTGCATCATAAGTTTCTTTCGATAGCGTGTGGAAGAAGATCGAGTTTCTCATATCAAAGCTTCATACTGGGATATGCAGACTGAAATCCATACACACACCCATAATATTTTGCGGCTGATTACTTGCATGAGAAAATTGTTTGACTGTCTTTCTTGATCATAGCACATTCTGGCTTTCTTTCGGAGTATAACATATGTCAAGCATCATTTATTGCTGAGCCAAAACTTTGTATATGATCCATACCTTTGACTGAAGAATATACCACTGCTCTTGTGCCTGACTTGTCTTCCTGTTGGCTGGCCATTACTGCTGTGAGGATTAAGTACTGATGGGGACTTGATGCTGATAATCAATCCAAGACACCATTGGTATTCTGAGCATATATTAATACCATAATGAAGTTGACTGGGTAGACCATAATGTTTAGCGGAGCTTCTTCCAAATACATTTTAAATCCTTATTGCTTCTTTGGGTCCGGTGTAGGTTGATGGGAAACTTCCATAAGGGGAAATAAGGTAACACCGAGGGCCCAAAAAGAAAGAAGCAAAAGAAAACTCAACTAAACAAAAGCACACAAGAACAATCAATTCACACACAAACAAGTCACATGTTACTGCTAGTCACACAATATGCATGCCTACTTAAGCACACAAATCTCACGGGATCTCCGGTACTACGATCTAACATGCTGTGACAGTGTGCACGAGGACAAATTAGTCTGTGGAAAAGTTGGTGTAAACATAGCTACACCAAGTGCTGGCTTAGCCAGGTACCAACCTGGACTAGCTCGGAAGCGAGGATGTACTTGGTAACCATGTAGCGGGACTCTAATGTCATGACCACATTATTATCAAGCGGACGGAAAAAAATCTGTACTCGTCCAAGAAATAAGGATAACGGGGAAAACTGAGGCTGCTGACATTGCCCTTTCGTGATGACTAAGATAATTAAGGGTTGCCAACGCGACAAGATAAAAGGAATGATCCGGGGTAGCAACATGTCTACCACCGAAACGACAGGTGAGGCTGAAAGAAGGATATCGACGCGATACCTGAACACAATTTTTGCAAACAGTGTCGGGATCACTTGGCATCACTCCGCTGGGACAGAAATGACGCCAAACACGAAAGAATGAGCAAAAGAAGAAAACTGGAGAAATGCAGGGGCTAGGATGTAGTGGATCCGAACCGATGCTAGCTACACTCACAACATAAACCGTTAGCAACAAAATAATAAGTCTATATGCATGCTATGCAACAAACAAATGCAGCACCCAAACGCAATAAACAAGCCAGACTCTATACTATTGATTTCTACCGCTCGCGCTAACTAGGGCATCCTACAAACAGACCTGCTCTGATACCAAGCCTGTGGCACCAAGGCTCAAAGAAACCGGAACGCCCCGTATTCCAGCCTAGAGATCGAGATGAAGTCTTCCGGAATACAGCACTGCTTGACATAGAACAAATCGGCTCTTATTACAAAGGATAATAAATACATGGGTTTGATGTTACAAAGGATCACATCAGCACGGCGATGAAGGAAATATGCCCTAGAGGCAATAATAAAGTTGTTATTTCTATTTCCTTATATCATGATAAATGTTTATTATTCATGCTAGAATTGTATTAACCGGAAACTTGATACATGTGTTGATACATAGATAAAATACAGTGTCCCTAGTATGCCTCTAGTAAACTAGCTCGTTAATCAAAGATGGTTAAGTTTCCTGACCATAGACATGTGTTGTCATTTGATGAATGGGATCACATCATTAGGAGAATGATGTGATGGGAAAGACCCATCTGTTAGCTTAGCATAATGATCGTTAAGCTTTATTGCTATTACTTTCTTCATGGCATATACATATTCCTCTAACTATGAGATTATGCACCTCCCGGATACCGGAGGAACACCTTGTGTGCTATCAAGCGTCACAAGTAATTGGGTGATTAAAAAGATGCTCTACATGCGTCACTTAAGGTGTTTGTTGGGTTCGCATAGATCGGGATTAGGATTTGTCACTCTTAGTATCGCAGAGGTATCTCTAGGCCCTCTCGGTAATGCACATCACAATAAGCCTTGTAAGGAATGTGACTAATGAGTTAGTTATGGGATTATGCACTACGGAACAAGTAAAGAGACTTGCCGGTAACGAGATTGATCTAGGTATGAGGATACCGACGATCGAATCTCGGGGAAGTAACATACCGATGACAAAGGGAATGACGTATGTTGTTTTTGCGGTTTGACCGATAAAGATCTTAGAAGAATATGTAGGAACCAATATGAGCATCCAGGTTCCGCTGTTGGTTATTGATTGGAGATGTGTCTCGGTCATGTCTACATAGTTCTCGAACCCGTAGGGTCCGCACGCTTAATGTTCGATGACGATTTGTATTATGAGTTATGTGTTTTGGTAACAGAAGACTGTTCGGAGTCCCGGATAAGATCACGGACATGACGAGGAGACTCGAAATGGTCCCTCTCCCTACTTTATATATGTGGGCAGGGCACCCCTTGGAGACACACCAATTGTTCCAAGCCGTGTGCGGCATCTCGCTCCATGGTTTACTCCTCCCATCATATTCACGTAGTGCTTAGGCGAAGCCCTGCACGGATCACATCACCATCACCGTCACCACGCCGTTGTGCAGACGAAACTCTCCCTCGACCCTCTGTTGGATCAAGAGTTCGAGGGACGTCATTGAGCTGAACTTGTGCTGAAGTCAGAGGTGTCGTACGTTCGGTACTTGATCGGTTGGATCGTGAAGACGTTCGACTACATCAACCACGTTAACCTAACGCTTCCGCTTTTGGTCTACAAGGGTACGGGGACAAACTCTACCCCTCTCGTTGCTATGCATCTCCTAGATAGATCTTGCGTGATCGTAGGAATTTTTTTGAAATTGCATGCTACATTCCCCAATAGTGGCATCCGAGCTTGGTTTATGCGTAGATATATGCACGTGTAAAACACAAAGAGTTGTGGGCGATAATAGTCATACTACTTACCACCAAAGTCTTATTTTGATTCGATTTTATTGTTAGATGAAGCGGCCCGGACCAACTTTACATGGCCATGTTCATGAGACCGGTTCCACCGACAGACATGCAACTTATTTTGCATAAAGGTGGCTGGTGGGTGTCTGTTTCTCCAACTTTAGTTGAATCGAATTTGACTACGTCCGGTTCTTGTTGAAGGTTTAAACATCACACTTGAGGAAAAATCATTGTGGTTTTCATGCGTAGGTAAGAACGGTTCTTGCTAGTAGCTCATAGCAGCAGAGAACATCTAACTTGATTTTGCAGGGCATGTTGTCATGTGATATGGTCAAGACGTGACGTGATATGAGTTATTGTATGAGATGATCATGTTATGTAAAATTTATCAGCAACTGGCAAGAGCCTTATGGTTGTCGCTTTATTGTATGAAATGCAATCACCATGTAATTGCTTTACTTTATCACTATGCGGAGCGATAGTTGTAGAAGCAATGGTTCGTGAGACGACAACGACGCTACGATGGAGATCAAAGGTGTCAAGCCGGTGACGATGGACATCATGACGGTGATTTGGAGATGGAGATCAAAGGCACAATATGATGATGGCCATATCAGGTCACATTTTTTGATTGCATGTGATGTTTATCTTTTATGCATCTTATTTTTCTTAGTACGGCAGTAGCATTATAAGATGATTGAGGGAGTCCTAGACTAAGGGGTCCTCAGGCGTCCGACCTCTTGGACATGGGCCGGACTAATGGGCTGTGAAGATACAAGACCGAAGACTCTCTCCCGTGTCCGGTTAGGGCTCTCCTTGGCGTGGAAGGCAAGCTTGGTGACCAAATATGAAGATTCCTTTCTCTGTAACCGACTTTGTACAACCCTAGTCCCCTCCGGTGTCTATATAAACCGGTGGTCTTAGTCCGGAAACGCATACAGTCATACAGGCTAGACTTCTAGGGTTTTAGCCATTACGATCTCGTGGTAGATCAACTCTTGTAATACTCATATTCATCAAGATCAATCAAGCAGGAAGTAGGGTATTACCTCCATAGGGAGGGCCCGAACCTAGGTAAACATTGTGTCCCCCTCTCCTGTTACCATCGAGCTCAGACACACAGTTCGGGACCCCCTACCCGAGATCTGCTGGTTTCGACACCGACATTGGTGCTTTCATTGAGAGTTCCGTTGTGTCGTCCCCAAAAATGTTTGCTGGCTCCTTTAATCGTCAACAACGATGCTGTTCAAGGGGAAACCTTCCTCCCAGGACAGATCTTCATGTTCGGCGGCTTCGCACTGTGGGCCAACTCGCTTGGCCAGCTGTAACATCCCAAATTTTCAATTTGGAATGTTATACATAGATCATTCATGCATATCATATTTTTATTGCATTTCGTTTCGTGATCCTAGAAATCCTAAGCAACTCAAGGACCCTTAGAGAGAGTTGGGGATTTCATTGTTTTCATATTTGAATTCTATCAAATATTGAAACGAGGATTTTTGGTTTTAATTATTTATCTCTCCAAAAATATTTCATATTAAAATATATGAGAGGAGATAATATGACTTCTCCAAAATAATTGAAATATTGGAGGAAAAATATTAAAATCAAATATTGGATTTTATTCGGATTTATTGCTATTTTATTTGCATTAGAAAAATTGCACGTTTTTCAAAATTACATTTTAGGGCCAAGAAAATGTTCATCTCGTTCTAAATATTTTATTTAGACGGTGAAAATTTGTTTTGGCATTTTTAGATTTTAATTTATTTTTCTAGGATTTATTTAAGTTTCGGCGAAATTATTTAAGAAAATCTTTTCAGCGCCCGACTGGGCCGAAGCCCACCCGAGCCGGCCCAATAGCCCAGCCGCACCGTCCGCCTCGTCCCCGACGAGGAGACCACAGCCGCCCGCGACGACGAGTCCGGCCGGGACTCCTCCCCGCGCCACCTGGCCCCTCCTCCAAGGAACCTCCCTCCTTTAAATACGCCGCCCCCAGACCCCCACCACCACCGAACCCCGCCGCCAACGCCGCCGCCAAGCCCGCGCCGCCGCTGCCGTCGCCGCCCCGCCACCTAGCGCCACGCCGCCGCCTGCCGTTGCCTCCCGCCCCGCCCGCGCACCCCACCGCCGCAGGCCCACCTCGCTGGAGCCGCCCCGCCTCGCCGGAGCCTCGCCGGAGGTATACGCCGCCGCCGCCGTCGTTCGGTTTTATTTTAAGACCGATCTGGGTTTTTTAAAAACCCTAGTTCGTTTTTTTAGTTCGGTTCGCCGGTTTTCTCGATTTAGTTTATTTAGCGGACGTTCGTTTTAACGAACGGTTTTCGCTCGTTAGTTACAGACAACGAACGTTCGTTCGTTATCCTGTTTGTCAGTTTTTCTTTTTCTCGGATTTTCCGCGATTATTTTCGATCGCGATCTCTGATTCGATTTTCGTTTCAGTTTATCTTTTCGCTCGTTTATCGGAATCAGGCGATTCAAGCGCCTAGATCTTCGTCTCGAAACCCTCTTTCTGTTTAATCAACTTGAACAAGATTTTGGTACTGTAAAATTTGACTTCAGTCCAGATTAGTAAATGGATCTTGTTTCTTTTGCAGTTTGAGTTTTGTTGCTCCGTTTGACTTGATTCTTTTTGCAAACAGGAGTTCTTAAGTTGAACTTTCTGGTTAGTTCTTCTTATTTGAGATTTACCCGTGCTTCTTTGCTTGATTGCTTATGTATGCTATTGTTTGTTTGTGATAGAATTTCCGGAGTGCAAAGCGTGCTACTACGAGTCCCTAGGTTTTGCGGATCGTCAGCAAGGCAAGTAACATATTGATCATACTCTTTTCATACCCAGTTTTTATGCATTAGCTCCAATCCTCAAACACTGCATGGTTAGGATATGATTAACATGTGGGTTGGGAAGTAGTTGATGAGGTAGAACCTATTACCCTGTTATATTCAACACTTTGGAGTTACTTTTATGTATTGCTTATATTGCTATGCTATGCTCGTAGACTGGTTTGGGTGAGTGAATCCATGACAGATGTGAGATTGTTAATTAATGGTTCAACTTAAGGTGGCAACTTTAATACACATCTGGGTGGATTGCTTGTCGGGCACCTGGAGTACCCGTGTGATCACCCTAAGGTCCGCCACCCAGGCTCAAAGGGAACTGAGATATTTTCATGCTAGAAACTTCCGTGTGCAGCCACAAGCTATTATGGGCTCTAGCATAGTTGAGTAAGTTGCATGAGCTCTTGAAGAGGTGGATCAGCAGGTAGAGGGATGTAGGTTGGTATGGTCTACCCGGAGTAAAGAGTTAATGTTTCTAAAAGACTGTGTTTCGCTGATCCGTTTCTCAAACACCATGTAGTGCGAGAAATCCAATGGAGGCGATCGAGTCTTGTGGGGAAAAGTGCGCAAACCTCTACAGAGTGTACAATCTAATCATGGTTAGGCATGTCCCCGGTTATGGATAATCTTGAGTATCTAGTACTTGGAGTGTCCTAAGTATCTCATCACTCTAAATTAATATTGCTGGGATGATAATTACTTTAATTGGGATTGAGTTGGAGGAACCTTCTCAATGATGTTTTAACTACCATGATAGTTAAATAACTATTCCTTTGTTATAGCGAAAATTTGGCTTTTTGCAAAAACTATAACCATAGAGCTTTCCACCAGCCAAATATGCATGTAGTGATAGCATTATTCTGTTCTTGCTCTACTGTGTTATATTTCCAGCATATTCCATGTGCTGACCCGTTTTCAGGCTGCAACATATTATGTTGCAGACTTTTCAGACGGGGAGTAAGGTTCGTTAGGTCGTTGCCGTGCAGCTCAGCTATGCCGTTGCAGTTGATGGACTCACTTTATCTTCCAATCCTTCCGCTATTATCGTATTAGATAGCCTTAAGCCATATTTATTGTAATAAGTTCTCTTTTGAGACATTCAATGTAATAAGTGTGTGATTTCTACTCTGTTATAAATCCTTCGAGTACTGTGTGTGTCAGCATTACCGATCCAGGGATGACACTGAAGCACAGAGACTTAACCGTTTGAGGTCGGGTCGCTACAAGATGGTATCAGAGCACAGGCTGAGTGTAAGACACGACCACTAAGATAACCCATAGGTCACTCTTCTCTAGTCATTTCTGACTCCTCTCCATTTTCTACACTTAGGATGGCGGATTCAAGGAACAAGTTTGCACAACCGGATGAAGACACCCCCTTTGGACGCCACTTGAAGGAAGTCACTAGGTACCTGAACATCAGAATACCAAGCTTCACCGGGACTTATAACGCCACTTTACCAGAAGAGGAGCGCTGGATGATTCAAGTTCAAGTTCTAGGAAGGACGTTCTCGCCAACCACTAAGCCCATAGAATTTTCTTTTGAAGCACCCACCTGGAGTCTAGGAAAGAGCATGGCAGCCCACATTACCATGGGACGCATTGGAGAAGTCTACAAAAACGATCTTAAGGACACTATCTATCAGATATGTGGGCGTCGAGATGAGCAATGGGAGATGATCAGCACTAAGAAGGACAGATCCATTGCAGCTTTCATTCATGAGTTAAACCAACACATTCGACGCTAGGAGAACTAGATGTGTGCAGATATGATAGATTTGAAGAAGGCGAAGACAAGGATCATCGAGCTAGAAGAAGAACTTAAGTCTACACACGATGGTTATGAGGAGGAAATTGCAACACTATTGGAGAAGAATGATGACTTGATAAAGAAGATCAGAGTATTCATGGGAGACCCCGCGCCGGGAGGAGAGGACGATGATTCCAATTGCCTGGAGAACTACATCATCATCGACGACATCGACTCCGACCCAAGTGAAGATGACTTTGAAGACGAAGCTGGAGCAGACATCATGGAGTCTTCCACCGATCAAAATTTCTAGATGACCACCAGATGATTAGTAGTATTCCCCCATGTATATAGTAGTAGTTGAGCACTTTTGCGATAGTTCTAGACTGTTTGTATGCCCGTGCTTGATTGATTGAGTGAAATGATTGTGTTTGTCTCATGTACATATGGGTAGTGCTTTCTCACTAGACACCTTTTCTATTCTAATCTCTCCCCTCTAAAAAACCACCAGATGCCTCCGAGACGTGACACCGGATTTGCCTTTCCACCGAAGCTCACTCAGTTGATCCAACAGCAGAATGCCTTGATGCAATTGTTAGTCCAGAACCAAGGCAACAACAACAACCCGCCTCCAGTTGACAACTTCGCTCGCTTTCTGAGGTTGCAGCCGCCGGTGTTTTCCAGTAGCACCGAGCCTATAGTTGTAGATGATTGGCTACGCCGTATTGGAAGGGAGTTGACCACCGTAGGTTGCACAGATGCTGAGAAGGTGCGCTTTGCCGCACATCAATTGGATGGACCAGCAGCCTCATGGTGGGAGAATTATACGGCCACTTTCCCCATAGCCAACGTCACTTGGGATCAGTTTCAGCAAGCTTTCCGCATGGCCCATGTCTCAACTGGTGCTATGAACATGAAGAAGCGTGAGTTTCGCAACCTACGCTAGGGGAAACGTACTGTAGCTCAGTACGTGGATGAGTTTAGCAAGTTATCTCGCAATGCCCCTCATGATGTGGCCACAGATGCCGTGAAGCAGGAGAAGTTTATGGAAGGGCTGAATGATGAGATGAGCATGCAGTTGATGGTGGCAACATTTAACAACTACCAGGAGTGGGTAGATAAGGCTCTTATGATTGAAGGGAAGCAGCAGTAGATTGAGAGCCGTAAGAGGAAGTATGGGCAAGGAAAATACAACTCAGGAGCTCAGCAGAAGCCCCGTCTAACCCCGAACTCAGGAGGACTTGGTCATAACCATGGAGGTCATAACCACACCGGAGGAAGTTCACATAACCACAATGGTTATAAGAATGGGAATGGGAATGGACCAAGAAACAATCAGAACTGCTCCAATCCAGCCACACCCGCCAAGAGGGATCTAAGTGACATTACTTGCTTTAAGTGCGGGAGGACTGGACACTATGCCACGGAGTGCCCTGAAGCGAAGAATGGAAATGGTAATGGGAGCGCCGGGAAGAATCCCAATCCATTCAACAAAGGAAAAGTGAACCACGTTAACATGGAGGAGGTTGAAGAGCAGCCAGACGCGGTTATTGGTAAGTTTTCGGTTAAGTCTTTTACCGCTCTTGTTCTTTTTGATACTGGTGCATCGCATTCATACATATCAAGGGGATTCGTGGATAAGTTTAAACTACCAACCCAAACCCTTAGGACCCCTATGTTAGTGAGTTCAACTGGAGCAGAGTATATGGCTAGCCGATGGTGCGACCAGATACCCTTAACCATTGGTAGCCATGTTTTCCCGTCAGACCTAATAATTTTGGAGTCACAAGGATTGGATGTGATATTAGGCATGGACTGGATGTCAAAGTATGGAGGAAGCTTTGATTGTGCTAGTAAGTCGATTTATCTCACCACCCTGGAGGGAAAAATTATTAAGTATGTATCTAGGCATGCGCCTAGGAGGAGCCAAGCAAATACCCTCACGGGAGTTGTTCAGGAGGAAGTGCCTGTAGTGAAGGATTACCCGTATGTCTTTACAGAGGAGTTACCAGGCATGCCATCGGATCGTGACATCGAGTTTTTGATAGAGCTATTACCAGGTACACGGCCAATATCAAAGAGACCCTATCGGATGCCCGCAAATGATCTGGAGGAGATTAAGAAGCAGATCAAGGAGTGAGTTATTGGAGAAAGGTTACATTCGACGGAGTTCATCACCCTGGGGAGCCCAGTGCTTTTGGTTGAGAAGAAGGATAAGTCTCTAAGAATGGTTGTTGGTTATATCATGCGTTGAATGAGGTGACGATCAAGAACAAATACCCACTGCCGATGATCAATGATTTGTTTGACCAACTGCAAGGAGCTAAAGTGTTTTCAAAGATCGATCTGCGATCAGGATATCACCAGCTGAAGATTCGAGAGAAGGATATACCAAAGACAACATTCACCACACGGTACAGGTTGTATGAATATATGGTCATGTCATTTGGACTGACTAATGCCCCGGCTTACTTCATGAGCATGATGAACAAGGTGTTAATGGAATATTTGGATAAGTTTGTTGTGGTTTTCATTGATGATATAATGGTATACTCGAAGAACGAGGAGGAGCACAAGGAGCATTTGCGTTTAGTTCTCGAGAAACTCAGGGAACATCAGTTGCATGCCAAGTTCAGCAAATGTGAGTTTTGGTTGAAGGAATTCGGATTCCTTGGACATGTTATATCAGGAGAAGGTATAGCAGTAGATCCCACCAGGGTTCAGTCAGTCACTGAATGGTTGGCACCCACTTCAGTTAGCGAGATCCGCAGTTTTCTTGGACTCGCAGGATACTACCGGAGATTCATTGAGAATTTTTCCAAGATTGCGAAGCCAACGACGGAGTTATTTAAGAAGGATACCAAATTTAAATGGACGGAAGAATGTGAGGCGAGTTTTCAGGAGTTAAAGAAATGCTTGACTATAGCCCCAGTGCTGATTCTGCCAGATATACGCAAGGATTTCCAAGTGTATTGCGACGCCTCTCGCCTAGGACTTGGAAGTGTCCTTATGCAGGATGGAAGAGTTTTTTCGTATGTCTCATGACAACTAAAACCGCACGAATTGAATTATGCCACGCATGATTTGGAGTTAGCAGTCGTAGTGCATGCGTTGAAGACTTGGAGACATTACCTTATTGGAAACCGTTGTGATGTGTACATGGATCATAAGAGTTTGAAGTACATTTTCACATAGAAGGAGCTGAACCTTAGGCAGAGGAGATGGTTGGAGCTTATAAAGGATTATGACATGTAGCTTCACTATCATCCAGGCAAGTTCAATGTCGTAGCAGACACTTTGAGTCAGAAGATTTATGCTAATACCCTAGTAAGCACGGGATTGCCAAAGGAGTTAGCCGAGGATCTCAGGGAACTTCGATTGGAGATTGTTCCTAGAGGTTTTGTTGCAACAATAGAGGTACAGTCTACATTGTTAGGAAAGATTCGAGAAGCTCAGAAGGATGACAAAGAAATTGCCGAGATAAAAGAGAGAATGAGCATAGGAAAGGCCAAAGGTTTTCGTGAGGATGAGCACGACACCTTATGGTTTGAGGACCGTCTTTATGTGCCCAATAACACAGAGATCAGGAAGTTAATACTTCAGGAGGCTCATGACTCACCATACTCGATACACCCCGGAAACACCAAGATGTATTTGGATTTGAAGGAACGTTTCTGGTGGACTGGTATGAAGAAGGATATTACCAAGTATGTAGCCGTATGTGATGTATGTCAGAGAGTGAAGGCTGAGCATCAAAAGCTAGCAGGATTGTTACAACCTATGCCGATACCAGAATGGAAGTGGGATAAACTTTACATGGATTTTATCACCGGATTGCCCAGGACCAAATCAGGATATGATTCTATATGGGTAGTAGTTGATCGCTTGACAAAAGTGGCTCACTTTATCGCAGTGAAAACCACCTATACAAGTGCGAAGTTGGCCAAGATATATATGACCAGGATCGTATGTCTGCATGGAGTTCCGAGGACCATCGTATCAGATAGAGGAAGACAGTTTACTTCAAAGTTTTGGCATCAGCTGCACCAAACTTTCGGGACAAGGTTGGAGTTCAGTACAACATTCCACCCGCAGACAGATGGACAGATCGAGAGAGTCAACCAGATTCTAGAGGATATGTTGAGAGCTTGTGCACTAGATTATGGATCTAGTTGGGATGAAAATTTTCCCTACGCAGAGTTCTCATACAACAATAGCTATCAAGCCAGTTTGAAGATGGCACCGTTCGAAGCCCTGTATGGACGAATGTGCATAACACCGTTGATGTGGGATGAAGTAGGAGACCGATAGTTGTTTGGACCAGATTTGATCAAGGAGTTTGAAGAGAAGGTTAAGTTGATTCGTGATAGACTAAAGGTAGCTCAGTCCAAGCAGAAGAGTTATGTAGATTCGAAACGCAAGGAGGTAACCTATGAAATTGGAGAGAGAGCATATCTGCGAGTCTCACCTCTGCGAGGAGTGAAACGTTTTGGACTTAAGGGAAAGTTGGCCCCAAGATTTGTAGGACCGTATCGTGTTTTGGAACGTATGGGAGAATTTACCTACAAGTTGGAGTTACCTGAAGGACTGTCAGGAGTTCATGATGTGTTTCACGTTTCACAGTTGAAGAAGTGTCACGCTGAGATGGCTGATATACCGTTACGAGATAGAGTGCCTGTGGAGGCGATTTAGTTGGACAGTGATCTGACCTATGAGGAGAAGCCAGTCAGGATTCTTGAATTTGCCAGCCGAGTCACCCGCAGCAAGGTTATCAAGTTTTGCAAAGTTCAGTGGAGTCACCATACCGAGTATGAAGCCACCTGGGAACGAGAGGATGATCTTCGCAAAGACCACCCACACCTATTTTCTAGCCAACCCGAATCTCGAGGGCGAGATTCATCTTAAGTGGGGTAGGTTTGTAACATGCCAAATTTTCAATTTGGAATGTTATACATAGATCCTTCATGCATATCATATTTTTGCTGCATTTCGTTTCGCGACCCTCGAAATCCTAAGCAACTCAAGGACCCTCGGAGAGAGTTGGGGATTTCGTTGTTTTCATATTTGAATTCTATCAAATATTGAAACGAGGATTTTTGGTTTTAATTATTTTTCCCTCCAAAAATATTTCATATTAAAATATATGAGAGGAGATAATATGACTTCTCCAAAATAATAGAAATATTGGAGGAAAATATTAAAATCAAATATTGGATTTTATTCGAATTTTATTGCTATTTTATTTGCATTAGAAAAGTTGCACCTTTTTCAAAATTGCATTTTAGGGCCAAGAAAATGTTCATCTCGTTCTAAATATTTTATTTAGACGATGAAAATTTGTTTTGGCATTTTAGTTTTTTATTTATTTTTCTAGGATTTATTTAAGTTTCGGCGAAATTATTTTAAAAAAATCTTCTCAGCGCCCGATTGGGCCGAAGCCCAGCCGAGCCGGCCCAACAGCCCAGCCGGGCCGTCCGCCTCGTCCCCGACGCGGAGACCGCCGCCACCCTTGACGTCGAGCCCGGCCGGGACTCCTCCCCGCGCCTCCTTGCCCCCTCCTCCAAGCAACCCCCCCTCCTTTAAATATGCCGCCCCCGGACCCCCACCACCACCGAACCCCGCCGCCCACCGAACCCCGTCGCCAGCGCCGCCGCCAAGCCCGCGCAGCCGCTGCCATCGCCGCCCCGCCGCCTAGCGTCGCGCCGCCGCCCGCCGTTGCCGCCCGCCGCCGCAGCCCCACCTCGCCGGAGCCGCCTCGCCTCGCCGGAGGTATACGCCGCCACCGCCGCCCTTCGGTTTTATTTTAAGACCAATCCAGTTTTTTTTGAAAACCCTAGTTCGTTTTTTAGTTTGGTTCGCCGGTTTTCTCGGTTTAGTTTATTTAGCGGACGTTCGTCCGTACGTTCGTTTTTAATGAATGGTTTTCACTCATTAGTTACAGACAACGAACGTTCGTTCATTAGCCTGTTCGTCAGTTTTTCTTTTTCTTGGATTTTCCGCGATTATTTTCGATCGCGATCTCTGATCCGATTTTCGTTTCAGTTTATCTTTTCGCTCATTTATCGGAATCTGGCGATTCAAGCGCCTAGATCTTCTTATCAAAACCCTCTTTCTGTTTAATCAACTTGAACAAGATTTCGGTACTGTAAAATTTGACTTTAGTCCAGATTAGTAAACGGATCTTGTTTCTTTCGTAGTTCGAGTTTCGTTGCTCCGTTTGATTTGATTCTTTTTGCAAACCGGAGTTCTTAAGTTGAACTTTCTGGTTAGTTCTTCTTATTTGAGATTTACCCGTGCTTCTTTGCTTGATTGCTTATGTATGCTATTGTTTGTTTGTGATAGAATTTCCGGAGTGCAAAGCGTGCTACTACGAGTCCCTAGGTTTTGCGGATCGTCAGCAAGGCAAGTAACACATTGATCATACTCTTTTCATACCCAGTTTTTATGCATCATCTCCAATCCTCAAACACTGCATGGTTAGCATATGATTAACATGTGGGTTGGGAAGTAGTTGATGAGGTAGAACCTATTGCCCTGTTATATTCAACCCTTGGGAGTTACTTCTACGTATTGCTTATATTGCTATGCTATGCTCGTAGACGTGGTTTGGGTGAGTGAATCCATGACAGATGTGAGATTGTTAATTAATGGTTCAACTTAAGGTGGCAACTTTAATACACATCTGGTCGGATTGCTTGTCGGGCACCTGGAGAATCCAGTGTTGTCCTAGGATATCCCGGAGTACCCGTGTGATCATCCTAAGGTCCGCCACCCAGGCTCAAAGGGAACTGAGATATTTTCATGATAGAAACTTTCGTGTGTAGCCACAAGCTATTATGGGCTCTAGTATAGTTGAGTAAGTTGCATGAGCTCTTGAAGAGGTGGATCAGCAGGTAGAGGGATGTAGGTTGGTATGGTCTACCCGGAGTAAAGAGTTAATGTTTCTAAAAGACTGTGTCTCGGTAATCCGTTTCTCAAACACCATGTGGTGCGAGAAATCCAACGGAGGTGATCGAGTCTTGTGGGGAAAAGTGCTCAAACCTTTGCAGAGTGTACAATCTAATCAAAGTTAGCCGTGTCCCCTGTTATGGACAATCTTGAGTATCTAGTACTTGGAGTATCCTAAGTATCTCATGACTCTAAATTAGTATTGCTTGGATGATAATTACTTTAATTGGGATTGAGTTGGAGGAACCTTCTCAATGATGTTTCAACTACCATGATAGTTAAATAACTATTCCTTTGTTGTAGGGAAAAATTGGCTTTTTGCAAAAACTATAACCATAGAGCTTTCCACCAGCCAAATATGCATGTAGTGATAGCATTATTCTGTTCTTGCTCTACTGTGTTATATTGCCAGCATATTCCATCTGCTGGCCCGTTTTCGGGCTGCAACGTATTATGTTGCAGACTTTTCAGACGAGGAGTAAGGTTCGTTAGGTCGTTGCCGTGCAGCTCAGCTATGTCGTTGGAGTTGATGGACTCACTTTATCTTCCAAGCCTTTCGCTGTTATTGTATTAGATGGCCTTAAGCCATATTTATTGTAATAAGTTCTCTTTTGAGACATTCGATGTAATAAGTGTGTGATTTCTACTCTGTTATAAATCCTTTGAGTATTGTGTGTGTTAGCATTACCGTTCTAGGGATGACACTGAATCACAAAGACTTGACCGTTTGAGGTCGGGTCGCTACAAGATGGTATCAGAGCACACGCTGGGTGTAGGACACGAACACTAAGATAACCCATTGGTCAATCTTCTCTACTCATTTCTGACTCCTCTCCATTTTCTACTCTTAGGATGGCAGATTCAAGGAACAAGTTTGCACAACCGGATGAAGACACCCCCTTTGGACGCTACTTGAAGGAAGTCACTAGGTACCTGAACATCGGAATACCAAGCTTCACCGGGACTTATAACGCCACTTTACCAGAAGAGGAGCGCTGGATGATTCAAGTTCAAGTTCTAGGAAGGACGTTCTCGCCAACCACTAAGCCTATAGAATTTTCTTTTGAAGCACCCACCTGGAGTCTAGGCAAGAGCATGCCAGCCCACATTACCATGGGACGCATTGGAGAAGTCAACAACAACGATCTTAAGGACACTATCTATCAGATATGTGGGCGTCGAGATGAGCAATGGGAGATGATCAGCACCAAGAAATGATCCAGGAATTATCAGGTACTTTCGTTTCTTGGTAACGATTCTAATGTTCATGAGAATATGATGTTGCCTAAATTGGATACATTTGTTTTGCTTACAAATGAAGGGCCTAGCTTGGACAAGAAAGATGAACCTTGGAGCAAGTTCAAGCATGGAGATGATGGCATGCGCAAGGGGAACAAGAACAGAGTTACAAGTGATGATTCCATGACTTTGAAGCCACCATAATGAGTGCATGAAGCCTTGGACGGAATATACAAGATGCCACTTCATAAATTTCGTCCAGAGGCTATTCTAGGTGTTGCGTCACCTTATTTTTGGGCCAGGCCCATGTAATTTCGAAATACTTGATTACAGGCAGTTTTTAGAGTCTGTATGTCTGGGGAAACAAGAGTTAGGGTTGGTTTCGGACCCCTCCTCCAAGGGCCACGAAATTCCACCCTCTCTCCTCCATATATACAACCCTTAGGGCATCGTTTAGACTTTGGGTTTTGTTTAGATTAAAGTTCGCCATAGCTGCAACTTCGCGTACTTCGTTTGTGTTCAACAACCAAACAAAGGCGTCATAGAACCCCACCTTGATCAATAAAGCTTTCCTCTTATATTCGCAATATCCAGATTGCAATCTTAGTTTCTTGCTTGCTCTTCATTTGCCTGCAGGAAACAGACCTTTGTGGTCAGGTTGATCATGCTCCGGCGTGGTCAATAACCTCTCAGAATTGGTTTAGCGATTGCTAAGGCGCGATGTCCTCGCACGTTCGTAGTCAGATCATCCAAGTCGAATTATTCCAAAACGATAGCCACCATCTCATTGAAAGACGGGACACCTTTGCCTCTATCAATAACGGTGAGAACAAGGAAAATCCAGTTGAGGATGAGCCTCCTAAGACACAACCAAAGCGTCGGCGTCAGCGGCGCCGCTCTAAATCCCGCCGCAGCAAGGACAGCAACACCGGCACAGGAGACGATCACACTCCGGACGGTACCGAAGACAGAGAAGATCCCGATGAACAAACGGCCAAACAGGATGATCGGGAAGATGGGTAAGTTAGCCCTGACGAACAGGCCATAAACGACGACTCGAAGGGCAACACTTATCTTCCACCCTCCGAGGATGAGGTGAGCCTTGGCAACAAGGATTTTATCATGCCTGAGGAACCTCTTGAGCAAGAACGCTTTAAGCGCCAGCTAATAGCCACTGCAAGGAGCCTAGAAAAGAAGCAGCAACAGCTTCGAGCTGATCAAGATCTGCTCAAGGATAGATGGACTGATGTCCTAGAAGCCGAAGAATACGGCCTTAAACGCCCAGCCAAAAGTTACCCGAAGCGCAAATTGCTACCTCAGTTCGATGATGAGGCGCCGGAGCCCGTACCATCATCGCGCAATGCGGCTGACCGACCACCACGTGGTCGGGATAAAGAGGCAACTCAAGCCGAACACTAGACCGCCCCACCTGATCGTAAAGGCAGGGACAAAACAGCTCAGGGTTACACATATAACCTTCGGCATGACCTGGCTAGTGGAGCAAGACATACAAGATCGATCTATGGATCGTGAGGATGTGCCCAGACACGCGACGACGGCTACCTATTCGGACGTGACAAACCTAGTCACGCCCGGGCCAAAAATTGCAGACGGACTCCATCGGAGCTACGTCGCGATGCGGCCCGATATAGAGGCGCCGCACACCCTCTTTGCTTCACCGACGAAGTAATGTATCATGAATTCCCAGAAGGGTTTAAAACCGTAAATATCGAATCATACGATGGAACAACCAATCCCGCGGTATGGATCGAGGATTTTATTCTCCACATCCATATGGCCCGCGGAGATGATCTTCACGCCATCAAATACCTCCCACTAAAAATCAAAGGGCCAGCTCGGCACTGGTTAAACATCCTGCCTGAAAATTCTATTGGCAGCTGCGAGGACTTGTAAGAAGCCTTCCTTGACAACTTCCAAGGTACATATGTCCGGCCACCAGATGCCGATGACTTAAGTCACATAGTTCAACAGCATGGAGAGTCAGCCAGGAAATTCTGGACTAGGTTCCTAACTAAAAAGAACCAGATCGTCGACTGTCCGGATGCCGAAGCCCTAGCGGCCTTTAAACATAGCATCGGTGATGAATGGCTCGCTCGCCACCTCGGCCAGGAAAAGGTGAAGTCCATGGCAGCCCTCATGGCACTCATGACCCGCTTCTGTGGAGGGGAGGATAGTTGGCTAGCCCGTAGCAAAAACACAGCAAGTGAAATGGGCACCTCTAAGGTCAAAAATAGCAACGGCAAGCTCCGACGCGACAGACACAAATGCCGAAGCGATGGTGACAACACCGATGACACGACAGTCAACGCTCCGGTCAGCGGAAGAAGCCATATAAAAGAAACAATTAGGTACCATCCAGCCTGGACCACATACTCGATCGTCCGTGCCAGATCCATGGCACCCCAGACAAACCAGCCAATCATACCAACAGAGATTGTTGGGTTTTTAAACAGGCCAGCAAGTTAAATGCCGAGAACAGGGAAAAGGGGTCGCAAAGCAAGGACGATGACGAGGAGCCCCGACAATCGAGCACAGGGGGACAAAAGAAGTTTCCCCCTCATGTCAAAATGGTGAACATGATATATGCCACACACATCCCTAAGAAGGAGCGCAAGCGCGCACTCAGGGACGTCTATGTGATAGAGCCAGTCGCCCCAAAATTCAATTCATGGTCGTCATGCCTGATCACCTTTGATCGCCGGGATCACCCGACCAGCATACGTCATGGTGGTTCAACCGCACTAGTACTCGACCCAATCATTGATGGATTCCACCTGACGCGAGTCCTCATGGACGGTGGCAGCAGCCTCAATCTGCTCTATCAGGATACAGTGCACAAAATGGGCATTAACCCATCATGGATCAAGCCCACAAAGACTACCTTTAAAGGAGTCATACCAGGTGTAGAGGCCCGCTGTACGGGCTCAATTATGCTAGAGGTTGTCTTCGGATCTCCGGACAACTTCCGAAGCGAGGAGTTAATCTTTGATATCATTCCTTTTCGCAGCGGCTATCACGCACGGCTCGGACGAACTGCATTCGCTCGATTCAATGTGGTGCCTCATTATGCTTATCTCAAGCTCAAGATGCCCGGACCACGCGGCGTCATAACAGTTAATGGAAACACGGAACGCTCCCTCCGTACCGAGGAGCACACCGCTACCTTAGCAGCAGAAGTACAGAGCGGCCTTTTCAAGCAGAACCTTAATTCGGCGACCGAGCCCCGGACACTATCAAGAGGTTCCGGGCCATTCTGCAGCAGGACGGCTCGGCTCGACAAGAGCTCGACTAGCAATTTGGCCTCCGTCCCAGTCCCGATGAAGTGGCGGCATTCACACCGCGCGTACATAACTACGCACTCAAAATACCATGGGCACAGATGGAGGCATAACTAGCTGGTGATCCACAATACGGCTTGACCGCTCGCAGACACATATACTTTCACTGTTCCTTTTCTACTTTTCAGGTTTCTTTTCCAGAGGCCTTCCCTGATGGCTTGATCGCAGGTCCTTTCAAAGGACAAATACACCAAGCTGGCAGTCAGCTTGGACATAGAGGGGAATTTCTAGGTGGTTTCTTTAACGACCACTCTACCCGTTTTCAGGGCCGGCACGCAGCTCTCCCTTGGTCGTGGCATGTTAAATAGCATGTTGCTTATTGCAGTATTTGTATCAATACGCTTTGACGTATTAATCAAACTATAATGGAAACAGTTTGCGGCCCAAATTTTAGGGCCCCTGCTCATTACCACTGCTCCTTTTCTGTTTTCCTTTCTTATTATTAATAAACTTATCAGATAGCACCCGTACACTATGGTACGTTTCAATTTGCCACGGGCTTCATAGCGCCCCACACTATGGCAACATAGTCCGAACACTTTTTACAGTATAGTTCAGCAACCCGAATTTAGCACTATATGAATTAGCTCCAAATCATGTCTTTGGTCAATAGTTGGGTTTCCCGGCTCCTGTGCTTGCTACCTTATGTTCCGCTATATCAGATAAGGTAGTAAAGGGAGCACTACTATGATTGTGCCCTGGTTTACCCGAAGGAGCACCTCAGCAGAGAAAGCCGAAAACTGACCGTCATGATGCGGAGAGAGCCGGTCAGCTCTTCGGAGGTTTCAAATCGTTAGAGATTTTTTCCGCATTACGCGAAGGATCGGCACTTACCCGATCAGGTGCTTATAGCATTCTAATTTGGATATTAGGGGTTGCGCCCACATTTTTATTGTCAAACTCCTATGGCTAAGTGAGAGTGCTAAAGCCGCATAGTCTGATTGCCTGGTTCGTTACGCTAAAGACTTCCTTCACGGACCAAACAATTGGATCAAGAGTGTTTAGATTCCATCCCGAACACCCCCGTACTACCTATGTGGGGGAAGAAGCCGGCGACTGGCCAACTCTCAGATCTCATACAACACGGCCGCTCAGGAGGTAATTTTTTTAAAAACATAACAAAAATTATATTACAGAACAACTTTGTTCCATCATACAAGGCAGAGACAACATGAATGTATTCATTCAAAGATAATGTCTTTCGCACATTGCGTCACCACAATGCGAGACCCCTCCAGGACGTCTTCAAAATATCGCTCGGGCGTGCGGTGCTCCTTGCACTCAGGCGGCCCTTTGGTCACAAGCTTGACGGCGTCCATCTTCGCCCACCAGACCTTGACACGTGTGAAGGCCATGCGCGCGCCCTCGAGGCAGACCGACTGCTTGACATCCAGCCGAGGACAGGCGTTCACCAGCCACTTCACAAGGCCGAAGTAGCTGCTGGGTATAGCTTCGGCGGGCCACAACCGGATTATTAAATCCTTCATGGCCAGTTCGGCCACCCTATGCAGGTCGACCAGCTGTTTTAGCTGATCGCTGAAGGGCATAGGATGTTCTGGCGCAAGGTATTGCGACCAGAACAGCTTCTCTGTCGAGCTCCCTTCCTCAGCTCGGAAGAACTCCATAGTGTCTGACACACTGCATGGCAGATCCGCAAATGCCCCTGGAGAACTCCGAATCCGGGTTAGTAAGACATACTTCTTCTTCACATACTTGCTTTGCATACGAAATGCCTTACCCACCGCGATCTTCTTGGCCTCCTGGATCTCCTGGAGGGCACCCTGGGCCTCAACCTGGGCTTCTTCCGCGCTTTGGGGAGCCTTGGCGAGTTTGGCCTCTCGAGATGATACATCGCACTCCAAGGCCTCGCATTTCTTCATAGCGTTCTGGAGCTCTTGCTAGACCTTGTTGACCCTGGCCTTGAGCTTCTTACGGGTTGCTTGCTCCTTGGCAGCTTTCTCCTCGGCTTCGGCCAGGGCCTTTTTAAGGGCCCCGACCTCGGTCGTCGCTCCTACACATATCATAACACTATGGTCAATACACATCATTTATTCTTTCCGAATATATAGCGAGTTGTTACATACCTTGCTGGTCTTCCAGCTGCTTCCTCGCTTGGCCGAGCTCCTCCTCGGCCTGCTCCAGTCTCTGCTTTAGTCCAGAGACTTCAGCAGCGTGTGAGGTCGCGGCCAGCTACGACGCCTGCTCACTCATACAAAGACACATTTAGTTAGTTTCCCGCAAAAATGAATTGATCCTTTGTCCGGCCTTGCTTTCCGAACACCGGACAGTGTCTCAGGTGCTACTATATATATTGGGATTTTCTCTTTCGCGTCGCTTACCTCAAAACCTGTCAGCAGGCCGTTGTAGGCTTCGGTCAGTCCACTCTTGACGGAATGAACCTTCTCAATCACCGTACCCAACAGGATATGGTGTTCCTCCACAATGGAAGCGCCTCGTAGCGCTTCCAGAAGATTGTCTGGTGCCCCTGGTTGGACAGAGGTCACCGGCGGAATAGGCACACCCCCATCTTTCGAGGGAGGTTGCTGGCCGAACTCCGGAGCCGTATAGGTCTCCGGCAACGTATTCGACTAGGGGCCGAACTGAACATGGCCCCCATCGCCAGTCTCCATGGGGGACTGCTCCCTCATGTATCCGGCGACCGAGGTTTCGCCCTCTGGCGCCACCCTGACGGCCTCTTGAGACTCTCCTTGGCCTGGGAAAGTCCTTCGCGACAGCACCTCGGCGTTGCCCTTGGCCGTGGGAGAGTAGGCGGCCGGCAGTGACTCACTGGCCATCGCCTTTGAATCCAACGAACCTCTTGATGAGGATCGATGGGAGCTGTCGTGGGCCGGACTGCAATAGCACAATTAACCATGTTAATACAATAAAGATGAGAGGCCGGATACACGGACGAATACAAGTTTGTCAGTACTTACGATGCGGCCAGGGGCTTGTTCCGGGGGCGTCGCTCTGGACTGCTATCGACGTCCCACGCGGTGTTATCCGCAAGGGAGCCTTTCCCCTTCTTGGGCGCCTCCGCCTCCAGATTTCTGGAGGCCGCCCTCTTCTTCCTCCCCCCATCAGGAGGAGGGTTGCTTTCTTCCTGCTCCTTGTCGTCATCTTTGGTGGCAGAGGAGTGAGTCTTGTCTACGGACATCACGTCCGAAGCGCCCTTGCACCGGGGGCCACCCCGGCCTCCCTTGGCCTTCTTCTCCGGCGGCTAATAGGGCACCGGGACTAGCATCTTCGCCAGGAGCGGGATGACTGGCTCTTTGGGCAGCGGAGCCAAACATTGAATCCGCTCCGCTTTCTCCGTCCATACCTGAAAGGATAAATTAGCAAAGTTTAGTTACCCTCGTGGGACAAACAAGTAGAGGGTACGCCTTGAGATGTGCAGGACTTACCTCATTGGCGGGGTGGGCAAGATTGTGCCCACGGTCCGAGTCTATGGTCGGCGACTTCTCGTCGCCCTTGAAGAGCAGCTTCCAGGCATCTTCGTGAGTGGTTCCGAAGAGCCTCACCAAGGTCTGGTGCTTCTCCGTATCGAATTCCCATATAGGGGAGGTTCGGCTTTGGCAGGGGAGTATCTGGCGAACTAGCATAACCTGGATCACGTCGACAAGCTTGACGTTTCTGTCCACCATGCTTTGGATGCGTGTTTGCAGCGCCATCAGCTCATCCGACGAAGACCAATTTGGGCCCTTCTCCATCCAGGAAGTCAACCGCATTGGAGCTCCGGACTTGAATTCGGAGGCCGCGGGGTTCTGTGATATAGAACCATAGCTTCTGCCACTCCTTGTCAGTCTCCACAAACGTACCTTTGGGCCATGTGACGTTGGGCATCTTGCTCACCATGGCTCCTTCGTACTCCGCGTGTTGGCCGTCCACCACCTTTGGCTTCACGTTGAAGATCTTGAGCCACAGTCTGAAGTGGGGCTGGATGCAGAGGAAAGCCTCACACACGAGAATGAATGTCGAGATGTTGAGGAAAGAGTTTGGGGCTAGATCATGGAAATCTAGCCCATAAGTCCGCGGATGAAAGGGTGGACCGGAAACCCTAGCCCGCGGACAAAATGAGGGAGGAACACCACCCTCCCATTGGGTTTTGGTGAAGGGACAACTTGTCCCTTGGCCGGAAGCCGGTGGGCGATCTCCTTCGCCAGATACCCGGCCTCCCGAGGCTCGGCGATGTCCTTCTCCTTGACGGAGGAGGCCATCCACTTGCCTTGCCCTCGAGAGTCGGACATGGTTGAGAGCTTGCTAGGGGTGGAAGACACGATAACTTGGGCACTGGAGCTCGAGGACGGAAGGACAGAGGAAGAAAGAAGGCGTGGGTGAAGAAGGAGAATCCTTATCCCCTTACAAAGGCAGTGAATATCGAATGCCTCCCCACTCGCCTTAAAACTCGCCTATTCCCAAGGGCTGTGCAAACGGCACGGTTGGATTACGCACGCCCGTATTGATGAGAATCTCGCAATAAGGGGACACGATCTATGCTTTGACAAGACATGCCAATAGAAACCGCATCTCAAAACGCGGAACGGCAGACGAAAACGGTTCGAAATAATGACCGGGCAGACATGATGTCATCTTGCAAAAAGTTGTCAGCGGATGGGACTCATGAAATATTATACTCTCTATGGCTGTGTGAGTGGTACTTGTGTTGCAGATACAGACATGTTCATTGCGTCTGAAGACTATCTTGAAGTATTTGGGAAGGGGAACCCGCCTTGCAATGTCGAAGACAATCTGCGTGCCGGACACCTCGTCATTGAAGCCTGGTTCAGGGGCTACTGAGGGAGTCCTAGACTAAGGGTTCCTCGGGCGTCCGGCCTGTTGGACATGGGCCGGACTAATGGGCTGTGAAGATACAAGACCGAAGACTCTCTCCCGTGTCCGGATAGGGCTCTCCTTGGCATGGAAGGCAAGCTTGGCGACCAAATATGAAGATTCCTTTCTCTGTAACCGACTTTGTACAACCCTAGTCCCCTCCGGTGTCTATATAAACTGGAGGTCTTAGTCCGGAAACGCATACAGTCATACAGGCTAGACTTCTAGGGTTTTAGCCATTAGGACCTCGTGGTAGATCAACTCTTGTAATACTCATATTCATCAAGAACAATCAAGCAGGAAGTAGGGTATTACCTCCATAGAGAGGGCCCGAACCTGGGTAAACATTGTGTCCCCCGTCTCCTGTTACCATCGACCTCAGACGCATAGTTCGGGACCCCCTACCTGAGATCCGCCGGTTTTGACACCGACAATGATCCCTCACTAAATTTCAAGG
The DNA here is from genome assembly GCA_032464435.1 of Aegilops umbellulata. Classification (NCBI taxonomy): domain Eukaryota; kingdom Viridiplantae; phylum Streptophyta; class Magnoliopsida; order Poales; family Poaceae; genus Aegilops; species Aegilops umbellulata. Next base: position 234,674,581 of record CP136060.1, read on the forward strand.
TATAAGTGTTCTCCCTGAGTATGCACCGTTGCGACAGTTCGTCGTGCCGAGACACCACGTGATGATCGGGTGTGATAAGCTCTACGTTCACATACAACGGGTGCAAGACAGTTTTGCACGTGTAGAATACTCGAGTTAAACTTGATGAGCCTAGCATGTACAGAGATGTCCTCGAAACACTGAGACCGAAAGATCGAATGTGAACCATATAGCAGATATGATCAACATAGAGATGTTCACCATTGAAAACTACTCCATCTCACGTGATGATCGGACATGGTTTAGGTTATATGGATCACGTGATCATTTAGATAACTCGAGGGATGTCTATCTAAGTGGGAGTTCTTAAGTAATATGATTAATTGAACTTAAATTTATCATGAACTTAGTCATGATAGTATTTGCATATCTATGTCGTAGATCAATAGCTCGCGTATAGCTCCCCTATTTTATTTTTGATATGTTCCTAGAGAAAGCTAAGTTGAAAGATGATGGTAGCAACTACACGGACTGGGTCCGTAACTTGAGGATTATGCTCATTGCTGCACAGAAGAATTACGTCCTGGAAGCACCGCTAGGTGCAAGGCCTGCTGCAGGAGCAACTCCGGAGGTTATGAACGTTTAGCAAGCTAAATCTGATGACTACTCGATAGTTCAGTCTGCCATGCTTTACGGCTTAGAATCGGGACTTCAAAGACGTTTTGAACGTCATGGAGCATATGAGATGTTCCAAGAGTTGAAGTTAATATTTCAAGCAAACGCCCGAGTTGAGAGATATGAAGTCTCCAACAAGTTCTATAGCTGCAAGATGGAGGAGAACAGTTCTGTCAGTGAACACATACTCAGAATGTCTGGGTACCATAACCACTTGACTCAGCTGGAAGTTAATCTTCCGGATGATAGTGTTACTGACAGAGTTCTTCAATCACTGCCACCAAGCTATAAAGGCTTCGTGATGAACTATAATATGCAAGGGATGGAAAAGACAATTCCCGAGCTCTTCGCAATGCTTAAGTCTGTGGAGGTAGAAATCAAGAAGGAGCATCAAGTGTTGATGGTAAACATGACCACTAGTTTCAATAAAAAGGGCAAAGGGAAGAAGGGGAAGTTCAAGAAGAATAGCAAGCAAGTTGCTACTCCCGGGTAGAAGCCCAAGTCTGGACCTAAGCCTGAAACTGAGTGCTTCTACTTCAAAGGGATTGATCACTGGAAGTGGAATTGCCCCAAGTATTTGGCAGATAAGAAGGATGGCAAAGTGAAAGGTATATTTGATATACATGTTATTGATGTGTATCTTAGTAATTCTCGTAGTAACGCCTGGGTATTTGATACTTGTATTGTTGCTCATATTTGCAACTCGAAACATGGGCTATGGATTAAACGAAGATTGGCTAAGGACGAGGTGACGATGCGCGTAGGAAATGGTTCTAAGGTTGATGTGATCACCGTCGGCACGCTACCTCTACATCTACCTTCTGGATTAGTTTTAGACCCGAATAATTGTTATTTGGTGCCAGCGTTGAGCATGAACATTATATCTGGATCTTGTTTGATGCGAGACAGTTATTCATTTAAATTAGAGAATAATGGTTGTTCTATTTATATGAGTAATATCTTTTATGTTCATGCACCCTTGATGAGTGGTCTATTTTTGTTGAATCTCAGTCGTAGTGATACACATATTCATAATATTGAAGCCAAAAGATGCAAAGTTAATAATGATAGTGCAAATTATTTGTGGCACTGCCGTTTAGTTCATATTGGTGTAAAGCACATGAAGAAACTCCATGCTGATGGGCTTTTGAAATGACTTGATTATAAATCACTTGATGCTTGCGAACCATGCCTCATGGGAAAGATGACTAAAACTACATTCTCCGGAACAATGGAGCAAGCCACTGACTTATTGGAAATAATACATACTGAGGTATGCGGTCCAATGAGTGTTGAGGATCGCAGCATGTATCATTATTTTCTCACCTTCACAGATGATTTAAGCAGATATGGGTATATCTACTTAATGAAACACAAGTTTGAAACATTTGAAAAGTTCAAAGAATTTCAGAGTGAATTGGAAAATCATCATAACAAGAAAATAAAGTTTCTACAATCTGATCGCGGAGGTGAATATTTGAGTTACGAGTTTGGTCTTCATTTGGAACACCACAGCGTAATGGTGTGTCCGAACGTCGCAACCGTACTTCCTTAGATATGGTGCGATCTATGATGTCTCTTACCGATTTACCACTATCGTTTTGGGGTTATGCTTTAGAGACGGCTGCATTCACGTTAAATAGGGCACCATCTAAATCCGTCGAGACGACACCATATGAACTATGGTTTGTCAAGAAACCTAAGCTATCATTTATTAAAGTTTGGGATTGCGATGCTTATGTGAAAAAGCTTCAACCTGATAAGCTCGAGCCCAAATCGGAGAAGTGCGTCTTCATAGGATACCCAAAAGAAACTGTTGGGTATAGCTTCTATCACATATCCGAAGGCAAGATAGTTGTTCCTAAGAATGGATCCTTTCTAGAGAAGGAGTTTCTCTCGAAAGAAGTGAGTGGGAGGAAAGTAGAACGTGATGAGGTAATTGTACCTTCCCTTGAATTGCAAAGTAGTACATCACAAAAATTAGTTCCAGTGACGCCTACACCAATTGGTGAGGAAGTTAATCATGATGATCATGAAACTTTAGTTCAAGTTACAACCGAACCTCGTAGGTCAACCATAGTACGTTCCACACCAGAGTGTGAAAGCACAAGTGCTCCCTAGGTGGTTTTGGTAATTAATGTCAACATATCTCTTGTTGGACTAACACTTTTATCTAGTATGTTTCAGATAAGTTCAACAATGGAGTGGCATGGACTAAAGGATGTGGGAACTCCTTCAAGATGCTAAGGACAAAGGATTGGCTAAAGCTTCAAGCTCAAGACTCTTCATTTTACATTTTAGTGATCCAAGATCACATTGAGTCCATAGGAAAAGCCAATACTATCAAGGAGGGATGAGGTGTTGCTTAATGAGCCTTTTGCTTCATGTGCTTAATGATATGCTCCAAAATCCTCAGCTACTTCCCACTTCCACATATGACCTAAACCCAAAGCCAAACTCGGTCCTACCGATTCTTTCTATCCGGCGCCACCGAGTTTCACTTGTCATAGCCACTGCCAAACCCTAAGCAAATCGGTTCTACCGATAGGGATCTCGGTCTCACCGAGATGGGATTGTAATCTCTGTGTGTATGTCCATTACCAAAATCGGTCTCACCGAGTTTAGGCAATCGGTACTACCGAGATTACAATGCAAACTCTCTGGTTAACTTATTACCAAAATCTGTCCAACCGAGTTTAGTAATCGGTCCCACCGAGTTTGCCTGACCAACTCTCTGGTTAGCTAATTACCAAAATCGGTCTCACCGAGTTTGTGTAATCGGTCTCACCGAGATTACGTTATGCCCTAACCCTAACCATATCGGTCCTACCGAGTTGCATGTCAGTCCCACCGAAAATCTCTAACGGTCACCAGGTTTACTATTTCGGTCCGACCGAGTTTGTTGATTCGGTCCCATCGAGATTGGTAAATTGTGTGTAACGGTTGGATTTTGGGTGGAGGCTATATATACCCCTCCACCTCCTCTTCACTCGTGGAGAGAGCCATCAGAACACATCTACACTTCCAACTCATATGTTCTGAGAAAGAACCACCTACTCATGTGTTGAGACCAAGATATTCCATTCCTACCATATGAATCTTGATCTCTAGCCTTCCCCAAGTTGCTTTCCACTCAAATCTTCTTTCCACCAAATCCAAATCCTGTGAGAGATAGTTGAGTGTTGGGGAGACTATCATTTGAAGCACAAGAGCAAGGAGTTCATCATCAACACACCATTTGTTACTTCTTGGAGAGTGGTGTCTCCTAGATTGGCTAGGTGTCACTTGGGAGCCTCCGACAAGATTGTGGAGTTGAACCAAGGAGTTTGTAAGGGCAAGGAGATCGCCTACTTCATGAAGATCTACCGCTAGTGAGGCAAGTCCTTCGTGGGCGATGGCCATGGTGGGATAGACAAGGTTGCTTCTTCATGGACCCTTCGTGGGTGGAGCCCTCCGTGGACTCGCGCAACTGTTACCCTTCGTGGGTTGAAGTCTCCATCAACGTGGATGTAGGATAGCACCACCTATCCGAACCATGGGAGAAACATCCTTGTCTCCAATTGCGTTTGAATCCTCCAAACCCTTCCCTTTACATTCTTGCAAGTTGCATGCTTTACTTTCCGCTGCTCATATACTATTTGCATGCTTGCTTGATATGTATTGTGTATGTTGAAATTTTGCCTAAAACTCCACTCAAACTGAAATAGTTTAAAAACTGCAACTTTAGCTCTGAGTGTCTAATCACCCCCCCTCTAGACACACCCTCTTCAAGGTCCAACAGAGTGGTACAGTAATCATGTCCTGGAAGCAATTGCCGCATTTTATGAAATCTGGCAAATGGATATCAAAACTACAATCCTTAATGGATTTATTAAAGAAGAGTTGTATATGATGCAACCAGAAGGTTTCGTCAATCCTAAAGGTGCTAACAAAATGTGCAAGCTCCAGCGATCCATCTATGGACTGGTGCAAGCATCTCAGATTTGGAATATACGCTTTGATGAGTTGATCAAAGCATATAGTTTTATACAGACTTGCGGTGAAGCCTGTATTTACAAGAAAGTGAGTGGGAGCACTAGAGCCTTTCTGATAAGTATATGTGAATGCCATATTGTTGATCGGAAATGATGTAGAATTTTTTGGAAAGCATAAAGGAGTGTTTGAAATGAGTTTTTCAAAGAAAGACCTTGGTGAAGCTGCTTACATATTGGGCATCAAGATCTATAGAGATAGATCAAGACGCTTGATAAGATTTTTCAATGAGTACATACCTTGACAAGATTTTCAAGTAGTTCAAAATGGAACAGTCAAAGAAGGAATTCTTGCCTGTATTGCAAGGTGTAAAGTTGAGTAAGACTCAAAACTCGAGCACAACAGAAAATAGAAAGAGAATGGAAGTAATTGCCTATGCCGCAGCCATAGGTTCTGTGAAGTATGCTATGCTGTGTACCAGGCCTATTGTGTACCTTGCCATGAGTTTGGCAAGGGGGTACCATAGTGATCCAGGAGTGGATCACTGGACAGTGGTCAAAGTTATCCTTAGTTACCTAAGAGGACTAAGGAAATATTTCTCAGTTATGGAGGTAAACAAGAGTTCGTCGCAAAGAGTTACGTTGATGCAAGCTTCTACACCGATCCGGATGACTCTAAGTCTCAATCTGGATACATATTGAAAGTGGGAGCAATTAGCTAGAGTAGCTCCATGCAGAGCATTGTAGACATAGAAAACTTGCAAAATACATACGGCTCTGAATGTGGCAAACCCGTTGATTAAACTTCTCTCACAAGCAAAACATGATCACACCTTAGTACTCTTTGGGTATTAATTACATAGCAATGTGAACTAGATTATTGACTCTAGTAAACCCTTGGGTGTTAGTCACATGGCGATGTGAACTAATCACATAAAGATGTGAACTATTGGTATTAAATCACATGACGATGTGAACTAGATTATTGACTCTCGTGCAAGTGGAAGACTGAAGGAAATATGCCCTAGAGGCAATAACAAAGTTGTTATTTGTATTTCCTTATATCATGATAAATGTTTATTATTCATGCTAGAATTGTATTAACTGGAAACTTGCTACATGTGTGGATACATAGACAAAACACAGTTTCCCTAGCATGCCTCTACTAGACTAGCTCGTTAATCAAAGATGGATAAGTTTCCTAACCATAGACATGTGTTGTCATTTGATGAATGGGATCACATCATTAGGAGAATGATGTGATGGAAAAGACCCATCTGTTAGCTTAGCATAATGATCATTAAGTTTTATTGCTATTGCTTTCTTCATGGCATATACATATTCCTATGACTATGAGATTATGCAACTGCCGGATACCGGAGGAACAGCTTGTGTGCTATCAAACGTCACAACGTAACTGGGTGATTATAAAGATGCTCTACAGGTGTCTCCGAAGGTGTTTGTTGGGTAGGCATAGATCGAGATTATGATTTGTCACTCCAAGTATCGGAGAGGTATCTCTGGGCCCTCTCGATAATGCACATCACTGTAAGACTTGCAAGCAATGTGACCAATGAATTAGTTACGAGATGATGCACAACAGGTAAGAGACTTGCCAGTAACGAGATTGAACTAGGTATGAGGATACCGACGATCGAATCTCGGGCAAGTAACATACCGATGACAAAGGTATGCTGTTATTGCGGTTTGACCGATAATGATCTTCGTAGAATATGTAGGAACAAATATGAGCATCCAGGTTCCGCTATTGGTTATTGATCGGAGATGTGTCTCGGTCATGTCTACATAGTTCTCGAACCCGTAGGGTCCGCACGCTTAACGTTCGATGATGATTTGTATTATGAGTTATGTGTTTTGGTGACCTAATATTGTTCGGAGTCCCGGATGAGATCACGGACATGACGAGGTGTCTCGAAATGGTCGAGAGATAAAGATTGATATATTGGACGATAGTATTTGGACACCAGAATGGTTTCGGGACGTTTCGGATATTTATCGGAGTACCGAGGGGTTACCTGAACCCCCCGGGGAAAGTAATGGGCCAACATGGGCCATAGGGGAGAGGGGAGACAGCCCACAAGGGGTGGTCGCGGCCCCCTCCCATAGGGAGTCCGAATTGGACTAGGGGAGGGGGTGGACCTTGCTTTCCTTCTCCTCTTCCCTCGCCCTTCCCTTCCCTCTTTCCCCTCCATGAGAAGGAATAAGGGGGGGGGGGCGAATCCTACTAGGACTGGGAGTCCTAGTAGGACTCCCCTCTCTTGGCGCGCCCCCTAGGGCCGGCCTCCTCCCTCTCCCTTCTTTATATACGTGGGCAGGGCACCCCTTGGAGACACACCAATTGTTCCAAGACGTGTACGGCGTCTCCCTCCACGGTTTACTCCTCCGGTCGTATTCACGTAGTGCTTAGGCAAAGCCCTACGCGGATCACATCACTATCACCTTCGCCATGTCGTCATGCTAACTAAACTCTCCCTCGACCCTCTGCTGGATCAAGAGTTAGAGGGACATCATCGAGCTAAACGTGTGCTGAACTCGGAGGTGCCGTACGTTCAGTACTTGATCGGTTGGATCGTGAAGACGTTCGGCTACATCAACCGTGTTAACCTAACGCTTCCGCTTTCGGTCTACGAGGGTACATGGACAAACTCTCCCCCTCTGTTGCTATGCATCTATGAAAGTGAAACTATCCCTGGGTGGTTTTGGTAATTCCTAACAACATATAGCTCATTGAGCTAATGCTATTCCAAGATAAACATTTCAGGAAAGCTCAATGATTGGCATGGCATGGATTAGAAAGTGGACCCTTCAAAATGCTAAGGACAAAGGATTGGCTCAAGCTCAAAGCACAAGACTCTACATTTTCTATTTTAGTGATCCAAGATCACATTGAGTCTATAGGAAAAGCCAATACTATTAAGAAGGGATGAGGTGTTGCTTAATGAGGATCTTGCTCAAAATGCTTAGTGATATGCTCCAAAACCCTCCACTACTTTCTCATATCCAAATATGTCCTAATCCAAAAAGTTTAACTCGGCCCCACCGAAATTTCATATCCGGAGCCACCGAGTTCAGTTGTCACAGCCACTGTCAGAAACTCTAATCAATTCGGTCTCACCGATAGGGATCTCGGTCTCACCGAGATGGGGTTGTAATCTCTCTGTTTCCTTTTCATAATGTTTCGGTCAAACCGAGATGAGCGATCGGTCCCACCGAGATTGCAATGCAAACTCTCTGTTTCGTTTTCGTAACGTTTCGGTCCAACCGAGATGAGCGAATCGGTCCCACCGAGTTTGCCTGACCAACTCTTTGTTTGACTATTGCCAAAATCGGTCTCACCGAGTTTGTGTAATCGGTCTCACCAAGATTACGTTATGACCTAACCCTAACGAAATCGGTCCCACCGAGTTGACATGTCGGTCCCACCGAGTATCCTAACTTTCACATTTTAAACTAAATCGGTCCGACCGAGTTTCATGATTCGGTCCCACCGAGTTTGGTGATTTGTGTGTAACGGTTAGATTTTCTGTGGAGGCTATATATACCCCTCCACCCACTCTTCATTCGTGGAGAGAGCCATCAGAACATGCCTACACTTCCAACACATATTTTCTGAGATAGAACCACCTACACTTGTGTTGAGGTCAAGATATTCCATTCCAACCACATAAATCTTGATCTCTAGCCTTCCCCAAGTTGCTTTCCACTTAAATCTTCTTTCTACCAAATCCAATCCTATGAGAGAGAGTTGAGTGTTGGGGAGACTATCATTTGAAGCACCAACACACCATTTGTTACTTCTTGGAGAGTGGTGTCTCCTAGATTGGCTAGGTGTCACTTGGGAGCCTCCGTCAAGATTGTGGAGTTGAACCAAGGAGTTTGTAAGGGCAAGGAGATCGCCTACTTTGTGAAGATCTACCCGAGTGAGGCAAGTCCTTCGTGGACGACGGCCATGGTGGGATAGACAAGGTTGCTTCTTCGTGGACCCTTCGTGGGTGGATCCCTCCATGGACTCGCGCAACCGTTACCCTTCGTGGGTTGAAGTCTCCATCAACGTGGATGTACGATAGCACCACCTATCGGAACCATGGATAAAAATCTCCGTGTCAACATTGTGTTTGCTCCTTCAAACTCATCCCTTTACCTTCATATGCAATTGTTTTACGTTCCGCTGCTATACTCTTAGAATTGCATGTGTAGATTGATTGCTTGACTTTTGCTAAGTTGCTAAAATCTCCCAAGAACTAAAATTGGGGAAAGGCTAGATTTTATTTGGTCAAGTAGTCTAATAACCCCCCCCCTCTAGACATACTTCCAATCCTACAAGTGGTATCAGAGCTTTGGTCTCCATTTGCTTTGATTTCCATAGCTTTTGGTGGTCATAGCCTTGGTTTCACAACCTAGGAGAGTATAGCGTCTAGAGAGGGAAATTACCAACGTAGAGGTCCTTACTTTGATGGTAGTAATTTTGCTAGTTGGAAGCACAAGATGAAAATGCATATTCTTTGACATAACCCCACCGTTTGGGCTACTGTGTGTATTGGCTTGCAAGGTGAATTCTTTGATGGGAGAGAACCAAACCGTGAAGCTACCGAAGAAGAATTGAAGATGCTACAATACAATGCTCAAGCTTGTGATATTCTCTTCAATGGATTGTGCCCCGAAGAATTCAAAAAAATCAACCGTCCTGAGAATGCAAACGGAATTTGGGATACTTTGATTGATATGCACAAAGGTACCAACTCCATCAAGGAATCCAAATTGGATGTGCTTCAAAGTCAACTTGACAAGTTCAAAATGAAGGATGGTGAAGGTGTCGCTGAAATGTACTCTAGGCTTGCTCTCATCACAAATGAGATTGCCGGCTTAGGAAGTGAAGAGATGACCGATAGATTCATCATCAAGAAGATCCTAAGAGCCTTGGATGGAAAATATGATACCGTGTGCACATTGATCCAAATGATGCCCAATTACAAAGATCTCAAGCCAATGGAATTCATTGAAAGAATTGTTGCTCATGAGATGTCACTCAAGGATAAGGAAGAGCTTCACAACAAGTCAAGTGGTGCTTACAAAGCCTCGTGTGATGCTCCCACATCATCAAGTGAGAAGCAAACCTTCAATGAAGAATTGAGCTTAATGGTGAAGAACTTCAACAAGTTCTACAAGAGTAGAAGCAAAGAAAGAAGCTCCAAGTCAAGGTCCTACAATGACAAAAGATCTTCTAGTCGTGAGAGAAATTGTTACAATTGTGGAAGACCCGGACACTACTCCAATGAGTGTACGGCCCCCTATAAAAGAAGAGAAGATTCTCCCAAAAGAAGAAGTAGAAGAGAAGAATCACCACCAAGAGAAAGGAGGATTATAGATGGTCGTTATGAACGAAGACCCTCTCAGAGAAGCAAGGATTCGGAAAGGAAGGAAAAGTCATCAAGGAGCTACACAATAAGAAGACATCAAGCTCATGTTGGTGAATGGGTATCCGGCTCCGACTCCGGCAATCACTCCGAAAGAAGTTATCACTCCGACTCCGAATATACTCAAGATGGAGGTGTTGTCGGTCTAGCACTTGTGTCAACCAACTCCTACGACATATTTGACTCACCAAATGAAGGAATTGGAAGATGCTTCATGGCCAAAGGTCCAAAGGTAACACATCTCGAGTATGTTGATTTCAATAGTGATGAAGATGATTTGCTAGGTGATGATGATTTACCTGTTGACAACTCTAGTGATGAAAACTATGATGAAACATCAATTAATCATGCTAATCAAGATAAAACGAATGATGATGATAAGAAGGAGATTGAGCGTCTAACTCAAGAACTAAACACTCTTAAGTTAGCTCATGAAACTACCTTGGAAAATCATTGAGAACTTTTAAAGACTGATGATAAGCTACGCTTTGAAAAGCTCAACCTTGAGCAAGAGCATGAGTTTTTAAATGCAATCAATGATGATCTTCGCAAGAAAAGTTCTTCTTACATTGCCAAGCATTTACTCTTGTCTACTTACATGCCACGAGTTAGATCTAGCAACAAGAACAAGAAAGAATCTTCATCCAGTAGTAACAACAATCATGCTAAATCCAATGTTGTTGCTTCTAGTAGTTCTCTTGATTCCACTAATGACTCTCTTAGCCAAGTTCACTAGCGCAAGAAAATCGCTTATTGAAGGGAATCATAGAGAAAGGTGTTTACAAGAGTCTTGTCGGAAGTAAGCAATTTGAGGAAATTGTGTGCAAGCAAGGAAGACACCGGAAGAATCAAGGTGTTGGTTTTGAACGAAAGTTCAATGCCAATGGAGTTGAGTGGGAAGAAGATCAATACCCCAAGATGAAGTTTGTTCCTCAACAAGAGAAGTATGATCCTACTTCTTTCAAAGGAAGACAAGCTCAAGATGATCTTCCACCACAAGACCACAAGCAAAAAGGCAAAGACAAGCTTCAAGAGGAAATTGATGCATTTGAAGAAGCACCTAAGGCTTTGGTCAAGTGGGTTCGCAAGACTACATCAAGTTATACTTCATCAAGCACAACTACGATTCCAAGGATTCCCATCAAGATGATGTGGATCCCGAAGAAGAAGAACTAGAGAGTTCTTGAGGGTGACTCCGCCAACATACTTCACTCTTGTCATTTTGGCGAGGACAAGTGCAAACAACTTCCATATCTTGCACTAGTTCAAGGAGTCACAAACCCTCTTGTTGGTAAGACAAGGGACAAGGTAACCTAATGCTTTCATGGACATCATCTTGTGTGTGCATCACTCTATGTCTATGGATATCCTTGTCTGTTCCTTGTGGGACTAACCCGTGTAGGTATTGAAAGTGCAACTCACTCCAAAGGATTGCTCTGAATGATCTACATCAACATTGAGCATCTACATCTTCAACACCTACATGAAGACATCATCTACAAAACCCAAGGTTAGTTCATCCCTTTTAGGGGGGGTATCACATCAAGGGGGAGCTTTACTCAAACCAATGAGCTAAAGAAACTCTAATGGTGTAATCACAACAATGCTTTATGTAAAAATGGTAACCCCACTTGTGCTTAAACGATGAGTATGACCTATGATCAAGTGTTCTCATTTGACTCCTAAGTCAATATACTCATATATAGATGACCTATAGTCATCGCCAATTGCTTGATAGATGCTAGAATGTTTGTGCATGCTTTGTCACATATTTCATTTGCCATTTTATTGTGTGAGCATGTTGGTTGCATATTTTACTCATTCGAGGACATCCATTTGTTGCTTTGATTGTTTGGCTTTTTCTCTTTTTGTCAAATGGATGGACAAGAATGCCTAGAACACCCTCTAGCTATCTATGTTTTTCTCGTCTCAAACTCTATTCATGCTACATCACAAAGTTTGATCAAGTCAGATTCAAACCACTCTGTGTGAGGAGCACTCGGAGCTCCCGATTCGTCATAGACTTAAACCTCCAAAACCTGATTGTGCATCTCGGTCGGACCGATTCATCCTTTTCGGTCCTACCAAGTCACCAAGTTGATCTAGGATTTTCAATCTCGGTGCAACCTATTAGAACTTTTCGGTCACACCGACTTGCAGTAACTGCTTGCAGTTTTGCATCTCGGTGCCACCTAGTCGTTGCACTCGGTCACACCGACAGGGTCAGGTTATATATACCACCGGGCCAAAATTTTGTAAATTTCTCCAGACCCCTTCGCCCGCGCGTAACCTACTCTAACTCCTCTGGTCTCCGGATCGTCCTCTCGTCTCCAGCGACCTCCCGCTGCTGGTCTCCGCCGCCGTCAACGGAAATCTTCACCGCCGTTGCCGCCGTAGCAAGTTCGTCGCCGAACTAGGGTACGAACTTGATCATTGTGCTAATCCCTAACTCCAATTCTTAGCACGTTTCTTTGCCATGATTCTTGCCATGATTGAAATCATCATGTCCAGCGAAATCATCCCATAGATTAGTTTTGATATGAAAATTTAGGGTTAGGTCTCCGCCGAACTCATCTTGGACCGACCAAGTTGTAGAAATCGGTCTCACCGATTTTGGCTTAAGCTAGAGCACACACATTTTCGGTCTGACGAAAATTGCAAATCGGTGTGACCGAGTTCGATTCTCTGTGAAACCCTAGAAGTCTCGGTACCACCGAACTATGACTCGGTCTGACCGAGTTCACTAGTTCAGGTTCCAAAAGCTGCTTCGGTATCACCCAGTTTACAAATCGGTAGATCCGAAATGATTTCTGTGAAGAACTAAAACTAAATTTTTAAGTCATCCTTTTTGCAAAAACTCATGTACTTTGTGATGCTCATCTACTCTACCTCATCTATAACCTATTCACAGGGTCTGCTAACAGTTTGCCTGCAAGATGTCTGACCAAAGTGACAGCCAGAACAAGTCAGAGGAACAAGTTTATTTGAGTGAGGGCACTAGTCCCTCTAGCAGCTATGTTGATGGCAGCAGGAGCACTCCAAGCAATCTGCCAAAGGCTGCCACAAGGACAAGGAAGAAGAGGAATTCTGACTTTGAGGATGAAGATTATGTGGTTGTTGAAGATGGAGCCACTTCAAAGAATAAAGTGCTGAAGAAAGAGTATGGCTCAGCTGCTCCAACTAAGCCAGGTCCGAAAACAAAGATGTCAGCAAGAAGACAACCCATGTCTAAGCCAAGAAAAGTTGCCACGGGTGAAACCATGAAGTTCACCATTGAATCTGAAGAAGAAGAAGCTAGTGAGGATAAGAAGAAGAAGAGGGCCAGAACCACTACTGCCAGAGTTCTTGGACCCGCAGTTCGAAAAGAAGCTACAAAGGAGAAGGAACAAATGATTCTCGGAACAACGGAGAGTACTAGTGGTATCTTGTAATAACAGGAGCAACTAGGGATGAAGGTACACGCGGCAAGGATGTTATTTAGGGGGATTGTCGGTGGTCAGAAACTGCAAGGCAGTTGGTACAGGGTCTCGAGAAACATCGAGGAGTATCCACAGAATATTCTGGCGAAGCAAGCGATCATCGATAATATCGGGGCTCTCTGGGAGGAGGTGGGCACGAGAACCTAATGTCAGAGCTTAGTAAAATGGTTAACCCGAATAGAAGAGAGATCAGAGTCCCAGAGTATAGACGAGGAATAAAAGATCCTAATACCACCCAATGGCGACGTGGGCCGGTAAGCCACACAGCCAAGTTAGTAAAACAGTTTTGGATGACTAGACTCAACTTCGGCGAAGGAGTAGGAAAGGGGGCTACCTACAGGCAGTCGGCTCTGATACCAACTTTTGACGCCATCGATTCAATCGTACACTAATCATACACGCAAATGTGTACGATCAAGATCAAGGACTCACGGGAAGATATCACAACACAACTCTAGACACAAATTAAAATAATACAAGCTTATATTACAAGCCATGGGCCTCGAGGGCTCGAATACATAAGCTCAAATACACAAGGGTCAGCGGAAGCAACAATATCTGAGTACAGACATGAGTTAGACAAGTTTGCCTTAAGAAGGCTAGCACAAAAGCATCTACGATCGAAAAGGCAAGGCCTCCTGCCTGGGAGCCTCCTAACTACACCTGGTCGTCGGCGGTCTTCACGTAGTAGTAGGCATCAACGATGGCATCTGGCTCCTGGGCTCCGACATCTGGTTGCATCAACCGGAAAGAAGAAGAAAGGGGGAAAGGGGGGAGCAAAGCAACTGTGAGTACTCATCCAAAGTACTCGCAAGCAAGGATCTACACTACATATGCAACATTATCAAAGGAAGGCTGTATATGTGGACTGGGATGCAGAAATGCCAGAATAGAGAGCAGGCCTAGTCCTATCGAAGTCTAGCATCTTCTGGAAACCACCATCTTGCAGCAACCGGAGGGAGTAGAGTAGCATAAAGTAAAGTAGTAGAAGTGTTATCAACCTCGGCCGGAGATCCTTGCTCGACTCCCTGTGAGAAAGGCATCCCAGAGCCATACTCACTACTAGGAAAAGGGCTATAGATAGGATTGATACTAATGGCGCACCCGGTAAGCAGTGCGCCACTAGTATATACTAATGGCGCACCTGTTGGTGATACGCCACTAGTGTGGAAGACACTAATGGCGCACCGTAAACAGGGTGCGCCACTAGTATGAATTGTTATTTTTTTCCATTTTCCCATACATACTAATGGCGCATCTGGTCCATAATGCGCCATTAATAGTTATAACTACTAATGGCGCACCAAGCAGACAGTGCGCCATTACTGTAAATTTTGTTTTATTCTTTTTTTTGCAAAACTACTAATGGCGCATCTTCTCATAGTGCGCCATTACTAGTTTAAACTAGTAATGGCGCACTCAGAGGAGATGCGCCATTAGTATATATACTTATTTTTTTACTTTTTTGCAAAACTACTAATGGCGCACCACCTGCTGGTGCGCCATTAGTAACCAGGGTTACTAATGGCGCATTTGCCTGTGGTGCGCCATTAGTAACCTGGGACCCCAACAAGATATTTTGGACAGCCCACACCTACCCACTCACTTTCCCCACTTCATTCCATCCACCTCCTTCTCCAAGCTTTCGGCCATCTCCTCCTCCTCACCTCATTTCCACCATAGATTCAACAAAATTAAGTGGTGAAATTACCTTTTTTTGATAGGTAAGTAAGGGAAAGCTATCTTCATGATGTAGATCTACTTTTTTTCTCCCTAGCTCGCTCCAACAACGTGCACATGCACTTTTTGTGGCCTAGCTAGATCTATGTATGTTTGTGGTGTTGCATGTGTTTGTGGTGTTGCATATATATTTGTGTTTGAAGGTACCGGTATTTGAAATGCGATAGTTGCCAATATTTTGCCGGAATGTTTTGATTCATTTCCGTTTCGGCGAGAATTTTGGCACTATGCATTCTTTTTGGTCCTATTTTTAGGGAAGGTCATGCCAAATTTTTTCTTGGTTCTAACATATCGTTTTGCTCTACCCCGCAGGCGACCATGGTCCGCACGATGACTGAAGGCATCGTGAATAGATTTTTGAGCTCCGCGAAGGCCGAGATGCTTCAAAAGAACGAGACGGAGATAAGATGTCCGTTTCGAAGATGCAAGCTGAAGAGCCTTATTGCGGACCCGGATTCCGGGCAGGTGCGGGACCACCTGCTCTTGCGTGGTTTCATGGATGTCTATGGGTGGCAAGGTGATGAAGATGACTATCAAGTCGTCCATGGCCGGGGCCGGGCAAGAAATGAGGAAGGGCAACAAGACAAGTACCACCGCGGCGAGGGCGGGCGAGAAGACGAAGAATCTCCAGGACATGATCATGACGGTGATGCTGCACACAGTCATCATGTAGAAGATGTCATACATGATGATGAGGAAGATCAAGACGAAGGGCATGATCATGAAGATGAAGATGCCAGAGCAGATGACGATGGAGGCTGGGTGCAGGACCCTCATATTCAAGAGCTGCTTCTCAAGCGGACGTATAACGCAAGAGCTGCCGCCCGAGAGAAAGCCAAGCTGGATCAACTGGAGATAGACGTGGTTACTCCATTGTATGAAGGATGCAGGCCCGAGGATACCCGCCTGAAAGTAACGCTCATGGCTCTGGAGATGAAGGTAAAACACAAAATGACCGACGCATGCTTCGACGAGAACATGTCATTCTGGCACGAACGTCTTCCCAGGGGGAACAAGTGCCCGACCAGTTTCGAGGAGGCGAAGAAAATGGTGTGTCCTCTGGATTTACCGCACGTGAAATACCATGTGTGCATGAACAATTGTATCATTTATCGGGACGAGCACGCGGAGTCTACCATATGTCCGGTGTGCGGCGTCACTCGATACAAGAAGAGGAAGAAAGCTCCTCGAAAATCGGTGTGGTACTTTCCGATCACTCCTCGTCTGCAGCGGTATTTCGCGGACCCTAAGGTAGCAAAGCTCCTGCGTTGGCACGCGGATAGGGAGGAGAAGAAGCGGGAAGATGACGGAAATGATCCGGAGATAAATAAAAAAGACAAGATGCTGAGTCACCCTAAGGATGCGAGCCAGTGGCAAGCGTTGAACTTCGAATACCCAGAATTTGGGAAGGATCCAAGGAACATCGTGCTGGGCGCGAGCACCGATAGAGTCAATCCGTTTGGCAGCTAGAGAAGCACACATAGCACCTGGCCTGTGTTTGTGTGGATGTACAACCTTCCCCCCTGGTTGTGCATGAAGAGGAAGTACATTCACATGAGTATGCTAATTGAAGGGCCGAAACAACCAGGGAACGACATCAATCTGTATCTGGCGCTGCTGAAGGAGGAGCTAGACACACTGTGGAAAACGCCAGCCAATACGTGGGACGCCGCAGAGAAAGAATATTTCCCTATGAGAGCCGCACTGCTCACGACGGTGCACGACTATCTCGGTTACGGATATCTCGCGAGGCAGGTAGTCCACGGATTTTCTGGATGCGTAAGGTGCATGGATGACACAACGTATCGCCAGCTAGATAGAGATCCCGGGTCTTCGAAAACCGTGTTCATGGGACATCGAAGGTGGCTTCGCGACCATGACCCGTGGAGGAAACGCAAGGATCTGGTCGATGGTGAAACCGAACCCCAAAAACGCCCGTGTACGAGGAGCGGCGAGGAAATAGACAAGCTGTTGAAAAATTGGAAAGACTGCCCACTGCCGGGAAAGAAGCGAAAGGCGCCAGAGCGGCTGCTGAAGGTATGGAAAACGAGGTCTGTTTTCTGGGACTTGCCGTACTGGAAGATCCACCGTGTGCCTCACAGCCTTGATGTCATGCATATCACGAAGAACGTGTGCGAGAGTGTGCTTGGTACCCTGCTCAACATGCCAGAGAGGACCAAAGATGGGCCGAAAGCAAGGGCAGACTTGAAATCAATGGGCATCAGGCAGGAGCTTCACGCTAATGATGATGATGATGATGATTATGAGGCGAAGCAGGACACGGAAAGTCGTCGCAAAGGCAAAAAGTCCAAGAAGACCGGAAATGACTACCCTCCCGCATGCTTCACTCTAAGTCAGGAGGAGATCGAGCAGTTTTTCACCTGCCTCCTAGGAGTAAAACTTCCTTACGGTTACGCGGGGAAGATAAGCAGATACCTAGACCCAGCGAAGCAGAAATTCAGCGGGATGAAGTCTCACGACTGTCACGTGCTGATGACGCAGATACTTCCAGTTGCAATCCGTGGGATCATGGACGCGCACGTCTGTGAAACGCTATTTGGCCTATGCAACTTTTTCGACGTCATCTCTCGGAAGTTGATTGGCGTGAGGCAACTCAGAAGGCTACAGGAAGAGATCGTGGTGATACTATGCGAGCTTGAGATGTACTTCCCGCCCGCATTCTTCGACGTTATGGTGCATCTGCTGGTCCATATAGTGGAGGATATCATCCAACTCGGGCCGACGTTCCTGCACAGCATGATGTCGTTCGAAAGGATGAATGGTGTCATCAAAGGATACGTTCGCTACATGTCACGTCCAGAGGGAAGCATAGCCAGGGGCTTTCTGACCGAAGAGTGCATCTCCTACTTCACGAATTATCTAGGCATCGAGAACCCCGTTGGTCTGCCCGTCAACAGGCACCTCGGCCGGCTCGCTAGATGGGGTCACCATGAGGGTCGCCGCGAAATGCATGTCGACTTCGAGGGTCGACTCGCCGACTTTGAAAGAGCAAACCTAGTCGCGCTACAACACATAGACGTGGTCGATCCTTGGGTGGTAGAGCACAAAAACTTTATTAAGAAGACGTACAATGACCGAGGCCAACAGAGGACGGACGGAGATATACTCAAAGAGCACAACTCATGTTTCATGCGTTGGTTCAAGCAGAAGCTTCTGTCGTACCCTTTACATGAGGATTCTTCCGCGGAAGAACAACTCATATTCGCCTTGTCACAGGGCGCCGAGCACAACCTGATGACCTATGAGGCGTACGATATCAACGGCTACACATTCTACACCGAGGACAAGGACATTAAGAGCGATGGTTATCAGAACTCCAGGGTAACGATGGAATCCTACACCGGTAACGACAAGGACAGATTCTACGAAAGGATCAAGGAGATCTGGGAGCTGAGCTACGCTGGAGAGAAGGTCCCGATGTTCCGTGTCAGATGGGCCAAAAACGTCATAAAAGAAGACCGGTATTTCACCACCATGGTTATACCCGAAGCCAAATCCAAGACCGCGGGCGCAAACGTCACCGCGAAAAATGAGCCATGGGTACTGGCTTCCCAAGTGGACCAATGCTTCTTCATTACTGACCCGCCAAAGCCCAGAAGTGTTGTCGTGAGGAGAGGCAAAAGGAAGATCATCGGAATGGATGGAGTAGCCAATGAGCAAGACTTCGACAAGTACGGCGACCCGAAGATCGAACATGACGACAACGATGAAGTAGCAGCACACACCACAAGAAGAAGCAGGACCACCCTACCTAAAGGACGTCCGTTCCACAGAAGAACTCTGTTTGCGAAAAAGAAGGGCAAGAAGATTGTGAACAGATAGCTAGCTAAGACCGATTGTATTTAAATCGTAGTCTTCATTTCTCGATTGTATTTCATGGGCACTTTTTGATATCATGAATATTTTTAAATTTCTTGGGCACTTTTTGAATTCATGAGGACACTTGATCTCGATTCCCCCTCCATCTCAATCTCGATCCCCCTCCATCTCGATCGCACCCGCACCCTCCCCCGCTAGCTCCACCCATCGCAACCCTCCCCCGCTCCACTACCGGAGCACCCGTCCCCCCGCACCCGCACTTTTTGAACATATTTTTTAATTTTTTTTACTATTTTTATAAAAAATATTACTGTTATGATTTAAACAAGTTTGAACATACTTAAACACAAACAAATATAAAAAACAGCATTAAGGAGACGTACAATGACCGAGGCCAACAGAGGACGGACGGAGATATACTCAAAGAGCACAACTCATGTTTCACGCGTTGGTTCAAGCAGAAGCTTCTGTCGTACCCTTTACATGAGGATTCTTCCGCGGAAGAACAACTCATATTCGCCTTGTCACAGGGCGCCGAGCACAACCTGATGACCTATGAGGCGTACGATATCAACGGCTACACATTCTACACCGAGGACAAGGACATGAAGAGCGATGGTTATCAGAACTCCGGGGTAACGATGGAATCCTACACCGGTAACGACAAGGACAGATACTACGGAAGGATCGAGGAGATCTGGGAGCTGAGCTACGCTGGAGAGAAGGTCCCGATGTTCCATGTCAGATGGGCCAAATACGTGATAAAAGAAGACCGGTATTTCACCACCATGGTTATACCCGAAGCCAAATCCAAGACCGCAGGCGCAAACGTCACCGCAAAAAATGAGCCATGGGTACTGGCTTCCCAAGTGGACCAATGCTTCTTCATTACCGACCCGCCAAAGCCCAGTCGTGTTGTCGTGAGGAGAGGCAAAAGGAAGATCATCGGAATGGATGGAGTAGCCAATGAGCAAGACTTCGACAAGTACGGCGACCCGAAGATCGAACATGACGACGACGATGAAGTAGCAGCACACACCACAAGAAGAAGCAGGACCACCCTACCTAAAGGACGTCCGTTCCACAGAAGAACTCCGTTTGCAAAAAAGAAGGGCAAGAAGATTGTGAACAGATAGCTAGCTAAGACCGATTGTATTTAAATCGTAGTCTTCATTTCTCGATTGTATTTCATGGGCACTTTTTGATATCATGAATATTTTTAAATTTCATGTGCACTTTTTGAATTCATGAGGACACTTGATCTCGATTCCCCCTCCATCTCGATCTCGATCCCCCTCCATCTCGATCGCACCCGCACCCTCCCCCGCTAGCTCCACCCATCGCAACCCTCCCCCGCTCCACCGCCGGAGCACCCGGCCCCCCGCACCCGCACTTTTTGAACATATTTTTTAATTTTTTTTACTATTTTTATAAAAAATATTACTGTTATGATTTAAACAAGTTTGAACATATTTAAACACAAACAAATATAAAAAAGAGCATTTAAAATGCATAAAAAATATTACTGTTATGATTTAAACAAGTTTGAACATATTTAAACACAAATAAATATAAAAAACACCATTTAAAATGCATAAAAAAATATTGGGGATCCTGGGAATCGAACCCAGGACCTCCTGGTGTGTGTGCTGCGTGCTGACCAATCGGGCTAGTGGGTGGGTTCTGTTGTAGATAGGGTTAGGCTGTAGATATGGCTCGTGGGCTAGATTACAACAAAATTCTAATGGCGCACCGAGGGGTGGTGCGCCATTAGAATAGTTGTACTTATGGCGCACCGGGGTGTGGTGCGCCATTAGAAAGCTTCCCCATCCATACACTTCGTCCCTCCCTCATCATCGACACTTCCTTCCTCTCCCTCCACCGCGCCGCTCCCTTCCTCCACCGCGCCACCGCCGCTGCCCCGACCCACGGCGCCGCAGCCGCCCACGAGCCCCCGACGCCTTCCTCTCCCCTTCCTCCCCCTCGAGTGCCGCCTCCCCCTTGAGCCCCACCTCCCCTGCGAGCGCCGCCTCCCTCGCCTCCCTCGAAACCCTAGAAACCCGCCGGAGATTTGGAGCCTCGGAGCCGCCAGAGACTTGGAGCCTCAGAGCCGCCCCAAGTCCACCAGGAGAGGAGGCCCCACGTCCACCAGGAGAGGAGGCCCGCGACCTCCCCGCCGTCTATCCCCGCCTCCCCCAAGCTCGCTGTCTCCGCCCTCCGTCGTCGCCGCTCCGGCCACCACCTCATCGTGGTCAGGTAACCCTCCTCCCTCTGCCTCTCTTCTCCTCTCTTCCTCCTCTCCTCCCTCCCGGCCATGCCCATAGGTATCTTTGCACTTGAACAGAATAATTCTACAAGGTCATCATCAATGTTCAGAAGGTAAATAGGTAGATGATGCTTAACCGTGAAATAGAACATGCTAGTAACCATAGGCAGATAGACACATCATTGTGTCTGGTCCTCTTATTCTCTTAACACAGGAATAGCATCTTAAGTTCTCAAGATTGGAATATAAAAAAAATCAACCCAGCAAGTCTTGATGTAGTTGCAGTCACACAACTATAGAGTTTCAATCGTAAAACAATGAATTCTAAAATTGCCAACTCCTATTGAAAAGGTCAGCACTAGAAACTGAACTAAAATGATGAAAATGTTACGTGGCTAGCTTCACACGGTAAGCATTGAGTGCAATGGTTCCTTGAATGACAACAACATTGTACGAGTATAGGGGAAATGTGCTGCTATGCTGTACTCCATATACCAATATGCCCCCTAGTAGGTTACTCAAACTCCTCCTGTTAATGCCAATGTAATTAAGAAGCCACTAGTAATGTTCCTGTTGCCAGTTGTCCTCTTTTAAGGTAATGTACACTTGTACAGTGAGAACTCCTACAACATAAACTGCATCGTTTGGGAAATACCCCTATTAGCCTATTAGCAGTTTGCATAAATCATTTTACATCATATGATGAAGCTGCCACACCGAAGTAATTTTTTGGAAAATAAGCAAAGAGTTAATTTTCTCTTTAGACGGACCGATTCTATGACGAACGATCACCAGACATTTGATAAATTTCATTTTCCATGATAGCTCATATTGCTGAGTGCCTTCTACACTTTGATATGTAACTGATTCAGTAATACTCTGAGCTAACAAAAGGTATCATATTTTTCCTAGAACCATACCCCCTACTCCTATCACCAAGGTTCTTCGGCGCAAAACATTATGATTCTCACCTACAGTTCCATTAGAGCAAACACTTTCTGTAGTGGGAAGTGTCACCTGATTTTGGTGCCAGCGTTCGTGTAGTACTCTGCATTAATAAATCTAACTATATGAGCTCTCAATACTTGTGTAATATGATTGCTTTTGGGCTGTTTGAAGACATGTTGAATCGGGTTTATGTGTTATTTAGGATGAACTCCTTGCACTGCTGTTAAAGCCTAACTATATTGCTGCTGTTACTTTTATGTATACATATTGTTGGTCCATTTCATCCATAATGTCTTTTGGGCTGTTTGAAGACTCTGTTATGTAGGTTGAATATTTCTTGCACTGCTGTTAAAGATGTTACCAGTCACATTTCTGTGTCCACATTGTTTTTGTATGTAATTAAAAATGTCAAATACACTACACTGGTTGTGACAATATGTAACTTGCTTAATTAGGATGGGGTTTTTGTTCTTCATTATAGTGTATACATCTAATTCAGTAAAAAATAATAGGCATCACCTTCTATGTAAAAAGATGTCTGAACCTTGTCTATGCCATTGGAAGAGAAATTTACAGGATGCATAGATTTCTTTAGTTCTGTTGCATTGGAGGTTCATTTTGTCTTGAGGCAAACAAATCAGCATTGGAGGCTCATCTTTGAGGCTCATCTTTATTACATATCAGAACTTGCAAACAAATCTGTGAAAGACTTGTAAAGTTGCTGGGTTTTGTCTCCGACCATCGTGTCGTGATGAATTTGCAGGTACCCCGAGAGGCCCTTGAGTTTGCCGGAATGTCGATTAACTTCCGTTCCGGCAAATTCGGGTACTCCATATGTCCTATTTTCAGCAAAGGTCATGCTGAAATTTTCCGTGAATTTTAGCATGACTTTGCTAAAAATAGGACATATGGGGTACTTGCGACTAATGCATGGGCCGGGGTATCTTAGTACTTAGTTAAGTAGGATCAACTACCCTGCCATTCTTGCTGCATTAAACCACAGGTGGCAATAGAGCCAAGTGATTAGGCCCAACTTAGAATTCTCCTTAGCATCGATAAACCCTAGATGATAAACCCAACATAGGTGGCAATAGAGCCAAGTGATTAGTGCCAAGTGATTAGGCCCAACCTAGGGTGCCTCCGCATCGATAAACCCTAAATGATGAAAACTTAACTTGGCTGCCCCGGATGCCTCGGTGTCGATGAGACACCGAGGTGATGTACGCTTAGGCTTTTATAGGGTGCCTCGGTGTCGACAAACCCTAAATGATGAGACCATGATCTTGTTCCTTGACAATAACCAACTTTTTGACCAAACTTTTTTCCTATTTAGAGCAAAACATGGCCCACAACGATGAGGCCGGTGGTTCGGGCGGCAAGCAATTCTGGGAGCTGTCCCAAGAGCTGGAGGAACAACCTCACCGCTATGATGACGCCGCGGAAGACACCGATCCTGATTACACAACCCCTAGTGGCGTCAGGGATGACACCACTGATGGTGCCGCCGAGGATGCCACCACTGATGATGGCGGCGCACACACAGATGGCAGCCAACCAAAGAAGCAAAGGAAGGACTGGCGCCCGAATAAGCTCCGCACCGTCAAGGAGGAATTCACTCAAGTGGACACCGACGGGAATCCAACGGAGCCCAAACATATAGTCAAGGGGTACTCGGTTCAGCTCGGGTGCATTCTCCGGAGCACCGTCTCGATCAACACCGAGAACCTTAGGCATAAGGACCGAGGGAATTTGCGCAACCTCCTCTTCACGAAGCTGCACGAACGATACAAGTTCCCCGCCGAATTTGAAAACACACACCTCTCAGGGAATAAAATGAACAGTGCCGCCCTCACGAAGATGAGCACGGCCCTGTCTACTTGGAGAAGCGCGGTGAAGAGAATGATTGATAAAGGTGATAGTTATGACAAGATCAAGGCGAAATATCGTTTGATGAGCGAAGATGAGTACAAGGAGTTCAAGATCAAGTGCCAGAGCCCCGCAACCTCCGAATCAAGTCAGTGGGGGAAAGAAATGCGGTAGTTGAACTTAGGGGAACACAAACTCGGTCCCGGCGGTTACAGAGTGGCGGAGCCTATATGGGACAAGGAGGACGCGGAGCGTGCCGAGCAAGGCCTACCGCCCCGCTTCGAGAAATACAGCGGTGACAAGCAGACCAGGAACTATGTCAGGGCCCGGTACAAGGAGGATCCGATAACAAAGGAGCTTACCACGGATCCGAAGACCAGGGCGCTTGAGCTTCTTCTGGTAAGGAATACACCCCCGCGTAATTAGCTCCATATGGTTTCACTCTAATTAATCCCCAATATTTCTAAATGGTTCACGTTCCTTTCGCAGGACAATGAAAGAAGTAGTGCGGGGTCGTCTAAGAGCTCCCCTTTCGACACCCCTTTAAATAGGGCGTTGAACGTAATGAAAAACAAGGATAAGCTCAATAAGCCGACGTCAGCTGGTCGTGTGGCCGGCAAAGGCTTGTCCACAAAATGGGGGTCATACTATACCACTGGTGTGCGGAAGGAGAAAAAGACCAGCTCGGAAAGCCAGACGCGCGAGGTTGAAGAACTCAAGGCACAAGTGGCGCAGATTCCGGAGCT
Organism: Aegilops umbellulata; assembly: GCA_032464435.1. NCBI lineage: Eukaryota > Viridiplantae > Streptophyta > Magnoliopsida > Poales > Poaceae > Aegilops > Aegilops umbellulata. The sequence goes on from CP136060.1 coordinate 234,699,526, forward strand.
TGTCCATGAGCAAGTGCAACAACAACTTGAAACGACGCTCAACGCCATGGTGCCTACGTTGATTCATGGGCTGACGACGTGGATTGCGGGCGGCCAAAAGGGGCCTCCCCCGGTTCCCAGCTTCACGGCCAGCAACTCGCACAGCGCGCAGGCGGCACCATTGGTGTCTTCGGCGGCGGCGCCATTGGTGTCTCCGGCGGAGGCGGTATTTGTGTCTCCGGCGCCGACATGGGCATTGGAGCTTAATGCACCCGGGTGTACGCCGACCGGCACCTCGCCAGCAAGCGCCCCCTTCGTCAGTTGCACGCCCGCCGTTGGCGGTGCCTCGACATTAGCCGAGCTCGACGGCATCACGGTAACTAAGCCTCTCGGCCGATGACTTCATCTCCTTGCCTTTGACTGGGCATCCCTGACGCCCTATACATGTTTTCGCAGGGCACCGCCAACGTTCCTTGCACTCTTCTGCACTTCGTGGGCGCCGAGTTGGTCGATGTCGCCAAGGGCATAATCGTTCAACCGGGCAACCCCATGTTCCACGGTAATCCGATGCCAACCACAATGTATAGGGTTGAAGTGGTCCGGGTGACGAGCTGTTACCTCCGATTCGACCCGCTGGGGCCGACGAAGAAGATGAGATGACCCTCGGCACCTGCGTAAACTGGCCCCTGCTATGGCCGAAGAGCCAGATTCGTTTGGGGGCGGGGGACACCACCCCATAGACAAGACCGCCAGTCGTGCCGGCGCCAAGCCATGGCAAGAACGCCGCAACGCTACCGGACCTGCCGGACATCCCTATGACACAGGATCCGGACAGCCCTATGGCACAGGATCCGGACGGCGACGACAACGACGACGGTACATTTACCAAAGTCGATAAGTACTTTGCCGAACATGGGTACGCTGACGAGTTCTGCGGGCCTCTTTCTCAAGAACCCAACCAAGACCACCGCGATCTAGCTGGTACGGCGGAGAAATCCAATTGCAACAAGCGTCGTCTGGCGTTCAGTTCTCAGGACACGCCTCCAGCTCCCGCCTTCACCGAGCCTCAGATAGCTGAGGCGCGAAATATTATCAGCCCCAACACGCTGAAGAAGGTGGTCTGTGAGCAGAACTCGGTCCCATTACAGGAGATCAAGAAGAAGGGACGGAAACGAAAGACTAACAAGGGCGCCGGTGCGAGCCAGCCGGCACCGAGTTCGATCCGTGCTCAGGACGGGCCACCTTCACCTAAAGATATCTCGAGGAGGGTGCATGTGGCGGGTAGGGCGATGCTACCGCCAAATATGCTGAATGCTGCAACGGGTGCTATGCGGAGTCTGCACGACAATGTTCTTTCTTTGGAGAAGCGGCGTCTCAGAGAGAAGGATGTGGCATACCCGGTTTTCGTGGCTAAGGTGCCAGAGAGCAAGGGCTTTGTGGATGGCGACATCGGGGGTACGATCGTCCTGCGGTTTGATGACATCTTTGCTATGTTTAACCTTCATCCGCTGCACTACACCTTCGTTCGGCTGTTTTCGCTGAGCATGCAGATGCGGATCATTAGAGACAAGACCCCGGACATCATGATAGTCGACCCCTTCTACATGCGTGCCAAGCACTTGAGCAGCGCTGGGGACCGCCAAGTTGCGAGTTCACACCTCGAAGGCGTCATTCTGGCAAACGCAGATAAGGATAACTTCCTTGTGGCTTACTTTCCCGAGTAAGTCATCCCTTAACCGCCCCGTAACATATGATTTCTTAGATTTCGATCGTTCTTTTTTTTCTAACATTCCGTGTTCTGTGCAGTGACACACATTGCACACTCATCCTCTTAAGCCCGAAATATTCCATGGCCATGTATTTCGACCCGAACCGTAACTCCAAGATAGACTACACAAATGTCAAGAAAGTTCTTGATGATGTTCTCCCCGGCTACGCCAAATCTGGAGGCACCTTCACCAGGCCAGTTCGTAAGTACGGCAAGCACATCTTCTCACACAATACGAAGTTCTGCTGCATCAAGCAGCCGCCTGGCGGTCAGAAGGATGCCTACTACGCCCTCCATCACATGCGGGCGATCGTAAGGGACCATCATCACCTTCTGCTACCAGATAATCTCAAAGATTGGGCCGCGAGCTTGTCGGCAGTCCAGGACGCGGACCTCAGACAAGAATTCTTTCGCATCCAGTCGGAGTTTGCGGACATCATCCATCAAGATGTCCTTCATACCGCGGGGCAGTTCTTCCTCAGATATCAACCGTCCAACAGTGAGATAGATGAAACGCTACAAATGCAGGGTGACAACGACCGTGATTTCATGAGCATCACGATAGACGGCGGCTTCATCCATGCTCCTGTCCGATGAGTCGAGTCGAAAGTAGTGATGTGTAGTTCTGAAACATTGATTGGCTCATGTTGTAATTAAACTTTAATGAATTCGTATGTCTCTTTGGTTTGGACAGTTGTTCAACTTAGATGTAATCGATGCTATTTATTAGTAGGACTATGAATCGTGCTATTAATGTCTTGCTTTTCTCTTCCGATCCTTTTGTTGCATACTTTCATATTGCTTATGTATTGTCTGTTGTTTGGCTTGTGCATAGAGATGCCGTCGTATGTCGTGTACAAGGGTAAGGTTCCCGGAGTCTACGATGACTGGGAGGAGTGTCGGAGACAGGTTCACCGTTTCAGCGGTAACAGTTACAAAGGGTACACCACTAGGGCGGAGGCCGAATCTAGATACGCCCGCTATCTAGCGGGAGAGAGGAGGGAGCGTTGGAGGAACCGAATGAAGACCAGTTTGATCGCGATGATGCTCATCGTGATGACCACAGCTCTCTTCTGTGTGATGGTAGTTTAGATGATCGATATCGACTTGTAATGTGAAGGCAAACGCGATACTCGCGGTCTTGAGACTTGTAATGTTTTATCTTTGTCCGGTCTTTTGAATTCGGAGACTAATATGATGAATTGTATTCGGAGACTAATCTTCTATTGTATTTGATGAATCTGATGTTGCTGTGTGCTGTTGTCTATATTCTGTCCAATAATATATTTTGTAACCTGTGCAAAAATCAGAAAAGCAAAAAAAATAAAACCTAATATTCATACTAATGGCGCACCACCCAAGACACTAATGGCGCACTGTGATCATCACACTAATGGCGCATTAGCTGCTGGTGCGCCATTAGAATGCCAAAGCACATTTGTACATATGGCCCGTGGGAGGCATTCTAATGGCGCACTGTAGGCTATACTAATGGCGCACTACGTGGTGCGCCATTAGAACACCAGATACTAATGGCGCACCAGTAGTGCGCCATTAGAATTTAATTCTAATGGCGTGATGCCAGTGGCGCACCAGTAGTGCGCCATTAGAAGGCAAATTCGGTGCGCCACTAGCATGCCTTTTCCTAGTAGTGACTATCCGGTTATCGTCACAAACAAATCCTCATCACCATCCAGTTCTCATGACACGTATCCAGTTCTAGTTGTATCGATCGGGATACAACTCCAAGTGTCCGTTACCGTAGGACAGGCTATCGATAGATGTTTTCTTCCCTACAGGGGTGCACCAACTTACCCACCACGCTCGCTTAACTCCGGTCGGACACACTTTCCTGGGTCATGCCTGGCCTCGGCCAAACAATACGCCGCAACCCGACCTAGGCTTAATAGAGAGGCCAGCACACCGGACTAAACCTATGCCCCCAGGGGTCATGTGCCATCTCCCCGGGAACTCCTGCACGTTGCGTACGCGGCCGGTGAGCAGACCTAGCTACCTCCTTAAAAAGGAAGGAGCTTACCAGTCCAACCCGGCGCGCGCCTCTCAGTTGCTGACGTCTATTAAGCTTCGGCTGATGTATACGACGCAGAACGCCCATACTATGCCCACGTGATGGTTAGTGCTATCAGGCCAGAGGCCCCTCGGATCAAATATACAAATCGTAGTGGATTAGGAATGCGCGGTAACAAGCAGAGACTCACGAAAGATGTGAACTCGTTGCCCCGTCTCGAGGACTTGCGGCAAGGGCTAGGAATGCCCGGCCACGCCTCGTAATTTTCTCGCGGGCACCTTCCAGGTCCGCCCGACTCCACATCACTCGCAATTAAGCTCGCGCAGGAACCCCTCAGGGTCGACCCGTGTTTCCAAGTAACAGTGGTAAAGTCCAAGTATCTGTGTGTCCAAACATCAAGGGGAAAACCCGAGGAATCACCCCCGATGAATTCCACTAGATGTAATCATCAAGGTGAACGTAGGAGGAATCACCCCCGAGGTTCACACTTGAGGGGTTGCATGACAGAGTCGTATCGGAAGTGGTTAAGGAGGAAATCACCCTCGATGACCACGACCGAATGGCTACACTACAGGGTTAACATCAGAAGTGCTGAAGAGGTTCACCCTCGGTACTCGATAGTAACCCAGTACTGTCAAGCAACTAAGGGGAAGTGATGTGCGGTGTCGGGGCCTGGTCTTCGATCACGTAGATCGAGTCGTCAATGATGAAGCAGGGACAACAAGGACAAGTGGGGGTCACTAATGGATCACTAACCAACCTATACTAAGTAGTTTAGGATAAGCAGGTAATGTACAACAGCAGATACAAAAGCAGGCTATGCATCAGAATAGGAGCAAACAATAACAGTAGCAAAATCTAATGCAAGCATGAGAGAATGGAATGGGTGATATCGGGATGATCAAAGGGGGGCTTACCTGGTTGCTCTGGCAAGAAGGGTTCGTCATCGATGTAGCCGATCACACGGGTACCGGCAGCGGTCTCGGGGTCTACCAGAAAGAAGTAACGAAGGGGAACACAATAAATAACAGAGCAATCAAAGCATCACAAAGCATAACATGGCAATACGCGGTTCTAGAGGTGATCTAGCAGGGATAGGTAATACCGGCGAAGGGGGGAAACATCCGGGAAAGTATCCCCGGTGTTTCGTGTTTTCGGACAGATGAACCGGAGGGGGAAGGTTGCAGGTTTGCTATGCTAGGGTCACAAGGCGGACAAACAGGCTGCGTATCCGGATACGTCTCGTCGTTCTGAGCAAATTTCATGTACAAGGTTTTTCCATCCGAGCTACGGTTTATTTTATATTAATTTTAAAAGTTTAAATTTTTTTTTGGAATTAATTAAATTCGAAAAGAATTAAATACGGCAGAATACTTTTTATACCCACAAGTGGACTAGCCCAGGTCTATGACTGTGGGGGCCAGGGGTGTGCTGAGTCAGCGGGTCAAAGGTCAAAGTTGACCAGTCAAAGGGCAGGTGGGGTCCAGGTGTCATTGACTAGCATTTGTTTAAAATTAACTAAGTTGTTTTATTTAGGGGAGGACCCACATGTCACTGATACATTAGACTAATCCTAATACACTAATTAACATCTAACCTATCTCTAACTAATCTAACAGGGCCGGTCCCTAATACAGAGAGCGAGCCGGCCTCTTGCTCTATACATGGGCGCGCTGGGCTCAGGGCGTCGGCTGCCATCGACGGGGAGCACCGGCGGGAGCGGGGGAGTACCCAGGCAGCAAGGCCCTGGCAACCACGACGGCCAGGAGGCACGAGCGCGGTTGGGAGGCGGCAGGGTGCACGAGGGGCGTCCTCGCGCGGGCGGGAGCGCGGCCTCCGGCGCGGACGCGCGCACGCGGCATCGCCGGACGAGGGAGGGCCTGGGGAAGGGGACAGGGTCGCGGTGGTTGCGGCGAGAGGAGCTGGCGAGGCCTAGGCGAAAGCAGGCGCGGGCGCGAGTGGACGTGCAAGTGGCGACGGTGAGGGCCGCACTGAGCGAGGCAGAGAGGAGAGGGGGGCGCTCACATCGTTGGAGAGAGAAGGATGGCGAGGCCGGCGAGAGGAGCTGGCGATGACGGGGCAGTCCAGCGGTGAGGCGGCGTCGGCAGGCATCGGGGCGCCAGCGTCGAGTGGCGGCGACGTCGGAGTTGCTTCCCCCTCGATCCAGGCTGGATCGAGCAAAGGAGGGTCGAGGGAGATGGTGTCGGCGAGGAGGGGTTCAGGAGGGATGGCGGTCCTCAGGCGCGGGGGCGCGGGGGCGCCGGGAGGAGGAGATCGAACAGGGGGCGCCCCTCCTCTATGCGTCTGCGTGTGTGTGTGAGTGTGTGCTGTGGGTGACGACGCAGGGAGGGAACGATGGAGAGTGGGGATCGTGGGGGGTGTGTGGGGTGCAGCAGTTAGGTCACGGGGGGAGGGGTTAGGTGTAAGCTGGGGGTGGGCCGGCCTGGTGCCCTCTTAGCCAGTTGGGCCGGTTGGCCATCTGGGTCAAGGCCCAGCAGGGAGGGGGAACGTTTCCTTTTGCTGTTGTTTTGCCTTTTCTTTTTTTTAGCTTTTGCATTTTCTTTTAGCCACAATTGACTTTGCGAAAATATGCCACTGGTCAAAACAATTTTTAAACAATTATTGGGCACTGCCAAAAAAAGTTTGGGGCCATCAGGAGTTGTCCAAGCATTTTAGAAAATGATAAGGACATCTTAAATACGGCTGGACCAGATAATAAATTCCCAGGGGCAATTTGGGAATTCTAAAGATGTTGGCTTCAACATGACAAATATCTAGGGATTATTGCCATAGGATGAACTATTTTATTTGCGTGAAAGAAGAAGCAAATATTTGACATGCAATTTGAATTTGAATTAGATTTTGGACAAGTGGCATTTTGGCATGATGGTCATGATGACATGACCTTCATTAGGGGGAGATTACTGTAGTGTGATGTTGGGGATGTTACAGAAGCCCTCAATGAGGAAAGATTCTGAAGAGGAAGAGGAAGAGGATGCTGCACAAGCACCCGAAGCTCAAAAGCTCATGGGAGATGCAATCAGATCAGGGGCTGCACCATCTAAGACCAAAGCTGCTCCCAAGGCTGCTGCTCCAGCTCCAAAGCCAAAACCCAAGAGGAGCACTAGGAACATCCCTGCTGAGAGAAGAACAAGGCCCCAGTGCCTGAGGGTGGTGAAGAAGAAGATGATGATTCTGTTGTTTTGAGAAAGTTGAAGCCCAAGATCCCTGATCACAATGATGCACACCCAGTTGCAGAGAACATGAAAATCAGGAAGGATTTAGGATTGAGACTATGGAGAGAGTCTATGATCCATATGCTACCAGGAGAAGGACTACTGTGGACTATAGATTTCACACTAAGGAACAACATGACTTCTATGAGACAATTCTGCTTGACAAGAAGCCCATAGTGTGTGACATGAGGTGATTGACAGGGAATTCATCAAGGAGAATGAGGATCACTTCCCTGGTGTATATGACAGCTTCAAGGCATGTGGAGTTGATAAGTTTGTGGCTCAGAAGTTCACCAAGTGGAGTGATGAGCTCATTATGCAATTCTACTCCACTGCCCACTTCTATCCAGATGGAAGGATTGTGTGGATATCTGAGGGTACTAGGTACCAATCTACAGTCGAAGAATGGGCTCAATTGATCAATGCTCCTGAAGAACATCAGGATGACTTGGATATCTATGCAAAGAAGAAGAAAGACCACAACTCTACGGCCAACATGTACAAGGAGATCCCAAATGCTGCTTTGGATACACATAAGTTTGGATCTGTCCATTACCTGTTGTCTGGATTGCCAACTATCAACTGGATCTTAAGGCACACACTACTACCCAAGTCAGGTGATCACAAGATGATCAGAGGACATGCTATCAACCTGCTGCACATATTTGATGTCCCACAGAAGTTCAAGGTTATGAGCCTGATTGTGGAAACAATCAAGAGGACTGCAACTGATCAGAAGATTAGTTGTGGATATGCCCCACACATCCAGGAGCTCATCAACTCAAAGATGGGCAAAGGCAAGTACATTTTGGATAAGGAGCACCTGCCCGTCTACCCTGAATTTGAGGACAACATTGTTGTGATGACTGTGAATGAACCATCATTTGTGCAAGCACAAGAGAAGAGAGAGAAGGCTAAGGCTGAGAAGGCTGCAAAGATGCCAACTGTGGAAGAGGCATCTCAGGAATTCTTGAAGAGCAAGCAAGACCATCTTGGATATCTGATCCAATCCACTGAGGATTGAGCAGGGCTTGGCCACCCTGACCAAGAACCAGGAGAGTTTGGAAAGGATTATTGAGACAAAATTATATGACCTTGATGTCAAGGTAACTGAAATCCAAACTGCAGTTGAGCAACTTCAGGCGGAAGCAGAGGAGAAGAAGGGCAAGTCTACCACAGTTGCATTTGCTAGAGTGCCTAGAGGATAGAGGTCTGCTGATATGCCAGTGACTGACACCAGAGCTACAACACCAGCACTAGCAGCTACAACTCCAGTTCCAACTCCAGCGGCTACTCCACCAGCTCCGGCTACTTCATTAGAAGCCTTCGTCATTGGAGTTCTCTCAACACCACCTCCCTAAGATCAAGCCTGAGAGTCGTTTAGCACTATACTTTTTTTAACTTTTTGGTAACTTGTTGCCAAAGTGGGAGAAAAATGTATAGATCATAGGCTTCGAGAGAGAGAGAGTGAGTGTGTGTGTTTGTTGGTTTTTATCCTTGCACTCATTTGGTTTGGTTTGAAACTTTATTGCGTGCTTGTGTGAGCTACTTGTGAGATACTTGTTTGATCATGTGTTTGATCATATGCTACCCTTTATGCTTGTTGGATGATATTATCTCTTATATCCTATTATGATCATTCACTTTGCTTGGTAATGAGTGCATATTTTTAATCTCTATCATTTTGAGCGCTCCACCAAGATGTATGTGACATGGAAGAGTAACCCATGATCCTAATCGATTGTGCATTTCCATTCAAAAGCAAATCTTAAATAATGCACAAATTTAGGGGGAGCTCTTGCTTATCACATACTTCTCAAAATGACGATGTTTCCTCAATCTTATTATCATTTGTCGAAGCTTTCATCTATATGTCGTCATCAATTACCAAAAAGGGGGAGATTGAAAGTGCAACTATCCCTGGGTGGTTTTGGTAATTCCTAACAACATATAGCTCATTGAGCTAATGCTATTCCAAGATAAACATTTCAAGAAAGCTCAATGATTAGCATGGCATGGATAAGAAAGTGGACCCTTCAAAATGCTAAGGACAAAGGATTGACTCAAGCTCAAAGCACAAGACTCTACATTTTCTATTTTAGTGATCCAAGATCACATTGAGTCTATAGGAAAAGCCAATACTATTAAGAAGGGATGAGGTGTTGCTTAATGAGGATCTTGCTCAAAATGCTTAGTGATATGCTCCAAAACCCTCCACTACTTTCTCATATCCACATATGTCCTAATCCAAAAACTCCAACTCGGCCCCACCGAAATTTCATATCCGGAGCCACGGAGTTCAGTTGTCATAGGCACTGCGAGAAACTCTAATCAATTCGGTCTCACCGATAGGGTTCTCGGTGTTGGTGGGAAATCTGCCTCCACCAACACCTATGGGGACTGAGCCCCTTTCTTGGTTCGGCGGGGACAGTGCTATCATACCTAACTCTGACGGCAGGGGACAAGGGCATTAAATGCCCGTCCGCATCGCCCAGATGGTGCAGGGAAGGGACCGTCAGGAGCGCCACCGTTTGCCACGATGGCTACTCTGTCAGCGTTGCTTTGCCACCGCATGCCCCTGGCTGCCCAGCCTCTCGCCACGTACGCCTGGAATGGCCCTAGAGCGACGCGTGGGTGGATGAGCTGGAGCGCAGGCGCGGGGTGGTGACTTGCCGCGGCAAACGCCTTGCCGCGGCAAACGCCTTGTCGCGCCCGGGAGTTTGTCGCTCACCGGTCCTTGCCGGGACGCGGGGCGCGTCGCGGCAAGTATCTTGTCGTGCCTCGGTCGGCCCTCCCAGCAAGATCCTCTTGCCGGGGCCTTGTGCTTCGAGCGGGCGTCCCGGCAAGCTCCTCTTGTCGGGGCCTTGCTCTCTTCGGGTGGCCTTCCCGGCAAGCTCCTCCTGCCGGGGCCTTGGCTCAAATACTTTGTTCTTGGATGGCCCAAAAAGGGACCACGGAGAGTCTTGGCGATCGCCTGGCAAGCCTTGCCGCGGGGTGCTACGACTGCCCGTGCACAAGTTCGGGGTACTAAGGGACCCCTACTTTAGTACACCGACAGGAGCCCCCGGGCCTGGGCCATACACGGTGCCGAGCGTTGTTGGGCCAGGCCCAAAACAGTGCACGGGCACGCGCGGCCTGGGTCACGCTGCATCTGCTTCTGCGTCCACCACGTTCTCCCAGAACGGCACGCGTAGAACGCGGCATCGTGGGGAGAGGCGTGCGTGACGTGGGCGGCAAGCGCGGGGCTGAGCCCCGCAGGCATGCGTCACGTCGCGATAAAGGGGGACGGTCCGCGCTAGCTCCATAAGTGGAGGGAGGCGTGGAGGCCTGGCCCGTTCACTGGACGGGTCGAGGCACGGTTTCCGAGGCGCCCGCTCCCCATGATCACGGGGTGGGGAGAGGTTGCCTCATCCGTCGCCTCGGTCCTGCGCGCCAGCCACGCGACTTCCATGCACCCGGGGTTGCGGATGGTGGAGGCAGGAAACCGGGCCATCGCGGGTCGGGGCGGCAGGTCGGCCCGAGTCACCTGGCCTTCCTGCGTCCTGATTGGTTGAGCGGGGCGGCCGAGCCCCCACCTTGCTTCTTTATAAAGAGCAAGAGGGGGCAACGGAAATCTGCACTCCATCGTCTTTCCTTCCCTTCGGCTTCTGATCCCCTCCCTCCATTCGCCATGGAGGAAGGGAACCCTGGTCCTTCATCGGTGGCGGCGAGGGTTGCCGCTAGGCAACGCGTCCCTCCTCCCCTTGCACCCGCGGTGGCGGAGCCAACCGTAACGGGAAGGGGGAGGGGGCGAGGTCATGGACGTGGGCGTGGACGAGGCCGAGGCACTCAGGGAAGAGGCGGGCGGGGCGACGCGCCAGCCTCGCCTCCGCCAGCGGCTCCTCTTCCCACTGCGGTCCACCTCGGGGACGATCCTTGCGAGTTCTTCGTCAGGATGCGCCGGGCGCCTCACCGCCGCCTCCGCCTCCCGGCTCCCTTCGCAAGCGTGATGGGGATGGAGCAACCCGAGACGCTAAGGCTGCGCATGAAGGGCTGCGGGATCAGCGGCACGCGGGTCCACGTCGAGTCCCCGGCCCCCGGCGTGGTGTATCTTGGCCGAGGGTGGAAGACATTCGCCTTTATCCACAGCTTGACGGAGAGGAAATCGCCCTCCATTGCGCCCAGGGAAGAGGCGGGCGGGGTGACGCGCCGGTCTCGCCTCCGCCAGCGGCTCCTCTTCCCACGGCAGTCCACCTCGGGGACGATCCTTGCGAGTTCTTCGTTAGGCTGCGCCGGGTGCCTCGCCGCCGCCTCCGCCTCCCGGCTCCCTTCGCAAGCGTGATGGAGATGGAGCAACCCGAGATGCTAAGGCTGCGCATGAAGGGCTGCGGGATCAGCGGCACGCGGGTCCACGTCGAGTCCCCAGCCCCCGGCGTGGTGTATCTTGGCCGAGGGTGGAAGACATTCGCCCGTATCCACAGCTTGATGGAGGGGTTCACCCTCCATTTTAAGTTGATGGAGGGCGATCTCCTCTCCGTCAAGGCCTTTGGGGACTTCGGGACCCAGGCCCGGTGCTGCGTGGATAGCTCCTCCGACAGCGAAGGCTCCTCCTCGAGCGAGAGTGACGAGGAGGGGAGCGACAGCGACGACGAGGGCAGCGGTCGTCGGGATGACGGGTCTGACTAGGCGCCGGTCGCAGCTCCATGTGGCACCGGCGACCCCATCATCCGTGCCGCGGGCTTCTTGAGCTTCCCGGGGTCGTCTCCTTGGCGGCTGGCGTAGGAAGGCTGCGAGAGAGGAAGAGGGCAGGCGGCAAGGCCGTCAACTCGGAGTACGAGGGCTAGATGCCCTCGACAGCGTGTTGACGTCCCGCTGCCTCATCTTCGAGCTCCACTTCCGGCGCCGCCGTCACCATCCAGCCTCCGGAGCCTCCGGACGGCCCCCGGGGCGTTCTGTTGGTGTCTTCTGGCACCCGTAGCTCGCCTAGGCGCCCCTTTTGCCCTTTTCGCCTCCTTGTCCTACCTCCTGAGGAGAGAGACAAGAAAGGGATTACGGGCATCTTATCTTTTTTTCAATCTGTAAGCCCTCGGGCCTTAGCTGTGTTTAAAACTTGTAATCCCATCTTTCATGTTTTTCATTCTCTCTGAACTGTACCTGAGCGGAATGTTTTTAATGAAAAGGGGATGTTTGCCGGGCCATTTGTCCCGTGGGTAAAACCCACGCCAAGGAGCGAACCCTTTGTATCGTTAAGATAGACACTTCTTTGCCCGGCAACAGGCCCTGCCGTCTTCCCGCGCCACTCGACCTCTCCCACGCCTTTGGCGGGGGAAAGGATGAGGCGGGTTCGGGCCCCTCGTTCCGCCCTTTTGCCGCCGTGACTACTACCAAAACGGGCCCTAGGAACGCGCTCTGGGGCATGTCGTTAAGGGAGCACGGTAGCTTTTAGGAGGAAACAAGGTTTTCGTATTCCACAGTTCATAAGAGAATGCATGACAAGGATGCAAAAACTTATCTGGGATTGCAGCCCCCGGCAACTTTGGCTTGCCGCGGGCGAATCTTCGTACTTGTATCCCCCGGCAACACTGGCTTGCTGGGGACCAGATGCTGACCCGCCCTTCTTCTCTTCTTCGTCCTTAAGCGGCCTGGCCAGGATATGCAAAACCCTGCGAACCAAAGGAAACGAAGGAACCGGAAAAAGGACGCAAACTCGACCTCTAAGCTAGGGGTTAGCAGCTGTTAGGCACTATCAACCCTAACCAAGGATGAGACTCGACTCAGCATGCATGCTAAAACTTGAGGTGACCCGTATACGAGTTCCGTGGGGGTAACTGCTTCTGCTCCATAGACTAGAGCAAATGGTGTCTGGCCAGTGGCTCGATTTGGCGTCGTTCTGATCGACCAAAGAGCCACCGACAGCTCCTCGATCCAGTTTCTTCCGCACTTGTGCAGCCTGTCGAAAGTTCTGGTCTTGAGCCCGCGCAGTACTTTGGCATTGGCCCTTTCAGCTTGACCGTTGCTCCTGGGATGAGCAACAGAAGCGAAGCAGACCTTGGCGCCGAGATCTTGGACGTATTGCATGAAGGCACGGCTCATGAATTGTGTACCGTTGTCGGTGATGATCCTGTTGAGGATCCCGAAGCGGCAGACAATCGACTTGAAGAACTTGATGGCTAACTGTGTTGTCACCTTCCTCACTGGTTCCACTTCCGGCCACTTTGTGAACTTGTCGATTGCGATGTACAAGTACTCCAAGCCCCCGACAGCTCGAGGAAAGGGGCCGAGGATGTCGAGCCCCCAGACCGAAAATGGCCAGGATAAAGGGATCGTCTGGAGAGCTTGAGCTGGCTGGTGTATCTGCTTGGAATGGAACTGGCACGCTTCACACTTGGTTACTTGTGCAGTTGCATCCTGGAGGGCTGTCGGGCAGAAGAAACCTTGCCGGAACGCTTTGCCGGCAAGTGCTCTTGCGCCAATGTGGTGACCACATATGCCTCCATGTATCTCTGCCAACAGCTTCTGTCCGTCTTCCCAGGAAATACACTTCAATTTCACACCGTTGCGCCTTCTTCTGTACAGTGTGTTGTCGACGAACTGGTACATACTCGAGCGCCGGGCTACTCTTTCCACTTCTTCTTGTTCTTCGGGAAGTTCTCCGTGCTGGAGGAAATGGACAGTCTGCTGCGCCCATGCTGGAGCCTGTGGCTCGACAACAAGGACTGAAGGCACATCTGCTGCTGCGGGAACGTCCGCTTCTACGGCGAGGATATGGGGCTTAGCCGAAGCTTGACGTTTCCCGGCAAGCTTGCCGGAGCAAAACTTGTCGGGAACGCCTGCTTCTACGGAACAAACCCTGGGGTTTTCCGGAGCAGACGGATCCTCGGCGCTCTTGGCGTCGATCTTGGGGACCTTCTTGGCGGCGGCTCCGGGGAGCTCTGCCAGAAGATAGTCGCCGGAGACCAACTTCCTCTTCTTGCTCTGTCTGGTTGATGGCGTTACGGATGGCTGAGTCAGTTTGAGCACAAAGGTTCCTGGTTCCACAGGTAACTTAAATGCTGCGCACTTCGACAGGCCATCAGCGATGTCGTTCTCAGCTCTTGGAATGTGTTCCATTTGCAGGCCGTCAAAGTGCTCTTCCAGCTTCCTCACTTCATCAACGTACGCTTCCATCAACGGACTCTGGTAATCTTTGTTCACTTGGCGGACGACAAGCTGCGAGTCACCCCTGACAATGAGCTTCTTGATCCCAAGTTCTGCCGCGATCCTGAGACCGGCGAGCAGAGCTTCATACTCTGCAGTATTGTTGGTTGCTTGCTCCTTGGGGAAGTGCATCTGGACTACGTACTTGAGGTGCTCTCCGGTGGGCGCGATGAGTAACGCGCCTGCACCGGCGCCTTGCAGCGAGAAAGCACCATCAAAGTACATCAGCCAGTCTTTCCTTGCTTCTTTGGCGGGGATGCTCGTCTTTGGGATATCTTCGTCCGGTGTCGGTGTCCACTCCGCTATGAACTCCGCCAATGCTCTGCTTTGGATAGTCGAGGTGCTCTCGAACTGGAGACCGAAGCTCGACAGTTCTAGTGCCCACTCGACAATCCTGCCTGTTGCTTCTGGATTCTGCAGTATCCTCTTCAGCGGAAAGCGGGTGACAACTGTAATCTCGTGTGCTTGGAAGTAGTGGCGCAGCTTTCTCGAGGCCATAAGGAGGCCGAAAAGCAATTTCTGCACACCAGAGTACCTTGACCTAGCCCCCTGCAGGAGGGAGCTGACAAAGTAAACTGGGCGCTGCACCATTTTCTTCTTCAGCATCTCCACTTGCTCCTGCGCAGATTCATCCTTGTCGGGGCCAGAGCTTGTCGGGGAAGCCCCCTGCTTGTCGTTGGACGTGCTTGCCGCGGTTGCTGGCTCATCATCTGCCTCCCTCTCCGCTACTAACGCAGCACTAACCAGTTGATTGGTTGCCGCCAGGTATAGCAGCAACTTCTCTTGTGGTTTAGGCGCGACAAGTATTGGAGCGGAGGACAGGTATTTTTTTCAAGTCCTGCAGCGCAGCCTCCGCTTCCGGAGTCCATTTTACTAGACCCGCCTTTTTCAGAATTTTGAAAAACGGCAGGGCGCATTCTGCAGACTTGGAAATAAACCTGCTGAGAGCCGCGACGCAGCCGGCAAGCCTTCGTACATCCTTGACACGTGTTGGTGCTTCAATCTGCTCGATGGCCTTGATCTTGTCTGTGTTGGCTTCGATTCCTCGCTGAGACACGAAGAACCCGAGAAGTTTGCCGGAAGGGACTCAGAACACGCACTTCTCGGGGTTGAGCTTGAGGCTGATTCTGCGCAGGTTCGCAAAGGCCTCTTCTAAGTCTTGAATCAGGGTTGCCCTGTCTCTGCTCTTGACCACTATGTCATCCATGAAGGCCTCCACATTTCTGTGGATTTGTGGCTCAAAAGCGGTGTGGACAACCCTTGCAAACGTTGAACCAGCATTCTTCAGTCCGAAAGGCATCCGCACGAAGCAGTACGTGCCACATGGAGTGATGAACGCGGTCTTTTCTTCATCTTCTTCAGCCATGAAGATCTGATGGTATCCGGAGTAGGCGTCAAGAAATGAAAGCAGGTCACATCCGGCCGTGGAGTCAACAATCTGGTCAATGCGCGGCAAGGGGAAAGGATCTTTGGGACAAGCTTTTTTAACATTAGTGAAGTCGATGCAAAGCCTCCATTTCCCATTTGCTTTGCGCACGACAACAGGATTGGCCAACCACGTCGGATGGAGCACACCTCTGACGAGGCCTGCCGCTTCCAACTTCTTGATCTCTTCTGCGATGAACTCTTGGCGCTCCACCGCTTGCTTCCTGACTCTCTGCTTGATGGACCGCGCGTGAGGAAAGACGGCGAGGTGGTGCTCAATCACTTTCCTGGGAACGCCGGGGATGTCAGATGGTTGCCAGGCAAACACATCGACATTCGCCCGCAGGAAAGCAACGAGCGCGCTTTCCTATTTGGGGTCGAGAGTGGCACTGATGGTGAAGGTACACCAGTGCCGTCCTCCTTGGCGGGCACCTTCTTGGTCGTTGGCGGAGCTGCCATTGTCTTCTTACTCTTGCCGATGGAGCTCGATGGCGCGTCCTCGACGCTAGCGCAGCACTCCGAAGAGGTGCGCTTGCCGGAGTGGGCACCAGAGCACTTGCCGGGCTTGGTCCTCTTCTTCCCTCCGGGAGCTTCAGCGGCAAGTGGCTTGTGATCCGCTGCGGCTGCTGCTTCCCGGTAGATCTTGTCGGCACAGATAAGGGCATCCTTCTTGTCACCGGGGACAGAGATGACGCTTATCGGGCCTGGCATCTTGAGCATGTTGTATGCGTAGTGAGAGGCCGCCATGAACTTGGCGAGCGCTGGACGGCCGAGAATTCCATTGTAGGGCAATGGAAAATCGGCAATGTCAAAGGTGATCCTCTCTGTCCTGAAGTTCAGCTCGCTGCCAAATGTCACTGGCAACGTTATCTTCCCCTTCGGCTTGCTCCTTCCCGGGTTGATTCCTTGGAACGTGCCGGTCTCTTCGAGCTCGCTGTCGGGGACTTGGAGTTTCCGGAGCACAGCGGAGGAGATCAGGTTCAAGCCGGCCCCGCCGTCAACTAGCATTTTAGTGACCTTGAGGTTGCGGACTGTTGGTGAGACCAACATCGGCAAGCACCCGATCGCAGCTGTGCGATCAGGGTGGTCCTCAATATCAAAGATGATAGGCGTGCTAGACCATTTCAGAGGCTTGCGCGACTCGACGGGTGGTTCCGCTGCATTGACTTCCCGCGCCCACTGCTTGAGCTGGCGGTGAGAAGTATGCAGGGAAGCACCGCCGTCTACGCACAAGACCTCTGTGGCTTTCTGAAACTCCTGCTCACTGGTCTCAACGTCATCCATGTCTTCGTCTTCGTCGTCGTCTTCGTTCTTGTCGCGGCCGCGGGGAGGTCTGTCCGCTTGCCGCTGCTTGTCCTTGTCGCGGCGTCCTCCCTGGCCGGGGAGCTTCGTGCCTTATCCTCCGCCACCTCCCCGGGATCTCTCCTTGTCGCGCCGCTCGTACTCGGCCTTTTGCAGCTCGACGAGCCGCTCGACCTGCTTGCAGCTCTGGAGGTCATGGCCCTTGGTGCGGTGGATCTTGCAGTACTGTTTGTTGGTGCCGTCCCGCTTGTCGGCGGCCGCCACAGCCTGGCAGTTGGCGCATCCGGCAACCTCCTTGCCGGAGCCACCAGCCTGGGCCTTCTTGGCGGCACCTTCATCGCCGGATTGCTCAACAACCAGTACTTCTTGGCTCTTCTTCTTCCTGTTGCTCCGCCGCCGGCTCTTCCTTGCCGGGGCGGTATCCTCACTGTCAGATTCTCCTGCTCCAGTGTTCTCTCCAGGGAGTTTCCTCCCTTCCTCATCACGGGCACACTTGTCGGCCAGGGGATATAGCTCGCTGACGTTTTTGATCTTGCACATCGCCATCTCCTCCCGCATCCTGCGGTTACGCACGTTCTGATGGAACGCGCTGATGACCGCGGCGGGGTGGACGTCTGGGATGTTGTAGTGTACACGGCTGAATCTCTGGATGAACTTGCGCAAGGGTTCCCCTTCCTTCTGGACGAGCAGGTGAAGGTCGCTCGCTTGGCCATGGGGTTTGTGGCCGCCTGTAAAGGCGCCAACAAACTGATGGCACAAGTCTGTCCAGGAGGTTATGGAGTTGTCCGGCAAGTGCATGAGCCAGGATCTGACATTGGATTTGAGTACCAGCGGGAAGTAGTTGGCAAGGATCTTGTCGTCTTGCCCTCCAGCAGCCTGCACCGCGATGGTGTAGATGCTGAGGAACTCCGACGGATGCGACTTGCCGTCGTACTTCTCTGGTACGTCTGGCTTGAAATTCTTCGTGCTGGGCCACTGGACTTGCCGCAGTTCACGGGTGAACGCAGGGCAGCCCACCGCGTACGGCAGGTCGCCTGGTTCCCCCGGTGCATGCATGTCGACAGAGGGCCCAGCGCGCTGGTCTGATTGACGCCGCGCTTCTCTCCGACGCTCGATGCGAGTACGAGCGTCCTCTTGCTCTTGCTCGTGAAGAACTTGCCGTTGATCGCGACGAGTTCGCGGATTCGACGACGCGGTGGAGTCGTTGTCGTGATGGTTCCGGCGAGTCGGCGATCTTGGCCTCTGGGGTGGGGAGTGCACGGTGGTCGCACCCCCGCCGGTCTTGGCGCCATCGGTTCTCGCCTGGCCGTCCCGCCGCGGCTGCGACGGGCTGTGCTGCCGCGGGGTGTCGCCGTTAGCGAAACCGATGAGGCTCTGTATCGTGGCCCTCCAGTCGTCGAGCTTGTCCGCCGTTGGAGGGCAGTCTAGGAGCAGTTGAGCTCACGCCAGAGCTTCTACTGGAGTGGCGGGCAGTGGTGGCGAACGGCGCGTGGAGCGGGATGTGCTCGAACTTCTAACTACGTTAGAAGGAGCAACACCCGGACAAGGCAGCCGTGCCACGCTCGCGCCAACACGTAGGTGTGAGTGCTGGCCTTGAGCGCCCTAGGATCCGCCGGCTCGATCTGGGTCCAGCGAGCGTATGGTGCCGTGGGTGCCAAGACGCTGCTGGTCCCGGGCCTCCTGAGAGGGGCGCGGTGCATGTTCGGACGCCGTGGCGCCATGAGCTGGCTCGACGACGCCTGTTCCGCCGCCGGTGCCGTCCCCACCACCCGTTTGCTCCAAGGGCGGTGGGTTCGACGCGGACGGACCGGCCACCTCTGGAGCTTTCTTCTTCGGTGGCATGTCGACGAAGATGGTGGAGATCTAGCCTGCGCAGACGCCGGATCAGGTTCACACAACTTCGACGCCCCTCTACCTGGCGCGCCAAAGATGTCGGTGGGAAATCTGCCTCCACCAACACCTATGGGGACCGAGCCCCTTTCTTGGTTCGGCGGGGGGCGGAGGTCGCTCGAAGAGCGGATCGAGGCGGTGCGCACAAGGGATTTACCCAGCTTCGGGCCGCAAGGATGCGTAAAACCCTACTGCTGCTTTGTGGTTTTGGTATTGTGTTCTTGCTCGGGAGCGTGTGGTGCTACAGTACATGCGAGCTGCTGGTGAGACCGAGCGTGAGTGGCCTCCTCTCCCCCCTGTTGCGCATGGGGCCTCCTTTTATATGTGCAAGGGGTTACCCGCAGGTGGCAACGTAGGCGGGGGCAAAGCTGGAAACCGCTGTGTTGGGTACAGCTGTTTGCACAGTGCTATCATACCTAACTCTGACGGCAAGGGACAAGGGCATTAAATGCCCGTCCGCATCGCCCAGACGGTGCAGGGAAGGGACCGTCAGGAGCGCCACCGTTTGCCACGATGGCTACTCTGTCAGCGTTGCTTTGCCACTGCATGCCCCTGGCTGCCCAGCCTCTCGCCACGTACGCCTGGAATGGCCCCAGAGTGACGCGTGGGTGGATGAGCTGGAGCGCAGGCGCGGGGTGGTGACTTGCCGCGGTTGGTGCCTTGTCGCGCCCGGGAGCTTGTCGCTCACTGGTCCTTGCCGGGACGCGGGGCGCGTCGCGGCAAGTATCTTGTCATGCCTCGGTCGGCCCTCCCAGCAAGCTCCTCTTGCCGGGTCCTTGTGCTTCGAGCGGGCGTCCCGACAAGCTACTCTTGCCGGGGCCTTGCTCTCTTCGGGTGGCCTTCCCGGCAAGCTCCTCCTGCCGGGGCCTTGGCTCAAATACTTTGTTCTTGGATGGCCCAAAAAGGGACCACGGAGAGTCTTGGCGATCGCCTGGCAAGCCTTGCCGCGGGGTGCTACGACTGCCCGTGCACAAGTTCGGGGTACTAAGGGACCCCTACTTTAGTACACCGACACTCGGTCTCACTGAGATGGGGTTGTAATCTCTCTGTTTCCTTTTCATAACATTCCGGTCAAACCGAGATGAGCGATCGGTCCCACCGAGATTGCAATGCAAACTCTCTGTTTCCCATTCGTAACGTTTCGGTCCAACTGAGATGAGCGAATCAGTCCCACCGAGTTTGCCTGATCAACTCTCTGTTTGACTATTACCAAAATCGGTCTCACCGAGTTTGTGTAATCGATCTCACCGAGATTACGTTACACCCTAACCCTAACGAAATCGGTCCCAGTGAGTTGACATGTTGGTCCCACCGAGAATCCTAACGTTCACATTTTAAACTAAATTGGTCCGACCGAGTTTCATGATTCGTTCCCACCAAGTTTGGTGATTTGTGTGTAACGGTTAGATTTTCTATGGAGGCTATATATACCCCTCCACCCACCCTTCATTCGTGGAGAGAGCCATCAGAACATGCCTACACTTCCAACACATATTTTCTGAGATAGAACCACCTACACTTGTGGTGAGGTCAAGATATTCCATTCCAACCACATAAATCTTGATCTCTAGCCTTCCCCAAGTTGCTTTCCACTCAAATCTTCTTTCTACCAAATCCAATCCTATGAGAGAGATTTGAGTGTTGGGGAGACTATCATTTGAAGCACCAACACACCATTTGTTACTTCTTGGAGAGTGGTGTCTCCTAGATTGGCTAGGTGTCACTTGGGAGCCTCCGTCAAGATTGTGGAGTTGAACCAGGGAGTTTGTAAGGGCAAGGAGATCGCCTACTTCGTGAAGATCTACCCAAGTGAGGCAAGTCCTATGTGGGCGACGACCATGGTGGGATAGACAAGGTTGCTTCTTCATGGACCCTTCGTGGGTGGAGCCCTCCGCTAACTCACGCAACCGTTACCCTTCGTGGGTTGAAGTCTCCATCAATGTGGATGTACAATAGCACCACCTATCGGAACCACGGATAAAAAATCTCTGTGTCAACATTGCGTTTGCTCCTTCAAACTCATCCGTTTACCTTCAGATGCAATTGTTTTATATTCCGCTGCTATACTCTTAGAATTGCATGTGTAGGTTGATTGCTTGACTTGTGCTAAGTTGCTAAAATCTCCCAAGAACTAAAATTGGGAAAAGGCTAGATTTTATTTGGTCAAGTAGTCTAATCACCCCCCCTCTAGACATACTTCCGATCCTACAATCTCCTAGATAGATATTCTGTAATCGTAGGATTTTTTTGAAATTGCATGCTACGTTCCCCAACAGGCGACACTACGCCTGCGATAGTACACTTGCTCTATGCTAGCAGCGGAACAACTCGTAGTAACAGAATACTTCTAGGAGCGTAACAACGACGAAGGTGATGAACTCCACTCCGCAGGGACTCCGGCTTGGACACGATCTAGCTCGCATGAAAGGAAACCTTGACAAACAATCAATCATGGCATCACCTGCAATCTGGCATGACACGCCAGGTCAGTACATTGAATGTACTTGCAAGGTCACAACAACCAAAAGCATCACGGTAGGACAACAACATAGCATTAAGCAGGTTAATTAATTAACAACTACTATGATACAAAAGCATCTACTAAGCATGATATGAAACTACTGCAATACTGATAAACCAACATCTCAATCCCAACAACAATCTCACTCTTGGCTAACCAGACAAGCAATATACCATCTCCATCACCTCATGATCCATCTGATCACCTCGCGATCAAAACATCCACATGATCACCTCATGACCACATCACAAACTGGATGATCATCCTCAAGATCATCCCAACATCATCATCAACATCCTGCCAAACTGTTACTGCTCACAATATATCAACATATAAATCACCTATAAGTCATTCCTTCATGTGAGTGTTGATCAAACGGTGTGACCTAATACGAACTTGTGCCCATGACTGAGGACATGGGCTATCGATAGATTAAACACACACACTCTCTGTAGAGGTAGCGCACTTTACCCACAGCACAGAACCCATGGCCTCACACTCCCATCCGTGTGGACCAACGGTGTTCCGACAAAACCGATCTATCACCATGACACTCTCCCCGCCACTCCGACCAACTCCCTTTTGGGCTAAGTCATGGGTGGCCCCGTGTCTACCAAAGACATTAATGGCCACCATCGTGGCAAAACAAAAACGGTCCCAAACGGGGACAAAAAGGGCCCTATCCAACTACGAGCACACAAGGCTTATGTCCGTCTACCTGATCAGGGTAGCGCACGCGCCCATAACCTTCCCTCGTTGGAGGCACCGGCGAGAGGCACGACAATAGCATCGCATTAGGGCCTTCCCATAATAGGAAAATGTGGCTGCACTGGAAAAGCTCGGTTCGGTGGCACCTGACCAACTTAATGATGGAATTTGTCCCCAAAATATAACAGTGATAACTGATACTCCAATATCATCTATCAACCTGTAATCCAAGTCATAGCAATATCCAACAACTAATCCAAGGCATAATATCGTCATATCAAAATACTCTGAGGGCAACATATCACTACTATCATGATGAATCCAAGAACGATAATACTACTACTCCAATAGCCAGAACAAGCTATCCAGCTAAGATCCACATGCAAGCACCATCTCCGAAATCATACTCCAAACATAATATCAACTATCATCATGAAAAATAATCATAACAGCCACTAATAATCCAAAGGCAACAAGTCATCCAAAGTAATACTCCAAAATATACCAGATACCAACATGAAAATAACATAATATAAGCTACTAATAATCCAATGGAAACATGTCAACCACATAAGCTGCAAAGTATTAGTCCTATGACTCCAAGCAATATCATGGCAATAACAAGATCAAAATAATACTCGGAAAAATGCCATGAAAACTCACAAGTAACTAAAACAATATTTTAAATAAGTAAACCATGTCACTGCATTGCAATCATGCAAATGGAGGGTATGGCTTGCCTGAGATGGATAGATTCATCGGGAGGAAGTGCGAGAAGCTCACAGAAAGAATCGCCGGAAACAGTTCTCTCTCGGAGGGGGCTGATTAAGGGCAAGGACATAATGGTCACTTTCAGAATGTTAACACATGGTGGAAATGATACCAACAGAACGGGCTCGACGAGACGAAGAAGTGGGCTCTGGAATCACCTCAATTGGAGTTAGGATTAAAAAGTTATGAGGGGTTTTCTGTCAGGGATCTATCTATAATAGAAATTTTTACATATTGGTTCAAAACAAAAAAACTGAAAGCGCATTTTAAGCAATACGCTTCCCTGCACAGAAAACATAATCAGCTTCAGTACAGAGGTAGAGCACGTTTCCCCCAGGCGAAGACGTATTTTGCTCTATGCATTTCCACTTATCCACCTCAGCGGGTGTGGGGTCAGCGAGCTGTGGCGCTGACGGGTGGGACCCACGCCGTCTCTCTCTCTCTCCTCCTTCTCCTTCTCTCCCGACGCCGCACGGAGAGCCGAGGAGGGCCGCCGGTGCTGCTGCTCGACTGGCCGGCTCCGGCCATCTCCCGCCTCGCTCGACTTATGGACCAGAGGTGAGCGGGAGCTGGGTCATGGCAGACGGGATCTTCGGGCTACGGTGAACTCGCGGCCATAGGCCACCGGAGACAGGCGGGGAGCGCTAAGGTGGCTCTAGGGTACTAGGGGAGGTCCGTGGTGGTGGAGGAAGTGAGGGAGGGGCTTGGGCTCGCTCGGATTCGAGCGGCCAGAGCTGGCAGCCATGGTGGCCGTGGGGAGGATGGAGAGCTCCTCGAGCTCAATTAGGAGGCTAGGCGGGGCTCTGGATGGTTGGTGAGGCGAGTGGTGAGGAGAGACGAGGTCGGGGAGGGCTTATATAGCCAGGGGAGAGGTGGCCGAACAGGACGTCGCCGGGGACGCGTGGCCGGCGCGGCAGACACGTGTGCATATACCCGAGCTTGATGGCAGGCGACGGGGGAGGAATAGGGGAGAGCTCACAGGAAAGTAGACGACGCCAGGAAGCACGGGGAGGAAGAGACGAGCGCCATTAAAGCGAGATTGCCACTGTTCGCCCATGGGCGTGCGACGGCGAGCGTCGGTGAGGAGGCTTCCGAAGGGGGAGAGGGGTCCAGGGAGGTGGGGACGATGAGAGGAAGACGCTGGACATGCTCACGAGCGTGAAGCCGACGAGAGGAAGAGAGATCGAAGCACAAACGACGTCCTGGACGCGCCACTGCGCACAAAGCGTGTGAAATGGCATGCCAACTGCACGGTCACCACGTGACAAGGCACAGGGAGGTCACGAGTGGATTACAAACTATGCATGTGGTGAAATCCCTCCAAGATGGAGCATTTATGAGGTGGTGGCTTGATCTTGGGTGTTGTGGTTGAGTTGGAACTAAGCACTGAAGTTTGCTGTAGCAAACTTGACTGGGCACTGGTGATCAACAGAGAATTGATTGAAGCCAAATAAGTTGTCTGGGATGATTAACTAAGTAAGGACTATGATCCTGGAGGTTTTGAGGGGAAATGGAGCACAAAACAATAGATTTTCTTTGTAACTACCATTATTGGTCCAGAAGCTTGATCAAGATGATGCACTCACATGGAGTATCAACTTGAGCCCAAATTTGTCAAGGCGGGGTTATATGGCCATATAAAGATGCTGTAAAAATTCCATACCAAATGGATATGCCAAAATGGTACTTGTTTCACACACATCCCCTTTGTCCAGAAACTTGGAATAATTCTAGAGAAATATTGGCTTGATGATGTGGTCCCAAAATTGGTGCAGAAAGGTTGGATGGGTAGGAGTATGCTCTGGTAAATTTTTAGCCAAAAGGAAGCAATATAAAATATTGACACAAGCCAAGATTTGGTCCTATCCTTATATAGATCAAGGGATGGAGCTGAAATTTGGACGAGGGTGGTAATATGAGCACATGAAGGAGTGTGGAATATTAAAACTCATTTGGATACTCGTAGCTAGTGCTTCCTTCACAATGTCTTTTGTTTGACATAAACTTTGAAAAATTGTTAAGGAAGATTGGTTAGGCAAATAAAGTTGAATTTTTGCATGAGGCAATGATTTGGATGATATATCATGACCAAAAAGTTTGGGAGCAATCAAGAAAGGATAAGTAGCATTTCCTTCACAGAAAGCCACACTGGACAGTAATGAAGAATAATTATTGGGGAATTATTCTTGGGATAGGGCAGGAAAGGTTGGGAATATTTGAGAAACATATGACCCGAAGAAATTATGAGAATTATTTGGAAATTTTGGGAGTGACAGAAATATAGGTTGCTTCACAACCTAGGACAAATAGGACTATTCCTTTAATAGAAAAAGGAATATTCCCCAAGAAAAAGAATTTTAGGGTTGAGCTAGAATGGAAATGACATGGTCTTGGGAAAGCTTTGAGGATGAAGAGTCACTTGGGAGAAGAAATGATGATGATCTCCCAGGTTGCAAGGCCACAGGTCGACTCCAAAAAGAACAACAGAGCAAAAACCAAATAAATCAAAAGAAAAAGAAAAGGGCCAAAAACCAGGTTGTTACATTCTTTCCATAAGCACGTATGACTATTTATGGAATACATGCCTACATTATATTTATGAACAGCTAGTGCCATAGCGCCCTAGGTTATGACTATTATATGATGAATATCATCCAACGAATTCATCGATCCAATGCCTACAAATTTCTCTTATACTGTTCTTCCTAAGTTACTACTGCTGTTGTTACCATTATAGTTGCTACAAAAATCATTGCTATCATTGTTACTGTTACTATTGTTGTTGCTACTACTATCAAAACTATCATACTACTTTGCTACTGATCACTTTGCTGCAGATAATTAATCTCCAGGTGTGGTTGAATTGACAACTCAGCTGCTAATACTTGCAAATATTCTTTGGCTCCCCTTATGTTGAATCAATAAATTTGGGTTGAATACTCTACCCTCGAAAATTGTTGTGACCCCCTATACTTGTGGATTATCAGTGGGATAGAGGCAAACTAGTTCATGAAGGGAAGTCTCAAGATGCTTAACAAACTTCGATGGGGGCTCGTGTTATAATGGCAAACTATGTTAAAGCAAACTCCCCTAAGGCAATTAGTAAAACAAGGGGATGGCTTAGACCTCATATGGGTTTTGCGAAGCTAAATGTTGATGCTTCTTTTGACCATGATCTGCTTAGAGGCACGACGGGGGCACTCCTCAGAGATGACAAAGGAAGGTTCATTGTTGGCGGAAGCTGGAGGATTGACTAGTGTGCTGATGTACTAACATCAAAAGCAATGGCGCTAAGTGTTGGCCTTACCCTTGCACAGAAAGCAGGGTGCAATCGCCTTATTGTCAACTCGGATAATTTTGAAGTGATTGACACAATGAAAATGGAGGACAATTGGCGGGAGTGGCGGCGACAGTGTTTGATGGTTGCTATTTTATGTCTTGTGAATTTACTGTTACGAGGTTTGAACATTGTAATAGGGAAGCAAATAAGGTTGCTCATGAAATTGCTAGGCTAGCAAAATTTTCCATAACTAGGGATTGGTTTGAGGAGCCTATGGATGACATTGTATATTTCCTTATTGACGATGTAACTGTTATATCTAATGAATAAAGCTTGGTGTTTTATTTCAAAAAAGGAACAATGTAAGCTTTCCAAGTGGTCCATATCCGAGGACGCGGTTATTCAAATAGTTCAGTTAACCCTGCAGGGGTGTACTTCTTCACACACGCTCTCCCCACTTACCACCATATACACTTCATGTATCTCGGCAACCTTCAAAGTGGAATCCTTGCAAGGGTGTCGGTCACGACCTGACTAACCACACAAGACTCTAGTCCAGGTTTATCACCTACTTGAGGATGTATCAGCAAGGAAGTCCGGCCGAAGTTTCCACTATGGCCCCAAACAATGTGTGTAGGGTTTCCAAGCCCACCATTCGGGTGCCACTTGGTACAGCATGCCAGGGTGTCTATACCGCATCGTAGCCCACCCCTAAGATCAGTGCTACGCACGACCTCCAACACTTATCCTACAAACACCATAAACTAGTTGCAACTCCTGGACAGAGATCAAGGCGATTAATAAGTCGAGAGAGCTTGGAGTGCCCGGAGCCCAATGTGTGGTAGTAACTGTCTTGGATCACAAACACATGACTCAGTTCTCAAGGACGGTCTCAATGAGATAACCCACCATGTACTCCTACATGGCCCCTCATCGCTACCTTTACCAAATCATGTTCACACACTTCGCTATCAGTAGGACATGAACACAATCATTCCAATTCATCGCCCAGATGGATCAGACTCGACACAACTCTAAGCATAGCAGGCATAACAAGATAGAATGGATGAGTAGTCACAACATGGCTCAAGCAATTCCTACTCATGCTAGGAGGTTTGAACTATTTACTATGGCAAAGACAGGTCATGCAGGGGAATGGGTTCAACTACCACAACATGTAGCAGTTGAATCGTTATTGTCCTAATGCAGTAAAAGAGAGCAAGAGTGACAGAGTTGGATTATATCGAAGTGATCAGGGGGGGGTTGCTTGCCTGGTACTTCTAATGTTAGAACTACTCTTTATCGGTGTCAACGATCACCACGTCGGAATCGTCTGCTACCAAGAAAGAACAACACCGGCAAACATGGAAAGCATGCATTCAGTGCAATGCACATACAAATGAATGACATGAAAATTTAAGGCACTGAATTGATCTAATGCAATAGTAGGCCAAGTTAATTGAAGTGGAATTCAAATATATATCAAATTCCAACTCCAAAACTAATTATCAAAATTGCACTAAACATGATTTGTCTTAAATAGGATTTGTCCTAAACAGTGAGGTTTACTTCTTCAAACATGCAAGATCATGGCATAAGCAGATTCTTCATATTTTTCTAATTATTCTTCATATTTAAAATATTTTCATCTAAGCTACAGATTATTTTCAATGATCTTTGGAAGTTTTAAACATTTTCTGGAATTTCCAAATCATTTCTAAAATAGAAATAAATCAGAAAAGGTTTATTGCGTTAGCATTGCATCATAGTGACATCAGCAGGTCTACGGAGCCGGTCCAGGTCAAACCTGACCAGTGGGACCCGCATGTCAATGACTCATTTACTGAACTGTGTTTAACTAGTGTTAAAATAATCCTAATCCAAAACTTAGTAGACACCGTCCCCACCTGTTTGTAACATAGGAGAGGTCAAACCCGGTCAAATTTGGTCGAACCCACCGGAGTTGACCCGCAGCTCGTCTCCCGCGAGGCCAGACGCGACAGAGGCACTCAAAAATCACCCACTGGCGACCATTTGCGCGGCGAAAAGGTCCTACGTGTAGCTGGTGAGTGTGCACATCAAACGGGGGCATCAATTTGTGCTTGGGATGCCAGACTTAGCGACGACGGCGAGTGAGGCGGCGGCCGGAGCCACGGACCTGACGCGGGCGATGCTATGGTGCATAGGGAGGCTGGATGAAATGCTCTATGGACTCCTGGGAACTCCAAGAGTTCAATGGCATGCTCAAACGTGACCGAAACAAGCCCTAGCTGCGACGGTGACATGGCCGGCGGCAGGGGAGCTTGGACATGGCAAGGCTATCGCCTAGAGGACACAAATGTGAGGGGGAAGAGAAGGGTTATGCGTAGAGGCTCATAGTGATCACGAGGGGCTACTTAGAGGGCTCGGGGAAGACTTGACAGTGACAGATCGACATCGGAGGCCATCGGAAGGCAGCAGTGAAGATGAGCTCGATGGCGGCCATGTGGTGCTCCTCTGGTTGCAGCCGTCGGTAGAGAGGCGTAGCAAGGGCCGGCTATGCTCAGGGACATGTCGACGGTGCGAGGCAGTGACTGTGGCTGGGACAACAGCGAGTGGTGGTGACGATGGCGCTCGGAAGCAGCGGGGAAGAGAGGCAGGAAGAGGAAAGGAACATGGGAGAGTGAGAGAGAGAGATCGGGAGCTACGTGGCAACGTCTGGGAAGTCTAGGGGTCGAGGAGGCGCACAGACAGGGAGGAGGTGGCGCACGCGTGCGCGTGAGTGGCGAGCACAACCCCTTTTTTTTACCAGAAACAGTAGGACAGGCTCCTACTGTGTGATTGTATTAATAATCATATAACACTGTACAGGGGGGGGGGTTGAATATTTACATGGTGGAGGGGGAGGCTTGACCACTTTGGGTCAATGCCAAGGGAGTATATACAAAGTGAGAGGGTCTACTGTAAGGAGTTTACAAAATTCAAAACAAGAGGCCTATGTGCCTCTTTGACCCTATGTTGAAACAGCTCAAAATCCTTTTTGAATCTTTCAAGCTAGGACCGAAATGAAGGGTCTATCGCTCTGAAATGTTTATTGTTTCTCTCCTTCCATATGCTCCACGCCGCCACAGTAAAATTTTCAAATAGCATCGGCGTGGGGTGGTTGGTTTTTTGGTCCTTAATAGCTTGTACCCGATCAGAGAACGGTTCCCAATTAATGTGCAGAGCACGCCAGCATTGCCTACTGAATGAGCAAGTGAAGATCATGTGTTCGACCGTTTCTTCAATGTTGAGTCCATACAAGAGGCAGTTGTGGTCGTCACCTATGTTGTAATAGCGTCGTTTTAGCATATTTCGGGTGTTCAGCCTATCATTGAGTAAGAGCCATGCAAAAACCTTCAACTTCATAGTTCACTTGGATTTCCATAGCCACTCGAACACTTGATGAGATTGAACATCCCTGAAGAAGAAGTGGTAATAATCTGTTGATTTGAAGATGGTTTTACCCCCAAACATAATGCCAAACGTCCGATGAGGAAGCCATGGGTTGGAAGGATGACACAATCGTCTGCATGTGCCTTATCTCGTCGAGCGCTTAGGGAGTGAGCGGTAGGTGGAAGGCTGCTCCAAGCGATGTGATCCCCAAGAAATCTTGGACGGAGACATCTTCGTTGGTTGCATGTGAGAAAGGCCGGGGGTGTGACTCCTGAAGCAGTTGATCAGCCCATAGATCTTTCCAAAGGAGGGCTGTTGTGCCACAGACAATGTTGATGCGAGAGATCCCACGAAAAGTAGGGGTGAGCTTGAGCACATCATGCCACCAGAATGATCCGACTAGATCCATAGCGTGCGGGATTTTTTGGTTATAGTACGTGTCCCAAGTGAGTTGCACCCAAGGGATGTCTAGCTTGTTATAAAATTTGTGTAAAAATTTCATGAGGAGGGCTTCATTCTGGATCTTGAGGTTTATCACTCCAAGCCCTCCCCTGTTTTTGGGTTTACATACCATGTCCCATGCAGCAAGAGAGTTACATTTCTCTCCCTGGTAAATCTTCTTAAGCCAGACACATCTTCTTATGATTCTATCCAGCATTTCAATGAGTTTTGGCGGGAACTTTAACGCACACATTGCATAAATGAGCAACGATGTGACTGTAGTGTTGAGCCATGTCAGTTTCCCACACATAAGCGAAAGCGTTGAGGATATGTTCCGCTCAATTTTGCTGACAAGCGGCATGAAATCTTGAATCGCAGGTCGGGAAGTGCCGAGGGGCATGTGATGCCCGGATAATCAAGCTACAGTAACCTCTGCTAATAATGCCACGTCACCTCGAATTACGGTTGCTAATCTCGCGTTAGTTCAAAACCGATTCAAATTCAAATTTAATTCAAAGCAAACATCAAAAGTTTTCAAACTTTAAAACTAAAATGTTAAGGTTGTAGAAAACAAATCATAAATAATATTGATGCAGAAACCACATTTTTGTAAAGTGTTTAGATGCACTAAGGTAGTTAAAACAACAACAAGACATTTAATTTAATACCTTTTCAAATAAATAAAATATTAAACTATTTTATTTAGCTGTCCAAATTAATGTGGCAGTGTTGTAATTCTAAATACTAATTTTGGTGTTGAAATTATATTTTACAAAAACTAAAATTAATTAATTATTAAAAGAAACAGAAAAGAAGCTAAAACAAAAAAAAAACAAAAGACAAAAAATAAAATAAAAAATAGAAGGGAAACCCCCTGGGCTTCGGCCCAGCTGACCACAGGCCCAACTGGGCCGCCACCAGGCCCAGCCAGCCACTCTCCCACTCCCTCTTATCCACACCCCCACCCCCGGAAACCCTAACCCCCGATCCCCCCACTCTCCCTCTCCCCCCACTCTTCCTCTCCTCCCGATCCAATCGGGATCGGGGCGCACCACACCGGCGCCACCACGCCCCCGTCGCCACCGCACCGGCGCCCCTCGCCGGACCGCTCCGCCATCGCCCCTCCTGCTACCTCGACCCGTCGCTCGCCTCCCCAACTTCCCCCCCCACCGGTCTCCAACGCGCCTCGCCGCTCCCTGGACGTCGACGTCGCCGGAGGCCACCTCGCCGCCGCCCGTCATCGTCCCCCTCCCCACCGTCGCCGCCTCGCCTCCTCGTCCACTCCCCGAGCGCCGTCATCGGGCGCCGCCCCGACGCCGCGCCCCGACGCCCCTGGACCTCGCCGGCCGGCCTCCTCCCGCTCCGCCGCTCGTCCCCGTCTCCGACCACCACCCCGAGCACCGCTACACCGTTCCCTACTCTCCGCTGTGAGCACGCGCCCCTCTCCTCCTCCTCACTCCCTCGCGTCACGCGCGCGTGCGCCGGCGCGCGCCACGGCACCCCGCGTGCCTCCCCGCTCATGGCTCCTGCCGAGCCGCCCCGACCTCGCCTCTCCGCGCCCCGCCTCGCCGTATAGCCACGCCGCGGCCTGGCCGAGTGCCCCAGCGCCCCGGCTCCCCTTGTCCCGCTGCTGCGTCGCCCCCCCACGCCAGGCCGCACCTTCCCTGGCCAACGCCGTGGCCACCGCCCCCCCTTGATCCGGCGCCGCGCCGGATCTGGCCGCCCCTGGGCGTGCGCCCGTCCGGGCTGGGCGCCAGCGCCCGTGCACCCGCACGCTCGATAGCCCGGCGCCCGCTAGCCCCCCCGGGGCCACTGACAAGTGGGCCCCTAGCCCACAGAACGTTTCAAAAAAAAAGGAATTAAAATAATAATAATCATAATAAAATTAATTAATTAAATAATAATAATAAAATTAATTAATTAATCAAGTAATTAATTAAGTTAATTAATTATAATTAGTTAAATCTAATTAACTTATTAGTATAATCAAACACTAATTAGTTAGCTAAACCCTGATTAGCCTAATTAGCGGATGACAGGTGGGTCCCACTGGACCCACACGTCAGTTTGACTAGTCAACACCTCTGTTGACTGCTGACGTCATGCTGACGTCATGATGACGTCAGCAAGCACTGTTTTGGATAATGTTGGATTTAATAATTAATTAAATTTCAGAAATTAATAAAATCTTTAGAAAATCATATCTTTTAATCCGTAACTCGGATTAAAATATTTTCAACATGAAAGTTGCTTAGAACGACGAGACGCTTCAGGATACGCAACCCGTTCGTCCGCCACACACCCCTAACCTATCGAACTCGCAACTTTCCCCCTCCGGCTCCTTTGCCCGAAAACGCGAAACACCGGGGATATTTTCCCGGATGTTTCCCCCCTTCACCGGTATCGTCCCATACCGCGTTAGGGCACCTCTAACGCCGTTACTTGTCATGTCATGCATCATTATGCATCTGCTTGCTTAAATATTTATTGTTTCTTCCCCCTCTTCTCTCGCTAGACACCGGGACCGACGCTGCTGCTGCCCCGTTCGACTACGGAGTTGACGATCCCTCTCTCTTGCCAGAGCAACCAGGCAAGCCCCCCCCTTGATCACCAGATATCGCCTACTCTTCCCTATACTGCTTGCATTAGAGTAGTGTAGCTTGTTACTGCTTTCGTTGTTCCTATCCTGATGCATAACCTGTCTTTGATACTGCTGTTGATACCTTTACCTGCAATCCTACTGCTTAGAATAGGATGCTAGTGTTCCATCAGTGGCCCTACACTCTTGTCCGTCTGCCATGCTATACTACTGGGCCGTGATCACTTCGGGAGGTGATCACGGGCATACTATATACTATACACTGTTACATTACATGTGATACTGTTCGGAGATGGGGGCTGAAGGGGCAGGTGGCTCCATCCCGGTAGAGGTGGGCCTGGGTTCCCGACGGCCCCCGACTGTTACTTTGAGGCGGAGCGACAGGGCAGGTTCGGACCACCTAGGAGAGAGGTGGGCCTGGCCCTAGTCGGCGTTCGCGATACTTAACACGCTTAACGAGATCTGGGTATTTGATCTGAGTCTGGCCATTTGGTCTATACGCACTAACCACCTACGCGGGAGTAGTTATGGGTATCCCGACGTCGTGGTATCAGCCGAAGCACTTCTTGACGTCAGCGACTGAGCGGCGCGCGCCGGGTTGGACCGCGTAACGTGACTTCCTTTGAAATGGAGGTTGCTAGGTCTGCTCTCCGGCCGCGTACGCAACGTGCAGGTGTGCTCAGGGCGATGGGCCCAGACCCCTGCGCGCATAGGTTTAGACCGGCGTGCTGACCGCTCTGTTGTGCCTAGGTGGGGCTGCGACGTGTTGATCTTCCGAGGCCGGGCATGACCCAGAAAAGTGTGTCCGGCCAAATGGGATCAAGCGTGTTGGGCTATGTGGTGCACCCCTGCAGGGAAGTTTATCTATTCGAATAGCCGTGTCCCTCGGTAAAAGGACGACCCGGAGTTGTACCTTGACCTTATGACAACTAGAACTGGATACTTAATAAAACACACCCTTCCAAGTGCCAGATACTTCCCGGTGATTGCTCTCCAACAGGTCATCGAGGAGGGGATCGCCGGGTAGGATTATGCTATACGATGCTACTTGGAGGCCTTCAGTCTACTCTCTTCTATATGCTGCAAGACGGAGGCGACTAGAAGCGTAGTCTTCGATAAGACTAGCTATCCCCCTCTTATTCTGGCTTTCTGCAGTTCAGTCCACTGATATGGCCCTTTACACATATATCCATGCATATGTAGTGTAGCTCCTTGCTTGCGAGTACTTTGGATGAGTACTCACGGTTGCTTTCTCCTTCTTTTCCCCCTATCCCTTCTACCTGGTTGTCGCAACCAGATGTTGGAGCCCAGGATCCAGACGCCACCTTCGACGACGATTCCTTCTACACTGGAGGTGCCTACTACTACGTGCAGCCAGCTGACGACGACCAGGAGTAGTTAGGAGGATCCCAGGCAGGAGGCCTGCGCCTCGTTCGATCTGTATCCCAGTTTGTGCTAGCCTTCTTAAGGCAAAACTTGTTTAACTTATGTCTGTGCTCAGATATTGTTGCTTCCGCTGACTCGTCTATGATCGAGCACTTGTATTCGAGCCCTCGAGGCCCCTGGCTTGTATTATGATGCTTGTATGACTTATTTTATTTGTAGAGTTGTGTTGTGATATCTTCCCGTGAGTCCCTGATCTTGATCGTACACATTTGCGTGCATGATTAGTGTACGATTGAATCGGGGGCGTCACAAGTTGGTATCAGAGCCGACTGCCTGTAGGAATCCCCCTTCCACACTCCTTGGCCGAAGTCGAGTCTAGACATTATAAAAACTTTTACTAACTTGGCTATGTGCCTTACGGGCCCACGTCGCCATCGGGTGGTACTAGGATCTTTTACTCCTTGACCTTTACTCTGGGACTCTGAACTCTCTTCTATTCGGGTTAAACGATTTTGCAAAATCTAACTTTAGGCTCTCGGAAACTCTTTCTCCCGGAGAGCCCTTCAGTCCAGATGATCACCGGCTGCACCCGAAGGTTTCGAAGTTACTTTCTGATATTCTTTCGAGACTTTGTGCCATCGCTTTTGCAATTTCCATCCATCGATAAACCTCTATGGATAACCACGTACACTTGTCATCCATACATTCATCCCCAGTTGATCTTGTTATTACAAGATACATCGAAATTCTCTCTATTGTTTCGAGAATACTTTGTGCATACTGCCTTGCAGTTCCTTGCCACCTGAATACCCCTAAGAATAAATTCTCGCACTTTCCGAGTATCCGCTCCTCCCCAGTTGTTCAGGTGTTTCACAAAAGTCTTTGAAATACTATTCAATCCCCCGAAAATCCTTAGCAGCTTTATTGCTTTGCAAATACTTGTCTACTTGCATTATGGATGCTTCCCATATATCTGGCAATATTCACTAGTATCTTTTGACACCGTCATTTTGATCCTATTGATTACATGTGTGCGAAAGCACACAATCATCTATCAACCCTTCTAAATTATCTTTCCGGCTCAGACATCATTTTTGAACATGAGCTGGTTCTCGACCAAACTATTTGTCGTCAATTGTGCCTCTGGTCTATCCAACTTATCCATCCTTGATCAGAGCGTCTGCTTCTGATCCTTTGTTTTGGAAATCATAATTCCTTTGCATTTAAGCTTTGAATTATTCAGATGATTCCATAACCTGTTGCATTTGCATTCCTTCCTCTTCTGGTTGAGTATCGATACTCACATCAGATCCTTTGTGGACCATCAAGTCCTTTGTTGGATTGTTATCCGACAGTGTCTTTCACTTTTGATCACTTTGTGAGTTCTCCCCCTGATACATAATGCGTTTGTTAAGTTGTATCCTCTGCTTGGCCACCGATGCTCTGCTTTCGAGCTGGTGGTATTTACTATTGAAGCTTGTGGTATATGTTTCCACGATACCCTGACCGGTTGAACCTATGCCATCCTTTTATATGTGTGAACTCGAACGTTTTCACGAGTCATACTCTTTTGGTATTTTGCCAGATAAAATTTCAACAATACAACTACATCGAACGCGAGAAGTGAATGAAAGGTTATGCATTGGAGAAGTGGGAGTCGACCTTGAACTTTGTGTTCATGCCCATAGACACGATGTAGATCCTATCCTGGAAGCTTCTTGTAACTATTTCCGTGAAATAATACCCTTTGGTTTCAGTGAATTGATCCCTTGCAATCATGGTTCCGACCATGTTCTCCTTTAAATACCATTTCCTGGGCAAGTTTAAGTACTTGTATTCTGTGGATCAGTACCCCAGTCCAACCTTTACTTTGATCTACCGTCGAGTATTACCCCCTGGTATCTCGAGATTATCTTGGAACTGCATTACTTCTTATGAGTCTTCATCAAGTACTACATTCTCACTGATTACAGTTTTCATGGGCTCTGAGTATTAAACACTCAAAGACACCGATAACTGAACCGAGTCTGCCTTACGGTTCAACAACTCTTGATAATCTGCTTTAAGTACGAGTTTATACTCGATCATGTCATCCCTAGCCTGATCGGCTATATCATTAACGTACTAAATCTTAACTGTGCTACCTGGTCCTTCTTCCCGGAATACAATTTTCGACGCTGAGCTAAGCTTACGTTGATTTCCTTGTCTTATCATTCCACCTCAGACAACAAGCTTGGTTTCGAGTTTGTGTCATACCCATGGTTCCAATAACCTCTTGCTTCACCATTATTTTGACTTGATGTGATCGCGGATCGATTACATCTTCAGGTAATCTCTCGACAAATGTGTCGTGATCATTATCAACTTTCTGAGCTATTCCAGAATAACAATCAAATTCATGATAAGAATTACCATCCTTGCCCCTCGATGATTTGTGCGTCATCGACTACTTCCTTGCCTTCTTTCCAACACAAACTTGTTCGTGTTGTGGCTATACCTTGAGTTCCTTACTATCCAGGAATTGTTCTCCCTTACCTTGGAACATTAACTTCTCTTACAACATCAATGTTGTGAGAATTTCACCACCTCTTAAGAATTCTTCATATATTGATGCTTTCTCACCATCACCATTCTTTCTTGGTCCTCGTGTTGATCCCAATCGGGGTACCAACAAGTGAGCGGTACTTTTTGGATTCTGCCCTTCTAGCAACCCTATTGCTTTGAAGTTAATGGTCAGCCGTTCATTCTTAGTCTATTGATTATTGAATCACCATTCCGTTGTTGGTTGTGCAACCCAGTCCATATTTTGGGTGCACCTATCAACCAACGTTTATTTGTGTATGTTTTTCTCGAGCATACTTCCTTATATCATTTGATCTGACAAATGTTATCTCCTTATTCACTTAATTGTGGAAATCCATCCTTTGGAAATCTTGTTGAATTTTCGCTGAGTCCATCAGCCACCTCCTCGTCCACTCCTTGGTTTGCTGATGAACTCTTATTTCAGAGCTCGCTTACATAGCTCATCTCCCGAGAATCTTACGATGTCCTCTCGTCGAATTGCGTTGCACCTTTTTCTTCTCAGGCATCCTGAGTCTGAGGTATCCTGACCCCAAGCAGATCTGAATCTAGCTCGGATATGATGGTTGGAACTTATTTCCAAAATTTATAACATTGGTCTTTATATGACCCGGTAAGATGATGTCATGCCTAGCAACCCTGGCCGGAGGACTTATTGTTATAGATTCCTTTTCAGCAAGGTTATCCATTTTTCCATGAGGAAATTGTAAGACTTATTCTATAAGTTCCTGATGGATCCTTCCTGTATCCAAAGTCTGACCGTTGCTTGAAGACCATGTCAATGCTATCTCGAAGCATGTCTGTGGTATTCCAATTTTCAATAAGAGCATTTGAAGCACAATGCTAAATTTTCTTTAGCATTTATCCTAAGACCGTTGTACGGGAAATATAATGAGATTCCTCCCCCTTACCTAAATGATTTCCTACTTTCTATCCTGTCATGGATATCATGCTCCGCTTGTCCTTGGGAAGGATATACCCCTAAAATATGTGTGTATACACATTTTCCTTTCCATTGTTCTGTTTAAATCTGATAATCACTTTTCCTTTCCATTGGTTTTCCTTAAACCTTCTTATGATCTATATTATATAAGCAGTAATATTTGCCTGCTTATGTAAACAGCTCGTTGTACCACTCTGTCAGTAAGACCCTGTTACTTTTGTTGATGACATTTCGGTAACCACCGATGGATGAGAACTTTGCCTCTTGGCCCGCCTCATTCAACGAGCAGGAAAATGGTTCCCTTCCTCCCTCGCCCTTGGTATCGATGTTGTTGCCGACATAACTAACAGGCTACCCTCTGGCATGCCTTACTATTGTGACCGTACAAGATGTCAGCCCCCCTTCCTACCTTTAACCCACATGGTGGGCCCATAACCCACAGTTCCACAGGATCGTAACCTGACTCTCCTGTACACCCCTTGTTCCTAGAATTATTCCTCCCGCTTGGACTCGTATGTAATTCATGGGCCACCTTCAATGAGATCATCAATTCTGGCATCGGAAACAATAATTTTTCCGTTGCTTAAAACCCCTTTCACCTTATGGCTAGGCATTGAACGATTGCCTGGCTGCTTGAAACTTCTTGTCGGACCTTCCTACTTTACTCTCGGTGTGTTCTGTTAGTTCAACTCGAGAGGTACTCATATGCTCATTCATGGGTTAATCCCAGGTTATTACCCTTATAGCGTTCTGTCGTTTCCGATCTACCCCGTTACCTATTCGTAAATACGATGAAGATCCCGAAGAAAGGATGTCGACTTCATCATAAGGACCTGAAGCAGAGAAATGAAGACATCAACGCTATGGATTGACCTCTTCGAGAAGAGCTACAAAGACCAAGAAGATTCGTTAGGATTTCGTACCCAGCCCTTTCCCCCCTTACTCCCCTCTTAAATCTCGGGACGAGATTTCTTGTAGTGTAGGAGAATTGTGATGCCCGGATAATCAAGCTACAGTAACCTCTGCTAATAATGCCACGTCACCTCGAATTACGGTTGCTAATCTCGCGTTAGTTCAAAACCGATTCAAATTCAAATTTAATTCAAAGCAAACATCAAAAGTTTTCAAACTTTAAAACTAAAATGTTAAGGTTGTAGAAAACAAATCATAAATAATATTGATGCAGAAACCACATTTTTGTAAAGTGTTTAGATGCACTAAGGTAGTTAAAACAACAACAAGACATTTAATTTAATACCTTTTCAAATAAATAAAATATTAAACTATTTTATTTAGCTGTCCAAATTAATGTGGCAGTGTTGTAATTCTAAATACTAATTTCGGTGTTGAAATTATATTTTACAAAAACTAAAATTAATTAATTATTAAAAGAAACAGAAAAGAAGCTAAAACAAAAAAAACAAAAGACAAAAAATAAAATAAAAAATAGAAGGGAAACCCCCTGGGCTTCGGCCCAGCTGACCACAGGCCCAACTGGGCCGCCACCAGGCCCAGCCAGCCACTCTCCCACTCCCTCTTATCCACTCCCCCACCCCCGGAAACCCTAACCCCCGATCCCCCCACTCTCCCTCTCCCCCCACTCTTCCTCTCCTCCCGATCCAATCGGGATCGGGGCGCACCACACCGGCGCCACCACGCCCCCGTCGCCACCGCACCGGCGCCCCTCGCCGGACCGCTCCGCCATCGCCCCTCCTGCTACCTCGACCCGTCGCTCGCCTCCCCAACTTCCCCCCCCCCACCGGTCTCCAACGCGCCTCGCCGCTCCCTGGACGTCGACGTCGCCGGAGGCCACCTCGCCGCCGCCCGTCATCGTCCCCCTCCCCACCGTCGCCGCCTCGCCTCCTCGTCCACTCCCCGAGCGCCGTCATCGGGCGCCGCCCCGACGCCGCGCCCCGACGCACCTGGACCTCACCGGCCGGCCTCCTCCCGCTCCGCCGCTCGTCCCCGTCTCCGACCACCACCCCGAGCACCGCTACACCGTTCCCTACTCTCCGCTGTGAGCACGCGCCCCTCTCCTCCTCCTCACTCCCTCGCGTCACGCGCGCGTGCGCCGGCGCGCGCCACGGCACCCCGCGTGCCTCCCCGCTCATGGCTCCTGCCGAGCCGCCCCGACCTCGCCTCTCCGCGCCCCGCCTCGCCGTATAGCCACGCCGCGGCCTGGCCGAGTGCCCCAGCGCCCCGGCTCCCCTTGTCCCGCTGCTGCGTCGCCCCCCCACGCCAGGCCGCACCTTCCCTGGCCAACGCCGTGGCCACCGCCCCCCCTTGATCCGGCGCCGCGCCGGATCTGGCCGCCCCTGGGCGTGCGCCCGTCCGGGCTGGGCGCCAGCGCCCGTGCACCCGCACGCTCGATAGCCCGGCGCCCGCTAGCCCCCCCGGGGCCAATGACAAGTGGGCCCCTAGCCCACAGAACGTTTCAAAAAAAAGGAATTAAAATAATAATAATCATAATAAAATTAATTAATTAAATAATAATAATAAAATTAATTAATTAATCAAGTAATTAATTAAGTTAATTAATTATAATTAGTTAAATCTAATTAACTTATTAGTATAATCAAACACTAATTAGTTAGCTAAACCCTGATTAGCCTAATTAGCGGATGACAGGTGGGTCCCACTGGACCCACACGTCAGTTTGACTAGTCAACACCTCTGTTGACTGCTGACGTCATGCTGACGTCATGATGACGTCAGCAAGCACTGTTTTGGATAATGTTGGATTTAATAATTAATTAAATTTCAGAAATTAATAAAATCTTTAGAAAATCATATCTTTTAATCCGTAACTCGGATTAAAATATTTTCAACATGAAAGTTGCTTAGAACGACGAGACGCTTCAGGATACGCAACCCGTTCGTCCGCCACACACCCCTAACCTATCGAACTCGCAACTTTCCCCCTCCGGCTCCTTTGCCCGAAAACGCGAAACACCGGGGATATTTTCCCGGATGTTTCCCCCCTTCACCGGTATCGTCCCATACCGCGTTAGGGCACCTCTAACGCCGTTACTTGTCATGTCATGCATCATTATGCATCTGCTTGCTTAAATATTTATTGTTTCTTCCCCCTCTTCTCTCGCTAGACACCGGGACCGACGCTGCTGCTGCCCCGTTCGACTACGGAGTTGACGATCCCTCTCTCTTGCCAGAGCAACCAGGCAAGCCCCCCCCTTGATCACCAGATATCGCCTACTCTTCCCTATACTGCTTGCATTAGAGTAGTGTAGCTTGTTACTGCTTTCGTTGTTCCTATCCTGATGCATAACCTGTCTTTGATACTGCTGTTGATACCTTTACCTGCAATCCTACTGCTTAGAATAGGATGCTAGTGTTCCATCAGTGGCCCTACACTCTTGTCCGTCTGCCATGCTATACTACTGGGCCGTGATCACTTCGGGAGGTGATCACGGGCATACTATATACTATACACTGTTACATTACATGTGATACTGTTCGGAGATGGGGGCTGAAGGGGCAGGTGGCTCCATCCCGGTAGAGGTGGGCCTGGGTTCCCGACGGCCCCCGACTGTTACTTTGAGGCGGAGCGACAGGGCAGGTTCGGACCACCTAGGAGAGAGGTGGGCCTGGCCCTAGTCGGCGTTCGCGATACTTAACACGCTTAACGAGATCTGGGTATTTGATCTGAGTCTGGCCATTTGGTCTATACGCACTAACCACCTACGCGGGAGTAGTTATGGGTATCCCGACGTCGTGGTATCAGCCGAAGCACTTCTTGACGTCAGCGACTGAGCGGCGCGCGCCGGGTTGGACCGCGTAACGTGACTTCCTTTGAAATGGAGGTTGCTAGGTCTGCTCTCCGGCCGCGTACGCAACGTGCAGGTGTGCTCAGGGCGATGGGCCCAGACCCCTGCGCGCATAGGTTTAGACCGGCGTGCTGACCGCTCTGTTGTGCCTAGGTGGGGCTGCGACGTGTTGATCTTCCGAGGCCGGGCATGACCCAGAAAAGTGTGTCCGGCCAAATGGGATCAAGCGTGTTGGGCTATGTGGTGCACCCCTGCAGGGAAGTTTATCTATTCGAATAGCCGTGTCCCTCGGTAAAAGGACGACCCGGAGTTGTACCTTGACCTTATGACAACTAGAACTGGATACTTAATAAAACACACCCTTCCAAGTGCCAGATACTTCCCGGTGATTGCTCTCCAACAGGTCATCGAGGAGGGGATCGCCGGGTAGGATTATGCTATACGATGCTACTTGGAGGCCTTCAGTCTACTCTCTTCTATATGCTGCAAGACGGAGGCGACTAGAAGCGTAGTCTTCGATAAGACTAGCTATCCCCCTCTTATTCTGGCTTTCTGCAGTTCAGTCCACTGATATGGCCCTTTACACATATATCCATGCATATGTAGTGTAGCTCCTTGCTTGCGAGTACTTTGGATGAGTACTCACGGTTGCTTTCTCCTTCTTTTCCCCCTATCCCTTCTACCTGGTTGTCGCAACCAGATGTTGGAGCCCAGGATCCAGACGCCACCTTCGACGACGATTCCTTCTACACTGGAGGTGCCTACTACTACGTGCAGCCAGCTGACGACGACCAGGAGTAGTTAGGAGGATCCCAGGCAGGAGGCCTGCGCCTCGTTCGATCTGTATCCCAGTTTGTGCTAGCCTTCTTAAGGCAAAACTTGTTTAACTTATGTCTGTGCTCAGATATTGTTGCTTCCGCTGACTCGTCTATGATCGAGCACTTGTATTCGAGCCCTCGAGGCCCCTGGCTTGTATTATGATGCTTGTATGACTTATTTTATTTGTAGAGTTGTGTTGTGATATCTTCCCGTGAGTCCCTGATCTTGATCGTACACATTTGCGTGCATGATTAGTGTACGATTGAATCGGGGGCGTCACAGGGCAGGACAAGGTAGGTGAAGGGCATATAACCAATTGAACATCCAAAAATCGTTGCAATAGTGGTGGCCAGTTCAGTATCCAAGTTGATGGGGATGAGTGTGGACTTGTGGAAGTTGATCTTCAAGCCAATGGTCTGAGCATAGTCGGACAGAATATTCTTGATGATCGCAGCTTGTCTAGGGCAGGCAAGCATGAGTAGGATCGTGTCGTCGGCGTATTGGATGATAGGATAATCCATATTCCCGTTGGAGGGGAAGGGCAGGTTTATTAGACCTATCCTAAAGGCATCATTAATTGCTGATTCTAGGAGATCGGCAGTTAGGACGAAGATGAGAGGGGAGAGGGGATCTCCCTGCCGGACACCACAGCGGCAGTGAAATTGTCGTCCCGGCACCCCATTGAGGAGTATAGAGGATCGTCCAGAGGAAAAAAATTGTCCGTATCCACGACAGCCATTTTTCATTGAACCCCATATGTTTCATGATGTTGATCATCGCTTCATGATCGATTGTGTCAAAGGCTTTGGCAAAGTCTAACTTTAGGAGAATTATCTGTTGCTTGGAAGCTTGGCACTGATGGATATATTGGAATGTCCAAGCCAGGCAGTCTTGGATCGAACACCCTTTGATGAAGCCATATTGGTTGCCATGTATAATGCGCAGAATAACTTTTTGTAAGCGGTTGGCTACGAGTTTTGTGATTAGCTTAAGACAGCAGTTGAGCAGAGTGATCGGATGGTAATCATTGACTATGGTGGGAGAACAATTCTTGGGAATCAGAGTTATTAGGCCATCATTTATGCTTTGTAGATCAAGATCGCCCGCATGGAATTGAGAGCAAAGAGTATAGAAGTCATGTTTGATGATTTGCCAGCAAGCCTTGAGAAACAACCCACTAAAACCATCTGGGCCTGGTGCTCGATCTGCAGGCATTTCTTTGACTACCAGGTCAATCTCTTCCTTGGTGAATGGAACCGTGAGGTGGTCCAGGTTCTCAGTCGGCCAGATGAGAGAAGGGAGATCAAACTGCATCTTTGTTGGATTGGAAGTGCCAAGTCTATCAGTGTATGCATGGAACAGGAGGCCTTCTTTACCCGTATGATCCTCCACCATCAGTCCCTCTGGTGTTTGAAGTATAGCCACATTGTTTTCTCTGTAACGTTCTGTAGCAACTGCTTGGAAGAATTTAGTGTCCTCATCTCCGAACTTAACCCAACGAATGGTGCATCTCTTCTTCCAATACTGCTTCTGATCGTCCAACAATCTCAGTAGGTGTTTTTTTGATGATCTTACGAAAGTTGCATTCGATAATAGTGAGAGTTCGTAGGTTTTTGAGATCATCCAGCTCAGCAAGGGTTTTGTTTGTATTTTCAATTGCCACCGAGAGTCTAGAGATATTCTTGCTCCGCACTTTTAATTCTTGACGTAGTGACTTGAATTTTCGGCAAAGAGTCGTGGCCGCATTAGATGAGTTGATAGGTCGATCCCAAATTTTTTTGAC
Organism: Aegilops umbellulata; assembly: GCA_032464435.1. Lineage (NCBI taxonomy): Eukaryota > Viridiplantae > Streptophyta > Magnoliopsida > Poales > Poaceae > Aegilops > Aegilops umbellulata. The sequence goes on from CP136060.1 coordinate 234,743,361, forward strand.
CACATCCATAAAACCCGGGTGAAGCAACCAATAAGATTAAAATATGAATAGTTTGGCATGAGGAATCTTTGTTTCGATGCTTACCACACATGGAGTATGAACTGAAACTGGTTTGCAAAGAGGTTTAACTAGTGTGTTGGGGTACACAAGAGTCCAGTGGAGCGAGGAGAAAAACCAGTCGAGTTGCTCTAGTAAAGGATCTTGTTGCTTATTGATCCATGTATACAGACGACCCTTGAGTGGCAGTTCAATTAAGTTATGCTTACGGATAATGTCATTAAAAGTGCACATGTCATTAGGATCACCTCCAGGTTTATTGCGGTTCTCTGGGCCTCGAATGTAATTGAAGTCTCCAAGGAATAAGCAGTCATCATTTGTTTGTATATCCATTCATACATCCACTGGGTGAAATTGTCATGAGCCAGACCCGTGCATGGACTATAAATGTTATATAAGGTCCAGGATTGTGCTGAGAGTGTACTAGTGAATTTGATACCCAAAACAAAGTCATTAGAGATAGCCACATCACTAGTAAAAACAGAGCTATTCCAAATAGTGAGGAGACCACCCGAAGCACCTCTAGACGGAACAAATGCAAATTTATCGAATCTCTTAGGCCAGCAAGTTTTTATAAAAGCCAGGTCAATAAGAGGTTTCTTAGTTTCTTGCAGGCAAACGATAGCGCAACCACTAACAGAGATAGCATTGAATAGAGACAAAAGTTTTTTGTCCGAGTTTAACCCGTGAATGTTCCAACATAAAACATTCCAATTACGCAAAAGAGGCATAAGGAAGCCAGAAACCTACTCCGAAGAGGAAGAACCCTCCCCTGCATTCATGGAGTGATCTTTAGGAGCCGTAGAAGCCAGCAGAGCATCTTTAGTTAGTTCGATCGGTGCGACAGCGCAGCGGTTGATACCAATATCCTGCATGATGCGAAGAGGTGTAGGTGGTGGAGCCTGATCTACAACAGAAGTTGAGGAGCTTGATGCAGCCGACGGGATATGTCTTGGCTTGACTTTGGAGGTAGGAGCTCAAACATCAGAAATTTGCGGCACTCTGAAGCCATCATAACGAGTGGAGCGGGTACTGCGACGTACTTCAGTAGTAACCACGGGAACTTGAAAGTTAGAGCGGCATGGGCGAGTAGAAGACGGGCCTGGGGCTATGGGTGGCACCTGGGCCAAGCCCAAATCAGAATATTCGTCCACATGCTGGGACAAAAGGTGAGGCCCATAATTTGAACTATCAGTAGGCGTCAAAATCGTCCCCTCCTCCTACAGAGCAAGGCTACCATCACCATCAGAGATTTCTTGTAGGTTTTCTAGGGCGGGCAGAACAGGCAGAGCATTATTTATAGGAAGACCTTCATTAGATCCCTCCGCAACAATGTCAGTGAGAGTTTGGAAGGAAGTCCCTTCAGTTAGGTGGCATCCTCTGGCTGAATTTCAGTAATCTGAACAGAAGATGGCCTAGAGGATGCATTCAGAATGCGGGGAGAGAAACGCACTGAGAGCACAGTCTCATCAGTCTCAACCTGAAAACCAGTACCAGGAACTGAAACTTGTAGATCAAGCGGTGGCAATCCATAACCTGAACTCCAAGGGCCTAGAGGGTGCATTCTGAATGCGGCGAGCACAGCCCTCCCGCCCACTCGTAGGAGGTGGAAGACAAAAAGCAGGCTCAAGTGGGCTGGGCCGCTAGCTGGGCCGTCAGGTGGGCTGGACAGGTATTCCTCTCCCTCTCTCTGTCCTTTTCTATTTTTTCTTTTTGTTTTCTATTATGTCTCTTTGTTTTGATTTTGTAAAAATACTAAATCAAAATTTTAAACACCTGAAATAATTTGGGGACAATATTTGGATCATTCCGAAGCCCTCAATTCGTTTGAGAATTATTTGAGCATTTAAAGTATAAATATTAATTAGATGCCCAAATTCAAATACATTATAGCTTAATTCAAAAATCCAGAGATAAGCTAAAAAAATTTGCACCATTTTTTGTAGAGGTTTTCACCCATTCCAAAAACGGTGAATTTTTCGGAAGGGCATTTTGTGTTCATTAAAAATATTTTTTACTACCTCCATCTTGGTTTATTGGTCCCCTACATATTTTGTGCTAAATTTTGACTTTAGATTTAACTAACAAAATATTAATGATGTAACCATAAATAATATCACTAGAAACTATGTTTAAATATGAATCCAATGATATAATTTTTGGTGACATGCATTACTATTTTCTTAGTTAAATCTACGGTCAAAGTTTGGCACAAAATACTAAAGGGACCAATAAATCAGGATGGAGGCAGTAGTTGATCCTAGTTTTCGAAAGGGGTGCAAAGGTTTGTTGATTCCCCATTTCAAATTCATTTGCAAATTTAAACATGATGCATGGATGCTGATGCAGCTATTTACAAACAAATTCTAGGGTTGTGACAACACATGCCATGGCAACTGATGTCCACTACACAACTTTATTCTTGTAGACTCGTGTTGGGCCTCCAAGCGTAGAGTTTTGTAGGAGAGTAGCAATTTTCCCTCAAGTGGATGACCTAAGGTTTATCAATCCGTGGGAGGCGTAGGATGAAGATGGACTCTCTCAGACAACTCTGCAACCAAATACAAGAAATATCTTGTGTCCCCAACACACCCAATACAATGGCAAATTGTATAGGTGCACTAGTTCGGTGAACAGATGGTGATAAAAGTGTAATATTGATGGTAGAAATATAATTTTATAATCTGAATAAATAAAAACAGCAAGGTAGCAAATAGTAAATGGGCACAAAAACGGTATTGCAATGCTTGAAAATGAGGCCTAGGGTCCGTGCTTTCGCTAGTGCAATCTCTCAACTGTGCTAATATAATTGGATCATATAACCAGCCCTCAAAGTGCAATGAAGAATCACTCCAAAGCTCCTATCTAGCGGAGAACATACGAAGAAATCGTTTCTAGGGTACGAAACCACCTCGAAGCTATTCTTTCCGATCGATCTATCCAAGAGTTCGTACTAAAATAATACCAAATAATTTCAGATTCATAATACTCAATCCAACACAAAGAACTTCAAAGAGTGCCCCAAGATTTCTACAGGAGAAACAAAGACAAGAACGTGCATCAACCCTATGCGTAGATTACCCCAATGTCACCTCGGGAATCCGCGAGTTGAGTGCAAAAACATATATCAAGTGAATCAATACGATACCCCATTGTCACCACGAGTATTCATATGCAAGACATATATCAAGTGCTCTTGATGGTAGCTGCAACTACGTCGGTATTTCCCCGGAGAGGGAGGGATGATGTAGCACGACGACGGTAGGTATTTCACTTAGTTATGAAACCAAGGTATCGAACCAGTAGGAGAACCAATCAACACAACGTGAACAACACCTGCACACAAACAACAAAACCTCACAACCCGATGAGTTAAAGGGGTTGTCTATCGCTTCCGGGGTACGGCGCCTCAAGATACGCTAGCGGACGTGAGGTAAATTGTAGTAGATTGATAGATCGAACGCCAAATAAAATAAATAAAGATAAAACACAGCAAGGTATTTTTGTATTTTTTGGTTTAATAGATCTGAATAAAAATGCAAAGGAAAAGTAGATCGCAAGGCGAATATATGAGAAATAAGACCCGGGGGCCGTAGGTTTCACTAGTGGCTTCTCTCAAGAAAAATTGCAAATGATGGGTAAACAAATTACTGTTGGGCAATTGATAGAACTTCAAATACTCATGACGATATCCAAGCAATGATCATTACATAGGCATCACGTCCAAGATTAGTAGACCGACTCCTGCCTGCATCTACTACTATTACTCCACACATCGAGCGCTATCCAGCATGCATCTAGTGTATTAAGTTCATGGAAAATGGGGTAATGCAATAAGAACGATGACATGATGTAGACAAGATCTGTTTATCTATATGGCGATAGATATAGATCTCGTCTTTTTTATCCTTAGTAGCAACGATACATACGTGTCGTTTCCCTTTCTGTCACTGGGATCAAGCACCGTAAGATCGAACCCACTACCGGGCACCTCTTCCCATTGCAAGATAAATAGATCAAGTTGGCCAAACAAAACCCAAATATCGGAGAAAAATACGAAGCTATAAGAGATCATGCATATAAGAGATCAAAGAAACTAAAATAACTTTCATGGATATAAAAAGATCAAACTAATCATAAACTCGAAGTTCATCATATCCCAACAAACACACCGCAAAAGAGTTACATTATATGGATCTCCAAGAGACCATTGTATTGAAATTCAGCGAGAGAGAGAGAGAAAGCCATCTAGCTACTAACTACGGACCCCAAGGTCTACAAATAACTACTCACGCATCATCGGAGAGGCACCAATGGAAGTTGTGAACCCCTCCATGATGGTGTCTAGATTGGATCTGGTGGTTCTAGACTCTGCGGCGGCTGGATGAATATTTAATCGACTCCCCTAGGGTTTCTGGAATATTTGGGTATTTACAGAGCAAAGAGGCGGTCCGGGGGGCACCCGAGGTGGGCACAACCCACCAGGGCGCGCCTGGGCCTCCTGGCTCGCCCTGGTGGGTTGTTCCCTCCTTGGGGCACCTCCAGGTGCAACCAGGGGCCATTGCCTTCCTTTTGTCCCATAAAAAATCATCGCAGAGTTTTGTGGCATTTGGATTTTATCTGATATTGATTTCCTGCGTTGTAAAAAACATGAAAAAACAGCAACTGGCACTTGGCATTGTGTCAATAGGTTAGTACCAAAAATGATATAAAATGACTATAAAATGATTATAAAACATCCACCAATGAAAACGACTTAGAGTTCCCAACACTTTCCATGCTAGATATGCCATAGGCGGTTCCCAAACAGAAAATAAAGTTTATTCCTTTTTCCACCATTCTTTCACTTTCCATGGCTAGCCGTATCCACGGTTGCCCTCCATACCAACACTTTCGAGAGAATTTATTATTTGACAACATAAAGTAAATATTTTTTTTGCATTTTGGGACTAGGCATCCATAAGACCTTTGCCTTACTCTCATGCAATGACAAGTGAATAAACACTCATCTTGAGAATAACACATCTAGCATGGAAAATATTATCCACCCGTTACCGTTTCGCGAGCGAAACAAACACACAAAAGAGAAGTTTATTTTGAAAATTAGAGATGGCACATGCAAATTTGCTTAGAACGGAAAAAGAATACCACATATAGGTAGATATAGTGGACTCATGTGGCAAAACTGGTTTAAAGGATGTTGGATCCACAAGTAGAGATCATACTTAGTGCAAAATGAAGAATAGTAAAATATTGAGAAGCGACCAACCAAGAAACAAATAATCTCATAAGCAAGCATTAAGCATAATTAACATCGAATAATGCACCACAAGTAGGATATAATTTTCATTGCATGATTATTGACTTTCGTGCATGCATAGGGAATCACAAACCTTAACACCAATATTCTTACTAAAGCACAATTACTCATCAACATAACCCACATATCACATCATCATATATCAAAACTATTACTAAGAATCAAGTTTATTTTGTCCAATGATCTTCATGAGATTTTCTTTTACTTTATCCTTCTTGGATATCTATCACTTTGGGACTAACTTTTATGTGTTGCTTTTCATAAGCTCAAACAAATATAAGTGCAGATCATGAGCATGACAAATTTTCTTTCTCTCAAAATAATTTAAGTGAAGAAAAAGAGAATTTCTTCAAAATTTACTAACTCTCAAATAAATCTAAGTGAAGCAAGAGGGCATTTCTTCAAAAATAACAAAGGACACCGCGCTCAAAAAGATATAAGTGAAGCTCTAGATCAAGTCCTAACTCATAAAAGATTTAAGTGAAGCATGGGGAGCATTTTTGGCTCTCTCAAATAGGTGTGTCCAGCAAGAATTGATGACTTAAAACACAAAATAAAACAAGAAAACACACATATCACACAAGACGCTCCAAGCAAAACACATATCATGTGACGAATAAAAATGTAGTTTCTAGTAAAATACCGATAGTTGTTGGAAGAAAGCGGGCATGCCACTCGAGGGCATCCCCAAGATTAGTTGGTTGCTCATTGTTAGAATAATATCTTGGGATGCTGGGGCATCCCCAAGCTTAGGCCCTTACATCCTTCCTTCATCCATCATAAGATAACCCAAAACTTGAAAACTTCAATCACACAGAACTCAACAAAACCTTCGTGAGATCTGTTAGTGTACGAAAAATAAACCACTACTATAAGTGTTGCATTAAACCAATTCTTATTTTGTTTCTGTATTATATCTACTGTATTCCAACTTTTCTATGGCAAAAACTCATTAAAGAAAACCATAGAGCCATCAAAATAAGCACACAACACAAAGAAAACAGAATCTGTCAAAACAGAACATTCTCCAGTAATCTGATTTGTTCAAATACTTATGGAACTCCAAAAATTCTACCAAAATAGGAAGACTAGAGTAATTTGTATATTAATCTTCTGAAAAAAGAATCAGGGAAAAATATCTTTTATGTGATTTATGAAAATTATCTTCGTGAGCACAAAGTTTCTATCTTATTCAGCAAGATCAAACAACTATCACCCAAGAAGATCCTATAGGCTTTACTTGGCACAAACACTAATTAAAACACAAAAAACACAATCATAACAATAGCTTAATTGTGCTAAAAGACAAGAACATAAAGCAAAAAGCAAAAGTAAAATTTATTCATTGGGTTGCCTCCCAACAAGCGCTATAATTTTACGCCCTTAGCTAGGCACAAAGCAAGGATCTAAGTTTTGTCATCTTTGGTTCGAGATCCATAAGATGCCCTCATGATTGATTCATAAGGTGGCTTAATTCTAATTCTAGGAAAGTGTTCCATACCTTTCCTCAAAGGAAATTGGAACTTAATATTGCCTTCTTTCATATCAATCACGACACAGATAGTGCGTAAAAACGGCCTACCAAGAATAATTGGACAAGACGGATTGCAATCAATATCAAGAACAATAAAATCTATGGGCACATAATTCCTATATGGAAGAATAATAACATCATTAATTCTTCCCGTAGGCTTTTTAATAGTAGAATTCGCCGAGTGCAAATTCAAGGAACATTCTACAAGATTGGTAAGACCAAGCACATCATATAAAGATTTCGGAATTGTAGAAACACAAGCACCCAAGTCACACAAAGCAAAACACTCATAATTTTTAATCTTGACTTTGATAGTAGGTTCCCACTCATCATGCAATTTTCTAGGAATTTATACTTCTAATTCCAACTTTTCTTCCAAAGCTTCCATCATGGCATCAACAATATGTTTAGTAAAAGCTTTCTTTTGTTCATAAGCATGGGGTGAATTTATCATGGATTGCAACAAAGAAATACAATCAACCAACGAGCAACTATAATAATTAAAGTCTTTATATCCAAAAGAGTGGGTACATCACTAGTTAAAGTTTTGACCTCTCCAAACCCACTTTTATCAATTTTCTCAACAAGATTTTCACCCTCCGAAATATTGTGACGCCTTCTACTTAAAGTTGACTCTTCTCCAGTCCCTTGTTCATCATTCTTAACTTTACTAAAGAAGGAATCAATAGAAGAAACACCAATCATTTTGAGATATTCATCACTTTTGCAAGAATAATCACTAGAAAAAGCTTTCTCTAAAAATTCTCTTTTAGCTCTAAGCATAGCAGTTCTTTTCTTAATTTCATCCATAGAAACATAAAGAGCTTTAATTGATTCATCTACTTTAGGCACAAAAATTTTCATCTTGAGATTTTCCACATCATGAGCAATTCTATCAACACTTCTAGGCAAATCAGCAATCTGATTCAACCTTTCTTCTATGGAAGTGTTGAAAACTTTTTGTGTGTTGATAAATTCTTTAATATTATTCTCAAGATCAGAGGTGTTCCTATTATTATTATAAGATTGGTTTCCATAAGAATTACCATAATTGTTAGAGGAATTACTAGGAAAAGGCCTAGGATTAAAATTACCTTTATAAGCATTGTTGTTGAAATTATTTCTAGAGATAAAATTCACATCAATGGCATCACTATTTTTCTCAATCAAAGTAGACAAAGGCATATCATTAAAATCAATACGAGCACTTTTACTAGCAACCAATTTCATAAGAGCATCAACTTTATCACTCAAAGAAGAAATTTGTTCAGCCGAATTAACTTCTTTACTAGTAGGAGCTCTTTCGGTATGCCATTGTGAATAATTTGCCATGATATTATCAAGAAATTTGGTGGCATCACCCAAAGTAATTTCCATAAAGGTACCGCCCGCGGCGGAATCTAAAATATTATGAGAAACAAAATTCAACCCCGCATAAAAGTTTTGTATGATCATCCAAAGATTTAACCCATGAGTTGGGCAATTCCTTAGCATCATTTTCATCCTTTCCCAAGATTGTGCAACATGCTCATGTTCAAGTTGCTTGAAATTCATGATCTGGGTTCTAAGGGAAATAATTTTTGCTGGAGGAAAATACTTAGTGATAAAAGCATCTTTGCACTTGTTCCAAGAATCAATACTATTGTGAGGCAAAGAAGAGAACCAAATTTTTGCGGAATCACGCAAAGAGAACAAAAATAATTTCATCTTGAACACATGATTGTCCACATATTTTTTATTTTGCATATCGCATAATTCCACGAAGGTATTAAGATGGGACGCGACATCCTCATTAGGTGTACCGAAAAATTGGTCTTTCATAACAAGATTCAGCAAAGCAGTATTAATATCACAAGTCTCCGCACTAGTGGCGGGAGGAGCAAGCAGAGTGCCAATAAAATCATTGTTGTTGGTATTTGAGAAATCACATAATTTGGTGTTATCTTGAGTCATGATGACTACACAACAAGATTGCATTCAAAAACAGATCCGGCAAGAAAACGGTGAATGGAAAAAGAGAGGCGAATAAAACATCAAATTTTTGTGAAGTGGGGGAGAGGAAAATGAGAGGCAAACGGCAAATAATGTAAATTGGAAGGAGATGAGATTTGTGATTAGGAACCTGGTTATGTTGAAGATCCTCCCCGGAAACGGCACCAGAAATTCTCCTTGATGGTAGCTTCAACTACGTCGGTATTTCCTCGGAGAGGGAGGGATTATGTAGCACAGCGACGGTAGGTATTTCCCTCAGTTATGAAACCAAGGTATCGAACCAATAGGAGAACCAAGCAACACAACGTAAACAACACATGCACACAAACAACAAAACCTCACAACCTGATGAGTTAAAGGGGTTTTCAATCACTTCTAGGGTACGACGCCTCAAGATAGGCTAGCGGACATGAGGTAAATTGTAGTAGAATTATAGATCAAACGCCAAATAAAATAAATTAACATAAAACACAACAAGGTATTTTTGTATTTTTTGGTTTAATAGATCTGAATAAAAATGCAAAGGAAAAGTAGATTGCAAGGCGAATATATGAGAAAAACAGACCTGGGGGGCGTATGTTTCACTAGTGGCTTCTCTCGAGAGAAATAGCAAACGATGGGTAAACAAATTACTATTGGGCAATTGATAGAACTTCAAATATTCATGACGATATCCAGGCAATGATCATTAAATAGGCATCACAGCCAAGATTAGTAGACCAAGTCCTGCCTGCGTCTACTACTATTACTCCACACATTGACCGCTATCCAGCATGCACCTAGTGTATTAAGTTCATGGAAAACAGAGTAATGCAATAAGAACGATGACATGATGTAGACAAGATCCGTTTATCTATATGGTGGTAGATATAGATCTCGTCTTTTTATCCTTAGTAGCAATGATACACACGTGTCATTTCCCTTTCTGTCACTGGGATCGAGCACCATAAGATCAAACCCACTATTGGGCACCTCTTCCCATTGCAAGATAAATAGATCAAGTTGGCCAAACAAAACCCAAATATCGGAGAAGAAATACGATGCTATAAGAGATCATGCATATAAGAGATCAAAGAAACTCAAATAACTTTCATGGATATAAAAAGATCAAACTGATCATAAACTCGAAGTTCATCATATCCCAATAAACACACCGCAAAAGAGTTACATCATATGGATCTCCAAGAGACCATTGTATTGAGAATTCAGGGGGAGAGAGAGAGAGAAATCCATCTAGTTACTAACTACGGACCCGGAGGTCTACAAAGAACAACTCACACATCATCGGAGAGGCACCAATGGAAGTGGTGAACCCCTCCATGATGGTGTCTAGATTGGATCTGGTGGTTTTTGACTCTGCGGCGGCTGGATGAATATTTCGTCGACTCCCCTAGGGTTTCTGGAATATTTGGGTATTTATAGAGGAAAGAGGCGGTCCGGGGGGCACCCGAGGTGGGCACAACCCACCAGGGCGCGCCTGGGACTCCTGGCGCGCCCTGGTGGGTTGTGCCCCCCTCGGAGCACCCCCAGGTGCAACCAGGGCCATTGCCTTCCTTCTGGCCCAGAAAAAATCATCGTGGAGTTTCCTGGCATTTGGAGTTCATCTGATATTGATTTCTTGCGATGTAAAAAACATGGAAAAAACAACAACTAGCACTTGGCACTATGTCGATAGGTTAGTGCCAAAAAATGATATAAAATGACTATAAAATGATTATAAAACATCCAAGATTGATAATAAAAAAACATGGAACAATATAAAATTATAAATACGTTGGAGACGTATCAGCTCTCAAATCCATAAAAGTATTCAATCTGATAACAACGAAATCTCAAAGGGAAAAACTCCATTCATCACAACAAGATAGAGAGGGGAAAACACCATATGATTCGACTCTATTAACAAAGCCCGTGATACATCAAGATCGTGACATCTCAAGAGCACAAGAGAGAGAGAGAGAGAGAGAGAGAGAGAGAGAGAGAGAATAAACACATAGCTACTGGCACAAACCCTCAGCCCCGAGGGTGGACTACTCCCTCCTCATCGTGGTGGCCGCCGGGATGATGAAGATGGCTACGGGAGATGATTCCCCCCTACGGCAGGGAGCCGGAACGGGTTATAGATTGGTTTTCAGAACTTCTGATCTAGGTTAACCCCGAGGGTTTTTGGAATATTTGTGAATTTATAGGGTAAAGGTCAGTGCGGGAGGCCACGGAGGTGGACAGAACCCACCTGGGCGCGCCTGGGCCCCCAGGCGCGCCCTGGTGGGTTGTGCACCCCTCAGGGCACCCCCTAGGTGTTGCTCTGGCCCATTGGTGGTCTTCTGGTCCATAAAAAATCCACAAAAAGTTTCGCAGTGTTTGCTCTCCGTTTGATATTGATTTCCTGCAATATAAAAAACAAGCACAAAATAGCAACTAGCACTTGGCACTATGTGAATAGGTTAGTACCAAAAGATGATATAAAGTTGCTATAAAATGATTGTAAAATATACAAGAATGATAATATAACAACATAAATACTTTATAAATTATAAATATGTTGGAGACTTATCAGCATCCCCAAGCTTAATTCCTACTCGTCCTCGAGTAGGTAAATGATAAAAGAAATAATTTATGAAGTGTGAATGCTAGCAAAGTGCATAAGTTTGATCAATGATAATTTCAATCACTTTTCCTAGCATCATAACAGAAATTCTTTCTTATAAAACTTCTCATGTTAAAGTGGCAACCAATTCACATGTTAAGGTTCAAACAGTGAATTCTTTTGAAACTCAACAACCTATATTCTCAGTCACCAAGCATTTGTAATTCAACTTATTGAACAGATTTTAAGTAAGAGCTCCACATACTCAACCATCATATAGTCTTCTATGATTGCTAACACTCACCGCATACACATGAGCAAAACGTTTCAACCGGACACACAGAAAGATAGGGCTTATTGTTTTGCCTCCCAACGTATTCACCTCAAGGGTGATGTCAACATTAATAACTCATGCTACCCATATTCAACTGGACATATGTTCCTAGATCTTTCCTCACCACATGATGCTTGCCAAAGGAGAAAAATAAAAAGGAAAAGAGAGAAAAACTTTGACTCTTGCAGAAAAGTAAATACATAAAAGTAAAGTATAGACCCTTCGTAGAGGGAAGCAGAGGTTGCCATGCGCTTATTTGTTTGTATGCTCAACCCCTTAGTGCAAAAGAACGTCGCGTTATATTGCCCCTTATGATAGCAACCTTTATTATGCAGTATGTTGCTTTTATTCTTTGCCATCACAAGTTCGTACAACGCTCAATTTTCTCTTACACTAAATGATCTCACACTTTTAGAAGCAATTTTTGTTGCCTTATTGCACCGATGACAACTTACTTAAAGGATATCACTCAATCCTTAGGTAGGTATGGTGGACTCTTGAAAATAAGGTTTGGGTTTAAGGGTTTTTGGATGCACAAGTAGTATCTCTACTTGGTGCGGAATTTTTGGCTAGCAAAGATGGGGGGCAAGCACCACATGTTGAAGGATCTATGACAATATAACTTCTATGTGAATATGAACAAACATAAACCATTACGTTGTCTTCCTTGTCCAATGTCAACAATTTTGGCATATAATATTTTGATGGGGGCTCACAATCACAAAATATTTCCAAGATAGTGTATTTGCATGTGAAAGTTCTCTTCCTTATAGTAATTATTCAGGAATTGCTTGTATGACCAATATTGTGATTGTCAAGCTTCAAAAGATTTCACTTTCTAAACCCAATGTGAAGCTAACACTAGGCATGATATAATTTCAACTTCATGGTATTCTATTCATTCAACAATTTACTCATAGGATATAAGTGAAGCACTAGAGTAAATGACAAACTACTCCAAAAAGATACAAGTGAAGATCATGTGAATAGTTAAGTAAATGGGTAGCTAATTGAGGACTCTCTCTTATTAAAAAATTTTAAGATCTAAGAAGTTTATTAAAACAGCAAGAAAAACAAAATAAAATGACATTCCAAAGATAGCACAACTCATGTGAAGAAGCAAAAACTTAGGTTCAACCGATACTAACAGATAATTGTTGGTTAAGAAAGGTGGGATGCCTACTGGGGCATCCCCAACCTTAGATGCATGAGACTTCTTGAAATGTTATCTTGGGATGCCTTGGGCATCCCCAAGGTTGAGCTTTTGTGTCTCCTTAATTCCTTCTATATCACGGCTTCCATAAATCTTACAAACTTCATCCACACAAAACTCAACAAGAACTCGTGAGATAAGTTAGTATAAACCAATGCAAAAACTTTATCATTCTCTACTGTAGAAAATCACTAAAATTATTATTCTACATTGCATACTAAATGCATGTGCATATTTAATACTCCTAGCCTTAAATAGAATCATTAAACAAGCAAACATATGCAAACAATGCAAACATAACAGCAATCTGCCAAAACAGTACAGTCTGTAAAGAATGCAAGAGTATCAATACTTCTTAAACTCCAAAAATTATGAAAATTTTACCACACCGTATAAAATTTATCATAGATTATTTTGCAAAAAGTTTCAACATTTTATCACATTCTGACTTTTTAAGGGATTTTTTGCAACCTCGACAAACTTTCTGTTTTGAAACAGCAACATGTAGACTTGCAGAATAAGCATAGTATAGGCTATCATTGCCACTTTTATTGAAATAAAAGATGCAAAATATTATTCTAAATAACAGCAAGAAAATCCTAACAAATTAAAATGACGCTCCAAGAAAAACACATATCATGCGACGAATAAAAACATAGCTCCGAGTGAGGTTACCGATAATGTTGGAGACTAAAGAGGGGATGCCTTCCGAGGTGTTCCCAAGCTTAGTTGCTTGGATCTTCCTTGAATATCACCTTGGGGTGCCTTGGGAATATCCAATATTAGGGTCTTGTCACTCCTCATTGTCCTCATATCGACATCTCACCCAAAACTTGAAAACTTCAATCACGTAAAACTTAATAAAACTTCATGAGATAGGTTAGTACGATACAGAGAAAACCATTTCACTTTGGTACTATCAAAGACAAGATTCATAATTGTTTCCACACAATGCCTACTGGAGCATATCATTTCCACAATTTATATTGAGCAATATAAGCCATAGAAACTAGAAGACAAGCAAACTATGCATTGAAAACAGAATCTGTCAAAAACAGAACAGTACGTAATGATCTAGATAACTACCATACTTCTGCTACTTCAAAAATTCTGAAAAATTCGCAAAAACCTGGGTAATTTGAATATCTATAACCTTTAAAAATTCAGAATTTTATGACGCTCCAGTGAATTTTACAAATTCCTGGACTGAGCACAAAAGTTTCTGTTTTTGCACAGAATCAAGTCAACTATCATCCACACTATCCCTAAGGCGTTAATTGGCACTTTATTGAAAGAAACCCTATAAAACATGATTACTACAGTAGTTTAATCCTGTGAACATACAAAAACAGTAGGGGTAAATGTTGGGCCCAACAAGCGGTTTTCTTTAATGCCTTTTAGCTAGACATGATGATTTCAATGATGCTCAAATAAAAGATAAGAATTAAAACATAAAGAGAGCATCATGAAGCATATGACTAGCACATTTAAGTCTAACCCACTTCCTATGCATAGGGATTTTGTGATCAAACAACTTATGGGAACAAGAATCAACTAGCATAGGAATGCAAAACAAGCATAACTTCAAAACTTTCAACACATAGAGAGGAAACTTGATATTATTGCAATTCCTACAATCATAAGTTCCTCCCTCATAATAATTTTCAGTAGCATCATGAAGAAATTCAACAATATAACCATCACATAAGGCACTCTTTTCATGAAGCATAATCATAGAAATTTTGTTAATCTCGACATAAGCAAATTTATTCTCATCAATAGTAGTGGGAGCAAACTCAACAAAATAATTATCATGAGAGTGAAAATTAAAATCATGATGACAAGTTTCATGGTTATAATTATTCAATATAGCATACATGTCATCACCATAATCATCATATATAGGAACTTTGTTGTCATAATCAATTGCAACCTCCTCCAAAATAGTGGATTCATCATTAAATAAAGTCATGACCTCTCCAAATCCACTTTCATAAATATAATCATCATAAATAGGAGGCATGCAATCATCATAAATTTGCACATCAAATCTTGGGGGACTAAAAATATCATCTTCATCAAACATAGCATCTCCAAGATTATGGCTTTGCATATCATTAGCATCATGGATATTCAAATAATTCATACTAACAACATTCCAATCATGCTCATCATTCAAATATTTTGAGCCAAACATTTTATTGACTTCTTCTTCTAACAATCGAGCACAATTTTCTGAACCATCATTTTCAAGAAACATATTATAAAGATGATCAATAATATGATGCAACCTCAATTCCTTTTTTATGTAGTTTTCTTTTATAAACCAAACTAGTGATAAAACAAGAAACTAAAATATTCAATTGCAAGATCTAAAGATATACCTTCAAGCACTCACCTTCCCGGCAATGGCGCCAGAAAAGAGCTCCGTTGGCGGGATGTGAGTGCCTCTTAGCTATCCTCCCCGGCAATGACGCCAGAAAAGAGCTTGATGTCTACTACGCAACTTTATTCTTGTAGACTCGTGTCGGGCCTCCAAGCGCGGAGTTTTGTAGGACAGTAGCAATTTTCCCTCAAGTGGATGACCTAAGGTTTATCAATCCTGGGAGGCGTAAGAGGAAGATGGTCTCTCTCAAACAACCCTGCAACCAAATACAGGAAATCTCTTGTGTCCCCAACACACCCAATACAATGGCAAATTGTATAGGTGCACTAGTTCGGCGAAGAGATGGTGATAAAAGTGTAATATTGATGGTAGAAATATATTTTTATAATTTGAATAAATAAAAACAACAAGGTAGAAAATAGTAAACGGGGACAAAAACGGTATTGCAATGCTTGAAAATGAGGCCTAGGGTCCGTACTTTCGCTAGTGCAATCTCTCAACAATGCTAATATAATTGGATCATATAACCACCCCTCAAAGCGCAACGAAGTATCACTCCTAATTTCCTATCTGGCAGAGAACATACGAAGAAATTGTTTGTAGGGTACGAAACCACCTCGAAGCTATTCTTTCCGATCGATCTATCCAAGAGTTCGTACTAAAATAACACCAAATAATTTCAGATTCACAATACTCAATCCAACACAAAGAACTTCAAAGAGTGCCCCAAGATTTCTACCAGAGAAATAAAGACAAGAACGTGCATCAACCCCTATACGTAGATTACCACAATGTCACCTAGGGAATCCCTGAGTTGAGTGCCAAAACATATATCAAATGAATCAATACTGTCGTGGAATTGTCACGACAGATGTTCTAGGGTGAGGACTTAGTCGTGAGGCCAACGCATCTATGTGGTAGCTTGAGAGGGGTTGAGCGGAATCGAGAGACGCAACACAAGACAGGGATTTAGACAGCTTCGGGCTCCGGGAAACATCATCCGGTAAAAACCCTACATGCCGTTTGAGGCTAGGTCTCATTATGATATGAGGGAGTCGCCGTAAACCGGCTCTCCTCTTTGTGTCTAGCCCTAAGATTGTTTCTTCTTGCTTGTAGCTTGTCCCTCTTTGGGGAGCCCTGCCCCTCCTTATATATGTTGAAGGGGCGGTTTACATGTGGAGTCCTATTTGGATTAGGACTAGTCTATCTCTAATATAAACCGGATATAAGTCCAGGTCTTAACTCCTTGTAAGACAAATATTCCTCATGCCTTTCCTCTTAAACCGGCCCACCATTAAACGTGAACCGGCCTTCTGGGCCTTGGGCCTTGTCATCCGTCTGTCCCGCACGCCAGATCACCAGTGAGTCATAATGACCAGGTGGGTTGCTTGTAAACCGCCAGGTCAGGGCGGGTCGCTAGTAACTCACCAAGTGTCAGCGGGGTCTTCAGATAAACCGCCAAGTCCGGCCGGGTTAACTTCCGGCCGGTTTACACCGTGGGGTATATCCCCGACAAATACGATACCCCATTTTCACCACGAGTATTCATATGCAAGACATATATAAAGTGCTCTCAAATCCATAAAAGGATTCAATCCGATAACAACGAAATCTCAAAGGGAAAAATTCTATTCATCACAACAAGATAGAGAGGGGGAAACACCATATGATCCGACTATATTAACAAAGCCCGCGATACATCAATATCGTGACATCTCAAGAACACGAGAGAGAGATTAAACACATAGCTACTGGTACAAACCCTCAGCCCCGAGGGTGGACTACTCCCTCCTCATCGTGGTGGCCGCCGGGTTGATGAAGATGGCCACGGGAGATGATTCCCCCTCCGGCAGGGCACCGGAACGGGGTCTAGATTGGTTTACGGTGGCTACAGAGGCTTGCGACAGCGGAACTTCTGATCTACGTTAACCTCGAGGGTTTCGGAATATTTGGGAATTTATAGGGTAAAGAGGGGCTGCGGGAGGCCACAGAGGTGGGCATAACCCATCTGGGCGCGCCTAGGCCCCCGGGCGCACCCTGGTGGGTTGTGCCCCCCTCGGGGCACCCCGAGGTGCTGCTCTAGCCCACTGGTGGTCTTCTGGTCCATAAAAAATCCACAAAAAGTTTCGCGGTGTTTGGACTCCGTTTGATATTGATCTCCCGCGATGTAAAAAACAAGCAAAAAACAACACCTGGCACTTGGCACTGTGTCAATAGGTAAGTACCAAAAGATGATATAAAGTCGCTATCAAATGATTGTAAAACATCTAACAATGATAATATAACAGCATGAATCATTCATAAATTATAGATACGTTGAAGACGTATCAACAACCATGTGCTCAGAGCATTAATTACATTGCATATGAAGGGATAACAACATTATCTACACCGACATACTGCCTCCGGTTGGGTTTATAAGTCGGCACGAGTTTTTAGGTCTTTGATTGGACTAATAAAACAAACTTCCACTGTCCCCAAATACATGGCACACAAATTTAATTAAAAAGTTAATGTTGTCTAAGTTTGACCTAAATATAGAAGAAAATATCAACGACTATAATATTAGATGAATACATTATGAAAATATATCTAATGATGAATATATTAGGATCTATTTGGTATTATTTATCTTATTATTTGTGTATGTACACTTGATGAAACCTAGAAAGCATTGACTTTTTTTACTCATTGTATACGTCATGTATTTTGGGGCGGAGAAATTATATAATATGCCACACAAATTATGGGATTAGAAACTTCATTTGATAACAAATCTAAAGATATCAAACTTCATTTGTAAAATATAATGCATTTTTTGCTAGTCAAATTAAAGCCTTGAAAATTCGTTCCCAACTTATAAACCTAACAGGAGGGAGTACAACTTCACTCTCTTCTTTAATTATAGTGTATTATCAACATTTTCCTATGATATCATGATAAGTGGCAAGCATTGTACTCCATATTCTTAATTATAAGAGAAAGTATAGTAAGAGCATGGTTAATAATATAGCATGTTGCCATATCATCTATAGCCAATGTAATAACCAACATGTACAATATTTAGATATAAGAAAGTAACATTTGATTACTACATGACCCACCTTACACTCTCGCAAAGTTTATTGAAGTCTGTGCCACAGTCGGCTGTAAATATATAACCTGCTACTCTTCTCTCTCCTCTTCTCTTCCTCCAACTCAGCAACAATATAATATTTTAAGTCTTACAGCCCGCCTACGTCACCTTATTATACTTGCTCTAAGGTGATGTAGCAGGCTATATGACTTTCAATAGTATATATTTGCTGATTTGAAGGAGAGAGAAGAGAAGCGGGGTATAGATTAGCAGCCAACTGCAATAGGTGCTCCTAGAGACTTTGTGAAAGAGTGAGATGGACCATGTATCAATAAATTATTACATATTTATATATAACTATTATACTTGCCGACTATACGATTGGCTAGCTTATACTATTAATCATGCACTAAGAGCATCTACACCCAGACCTCTCATACCTGTCTAAACTCCTGGGCAGGCCATCATGTTGGGGAACATTGCATGGGAAACAAAAAATTTCCTACGCTCACCAAGATCAATCTAGGAGATGACCATCTACGAGAGGAGAGATTGGATCTACATACCCTTGTAGATCGCTAAGCGGAAGCGTTAAGAAACGCAGTTGATGTAGTCGAACGTCTATGCAATCCAATCACGATCCGCCCCGCAAACTTCTTTGTGATCCAATCATGATCTGACCCACGAACTCCTGATCCAAGTGCCGAACGGACGACACAACCGCGTTCAACACACGTACGTCTTGATGACGGCTTCACCTCCTCTATCTAACGAGCGATGGTGAAGTAGTAGCTCAAGTCCTCCGGCAACACGACGGAGTAGTGGCGGCGGTGGTGGCGGAATCTCAGCAGGGCTTTGCTAAGCGCTATGGAGAGGAAGAATGCTATGAGAGAGAGAGGAGGGGAAGGGCCGTGGCGTATAAGGGTGCGGCTGCCCTCTCTCTACCTCTCTATATATAGTACGAAGGGGAAGAGGGGCGCCCCTAGGGGATCCCGTCTAGAGCCAGCGGCCACAAGAGGGAAACGCTAGATGGGTTTTTCCCCTTAGGATACTTGGCCCCCAAGCCAAAGGGGTGGAAACTCTAGGGAGGCGTCCCATCTCCTCAAGCAACATGGGTAGGGGGCTTGGCGGTGCACAACCCCTTAGTAGTATGTTACTTGCCCGAGATTCGATCGTCGGTATCTCCATACCTAGTTCAATCTCGTTACCGGAAAGTCTCTTTACTCATTCCGTAATACAAGATCCCGTGACTAACTCCTTAGTCACATTGCTTGCAAGCTTCTTATGATGTTGTATTACCGAGAGGGCCCAGAGATACCTCTCCATCATACGGAGTGACAAAATCCCAGTCTAGATCCATGCCAACTCAACAGACACCCTCAGAGATACCTGTAGAGCACCTTTAAAGTCACCCAGTTACGTTGTGATGTTTGGTACACACAAGGTACGCTTCTGGTGTCAGTGAGTTTCATGATCTCATGGTCATAGGAACATATACTTGACATGCAGAAAACGATAGCAATAAACTTGACACTATCTTATGCTATGTTCATAGTTTGGGTCTTGTCCATCACATCATTCTCCCAATGATATGATCCCATTACCAAATGACAACTGATGTCCATGACTAGGAAACCATAGCCATATTTGGTCAATGAGCTAGTCCGATAGAGGCTCACTAGGGACACGTTGTTGTCCATGTATCCACACATGTATCTAAGTTTCCGATAAATACAATTCTAGCATGGATAATAAACGATTATCATTGTCGGTGGGAACGACACCTATGGGATCACTTGGATCCCTTCTACGGTCGGCGGGCGCGGGGTTCTACAAATAGCGGGTCTGGACGTCAGCACAAGGATCGTTTACCTAGGTTCGGGCCGGGAAGATGCGTAATACCCTAGTCTTGCTTTGGTGTATGTATTTGAGTGTTCTTGAGTTCCTGAGCTAGCTACGGTGCGTGTGTAGCCCAAAAGATCTGAATCCTTCTCCTGGATGCCTCGGGCCTCCTTTTATAGACAAACGGGTGGCCACAGGGCACACAGGAGGTGGAAAGGTGTACAGTGCGCAAGCTTATCGCATATCATTACGGGACAAGACGCATTAAATGCGCCCCCTTAGGTGTCTCGTTGCTTTATTGGGGATGGCAACGAGGCCCTTCTCATCCGTCGCCGCCCCGCTTTGCTCTGACACGCGTCCAGGCCAATGATGCATGCAGCGCCATGTAGGCTGGCAGACTGCTGAGATGGCGTGGTGAACTACTAGAAAAAGGGCTACTAATGGCGCACCTAATTTGGCCATTAATGGCGCATTAGTGGTGCGCCATTACTAGCACGCCATTAGTAATATTTACTAATGGCGCACCACTGGTGCGCCATTAGTATCTGGTATACTAATGGCACACCACCGGTGCGCCATTAGTATAGGGCACGGTGCGCCATTAGTATGCCTCCCAGGGGCCAGGTATAGCCAGGTGCTTTGGCATAGTAATGGCGCACGACAACAGGATGCGCCATTAGTAACCTCGGCATACTAATGGCGCACTTCTTAAAGATGCGCCATTAGTATCCTCTGGCATACTAATGGCGCACTATGATGTGATGCGCCATTAGTATGAATATTAGGTTTTTTTAATTTTTTAATTTTCTATTTTTTTGCACAGGTTACAAAATGTATAATTGGACAAAATATAGACAGCACACATCAACAACAGATTCATTGAATACAATAGAAGATTAGTCTCTGAATACAATTCATCATATTAGTCTTCGAATACAATTCATCATATTAGTCTCCGAATTGAAAAGACCGAACAAAGATAGAACATTATACTACAAGTCTCGAGACCGCGAGTAGCGAGTTTGTCTTCAGATTACAAGTCGATATCGATCATCTAAACTACCATCACATAGAAGAGAGCTGCGGTCATCACGATGAGCACCATCACGATGAAACTCGTCTTCATCCGGTTCCTCCAACGCTCCCTCCCCTCTCCCGCTAGATAGCGGGCGTATCTAGATTCGGCCTCGTCCCTAGTGGTGTACCCTTTGTAACTGTTACCGCTGAATCGGTGAACCGGTCTCCGACACTCCTCCCAGTCGCCGTAGACTCCGGGAACCTTACCCTTGTACACGACATACGACGGCATCACTATGCACTAGCCAAACGAAACGTTAGTACCAATTCACAGACAATACATAAGCAATATATAAGTATGCAACAGAACGATCGGAAGAGGAAAGCAAGACATTAATAGCATCGATTACATCTAAGTTGAACGACTCTCGAAACCAAAGAGACATACTACAAGTTCATTAAAGTTTAATTACAACATGAGCCAATCGATGTTTCAGAACTAGACACAGCATCACTGCTTTCGACTCGACTCAAGGGACCGGAGCGTGGATGAAGCCGCCGTCTATCGTGGGAGTCATGAAATTACGGGCGTTGTCAGCCTACATTTGTAGCATTCCGTCTATCTCACGGTTGGACGGTCGATTTCTGAGGTAGAACTGCCCCGACGTACGAAGGACATCTTGATGGATGATTTCCGCAAACTCCGACTGGATGCGAAAGAATTCTTGTCTGATGTCCGCGTCCTGGATTGCCGACATGCTCGCGGCCCAATCTTTGAGTTTACTCGGTAGCAGAAGTTGATGATGGTCCCGTACGATCGCCCGCATGTGATGGATGGCGTAGTAGGCACCCTTCTGACCGCCAGGCGGCTGCTTGACGCAGCAGAACGTCGTATTGTGGGAGAACACGTGCTTGCCGTACTTACGAATAGGCCTGTTGAAGGTGCCTCCAGATATGGCGTAGCCGGGGAGAACATCATCAAGAACCTTCTTGACATTTGTGTAGTCTACGTTCGACTGACGTTCTGGGTCGAAATACGTGGCCATGGAATATTTGGGGCTTAGGAGGATGAGCGTGCAATGTGTGTCACTGCAGAAAACACGGAATGTTAAAAGAAAAACGATCGAAATCTAAGAATTCGTATGTTACGGGGCGGTTGAGGGGAGGACTTACTCGGGAAAGTAAGGCACGAGGAAGTTATCCTTATCTGGGTTTGCCAGAATGACACCTTCGAGGTAAGAACTCGCGACTTGCCGGTCCCCAGTGCTGCCCAAGATCTTGGCACGCATGTAGAAGGGGTCGACTATCACGATGTCCGGGGTCTTGTCGCGAATGATCCGCATCTCCATACTCAGCGAAAATAGCCGAACGAAGGTGTAGTGCAGCGTATGAAGGTTCAACATAGCGTGGATGTCATCAAACCGCAGGACGATCGTACCCCCGATGGAGTTATCCACAAAGCCCTTGCCCTCTGGCACCTTGGCCATGAAAACCGGGTATGCCACATCCTTCTCTCTGAGACGCCGCTTCTCCAAAGAAAGAACACTGTCATGCAGACTCCGCATAGCATCGGCTGCAACATCGAGCATATTTCTCGGTAGCATCGGCCTACCCGCCACATGCACCCTCCTCATTAAATCCTCAGGTGAAGGTGGCCCGTCCTGAGCA
The DNA here is from genome assembly GCA_032464435.1 of Aegilops umbellulata. NCBI lineage: Eukaryota > Viridiplantae > Streptophyta > Magnoliopsida > Poales > Poaceae > Aegilops > Aegilops umbellulata. The sequence continues at coordinate 234,766,387 of CP136060.1, forward strand.
CGGATCGTACTCGGTGCCGGCTGGCCCGCACCCTTGTTAGTCTTTCTTTTGCGTGCCTTCTTCTTCTCCTGTAATGGGACCGAGTTCTGCTCACAGACCGCCTTCTTGAGTGTGTTGGGGCTGAGAATATTTCGCACCTCGCCTATCTGAGGCTCGGTGAAGTCGGCAGCTGGAGGCGTCTCCTGAGAGCTGAACGGCAGACGACGCCTGTTGCAACTTGGCTTCTCCGTAGTACCAGCTAGATCGCGCACGTCTTTTGTTGGGTTGGGTTCTTGAGAAGGAGGCCCCATGAAGTCGCCATCGTACCCATGATCGGCAAAGTACCGATCGACGTTGCCAATTCTATCGTCGTCGTCGTCGTTCTGATCCTGTGCCATATGCATGTTTGGATCCAGTGGCATAGGGATGTCCGGCACCGTTGCGGCGGTCTTGCCATGGGGCCGACTTGGCGCCGGCATGACTGGCGGTGTTGTCTTTGGGGTGGTATCCCCCGCCCCCAAACGAATCTGGCTCTTCGGCCAAAGCAGGGGCCAGCTCAGGCAGGCGCTAAGGGTCATCACGTCATCATCGTCGGCCCCGACGGGTCGAATCGGAGGTAACAACTCGTCGCAGCCTGGCAGCACCCGAACCAGTTGAACCCTAAACAAGTTGGGTGGCATCTGGGTACCGTGGAACAAGGGGTTGCCTGGTTGAACGATTTTGCCCTTGGCGACATCGACCAACTCTTTGTTCACGAAGTGCAGGAGAGTGCACGGAACGTCGACGGCGCCCTGCGAAAACATGTAGGGCATCAGGGATGCCCAGTCAAAGGCAAGGAGATGAAGTCCTCGGTCGAGAGAGGCTTAATTAGTTACCGTGATGATGGCGTCGAGCTCGGCTAATGTCTAGGCACCGCCAACGGCGGGCGTGCAGTTGATGGAGGGGCCGCTTGCTGCAGAGGTGCCAGCCGACGTACACCCAGGTGCATTAAGCTCCCGTGCCGGCGTCGGAGCCACCAATGCCGCCTCCGTCGGAGACACCAATGGCCCCGCCATCGCGTTCTGCGAGTTGCTCGCCGTGAAGCTAGGAATCGGGGGCGGCCCTTGTTGGCCGCCCTCAATCCACGCACTCAACCCCTGGATCAAGGTAGGCTCGATGGCGGTGATCGTCGCTCCGAGTTGTTGTTGCACTTGCTCTTGGACAATCTCCGGAATCCGCGCCACCTGTGCCTTGAGTTCTTGAACCTCGCGCGCCTGGCTTTCTGAGCTGGTCTTTTTCTCCTTTCGTCCACGAGTGTTATAGTATGACCCCCATTTTGTCGACAAGCCTTTGCCGGCCACACGACCAGCTGACATCGGCTTACTGAGCTTATCCTTGTTCTTCATTACATTCAACGCCCTATTTATAGTGGTGTCCCAAGGGTTGCTCTTAGTCGACCCCTGCGCTACTGCTTTCTGTCGCCTGCGGAAGGAATGTGAACCATTTAGAAATTTGGCTTCATTAATTAGAATGCAACCATATGGAGCTAATTACGCGGGGGTGTATTCCTTACCAGAACAAGCTCAATCGCCCTGGTCTTCGGATCCGTGGTAAGCTCCTTTGTTTTTGGGTCCTTCTTGTACCGGGCCCTGACATAGTTCCTGGTCTGCTTGTCACCGTATTTATCGAAGAGGGGCGGTAGGCCTTGCTCGGCACAGTCCGCCTCCTCCTTGTCCCATATAGGCTCCACCACTCTGTAACCACCGGGACCGAGTGTGTGTTCCCCTAAGTTCAGCTCCCGCATTTCTTTCCCCCACTTACTTGATTCGGAGTGTGCGGTGCTCGAGCAATTGATCTTGAAGTCGTTGTAGTCATCTTCAGTGATCGAAGGATTTTTCTCCTTGATCTTCTCATAACTCTCACCTTTCTCGATCATTCTCTTCACATTGCTTTTCCAAGTAGACAGGGCCTTGCTCATCTTCGTGAGGGCAGCATTGTTCACTTTATTCCCTTTGAGGCTTGTGTTTTCAAATTCAGCGGGGAACTTGTATCGTTCTTGCAGCTTCGTGAAGAGGAGGTTGCGCAAATTCCCTCGGTCAAGATGCCTCAGGTTCTCGGTGTTGATCGAGACGGTGCTCCGGAGAATGCACCCGAGCTGAAGCGAGTACCCCTTGACTATTCGTTCGGGCGCCGTTGGATTCCCGTCGGAGTCCACTTCAGTAACTTCCTCCTTGAGGGTGCGGAGCACGGTCGGGCGCCGGTCCTTCCGTTGCCTCTTCTGGCTGCCATCTGTGCGTGCGCCGCCATCATCAGTGGTGGCATCCTTGGCGGCACCATCAGTGGGGTCATCCTCGGCGGCACCATCAGTGGTCTCAGGATCGGTGGGGAAGGCGGCGTCCTCATACAAGTGAGGTTGTTCCTCCATCTCCTGGGACAGCTCCCAGAATGCCTTGCCGCCCGAACCCCCGGCCTCATCGTTGTGGGCCATGTTTCTCTCTAAATAAAAACAAAGTTTGGTCAAAAAGTTGGTTATTGTCAAGGAACAAGATCATGGTCTCATCATTTAGGGTTTGTTGACACCGAGGCATCCTAAAATCTAAGCTTTTATCATTGAGAGTTTTTCGACGCCGAGGCACCCTAAAAGCCTAAGCTTTCATCATTTCGGTTTTTATCGACACCGAGGCACCCTAAAAGCCATGCATTAGTCACAAGTACGCCGGGGCATTTGATCCTACTTAATTAACTACTAAGATACCCCGACCCATGCATTAGTCACAAGTACCCCATATGTCCTATTTTTAGCAAAGTCATGCTAAAATTCACGGAAAATTTCAGCATGACCTTTGCTGAAAATAGGACATATGGAGTACCCGAATTTGCCGGAATGGAAGTTAATCGACATTCCGGCAAACTCAAGGGCCTCTCGGGTGGACAAGGCAAAAAAGGCCTCCATCACAACATGGAAAATACATTGGCATGTGAAGAGGTGAAACAATATATGCATCTCCAAGCAGTATCATTCAACATTTTGGACAAACCACTACAAGCAATACTGGATCAGATACAAGAAGAATGTGAGAAAATGCAGACAAATACTAACAGATTCAAGTCAAAACCTTTTCTGGTTAGTAAGTGTTTCTTGAGCATATGTATGTAGTAAGTGTTTCTGCTCTCAGTGTTTCAGAACACATATTTTAGCTACCTAGTATCGGTGCTATTACCTAGCAGTTAATTAGCTTTTGCTTTTGCTTTTCAGTGCCAAATTCTAGCTAGTACCAGCAAATTAACATCTAGCAGCAATCATTTTCAAATATATATACACTGGACATTTTAATATTAACCTAAGGAAAAAAGAATAGTTAGGTTAATATTAACCCAAGATACATCAACTATTGCACTGTCCTGCCTAATAAAAACAGTCATGCCAGCATATAGTATATAAATCTGAATTTGTGTTTACAAGAAGAGTGCCCATTGCAATGTAAACCTGAGAGCACAACTCACCTCAAGTGCAGGATATAGCAGACACCTACTTCTTCAGTCAAGTGCAGTAAAAGACCGTTTGCAGAACCTGTTTAGTCAGAGTTGAACATTACATAAGATGAGAACTCTACATAACTAATATTGGTATGACAGATAGAAAACTGAGAATGGATAAAAAAACTAAGCATGGCAGCAAGACGCTGATGCATCTTCTGTGTCGCCAACTGGACTAAAAGATGAGTGTTTTTTTTATGGTTCTTAGTTAGGCATGAAGACTAAAGCAGCAGCAGCCTGCAGAAAAGCAAGCACCAGCAGGGAATAATGGCCAACCAAAAAAAGGAAGAACTTAATTGCATTCATCACCGGCGGCTTAAATATTGATAAGATGACAGTGAAGCAGTTTCAGTTTCCGTGTAAAGGTGTTGGATCAGAAAATACTGAAAACAGAGCAATGACTTTCCCTATATATATAGCAAGCAAATAACCCCCCCCCCTAATACTAACTATACCACTCTACCAAGTGGAGTCCATTGCTTAGGATGCACTGCCACTGAAGCATTGGGTACAAGATTGTTACATGAAAGTAAATGCAGCAGTTGAAGCAGAGATTGGTGTACAAGCAAGAACAGAGCAAGTTCTTCTTATCCTCTGCAATTATAATAGGAGCCAATCAAATGGATAAAAGGAAAATTGGTTGATTGGGCATGAAAACTAAAGCAGCTGTAGCCAAATCTTCTCTAATTTCAGAAAAAGAAGAAGTAGAAGAAGAGAATATATGCTTGTTTTCAAAGTCTGCCATTCTAATAATGGAGCTAAACTACACAGCACATGGCAAGTCTCTGGCAACATAGAAATTTTCTAGATGATTGCTTCCTGTGTAAACAAAATGAACGTCTCCTTTTGTCCAAACAACTAAACCTCCTGATTTTATCTGATAAAAAAGGAAGACCAACAAACAAGATTGAGACTTGACTCGGGCATGGTAATTGTGTAATCGAAAAACTAAAATAGTTGATAAGTAAATAAGTTTCACTCTGCATTAAAATTATCTCAAAGCATAATTTCAGTAGGACACAACTGGTTTCCCTCACTCAATAAGAGCCTTTGTGGAACAGAACATAGGAATTGGAAAACACATGAATATGACAGAAATTGGATGTCATAATGTGTTCTATCTTTACACGAATTGAGCATAATAGGTGTTTTTTGCTACAACACTGGAAACCACGTGAATTGTCTTCCCGGATTAGTTGCATGCCATAATTGTCATGGACAGAAAGAAAAGAAAAGAAAATTCAGTAGATTGTGCTGGCATGAAGCAGAACTGCATCAAATTGCTACTAATGAAAATTTTGTAGAAGTGGCTACGCTTGACAACATAGAAAATTTAACAAGCAGTACACATATACATTTGTAATTTCACACATCAGAATCATCCATCCTAAGCTACGACGGGGGAGGATCCGCACGAGGACGGATCCGGGGCCGCGCGGCGGCGGGGGAGGATGGGAGGGGAGGGGAAGGGAAGGGCGGCGGTTGCTCACCTGCGCTTGGCGGCGGGAGGGGAGCGGCGATGAGGAGGACGACGAGAGGGAAAGGAGCGTGAGCGCGAGAGGGAGGAGCCCGAGGACGCGGAGCGGGAGGAGGAGCCCGACGAGGTGGACGGGGCGGTGTGGACGGGGCGGCGTCCGGGCCGCCGGCTATGAGGGCGGCGGGGCGATGGCGTCCAACGAGGTGGGGAGACGGGGAAGGAGACGGCGAGGCCGAGGGTGGTCGGGGCAGCGCGGATCGAAGCCGAGAAGCAGTGGTCGGTGATGAGGAAGAAGAGGTCGATGCGCTCGATCCTTGATGACCCGGCTCCAATCCGTGGACGTAGGCGATGAAGGTGATGATGGTGTTGCTCATGGCGCAGCTCCTAGGCACGACGACGGAGGACGGGGAGGTCGATGGCCGCGGTGACGCGCGGCGGCTGCGCTCGGGGTGGAGGGAAGGAGCGGGGCAGCGGCGGGGTTGCGGCGTCGGGGTGGCGCGGCGGCGTCGAGGCAGCGGCGTCGGGGCAACGGCGGGGCAGCGGCGTCGGGAGAGGAGAGGGGAAAGGGATCGAGGGCGAGGGCGAGGGAGAGAGAGCCGGGGAGGAAGTATGGATGGGGCGGCACAATACTAATGGCGCACCACCCCTCGGTGCACCATAAGTACATCCATGCTAATGGCGCACCTCACCCTGGTGCGCCATTAGTATTTTTTTTGATTTCTGCTCGAGCCAACAGGTTATCTACCACCTGACCTGATCCACATCATGTCCCCTCTACTAGCTCGATTGGTCAGCAGCCAGTTCTGACACCAGGAGGTCCTGGGTTCGATTCTCAGGCTCCACAATTTTTTTTATGCATTTAAAATGCTGTTTGATACTTATTTGTGTTTAAATATGTTCAAACTTGTTTAAATCATAACATTAATATTTTTTATAAGACAGTAATAATTTTTTTTTAAAAATATCATCAAACAGTAATGCCGGTGGAGCGGGGGAGGGTGCGGGGGTGCGGGGGGTAGGCGGCGGCGGTTGAGTAGAGGAGGGGTGCGGGGGGTCGGCGGCGGCGGCCGGTGGACCGGGGGGTGCTCGGCGGCGAGGGGGACCGGATCTGGCGAGGTGGGATAGCGATCGAGATGGAGGGGGATCGAGATCGAGTGTCCATGAAATTTAAAAATATTCATGATAGTTCAAAAAGTGCCCATGAAATACAATCGATCTTAGCTAGCTATCTGTTCACAATCTTCTTGCCCTTCTTTTTCGCAAATGGAGTTCTTCTGTGGAACGGACGTCCTTTAGGTAGGGTGGTCCTGCTTCTTCTTGTGGTGTATGCTACTACTTCATCATCGTCGTCATGTTCGATCCCCGGGTCGCCGTACTTGTCGACGTCTTGCTCATTGGCTACTCCATCCATTCCGATGATCTTCCTTTTGCCTCTCCTCACGACAACACGACTGGGCTTTGGCGGGTCGGTAATGAAGAAGCATTGGTCCACTTGGGAAGCCAGTACCCATGGCTCATTTTTCGCGGTGACGTTTGCGCCCGCGGTCTTGGATTTGGCTTCGGGTATAACCATGGTGGTGAAATACCGGTCTTCCTTTATGACGTTCTTGGCCCATCTGACACGGAACATCGGGACCTTCTCTCCAGCGTAGCTCAGCTCCCAGATCTCCTCGATCCTTCCGTAGTATATGTCCTTGTCGTTACCGGTGTAGGATTCCATCGTTACCCCGGAGTTCTGATAACCATCGCTCTTCATGTCCTTGGCCTCGGTGTAGAATGTGTAGCCGTTGATATCGTACGCCTCATAGGTCATCAGGTTGTGCTCGACGCCCTGTGACAAGGCGAATATGAGTTGTTCTTCCACGGAAGAATCCTCATGTAAAGGGTACGACAGAAGCTTCTGCTTGAACCAACGCGTGAAACATGAGTTGTGCTCTTTGAGTATATCTCCGTCCATCCTCTGTTGGCCTCGGTCATTGTACGTCTTCTTAATAAACGTTTTGTGCTCTACCACCCAAGGATCGACCACGACTATGTGTTGTAGCGCGACTAGGTTTGCTCTTTCAAAGTCGGCGAGTTGACCCTCGAAGTCGACATGCATTTTGCGGCGACCCTCACGGTGACCCCATCCAGCAAGCCTGCCGAGGTGCCTGTTGACGGGCAGACCAACGGGGTTCTCGATGCCTAGATAATTCGTGCAGTAGGAGATGCACTCTTCGGTCAGAAAGCCCCTGGCTATGCTTCCCTCTGGACGTGACATGTTGTGAACGTATCCTTTGATGACACCATTCATCCTTTCGAACGGCATCATGCTGTGCAGGAACGTCGGCCCGAGTTGGATGATATCCTCCACTATATGGACCAGCAGATGCACCATAACGTCGGCAGGAAGTACATCTCAAGCTCGCATAGTATCACCACGATCTCTTCCTGTAGCCTTCTGAGTTGCCTCATGCCAATCGACTCCCGAGAGATGATGTCGAAGAAGTTGCATAGGCCAAATAGAGTTTCACGGACGTGCGCATCCATGATCCCACGGATTGCAACTGGAAGTATCTGCGTCATCAGCACATGACAGTCGTGAGACTTCATCCCGCTGAACTTCTGCTTCGCTGGGTCTAGGTATCTGCTTATCTTCCCCGCGTAACCATAAGGAAGTTTTACTCCTAGGAGGCAGGTGAAAAACTGCTCGATCTCCTCCTGACTTAGAGTGAAGCACGCGGGAGGGTAGTCATTTCCGGTCTTCTTGGCCTTTTTGCCTTTGCGACGACTTTCCGTGTCCTGCTTCGCCTCATCATCATCATCATCATCATCATTAGCGTGAAGCTCCTGCCTGATGCCCATTGATTTCAAGTCTGCCCTTGCTTTCGGCCCATCTTTGGTCCTCTCTAGCATGTTGAGCAGGGTACCAAGCACACTCTCGCACACGTTCTTCGTGATATGCATGACATCAAGGCTGTGAGGCACACGGTGGATCTTCCAGTACGGCAAGTCCCAGAAAACAAACCTCGTTTTCCATACCTTCAGCAGCGGCTCTGGCGCCTTTCGCTTCTTTCCCGGCTCTGGCGCCTTTTGCTTCTTTCCCGGCAGTGGGCAGTCTTTCCAATTTTTCAACAGCTTGTCTATTTCCTCGCCGCTCCTCGTACACGGGCGTTTTCGGGGTTCGGTTTCACCATCGAACAGATCCTTGCGTTTCCTCCACGGGTCATCGTCGCGAAGCCACCTTCGATGTCCCATGAACATGGTTTACGAAGACCCGGGATCTCTATCTAGCTGGCGATACGTTGTGTCATCCATGCACCGTACGCATCCAGAAAATCCGTGGACTACCTGCCCTGCGAGATATCCGTAACCGAGATAGTCGTGCACCGTCGTGAGCAGTGCGGCTCTCATAGGGAAATATTCTTTCTCTGCGGCGTCCCACGTATTGGCTGGCGTTTTCCACAGCGTGTCTAGCTCCTCCTTCAGCAGCCCCAGATACAGATTGATGTCGTTCCCTGGTTGTTTCGGCCCTTCAATTAGCATACTCATGTGAATGTACTTCCTCTTCATGCACAACCAGGGGGGAAGGTTGTACATCCACACAAACACAGGCCAGGTGCTATGTGTGGTTCTCTGGCTGCCAAACGGATTGACTCCATCGGTGCTCGCGCCCAGCACGATGTTCCTTGGATCCTTCCCAAATTCTGGGTATTCAAAATTCAACGCTTGCCACTGGCTCGCATCCTTAGGGTGACTCAGCATCTTGTCTTTTTTATCTATCTCCAGATCATTTGCGTCATCTTCTCGCTTCTTCTCCTCCCTATCCGTGTGCCAACGCAGGAGCTTTGCTACCTTAGGATCCGCGAAATACCGCTGCAGACGAGGAGTGATCGGAAAGTACCACACCACTTTTCGAGGAGCTTTCTTCCTCTTCTTGTATCGAGTGACGCCGCACACCGGACATATGGTAGACTCCGCGTGCTCGTCCCGATAAATGATGCAATTGTTCATGCACACATGGTATTTCACGTGCGGTAAATCCAGAGGACACACGATTTTCTTCGCCTCCTCCAAACTGGTCGGGCACTTGTTCCCCTTTGGAAGACGTTCGTGCCAGAATGACATGTTCTCGTCGAAGCATGCGTCGGTCATTTCGTGTTTTACCTTCATCTCCAGAGCCATGAGCGTTACTTTCAGGCGGGTATCCTCGGGCCTACATCCTTCATACAATGGAGTAACCGCGTGTAACTCAAGTTGATCCACCTTGGCTTTCTCTCGGGCGGCAGCTCTTGCGTTATCCGTTTGCTTGAGAAGCAGCTCTTGAATATAAGGGTCCTGCACCCAGCCCATCAATGGTCCACCATCGTCTGCTCCGCCGGCATCATCATCTTCATGATCATGCCCGTCGTCTGCTCCGGCATCTTCCTCATCATCATGTCCTGCATCTTCTACATGATGACTGTGTACAGCATCACCGTCGTGATCATCTCCTGGGGATTCTTCGTCTTCTCGCCCGCCCGAGCCGCGGTAGTTGTCTTGCTGCCCTTCCTCATTTCTTGCCCGGCCCCCATGGACGACTTCGTAGTCATCTTCATCACCTTGCCACCGATAGCCATCCATGAAACCACGCAAGAGCAAGTGGTCCCGCACCTGCCCGGAATCCGGGTCTGCAATAAGGCTCTCCAGCTTGCATCTTCGACACGGACATCTTATCTCTGTCTCGTTCTTTTGAAGCATCTCGGCCTTCGCGGACCTCAAAAACCTATTCACGATGCCTTCGGTCATCGTGCGGACCATGGTCGCCTGCGGGGTAGAGCAAAACGATATTTTAGAACCAAGAAAAAATTTGGCATGACTTTCCCTAAAAATAGGACCAAAAAGAATGCTTAATGCCAAAATTATCGCTGAAACGGAAATGAATCAACATTCCGGCAAAATATTGGCAACTATCGCATTTCAAATACCGGTACACCTCCAAACACAAACACATATGCAACACCACAAACATATGCAACACCACGAACATACATAGATCTAGCTAGGCCATAAAAAGTGCATGTGCACATTGTTGTAGGGAGAACAACATAAATATAGCTTCCCCCTTACTTACCTATCAAAACAAGGTAATTTAACCACTTAATTTGAATGAATCTATGGTGGAAATGAGGTGAAAAAGAGGAGGCACCCGAGACAAGGAGGAGGTGGAGAGAATGAAGTGGTGAGAAAGTGAGTGTGGGTAGGAGAGGCTGCCCAAAATATCTTGTTGCTGCCCACTTACTAATGGCGCACCAACAATAAATGCGCCATTAGTAATCCAGGTTACTAATGCTGCACCTACATCTGATACGCCATTAGTAGTTTTGCAAAAAAAAACATACTAATGGCGCATTGTTTCACGGTGCGCCATTACTAGTTTGAACTAGTAATGGCGCACGGTGGAAAAGTGCGCCATTAGTAGTTTTGCAACAAAAGGAATAAAAAAATATAATTAAAGAAACAACATTAGTGGCGCACTCTGGGACTAGTGCTCCATTACTAGTTACAACTAGTAATGGCGCACTGTGTCTAGATGCGCCATCAGTATGTTTGGACAGGCGCGCTAGTTCAAAAAAAATTGATACTAATGGCGCATCCTAGGCCTGGTGCGCCATTAGTAGTTTCGACACTAATGGCGTATCAGAAGGTGGTGCGCCATTAGTATATACTAATGGCGCACCTATTATCTGGTGCGCCATTAGTGTCAATCCCATCTATAGCCCTTTTTCTAGTAGTGGTGGTAGGGTCTTCACAAAGATCTGCATGCCACCACGCAGGTGCTTGCTGAGCTGGCATGGAAGCCGCACGTTGCCACATAGGTGCCTGCCCAGCTGGTTGGGCAGGCAGCCGTATGGGAATGGCGGTGGGGTCTTGGCAGACGCATGTCTGGTTGTGGCCTCGGCGAGGGTCTTGCCGCAGCATCGCAGTCGTCCCCGGCAAGGATCTTGCCGGGGGTCTCATGGATTTCCTCGGCAAGGATCTTGCCAAGGATCGTCGTCTTCTGGTCCTCATCTGATCGTGAGTGCTTATGATCTTCACAAATATTTGAATGCCACCATGAAGGTGCCTCCCGTGCCTTGGTTCCAATGTGGTTGTTGGTGGTGTTGGAACCCATGGGCTCAAGGGTGGCGCGCTCTGCTGGCGTCGGGCAAGTTGCCCCGGCAAGGCTCTTGGCGGGGCTGCGGAGGCCGCCTCGTCAAGGGTCCTGCCAGGGGATTCTACCTCGCCCTCTTGCTATTTGTGTTTCTTGGTCTTGGCGTTGCTTGGCCGTCTCGCTATCTAGTGTTCTTGCACTTCTGCTTCCTCCCCTTGCCCTGCTAAGTGTGGCCGCAGGCGTGGCTTGACTGCCCGTGCACAAGTAGAGGGGTAAAAAGGAGAGCCCCTACTTTTGTACACCGATAGGAGCCCTCGAGCCTGAGCCACACATAAGCGCAACGCGTTGTTCGGCCAGGCCCAGAACGGTGTGCGGGCAGTCGGGGCGGATTTTTACCGTAGTAATTCCTTCGCTCGCTGCGCTTCCCCACGACCCGCGTTGAATGCGCGACGTGGAGGACCGTGCATGACATGGGGGTCGTGCGTGGGGCGGTTCCTGCCCTGATGCGTCACATGGTGGTAAAGAGGCGGCTCGTGCCTTCCCCATAAAAAGAGGAAAAAGCAGGGGCGCGGCTCATTTACTGAGTGGACTCGGGTCGTGGCCTTCGAGGTGCTCGTGCCCTGCGATCACGGGGTGAAACATAGTTGCCCCACTTGTCCCTTCGATTTCTGTCGCTCGCAACGTGTCCTTCATGCCTTGAAGATGGCAGGCGGTGGGTGCGGTCCTTGAGTGACGAGGCGGGAAACCGGGTTGTCGCTGATTGGAGCAGCGGGTCGGTCTCGATTCCCTGCGCTCTTGGTGGCCCGATAGGTTGAGCGGGGCGGCCGAGCCCAGACCCCGCCCCTTTATAAGAAGGGGAGGGGGATGGCACCCCTCAATCTTTCATCATCCGCCTCCTTCCACCTTGGCTTCTTTCTCTCTTCTGCCATGGCGAGAGGGTGCGCCGGTGCTTCAACGGTGGCGACGAGGGTCTCCGCTCGATAGTGCGCCCCTCCTTCCCAGGAGCTTGTGGCGACGGAGCCGGCCACAAGGGGGAGGGGGAGGGGACGAGTCCGAGGTCGTCGTTGTGCCCGGGGGAGAGGAGGACGGGGCGGCGCATCGGCCTCGCCTCCGCCGGCAGTCACTCCCCCAATGGAGGGCCACATCAGGGATCAGCCCCGCGAGTTCTTCATCAGGCTGCATCGGCCAGCGCGCCGTCGTCTTCGTCTCCCTACTCCATTTGCTTGGGAGATGGAGCTCGACCCACCACAAACTCTGAGGTTGCACATGAGGGGCTGCGGGAATGGCGGCACACGGGTTTATGTCGATTTTCCCGCCCCTCACGTCATGTATCTTCGTCGCGGATGGAAGACCTTCGCTCGCATCCGTAGCCTGACGGCGGGGCTCGTTCTCTATTTAAAATTAATGGAGAACGGCCTGCTCTCCGTCAAGGTCTTTGGAGACTTTGGAACTCGCCTAAAGTGCTGCGTGGAGAGATCCTTCGATGACGAAGACTCTTCCTCAAGTGGGAGTGATGAGGAGGACATCGACAACGACGACGAGGGCACCGAGCAGGGGGACGCCGACTCCGACTGACCACGTCGCCCCTCCCTTAGCCACGCGCCCTGCCGAGGGGCTTCCTTGTCAATCTCTCCATCGGCGCGTTCCCGTCGCCCCCTTTCTGCCTTCACCTACGGCACCTGGGAGGAAAAGTTGAAGAACGGGGATCATGGGGAACTTATCTTTTTTCAGTTTGTAAGTCTACGGGCCTTAGTAGAATTTAGACCTTGTAAACCCATTGCTCATGTATGCATTCCGTACGAATTGTACTTGTTTTCAAAATACTAATGAAGGGAACGGTGTTTGCCGGGTTTTGTTTGCGCGTTGGCGAGGACCACACCAAGGAGAGAGTCCTCGCTATCTTAAGATAAACACTGTACCCCGGCAACAGGCCTTGCCGTCCTGCCCTTATAGCTCAGCTACACTCACGCCTTTGGCGGAGGTAGGGGCTAAGTGGGATTAGGCCCTTCACCCATCCCCTTCCCATCAAACTACAACCATGTTCCGGCCCAAAATAAGGCTTTTGGACACGGGACAGAGGGATCAAGATAGTATGAGAGCGGGCGTAGTCTCGTACGTTCAAATTTCATACGGAGGCATAGAGTGGGGGGAGAAAAACTTATCTGATGTTGCAGCCCCCAGCAACCTTGGCTTGCCGTGTTTGGATTCTCAGACCCGCAGCCCCCGGCAACCTTGGCTTGTCGGGGTCCGGGCGTCGATCTGTCCTCTTTTCTTCCAAAATAGCTCAGTAGAAATGTCCACGCATCCTGCGAATCCAAAATGGACAGAAAGGAACAGAGAGATGCATACTCGACCTCTATGCTAAGGGTTAGTCGCCGCTAAGCACTATCAACCCTAACACACAGAGAGAGACTCAACCTAGCATGCATGCTAAAACTTATGGTGCCAGCGCTTCATTTATTTATGCTCAGGGTCTACGCCTGGCTTTGGATAAAGGGTTACATGCCTTGCCGGCAAGGCTTGTACAAATGGTGGTTTGCCGGGGGGCCCGGCAACCGCGCCTTATGGGTAAAACTTGCGAAGATGTTTGATGTTCCAGGAGTTGCTCAGTGGAATACCATCTTCGATCTCCAGGCGGACTGCGCCAGGCCTGGTGACTCAAGTTACCTGACAAGGGCCTTCCCATTTTGGCGTCAACTTGTTGGAATTCTTGGCTGACTGAACGTGCCAAAGAACAAAGTCGCCTTCCTCAAAGCTTCGGGCATGAACCTTGCAGCTATGGTAGCGGCATAAGGCTTGCCGCCCGAAGACGATCTTCCACAAGGAGCATTGCGTCATCTTGCCGCAACTGCTCTTGCTCAAGCTCATCATAAGCGAGCACTCGAGGTGACCCGCATGTGAGTTCCGTGGAGAGTACTGCTTCTGCCTCATAAATGAGGGAGAAGGGTGTCTGGCTGGTGGCTCGATTTGGTGTCGTTCTGATTGACCAAAGAACCGCCGGCAATTCATCAATCAAGCACCGTCCGCACCTGCGTAGCCTGTCAAAGTCCTTGTCCGGAGGCCTCGCAACACTTCAACATTCACCCTCTCAGCCTGGCCATTGCTCCGTGGATGTGCAACCGAAGCAAAGCAGACCTTGCTGCCGAGGTCCTGGATGTACTGCATGAAGGCGTGGCTCGTGAACTATGTGCCATTGTCGGTGATGACCCTATTTGGCACACCAAAACGACAGACTAGCCCCTTGAAGAATTTGACAACTGATTGTGCTGTCACCTTTCTCACTGCCTCCACCTCCAGCCAAGTTGTGAACTTGTCGATTGCAACGTACAAGTACTCAAAGCCCTTGATGGCATGGGGAAAGGGGCCCAGTATGTCGAGCCCCCAGACCGAGAATGGCCAGGAAAGAGGGATTGTTTGGAGAGCTTGAGCTGGTTGATGAAGCTTCTTTGAATGAAACTGGCACGCTTCACACTTGGTTACTAGCGTCGTTGCATCCTGGAGGGCAGTGGGCTAGAAGAAACCTTGCTGGAATGCCTTGCCGGCAAGGGCCCTCGACCCTATGTGGGAGCCACATATGCCTCGGTGTATCTCTGCCAATAGCTCCAGTCCTTCCTCCCGGGGGATGCACTTCAATTTCACACCATTTGGTCCCTTTCTTTACGGAACGTCGTCGACGAACTGATACATAGTAGACCGATGGGCTACTTTCTCCGCTTCTTCCTGCTCCTCAAGGAGTTCCCCTGTTTGGAGGAATCGGACGGTATGTTGTGCCCACGCCGGAGCCTGGGGCTTGACGGCAAGGACCAAAGGCATTTCCTCTGCCATGGGAGCGACTGTCTCTATGGCTAGGGTTTGACGCCCTGCCGGAGTCTGTTGTCCTGTGGCAGGCTTGGCATCCAAGGCAACACCCTTGTCGGCGACTCCTGGGAGCTCGGCGGGAAAGTACTTGGCGGGGCCTGATTTCCTGCGTTTGTTCTACTCTGTCGATGGTTCAACGGATGGTTGAGTTAACTGAAACACAAAAGTACCTGGTTCCACAGGTAGTTTGTGTGCAGCACGCTTCCACAGGTAATCGGCGGTGTCGTTCTCCACTCGGGGAACATGCTCCGCTTGTATACTGTCAAAACGCTCCTCCAGCTTCCTCACCTCATTCACGTAGGCCTCCGTCAACGGGCTTTGATAATCTTTGTTAACTTGCTTGACGACGAGCTGTGAATCACCCCTGACGACAAGCATCTTGATCCCGAGGTCTGCCGCGATTGTGAGACCGGCAGGCAACCCCTCATACTCAGCAGTGTTGTTTGTTGACATCTCCCTGGGAAAGTGCATCTGGACTACATACTTGAGGTGCTCTTCGGTGGGTGCAATGAGTATCACACTGGCACCAGTGCCTTCCAGCGAGAAAGCCCTGTCAAAGTACATAACCCAGTTGCGACTTGTTTCCTTGCCGGCGAGAGTGGTCTGCTGGATCTCTTCGTCGGGCGTTCATGTCCATTCGACAATGAACTCTACCAAGACTCTACTCTAGATTGTCGAAGTACTTTCAAACTTCAAGCCAAAGCTTGACAGTTCCAAAGCCCATTCCACAATCCTCCCGGTTGTGTCTGGGTTATGCAATATCCGTTGCAACGGGAGGCGGGTGACGACGGTGATTTCGTGGGCTTGGAAGTAATGACACAGCTTACTCCAGGCCATAAGGAGGCCGAAGAGCAATTTCTGCACACCAGAGTACCTGATCAAGCCCCTTGCAATAGGGACCTGACAAAGTAAACCGGGTGCTGCATCATCTTCTTCTTCTGCACCATTCCATTTGGTTGCACAGGCCCTATCCCGCTGGCGTCAGACTCTTCCGGGGGCCTCGCCTCGCCGGCACCAGGTCCTGCCGGGGAAAGCTTTGGCTCGTCATCCGCCCGTCCTGTCATTGCCGCTGCCTCTTCGTCGACCTCCCTCTGTGCCACTAGTGCGGCACTAACCACCTGGTTCGTTGCCGCAAGATATGGCAGCAATGGCTCTTGTGGTTTAGGCGCAACTAGTATTGGTGTAGAGGAGATGTACTTCTTCAAATCCTGTAGTGCTGCTTCGGCCTCCGGGGTCCACTCCATTGGGCCCGCCTTCTTCAAGATTTTGAAGAAGGGGAGGGCACGCTCGGCAGATTTGGAAATGAACCTACTCATGGCGGCAATGCAGCCAGTGAGCCGGCGCACATCCTTGATCCGCTTAGGCGCCTCAATTTGCTCAATGGCCTTGATCTTATCTGGATTCGCCTCAATCCCGCACTGTGACACAAAGAACCCGAGAAGTTTGCCAGGCGGAACACCAAAGACACACTTCTCAGGGTTCAACTTGAGGTTGATCTTGCGCAAATTTGCAAACGTCCCTTCTAAATCTTGCACGAGTGTCGCCTTGTCCTTGGTTTTGACCACTGTGTCATCCATATAAGCTTCCATATTTCTATGTAGCTGTGGCCCAAAACCAATTTGGAATGCTCTTGCAAACGTTAAGCCAGCACTCTTCAACCCAAAAGACATTCGCAAAAAGCAATATGTACCACATGGGGTGATGAATGCTGTCTTCTGTTCATCTTCTCTCGTCATGAAGATCTGGTGGTATCCTGAGTAGGCGTCGAGGAACGATAACAAGTCGCACGCGGCCGTGGAGTCAACAATCTGGTCAATGTGCGGCAACAGGAAAGGGTCCTTTGGACAAGCCTTATTGATATCCATGTAATCAATACACATCCTCCACTTTCCATTCGCCTTGCGCACCAAAACTGGATTGACCAACCTTGTCGGATGGATTACTCCCCTCACCAAGCCTGCTGGTTCTATCTTCCTGATCTCCTCCATGATGATCTCCCGCCGCTCCAAAGCTTGCTTCCTGACCTTCTGCTTGATGGGTCATGCATGAGGACAGACGGCGAGATGGTACTCAATCACCTCCCTAGGAACGCTGGGGATGTCGGATGCTTGCCATGCAAACACATCGACATTCGCCCACAGGAAGGTGACGAGCACACTTTCCTATTTGCTGTAAAGGGAGGAGCTTATGGTGAAAGCCCCTCCCGCGCCATCCTCCTTGATGGACACCTTCTTGGTTTCTGGTGGCGCAGCTCTAGATTTCTTGCTCTTGCTAGTGGAGCTCTCTGGCACGTCCTCGACGGGAGCACAACACTCCGAAGAGGTGCGCTTGCCGGAGTGGGTGCGAGAGGTCTTGCCGGTCTTCTTTCCTCCCGGGGCTTCGGCAGCAGGAGCAAGTGCCTTAGCGGCAGTCGCTGCAACTGCCTCCCGGTAGAGTTGGTCAACGCAGATTAGCGCATCCTTCTTGTCAGAGGGGACGGTCATGATGGTCATCAGCCCAGGCATCTTCAGCGTGTTGTAGGCATAGTGTGACGCCGCCATGAACTTGGCTAGTGCCGGGTGGCCAAGGATCCCGTTGTAGGGCAAGGGGATCTCGGCTACATCGAAAACAATCCTCTCTGTATGGTACTTCAACTCGCCTCCAAATGTCACGGGAGGCGTGACCTTACCCTTCGGCTGACTCCTTCCCGGTTTGACCCCTTGAAAAGTACTCGTCCCTTCGAGGTCTCTATCGGGAATCTGTAGCCTTTTGATCACAAGAGGCGAGATCAAGTTCAGACCGGCCCTGCCGTCAACTAGCATTTTTGTCACCTTGAGGTTGCGTATTGTTAGCGAAACTAACAATGGCAAGCACCCGACCGCAGTTGTGCGATCAGGGTGGTCCTCGGCGTAAAAAATGATAGGCGTGCTGGGCCTCTTCAGTGGCTTTTGAGCATCGAGTGATGGTTCCGCTGCTGTGATCTCATGCGCCCACTGCTTGAGCTGGCGGTGAGATGTGTGCAGCGAGGCGCCACTGTCGATGCACATGGCCTCCGTAGCTTTCTGGAACTCTTGCTCGCTGGACTCATCGTCCTGGTCATGACCGTCGTCTTCCTGCTTCTTGTCGCGGCCCCGAGCGGGCCTCTCTTGCTGGCTATCCTTGCCGCGATGACCCCCTTGGCCGCCATGCTTCTTGCCGGACCCTTCGGCACCATTCTGACCCTTCTCCTTGTCCCGCCTCTCATACTCAGCTTTTTGCTTCTCAGCAAGTAGCTCAACCTGTCGGCAGTTCTGGAGGTCGTGGCCCTTGGTGCGGTGGATCTAGCAGTACTGCTTTCGGATCCCCTGGCTTGTCGGCAGCCGCCAAGGCCCAGAAAGCGGCGCACCCGGCAATTTCCTTGCCGGGGTCGTCTGCCTTGGCCTTCTTGGCAGCGCCGGTGTCCTCGGATCCCTTGAAGGCAAGCACAGTCTTGCCCTTGCGCTTCCTATTGCGGCGCCGGCCCTTCTTCGTCGGGGTAGCTGTGTCTTCTCCTGTGGAGTCTGTTTCTGCACCGGCGTCCTCGTCGGGGTACTTCCTCCCCTCTTCGGCTCGAGCGCACCTATCAGCCAAAGCATAAAGTCCGGCCACATCTTTGACCTTGTTCATCGCCAACTCTTCACGCATCTTGCAGTTGTGCACATTCTGGTAGAATGCGCTGATCACAGCGGCGGGATGGACATCTAGGATGTTGTACTGCACCCGGCTGAATCTCACTATGTACTTGCGCAGGGTTTCACCTTCTTTCTAGGGGATGATATGCAAATCGCTTGCCTGGCCATGAGCTTGGTGGCCCCCCGTAAAGGCGCCAACAAACTCATGGCACAAATCCGACCAAGAAGAAATAGAATCCACTGGAAAGTGCATCAACCATGACATGACATTGAATTTAAGTGCCAACGGGAAGTAATTGGCAAGCACATTGTCATCGCGAGCCCCAGCAGCTTGCATGGCGATGGTGTAGATGCTGAGGAACTCCGACGGATGGGTCTTGCCGTTGTACTTCTCGCCGACGTCGGGCTTGAACGTGCGGTGGGAGTGCCACTGGAACTGCCGCAGCTCACGGGTAAAGGCTGAGCAACCCACCTCGTAAGGTAGGCTGCCAGGGCCTCCTGGTGCTGGGTGGTCCATAGTGGTCCCCGCCCGCTTATCTAACTGGTGGTGTGCATCGTGCCGGCGCTCGATGGTGGTTCAAGCGTCTTCATGGGCTCACTCCTGAAGAACTTGGTGCTGATCGGGGTGGGTCCATGGGTCAGACGACGCTATGAAAATGTTATCACAGGCGTCATCACGACGGATCGACACCCGCGGTGGCTGGTGTGGAGGAGGAGAGTGCACCGTGGCCGCAGCACCCCCGGTCCTTCCACCACTGGCATGCGGTGGTTCAACGGAGTTCCAGCCTGAGGGCCCCACTGGTCGTGGCTCATCTTTGTTGGCGACGCCGACGAGGCTCTGGATGGTGGATCTCCACTCATCCAGTTTTTCTGCAGCGGGAGGAAAGTCGAGGAGCAACTGCGCGTGCGCCAAAGCTTCTGCTGGCATGGGCGACGGCGAATGCTGCGTGGACCGTGACGTGCTCCGACTTCTAACCACGTTAGAAGGAGCTCTATCACGGCCTGGCGAATGCACGCCATTCTCGCTAGCGTCTCGGTGGGCATGCCGGCCTTCTATGTCCCGCGAATGAAGCGCATGACTCTTCCCACGGTGGCGCCCAGGGTCACCAGCGTGGTGACGCTGTTCGTCGCGCACAACCTGGGAGGAGCGCGTCGTGGGCACCGGCGTAGGCGTCTTGGAAGCCGCCGCGACGCCCGTGGGTGGCACGACAACGCCCTTGGAGGGCCCTGCACCGCCTGTGGGGGGCCCGACTCCATCTTTGGATTTGGAGGCGTGCGGCCCGTCGTCTCGCGCACGAACGACACCGCTCGCCAGGCTTTGACTGCCAGGGCGATGTGGGTGTTTGCGGGTCGCGCCTCGGCTCCCGTCCGCGACCGCCCCACCACTTGCCCGCACTGGTACGGGACGTTCGGCTCCCGGTGAACCAATCACCGTGATCGTCTTCTTCTTGGGAGCCATGGCGATGAAGAACTGCTAAACTAACTGCTAGACCGGATTTTCACAACTGCACCCCCCTACCTGGCGCGCCAAAGATGTCGGTGGGAATGACACCTATGGGATCACTGGGATCCCTTCTACGGTTGGCGGGTGCGGGGTTGTGCAAAGAGCAGGTCTGGCGGTCAGCACCAGGATAGTTTACCCAGGTTCGGGCCGCGAAGATGCGTAATACCCTAGTCCTGCTTTGGTGTATATATTTGAGTGTTCTTGAGTTCTTGGGCTAGCTACGGTGCGTGTGTAGCCCACAAGATCCGAATCCTTCTCCTGGACGACTCGGTCCTCCTTTTATAGACAAAAGGGGTCGCCAAAGTGGCACACAGGAGGTGGAAAGGTGTACAGTGCGCATGCTTATCGCCTGTCATTATGGGACAATACGCATTAAATGTGCTCCCTTAGGTGTCCCGTTGCTTTATTGGGGATGGCAACGAGGCCCGTCCTGTCCGTCGCCGCCACGCCTTGCTCCGACACGCATCCAGGCCAACAATGCATGCAGTGCCATGTAGGCTAGATGGCTGCTGAGATGGCATGGTGGCAGGGTCTTCATGAAGATCTGCATCCCACCACGCAGGTGCTTGCTGAGTTGGCCTGAAGCCGCACGTTGCCACACAGGTGCCTGCCCAGCTGGTTGGGCTGGCAGCTGTATGGGAACGGCGGTGGGGTCTTGGCAGACGGTGGCCTGGTTGTGGCCTTGCAGGTGCCCCCGGCAAAGGTCTTGCCGCGGCATCGCAGTCGTCCCCGACAAGGATCTTGCCGGGGGTCTCGTGGATTTCCTCGGCAAAGATCTTGCCGAGGATCATCATCCTCTGGTCCTCATCTGATCTTGAGTGGTTATGATCTTCACAAAGATCTGCATGCCACCATGGAGGTGCCTCCAGAGCTTGGTTCCAATGTGGTTGTTGCTGGTGTTGGAACCCTTGGGCTCAAGGGTGGCACGCTCTACTAGCGTCGGGCAAGTTGCCCTGGCAAGGCTCTTGCCGGGGTTTCGAAGGCCGCCTCGGCAAGGGTCTTGCCGGGGGAGTCTACCTCGCCCTCTTGCTCATTGTGTTTCTTGGTCTTGGCGTTGCTTTGCCCGTCTCGTGCCTTTGGCCGGAGGGCTTTCTCATGTTCTTGCGCTTCTGCTCTATCCCCCTGCCCTGCTAAGTGTGGCCATAGGCGTGGCTCTGACTGCCCGTGCACAAGTAGAGGGGTAAAAAAGGAGAGCCCCTACTTTTGTACACCGACAATCATGAACAAGGAAATATGATAATAACCAATTTATTATTGCCTCTAGGGCATATTTCCAACAGTCTCCCACTTGGACAAGAGTCAATAATCTAGTTCCCATCACCATGTGATTAACACCCAATGATTTTTGGGATTTGATCATGTTATGTTTGTGAGAGAGGTTTTAGTCAATGGGTCTGCAACATTCAAATCCGTGTGTACTTCACAAATCTCTATGTCATATTATAGATGTTGCTACCACGCTCCACATGGAGCTATTCCAAATGGCTGCTCCACTATACGTATCCGGTTTGCTATTGAGACTCATCCGGATTGGTGTTAAAGCTTGCATCGACGTAACCCTTTACGCCGAACTCTTTAGCACCTCCATAACCGAGAAACATTTCCTTATTCCTCTAAGGATAATTTTGACCGCTGTCGAGTGATCCACTCCTGGATCACTCTTGTAACCCCTTGTCAGACACGTGGCAAGGCACACATCAGGTGCGGTACATAGCATGGCATACCGTATCGAGCCTATGGCTAAGGCATAGGGGACATCCTTCATCCTTTTCCTTTATTCTGCCGTGGTCGAGCTTTGAGTCTTACTCAACATCACACCTTACAAACAGGCAATAACTCCTTCTTTGACTGATCCATTTTGAACTCCTTCAAAATAATGTCAAGGTATGTACTCTGTGAAAGTCTTACACTACAAAAAAAAGACACATCCGTGACATTTTGGGCCGAACGGTTTTTTTTCTGTCATACATATGACACTTCTATGACGATAATTGTGACAAAACCCAGTATCATCATAGATGTGGTGGGCTCCTACTTCTATGACAAAAAATCATGACAGAAAATGGGCTTTTCGTCCTGGGCGGGCCGGAGACGCAGCTGCATGACATTCTTTGGGCCGTCCATGACGGAAAAAAATGTGGTAGAAGCGAGGGGAGGAAAATTTCGGGGAGTTCCCGGTTACAGTGGGAGGTCGGGGGCCGAGCGATGCGTGTTTGTCTTGTACACGTACGCGCGTGTGTGCGAGGCGTTGGCTCTAACTGAACCCGAGCGAGGCGTTGGGCTCTAACTGAACCCGAGCAATTGCACTGCAGGCTACGCGTTACTGAACCCGAGCGATCGATCGATGGCTGTTAACTGAACCCGATCGAGCAATTCCTTGGCTACTGCTGCTAACTGAAGCCGATCGATGGGATGAACAATGAGCGTTGCAGGGGGGTTTGGATGAACAGTGAGCGGTGGCGTTGCCTCTGGATGAACAAGACCCCGTGGTGTGGTGGAGGGCTGGATGAACAGTAGACGGTGGAGGGGTGCCCGTGGAGGGGTGGATGAACAGGACCCCATGGTGTGGAGGGCAGGATGAACAGTAGATGGTGGAGGGGTGCCCATGGAGGGGTGGTTGAACAGGACCCATAGTGTGGAGGGCTGGATGAACAGTAGACGATGGAGGGTTGGTTGAACAGTAGCCGGTGGAGTAGCACGCGGTGGAGGCTGGATGAACAAGAGCCCGTGGAGGCTGGAGGAGGTCGACAGTGGATGAACAGTAGCTCGTGGAGGCTGGAGGGGGTCGACGGTGGAGATGAACAGTATCCCGTGGAGTCCCATTTTGCGGTACGCCATAACCCCCCCGATGAACAGGACCCCCGATTCAACCGTAGCGCTCCAACACAAGTCCGTTTCCTCCGTTTTGCGGTACGCCACACCCCTCCCGTTGAACAGAACCCCCGTTACGACCGTAGGAGGTCCGTTTCCTCCGTTTTGCGGTACGCCACACCCCTCCTGATCAACAGGACTGTTGTTTTGACCGTAGGAGGTCCGTTTCCTCCGTTCTGCGGTACGCCACACCCCTCCCGATCAACAGGACCCCCATGAACACGACGACGGCGCTGTTTCTCCGTTCCGACCCAGCCATGTACACGAGCCCTCGCCGTATGTATGCGCGAGTAGGCGTTCGAGACCCCGCCCGTATGTACACATACATGGCCATGTTTTCCTTCTTGCACCCTGGCCGCCTCTACTATGACACGTGCGCGCCTGTACATCCACCAGTATATATGTACGTACACGTTCGCGACCAGAATGACAACGCTACTTACGCTTCGGCCAGGTGGGTCCAGACTGTCAGGCACTTCCTTGCCTACGAAGATGTAGCTGGTGGGTCTGAGCAGTCAGTGGGGCGAAATACGGTGGCTCGTCCGGTGGGTCCCCGCTGTCAGGTGGAGGAATAATTATTTTGCACGTAATAAGGAGGCACTTCCTTGCTGCGGCCGTGGACCCAGCTGTCAGCCTCTCCACGTACAGTCCACGTCCGATGGAAGTCGTTCCTTGACCACGTTGACCACGCCACGCCGAGAGCACCAGGGCGGTGG
Organism: Aegilops umbellulata; assembly: GCA_032464435.1. Classification (NCBI taxonomy): domain Eukaryota; kingdom Viridiplantae; phylum Streptophyta; class Magnoliopsida; order Poales; family Poaceae; genus Aegilops; species Aegilops umbellulata. The sequence goes on from CP136060.1 coordinate 234,790,049, forward strand.
ACGACGGCGAGGCCTAGGAAGGGTACGACGGGGAGCTGGGGAAGATACGGCAGTGGAAGCCCGCGCGCGCGCGGAGTGGAGTATGAGGGTTCACTGGTTCGGCTGCGGTGTGAGGCTGCCGTCGCCGCAGGGCCTGGCCAGCGGTGGGAATAGTAGGGGGTGGTGAGGCCTCCGCGGCAGCACAGCCGGCCACGGCAGGCAGGAGCATGCGGCACGACCGGCGCTGCTTTGGGCGGCTGGAGCAAGAAGACCAGAGGTTGAAGAAACACTTCGGTCGTTGGATGGACATCGTACGGTCACTGGAGCTAGAATCGTTCATATTGACTAAGTTGACAAAGCCCTTCGTCCCCGTCAACTTAGTAGGCCCACAAGTCGGCCTCCCACCAAGGTGGGTCCCAGCGAGCCGAGGGAGTATTCATTTTTTTGTGCGTAATAAGGAGGCACTTCTGGTGGGTCCGAGCTGACAGCGGGGGGAACGTTTTTCTCGTGAAATACGGTGGCCTGTCTGGTGGGTCCCAGCAGTCAGGGGGAAACAATTTTTTTTCGCAAAATACTGGTGGCCCGTCCGGTGGGTCCCCGCTGTCAGGTGGAGGAATAATTATTTTCCGCGTAATAAGGAGGCACTTCCTTGCGGCTGCCGTGGACCCAGCTGTCAGCCTCTCCACGTACAGTATTCTTCCGATGGAAGTCAGTCGTTGACCACTTTGACCACGCCTCGTCGAGAGCACCACGGCGGTGGCCGACGGCGAGGCATAGGAAGGGGACGACGCGGAGCCAGGGAAGACGCGACAGTGGATGCCCACGCGGAGAGGAGTACGAGCGTTCACCGGTTCGGCTGTGGTGTGAGGCTCTGTCGTCGCAGAATAACTGGGTGTGGGAGAGTAGAGGGATGCCCTGGCCAGCAGTGGGAGTAGTGGTGGGCGCTGAGGCCTGCACGGCAGCACAGCCGGCCAAGGGAGGCGGGAGTAGGCGGTCCCGTCGGCGCTGCCTTGGCGGCTGGAGCAAGAAGATCAGAGATTGAAGAAACACGACGGCCGTTGGATTGACATCCAACGGTTATGTCTGCTAGAATCGTTTGTTGACATATATAATAACTAAAAAATCTTGCATACGCGTCAACTAAACAGGCCCACAAGTCAGACCACTCCCTCTTTTTTTTAATAATTTATATATAGCTCATGGAAACTTCTTATGCAATTTATTGCAGTCGTTTTTTGGTTGGCCAGGGCCAATTTCGCATATTTCTGTGGGTTCCAAACAATTTTTAATACCGAAATGTCCAACCAGATCTAACGTACTTTGAAGATATATTTAAATTAGGTTAATGCCCATTGAAATAGGAATCTGAAAATGTGATAAAATTCAGAAATTATAAAGTAATTGCCAATTTGTCATCTGTTTTTATATTTACAACCCATTTCATATTACTTTCAAGATTTGCAGGCGTCTTGAAAGAGTTGCAGCCCATCAGGGCGTAGAAAAATAAGTAGGCCTGGATTGGGTATTCTTCAGAAAAAATAAACTGGGCTCATTTTCACAAAGAAAAAATAGCTGGGCTGGTCACATGGTGAACATAAAATATAAGCCTGGGCTAGACGGGCCACAACCCAGTTCAAACCCTGCTCCGTCTCAACAATACCAAACAAAAAAATACTGCTCAAGTAGCTACGTCCCAGGTGTCAGCCGATGTTGTGATGTTCTCTTGTCTATTGACTATATACGCTCACAATGTTGTGGGTCCCAGATGTCAGGAAAACGCTAGGAGGAAGCATTTTATTTTTCCATACGCTGACGTGGTGGGCCCCTACTGTCATCCTTTCCACGTACTTCTGCCGATTCCTGTTGTTTGTTGACCATGTTGACAACGCAAGAGGGCGGCGCCACGGCAAGCGCACCAAAGCGCGCGGAGTACGTCGACGTTAACAATTTAGGAGACAGTGGGGCAGCGATGCGTGCGCTGAGGCGCAGCCAGCCGTGGGAGGCGGAAGCAGGCGTCCCCGCCGGCGCTGGTTTGGTTTTGGCGGCTGGATGAAGACATGACTGAAGAAACACGACAGACTGTAAAAGCAGCAGGAGTACTTAACAACCTTAACTAAAACCAACAGGGGCACTTAACAACCAAAGCTGAAAGCAGTATGAGTACTTATATAGGTTCAACCGTACAAAGGACGCCTCGAACAGTGCTACTTTGCCTACAGTTAACCAAGGGTGAGGCCGCCAAGCCCCAGGACAAGGCCCAGGCGCCACCCCAGGCATCCACAACCTTCTGAAAGCGGCTTCATCTCGCAACGTGGTCAATAAAAAGGATATTCGCTTTAGAGCCATGGAAAAGCATGAACATAATCTTCTATCCTATTCTCCAAGATGGACGGGCCTTCATTATTTGAGACCACCCATGAATAAGTATCTTTTCACCTCCAAGGGGAATTGAGTAGGTCGATATAAACATCATGTTGTGACCAAGCGCAAGTCTGACCCGACCATGGTCAGGTATCTGCATAGGAACAATAGAACTCGGTAGTTCCTATTTGAAGAAGATCACAGCTGTAAAACTATGTAAAAGCAATAGTTTATGAACAACATATATAACAGAAAACAGCTCGTACCATAAGTTTCTCGACACAGTTGGACCTGTTCAACGAGTGCAGCAGTGGCACACATATCCCACGTGGCCTTCCACCATTGAAACGCCCCACAAGGACCTCAAGACGATCAATAAAGTGTAGGAACTTGTGGATGTCGATCCAGTCAACTTCAGTGCCATTAGTAATAGCCGAGTTATTACAGAGTAACAAACGAGCAGACTGCTTAACTCTGAAAAAACCTACACGTGCCACCAATTATAAGAAAATATTAGTTAGAAGTAGCATTTTCGTGAGAGATTCGTTGCTACTTCTAAAGTTAAATTGTGATTAGTTAGACAGAATAGGTGGATTAAGAAGTAATCGAGGCAACAAGCAAGAACCAAATACAAAACTAACATGGATGAACAATTGGAATGACGTCGGGGTGGAAGATCGCAGTGAAGATGAGACCAGGTTCTGCTATTTCCATCAACATTTGTGCGCCAACTTTCAGTCCGTAACACTTGAGAAAGTTTATCCAAGTTCGGCCTAAAAAAAGCAGTGATCTTCTTGGTTCATGAACCCAACTCGGAACTTATATCCATGGCTTGTCTTCACTTTGACCATTAAACTAGTGTATTCAGTTATGGCAAGGCCGAGCATCTTGAGTACATGTGTTCTAGCAGAGCAAATAATACACTGTAGGAAAAATAATATGAGAACACATCATGTTCAAAAAAAAACCCACCCTCCAGGATAGAAAAGAGGATTCTAGGAACATACTGTGCGCGTTTCAAAATGATGTGTTAGGATGAGAAGGAACAAGTGTGGCGTCTCGCCGAGGGCGCAGAAACCTGTAGGGTACTCGCACTTTGGGCACTGCAAATGAAACACACTAGATTCAGTAGGAAGAAAAATGCATCAACGGCGGCGGCTGCCATCCTAGGATTACCTGTGACCAAGGGACTTGGGTTTATCAGGGATGGATGAAGAATTCGTACCTGGTTCTCCATGAGAAAACCCTATGCAATCGCCGAGAGGGGGTTTTCTCTGAACAAGAAGACGAGGGAGAAGGGGATTCAGGCCCAGTGAAATATTTCCTCTTCGTTCGTCCAGCTTACTGCTAAAGCTGGAAAGGGGGGTTGTGATTTGACGGCTCATTGGGCATTGCTGTGGCGCTACGACCGGGGTGTGTCTACCGTGAAGTTGTGCACTCTAATTTGTGCATATGGCACGTGGACCCCGTTGCCAGTTGCCCCACATATCAGCGAAAGGAAGTAGAAAGACAGGAGTAACTAGTTACACATAAATATATTTTTTGACAGAGAGATACTCCCTCTGTAAAGAAATATACAAATCTTTTATATCACATGCTCACCTTGCCGAGAAATATACTCCCTCTGCAACACACGGGCATTATGGGGGTTCAACTTTTTTTATGGGGGTTCAGCTGAAAATATAATACTCAGATAGGCTCAGGTTCTGGACTTTGGGCCGCAGGCCGACCCTGCATGTTTGGGGGCCCATGTGTTCTACCTCAGCACTTTTCATATTGCAAGCGATCGGTACGGCGCTGGTTTTAGATGCTGTCGCAAGGCGAATACACAAAATTGAATAAAGCACGGCAGCTGTTGGAATGAAATCGAACGACAGTTCCTAACCAACAATCAGGGTTGCAATTCTATCAACGATATACCATGTGATAAATAATACTGTCGTACTACTTATACACACAGGACACTTGTTTCACCATGCCAGATTATTACATCAAAATCTCTCGGAGGATAGATCAGTTCGGCAGTTGCGTGCTGCTAATTTCAAAGTTGATTTGGACCAGCTCTCCTTGCCGAGAAAGTTCGATTTTGACATCATCCCCTACCGCAAGATATGATTTTAATTTGAACCTTGACCATCCTTTAGCATCAATCATCATGCAACCATCCTTTGTACTTATGGTATATTGAGCAGGTTCATTCACACCAAGGTTGCGCATGGTAAGAGAAACTTGGCCGCGGTTGCCCGGATTGTTGAACGACTCCCTCGTTGCTCTAGGAATTCTTTGTTTGCAAACAAGAAGACATACCCAAACAGTTAGACCAACACAGGAATCATGTGAAACAACATGGAAACAAAAAAGAACGAAGCACTTGGGCGGCCAATGCTTACCAAGAAGGTGGACATGTCGGTTTTTGTAAGGAGTTTGGTATATGAAGTGCGAACTGCAGCCCAGTCTGTTGCCGGTGCAACTGCACGGGCCAGAGCAGATGCAAGTGCAAGTGTTGGTGCAGGTGCCGAAGCCGCCGCTGCTGCCGGAGATGGTGCTCCTTGTAGAGCTGGTGCTGGTGTCGGAGCAGGTGCCGGTGTCGATGCCCGATCCTTCGGTAGATCAGACTGATCCGCTGACGCGGTCGGTGCCCAATCCTCAGCTGGATCAGACTGAGCTGCTGCCGCTGTCAGTGCTAGAGCAACTGCCGGTGCTCGATCTGTGCGAGACAGCGGCGATCGTGTCTGGTCTGCTATGATCAGCTTTCTATCTTGACTAGGATCCGTGACCGTGATCCAGTTTTTTTCTTCATTTCTTTTAAACGCGAGAAGGACTAATTGTGGCGTTTTTGTTAAACCAAACTGCAGTTCATCATAGGGATTCAGCTTGTACTCAGACAACAGACTGATCCAATTTTTTCCAGTAATATAAGTGATGGACAGTGCCTTCATTACTAACACGACATAAGAAGTGAAACCTGCAAAAATAGCCATCGTAGAGCAAACAAAACGGTTTATTCTGTGATGAATGTCACATGGCAAAACCTGCATCGTAAAATTGCAGGAAAAGAAAGAAAACATGACATTAAATCAATAAGATTTAGATAGTAAATCAATAAGATTTACTTGATGTGACACGAGTGAATCCTTACCAGGAAATCACTATGTTGAAGTACTAAACATAAGATTGATCGTCCAACTACGCGTGGCATGCAGGGGCCCTGCCTACTCCCACAAGCAGGACAGTCCAATGGTCGTGACAAATCATATGGACCGAACATCCATGGGACTGGAAATCCCGGTGGGTGCGATAAACCCTGCAATGCATACAGATATGGGAGTGTAACCATAATTGATAAACCGGCCTCACAAAAAATATGATCTGGATACTTCAAAATATACAGACTGAATTGAGTTGACAGACATTAACATAGACCGTTCTCAGGACCGACCACACACCAAAAGCGGCAGTACTAATAAACAATACAGGGTTCACAAACACAAATCAAGTACTGAACAATAGTACTTACTACAGACAAGCAAAGTTGCACTAACTAAACTCTGCAGACTATTTCTTGCCACCGACCTACGGGATGAACCCCGCATAACTGACTAGGCCATGGAGTTCGTGTGAGATGTCTACACGCACCATCACCATCTTGTCAACCTTGGAGAACCTAATAGAGTGGTCTTTCCACTCATAAACATGATGATGAAGACAGGCCGCATCAGATTTGTTGGGAAGCTTTACAAGAACCACACCCTTCGTAATCGAAGGCACATCCAGGAAACTGTTGTGGTCAAGTACAGCCTCGAGAACACGCCTGACAACAATGCTACAGGAAAACACTAGTTCAGGACACGTGGCGACAAGGACACAGCAGCTGGATAGTTCAGCAGTAGAACTCATCATCAGGTCTTCCAGTTCACACGGCATGACTTTGAGAACTTCATCTCCACCGCAGACCTGGTTCTAATTCAAACAAAAACCATATTTTATTACTACCTCTGTTCAGAAATATAAGATGATTTTCGATATTATACTCCATATATGAATGACTACATATACGTAGACAAATGAGTGAACAAAGACACTAGAACATGTCTTCAAAGGCACGAGAGCAGAGGGATTACATGCAAAATCCATAACACAAGTTACTGAGGCAAATATACCCTCTTAAAAGGTAGCATTGATGTTCATAAAGTACTCCCTCCGTCCCAAAATTCTTGTCTTAGATTTGTCTAGATACGGATGTATCAAGTCACATTTTAGTATTAGATACATCCGTATCTAGACAAATCTAAGACAAGAAATTTGGGACAGAGGGAGTAGTTGAAAGTAATCTATAAGAAATCAGTGTCAACCTCTCGCATGTTTTGGTCAAAAGAGGAATTTAGAACCGTCATTTGGCACACAAAAATCACATGCAAGATCACCCAGAAAATTGTACTACTAGTACTAGTACTGCGTGTTAGATGAAAAAACACGATCAAGATCAAGAAAAAGATCGTCAAGAAGAGATATTACCTGGACTTGCTTAATGAGGGACCCCGGAGAGGGGAGCTTGGACAGTGGGATGGCTTTGAGATTGTCTGTGATAGTCTCGGCGGGGTGCTTGCGCTTCTTCGTACCATGAGCCTCGACGGTTTTGGCCGGAAACATAGAAATCACTTCGGCCGGTGCTCCAGCGTCCATCAAGAAACTGTCAAATAGAAATAAAAGAAAAGAAACCATAATCACAAACCCAAAAGAAGAAAAGAGAGGGAGTTATAGGATCAGTCTCGGGGTTGCAAGACCGGGCCTTGGCCAGAATCAACACCATTGATGCGCTCACCTTTCCTTCTTTGGGAGAGAAGAACAATGGCAGAAGCAGGCCAGGGTTTTACTGAAGAAATGAGGAACAAGATGAGGCAGAAGCGAGGGTTGGGTAGAGTGGAAGCTAAGAGAGAAGAGTGAAATGATGGTTGCTTCGTCCGTCCAACTTACTGCTGGAAAGGAGGGGGTTTTGTGATTTGACGGCTCATTGGGCATTACTGCGGTGCTTCGATCGGTGTAGTCTACCGTCACTCTACTACGGAGTAATTTAGTGCATGGCTGGTGGACCCCGATGCTGGCTGTCCCACACGTCGGCGAAAGTGAGTAATTTAGTGCATGCCTGGAGGAGGATCCGCACGGTAGAGTGTGTTCACTGTTTTTCGAAAGAAGAAATGATTACAGCAAGCGTTTCCACTCTTACGACGGTGGAGTGCGAAACACGGCAGCCACTTGAACATACACAATGCTCCTACTACTAGGCATGTGCAGTGGTTCATACGTTAGTACTACACAATCTTGTTGCTAGTGTAGTAAGATATGACGATAGCAAATGATGTTGTGCGCATGTCAACTACTCCTATATGTAACAAATACACGAAGAGGAAACAACTATATTGAGATGAGAATGCAACCAAACACAAGCACACGCTTTGTGCTACAGTGACTGATCTGCACCGTCTGAGTTTGATCCAACGGTCATGTTGCGCCGAGACATGGACATGCCCATGCAGAGGGCGCCTAAGGCTAGTCACATTTGGGAGTATCATATACTAGTATCATGCATATGATACTAGTGTATGATACTACCTCCATAGTGCATAGTATCATAAAGTAGTATCATAGGTGATCATATTTATTGCCATGCATGACACAAAGTAGCATAGCATTTAACATGATACGGTATCTACCTATGTTACTCTAACCCTCTCTCTCTTCTTTAATTGTGTGCCACATAAGTATTTTTGCTAGTCCCAAGTGCATGTTACCGGTTATGTCACCCCCACTATGGCCAGCCTAAACACCACCGAAGTCCCTCTGCTTCTCGAGGCACACGACGTTGGTGATGCAGGGTGCAACCGCCCGCAGAGCCCGCCCCTAGTCGATGGGAGCCAGCTCGTCAAAGATGGCGTCCAATGGCACGAATGGATTCCGGTGACGGAGCCCTGAAAGGATTCGCCCGACAACGGCGACGGCAGCCCACAACCCCTCCTTGTCCAGCTCAGCCCCCACCATCGCGCGGAGATGGCTCAGCTCCTCGGAGATATAGGTGAAGAAGGAGACCAGGCCAGGAAGCCGCAGCTCGTTGAAGTCGACCGAGTGGTCGAACGGGTTTAGCCCAACGGCCGGCATCGTCGCGCTGGCACGACGGTAGGCATCGCGCAGCCGCAACACGTGTGTGGCAACTTGGTTCACCAAGTGGCTGAGGCGATCCTGGACCTCGTCACGATCGGCCCGCTCGCGCTCCAGCCAGCTCCCCTGACGGCCTATCATATCTCCCACTTTCTGCAGCAACACCACCGACGCCTCGAGCATCTTTGTGGTGGACGCCTACCGCTTTTGAATCTCCGTGAACTCCCGCGCATAACGGAGGAGCATGGCACTCCTCACCTCCTTGAGCTCACGGAGCTCCACGTCCTTGGCCCTGAGCTCCACATCCTTGGCATGGAGCTCCTGTGTCAGGAGCCTCACCTCGAACTTCGTGATCTGCTGCGCCGCCATGGCACCAGGTAGAAGCAATGGGGAGAGGAAGCAAAGGGGGCGAAACGGCTGAAAGGCAATGCAATCTACGGGAAGGCGGAGGGAGCGGGGAATCTTTTGGTTTTCACCACGGTAAAACACCAGTCGACGACTTCTCACATCCGGGAGCGGTGGGTTTTTACAAGCGGAGCCATCATGACTAATTGCTGCCGCGCCTGCTCCCGTCAACCAAAAAATTAAAAATCCTGCCACGCCTGCTCCCGTCAATCAAAAAAATAAAAATCCTGCCGCACCCAAACACCAGAACAACGCCGCGGTGGATATTTATATTTACCTGTCGGCAAGTAGATAAAAAAAGGGGTGAAAAAACAAATGTGGCGGCGGCCTAGCTAATCGGTCGAACTAGACCAACTAGCTAGCCACCGTGCTTCACTGATGTACTCGGCGGGAAAGGTGGTCTTTCGTGATTTGACGACTCATTTACTTGCTTCGGCGCTACGACCGAGGAGGACCCAGAAAACGCGCGGTAGGGTGTCCCACGTCAGGAAGAATATATGCATGCACCACCCGGGAGGACCCCGAAACCGCGCGGTAGGGTGTGCCACGTCTCGGCACGGAGGAAAAATGTGCGTGTAAAAATATACTGTATCAGACGTAGTACCTATGGTTTGACCTCAGGACCCAGCCAGTCGGTCGAAAACACCCCACTAGCCACACAGCTTCATCATGCAAACGTGGCACGGAGGATAGATGTGGTTAGCTCCGTCTCGACCAGCCACAGCGTCTCTTGTTCTAGGCGATTCTTCTATTTTCCAAGCTTTTATTAGTTGTAATAACACCACGGCAAGCTAGCGCCGCTCTTCGTGTGTGCCCGTGCAAAGGTTAGAAGATGGAGAGAAGAGAGATTGAGATCGCAGACCTGGGACCCACCAGTAAGTGAGACAACGGTCATGCACGTGTTGACGAGGCACTCCCTCTACTCTACTCAACGAAAGTTCTGTATAAATAAAATCGAGTTATGGGACAAAGCCAACAACCGTTCGTTTTTTCAGGTTATCGACTTACGCTTTGTAGTCCAGGTTGCCAGTTCGAATCTTGTCTTTCAGATTTGTTAGTTTTAGGTCCAAATTTGATTAATGACAAGTGGGACCCCCGTGTGTTGTTCTGATATTTCAGTGTAGGATGGTTTTTTTGAACAAACACTTTGCGTGGTTAGACAAGTAACGGCACGAGTTACACGTATTTTGCAAGTTTACGAACAAAAATGACAGCGGCATAGAATATCACATCCACCCCGCAGCTTAGATACTATGGTGATACGAGTTTTTACACCGCTGGAAGTGAGATCCAATGGTTTGGGAGTAGTGTTTGTAATTATGCGCAATTTCCAAACTCTCCAAAAGTTTTTTTTGCAAATAAAACATTCAGGCCTCGTGTGTGCCGCTGCATCTTCGATCCAACGGCTCCCCGGTGCTCATATTAGGTGCTCCCCGTAGCTTAATTACCCGCTACGGTTATATGAGCATCTAGGTCGTCTGATCAGTGATCAGATGGCACATGCGTAGTACTTGTACTTTCTGCGCATTTCCCAAACTCTATCAGCCGTATATTGCAAAAACATTCAAACCTCCTATTGTGGTCCGTTAGATCTCAGTGAACTCATATCACCATAGAATCTACGGTGCGGGAGCACCTCATACTCTCCCGTGCGAGAAAACATAAGGTGCTATCGCAGCTTGGATGCTACGGTGATACGAGCTTGGAGGTCGTTTGATCTGAGATCCAATGTCATCTGAGCAGTCTTTGTGCTTATAAGCAGTGGCCAAACTCTTTTGGGGCTTTTCTAGAAAAAACCATTTGAACCACTGAGGAGGTGTTGGGTCACAAATCCAACGCCTCCGAAGAGCTTGTATCACCAAAGCATCTAAGGTGTGGTAGCACATGATATTCTTACATATAGGAGAATATGATGTCCTCCTTCATCTTAGATGCTACGGTGATACGAGCTTTGAGGTCATTGGATATGGGATCAAAGGGCATCTAAGTAGTTTTTGTACAAATTGTGTGCAATTCTCAAACTCATCAAGGTTTCCTGCAGAAATATTAAGACACATCATGTGAGCTGTTATATCTCAGATCTACAAGCTCCAAGCAACTCGTATGGGCATATAGCATCTAAGGTATGGGTGCACATGATATTCTCTCGGGGAGGAGGGGTGGGGGTGCACAACCAATCAGTGGCTGGGAGGGTGGGGACAAATATAATCTAAACAACCCTAAACAGAGCTCCACAATTTTATCTAAGGTCGAGGGGTTGATCCCCGACAATCATAGATCCGCCCAAAACAGAACATTTGCATGTACTGTAGTAATAGACTTAATATTCATGTTTCAGTTTCATGTTCACTTTAAATATTGAACTGAGGACCATGGATGTCTTACATTTTACTCCCTTCGTTCCCAAATATTAGTCTCTTTAGAGGCTTCAAATGGACTGGCACATACGAATGTATATAGACATATTTTAGAGTCTAAATTCACTCATTTTGCTCCGTATGTCGTCACTTGTTGAACTCTCTAAAAGACTAATATTTAGGAATAGAAGGAGTATTTTTGAATTCGTGTCATACATGCATGGTTTGGAAAAATAGATGCACTATACTTATTGGATTGTTGTTGTGTTCGTGCGTGCGTGCGTGTGTGTGTGTGTGGTCATATGCTTGATACATACAAAGTTTTCTCACCTCCATGTTGTTCATCTTTTAAATTTGAATTTGCATTGGTAAACTTACTAGGGATACCATGAAATGTGAAATCCACGTTGAGATCACTATATCACAAACTCACTCTAGTTCAACAACTCGTCATAAATCAATTACCACGTTGAGATAAGTATTTGCAAGGAAAATACGGGTATTGTAATACACATAGATTCGTTCGGCAATTTAAAAGGTTCCTTTCGTATTCTCGAATGGTAGGACCCAATGACGTACCAGCCAGACCTTGGCTCGTGTTGATCCTAAAAAAAAGCGGGCTCGTGTTCTTCGGTGGTGTGCATGGTATGCACATTAGGCAACCCCATTACCCCAACCAGTCGAGCCTCAGTGTTTCAAGTCGAAATATCTGGCGGCCAGAATTCTAGCCCTAGGAAATTCCCCTCATGCCCCCGGTCCATAATGACTACTGATGAACAACAGAGGGATGCTTTAGTAACTAGACAACGTTACCTACCGTGCCGAGCACGGTTCAATTCCCTCGGTCGCCGCTCGTCAAGGTCACCCGTCAACTGCATTGCCTACTACTACTACTACTGCTGCTACTACTACTACTACTACTACTACTACTACTACTACTACTACTACTACTACTACTACTACTACTACTACTACTACACCACCAGGATGAGCACAGAATTGAGCCCGTTTGTTCGTGCCTAGTACTTGAGTTAATATATCAGGCAATGCACTGGTACGGAGGGATTATCCTTCTACTCTGCATATATAACTTGTCTAAAGTCTAACTAAGCGAAATGTTTGACCAAATCCTTTCTTAAGAAATACAACATGACAGATGTACGGCTTGACAATTTATTGCATGATGCAGGTTATGATATTGTTTCGAATCCTGGATCTTAAATTTCAGAAAATCCAAAAGTGAGCATAAATTCTTGAAACTAAGCATGGTCACGTGATATGGCACAAATATTACTTCGTAAGTTTTTTCTTCAATTTGAGACAAGCTGCTTATGACTAGTTGCACAAATGAAGAGCCAAGGTATTTTGGAAGAAAGACTTGTCACGTTAAGGCGAACGCTTTCACTATTGAAACCGTAAGCGTTTACGTGCCGCCACGAGTCCCCGCTTCTCATCGGCAATCGGCAGGTGTCGTCCGAGCAAGCGTGTGAGTCGACGGGAGGCGTGCGAGCAGACCGCTGCGCCGGCTATCAGGGAGGCGTGCGAGCAGACCGCTGTGCAGGCTCACCGAGAGGCGAGCCCTTTGACCAGGCTCCGCCGCCCACCGTCGTCCCAACTGCTCCCACTTTTAATGTCACCGGTGCCGCAGTTTAAAATCAACCCCGCACTACCTCATACTCCCTCCTTTCCGGTTTATAGGGCTTATCTCAAAATATTAGTTTTTCCATTTTATAAGGCTCAATTTTGTTGTTTCCCATCACATGTTCAGATTCCAAGGTAAATTAAATAATTGCATGCAAGTATTAAGAGAAAATTGACCAATGCATTTAATTTATGCATGCATGCATTGCAATTAATGCATTGGTAAACATATTTTTTTGAGAAAAACAAGAGCATTAATTGGGTGCTTTTGCAAACTACAAAAAGTATTCCACCACTCACCATCTACCTTGGTTGGTGAGATTTTTGAATTGAGCCTTATAAACCGGAAAGGAGGGAGTATCGCTACAATCCTCTCTCTTCCTCTCCGATTCTCCTGTCGTCTACCTCCAACTAGCATGACCTAAACGTACGCCATGTCGCATCACGATGGTCTGCCCTTAGTGTTCCAGTTTCCTGAGGAAGACACCCAGCCGGAGTCTCAAGAACATAAGGCGCTTTGGGACGAGCTTGAACTGGCCTTGCGGGAAGACGCCGCGCCCGTCCCCGCTCCTGTTCCGACTCCTGTCGCCCCGACTGCGCCAGCGCCCATCCCCGTGGCATTGGTGGGCTGGGAGCCGCACATTATCGCCGAGCTTGATCCCAGATGGTTCCACGAGGTGCCCGCCGACTTTCATGCACCCGTGCACCTGCCAGCGCATGCGCCTGCGCGTGCACTGACGCGCACGCCCGTGCCGGTGCCAGTGCACCTGCCAGCGCCTGCGCCTGCGCGTGCACTGACGTGCGCGCCCGTGCTGGTGCCCGTGCACACGAATGTCTCCGCCACGCCATTGACAGCGCCTGTCCCCGCGCGGGTGCCAGTGCCCCCCTCAGCGGCATGGATGGCCGCCGTCGATCGCTTCCTTGCACGAACGCTAGCCGCCTCCTCCTGCCAGTCGACTCGCTCCGAAGTCCAGAACATTTTGGCCTTCCTTGAAGCTAGGCCAACGTCTAGGAGTAAACCAACAATGACGCAAGACGCCGCCGTCGCCGTCGGTCAGTGGCCCAATGACACACAGAGCACGGCAGAGGAGCCGCTTCCCACCGCGAGATGCCCACGCCACCGCCGCGTAATCTAAATTTGCCATGAAGAATGTTCGGATTGCCATGCTTAAAATCCAAACGTTTATCATTTCTGTTTATTTTATACCGATCGTCGTATAATTTAAAGTCGGAGTTAGACTGAACAAAATGTATGGTTTGATCGATTGAATGTTCTGCTAGAGCCGTATCAAATTAAATATAAAACGTCATCAAGCCACATGTATTCCTTGTCATCCAACGACCTAGACTACTTCAATGTCGAGCGCTCAACACGTTTAGCGTGCAGTTAATTTGATGCCAAAAATAGTGCTAATCATATGACAACACACAAATAATATGCTAGTAGTTAATATCCGCATGCACTTAATATACATCCAAATTAACGTGCATTGCACGTACACACTGACTAGTGCTGCTAGTACGTGAAACTGGTGCCGTGACTTGTGAACGCGTCCAGATATGGTCAACGGCAACATCGCCCGCGAGTTCTTCCTGTTTGCCCGTGCGTCTAAACGCAGAAGGGGAGGAGAGAGAGAGAGATCACACATGGAAACCACCAGTAAGTGAAGACGTGTAGATATATATTGTGCGTGGGAGGAAGCAAGGTCAACCGATCACATAGGGTCGCCGTGCGATCAAAAGAGTAAGACGGGTTGGAGAGAGTGACCTAGATAGACGATGTGCGTGAGAGAGTATACAATGTGAATAGGTTGAAGTGGGATCAAACATGGTGATATATCGTTTTTGTCCGAGAAAGAGCAAGGTTAATTGAGACATATGGAGAGAGAGAGAGAGAGAGAGAGAGAGAGAGAGAGAGTTTGAGTGAGTGGTGGTCCACCATGAGGTCGAAAGAGTGGTGGCCGCTTGCATGGACTGACCTAGATAGACAATCTGCGTGAGAGAGTATAGAGTGTGTCGATCGAGGCCCGAACAGGGAGATATATCATTTGTGTGTGAAAGAAAACGAGGTTAAACGAGACTCGGATAAAGAGAGCGAGATTGAGCGAGTGTGGCCCGCCGTGCGGAAGAAAGAGTGAGACAGTCTCGAGGGAGTGACCTAGATATACAACGTGCGTGCGTGCGCATGCACGAGAGGTTGGGGGGCTAGATAGGCAATGCATGTATTTAGCGCGAGAGGGTGAGAGGGAGAGGGGGGAGAGAGCTCGGCATGGGGTGCAATGGCGGGTGTGTGAGGTAAATACATTCGGTAACAGAGTGGATAAAGGGGTTGTGTAGTTGAGAGACATAGAGATCGAAACATGGAGAGAAAGAATGAACGTGTGTTGGAAACCGATAGCTTCCTAAGGTGGTTAGGAGAGGAAGATTTACCGATACAGGAAGTATGTAGCATTTGTGCAGGGGGGGGGGGCTAAAAACAACATTTGAATGTACATAGTACGATACTTAATATCGATGTTTCAATTCGGTGTACATTGTTAGATTTGAACCGAGGAGCAGGCATACGGGTAATTATTTCGAATTCGTGCCATACTAAGTTTCGAAAAGTTGACATTGACTCAGCTTGTTGCGCTATTTTGTAGGTCATATGTTTGAATCCATCCAAAAGTTTTCTCACTACCATGGTGTTCATCATATACATATGCATTTGTATTAAAAAAGTAACGTGGATACAGTGAAATGCGAAATCCACGTTAGAATTGGAGATCGCTACGTGACACACACTCTAATTCAAATAACTAACTACATGACACACACTCTAATTCAAATAACTAATTATGTGAGACACACTCTAATCCACATTAGCGTGGGTACCGTTTTGATTTTTTTTCAAATAACTCCTCATTAATTAATTTATAGTACTCCCTCTGTTCACTTTTATAAGACCTTGAAGACATTTCAGACAATGTGCAAAACAGTTCATGTTAAGTTGTTTGAAACGACTTACAAAAGTGAACGGATGGAGTATCTCGTTTCGAATGACTAATTATTGCAAGGAAAACACGGGCATGGTAATACATACAGATTCGTTTGCAAATGAAAGAAGATTCGTTTGCATTCTCAAATGTAGGCGCACCAGGCAAACCAGGGTCCTGTCGTTGTGGTCGCTGCTTCGGTGCCTTAAAGGCAACTGCCTTTGCGTCACTGACATGTGGGCCAGCCACCTGTTGGGCCCATATGTCATGGACACAAAGGAAGGTGCCTTAAGGTACCGAAGCATAGTCCTATCGGGGTGGTCACGTGTGTTAGACGGACGCGTAGCACCCAGCCACCCCCCCAAAAGGACGACGACAATATAAGTTCGCGCTTCCATGTTTCGGATTGAAATATCTGGCGGCCCCTTCCAGCCCTGCAAAATCTCTCTTCTCCACCGTCCCCTTCCGCGCCCAGATTGCTCAAATCTCTAATTCGCCGCCAACCCTCGAGTCGCCCCTCGTCTCGTCTCTTTCCCCACCGTTCCCCACCTCTGTGCCGGACGACAACGACGAAGACGACGGTCGCACTTCACCACCGCACCGGAGCTACCTCATCTACGCCCTCGTCCACCGCACCAGGTGGTCCACCGACAACGTCGGCCGCCGCAACTGACGTGCCTCACAGACACCGAGTTCCACTGCATCAGGTGCGCTTCACCGACGCCGTCTCCCAGCTCACCGGGGCTACTTCACCGAGCACATCGTCGCACCTCCGCCCCCCGAGGCCGTTGGGGCTTCACCAACGGTCTCGTCCACCGCATCCTAGCGCTCCGCTGCCACTCAAGATCTGCATCCGTGCGCGGCCAGCCAACGCCAGTGCATCACCCTCAACGGCTCTGAAGTGACCCGCACTCTAGCTAGGCGAGCATGCCCAAATGCCAGGCCGAACTAGGTATCCACACATCACTCCCTTGTGCACTGTTCCGACGATGTTTGGATATCCTTTCACTGCTCTCTTAGCTTACACGCCTATGCAACTCTGACCTTAACTCTTATTTCTTTTGGAGATATCATCTGAAACAAGCAAATCCATAATTTAGCGAAGCATGATGGCGCTACGGGATCTGGTACACATCTTGCACACCCGTATAACCTTGTAAGTATCTTTCCTCCGGTACAACATCAAGGTCGATTACTCTTATTTGATCAACCATTCGCCGTGTCAAAAATGCAGAGGGGGATGCAAGGAGCACAATGCCTACACATCCAAGCAAGTGGTAACATGGACTTGTACATGGAACATCCCAAGCGCAAGCAGAGCTGCAGTGAGCCTGTACAACGAGCTAGCGTAAGTCCCTGCATTTCATTTAATTCGTACGGGCATTCGTGTATGATTTGTGTGCAGTGGCTGATCCACGAATTCAAGTTACCAGGGGCGAACATTTAACTTAACAAATACGAAGGCACTTGCACTCCGGAAATCAACATAACTTGAGAAATGTGAAGCTACATGCACTTTGAAAACCAGCTAATGATCCAAAGTAGTTCATATTATAAACACTAAATGATGCAAGCACCAAAAAACACAAAATGCAACATGGTGTACAAGGACTACAAACATGGTCTGTACCTGCTTGAATTATTCGTTCTCTGGCTGAAAATTTCGAAGTGTAATTGCATGTATAACCAGTGCGCAAACTGCATATCAATATATCTATCCTGCACAAGTATGCCAATAGTTTCAAACAACAGATTAGAAAAGTATTTATGCTATGTTGTCATGATACAAGGACTTTCTGGTAGATGGCCTCGACGTTTCCTCAAGCTATGAAAATGCACTATAATTTTCTTGTCATCAATGCCTGCAAATCTCTGTCTCTCTCAACATAGTAGATCATCATTAGACACTAAATCCTTCGATGAGCTTGCAAAATGCTTGCATTAGATCCCTCATTAGACACTATATGTTCATCACCAGGAGCATGTAAAATGTTTGCATCAAATCCTTCATTAGCAGTCTGTTCATTAGACACTTCAGGCTCAAGAACAACATGAGATTGTATGTTTGCACCGGAAACTTGATTAGATACATCAGATTCAGTCAGTTCAGTATTGATTGGGGGAGTTACTCATAGATTCCCTACATACAAGCAGTTTTACAACACCGTCAGGTTTAACTATTGGCTAGAAATTGAAGAGTTGAATTAGATATAATCAGGGATGTGATGTACCTGCTCGTTGCGCATGCTACTCTTGCAATTAGCGACTGTCCGTTTGCGCAAGCTCGATGCCATGCCCGTGCTGCCACCGCTGCCTCCCACGCAGGCTACACCCAGGGTTGGATCTTCATCTTCTTGTCCTTCCATTCGCTTGAAGCCCGACGATCGCCCTCCAACGAGGGTGCGAGGAAGTGCTGTGTCGGTCTGTCTAGCGGCGGGTAGGTTAGGAGCGAACCGGACTGGAGGCTGGAGCGAATGAATTGGGATTTTTCCTGCTGTCGATCGATATGGGAGGCGCTCGTTTGGGCCGCGAGCCTGCTATAGGGCCTGCCTTGCATTTATGTTATTGGCCCATCCAAATTGAAACATTTTTCTTCATTTTTGCATTGCCTGCTCGTGCGTTGGGACGAACAAAACTAGCATGGTCCAACCTGGACGACTCAAACTAGGTGCACACTTTCCAGCCACCTGAGGCGGCCGCCCATACCAGCCCCTATGGTGGCGTCGCCCCCGCGTGTATGATTGGATAGTGAAAAATATTCCAGTGGAGCTTTTGATTTACCCACAGAATGGTTGAATTGCTTGTTTCTATGAACTGAGTTCGCCAATAATGTGAAGGATGCCAGTCTTTTCATCCTATTGTAGATTTCTTAGATCTCGATATGCCAAAAGTAATCGCATGAAATATACAGTAAAAGCCAGTCTGATGTGTTTGGCTACAACTAGTCTGACTACACGTCCTCATATAACATATCAAGGACGCACCATCTTACCAGATTAACCATTCGACTTACCCATGCAGTGGGGAAGAAAGAAGTATTGGGACTGTGTATCCAAGCAATTGATGCCATGGACTCCTTCGTACAACCATGTAAGCGAAAAAGAAGTTGCAGTGTGCCTGTACAAAGAACTAGCGTAAGTTCAGTTACCTGCTTCTCGGAATTTAGGTAGCCACTTATTGCAAAATTGTTCAATTACGTTGCTTGGCTTAATTTCTTTTGCTACTGATTACATAATGGCACAGCCTGTTAATCATATTGTAGACTGCGCCTATCTATGTGTTTGATACTTAATGTTAAGAATTACCTGTTTGCCTTAACTTAAATATCTACTTGTTTGTTTAACTGCTTTGCTGCTGCAACAGCGGGTTACAATGATGTTAATAACTACTTTTCAGCATCCAATTGAAACTCTTTAATTCCTTGTTTGTTCAACTGGTTTGCTGTTATAACTCCCAGTTGAGTTGTTTTGCTAACTTCAACTTTTCTGAATCCAATCGGAACTTTAATGGAAAAACAGGTTAGCCCAAGATCAAAGAGCGAGGTCCCCATGGGCATTGCATCATGCCACAGCAGTGGCACTGGCCCAATCGTGCATTATGAATTGCCAACTGCTGATGCTCTAGAGCCTAAACTAGTGGTAGAAAGAGATTCTGCTTCTGCACTTAGAGATGAAGTTGACATGTTGAGGAAGCAAACAGCACAATCACAAGCTGTACTCAAGACAACCATTAAATATTTGGTGGATTTCAAAACGAAGCAAGCTGAGACTGACCAGATTGTTAAGGTCCTGAAGGAAAAAAGGAAATTAAATTCCTACTTGGTAAATCATAGGTGAAATGTTCTTTCCATAGTTGAATAACCTTTGTGTTGTCTGTTCATGTAATCAATCAAACCATTTGTTTTAGACGTCATGTAATAATTTTTTTGTTTGTAATTTTATTTGAGCACAAGTCTGTATTAATTGATAAGACTCGGAGACATTTCATTTGGATTGCTGTGCCAGACCTACAAATATGCCAATCGGGCTGAATGTGCATTCAAGAATACTAGTATAGATGGACCATAAGTGGCACGCATCAGAAAGGGCCAAGATGCTAGCTAAAAAAAGGATGCTGTTGTAGCCAAAAAAAAGTACAGCGGCCTGGCTTATGTATGTTAGTTGATATTATTGATCCATATACTCTATAAGTGTTTATATGTCTGTTAGTTCCATACATTCTTGGTTGATTGACTCGGTATTTTAATCTTGATACATCGCTTGTGTACATATCTAAATGGGAGTACACATTATGCTGCGTGTGACATTTGAGTTGGACATGAAGTGTTCCAAATATTCGAATTCACCTTAAACTGGATTCTAGTTTCTGAATTTGAGTATCGGCATTTGTAAACCATATTCATATATGACAGTGGAATACATCTTTGTCGTCCTTTTGAAGATATATAAAAACACATAGAACGATTTATAAAGATTCATATAGGAATACAAAATGGATTCGAATTTAGTTGCGAGGGTAAACGTGGATGCTTATTGTCCCAAAATTTGAAAGAAACAGCAAAATGTCCACTCCCACATCGGCTGCCCGAAGCCAAGTGTTTGGGAGATGGAAATTATTGTCTACCCATTACACGGACAATCCAAATTTGAAATTTTGATGTCCAAATTTGAAACGGGGGATAAGTTCGTAACTTTCCCATATTACAGACAGGCGCGTCCCAAAAAAATGGTTCCCCGTACCTCTCCCTCCATTTTCCCATTCATACACCGTCCGCGCTAGAACACCCCATTCCCACACCAGCCTCCGTCCGCCACCCCATCCATCGCCGTTGTCCTCCACCACATCCATCGCCACCGTCCTCCACCATGCCGGAGCGCCTACTAAGACCGCGCCGTCCACTGCTAGAGATGGACGTTTCTCATCCACGGCGACAGACCAATAGCCTTGCATCGCGTCATCTCGTTTCATCGGCGCCATCGTCCTCTTTGCCGGGGCTGCTCACACGAACTTCTCTTCCACCGCAACGGGACTTATCCCCCGATGCACCCGTGTACCGTCGCAGATCTGCTTCAACGCCACCGACAGCCATCGCACCCCCGATGCCTACACGGCGCCGCAAGAGAGGTGGTACTTCATATCTCCTCAACTTTTTGACTCAACCAGAAAATAGATCTAAACTTGGTTACTCTACTTTCTTTTCAGCTCTTAGAATTTAGTTCTTAGTTCGAAGCAAACAATGGATGCTAAATATCATTTCTCCGATTTGCAGCTTCAAATCTGCCATGGCACAGCCATAATACGGTTTAATTGATCATGCTTAGGGTTTAATTGATCATGTTGGTTCCGTGGTGGTTTCTTTAATAGAAATCAGAGGGGAAACCCTCTTTTGCTAAAAAATATATGCTTAGAGTTTCCCCCTTTTATGATCACTATACGATCAGAATACGTGCTTCGTTTCATAATAACACTGCTCCACCCATCAAGCCAAACAAGCTTAGTTGTTCAAATACGAATATGATATTATTAAAACAGTGTTGTTTAATTGGTCAGCTAAATGTTCCTAAATTAGTTTCAAAAATGCATGTTCGCCGCTCGGGTGTGTATCTCTGTGTGTGGTCTGGTCAGCACGGTTGGGGAGGTGAACTTTGCATATGCAGGGGTTTATAGGGAGACACTCTCCGAGTTGAAACCGCAATGCATTCCATAGATAATCTGACTACTTTTTATGTTTTCATGAATCCTAGATTCTAAACAGCATCATAATGATTATGAGATTGCGCACATGAAAATAATAAAGCAGAACAATGCCATGGCTGTCAAACTTGGCATTAAGGGACTGAAATCAAGTCTGGATGCAATGCAATGCAAACACTCTCCACCTACAGATTCATGCTCAGAATATGATCCTAACAGTGATTCTGAGCTAGAGGGAGACCTAAGTCAATGTAGC
Source organism: Aegilops umbellulata (assembly GCA_032464435.1). Taxonomy (NCBI): domain Eukaryota; kingdom Viridiplantae; phylum Streptophyta; class Magnoliopsida; order Poales; family Poaceae; genus Aegilops; species Aegilops umbellulata. Next base: position 234,811,870 of record CP136060.1, read on the forward strand.
TCCCTAGTGGAGGAGTCAGAGGAAGATGCCCTATCTTATTCACCCATCAAGGTACTTGCTCTAACTTACATATTCCATCTGTCATCATACCATATTTATCCATTCAAATGTCGTTCTTGTGTATTAGACGTTCAAAAGGAAGAGGGCGATTGCTGATCGTGGAGGAGCACAAGCAAATTATTTGGAAAAGGTAGTGGCACCTGATAAATCAAATAGCCCATTAGGTGTAGTTGCAATATCACCTGACCCACAAAATACCCCAACTCTAGCAGACTCTAGCCCTACTACACTGGTCATTTCTGATGCCCCAACTCAGCAGACCCCAATTGCAGCAAACAGTATTATTATGCCAGTTGACATAGCACCAGCTGTATGACGCAAAACCACCATTCTAGCAAAGAGTACACCAAATCCAGTTGCCAAATCCCTTTCAGAACCAGAGAGAGCCCCAATTGCAGCAAATAGGACCCCTGTTCCATTTCTTCCCAGTTTAGAAGACGAAGCTTATGTTGTTGTCAGGAACTTTGTGCGCATCTTTCCTTCATGGAAAGATTGTACCGCAGACACAGAACAATTTGCAGTCTTCCTCCACAACTTATGGTAAGTAATGTACTAATGTTATTCATGGTCATTTCTGCATATGTTTCTGCTGACAGAAGACACAAGATTTCATTCTTTTAAACAGGCGAGGCGCAAACTGGATTGTGATGACGAGCAAGGGTTGGTTGCGCTTTTCAAGCACTCGTTGATGAAGTATCGTTCCTACCTGAGGCAAGCGCACTTCGATGGCAAGCCTTTGAACGAAATTTCTGTAAAGTCTCCGGTGCTACATTTATCCGACGGTGACTGGAATAATCTTGTTACACATTGGTCTCGGCTGCAGCTTAAGGTACTGTCTATGATATCACATCATAATTTGAACTACATTTCTGCATTTGCCTTAATGTCTCACTTGTACAAAAACTGTTAGCAGAAGAACATTCGTTCTCAAGGGACCACAGAATCTCACAACTATACTGCACACTGCATTGCTCTTGTGAGTACCTCTTGCCCTATATGACCATACTTACTTTCATAGCTGTTTGATTATGTAGCATCACTGCACATGTTAGCCTCGTAATCGTCCATTTGGTGGACATTATAAGATCTGTATGGACTCTTACATAAATTTAGAATCAACACAATGCTTTTGAAGAGGTTTAGCTCTGCAGTCCTCTTGTAAGGACTTAATGTGGTCTATCACTGTACTTACATTAACAGCTACTCCCTCCGTCCCATAATATAAGAACGTTTTGTACAGTACACCAGTGTTCAAAACACTCTTGTATTATGGGAAGAGGGATTGGTGTAAGTGCATCTAGTGCCCCTTAGTGATTTTGGTGTATTGAAGACTTATAGGTTAAGTATCTAATGCGTTTATGAGTGTACACAGGTCTATAAGTCTATGAGGAGTTTGTTATTTACAGAGAAAGTCGACCCCTAAAAATGAAGTTCTTCAAGTGAAGACTTTGATATTTTGAAGACTTTCTGAAGACTTTGAAAGTGAAGAAATTGGTGTGACCTTGAAGACTTGGTATTCATTCGAGGAACATGAAGCGTGAAGACTTTTGTTTTCGTAGTTTCATTTTCTCTTTCTTGAGTCATAGGAAACACCGTACTGTTAAAGGGGGTCGAGGAAATACTAAGGAGAAAATTTCCAAGTGATGCTCAACTCAAATCCTACACCTACCAATCCCTTCGAGTGAAGCCATTGGAAATCTCATACAGTTCAGTCAATTTCTTCAGTGACAGAGACGCAGTTCTTCTGGTCACTGAGGACTTTGCTCTGACTGAGGAGTTAGGAATTCGCCAGTGCGAATTGCCTACACAGTGAGGAACATGATAGCCCTGAGGAATTTGTACCTCAAATTTCCGACCATTGCTGTGCTACGCGCCAGCTGTCCCAAAATATCTTGTCCACATAACGGTCATATCATTGAAGGGCATTTATGTCTTATCATGTCGGGCTGCTCCCTAGGCTATAAATAGCCGACCCCTACAACCACTAGCTGGTTGGCTGCTCCGCAAGAACTTGACACTTATCATTTGAGAGCAACCCATCCTCCGGGGACTTTGAGCGAAAATCATCAAGTGAGGAAAATCCAAACCCAAACCCAAAACACCTACAAACCCAAAGTGATTGAGCATCACTGAAGAGATTGATCCTGCGTGGATCCGACGCTTGTTACCTTTGAAGACTGTGCTTCTTCCATACGGTTAGGCGTCATGGTCTAGAGCATCCAAGAGGAATTGTGGATCGCCGAGTGACCTAGTCTGTGAAGGTTTGGAAGTCACCTGAAGACTTACCACGAGTGATTGGGCGAGGACTGTGTGTCCTTAGCTCAAGGAGAATACGGTGAGGACTGTGTGTCCGGGACTAGGTGTCCTCGAGTTTAAATACTCAGCCGCTCCAACCAGATGTACAACTGAGACAGCAGTTGGAACTGGTCTACCAAATCATTGTCTTCACCAAGCTTACTGGTTCTATTTCCTCAACACTTTAATTTCCTCATTACTGTGTTGTGTGTTTGTTCATATCTGTGTTTGAAGACTTTGACTGAAGACTTTCTCAATTTCCTCAGTTCAATTTCTTCAGTCTGTTTGTCTTCATCTTGTGTTATCCTGTGTTTACGCTTTCTGTACTCTGTGTTTGTCTTCATTTCATCATGATGATCATGCATGTAATCTGCTATGTTTACTTCTGATTACTTATTCCGCTGCTAGTAGTTCTTCGCTAAGGAATTTCCTCACGAGCAAATTCCTTAGTGAAGAATTTCATAAAAATCGCCTATTCACCCCCCCTCTAGTCGATATAACGCACTTTCAATTGGTATCAGAGCAAGGTACTCCCTTGTTCTGTGTGATTTTGTTTTAACCGCCTGGAGTTTTAGTTATGTCGACCGCAGATATGAAGAAAGTGACATGCCCCATCTTTGACGGTCACGAATACCCCAAATGGAAGGCCATGATGAAGAAGCGTCTCATGGCGATGAACAGCGAGCTGTGGACCGTCAGTGAGATCGGCCTGACCGACCTATGCAAGATGGCGGAAACTGATGACATTCACAAGTACACTCTTCTCAACCTCACAGCGAAGGACGTCATCTCCTCCTGCCTGTCTCAAAACCAGTTCAGGAACGTCATGCATCTCGATCAGGCAAAGCTTATCTGGGACCGTCTCTCCGATGTCTATGAAGGCCATCGAACCTGTCATGATCCTTGGTTTGAGGATTTCAAGGAATCTCTCAAGTCAATGACATTTGAACCAGAATCATCATCTTCCTCACCATGTCTTATGGCAAATAGTGAAAAGGTAACTGAATGCTATCTGTCTGAATCTAGTGATGATGAATCTGGTGATGAATTTGGACACAGCTATGTAAAACTTGCTTCTCTTGCTGCTAAACAACAAAGAGCTCTGGAAAGGGCTAACAACATGCTAAGTAAGAGCAATGATATGTTGAGTAAAGAAATGGATCAGTCACAAGCGTTGGTTGAAAGTCTTCAGAGACTTCATTCTAAGTATGACTCCCTTCAAGATCAGCATAACTCTCTCTTGTCCGATCTTGAGAGGCTAAGAGTGAGTTATGAAGATCTTCAGAAGGAGCGCAATTCATTACTTGCTCAAGAAATCAGCGCTGCTCAGGAAGAATTTATTCCTCCATGTTTAAAATGCATTGAACGAGAATCTGCTAATTATTCACCTAAATGTTCAAGTGCTTCAAATGTTACAAATTCTTTACCTGCCTCTGCTATCACTAATTCCTCATCTAAGGACATTGCTAGTATCACTGACGATGCAGGGCTGAAGGAATTGTACATGACATGCATGTACAAAAGCCTCAAAGGGCATCAGACTCTTTGTGATGTGCTTAAAAAGCAGATCCTCAACAGGAACCCTAGGAAAGAGGGTATTGCCTTTGAGAGGAAACTCAATGCGGATGGTACATATTGGAAGCCTGAGCAGTACCCCAAAACATCATGGGTTGCTGCAAAGGGACCTCCAGTTGACCCATCTAATTTATCTGGCTATACATGTGAATCTTCTCATTCTTCTGATGAGTCATTTGACTCCAACTATAAACTGTTCAAAAATCAGAATGGTGAAGTATTTCCTAGATATGTCGGCACTAACTGCAGGAACGGTTCCCCTATGAAGAAAATATGGGTTCCTAAAAGGTGCCTTGAAAGTCTTCAGGTGAATGTCCTCATGACACCAGCTGTGAAGAAAAGGAACCCCAGATCAAATTCTTCATATGGACCAAATTCTTCATATGGATCCAAGTCCTCATACGGACCAAATTCCTCAAGGGGATCAAATTCCTCACATGGATCAAAGTCCTCATATGAACATCATCGTGCTAACAACTCTGTTTCGCAGGGAAGAGAAAAGGGCTATGAATATGAGCATTATTCTTCTAATCATTATGTTCATAAGTCCTCGAAGAATTTCTCTGCTTATGCATATGCTTACCCTAACCCCTCTTATGTGAAACGAAATGGTTTGGCTGCTTTGCCACCATTCTCATATGGAGCTTGTAGAGTGATGAACTCTTTGCCACCCCTTCAGATGTGGGTGGTGAAGAAAAACAACTAATCTCTTCTGGAGGGTCAGGTCTCCAGACGTACTGTAACGTCTGAAGAATTTGCTGGGGACCTGACTGTCGGGGGATATCTGGCCTCCACGAGCACCTATGGGGACGGAGCCCCTTGTCGGTTCGGCGGGGTCGGAGGATGCACAAAGAGCAGATCGAGGCGACACACACACACAACGATTTTACCCAGCTTCGGGCCGCATGGATGCGTAAAACCCTACTGCTGCATGTCTGGTTGATTCGGGTTCTTGCTCTGGAGCGCAAGAAGCTACAGTAAGTTGGAGCTGGACGTAGGCGAGGGCCTCTTCGGTCCGATCCCCCCTCTACGTGCGCATGGGCCTCCTTTTATAAGCCAAGGGGTTTCCCACAGGGAGCGACGCCGATGAGGGTGAAAATGGCAAGGGATTATGGGAATAGTGGCCGCACAGTGCTATCGCACCTAACTCTGATGGCGGGGGACAAAGGCATTAAATGCCCGTCTGGATCGCCTGAACAGTGCCGAGGCGGACCGTTAGGAACACCTCCGCTCGCCACGGGGGCGACTCTGCCAACGTCGCATGCCACCGCGCGTCTCAGGTTGCGCGGCGCCCCGCCACGTGTCTCCGGGGAAGCCCCAGAGCGACGCGTGGGCGGGTGAGCTGGAGCGCGTGCCTGATGTGGTGGTTTGCCGCGGCAGTTGCCTTGCTGCACCTGGGAGCTTGCCGCTCGCCAGGCCTTGCCGGGGCGCGCGGCGCGCCGCGGCGGGCTTCTCTTGGGGTGCCTTGGCTTGGCCGTCCCGGCGAGCTCCTCCCGCCGGGGCCTTGGTGCTTCGGCTTAGTCGTCTCGGCAAGCTCCTCTTGCCGGGGCCTTGGCGCCTTGGCCCGGCAAGCTCCTCTTGCCGGGCCTTGCCTTCTCGACCCGGCAAGCTCCTCTTGCCGGGGCTTGGTCTTCTAGGCTCGATCACTTGGCCTTCGTCTGGCCCGGAAAGGACCGTGGAGACTCTTGTCGCTCCCCCGGCGGGCCTTGCCGCGGGAGGCTACTACTGCCCGTGCACAAGTTCGGGGTACTAAGGTACCCCTACTTTAGTGCACCGACAGGAGCCCCCGGGTCTGGGCCATACACGGTGCCGAGCGTTGTTGGGCTAGGCCCTAACAGTGCACGGGCACGCGTGGCCTGGGTTGCGCTGCTCCTTAACTCCGTGCTCGTCGCGCCCTCCCCAAGTGGCGCGCGCTTATCACGGCGTCGTGGGGGGGGGGCGAGGCGTGCGAGGCGTGCGTGACGTGGGTGGCGTGCGCGGGGCTTGAGGCCCGCAGGCATGCGTCACGTCAGGCACGATCTCTTTATCTGGGAAGGCGGAGCGTCCGCCCCCGCTCCTTTCCCCCTTTATAAGCGGAGGGGAACAGGGGCAACTCGCCATTCCGCCGTTTGCTATTCCTCAAAAATCTCCGCCGCCTCCTCCTTGCTAGAGAAAGCAGCGATTCGCTCTCGCAGCCCCCGGCGCCGCCAACGCCGACAACCCCCCCTCCCCGTTTCGGCCATGGCCCCGAAGAGCGACAAGGCGAAGGGGAAGGCCGTGAAGTCAGCCGAGGCGCTACGGCTGGAAGCGCTTCGGAAGGAGACAGCGGCGTTCCCTCCTCAGCTCGACGCGCTGAGGTTGAAGAACGAAAACCTCCTCTTCTGGTCGACGGCGACGCGAGCGCATCCGCGCACGCGAGTTCTTCCCGCCATCGCCCAGAAGCTGTACTCGACCGGGTACCCTTTCTTCGCCGTGTTCTTCCTCTGCGGGCTCTGCCCGCCTTTTTCTGAGTTCTTCTGCGACATCATGCACACCTACAACCTCCACCTCCTTGACTTCACCCCCAACGCCGTTCTGACAATGGTGGTTTTCGCACACCTTTGCGAGAACTTTGTCGGAGTCCGCCCCAACGTAGCCCTCTTCCGGCACTTCTTTACTCCCCGGGTGGAGAAAGGAGAGCCGCTGTCCGGCGGAGTCGCTTGGATCTCCAGGACCGGCAAGAAAGAGGCCTACTTGGAGGGGGAACTCCGTGGCAGATGGGAGGAGTGGAAGGCCGAGTGGTGCCTGATCGTCGAGGAGAATCCACCGCCGTTCACCGCCGTGCGGCGAACTCCAGTGGTGCGCGGCCGCGACTGGAGCGACCTGGCCCCGGACGACGCCAAGCTGAAGATTGCCGCCACCCGCATCCTGCGCCTCAGGTTTGTCGGGCTCACCATCGGCGCCGTCGGTGCGGATTTCCTTCGCCCGCGTATCGCCCCCCTGCAGGAGAGGGGGAAACCGGCTTGGGAATTCGAAAACACGGCGGACATCAAGAGGCTGCGCCCGGGCCTCAACTACAAATTCACCGTTCTGGAGCTCGACGGAGTGTTGAAGGAGCTGTTCAAGCACGATTCCGAGCACCCAGAATGGTTCAGGTTGCCGCCGGGCGTCGTCCCCCTGTGCAACAACTCGGCGCTCAGCCGCATCCTCGCGATGATGCCGCTGTGCGACTCGCACGGGATCGACGCGACCTGGCAGGAGCCAGCGGACGACGTCGTGCAGGCCTTCTTCGACAACTTGGAGGAGGTGCCGGTCGACCCCGACGAGAAGAGGGGCCTCACGCGGGACACCACCCCCGAGGAGCTGGCCTACATCGCCTCCAGGATGGAGGAGGCGGCGGCCGCTGCGGCCGCGGGCGAGTCTGGCTTCACCCTGGTCGAGGCAGACGCGGCGGAGGCGGAGAGCCTCGCCGACCAGATGGAGCTCGCCGGCGCGGAGGAGCCAGCCGGGCACGGTGGTGCGGGCGAGCCCGCCCAGGACGCGGGAGGCTTGCCGGAGGCGGACGCGCCCTTCTCGCAGCTCCCGGGCAGCTCGTCGCAGGCGGAGCCCCCTGCCCAGCCGAGGAGGCGCCTCCGCAGGGCCGGAGAGGTGGTGCGGCAGGCCGACCGGCAACCGCAGCCCCGGGTGACGCGCGCTTCTGAAGCAGCGGGAGCGGGGTCTTCACGGGCCACGGCTTCTGCTCCTGCCGCTCCTTGTTCCGCGGCGGCAACGGAGGCGGGGTCGTCCACCGCCCCCGCCAAGCGGTCCCGGGAACCCACTCCCCTGTCTCCTCGCGCCTGGAGCAAGCCGGTTTTTGATTATTCCGCGCTCAGCTCCGACGACGAAGAGGAGGACGGAGAGTAAGTCCCTGGTAGAGCTTGTATCTTCTTGATTTCCGTTGCTTCGTCTGGTTTCGCAGCCCATTCATCCCCCCCGAAACCGTTCCCTTTTCAGGACGCTGGCCCAGAGGAGGGCGAAGAGGGCCAAGATCCCGCTGGTCGTCCTTGAGGGCGAATCTCCTCCGGCAACTGGGGAGGTGTCGGAGACGACCTTGCGGACCTGGCAGCGGGCCCGCAGGGCAGCCCACCGCGCAGCCCCCAGGGTGAGGGCACGGCTAGCTCTTGCCGTTTGGCGCGCGCGCGAGCTTCCCTTCTCTTTGCTAACATGTGGCTGTTGTTGTTGTCGTTGGGTAGGAGCAGAGCAGCCCCGGCAGGCGACCCCGGGGGGCACTCCCGCCGCGCCGTCCGCTTCGACCACCCCGCCTAGGGAGAAATCTCCGGCAAGGGAGGAGCCCCCGGCAGGGGAGACCTCCCCGGCAAGGGAGGAGCCCCCGGCAAGGAAAACCTCTTCGGCAATGGAGGGATCTCCGGCGAGGGACGCGGCCAGCGATCCCCCGGCAGCGGAGGCCGCGGCCACGGACCCTGCCACCGGTAAGCCCCCCTGCACGGAAAACTTCCCCTGGCTATCTTTTCTTATGAGCCTCTTTGTCGGCCGTTCAGCTGACTCTTCTCCCCTCTTCCGACCATCAGACCCGCCCACCGCGGACTCGATGGAAATCGAGGTCGTCGTCGAGGAGGGCGCGCGTGGCGACGCCGACGACATCGTCGTCATCGAGGAGGCGGAAGGCACCGACGACCCCGTAGGCGGCGAGGAGGCTGAAGCCGCCAAGGCCGCCGCGGCCGCAGGCGGCGAGGGGACCGGCGACCGTGCCGACGGCCCCGGGGAGGCAGGGGCGTCAAGCACTCCGCAGCCCGGCGAATCCGCTGCTGCCATCGCGTCGGACCCCGAGGAGCCCCCGGCAGGCGCCTACCTGCGGGCCGGCGATGGCGTCTACATCAGGCTCCCCTGGGAGCCTAGCTCCAGGGCGCCGGTCGAGGGGGAGGCCTTGGACGGAGAAGTGCTCGCCTCCGTCGGGTTGACAGTGGTCGACGCGCCAAGCGCCGACAGCAGCGAGCCCGAGGAAGAGCGACTGCTCCGGAAGCTTGTGTCGCTCTACCGTGCCCGACAGGCCAAGGTGGAGCGCCAGGAGGCGCTCGTCGCGAAGGCCGGCGCGGACATGGAGAAGCGCGCCGGGGAGCTCCGGGAGCTCAACCAGGAGGCTCTCCGGTCCTTGGCGGAGGAGCGGAGGCTGCTCGGCGAGGCGCGGACGGCCTTCCTCCTCGAGAAGGCAGAGGCTGAAGAGCAGCAGAGGCTTGCCGCTGCGGGGCTATCCGCGCGGGAAAGCGAGCTGGTGCAGCAGAGGGCCAGCATCGCCAGCCATGAGGAGGAGGTTGCCGCGCGCGAGCAGGCGCTTGGCGGGGACCTGCAGAAAGCGCAGGATGCCGCCGCGGCCGCCGAGGTCGCCAAGGGGGAGCTGGAGGCGAGGGTGGCGCAGCTCGTCAGCGACCTCAAGGCGAGCGGCGAGGAGCTTGCCGCGCTCAAACTGGAGCGCGAGAAGGGCGCTCACTCCCTTGGCGAGCTGCAGGGCCGCTTCGCCGAGAAGATCCAGGAGCTCGACGCCGCCAAGGACTCCAAGGCTGTCCTCGAGCTGAAGCTGGACACCCTGGCCAAGGCGCTGGAGAGCGCCAAGGAGCAGGAAACGGCCTTGCGGAAGGAGGTTGCTGGCAACGAGGAGCTGTTGAAAAGCGCCGCCGTTACCCAGAACGCCTTCCGGGAGACGGTGGAGCGGTGGACGGAAGGCCTCGTCGACATCGCCACCACCATCGACCAGGAGCTGAAGCTGCTGGGGATGGAGGGCCACGAGTACCCCTCCGGCGAGGACATCCCGCCGAGCGCCAAGCTAACTTCCTTCTTCAAGGGCTTGGTGGGGGTGCTCCGGCACCTCCGGGAATCGATCCCAGAACAGCTGGCCGAGGAGACGCGGGAAGCCGTCTCCGGGGCCCTCGAGAGGGTGTTGGTGAAGATCGTCTTCCGCAACCCCACCATCAGGCTCACCAACGTCCTTAGGCACTTGCTGGAAGACGCTGATCTGACGGAGATTAGGGCCCTCGTCACCCCCATCGTGGAAAGGGTGGCGGGGATCAGGCGGGTCGAGGGCGACCGCGCGGATTAGGCCGCCCACCTCTTTCTTTTCTTCTCTCGTTGCTGCTGAGCATGCCACAGAAACAGCTGATTAGAGCAGCGGCAAGTTATTTTGTAATATAACTTTTATCTTAGGCAGTCCATTGCGCTGTTATCTCCCTTGTTCGACCTTGTGCTTCGTACGTTCGCGCCCTACGCTCACAGGAACTTGCCGGCGAAAGTCTCCGCCTTGCCACGGGTGCCGAGTGCGGGACATCAGCAACCCGCTGACGGGGCTTCCACCGGCAAGAAACCTTGCCGCGGCTGGCGCAACTCACTTAAATGTTGAGCAGGCTCGGGGCGAGGTAGGCGTGGCTACTGCAGTCGCGGCACGCTCAAGCTGCCGAGCGAGCTCGAAACAAGTAAGGACGCTACTCGGGATGTAGCACACTTAAGTCGTTGAGCGGGGCTCGAAACGAAATAGGGGCGCAACCAGCCACGTGCCGGCCCTTCCGCGCACAGGTTTCCCATACGAAGCTCGGTCGTTCGAGGGGGATAATTTAAGAAGAAAAAAGGAGCTCAATCGCTCAAACTTTGGCGACTTAGCTTCTTTGTCGTTTGCTGTCCGGCAAGGCGCAGCTTCCTCGGGCGACGCCCAGCCTATCCTGTCATCCCCCCCTACTCGAGGGAAGGGAATAACGAAGGCTCGGGGCTTCGCGGTCCGCCATCGCTTGCCGGGGTCGAGTGCTGCACAACCGTGTCGAATGATGCATGCGCCAAGCGGAGAGGCGCGAAATCGACAAGATGTGCGAGGCACATAGGCTATGCTCGGGATCTGCGCCCGCCTCTGTACCAAGGATTACATGCAACTGCGGCAAGACTTGGACGGAGAGGATGGCCGTCGGAACGGTTCCGACCGCCGCGCGGGCAAGGCCCCTCCCACGGTCGGCGTCGACTCGTTTGGATCTTGGCTGCCTGGGCTCGCCGAAGAACGAGGTCGCCTTTCCCGCAACTTCCGGCGCTAACTTCTGCGGCTATGGGAGCGGCGCAGAGTTTGCTGGAGGCGAGAGACTCGCTCAGCGGCCGGAAGGCGGTCCTCCTCAAGGAGCAGCTGCTCTTGCCCGGACTCTGCGCGAGTGGGTACTCGAGGAGGGCCGTGCATGGGTCCGTGAGGAGGAATGCCTCCGCTCCGCGGGCTGGAGCAGAAAGGTACCTGGCCATACCTGAGCTTGCCTGTGGTCGCCGAATCTGGTTCGCACAACCTCGATGCTCCCCTACCTGGCACGCCAAAGATGTCGGGGGATATCTGGCCTCCACGAGCACCTATGGGGACGGAGCCCCTTGTCGGTTCGGCGGGGGCGGAGGATGCACAAAGAGCAGATCGAGGCGACACACACACACACAATGATTTTACCCAGCTTCAGGCCGTATGGATGCGTAAAACCCTACTGCTGCATGTTTGGTTGATTCGGGTTCTTGCTCTGGAGCGCAAGAAGCTACAGTAAGTTGGAGCTGGACGTAGGCGAGGGCCTCTTCGGTCCGATCCCCCCTCTACATGCGCATGGGCCTCCTTTTATATGCCAAGGGGTTTCCCACAGGGAGCGACGCCGATGAGGGTGAAAATGGCAAGGGATTGTGGGAATAGTGGCCGCACAGTGCTATCGCACCTAACTCTGACGGCGGGGGACAAAGGCATTAAATGCCCGTCTGGATCGCCTGAACAGTGCCGAGGCGGACCGTTAGGAACGCCTCCGCTTGCCACGGGGGCGACTCTGCCAACGTCGCATGCCACCGCGCGTCTCAGGTTGCGCGGCGTCCCGCCACGTGTCTCCGGGGAAGCCCCAGAGCGACGCGTGGGCGGGTGAGCTGGAGCGCGTTCCTGATGTGGTGGTTTGCCGCGGCAGTTGCCTTGCCGCACCTGGGAGCTTGCCGCTCGCCAGGCCTTGCCGGGGCGCGCGGCGCGCCGCGGCGGGCTTCTCTTGGGGTGCCTTGGCTTGGCCGTCCTAGCGAGCTCCTCCCGCCGGGGCCTTGGTGCTTCGGCTTAGTCGTCCCGGCAAGCTCCTCTTGCCGGGGCCTTGGCGCCTTGGCCCGGCAAGCTCCTCTTGCCGGGCCTTGCCTTCTCGACCCGGCAAGCTCCTCTTGCCGGGGCTTGGTCTTCTAGGCTCGATCACTTGGCCTTCGTCTGGCCCGGAAAGGACCGTGGAGACTCTTGTCGCTCCCCCGGCGGGCCTTGCCGCGGGAGGCTACTACTGCCCGTGCACAAGTTCGGGGTACTAAGGTACCCCTACTTTAGTACAGCGACACTGACAAAATGCCTGAAAGGACGCAGGCTAACCATGATGAAATGAACCTTCATTTCACACGTCCTCCCTCTGTTTTATCCGTACTACTGCTTGATGAACTTGATCTGATGAATTGTGATATCATATTCTTCACTGCTGAAGTATATGAGGTCGTAAGTTGCACTAATTCATCTGCAGGATGATCAACCCAAAGCCACTGAATGGGTACTTGATAGTGGATGTACAAATCACATGACTGGTGACATGAATCTGTTGATGGATGCTCCCTTATCAGCGTTACACATGAAGCATATCATCTTCGCTGATAAAAACAAAAGTCAGGTATTGGGTCTAGGTAAGGTTGCTATCACAAAGGATCGACACATGGACAAAGTCATGCTTGTTGAGTCCTTAGGATACAATCTTATGTCTGTCTCAATGCTTTGTGATCTTGATATGGTTGTTGTCTTTGGCAAGTATCGTTGTGTTGTGATTATGGAAGCTGATAAATCCAAAGTCTTCGAAGGCTTTAGGAGAGGAGACTTGTATATTATTGATTTCTCTGCAGATTCACAACCAGCCGTGTGCCTACTTGCAAAAGCTTCAGAAGGATGGCTATGGCATCGACAACTTGGTCATGCAGGCATGAGGAATTTGCACACGCTTGCGAAGAAGAAGCATGTCATTGGCATTGAGAATGTCAAATTCCTCAAGGATCACTTATGCGGTGCCTGTGAAGCTGGAAAAATGACCAAGGCCAAGCATCCAGCGAAGACTATCATGACCACTACTCGTCCATTCGAATTGCTTCACATGGATCTCTTCGGCCCTAATCATTATTCCTCTGTTTCAAATGAAGCATCTCAATATGGCTTTGTTATTGTTGATGATTAATCTCGTTACACATGGGTACACCTTGTCTCTTACAAAAATGAAGTGTAGGAAGTCTTCAAACGATTTTCCTCGAGGGCTTCAACCAACTTTGGTGTGAAGATCAAGCACATCAGAAGTGACAATGGCACTGAGTTCAAGAATTCGGGTCTCGATGACTATCTTGATGAACTTGGTATTACTCATGAGTTATCTGCTCCTTATACTCCTCAACAGAATGGCATCGTGGAGCGCAAGAACAAGACTCTTGTTGAGATGGCTCGCACTATGCTCGATGAGTACAAAACCCCTCGTCGTTTCTGGGTTGATGCAATTGATACTGCATGCCATATCATCAACAGAGTATATCTTCACAAATTCTTCAAGAAGACTGCATATGAACTCCTCACTGACAAGAAACCCAATGTGAGTTATTTCAAAGTCTTCGGTGCTAAATGCTAGATTAGAGATCCTCATCACAACTCTAAATTTGCACCGAAAGCACATGAAGGTTTTATGCTTGGTTACGGAAAGGACTCGCACACCTACAGAGTCTTCAACAATGTTCTTCACAAGATTGTTGAAACTGTAGATGTGCGGTTTGATGAAACTAATGGCTCGCAAAGAAATCACCTACCTTCTGTGTTAGATGAACCAGCACCTGAGGATTCTATCAAGCACAAGGCTACTGAAGATGTCATTCCTACTGAAGAATCTGCTGAAGAATTCATTCCAGAACGTGAAGAACGACGAGCTGATGCACCTGAAGAAAATGCTGAGGAAATTGATGCTGAAGAAAATGCCGATCAAATTCCTCAACGACAGCCAGCTCACCCTCGCGTTGCAAAAGAAGTGCAAGTGGAGAAGATCATCGATGACATTAGAGCACCAGGTCCTCTCACACGCTCAAAAGCTTCACATCTATCTAGCTTTTGTGGGCACTTAGCTTTTGTCTCTATTACAGAGCCCACTAAGGTAGATGAAGCATTTCTGGAGCCTGAGTGGATTCAGGCCATGCAAGAAGAATTACATCAGTTCAAGATCAACAAGGTATGGGAAATAGTCAATCGTCCCGATCCTCGCAAGCATAACATCATTGGCACAAAGTGGATCTACCGCAACAAGCAAGATGAAAATGGTGTTGTGGTGAGGAATAAGGCACGACTAGTAGCTCAAGGCTACACACAGGTTGAAGGAATTGATTTCGATGAAACTTTTGCACCTGTTGCTAGACTTGTGGCTATTCGCATAGTGCTTGCTTATGCTAACCATCATGATATCATCTTATACCAAATGGATGTGAAAAGTGCATTCCTCAATGGTAAGCTTGAGGAAGAAGTATATGTTGCTCAACCCCCAGGTTTTGAAGATCCAAAACATCCTGACAAAGTCTTCAGACTTAACAAGGCCCTCTATGGCCTCAAGCAGGCCCCACGGGCGTGGTATGATACATTGAAGGAATTCTTCATGAAGAAATGCTTCACACCCGGTTCACTCGATCCCACTCTCTTTACTAAATCTTATGATGGTGAACTGTTTGTGTGCCAAATATATGTTGATGATATCATCTTTGGCTGTACTGACCAACGTTATAGTGATGAATTTGCCTATATGATGAGTGAAGAATATCAAATGTCTATGATGGGATAGTTGAAATTCTTCTTAGGTCTTCAAATTCGTCAACAGGGCAATGGAATATTCATATCTTAGGAGAAATACCTCAAGGATGTCCTGAAGAAATTCGGTATGCAAGACTGCAAAGGCATCAAAATTCCTATGCCCACAAATGGTCATCTATGCACTGATCAAAATGGTATTGACTTCGATCATAAGGTATACCGCTCCATGATTGGCTCTTTATTGTACTTATGTGCATCTAGGCCAGATATAATGCTTAGTGTTTGCATGTGTGCACGATTTCAAGCTGCACCAAGGGAATCACACCATAAGGCTGTGAAGCATATTCTTCGATATCTAGCTCACACACCAACACTAGGATTATGGTACCCCAAGGGCTCGGATTTTGATCTCATTGGATATTCTGACCCTGACTATGCTGGTGACCGTGTGGACCCCAAGTCAACATCTGGTACTTGTCATTTCCTCGGACGATCCTTGGTCTGTTGGTCCTCGAAGAAACAGAACTACGTATCACTATCTACTGCTGAAGCTGAGTACATTGATGTTAGTTTTGCTGTGCTCAATTACTATGGATGAAGCAAACGCTCAAGGACTATGGCATCAACGTGAAGAATGTGCCTCTCCTCTGTGACAATGAGAGTGCCATCAAGATTGCTCACAACCCAGTTCAACACTCAAAGACAAAGCACATTCAGATTCGTCATCATTTTCTTCGTGATCATGTGTTGAAGGGCGACATTTCTATTGAGCATGTGAAGACTGAAGAACAGCTAGCCGATATCTTCACTAAGCCCTTGGATGAGAAGAGATTTAGCAAGTTGCGGTGTGAGCTAAATATCTTAGAGTCTTCGAATGTACTTTGAAAAGGCACTCATCCTAACACTTATGCAGAATTGATGACTTAGATGTGCAACACATGAAGAAACGTTTTTCTTCAATCAATGAAGAATAACACTCTAAGTGTGAAGAAATTAACGAAGAATTTGATTCTCAGAACCCTACGACAATTGTACGCGGTGTCTGAAACCGTCATTCTTACACGGTGGGTCACGCCACCACAAAAGTTGAAAATCTTCAATTTGAGTTTTTCTTCAACTTTTGAAATTCCTCAGTTTTTCAAATTCTTCAACTTTGCAAAATCTTCACTTGTGCCGTCGTTTCTCTTCATTGGCTATATATATATATATATATATATATATATATATATATATATATATATATATATATATATATATATATATATATATATATATATATATATATGAGTTTATGTCCTCTACAACATTCACTTATAGCTATTTCTTCAAGTTGGTGTTTTCTGCTAAGTGAATGTGATCGGACCCTACCCCTCTATGATATACTCAATCCAATCTATTCACAAATTCTTCATGTGCGTTCTATTTGAAACTCGTTCAAATTCTTCACTGTGTCCATGTCAGCTGAAGGAATTGCGAACGGAACGTTAAAACTGATCATATCCAAACTTTCAGTTTTGCCGCTCAAACCGTTCCGCATCCCACGATGCATTATTTTACTCACCCACGATCTTACACGATCTCCACTAGATAGTACGTGGGTGACACATGTCGTGAGAAGGAGAACGGCCAGGGGCACGTTCGTCCTAAATCTTTGGACGAGCAGTTTTTCACCGTGGCTATAAATACCCCTGTCCCCTTCCTCACTTCTTTTACCCCGCTCGATCTCACTCTCCCGCTCGAGCTTCCAAACCCTAGCGCCGTCGCTACTCCATCGTCGCCGGTGAGGAAGAGCTTCACTGCCTCGACTTCGTCGCCGCCGTACTCGCGCCGACTGCGGAAATCTTCACCTCCGCCGCCGCCGTAGACGTCTTCCTCCACCAAGTTAGGGCGTGGAAGATCTGCATCGATGAACTTCCCTGTTTCAACTCACAGTTCGTCGTGTTCTTCGTTCAGGGTAATTAAAAGCTAATCTTACTGCCCTCTTTGATTCGAAACTTTTCTACAAAATCTTCAAAGGTGTTTTATTCTTCAAATCCTCACACACAAAACACCTCACATGTTATCTGTTCTTGATTCATTTCCCTAAGCCTCATTTTCTTCAAGATTCCTCAATTGTGTGGATCCTCGATCTATACAACTCTGGAACCTAAGATATAAAGCGCTTAGTGAAATTCCTCAAGACGAATCCGGTCAAATTCCTCAAACTTGTTCTTTTATGAAAAACCCTCTGAGAACGCATATGACCTCTCCAAATTCCTCGCAGCTATACTCTGTTCACAGGTTCACATGTCCGCTGCTGAATCATTAGGTTCTCATCAACTTAACTCATTTGCAGCGTTCCTCGAAGAAAAGTTGCATACTTCTTCAGAGAATTCAATTGTTCAAATTCCTCATCTGAAGAAAATGGCTGAAGGTAAACGGCCACAGAAAGGAGGAAAGAAGCCTGAGGTCATGACTGCTTTTGAAATCCCTGAGGATATTTATAAAGATTACTGCACGCCTGATGAAGCCAAGTTTGGCAAAGAAGATAAAAATCAGCGCAAGGTGCGAATCCAGAGGATTGAACGGAGATGGGCACGTGAATGGAGGGAGTACAGATATGTCACTCCTAAGTATATGAAGAAATTCGCACTGAATCCTCCATGCCCAAGAGCCCCATTGGCACCTGGCCAAGAAGCTGATCCCACTAGCCTCAAGCGCGGTGAGGATTTTCCTGAAGAATGGGCCAAGCACCAAGCTAAACTGGCAAGGCAAGCCAGAGAAGCAGTGAGGAAATTCAATGAAGACTCTGCTGCTGCTGCTGCCACTGAGGCCTCTGTCAAGCCGAGGAAAGCAATGCTCAAGAAGCCCGCTCGAAAGCCAAGTGCTTCCACATCAATGCCCTCATGGCCAAGTTCCTCAGCTGCGCCCTCACGGCCAGAAACTTTGAAATCTTCAAAGGAAATTCCTCATGCTGCTCCTGCTCCACCAAAGTCCTCAGCACCTCCTCCACAGTCCTCAGCTGTCCCGACAAAGTCCTCAGCACCTGTGCATCTGGCCTCGTGCCAAAGGACTACTGGCATCTCAATTGCCTCTGGTGTCTCAGCTAGTTCCTCAGCTGCACCAAATTCCTCAGCCGGACCCTCTCTGCTGGACGCGGCACTCGCCCATGTCCTCAGAAGAAGCATGTAGTCTTCACTGTGCCATCTGATGATGATGAAGCTGATGAAGAAGAACTTACTAAAATCATCAGGGACCGCCAAGAAAGGGCTGCTAAAGCCAAAGGCACACCTGTGCCCCTGCTATTGGATCCAAGGGCGATTCTGGATTATATTGATCTCTGGCATAAGGATCCCAACACACCTATGCCTGATTTCGAGCTGACACCTGGCCAAAGTCACATGTTGACTCACTTCATCCAAGAGGAGAAGTGGAAATATGACAGGGCCAGAGAGATCAAGAAATCGCAGTACAAAAAAGAGAAGCTGCTGAAGAAAAATGTTGTCAAGATGACGCCCGAGGAACTCGTCAAGATGCAGGCTGAGATCAAAGCCCGCAGCGACAACTTTGACTCGTACTATGCTGATTGGCAAGGAGCCAAGGTCAGATTTGTGAGGCTGACTGATACTTTCACCAAGGGTGCAGCCTCAACACAACAAGAAGTTCCTCAAGCTGAAGCATTTGTTCAGCCCACTGAAGAACATGCCAGCACCGCTGATGAAGTTCAGGCTGCTGAAGAAAATGCCAGTCCAGGGCTGATGACACTGCTCCAGCCACTGAAGAAATTGCCAGGGCATCCACTAGTGGTGCGCCTGAAGAAAATGAAGAAACCAGGGCAACTGCATCAGTTGCGCCTGAGGAAAATCAACCAGATTCCTCAGCTCCACCTGCACCTACTCCAACTCCTATTCTTCCATCTGCGTTAGATGTGAAGAAAAGCAAGGCTGTAGAACGAGCTGCCATGAAGAAAAGGAAGGCATCAACTACTTCAGAATCTTCAGCTCCCAAAAAGATGAAGACGATGACCAGCTCGTTTGCAAATCCCATTGATGCCATTCCTATCTCATCCATGCCATCAAAGGACCTTGTTCCTTTTGGTGAAGATTATGAGATCATAAGTGGATCAGATGAAGAAACTCAGTCTGTTGCCTCCTCATAGCAGATTGATGAAGAAATTGAAGTGGATGCAATCCCTTCAACCCCAATGGTCTCATCACCAATGCCTCAGTTTGATGCTGAAGAAGCTGGTGTTGAAGAAATTGATGATGAAGATGTGGACATTGGAAGCACAACTCCGGTGATGAATGATGACTCTTGGGAAAGTCAGCATCCCAATTCCCCACTCATCACTCCCCTGCAGCAAATTCCTCACTCTCCTTCACCAATAGTAAAATTGGGCTCTGAAGAAACTCATCCCACTGCATCTGTGAATGAAGAAATTCCAGCCACTAGTGCTGAAGAAACTGCTGCTGAAACTGAAAAGGTGACTGCACCTGACGAACATCCTGAAATTCCTCAGCCTAAAGAACCTGAGATTGTGATTCCTGAGGTAGTGATGCAACTCACTGACACTCCTCTGCCAAGGCCAAAGGATCCATTCTCAAGGAAACAGAAATTCAAGGCTGAAGACTTCTATGGCGAGCACGTGTTCTTCACTGAATACAACCCATATGACTCTGCTCGCATAAGGAAGAGGCGTTTCTGGACAGCCAGTCAAGCAAATTTCTATTCCTCAGTGCTTTACAACAAAGACAAAGTCTTCGACCATGCACATATTCCTCACTTGGATATGGAGTCTTTGTCGTGCTTCACGCCAGTCCTTAGTGTTCTTCACGATGCTGGGCTGCTCAATTTCTGCATAGACATATGCGATTGGAATGAAGAACTCATTCTTCAGTTCTATGCAATGTTGCACATCACCGGCAACTCTGAAGATGTGAATTCATGGGTTCTGGACTGGATGACTGAGAACACACATCATAAGGCCCCAGCATCTGAATTGCTTCGTGCCCTTCCTCTGAGTCCACCCACTGAAGATGCACGTTGTGTGTACAATGAACCTGAGCTTTCAATTCACTATATGCAAGTGCTGATGAAGCCTTTGAAGCCAGGGCAGGCTCCTCGAACCAAATTCCTCGTCAAGGAATTGTTGTATGTGCCAAGGACTGTCTATCGCATTCTGACGAAGACAATGAGTCCCATCAAACGCCATGACTCAACTGATGAAGAAGTCGTTGGCATCATGAAGAACATGCTTTTCAATATCTGTCATGGCGTTCCCGTCAACTTCCATGATTTCTTCATGAGGACTCTGTCCAACATTGCTATGTCACCATTTGAGCTGAAGCCTTATGCACCTTGGATAATGAGATTCATCAGGACAAGGTCTTCACTCAACTACAAGGCTGAAACTCTCAACCACTGCAGCTACTTGCCCCCCATTGAAGTCCTCAAACGGACATTTTCCTTAGCTGAAGAAAAGGGCAAGGCCACTGCTGTGATAGATGAAGGCATTCGTCCATTGGATGGTCAATTTCACAAGGCTGCTTCTTATTCCACCAATGATGACTCTGCCACACATGACTCTGCTGCCAACACTGCCAAGCCAAATCCTCAAGCCACAGCACCCAGGGTGATGACTGGCCGTGAGTTACTCCTCAGTCTTCATCAAAAGGTTGATCGCAATCACAAATGGGTCAAGCATCAGTTTGGTTCAATTCTTCACAACATGACTGCGACACATAATGCAGCAAAGAAAAACCACTACTACCTTCATGAAACCCTCAACCGCACCTGGGCTGTTCTGTCTAAAGTGTACAGTGCTGAAGATTTGGAGAAAATGGGTCTCAAAGAAGATTTTGACTGGTTTGCACCTCCTACGAAGAAATACAAGAAGGTCAAGGTTCCTTCTCTGGTGGCCAGCTCATATTCTTCACCGCGTGAGATAGATGAAAATGAAGACTTGGACGACACTGTAGCAGGCCCTACTTCAACGACCGACCCCAACAACGCTGGCCTCCTTCATCAACTTGAATATCTTCAGGGGCGTTAGTCCTCAGTTTTGATCCTTTCGGTCATTTGATGACAAAGGGGGAAAAATCTGAATTAGTCTTCAAGCGGGTCTATAATAAGGGCATATTTTTTTAAGTTACCACACTCGTTCTTCCGAAACTTTTATTGGATCAAGTTGTAATATTGAACCCGATGGTGCGCTGATACTTTTGTTGCACTATGCTTTGATACTTTGATGCGCTATTCTGCATGCTTATTCCTCGTTAATATTATTGCACGCATGCTGAATCACATCAGGCACCATATTTCATCATGCATTTCAAATTCTTCGTATTATATGTCAAATGCGTGTATGAATTACAAGATATAAGGGGAGATCTCCATGATTCAACTCTTCAAGTGTGCATTGCTTCAAAAGCAAATTCCTCACTATGCACATCTTCAGGGGGAGTTCTTCTATATCTTACAATCAAATTCCTCAATATCAGTAATTACACTTCATATATTTATCCCAGTTGAAAACTTAACCTATGTTGTCATCAATGACTAATAAAGGGGAGATTGTAAGTGCATCTAGTGCCCCTTAGTGATTTTGGTGTATTGAAGACTTATAGGTTAAATATCTAATGCGTTTATGAGTGTACACAGGTCTATAAGTCTATGAGGAGTTTGTTATTTACAGAGAAAGTCGACCCCTAAAAATGAAGTTCTTCAAGTGAAGACTTTGATATTTTGAAGACTTTCTGAAGACTTTGAAAGTGAAGAAATTGGTGTGACCTTGAAGACTTGGTATTCCTTCGAGGAACATGAAGCGTGAAGACTTTTGTTTTCGTAGTTTCATTTTCTCTTTCTTGAGTCATAGGAAACACCGTACTATTAAAGGGGGTCGAGGAAATACTAAGGAGAAAATTTCCAAGTGATGCTCAACTCAAATCCTACACCTACCAATCCCTTCGAGTGAAGCCATTGGAAATCTCATACAGTTCAGTCAATTTCTTCAGTGACAGAGACACGGTTCTTCTAGTCACTGAGGACTTTGCTCTGACTGAGGAGTTAGGAATTCGCCAGTGCGAATTGCCTACACAGTGAGGAACATGATAGCCCTGAGGAATTTGTACCTCAAATTTCCGACCGTTGCTGTGCTACGCGCCAGCTGTCCCAAAATATCTTGTCCACATAACGGTCATATCATTGAAGGGCATTTATGTCTTATCATGTCGGGCTGCTCCCTAGGCTATAAATAGCCGCCCCCTACAACCACTAGCTGGTTGGCTGCTCCGCAAGAACTTGACACTTGTCATTTGAGAGCAACCCATCCTCCGAGGACTTTGATCGAAAATCATCAAGTGAGGAAAATCCAAACCCAAACCCAAAACACCTACAAACCCAAAGTGATTGAGCATCACTGAAGAGATTGATCCTGCGTGGATCCGACGCTTGTTACCTTTGAAGACTATGCTTCTTCCCGACGGTTAGGCGTCATGGTCTAGAGCATCCAAGAGGAATTGTGGATCGCCGAGTGACCTAGTCTGTGAAGGTTTGGAAGTCACCTGAAGACTTACCACGAGTGATTGGGTGAGGACCGTGTGTCCTTAGCTCAAGGAGAATACGGTGAGGACTGTGTGTCCGGGACTAGGTGTCCTCGAGTTTAAATACTCAGCCGCTCCAACCAGATGTACAACTGAGACAGTAGTTGGAACTGGTCTACCAAATCATTATCTTCACCAAGCTTAATGGTTCTATTTCCTCAACACTTTCATTTCCTCATTACTGTGTTGTGTGTTTGTTCATATCTTTGTTTGAAGACTTTGACTGAAGACTTTCTCAATTTCCTCAGTTCAATTTCTTCAGTTTGTTTGTCTTCATCTTGTGTTATGCTGTGTTTACGATTTCTGTACTCTGTGTTTGTCTTCATTTCATCATGATGATCATGCATGTAATCTGCTATGCTTACTTCTGAGTACTTATTCCGATGCTAGTAGTTCTTCGCTAAGGAATTTCCTCACGAGCAAATTCCTCAGTGAAGAATTTCATAAAAATCGCCTATTCACCCCCCCTCTAGTCAATATAACGCACTTTCAATTGGTTCATTTGGTAGCATTCTGCATCTTATCTCCCTCGCCCACCATTTACTAAAAAATATCATATCTATATTTAATCTTACCAATAAGTAGAGTACACAGACAATGCCAGTGCAGAAGTGTAGCCCATTGCTCTTGGCAGTACATTTTGTCCTGTAACGCTTGTACTTGCAGGGATTGGTAGTTGATTATGTAGCATCAATCTGCATCTTATCTTCATTATCCTCTACCCCTTCTAGTATTATCGTATCTATAATTACTCTCTACAAAATTTAGAGTACAGGCAATGCTTATGAAGAAGATTCTGTGCTGAAATTCTTGAGTTATCCTTCCCTTGAAATGGAGAAGGGCATTATAAAGCCGGTGTTAACTGTTTGTCACACCCTGATTTTCATGCCACAACACTTAAGCTAATAAATCATGATAAAGTGTGGTTTGAAAAAAACTTTTGCATTATTTGGCTTTTATTTGGAGTTGGTTTTCTCTCTGTGTTTTCAAGTGCTCTTTAAAGTCAACAAAACTCCACCTTCTATACTTCATCTCCTAGCCCCAAACTTCTTCCCAATGATCATGCCATGTGTATAGAGCAATATAGTATTTTCTTACAAAAATAATTTGGCCAAAAAGTATTTTCAAAAAATAGTTTTCCAAAAACCCTTGAATTGAGTTTTGCACAGCAAGTACTTAATTAAGGGCAGTAAAAATATTTCAAAGAGTATATTTGAAACCTATTAGATATAGGATTCCCATAAACCACAAAAAGATAATTTTAAAAGTTATTTTTCTATTTTATTTAAAAGCTTTTTCCTAAGGCCAGAAATGGTCTTTAATAGGGAAAAATTATTTTATTATTTTAAAAATATTAGCCAAAAATCAGGGAAACTCAGTGGGCATATATTTCCCATATATAAGAGTTTCAACATATGGCCATGATCAAAATATTGGGCAAAACCTCCCAAAACCATTTCTGCCCATTTCAAGGATTTGAAATATTTCTACAGGAAATATTTTCATAAAAATCCAAGGAAAATCCAGCAAGTCACAAGTGCATGTTGTGATCACCTTGCAAAGCCTCATGTCAATCAAGGTCATTTTGGTTCACCAAAAAGCCCCAAAACCCTCTCTGACCAGAATCAAATTTGAACAAGTTTGTACTACCAACTTTCTCTCCTTGACCCCAACTTTTGTGGGTATGTTCATATGACCAAATGAGGCCACTACACCAAGTGGTGCATCAAGGAGAAGTGATTTGCTCAACTAGATCTACACAAGTTCATTTCTGCTAATTTCTAGGGTTTACAAAAGTTGCATTGGAAACTTTGCCCAAATGATCTCAAAATAGGTGGAAAGACCTAATTATATGTGTCATTTGACCCTGTAGAGTCTCATGGCAAATGGAAATCATCTACTTGCCCAAACCATCATCAAACACCTTCTGACACTTTTTCAAAATGCCATTTTTGACCTCTTCCACTAATATCCATGGGCTCAACTTTGTTCCACAACTCCTCCTGACCCTCTTCTACCTCCAGTAACTATGGCTGCATCTTAGCTCAATGACTGAGGGGTGAAACCACCTCATTTACCCCTCTGGACAGCCCATTTCCATCTCTCTCTCAACCCCACTCTTCTCCTACTGGCCACCCATGGCATCCAAGGCCCCTCCCCGTTTCTTTACTCCCTCCTAGACCTGCTGGACATGCTTGGGGGCATCCACATTGCATAGAAAATGGCCATGCCAGCCATTTGGGCGCTCTGGAGCGCGCTACAGTGCGCTCCCGCACTGTAGCCGCCCCCTGCCAAGCACCTCCGGCCACCTCGGGCCTCCCCAGCGCGCCCGACGATGCTCCTCGACGTCCGCGTCATGCTACACTATTGGCCCCCTCCTCTCTCTCCCTCTCCGGCTCTCCTCGCATACGGACAAAGCGCCGCCCGAGCGCTCCAGTCATTGCCCGCGACGGGGACCCGCTCTGCCGCGTTCCCCCGCTCCCTCTCTTCTCCCCCTGGGCGTAGTTGACCCCCACGAACACCCTAGACTCGGCGCAGCACCATCCCGAGGCCCATAGCGACGAGCACGAGCTCCCCGGCGCATGAGCCCACGGTGGACCGCCGCTCGCCTGTATAAGGCATCCCCGAGCCCCCCTCTAGCCACCACTCGTCCTCTTCCACTCCAAATAGCCCCACTGGGCCTCCCGTTCACTCCCAGAGCCGCCCGAGCTCGAGATCGAGCTCGAGCTCCGCCGCTTCGGTTCGCCGTCGATCTTGGGGTAAGGGCTATCTCCGCCCCTTCTCTCTCTCGATCTGGACCCGCAACACCTCCCTGACCATTCCCCCTCTGTTTCCCCTCTCTTTTGCAGCCGGAATCGACCGGGGAAAGCACCTCCCGAAGCTCTGCCGTCGGCTTCCTCGTCGTCGGCGAACCCCTGCACCCTGGCAACCACCTCCACCTCCACCCGAACGGGCGACTCCTCCCTGAGCACGTCAGTGCCCTCAGATCGCCTCGCCGTCGACCACAGCGGCGCCGGTGAGCTCGCCGCGCTCTATGACCCAAGGTTGACGACGACGGCCGTGGGGCCCATCCGTCAGCCTCACGTCTTGACGTGTGGGTCCCACACGTCAGGTTTAAAACACACGCGCGCGCGTACCGGTTCGCTGCGTCGGCTGGAGGCGTATTTCCCAAATACGCCTTCGACGTGGCAGCCTTGCGCGGGCAGGATTCCCACTCGGCCTGCTGCACTGTGGCCGAATAGGCCCAGTTGCACAGTGGCCTTTTTCCTTTTCTTTTTCTGTAACTTATCCAAAAATTTCACTGGATTAAATATTCATCCAAATGAAATAATTCCAACTCCCATATTTTTTCAAAAATCCCACCTATTTAATGGTATGATTTTCACTCATGTCCAAACAACTTTTATGTATTGTTCATATTCAAATTCAAATTTGAATATATTTAAACCCCTCTAAAAATCCATTTCTTCTATTCTGCTACTCCAAAACCAAAACTAGGAATTTTCCCCTACTTAGTTTTCAACCTAGTATTTAACAAAAATGAGTTGACATTTTTCTGAGCACTTTGGTTGTTCTGTTTTGCTATTGCCTTATTTTTTTCCCGTCATTTCTTTTGCGACGAATAGATCCCGTATTTGACGAAGTAGTTGGATAAGAAGAAGGAGAAGGACTTGAAGACTTTGAAGACCAAGGCAAGCAGCCCTTTGACCATGTCTAAGGAACCCCTTTTATGCATGTCATATGGCACTTTTATCGCTTGCATCGAAGTCATGATAAAACGGTGACCAGTTGAGGTGGTTTGCCTCCGTTGCTTTTCTCGTTGACACTTGCATGATGCATGACCCTACCTTTCTATGAGGGTTATGCTGGTGGGAGTAGATAGGATGCTAAAGTAGTGCTACGCAAAAAGGGACGGGAATATGCATGGTGATGGAGACAAAGTATTTTCAAAAGACTTTTCGAAAACCCCATCGGGTGCCACTTATGCCCGGGGAGATGATGAGTTGGGTAACCACTTGATGACGAAGTGGTGTACTGAGGCAAGTGTGTGTGTTGTTTCCAAAACGGATTGGTTTAAGTTGCGACCGTTATTCCAACCTTACATGCGCAACCACTCTACCCTTATATGGGAAAGGGCATTATTGATTACCTAGGCCGATACTATCTTGGAGCCCGCATTACTAGTGACGGGGAGAGTTGGTGCTCTCTCTCGGGACGGGGCCGTGCCAGGTAGGGTGACCATGACTGTTTTTACAGGGCACCGGATAAACCATTGCGTCCCCTCTCGGATGTACGATCTCGAGTGAGTCTCGTACGATGTACATCATGAGGATACGAAACAACGAGTGGACTCCTTGTTAGTGTCGTCTAGGGAAAGATAGTGATCGGGTGCTTACCCCGTACTTGAGGTATCGCGGGTTGTGGATGACACGGAAGTTCCCCGGATCTTGTGGGTAAAGTGTGCAACCTCTGCAGAGTGTAAAACTATTCGAATAGCCGTGTCCACGGTCAAGGACATTTGGGTAACCGCTCTTGGGCTACGTCCACATGTTTAGAAACCAGTGTATGTGTTTGGATAAGTGGGAAGAACTACTTGGGTCAAGTCAAAGGACTTGACATGATTGAGTTGGGTTGATGCCCACTTTATTTATGTTGATATCTGTAACCTGTCCTCATGGTTACTTGAATTCTCCTGATGCATGTCTTACAAGTTGTTGAACATGTCATTGCACTCAAAACTAGCTTTGTGCAAAATTTTACCTATATCATGCATTGTTGTATCTTGAACCAAAACATGGGTTGCTTGCGAGTACATTCAAAGTACTCATTGGCTTGCCACTGGTTATTTTATTGGCCAGGAATGAAACAACATGATATGATGAAGAATACTTAAGTGACGAACATGCGAGCCAGGACGCTTCCCAGTCAGAATGCCTGTAGGGTTAAGGCAGATGGCATGGGTCCAAGTTATCGACGAAGATTTCCGCCGCGATGTTATACTCAAGACTCGACCATAATGGTCCTACTTGTGTAATACGGTATGTATGGATGTAAGACTCTTGTTATTCAGCTTCTGTGTGTTTAGTGAGCATTGATCTCTGGGATCACTGTACACGTGCATTCGGTGATCACGACTTATGAGTCGGGGTCCCCACACTGTTAATGTAAGTCAGTCCTTGTAAATCCTTTATCCTCAACTGCTGTTTAATTTGCTCATACTCCCTATCGTTTACTGCTGTTTAGTTTGCTGTTTCTACCAAAATGCATGTTCGTAAGAACCGTAAGATCTAAGTTTTACTTGTAAAACCAAATTCCTTATTCATACCATGCACATTACTTAATACTCCCTATATGTATGCTTGTTTTTGTGGATCTATAATCCAGTGTGTGGTGAAGCAGCCCACATTTGCACCTTGTCATCTCCTGTTTTATCTTACTGATGTGGTTGATGATATGAACAACATGCCATGCACATTATCCAAAATAGATACAATGATTTTCTTTGCCCTTCATCTATGCTTGTTATGTTGACATGGTAATCCAGTAGTGTGGTGAAGCTCCCCGCATTATGAACAATGCCAAATTATGCTATTGATATTTTGAACATACTCTTTATTTTCTAATTTGAAATTGGATAGAATTGACAGAACAGTTATCATCTTTGTTTATACACGTGGAAAACCTGTCATCTCTCTGCTTTGTTTCAGGGTGATATGCCTGATGGCATGCACAAGCCTGCTGAAGGCTGTGAGACAAACCCAACATATATTGCAGCAAAGAAGGCAAAACATCTTGAAGATATCGAGACAACCCCAAAGTCTTGTCTTGATGCAATGTTCAAGTTACTTGACACTAACAGTCAGACAAGCTCACATAATTCGTTGTCTGAATCAGTTCGACTTCTTCAGTCCCAAGTTCTAGCAGAAAGGCATTCTGCAACTCAACTTCGACTTGAAGTCCTATCTCTAAGAAAGATTGCGGAGAACAACAATGAGAACCTCATCGCTAAATAGCTACACCTGGAAGCTATGACCGACATGCTAGGCCGGTCTCACAGCCTTGCCCAGCAGCTTGCGCAGCAGTTCCCCCGCAAGGCTAACCTTTCTTGAACTGTCTTGGAAGTAGTCTTGGTTCAGTATTATTTTGTTACGCTGCAATGGTGCCCAGTTTTTGTAATCTGCTTCTACGTTGCGCTTTATGATCACTGGTGGCGAACTTCGATGCCCAGTGGATGTAATATACCTTAAACCCTTTATTGTATAGTGTAGGTTTATTCTAAGTTACTATGCCATAAATTCTTTATTGTATAGGGTAGCTTTGTTCTTAATTCATACTAGTTACGCAGTAGCCCGAAATGAACACCGGCCCATGATTGTGCGAATCAAATCACGAGCTTTTAACAGGCCAAAATTGTGTCGGTCCTTGTTTGGCCCAATCAGATATCGGCTGCGAGCAGGCCGGATGCAAACAGGGCCGTAGTTAGGCCCAACTATATGACGGGCTTTTAACAGCCGAAATTAATATAGGGCCTAAATGTTAAATGGGCCCTTAACAGGCCAAAACTAATATCAGGCCGAATTACTAAGTGGGCCTTTAGCAAGTGCGCCCAAAAGCATAGTGTCCAGTTGACGCGCCGAATCTGATATGGGCCATAATTGAGCCCAAAGCCTCTTAAAGGGCCGGAACTGATCTGGGCCGTAATTTGGCCCAGAACATGGTAGGCTTTTAACGGGCCGGATCTCATATGGGCCACTATTAGTCCCGGAGCGTGGCAGGCCATTAATGAACCGGATCAAATATGGGCCGACATTTGGCCCAAAACATGGAAGCCAGTTAATGGGCCGGCCTACTAGGGTCCTCAAAATCTTGTGGGCCTACAGCTGGGCCGGCCCATTAATGTCGGCGAAATCTCATGGGCCTTTAGCTGGGCCGGCCCATTATGACCCGCAAGAATCTTGTGGGCTTTACCTGGGCCGCCCCATTATGGCACACAAAAATCTTGTGGGCCTTTACCTGGGCCGGCCTATTATGGCCTGCAAAATCTTGTGGGCCTTTAGCTGGGCCAGCCCATTACGGTACGCAAAATCTCGTGGGCCTTTAGCTGGGCCGGCCCATTATGGTCCGCAAAATCTTGTGGGCCTTCAGTTGGGCCAGCCCATTTAAACTTGATGGGCCGGTCCACGTGTCAACATATCATAGGCGCGTCTCGCCCATTGGATGAGTTGACACGTGTCTCCTCCAGCCAATGATGATTTTACACGTGGAAAATCCCCATTGGTCGGGGCTATTAACGGGTTATCGGATCCAAAACCCGACCCGATAGCTTAACGGTGTTCCGTTATGGTGGATGCCACGTGTCGGTCACCCTTGACGAAAGCACTTCTGTGACGCGCGATTTATTGTCATGTAAGTGGACACTTCCGTGATGATAATTTTGGTAATGTCATGGAACACTTGTACGACAGCACAATTATGACTATCTTCATTCTGTCATAAATTTGTCATGGATGTACATGCATGACAAAAAAAGCGACCTACTGTGACAAACATGTATCATCATGGAAGTGTATTTTTTTGTAGTGTTATCAGGCGTCTTGATCTATCTCTATAGATCTTGTTGCCCAATATGTATGTAGCTTTACCCGGGTCTTCCTTTGAAAAACTCCTTTAAAACCATGTATGCTTTCCAAAAATTCTACATCCTTTCCGATCAACAATATGTCATCCACATATACTTATCAGAAATTTTGTAATGCCCCCACTCACTTTCTTGTAGATACAAGTTTCTTGCAAACTTTGTATAAACCCAAAAGCTTTGATCACCTCATCAAAGCGTATGTTCCAAATTGAAGATGCTTGCTCCAGTCCATAGAAGGATCGCTGGAGCTTGCATACCTTTTAGCATCCTTAGGATCGACAAAACCATCTGGTTGTATCACATACAACCTTTCCTCACAGAAACCGTCATGGAAACTCTGTTTTGACATCAATCTGCCAGTTTTCGTAATTGAAAACACATCAACTGCCAACATAATTTCAACAGTCTTTTAGCATCGCTATGAGTGAGAAATTCTTGTCATAGTCAACTCCTTGAACTTGTCGGAAACTTCTTTGCGATAAGTCAAGATTCATAAATGGTGACATTACCATCCGTGTATGCCTTCTTCTTAAAGATCCATTTATTCCTGATGGCTTGCCGATCATCGGGCAAGTCCACCAAAGTCCATACTTAGTTCTCATACATGGATCCTATCTCCGATTTCATTGCTCCTAGCCATTGGTTGGAATCCGGACCCACCATCGCTTCTCCATAGCTCGTAGCTTCACCGTTGTCCAACAACATGACCTCTAAGACTGGGTAACAATACCACTCAGAAGCTGTACGTACCCTTGTCGACCTAAGAGGTTTGACAATAACTTGATCTGAAGCTTCATGATCATCATCATCAGCTTCCTCTTCAACTGACGTAGGTGCCACAGAAACATCTTTCTGTGTTGTGCTACTCTCTGGTTGAAGTAAAGGTTCAATGACCTCATCAAGTTTTATGTTCCTCCCACTCCATTCTTTCGAGAGAAACTCTTTCCCGAGAAAGGACCCGTTCTTAGAACAAACACTTTGCCCTCGGTTCTGAGATAGAATTTATAACCAACCATCTCTTTTGGGTATCCTATGAAGACGCATTTGTCCGCTTTGAGTTCGAGCTTTTTCGGCTGAAGCCTTTTGACATAAGCATCACAGCCCCCAACCTTATGAAACGACAACTTAGGTTTCTTGCCAAACCACAGTTCATCCGGTGTCATCTCCACGGACTTAGATGGTGCCCTATTTAAAGTGAATGTAGTTGTCTCTAATGCATAACCCCAGAACGATAGTCGTAGATCGGCAAGAAACATCATAGAACGCACCATATCCAATAAGGTACGGTTACGACGTTCGGACACAACATTACACTGTGACTTTCCCAGGTGGTGTCAACTGTGAAACAATTCCATTGTATTAAGTGATTGCCAGACTCATAACTCAGATACTCTCCCTTCGATCAGATCGTACGAATTTGATCTTCTTGTTATGATGATTCTCAACTTCACTCTGAAATTGCTTGCACTTTTCAAACGTTGTAGACTTATGCTTTATTAAGTAAAAATACCCATATCTACTCAAGTCATTAGTGAAGGTGAGAAAATAACGATATTCACCATGCGCGTCAACACTCATTGGACCGCACACATTATTATGTACGATTTCCAACAATTCACTTGCCTTTTCCATTGTTCCAAAAAACGGGGTCTTAGTCATCTTGCCTATGAGGCATGGTTCGCATGTGTCAAGTGATTCAAAATAAAGTGACTCCAAAAGTCCATCTGCATGGAATTTCATGCGTTTTACACCAATATGACCTAAGCGGCAGTGCCACAAGAAAGTGGTACTATCATTATCAACTCTACATCTTTTGGCATGCATGTTATGAACATCTGTATCACTACGATCGAGATTTAATAAACCATTCACATTGGGTGTATGACCATAGAAGGCATTATTCATGTAAACATAATAACCATTATTCTATGATTTAAATGAACAACCGTATTGCAATAAACACGATCTAATCATGTTCATGCTCAACGCAGACATCGAATAACATTTATCTAGGTTCAACACTAATCCCGAAGGTAGAGGGAGCGTGCGATGGTGATCACATGAATCTTGGAAATGCTTCCAACACACATCGTCACCTCGTCCTTAGCTAGTCTCCGTTTATTCTGTAGCTTTTGTTTCAAGTTACTAATATTATCAACTGAACCGGTATCTAATACCCATGTGCTACTAGGAGTAATACTAAGGTACACATCAATAACACGTATATCAAATATACTTTTGTTGAAGTTGCCAGCCTTCTCATCTACCAAGTATTTGGGGTAGTTCCGCTACCAGTGACCGTTCCCCTTACAATAGAAGCACTTAGTATTGGGCTTAGGTTCAACCTTGGGTTTCTTCACTGGAGCGGCAACTAGCTTGCCATTCATGAAGTTTCCTTTCTTGCCATTACCCTTCTTGAAACCTGTGGTCTTATTAACCATCAATAATTGATGCTCCTTCTTGATTTCTACCTCCGCGGTCTTAAGCACCGCAAACAGCTCCGAGATCATCTCCATCCCTTGCATGTTATATTCACCATGAAGCTCTAGTATCTTGGTGATAGTGACTGGAGAACTCTGTCAATCACTATCTCATCTGGAAGATTAACTCCCACTTGATTCAAGATATTATAGGCAAAGAACTTGTTAGAGGTATCATACCTCTCAACATGGGCATGAGCCTGAAGTACTAATTTCAACTCTTGGAACATTTCATATGTTCCATGGCGTTCAAAACGCCTTTGGATCCCCAATTCTAAGACGTAAAGCATGGCGCACTAAACTATCATGTAGTTTTCAGAACGTGTCTGCCAGATGTTCACAACATCCATAGACGATGCTAGAGGTGTTGGCACAACGAGCAGTGCATCAAGGACATAAGCCTTCTGTGAAGTAGTGAGGACAATCCTCATACTACGGACCTAGTCCGCATAATTGCTTACAGTATCTTTCAACTTAGTCTTTCTCTAGGAACGTATTAAAACAGGGAGCTACTACGTGAGCTATTGATCTCAACATAATTTGCAAAGACAACTTAGATTATTGTTCATGATAATGAGTTCAATTAATCATATTACTTAAGAACTCCAACTCAAATCAACATCCCTCCGGTTGTCCGAGTGTAACACGATCCAAATTCACCCACCCAAGTCTGATCGTCACGTGAGATGATGTGGTTTCAATGGTAAACATGTCCGTGTTGATCATATCTACTATATGACTCGTGTTCGACCTTTTGGTCTCTTGTGTTCCGAGGCCATGTCTGTACATGCTAGGCTTGTCAAGTTTGACCCAAGTGTTCCACATGTGCAAAACTGGCTTGCACCTGTTGTATGTGAACGTAGTCTACCACACCAGATCATCACGTGGTGCTTCGAAACGATGAACTTTCGCAACGGTGCACACTTGCGGAGAACACAATTTTATCTTGAAATTTGAGTGAGGGATGACCTTATAATGCTACCTTCATCCTAAGAAAAATAAGATGCATAAAAGGATTGACATCACATGCAAATCATAAAAGTGACATGATATGGTCACCAACTTGTGCTTTTGATCTCCATCTCCAAAGCACCGGCATGATCTCCATATTCACCGGCATGAAACCATGATCTCCATCATCGTGTCTCCATCGGGGTTGTCACGCCAACCATGCTTCTACTACTATTGCTACCGCTTAGCGATAAAGTAAAGCATTACATAGCACTTAACGATTGACACGCGGGTCATACAATAATGAAAAACAACCCTGTGGCTCCTGCCAGTTGTCGTATGCATCGACATGCAAGTCGATATAAACTATTACAAACATGATCATCTCATACATCAAATAAATTTCATCATGTCTTTGGCCATATCATATCATAACATCCTGCAAAAACAAGTTAGATGTCCTCTAATTGTTGTTGCATGTTTTACATGGCTGCTATGGGTATCTAGCAAGAACGATTCTTACCTACGCAAAGCCACACCGGTGATATGCAAGTTGCTATTTGACCTTCTACAAGGACCGCCTTTGTCGAATCCGATTCAACTAAGGTGGGGGAGACAGACACCCGCCAACCATCTTTATGCAACAAAGTCACATGTCAGTCGATGGAACCGGTCTCATGTACGTGGACATGTAAGGTTGGTCTGGGCCGCTTCATCCCACAATACCGCTGAATCAAGAAAAAACCAAGGAAGTAAGCAATATGAATATTAAGGCCCACAAACTCCTTTGTGTTCTACTCCTGATGTCATCTACGCATAGACCTAGCTCATCATGCCATTGTTGGGGAACGTTGCATGGGAAACAAAAAATTTCCTACGCTCACCAAGATCAATCTAGGAGATGGCCATCTACAAGAGGAGAGATTGGATCTACATACCCTTGTAGATCGCTAAGAGGAAGCGTTAAGAAACGCGGTTGATGTAGTCAAACATCTTCGCGATCCAATCACGATCCGTCCCGCGAACGTCTTCGCGATCCAATCATGATCCGTCCCGCGAACTCCTGATCCAAGTGCCGAACAGACTGCACCTCCGCGTTCAGCACATGTACGGCTTGATGATTCCTTCACCTCCTAGATCTAGTGAGCGATGGTGAACTAGTAGCTCGAATCCTCCGGCAGCACGATGGTGTTGTGGCGGCAGCAGTGGTGGAATCTCAACAGAGCTTCGCTAAGCGCTACGGAGAGGAAGAAGGCTACGAGAGAGAGGAGGGGCGGGGCCGTGGCGTATAAGGGTGAGCTTTCCCTCTCTCTACCTCTCTATATATAGGGGGAAGGGGAAGAGGGGCTCCCCTAGGGGATCCCATCTAGGGCCGGTGGCCACAAGAGGGAAACCCTAGATGGGTTTTCCCCCATAGGAGACTTGGCCCGCAAGCCAAAGGGGTGGAAACCCTAGGGAGGCGCCCCACCTCCTCAAGCAATGTGGGAAGGGGGCTTGGGGCGCACAACCCCTTAGTGCGATGGCTTGCCCCCTCCCCTTGGCCCATAAGGCCCCCCAACACTTGCCGCCCCCCCCCTCGAAACCCCTTTCGGTCATGCTGGTCATCACCCGGTACCCTCGGAACACTTCCAGACTCCAATATCCTTCGTCCAATATATCAATCTTCACATTTGGACCATTCCGGAGTTCCTCGTCATGTCCGGGATCTCATCCGGGACTCCGTACAACCTTCGGTAACCACCATAATGACTCAACTATACTTATATCGTCACCAAACGTTAAGTTGTAGACCTTGCGGGTTCGAGAACTTTGCAGACATGACCGAGACACCTCTACGGTCAATAACCAATAGCGGGACCTGGATGCCCATATTGGTTCCTACATATTCTACGAAGATCTTTATCGGTCGAACCTCGATGTCAAGGATTCAGCTAATTCCATATGCAGTTCCCTTTGTCTATATTATGTTACTTGCCTGAGATTTGGTCGTCGGTATCTCCATACCTAGTTCAATATCGTTACCGGCAAGTCTCTTTACTGTTACATAATACAAGATCCCGTGACTAACTCCTTAGTGACATTGCTTGCAAGCTTCTTGTGATGTTGTATTACCGAGAGGGCCCAGAGATACCTCTCCGTCATACGGAATGACAAATCCCAGTCTTTATCCATGCCAACTCAATGGACACCCTCAGAGATACTTGTAGAGCACCTTTATAGTCACCCAGTTACGTTGTGACGTTTGGTACACATAAGGTACTCCTCCGGTGTAAGTGAGTTGCATGATCTCATGGTCATAGGAACATATACTTGACATGCAGAAAACGATAGCATTAAACTTGACACGATCATATGCTATGTTCATAGTTTGGGTCATGTCCATCACATCATTCTCCTAATGATGTGATCCCGTTACCAAAAGACAACTCATGTTCATGACTAGGAAACCATAGCCATCTTTGGTCAACGAGCTAGTCCGATAGAGGCTCACTAGGGACATGTTGTTGTCTATGTATCCACACATGTATCTGAGTTTCCGATCAATAAAATTCTAGCATGGATAATAAACGATTATCGTGAACAAGGAAATATGATAATAACCAATTTATTATTGCCTCTAGGGCATATTTCCGACAATCCATTCACTGTCCGGTTAAGAAAACCGACCCAACCGGACCTCTCAAATTGTGAACAAACGCCCAGGCTAACCGTCACCCCTCATATCTGATGACCCACAAGTATAGGGGATAAATTGTAGTCCTTTCGATAAGTGTCAAACCCAATGAGGAGCAGAAGGAAATGACAACCTGTTTTCAGCAAGGTATTTTCGGGAAGCACTGAAATTATCGGTAATAGGTAGTCTGATAGCAATGTAATTTATAGCAAGTAACAAGTAACAATAGTAACAATAGATTTAGCAAGGTAGCCCAATACTTTTCGTAGCAAAAGACAGGATGGAACGATCTCTTATAATAAGCTAAGCGTTCTTGAGGACACACGGGAATTCCATCTAGTCACTTTCATCATGTTCGTTTGATTCGCGTTCGCTACTTTGATAATTTGATATGTGGGTGGACCGGTGCTTGGGTGTTGTTCTTACTTGAACAAGCCTCCAAGTTATGATTAACCCCTCTCGCAAGCATCCGCAACTATGAAAGAAGAATTAAAACAAATCTAACCATAGAATTAAACATATGGATCCAAATTAGCCCCTTACGGAATATGGCATAAACTAGGGTTTAAGCTTCTATCACTCTAGCAACCCATCATCTAATTACTACTCCAAAATACATTTCCTTAGGCCTAAAGATGGTGAAGTGTCATATATTCGACATTCACATAACACCCCTAAGGAATCAACAACACAAATATAATCAAAATGTCGAACGAGTACCAAATTCACATGATTACTTATGACAAGACTTCTCCCATGTCATCAAGAACAAAAGTAACTACTCACACATCATATTCATGTCCAAGATCAGAAGGGGTATTGAATAGCATAATGGATCTGAACATATGATCTTCCACGAAATAAACCAACTAGCATCAACTACAAGATGTAATCAACACTACTAGCAACCCACATGTACCAATCTGAGGTTTTGATACAAAGATTGAATACAAGAGATGAACTAGGGTTTGAGATGAGATGGTGCTGGTGAAGATGTTGATGAATATTGGTCCTTCCATGATGAGAGGGTTGTTGCTGATGACAACGGCTTCGATTTCGCCCTCCCGGTGGGAAATGTCCCCGGCAGAATCGCTCCGCTAGAGAGCAAGTTCTCCTACCCAAGTTCCACCTCGAGACGGTGGCACTCCATCCCGGAAGTCCTCTGCTTATTTTTTCTAGGGAAATGGGCTTATCTACCAGAAGATGGGCACCAGAGGTTGGCCAAGGGCCCTACAAGGGGCGCACCCTGGTTCCTCGTGGGAACATGGGTGGCCCCCTCTGGTATTTCTTTTCTCCAATATTTTTTATTTCGAAATAAATCTATGTGAAATTTTACCTCATTTGGAGGTGTGCAGGTATCTCTGACATAGCTTTTTCAGGTCCAGAATTCCAGCTACCGGAAATCTCCCTCTTCATGTAAATCTTGCATAATAAGAGAGAAAAGACATCAGAATTTCCCTACAAAGTGTTATATTGATTAAAAACACTATAAATAACAGTAAGAAATCATGATGCAGAATGGACGTATTAGTATCCAGCCAAAATCTAGGGCGGATATGGGGTGGCCCAAGCACGCCCGCCTGACAGGCCCTGCCCACCACTGACCCCACAGCTGTCCCATAAAATCCCCAATCCAGGCACCTTGCTCTGAACCATAGATCACTCTCTCTAGCTCCATCCTCTCCTCTTCCTCTCCGATTCTAATCCCATCCACTCCGATGTCTAGCTCCGGCAACGACTCTGGCTCCAACCTTGACTACGATGAGGAGATGGCCCTCCGCATAGCATTGGAGTGGTCCAAGGTGGACATCGGCGGCAACTCCGGATCTGGAGCGTCGCCGCAGCTCCCGTGCCGGAGCAGCGGAGACGCCGGAGCTGGACGCCCCCGGCCCACGTGCAGCTCTGCCAGGATCGTATAATCCGCACCACCCACCGTTGATTGCTTGTATCTGCGTTGGTATTTCCCCGATGAGGAGAGGATGATGAAGCACAACAACGGTAAGTACTTCCCTTAGTTATGAAACCAAGGTTATCAATCGAGTAGGAGAACCAAGCAACACCATGTTAACGGTACCTGCACACAAAGAACAAAAACTTGCAACCCAACGCGTAAGAGGGGTTGTCAATCCCTCATCGGTATTGAGATAGATTAAATTTTACTCCCTCCGTAAACTAATATAAGAGCTTTTAGATCACTACTTTAGTAATGTAAGCGCTCTTATATTTGTGTACAGAGGGAGTATGAGATTGGATAAATAGATCTGGCAAAACCCAAAATAAAATAAAGAAAGAAAAAGTGCAGCAAGGTATTTTTGAGTTTTTAGGACAATAGATCTGAAAACAATATGATGGAAAATAGACCCGGGGGCCGTAGATTTCACTAGTGGCTTCTCTCGAGAAAATAGCATACGGTAGGTAAAAAAATTATTGTTGGGAAATTGATAAAAGAGAAATAATTATGACAATATCCAAGGCAATGATCATGTATATAGGTATCACGTCCAATATTAGTAGACCGACTCCTGCCTGCATCTACTATTATTACTCCACACATCGACCGCTATCCAGCATGCATCTAGTGTATTAAGTTCATGGACAAAAAGTGCAATGCAATAAGAACGATGACATAATGTAGACAAGATCTATTCATGTAGGAATAGACCTCATCCTTTTTACCCTTATGTCGGGGAAACTGATCCACGAGCACCTATGGGGACGGAGCCCCTTTCGGTTCGGCGGGGGGCAGAGGTCGCACGAAGAGCAGATCGAGGCGGAGCACACGAGTGGTTTACCCAGCTTCGGAGCTCTCCGGAGAGATAATACTCCTACTGCTGCTTTGTGGTTTGTATTGAGTTCTTGCTCGGGAGCGCTGAGTGCTATAGTACACACAAGCGGCTCACGAGACCGGGCGTGAGTGTTCTCTTCCTCTACGTTGTGCATGGGCCTCCTTTTATATGCTCAAGGGGTCTCCAACAGGTGGCAACGTAGACAAGGGTAAAAATGGAAAGGTGTTGCGGTTGGTACAGCTACCTGCACAGTGTATCCTACCTAACCCAGACGGCAGGGGACAAGGGCACTAAATGCCTATCTGCGTCGCCCAAACAGTGCAGAAAAGGGACCGTCAGGGACGCCACCGCTCGCCACGATGGCGATCTTGTCAGCGCCGCTTGCCACAGTGCACCCCTGGCTGCACAGCCTCCCGCCACGTACGCCTGGAAGGGTCCCAGAGCGACACGTTGGTGGGTGTGCTGGAGCGTGGGGTACAGAGTGGATGCTAGCCTGCCGCGGCAAAGTGCCTTGCCGCGGTCGTTGTCTTGTCGCGTCCGGAGGCTTGCCGCTCGCGGGGTCGTGCTGGGACGCGTGGCGCG
The DNA here is from genome assembly GCA_032464435.1 of Aegilops umbellulata. Lineage (NCBI taxonomy): Eukaryota > Viridiplantae > Streptophyta > Magnoliopsida > Poales > Poaceae > Aegilops > Aegilops umbellulata. The sequence continues at coordinate 234,851,260 of CP136060.1, forward strand.
TCGCGGCAAGTTCCTTGAGATGCCTTGGTTGGCCTCCCCGGCAAGCTCCTCTTGTCGGGGTATTGTGCCTTGAGTGGCCTTCCCGGCAAGCTCCTCTTGCTGGGGCCTTGTCTTCTTGGCTTGAATACTTTGTTCTTGAATGGTTCAAAAGGAGCCACAGAGGGCCTTGGCGGTCGTCCGACAAGCCTTGCCGCGGGGTACTGCGACTGCCCGTGCACAAGTTAGGGATACTAGGGTACCCCTACTCTAGTACACCGACACCTTAATAGCAATTATACATGCGTATCATGTCTCCTTCTGTCACTGAGATTGAGCACCGCAAGATCGAACCCATCACAAAGCACCTCTTCCCATAGCAAGAAAAAACAATCTAGTTGGCCTAACTAAACCAAAGTTTTAGAGAAGAAATATGAGGCTATAATAATCATGCATATAAGAGATCAAAGAAGACTCAGATAATATTCATAGATAGATCTGATAATAAACTTGCAATTCATCGAATTCCAACAAATACACCGCAAAGAAGTCACTATATCAAATAGATCTCCAAGAACATCGAGGATAACATTATATTGAGAAGCAAAAAGAGAGAAGAAGCCATCTAGATACTACCTACGGACCCGTAGGTCTGTGGTAAACTACTCACACATCATCGGAGGAGCGCAAAGGTCTCTAGATTGGCTCCGGCAAGGTCCCTGAAAAGGGCTCTAGATTGGATCTTGTGGTTCTAGAACTTGCGGCTAGTGGAATTGTGTTTTGTCGACTCCCCTAGGGTTTCTGGAATATTTGAGAATTTATAGAGCTGAGAGGCGGTGGAAAGGACTCCCGTGGGCCCACCACCCACCTGGGTGTGCTAGGGGCCTTTTGGCACTCCCTGGTAGGTTGTGGGCCGCATGGGCCTCCCCTATAGTGCTTCCTTGGCTCCCAAGTTGTCTTCTGGTCCAAAAAAATCTCCAAAAAGTTTCATGGCATTTGGACTTCGTTTGGTACTGATATTCTGTGAAGTAAAAGACAAGCAAAAAAACAACAACTGATACTGGGCACTATGTCAATAGGTAGTCCCATAAAATGGTATAAAGTTGCTATTGTCGGCTCACGGGTTCCGCAGACCCTTGAGAGGTTTGAACTCTGGGGTGCATGCGAAGAACTCGTCCTCCCTAGTCTGCCTGCTCGCTAATCTCACGGCCTAGCTCGATGAACTGAATGGACAAGAGACACAACAGTTTACCCACGTTCGGGTCACCTTGCGGTGTAAAACCCTACTCCTGCTTTGTGGTGGATTGGCATCGTGGGGCTGAGGGTGAACTAGTACAGTGGGCGAACAACCTCAGGAGGAGGAGTGTTCTTGTGCTCGATGAGCTGGTGGGTGTGAGGATGATCTGAATGACCTCTCCTACTACGGTGGTGGTGCTGCTCTATTTATAGTGGCCTTGGCCTTTTCCCAAATGTAGGCAGGAAGGGATCCCACAATGGCCAAATTCGAAGGGAGACAACTAGTACATGCTATCCTGACAAAAGTGGTCTCCGCCTGCAAAAGCCTCTGGTGGTGACGCCGCAGTGAGCTCGACGATGACTTCCGTCCTGCCATCCTAGCGGTCTTGGTCTTGTTTTACCGGAAAGGAAACCTTTGGCTGATTCCTCGAGACCACGCGCCTGCTCTTGCCTCCTTATCACCAAAGAGGAAACTGGTACACTGCGCCCGCTAGCGCCCGCCTGGGAGGCCGCCCCACGTGGAGCTCTAGGTGTCGTCCGCCTCGCGAGGCTTGGCCCCTCGCGAGGGTCTTGGGCTGTTGATGTTGAAGCTAGGCCGCACCAAGCCGTTGATGGAGCCACACAGTGGTCCGCAGGCAGGCAAGTCTGGGTACCCCCGTTCCCAGAACGCCCATAGTAGCCCCGGGCCCAATGCGCGCTCGAACTTGGCTTCGAGGCGAAGCCAAAGGGCAAGTGCGGAGCACCGCGGGCCCTAACCGCGTGTTTCCTCGGTAAACGTGTGGTGATTGATAGGACGTGGGTGTCTTCGCTTCCCCACGCCGAATCGTCAACCGTTCGACTTGACAAGACCCTGCTGTATGCAGAGAAAATCATCATTGTGTGTGATCGTGGAGGCCAGCGGTTGGCCTCCTAATGTCACTTGAAGCTATATCGGTATTTCCCCAAAGAGGAAGGGATGATGCAGCACAGCGGCGGTAGGTATTTCCCTTAGATATGAAACCAAGGTTATCAAACCAGTAGTAGAACCAAGCAACACAACGTAAACAACCCCTGCACACAAATAACAACACCTCACAACCCTTCGTGTTAAAGGGGTTGTCAACCCCTTTCGGGTAACGGCGCCAGAAACGGTGCGTGGACGGGAGAAAGTTGTAATAGATTGATAGATTGAACGCCAAATAAAATAAAGTCCAACAAACTATTTTTGTATTTTTTGTTTAGTGGAAATAAAAAAGATCGCAAAGCAAATATATGAGAAAGAAGACCCAGGGGCCATAGGTTTCACTAGTGGCTTCTCTCGAGAAAAATAGCAAACGGTGGGTAAACAAATTACTATTGGGCAATTGATAGAACTTCAAATAATTATGAAGATATCCAGGCAATGATCATTACATAGGCATCACGTCCAAGATTAGTAGATCGACTCCTGCCTGCATCTACTACTATTACTCCACACATTGACCGCTATCCAACATGCATCTAGTGTATTAAGTTCATGGAAAAACGGAGTAATGCAATAAGAACAATGACATGATGTAGACAAGATCTATCTATGTAGAGATAGACCCCATCGTTATATCCTTAATAGAAACGATACATACGTGTTGTTTCCCTTTCTGTCACTGGGATCAAGCACCGTAAGATCAAACCCACTACCGGGCACCTCTTCCCATTGCAAGATAAATAGATCAAGTTTGCCAAACAAAACCCAAATATTGGAGAAGAAATACGAGGCTATAAGAGATCATGCATATAAGAGATCAAAGAAACTCAAATAACTTTCATGGATATAAAAAGATATAATGATCATAAACTCGAAGTTCATCAGATCCCAACAAACACACCGCAAGACAGTTACATCATATGGATCTCCAAGAGACCATTGTATTGAAAATTCAGCAAGAGAGAGAGAGAGAGAGAGAGAGAGAGAGAGCCATCTAGCTACTAACTATGGACCCGAGGTCTACAAAGAACTACTCATGCATCATCGGAGAGGCACCAAAGGAGGTGGTGAACCCCATCCAAGATGGTTTCTAGATTGGATCTGGTGGTTCTGGAATCTGTGGCAGCTCGATGAATATTTCGTCAATGCTTCTAGGGTTTCTAGAATATTGGGGTATATAGAGCAACGAGGCGGTCTGGGGGGCACCCGAGGTGGGCACAACCAACCACGGCACGCCTGGGCCTCCTGGCGCAGCCTGGTCGGTTGTGCCTCCCTCGGGCACCCCCCTGGCGCAGCCAGGGCCCGTTGTGTTCCTTCTGGCCCATAAAATCTCTCCGTGGAGTTTCGTGGCATTAGGACTCCGTCAGATATTGATTTTGTGCAATGTTCAAAACATGGGAAAACTGCAACTGGCACTTGGCACTATGTCATTAGGGTAGTACCAAAAATGATATAAAATGGCTATAAATTGATTATAAAACATCCAAGATTGATAATATAACAACATGGAACAATCAAAAATTATAGATACGTTGGAGACGTAACACCTCCCTCCGGCTATAAATGAGGAGATGGGCGGAGCCCCCCTTGCTCATCTCCATCTTCTCACCATCCGCTTCTTCTTCTTCTTCCTCTCTGCCTTGCCGTCTTGCTGTAGTTCTCATGGCGCCGACGAGGAAGTTCTCTGCCGCTAAGAAGGGGACGGCCCCCAAGGAGGGATGTCCCGGCTCGCCGCCGCCCAAGAGAGGGCGAGGTTGCCCCCGCAAGCACACTATGACCCCTGCGGTGGCTCCTCGGGGGAGCGGGCGCACTCCTTCAGGGGCAGGCGTTGCCTTGGGCGGCCATGGCGGTGTTTCTTCTTGTGGTGGGAGCTGCCAAGGGCGAGGCAGCCCCTCGTACGAGGGGAGGCATGCCATGGTTGCCCGGCCTCCTCGGCCGCGCTTCCACTCGACGGAGGTGCTCGCGGAGTTCGTTGTGTGGTCGGAAAGGCTGGCCGGCACTTGGCTCCCGCTACCTCGCTTCTTCGCGGGTGAGCTGCCAGTCGTGGGGCTTGATGGCCTCTGGCTGCAGGCCGATGGCTGCTGCAGCAAGGCTTCGTGGGTTGGCCTCGAAGTTACCGCCGCTGGTAACGTGTCCCTAGCCCGCGGCTGGCAGGCATTTGCCTGCGCGTGTGGCCTAAGCAGGAGGTGCACCCTCCCCTTCAAGTTCGATGGCCTCGCGCCCCTCTACGTGAGAGTGTTTGGGGAAGACGGTCGTCGTGCAGGGTGCTGCCCTGAAGATGGTGGCTGCGACAATGAGCTTGGGCTTGACGACAGCCGCTAGGGTGCCGAGGGTGAGTTTGCCCTCGGCGACGACCGTGCTTCCTTCAGCAGTGGCGGCTCCTCCTCAGGCAAGAGCGCGAGCAGCGGCGGCTACGACCAGCCACCGTGTCACCAGGCCCGCATCGGGGAAGGTGGTGGGTTGTCTCGCCGCCGCGCTCCAGTGAAGCGGTAGGAAGGCTCGGACTGAGCCCAGGGGCCACCTGAGCCAGGCCTCGGGAGCTGTTGCGGTCGTGCGGGCCACTTTTGTTTAACCTTTCCTTTCTCCTGCATTTTGAAAAAAGTAGAGGGCTCTGCTGAGGTGTGTAATGAGCCATGGTACTTATGCCACTATGCTATGCTTATTGTTATGATGTTATGCTGTGATATCCATGTTCCGAGTGCGGTAGGATAAGTTAGCTTGTTACGCTTGTGGTAGTTTCCCACCTCGCGAGGGCGCGCCCCTCGGCATCTGGTGAGGCCCCCTTTGCTACCGACTCAGGATCCGTTGGCCTCAGGAGACATCGTAAAGCTGTAGAGTTGTTAGAAAACCTGACTGGTGCCTTGCTTTTCCTTGCGCGAGCCCTCGGGCATGGGCTAGTCGTGGCTTAGGGCACCGCATCGTGCTACCCGAGGGGCACAGACTTAAGAGGGCGCACATATCCACGAGCTCATTTGAGGGCGCCTCGCGAAGATCGGGGAGGCCAAAGCTCTAGGGCGACAGGGCTTTGGCAAGGTGCGTTCATGGCGCCGGCGAGCCCAACGCACGCACAGACCTGCCCAGCCACCGCGCGAGGCGCGCAAGGAGGAACGACGGGAAAGTGTCGCTCTCCCTGAGCCAGTACAGAAAGGCGAACGAAGCAACAAACAGAAAATCCAACTTGCCGGTCGAGAAATGCTAGAACTCCAAATTCCAATAAAAAGGTTGCAAGCCAACTACAGAAAGCAAGCAAAAGAATAGCCACGTCCGGCACCTAGACTAGTCTTCTCACCAGCGCAGAGCTATGTGCTGCCACTAGGACGTGGGAGGGAGCCCCTGAGACCCGAGGGTGGCACTCCGAAGACTCTGGGGCGTGTACAACCCCACTCATTATAATGTGAGAGTGTCACGAGCGGAGACCTTCACATGCACTGGGCCTTGCTTCATGGGTAGAACTTCAGGAGGTGCTGGATGTTCCAAGCGTTCTAGATGGGGGTCTCGTCCTGCGTCTCCAGGCACGCGGCGCCAGGCCTGGAGATGCGGGCGACCCTAAATGGGCCATCCCACATGGGTGAGAGTTTATGTAGTCCTTCCCTGGAGAGCACCCGCCTCAGGATGGGATCACCCACCTTGAGCGAACTGGAGCAGACACTGCAGCAGTGGTACTGCCGCAGCGCCTGCTGGTACCTTGCCGCCCGGAGCGAGGCTTGGCAGCAGCGTTCCTCCCCCAACACGATGTCCATCCCCCGTGAGGCGTCCTGGCGTGCCTTGTCAAACGCCAAGACCCGGGCGGAGCGATGCTTGACCTCGTGTGGGAGAACCGCTTCGGCTCTGTAGACGAGGAAGAATGGAGTCCCGCCAGTTGGTTTGGTCACGGCCGATGGTGTAGATGGACAACAACACGGACTGAAGCTCGTCCAGCCAGCCCCTGCCATAGGCCTCGAGCTTCTTCTTGAAAGTTCTTGCCTTGATGCCCCTCAGGACCTTCGCGCTAGCGCGCTCGGCTTGGCCGTTGCTACTAGGTGTGCCACTGAGGCATAGCATATCTGCGTTCCAAGGTTAGCACAATATGTTTTGAAGAGATTGTTAGGGAACTGCAAGCCGTTGTTGGTGATGATGCGATTAGGGACCCCGAACCGGCTCACGAGGCCCTAGATGAACTTGACTGCCGAGCCGGCTGGGATGGTGAGGACAGCCTCCACCTCCGCCCACTTGGTGAACTTGTCGCTGGTGACGTAGAGGTAGCAGTAGCCCCCTGGCGCTCGAGGGAACGGACCCAAGATGTCCAGCCCCCAGACCGCAAACGGCCATGAGTGCGGGATGGTCTAGAGACCCTGAGCAGGCTGGTGGATTTGCTTGGGATGGAACTGGCAGGCTTCACAAGATCTCACCAGCTCGGTGGCGTCATTGAGCGTCATGGACCAGTAGAATCGGCTGCGGAACGCCGTGCACACTAGGGTGTGCGATGACGAGTGGTGCCCGCAGTCCCCGCCATGTATGTGGGATAATAGCTCACATCCCTGCTCCCTGGAGATGCATCGCAGAGGAACATCGTTTGGCCATTTCCGGTAGAGCTCACCGTCCTGGATGCAGTAAACAGTGGCGTGCCGAGCCACGCGCTCTGCGTCTTCCTCCTTCTCCGGCAGGGTCCCCTAAAGTAGGTACGCCTTGAACTCTTTGGTCCAGCACCCCTCCCGAGACTCGTGCGCGAGGAGTAGACGCGCCCCCGAGGTTGGGCCGCAAGTGGGGGCTCCCGAGAGAGGCGCTGGGGGGAGCTCGTCCTAGGGCGGTGTCGGTTCCGCAGCAGGAGGGACTATTGAAGGCTTGAACAGCCGCTCCTCCAAGACGCCAGGTTCCTGAGACAGGCGTCGGGATGCCCTCTTGGCGATATCGTCTGCTTCCTTGATCGTGTCGTGCAGCACATGCTGCAATTCCAGACCAAAGAATTGTTTCCCAATTTTGCGTACCTCTGCGAGGTATGCCCCCATGTGTTCATCCTTCGGCTCGTATACTTTGTTGGAGAGTTGACAAGTACCTAGGAGTCGCCCTTGATGCTGAGGCGCTTCATTCCCAAGGCTGCTGCAGCCTTGAGACTGGTGATCAGGCCTTCGTACTCCGTGATGTTGTTGGAGACCTTCTCGCCCTGCTGGAAGCAGAGCTGCACGATGTAGTAGAGCTTGTCCTGGGTGGGTGAGATAAGCACGACTCCATCCCACGCACCCTGATGCGTGAAGGCGTCGTCGAAGTACATGACCCAGCTGTCTAGTGCCTCACTTCCGGGTGAGAGGGGTCGGTCCTCGCCTGCTTTGGGGCTGGGAACGTCGCTCCATTCCGCCACGAAGTCGGCGGGCGCAACACCCTTAATGACTCTGGTGGTGCTGAACTCCAACTAGAATGCCTTGAACTCGATGTTCCATTCGATGACCCTTCCCGCGGCGTTGGGGCTCCGGAGCACTCTCTCCAGCGGGTAAGCCGAGACGACCTTGATGGGGTGGCCTTGGAAGTAGTGGTGCAGCTTGTGGGAGGCGACAAGGAGCGCGAGCAGGAGCTTTTGTGGCATGGATAGCGTTCCCGCGCGTCAAGAAGTACCGTGGTCATGAAGTACACCGGGTGCTCGATAAGGGCAGAAGCGCTGGTTGGGTCTTATACCTCCTGAGGCTGGAGGACCTCAGGAGCTTGGGCATTTGTTGGGTCAACCAGGACCTCAGGAGCGCTGTCCTGAATAGCCTGGTCATATGTCACTACCACGAAGGCCTCAAGAGAACCATCCTGAGGCTGCACCGTCTTGACCGGGTGCGCGGCGTCGCGTGGCGGGCCCTTAGGTTGGCGCTCCTCCCGGACGGCCACCAGCGCCGCGCTGGCAGAGTGTGGCGTGGCGGCCAAGTAAAGCACCAGGGGCTCAAGAGGGCGCGGCGCCACCATCACCGGTGGGATGGTGAGGTATCTCTTGAGGTCTTGGAATGCTGCGTCGGCCTCCGGAGTCCACTCGAAAGGCCCCCTCTTTTTCATCAGTTTGAGGAACGAGAGGGCGTGCTCCCCTAGCTTGGAGATGAAGCGCTCCAGCGAGGTCACACAGCCCACTAGCTTTTGCATCTCCTTGAGGGTCTGTGGCGGGCTCATCTCTTCTATTGCCTTGACCTTCTCTGGGTTTGCCTCGATCCCCCTGTGCGACACCAGAAAGCCAAGCAGCTTACCGGACGGGACGCCGAACACACATTTCTCTGGGTTGAGCCGCAAGTCCATCTTGCGCAGACTGGCGAATGTTTCTTCGAGGTCCTCGATGAGGGTCCTTGCCTCCCGAGACTTCACCACTATGTCGTTGGTGTAGGCCTTGGCGTTCCTCCCGAGCTGCCGGCCCCGAGCGATGTGCATCAGCCGGTGGAAAGTTGCTCCAGTGTTGCGCAACCCAAAAGGCATGCAGGTGTAGCAATACACCCCGCATGGGGTCAAGAAGACTATCTTCTCGAGGTCATGCACCGCCATCTTGATCTGGTGATAACTTGAGAAGGCGTCTAGAAAACACAGCAGATCGCACTCGGCTGTGGAGTCAACGATCTGGTCAATGCGCGGAAACGGGAACGGGTCTTGAGGGCAAGCCTTGTTAAGGTTGGTGAAGTCGAGACACAAGCATTCCTTCCCGCCTTTCTTGGGGACAATGACCGGGTTCGCCAACCATTTTGGGTACCGCACCTCCCGAATGACACCCGCTTCTTGCAGTTTGCGGGTTCCTTGGACGATGAAAGATTGCTTCTCCATGGAATGCCGCTGTGCCTTCTGCTTCACCGGGCGCACATTGGGGCAAATCCTCAGGTGGTGCTCGATTATCCCCCTCGGGATCTCGACCAGATCCTTGGGATCCCATGCGAACACGTCCTTATTCTTGCGCAGGAAGCTAACCCATGCCTCCTCTTGATCGGAAGGGAGGCCGGCGCCTACGGTGAAGGTGGCGCCTGATGCCCCGTCCTCGTCGACCGATACCTGCTTCGTCTCGGCGTGGTCTTGGGAGAACATCTGCTTCTTCTTTGCTGGCGCGGCCGCTGCAGCCTCTGGGCTCCTTCCTCCCTCGGTCGCGCAGCTGCCGCAGCCCTAAAGGCGAGCTTCAGGGCCAACAAGGCGTCCTTGGTGTCACCAGCCACAGTGAATACGCCGCTGCTCCCGGGCATCTTCGTGAGGTCGTAGGCTGGATGAGTCGCTGCCATGAACTTGACCAGGGTTGGGTACCTGAGGATGGCGTTGTACGGGAGGCCAATGCGGGCGATGTCGAAGTCCATGAGCTCGGTGCGGTAGTTGTCACGGGTGCCGAAGGTGACGGGGAGGCGTGTAACACCCCCAGTGCCATGCTACAGTAACCGTCTGTGATTAAGGTAATCACCTTGCTAAGAAGTGCTTGATCACCTTTGATTAAAATATCTTTTGAAATCCCACTTTGGAATCAAATTCAATTTGCAAGTGAAATATGGAGTTGCACAAAAGTTGCTGCAAAATAGTTCATGTTTTACCCAAAATTCCATAACATTTAATTGTTAAGGAAAACAACATTACCCCCAAGCCAAGATCGACTATAGCAATTTAAAACTGTGCCAAATCAGCAAATTAATTGCTTTTCCATTTATGCAAAATTCTAACAGCTTCAATTAGATTCCAAACTTTTTGTGGCAGTGAACAATATTTCTTGGAATTTGTTTTGGTTAGTGGCATATTTTTGCAAAGTCATTTGTGGCTAAGAGAAAATGAAAAAGCTACTAAAAATAGAGAAAGAAAAGACAAAAGGCCGAGTGCATTCTTTGCACTTGAGCCCACTGACTCCATTGCGGCCCAACCCAACCTGGGCCTTCTCCCACCTCGCTACAGGAGGCAGAGAGGTGTGTGGCGCACATCACGTGCGCCATGGCCGTGATGCCCTCCTCGTCGCTCCTCCAAGCCTATAAACACGTTTCTGAGAAACCCTATATCACCCTTGCCCATTCCCCCTCGATACTCCATCGCCCCCTCCTCTCTGGTTCGAATTCGAGCCTGCGAGCTCGCGCGATCACCGCTGCCCCGCCGTCGTTGACACGTCCAACGGCCTCCTTGGCGTGCGGGGGTGCATCTTGGAGATTCGTCGTGTTCGTCCACGTCCGTTCAGGGCATCAGAGCAAGGCGGGGAGCTGCATGGACGACGTCGTCGACCTCTTCTTCCTCCTCCCGTCGTCCACCTCGTCGTCATCGACCAAGCACGCGAGCTGGGACGGCCTCGCAGCGCTGCATCACCTTCGTCCGCCTCGGTCGCCGCCGACCACCGTCGTCCCAGCCTCCCCTGCAGCAACTAAGCCCCTCACGGCCTTCTTGAGCCGCTCGGTGAGCTCCACTCGCCCTCCCCCTTCTCTCTGCCATCGCGCACGCTCGCTAGGTAGTTTCCCCGCCATGGCCGAGCACGACGCCACTCGAGCCCGTCGACGTCCGGGCTCCGTTGACCCTCGGGTCATACGCGTGCCTCCGCCGCCTGCCGCTACTTGCTGCTATGTTGCTGTTTTGCTGCTGCTCCTAAGCGCTGCTCCTGGCTGCTAGCTGCTACGTACAGCCGCTGCTCGCTGCTCCAGCCACTCACCCGTCGCTTCCGCCACCGCTGCTGCACTTGCCTCCGATTCGCCGGGCCGACACCCCGCACCGCTACACGCATGCGCACGACCCGCGCCGCATCTGCCCAAGCAAGGCCGCTCCCTCCTGGCCCCTGCCTGCATCTACTACTATTACTCCACACATTGACCGCTATCCAACATGCATCTAGTGTATTAAGTTCATGGAAAAACGGAGTAATGCAATAAGAACGATGACATGATGTAGACAAGATCTATCTATGTAGAGATAGACCCCATCGTTATATCCTTAATAGAAACGATACATACGTGTTGTTTCCCTTTCTGTCACTGGGATCAAGCACCGTAAGATCAAACCCACTACCGGGCACCTCTTCCCATTGCAAGATAAATAGATCAAGTTTGCCAAACAAAACCCAAATATTGGAGAAGAAATACGAGGCTATAAGAGATCATGCATATAAGAGATCAAAGAAACTCAAATAACTTTCATGGATATAAAAAGATATAATGATCATAAACTCGAAGTTCATCAGATCCCAACAAACACACCGCAAGACAGTTACATCATATGGATCTCCAAGAGACCATTGTATTGAGAATTCAGCGAGAGAGAGAGAGAGAGAGAGAGAGAGAGAGAGAGAGAGAGAGAGAGAGCCATCTAGCTACTAACTACGGACCCGAAGGTCTACAAAGAACTACTCACGCATCATCGGAGAGGCACCAATGGAGGTGGTGAACCCCATCTGAGATGGTGTCTAGATTGGATCTGGTGGTTCTGGACTCTACGATGGCTGGTTGAATATTCCGTTGATGCTTCTAGAGTTTCTGGAATATTGGGTATTTATAGAGCAAAGAGGCGGTCCGGGGGGCACCCTAGGTGGGAACAACCCACCAGGGCGCGCCTGGGCCTCCTGGCGTGCCCTGGTGGGTTGTGCCTCCCTCGGGGCACCCCCAGGCATAGCCAGGGCCCGTTGTGTTCCTTCTGGCCCTTAAAAATTCTCCATAGAGTTTCGTGGCATTTGGACTCCGTCTGATATTGATTTTCTGCGATGTAAAAAACATGGAAAAACAGCAACTGGCACTTGGCACTATGTCAATAGGGTAGTACCAAAAAATGATATAAAATGGCTATAAAACCATTATAAAACATCCAAGATTGATAATATAACATCATGGAACAATAAAAAATTATATATACGTTGGAGACGTATCAGCATCCCCAAGCTTAACTCCTACTCGTCCTTGAGTAGGTAAGTGATAAAAACAGAATTTTTGATGTGGAATGCTGCCTATCATGTCATATCATATTCTTCTCATTATAGCATGGACAATTTGACTTTTATGTGATTCAAAGAAATAGTCTATTTTTGACATTATAATTTATATACTCAAGCATATCAACAAGCAACCAAGTCTTACAAAATATCAATGCTAAAATAAGTTATCCCTAGCCCATCATGCTGAAACATTGATCCATTCATGACACACACTCGAATATTAGTTACACCCAATACTTAAGTACGATCATCTTGCCTCCTAGTTGGTGCTTTTTATGAGAGAAGATGAAGACTCAAATTCAAAATAAAATTGCAAAAAGTAAAAGAAAGGCCTTCGTAGAGGGAAGTAGGGATTTGTAGAGGTGCCAGAGCTCAAAGCGAAAAATTAGAGATAAAAACATGTTGAGAGGTGCATCCATCCTACCAAGGAAAATGTCTTAGTGTTCCGAACACTTTCCATGCTAGATATGCCATAGGCGGTTCCCAGCCGCCTCCAGTCGCGGGTCTCCGTCGCCGTCAACGGGAATCAACCCCACCGTTGCCACCGTAGCGAGTCTCCGCCGAACTAGGGTATGGACTCGATCTTTGTGCTATTCCCCAATCCGATTCCTAGCACATTGTGATCAGATGGATTCTTGCCACGTTTGATAAACTCCTATCCAGTCAATGAACTCGTAGAATAGGTTTGATCCGAAAATTTTAGGGTTAGGTTTCCGCCGAAACCATCTCGGACCCACTGAGTTGAAAAACTCGGTCCCACCGATTTGGCTTATGCCATTGCACAAGTAAAACTCGGTTTGACCGAGTATTGCTAATCGGTGTGACCGATTTTGGAACTTTGTGAAACCCTAGCAGTCTCGGTGCCACCGAACTGTGACTCGGTCCAACCGAGTTCACTAGTTTAGGTTCCAAAAACTGCTTCGGTATCACCGAGTTTAAAAATCGGTAGATCCGAAATGCTTTCTGTGAGAAACTAAAACTAAGTTTTTGAATCATCCTTTTGCAAAAATCTCTGCATTTTGTGATGCTCATCCACTCTACCTCCTCTATAAACTATTCACAGGGTCAGCAGTCAGCTTGTTCATCATGTCAGACCAGAGTGATAGCCAGAACATTTCAGAGCAGCCAGTACAGATGAGTGAGGGCACTAGTCCCTCCAGCTCTTCAGATGAAGGCAGCAGGAGCACCCCCAGCAACCTGCCAAAAGCTGCCACAAGACAAAGGAAGAAGAGAACCTCAGAATCAGAGGATGAGGACTATGTGGCAGAGGAGGAAGCAACTTCCAAGAGAGTTGTGCTCAAAAAGGAGTATGGCTCAGCCGCAGCCATCAAGCCAGGAATGCACAAGAAAGCACCTGCTAGGAGAGTTCCTACCTCCACGCCAAGGAAGGCTGTTCCTGAGGAAACTATAAAATTCACTATGGAATCTGAAGAGGAAGAAAGTGGCCAAGACAAGAAAAAGAAGAGAGCTAGAACAACCACTGCCAGAGTTGTTGGCAAGCCTTCCATGAGGAAAGATTCTTCAGAAGAGGAAGAAGAAGAGGATGCTGCACCAGCACCTAAGGCACCCAAGCTGATGGGTGATGCTATAAGAACAGGGGCAGCTGCATCTAAGCCCAAGGAAGCCCCAAAGGCTGCATCCAAAGCCAAGCCAGCTCCAAAACCAAAACCAAAGAGAAATACAAGGAGCACACTAGCTGCTGAGAAGAACAAGGCCCCGATGCTTGAAGCTGCTGTTGAAGAAGAGGAAGGCCAAGTGCTGAGAAAGTTGAAGCCCAAGATCCCAGACAACAATGATGGTCATGTTGTCGCTGAGGACATGAAGATCAGAAGAGACTCTGGGCTAAGAAAATGGAGAGCAGAGGATCCATATGCTACCAGGAGAAGGACTGCTGTTGACTACAGGTTCCACACTAAGGAACAACAGGACATCTATGAGACAGTCTTGTTAGACAAGAAGCCAGTTGTGTGTGATATGAGATGGGTTGATTGGGAATATATCAAGGAAAATGAAGAGCACTACCCTGGAGTGCAAGATAGCTTCAGAGCTTGTGGAGTAGCTGACTTTGTTGGGCAGAAGCTCACAAAGTGGAATGAGGAGCTGATTATGCAATTCTACTCCACAGCACACTTCTACCCAGATGGAAGGATCACATGGATGTCTGAAGGTACAAGGTACCACTCAACTGTTGAGGAATGGGCAAGGTTGATCAATGCCCCAGAAGAAAATGAAGATGACTTGGATGTCTATGCCAAGAAAACGATGGATCATAACACTATGGAAAATATGTACAAAGAGATTCCAGCAGAAGATCTTGACACTCACCAGTTTGGGTCTGTGAAACACCTGTTGTCAGGACTGCCTACTATCAACTGGATCCTTAGGCATACACTTTTTCCCAAGTCTTGAGATCACAAGATGATCAGAGGTCATGCCATCAACCTGCTACATATCTTTGATGTGCCTCAAAAGTTTAAGGTCATGAGCCTCATAGTAGAAACTATCAAGAGGACTGCAGCAGATCAGAAGAGGAGCTGTGGATATGCCCCTCAGATCTAGATGTTGATCAAATCAAGAATGGGCACAGACACATACTTGTTGGACAAGGAACATTTGCATATCCATCCAGATTTCGAGGACAACCAAGTTGTGATGCATGAAAATGAACGATCATCAGTCCAGGCACAAGCTAAGAAGGAGAAGGCAAGGAAGGAGAAAGCTGCCAAGATGCCAACTCAAGAAGAGGCATCTGAGTACTTCTTGAAGAACAAGCAAGAGCAACTCAGTTACCTGATTGCATCCACCCTGAGGATTGAGAAAGGACTGGCCACCCTAACTCAGAACCAGGCAAGCCTAGAGAGAATCGTAGAAGAAAAGATCTATGACTTGGATATCAAGGTGACAGAGATTCAGACTGCAGTGGAGCAACTTCAAGATGACATGCAGGAGAGGAAAGGGAAGACTACCACTGATGCATTTGCCAGAGTGCCACGAGGTCTGAGGTCGTCTGCAGTGCCAGTTCCTGACACAAGAGCCACCGTCTCAGCTCCAGCCACATCACCAGCCCAACCAGCTCCAGCATCTACTTCAGCTCCAACTCCAACCACGTCTACGGAAGCCTTCGTCCTTGGAGTGATCAGGACTCACCCACCACTAGAAGATCAAGCCTGAGTGTCGATCTAGCGCTATCCATTTTCTAGGAACTTTTTGGTAACTTGTTGCCAAAGTGGGAGAAAAATGTATAGATCATAGGCTTCGAGAGAGAGAGAGTGTTGTTTTCTTCTCTCTTGCTTTATTTGGTGGTTTTTCAAACATTGTTTGCTTTTGGTCGAGATACTTTGATATGCTTGTGAGACATTGATGATCATGTGTTTGATCATAAGCTACACTTATGCATGCTTGATATATCTTATCTATCTTATGTGGTCATTCACTTTTCCTTGGTGATGAGTGCATGTATTTCATTATTATCATTTTGAGCGCTCCACCAAGATGTATGTGACATGGAAGAGTAACCCATAATTCTAAGTCTTTGTGCATTTGCAGTCCAAAGCAATTCTTAAATATGCACAAATTTAGGGGGAGCTCTTACTTATCACATACTTCTCAAAGCGACGATATAATTCATTCTTATTATCATTTGTCGAAGCTTTGATCTATATTTTGTCATCAATTACCAAAAAGGGGGAGATTGAAAGTGCAACTATCCCTAGGTGGTTTTGGTAATTCATAACAACATATAGCTCATTGAGCTAATGCTATTCCAAGATAATTATTTCAGGAAAGCTCAATGATTGGCATGGCATGGATGGTGAAAGTGGAACCCTCAAAATGCTAAGGACAAAGGATCGGCTAAAGCTTCAAGCTCAAGACTCTTCATTTTACATTTTAGTGATCCAAGATCACGTTGAGTCCATAGGAAAAGCCAATACTATCAAGGAGGGATGATGTGTTGCTTAATGAGCCTTTTGCTTCATGTTCTTAATGATATGCTCCAAAATCCTTAGCTACTTTTCCATATCCACAAATGACCTAAACTCCAAGACAAACTCGGTCCTACCGATTCTTTCCATCCGGCGCCACTGAGTTTCACTTGTCATAAGCCACTGCCAAACCCTAGCAAATCGGTTCTACCGATAGGGATCTCGGTCTCACCGAGATGGGGTTGCAATCTCTCTGTTTCCCATTTGTTACTTTTCGGTCTCACCGAAAGAGCAAATCGGTCCCACCGAGATTGCAATGTAAACTCTCTGTTTCCCCTTTGTAAATTTTCCGTCTCACTGAAAGAGCAAATCGGTCCCACCGAGTTTGCCTGACCAACTCTCTGGTTAGCCAATTACCAAATCGGTCTCACCGAGTTTGTGTAATCGGTCTCACCAAGATTACGTTATGCCCTAACCCTAACCATATCGGTCCTACCGAGTTGCATGTCAGTCCCAACGAAAATCTCTAACGGTCACTAGGTTTACCTTTTCGGTCCGACCAAGTTTGTTGATTCAGTCCCACCGAGATTGGTAAATTGTGTGTAACGGTTGGATTTTGTGTGGAGGCTATATATACCCCTCCACCTCCTCTTCATTCGTAGAGAGAGCCATCAGAACACATCTACACTTCCAACTCATATGTTCTGAGAGAGAACCACCTACCCTTGTGTTGAGGCCAAGATATTCCATTCCTACCATATGAATCTTGATCTCTAGCCTTCCCCAAGTTGCTTTCCACTCAAATCTTCTTTACACCAAATCCAAATCCTATGAGAGAGAGTTGAGTGTTCGGGAGACTATCATTTGAAGCACAAGAGCAAGGAGTTCATCATCAACACACCATTTGTTACTTCTTGGAGAGTGGTGTCTCCTAGATTGGCTAGGTGTCACTTGGGAGCCTCCAACAAGATTGTGGAGTTGAACCAAGGAGTTTGTAAGGGCAAGGAGATTGCCTACTTCGTGAAGATCTACCGCTAGTGAGGCAAGTCCTTCGTGGGCGATGGCCATGGTGGGATAGACAAGGTTGCTTCTTCGTGGACCCTTCGTGGGTGGAGCCCTCCGTGGACTCGCGCAACCGTTACCCTTCGTGGGTTGAAGTCTCCATCAATGTGGATGTAGGATAGCACCACCTATCCGAACCACGAGAAAAACATCCGTGTCTCCAATTGCGTTTGAATTCTCCAAACCCTTCCCTTTACATTCTTGCAAGTTGCATGCTTTACTTTCCGCTGCTATATACTCTTTGCATGCTTGCATGAATTGTGTGATGATTGCTTGACTTGTGCTAAAGTTGCTAAAATCTGCCAAGAACTAAAATTGGGAAAAGGTTAAGTTTTTATTTGGTCCAGTAGTCTAATCACCCCCCCCTCTAGACATACTTTCGATCCTACAAGTGGTATCAGAGCCAGGTTTCCATTTTCTTTGATTTCCATAGCTTTTGGTGGTCATAGCCTTGGTTTCACAACCTAGGAGAGTATGGCGTCTAGCGAGGGAAATTATCACCGTAGAGGTCCTTACTTTGATGGTACTAATTTTGCTAGTTGGAAGCATAAATTGAAAATGCATATTCTTGGACATAACCCCGCTGTTTGGGCTATTGTGTGTGTTGGTTTGCAAGGTGACTTCTTCGACGGGAAGGAACCAAACCGTGAAGCTACCGCAGATGAGTTGAAGATGCTACAATACAACGCTCAAGCTTGTGATATTCTCTTCAACGGATTGTGCCCCGAAGAATTCAACAAAATCAGCCGTCTTGAGAATGCAAAGGAAATTTGGGATACTTTGATTGATATGCACGAAGGTACCGACTCCGTCAAGGAATCCAAATTGGATGTGCTTCAAAGTCAACTTGACAAGTTTAAAATGAAGGATGGTGCAGGTGTCGCTGAAATGTACTCTAGGCTTTCTCTCATCACAAATGAGATTGCCGGCTTAGGGAGTGAAGAGATGACCGACAGATTCATCATCAAGAAGATCCTAAGAGCCTTGGATGGAAAATATGATACCGTGTGCACATTGATCCAAATGATGCCCAATTACAAAGATCTCGAGCCAACGGAGGTCATTGGAAGAATTGTTGCTCATGAGATGTCGCTCAAGGATAAAGAGGAACTTCACAACAAATCAAGTGGTGCCTACAAAGCCTCATGTGAAGTACCCACATCATCAAGTGAGAAACAAAACATCAACGAAGAATTGAGCCTAATGGTGAAGAACTTCAATAAGTTCTACAAGAGTAGAAGCAAAGATAGAAGCTCCAAGTCAAGGTCCTACAATGACAAAAGATCTTCTAGTCGAGAGCGAAACTGCTACAATTGTGGAAGGCCCGGACACTATTCCAATGAGTGTACGGCTCCCTACAAAAGAAGAGAAGATTCTCCAAAAAGAAGAGGCAAAAGAGAAGAATCACCATCAAGAGAGAGAAGGAGTAGAGATGATCGTTATGAACGAAGATACTCACGAAGGAGCAAGGATTCGGAAAGAAAGGAAAAATCATCAAGGAGCTACACAAAACGAAGACATCAAGCTCATGTTGGTGAATGGGTATCCGGCTCCGACTCCGACAACCACTCTGAGAGAAGTTATCACTCCGATTCCGAATATACTCAAGATGAAGGTGTTGCCGGTCTAGCACTTGTGTCAACCAAATCCTTCGACATATTTGACTCACCAAATGAACGAATTGGAAGATGCTTCATGGCCAAAGGTCCTAAGGTAACTCACCCTGAGTATGTTGATTTCAATAGTGATGAGGATGACTTGTCAGGTGATGATGATTTACTTGTTGACAACTCTAGTGATGAATACTATGATGAAATGTTAATTAACCATGATAATCAAGATAAACCGAATGACAATGATAAGGAGAAAATTGAGGCTATAACTAAATAACTAAACACTCTTAAGTTAGCTCATGAAACTATCTTCGAAGATCATCGAGAACTTTTAAGATCTCATGAGAAGCTACGCTTTGAAAAGCTAAATCTTGAGCAAGAGCATGAGTTTTTAAAGGCAATCAATGATGATCTCCGCAAGAAAAGTTCTTCTTATATTGCCAAGCGTTTACACTTATCCACTTACATGCCTCAAGTCAAGTCTAATAACAAGAACAAGAAAGATTCTTCCTCTAGTAGTAACAATGATCATGTTAAATCCAATATTGTTGCTTCTAGTAGTTCTCTTGATTCCACTAACGATTCTCTTAGCCAAGTTACACTTGAGCAAGAAAATATCTTATTGAAGGGAATCATAGAGAAAGTAGTGTACAAAAGCCTTGCCGGAAGTAAGCAATTCGAGGAGATTGTACGCAAGCAAGGAAGGCACTGGAAGAATCAAGGTGTTGGTTTTGAACAAAAGTTCAATGCCAACAGAGTTGAGTGGGAAGAAGATCAATACCCCAAGACAAAGTTTGTTCCTCAACAAGAGAAGTATGATCCTACTTCTTTCAAGGGGCACAAACTCAAGATGATCTTCCACCACAAGACTACAAGCAAAAAGGCAAGGACAAGCTTCAAGAGGAAATTGATGCATTTGAAGAAGCTCCTAAGACCTTAGTCAAGTGGATTCCCAAGACTACTTCAAGTTCCACTTCATCAAGTACGACTACAACTCCAAGGATTCCCATCAAGATGGTGTGGATCCAAAAGAAGAAGAACTAGAGAGTTCTTGAGGGTGACTCCGCCAACATACTTCACTCTTATCATTTTGGCAAGAACAAGTGCAATCAATTTCCACATCTTGCACTAGTTCAAGGAGTCACAAACCCTCTTGTTGGTAAGACAAGGGACAAGGTAACCTAAAAGCCTTCGTAGACATCATCTTGTGTGTGCATCACTCTATGTCTATGGACATCCTTGTTTGTTCCTTGTGGGACTAACCCATGTAGGTATTGAAAGTGCAAATCATTCAAAAGGATAGCTCCAAGTGATCTACATAACCATTGAGCATCCACATCTTCAACATCTACATGAAGTCATCATCGACAAAACCCAAGGTTAGTTCATCCCTCTTAGGGGGGATATCACATCTAGGGGGAGCTTTACTCTATGACTTGAGTAAAAGCAACTCTAATGATGTGAACACAACAGTGCTTTATGTAAAAGTGGTAACCCCACTTGAGCTTAAACGATGAGTATGACCTATGATCAAATGTTTTCATTTGACTCCTATGTCAATATACTCATATGTAGATGACCTAGTCATCGCCAATTGCTTGATAGATGCTAGAATTGGTTGTGCATGCTTCGTCACATATTTCAATTGCCATTTTATTGTGTGAGCATGTTGGTTGCATATTTTACTCACTCGAGGACATCCACTTGTTGTTTTTATTGTTTGGCTTTATTTTTCTTTTGCCAAGTGGATGGACAAGAATGCCTAAGAACCTTCTCTAGCTATCTATGCTTTTCTCGTCTCAAACTCTATTCATGCTACATCACAAAATTGATCAAGTACGATTCGAACCACTCTGTGTGAGGAGCACCCGGAGTCCCTGATTCGACATAGACTTAAACTTCCAAAACCTCTTTGTGATTCTTGGTCTGACCGATACCCCACTTTCGGTCTTACCAAGATCAATAAGTTGATCTATGTTTTCGATCTCGGTGCAACCGATTTGAACCTTTCGGTTACACCGAGTTGCAATAATTGTATACAGTTTTGTATCTCGGTGCTACCGAGTTGTTCCACACGGTCACACCGACAAGGTCGGGCTATATATAGACACGGGCAAAAATTTGGAAATTTCTTCGAACCCCTTCGCCCGCGCGATAGCTCGCTCTGCCTACATGGTCTCCGGATTGTCTTCTCGCCGCCAGCCGCCTCCAGTCGCTGGTCTCCATCGCCGTCAACGGGAATCAACCCCGCCGTTGCCGCCGTAGCGAGTCTCTGCCGAACTAGGGTATGGACTCGATCTTTGTGCTATTCCCCAATCCGATTCCTAGCACATTGTGATCAGATGGATTCATGCCACGTTTGATAAACTCCTATCCAGTCAATGAACTCGTAGAATAGCTTTGATCCGAAAATTTTAGGGTTAGGTTTTCGCCGAAACCATCTCGGACCCACCGAGTTGAAAAACTCGGTCCCACCGATTTGGCTTATGCCATTGCACAAGTAAAACTCGGTTTGACCGAGTATTGCTAATCGGTGTGACCTATTTCGGAACTTTGTGAAACCCTAGCAGTCTTGGTGCCACCGAACTGTGACTCGGTCCAACCGAGTTCACTAGTTTAGGTTCCAAAAATTGCTTCGGTATCACCGAGTTTAAAAATCGGTAGATCCGAAATACTTTCCGTGAGAAACTAAAACTAAGTTTTTGAATCATTCTTTTGCAAAAATCTCTGCATTTTGTGATGCTCATCCACTCTACCTCATCTATAAACTATTCACAGGGTCAGCAGTCAGCTTGTTCATCATGTCAGACCAGAGTGATAGCCAGAACATTTTAGAGCAGCCAGTACAGATGAGTGAGGGCACTAGTCCCTCCAGCTCTTCAGATGAAGGCAGCAGGAGCACCCCCAGCAACCTGCCAAAAGCTACCACAAGACAAAGGAAGAAGAGAACATCAGAATCAGAGGATGAGGACTATGTGGCAGAGGAGGAAGCAACTTCCAAGAG
This sequence comes from Aegilops umbellulata, assembly GCA_032464435.1. Taxonomy (NCBI): domain Eukaryota; kingdom Viridiplantae; phylum Streptophyta; class Magnoliopsida; order Poales; family Poaceae; genus Aegilops; species Aegilops umbellulata. Next base: position 234,872,870 of record CP136060.1, read on the forward strand.
AGTTGTGCTCAAAAAGGAGTATGGCTCCGCTGCAGCCATCAAGCCAGGAATGCACAAGAAAGCACCTGCTAGGAGAGTTCCTACCTCCAAGCCAAGGAAGGTTGTTCCTGAGGAAACTATAAAATTCATATGGAATCTGAAGAGGAAGAAAGTGGCCAGGACAAGAAAAAGAAGAGAGCTAGAACTACCACTGCCAGAGTTGTTGGCAAGCCTTTCATGAGGAAAGATTCTTCAGAAGAGGAAGAAGAAGAGGATGCTGCACCAGCACCTAAGGCACCCAAGCTGATGGGTTATGCTATAAGAACAGGGGCAGCTGCATCTAAGCCCAAGGAAGCCCCAAAGGCTGCATCCAAAGCCAAGCCAGCTCCAAAACCAAAACCAAAGAGAAATACAAGGAGCACACTAGCTGCTGAGAAGAACAAGGCCCCGATGCTTGAAGCTGCTGTTGAAGAAGAGGAAGGCCAAGTGCTGAGAAAGTTGAAGCCCAAGATCCCAGACCACAATGATACTCATCCTGTGGCTGAGGACATGAAGATCAGAAGAGACTCTGGGCTAAGAAAATGGAGAGCAGAGGATCCATATGCTACCAGGAGAAGGACTGCTGTTGACTACAGGTTCCACACTAAGGAACAACAGGACTTCTATGAGACAGTCTTGTTAGACAAGAAGCCAGTTGTGTGTGATATGAGATGGGTTGATTGGGAATATATCAAGGAAAATGAAGAGCACTACCCTGGAGTGCAAGATAGCTTCAGAGCTTGTGGAGTTGCTGACTTTATTGGGCAGAAGCTCACAAAGTGGAATGAGGAGCTGATTATGCAATTCTACTCCACAGCACACTTCTACCCAGATGGAAGGATCACATGGATGTCTGAAGGTACAAGGTACCACTCAACTGTTGAGGAATGGGCAAGGTTGATCAATGCCCCAGAAGAAAATGAAGATGACTTGGATGTCTATGCCAAGAAAAAGATGGATCATAACACTATTGCAAATATGTACAAAGAGATTCCAGCAGAAGATCTTGACACTCACCAGTTTGGGTCTGTGAAACACCTGTTGTCAGGACTGCCTACGATCAACTGGATCCTTAGGCACACACTTTTGCCCATGTCTGGAGATCACAAGATGATCAGAGGTCATGCCATCAACCTGCTACATATCTTTGATGTGCCTCAAAAGTTTAAGGTCATGAGCCTCATAGTAGAAACTATCAAGAGGACTGCAGCAGATCAGAAGAGGAGCTGTGGATATGCCCCTCAGATCCAGATGTTGATCAACTCAAGAATGGGCACAGACACATACTTGTTGGACAAGGAACATTTGCCTATCTATCCAGATTTCGAGGACAACCAAGTTGTGATGCATGAAAATGAACCATCATCAGTCCAGGCACAAGCTAAGAAGGAGAAGGCAAGGAAGGAGAAAGCTGCCAAGATGCCAACTCAAGAAGAGGCATCTGAGTACTTCTTGAAGAACAAGCAAGAGCAGCTTAGTTACCTGATTGCATCCACCCTGAGGATTGAGAAAGGACTGGACACCCTAACTCAGAACCAGGCAAGCCTAGAGAGAATCGTAGAACAAAAGTTCTATGACTTGGATATCAAGGCGACAGAGATTCAGACTGCAGTGGAGCAACTTCAAGATGACATGCAGGAGAGGAAAGGGAAGACTACCACTGATGCATTTGCCAGAGTGCCACGAGGTCCGAGGTCGTCTGCAGTGCCAGTTCCTGACATAAGAGCCACCGCCTCAGCTCTAGCCACAGCACCAGCCCAACCAGCTCCAGCATCTACTTCAGCTCCAACTCCAACCACGTCCACGGAAGCCTTCGTCCATGGAGTGATCAGGACTCCACCACCACCAGAAGATCAAGCCTGAGTGTCGATCTAGCACTATGCATTTTCTAGGAACTTTTTGGTAACTTGTTGCCAAAGGGGGAGAAAAATGTATAGATCATAGGCTTCAAGAGAGAGAGTGTTGTTTTCTTCTCTCTTGCTTTATTTGGTGGTTTTTCAAACATTGTTTGCTTTTGGTCGAGATACTTTGATATGCTTGTGAGACATTGATGATCATGTGTTTGATCATAAGCTACACTTATGCATGCTTGATATATCTTATCTATCTTATGTGGTCATTCACTTTTCCTTGGTGATGAGTGCATGTATTTCATTATTATCATTTTGAGCGCTCCACCAAGATGTATGTGACATGGAAGAGTAACCCATAATTCTAACTCTTTGTGCATTTGCAGTCCAAAGCAAATCTTAAATATGCACAAATTTAGGGGGAGATCTTACTTATCACATACTTCTCAAAGCGACGATATAATTCATTCTTATTATCATTTGTCGAAGCTTTGATCTATATTTTGTCATCAATTACCAAAAAGGGGGAGACTGAAAGTGCAACTATCCCTAGGTGGTTTTGGTAATTCATAACAACATATAGCTCATTGATTGGCATGGCATGGATGGTGAAAGTGGAACCCTCAAAATGCTAAGGACAAAGGATTGGCTAAAGCTTCAAGCTCAAGACTCTTCATTTTACATTTTAGTGATCCAAGATCACATTGAGTCCATAGGAAAAGCCAATACTATCAAGGAGGGATGAGGTGTTGCTTAATGAGCCTTTTGCTTCATGTGCTTAATGATATGCTCCAAAATCCTCAGCTACTTTTCCATATCCACAAATGACCTAAACTCCAAGCCAATCTCGGTCCTACCGATTCTTTCGATCCGGCGCCACCGAGTTTCACTTGTCATAAGCAACTACCAAACCCTAGCAAATTGGTTCTACCGATAGGGATCTCGGTCTCACCGAGATGGGGTTGCAGTCTCTCTGTTTCCCTTTTGTAACTTTTCGGTCTCACCGAAAGAGCAAATCGGTCCCACCGAGATTGCAATGTAAACTCTCTGTTTCCCCTTTGTAACTTTTCGGTCTCACCGAAAGAGCAAATCGGTCCCACCGAGTTTGCCTGACCAACTCTGTGGTTAGCCAATTACCAAATCGGTCTCACCGAGTTTGTGTAATCGGTCTCACCGAGATTAGGTTATGCCCTAACCCTAACCATATCGGTCCTACCGAGTTGCATGTCAGTCCCACCGAAAATCTCTAACGGTCACTAGGTTTACCTTTTCGGTCCGACCGAGTTTGTTGATTCGGTCCCACCGAGATTGCTAAATTGTGTGTAACGGTTGGATTTTGTGTGGAGGCTATATATACCCCTCCACCTCCTCTTCATTCGTAGAGAGAGAAATCAGAACACATCTACACTTCCAACTCATATGTTCTGAGAGAGAACCACCTACCCTTGTGTTGAGGCCAAGATATTCCATTCCTACCATATGAATCTTGATCTCTAGCCTTCCCCAAGTTGCTTTCCACTCAAATCTTCTTTCCACCAAATCCAAATCCTATGAGAGAGAGTTGAGTGTTGGGGAGACTATCATTTGAAGCACAAGAGCAAGGAGTTCATCATCAACATCATTTGTTACTTCTTGGAGAGTGGTGTCTCCTAGATTGGCTAGGTGTCACTTGGGAGCCTCCGAAAAGATTGTGGAGTTGAACGAAGGAGTTTGTAAGGGCAAGGAGATCGCCTACTTCATGAAGATCTACCGCTAGTGAGGCAAGTCCTTCGTGGGCGATGGCCATGGTGGGATAGACAAGGTTGCTTCTTCGTGGACCCTTCGTGGGTGGAGCCCTCCGTGGACTCGCGCAACCGTTACCCTTCGTGGGTTGAAGTCTCCATCAACGTGGATGTAGGATAGCACCACCTATCCGAACCACGAGAAAAACATCCGTGTCTCCAATTGCGTTTGAATTCTCCAAACCCTTCCCTTTACATTCTTGCAAGTTGCATGCTTTACTTTCCGCTGCTATATAATCTTTGCATGCTTGCTTGAATTGTGTGATGATTGCTTGACTTGTCCTAAAGTTGCTAAAATCTGCCAAGAACTAAAATTGGGAATAGGTTAAGTTTTTATTTGGTCAAGTAGTCTAATCACCCCCCCTCTAGACATACTTTTGATCCTACAAAAATGAAGGCTAGCAAAAGATTGAGAAGCGACCAACCAAGAAACAGATAATCTCATAAGCAAGCATTAAGCATAAATAACACCAAATAATGCACCACCAGTAGGATATAATTTCATTGCATGACTTTTGACTTTCATACTTGCATAGGGAATCACAAAGCTTAACACCAATATTCTTACTAAAGCATAATTACTCATCAACATAACTCACATATCACATCATGATATCTCAAAACTATTACTGAGAATCAAGTTTATTTTGTCCAATGATCTTCATGAAAGTTTTTATTATATCCTTCTTGGATATCTATCACTCTGGGATTTATTTTCATGTGTTGCTTTTCATAAGCTCAAACAAATATAACTGAAGATCATTAGCACAATTCTTCTTCTTTCTCTCAAAATAATTTAAGTGAAGCAAGAGAGAATTTCTTTAAAAGTTCACTAACTCTCAAACAAATCTAAGTGAATCAAGAGAGCATTTCTTCAAAAATACTAAGCACATCGTGCTCAAAAAAGATATAAGTGAAGCACTAGAGCAACTCCATTGCTCATGAAAATTTAAGTGAAGCATAGAGAGCAATTCTAACAAGTCCTGACATAATTTTGGCTCTATCAAATAAGTGTGTCCAGCAAGGATTGTGGACTTAAAACACAAAATAAAACAAGCAAAGACTCATATCATACAAGACGCTCCAAGCAAAACACATATCATGTGACGAATAAAAATATAGCTCCGAGTAAAATACCGATAGTTGTTAGAAGAAAGCAGGGATGCAACTCGGGGGCATCCCCAAGCTTAGTTGGTTGCTCATCTTTGGACAATACCTTGGGATTCCGGGGCATCCCCAAGCTTAGGCTCTTATATCCTTCCTTCATCCATTGTAATATAACCCAAAACTTGAAAACTTAAATCACACAAAACTCAAAAAAACCTTCGTGAGATCCGTTAGCGTAAGAAAAATAAATCACTACTATAAGTGATGTATCAAACCAATTATCTTTTTTTTGTATTATATCTACTATATTCCAACTTTTCTGTGGCAAAAATATTGGGGAACGTAGTAATTTCAAAAAAAATCCTACGCACACGCAAGATCATGGTGATGCATAGCAACGAGAGGGGAGAGTGTTGTCTACGTACCCTCGTAGACCGAAGCGGAAGCATTGACGCAACATAGAGGAAGTAGTCATACGTCTTCCCGGTCCAACCGATCCAAGCACCGTTACTCCGGCACCTCCGAGTTCTTGACACACGTAGAGCTCGATGACGCACCCCGGGCTCCGATCTAGCAAAGCTTCGGGCAGGAATGTTGTCAGCACGACGGCGTGGTGACGATCTTGATGTTCAACCGTCGCAGGGCTTTGCCTAAACACTGCTACAATATGACCGAGGTGTAATATCGTGGAGGGGGGCACCGCACACGGCTAAGGAACGATCACGAAGATCAACTTGTGTGTCTATGGGGTGCCCCTGCCCCCGTATATAAAGGAGTGGAGGAGGGGAGGGCCGGCCCTCTCTATGGCGCGCCCTAGGGGAGTCCTACTCCCACCGGGAGTAGGATTCCCCCTTTCCTAGTCCAACTAGGAGTCCTTCCAAGTAGTAGGAGTAGGAGACAAGGAAGGGGAAGAGGGAAGAGAAGGAAGGAGGGGGCGCCACCCCTCCCCCTAGTCCAATTCGGATTAGTCAATGGGCGGGCGTGCGGCCTGCCTCTTCCTCTCCCCTAAAGCCCAATAAGGCCCATATACTTCTTCCCCCGTATTCCCGTAACTCCCCGGTACTCCGAAAAATACCCGAATCACTCAGAACCTTTTCGATGTTCGAATATAGTCGTCCAATATATTGATCTTTATGTCTCGACCATTTCGAGACTCCTCGTCATGGCCCCGATCTCATCCGGGACTCCGAACTCCTTCGGTACATCAAAACTCATAAAATCATAATATAACTGTCATCGAAACCTTAAGCATGCGGACCCTACGGGTTCGAGAACAATGTAGACATGACCGAGACACGTCTCCGGTCAATAACCAGTAACGGAACCTGGATGCTCATATTGGCTCCCACATATTCTACGAAGATCTTTATCGGTCAGACCGCATAACAACATACGTTGTTCCTTTTGTCATCGGTATGTTACTTGCCCGAGATTCGATCATCGATATCTCAATACCTAGTTCAATCTCGTTACCGGCAAGTCTCTTTACTCGTTCTGTAATACATCATCTCGCAACTAACTCATTAGTTGCAATGCTTGCAAGGCTTAAGTGATGTGCATTGCCGAGAGGGCCCAGAGATACCTCTCCGACAATCGGAGTGACAAATCCTAATCTCGAAATACGCCAACCCAACAAATACCTTCGGAGACACCTGTAGAGCACCTTTATAATCACCCAGTTACGTTGTGACATTTGGTAGCACACCAAGTGTTCCCCCGGTAAACGGGAGTTGCATAATCTCGTAGTCATAGGAACATGTATAAGTCATGAAGAAAGCAATAGCAACATACTAAACGATCGAGTGCTAAGCTAACGGAATGGGTTAAGTCAATCACATCATTCTCCTAATGATGTGATCCCGTTAATCAAATGACAACTCATGTCTATGGCTAGGAAACATAACCATCTTTGATCAACGAGCTAGTCAAGTAGGGGCATACTAGTGACAGTATGTTTGTCTATGTATTCACACATGTATTATGTTTCCGGTTAATACAATTCTTGAAGGAAATATGCCCTAGAGGCAATAATAAAGTTATTATTTATTTCCTTATATCATGATAAATGTTTATTATTCATGCTAGAATTGTATTAACTGGAAACATAATACATGTGTGAATACATAAACAAGCAGAGTGTCACTAGTATGCCTCTACTTGACTAGCTCATTAATCAAAGATGGTTATGTTTCCTGGCCATGAACAAAGAGTTGTTATTTGATTAACGAGATCACATCATTAGTTGAATGATCTGATTGACATGACCCATTCCATTAGCATAGCACCCGATCGTTTAAGTATGTTGCTATTGCTTTTATCCATGACTTATACATGTTCCTTTAACTATGAGATTATGCAACTCCCGTTTACCATAGGAACACTTTGTGTGCTACCAAACGTCACAACGTAACTGGGTGATTATAAAGGTGCTCTACAGGTGTCTCCGAAGGTACATGTTGGGTTGGCGTATTTCGAGATTAGGATTTGTCACTCCAATTGTCGGAGAGGTATCTCAGGGCCTTCTCGGTAATACACATCACATAAAGCCTTGCAAGCATTGCAACCAATGAGTTAGTTGCGAGATGATGTATTACGGAACGAGAAAAGAGACTTGCCGGTAACGAGATTGAACTAGGTATTGGATACCGACGATCGAATCTCGGGCAAGTAACATACCGATGACAAAGGGAACAAACGTATGTTGTTATGCGGTCTGACCGATAAAGATCTTCGTAGAATATGTAGGAGCCAATATGGGCATCCAGGTCCCGCTATTGGTTATTGACTGGAGACATGTCTCGGTCATGTCTACATTGTTCTCGAACCCGTAGGGTCCGCACGCTTAAGGTTTCGATGACAGTTATATTATGAGTTTATGAGTTTTTGATGTACCGAAGGAGTTCGGAGTCCCGGATGAGATCGGGGACGTGACGAGGAGTCTCGAAATGGTCGAGACATAAAGAATTATATATTGGAAGCCTATGTTTGGACATCGGATGCATTCTGGGTGAAATCAGGATTTTACCGGAATACCGGGAGGGTTACCGGAACCCCCCGGAAGCATAATGGGCCAACATGGGCCTTGGAGGAAAGGTGAGAGGGCAGCCCTAGGGGCTGCGCGCCTCCCCCCCCCTTCCCTAGTCCTATTAGGACTAGGAGAGGTGGGCGCCCCCTCTCTCTCTTTCTCTCCCCCTTGGAGCAATCCTAGTCCAACTAGGATTGGGGGGGGGGGGGAATCCTACTCCCAGAGGGAGTAGGACTCTCCTGGCGCACCAAACCTGGCCGGCCAGCCCCTCCCCCTTGGATCCTTTATATACGGGGGCAGGGGGCACCCCAAAGTGACACAAGTTGATCTACGGATCGTTCCTTAGCCGTGTGCGGTGCCCCCTTCCACCAAATTCCACCTCGATCATATTGTTGCAGTGCTTAGGCGAAGCCCTGCGCCGGTAACACATCAAGATCGTCACCACGCCGTCGTGCTGACGGAACTCTTCCCCGACGCTTTGCTGGATCGGAGCCCGGGGATCGTCATTGAGCTGAACGTGTGCAGAACTCGGAGGTGCCGTACGTTCGGTGCTTAGATCGGTTGGATCGCGAGGAGAACGTACGACTACTTCCTCTACGTACGACTACTTCCTCTACGTTGTGTCAACGCTTCCGCTTCGGTCTACGAGGGTACGTAGACAAACACTCTCCCCTCTCGTTGCTATGCATCACCATGATCTTGCGTGTGCGTAGGAAAATTTTTGAAATTACTACGTTCCCCAACAGTGGCATCCGAGCCTAGGTTTTTATAGTATGATGTTATTTGCACGAGTAGAACACAAGTGAGTTGTGGACGATACAAGTCATACTGCCTACCAGCATGTCATACTTTGGTTCAGCGGTATTGTTGGATGAGACGATCCGGACCAACCTTACGCGTACGCTTACGCGAGACCGGTTCCCTCGACGTGCTTTGCACAGAGATGGCTTGCGGAAGACTGTCTCTCCAACTTTAGTTGAACCGAGTGTGGCTACGCCCGGTCCTTGAGAAGGTTAAAACGGAGTCTATTTGACAAACTATCGTTGTGGTTTTGATGCGTAGGTAAGATGAGTTCTTGCTTAAAGCCCGTAGCAGCCACGTAAAACTTGCAACAACAAAGTAGAGAACGTCTAACTTGTTTTTGCAGGGCATGTTGTGATGTGATATGGTCAAGACGTGATGCTAAATTTTATTGTATGAGATGATCATGTTTTGTAACCGAGTTATCGGCAACTGGCAGGAGCCATATGGTTGTCGCTTTATTGTATGCAATGCAATCGCGATGTAATGCTTTACTTTATTGCTAAACGGTAGTGATAGTCGTAGAAGCATAAGATTAGCGAGACGACAACGATGCTGCGATGAAGATCAAGGTGTCACGCCGGTGACGATGGTGATCATGACGGTGCTTCGAAGATGGAGATCACAAGCACAAGATGATGATGGCCATATCATATCACTTATATTGATTGCATGTGATGTTTATCCTTTTTATGCATCTTATCTTGCTTTGATTGACGGTAGCATTATAAGATGATCTCTCACTAAATTATCAAGAAGTGTTCTCCCTGAGTATGCACCGTTGCGAAAGTTCTTCGTGCTGAGACACCACGTGATGATCGGGTGTGATAGGCTCTACGTTCAAATACAACGGGTGCAAAACAGTTGCACACGCGGAATACTCAGGTTTAACTTGACGAGACTAGCATATACAGATATGGCCTCGGAACACAGAGACCGAAAGGTCGAGCGTGAATCATATAGTAGATATGATCAACATAAATGATGTTCACCATTGAAACTACTCCATCTCACGTGATGATCGGACATGGTTTAGTTGATTTGGATCACGTGATCACTTAGAGGATTAGAGAGATGTCTATCTAAGTGGGAGTTCTTAAGTAATATGATTAATTGAACTTTAATTTATCATGAACTTAGTACCTGATAGTATCTTGCTTGTCTATGTTGTGTAGATAGATGGCTCGTGTTGTTGTTCCGTTGAATTTTAATGCGTTCCTTGAGAAAGCAAAGTTGAAAGATGATGGTAGCAATTACACGGACTGGGTCCGTAACTTGAGGATTATCCTCATTGCTGCACAGAAGAATTACGTCCTGGAAGCACCGCTGGGTGCCAGGCCTGGTGCAAGAGCTACGCCAGATGTTATGAACGTCTGGCAAAGCAAAGCTGATGACTACTCTATAGTTCAGTGTGCCATGCTTTACGGCTTAGAACCGGGACTTCAACGACGTTTTGAACACCATGGAGCATATGAGATGTTCCAGGAGTTGAAGTTAATCTTTCAAGCAAATGCCCGGATTGAGAGATATGAAGTCTCCAATAAGTTCTATAGCTGTAAAATGGAGGAGAATGGTTCTGTCAGTGAGCATATACTCAGAATGTCTGGGTATAACAATCACTTGATTCAACTGGGAGTTAATCTTCCAGATGATTGCGTCATTGACAGAATTCTCCAATCACTGCCACCAAGCTACAAGAGCTTCGTGATGAACTATAATATGCAAGGGATGACCAAAACTATGCCCGAGCTCTTCGCGATGCTAAAAGCCGCGGAGGTAGAAATCAAAAAGGAGCATCAAGTGTTGATGGTTAACAAAACCACTAGTTTCAAGAAAAAGGGCAAAGGGAAGAAAAAGGGGAACTTCAAAAAGAACAGCAAGCAAGTTGCTACTCAAGAGAAGAAACCCAAGTCTGGACCTAAGCCTGAAACTGAGTGCTTCTATTGCAAGCAGACTGGTCACTGGAAGCGGAACTGCCCCAAGTATTTGGCGGATAAGAAGGATGGCAAGGTTAACAAAGGTATATGTGATATACATGTTATTGATGTGTACCTTACTAATTCTCGCAGTAGCACCTGGGTATTTGATACTGGTTCTGTTGCTAATATTTGCAACTCAAAACAGGGACTACGGATTAAGCGAAGATTGGCTAAGGACGAGGTGACGATGCGCGTGGGAAATGGTTCCAAAGTCGATGTGATCGCGGTCGGCACGCTACCTCTACATCTACCTTCGGGATTAATATTAGATCTAAATAATTGTTATTTAGTACCAGCGTTGAGCATGAACATTATATCTGGATCTTGTTTGATGCGAGACGGTTATTCATTTAAATCAGAGAATAATGGTTGTTCTATTTTATATGAGTAATATCTTTTATGGTCATGCGCCATTAAAGAGTGGTTTGTTCTTACTTAATCTCGATAATAGTAACACACATATTCATAATGTTGAAACCAAAAGATGCAGAGTTAATAATGATAGTGCAACTTATTTGTGGCACTGCCGTTTAGGTCATATCGGTGTAAAACGCATGAAGAAACTCCATACTGATGGACTTTTGGAGTCACTTGATTATGAATCACTTGGCACTTGCGAACCGTGCCTTATGGGCAAGATGACTAAAACACCGTTCTCCGGTACTGTGGAGAGAGCAACAGATTTATTGGAAATCATACATACCGATGTATGTGGTCCAATGAATGTTGAGGCTCGTGGCGGATATCGTTATTTTCTTACCTTCACTGATGATTTAAGCAGATATGGGTATATCTACTTAATGAAACACAAGTCTGAAACATTTGAAATTACTACGTTCCCCAACAATTCTAGCATGAATAATAAACATTTATCATGAAATAAGGAAATAAATAATAACTTTATTATTGCCTCTAGGGCATATTTTCTTCAGTCTCCCACTTGCACTAGAGTCAATAATCTAGTTCACATCGCCATGTGATTTAACAGCAATAGTTCACATCTTTATGTGGTTAACACCCATAGTTCACATTGATATGTGACCAACACCCAAAGGGTTTACTAGAGTCAGTAATCTAGTTCACATCGCTATGTGATTAACACCCAAAGATTACTAAGGTGTGATTATGTTTTGCTTGTGAGATAATTTTAGTCAACGGGTATGTCATATTCAGATCCGTAAGTATTTTGCAAATATCTATGTAAATAATGCTCTGCACGGAGCTACTCTAGCTAATTGCTCCCACTTTCAATATGTATCTAGATCGAGGCTTAGAGTCATCCAGATCTGTGTCGAAGCTTTCATCGACGTAACTCTTTACGACGAACCTTTTGTCACCACCATAATCGAGAAACATATCCTTATTCAACTAAGGATAATTTTGACCGCTGTCCAGTGATCTACTCCTAGATCACTATTGTACTCCCTTGCCAAAATCAGTGTCGGGTATACAATAGATCTGGTACACATCATGGCATACTTTATAGAACCTATGGCTGAGGCATAGGGAATGAATTTCATTCTCTTTCTATCTTCTGCCGTGGTCGGGCTTTGAGTCTTACTCAATTTCACACCTTGTAATACAGGAAAGAACTCGTTCTTTGACTGTTCCATTTTGAACTACTTCAAAATCTTGTCAAGGTATGTATTCATTGAAAAAACTTATCAAGCGTTTTGATCTATCTCTATAGATCTTGATGCTCAATATGTAAGCAGCTTCACCGAGGTCCTTCTTCGAAAAACTCCTTTCAAACACTCCTTTATGCTTTGCAGAATAATTCTACATTATTTCCGATCAACAATATGTCATTCACATATACTTATCAGAAATGCTGTAGTGCTCCCACTCACTTTCTTGTAAATACAGGCTTCACCGCAAGTCTGTATAAAACTATATGCTTTGATCAACTTATCAAAGCGTATATTCCAACTCCAAGATGCTTGCACCAATCCATAGATGGATCGCTGGAGCTTGCATATTTTGTTAGCACCTTTAGGATTGACAAAACCTTCTGGTTGCATCATATACAACTCTTCTTTAATAAATCCATTAAGGATTGCAGTTTTGTTTATCCATTTGCCAGATTTCATAAAATGCGACAATTGCTAACATGATTCGGACAGACTTTAAGCATTGATACGAGTGAGAAAATCTCATCGTAGTCAACACCTTGAACTTTTTCAAAAACATTTTTCGACAAGTCTAGCTTTGTAGATAGTAACACTACTATCAGCGTCCGTCTTCCTCTTGAAGATCCATTTAATCTCAATGGCTTGCCAATCATCGGGCAAGTCAACCAAAGTCCATACTTTGTTCTCATACATGGATCCTATCTCAGATTTCATGGCATCAAACCATTTCGTGGAATCTAGGCTCACCATCGCTTCCTCATAGTTCGTAGGTTCGTCATGGTCAAGTAACATGACCTCCAGAATAGGATTACCGTACCACTATGGTGCGGATCTCACTCTGGTTGACCTACGAGGTTCGGTAGTAACTTGATCTGAAGTTATATGATCATCATCATTATCTTCCTCACTAATTGGTGTAGGAGTCACAGGAACAGATTTCTGTGATGAACTACTTTCCAATAAGGGAGAAGGTACAATTAGCTTCTCAAGTTCTACTTTCCTCCCACTCACTTCTTCCGAGAGAAACTCCTTCTCTAGAAAGGATCCATTCTTAGCAACGAATGGCTTGCCTTCGGATCTGTGATAGAAGGTGTACCCGACAGTCTCCTTTGGGTATCCTATGAAGACATATTTCTCCGATTTGGGTTTGAGCTTATCAGGATGAAACCTTTTTATATAAGCATCACAATCCCAAACTTTAAGAAACGACAACTTTGGATTCTTGCCAAACCACAGTTCAGATTGTGTCGTCTCAACGGACTTAGATGGTGCCCTATTTAACGTGAATGCAGCTGTCTCTAATGCATAACCCCAAAACTATAGTGGTAGATCGATAAGAAACATCATAGATTGCACTATATCCAATAAAGTACGGTTATGATGTTCGGACACACCATTACGCTGTGGTGTTCCAGGTGGCATGAATTTGTGAAACTATTCCACATTGTTTAATTGAAAACCAAACTCGTAACTCAAATATTCGTCTCTGCGATCAGATCGTAGAAACTTTATTTTCTTGTCACGATGATTTTCCACTTCACTCTGAAATTCTTTGAACTTTTCAAATGTTTCAGACTTATGTTTCATCAAGTAGATATACCCATATCTGCTCAAATAATCTGTGAAGGTCAGAAAATAATGATACCTGTCGTGAGCCTTAACACTCATCGGATTGCATACATCAGTATGTATTATTTCCAATAAGTCTGTTGCTCGCTCCATTGTTCCGGAGAACGGAGTCTTAGTCATCTTGCCCATGAGGCATGGTCTGCAAGCATCAAGTGATTCATAATCAAGTGATTTCAAAAACCCATCAGCATGGAGTTTCTTCATGCGCTTTACACCAATATGACCTAAACGGCAGTGCCACAAATAAGTTGCACTATCATTATTAACTTTGCATCTTTTGGCTTCAATATTATGAATATGTGTATCACTACGATCGAGATCCAACAAACCATTTTCGTTGGTGTGTATGACCATAGAAGGTTTTATTCATGTAAATAGAACAACAATTGTTCTCTAACTTAAATGAATAACCGTATCGCAATAAACATGATCAAATCATATTCATGCTCAACGCAAACACCAAATAACACTTATTTAGTTTCAACACTAATCCCTAAAGTATAGGGAGAGTGCGATGATGATCATATCAATCTTGGAACTACTTCCAACACACATCGTCACCTCGACTTTTACTAGTTTTTGTTTATTCTGCAACTCCCGTTTCGAGTTACTATTCTTAGCAACGGGACCAGTATCAAATGCCGAGGGGTTGCTATAAACACTAGTAAAGTACACATCAATAACATGTATATCGAATATACCTTTGTTCACTTTGCCATCCTTCTTATCCACCAATTACTTGGGGTAGTTCCGCTTCCAGTGACCAGTCCCTTTGAAGTAGAAGCACTCAGTCTCAGGCTTAGGTCCAGACTTGGGCTTCTTCACTTGAGCAGCAACTTGCTTGCTGTTTTTCTTGAAGTTCCCCTTCTTCCCTTTGCCCTTTTCTTGAAACTAGTGGTCTTGTCTACCATCAACATTTGATATTTTTCTCAATTTCTACCTTCGTCAATTTCAGCATTACGAAGAGCTTGGGAATTGTTTCTGTTATCCCTCGCATATCATAGTTCATCACGAAGTTCTACTAACTTGGTGATGGTGACTAGAGAATTCTGTCAATCACTATTTTATCTGGAAGATTAACTCCCACTTGATTCAAGCGATTGTAGTACCCAGGCAATCTGAGCACATGCTCACTAGTTGAGCGATTCTCCTATATCTTTTAGCTATAGAACTTGTTGGAGACTTCATATCTCTCAACTTGGCTATTTGCTTGAGATATTAACTTCAACTCCTGGAACATCTCATATGGCCCATGACATTCAAAACGTCTTTGAAGTCCCGATTCTAAGCCGTTAAGCATGGTGCACTAAACTATCAAGTAGTCATCATATTTAGCTAGCCAAACGTTCATAACGTCTGCATCTGCTCCTGCAATAGGTCTGTCACCTAGCGGTGCATTAAGGACATAATTCTTCTGTGCAGCAATGAGAATAAACCTCAGATCACGGATCCAATCCGCATCATTGCTACTAACATCTTTCAACACAATTTTCTCTAGGAACATATCAAAATAAACATATGAAAGCAACAACGCGAGCTATTGATCTATAACATAATTTGCAAAATACTATCAGGACTAAGTTCATGATAAATTAAAGTTCAATTAATCATATTACTTAAGAACTCCCACTTAGATAGACATCCCTCTAATCCTCTAAGTGATCGCTGATCCAAATCAACTAAACCATGTCCGATCATCACGTGAGATGGAGTAGTTTCATTGGTGAACATCACTATGTTGATCATATCTACTATATGATTCACGCTCGACCTTTCGGTCTCCGTGTTCCGAGGCCATATCTATATATGCTTCGCTCGTCAAGTATAACCTGAGTATTCCGCGTGTGCAACTGTTTTGCACCCGTTGTATTTGAACGTAGAGCCTATCACACCCGATCATCACGTGGTGTCTCAGCACGAAGAACTTTCGCAATGGTGCATACTCAGGGAGAACACTTCTTGATAATTAGTGATAGATCATCTTAAAATGTGTAGCGACCCGACCTCAGACGGTCAAGCCTCTGTGTATCTGTGCCATCCCTGGATCAGTATGCTGGCACACACAGTACATCAATGTATATATCAAAGTGCAATCACATGTATAAATAACGTAAAACTGATATATATACCTCGTAATACTCAGCGGAAACAATCAAACGGGTGTGGAGTCCCATCAACGCCATCGGCAGGTTGAGTGTAGACCGTAACCCTGTATCGTAACTCTTACTCGTCGAAGAAAATATCTGCAACATGATACGTTGCAGCCGTGTAGGTCAGTACATTGGATGTACTGGCAAGATCACTGTAAGAAAATTCAAATGATAGAACTATATTATATGCAATATGGCTTTATGGCTCTGTGTCTGAGTTTTGTTTGCATAAAAGCTAATTTTGTTTTCCCTACAACAAAGGAATATCAGGAGTCCTCACTACAGAGTTTTCTACCATGACATGGTTCCGCCAACCGATGTCTCATAGCCCAAATCATCAGAGGTTGCCCACAATTAAGTTATCAATCCGGTGTTGAGAGTTCCGAGATAGATCCAAGTCCAGAGACTCAAATTGTCCGTAACCGGGGACACGGCTAATCGATTAGGTTTTAACCCTCTGCAGAGGTTTGTACACTTTACCCGCAAGATTCGATCCCTCTTTTTACGTTCTCGCACTTCATGGTGTTTGAGAACAAGATGACCGAAACATGGTCTTCCGAAGAGTTCCTCTGACCACTGTCCGGTGCTCATCCAATCCTACCGTCGTTCTACATCTGCTAGCACCGTCCCAGCCAGAGTCACAACTAAGGTCAACCAAGCCAGAGCCCATAGTGACTTGCGGTTGCACAGGTAAGCTTCTGGTCATGAAGTATTCTTCCGTCTCTTTGAGTCTGGGTGGAACTTTCCTCATGAGTACTGGCCAAAACCCAGCTCACTAGGCAAATCCACTGGGTACTCCAGGGTGCCTCACAACCAGTCCACCCAGTAGTGTGTATTGAAGTCTTGTCTCGAGTCTTGAAGTCTTGAGGTCTCGAAGATGCTGTCCTCGCAGGTGCCATCAGGAAGTTGTCGTCTTTGACGTAAAAATCCTCCATTCTCACACCACTCCCGAGCACTCATACCAACCCCGTCTACTATAGCGTAGCTTTAAAAGTAAACAACGTCCCGGGCTTGGTAACAGGAAGATGGGTTCCTACCTCATGCATTCTACTCAACTACAAGAATTCAATATCACTACTGGAGGGATTGAAATAATGGTGCCACTAAATGCAATAAAAACATTGGTATGAAAAATATGGTCAAAGTGAACTTGCCTGGTATGTCGATGAAGATAGTCGCACTCAAATAAAGACTTGGTAGAACTATTCGTCACTCCGTTCAAAATCTATATTAAACAGACAATCATATAAGCAATCATCCTAGCAATCAATTCTAACACTCATTAAAACAACAAAGAAAAATCAATAACAAAACTCAAACGAATTCCAAGGAAGTTTCAAATAAACTAGAAAGAAAACCTACTAACGAAGATCTATGACTTTGCTACAAACATCTAATATAGTCTTGCCCTAAGTAAAACTTAACAATAATTAAAACACTAAACTAATAAATTAATAAAAAGTAAAACAACTAAGTTAACAGAAAGTAGTTTTCATAAAATTTTATTTGCAAAAAGAAACAATTAAAAAGCTTTAATAAAACTCTAACTATGACCTATAGAAGTTTTCATACAAAACTAAATAAAATAATTTTTTTTTATAAAAAAAAAACAATCTTTGGTTGACTAACAGAAACAAAACTAAATTTGTCAAAAGTGACAAAAAGAAATAATTTAAAACTAATAAAAACAATAAAGAAAAGACTAAGACAAAACTATAACTAAAACAGTCCTGTTTTGCTAAAAACCTAATTTAAATTAACCTAGAAATAAAACACTAAATACTACTGGATAAACAAAGGTCCTAGAGACCAGGGGCAAAAAGAATCGGTCAAAAATAATATTCCTAACTCAAAATATAGCAGAAAAACTAATCTGACTAAAACTAATATAAACAATTTCTAATAATTTAAACATGGCCAAACATATTTTCTACAGAAACTACAACAAATTTGCAAACTAACAAAAAAAGAATCAACTAAAAATATTAAGTAACCTAAAAGATATGGATTTTACAAAACTGGAACTATTCTGTTAAAAACAGAAACGAAAATTAACATAAAAAAAAAATACTAACGCGCTAACGGCCTATCTAACGCTCAGGCGACAAATAACTAAAACGCGCCCGAGGGAATAAACCGATCGGGCCGGTCTAACTAAACCGAAAATAAACCGGTCTAACTAAACTAAACCTAACCCTTCGCGTGATCTAATCTAGGCCCTAGGATTTAGATCGAACGGCGACGAGCGGCTCCGACGACTCACCGCGGTGGCGGCGACGGCGACGGACGACGGCGGCTCGGGCGACGACGGTGCGGTGGCTCCGGTGGTCCTGGGTGGCGGCGGAGACGTCGGGGAGAGGCGGCGGAGTGTTGCGGAGGCGGTGGTGGAGTCAGTGGGGCTCGGGGTGGTCGGTGGAGCTCGGGGGTGGAGCAATGGCGCGGCGGCGGCATCGGACTCCGGCGAGAAATCGCGGCGAGGAGGAGGGGTTAGGCGAGGGGGAAGGGTGGGGAATGGGTCGAGGGGGCGGGTATTTATAGGGGGGTGCCCGACTTGGAGGAGGGGCGAATTGGGGGAGGGGATCCCGCGATCTCCGGGATTCCGGCGGCGGCGGCGGTGATGGCGCGGGTTGGCGTGGCGTGGAGGGGAAGAAGAAGGGGTGGGGCCGGCGCGTCGGTGAGAGAGGGAGAGAGGGGAGAGAGCGGGCGACCGGGCGGGAGAGGTTTCGGGCGCGGGCGTCGGTGCAGGCCGGCTCGGGGTGGTAGCTGGGCCGCGGCTCGGCGCTGGCTGGGCCGGTTGGCCTGGCTGGCGCCTGGGTCTCGTTTCCTTTTTTTTTTAAAAGATTTCTTGAAGAAAAATCATTTTAGAAAATAAAATGAAAATAAAATATAGTAGTATTATATATCAAAACGACCGGAAAAAGGAATCCTACAATATGAACTATTTTACAAGATGAAATAAAATTCACACAAATTCTAATAAAACAAATAGTGCTACTGCTGCAAATAAAATTCAAATAAAATTTCTTTAAAATGCCAAAATGATTTAAAATTTATTTTTCTCCATTTTTATAATGTAGGGAATCATTTTACCCTATTTTCCATATATTTTATTTTTGGAGAAAAATAATTTGAAAATAAAACCCAAAAACTTCCAAATGGTTTTGAATTGGAAATTCAAACCTTTTCTTCATACTTCCAACTCATATTTCCTATATTTTGAAGAAGTCATTTTATCCTCTCTCATGAAAATCATTGAGTTGCATAAAGTTTCTAAATTTGAAATGCTTTCGAAAATGAAATTCAAAAAATCTTTCAAAACCCTTTTTGCTTCTAGAAGAAGTCATGTTTTCTTCACTCAAGGGTATTGTGATGAAATGAATTTGAAATTCATTAAGATCAAATGCAAGGATGAAAGTTTGGGAAGTCATTTCATTCCCTCTCATTTAACTTTCAAAAAGTTTCAAATTTCACTCAATTTCACACAACCATTCACACAGCAATCAAACAATCAATCAAATTAATTATTTAATATAACATTCCCAAAATTTAGAATTTTGGGATGTTACAAACTACCACACTTAAAAATGAATCTCGTCCCCGAGATTCGAAGAGGCTAGGAAAAAAAATTAGGTTTCGGGTCTTCCAGCAACTCCATCGGTCTGAATGGTCTGGGGTGCTACCACACTTAAAAGCAGGGTTATGGTTCTGACGAAACTCATGTACTCCATCCTTTGGGTTGATGGTGTCGGTCTTCTCATAATTTCTGGAATAACTCTTTCACTGGTGCTCTTTCGGTCGGGGCATGACCTGTTCTCAAAATCTTTTGTCCCCTCAATCATGGTGAGTTTCTTCCGAGACTACGTCTTCATATCTGACGAGTCTGTCGCCAATACTAAACAACTATCAAAATCTCATGGTGGTCGACAATTCATGGTTTCTCCTGCAGGAATATGGTCGGGGTTGGATCTCAACGTATAACCTACGTTTGGCAGCGGTTGCCTGTACATGGATAAATCGTCCTACCATTCTATGGTTTAACAAGGTTTGACATCGTCGTCTCTCTACTATGGGTAAGTCACTCAGATTTACCATTCCAAATAGCAAGAGCGAATGACAAGAGTAAGTCGGTATGGTGATCAATCCATTCCGCACCCAAATCATTACCTTGTATAAGGTTTAGCGAATCTCGCATTTCTAACACTCGGGCATTCTCACAAGCATGGCAGAATTTCTCTTGTCCACGAGCTGGGTTCGGGTAAATCCTTTGGTTCTGCAAGCCAAACAAAACATCTATCGTTTCTTCACAACTCTCAGGGTTTTACGTAACCTCCTACGAAACGTATGCTGATGAAAACACAGCTTCTTCCAAAATTTCTTCTTCGAGGGAGTACTTGATCCTTATTAATTCCTGGGCCTGTAGGTTATGGGCCCACTTCAATACTTGCACCACTTTAACTCATCATTTGAGCTACTATTGTTCCATATTCCGAAACTTCACCACCTTTAAATCCAATCTTACTTCATTCCTTCATACTCTTGAGGTAATTAATATATATCAAATAAAATCCTTAGACTTAATTCGTCCAACTCCACTCTATGGGATACATTTTTCCTTACCATCGGTCAGGTGTTCTCACAGGGCACTACCACCCTAAAAATGAAATTCACAAATCCATTCATAGACCATATTTGTCATATCCTCGAAACTGGTCCAAAGTCTTTGTTCATGGAGTAACAACTCAAAAACAATCCACGTATGAAATCATGACACATTAACTTTATTGATTTCACGAATGCATTACAATCTCTGAGCACTCATTACATAACTCAACTCATCGAACTTATGAAAACAAAATTGCTTCCTACCACTCTTATTATCCATATCAAAATCTCAACTACTTAGCTCCAGCTTTTCTCCTGATCTGAACGTTCCCTCGCAAAATGTCCTGCTTGCTTGCAGTGTAAACAAATGACGTCGGACAAATCCAGGGGCTTCCGGTTACCTCCTTGGGTTCTTTGCTTCTGTTCTGGACAATCACTGACATAATGTCCTGTGGTCTTACACTCAAAACAGATAATATGACTCTTATCCTTCTTTGCAGAGACTGGTTTGTTCAGGGAATGCCTTCGTTTTCTCTTCCTGGATTCCTTTGTAATGATTAGAGCTTCTATTTCCCGAGGGTCAAACTTCACTTCTGCTGTCGGGAAGTCTCTGAGATACTCTTCTCTTTCCTTGGTACAATACTGGGAAAAATGTCCTTCTTCTCCACATGAATAGCAAGTGTTGGAGTAGAATCTGATTAGGCCTTCTTCTTCAGGGTCTTCAACAACTTCCTTCATCACAGGTTCTTCTAGACCTTCCTTGAGGGCTTCTTTCATTCCTTCTTCCTGCTTCTGAATAGTTTGTTGCACCGTGGGGTAAATGTGACACTGCGCCGGGTAGTGGGTGGTTCCTTCACATAAGAAACAAGTCACCTGACTAGTTGGGCATTCCTCAGCTGGGTGTTTCTCCTCACAATAAGGGCATCCATCCTTGTGTTCCTCCTGGGT
Organism: Aegilops umbellulata; assembly: GCA_032464435.1. Classification (NCBI taxonomy): domain Eukaryota; kingdom Viridiplantae; phylum Streptophyta; class Magnoliopsida; order Poales; family Poaceae; genus Aegilops; species Aegilops umbellulata. The sequence goes on from CP136060.1 coordinate 234,894,391, forward strand.
GTGTCCTATTTCTCCGCAATTCTTGCAAGCACAAGGTTTCTTCTTTGGGTTATCGTAGTGCTTCCGGATAAGACGGGACCTCAAGAGAGTCTTCTTGAATTCCTCCCAAGTTTTTGCTCCGTTGCATCCTTGTATGGCTTGATGCATTTTCCACCAGGTTGCAGCACTCTCGGTAAAATACTGAAGAGCATATTGAACCTCATACTTCCTTGCAATCAAATTTTTCCCGAAGTGATCCTCCATATTCTGAATCCATAGTTCTACCTCCCGTTGAGTCATCGGTCCAGAGAATACTAGTCCTTCTTCATTCATCATCTATTGGCTCCAAGGGTTTTAGGGTGAGATAAGACAGAGCTGGATAGAGAGAGACACACACACAATACAAACAATAGTTTTGAAGAAACGAGTTTTATTTTGGGCTGTCGGAAAACATCAAACAAATGACAGCTCACAAATCATCGCATCTAACGTAGGTGTATAACAGGGGTTTGGTCTCTAAAGGTCAAATAATTCTTCAGGAACTTCAAATTCTTCAAGTCTTGAGAGTCTTCAATTGTTGCAGCTTCAACTCTTCTAATGCATGGTGAGATTCTGGTTACTTTGAAGGGGTCATCAGCTGTCTGATATCTTTCTTGGAGCGGTTTCAGTTGATCCTTCATGTGGTCAAAAGGGAAAAGGGGTATATTCTAACTATTTGAGGTGAGAGGGTCTATTTGATAAAATCAGAAAAGATGAGAAGTAAGAGTCTTTTTGAAAATAAAGTTTTAGAGATATCCTGTCCAAGGGGCTTTCCGATTTCTAGGGTCACGTCCTACAGTCAACATGTGCTCTGATACCATTTCTGTAGCGACCCGACCTCAGACGGTCAAGCCTCTGTGTATCTGTGCCATCCCTGGATCAGTATGCTGGCACACACAGTACATCAATGTATATATCAAAGTGCAATCACATGTATAAATAACGTAAAACTGATATATATACCTCGTAATACTCAGCGGAAACAATCAAACGGGTGTGGAGTCCCATCAACGCCATCGGCAGGTTGAGTGTAGACCGTAACCCTGTATCGTAACTCTTACTCGTCGAAGAAAATATCTGCAACATGATACGTTGCAGCCGTGTAGGTCAGTACATTGGATGTACTGGCAAGATCACTGTAAGAAAATTCAAATGATAGAACTATATTATATGCAATATGGCTTTATGGCTCTGTGTCTGAGTTTTGTTTGCATAAAAGCTAATTTTGTTTTCCCTACAACAAAGGAATATCAGGAGTCCTCACTACAGAGTTTTCTACCATGACATGGTTCCGCCAACCGATGTCTCATAGCCCAAATCATCAGAGGTTGCCCACAATTAAGTTATCAATCCGGTGTTGAGAGTTCCGAGATAGATCCAAGTCCAGAGACTCAAATTGTCCGTAACCAGGGACACGGCTAATCGATTAGGTTTTAACCCTCTGCAGAGGTTTGTACACTTTACCCGCAAGATTCGATCCCTCTTTTTACGTTCTCGCACTTCATGGTGTTTGAGAACAAGATGACCGAAACATGGTCTTCCGAAGAGTTCCTCTGACCACTGTCCGGTGCTCATCCAATCCTACCGTCGTTCTACATCTGCTAGCACCGTCCCAGCCAGAGTCACAACTAAGGTCAACCAAGCCAGAGCCCATAGTGACTTGCGGTTGCACAGGTAAGCTTCTGGTCATGAAGTATTCTTCCGTCTCTTTGAGTCTGGGTGGAACTTTCCTCATGAGTACTGGCCAAAACCCAGCTCACTAGGCAAATCCACTGGGTACTCCAGGGTGCCTCACAACCAGTCCACCCAGTAGTGTGTATTGAAGTCTTGTCTCGAGTCTTGAAGTCTTGAGGTCTCGAAGATGCTGTCCTCGCAGGTGCCATCAGGAAGTTGTCGTCTTTGACGTAAAAATCCTCCATTCTCACACCACTCCCGAGCACTCATACCAACCCCGTCTACTATAGCGTAGCTTTAAAAGTAAACAACGTCCCGGGCTTGGTAACAGGAAGATGGGTTCCTACCTCATGCATTCTACTCAACTACAAGAATTCAATATCACTACTGGAGGGATTGAAATAATGGTGCCACTAAATGCAATAAAAACATTGGTATGAAAAATATGGTCAAAGTGAACTTGCCTGGTATGTCGATGAAGATAGTCGCACTCAAATAAAGACTTGGTAGAACTATTCGTCACTCCGTTCAAAATCTATATTAAACAGACAATCATATAAGCAATCATCCTAGCAATCAATTCTAACACTCATTAAAACAACAAAGAAAAATCAATAACAAAACTCAAACGAATTCCAAGGAAGTTTCAAATAAACTAGAAAGAAAACCTACTAACGAAGATCTATGACTTTGCTACAAACATCTAATATAGTCTTGCCCTAAGTAAAACTTAACAATAATTAAAACACTAAACTAATAAATTAATAAAAAGTAAAACAACTAAGTTAACAGAAAGTAGTTTTCATAAAATTTTATTTGCAAAAAGAAACAATTAAAAAGCTTTAATAAAACTCTAACTATGACCTATAGAAGTTTTCATACAAAACTAAATAAAATAATTTTTTTTTTTTATAAAAAAAAAACAATCTTTGGTTGACTAACAGAAACAAAACTAAATTTGTCAAAAGTGACAAAAAGAAATAATTTAAAACTAATAAAAACAATAAAGAAAAGACTAAGACAAAACTATAACTAAAACAGTCCTGTTTTGCTAAAAACCTAATTTAAATTAACCTAGAAATAAAACACTAAATACTACTGGATAAACAAAGGTCCTAGAGACCAGGGGCAAAAAGAATCGGTCAAAAATAATATTCCTAACTCAAAATATAGCAGAAAAACTAATCTGACTAAAACTAATATAAACAATTTCTAATAATTTAAACATGGCCAAACATATTTTCTACAGAAACTACAACAAATTTGCAAACTAACAAAAAAAGAATCAACTAAAAATATTAAGTAACCTAAAAGATATGGATTTTACAAAACTGGAACTATTCTGTTAAAAACAGAAACGAAAATTAACATAAAAAAAAAAATACTAACGCGCTAACGGCCTATCTAACGCTCAGGCGACAAATAACTAAAACGCGCCCGAGGGAATAAACCGATCGGGCCGGTCTAACTAAACCGAAAATAAACCGGTCTAACTAAACTAAACCTAACCCTTCGCGTGATCTAATCTAGGCCCTAGGATTTAGATCGAACGGCGACGAGCGGCTCCGGCGACTCACCGCGGTGGCGGCGACGGCGACGGACGACGGCGGCTCGGGCGACGACGGTGCGGTGGCTCCGGTGGTCCTGGGTGGCGGCGGAGACGTCGGGGAGAGGCGGCGGAGTGTTGCGGAGGCGGTGGTGGAGTCAGTGGGGCTCGGGGTGGTCGGTGGAGCTCGGGGGTGGAGCAATGGCGCGGCGGCGGCGTCGGACTCCGGCGAGAAATCGCGGCGAGGAGGAGGGGTTAGGCGAGGGGGAAGGGTGGGGAATGGGTCGAGGGGGCGGGTATTTATAGGGGGGTGCCCGACTTGGAGGAGGGGCGAATTGGGGGAGGGGATCCCGCGATCTCCGGGATTCCGGCGACGGCGGCGGTGATGGCGCGGGTTGGCGTGGCGTGGAGGGGAAGAAGAAGGGGTGGGGCCGGCGCGTCGGTGAGAGAGGGAGAGAGGGGAGAGAGCGGGCGACCGGGCGGGAGAGGTTTCGGGCGCGGGCGTCGGTGCAGGCCGGCTCGGGGTGGTAGCTGGGCCGCGGCTCGGCGCTGGCTGGGCCGGTTGGCCTGGCTGGCGCCTGGGTCTCGTTTCCTTTTTTTTTTTAAAAGATTTCTTGAAGAAAAATCATTTTAGAAAATAAAATGAAAATAAAATATAGTAGTATTATATATCAAAACGACCGGAAAAAGGAATCCTACAATATGAACTATTTTACAAGATGAAATAAAATTCACACAAATTCTAATAAAACAAATAGTGCTACTGCTGCAAATAAAATTCAAATAAAATTTCTTTAAAATGCCAAAATGATTTAAAATTTATTTTTCTCCATTTTTATAATGTAGGGAATCATTTTACCCTATTTTCCATATATTTTATTTTTGGAGAAAAATAATTTGAAAATAAAACCCAAAAACTTCCAAATGGTTTTGAATTGGAAATTCAAACCTTTTCTTCATACTTCCAACTCATATTTCCTATATTTTGAAGAAGTCATTTTATCCTCTCTCATGAAAATCATTGAGTTGCATAAAGTTTCTAAATTTGAAATGCTTTCGAAAATGAAATTCAAAAAATCTTTCAAAACCCTTTTTGCTTCTAGAAGAAGTCATGTTTTCTTCACTCAAGGGTATTGTGATGAAATGAATTTGAAATTCATTAAGATCAAATGCAAGGATGAAAGTTTGGGAAGTCATTTCATTCCCTCTCATTTAACTTTCAAAAAGTTTCAAATTTCACTCAATTTCACACAACCATTCACACAGCAATCAAACAATCAATCAAATTAATTATTTAATATAACATTCCCAAAATTTAGAATTTTGGGATGTTACAAAATGCTACCGTCAATCAAAGCAAGATAAGATGCATAAAATATAAACATCACATGCAATCAATATAAGTGATATGATATGGCCATCGTCATCTTGTGCTTGCGATCTCCATCTTCGAAGCACCATCATGATCACCATCGTCACCGGCGTGACACCTTGATCACCATCGTAGCATCGTCGTCGTCTCGCCAAACTTATGCTTCTACGACTATCGCTACCGCTTAGTGATAAAGTAATGCATTACAGGGCGATTGCATTGCATACAATAAAGCGACAACTATATGACTCCTACCAGTTGCCGATAACTCAGTTACAAAACATGATCATCTCATACAATAAAATTTAGCATCATGTCATGACCATATCACATCACAACATGCCCTGCAAAAACAAGTTAGACATCCTCTACTTTGTTGTTGCAAGTTTTACGTGGCTGCTACGGGCTTAGCAAGAACCAATCTTACCTACGCATCAAAACCACAACGATAGTTTGTCAAGTTAGTGCTGCTTTAACCTTCGCAAGGACCGGGTGTAGCCACACTTGGTTCAACTAAAGTTGGAGAAACTGACACCCGCCAGCCACCTGTGTGCAAAGCACGGCAGTAGAACCAGTCTCGCGTAAGCGTACGCGTAATGTCGGTCCGGGCCACTTCATCCAACAATACCGCCGAACCAAAGTGTGACATGCTGGTAAGCAGTATGACTTATATCGCCCACAACTCACTTGTGTTCTACTCGTGCATATAACATCAAACCATAAAACCTAGGCTCAGATGCCACTGTTGGGGAACATAGTAATTTCAAAAAAATTCCTACGCACACGCAAGATCATGGTGATGCATAGCAATGAGAGGGGAGAGTGCTGTCTACGTACCCTCGTAGACCGAAACGGAAGCGTTAATGCAATGTAGAGGAAGTAGTCGTACGTCTTCCCGGTCCAACCGATCCAAGCACCGTTACTCCGGCACCTCCGAGTTCTTGACACACGTACAGCTCGATGACGCACCCCGGGCTCCGATCCAGCAAAGCTTCGGGGAGGAGTTTTGTCAGCACGACGGCGTGGTGGCGATCTTGATGTTCAACCGTCGCAGGGATTCGCCTAAGCACTGCTACAATATGACTGAGGTGTAATATCGTGGAGGGGGGCACCGCACACGGCTAAGGAACGATCACGAAGATCATCTTGTGTGCCTATGGGGTGCCCCCTGCCCCCGTATATAACAGAGTGGAGGTGGGGAGGGCCAGCCCTCTCTATGGCACGCCCTAGGGGAGTCCTACTCCCACCGGGAGTAGGATTCCCCCTTTCCTAGTCCAACTAGGAGTCCTTCCAAGTAGTAGGAGTAGGAGACAAGGAAGGGGAAGAGGGAAGAGAAGGAAGGAGGGGGCGCCGCCCCTCCCCCTACTCTAATTCGGATTAGTCAATGGGCGGGCGCGCGGCCTGCCTCTTCCTCTCCCCTAAAGCCCAATAAGGCCCATATACTTCTTCCCCCGTATTCCCGTAACTCCCCGGTACTCCGAAAAATACCCGAATCACTCAGAACCTTTCCGATGTACGAATATAGTCGTCCAATATATTGATCTTTACGTCTCGACCATTTCGAGACTCCTCGTCATGTCCCCGATCTCATCCGGGACTCCGAACTCCTTCGGTACATCAAAACTCATAAACTCATAATATAACTGTCATCGAAAGCTTAAGCGTGCGGACCCTACGGGTTCGAGAACAATGTAGACATGACCGAGACACGTCTCTGGTCAATAACCAATAGTGGAACCTGGATGCTCATATTGGCTCCCACATATTCTACGAAGATCTTTATCGGTCAGACCGCATAACAGCATACGTTGTTCCCTTTGTTATCGGTATGTTACTTGCCCGAGATTCGATCGTCGGTATCTCAATACCTACTTCAATCTCTTTACCGGCAATTCTCTTTACTCGTTTTGTAATACATCATCTCGCAACTAACTCATTAGTTGCAATGCTTGCAAGGCTTAAGTGATGTGCATTACCGAGAGGGCCCAGAGATACCTCTCCGACAATCGGAGTGACAAATCCTAATCTCGAAATACGCCAACCCAACAAGTACCTTCGGAGACACCTGTAGAGCACCTTTATAATCACCCCGTTACGTTGTGACTTTTGGTAGCACACAAAGTGTTCCTCCGGTAAACGGGAGTTGCATAATCTCATAGTCATAGGAACATGTATAAGTCATGAAGAAAGCAATAGCAACATACTAAACAATCGAGTGCTAAGCTAACGGAATGGGTCAAGTCAATCACATCATTCTCCTAATGATGTGATCCCATTAATCAAATGACAACTCATGTCTATGGCTAGGAAACATAACCATCTTTGATCAACGAGCTAGTCAAGTAGAGGCATACTAGTGACACTATGTTTGTCTATGTATTCACACATGTACTATGTTTCCGGTTAATACAATTCTAGCATGAATAATAAACATTTATCATGAAATAAGGAAATAAATAATAACTTTATTATTGCCTCTAGGGCATATTTCCTTCAAAAAACTCATCAAAGAAAACCATAGAGCCATCAAAATAAGCACACAACACAAAGAAAACAGAATCTGTCAAAACAGAACAGTCTGTAGCCATCGGATTTGTTCGAATACTTCTGGAACTCCAAACATTCTACCAAATTAGGACAACCAAGATAATCTGTATATTAATCTTATGCAAAAAGAATCAATGCAAAAGCACTTTTCTGTGATTTATGAAAACTATTTCTGTGAGCGCAAAGTTTTTGTCTTTTTTAGCAAGATCAAACAACTATCACCCAAGAAGATCCTAAAGGCTTTACTTGGCACAAACACTAATTAAAACACCAAAAACACAATCATAACAGAAGAATAATTGTGTTAACACTCAAGAACAGAAAGCAAAAAGCAAAAATAAATTTTTTTCATTAGGTTGCCTCCCAACAAGCGCTATAGCTTTGCACCCTTAGCTAGGCATAAAGCAAGGATCTAAGTTTTGTCATCTTTGGTTCAAGATCCATAAGATGCCCATGATTGATTCATAAGGTGGCTTAATTCTTGTTCAAGGAAAGTGTTCCATATCCTTCCTCAAAGGAAATTGGAACTTAATATTGCCTTCTTTCATATCAATCACGACACCGATAGTGCGTAAAAACGGTCTACGAAGAATAATTGGACAAGACATATTGCAATCAATATCAAGAACAATAAAATCTATCGGCACATAATTCCTATTTGCAAGAATAAGAACATCATTAATTCTTCCCATAGGGTTTTTAATAGTAGAATCCACCAAGTGCAAATTCAAAGAATATTCTTCAAGATTAGTAAGACCAAGCACATCACATAAAGATTTCGGAATTGTAGAAACACTAGCACCCAAGTCACACAAAGCAAAACACTCATAATTTTTAATCTTGACTTTGATAGTAGGTTCCCATTCATCATGCAATTTTCTAGGAATTGAAACTTCTAATTCCAATTTTTCTTCAAGAGCTTTCATAATAGAATCAACAGTATGTTTAGTAAAAGCTATATTTTGCTCATAGGCATGGGGTCAATTTATCATGGATCACAACAAAGAAATACAATCAAGCAAAGAGAAACTATAATAATTAAAGTCTTTGTAATCCAAAAGAGTGGGCACATCACTAATTAAAGTTTTGACCTCCCCAAACCCACTTTCATCAATTTTCTCAACAAGATTTTCACCCTCCGAAATATTGGGACGCCTTATACCTAAAGTTGACTCTTCTCCAGTCCCTTTTTAATCAATCTTAACTTTACTAAAAAAAGAATCACTAGAGGAAACACCAATCATTTTATGATCTTCATCACTTTTGCGAAAGAAATCCCTAGAGAACGCTTTTTCTAAAAATCTCTTTTAGCTCTAAGCATAGTGGTTCTTTTTCTTACTTTCATCCATGGAAACATAAAGAGCTTTAATTGATTCATCAACTTTAGGCACAAAAATTTTCATCTTGAGATTTTCCACATCAAGAGCAATTCTATCAACACTTCTAGACAAAACATCAATCTTATTCAACTTTTCTTCCATGGTTGAAAACTTTTTGTGTATTGATAAATTATTTAATATTATTCTCAAGATCAGAGGTGTTCCTATTATTATTATAAGATTGATTTCCATAGGAATTACCACAATTATTAGAGGAATTACTAGGAAAAGGCCTAGGATTAAAATTACCTCTATAAGCATTGTTCTTGAAATTATTTCAAGAGATAAAATTCACATCTATGGCATCACTATTTTGCTCAATAAAAGTAGAGAAAGGCATATCATTAAAATCAATAGGATCACTTTTACTAGCCACTAATTTCATAAGAGCATCAACTTTTTCACTCAAAGAAGAAATTTCTTCAACCGAATTAACTATTTTACTAGTAGGAGTACTTTCGATATGCCATTGTGAATAATTTGCCATGATATTGTCAAGCAATTCGATGGCTTCACCCATAGTAATTTCCATAAAAGTACCACTCGCGGCAGAATCTAAAAGATTACGAGAAACAAAATTCAATCCCGCATAAAATTTTTGTATGATCATTCAAAGATTTAACCCATGAGTTGGGCAATTCCTTAGCATCACTTTCATCCATTCCCAAGATTGTGCAACATGCTCATGTTCAAGTTGCCTGAAATTCATGATCTGGTTTCTAAGGGAAATAATTTTTGCAGGAGGGAAATACTTAGTGATAAAAGCATCTTTACAGTTATTCCAAGAATCAATACTATTGCGAGGCAAAGAAGAGAACCAAAGTTTTGCAGAATCACGCAAAGAAAACGGAAATAATTTCATCTTCACCACATCATTGTTCACATCTTTTTTCTTTTGCATATCGCATAATTCCATGAAGGTATTAAGATGGGACGCGGCACCCTCATTAGGAGTACAAGAAAATTGATCTTTCATAACAAGATTCAGCAAAGCAGTATTAATATCTCAAGTCTCCGCACTAGTGGCGGGAGGAGCAAGCGGAGTGCCAATAAGATCATTGTTTTTGGTATTTGAGAAATCACATAATATGTTGTTCTCTTGAGTCATGATGACCACACAACAAGATTTCACTCAAAAACAGATCGGGCAAGAAAACGGCGAACGGAAAAAGAGAGGCGAATAAAACGACAAACTTTTGTGAAGTGGGGGCGAGTAAAACGAGAGGCAAATGGCAAGTAATGTAAATTACTACTATTACTCCACACATCGACCGCTATCCAGCACACATCTAATGTATTAAGTTCATGAAAAAATGGAGTAATGCAATAAGAACGATGACATGATGTAGACAAGATCTATCTATGTAGAGATAGACCCCATCGTTTTATCCTTAGTAGCAACGATACATACGTGTCGTTTCCCTTTCTTTCACTGGGATCAAGCACCGTAAGATCGAATCCACTACCGGGCACCTCTTCCCATTGCAAGATAAATAGATCAAGTTGGCCAAACAAAACCCAAATATCGGAGAAGAAATACGAGGCTATAAGAAATCATGCATATAAGAGATCAAATAAAGTCAAATAACTTTCATGGATATAAAAAGATATAACTGATCATAAACTCGAAGTTCATTAGATCCCAACAAACACATCGCATAACAGTTACATCATATGGATCTCCAAGAGACCATTGTATTGAAAATTCAGCGAGAGAGAGAGAGAGAGAGAGAGAGAGAGAGAGAGAGAGAGCCATCTAGCTACTAACTATGGACCCGGGGTCTACAAAGAACTACTCATGCATCATCGGAGAGGCACCAAAGGAGGTGGTGAACCCCATCCAAGATGGTGTCTAGATTGGATCTGGTGGTTCTGGAATCTGTGGCAGCTCGATGAATATTTCGTCAATGCTTCTAGGGTTTCTAGAATATTGGGGTATATAGAGCAAAGAGGCGGTCTGGGGGGCACCCGAGGTGGGCACAACCAACCACGGCACGCCTGGGCCTCCTGGCGCAGCCTGGTTGGTTGTGCCTCCCTCGGGCACCCCCTGGCGCAGCCAGGGCCCGTTGTGTTCCTTCTGGCCCATAAAATCTCTCCGTGGAGTTTCGTGGCATTAGGACTCCGTCAGATATTGATTTTGTGCAATGTTCAAAACATGGGAAAACAGCAACTGGCACTTGGCACTATGTCATTAGGGTAGTACCAAAAATGATATAAAATGGCTATAAAATGATTATAAAACATCCAAGATTGATAATATAACAACATGGAACAATCAAAAATTATAGATACGTTGGAGACGTAACACCTCCCTCCAGCTATAAATGAGGAGATGGGCGGAGCCCCCCTTGCTCATCTCCATCTTCTCACCATCCGCTTCTTCTTCTTCTTCCTCTCTGCCTTGCCGTCTTGCTGTAGTTCTCATGGCGCCGACGAGGAAGTTCTCTGCCGCTAAGAAGGGGACGGCCCCCAAGGAGGGATGTCCCGGCTCGCCGCCTCCCAAGAGAGGGCGAGGTTGCCCCCGCAAGCACACTATGACCCCTGCGGTGGCTCCTCGGGGGAGCGGGCGCACTCCTTCAGGGGCAGGCGTTGCCTTGGGCGGCCGTGGCGGTGTTTCTTCTTGTGGTGGGAGCTGCCAAGGGCGAGGCAGCCCCTCGTACGAGGGGAGGCATGCCATGGTTGCCCGGCCTCCTCGGCCGCGCTTCCACTCGACGGAGGTGCTCGCGGAGTTCGTTGTGTGGTCGGAAAGGCTGGCCGGCACTTGGCTCCCGCTACCTCGCTTCTTCGCGGGTGAGCTGCCAGTCGTGGGGCTTGATGGCCTCTGGCTGCAGGCCGATGGCTGCTGCAGCAAGGCTTCGTGGGTTGGCCTCGAAGTTACCGCCGCTGGTAACGTGTCCCTAGCCCGCGGCTGGCAGGCATTTGCCTGCGCGTGTGGCCTAAGCAGGAGGTGCACCCTCCCCTTCAAGTTCGATGGCCTCGCGCCCCTCTACGTGAGAGTGTTTGGGGAAGACGGTCGTCGTGCAGGGTGCTGCCCTGAAGATGGTGGCTGCGACAATGAGCTTGGGCTTGACGATAGCCGCTAGGGTGCCGAGGGTGAGTTTGCCCTCGGCGACGACCGTGCTTCCTTCAGCAGTGGCGGCTCCTCCTCAAGCAAGAGCGCGAGCAGCGGCGGCTACGACCAGCCGCCGTGTCACCAGGTCCGCATCGGGGAAGGTGGTGGGTTGTCTCGCCGCCGCGCTCCAGTGAAGCGGTAGGAAGGCTCGGATTAAGCCCAGGGGCCACCTGAGCCGGGCCTCGGGAGCTGCTGCGGTCGTGCGGGCCACTTTTGTTTAACCTTTCCTTTCTCCTGCATTTTGAAAAAAGTAGAGGGCTCTGCTGAGGTGTGTAATGAGCCATGGTACTTATGCCACTATGCTATGCTTATTGTTATGATGTTATGCTGTGATATCCATGTTCCGAGTGCGGTAGGATAAGTTAGCTTGTTACGCTTGTGGTAGTTTCCCACCTCGCGAGGGCGCGCCCCTCGGCATCTGGTGAGGCCCCCTTTGCTACCGACTCAGGATCCGTTGGCCTCAGGAGACATCGTAAAGCTGTAGAGTTGTTAGAAAACCTGACTGGTGCCTTGCTTTTCCTTGCGCGAGCCCTCGGGCATGGGCTAGTCGTGGCTTAGGGCACCGCATCGTGCTACCCGAGGGGCACAGACTTAAGAGGGCGCGCATATCCACGAGCTCATTTGAGGGCGCCTCGCGAAGATCGGGGAGGCCAAAGCTCTAGGGCAACAGGGCTTTGGCAAGGTGTGTTCATGGCGCCGGCGAGCCCAACGCACGCACACACCTGCCCAGCCACCACGCGAGGCGCGCAAGGAGGAACGACGGGCAAGTGTCGCTCTCCCTGAGCCAGTACAGAAAGGCGAACGAAGCAACAAACAGAAAATCCAACTTGCCGGTCGAGAAATGCTAGAACTCCAAATTCCAATAAAAAGGTTGCAAGCCAACTACAGAAAGCAAGCAAAAGAATAGCCACGTCCGGCACCTAGACTAGTCTTCTCACCAGCGCAGAGCTATGTGCTGCCACTAGGACGTGGGAGGGAGCCCCTGAGGCCCGAGGGTGGCACTCCGAAGACTCTGGGGCATGTACAACCCCACTCATTATAATGTGAGAGTGTCACGAGCGGAGACCTTCACATGGACTGGGCCTTGCTTCATGGGTAGAACTTCAGGAGGTGCTGGATGTTCCAAGCGTTCTAGATGGGGGTCTCGTCCTGCGTCTCTAGGCACGCGGCGCCAGGCCTGGAGACGCGGGCGACCCTAAACGGGCCATCCCACATGGGTGAGAGTTTATGTAGTCCTTCCCTGGAGAGCACCCGCCTCAGGACGGGATCACCCACCTTGAGCGAACTGGAGCAGACACTGCAGCAGTGGTACTGCCGCAGCGCCTGCTGGTACCTTGCCGCCCGGAGCGAGGCTTGGCAGCAGCGTTCCTCCCCCAACACGATGTCCATCCCTCGCGAGGCGTCCTGGCATGCCTTGTCAAACGCCAAGACCCGCGCGGAGCGATGCTTGACCTCGTGTGAGAGAACCGCTTCGTCTCTGTAGACGAGGAAGAATGGAGTCCCGCCAGTTGGTTTGGTCACGGCCGATGGTGTAGATGGACCACAACACGGACTGAAGCTCGTCCAGCCAGCCCCTGCCACAGGCCTCGAGCTTCTTCTTGAAAGTTCTTGCCTTGATGCCCCTCAGGACCTTCGCGCTAGCGCGCTCGGCTTGGCCGTTGCTACTAGGTGTGCCACTGAGGCATAGCATATCTGCGTTCCAAGGTTAGCACAATATGTTTTGAAGAGATTGTTAGTGAACTGCAAGCCGTAGTTGGTGATGATGCGATTAGGGACCCCGAACCGGCTCACGAGGCCCTAGATGAACTTGACTGCCGAGCCGGCTGGGATGGTGAGGACAGCCTCCACCTCCGCCCACTTGGTGAACTTGTCGCTGGTGACGTAGAGGTAGCAGTAGCCCCCTGGCGCTCGAGGGAACGGACCCAAGATGTCCAGCCCCCAGACCGCAAACGGCCATGAGTGCGGGATGGTCTAGAGACCCTGAGCAGGCTGGTGGATTTGCTTGGCATGGAACTGGCAGGCTTCACAAGATCTCACCAGCTCGGTGGCGTCATTGAGCGTCATGGACCAGTAGAATCGGCTGCGGAACGCCGTGCCCACTAGGGTGCGCGATGACGAGTGGTGCCCGCAGTCCCCGCCATGTATGTGGGATAATAGCTCACATCCCTGCTCCCTGGAGATGCATCGCAGAGGAACATCGTTTGGCCATTTCCGGTAGAGCTCACCGTCCTGGATGCAGTAAGCAGTGGCGTGCCAAGCCACGCGCTCTGCGTCTTCCTCCTTCTCCGGCAGGGTCCCCTAAAGTAGGTACGCCTTGAACTCTTTGGTCCAGCACCCCTCCCGAGACTCGTGCGCGAGGAGTAGACGCGCCCCCGAGGTTGGGCCGCAAGTGGGGGCTCCCGAGAGGGGCGCTGGGGGGAGCTCGTCCTAGGGCGGTGTCGGTTCCGCAGCAGGAGGGACTATTGAAGGCTTGAACAGCCGCTCCTCCAAGACGCCAGGTTCCTGAGACAGGCGTCGGGATGCCCTCTTGGCGATATCGTCTACTTCCTTGATCGTGTCGTGCAGCACATGCTGCAGTTCCAGACCAAAGAATTGTTTCCCAATTTTGCGTACCTCTGCGAGGTATGCCCCCATGTGTTCATCCTTCGGCTCGTATACTTTGTTGGAGAGTTGACAAGTACCTAGGAGTCGCCCTTGATGCTGAGGCGCTTCATTCCCAAGGCTGCCGTAGCCTTGAGACTGGTGATCAGGCCTTCGTACTCCGTGATGTTGTTGGAGACCTTCTCGCCCTGCTGGAAGCAGAGCTGCACGATGTAGTAGAGCTTGTCCTGGGTGGGTGAGATAAGCACGACTCCATCCCACGCACCCTGATGCGTGAAGGCGTCGTCGAAGTACATGACCCAGCTGTCTGGTGCCTCACTTCCTGGTGACAGGGGTCGGTCCTCGCCTGCTTTGGGGCTGGGAACGTCGCTCCATTCCGCCACGAAGTCGGCGGGCGCAACACCCTTAATGACTCTGGTGGTGCTGAACTCCAACTAGAATGCCTTGAACTCGATGTTCCATTCGATGACCCTTCCCGCGGCGTTGGGGCTCCGGAGCACTCTCTCTAGCGGGTAAGCCGAGACGACCTTGATGGGGTGGCCTTGGAAGTAGTGGTGCAGCTTGTGGGAGGCGACAAGGAGCGCGAGCAAGAGCTTTTGTGGCATGGATAGCGTTCCCGCGCGTCAAGAAGTACCGTGGTGATGAAGTACACCGGGTGCTCGATAAGGGCAGAAGCGCTGGTTGGGTCTTGTACCTCCTGAGGCTGGAGGACCTCAGGAGCTTGGGCATTTGTTGGGTCAACCAGGACCTCAGGAGCGCTGTCCTGAATAGCCTGGTCATATGTCACTACCACGAAGGCCTCAAGAGAACCATCCTGAGGCTGCACCGTCTTGACCGGGTGCGCGGCGTCGCGTGGCGGGCCCTTAGCTTGGCGCTCCTCCCGGACGGCCACCAGCGCCGCGCTGGCAGAGTGTGGCGTGACGGCCAAGTAAAGCACCAGAGGCTCAAGAGGGCGCAACGCCACCATCACCGGTGGGATGGTGAGGTATCTCTTGAGGTCTTGGAATGCTGCGTCGGCCTCCGGAGTCCACTCGAAAGCCCTCCTCTTTTTCATCAGTTTGAGGACGAGAGGGCGTGCTCCCCTAGCTTGGAGATGAAGCGCTCCAGCGAGGTCACACAGCCCACTAGCTTTTGCATCTCCTTGAGGGTCTGTGGCGGGCTCATCTCTTCTATTGCCTTGACCTTCTCTGGGTTTGCCTCGATCCCCCTGTGCGACACCAGAAAGCCAAGCAGCATACCGGACGGGACGCCGAACACACATTTCTCTGGGTTGAGCCGCAGGTCCATCTTGCGCAGACTGGCGAATGTTTCTTCGAGGTCCTCGATGAGGGTCCTTGCCTCCCGAGACTTCACCACTATGTCGTTGGTGTAGGCCTTGGCGTTCCTCCCGAGCTGCCGGCCCCGAGCGATGTGCATCAGCCGGTGGAAAGTTGCTCCAGTGTTGCGCAACCCAAAAGGCATGCAGGTGTAGCAATACACCCCGCATGGGATCAAGAAGACTATCTTCTCGAGTTCATGCACCGCCATCTTGATCTAGTGATAACTTGAGAAGGCGTCTAGAAAACACAGCAGATCGCACTCGGTTGTGGAGTCAACGATCTGGTCAATGCGCGGAAACGGGAACGGGTCTTGAGGGCAAGCCTTGTTAAGGTTGGTGAAGTCGAGACACATGCATTCCTTCCCGCCTTTCTTGGGGACAACGACCGGGTTCGCCAACCATTTTGGGTACCGCACCTCCCGAATGACACCCGCTTCTTGCAGTTTGCGGGTTCCTTGGACGATGAAAGATTGCTTCTCCATGGAATGCCGCTGTGCCTTCTGCTTCACCGGGCGCACATTGGGGCAAATCCTCAGGTGGTGCTCGATTATCCCCCTCGGGATCTCGACCAGATCCTTGGGATCCCATGTGAACACGTCCTTATTCTTGCGCAGGAAGCTAACCCATGCCTCCTCTTGATCGGAAGGGAGGCCGGCGCCTACGGTGAAGGTGGCGCCTGACGCCCCGTCCTCATCGACCGATACCTGCTTCGTCTCGACGCGGTCTTGGGTGAACATCTGCTTCTTCTTTGCTGGCGTGGCCACTGCAGCCTCTGGGCTCCTTCCTCCCTCGGTCGCGCAGCTGCCGCAGCCCTAAAGGCGAGCTTCAGGGCCAACAAGGCGTCCTTGGTGTCACCAGCCACAGTGAATACGCCGCTGCTCCCGGGCATCTTCGTGAGGTCGTAGGCTGGATGAGTCGCTGCCATGAACTTGACCAGGGTTGGGTACCCGAGGATGGCGTTGTACGGGAGGCCAATGCGGGCGATGTCGAAGTCGATGAGCTCGGTGCGGTAGTTGTCACAGGTGCCGAAGGTGACGGGGAGGCGTGTAACACCCCCAGTGCCATGCTACAGTAACCCTCTGTGATTAACGTAATCACTTTGCCAAGAAGTGCTTGATCACCTTTGATTAAAATATCTTTTGAAATCCCACTTTGGAATCAAATTCAATTTGCAAGTGAAATATGGAGTTGCACAAAAGTTGCTGCAAAATAGTTCATGTTTTACCCAAAATTCCAAAACATTTAATTGTTAAGGAAAACAACATTACCCCCAAGCCAAGATCGACTATAGCAATTTAAAACTGTGCCAAATCAGCAAATTAATTGCTTTTCCATTTATGCAAAATTCTACCAGCTTCAATTAGATTCCAAACTTTTTGTGGCAGTGAACAATATTTCTTGGAATTTGTTTTGGTTAGTGGCATATTTTTGCAAAGTCATTTGTGGCTAAGAGAAAATGAAAAAGCTACTAAAAATAGAGAAAGAAAAGACAAAAGGCCGAGTGCATTCTTTGCACTTGAGCCCACTGACTACATTGCGGCCCAACCCAACCTGGGCCTTCTCCCACCTCGCTACAGGAGGCAGAGAGGTGTGTGGCGCACATCACGTGCGCCATGGCCGTGATGCCCTCCTCGTCGCTCCCCCAAGCCTATAAACACGTTTATGAGAAACCCTATATCACCCTCACCCATTCCCCCTCGATACTCCATCGCCCCCTCCTCTCTGGTTTGAATTCGAGCCTGCGAGCTCGCGCGATCACCGCTGCCCCGCCGTCGTTGACACGAGCAACGGCCTCCTTGGCGTGCGGGGGTGCATCTTGGAGATTCGTCGTGTTCGTCCACGTCCGTTCAGGGCATCAGAGCAAGGCGGGGAGCTGCATGGACGACGTCGTCGACCTCTTCTTCCTCCTCCCGTCGTCCGCCTCGTCGTCATCGACCAAGCACGCGAGCTGGGACGGCCTCGCAGCGCTGCATCGCCTTCGTCCGCCTCGGTCGCCGCCGACCACCGTCGTCCCAGCCTC
Organism: Aegilops umbellulata; assembly: GCA_032464435.1. Classification (NCBI taxonomy): domain Eukaryota; kingdom Viridiplantae; phylum Streptophyta; class Magnoliopsida; order Poales; family Poaceae; genus Aegilops; species Aegilops umbellulata. Next base: position 234,911,978 of record CP136060.1, read on the forward strand.
CCCTGCAGCAACTAAGCCCCTCACGGCCTTCTTGAGCCGCTCGGTGAGCTCCACTCGCCCTCCCCCTTCTCTCTGCCATCGCGCACGCTCGCTAGGTAGTTTCCCCGCCATGGCCGAGCACGACGCCACTCGAGCCCGTCGACGTCCGGGCTCCGTTGACCCTCGGGTCACGCGCGTGCCTCCGCCACCTACCGCTACTTGCTGCTATGTTGCTGTTTTGCTGCTGCTCCTAAGCGCTGCTCCTGGCTGCTAGCTGCTACATACTGCCGCTGCTCGCTGCTCCGGCCACTCACCCGTCGCTTCCGCCACCGCTGCTGCACTTGCCTCCGATTCGCTGGGCCGACACCCCGCACCGCTACACGCATGCGCACGACCCGCGCCGCATCTGCCCAAGCGAGGCCGCTCCCTCCTGGCCCCTCCCGCGCCAAGCGCCTGGCCATGGACACCGCACGCGAGCGTGCGTGCCCAGCCTTGGTGGCTGGCTAGCCCTGGCAGGCCCTGTGTATATCCGTGTCTGCGTGTGTGTTAGATTAGAAATAATGGCCCACGGCCATGTGACCCCCTACTAATTAGGTTAGTTAGATTTATTACTAACATTAGTTTAGCCACTGTCACTTAGAACCAGGCCCCACCTAGCTAATTAGATTAACAAAAAAATCTGTTAGAACTCTCAATCAATGACAACTGGGTCCCACTGGATCTAGTTGACCAGTCAATGCTGACTGGGTTTGTCTCTGCCAATGACATGTGGCCCCCTGACCTTGTTGACTAGTCAAACTGGAGTAGTTGACTGCTGAGTCAGCACCCTCCTGGCCCCACCTGTCATACTCTGAGGCTAGCTACTGCTAAGTATAAAAGTATTTTCAGATTGCTTTCGAATTAAATGAATTTCACTAATTTCATAAAATGCTTTAAACTTCGATAAATCATAGAAAATAATCTATATCTCGGATGAAAATGTTTTCTACATGAAAGTTGCTTAGAAAAATTCAACGAATCTGAATACGTGGTCCATTCATCTGTCACCTGCACCTAGCATGCTGAACATGGAACATTCCCCCTCGAGTCATCTGTCTGACACAGGTCCGGAACGGCAAAAACAATCCCGGTTGAATTCCCCCCTCACCTATATCGTGGAGCACTTCGTTAGGTCGACCCTAATTCTACTTTTCGTCATGTCATTCTTTATGATGCTTTGTTTGCTATATATTTATTGTTTCTTCCCACTCTTCTCTCCGGTAGACCCCGAGACCGATGTTGTCCCTGTGGTCGACTACGTCGATGACGACTCTTCTTCCTTTGCAGCAGAGCTTCCAGGCAAGCCACCCCTTTGGTCATCCCGATATCGCCTATTCCATTCTCTCATGCTTGCATTAGATTTTGCTACTGTTATTGTTTGCTCATATTCTGATGCATAGCCTGCTTTTGAAACCTTGTTATTGTTACCTACCTGCTTAAACTAAACTGCTTAGTATAGGTTGGTTAGTGATCCATCAGTGACCCCCACCTTGTCCTTGTTGCCCTTGCTTCATCATCGATGACTCGAGCAACGTGATCGACGACCAGAGCCCGACACCTCTGTCGGATGTTGCGTTCCGGCAAACCCTTAAGGTTCGAACACTGGGGTGCGCGAAAACTCTTTCCCTCCTACCGATCTACGCCCTAGCTCACTAAGATCTCGCGGACGAACTCCATGAACTCACAACACAGAAAGACACGAGGTTTATGCTAGTTCGGGCCACCGTTGTGGTGTAATACCCTACTCCAGTGTGGTGGCAGTGGATTGCCTCTAGGGCTGATGATGAACATTACAAGGGGAAGAACAACCTCCTAAGGTTGAGGTGTTCTTGTGCCTGGCTAACTTGTGTGGGTGAGAGCTGGGTGAATTGCTCGATCGGGTTGGATCAGGCTAAGATGAGATTGCCCTACTATGGTGGCTAGCTCTACTTATATAGGCCCTGGTCCTCTTCCCAAATATCGAGCGGGAAGGGAGCCAACAACGGCAGGCAAATTTGAAGGGGGACAGCTAGTACTAGCTATCCTAATAAAAGTGGTCTTCGCCTGCAAAAAGCTCTGGTGGTGACGCCGTCTTGGCCTCCCCGATGACCTCCGCCTTTCCGTCCTCCTGGTCTTGGTCTCGTTGCACCAATATAGCAACCTTTGACTGATGCCTCGGTACTCTTCGCCTGCGATGGCCTCCTTAGCACCAAAGAGGAAATAAGGACGTTGCACGCGCTGGCGCCTGCCTGGCGCCGTTCGTCATGGCTCACGTCACGAGAGCCTCATGAGGTTTGCCCCGCCTTGATATCTCCGCTCCTCGTGAGCTTGCCTGGCTAGGCCACTCCAAAGGAGGTCTTGCATCGTCCGCCTCGCGAGGCTTGGACCCTCGCGAGGGTCTTGGATGCCTTGTTGATGAAGATGGGTCGTACGGCCTGCTGGCTTAGCCACGTTGTGGGACGCAAGAAGGCAAGTCTTGGGACCCCCATTCCCAGAATGCCGACAGTAGCCCGCGGGCCCAAGATGCGCTCGGGCTTGGCTTCGCGGCGAAGCCAAGGGTCAAGTTTGGAGCACCGCGGGCCCCAAAAGCCTGCGTCCTTGGTTGACGCGTGGCAGTTGATTGGACATGAGCGTGTCCGCTTCCCCATGCTGCCTCGGCAACTGCACGACTTGACAAGTCCCTGCGACATGCAAGGAAAACCATCATTACCTGCGATCGTGGGAGACGCCGGTTGGCCTTTTCTTGCTATAAATGGGGAGGGGGCGGACCCCCCGTCGCCCATCTCTTCCTTGCTTTGTTGCTTCTTCCTTGCTCCACTACTGACAGCAATGGCGCCCATCAGAAGGTTTTCTACCGAAGAGAAAGGAAAGGCTCCCCGTGATGATCCGGGGCCACTTCCACCAAAGAGGAGGTCGATCCATCGCCGTGATGAAGCGGCGATGCAGGTGGTGACGAGGCCCTAGTGCGATCGGCCTCCTCCGGGGTAATCGCTACCCCTGTACGCCCGAGTTGAGGGCTTGGGAGGACGGAGTGAAGAGCAGCACCGCCCGCGCCGCGTCCGGGGTCACCACGCCACGGCGACACATGTCGTCGCCCCTGGGATCCACACTGCTGACTCCTCGCGTGAGTTGGTGTTGTGGGCGCCGATGCCTCCAAGCTCCTGGATCCGTTTCCCACGGTTCTTTTCCGATGTGATGCCGCCGAGGGGGCCTCTCGAGCTCTGGTTCCAGCACGCCGACCGCAACGCTCCGGCGACCGGAGGGGAGATCAAAGCGGTTCCCACCGGCAAGATCCTCATGACCCGCGGCTGGGGGGAGATCGCACGGGTCTGCCGTGCGAGGGGCGCCCTCGCGATCCACTTCGAGTACGACGGTGCTTCCACGCTCTTCTTCAAGGTCTTTGATGTTGGGCCGCCGCCTGGAGTGCTGCCCTGGAGAGGAGCGTGAGGCTGACGCGCGTCCTGCTCGCGGCCCCTCCAGGAGCAGCAGCCCTTGGGAGTCCAGCAGCTCTCCTGAGCTTTACGAGACTCCGGAGACGAGCGACGACAGCTATGTGCCCCCGAGCTCTCGCTGCGCACGAAGTAGGGCCGCGGCGTCTGGCCGTCGCCGCCGCTGATCTGGATGGGGTTGGCGCCGCCCTCCCGTGGCCCACTGTTGATGACGGCGTCCGACATGGGAGGGTGTAGATAGGATTCCCCTTAGTGTCAGCTTTTGTTTCCTGCGAAGAATCATGAATCACCCCGTGGGGGCATGTAAGTATCTGCAATATCTTTTGTACTTATCCCCCTTGTTATGAGAATTTGGTGAACGCATGTCCCGTTAAGGCTCGGTCCCCCCTTTCTTTCCTCGCGATAGCTTGTTGCTCTACGCTGACAGGTCCCAGTCCCCAGGCAGGCTACAACCGTCGCCAGTATGCCAGGTCACGTGCGGTGGTCAAGGCCAGGAGGTGTGCGGCCCGAGGTCCAGTAAGAGCCCCAGAGACGCGATGCTCAGGAGGTCCCCCTTAGCGCTCAAGCGGCCATGGTAAGGCGAGGAAGGGAGTCAACGTGGCCGCAACGGGGTTGCGATAAGGCGTGAGTGACCATGAGGCCCAAACATCTAGCCGATCGGAGTGCAGGACTTATCTTGTTGATTTCGTGGCGACTCCTGACGTTGCGCCAGGGCTGCGCGCCTACTTGCACTACAAAAAAAAGACACATCCATGACATTTTGGGCCGAACGAATTTTTTTCTGTCATACATATGACACTTCTATGACAATAATCGTGACAAAACCCGGTATCATCATAGATGTGGTGGGCTCCTACTTCTATGACAAAAAATCATGACAGAAAATGGGCTTTTCGTCCTGGGCGGGCCGGAGACGCAGCTTCATGACATTCTTTGGGCCGTCCATGACGGAAAAAACCATGGTAGAAGCGAGGGCGAGGATAATTTCGGCGATTTCCCGGTTACGGTGGGAGGTCGGGGGCCGAGCGATGCGCGTTTCTCTCGTACACGAACGCGCGTGTGTGCGGGGCATTGGCTCTAACTGAACCCGAGCGAGGCGTTGGGCTCTAACTGAACCCGAGCGATTGCACTACAGGCTACGCATTACTGAACCCGAGCGATCGATCGATGGCTGTTAACTGAACCTGATCGAGCGATTCCTTTGCTACTGCTGCTAACTGAAGCTGCCTCTGGGATGAACAGTGAGCATTGCGGGGGGGGGGGGGGTTGGATGAACAGTGAGCGGTGGTGTTGCCTCTGGATGAACAGGACCCCATGGTGTGGTGGAGGGCTGGGTGAATAGTAGACGGTGGAGGGGTGCCCGTGGAGGGGTGGTTGAATAGGACCCCGTGGTGTCGAGGGCTGGATGAACAGTAGACGATGGAGGGGTGCCCGTGGAGGGGTGGTTCAACAGTAGCCGGTGGAGTAGCGCGCGGTGGAGGCTGGATGAATGGGAACCCGTGGAGGCTGGAGGAGGTCGATGGTAACCCATGGAGGCTGGAGGAGGTCGGCGGTGGAGATGAACAGTATCTCGTGGAGTCCCGTTTTGCGGTACGCCACACCCCTCCCGATGAACAGGACCCCCGTTTCGACCCTAGGAGGTCCGTTTCGTCCGTTTTGCGGTACGCCACACCCCTCCCGATCAACAGGACCCCCGTTTCCACCGTAGGAGGTCCGTTTCCTCCATTTTGCGGTACGCCACATCCCTCCCGATCAACAGGACCCCGTTTCGACCGTAGGAGGTCCGTTTCCTCCGTTTTGCGGTACGCCAGACGCCTCCCGATCAACAGGACCCCGTTCCGAACGTAGGAGGTCCGTTTCCTTCGTTGTGCGGTACGCCAGGCCTCGTTTCCATCGACTGTTCCATCCAATCCCTCCCGATGAACACGACCATGCATTCCGTTCCGACCCAGCCGGTTGGCTACCACGTGTTCTGTTGCCTCCCAATGAACACGACGCATTCCTTTGCCTCCCCATGAACACGACGCATTCCGTTATCTCCCCATGAACACGACGCATTCCGTTGCCTCCCCATGAACACGACGACGGTGTTGTTTTTCCGTTCCGACCTAGCCATGTACACGAGCCCTGGTCGTACGTTTGCGCGAGTAGGCGTTCGAGACCCCGCCCGTATGTACACATACGTGGCCGTATTTTCTTTCTTGCACACTGGCCGTTGTACGTACGTGTACATGCTACGTGCGCGCCTCTACTACGACACGTACACGCCTCTACTACGACACGTGTGCGCCTCTACATCCACCAGTATATATGTACGTACACGTTCGCGACCAGAATGCCAATGCTACGTACGCTTCGACCAGGTGGGTCCCGACTGTCAGGCACTTCCTTTCCTGCGAAGATGTAGCTGGTGGGTCCTAGCAGTCAGGGGGGCGAATCATTTTTTTGCCCGGACGCACTTCCTTGTGTGCCAAAATGTAGCTGGTGGGTCCCAGCAGTCAGGGGCAAACTTTTTTTTCACGAAATACGGTGGCCCGTCCGGTGGGTCCCCGGTGTCAGGTGGAGGAATAATTATTTTGCACGTAATAAGGAGGCACTTCCTTGCTGCGACCGTGGACCCAGCTGTCAGCCTCTCCACGTACAGTCCACGTCCTATGGAAGTCGTTCCTTGACCACGTTGACCACGCCGTGCCGAGAGAACCAGGGCGGTGGACGACGGCGAGGCCTAGGAAGGGGACGATGCGGAGTCGGGGAAGACGCGGCAGTGGATGCCCACGCATAGAGGGTATGAGGGTTCACTGGTTCGCTGCGGTGTGAGGCTATCGTGGCCGCAGAATAACAGGGGGTGTGAGTGAGTAGAGGGATGGCCTGGCTAGCGGTGGGAGTAGTAGGGGGTGGTGAGGCCTCCGCCGCATCGCAGCCGGCCACGGGAGGTAGGAGCGCGAGGCACGACCGGCACTGGTTTGGGCGGCTGGAGCAAGAAGACTAGAGGCTGAAGAAGCACTACGGCCGTTGGATGGACATCGTACGGTCACTGGAGCTAGAACCGTGCATATTGACTAAGTTGACAAAGCCCTCCGTCCCCGTCAACTTAGTAGGCCCACAAGTCAGCCTGCCACTATACTGGGTCCCAGCTAACATGGGGAGTATTCATTTTTTTGTGCGTAATAAGGAGGCACTTCCTTGCGTGCAAAGATAAAGCTGGTGGGTCCGAGCTGTCAGCAGCAGTGACGTTTTTTTGCAAAATACAGAGGCCCTTTCGGTGGGTCCCTGATGTCAGGTGGAGGAATCATTATTTTGCGTGTAATAAGGAGGCATTTCCTTGCGTGCGGCCATGGACCCAGCTGTCGGCCTCTCCACGTACAGTCCACTTCAGATGCATGTCGGTCGTTGACCACATTGACCAGGCCGCGCCGAGAGCACCAGGGCGGTGGATGACGGCGAGGCCTAGGAAGGGAATGACACAGAGGCAGGGAAGACTCGGTAGTTGTTTCCCACGCGAAGGGGAGTACGACTGTACGAGGGTTTACTGGTTCGTCTGCCGTCGCCGGAGAATAACAGCAGGTGTGGGTGAGTAGAGGGATGGCTAGGCTAGCGATGGGAGTACGATGGGGCGGTGAGGCCTGCGCGGCAGCACAGTCGGCCACGGGGAGGAGGGAGCAGGCAGTCCCGCCGGCGCTTGTTTGAGCGGCTGGAGCAGGAAGAGCAGAGATTGAAGAAGCACGATGGCCATTCGATGGACATCCAACAGTCACTACTTGTGCATCAACCTTTTTTAGGAAAGCCTCCAATCTGTGGAAAACAGCATACAACCCATCTGCCATTATTTCTAATAATTTACAGCCCATTTGCTAATTCTTAAGGTTTTTTTGTAGCCCATATTCTTTTTGTTAGCATTACAGCCCATATTGTGGCCACGGTTAAAAAATTATACGAAATTTTGCATATTTGGGTGCGGTCCAAACTGTTTTTAATCCCAAAAATAAATGTATATCAATATAAAATCCAACAAATTCTCCACACATAAAAATTAATGTAATTTAAAATCTCGAAATGAAAAAAAGATATTTGAAACTAATTGCCGCTTTGATGTGTTTTAAAAATTACAACCCATTTCTCATTACTGATAGGCCATTTTCTCGGCCAGCCGAATGAAGCTCTCCTCATCTTGAAAGATTTGCAGCCCAACAGGCCTGACAAAGCGACTTACTTGGCAAATCACAAAAAAAAAACTAGGTTGTGGCCATGGACCTAGCCGTCAGCCTCTCCACGTACAGTACTCTTTCAATGGAAGTCGGTCGTTGACCACATTGACCACGCCGCGCCAAGAGCACCAAGGCGGTGGACGACGACGAGGCCTAGGAAGGGGACGACGCGGAGCCGGGGAAGACGCGGCAGTGGATGCCCACGCAGAGAGGAGTACGATGGTTCACTGGTTCGGCTGCAGCGTGAGGCTGCCGTCGCCGCAGAATAACAAGGGGTGTGGGTGAGTAGAGGGATATCCTGGGCCAGCGGTGGGAGTAGTAGGGGGCGGTGAGGCCTCCGCGGCATCACAGCCGACCACGAGAGGCAGGAGCACGCGGCACGACCGGCGCTGCTTTGGGCGGCTGGAGCAAGAAGACCAGAGGTTGAAGAAGCACTATGGCCATTGGATGGACATCGTACGGTCAGTGGATCTAGAATCGTTCATATTGACTAAGTTGACAAAGCCCTCCGTCCCCGTCAACTTAGTAGGCCCACAAGTCAGCCTGCCACTATACTGGGTCCCAGCTAACATGGGGAGTATTCTTTTTTTGTGCGTAATAAGGAGGCACTTCCTTGCGTGCAAAGATAAAGCTGGTGGGTCCGAGCTGTCAGCAGCAGTGACGTTTTTTTGCAAAATACAGAGGCCCTTTCGGTGGGTCCCTGATGTCAGGTGGAGGAATCATTATTTTGCGTGTAATAAGGAGGCATTTCCTTGCGTGCGGCCATGGACCCAGCTGTCGGCCTCTCCACGTACAGTCCACTTCAGATGCATGTCGGTCGTTGACCACATTGACCAGGCCGCGCCGAGAGCACCAGGGCGGTGGATGACGGCGAGGCCTAGGAAGGGAATGACACAGAGGCAGGGAAGACTCGGTAGTTGTTTCCCACGCGAAGGGGAGTACGACTGTACGAGGGTTTACTGGTTCGTCTGCCGTCGCCGGAGAATAACAGCAGGTGTGGGTGAGTAGAGGGATGGCTAGGCTAGCGATGGGAGTACGATGGGGCGGTGAGGCCTGCGCGGCAGCACAGTCGGCCACGGGGAGGAGGGAGCAGGCAGTCCCGCCGGCGCTTGTTTGAGCGGCTGGAGCAGGAAGAGCAGAGATTGAAGAAGCACGATGGCCATTCGATGGACATCCAACAGTCACTACTTGTGCATCAACCTTTTTTAGGAAAGCCTCCAATCTGTGGAAAACAGCATACAACCCATCTGCCATTATTTCTAATAATTTACAGCCCATTTGCTAATTCTTAAGGTTTTTTTGTAGCCCATATTCTTTTTGTTAGCATTACAGCCCATATTGTGGCCACGGTTAAAAAATTATACGAAATTTTGCATATTTGGGTGCGGTCCAAACTGTTTTTAATCCCAAAAATAAATGTATATCAATATAAAATCCAACAAATTCTCCACACATAAAAATTAATGTAATTTAAAATCTCGAAATGAAAAAAAGATATTTGAAACTAATTGCCGCTTTGATGTGTTTTAAAAATTACAACCCATTTCTCATTACTGATAGGCCATTTTCTCGGCCAGCCGAATGAAGCTCTCCTCATCTTGAAAGATTTGCAGCCCAACAGGCCTGACAAAGCGACTTACTTGGCAAATCACAAAAAAAAAACTAGGTTGTGGCCATGGACCTAGCCGTCAGCCTCTCCACGTACAGTACTCTTTCAATGGAAGTCGGTCGTTGACCACATTGACCACGCCGCGCCAAGAGCACCAAGGCGGTGGACGACGACGAGGCCTAGGAAGGGGACGACGCGGAGCCGGGGAAGACGCGGCAGTGGATGCCCACGTAGAGAGGAGTACGATGGTTCACTGGTTCGGCTGCAGCGTGAGGCTGCCGTCGCCGCAGAATAACAAGGGGTGTGGGTGAGTAGAGGGATATCCTGGGCCAGCGGTGGGAGTAGTAGGGGGCGGTGAGGCCTCCGCGGCATCACAGCCGACCACGAGAGGCAGGAGCACGCGGCACGACCGGCGCTGCTTTGGGCGGCTGGAGCAAGAAGACCAGAGGTTGAAGAAGCACTATGGCCATTGGATGGACATCGTACGGTCAGTGGATCTAGAATCGTTCATATTGACTAAGTTGACAAAGCCCTCCGTCCTCGTCAACTTAGTAGGCCCACAAGTCAGCCACCCACTATGGTGGGTCCCAGCTAGCAGCGGGTATTCATTTTTTGGTGCGTAATAGGGAGGCACTTCCTTGCGTGCGAAGATATAGCTAGTGGGTCCGACCTGTCAGCGGGGGGAACGTTTTTTTCACGAAATACAGAAGCCCTTCCCACGTACAGTGCACGTACAGTGCGTAATAAGGAGGAACTTTCCTTGCGTGCGACCATGCACCTCATGGGTCCCAGCCGTCTGGCTCTCCACGTACAGTCCTCTTCCGATGACTCTCGTATGTTGACCACGCCGCGCCGAGCGCACTGAGGCGATGGACGACGGCGAGGCCCCAGACTAGAATGACCCGGAGATGGAGAGGACGCGGCAGTGGAGTCGCAGACGGAGAGGAGTGGGAAACTTGACTGGTTCGGGTGCGGGGTGGGCCTACACTCGGCAGAGAATAACAGGAGGTGCGGAGTGGAGGGATGGCCTGGCCGTCGGCGGGGTAGCGTTTCGCTGAGGAGCGCAAAACAACGCCGCTGGACGCCGAAGGCTGGAGCAGGCGGTTCCGGTAGCGCTGCGGGAAGAAGACGAGAGATTGAAGAAGAATGCCAGCCGTTGGATGTAAATCCAACGCCTTCTTAGGCTTCAACCTACTAGCCGACATGTCAACCAGTCCATTTGGTGGGCTGGGTGAAACCATGATGTAGCATCTATGTAGCCCGTTTAAATCCCATTTGCATTTTTCTCGAAATCCACGGACTTGCTGGGCTAGGTGAAAATATCATGTTGGGCTAGACGGAGAAATGTTATAAAAACATAAACACATGATTGCACGTTAGTAAAATCTTTTTAAGCTTATGTACGCAATCACTAGGAGTTAACTTGCCAAGTTATATATAAACAATTATTATTATTATTTTGTAAGAACTTTCAACTTACAAAATAAAATATCATTTTAATTTGATGAGTTAATAGTACGTGGGGTATTATTAATTTTTAGGCTAGACGTGGGACAGTTGAGTTGGTTCTAGGGGAAAGTACTGGGAGAAAACTCAGTTTACATCGAAAAATAAAGTGGGAGAAAATTCAGAGACCTGCTGGGTCCACCTGTGGAGGGGAATATGTTGGGAGGAAGGAGATTCAAAGCACGGCAGCCGAGTGAACTAGTTTTTTTACGGACAAGTGAACTAGTTTACATACATAAGCAAATAGCCACTAAAAAAAGAAATCAGGTTAATGGGTTCTTAAAAGAAATATTTCAGACAAAACAGATAATTACGACACATTGGATAATGGATGAAACACTCAGATGATAAAGGTGCTTATAAACAGATAAAGTACAACATCTAGACCTTCCTGGTACGCTTGATCATGACACTGCGGCTGTCCGTGTACGTCGGTTACGGGAAGCAGACACGCCCTCATGTCCAAGCTGCCTATACATGTCGTAGCATGTGTATGCGTCCTTGGCCGCGTAGGTTATGTAGGCTAGATTCAGAGGTACCTCCCACATGTTCAGGTCGTCTTCTTTCATGTTGGCGTATCGGGGGTCGATGATGGTCTCAGCGAGGTCAACCAGTCCTTCTCCTGCCCGTTGCTGATGATCTTGTATTGCTTCTGGATGTCGACAAGCTTGTTGCACCAGATGGACGAATCGTCATGTTCTTCCTTCTCTCCATCGTAACGAAGGTGCAGTCGGCGCTGCTGATGAAACGGGCGAATGCTCCAGAACCTGGTGCAGCCATAGGACTGAGGCGAGGCGGAGTTTCACCGAGTCCGTATCGTTGGTGTACATCACATTCAACTTGGGGCAGCCATAGGACTGAACGGCGAACTCAAAGAGGAACTCCTTGCTAAAGTCCATATCCAGCAGGCTCGCCCCTCGGATCGCCATTGGAGTCTCTTCGAGTGAACGAGTGTGTAGGCGGCGGCAGCAGTTCATTTTTCAGCTCTTGGGGAACTGGATTCAACAGTAAGTTGAGTGTGTACAGGCGACAACAGTTACTACCCCTCCCTCGTCCATTGCAGGCCCGGCAGAAGATGCACCCTCGGCCACACGTCGATTCAAGAGCGGGTCTGTATTGGTACTGTACTAACAGGAGTTAGTGGTCACTTTACTTAAATTTAATTAGCTTTAATAGAAATTTGTACTTAAAACAAGCAATGCATTCGCTCGTTCTATCAGTGCCACAAGATCAACATGCACAACAATTAGAACTATTATTCTCAGGACGCACACAATCAGCACATTTGTCGCCTTTCACAAAGATAATACTACCAAGTTTGAACTGTTTGTTATGGTTGTTGTCCTCTGCATCATCATGCCATGTTTCCCAGCTTGCAAGATTCAGAACCAACAAATAAGATCCAAATAATAAGTACAACAAAGATGCCTACACATCTCATTGATTCCCAGCTTGCAAGATTCAGAACCAACAAATATGATTCAAATAATGAGTACAACAAAGATGCCTACACATCTCACTGATTCCCAGCTTGGAAGATTCAGAACCAACCCATTAGAGCCTTTTGATAAAGTGAATATCGGGATTAAATCCATCTTGGCTAGCCATGTCATACAATCGAAGAACTTGGCGAATGCTCTTGACCATCACAACATTTGTAGTTGAGTATTCCTGTTTGCACAGCATGTTTGCACAACACAAACAAGGAGACAGGAGAGCATGATTTCGGTTTAATAGCGGCCTCCTTTAACTCAACCTCCAGCTCTGCTTGGATGAGGTTTGCCTAGAGTTCATGATTCAATTCATGCGCCTTTTTCTGGAGTTCACCTGAAATGAAGCAAAGATTGCATCATTCAGCTAGCAAGAAGTACTTGCTCTTGTGAGCTGGCAGGTTCTTTAGTAGTTGCACTAAAATTGAGGAACATTAAGGTTGGTTGTCTGGCTAATGTAAGGTCCAACTATAATTTTCTTATCCTTTTGTGCAGTTCCACTAAAATAAAGTGCCATTGTGGTGACAGTGACGGCTCCATCTTGCAAAGGCTAATAAAATGTTGCACGAGATTACCAGCAGAACTTGACGGATATTTTGGAAACTCCAATCACCATTTTGTGCATTTCCACCAAAATTGAGAGATGTTGCCCATGTGACATTTTAGTTGAACTGCACAAGACACTCATTCCAAAAAAAGTGTTTTGTGCAGTTCACCAAAAGGTCACAATAGCAACAAGGTGAAATGGATATCCCTATCTGCACAAAAAGATAGAAAGTAAACAGTTGCTGGTCAAAAAAATATACGAAACATATACAAAATGAAAAGAAGCATCTTAATTATGTTCATGGCAATCACGCAAGGACAGTAGAAATTTTAAAACGTCATCAATGCTTCATGTTCCTAGAAGCATTACGATCAACAATGAGATTCCTCAAATATGGGATTACTTTAATGGTGGCATTGCTTGTTTACCAGACACAGTAAATCAACAGCAGCTAAAGAGTTAGTTTAAGGGCATGGGACCATGGGGACACCAGGACACTCAGCAGCGTAAAGGAGCAACTTGCTTATCATACTGGGGAAAATAGCAGGAGTGCCATTTGTGACACAGTTTAATTGCATCTTATCACTGGAGGCATTAGATTAACAATAACATTGGTTAGACATGTCCCTAAGGTAACAGTGTGATCGCTTCATTTTACATGCGCCCTTACATTAACAACAGCAAAAGGTTGGTATAAGGACATGCGACAGTGGACGCATCAGCACAATGTACCTACAAGGAGGCATAAAGTGGTAATACCGAGTTTATTCATGCTATGTGAGGGCAGCAAACCTAATCCTGGAGACCTTGTACTATGTGAGGGCAGCGAATCTAATCCTGGAGACCTTTTACTATGCAAGGGCAGCAAATCTAATCCTGGAGACCTTTTACTATGTGAGGGCAGCAAATCTAATCCTAGAGACCTTTTACTATGTGAGGGTAGCAAATCTAATCCTGAGACCTTTTACTATGTGAGGGCAGCAAATCTAATCCTGAGACCTTTTACTATGTGAGGGCAGCAAATCTAATCCTGGAGACCTTTTACTATGTGATGGAAGCAAATCTAATCCTAGACATACTCTGTTGACTTGTCCACCAGCCGCCACTTTCTATCCTTTTTTCAACCAATAATAGATTTGTTCCTTATCCAGTTTGTACTGCGTTTTCCCATTATTTCCCTTTTCAACCAAGAGACCGGTTGGGTATCCGGTCTTTACTACTTTCACCATATTATTTCCTCTTTGAATCAAGTCCTAGATTCATGCTACAACTTTCCCCCCTTTCTTCGTTGTTTGAACAAAGCCCTAGATTCGAATGCATGAAGTAGCTTTACCTCTAATAATACTAAAAATTTAGGTGGCTTTGGAAGAGCTGATGGGAGTAGAAAAAGATGCACATGCAGACACGTGGGGAGCTGGGGTAGTAGAGCAAGGCCGCTTTCGAAGAACTTATACCTAAGGGTCGTCGGGATGTCGGCGGCGGCAGGTCGGATCTGCGGACCATACAGCAGGGAGGAAGAAGGGTCGGAGGACCTCCCGAGTCGGCGCTGTGTCAGAGAGAACGGCACGGGCAGAGGATCGGGCCCCTCCGGCAGCTGTGGGTTTCCTCCCTCGGCGGCGATGACCGCATGAACGATGCACCTTTTAGTCCTCTACACACAACGGCCGAAGGGATCCGGCCGGATCTATGACCAGCGGTGAGCAGAGAGAAAATGTCGCTACCACCGTCTTGTTTATATCTGGAGAGGATGAGCGAATGAAGAGAGCAACCCTAGTAAAGCAAGCGCTCAGGCCCCTGCGTCCATATATAGTGGAGTGATTATCTTTTTTCTCTCCACAACAAGCGTTTCAATTTGTGTACGTGGCATTAAAGAAAAGAAACTCTCTATTTAAGGTGACTACTGTACGACTCCTACTTACTACTAGTAGTACTACAGTATTGTTCACTTGTGCTCCCCGCCCCTCCATTCATTGAACAACCCCACGGGTGAGTAAACATACAGTAAGTACTGTATTTATATAGAACGAACAAGCTCGGACTATTTTCGCGTAGTTAAAAGTTGAGGGCGGGGCTTTTCCCGGGCAGTACGCGCGGCAGTTTTCGGGTAGGCGGTTTGACAGAGAGGCAAGGAGGGTGAGCGAGTGGGGCTGTGTGATTTAACGGCGCGTTACTGCTGGAAAGACTTGTGATATGACCACTCACTGTAGTCATGAATTACTGGCGCTCCGACCGGGGTGATGCCCCCCTTCCATTCCGCGCTCTAATCTGGTGCATGACACGTCAACCCGGATGCTGGCTCTCCCACATGTCGGAGTTGTAAGAAGGAGCAAAGAATGATGCGGTATATACTAGTACTATACTACTCCCTCCGTTCCTAAATATAAGTCTTTGGAGAGATTTCACTATGGACCACATACGGAGAAAAATGAGTGAATCTACACATAAAATGCATCTATATACATCCGTATGTGGTCCACAATGAAATATCTGTGAAGACTTATATTTAGGAACAGAGGGAGTACTACTCAGGTTGGAGGAGTATGAACCACGGCAGCCAAGTGAACCAGCAGTGCGAACCACGGTAGCCCAGTGAACCAGCAGTAGAAAACAATGTGGTGATATGGCCATAAAAAACAATGTTCTACGGTCCACACTGTAGCATGTACAGTAACACTCCTCTTTGTTTGGATCCCTGAGTTAGAGCTAGTTTGGGTTGAAATAGCCTCAAATTATCGAAACAAGAGAGGTTAGTTTGAGCTAGTTTGCTCTAACCGAGCTAAAAAAACTAGCCCGGTGGAGAGGTTCTAATTGGGTTAGTTATCCTCGGGCCCACTAAAAGAGAACTAAAAAATCTCCCCTGCCCGCACCAGAACGCTCCCCCCTCTCGCATGACTCCTCTCTGTTCCCCATAGGGCTGCTCGCCCTCTCTCTCCTCCGGCCGCCCTCTCCTTCCGGCCTCCGCCGCCTTACTCCGGCTGCCCTCTCCCTCCAGCCTTTGAATGTCGCCCCGCTCCCCCTTCACCAGTCGTTTTTCTCCCTCTGTCGTGCGCGGCGGCGGCGCATCTACCAGGGATCTCGCGAGAGGGGTGAGTTTGTTCGTTCCTTCTCTGTCTCACAACCATATCATTGATCTTGCTTGCTCTAGCGCTAATTCTGATTTGGAAAAGTAGATCCTGATCAAACTTGGTACAGATTTGTGGTGCACACATGGAATTGTTTGATGCTGCTTGAGGAGGTAAGAAATCTTTCTAAAGGCCCAAAGATTCAGGTCACCTTTCTAGGTATTTCAATTTCAGGCTTGCATTATTTATAGAGGCCCAAAGATTCAGTTCACCTTTCTTGGTATTTCAATTTCTGGCTTGCATTATTTCTAGAGACCCAAAGATTCATTTCACCTTTCTAGGTATTTCAGTTTCAGGCTTGCATTATTTCTAGTGGCCCAAAGATTCAGTTCACCTTTCTAGGTATTTCACTTTCAGGCTTGCATTATTTCTAGAGGCCCAAAGATTCAGTTCACCTTTCTCGGTATTTCAGTTTCAGGCTTGCATTATTTCTAGAGGCCCAAAGATTCAGTTCACCTTTCTAGGTATTTTAGTTACAGGCTTGCATTATTTCTAGAGGCCCAAAGATTAAGTTCCCAGTCGGCGGCAAGCGGCCCTGCTACCCATGCCGGTGTCGACCTCAACTCGCAAGGGCCGGCATCGGAGGGGTTCCCGGGGCTTGGGCTCTACAGAGCCTTCCTCCAGAGCGATGATGGCGAGCTCCTCCCTCGGTGCGTGAGGGGCTCCGGGCTCCCTCCCTATGGTGAATGACTTCCGTGATGAGTTAGCTCATTCTTTGTTTCATGAAGTGTTTTTTTTATTTTGTGAAGCTTGATTGACGACTTCTATGTTTAAGTGGGATATCTCATTTGTATGGACAAAGTAAAAATTATCATGTTTTGCATGCTTGATTTGTATAGATGGTTCGTTTATGTCAATTGTGAGCGGGAGGAGGCCACAGAAGAGCCGGCCACACCAAGAGGGTGCTTGGATCCAAGGGGCTTATTTTAGTCTGACTAAAATTAGTCTCTTTAAGAGACTAAAGTTCCAAGCACCCCTGACTAAAGAGGGGCTAAAACTAGTCTTGAGACTAAAAATTTTTAGTCAGGGGTACCACTACTAAAATGTGGATTAGTCCTCTCTCTCTTTATTTAACTCCTCTCCTTTAACACAAGCAAGTTCTGGATTGGAGGGTTTGGAGGATAATAAATGCTCATTAACTTGATTTTAGTCTCTTTAGTATTTGGATCCAAGCATGGGTGAGGCTAGCAAGTTTTAGTCCCACTACTTCTTTTCATGGAACTAAAACGTATCCAAGCACCCTCCAAATCCGGCAGGAAATAGGGTCCAAAGTAGTCAAATGATTGAGATAGAGCATTTATTGTCAATCTAACCCTGCCATCCATACACCTCTTTGGTTTAGAGTTAGTTCAGGGTTAGAATGTAACTCTAACCTCTAACTGAGTTAGAGTTTTCCTCGTCTCGGTTCATCGCCATCATACTTTCCCCATTACTGTGTTTTCAGTATCCTGCGAATCCAAGAGGCCCTTTTTCTTTGCGGGAAAAATCAAAGAGGCCCCTAGACTGGTTTCGGTCCGGTCATTTTTTATAAACGTGTTATGTCCAAAATTTAATGAACGTGCTCCGATTTCCATGAAAATAATCTGGTTTCATGTAGTAATTCATTCATTCATTTATTCTTCTGCGGGGGGTTTGCATGTAATTCGTGAGGTCTGAAATGTAAAGTACCCCGGCATATGCTCCAAGTCGTGCATGCACTACGACCTAGATGCTCTATATCCCACATGTCGGCGAATGGGAGCACATGGAAATAGCCTAGGAGTACATATAGGAGGATAAATGCATGAAATAACATGTACTGTGAAGCGTAGCCGCGGTTCGAAAAGGAGACCTAAAGTGATGACAGCTATAGGTCGCACGCACCCAACTAGTGGTACTAGACATACGACTATTTTTTCGCTCAAAAAAAAAGAGGCACGAGTGCTCAGTACTCCTATTCTATAAACACGAGTCCCATCTAACAACAGTGTTCGTGCTACAGCTGGCTCTCCTCCCTCGTTTCTCTCTTCTATTTCTAACTCGGCCGACGCCCAGTGGGCGGGGTGGGTTTGCTCAACTGCGGCCCCACCTCACAGATAAAACGTTACGACTGGAATAAAAAAGCCATATACTCCCTCCGTTCATAAATATAAGCCTTTTTAGATACTATTTCAAATGGAATACAACATACAGATGTATGTAGACATAGTTTAGAGTGTAGATTCACTCATTTTGCTCCGTATGTACTAGTCACTTGCTGGAATCCTTAGAAAGACTTATATTTGGGAACAGAGGGAGTACTATACTAATAAAACATTAAGGCCACGAGGCAATGCAGTGCTGGTTACAGGAGGCAAGAAGAAGAGATGCATCCATCACGACGTCCACCTCCTCGACTGAGGGCGCCGGCTCACCGAACAACGCCTAAGTTGCAGTGGCTTTCGTGGCCAGGTCGACGTGCTTCCGAACAATGGCGTCCAAAGATTCCAGCCGCTGGAAGAAGGCCAACGTCTTTCTGTCCTCGCTTGCCTTGTAGTGGCCTATGTAGATGATTTCCTCGTAGACGTGGATGTGCAGGTCGATGGTTTCTCGCATGGCGAGGCGCTGCGCTGCGAGCGCTGCCTCGAGGTGCACATTCTTCGTCGCGACCTCCGGCACCTGCAGGGCCACCAGGGCTTGAAAGAGTCCGTCACCATGGAGACCGATGAGGGTGGCAGGCAATGAGGAGCCTGGGCATGTGGGCTTGAGCAGTACGGCAAGGTCGTCTGCGCGCTTCTTGATGGCGGTGAACTTGCGGATGGAGTTGACCATCATGTCTTCCATGCAAGAGGCGAAGCCGGCGTCGGCGAGGGCTACGATGCCTGTGGTCGCTAGCCATGTCTGGAAACGCTGCGCGGTGCGGGGCCGCAGGCCGGCGCCTTGGATGATTTGGCACAACCGACTGCCGCACGCGTCTATCGCCTCCATAGGTGCTTGTGGCATCTGGTCACTTGGTCTTGGATTGGAGTGAACAGTGTTGCGCAGAGACTTGAGAGTAGATGGATTGGAGTGGTGGGGCGCCTTTATTATATGAGATTCCAAACTCTGTTGCATTCACATCGTGCTGGCTCTATTCTGCTTCTCCAATTAATTCCCTCTGCATGTAATTGAGGATGCGTCATTGACCGCTCAACGTCTTGGGAACCGCTACCCTCTCCCTCCTTGGCATTCAAGCACCTATGGACCCGTCGACGACGAGGTGCCTATGGTGACTTCGTAAATTTCAAGATGATAGTGACGTGCATGTGTGCGTTCATAGGGGTGAGTGTATGCACGTTTATATGAGCGCTTGCGTCTGTACTGTGTAAAAAACATAAATGCGTGTCAAAAAGAGACTAGTCAGTATACTCAATATTGTGCACCTCGGAGAGGAAAATGATAGAACTAGTACGTATTTATTTACGGTGCAGATTCACTCATTTTGCTCTGTATGTACTCCGTCTCGGTGTAGTCTAGTCACTTGTTGAAATCTCTAGAAGGGCAAATACTCCTTTCTGGTTTACAGGGCTATACTAGCAAGTAGTTGTACGTACTAGTACAATAGTGGGCTCACATAGCAATTTTGTCTCATGCAAGCGCATGGCTATATGCGTGCTCAAATGTTCGCAACTGCAACGTTCGGTTTGCGCTTGGCTCTTTGCCTCTTCGAGAAGACGAGCAATGATGTTACTACTACTGCTTCTACAATGTCGAATCCACTGCTGCATATCCGTCCACCGCGAGCGGGACGGATAGCTTCTTGTAGAAGTACTACTAAGCAAAAGCCTGTCCTCGTTTGCGAGCAACCGCGCGCATGGGTGAGGGAGAAGGCGTGTAGTAAAATCAAGCTTCTCCTCGTTGTACGAGTTGACGCGACACATCATAGCACTGGCCCCACATGCTTGCCTCTAAATTTGGCTGAAAGACCCGCAGTGTACAATATATTTGCTGTAACCTCTAACATTTACCCACCACAAATTAAAAAGTATGCGGCCATATGCATCGTTCTGATGCAGAGGCCGGGGAGTCCCCCCTTTTTGAAAAAACAAATTAAATATATATTCCTATCTTGACCAGATGAGCGTGCAAACTATAATCACCAGGGTGTCAGGTAGGGCCAGAAGACTATATTTTTTTTAAACTTCGAGACGGCAACATAGCATGGAGCCGACCCCAACGATTTTAAGTTTACAGGCATGGTACATGCTATCCTAGACTACTCTACACATGAAACTTCCACACGAGCGTCCGGGCCGTGCTTGGCTCTTTGACTCTTTGGGAAGTCGAACAATGATGGAGTACTACTGCGCTGGAGGAGTACTACAATACGCTTTTGGCCATCTGACACCGATTGAACAGCTGCATGTCCACCGCGTGCGGGAGGGAGAGCGTGTAGCGAAAGCTTCTCCTAGTCTTGCCAGCCACCACGCTCATGAGCGAGGGAGGGACGCTCCTGCCTTTGCTTGTTTGACAGGTGGGCCCGACAGGTGTGTTGCCAACCTGTCATACAGCCAAAGGCAGGTGCAGTTAAGTCCGCGAGGGAGAGGATAATCAAAGTTCTCGTTGATGTACGAGTTGACACGACACATCAAAGCACTGCACTCGATATATTTCAATAATTTGCGTTTACCGATGCATTAATTACAACGCATGCATGCATGCCGTGACTCTCCTTTTGATACTTGCATGTGTTGATTTAATGCACCTTGAAGTAGTATAAAATATGTGACGGCAAAGCTTTGTAATACCCGGGCCCAAGTCGAGAGATGGTTGTGCATGAGGAGGGCGAGATCATGCAGACCGAACAGGACCCGACGATGGAGCTCTCTAAGGTCTCGATGGACCTCACCGTGCTCCACTGCCCCTTGTGCCTCCGCCCCTTGATGCCTCCAGTGTATGAGGTTCGAATACACCTCGTCCGTTCAGCTGATTGAGCAACGTGCAGGTTTCTTGATTGATGTGCTGTTCGATTGATTTCTGCAGTGCAAGGGAGGGCACCTGGCCTGCGCGGACTGCCGCGTCGAGCGCCCTGGGAACCAGCAGCAGTGCTAGAAGTGCGAGCGCGGCGGTGGCTTCGACGTGCGGGACACGACGGTGGACTCCGTCCTTTCGTCAGTGAGGGTGGAGTGCCCGCACGAAGGCTGTGGGCTCTACGTCACTTACCACAAGCTCGCCGATCACCAGAGCGTGTGTCCGCTCGCGCCCTGCAAATGCCCCGTGCCCGTCTGCGGCTATGAAGGCCCGCCGCCGGCACTCTATCACCACATCAGCACCCCGTATCCCATGCCCGTGCACAAGTTCCAGTACGGCAAGGTGCTCCAGCTGCAAGTGCCACTGTCGGAGCCACGGCTCTTGCTGTTCACGGAGGAGGAACATCGCGCATTTTTCTTGGTCGGCGGCGTGCTCGACATCGGTGCGCCTATCGCCGTGTCGGTCGTCAGCATCAGAGCGGGGGCGTCCCCACTGCCGCACTATGTGGCCAAGATGTGGGTGAACGGCCCGCCGGGGGAGCCCAAAGGCATGACCGACGCCGTCAAGGTGGAAATGGGGGTGACAAGCAGCAAGGATCCCGGCGACGTCGACGTGCAGGAGCTGACCTTCTTGACAGTTCCTCCCAAGCTGCTGGCCGAGGCTAAGCTTGTGTCCCTCCACATTCAGATTGACAAGATCACATCCTAAATGTTTCTACAGTGCCTTTTGTTTATCTTAGTAATATGCTAATATAGGGATTACCTTGGTCTACTTTATCTTAAGAAATGGTGGGTTTTGGTGGTGATGCAGCAATTACTTCGACATCAGATCAGTAATTTCCAACATTCGAACGGATATTTTGTGTCTGTTGGATATAAAGTTCCTTTGGGTAAGAAGTACTACTTGTCATCAAAATGGATAAAGGAGAAGTATGTAGACGTATTTTAGTTCTAGATACGTCCCTTTTTATCCATTTTGATGACAAGCACTCCCTCCATTCCACAATACATCCCTTCCATTTGTCAAAATATAGAGCCAATCGGATGGTTGAGAACACTACAATTCGTAGCTATAGATGCGTGTGTGACTCCCAGATGCAGAGGCCGGGGGTCATCATCCTCCTTTTCGAGAAAAAACAAACGCGTGTGTGAGAGGACGAGTGCATGCGTGCACCTCTTCTCTTCCTGTATAACATACTACTAAACTCAGAGTACAAGTTTTTGTGGGTGGCACGATGGTGCGTGCGAGAAGTCCCGAGAGATAGGTTTAATGCGTCTGAAAAAAAGACTAGCCTAGAGCTCGCCACGCGGCTATTCCTGTCGAACGCCCCATTAACTGTAAGATATGTATACGACGGTGCCAGTTATTGCACGTACACAGCAGTACTCCCTCCTTTCCGGTTTATAGGGCTTAATTCAAAAATCTCACCAACCAAGATGGTGAGTGCTGGAATATTTTTTGTAGTTTGCAAAAGCACCTAATTAATGCTCTTGTTTTTCTCAAAAAATTATGTTTATCAATGCATTAATTGCAATGCATGCATGCATAAAGTACATGCATTGGTCAATTTTCTCTTAATACTTGCATGCAATGATTTAATGCACCTTGGAATCTGAACATGTGTTGGGGAACAACCAAATTGAGCCTTATAAAATGGAAAAACTAAAATTTTGAGATAAGCCCTATAAAACCGGAAAGGAGGGAGTAGAAAAAGAAGTACTCCATCCGGGAATGGTGCCACACTTCGAAACTAGAACCGTCAAGAAATTTTGATCTTGCGTCTCGTTACATTCCAAATTACTCCATGCTATATTGAATTGCAAACCTGTTCACACCGATCACAACCTAAACGGTTTCCCACTTAGGAGCGTATTAGTACCACGCTATATTGAATTGCAAACCTGTTCACACCGATCACAACCTAAACGGTTTCCCACTTAGGAGCGTATTAGTACTCGGTTATAAATACTAGTATGCCAAGATGACTGGACATTCCTCCTCAACTCCTCATCCACAAAAACAAACAAGACATTCAGCATCCTTCCCTTGCGTCTGCCATGGCCAGCGTGAGTTCTGGGTCGAGAGATTGCCACCAGGGAGAGGCGAGCATGGAAGCGGAAGCACGAGAGATGTCCCGCCTCGCTGTGAGAGGAGCCGACATGTCCCGCCGCGCGGAAGTAGCAGCACAGAGGTCCCGCCGCGCCGCTGAAGCAGCACGGAGGTCCCGTCGCACCGTCGATGCAGCAGACTGGTCCGGCCGCACCGTGGAAGCAGCAGAGATGTCCCGCCGCGCCGCGAATGCAGCAGAGATGTCCCGCCGTGCCACGGCGACCTGGGAAAATTTCTCGCGGGTAGGCGACGACTGTTACAGGCTCATGCATCCGATCGTCCATAGCCAGATGGATCAAATCTCCGGTTGGGAGAGGTTGCAGGATGACATGAAAGCCTCGTTTGAACAGGCTACCGGCGTTATCCGACAACTAAGGGAGGGCAATGAGAGGCTTTGGGCCGAGCGCGACCTGCTGAGGGAGAAGATCGTCCGAAGTGCAGACCAGCAGGAGGAGACCAGTGCCTTCTTGAAGAGGACTAGCGTCATCGTCAAGAAACTTATGGACGAGAATGACATGCTCCGCAACGAGCGCCAATGGCTGGTGGAGGAATCTGTGGATGTTCTCAAGCAGTGTCTTGAGGATATGAAAGAGCTCATCACCGCTTGCCGCGGAGACTAGTTCCCGCGGCCTGCAGCAACGCATCAAGAAAGTAGAGATCAGTGAGCCAGATCCTTGTCTTCCTTCTTCTTTTGCCCTTGTGTATTTTGGGCGTAGCCGCATGTGGCTTTTTTAATTATCTTTCTAATTATGTAAGACAATTAATCGTCCTTATCTTTCTATGGAAGATCAATGTTGCGAGGCTGGAATGAAGAAAACTATTGTTGTGGCGACCCTGGCGTTGCTGTTCTTCTAGTTGCTGCTGGGCTTCCTTAAGTTTCTTGGTTTCTTTTGATGTAATAATCGTTTTAAGATGTGGATTGTGTCGTCGGTTGTGAAATGTTGGGTTCTAGCGTGGATGTTTGGCCTTTGTTGGCCTCTTGGGATGTTGCGATTTCAATCTGGTAGCTTTTAGTCCTTTGTGTTAGGCTGGAGTTGTGCTGAACTTCTTGTGAATTGTGGTAGTTTTCAGTAATGAAAATCGGAAGGGGCAAGCCCTTCTTTGATAAAAAAATATTAATCGTCCTTATATATTCATCAGTCTTGCTATAAGTCGTAGTAGATGTTATATAGGTCCGTCGGATCTTACATCAAGATCCCTGCTTTCAGGTTTTCTTTTTTTCTCTGTTAAATCTCAGTCGAGTGAGACATAGCCACGCCATTAAACAAAGGCTCAGGCACCCTTAATGGAGACCTTGGGAGAGAGGTGGATGGCAGATGGAGGTCAAAGGGCTCTCCTCCCGATAAGCACGCACAGGGGTTTGATCGCACGCCTCTTGTACTCAAATAGCTACCCTGCATGGCGCCTCCTAGCTAATAAAAAATGGGGACGCGTGGTGGCATGTAAATGGTACTAGTAAGTAGAACGCCCACGGTTTCAATAATACTTGTGTTTCTGATTGTAACGTGACAACACTTGTTCCAAAATGACTTTGTTGACTGTTAATGTGTGCGCCTTCGCAAATCGGACTGCAAATTTACCACAACATGTTGGTGCCATTTCATGGCACCAAGCCAAGTTTCATCATTTTCATGTGTGTTTTGGATTTACAAAAATTAAAAAACTAAGTTTCTCAATGTTTCCAACCCAGCCACGACGCCCAAAATTTTGAATTTCATTCCCACTTCTTGCATGGAACCCTGAAATTTACCCGAGGACACACATGTGATTTTTCAACCAACTTTGGTGCACTGGAACATGTGCTTGTATTTCAAATTTGAATTATGCACACAAAGGTGACACGTTCCCTCCCAGAACCACGAGCCTTCTTGAGAGAAGCTCCGATTTGCAAGAAGCTTATACCAAAATTTGTTCCTATTCGGCCAATTTTTTACCACGGCATGGTACTACCATGACATGACTCCATGCCAAGTTTCATGATTTTAAAACCAAGTTTCTCAATGTTCTCGACCGAGCCACGATGCCCAGATGTTTGAATTTTATTCTCATTTTTTGCATGGGACCTACTCCCTCCTTCCATCTATATAGGGCCTAATGTGTTTTTCAAGACAGCCTTTGACTATTGACAAGATTAATAGCACATGAGGTGTATACTATGAAAAGTATGTTATTGGAAGATCCTTTGACATACAAATTTGAAGGTATGCTTTGTGTAAGTTGCATGTCATATATTATTTCTCTAACGTTTGGTCAAAGTTAGCCTCGAAAAATGCATTAGGACCTATATAGATGGAAGGAGGGAGTAGAAATTCACCCGAGGACACAAATGTGATTTTTCAACCAACTTTGGTGCACGGGAGAATGTGCTTGTAGTTCAAATTTGAATTATGCACTGTAAATGACCAAAAACTCAATTAATGTGTAAATAAGGCCAAACGAAGCCAGAATAATTTCAAAATTTAACAGGGCACTCATGTAGTTCTATGTTGCATTTGTAAATAAACTCAAGGGGGACAACATATATCGTTTCGCACTCAAAGGTGGCACGTTCCCTCTCAGAACCACGAGCCTTCTTGAGAGAAGCTTCGGTTTGCAAGAAGCTTATACCAAAATCCGTTCCTATTCAGCCAATTTTTTTACCACAACATGGTAGTACCATGACATGACATCCATGCCAAGTTTCATGATTTTCATACGTGTTTTGGATATACAAGAATTTTAAAACCAAGTTTCTCAATGTTCTCGGTCGAGCCACGATGCCCAGATGTTTTAATTTTATTCTCATTTCTTGCATGGGACCTAGAAATTCACCCGAGGACACAAATGTGATTTTTCAACCAACTTTGGTGCACGAGAGCATGTGCTTGTAGTTCAAATTTGACTTATGCACATTAAATGACCAGAAACTCAATTAATGTATAAAAAACAACAAACGACCCGGAATAATTCCAATATTTAACAGGGCACTAATGTAGTTCTATGTTGCCTTTCTTAAGAAACTCAAGGGGGGGGGTAGCGTATATCGTTTCACACTCAAAGGTGGCACATTCCCCCTTAGAACCACGAGCTTCCAAATCGGCCCAATTTTTTACCACAACATGTTAGTGCCATGACATGACACCATGCCAAGTTTCATGATTTCCAGGCGAGTTTTGGATTTACATGAATTTAAAATCAAAGTTTCTCGATGTTCTCGGCCGAGTCATGACGCCCAGATGTTTGAATTTCATTCTCATTTCTTCCATGGGACCTAGAAATTCAACCAAGGATGCACACGTGATTTTTCAACCCACTTTGGTGCACCGGAGCATGTGCATGCAATTCGTATTTAGATTATGCACATTAAAAGTCTAGAAACTCAATTAATGTTTAAAAAGGCCAAATGAACCCGAAATAATTCCAAAATTTAACAGGTCACTCATATAGTTCTATGTTGCCTCTGTAAATAAAATCAGGGGGGAGGCAGCGTATATCGTTTCACACACAAAGGTGACACGTTCCCTCTCGGAACCACGAGGCTTTTTGAGAGAATCTCCGGTTTTGCAAGAGGCTTATAACAAAACTTGTACCAATTCAGCCAAAAATTATACGTATGAAAACAGGGTTTAGATTATCCCAAACATCTCGCTACCTAGACCAATAATGTACTATGATTTGAATTGAACATAAAATGGATACAAATATTTGACTTGGAGAGCGTATGGTACATGTAGTTCATAGTGAAATATGATTACTGCTATATGTATGTTTTTTGTTATCAAGATAATATTTAAATTATTGTATAACTTGACAACAATCGTATTCAAATAAGGAAAATTGATTCAAATTTAGTCCATATGGTAGACGACAATATACATGTTCACATGGTGGAGTAAAATGTTCATATATGATGGAAGATCAAAATGTACGACTACATCAATTATAAACCGCAAGGTCACGTAACGATATATTCGAATTCAACATAACGTGGATTCAAAAATTGAAATTTGAGATCATGGCATCTGTAATCATATAAAAGGGACATTACTCTTTCTTTGGTGGGAATTGATTTGTTTTTTGTTGTTGTTGAGGGAGGTGCGAATCGATTTGGTACTGTGCAGGGTAATCTTGTTCTACTGATTTTTTTACATTTTTCTTGTAGTTTTTTCAATGGCATCTATAGCAATATAGTAAAAGGGGACATGACTCTCTTGTGTCTTGTATGAATTGTTTTTTTACATGTTAAGTTTGTTCTACCGAACAAGGAATCGGCACCTTGTTATCCTGAAATTTTCAAGCTCAAGTATCTTTTGCCTCACCTGCTTTGAAACTCCCGCTTGTACAACCCGCACTGCGCCTTGTTATCCCGAAATTTGGACGCGCGCGAGGACTCCCTCCTCATCCGAAATCGCTCCCGCAGCCCAGACACGCGAAATCCCCCTTCTACCCCTCAGCCGAAAATGAAGCTCCACGTCGCGGTGTCAAAACCGGTGGGGGTACGCTGGTAACTTACACTACATTTCGGACAAGCGCGTCCCTAAGCTTGGCTCCCCCCTCCCCCTTCGCCCCCCATTCGTACACCGAGGCCGCCAAAACCCGCGAAACCCCACGCTCCTCCGTCGGCCTCCCGACCGCCGCCCAGCCAGAGACTCTTCCCCGACTACGTCGTCCACCGCAACAGCTCGCCGTCCCTCATCCACCGCACCGGATGAGGATCCATTGTCGATCTCGTCGTCCCGCCGGATCAGCCGCCCTGTCCTCCACCTCCAAGGAGCTGCCCCGACGTCTGCCTCGTCTATCGCACCACCTCAATCCCCACAGCGTCGTCTTGACCTGCCCCACCGGAACCGCAGCACCCTCACCAATTCCTCGATGAAGTCGAGGCCAACTCGGCACCACCAAGGAGGTTCTGCACTCACCGCTGCATTTTATCTTTTATTCGATCTCACGGGGCTACCGGTGCTTGATACCGAGCAGACATGGCGTGTCTCCATCGATGGCGCCGTCGCCGGCCACATCATCCATGGCGTCTCTCCCCCATGTCATTGCTTCCACGGCGGCGACTTCCACAACGGCACTAGCTGCAGCTGCTCCGGCTCTCGCTCGCGCTGCGGCTCTGTTCTTGATGTCGGTCGTGCTGCTGCACTGCTCCTGCTTCGTTCGTGCTGCTGCTCTGCTCTTGCTCTCGCTTGCGCTGTTGCTGCTGCTGCACAACCTTCGACAGCTGCAGGAGTTGCTGCTTTAGCACTCGCTCGCGGTGCTACTTCACGACTTGCTCTCTGCTAGTGCATTCTGTGCTCGAGCGTCTGCTGATTTAGATCACTGCTTCTCTGCTACTAGTGCTCGAATGCCATAAACATCTATTGCAATGCTCTATTACTAGTTCAATCAGTTTCGACAGTAAAATTCAATTTTGACTGTGAAGTTCATTTTCTTTAGTTAAGTTTAGAGTGAACAGTACTTACAGCATCTATCGCAGCGGCCGTGGCGCGGCTGATGCGTTTTACATCTAGCACTTTTTGGTGATGTATTTTACATCATCTATTGCAAATGATATTAGGGTGCCACTTCAGATTAAAGTTGTCTGTCTTGTCATGCTTCAGCCTCGTCGCCGTACACCTTAGCGGAGCTGCTCCAACAACGGAACCATCCATCACAGTGGAGCAGTACCCTCGGCGCTGTTTCCAGAGGCCTCGGATCTTCTTCCCCACCTCCAACAGTCACACTAGCATCATCACCATCCTCCACGTCCAACCCAATGATGCTGAGGTCCACAAGGCTATGCCAAAGAGATTGTACACTCGTCGCATCACTTTATTTCTCCATTCCTCTGTTCTTCCAATTCATGTGAGCCAAACACCCAGGTTGACTGAAATCCTATGTTTCCTAATGCTCTGTTTTGCACGTGCATTCCTATCCTATTCCTGTGTTTTTCCTGTCCCTGCGTTTATAGAATCCTCCAATTCTAAGGAGCCCTTACAAATTTACTTCATTTTCAGATAGGCGTCAAAGAAAACTCTGTGTGTTATGTCCTGCTCCTGCCGTGCCGTCATCCACCCCACCTGAGGTGCACCATCGACAGAAGCGTTCACTGCAGCAGAGATCCCCCCTGCAGACTTCCTTTCGCCGCCTCAGATCATCTTCCCCGTTGCCGGCAGCCGCGCCAACTGCATTACCATCATCGACTGAGCAGATGAACCTGAGTACTACACAGTTCCGGAAGAGAGGTCGCAGTCTTTCGTGTTTGCTTACGTTATACATCGGTTATTATTACCTGCTACTTTATCGTCCAATCTTGAGTTTTGAATTGCCCATGGGTCTCATATCGAGCCAGCAACGAATAGTATGTGTCTACTAGCTGGTTCATCTGGGGTCCTCTATGTGGTTCATGTTGGGTGGGCAACAAACAATAGATGATCCATTGTCTATCTTTTTAAACTGAAGCTATAATCTACCTGCTATCATTAGTTTTGGATCCATCCACTCGTTTGCTACCATCAATCTTGATTTTTGCATGCACCCCTTAGGCCTTACAAAATCTAACTATTTTTTTATTACGCATGTCAGATACTATACACAATCGTACTGAACATGTAGATAAAAAGAGAAGACCGTTGCGTGCGAATATAATGTCATGCAGACGCCGCTCCATGGTGGGCGAAGTGCCCCCCTCCTGCATTTCCAGGTTGTATTCCAGAGGAGGATAACTGTTCAGATGGAGATTTAGAAGGAGCCGACCACGCCTGTTTACCACCTGAGGTGTTTGCTCTAACCTGGCATGCTGATGTTGGTCATATCATGCATATGGCGCCTTGCATTGCTTACATTATACATCTTATATGTCATCAGCTTAGTTTAGATTTGCTTTGTGTGAATGCCACATGTTTGTTTCTATATCATACTCCCACCATTCCTAAATATTTGTCTTTTTAGAGATTTCAACAAGTGACTACATACGGAACAAAATGAGTGAATCTACACTCTAAAATATGTCTATATACATCCATATGTGGTAGTCCATTTGAAATCTCTAAAAAGACAAATACTTAGGAACGGAGGGAGTATATGGGAGTTATGCAATGCCATCTTCTTTAGCCAGACATCATATACGTGAATCATGCAATGCCATCCTGTTTAGCCAGTCATCGTATATGTGAATTGTATCGTGCCATATTTTCCCCCAAAATGTATTCCATTTGTCAACAATGTTTATACATTCATCTACTCTTCCTGTGCATCAGCCATTTGAGTCGGTCATGGGAAAATCTGGAGTGAAAACAAGGTCTTCTGAGCAGTCAGTGCTACCTGTCGATGCAAATTTCTTGCTGGTTACAGATAGCTCCTTAGAGGAGGATTCAGAGAGAGATGACCAGTCGTATCTCCCCCCCCCCCCCGAGGTGCAAGCTCTAACTTGGCTAGGTTATATTGCTCATATAATGCATATGGTGTCTTGCATTGCCATGCCATCTGCTTGGATTAGACATGCTTTGTGTGAATGCCTCCTATTTGCTTTCTATATCAGATATGTGAATTATGCAATGCCATGTTTTTCAGCCAATTATCATATATGTGAATTATGCACCGCCATGGAGCCAGGCATCATATGTGTGAATTATCTCATGCCATCTTTTTTTTCATTACGTATTCCATTTGTTGACAATCTGTGTATATTGAACTACTCTTCATGTGTATCAGCCATTTGACCCGGTTATGGAAAAATCTGGATTGAAAACAAGGTCTTCAGAGCAGGCAATGGTACCTATTGAAGCATATATCTCGATGGTTACAGGGAGCTCCTCAGAGGAGGATTCAGAGACAGATGACCAGTCCTATATCCCACCTGAGGTGTATGCTCTAAGTTGTAATGTTTATATTTCTCGTATGATGCATATGGTGTCTTGCATTGCTTAGTTTAGACATCATATGCACAATATTGAATTCTATCTGCTTAGTTTAGAGATCATACATGCGAGTGCCAGCTGCTTAGTATATGAATCAATTATGTCAATTATATCATGCCATCCTGTATACTTAGACAACATGTATGTGAATTATTTCATCCCAACCTATTTTAGAAAGACAGCATACAGTTTTGTCATGTCATCATGTTTAGGTACTCATCATATGTTGAATTATGCCATTATATCCTGTTAAGCTATCCATCATATATCTTAAACTGTGCCATGCTATACTGTTTAGTTAGGCATCATATATGTGAAATTGTGTCATGCGGTCCTGTTTGGTTAGACAACATATATGTGAATTACCACATCTGTCTATCATACAATGTCTGTATGTTCAATTTCTTTTCTTGTTTATCAGCCATTTGAATTGGAGGGGGTGATGGCAGTATCTAAGGGATCAAAAACCCGTTCTTCAGAAAAGACAGTGCTACCCGTCGATGCAGATAGAACCATGGTTGTACTGGCCCACAAACTAGCCCCACCACACATAATCGAGACTCTTCCAGATTGCACACTTACACCATTGGGCAGAGAACCAGCTACAACCCATCTAACCGCAACCCTAGCGGATAGTAACCCACTTATAGTTAACAAAGCACCATGTACACCACAGATTACCCCCACACGAGCAGTTTGTAAAGCTACTGCGGTGCCCAAAGCACGAAGACCACCACAGCTAAGCCAAACTCCATGTTTAAAGCAGAAGAGCAACTGTTCTCAGGTCAAATTCCATAGCTATGGTCCATACTCCTTTGCTGTTGCATCACTGTATTTACTCATACCAACTACTTTTGAATTTGAAGGATCCAATTGAAACTCCAATGGCACAACAGGTATGTTTTAAACCTATTTCTTTAACTAGATTGTTGTTCTAACTTCTTGCTCTATGTTGATTTCAGTTTAAGTTGTATAAATAGTTATGTTCTCATGTGATGCACATTACAAGTGCTGCCAATGCTGTGTAGTTTCTCACACTTATATTCTGTCTATGTTGTTGTGTCTTAAAAATATATGAGTTGAACTGTGTCTCTATCTTGATTAGGGAACATAAACTAGAATGATGTGGACAATACAGTGACCATAGTACATAGATATATGTTTGTTTCATGTTGTTATCCTATCCACCTTACTACTGAACCGGTTTACCAAAATGAGTTTTCTATACTACAAGCTAAACCTGTGATGTGTCTGCTTGTTTCTCTTGTAGTATGCGAACCGAATATTGGAGAAGAGCACCCCACTATGCAATGGTAGAGAAAGTAATGCAGATAAGGTTCAAGATAGTGAGACAACCCTGTTGGTCTCCAAAAAAGGTGATAAAAACGTTCTTGTAGACAGTGAGAAAACCCCACAGTCCTACGTTGATGTAGTGTTTGAGTTACTGGCCAGTACCGCTGGCACAAGCTCTTCGAACTCGCTGCCTGAATCACTTCGGCTTCTTCAGTCTCAACTACAAGCTGAAAGGCATTAGTCAGCTGTGCTGCGGCAAGAAGCCGAAGGACTGAGGAAGTCCCTGCAGAATTCAGATGTGTACTTTCTTGTGCAACAGCAAGCGCTGGAGGATTTAAGCGCCAAACAAGAGAAAATTAATAAGCTTGCTAAGCATCTTGCCAGCATTATGGGTACCCAGGATATTGTTTCTTGAACTCTTCTGAAGTGGTTTCAGTTCTGGACTTGTTTTGCTGCGGCGTTTATATGCTGCTTTGTTCCCTATATTTGCACTGGTGGTGAACTTTCATGCCCAGTGGATGTAATATGTGTAATAGCCATGATAGCCTAGCATAAGTATGCTTGCTTATTTATTTCCTTGTTGTGTTGTTTATTTGTTTGCTTGTAGTCAGTGCAGTTCTTTTTCCGCAGTTTGCTAGTGGCTGCAATAACCTATTTTTTAAAACTAGGCCACAATAACCATGGGATAATATTTACTGTAGTGACATGATACGTCTCCAACGTATCTATAATTTTTGATTCCTCCACGCTATATTATCTACTGTTTTAAGCAATATTGGGATTTATTATCCACTTTCATATTTTTTTGGGACTAACCTATTAACCGGAGGCCCAGCCAAGATTTGTTGTTTTATGCCTATTTCAGTGTTTCGAGGAAAAGGAATATCAAACGGAGTCGAAACGGAACGAAATCAACTAGAGAAGTTATTTTTGGAAGGAAACCTACCAGATGGGCTTGGAGTGCACGTCAGGGAAGAAGGGAGGTGCCCACGAGGGTGGGGGCGTGCCCACCCCCCTGGGGTGCGCCCCCTGCCTCGTGGCCCCCCCTTCGGTCCACCGACGTACCCCTTTCACCCATATATACCTACGTATCGCAAAACTTCCAGAACAGAGATTAGATCGGGAGTTCCGCCACCGCAAGCCTCTGTAGCCACCAAAAACCAATCGGGACCCTGTTCCAACACCCTGCCGGAGGGGGGGATACCTCACCGGTGGCCATCTTCATCATCCCGGCGCTCTCCATGACGAGGAGGGAGTAGTTCACCCTCGGGGCTGAGGGTATGTACCAGTAGCTATGTGTTTGATCTCTCTCTCTCTCTCTCTCTCTCTCTCTCTCGTGTTCTAGATTTGGCACGATCTTGATGTATCGCGAGCTTTGCTATTATAGTTGGATCTTATGTTTCTTCTCCCCCTCTACTCTCTTGTAATGGATTGAGTTTTCCTCTTTGAAGTTATTTTATCGGATTGAGTCTTTAAAGATTTGAGAACACTTGTTGTATGTCTTGCCGTGCGTATCTGTAGTGACAATGGGATATCACGTGATTCACTTGATGTTTGTTTTGGTGATCAACTTGCGGGTTCCGCCCATGAACCTACGCATAGGGGTTGGCACACGTTTTCGTCATGATTCTTCGGTAGAAACTTTGGGGCACTCTTTGAGGTTCTATGTGTTGGTTTCAATAGATGAATTGAGATTGTGTGATGCATATCGTATAATCATACCCACGGATACTTGAAGTGACATTGGAGTATCTAGGTGACATTAGGGTTTTGGTTGATTTGTGTCTTAAGGTGTTATTCTAGTAGGAATAGCCCAGCGGATTGATTGGAAAGAATAAGTTTGAGGTGGTTTCGTACCCTACCATAATCTCTTCGTTTGTTCTCCGCTATTAGTGACTTTGGAGTCACTCTTTGTTGCATGTTGACGGATAGTTATATGATCCAATTATGTTATTATTGTTGAGAGAACTTGCACTAGTGAAAGTATGAACCCTAGGCCTTGTTTCCTATCATTGCAATACCTTATGTGCTCACTTTTATCACTTGCTACCTTGCTGTTTTTATATTTTCAGTTTACAAAAACCTATATCTACCATCCATATCGCACTTGTATCACCATCTCTTCGCCGAACTAGTGCACCTATACAATTTACCATTGTATTGGGTGTGTTGGGGACACAAGAGACTCTTTGTTATTTGGTTGCAGAGTTGCTTGAGAGAGACCATCTTCATCCTACGCCTCCCACGGATTGATAAACCTTAGGTCATCCACTTGAGGGAAATTTGATACTGTCCTACAAACCTCTGCACTTGGAGGCCCAACAACGTCTACAAGAAGAAGGTTGTGTAGTAGACATCAAGCTCTTTTCTGGCGCCGTTGCCGGGGAGGCTGGGTAAGTGAAGGTATATCTTTAGATATTGCAATCGAATCTTTTTGTTTCTTGTTTTATCACTAGTTAGTTTATAAAAGAAAACTACAAAAAAATGGAATTGAGTTTGTCTCATACGCTTCACCTTTTTAATATCTTTCGTGAGTATGATGGAAAGGATAATTGTGCTCAAGTTCTAGAAGAAGAAATCTTTAAATTATTTGGCACTAAATATTTGAATGATGAGCATGATTGCAATGTTGTTAGTATGAATTCTTTTAATATCCATGATGCTAATGATGATTGCGCTAGTTATGATGAAAATGCCTCCTATAAACATGTCAATTTTTGCGGAGTGCATGTTTGCAAGTACACACCAAATAGGGAAGATAGATATTGCAAGAGGCATAAGTACTTAGAAACCAAATGGTTGCAAGAAGAGCTAGATGAATGCGCTGAAAGAATCAATATTTATAGTACCCCTTGTGAACTTTGCAATGAACATGGTCATTTAAAGCTCCAATTCTATTTGTTTCATGATCAAGTCGTGTCCAAATATTCTGATAATTTGATTACCCTTGAGCATCATAAAGAGCTTAGCCTTCTTTTGGGGTATGAAGAAATGAAACGTATAACCAAGGGTATTCCAAAATTTAATCTCGATAAATTTCTTGATTTTGATCTAGAGAAGATTTATATGTATTGTGCGGTGAATTGCATTGAAAATCCTTATATTGCCAAGTAGATAAAGAAAAGAAAACAAATAGAAGATGAAGAAAATGCTAACTAAAGCGAAGAGATTTCCCAATATCCTCCTATTATTTCTTATGATGAATCAGGTAACGAGGGGGAGCCTTCAATTCAACCAATCTCATTAATAAGGAGCTCCAAAAATAGGATTGAACCCACACATGATGTGGTGAAGAAGAAGAATAAAAGAAAAAGGAAGAGAGGTAAAAAGGTATCTCCCCCAAATAAAGTTGCTCCTATTATTGCCGTGCCTCATGAAGGTGATTCATTTGATGATGATCTCGTTATGCCTATTGCTTGTTGTGATGATTATGATTGGGAAGATAATGATACTTCTTATGATCTTGAAAATCTTTTTGGCACTTGCTTGGAAGAATATAATAATTGCTATACTATTGGTGCTATCTATGCTATTAATGATGAGAGTGATTATGCTTATGATACGAAAAGTCCCAAGCTTGGGGAAGCTATGTTTGATGAGGATGACATATTTGAGAATATATTTTCTGCAATTAATGTTTGTCCCAAGCTTGGGTATGCTATGTTTAATGAAGATGATATTTTTAGCTTCTCAAATTTTGATATGCAAAGTTGTTATGATGATAGCATGCCTTCTACCTATGATGATTATATTTATGAAAGTGGCTTTGGAAGAGTGTCAACTTTAGGAAGTAGTGATCCCACAATTTTGGAGGATGTTGAATCTTATAATATTTATGAAAGTGGATTTGGAGAGGTCATGACTTTATTTAGTGATGTATCCACTATCTTGGAAGAGGTTTCAATCGATTATGATGAGAACAAAGTTGCTACTTATGATGATTATTGTGATAAAACTTATGCTATAAAGAGTAGTGATGATTATATTTATAAAACTTGTCATTATTATGAGTACCCTTTCTCTGAACATTACTCTTTTAATGTGGAAACAATTTGTCGGGGGATATCTGCCTCCACGAGCACCTATGGGGACGAAGCCCCTTGTCGGTTCGGCGGGGGGCGGAGGTTGCACAAAGAGCAGATCGAGGCGACACACACACACAAATATTTTACCCAGCTTCGGGCCGCAAGGATGCGTAAAACCATACTGCTGCATGTCTAGTTGGTTGGAGTTCTTGCTCTGGAGCACAAGAAGCTACAGTAAGCTGGAGCAGGACGTAGACGAGGGTCTACTGAGCGTCCTCCTGGTTTTCTGTTCTCCTCTAGGGTTCGATCTCTCTCTCCAGGTCTGGATCCCCCTCTATGTACGCATGGGCCTCCTTTTATATGCTAAGGGGTTTCCCACAGGTAGCGACGCAGGTGAGGGTAAAAATGGCAAGGAACTGTGCGAACAGTGGCCGCACAGTGCTATCGCACCTAACTCTGACGGCGGGGGACAAAGGCATTAAATGCCCGTCTGGATCGCCTGAACAGTGCTGAGGCGGACCGTTAGGGGCGCCTCCGCTGGCCACGGGGGCGGCTCCGCCAACGTCGCATGCCATGCGCGCCCCAGGTTGCGCGGCGCCCCGCCACGTGTCTCCGGGGAAGCTCCAGAGTGACGCGTGGGCAGGTGAGCTGGAGCGCATGCCTGAGGTGGTGGTTTGCCGCGGCAAGTGGCTTGCCGCGGCGGTTGTCTTGCCGCACCTAAGAGCTTGCCGGTCGTCAGGCCTTGCCGAGGCGCGCGGAGCGCCGCGGCGGGCTTCTCTTGGGGTGCCTTGGCTTGGCCGCCCCGGCGAGCTCCTCCCGCCGGGGCCTTGCTGCTTCGGCTTGGTCGTCCCGGCAAGCTCCTCTTGCCGGGGCCTTGTCGCCTTGGCCCGGCAAGCTCCACTCGCCGGGGCTCGCCTTCTCGGCCCGGCAAGCTCCTCTTGCCGGGGCTTGGTCTTCTAGGCTCGATCACTTGGCCTTCGTCCGGCCCAGAAAGGGCTGTGGAGACTCTTGTCGCTCCCCTGGCCGGCCTTGCCGCGGGACGCTACTACTGCCCGTGCACAAGTTCGGGGTACTGAGGTACCCCTACTTTAGTACACCGACAGGAGCCCCCGGGTCTTGGCCATACACGGTGCCGAGCGTTGTTGGGCCAGGCCCTAACAGTGCACGGGCACGCGTGGCCTGGGTTGCGCTGCTCCTTAACTCTGTGCTCGTCGCGCCCTCCCCAAGTGGCGCGCGCTTATCGCGGCGTCGTGGGGGGGCGAGGCGTGCGAGACGTGCGTGACGTGGGTGGCGTGCGCGGGGCTTGAGGCCCGCAGGCATGCGTCGCGTCAGGCACGACTCCTTTATCTGGAAAGGCGGAACGTCCGCCCCCGCTCCTTCCCCCCTTTATAAGCGGAGGGGAACAGGGGCAGCTCGCCATTCCGCCGGTTGCTGTTCCTCGAAAATCTCCGCCACTTCCTCCTCACCAGAGAAAGCAGCGATTCGCCTTTGCAGCCCCCGGCGCCGCCCACGCCGACAACTCCCCCTCCCGTTTCTGCCATGGCCCCGAAGAGGGACAAGGCGAAGGGGAAGGCCGTGAAGTCGGCCGAGGCGCTGCGGCTGGAAGCGCTTCGGAAGGAGACGGCGACGTTCCCCCCTCAGCTTGATGCGCTGAGGCTGAAGAACGAATACCTCCTCTTCTGGTCGACAGCGACGCGAGCGCATCCGCGCACGCGAGTTCTTCCTGCCATCGCCCAGAAGCTATACCCGACCGGGTACCCTTTCTTCGCCGTGTTCTTCCTCTGCGGGCTCTGCCCGCCTTTTTCGGAGTTCTTCTGCGACATCATGCACACCTACGACCTCCACCTCCTTGACTTCACCCCCAACGCTGTTCTGACAATGGCGGTTTTCGCACACCTTTGCGAGAACTTTGTCGGAGTCCGCCCCAACGTAGCCCTCTTCCGGCACTTCTTTACTCCCCGGGTGGAGAAAGGAGAGCCGCTGTCCGGCGGAGTCGCTTGGATCTCCAGGACCGGCAAGAAAGAGGCCTACTTGGAGGGGGAACTCCATGGCAGATGGGAGGAGTGGAGGGCCGAGTGGTGCCTGATCATCGAGGAGAACCCACCGCCGTTCACCGTCGTGCGGCGAACTCCAGTGGTGCGCGGCCGCGACTGGAGCGACCTGGCCCCGGACGACGCCAAGCTGAAGATTGCCGCCACCCGAATCCTGCGCCTCAGGTTTGCCGGGCTCACCGTCGGCGCCGTCGGCGCGGATTTCCTTCACCGGCGTATCGCCCCCCTGCAGGAGAGGGGGAAACCGGCTTGGGAATTCCAAAACACGGCGGACATCATGAGGCTGCGCCCGGGCCTTAACTACAACTTCACCATTCTGGAGCTCGACGGAGTGTTGAAGGAGCTGTTCAAGCACGACTCCGAGCACCCAGAATGGTTCAGGTTGCCGCCGGGCGTCGTCCCCCTGTGCAACAACTCGGCGCTCAGCCGCATCCTCGCGATGATGCCGCTGTGCGACTCGCACGGGATCGACGCTACCTGGCAGGAGCCGGCGGACGACATCGTCCAAGCCTTCTTCGACAACTTGGAGGAGGTGCCGATCGACCCCGACGAGAAGAGGGGCCTCACGCGGGACACCACCCCCGAGGAGCTGGCCTACATCGCCTCCAGGATGGAGGAGGCGGCGGCCGCCGCGGCCGCGGGCGAGTCTGGCTTCACCCTTGCCGAGGCAGACGC
This sequence comes from Aegilops umbellulata, assembly GCA_032464435.1. Classification (NCBI taxonomy): domain Eukaryota; kingdom Viridiplantae; phylum Streptophyta; class Magnoliopsida; order Poales; family Poaceae; genus Aegilops; species Aegilops umbellulata. Next base: position 234,950,904 of record CP136060.1, read on the forward strand.
GGCGGAGGCGGAGAGCCTCGCCGACCAAATGGAGCTCGCCGGCGCGGAGGAACCAGCCGGGCACGGTGGTGCGGGCGAGCCCGCCCAGGACGCGGGTGGCTGGCCGGAGGCTGACGCGCCCTCCTCGCAGCTCCCGGGCAGCTCGTCGGAGGCGGAGCCCCCTGCCCAGCCGAGGAGGCGTCTCCGCAGGGCCGGAGAGGTGGTGCGGCAGGCCGACCAGCAACCGCAGCCCCGGGTGACGCGCGCCTCTGAAGCAGCGGGAGCGGGGTCCTCACGGGCCACGGCTTCTGCTCCTGCCGCTCCCCGTTCCGCGGCGGCAACGGGGGCGGGGTCGTCCATCGCCCTCGCCAAGCGGTCCCGGGAACCCACTCCCCTGTCTCCTCGCGCCTGGAGCAAGCCGGTTTTTGATTATTCCGCGCTCAGCTCCGACGATGAAGAGGAGGACGGAGAGTAAGTCCCTGGTAGAGCTTGTATCTTCTTGATTTCTGTTGCTTCGTCTTGTTTCGCAGCCCATTCATCCTCCCCCGAAACCGTTCCCTTTTCAGGACTCTGGCCTAGAGGAGGGCGAAGAGGGCCAAGGTCCCGCTGGTCGTCCTTGAGGACGAATCTCCCCCGGCAACTGGGGAAGTGCCGGAGGCGACCTTGCCGGACTCGACAGCGGGTCCACAGGGCAGCCCACAGCGCAGCCTCCAGCGTGAGTGCACGGCTAGTTCCTGCCGTTCGGCGCGCGCGCGAGCTTCCTTTCTCTTTGTTGACATGTGGTTGTTGTTGTTGTCGTTGGGTAGGAGCAGAGCAGCCCCAGCAGGCGACCCCAGGGGGCACTCCTGCCGCGCCTTCTGCGTCGACCACCCCGCCTAGGGAGAAATCTCCGGCAAGGGAGGAGCCCCCGGCAGGGGAGACCTCCCCGGCAAGGGAGGAGCTCCCGGCAAGGAAGACCTCTCCGGCAAGGGAGGGATCTCCGGCGAGGGACGCGACCAGCGATCCCCCAACAACGGGGGCCGCGGCCATGGACCCTGCCACCGGTAAGCCCCCCTGCACGGAAGACTTTCCCTGGTTATCTTTCCTTATGAGCCTCTTCGTCGGTTGTTCAGCTGACTCTTCTCCCCTCCTCCGGCCGTCAGACCCGCCCACCGCGGACCCGATGGAGACCGAGGTCGTCGTCGAGGAGGGCGCGCGTGGCGACGCCGACGACGTCATCGTCGTCGAGGAGGCGGACGGCGCCGACGACCCCGCAGGCGGCGGGGAGGCCGAAGCCGCCAAGGCCGCCGCGGCGGCAGACGGCGAGGGGACTGGCGACCGTGCCGACGGCCCCGGGGAGGCAGGGGCGTCAAGCACTACGCCGTCCGGCGATCCCGCCGCTGCTACCACGTCGGGCCCCGAGGAGCCCCCGGCAGGCGCCTACCTGCAGGCCGGCGATGGCGTCTTCATCAGGCTCCCTTGGGAGCCTAACTCCAGGGCGCCGGTCGAGGTGGAGGCCTTGGACGGAGAAGTGCTCGCCTCCGTCGGGCTGACAGTGCTCGACGCGCCAAGTACCGACAGCGGCGAGCCCGAGGAGGAGCGGCTGCTCCGGAAGCTTGTGTCGCTCTACCGCGCCCGGCAGGCCAAGGTGGAGCGCCAGGAGGCACTCGTCGCGAAGGCCGGCGCGGACATGGAGAAGCGCGCCGGGGAGCTCCGGGAGCTCAACCAGGAGGCTCTCCGGTCTTTGGCGGAGGAGCGGAGGCTGCTCGACGAGGCGCGGACGGCCTTCCTCCTAGAGAAGGCGGAGGCCGAAGAGCAGCAGAGGCTTGCCGCTGCGGGGCTATCCGCGCGAGAAAGCGAACTGGTGCAGCAGAAGGCCAGCCTCGCCAGCCACGAGGAGGAGGTTGCCGCGCGCGAGCAGTCGCTTGGCGGGGCCCTGCAGAGAGCGCAGGACGCTGCCGCGGCCGCCGAGGTCGCCAAGGGGGAGCTGGAGACGAGGGTGGCGCAGCTCGCCAGCGACCTCAAGGCGAGCGGCGAGGAGCTTGCCGCGCTCAAACAGGAGCGCGAGAAGGGCGCTCACACCCTTGGCGAGCTGCAGGGCCGCTTCGCCGAGAAGATCCAGGAGCTCGACGCCGCCAAGGACTCCAAGGCTGTCCTCAAGCTGAAGCTGGACACCCTGGCCAAGGCGCTGGAGAGCGCCAAGGAGCAGGAAGCGGCCTTGCGGAAGGAGGTTGCTGGCAACGAGGAGCTGTTGAAAAGCGTCGCCGTTACCCATAACGCCTTCCGGGAGACGGTGGAGCGGTGGACGGAAGGCCTCGTCGACATCGCCACCACCATCGACCAGGAGCTGAAGCTGCTGGGGATGGAGGGCCACGAGTACCCCTCCGGCGAGGACGTCCCGCCGAGCGCCAAGCTCACTTCCTTCTTCAAGGGCTTGGTGGGGGTGCTCCGGCACCTCCGGGAATCGATCCCAGAACAGCTGGCCGAGGAGACGCGAGAAGCCGTCTCCGGGGCCCTCGAGAGGGTGTTGGTGAAGATCGTCTTCCGCAACCCCACCATCAGGCTCACCAACGTCCTTAGGCACTTGTCGGAAGACGCCGACCTGACGGAGATCAGGGCCCTCGTCACCCCTATTGTGGAAAGGGTGGCGGGGATCAGGCGGGTCGAGGGTGACCGCGCGGATTAGGCCGCCCACCTCTTTCTTTTCTTCCCTTGTCGCCGCTGAGCATGTCATAGAAACAGCTGGTTAGAGCAGCGGCAAGTCATTCTGTAATATAACTTTTATCTTAGGCAGTTCATTGCGTTGTTATCTCCCTTGTTCGACCTTGTGCTACGTACGTTCACGCCCTACTCTTCCGGGAACTTGTCGGCGAAAGTCTCCGCCTTGCCACGGGTGCCGAGTGCGGGACATCGGCAACCCGCTGACGGGGCTTCCACCGGCAAGAAACCTTGCCGCGGCTGGCGCAACTCACTTAAATGTTGAGCAGGCTCAGGGCGAGGTAGGTGTGGCGACTGCAGTCGGGCACACTCAAGTTGCCGAGCGAGCTCGAAACAAGTAAGGACGCTACTCGGGATGTAGCACACTTAAGTCGTTGAGCGGACTCGAAACGAAATAAGGGCGCAACCAGCCACGAGCCGGCCCCTCCGCACACAGGTTTCCCATACGAAGCTCGGCCGTTCGAGGAAGATAACTTAAGAATAAAAAGGAGCTTAATTGCTCAAACTTTGGCAACTTAGCTTCTCTGTCGTTTGCAGCCCGGCAAGGCGCAGCTTCCTCGGGCGGCGCCCAGCCTATCCTGTCATCCCCCCTTCTCGCGGTAAGGGAATAACGAAGGCTCGGGGCGTCGCGGCCTGCCATCGCTTGCCGGGGTCGAGCGCTGCACAATCGTGTCGAGTGATGCATGCGCCAAGCGGAGAGGCGCGAAATCGACAAGATGTGCGGGGCACATAAGCTATGCTCGGGACCTGCGCCCGCCTCTGTACCCAGGATTACATGCAACTGCGGCAAGACTTGGACAGAGGGGATGGCCGACGGAACGGGTTCCGACTGCCGCGCTGGCAAGGTTCCTCCCACGGTCGGCGTCGACTAGTTTGGATCTTGGCGGCCTGGGCTCGCCGAAGAACGAGGTCGCCTTTCCTGCAACTTCTGGTGCTAACTTCTGCGGCTATGGGAGCGGCGCAGAGTTTGCTGGAGGCGAGAAACTCGCTCAGCGGCTGGAAGGCGGTCCTCCTCAAGGAGCAGCTGCTCTTGCCCGGACTCTGCGCGAGTGGGTACTCGAGGAGGGCCGTGCGCGAGTCCGTGAGGAGGAATGCCTCCGCCTCGCGGGTCGGAACCGAAAGGTTCCTGGCCATACCTGAGCATGCCTGTGGTCGCCAAATCTGGTTCGCACAACCTCGGCGCACCCCCTACCTGGCGCGCCAGAGATGTCGGGGGATATCTGCCTCCACGAGCACCTATGGGGACGGAGCCCCTTGTCGGTTCGGCGGGGGGCGGAGGTTACACAAAGAGCAGATCGAGGCGACACACGCACACAAAGATTTTACCCAGCTTCGGGCCGCATGGATGCGTAAAACCCTACTGCTACATGTCTGGTTGATTGGAGTTCTTGCTCTGGAGCGCAAGAAGCTACAGTAAGCTGGAGCAGGACGTAGACGAGGGTCTACTGAGCGTCCTCCTGGTTTTCTGTTCTCCTCTAGGGTTCGATCTCTCTCTCCTGGTTTGGATCCCCCTCTACGTACGCATGGGCCTCCTTTTATATGCTAAGGGGTTTCCCACAGGTAGCGACGCAGGTGAGGGTAAAAATGGCAAGGAACTGTGCGAACAGTGGCCGCACAGTGCTATCGCACCTAACTTTGACGGCGGGGGACAAAGGCATTAAATGCCCGTCTGGATCGCCTGAACAGTGCTGAGGCGGACCGTTAGGGGCGCCTCCGCTGGCCACGGGGGCGGCTCCGCCAGCGTCGCATGCCATGCGCGCCCCAGGTTGCGCGGCGCCCCGCCACGTGTCTCCGGGGAAGCTCCAGAGTGACGCGTGGGCAGGTGAGCTGGAGCGCATGCCTGAGGTGGTGGTTTGCCGCGGCAAGTGGCTTGCCGTGGCGGTTGTCTTGCCACACCTGAGAGCTTGCCGCTCGTCAGGCCTTGCCGAGGCGCGCGGAGCGCCGCGGCGGGCTTCTCTTGGGGTGCCTTGGCTTGGCCGCCCCGGCGAGCTCCTCCCGCCGGGGCCTTGCTGCTTCGGCTTGGTCGTCCCGGCAAGCTCCTCTTGCCGGGGCCTTGTCGCCTTGGCCCGGCAAGCTCCTCTCGCCGGGGCTCGCCTTCTCGGCCCGGCAAGCTCCTCTTGCCGGGGCTTGGTCTTCTAGGCTCGATCACTTGGCCTTCGTCCGGCCCAGAAAGGGCCGTGGAGACTCTTGTCGCTCCCCTGGCCGGCCTTGCCGCGGGACGCTACTACTGCCCGTGCACAAGTTCGGGGTACTGAGGTACCCCTAGTTTAGTACACCGACACAATTTATAGTATTCAAGTCTCTTATGATACTCCCACTATCCCGAATGAGAAGAATTTTGCTTATGTGGAGAGTAGTAAAATTTGTATGCTTGTAGATCATGAAAATAATGATTTAGGTGCTGGTTATATTGTTGAATTCATTCATGATGCTACTGAAAAATATTATGATTGAGGAACATATGCTTGTAGGAATTGCAATAATATCAAGTTTCCTCTCTATGTGCTTAAAGTTTTGAAGTTATGCTTGTTTTGCCTTCCTATGCAAGTTGATTATTGTTCCCATAAATTGTTTGATCACAAAATCCCTATGCATAGGAAGTGGGTTAGACTTAAATGTTCTAGTCATATTCTTCATGATGCTCTCTTTATGTTTCAGTTCTTATTTTTGCGAGCATCATTGAAATCATAATGCCTAGCTAGGGGCGTTAAACAATAGCGCTTGTTGGGAGGCAACCCAATTTTGTTTTAGTTTCTTGCTTTTTGGTTCTCTTTAGGAATAAATAATCCATCTAGCTTCTGTTTATATGTGGTTTTGTGTTTTAATTAGTGTTCGTGCCAAGTAGAACCTTTGGGAAGACTTGGGTGAAGTCTTTATGATCATGCTGTAAAAAACAGAAACTTTAGCGCTCACGAGATTAGCTAGAACTTTTTACTGGAGAGTGCTATTTAGTTGATTCTTATTGAAGATAATTACTAGACAAATTACTCAGATCCACCAATTTATTTTAGAATTTTTGGAGTTCCAGAAATTTGCGTTATTTATAGATTACTACAGACTGTTCTGTTTCTGACAGATTCTGTTTTCATCGTGTTGTTTGCTTATTTTGATGACTCTATGGCTAGTAAAATAGTTTATAAACCATAGAGAAGTTGTAATACAGTAGGTTTAACACCAATATAAATAAATAATGAGTTCATTACAGTACCATGAAGTGGTGTTTTGTTTTCTTTCGCTAACGGAGCTTACGAGTTTTCTGTTAAGTTTTGTGTTGTGAAGTTTTCATGTTTTGGGTAAAGATTCGATGGATTATGGAATAAGGAGTGGCAAGAGCCTAAGAATGGGGATGCCCCAGGGGGCATCCCCTCTTTAGTCTTTGTTCATCGGTAACTTTACTTGGAACTATATTTTTATTCGCCGCGTGATATGTGTTTTGCTTGCAGCGTCATTTTATTTTTCTTTAGCTTTGCTTGCTGTTTGAATAAAGTACCAAGATCTGAAATTATTAAATGGGAGAGTCTTCACATAGTTGCATAATTATCCGACTACTCATTGATCTTCACTTATATCTTTCCGAGTAGTTTGTTGTTTGCTCTAGTGCTTCACTTATATCTTTTAGAGCATGGTGATAGTTTTATTTTGAAGAAATAGATGAACTCTCATGCTTCACTTATATTATTTTGAGAGTCTTAAATAGCATGGTAATGTGCTTAAAATCATAATATGCTAAGCATACAAGATTTGTAAGAATTCTTATGAGTCTGTTGAATACTAATAAAATTTTGAGGCTTGATGGTTGTTTTGAGATATGGAGGTAGTAATATCAAAGTTGTGCTAGTTGAGTAGTTGTGAATTTGAGAAAAGCTTGTGTTGAAGTTTGCAAGTCCCGTAGCATGCACGTATGGTAAACGTTATGTAACAAATTTGAAACATGAGGTGTTATTTGATTGTCCTCCTTATGAGTGGTGGTCGGGGACGAGCGATGGTCTTTTCCTACCAATCTATCCCCCTAGGAGCATGCGCGTAGTGCTTTGTTTTTTGATGGCTTGTAGATTTTTGGAATCAGTATATGAGTTCTTTATGACTAATGTTGAGTCCATGGATTATACGCACTCTCACCCTTCCATCATTGCTAGCCTCTTCGGTACCATGCATTGCCCTTTCTCACATTGAGAGTTGATGCAAACTTCGCCGGTGCATCCAAACCCCGTTATATGATACGCTCTTTCACACATAAACCTCCATATATCTTCCTCAAAACAGCCACCATACCTACCTATTATGGCATTTCCATAGCCATTCCGAGATATATTGCCATGCAACTTCCATCATCATCATATACATGACACATTCATCATTGTCATATTGCTTAGCATGATCATGTAGTTGACATAGTATTTGTGGCAAAGCCACCGTTCATAATTCTTTCATACATGTCACTCTTGATTCATTGCATATTCCGGTATACCGCCGGAGGCATTCATATAGAGTCATACTTTGTTCTAGTATTGAGTTGTGATCATTGAGTTGTAAATAAATAGAAGTGTGATGATCATCATTCAATAGAGCATTGTCCCAAAAAAAGAGAAAGGCCAAACAAAAAAAGAAGGCCCAAAAAAGAAAAAGAAAAAATAATAAAAAAAGAGAAAATAAAAAGGGGCAATGCTACTATCCTTTTTTCCACACTTGTGCTTCAAAGTAGCACCATGATATAGCGAGTCTCATATATTGTGCTTCAAAGTAGCACCATGTTCTTCATATAGCGAGTCTCATATGTTGTCACTTTCATATACTAGTGGGAATTTTTCATTTTAGAACTTGGCTTGTATATTCCAACAATGGGCCTCCTCAAGTGCCCTAGGTCTTCGTGAGCAAGCAATTTGGATGCACACCCACTTAGTTTCTTTTGTTGAGCTTTCATACATTTATAGCTCTAGTGCATCCGTTGCATGGCAATCCCTACTCCTTGCATCAACATCAATCAATGGGCACCTCCATAGCTCATTGATTAGCCTCGTTGGTGTGAGACTTTCTCCTTTTTGTCTTCTCCACATAACCCCCATCATCATATTCTATTCCACCCATAGTGCTATATCCATGGCTCACGCTCATGTATTGTGTGAAAGTCTATGAGTTTGAGATTACTAGAGTATGAAACAATTGCTTGGCTTGTCATCGGGGTTGTGCATGATGAGAGCATTCTTATGTGATGAAAATGGAGCATGACTAAACTATATGATTTTGTAGGGATGAACTTTCTTTGGCCATGTTATTTTGAGAAGACATAATTGCTTAGTTAGTATGCTTGAAGTATTATTATTTCTATGTCAATATGAACTTTTGTCTTGAATCTTTCAGATCTGAAAATTCATATCACAAGTAAGAAGAATTACATTGAAATTATGCCAAATAGCATTCCACATAAAAAATTATCTTTTTTATCATTTACCTACTCGAGGACGAGCAGGAATTAAGCTTGGGGATGCTTGATACGTCTCCAACGTATCTATAATTTTTGATTGCTCCATGCTATATTATCTACTGTTTTAAGCAATATTGGGCTTTATTATCCACTTCTATATTATTTTGGTACTAACCTATTAACCGGAGGACCAGCCCAGATTTGCTGTTTTATGCCTATTTCAGTGTTTCGAGGAAAAGTAATATCAAACGGAGTAGAAACGGAACGAAATCAACTGGAGAAGTTATTTTTCGAAGGAAACCTACCAGATGGGCTTGGAGCGCACGTTAGGGAAGAAGGGAGGTGCCCACGAGGGTGGGGGGTGCGCCCACCCCCCTAGGGCACGCCCCCTGCCTCATGCCCCCCCCCCTTCAGTCCACCGACGTACCCCTTTCACCCATATATACCTACGTATCGCAAAACTTCCAAAACAGAGATTAGATCGGGAGTTCCGCCGCCGCAAGCCTCTGTAGCCACCAAAAACCAATCGGGACCCTGTTCTGGCACCCTGCCGGAGGGGGGATCCCTCACCGGTGGCCATCTTCATCATCCCGGCGCTCTCCATGACGAGGAGGGAGTAGTTCACCCTCGGGGCTGAGGGTATGTACCAGTAGCTATGTGTTTGATCTCTCTCTCTCTCTCTCTCTCTCTCTCTCTCTCTCGTGTTTTTGATTTGGCACGATCTTGATGTATCGCGAGCTTTGCTATTATAGTTGGATCTTATGTTTCTTCTCCCCCTCTACTCTTTTGTAATGGAATGAGTTTTCCCCTTTGAAGTTATTTTATCGGATTGAGTCTTTAAAGATTTGAGAACACTTGATGTATGTCTTGCCGTGCGTATCTGTGGTGACAATGGGATATCACGTGATTCACTTGATGTATGTTTTGGTGATCAACTTGCGGGTTCCGCCCATGAACCTATGCATAGGGTTTGGCACACGTTTTCGTCGTGATTCTCCGGTAGAAACTTTGGGGCACTCTTTGAGGTTCTATGTGTTGGTTTGAATAGATGAATTGAGATTGTGTGATGCATATCGTATAATCATACCCACGGATACTTGAAGTGACATTGGAGTATCTAGGTGACATTAGGGTTTTGGTTGATTTGTGTCTTAAGGTGTTATTCTAGTAGGAATAGCCCAGCGGATTGATTGGAAAGAATAAGTTTGAGGTGGTTTCGTACCCTACCATAATCTCTTCGTTTGTTCTCCGCTATTAGTGACTTTGGAGTCACTCTTTGTTGCATGTTGACGGATAGTTATATGATCCAATTATGTTATTATTGTTGAGAGAACTTGCACTAGTGAAAGTATGAACCCTAGGCCTTGTTTCCTATCATTGCAATACCGTTTGTGCTCACTTTTATCACTTGCTACCTTGCTGTTTTTATATTTTCAGTTTACAAAAACCTATATCTACCATCCATATTGCACTTGTATCACCATGTCTTTGCCGAACTAGTGCACCTATACAATTTTCCATTGTATTGGGTGTGTTGGGGAGACAAGACTCTTTGTTATTTGGTTGCAGGGTTGCTTGAGAGAGACCATCTTCATCCTACGCCTCCCACGGATTGATAAACCTTAGGTCATCCACTTGAGGGAAATTTGATACTGTCCTACAAACCTCTACACTTGGAGGCCCAACAACGTCTACAAGAAGAAGGTTGTGTAGTAGACATCATGACACTGGGCCTCCTACGGGCCCTAGAAACAATGGGCCTTCTACGGGCCGTAGAAATAGTAGACCTTCTACGCGACATAGAAACAATGGCCTTCTACGGGCCGTAGAAACAATGGGCCTTCTATGGGCCTTATACGGGCCATATGATCTATTGGCCAAACATGGGCCAATAACAGGCCGCATTATGGCCGTAAACGGGCTAGAGTTGGAATCGTTCGTTCATGGGCCGACCATAATAGGCCATTGTTAATAGGCCATATTTGATGATGCTATGAAAACGGCCCAACATATTAACGGACCACAAACGGGCCGACTGTAACCACGGGCTTAGTTTGGCCCACAAGCAGAAAATGATAGTAACGGGCCGTAAGTAAACGAATGCTGGAAATGAGCCCAAGAATAAATGGGCTCTGAGAAGGCCAAAAGATAACATGGGCTGGAAACGGCCCAACGGAATAACTGGCCGTTAATGGGTATAAATTGATACACTGTTCATTACGGGCCAGTTTCACCACGGGTCGTTAATGGGTGTAAAGTGATACACTGTTCATTACGGGCCAGTTTCACCATGGGCCGTTAATAGGCCAAGAGTTACATAGGGCCTCATATGGGTCGAAAGACGTCATGGGCCATACATGGGCCAGAAGTGAAAATGGGGTGGAATCATATTTGATGGCCCAGATGACGCTACTGGGCCTAATTCGGATAGGGCATAACGGGCCTTGGGTTAGCGGGCTGTAAATGGGCTATATGCGAACAGGCCGTTAACAGGCTTTCCATGGGCCGGGCCGCCACTTTTTGACCAAGTCAAACGGGCCGGCCTTTTCATACGAATGGGCCCCTGTTGGGCCGTGCCACGTATCGACGTATCATAGGCGCCTTCTGTCCAATGAGTGGACGACATCTGTCCCAACGTTGAGCCGACACGTGTTTCCTCCAGCCAATGATGAATTTACACATGGAAAATCCCCATTGGTCGGGGCTGTTAACGGGTTATCGGATCCAAAACCCGACCCGATAGCTTAACGGCGTTCCGTTACGGTGGACGCCACGTGTCGGTCACCCTTGATGAAAGCACTTCTGTGACGCGCGATTTATCGTCATGGAAGTGCACACTTCCGTAAATGATAATTTTGGTAATGTCATGGAACACTTCTACGACATCATAGGTATGACTATCTTGATTCTGTCATAAAATCGTCATGGATGTACATGCATGACAAAAAACGCGACCTGCTGTGACAAACGCGTATCATCACGGAAGTGTATTTTTTTGTAGTGTTGTGCGGCATATCCAGGCCGGCCCATACGAGTTCCCCTCCCCTCATGCTCTCCTTAGTGCTCTACGTCTTCAGGTCCTGGCCCTCGAGCAAGCTCAGGCGCCGCTGGTATGCCAGGTCGCGATGCCGTGGTCAAGGCCAGGGGGTGAGGGCTGGAGAGCCAGTAAGAGCTCCTGAGTCACGGTGCCCAGGAGCCCCCCTTTTAACGCGCATGTGAATCGCACGAGAGGAAAGGAGACTCGTGGTGCCTCCTGCTATCCTTCCTACGGGATCCCTGCGAACAGGCACAAGAAGAAACATAGTTTGCCGTTACAGCTGTCAGCCTGCCGCTGGTTGCTCTGGATGAGATGAAGGCACTGAGGGCCTGGTGAGGTGACGTGTGTGGGGCGTGCTGCGAGCCAGAGCTCGACCGCTCAGATTTGTCGGCGTGGCAGGGACGGACCCATGCACCAGCGCCGTGCCTATGTGGAGGCCTCGAGGGAGGCGATGATCGAGCCGGCGATAGCCGTTGGCAGGTTAAGCATGGAGAGCAGATCAACTTGGACAGATGCAGGAAGATACATGCCACTGGGTCTGGCCCGAGTGGCTTGGGGATGATGCAGTCCGACGGGTGCCCCCAGCAAGGTAAGCTAAAGACATAAGCAAAAGGGATACGTGCCACAGGGACGGACCCATGTGGCCTGGGAATAATGCAGCCCGTGAGGCGCTCCCAGCTTAAACGAGCTTGGAAGATGTCACCTGGTTCTGTAGATGAAGCAGAGTTGCTGTAGCTGAAGGCGTGCGTTGAAGAAATTACTCCTCATGAGCCACCGGGACCCTGAGCCTCGGGAGGCTCTGGGGCTCGGGAGGTTCCCTGAAGACCGTCTCCATCTCCTCCAGGACGGCATGGTACCTGGCCTCCTGAGCAGCCAGGACACGCTGCATGTTGTGCTGATAGGCCGACGCCATGCTCGGCAAGCCGAAGGGCATGCGAACGTAGCTGTGTGGCGGTCCCTCGCAGCAGTCCACACGCGATGACCAGAAGCGCTCCTGAGATGCGGCCCTGTTGAGCCCAGGGACGTCGATGCAGATGCGCAGCCCAGCATCCTCGCCAGGATGCGGAGCTACGCCTCGTGAGCGGCTGTCGCTGCGCATGGCCCTTGCATCTTGCAGTTCCTGAGTGGTCTTGGTGATGAACTCCTGAGTGGTGGGTACTCCTTTCTCTGTGCTCTCCTGAGGATCATGTTGGAGTAATGGGCCACGGGTAGGCTAACCCGAGCCCCAGAACCTTTCAAGACATCTGGGCAGGCTGCGCCCCTCAAGACCCCAGGACGGAAAGCCGCCTCTTGGAGTCGGCAGCAGCGCGGCCGACTACCCACTCAGAGCCAAGTCCCGGGGGCGACTTTGAGATGAGCCGACACCTAGCAGGCGGCTTCCAGAGAAGCCGGCTATGGGGAGTCGGCCCGCAACTCCAACCACCTCATGCCCCCGTAAGGAGGGACGGGGCGGGGCGTGGCCTCAGTAAGGTCCACGCGCGCCCTTACCAAGGGCATGCATGGCCAAAGTACGCCGTACCATCGGAGATCCCCGTCCGGCGCAGCACTGTTGCCATGCCAGCCTTGACATCAGCCCCAGCGGGCGGAACCCTGTGCCCACGATGGCCTGTCTGTACGACCCAGAGACAGCGGGTCCCACCAGTCAACGGGGGTCCAGAAGACGGCAAGAGTGCCACCAGTTGGACCCAGTGGGAGTCGGCCTCCAGGAGTCGGCTAGCCCCTCCCACGGGCCCCGCACGCCATTAACCAGACAAGATGGGGAATGGCAACAGTGATCGCCCGTCAGGCGGCCGCACTGTTGCCACAACCCCATGACCAAGCCAGCATCATTAGAAGCACGACTACAGTAATCCGCAGCCGGCAAGACCCGCCCGCGGCGGACACGGCCTGTCAGCTCCATACCGGGCCAGTCGGCAGGGCCCACCCATCGGCGGGCCCCGGTAGTCGGCGGAGAAGACGGCGGCCTAGGGGGTAGGCCTATATAAGCCCCCCAGGGCACCCATGCAAAGGGTTCGAATCCATTCTTAGCACTAGACCAGATAATATAGGAAGGAGAGAGCTAGCATTACCTTCTCCTACCTCCAGGAAACAGCTCAAGGAGCAACCGTGTACACACTTTGCCATAGTGATCATGCAGAGACCTCGCAGAGCAGCAGTAGGGGTGTTATCTCCTCGGAGAGCCCTGAAGCTGGGTAAGATTCGCCGGCGTGCATGTCTTCGCCTCATCCCGCTTCCAGGCACCGGTGATGTCCTACTCGCCCCTACCATGATAAGCCATCCCTTGACATATGTCACACCCAACCCCCGACATTTGGCGCCCACCATGGGGCGAGGTGCACCGTTGTCCGGAGACCTGCTCTGGACGGGAACCCTTTTCCTCCCTGGCGAGCGCAGCCAGCCCGACACGCCAGATGGAGTCTGTGCCGACGCGCTGCACGGCGCTGAGATCGCCTGCGCAGCCAGCTGCCTCGCCGAACTTGTCGGCGAGGTTCGCCTCTCCGACGAGCATGCATCCGACGCAGGCACGGGCGGCCCCGAGAGCCTCCTCGTGGGCCTCCTTGATCAATTCCATGTCACCAGTGAACCTGCCGTGGACCTGGAGTCCGTAGGCTCCACCGAGCCGATGTTGGTCGACTCCGACACTGCTTCGCTCGACGCGTTCCCCACCAACGTGGTGGTCTACGACGAGCCCCTACCTCGCGCGGAGAGCGGCGGAATCACCATCACAAAGGTGCTCGTCATCGGTCATGGCGAGCACTCCGATGGCGGAGCTGATGACCCACTCAACGCGGCACTACAAGACCTGACCGCGCCCATTCCAGAAGACGCTGACGCCGAGACGCTGGAGGCGCGCCGCCTTCAGATCGTCAAAGGTGCAAAGAAGCTAGCAAGCATGAGATGCTTGTCAGAAGCCTACCAGCGTGAGATGGATCACGTTGTGGGCGGCTCGCCGGCCCCAACTGGGCCTAGCCGCCTAGGCGCGGTCCAGCAGCGCGGCGTGGCCATCACCAACCTATTCGGGGCCAATCGCCCCATGTACACCACGCCTACGGAGAACATCCGAGCCGCCCAGGCGGCGGGTGACGAGCTGGACAATTTCGAGGGCGAAGAGTGTCGCCTGATGACGGAGCGCGTCCAGCGGCTCCTCGACGCGGCCGCCGAGCAAAACGCGGCCGTCTGCCACACAGATGCGCCGCGACGGCAGAATGACGACCCACCTTCCCGCCGAGACCAAGGCGCGACGTCACGGACGCCGACTGGCGGCGTCCGCGGAAGAAAAGACAAGGATCCGGCTGTCAGCCACAGTCAGACTCACATCACCATCGAGCGCGACCAAGACGGCCGCCCAAGAGCAGTGGAACGGCGGGACGACTATCTGCCTCCTCCTCCTCGCAAAGAAAGGCGAGTCTCCCCGACACTCATTGAGCATCCGACTCTCGGCGACCGCCTCGGCCGCCGAGAGGGAGTCGGAGAAAACGACGCGCGCCACCGGATCGACCGACTCCACCGATCCCTGGCACTGGAAGAACAAGACGAGTTGGGCCCGCCCTGTTTCGGACCCCGCATCCGAGATGAACCCTTTCCCAAAGGGTTTACGCTCCCACAAGATACGCCCAAGTACACCGGCTCCATGAAGCCGGAGGACTGGCTGGTTGACTACTCCACGGCCGTCAACATAGGGAACGGCAACAAGCGTGTTGTCGTCAAATATGTTCCGCTCATGCTCCAGGTCACGGCCCGGACGTGGTTGAACAGCCTAAGGCCCCGCATCATCAATAGCTGGGTCGACTTCACCGACGCCTTCGTCAGCAACTTCACAAGCACGTACAAGCGACCTCCCAAGCCTCGCCAGCTTTCCCTATGCGTGCAAGGCCCCAACGAGTCGACTCGCGACTACCTCATGTGTTGGGCCGAGCTTCGGAACTCCTGCGAGGGAGTTCACGAGGTGCAGGATATCGAGTACTTCATCGCCCGGTGCAGAGAAGGCACCCTCCTCAAGCACAAGCTCCTCTTCGACGAGCCAGAGACCCTGGACGAGCTCCTGATCATAGCAGACAAATATGCCACAGCTGACTCCTCCATGAAGGCGGAGATTCAAGTTAGTACGACTGGCAAAGTGGGCCCTCAGGCTCCCAGAACTCCGGCTGGAGACGCCAGTCGGTGACAGCAGCAGAACGACCACAAGCGCAAGGCCCCGCAGCCGGCTTCCAGCAGCCGGCAGGTGGCGACAGTCGAAGACCAGCAGCCGGAGGGGCAGCCTCTGCCCAAGCGACAGAAAGGCGGCAAGTCCAACTGGTTGTCGGCTTTCTCTTATGAGCAAACTCTTGATGGCCCTTGCAAGTTCAATAGCGGCGCGAAGCCATCAAACCACACCACCCGGAAGTGCCACTGGCTCACCAGGATCGCCAAGGGGGACGGCCTCCTGCCTCCCCCGCCTGCTGGGCGGCCTCCTCCGCCTCCACCCCATCAGCCGGCTGTCAGACCAGTCGGGGCGGTACAAGATGAGTACCCAGAAGAGCACGGAGCCTATGTGGTGTTCACCAGCGTGGCTGACGATCGACGCAGCAGGCGGCTGCAGCAGCAAGAGGTGAATGCAGTAGCATCAGATACTCCAGAGTTCATGCACTAGTCCGAGAAGCCTATGAGTTGGAGCAGAGCTGATCACCCATAGGTGATGCCAAACCCGGGCTCCTACGCTCTGGTCTTGGATGCTACCTTTGCCACAGATAGGCGGGCCGCGCGTTTCTCGCGAGTGCTGATAGACGGAGGCAGTAGCATCAACATCCTGTACAAGGACACAATGGAGAAGTTAGGAATCAAGCAAAGACAACTTCAGAGCAGCCGGACTGTATTCCATGGCATAGTTCCTGGCCTTTCCTGCTCACCAATCGGCAAGATTCTGATAGATGTTCTCTTTGGAGACAGAGATCATTTCCGCTGAGAGTCAGTTTGGTTTGAAGTGGTGGACCTTGAGAGCCCATACCATGCGTTACTTCGCCGACCTGCTTTGGCCAAGTTGATGGCGGTCCCCCACAACGCCTACCTCAAGATGAAGATGCCGAGTTCCAAGGAGATTCTGACCATAGCCGGCGACTACAGAAACTTGTCCGCCTGTGCGGCTGAAAGCAGTCGGCTAGCCGAGTCCCTGGTGATCACAACAGAGAAGTGGCTCCTTGATCGGGTTGTGGCGATGGCCGAAAAGCGGCCGGAGATGTCGCCCAACCCCAAGGAGTCGGAAGCTGAGGGCTCGTTCAAGCCGGCTAAAGAGACGAAGAAGATACCCTTGGACCCAGAGCACCCAGAGAGGTACGCTGTCATAGGTGCAAACCTCGACAGCAAATAGGAAGGCGAGCTCGTCGATTTCCTCCGTGAGAATCGGGACATCTTCGCATGGTCCCTCGAAGACATGCCAGGTGTACCGACGGAATTCGCCGAGCACAAGCTACATGTCTGGTCTGTTGTGAAGCCCGTCAGGCAACCCTTGCGCCGCCTTTCGGAAGAGAAGAGAAGAGTTGTTGGAGAAGAGATAGCCCGACTCCTAGTAGCCGGCTTCATTATGGAGGTGTTCTTTCCGGAGTGGTTAGCAAACCCGGTCTTGGTGCTGAAGAAGAACAAGCAGTGGTGGATGTGTATTGACTACGCAAGCCTCAACAAAGCTTGCCCCAAGGACCCGTTTGCTCTGCCGAGAATTCATTAGGTGATAGACTCCACAGCCGGATGCAAGCTGTTGAGCTTTTTGGATGCATATTCAGGATATCACCAGATCAAATTGAACCCGGCTGACAGACTGAAGACCGCCTTCATCATGCCATTTGGAGCCTTCTGCTACCTGACCATGACGTTCGGCTTGAGGAATGCCGGCGCCACCTTTCGGCGTTGCATGCAGAAATCCCTCCTCAAGCAACTCGGCAGAAACGCCCACGTCTACATGGATGATGTGGTGGTGAAGACGGAAAAGCGTGGAACACTGCTGGAAGACCTCAAGGAGACCTTTGAGAACCTGCGCCGATTCCAGATCAAGCTGAACCCTGAGAAGTGCGTCTTCAGAGTACCAGCCGGCCAACTCCTTGGCTTCCTGGTCTCTGAACGCAGCATAGAGTGAAACCCTGTGAAGATCAAGGCCATTGAGAGGATGGAGGTACCCAACCGACTGCTGGATGTACAAAAGTTCACTGGCTGCTTGGCGTCCATCAGCCGATTCATCAGTCAGCTGGGCGAGAAAGCTCTCCCCTTGTACCAGCTCATCGAGAAGACCACTTTTTCGAGTGGAACCACAAGGCGGACGAAGCTTTTCTCCAGTTGAAGAAGATGTTGGCTACTCCCCCTGTGCTGGCGGCTCCGACTCCTAAAGAGCCCATACTCCTGTACATTGCCGCCACCAGCCGGGTAGTCAGCACAGTCATCGTAGTTGAACGCAAGGAGGAAGGCAAGGCATTACCTGTCCAGAGACCGGTATATTACCTAAGCGAAGTGCTGTCGACCTACAAGCAGAACTACCCCCACTACCAGAAGATGTGCTACGGCGTGCACTTTGCCGCCAAGAAGTTGAAGCCTTACTTTCAAGAGCATGCAATCACTGTGGTTTGCACAGCCCCACTAGCCGAGATCATCGGAAGCCGAGATGCTTCTGGCCGAGTGGCCAAATGGGCCATAGAGCTGGCCCCCTACACAATCTACTACCAGCCCCGCACCGCCATCAAGTCGCAAGCACTGACCGACTTCCTTGTCGACTGGGCCGACACCAGTACCTGCCGCCAGCGCCCGACTCCAACCATTGGCGGATGCATCTCGATGGCTCCAAGATGCGCACCGGCTTGGGAGCCGGCGTTGTCCTCACTTCACCTAAAGTCGACAAGATCAAATATGCACTGCAGATCCATTTCGCCGCCTCCAACAACATCGTCAAATACGAGGCGCTCATTCATGGGCGCCGGCTTGCTAAAGAGCTTGGCATTCGTCGGATCCTGTGTTATGGTGACTCCGATTTGGTGGTCCAGCAGTCATCTGGCGATTGGGACGCCAAAGATAAAAACATGGCAAGCTACCGCTTCCTCGTACAACAACTCAGCGGATATTTCGAGGGGTGTGAGTTCCTTCACGTGCCAAGAAATGACAACGACCAAGCAGACACCCTGGCACGAATCGGCTCCACCCGCCAAGCAATACCATCCGACGTCGCCCTTCAGCGCCTCTTCAAGCCGTATTTCAAGCCTTCACCAAAATCAGACTCCATCTTTGTGCCGGATCCCCCCGAAGAAGTCGGATCCGACTCAAGAGCCCCAGCAGACGGCACGAGAATTCTTGCAGATGGCCCCAAAAACGCCGCAGTCGAAGCCGGCCCGGGGACTTCAGAACCCGGCCCGGGGACTGCGGCGACCAGACCGAAGACTCCAGAACTTGGCCCGGGGACTGCACCAGTCGGCCCGGGGACTTCATTAATCCAGCAAGCGGCCGCGGACTCCAGCCCGCCGCCACCCCGCCCAGCCGCCCTCGTCCAAGTCGCAGTTCTGGCAGTCGAAGAAATAGCAACACCCTCATGGGCACAGCCCATCCTCAAATTCCTGGTGAGCAAAGAGCTGCCAACCGACGAGATCCTAGCTCGGCAAGTACAGCGCCGAGCAGCAGCCTACACCATAGTCAAGAGAGAGCTGGTCAGGTGCAACGTCACTGGTGTCTACCAGCGTTGCGTCGAGCCAGAGCAAGGCCAAGCAATTCTCAAAGACATCCATCAAGGCGAGTGCGGCCACCATGCGGTCTCAAGAGCACTCGTCGCCAAAGCCTTTCGACACGGTTTCTTCTGGCCGACTGCTTAGAAGAGGCCAAGGAATTAGTCCAAAAATGCAAGGGGTGCCAGAAGTTCCGCTCCAAGCCACATCAGCCCGCTTCCGCACTCAAGACAATCCCCATCGCCTGGCCCTTTGCGGTTTGGGGCCTGGACATGGTGGGACCATTCAAGACGGCACGAGGCGGCCTAACTCATTTACTTGTCGCGGTGGACAAGTTCACAAAGTGGATAGAAGTAAAGCCCATCAAGAAGTTGAATGGTCCGACTGCAGTGACTTTCATCTCCGACATCACGACTCGGTACAGCATACCACACAGCATCATCACGGACAACGGCACAAATTTTTCCAAAGGCGCCTTGGCCCGTTTCTACGTGACACAGGGCATCCGACTGGACTTAGCGTTTATTGCCCATACGCAGTCAAACGGCCAGGTGGAGCGAGCAAACGGCCTCATCCTGTCTGGCATCAAGCCTCGACTGGTCGAACCACTGGAGCGTTCGGCCGGCTGTTGGCTTGACGAGTTGCCAGCCGTCCTCTAGAGTCTGCGCACAACTCTAAACAAGTCGACCGGCTTCAAGCCCTTCTTCCTCGTCTATGGTGCTGAAGCCGTCATCCCAACGGACATAGAGTTCGACTCCCCGCGAGTCACCATGTACACCGAGGAGGAAGCAGAAGAAGCACGTCAAGACGGCGTCAATCTGTTGGAAGAGGGTCGGCTGTTGGCACTCAGCCGGTCCAGCATCTACCAGCAGAGCGTGCGCCGATACTACAACAGGAAGGTCAGGCCGAGATCTTTCCAAGAGGGCGACCTGCTCCGACTGATCCAGCGAACAGCCGGCCAGCACAAGTTGTCGGCGCCTTGGGAAGGCCCCTTCATCATCAGCAAAGTGCTGGGCAACGACTCCTACTATCTGATCGACGCTCAGAAGCCCTGAGCACGCAAGAGGGACGACTCCGACAAAGAGACGGGACGGCCATGGAATGCAAATCTTCTTCGAAGATTTTACAGTTGATGCAGTATGTACCACGCTACCCTTTGTATTAAAGTACCAAGACTTCGGGCCCCCCGAGACGAGCTTGGGAACGACCCTTTTTTGTTATCTATATGATAAGAATTATGCCTTCGAGTATGCTACTCTTTGTTATGCCGCTTGGCACCGGGTTCGACTAGTCAGCCCGGGGACTCGGCGCCTTGCGCTATGAAATGCTTCCTGCAGTAGGACAAGTAGTGTGTGGTGCCTAAGCCGTCTCCTGTCAGAAGCCGCAGCTCGCAGAGCGACTGTTTGGTGGGCAGGAGTAAGGAAGAATGGGCGCCCACATGAAAAATGGCTAAGGATTCAAAGAATAAACATAGCTTAAGCCGGCTTCCAGCCTCTCTTCGCAAAACTGACTCTTGAGTAGTCGGCTTGCCGCCTTCTATCTGACTTGTTAAAAGACTCTAAAAAATGGCTAAGTACTTGCCTTCCCAAAAGTAGCCAAGCACTTGATCCAGCGGCAGTCCGCAGAGCGGTTGTCCGACTGGCAAGGCGGCGACTAAAGGAAGGCGGCAAAGGAAAAAGCCAAAAGGGCAATGAGCAAGAAAAGATAGAACTCGGATAAATATTTACATACCATAGGCCCTTGGCCGAATCTTCGAGCAGAAGTTCAAAATACACCCCGCGGGTGGAGTTGTGCGAATTAATAAGTTCTTCAAAGACTACTAAAACAGATAAAATAAGCTAGGCGGCAGCCTAGGAAGCGGCAGACGGCTTCAGAGGGTCGGAGGAGACGGCGGTGTCACGCGCTGGGGCGGCCGGCTGGGCAGTCTCGGCTTGATCGTCTCCGGCGGCAGCCGGCTCGGTCGGGCGTGGCTCGTTGCTGGAGGCGCGGTCGAGTTGAGGCTGGTTCCCCGCTCCGCCTTCTGGCGCCTCCGTCTCGTCTCCGTTCTCCGCCTCGCCTTCCTCCTCGGCGCTGGAGCCGATCACCTCCGCCGAGTACTCGTTGTAATCCAGGTTCATCCCGAACTACTCCAGCGACGCCACCCCGCCATCTTCAGCCCGCTCAGGGACGAAGACGCTGGTGTCTGTGTAGTCGGCGATCACCGCCACATGCTCGACGAGGGCATCTTCCACAGCTATGAGCTCTGCCTGGGCCTCTGTCCGGAGCGTGGACGGCCTGTCCAGGTCCAGCCCTGGATACCATGCCTTGACGAATTCCAAGGCCCGGCGCGGTCCAGCCCGGGCCGAGGAACCCTTCCAGGCCTCAAGACGGCCAGCCGCGACCTCTAGCCAGTCGGTAGTCCAACTGGGAGTGCGCAAGACCGGCATGTCTGGCCACAGGTCAGCAATCGCTTGGGCGCCAACACGTTGAAGCCGGCGCAGCATCCGATGGGCCGGCCGCAGACGAGCCTCGATGCTCAGAAGCTGCTCATCAAGGGTCCGGGGGGCGTTCGCGGCAATCTCCGCACCATTTGCCCTCCGCGCCTTGCGATCAGCCTCGATGGCTTGAGTGGCAACCTGCGTGTGTCCTGGGAAGAAGTCTGCCAAGACGAAAAAGAAGCAAGTCAAAAAATCAGGAGTCAGCCCGACCTATAGTCGGCAGCTCAACGAAAGAAAGTAAAGAAACTCACCGTCGATGATGTCCTGAATCTCATGGTAGCCGGAGGTCAGCATTGCCTCCTTGTCAGTCCAGGAGGAGCGCTCGCTTGCGAACTCTGCCAGAAGGGCGGTCTCCTTCTCTTCTGCCTCCTTCTGCGTCTTCTTAAGCAGCTCCTTCTGCTCCTCCAACTGCGCGGCCAGCAGGTCACGCTCTGCGGCGAGCTTGCCGCACTCCTCCCCCTTGGCACGCAAGGCGGTGTTGGCTTCGCCCAGCTGCTGCTGAAGAACGGCGTTGGCCTCTGAAGAAAAAGAAGAAAGAGGAAGTTAAGTCATCAACAAAGAAGGTCGCCAGGAAGACCCGTCCCGACTGCTCAGCAGTCGGCCCGAATCTCGGAGACTACAGACCGCGGGTGCGCCAGCGCGCCCCCGCGAAGAAGAAAGAGGACTCACTCCGGCTCTCCGACAAGTCGGCAGTCCGCTTGCCCAGCTCCTCAACATTGCGGTTGAAGGAGGTGACCCGGAGGTTGTGATAATCCTGTGATAAGTATTTCAAACAAAAGTAAGTACTTAGAACTCGCCAATGGAGTTCCGAGCCGCCTGCTCAGCAGCCGGCCGGGAACTCCGGGACTACACCCAGTGGGTGCGCTGACGTGCCCCACAGAGAAGAACAAGAAGACGGAGACAAGAGAAAAAAAACATTTACCCGAATGGCAGCCCGCGACGCCAGGTGCGCCTTGGTGCAGCTCTGGATGGCGTCGCCTTCAGCTCACAGCTTAGCCTGGACGTCCAGAAGCGCCTGGTTCAGCGGGCCTGTGCCGCCTCCTCGCACCCACCCAACGGGCGCGGCGCTCGTCGCCTCGGCGTCTGGGACTGTCGAGCTGGCGGCACCGGTCTCCAAGGGGCGTGGCGTCGAAATCGCCTTCTCAAGGCGGCGGCGCGCTGGCGAGGTGACTTGAAGGAGCAGCTTCGCCACGGCCTCATCCTTAGTCGGCGGCATCGGCGGGTCCGCCGGCTGTTTGTCACGTGCGCTCCCAGATGGCGGCGGGGGTGGCGGCGGCAAAACCGTGCCCGACATGGAGGCATCGCCACCTCCCCTCTCGATGATCGGGAACTCGCCACCGACTTCCTCCGACTGCGCCGAGAACTCCGGAGGCGGCCGCGCTGAGTTCAGCGGGACGACAAACACTACCGACTGGCGGTGCACAGCTTCCTCAGCCTGCCGCCTTGCCGCGACGGTGGCCTCGGCCTCATCCAGCTTCCTCTGGGTGGAGGCCGCCGCCTTCTCGGCCTCCGCCTTCTCCAGGCAGGCAGCTTCTTCCTCGTCGCGCTTCTCCTGCATGTTCTGCTCTGTCGCCTCCCGGAGGTTAGCGGTGGGGTCAATCCGCAGAGTAGTGGCGGACGTCTCTGCCGACCCCATGATGGAGACAGCGGCGACTCTCTCAAAAGTAAGGGGAGCCCTGAAGCGGGGAAGGCATGTAAAAGATTTGGACAAGATCCACTAGAAGAAAACAAGACAAAGGGCGGAAGCACTTACGCAGAGACCAGTGGCGGCTTCTTCACTTCCTTGCGGAAGCGGTTGGCCTTTGCGACCGCCTCTTCCCGCTTGATCGCAGCGGCCGCCCCCTTGAACTTCTTCGTCCGGCCGCCAAGAGAACTCGGCCCGGCCCGGCGCTTCCTCGCACCGCCTTGACCATCCAAGACGACGGAGGAACTCGTGCCAGGATGGCCGGCCTTTGGTTGGTGGCGCGGGGCGACTTCCCCCTCGACGTCGTCATCAGGCCAGTCGGCAAAGGTAGCCGAAGGCCTGAAGCCGCCTCCTCCTCCTCTGCCGCCTCCTTCGGCGTCGGCCTCCATCGCCGCCGCCCCCAAGTCGGGGTCGTCAACGTTGCTCTCCGCTCGGTCGGGGACGAACTGGCGGGCTGGTCCCGTGGTGCCGGCCGAAGGCTGGACGAGAGGGTTCTGGTCCAAGTACTAAAAAAGATTAAGTCGGATTCGGCTGAAGAAAGAAAGTAGTAGAAGAAGAGAAACGACTTACAACAGGCGGGGGGTTGGCGCGCGAGTACGGCTCCATGCCGAACCGCCAATCCTCCGAGAGACCGCAGTTCGCGATGTAGTTCACCGTGTCCGCCACCTCCGCGTGGGGCATGTCCTTGGAGCACATCCGACTTGGGTCCCGGTGGCCCCTCATCTGGCAGATCATATGAGGTCGGCCTTGGAGTGGGAGGACCCGGCGCGCCACGAAGGCGGCCAGCAAGTCGGCCCCGGTCAGACCCTCCGACTACGTCAGCACTCGGAGTCGCGCGACGGCGGCGGCGCCGACAGGAGTGAGCGTCTTGGCCCGGTGGGACCAGCTGGGGAGCCTTCCAGCCAGCACGCCGGCTTTGTAGGGCGGCAGGTTGACCCAGTCGCCTTCTGGGGCGACGTTCTTCACGTAAAAATAAGATCGTTGCCACATCTTAACCGATTTAATCAGCGAGATGGTGGGAAACGGGTTGTCGGCCACCGATCTTTGCATCGCGATGAAGGCACCGCACTGGGCTGGCACGCCGGCGACGTGCGTGCCGAGCTTGCACTGGAAGAATTCCCCCCACAGCTCAATGGTGGGGAGACCGCCAAGGAAACCTTCGCACAGGGTGGCGAACGCAGCCAACAGCACCACTGTGTTCGGCGTAAGGTGGTGCGGCTGGAGCCTGTGGAACTCCAAGAAGGAGCAGAAGAAGCTGCTCGCCGGCAGCCCTAGGCCGCGATTGAGGTGCGAGCGGTATATGACCCGCTCGCCCTCCTCCGGCACCGGCGATACCTCCCCCGCCGGTGCGGCGCGGGCCCGCACTAGGTCCTGGCCGGGGAGGCGACGCGTCTTGCGAAGGAAATCAATGTGGTCGTCATCGACCTCGGAGCCGTCCCACACGCCGGGGCGCACGGCGGCGGGCGTGGCAGCAGAGGAAGAGCTCATCGCTACGGGTGTGGCGAGGTTCGGCGCGGCGGCGGCGAAAGGAAGAAGAGGCAAGAAGAGGCGAAAAAAGAGTAGGGAGGACGTCGATGGGGCGTCGTGGGATTAACTACGCCCGGAGCCCCGCGAACCCCACGATTTACCACACGAAGTTACTGCGCGGGAATCCCAACCGTCCCCACGGCCGCAACTGATCTGTTCGCATACCGAGGCGCGGTAGTGGCGGGCCCTGCCTGTGGGCCTGTCCTGTCGCGTGCGTGGGTGGGCAGACTGGCCCGGCCGCGTGGCGCCACACGTCGGATCTGCAACGGGAGGCAACCCGGGAGCTTGTCAGGCACGCTACCAAGACCCTGCTACGACTTTCAAACTCTTTAAGGGCAAGACGGCCTTCTGCGAGTCTGGCTCCAGCTAGTCGGCCCAGAGGAAGACGGCGAGCCGGGCCCAAATTCAACCACTGGAAGGAAGAAGCTGTTGATGCTCCTCGACATGTCTCCCTCGGTGCCTCACCAGCTTCGGGGACTACTGTCGGAGTAATGGGCCACGGGTAGGCTAACCCGAGCCAAAGAACCTTTCAAGACATCTGGGTAGGCTGCGCCCCTCAAGACCCCAGGACGGAAAGCCGCCTCTGGGAGTCGGCAGCAGCGCGACCGACTACCCACTCACGGCCGAGTCCCGGGGGCGACTTTGAGATGAGCCGACACCTAGCAGGCGGCTTCCCTAGAAGCCGGCTATGGGGAGTCGGCCCGCGACTCCAACCACCTCATGCCCCCGTAAGGAGGGACGGGGCGGGGCGTGGCCTCAGTAAGGTCCACGCCCACCCCTTACCAAGGGCAGGCATGGCCACAGTACGCCGTACCATCAGAGATCCCCGTCCAGCGCAACACTATTGCCATGCCAGCCTTGACATCAGCCCCAACGGGCGGAACCCTGTGCCCATGATGGCTTGTCTGTACGACCCAGAGACGGCGAGTCCCACCAATCAGCGGGGGTCCAGAAGACGGCAAGAGTGCCACCAGTCGGACCCAGTGGGAGTCAGCCTCCAGGAGTCGGCTAGCCCCTCCCACGGGCCCCGAACGCCATTAACCAGACAAGACAGGGAATGGCAATAGTGATCGCCCGTCAGGCGGCCGCACTGTTGCCATGACCCCGTGACCAAGCCAGCATCATTAGAAGCACGGCTAGAGTAATCCGCAGCCGGCAAGACCCGCCCGCGGCGGACACGGCCTGTCAGCTCCATACCGGGCGAGTCGGCGGGGCCCACCCATCGGCGGGCCTCGGTAGTCGGTGGAGAAGACTGCGGCCTGAGAGACAGACGGCTGGGACCCGCGCCCAGCCGGATTACCATTGTACCCCTGGGGGGTAGGCCTATATAAGCCCCCAGGGCACCCATGCAAAGGGTTCGAATCCATTCTTAGCACTAGACCAGATAATATAGGAAGGAGAGAGAGCTAGCCTTACCTTCTCCTACCTCGAGGAAACAGCTCAAGGAGTAACCGTGTACACACTTTGCCATAGTGATCATGCAGAGATCCCGCAGAGCAGCAGTAGGGGTGTTATCTCCTCGGAGAGCCCTAAAGCTAGGTAAGATTCGTCGGCGTGCATGTCTTCGCCTCATCCCGCTTCCAGGCACCGGCGATGTCCTACTCGCCCCCACCATGATAAGCCATCCCTTGGCATATTTCTCACCCAACCGCCGACAGGTCACGTTCCGTGAAGAACGCCTCCAAGTGGTGCCCAAGCGCCTCCCTCGTGAGGTTGGCAAGGTCTGAGGCCCTCCAGAAGAGAGCCCCCGAGCCCTGCCTGAGGAGGGCACCGGGCGCGCTTTCCTATGCGATGGAGGGAGGCGCCCCTGGAGCGGGCGCTGATCCTGACGAGGCTCCTGCTGCGACGCCATCCTCCTGAGGTCCTACATGGCGCGGCTGCTTCTTCTTGGGGATGGCCTCCGGAGGGCCTTCCTTTCTACTGTCGGGGTCGTCGATTGCTGCGGCTTGAAATGCGCGCTCGAGGGAGCACATTGCATCTCTCTCTTCACACGGGACCGTGATGATTCCTCCGCTTCCTGGCATCTTGAGAACGTTGTAGCCATGATGAGTGACTTCCATGAACTTGGCCAGGGCTGGATACCCGAGGATGGCATTGTACGACAGGCGGATGTGCGCGACGTCGAAGTTGATGAGCTCGGTGCGGTAGTTCTTGTGCTCCCCGAAGGTGACAGGTAGGCGGACCTGCCCTATCGGCGTGGTGGAGCCGTCGGTCACTACTGAGAAAGCCTTGATGGGCTGGAGCTGTTCATATGGCACTTGGAGGTTGTCAAATGTGTCAACGGACTGTACGTTGAGCCCTGCACCGTCGTCGATGAGGGTCTTGGTGACCTGCACATTGCTGATGACTCGGGAACACAATATAGGGAGGGCGCCAGTGGTGGCTGCGCACTTGAGCTGATCTGCTAAGTTGAAAGTGATGGCACATTGGGACCACTTGAGCGGGCGCGTGGCCTCGAGCTTGGGGAGCACTGCGATCACCTCGCGAGCGAACTGTTTGAAGATACGCTGAGAGGCTGGGGCCTAGGTGCCGCCCGAGATGCAGGTGATTGCACGCGGCTCCTGGAAGCCCCCCAGCCCCTCGTCCAGGTGGTGGTCATCGTTCCTTCTTGGTGGCGGCAGCGGGGGAAGACCGGTGTTTCCCGGGGGCGATCCTCACGAGGCGGGTCCCTCTAGGCGCCCTCGTGAGGTTGGTCCTGCCAGCGGTCCTCACGAGGCCGGTCGCACCACTCCTGGCACGGGCCACGGTCGTCCCAGCGTCTGCCTCCACGTCCTCCTCCACGGCCGTAGCCCCGGTCGTCGCGCTCGGGGCGTCGACCGAAGCATCCTTCCCCTATGGCTCTGAGCTCTTGACAGTCGCCGGTGTTGTGGGTGTTCAGGTTGTGGAAGGCGCAGAATGGTCGGCCGTTCTTGGATCACTCGGGCTGATCTCTGCCCCGCTTGGTGTCGGGCTCCGCTGCGAGCACAGATGCCTCTTTGCGCTTCACGTCCTTGTCCTTGGCCTTCTTCTCCTCCGCGCCCACGGCTGGTAGCTCAAGGAGAGAGAGGCGCCCCTCCTCAGCTCTTGCGCACTTGGTCACCAGGTTTAACAGCTCCTGAGATGTGCAGAGCTCCTCGTGGATGGCGAGCTCTTCCTTCATCTTGACGTCACAGACGCTGTCGGAAAACGCGGAGATAATGGCCTCGTCCGTGACCTCGGGGATCTTGAGGCGGGTGTTGTTGAAGCGCTGGATGTACCAGGAAAACACGGTGATGATGGCCTCGTCCCCTGGTTGTTGCTTCATGGGGCGCAGATCACCCGCGGCCGGTGGGCGGTCGCGAGTGCCCTGGAAGTTGGCGACGAAGCGGTCGCGTCTCATCCCAGGAGGAGATCGAGCCGTGCTGCAGGTTCAGGAGCCAGGAGCGAGCTCCATCCTTGAGAGCCACGGGAAACCAGTTCGCCATGACTTTTTTGTCGCCGTTGGCCGCTTCGATGCTTAGCTCATAGAGCTGCAGGAACTCCGCAGGGTCGGCGGTGTCGTCGTAGCGAGGAGGCAGATCCGGCTTGAACTTGCCTGGCCAGACGACGCTACGCAGCTCGAGGGTGAAGGCGCGGCAGCTGGCCGTGGTTGCCGGGCCCCGCTTCGCAGGTGGAGCTCGGTCTTGCCGAGGTCCGCGCTGCCCCGCGGCAGGCGGCGCGCGGTCTTGACGTGGTGGCGCGGGGAGTGCAGGTGAAGCTTCCCGCGGCCGCGGAACTTCTTGGCAGCTTCTCTCTTCGCGCGCGGGCGCCGGGCGCGGCGGATCACACAATGGAGCCGCGCACCTTGGTGCCAAGGCGCCGACTTGGGGCTGAGGTGGTGGACGCACGCCATGAGCCCCGTCGCCCATGGCTTGTTGAGGGGGAGGCAGAGAGTGGGACGGCGCCGAAGATCCCCCTACGGCGCGGATGAGCTCGACGATGCGGTCGAGCCACTCCTCGTAGAGGTCGTCGACGGGGCGGTAGCGCATGAGTTCGTTCACCGCGAGGAGTGCGGCCCGTGCCTCCATGGGAGCGCGGTGCGCATGAGACGAAGAACCGGCAGGGGTCAGCGATGGAGTGGCGGTGAGGCCGTCCTGCCGCACTAAAGGATGCAACGAGGACTCCTGCTGCTCGTTCCCTGCCGGGCCGGTGGCAGCGTTGGCGGCGGGTGACGGATAACGGCGAGGTGGCCCGCCGACAGGAGCCGTCTGAGCGACGCGGGCGGTGAGGGCAGCCCGACGCTCAGCTCGAGCACGGCAAGCGTCCACCATGGAGACGACGGAGCGACAAACTGACGGAAGGGAAGCTACGGCGCAGCCCTACCTGGTGCGCCATATGTCGGATGTGGGGTTCCGGTAAACCCTTAAGGTTCGAACACAGGGGTGCGCGCGAAGTCTTTCCCTCCTACCGGTCTACGCCCTAGCTCGCTAAGATCTCGCGGACGAACTCGACGAACTCGCAACACAGAAAGACATGAGGTTTATACTGGTTCGGGCCACCATTGTGCTGTAATACCCTACTCTAGTGTGGTGGCAGTGGATTGCCTCTAGGGCTGATGATGAATAGTACAAGGGGAAGAACAACCTCGTGAGATTGAGGTGTTCTTGTGCCTGGCTAACTTGTGTGGGTGACAGCTAGGTGAATTGCTCGATCGGATTGGATCACGCTAAGATGAGATTGCCCTACTATGGTGGCTAGCTCTACTTATATAGGCCCTGGTCCTCTTCCCAAATATCGAGCGGGGAGGGAGCCAACAACGGCGGGCAAATTTGAAGGGGGACAACTAGTACAAGCTATCCTGACAATAGTGGTCTTCGCGTGTGAAAAGCTCTGGTGGTGACGCCGTCTTGGGCTCCACGATGACCTCCGCCTTGCCGTCCTCCTGGTCTAGGTCTCATTGCACCAATATAGCAACCTTTGCCTGATGCCTCGGTACTCTTCGCCTGCAATGGCCTCCTTAGCACCAAAGAGGAAATAAGGACGCTGCGCACACTGGCGCCCGCCTGGCGCCGTTCGTCATGGCTCATGTCATGAGAGCCTCGTGAGGTTTACCGCCTTGATATCTCCGCTCCTCGTGAGCCTACCTGGCTAGGCCACTCCAGAGGAGGTCTTGCGTCATCCGCCTCGCGAGGCTTGGACCCTCGCGAGGGTCTTGGATGCCTTGTTGATGAAGATGGGCCGTACGGCCTGCTGGCTTAGCCACGCTGTGGGCCACAGGCAGGCAAGTCTGGGGACCCCCGTTGCCAGAACGCCGAAAACCTCACATCACATCACGCACCTTTTTTGCTCGACTCTGCAGAGTTACCATCGAGTGCCGAGGGTGGAACCTCATACATCACTCGTGATGAGATCTCTATAGTGTAGCTATTCGGTCGTGGTCATCCAGGGTGATTCCTCCTTGACCACTCCCGATATGACTCTGTCGTGCAACCCCTCAAGTGTGAACCTCGAGGGCGGTTCCTCTTATGTTCACCTTGATGATTACATCGAGTGGAATTCACCGAGGGTGATTCCTCCGGTTTTCCCCTTGATGTTTGGACACACGGAGACTTGGACTTTACAACTGTAACTTGGAAAGGCAGCTCGACCCCGAGGAGTACCCGCAAGTGAGGTGGAGATGGGTTGACCTGGACGGTACGCGAGAGTTGAATATGAGGCGTGGCCGAGTATTCTTAGCCCTCCCTGCAATACCTTGAGACGGGGCGACGGGGTCACATCTTTCGTGAGTGTCTGCTCGTGACCGCAATACCAACACACTAACAGTTTGGATATTTGATCCTAGAAGGCCTCTGGCCTGATAGCACTAACTATCACGTGGGCATAGTATGGGCGTTCTGCGTTGTATGCATCAGCCGAAGCTTAATAGACATCATGTGACCGAGCGGCGCGCACCGGGTTGGACTGGTAAGCACCTGCTGATATGTCCATTTTGCATCATGCTTTTATATCGATATTTGTTGCATTATGGGCTGTTATTACACGTTATGTCACAATACTTATGCCTTTTCTCTCTTATTTTACAAGGTTTACATGAAGAGGGAGAATGCCGGCAGCTGGAATTCTGGACTGGAAAAGGAGCAAATATTAGAGACCTATTTTGCACAGCTCCAAAAGTCCTGAAACTTCACGGAAGTTATTTTTTGGAATTAATAAAAAATACTGGCGAAAGAATCCATCAGAGGGGGCCCACACCCTGGCCACGAGGGTGGGGGCGTGCCCTACCCCCTGGGCGCGCCCCCTGCCTCGTGGGCCCCCTGGCAGACCTCCAATGCCCATCTTCTGCTATACGAATCTTTCGTCCGAGAAAAAATCATAAGCTAGCTTTTGGGAAGAAACTCCGCCGCCACGAGGCGGAACCTTGGCGGAACCAATCTAGCGCTCCGGCAGAGCTGTTCTGCCGGGGAAACTTCCCTCCGGGAGGGGGAAATCATCGCCATCGTCATCACCAACGATCCTCTCATCAGGAGGGGGTCAATCTCCATCAACATATTCACTAGCACCATCTCCTCTCAAACCCTAGTTCATCTCTTGTATCCAATCTTTGTCCCAAAGCCTCAGATTGGTACCTGTGGATTGCTAGTAGTGTTGATTACTCCTTGTAGTTGATGCTAGTTGGTTTATTTGGTGGAAGATCATATGTTCAGATCCATTATGCATATTAATACCCCTCTGATTATGAACATGAATATGATTTGTGAGTAGTTACGTTTGTTCCTGAGGACATGGGAGAAGTCTTGCTATAAGTAGTCATGTGAATTTGGTATTCGTTCGATATTTTGATAAGATGTATGTTGTCTTTCCTCTAGTGGTGTTATGTGAACGTTGAATACATGACACTCCACCATTGTTTGGGCCTAGAGGAAGGCATTGGGAAGTAATAAGTAGATGATGGGTTGCTAGAGTGACAGAAGCTTAAACCCTAGTTTATGACATGCTTCGTAAGGGGCTAATTTGGATCCATATGTTTCATGCTATAGTTAGGTTTACCTTAATACTTCTTTTGTAGTTGTGGATGCTTGCAATAGGTGTTAATCATAAGTGGGATGCTTGTCCAAGAAAGGACAGTACCCAAGCACCGGTCCACCCACATACCAAATTATCAAAGTAACGAACGCTAATCATATGAGCGTGATGAAAACTAGCTTGACGATAATTCCCATGTGTCCTCGGGAGCGCTTTTCTCTATATAAGAGTTTGTCCAGGATTGTCCTTTGCTATAAAAAGGATTGGGCCATCTTGCTGCACCTTATTTACTTTCATTACTTGTTACCCGTTACAAATTACCTTATCACAAAACTATCTGTTACCGATAATTTCAGTGCTTGCACAGAATACCTTACTGAAAACCGCTTATCATTTCCATCTACTCCTCGTTGGGTTCGACACGCTTACTTATCGAAAGGACTATGATAGATCCCCTATACTTGTGGTTCATCAAGACTCTTTGCTGGCGCCGTTGTCGGGGAGTGAAGCGCCTTTGGTAAGGAAAAATTTATATAGTGTGCTGAAATTTACTCTCACTTGTTACTATGGAACATAATCCTTTGAGGGGCTTGTTCGGGGTATCTTCACCCCGACCAGTAGAGCAAAGAGTTGCTACTCAACCTACTGAAAATAATTACTTTGAAATTCCTTTAGGTATGATAGAGAAACTGCTAGCTAATCCTTTACAGGAGATGGAACAGTACATCCTGATTTGCACCTAATCAATGTGGATGAAGTTTGCGAATTATTTAAGCTTGCAGGTATGCCTGAGGATGTTATCAAGAAGAAGGTCTTCCCTTTATCTTTGAAGGGAGAGGCATTGACATGGTTTAGGCTATGTGATGATATGGGATCATGGGACTACAACCGATTGAAATTGGAATTTCATCAGAAATTTTATCCTATGCATCTTGTTCATCGTGATCGTAATTACATATATAATTTTTGGCCTCGTGATGGATAAAGCATCGATCAAGCTTGGGGGAGGCTTAAGTCAATCTTATATTCATGCCCCAATCATGATCTCTCAAGAGAAATAATTATTCAAAATTTTATGCTCGGCTTTCTCTCAGTAATCGCTCCATGCTCGATACTTCTTGTACTGGATCTTTTATGATGAAGACTATTGAATTCAACTGGGATTTATTGGAAAGAATTAAAAGCAACTCTGAATTTTGGGACCTCGACGAAGGTAAGGAGTC
Organism: Aegilops umbellulata; assembly: GCA_032464435.1. Classification (NCBI taxonomy): domain Eukaryota; kingdom Viridiplantae; phylum Streptophyta; class Magnoliopsida; order Poales; family Poaceae; genus Aegilops; species Aegilops umbellulata. Next base: position 234,983,577 of record CP136060.1, read on the forward strand.
AGGTATGACACCTAAGTTTGATTGTGTTAAACCTTTTATGGATACCGATGTTTTTCGTGAATTTAGCACTAAATATGGACTTGACTCTGAGATAGTAGCTTCTTTCTGTGAATCCTTTGCCACTCATGTTGATCTCCCTAAGGAGAAGTGGCTTAAATATAATCCTCCTGTTGAAGTAAAAGTAGTTGCACCTATTAAAGTTGAAGAAAAGACTATCACTTATAATGATCATGTCGTTCCCACTGCTTATATTGAGAACCACCTTTCCCTGTTAGAATAAAGGATCATGCTAAAGCTTCAACTATGGTCAACAAAAGTAATATTAGGAGACCCAAACCCCCTGAGCAAATTAAAGTTGAACCTAGTATTGCTATAGTTAAAGATCTCTTGGCTGATAATATTGATGGGCATGTTATTTACTTCTGCAATGAAGCTGCTAGGATTGCTAGACCTGATGCTAAAAATAAACATAGACCTGTTGTAGGCATGCCTGTTATTTCTGTTAAAATAGGAGATCATTGTTATCATGGCTTATGTGATATGGGTGCTAGTGCAAGTGCAATACCTCATTCCTTATACAAAGAAATTATGCATGATATTGCACCTGCTGAGATAGAGGAAAATGATGTTACAATTAAGCTTGCCAATAGAGACACTATTTCACTAGTTGGGATTGTTAGAGATGTTGAAGTCTTGCATGGGAAAGTTAAATACCCTGCTGATTTTATTGTTCTTGGTTCTCCACAAGATGACTTTTGCCTCATTATATTTGGTAGACCCTTCTTGAATACTGTTAATGCTAAGATAGATTGCATAAAGGATGTTGTTACTATTGGTTTGGGGGATATGTCTCATGAGTTTAATTTAGCTAAATTTCATAGACAACCCCGTGATGAGGAACTGCCTAGTAAAGATGAAATTATTGGTCTTGCTTCTATTGTCGTGCCTCCTCGTGATCCTTTAGAATAATATTTGCTAGACCATGAAAATGATATGTTTATGAATGAAAGAAGGGAAATAGATGAAGTATTATTTAAAAAGGACCTATCTTGAAACACAACTTGCCTGTTGAAATCCTAGGGGATCCTCCTCCACCCAAGGGTGATCCCGTGTTTGAGCTTAAACCATTACCTGATACTCTTAAATATGCTTATCTTGATGAAAAGAAGATATATTCTATTATTATTAGTGCTAACCTTTCAGAGCATGAAGAAAAGAAATTATTGAAAACTCTGAAGAAGCACCGTGCTGCTATTGGATATACTCTTGATGATCTTAAGGGCATTAGTCCCACTCTATGCCAGCACAAAATAAAATTGGAGAAAGACGCTAAACCGGTTGTTGATCACCAATCACGGTTGAATCCTAAGATGAAAGAAGTGGTAAGGAAAGAAATACTAAAGCTTCTGGAGGGAGGTATAATTTATCCCGTTGCAGATAGTCAATGGGTAAGTCCTCACTACAAGAAATATGTCAACTTGTGACCTTCTGTCAGTGACCCTGGAAGAATTGGTCATAGATCTATGACCATTCTAGACCAATTGGTCAAAAGCTGTTCGGGGGCTCCAAACCCTAAACCATTGCGACCATTTTGGTAGGAAAGGTCGTAATTTCCTTACACGAAATGGTCATAAAGCAAACAGCGCTAGTCAGCTGCCTTATTTCTAGTTGTTAACGACCAATATAGATGGTCATAGCCTTGTAAATTGTGGTGGGTTGCTATGACTAGGCGCCACCTCATCAGTTTTGCCTATGTGTCATGTCCATGTGGCAGTTTTTGCCCTAGGTTGTGAAGCAACCTATATTTCTGCCATTTCCAAAATTCCCAAAAAAATCTCATAAATTCTTTGGGTCATATCTTCGTCAAATATGTAAAAACCTTCCTTGCCTAGTTCAAAAATAATTCAAAAATATTCATTTTCCTATTCTGTTTAGAGTAACAGTTTGTGAAGGAAGTACCACTTTGGCATGTCCAAATAGTATCCATTTTCTACAGTGCTTTCCTATGCCCAAATAACCATGCTCCACCAAATGCCAGCTCAATCCATTCACTATTTTGAGCCGAGCTTCAACATTCGTATTTATGTCCAGTGTGGTGGTTTGCAAAGCAAGTACCACCTAGGCTCCTCCTTTTGAGCTGAAAATTTGTGAAGACGGTATTCTTAGTAACTGATCATCCTCAGCCAAAACTCACGCCCATTAGCCATGTACATTTCCCGTACCGCTAATCAAACACTTGGCTGCTAATTCATGTTTGAGCATCGATCGGTCTCTTCGTGAGAATCTTATGTTGTAATTTTATTCCTAGCACCTACCTGGGGAGTGCCCAACCCACAAGACATGCCTAGGCCTCCCAGAACACATGGCGACGCCACAGTCACGCGGTGACCACGCGGCGGGCATGCAAGTTTACGTGCTCTAGAGTTGGGCCCTCGGCCACCGCCCAAACCTCGACGTATCGCCACCAAACCATGTATTTATGATTAAATAGGTACTTATGTAACTAGAAATGATTTTTGGAAAAAATAAATAGCAAACTATGAGCTAGCTGCAGCTCAAATTTGCCCCGCTTCCAACTGAATCGGCGGAAATTTGTCTTTTTCACGAGAGGTGGATCAAAAAAATTTACACCCAACCATTTTGTCAATTGTGCATTAAATATGGCCTAGTATTTTATAAAAATGATTTGGTCCAATTTTGCAACAATTATTTGGTAGGTCCTTCACAAAAAAACCTCCTTTCGGGCACTCGAAAAATGGAAAATGGTTTTTTCGTCCAACGAAAATGAAAACTTCCTTAGGCAACATTGTTTGCCATTCCAATATGCACCCTTGTGCACAATATGAGATCATTTGAACAAACTATGCCATGAATGTGGCCATAAGATTGATAATTTGGCTTGAAAGCCATGAATCTTCACGCATGATAGCTCATTTCTGAGAACACTTTTTTAAAATAATTGCCGTATTGCAAGTTTGTTATTTTTCCTGGTAACTTGGCCACATATAATGACACAATGCGAAGGTTTCCCAATTATTTGATTTTTTTGGAATTTTTTATGCCCGTTTCAAAATGCGGTCAAAACGGCGGGAATGACCGTTCCTAGCTAGTGGTTGAATCTTGAAATTTTTTTGGTGTTTCTATGATTAAATAGATACTTATGTACCTAGAAATGATTTTTGGAAAAAATAAAGAGCAAACTACAAGGCAGCTACAGTTCAAATTTGACCCGCTTCCAACTGAATCGGCTGGAATTTGTCTTTTTCACGAGAGGTGGATCAAAACTTTTTACACCTAGCCATTTGGTCAATTGTTCATTAAATATGGCCTAGTATTTTCGAAAAATGATTTGGTCCAATTTTGCAACAATTATTTGGTAGGTCCTTCACAAAAAAACCTCATTTGGGGCAATCGAAAAATGGAAAATGGTTTTTCCGTGCACAGAAATGAAAACTTCCTTAGGAAACAGTGTTTGCCATTCCAAGATGCACCCTTTTGCACAATATGAGATCATTTGAACAAACTATGCCAAGAATGTGGCCATAAGATTGATCATTTGGCTTGAAAGCCATGAATCTTCACGCATGATAGCTCATTTCTGAGAACACTTTTTTAAAATAATTGCCGTATTACAAGTTTGTTATTTTTTCTGGGAACTTGTCCACATATGATGACACAATGCGAAGGTTTCCCAATTTTTTGATTTTTTTTGAATTTTTTATGCCCGTTTCAAAATGCGGTCAAAACGGCGGGAATGACCGTTCCTAGCTAGTGGTTGAATCTGCGAATTTTTTTGGTGTTTCTCTGATTAAATATGTCCTTATGTACCTAGAAAATATTTTTAGAAAAAATAAATAGCAAACTATGAGGCAGCTGCAGTTCAAATTTGACCCGCTTCCAACTGAATCTGCGAAAATTTGTCTTTTTCACGAGAGGTGGATCAAAACTTTTTACACCCAACCATTTCGTCAATTGTGCATTAAATATGGCCTAGTATTTTATAAAAATGATTTGGTCCAATTTTGCAACAATTATTTGGGAGGTCCTTCACAAAAAACCCTCCTTTCGGGCTATCAAAAAATGGAAAATGGTTTTTTCGTCCAAAGAAAATGAAAACTTCCTTAGGCAACATTGTTTGCCATTCCAATATGCACCCTTTTTCACAATATGAAATCATTTGAACAAACTATGCCATGAATGTGGCCATAAGATTGATCATTTGGCTTGAAAGCCATTGATCTCCACACGTGATAGCTCGTTTCTGAGAACACTTTTTTTAAATAATTGCCGTATTACAAGTTTGTCATTTTTTCTAGGAACTTGGCCACATATGATGACACAATGCGAAGGTTTCCCAATTTTTTGATTTTTTTAATTTTTTATGCCCGTTTCAAAGTGCGGTCAAAACAGCGGGAATGACCGTTCCTAGCTAGTGGTTGAATCTGGGAAGTTCTTTGGTGTTTCTATGATTAAATATGTCCTTATGTACCTAGAAATTATTTTTGGAAAAAATAAATAGCAAACTATGAGGCAGCTGCAGTTCAAATTTGACCCGCTTCCAGCTGAATCGGAGAAAATTTGTCTTTTTCATCAGAGGTGGATCAAAACTTTTTACACCTAACCATTTGGTCAATTGTACATTAAATATGGCCTAGTATTTTAGAAAGTTGATTTGGTCCAGTTTTGCAACAATTATTTGGTAGGTTCTTCACAAAAAATCCTCATTTTGTGCACTCGAAAAATGGAAAATGGTTTTTTCGTCCAAAGAAAATGAAAACTTCCTTAGGAAACATTGTTTTCCATTCTACTATGCACCCTTGTGCACAATATGAGAACAATGTTTTTTGAATTTCTTTCAAAATGTTGTCAAAACGGTGGGTATGACTACGTGTCTTCGGGCACCGCGAAGGTGACGACGACGAACTCCTCCCTCGCGACCACCACCTCGATGCCCTGCTCTTCTACGGGCCGATGTCCTTGCTAGCGGACTAGCCGGATAGAAATGCAGAGCTTATTTATTCAGTATTCCCGCCTCCGCCCCTGAAGTCGAGACATTGAATGATCCAAAAACCTAAGCTACTAGGACCCTAAAACCTAAAGCTAAAATGATCCACACGCGTGGGATCCGACGACCCTCCTCACCGCCGATGACCAAGAAGTCACCGGCGGAGGGGAACCGCTGAAAGACGCCGCAAAAAGAGTCAGTTCTCTTAGGCAAAGAGATGTGCACTTTATTTTCAGCCAGTTACGACCTACTTAAATGGTCATGGACGTCGCGCACATGTACTCTGTTTTGATTAGTTCAGACGCATGTCACGCGGATCATGGATCGAGCACCGTCCGATCCACCCGGATCCAACGGCAGCGCTCCCTCCTCACGTTTCTCACGCCACCTAGCCCAGCAACCCACATGCCACAGCCTGCACTCCTCCCCCACGAACCCTAGCGCTCCCCGATCCCTCCCACCTCCCCTCCCCTTGCCGCCACCCACCCCTTCCCTCGCTCTCCTCCCTCCCTCCCCTCCGGCAAGATCCCCGCCGCCCCGCCTTCGTCTCCCTCCATCTCCCACCCGATGGAGGCCGCAGAGACCCGCAGCGCCGCCGCCCCTGCCTAGCGCTCGCTCGCGACGCCTCTCCTCCTCCTCCTCTCACCCCTCCACCGTCGATCCTTCCCCGGCCACCGCCTTGTACCGTACGTACGAGCAGGTCAGGCGAGCAGGTCAGGCGGCGGCTCCGAGATCCACCAAGGGCGTGGACCTGGAGCTCCATCTCCATGGCGGCGGTTCCTAGATCTACCCAGGGGCTGGACCTAGAGCTCATCTCCATGGCGTTCGCTTCCAGATCCGCTCGGTCTGCATCGCGAGTTGGCTGCATCCCCACATCTGCTCCCGCTTCTGCTGCTCGTCTAGGTAACGCAATCTATCGATTTGCTCTTCTCTCCTCGGCTTCCCTTACCTTACCTTACGGCGCAGTGTATTCCCTCCTCACGCAGGTGCAAGCACCACCAACGTTGTTGCTAGCCGTGGCCGGACCTCCAAGCAGAGCAGTGACACATTTGGATGGCCCTCCTCGACCTCCGCCATGGCCACCGCGGTGCTTCCAGATCCCCGCCCTTGTCACGCGATGGAGGTTCCAGTCTCGCCCCTCTTCTTCTTTCGATTCGATCTGGATCGTGCGCCGCGGTTCCTCATGCATGCCCGATTTGCTTTTCTTCCTCATGCAGGGTCTACAATGCACCACCTTGATTTGTTGATTCGGTCTAGAACAGAAGCAGCAGCTCCTTCCTTCCATGTAGATGGAGGGCATGACCTGCACAAGGAGCTCCAAGGAGACAAAGGTATCTGCTCCCTTGCTGTACGTCTTTGTGGGTTCTCTGTGATGATGAAACCATTGATTGGATGTCCTGATTAGAGACAATTCATTCATGAGTAAACTTTGATATTTTTCTGTACAACCTTCAAGGTCAACTGTGCTGCCATCTTGCTTGCTAGAAAATCTTAGTTTGTTTAGGCATATAAACTGGCCTGTGCATTTGGCAGATTAGTAGTGTTTGTACTTACAGATTGAGCACAAACATTATTTGTTAAGAGGGCCCTGCAGTTATATTTTGGCTGCCTTTTGCTCCTTCATTTTTTGTGTGTTTGAAAATCAATACAGCTAACATGCTTTACTTCTTTTACGTGCAGTGATTGCTAAAAATGACAGGGATGCGATCCACCGCCAAGAATGATGCATAGCTTAACTGCTGTCGTAGTCGATTTCCAACAGGAAATACCTTTCTAGACTCCGACCTTCACAGTTCTTGTTGATTCATCTTGCTAGCAACTGAGTAGCTTTTTTGCATACTTCTGTCAACAGCTCAATGCCACCAAATGTTTTTTTGTCGTTCTTCTCTTTTATACAACATCTGTTATAGATCATACAGTGCCGAGCTCCGCGTACACCAACCATTGTACAAACATATCATTATTGGTACAGAAAGTACTAGTAGTGCTCTGAATATAAGTGTTAGCATGTCTAATTAATAAATGGTAGAAATAACACCTGCTTGGAATCTCCCGGTCCTGGCGCGTACTGCATACTGAAAGTTAAGAACCCCAACTTATTTGTTCTCAATCTAATTGCTTGCTGGTTACTCAGTTTTTATATCTGGACAGTGTTGTAATACAGTATTGTGTCCCTATGATGTGAAAGTTATGGCCGGAATAGCTTTATATTAGGATTTGCTTGAGTCGTGCCTATATAACTGAGCTATATAATACCAGCAAGTTTTTTTGCCAATTAGCTTTCCGTGTGCATGCTCTTAATCCCCATAGCACTAAGAGAGGACCTTACTGATTCCCATATTACTAATTTCTGTATCAAACATCTATGTGCTAGCTCTGTCAAATATAATCAACTGAAATAATCTTGCTTGGTTAATGAAGTATTGACTTGCATTTGGTTGGTTGTGATTCCAAGCATGTTGTAGTTCTAGACATTAATAGTACTTGTTACTGCTAGCATGTTGTAGAAAAGCTAAAATCTGTATAGTGCTTTGTGTATAATACCAAGTTGTTCCTGTTATTTACAAACTGCTGTTCTTATACACTGATCCACAACACCTTACATTACACATTTGAAATTAATTAAAATACATCTAAACACAGTGCTTCAACACAGATTTATCCTATGATTATACCTGAGACATTAGTTTGTTTTTATGCTTTTGTTTCCCACAGTGCTTCAAGCTTGTTTATTAGCTCGATTTGTTGTTATTCTATTTAACAGGAGCAGAAGCAGCTCATATGACTCTATTGTTGTTCTTGACCTGCTGTTGTTGCTGTTGTAGGAGGAGCACGCCTAGGAGAAGAGAGGGCTCATTCCACTTGTTTGGAAGAGAAGACGATGAAGCATGGTGGTTATCTGGATAATCTGCCTTGTGTTTTGGTTGTACTTTGTACCTAGTTATATTGTATTCTGTAGTAGTCAACACATTCTGGAGCAGAATCCAGTGAAGTTGTAAAACTGTAAGAAATGTGAGAAATATACTTTGTACCTAGTTCTGTTTCATTTGAAATATTTGTCATTTGTGTACTATGAGAAATGTGAGAAATGGAAAGCTGATGAGTTCTTTGATTAAAAGCGATGTGGCTCCACTGCCAAGAAAAATCTGACAATTGGGACCCATCTAAAAACTGGACCACAAAAAACCCTCGAAAATAAAAATGAAATGGACCACAAAAGGCCATGCCTACAAAATAAAAAGGCCAAATTGTTGGTCCAGGCCCATGTAGCTAGAGAAAAATAAAAAAGAAAATATACAGTAAAAAGGCCGAATTGTTGGGCTAGGCCCATGTAGAAAACCGAATTGGACCGGGCTGAATCTTCTGCCACATCAGCTTGCCACGCTGGATGCCTACGTGGCCTGGGGAGGTTGCTAGTGACCAAAATGCCACAGTAGGAATATTTTGGTCGTAAACGTCCACGACCTTCTCACAGAGAAGGTCGCTATAGTCAGTTTACGACCGCCAGCTTTTGACCTTCTGTTTTTGGTCACAAAAAGGTCACAAATGGAAATTTGTGACCTTTTAGTGACCAATAGTGGTGGTCACAAGTTGACATATTTCTTGTAGTTCCTGTCCATTGTGTCCCTAAGAAAGGAGGTATTACCATTGTTCCTAATGATAAAGATGAATTGATCCTACAAAGAATTGTTACAGGTTATAAGATGGTAATTGATTTCCGCAAATTAATTAAAGCTACTAAAAAGGATCACTACCCTTTACCTTTTACTGATCAAATGCTAGAAAGACTATCCAAACATACGCATTTTTTCTTTCTAGATGGTTATTCTGGTGTCTCTCAAATACCTGTGTCAAAAGAGGATCAAGAAAAGACCACTTTTACTTGTCCTTTTGGTACCTTTGCTTATAAATGTATGCCTTTTGGTTTATGTAATGCACCTGCTACCTTTCAAAGATGCATGATGTCTATATTCTCTAATTTTTGTGAAAAGATTGTTGATGTTTTCATGGATGATTACTCCATATATGGAACTTCTTTTGATGATTGCTTGAGCAACCTTGATCGAGTTTTGCAGAGATGTGAAGAAACTAACCTAGTCTTGAATTGGGAGAAGTGCCACTTTATGGTTAATGAAGGTATTCTCTTGGGGCATAAAATTTCTGAAAGAGGTATTGAAGTTGACAAAGCTAAAGTTGATGCTATTGAAAAGATGCCATGTCCCAAGGACATTAAAGGTATAAGAAGCTTCCTTGGTCATGCCGGTTTTCATAGGAGGTTCATTAAGGACTTCTCTAAAATCTCCAGGCCTCTGACTAATCTCTTACAAAAAGATATTCCTTTTGTCTTTGATGATGATTGTGTAGAAGCATTTTAAATACTTAAGAAAGCATTGATTTCTGCACCTATTGTTCAGCCACCTGATTGGAGTTTACCCTTTGAAATCATGTGTGATGCTAGTGATTATGTTGTAGGTGCTGTCCTAGGGCAAAGAGTTGATAAGAAATTAAATGTTATTAAATATGCTAGTAAAACTCTAGACAATGCCCAGAGAAATTATGCTACTACTGAAAAAGAATTTTTAGCGGTTGTATTTGCTTGTGATAAGTTCAGACCTTATATTGTTGATTCTAAAGTAACTGCTGTCAGGACCCCGATCCTAAGTCACACCGATCTAGCATGTAACACATCATATCACTTTGCGGCCTCACGCACGGTATTCCCACGGGTGCCACCTTACCTGGCCCGGGACCGTTTGCGCCTTTTGGCTCACGTATATGATAGTGTCGCTAGCATCCATATGACAAAGAACCCGGGCCGACATGGCTAGTCGTGAACCCAAGGCGGCACTAACCCATGAGGACAGGCATACATGAATCACATCGAGCATGTCGGTCAACAACGTATATATCCGGGCTGTAGCACTGGGCTAACAGGACTCCGGTGACCCGGGCTGTAGCAGGCTAGGCAGGACTCCGGATAACACCGCGTGACATTTCCCCGAAGGGACAGACACAGGAACGACGTGAAACACATGCCGGCCAGTCAAGAGTTCCGAGCAGTAGTGCTGGGCTAACAGGACTCCGGTGAACCTGGCTGTAGCGGACTACTATCGCTCAGAAGCACTAGACTTACATTTCCCATATGAAAGGCTGCCAAGGATAAACAACTAGATAGTCGGATCCCACTCATACCAAGCATTTCAATCATACACACAATATGCCCGATATGAGTAAATACAGCATGGCATCACAACATAACTCTACGACTCAAAATATTTATTCATTAGGCTCCGAAGAGCGAGATATTACAAACATGGGTCTCATGACCCAACATTCAGAGCATACAAGGCAAGCACATGCGGAAGCTTAACATGTCTGAGTACAGACATCTACAAATGAAAATGGTTGAGAAGCCTGACTATCTACCAGATCCTGCCAAGGGCACAAGATCGTAGCTGAGGTATCAAGCTAAACGTCGAAGTCCAAGCAGTACTACTAGCGAGACCGACGTCTCTCTGCAAAACATAAAATAGGCAAACGTGAGTACAATTGTACTCAGCAAGACTTACATCAGAACTAACTACATATGCATCAGTACCAATAAAGGGGGTGGTGGAGTTTGACTGCAGCAAGCCAGCTTTGACTCAGTGGCTAACCTGAACTACGACTGCAAGCGACTCTGTTGGTGTGGCGCACACGAGTCCACATATTCACCATCCAATACACCACTATGGATCCACTTCCGTCTCCCTATGAGAAGGCCATCCATAGCACTCACGCTTATCTTGCGTATTTTAGAGTATCCACTTTCACTTGTCTATGAACTGTTATAGGCAACCCAGAAGTCCATTACCGCGGACACGGCTATTCGAATAGATGATGTTAACCCTGCAGGGGTGTACTTCTTCACACACGCTCTCACCACTTACCGCCGTTTACACGACATGTACTCGACAACCTTCAAGCGGAAGCCCAGCGAGGGTGTCGACCACGGCCTACCTAAACACTCAAGTCTCTAGTCCAGGTTTATCGCCTATTCGGGTTCCATCCGCAGGGAGTCCGGCCGAGGTTTCCACTAACGGCCCCGAACGATGTGAACAGTGTTCCCGAGACACCAAACGGGCGAGTCGGTACACCGTGCCACGTGCCTACCGCAACACAGCCCACCCCGATGGTCAGCGCCGCGTGCGGCCCCCAGCATGCTACAAACACCAGAAACTACTTTGCAACTCCTGGACAGAGGACAAGGGTGATCAAGAAGCCGAGAGGGTCCATTGGTTTCGGGCCCGATGCGTGGTAGTAACTGTTTCATGGATCACAAACACAGAACTCAGTTCCTGAGGATGGCTACAATGAGACAACCCACCATGTACTCCTACATGGCCTCTCACCGCTACCTTTACCAAATCGTGTTCACACACTTAGCTCACACACAGTAGGACATGTTCAACACCATTCCAATTCATTCCCGATGAATCAGACCCGACTCAACTCTAAGCAGTAGCAGGCATGACAAACAAGCATGAATGAGTAGGCACAACATGGGCTCAAACAACTCCTACTCATGCTAGTGGGTTTCATCTATTTACTGTGGAATGACAGGTCATGCAAAGGATAAAGGGGTCAGCTACCGCAGCAAGTAACACATGAATCGTTGTTGTTCTAATGTAGTAAAAGAGAGCAGGAGCGAGAGAGTGGGATTTTATCGGAATGAACAAGGGGGTTTTGCTTGCCTGGCACTTCTGAAGATAGTATAGCTCTTCATCGGTGTCATCGATCACATCGTCGGAACCACGTCTATCGAGAGGGAACAAACACCGGCAACTGAGAAAGAACACAATCAATGCAATGCCACAATATGATGCATGATCATGACATGGCAATATGCTGTGATTTGAGCTAATGCATCTAGCTATGATTTAAATGAAGTTGGTTTGAATACATGATTCAAATTCCAACTCCATATATGATTATTTAAATGCCCTTTATTTGTTTTGTCCAAAACAGAGGACAAATATTGATCAAACATGCATGAAAATGGTACAGATGGATTCCTTGAATTTTCCTGATAATTTTTCATATATAAATTATTTCAATCTGAGCTACGATTGAATTTATATGAATTTTTGAAGTTTGGGGTATTTTCTGAAATTTTAAAATATTTAGAATTAACTAATACCAGAAAATGAAATATTGCGTCAGCATGACATCTGAGTGACGTCAGCAGGTCAACACGCCAGGTCAAGGTCAAACTGACCGGTGGGACCCGCACGTCAGTGACTGGGTTAATTAACAGAGACTGTTAGTGCTAATTTAATCCTAACTAAAAGTGTCAGTGGGGCATGGCCCACATGTCAGTGACTCCGGGGGTTAAATAGGTTAATTAAACACTAATTAAGCTAATAACAATTAGACAGGGGCCTGGGCCCACATGTCAGGGGAGGTCAAACTGTGGTCAACCCTGGGTCAAACTCACCGGAGTTGACCCGCGGCTCGTCGCCGTCGAGGCCAGGGACGGCGGAGGCGCTCGGGTTTCATCCTCCGGCGACCATTCGAGCAACGGGGACCACGGGCGAGGAGCTGAGCCTCGTCCGCGTCATCTGGAGTAAGTGGGAGAGGCAGGGGCGGCCGGAGCTCGCCGGAGCGGAGCTCGGGGCGGCGGCCGGAGCTCGGGCAGGTGCGGGGACGCGGCTACGGTGCCCAAGCGAGCGAGCTAGCATGCTGAAGATGCAGCACGCGATGCCCTGAGCGTAACGTACGCACGCCCGGGACCAATTGGTCACCGGAGCCACGCCGACGTTGAGCTCAGGCGGCGGTGAGTATCGGCCTTGACGGAACCGCGGCTAGAGGTCGGGGAAGACGCGGGAAAGAGAGGGGGAATGCGTCGGAGCTCACTGGGAGGTCGTTGAGGAGCTCAGCGTGCTTGGGGGCGGCTCGGAGGCGACGAAATCACGGCGGCGATCTCGGGTGCCCGAGGAGGGGAACGGCGGTGCAGGCGGCATCCATGGCTTCCGGCGTCGGGCGGCTCGGCGCGGGTCGCGAGCATACGGAGCTTGTGGTTATGGGGAGGGGGCGAGTCAGTGGCGGTGGCCGTGGCAGCAGCAAGCGGCGGCGATGATGGCGCTCGGCGCGGGTGAGAGAGAGAGAGCAGGGGAGGGGAAAGAGATCCAGGGAGAGAGGGGAGAGGACGAGAGGGTCGGGGGGGTGTGCGTGGCGCCGTACAGCGCGTCCAGGGCGTCGGCGGCAAGCAGGAGCTGGCGAGGCGCGTGCTCGCGAGCGGTGGCCACGCGCCCTTCGTCGTCCTAGCAAGAGGAGGAAGACGACAGGGGAGGTGGAGATGGGCTGGGCTGGCTTTGCCCAGCTGGGCAGCTACAGTGCCAGGCCAGGTGGGCTTCCCAGGTAAGTTCCTCTCTCTCTCTTTTAATTCTGTTTTCTATTATTCTGTAGTCTTTAGGGCTTTTATTAAAATACTAAAACTAACCCATAAATCATGAAACTGCTCAAGGCTACTGTTTGGAATATTTCCAACAGTAAAGATTTTAGTTCATGATTATCTGAGCATTTAAAATATTAAATAGCATTTAAGTGCCCAAATGCAAATAGAATATGATTTAATCCAGAGCCCAAATATGTCATGCTAAAATGTGCATCACCACTGGTTACTGTTTCCAGCTTTTTCCAAGAATGATGAACATTTTTGAAAGCCATTTGGATTTACTGGAAATATTTGGGTTGAACCTAGTGAGTTCCTTTAATGCTAGGGTTTAGGCAATCCCTATTTCAAGTTTCTTTCAAAGTTTAAACATGATGCACACATGAGGTTACCCTAATGCAATGCCAAAAGCTAGGGATGTGACAACTCACCCCCACTAAACAAGAATCTCGTCCCGAGATTCAAGTCGTGAGGTAAGAAGTCAGAGGGGGCACAAGCTAACTTGATCTTCATGATCCCACTTGCACTTCATAAGGTTGTTGATTCGTTGTATACGTTGATCGTGACATCCTCGCTTGAGGTCTTCATCCACGCGATGACGACAGAAAGAAACTATACTAGGATTGATCTTCTCAAAGATCGAGCTATACAATCTCAACTCGCGGAATGAGATGTTGAAACATCTCGAGTTGAGACGCAAAACACATCGAGAGGAATGGAAGAACAAATGACGGGGTTTGATTTGGTGGGCAACAATCCCACACTTAGAAGATGGTGGATGGTATCAAGGTGGCGAGGAAAGAGTTGCTGTGATCCCGTAACGGGGCACCTTGGAAAGGTGACTCATTGGGCTGTTCCCTTAAGTGGCAAAAAGAATTACTTTTGATCCATAGATCATTGAAACTCTTTATACCAGCCTAAGGCAACCCACAACAATCGATAGTTTGGCGGAGTTCGAATGGATGAGGTGGACTACCTTGTTGAAGACAACGCAATGGATGATTTTGCTTATCATCGGAAATGGATGGAACCATGACAAGTCCACTCTTGAATATGATCCTGGACAACAACTATTGAGGTGCAAGCTGGGAACAAAATGCAAATGCTGGGAATGATTCTGGTAACTAGGAGATAACTCAACAGTCGAGAGCAATTCCATTGTTGGAATGGTTATAGCATAATCGAGAAATACTAATAGCACAAGGATCCCTAAGGAACAACTTCTAAAATAAGTCGCACGAGATCCTCATGGAGAAGATGGTCAACTAGTTCAATCAAGATACTACCATGATAGCTCTTCCGGCTAGGTGTGTCGGCCAGACATCAACCTTGTCGGGACCTACGTAATAGATCTTGGAAAAGTTCCAACCATCACATCTTCCTGAGATTCAGATCTGGTTGGTAACAGGATATTTCAGACAGCATGTCCAGAAAAGGAAGTTTGCAACACAAACCGACGAGATGATATTGCGGGATTCTCGGGAGATGAACTACGATAGTAAGCTCCAAAAATGAACTGGTTTTGCTACAACATGTGAACACGATGTCCCAGACAAGCATGACCACATGGTAGTCTTATAATAAAACACTACCGAGTCCAGATGGAGAACCATCATCGAGGATATCAAAGTCCTTGCGTAAGTCTAGCTCTTAGGAAGAAACTTCTTCTCCTTGAACAAATCAATCAGTGGCTTGCTGTGCTAGGGATACATATGGAATGAAGGTTGCAAGTCTCCAAACCACAGAATACTTCGCACGTATGCATGACTGACTTGGGATGATTCCAGAGGAGGCAAAAACAAACTTTCTCGAATTCACGGCGGCAACTTACATCAAATGCACGTGAATCAAAGGAAGTCACTTCTTTCATTCAAACATATACCTCATGAGCGGAACATGAAGGCAATGCTTACAAAGTTTCCAACACTAGCTTGATGTTCAACACGAATCATGGGGGAGACAAAATGCTGCTGATGGGCTCAGTAGAAACTCATCGGAATTCCCATATCACTGGACTTCCACCATCATGTGAACACGGTGGTAGCATTGGTCAGACCAAAAGATGTAATGGTGTATGCTCGAGGAATCAACCACGAGTAAGACAACAATATGAACATCGTTGGTTCTGATTTGACTTGACGATAGCCCATACTCAAGTCAAAGTTTTGACAAGACAATAGATCGAACAACTGATCACGAGGACCAATCGATGGAGATATCATCTTTCTTCAACACACACACACACAAGATATCCCTTAACATGAACTAAGTTAGACAAGCTTTTATCTTCCAACTCTCCAAGTTGTTGTCTAGCTCAACCAACTAGCTCAGGGATATCTAACACAGATTCTTGGAGAAGGGGTGGTTTATAGGAAACCAACTTGATCACGAACTCAACATAGCGGTCAGGTGACAACCTGGTAACACTTCCGAGAAGATATTCGGAACATCACGAACCACCGATATGATACTAAGCTCGAGATCAATCTTGCTTTTCAGGGCAAGATGATATGATCAAAAGAACAAGGGATTGAATAATCCTAACTCATTGATCGAAGAATGCACCAGAAATAAGGACTAGGTAGCACGATCAATCTTAGGATGATGATTTAGTAACCGACACGCTAAGAATGAGAATATTGTCCATTTACTACAAGCAACGAGTTGCTCAGAGTATTGATTTCACACATCACGAATCACTTGTCGGCATTCCGGTTGCAACGACATGAAACCGAGGAATGAACAATGATGGCAAGAAGTATTACTGCGTCAAGAATTCATAAGAGGTAGTGCAATTCTCATGACATTCTTGATATAAAGATGGTAACACTCCAAGGTAGAGCAGAGCAGAAGATGGATTGGCATTTCGATCTGCGGGACACAATTACTTTGACCCAATCCTAGAAATGGATGAGGCACTGGAGTTTGTTTCTCCTAGTCATTCCCGGAATAGAATGGCTTGACGGACCACAAGAATAATAGGCATCGATGAACACGAATGCACAACTATTCCTGACTATCAATTGATAGACTAGGGTCGGAATACAACTAAGGAGGGACAACTCAAGTGGACATATATCTTTTCTGAGTTGTGGATGCATAGATTAGTATGTCGAGCGAAGCTCAACATTTCTTCTAGATAACCCATGCGGAAAGGAAGAATTGGCAGAGTCACAATTAGGAATGGAGAACTCCTCAAGAGTACTCTGGTTGTGATCTTTTGGTTCAACAGAACTTCTGCCATAAGCAGTTCATGGTATTTGGAAGAATGATATACCACGGACCTCGATGACTATCGCAAAGGTTACTAATGTCCTAAAGGAACTAGCAAGCACTATCAACATGAAGTAAGTAGGGTGAATCTCCGGTTCGAGAACCCAGGAGTAGAATACCTACTACTAATTGGCATCACGGGATGCTTTCGAGAATGGTGGTCAGATTCAACACACTGGAAACACAAAACATGGACAGATTACTAGATGGTTTCATAAGACACCTAGGGTCATAGTAGTTGCTCCAACATATACGTCAAGGCAACGGAGTACCTCAACAGACCGATTAGTGTGCTTATTCTGACCCAAATGAACATTAGAAACAGAGAGAAGGGATTTGCAACTGCATCAGACTATTTAGAAACCTGGGATGACTGGGACAGCATAACGGCTGTAAATGCTCAAAAATATTTGGACATCCTGCAAAAATGGTGGCATAGCCACTCAACATCACAATATTAATGTTCTGAGATCAACTAAGAACACATGGAAGTAGTAGAAACAGAACTGGGGCTTGAACTCAACAATCCTAGGCAACTACGGTTTAGTAACACGTCATCCTAAGAGATAGAAGAGAAGCCTAGTTCTTAAACCCCATAGAAGAGAAGAGGTTGACTCAAATCAGAAGGGCATGAGGTATAAGGAGTAAAAAGAGCCTTACGTTCCCTTCCACAATCAATTCCCTTACATAACTAAAGCATTTCTAGACACAACTTCGACCAGTTTGGCTTGGTAATCCTACAGGCAGTCAGGCTCTGATACCAACGCTGTCAGGACCCCGATCCTAAGTCACACCGATCTAGCATGTAACACATCATATCACTTTGCGGCCTCACGCACGGTATTCCCACGGGTGCCACCTTACCTGGCCCGGGACCGTTTGCGCCTTTTGGCTCACGTATATGATAGTGTCGCTAGCATCCATATGACAAAGAACCCGGGCCGACATGGCTAGTCGTGAACCCAAGGCGGCACTAACCCATGAGGACAGGCATACATGAATCACATCGAGCATGTCGGTCAACAACGTATATATCCGGGCTGTAGCACTGGGCTAACAGGACTCCGATGACCCGGGCTGTAGCAGGCTAGGCAGGACTCCGGATAACACCGCGTGACATTTCCCCGAAGGGACAGACACAGGAACGACGTGAAACACATGCCGGCCAGTCAAGAGTTCCGAGCAGTAGTGCTGGGCTAACAGGACTCCGGTGAACCGGGCTGTAGCGGACTACTATCGCTCAGAAGCACTAGACTTACATTTCCCCATATGAAAGGCTGCCAAGGATAAACAACTAGATAGTCGGATCCCACTCATACCAAGCATTTCAATCATACACACAATATGCCCGATATGAGTAAATACACCATGGCATCACAACATAACTCTACGACTCAAAATATTTATTCATTAGGCTCCGAAGAGCGAGATATTACAAACATGGGTCTCATGACCCAACATTCAGAGCATACAAGGCAAGCACATGCGGAAGCTTAACATGTCTGAGTACAGACATCTACAAATGAAAAAGGTTGAGAAGCCTGACTATCTACCAGATCCTGCCAAGGGCACAAGATCGTAGCTGAGGTATCAAGCTAAACGTCGAAGTCCAAGCAGTACTACTAGCGAGACCGACGTCTCTCTGCAAAACATAAAATAGGCAAACGTGAGTACAATTGTACTCAGCAAGACTTACATCAGAACTAACTACATATGCATCAGTACCAATAAAGGGGGTGGTGGAGTTTGACTGCAGCAAGCCAGCTTTGACTCAGTGGCTAACCTGAACTACGACTGCAAGCGACTCTGTTGGTGTGGCGCACACGAGTCCACATATTCACCATCCAATACACCACTATGGATCCACTTCCGTCTCCCTACGAGAAGGCCATCCATAGCACTCACGCTTATCTTGCGTATTTTAGAGTATCCACTTTCACTTGTCTATGAACTGTTATAGGCAACCCAGAAGTCCATTACCGCGGACACGGCTATTCGAATAGATGATGTTAACCCTGCAGGGGTGTACTTCTTCACACACGCTCTCACCACTTACCGCCGTTTACACGACATGTACTCGACAACCTTCAAGCGGAAGCCCAGCGAGGGTGTCGACCACGGCCTACCTAAACACTCAAGTCTCTAGTCCAGGTTTATCGCCTATTCGGGTTCCATCCGCAGGGAGTCCGGCCGAGGTTTCCACTAACGGCCCCGAACGATGTGAACAGGGTTCCCGAGACACCAAACGGGCGAGTCGGTACACCGTGCCACGTGCCTACCGCAACACAGCCCACCCCGATGGTCAGCGCCGCGTGCGGCCCCCAGCATGCTACAAACACCAGAAACTACTTTGCAACTCCTGGACAGAGGACAAGGGTGATCAAGAAGCCGAGAGGGTCCATTGGTTTCGGGCCCGATGCGTGGTAGTAACTGTTTCATGGATCACAAACACAGAACTCAGTTCCTGAGGATGGCTACAATGAGACAACCCACCATGTACTCCTACATGGCCTCTCACCGCTACCTTTACCAAATCGTGTTCACACACTTAGCTCACACACAGTAGGACATGTTCAACACCATTCCAATTCATTCCCGATGAATCAGACCCGACTCAACTCTAAGCAGTAGCAGGCATGACAAACAAGCATGAATGAGTAGGCACAACATGGGCTCAAACAACTCCTACTCATGCTAGTGGGTTTCATCTATTTACTGTGGAATGACAGGTCATGCAAAGGATAAAGGGGTCAGCTACCGCAGCAAGTAACACATGAATCGTTGTTGTTCTAATGTAGTAAAAGAGAGCAGGAGCGAGAGAGTGGGATTTTATCGGAATGAACAAGGGGGTTTTGCTTGCCTGGCACTTCTGAAGATAGTATAGCTCTTCATCGGTGTCATCGATCACATCGTCGGAACCACGTCTATCGAGAGGGAACAAACACCGGCAACTGAGAAAGAACACAATCAATGCAATGCCACAATATGATGCATGATCATGACATGGCAATATGCTGTGATTTGAGCTAATGCATCTAGCTATGATTTAAATGAAGTTGGTTTGAATACATGATTCAAATTCCAACTCCATATATGATTATTTAAATGCCCTTTATTTGTTTTGTCCAAAACAGAGGACAAATATTGATCAAACATGCATGAAAATGGTACAGATGGATTCCTTGAATTTTCCTGATAATTTTTCATATATAAATTATTTCAATCTGAGCTACGATTGAATTTATATGAATTTTTGAAGTTTGGGGTATTTTCTGAAATTTTAAAATATTTAGAATTAACTAATACCAGAAAATGAAATATTGCGTCAGCATGACATCTGAGTGACGTCAGCAGGTCAACACGCCAGGTCAAGGTCAAACTGACCGGTGGGACCCGCACGTCAGTGACTGGGTTAATTAACAGAGACTGTTAGTGCTAATTTAATCCTAACTAAAAGTGTCAGTGGGGCATGGCCCACATGTCAGTGACTCCGGGGGTTAAATAGGTTAATTAACCACTAATTAAGCTAATAACAATTAGACAGGGGCCTGGGCCCACATGTCAGGGGAGGTCAAACCGTGGTCAACCCTGGGTCAAACTCACCGGAGTTGACCCGCGGCTCGTCGCCGGCGAGGCCAGGGACGGCGGAGGCGCTCGGGTTTCATCCTCCGGCGACCATTCGAGCAACGGGGACCACGGGCGAGGAGCTGAGCCTCGTCCGCGTCATCTGGAGTAAGTGGGAGAGGCAGGGGCGGCCGGAGCTCGCCGGAGCGGAGCTCGGGGCGGCGGCCGGAGCTCGGGCAGGTGCGGGGACGCGGCTACGGTGCCCAAGCGAGCGAGCTAGCATGCTGAAGATGCAGCACGCGATGCCCTGAGCGTAACGTACGCACGCCCGGGACCAATTGGTCACCGGAGCCACGCCGACGTTGAGCTCAGGCGGCGGTGAGTATCGGCCTTGACGGAACCGCGGCTAGAGGTCGGGGAAGACGCGGGAAAGAGAGGGGGAATGCGTCGGAGCTCACTGGGAGGTCGTTGAGGAGCTCAGCGTGCTTGGGGGCGGCTCGGAGGCGACGAAATCACGGCGGCGATCTCGGGTGCCCGAGGAGGGGAACGGCGGTGCAGGCGGCATCCAGGGCTTCCGGCGTCGGGCGGCTCGCCTAAGAGCTTCAGCGCGAGCATACGGAGCTTGTGGTTATGGGGAGGGGGCGAGTCAGTGGCGGTGGCCGTGGCAGCAGCAAGCGGCGGCGATGATGGCGCTCGGCGCGGGTGAGAGAGAGAGCAGGGGAGGGGAAAGAGATCCAGGGAGAGAGGGGAGAGGACGAGAGGGTCGGGGGGGTGTGCGTTGCGCCGTACAGCGCGTCCAGGGCGTCGGCGGCAAGCAGGAGCTGGCGAGGCGCGTGCTCGCGAGCGGTGGCCACGCGCCCTTCGTCCTCCTGGCAAGAGGAGGAAGACGACAGGGGAGGTGGAGATGGGCTGGGCTGGCTTTGCCCAGCTGGGCAGCTACAGTGCCAGGCCAGGTGGGCTTCCCAGGTAAGTTCCTCTCTCTCTCTTTTAATTCTGTTTTCTATTATTCTGTAGTCTTTAGGGCTTTTATTAAAATACTAAAACTAACCCATAAATCATGAAACTGCTCAAGGCTACTGTTTGGAATATTTCCAACAGTAAAGATTTTAGTTCATGATTATCCGAGCATTTAAAATATTAAATAGCATTTAAGTGCCCAAATGCAAATAGAATATGATTTAATCCAGAGCCCAAATATGTCATGCTAAAATGTGCATCACCACTGGTTACTGTTTCCAGCTTTTTTCAAGAATGATGAACATTTTTGAAAGCCATTTGGATTTACTGGAAATATTTGGGTTGAACCTAGTGAGTTCCTTTAATGCTAGGGTTTAGGCAATCCCTATTTCAAGTTTCTTTCAAAGTTTAAACATGATGCACACATGAGGTTACCCTAATGCAATGCCAGAAGCTAGGGATGTGACAACTGCTCACACTGATCATGCCGCTATTAAATACCTTATGGAAAAGAAAGATGCTAAGCCTAGACTTATTAGATGGGTCCTCTTGCTACAAGAATTTGATTTGCATATTATTGATAGAAAGGGAGCTGAGAACCCCGTTGCAGACAACTTGTCTAAGTTAGAGAATGTTCTTGATGACCCACTACCTATTGATGATAGCTTCCCTGATGAACAATTAAACGTTAGTAATGCTTCTCGTACTGCTCCATGGTATGCTAATTATGCTAATTACATTGTTGCTAAATTTATACCACCTAGTTTCACATACCAGCAAAAGAAAAAGTTTTTCTATGATTTAAGACATTACTTCTGGGATGACCCACACCTTTATAAAGAAGGAGTAGATGGTGTTATTAGACGTTGTATACCTGAGCATGAACAGGAACAGATCCTACCCAAGTGTCACTCCAAGGCTTACGGAGGACATCACGCTGGAGATAGAACCGCACATAAGGTATTGCAATCCGGTTTTTATTGTCCTACTCTCTTCAAAGATGCACGTAAGTTTGTCTTTTCTTGTGATTAATGTCAAAGAATTGGTAATATTAGTAGACGTCAAGAAATGCCTATGAATTATTCACTCATTATTGAACCATTTGATGTTTGGGGCTTTGATTATATGGGACCGTTTCCTTCCTCTAATGGTTATACAGATATTTTAGTTGCTGTTGATTACGTTACTAAGTGGGTAGAAGCTATTCCAACTAGTAGTGCTGATCATAACACCTCTATTAAGATGCTCAAAGAAGTTATTTTTCTGACGTTTGGAGTCCCTAGATATTTAATGACTGATGGTGGTTCACATTTAATTCATGGTGCTTTTCGTAAGATGCTTTCTAAGTATGATGTTAATCATAGAATTGCATCTCCGTATCACGCGCAGTCTAGTGGTCAAGTAGAATTGAGTAACACAGAGCTCACATTAATTTTGCAAAAGACTGTTAATAGATCTAGAAAGAATTGGTCTAAGAAACTTGATGATGCATTATGGGCCTATAGAACTACATATAAAAATCCTATGGGTATGTCTCCGTATAAAATGGTTTATGGAAAAGCATGTCACTTACCTCTCGAACTAGAACATAAGGCATATTGGGCCAATAAAGAGCTCAGTTCTGATTTCAAACTTGCCGGTGAGAAGAGGTTATTTGACATTAGCTCACTTGATGAATGGAGAACCCAAGCCTATGAGAATGACAAACTTTTTAAAGAAAAAGTTAAAAGATGGCATGACAAAAGGATACAAAAGCGTGAGCTTAATGTAGGAGATTATGTGTTGCTATTCAACTCCCGCCTAAGATTTTTTGCAGGAAAGCTTCTCTCTAAATGGGAAGGTCCTTACGTTATCGAGGAGGTCTATCGTTCCGGTGCCATAAAAATCAACAACTTCGAAGGCACAAATCCAAAGGTGGTGAACGGTCAAAGAATCAAACATTATATCTCAGGTAATCCTATAAATGTTGAAACCAATGTTATTGAAACCATAACCCCTTTCCAGAACGTTTCAGAATCTGAAAAGGAATAGGTATGTGGTACGGTACATAAACCGACTCCAAAACAGTTCTAATGGCATTTTTTCTCCGTTTTGGAATATTTAAGAAAATAGGAAAATAAGAAATAGTCCGGGAAGGACACGAGGCTTCCACGAGGGTGGAAGGCGCGCCCTACCCCCTGGAGCGGAGTACATAGCTGCTTCGGAAGCAGCAAATGAAGGAGTCTGGATGAAGGAGTTCATATCCGATCTAGGTGTCATACCTAGTGCATCGGGTCCAATGAACATCTTTTGTGACAATACTGGTGCAATTGCCTTGGCGAAGGAATCCACATCTCACAAGAGAACCAAGCACATCAAGAGACGCTTCAATTCCATCCGGGATTTAGTTCAGGTGGGAGACATAGAAATTTACAAGATACATACGGATCTGAATGTTGCAGACCCGTTGACTAAGCCTCTTCAACGAGCAAAACATGATCAGCACCAAGGCTCCATGGGTGTTAGAATCATTACTGTGTAATCTAGATTATTGAATCTAGTGCAAGTGGGAGACTGAAGGAAATATGCCCTAGAGGCAGTAATAAAGTTATTATTTATTTCCTTATATCATGATAAATGTTTATAATTCATGCTAGAATTGTATTAACCAGAAACATAATACATGTGTGAATACATAGACAAATAGTATGTCACTAGTATGCCTCTACTTGACTAGCTCGTTGATCAAAGATGGTTAAGTTTCCTAGCCATTGACATGGGTTGTCATTTGATTAACGGGATCACATCATTAGGAGAATGATGTGATTGACTTGACCCATTCCGTTAGCTTATCACCCGATCGTTTAGTTTGTTGCTATTGCTTTCTCCATGACTTATACATGTTCCTATGACTATGAGATTATGCTACTCCCGTGTACCGGAGGAACACTTTGTGTGCTACCAAACATCAAAACGTAACTGGGTGATTATAAAGGTGATCTACAGGTGTCTCTGAAGGTACTTGTTGGGTTGGCGTATTTTGAGATTAGGATTTGTCACTCCGATTGTCGGAGAGGTATCTCAGGGCCCTCTCAATAATGCACACCACTTAAGCCTTGCAAGCATTGCAACTAATCAGTTACTTGCGGAATGATGTATTACGGAACGAGTAAAGAGACTTGCCGGTAACGAGATTGAACTAGGTATTGAGATACCGACGATCGAATCTCGGGCAAGTAACATACCGATGACAAAGGGAACAACATATGTTGTTATGCGGTCTGACCGATAAAGATCTTCATAGAATATGTGGGAGCCAATATGAGCATCCAAGTTCCGCTATTGGTTATTGACCGGAGATGTGTCTCGGTCATGTCTACATAGTTCTCGAAACCGTAGGGTCCGCACGCTTAACGTTTCGATGACAGTTATATTATGAGTTTATATGTTTTGATGTACCGAAGGTTGTTCGAAGTCCCGGATGTGATCACGGACATGACGAGGAGCCTTGACATGGTCGATACATGAAGATTGATATATTGGAAGCCTATGTTTGGATATCGGAAGTGTTCCGGGTGAAATCGGGATTTTACCGGAGTACCGGGAGGTTACCGGAACCCCCGGGGAGGTTAATGGGCCATAGTGGGCCTTAGTGGAAGAGAGGAGAGGCGGCCAGGGCAAGGGCCGTGCGCCCCTCCCCCCTAGTCCGAATAGGACAAGAAGAGGGGGGCGGCGCCCCCCTTTCCTTCTTCTCCTCCACCTCTTTTCCCCCAAGTCCTAATCCAACTAGGAAAAAGGGAGGGAGTCCTACTCCCGGTGGGAGTAGGACTCCTCCTGGCGCGCCCCCTATCCTGGCCGGTCGCACCCCCTTGCTCCTTTGTATACGGGGGCAGGGGGCACCCTAGAGACACAACAATTGATCGTTTGATCTTTTAGCCGTGTGCGGTGCCCCCCTACACCATAGTCCACCTCGATAATACTGTAGCGGTGCTTAGGCTAAGCCCTGCGTTGATAGAACATCATCATCGTCACCACGCTGTCGTGCTGACGAAACTCTCCCTCAACACTCGGCTGGATCGGAGCTCGAGTGACGTCATCGGGCTGAACGTGTGCTCAACTCGGAGGTGCCGTGCGTTCGGTACTAGATCGGTCGGATCGTGAAGACGTACGACTACATCAACCGTGTTGTGCTAACACTTCCGCTTTCGGTCTACGAGGGTACGTGGACAACACTCTCCCCTCTCG
The DNA here is from genome assembly GCA_032464435.1 of Aegilops umbellulata. Lineage (NCBI taxonomy): Eukaryota > Viridiplantae > Streptophyta > Magnoliopsida > Poales > Poaceae > Aegilops > Aegilops umbellulata. The sequence goes on from CP136060.1 coordinate 235,009,034, forward strand.
TTGCTATGCATGACCATTATCTTGCGTGTGCGCAGGATTTTTTTTGAAACTACTACATTCCCCAACGGTGGCATCCGAGCCTGGTTTTACGTGTAGATGTCATATGCACGAGTAGAACACAAGTGAGTTGTGGGCGATATAAGTCATACTACTTACCAGCATGTCATACTTTGGTTCGGCGGTATTGTTGGATGAAGCGGCCCGGACCGACAGTACGCGTACGCTTACGCGAGACTAGTTCTACCAACGTGCTTTGCACATAGGTGGCTGGCGGGTGTCAGTTTCTCCAACTTTAGTTGAACCAAGTGTGGCTACGCCCGGTCCTTGCGAAGGTTAAAACAGCACCAACTTGACAAACTAGCATTGTGGTTTTGATGCGTATGTAAGAACGGTTCTTGCTAAGCCCAATAGCAGCCACGTAAAACTTGCAACAACAAAGTAGAGGACGTCTAACTTGTTTTTGCAGGGCATGTTGTGATGTGATATGGTCAAGACATGATGCTAAATTTTATTGTATGAGATGATCATGTTTTGTAACCGAGTTACCGGCAACTGGCAGGAGCCATATGGTTGTCGCTTTATTGTATGCAATGCAATCGCCCTATAATGCTTTACTTTATCACTAAGCGGTAGCGATAGTCGTAGAAGCATAAGATTGGCGAGGCGACAACGATGCTACGATGGAGATCAAGGTGTCGCACCGGTGACGATGGTGATCATGACAGTGCTTCGGAGATGGAGATCACAAGCACAAGATGATGATGGCCATATCATATCACTTATATTGATTGCATGTGATGTTTATCTTCTAGGCATCTTATCTTGCTTTGTTTGACGATAGCATTATAAGATGTTACCTCACTAAATTATCAAAGTATAAGTGTTCTTCCTGAGTATGCACCATTGCGAAAGTTCTTCGTGCTGAGACACCACGTGATGATCGGGTGTGATAGGCTCTACGTTCAAATACAACGGGTGCAAAACAGTTGCACACGCGGAATACCCAGGTTAAACTTGACGAGCCTAGCATATAATAGATATGGCCTCGGAACACGGAGACCGAAAGGTCGAGCGTGAATCATATAGTAGATATGATCAACATAGTGATGTTCACCATTGAAACTACTCCATCTCACCTGATGATCGGACATGGTTTAGTTGATTTGGATCACGTGATCACTTAGAGGATTAGAGGGATGTCTATCTAAGTGGGAGTTCTTAAGTAATATGATTAATTGAACTTAAATTTATCATGAACTTAGTACCTGATAGTATCTTGCTTGTCTATGTTGATTGTAGATAGATGGCCCGTGTTGTTGTTCTGTTGAATTTTAATGCGTTCCTTGAGAAAGCAAAGTTGAAAGATGATGGTAGAAATTACACGGACTGGGTCCGTAACTTGAGGATTATCCTCATTGCTGCACATAAGAGTTACGTCCTGGAAGCACCGCTAGGTGTACCACCTGCGCCAGCAACTGCAGACATTGTGAATGCCTGGCAGTCACGTGTTGATGACTCCTCGATAGTTCAGTGTGCCATGCTTTACGGCTTAAAACCGGGACTTCAACGACGTTTTGAACGTCATGGAGCATATGAGATGTTCCAGGAGTTGAAGTTAATATTTCAAAAGAATGCCCGGATTGAGAGATATGAAGTCTCCAATAAGTTCTATAGTTGCAAGATGGAGGAGAACAGTTCTGTCAGTGAGCATATACTCAAGATGTATGGGTACTGTAATCACTTGATTCAACTGGGAGTTAATCTTTCGGATGATAGCGTCATTGACAGAATTCTCCAATCACTGCCACCAAGCTACAAGAGCTTCGTGATGAACTATGATATGCAAGGGATGGATAAGACAATTCTCGAGCTCTTCGCAATGCTAAAGGCTACGGAGGTAGAAATCAAGAAGGATCATTAAGTGTTGATGGTCAATAAGACCACCAGTTTCATGAAAAAGGGCAAAGGGAAGAAGAAGGGGAACTTCAAGAAGAACAGCAAGCAAGTTGCTGCACAGGAGAAGAAACCCAAGTCTGGACCTAAGCCTGAGACTGAGTGCTTCTACTGCAAGCAGACTGGTCACTCTAAGCGGAACTGCCCCAAGTATTTGGTGGATAAGAAGGATGGCAAGGTGAACAAAGGTATATGTGATATACATGTTATTGATGTGTACCTTACTAGTGCTCGCAGTAGCACCTGGGTATTTGATACTGGTTCTGTTGCTAATATTTGCAACTCGAAACAGGGGCTATGGATTAAGCGAAGATTGGCTAAGGACGAGGTGACGATGCGCGTGGGAAATGGTTCCAAAGTCGATGTGATCACGGTCGGCACACTACCTCTACATCTACCTTCGGGATTAGTATTAGACCTAAATAATTGTTATTTGGTGCCAGCATTGAGCATGAACATTATATCTGGATCTTGTTTGATGCGAGACGGTTATTCATTTAAATCAGAGAATAATGGTTGTTCTATTTATATGAGTAATATCTTTTATGGTCATGCACCCTTGAAGAGTGGTCTATTTTTGTTGAATCTCGATAGTGGTGATACACATATTCATAATATTGAAGCCAAAAGATGCAGAGTTGATAATGATAGTGCAACTTATTTGTGGCACTGCCGTTTAGGTCATATCGGTGTAAAGCGCGTGAAGAAACTCCATACTGATGGACTTTTGGAACCACTTGATTATGAATCACTTGGTAATTGCGAACCGTGCCTCATGGGCAAGATGACTAAAACGCCGTTCTCCGGAACTATAGAGAGAGAGCAACAGATTTGTTGGAGATCATAAATACAGATGTATGTGGTCTGATGAATGTTGAGGCTCGTGGTGGATATCGTTATTTTCTCTCCTTCATAGATGATTTAAGAAGATATGGGTATATCTACTTAATGAAACATAAGTCTGAAACATTTGAAAAGTTCAAAGAACTTCATAGTGAAGTTGAAAATCATCGTAACAAGAAAATAAAGTTTCTATGATCTGATCGTGGAGGAGAATATTTGAGTTATGAGTTTGGTCTTCATTTGAAACAATGCGGAATAGTTTCGCAACTCACGCCACCCGGAACACCACAGCATAATGGTGTGTCCGAACGGTGTAATCGTACTTTACTAGATATGGTGCGGTCTATGATTTCTCTTACTGATTTACCGATATCATTTTGGGGTTATGCTTTAGAAACGGCCGCATTCACGTTAAATAGGGCACCATCGAAATCCGTTGAGACGACGCCTTATGAACTGTGGTTTGGCAAGAAACCAAAGTTGTCATTTCTGAAAGTTTGGGGCTGCGATGCTTATGTGAAAAAGCTTCAACCTGATAAGCTCGAACCAAAATCGGAGAAATGTGTCTTCATAGGATACCCAAAGGAGACTGTTGGGTACACCTTCTATCACAGATCCTAAGGCAAGACTTTTGTTGCTAAATTTGGAGTTTTTCTAGATAAGGAGTTTCTCTCGAAAGAAGTGAGTGGGAGGAAAGTAGAACTTGATAAGGTAAATGTACCTGCTCCCTTATTGCAAAGTAGTTCATCACAGAAACCGGTTTCTGCGACACCTACACCAACTAGTGGGGAAGTTAATGATGATAATCATGAAACTTCAGATCAAGTTGTTACTTAACCTCGTAGGTCAACCAGAGTAAGATCCGCACCAGAGTGGTACGGTAATCCTGTTCTGGAAGTTATGTTACTAGACCATGACGAACCAACGAATTATGAAGAAGCGATGGTGAGCCCAGATTCCGCAAAATGGCTTGAGGCCATGAAATCTGAGATGGGATCCATGTATGAGAACAAAGTGTGGACTTTGGTTGACTTGCCCGATGATCGGCAAGCAATTGAGAATAAATGGATCTTCAAGAAGAAGACAGACGCTGACGGTAATGTTACTGTCTATAAAGCTCGACTTCTTGCGAAAGGTTTTCGACAAGTTCAAGGGATTGACTATGATGAGACCTTCTCACCCGTAGCGATGCTTAAGTCTATCCGAATCATGTTATCAATTATCGCATTTTATGATTATGAAATTTGGCAAATGGATGTCAAAACTGCATTCCTGAATGGATTTCTAGAAGAAGAGTTGTATATGATGCAACTGGAAGGTTTTGTCGATCCAAAGGGAGCTAACAAAGTGTGCAAGCTCCAGTGATCCATTTATGGACTGGTGCAAGCCTCTCGAAGTTGGAATAGACGCTTTGATAGTGTGATCAAAGCATTTGGTTTTGTACAGACTTTTGGAGAAGCCTGTATTTACAAGAAAGTGAGTGGGAGCTCTGTAGCATTTCTAATATTATATGTGGATGACATATTGCTGATTGGAAATGATATAGAATTTCTGGATAGCATAAAGGGGTAATTGAATAAGAGTTTTTCAATGAAAGACCTCGGTGAAGCTGCTTATATATTGGGCATCAAGATCTATAGAGATAGATCAAGACGCTTAATTGGACTTTCACAAAGCACATACCTTGACAAAGTTTTGAAGAAGTTCAAAGTGGATCAAGCAAAGAAAGGGTTCTTGCCTGTGTTACAAGGTGTGAAGTTGAGTAAGACTCACTGTCCGACCACTGCAGAAGATAGAGAGAAAATGAAAGATGTTCCCTATGCTTCAGCCATAGGCTCTATCATGTATGCAATGCTGTGTACCAGACCTGATGTGTGCCTTGCTATAAGTCTAGCAGGGATGTACCAAAGTAATCCAGGAGTGGATCATTGGACGGCGGTCAAGAACATCCTGAAATACCTAAAAAGGACTAAGGATATGTTTCTCGTTTATGGAGGTGACAAAGAGCTTATCGTAAATGGTTATGTTGATGCAAGCTTTGACACTGATCCGGACGATTCTAAATCGCAAACCGGATACGTGTTTCCATTGAACGGTGGAGCTACCAGTTGGTGCAGTTCTAAACAAAGCGTCGTGGTGGGATCTACGTGTGAAGCAGAGTACATAGCTGCTTCAGAAGCAGCAAATGAAGGAGTCTGGATGAAGGAGTTCATATCCGATCTAGGTGTCATACCTAGTGCATCGGGTCCAATGAAAATCTTTTGTGACAATACTGATGCAATTGCCTTGGCGAAGGAATCCAGATTTCACAGGAGAACCAAGCACATCAAGAGACGCTTCAATTCCATCCGGGATTTAGTCCAGATGGGAGACATAGAAATTTACAAGATACATACGGATCTGAATGTTGCAGACCCGTTGACTAAGCCTCTTCCATGAGCAAAACATGATCAGCACCAAGGCTCCATGGGTGTTAGAATCATTACTGTGTAATCTAGATTATTGACTCTAGTGCAAGTGGGAGACTGAAGGAAATATGCCCTAGAGTCAATAATAAGGTTATTATTTATTTCCTTATATCGATAAATGTTCATTATTCATGCTAGAATTGTATTAACCGGAAACATAATACATGTGTGAATACATAGACAAACAGTATGTCACTAGTATGCCTCTACTTGACTAGCTCATTGATCAAAGATGGTTAAGTGTCCTAGCCATTGACATGGGTTGTCATTTGATTAACGGGATCACATCATTAGGAGAATGATGTGATTGACTTGACCCATTCCGTTGGCTTAGCACCCGATCGTTTAGTATGTTGCAATTGCTTTCTTCATGACTTATACATGTTCCTATGACTATGAGATTATGCAACCCCCGTTTACCGGAGGAACACTTTGTGTGCTACCAAACATCACAACATAACTGGGTGATTATAAAGGTGATCTACAGGTGTCTTCGAAGGTACTTGTTGGGTTGGCGTATTTCGAGATTAGGATTTGTCACTCCGATTGTCGGAGTGGTATCTATGAGCCCTCTCGGTAATGCACATCACTTAAGCCTTGCAAGCATTGCAACTAATGAGTTAGTTGCAGAATGATGTATTACGGAACGAGTAAAGAGACTTGCCGGTGACGAGTTTGAACTAGGTATTGAGATACCGACGATCGAATCTCGGGCAAGTAACATACCGATGAAAAAGGGAACAACGTATGTTGTTATGTGGTCTGACCGATAAAGATCTTCTTAGAATATGTGGGAGCCAATACGAGCATCCAGGTTCTGCTATTGGTTATTGACCTGAGACGTGTCTCCGTCATGTCTACATAGTTCTCGAACCCGTAGGGTCCGCACGCTTAACGTTTCGATGACAGTTATATTATGAGTTTATATGTTTTGATGTACCGAAGGTTGTTCGGAATCATGGATGTGATCACAGACATGACGAGGAGTCTCGAAATGGACGAGACATGAAGATTGATATATTGGAAGCCTATGTTTGGATATCGGAAGTGTTACGGGTGAAATTGGGATTTTACTGGAGTACCGGGAGGTTAATGGGCCATAGTGGGCCTTAGTGGAAGAGAGGAGAGGCGGCCAGGGCAAAGGGTCATGCGCCCCTCCCCCCTAGTCCGAACAGGAGAAGGAGAGGGGGCAGCGCCCCCCTTTCCTTCTGCTCCTCCACCTCTTTTCCCCCCAAGTCCTAATCCAACTAGGAAAAGGGAGGGAGTCCTACCCCCGGTGGGAGTAGGACTCCTCCTGGTGCGCCCCCTCTCCTGGCCGGCCGCACCCCCCCATGCTCCTTTATATACAGGGGCAGGGGGGCACCCTAGAGACACAATAATTGATCGTTTGATCTTTTAGCCGTGTGCGGTGCCCCCCCTCCACCATAGTCCACCTCGATAATACTGTAGCGGTGCTTAGGCGAAGCCCTGCGTCGGTAGAACATCATAATCGTCACCACGCCGTCGTGCTGACGATACTCTCCCTCAACACTCGGCTGGATCGGAGTTCGAGGGACGTCATCGGGCTGAACGTGTGCTGAACTCGGAGGTGCCGTGCGTTCGGTACTTGATCGGTTGGATCGTGAAGACGTACGACTACATCAACCGCGTTGTGCTAACGCTTCCGCTTTCGGTCTACAAGGGTACGTGGACAACACTCTCCCCTCTCGTTGCTATGCATCACCATGATCTTGCGTGTGCGTAGGATTTTTTTGGAAATCACTACAGTCCCCAACAAGCTCAGCTATACCAAACTCGGTTATCCCCTCCAATGTTAAATTTCTCTCTTGTGAAAATATGAAAAAGAGTGTTACTTGTTCTCCTGCAGCTATGTAACATCCATGGGTGCAAGGAGCTTTAACCGTCACGGGTAAGCCCGTAAGGAAGTAATGGATCTCAAGCAACAAGTCAATAAGCTTGAGGGAGAGAATCGTATCCTAAAGGGCATCATCGCCGTGAATATCACATCACCACCTCTGAAGAAAGAGATATAATCACATGGGTATGGGCACTCCCCTTGGCAACTGCCAAGCTTGGGGGAGGTGCCCCGGTACCGTATCACCATCACACTCCTGTCTTTACCGTTTTTCTTAGTTCGATCCTTTTGGTAATATCTTGATCTAGTAGAATAAAGTTTTAGTATGATTTAGTCTTGAGTTTTGCCTTTTGATCCTTGTATGTAATCGAGTATGTGAGCTATATATAATAAAGATTAGTGTTGAGTCAAGGGCTTGATTATTTTGCTATGCTCTTGAGGGAATAAAAGAAAAAGAAAGAATCAAAGAAATAAAAGAGACCATATTGATCTTATGGAGAGTAATGACTTCACATATAAAGAGTATGATGAATAAAAGTTGTTGAGAGTTGACAAACATAGTTTTGGTCATCGTTGCAATTAATGGGAAGTAATAAAGAAAGAGAGGTTTTCACATATAAATATACTATCTTGGACATATTCTATGATTGTGAGCACTCATTAAAATATGATATGCTAAAGAGTTGATGTTGGACAAGGAAGACAACGTAATGGGTTATGTTTTCTTATATCTGAAATAAAGTATATTGTCATGGATCATCCAACATGTTGAGCTTGCCTTTCCCCCTCATGCTAGACAAATTCTTTGCACCAAGTAGAGATACTACTTGTGCTTCCGAATATTCATAAACCCAGTTTTGCCATGAGAGTCCACCATATCTACCTATGGATTGAGTAAGATCCCTCAAGTAAGTTGTCATTGTTGTATGCAATAAAAATTGCTTTCTAAATATATATGATTTATTAGTATGGAGAAAATAAGCTTTATATGATCTTGTGATGTGGAAGAAATAAAAGCGACAGACTGCATAATAAAGGTCCATATCACAAGTGGCAATATAAAGTGACGTTCTTTTGCATTAAGATTTTGTGCATCCAACCCCAAAAGCACATGACAACCTCTGCTTCCCTCTGCGAAGGGCCTATCTTTTATTCTAGTCTCTTACCTTATGCAAGAGTCATGGTGATCTTCACCTTTCTTTTATACATTTTATCCTTTGGCAAGCACCTTGTGCTGGAAAGATCCTGATATATATACCCAATTGAATGTAAGTTATCATGAACTATTATTGTTGACATTACCCTTGAGGTAAAAGGTTGGGAGGCAACACTATGAGCCCCCATCTTTCTCTGTGTCCGATTAAAACTCCATACCCATAAGTATTGTGTGAGTGTTAGCAATTGTGAAAGACTAAATGATAGTTGAGTATGTGGACTTGCTGAAAAGCTCTTATATTGACTCTTTTAGATGTTATGATAAATTGCAATTGCTTCAATGACCGAGATCATAATTTGTTAGTTCTCAATGAATTTTCTGATTCATACTTTACATTGTGAATAGATTATTACTTGAGCATAAGAGATCATATGACAATGTCCAAATATGTTGATGTTATAAGAATGATCATGATGCCCTAATGTCCATATTTTATTTTATCGACACCTCTTTCTCTAAACACGTGGACATATTTTTTGTTATCGGCTTCCGCTTGAGGACAAGCGAGGTCTAAGCTTGGGGGAGTTGATACGTCCATTTTGCATCATGCTTTTATATCGATATTTATTGCATTATGGGCTGTTATTACACTTTATTTCACAATACTTATGCCTTTTCTCTCTTATTTTACAAGGTTTACATGAAGAGGGAGAATGCCGGCATCTAGAATTTTGGACTGGAAAAGGAGCAAATATTAGAGACATATTCTGCACAGCTCCAAAAGTCCGGAAACTTCACGGAAGTTATTTTTGGAATTAATAGAAAATACTGGCGAAAGAATCCATCAGAGGGGGCCCACACCCTGTCCACGAGAGTGGGGGCTTGCCCTATCCCCTGGGCACGCCTCCTACCTCGTGGGCCCCTGGCAGGCCTCCGGTGCCCATCTTCTGCTATATGAAGTCTTTTATCCGAGAAAAAAATCATAAGCAAGCTTTCGGGAAGAAACTCCGCCGCCACGAGGCGGAACCTTGGCGGAACCAATCTAGGGCTCCGGCAGAGCTATTCTGTCGGGGAAGCTTCCCTCCGGGAGGGGGAAATAATCGCCATCGTCATCACCAACAATCCTCTCATCGTGAGGGGTCAATCTCCTTCAGCATCTTCACCGACACCATCTCCTCTCAAACCCTAGTTCATCTCTTGTATCCAATGTTTGTCCCAAAGCCTCAGATTGGTACCTGTGGGTTGCTAGTAGTGTTGATTACTCCTTGTAGTTGATGCTAGTTGGTTTATTTGGTGGAAGATCATATGTTCAGATCCATTATGCGTATTAATACCCCTCCGATTATGAACATGAATATGATTTGTGAGTAGTTACGTTTGTTCCTGAGGACATGGGAGAAGTCTTGCTATAAGTAGTCATGTGAATTTGGTATTCGTTCGATATTTTGATGAGATGTATGTTGTATTTCCTCTAGTGGTGTTATGTGAACGTCAACTACATGACACTTCACCATTGTTTGGGCGTACAGGAAGGCATTGGGAAGTAATAAGTAGATGATGGGTTGCTAGAGTGACAGAAGCTTAAACCCTTAGTTTATGAGTTTCTTTGTAAGGGGCTGATTTGGATCCATATGTTTCATGCTATGGTTAGGTTTACCTTAATACTTGTATTGTAGTTGCAGATGCTTTCGATAGGGGTTAATCATAAGTGGGATTCTTGTCCAAGAAAGGACAGTACCCAAGCACCGGTCCACCCACATACCAAATTATCAAAGTAACGAACGCGAATCATATGAGCGTGATGAAAACTAGCTTGACGATAATTCCCATGTGTCCTTGGGAGCGCTTTTCTCTATATAAGAGTTTGTCCAGGCTTGACCTTTGCTACAAAAAGGATTGGGCCATCTTGCTGCACCTTATTTACTTTCATTACTTGTTGCCCGTTACAAATTACCTTATCACAAAACTATCTATTACCGATAATTTCAGTGCTTGCAGAGAATACCTTACTGAAAATCGCTTATCATTTCCTTCTACTCCTTGTTGGGTTCGACACTCTTACTTATCGAAAGGACTAGATAGATCCCCTATACTTGTGGGTCATCACCTGCCTTTTTAAGGAGGTAGCTAGATCTGCTCACCGGCCGCCCACGCAACGTGCAGGAGTTCCCGGGGCGATACCCCAAGACCCCTGGGGCATAGGTTTAATCTGGAGTGTTGACCTCTCTATTGAGCCTAGGTCAGGTTGCGGTGTATCGTTTGGCCGAGGCCGGGCATGACCCAGGAAAGTGTGTCCGGCCGGAGTTAATCGAGCGTGGTGGGTAAGTTGGTGCACCCATGCAGGGAAGAAGACATCTATCGATAGCCTGTCCTACGGTAACGGACACTTGGAGTTGTATCCCAATTGATACAACTAGAACTGGATACTTGTGATGTGAAATGGATAGTATGGCTCTAGGATTGCTTTCTCGCTGGGAGTCGAGGAAGGATCTCTAGGTGAGGATGATAACACCACTGCTACTTCATATTATGCTATTATGTACTCTTCTAATGATGCAAGACCATTGGAGATGCTTGAAGATGCTGAAGATGCTAGTCTTTGATAGGGCTAGGTCTTCTCTCTATTCTGGAATTTCTGCAGCCCAATCCACATATACAGCCTTCCTTTGATAATGGTGCATATGTAGCGTAGATCCTTGCTTGCGAATACTTTGAATGAGTACTCATGGTTGCTTTGCTCCCTCTTTTCCCCTTTTTCCTTTCTTTTCGGATGTCGCAACCAGATGGTGAAGTCCAGGAACCAGACGCCACCAATGATGACGACTACTACTACTACCAAGAGGGTGCTTACTACTACGTGGAGAATGATACACGTCTCCAACGTATCTATAATTTTTGATTGCTCCATGCTATATTATCTACTGTTTTGGACATTATTGGGCTTTATTATTCACTTTTATATTATTTTTGGGACTAACCTATTAACCGGAGGCCCACCCCAGAATTGTTGTTTTTTGCCTATTTCACAGTTTCGCAGAAAAGGAATATTAAACGGAGTCCAAACGGAATGAAACCTTCGGGAACGTGATTTTTAGGAAGATTATGATCCAGGAGACTTGGACCCTACGTCAAGAAACAAAGGAGGAGGCCATGAGGTAGGGGCACGCCCACCCCCCAAGGGCGCGCCCTCCACCCTCGTGGGCCCCCTGTTGCTCCACCGACGTACTCTTTCCTTCTATATATACCTACGTACCCCCAAACGATCAGATACGGAGCCAAAAACCTAATTCCACCACCGCAACCTTCTGTACCCACGAGATCCCATCTTGGGGCCTGTTCCGGAGCTCCGCCGGAGGGGGCATCCATCACGGAGGGCTTCTACATCATCACCATAGCCTCTCCGATGAAGTGTGAGTAGTTTACCTCAGACCTTCGGGTCCATAGTTATTAGCTAGATGGCTTCTTCTCTCTTTTTGGATCTCAATACAATGTTCTCCCCCTCTCTCGTGGAGATCTATTCGATGTAATCTTCTTTTTGCTGTGTGTTTGTTGAGACCGATGAATTATTGGTTTATGATCAAGATTATCTATGAACAATATTTGAATCTTCTTCGAATTCTTTTATGTATGATTGGTTATCCTTGCAAGTCTCTTCGAATTAGCAGTTTGGTTTGGCCTACTAGATTGATCTTTCTTGCAATGGGAGAAGTGCTTAGCTGTGGGTTCAATCTTGCGGTGTCCTTTCCCAGTGACAGTAGGGGAAGCAAGGCACGTATTGTATTGTTGCCATCAAGGATAACAAGATGGAGTTTTTATCATATTGCATGAATTTATCCCTCTACATCATGTCATCTTGCTTAAGGCGCTAATCTGTTTTCATGAACTCAATACTCTAGATGCATGCTGGATAGCGGTCGATGAGTGGAGTAATAGTAGTAGATGCAGGCAGGAGTCGGTCTACTTGTCTCGGACGTGATGCCTATATACATGATCATACCTAGATATTCTCATAACTATGCTCAATTCTGTCAATTTCTCAACAGTAATTCGTTCACCCACCGTAAAATACTTATGCTCTTGAGAGAAGCCACTAGTAAAACCTATGGCCCCCAGGTCTACCTTCATCATATTAATCTTCCAACACTTATTCATTTCCTTTGCTTTTATTTTACTTTGCATGTTTATCACAAAAATACCAAAAATATTATCCTATCATATCTATCAGATCTCACTCTCGTAAGTGACCGTGAAGGGATTGATAACACCTTATCGCGTTGGTTGTGAGGAGTTATTTGTTTTGTGTAGGTACGATGGACTCGCGCGTAGCCTCCTACTGGATTGATACCTTGGTTCTCAAAAACTGAGGGAAATACTTATGCTACTTTGTTGCATCACCCTTTCCTCTTCAAGGGAAAACCAACGCAGTGCTCAAGAGGTAGCAGGAAGGATTCCTGGCGCCATTGTCAGGGAGGTCTACGCAAAAGTCAACATACCAAGTACCCATGACAAATCCCTTATCTCCCGCACTACATTATTTTCCATTTGCCTCTCGTTTTCCTCTCCCCCACTTCACCCTTGTCGTTTTATTCGCCCTCTCTTTTTCGTTCGCCTCTCTTTTGCTTGCTTTTTGTTTGCTCGTGTGTTGGTTTGCTTGTTTGTCACGATGGCTCAAGATAATACCAAATTGTGTGACTATACCAATACCAACAATAATGATTTCCTTAGCACTCCGATTGCTCCTCTTACCAATACTGAATCTTGTGAAATCAATGCTGCTTTGTTGAATCTTGTCATGAAAGATCAATTCGCCGGCCTTCCTAGTGAAGATGCCACTACTCATCTAAATAGCTTCATTGATTTGTGTGATATGCAAAAGAAGAAAGATGTTGATAATGATATTGTTAAATTGAAGCTATTTTGTTTTTCGCTTAGAGATCATGCTAAAGCTTGGTTTTCGTCTTTGCCTAAAAATAGTATTGATTCCTGGAATAAGTGCAAAGATGCTTTTATCTCTAAGTATTTTTCTCCCGCTAAGATCATCTCTCTTAGAAACGATATTATGAATTTTAAGCAACTTGATCATGAACATGTTGCACAAGCTTGGGAGAGGATGAAATTAATGATACGTAATTGCCCTACTCATGGTTTGAATTTGTGGATGATTATACCAAAATTTTATGCGGGATTGAATTTTGCTTCTAGAAATCTTTTAGATTCGGCCGCGGGAGGCACTTTTAAGGAAATCACTTTAGGAGAAGCTACCAAACTCCTAGATAATATTATGGTTAATTATTCTGAATGGCACACTGAAAGATCTACTAATAAAAAAGTGAATGCGATAGAAGAAATTAATGTTTTGAGTGGAAAGATGGATGAACTTATGAAATTATATGCTAGTAAGAGTGTTTCTTCTGATCCTAATGATATGCCTTTGTCTACTTTGATTGAGAATAATAATGAATTTATGGATGTGAATTTTGTTGGTAGGAATAATTTTGGTAACAACGCGTATAGAGGAAACTTTAATCCTAGGCCTTATCCTAGTAATCTCTAATAATTATGGAAATTCCTACAACAACACTTATGGAAATTTTAATAAGATGCCCTCTGAATTTGAGACTAGTGTTAAAGAGTTTATGAATTCGCAAAAGAATTTCAATGCTTTGCTTGAAGAGAAATTGCTTAAAGTTGATGAATTGGCTAGGAACGTTGATAGAGTTTCTCTTGATGTTGATTCTTTAATGCTTAGATCTATTCCTCCTAAGCATGATATCAATGAGTCTCTCAAAGCCATGAGAATTTCCATTGATGGGTGCAAAGAAAGAACCGCTAGGATGCGTGCTATGAAAGATTGCTTTATGAAAGTGTGTTCTTAAAATTTCTATGAAAACAAAGATGAAGATCTAAAAGTTATTGATGTGTCCCCTATTAAATCTTTGTTTTGCAGTATGAATCTTGACAATGATGGGACTGAATATGATCCACCTTTACCTAGAAGGCGTTCCAAGAATTCGGAGTTTTTAGATCTTGATGCTAAATTTGATAAAAGTGGGATTGAAGAAATCAAAACCCTAGATGTTGATAAACCCACTATTTTGGATTTAAAGGAATTTAATTATGCAAATTGCTCTTTGATTGATTGTATGTCCTCGTTGCAATCCATGCTAAATTCGCCCCATGCTTATAGTCAAAGTAAAGCTTTTACCCAACATATCGTTGATGCCTTGATGCAATCTTATGAAGAAAAGCTTGAGTTGGAAGTTTCTATCCCTTGAAAACTTTATGATGAGTGGGAACCTACTATTAAAATTAAGATTAAGGATCATGAGTGCTATGCTTTATGTGATTTGGGTGCTAGTGTTTCCACTATTCCCAAAACTTTGTGCAATTTGCTAGATTTCCGCTATTTTGATGATTGCTCTCTAAACTTGCACCTTGCGGATTCCACTATTAAGAAACCTATGGGAAGAATTAATGATGTTCTTATTGTTGCAAATAGGAATTATGTGCCCGTATATTTTATCGTTCTTGTTATAGATTGCAATCCTTCATGTCCTATTATTCTTGGTAGACCTTTCCTTAGAGCGATTGGTGCAATTATTGATATGAAGGAAGGGAATATTAGGTTCCAATTTCCATTAAAGAAAGGCATGGAACACTTCCCTAGGAAGAAAATAAAATTACCATATGAATCTATCATGAGAGCCACTTATGGATTGCCTACCAAAGATGGCAATACCTAGATCTATCCTTGCTTTTATGCCTAGCTAGGGGCGTTAAACGATAGCGCTTGTTGGGAGGCAACCCAATTTTATTTTTAGTTTTTTTGCTTTTGCTTCTGTTTAGGAATAAATATTTGATCTTGCCTCTGGTTAGATGTGTTTTTATGCTTTAATTAGTGTTTGTGCCAAGTTAAACCTATAGGATCTTCTTGGATGATAGTTATTTGATCTTGTTGTAATTTCCAAAAACTTTCTGTTCACGAAAATAATTGTTAAAAATCACCAGAACGTGATAAAATACTAATTCCAATTGCTTCTCATCAATAAACAAATTGTCTAGGTCGTCCTATTTTGGCTGACTTTTTGGAGTTCCAGAAGTTTGCGTCAGTTACAGATTACTACAGACTGTTTTGTTTTTTACAGATTCTGTTTTTCGTGTGTTGTTTGCTTATTTTGATGAATCTATGGCAAGTAAAATATTTATAAACTATATATAGAGAAGTTGGAATACAATAGGTTTAACACCAATATAAATAAATAATGAGTTCATTACAGTAACTTGAAGTGGTCTTTTGTTTTCTTTCGCTAACGGAGCTCACGAGATTTCTGTTAAGTTTTGTGTTGTGAAGTTTTCATGTTTTTGGGTGAAAGATTTTGATCGATTATGGAACAAGGAGTGGCAAGAGCCTAAGATTGGGGATTCCCATGGCACCCCCGAGATAATCTAAGGACACCATAAAGCCAAAGCTTGGGGATGCCCTAGAAGGCATCCCCTCTTTCGTCTACTTCCATCGGTAACTTTACTTGGAGCTATATTTTTATTCACCACATGATATGTGTTTTGCTTGGAGCGTCTTGTATGATTTGAGTCTTTTTTTAGTTTACCACAATCATCCTTGCTGTACACTCCTTTTGAGAGAGCCATACGTGATTCGGAATTATTAGAATACTCTATGTGCTTCGCTTATATCTTTTGAGTTATATAGTTTTGCTCTAGTACTTCACTTATATTTTTTAGAGCACGGTGGTGGATTTGTTTTATAGAAACTATTGATCTCTCATGCTTCACTTAGATTATTTTGAGAGTCTTAAATAGCATGGTAATTTTCTTAAATAATCCTAATATGCTTGGTATTCAAGATTTGTGAAACTTTCTTATGAGTGTGTTGAGTACTATGAGAAGTTTGATGCTTGATAATTGTTTTGAGATATAAAGATGGTGATATTAGAGTCATGCTAGTTGAGTAGTTGTGAATTTGAGAAATACTTTTGTTAAAGCTTGTGATTCCCGTAGCATGCACGTATGATGAACCGTTATGTGATGAAGTCGGAGCACGATTTATTTATTGATTGTCTTCCTTATGAGTGGCGGTCGGGGACGAGCGATTGTCTTTTCCTACCAATCTATCCCCCTAGGAGCATGTGCATAATACTTTGCTTTGCTAACTTGTAGATTTTTGCAATAAGTATATGAGTTCTTTATGACTAATGTTGAGTCCATGGATTATACGCACCTTTCTTCCATCCACCATTGCTAGCCTCTCTAATACCGCACACTTTTCACAGGTATCATACACCTACCATATACCTTCCTCAAAAAGCCACCATACCTACCTATCATGGCATTTCCATAGCCATTCCGAGATATATTGTCATGCAACTTTCCACCGTTCTGTTTATTATGACATGCTCCATCAATGTCATATTGCTAGCATGATCATGTAGTTGACATTGTATTTGTGGCAAAGCCACCGTTCATAATTCTTTCATACATGCCAGTCTTGATTCATTGCATATCCCGGTACACCACCGGAGGCATTCATATAGAGTCATATTTTGTTCTAAGTATCGAGTTGTAATTGTTGAGTTCTAAGAAAATAAAAGTGTGATGATCTTCATTGTTAGAGCATTGTCCCAAGTGAGGAAAAGGATGATGAAGACTATCACTAGTAGAAAAAGGGTTAAATGTGCGACACATTAGTCCCGGTTTGTAACAGAACTGGCACTAAAGTGTCCATTAGTGCCGGTTCCAACGGCTAGGCGGGAGGAGCTCTTTAGTGCCGGTTCGTGGTGAACCTTTAGCACTGGTTCGTGCCACGAACCGGTACTAATGAAAGTGGTGGCAGGATGTAGTCAGACTGGGGGCCCTCCAAAACCTTTAGTACCGGTTCATGGCACGAACCGATACTAAAGGTCGTCCTATATAAACCCGGGCATAAACAAGAAGAATGCCGAAAAAAAGGATAAGTTCCATAAGCTGGGGCCAGGTGGCTACACGCTGGCAATGCCTAAGTGGGATAAGTTTGAGAAAGAGATGGAGGATGCAGGTGTCACTCCAGTTACTAGGAGCCGGCCCCCCAGGTGCAGGACTTGGTTCTATGCGCATGGGGGGAGTTGGACCCGAAGACAGGCAAAGTTTCGACGAAGGCATGTCTGAACGGAGCCGACGATAATCTACTTGTTGCAATAGAAGAGGCTCGATCGGGGGTGTTCCAGCCCAACAGAGAGAATGACGAGCTTACGCGTGCCCTGGGAAATCCTGAACACCTGGGAAGAACACGAGACAAGGGCGCTATTCCGTGGTATGAGGGGTTTTCGGACTGGAACGCCGACTACAGAACCCGTGTGAGAAGGAAGATTGCGGAGGAGAAGAAGAGGCAGATGGAGGAGGAGCAGAGGAAGCTGGAATATGAACGCCTTCAAGGCCTAGAATCAAAGCACGCGGACTTGGCAGTCAAATTCCAGCAGCAGCAGGAGCAGATCGATTCACTTAGCCAGCAAACGGGGTCTCAACAGCTGCAGCGGCTAGCGGATGATCCAGCATTGGATAGCACCGCCCCATCCATGCCGAGAAGTAGCGTGGGTTCCGCCCCGGGCGACGCAATGCTGGATAGATACCCCGTGGATGACATCATGGAGAACACTAACTGCGAGCTACACTTCAAAATGAAGAACATATCCATGAAGGTGGCGGACGTCGTTGCTTTTACAAATCCCCCCGAGGCAACCTTCCATTGCAACCCGATTCCAGCGGGCTATGCTTGTGTCTTGGTTGATGAGGTGGTGGACCCATATTCGGGGCTACAGCTTGACATTCCTGGAGGTGACGACGAGCACACATTGGGAGAGGCCATACATCGTGTCATCCTATGGAGAAAGGATTGCATCGTCTTTCGAAGGCCACCGACACCGCGTCACCCGACTCCTCGTCGAAGTCCGCCACCGAGTCAGCAGACTCCCGCTCCTCCAAGTCCACCAACGCATGAGGCCACTCCTCGTCCTCCAAGTCCGGCAAAGTGTCAGGCCACTCCTCCTCCAAGTCCGACACAGCGTCAGACGTCCACTCCTCCTCCAAGTCCGGCACAACTTTAGGCCTCTCCTCCTCCAAGTCCGACACAGCTTCGGGCCACTCCTCCTCGTCCAACTCAGCCACGTCAGCCGTCTCCGCCGCCTCAGCAATCGCAGAAGAGACACGCCGCAGCTATGGTGCATAGCGGTACGAGTCGAGGTAGTACAGGAAGTACAGGCGGAGGCAAGCGATATAAATATGGTCCAAGCCTCGCGCCTCTTCCGCAGAGGCCTTATGACAAGTCCGAGGAGGAAGCCGCAGCCATATCGAAGGCCGAGGTGGAAGCCCATTTTGCACCGAAACCGCCACCGCCACCAAGGGAGAAAGTGCCTGAGGAAAAGATTGACCACTTCATTCGTATGGCTCAACCACCAGATCCCAAGCGTGTTGTCGGTGTACTAAAGTAGGGGTACCTTAGTATCCCGAACTTGTGCACGGGCAGTCGTAGCACCCCGCGGCAAGGCTTGCCAGGCGATCGCCAAGACTCTCCGTGGTCCCTTTTTGGGCCATCCACGAACAAAGTATTTGAGCCAAGGCCCCGGCAGGAGGAGCCTGCCGGGAAGGCCACCCGAAGAGAGCCAGGCCCCAGCAAGAGGAGCTTGCCGGGACGACCACTCCAAGCACAAGACCCCGGCAGGAGGAGCTTGCCGGGAAGGCCAACCACGGCACGACGAGGACCTCGCCACGGCGCGTCCCACGCTCCGGCAAGGCCCGGTGAGCGACAAGCTCCCGGGCGCGACAAGGCATCCACCGCGGCAAGGTGTTTGCCGCGGCAAGTTACCACCCCGTGCCTGCGCTCCAGCTCACCCACCAACGTGTCGCTCTAGGGGCATTCCAGGCGCACGTGGCGGGAGGTTGTGCAGCCAGGGGCATGCGGTGGCGAAGCGAAGCTGACAGAGTAGCCATCGTGGCAAACGGTGGCGCTCCTGACGGTCCACTTCCCTGCACCGTCCGGGCGACGCGGACGGGCATTTAATGCCCTTGTCCCCCGCCGTCAGAGTTAGGTATGATAGCACTGTGCAGGCAGCTGTACCCACTATAGCACTCTCCCATTTTTGCCCCCACCTGCGCTGCCACCTGTGGGTAACCCCTTGAGCATATAAAAGGAGGCCCCATGCGCACGTAGGAGAGGGAGGACAACCATTGCCACGCTCGGTCTCGCCAGCGGCTCGCGTGTACTGTAGCACCACGCGCTCCCGAGCAAGAACACAATACAATCCACAAAGCAGCAGTAGGGTTTTACGCATCCTTGCGGCCCGAAGCTGGGTAAAATCCCCTTGTGTGCAGCGCCTCGATCCGCTCTTTGTGCGACCTCCACCCCCCGCCGAACCAGTAAGGGGCTCGGTCCCCATAGGTGTTCGAGGAAGCCAATTCCCCCCGACACCTGTTGACACAGACTATGAGCGCCACATCAGGAAGTTAAATCGAGCACGTTTACAGAAGGAGGCGAGCTCGAGCTCGAGCAAACAACAAGCAGTTGTCAAAAACTGCGGGAAAACCGTTCCCCAGCTGGGAGAACAGGCGGCGCAATCGACCCCCCCCCCCCGCTTGTTGTGCCAACAACACATAAGAGTACGCGCGCCCACTATTATTGTGGGCAAACTGTTAACGTACACGAGGTGGGCAATGTGGTAATAACCGAGGAGCATATAACGCAGGCTGAAATTCTCAAGATCACTGTTGGACAATTCCTTGAGATCGAGCCCATGCCTGTGCTTAGAGAGGAGGAAATAAAACGGAAATATGTCCAGGGCCAACCTTTGGTCAAGCCAAACGAGGTCAACAAGCTCCCAACGAGAATGTATGAATTGCATCAGTGGTACATGGACATTACCAAGAATTCCAATCGAGAGTCCCTCATGGTGGATGTCAAGAAGGATCATTACTACCATGAGAAAGTTGTGTCCGTTGAGTATTCTGAACTGTTTCAGTTATACAATCAAGACGCACTCGACAAATCTATCGTCAGTTGCTATTGTCTGTAAGTGATTTCTTTCTGTAATTTAAGTCTCAAGCTAGCTGTGGTGATCCTTTTGATCAATCATTACCTGTAATTATCCTCACTATATTCTTTTCTGTGGTATTATGCAGGATGAAGATGTATTTAATGAAAAAAGGTGGACGCTATGGCATTGGGTTCATTGACCCAAACACCGTTAACGAATACACATGGAAACTAGATGCATATTATGAAAAAAGTGTAGAGGACAACATGCTAGAGTTCTTGATGCGCCTCAAATACAATGAAGATATACTACTTCCTTACAACTTCCAGTGAGTCACACTGTCTTGTACTACAAATTCTCTGTTTTTGCCTACTAGCTAGCTACATGTTTTTGCTTACATATGCCCGCTTAATTAAGACATGCAAACGTGTGTGCATGCAGATTTCACTGGATCTTGTGTATCATTAAAGTTGACGCCGAAACAGTTGAAATACTGGACTCACTACTCAAAATAAAAACTGACTATAACATCTTGTTTGGGATAGTCAACAGGTAATTTCAATCATTATTAACTATATATCTCGGCCTATTTAGTTTGTCATTTCCTGATATGAACTATTTAATAACCCCTTTATTCATTTTCTTTGCCGGCGGGCAGGGCTTGGGCAAGGTTCATCAGCGTCACTCCAGGCGAATGGAAACAAAAGTTGAAATGGTTTTGACCCAAGGTAAGTAATTAAGTAGTACTAGCTAGCTAGCTAGCTGCCATCTCTTTAATTATCATGCTTGATTAATTATTATCCGATCAAATTCCATTCTCGTAAAGGCCCTTCAGCAGGCGCAGGGGACTGATCTGTGTGCATACTGTGTTTGCGAGAACATTCGCATGATGGCGTCCGAAAGGAGCAGATCTCAAAGACAGGAATGGGTACGTTTGTCAGAACACTAGTCACAATTTTTACACCATTATCGATATCTAGTCACACAACTAATACACATGCATATTGATCTCCTTCTTAACAGTTCAAAGAGGTGTGGGACAAGCTCCTACAAATGGAGCGCGTACAAGCACTTCAAGAGGAAATAGCGGGATTTTTGCTCGACCAGGTCATAGATCCGAAGGGAGAATACCATTACCCGCTACCGCCCCCATGAACCACTTCCAATTGTCATCATGCTCCGAAGGCACCAATTAGGCTAATGCCACTGGCTCCGAAGGCAACATGTAGGAGAAATTGTATATAGCTAGCTAATTGTATATATATATATATACATGTGTGTATGTGTGAATTAATATGGTGGTTTGTGATACATTTGATGATATATATATGATCGGTTCTACTAGAAATTCTATTTATATATATATATATATATATATATATATATATATATATATATATATATATATATATATATATATGCATAACGTGTACAATGTGTAGTATCGTAAAATACCAGCAAACGAAAAAGAATTAATTGGAAAACACAAAATTAAATGAAAAAGAAATCATAAACCAAAAACCCTCCAAACCTTGTAGTACCGGTTGGTGTTACCAAACGGTACTAAAGGGCTCCCGGCCCCCGGAGCTGGCTCGTGCCACGTGGTTCCCCTTTAGCACCGGTTCGTGCTGAACTGGTACTAAAGGGGGGGCTTTAGTGCCCACACTTTAGTGCCGGCTACCAAACCGGCACTAAAGGGCCTTACGAACTGGTGCTATTGCCCGGTTCTGCACTAGTGTATGATTCCCCAACAAGTCGGGATGAGACTCCGGACGAAAAAAAAGTTAAAAAAACAAAAGAGGCCATAAAAAAGAAAAGAGAAAAGGCCCAAATAAAAAATGAGAGAAAAAAAGAGAAGGGACAATGTTACTATCCTTTTACCACACTTGTTCTTCAAAGTAGCACCATGATCTTTATGATAGAGAGTCTCTCATTTTGTCATTTTCATATACTAGTGGGAATTTTTCGTTATAGAACTTGGCATGTATATTCCAATGATGGGCTTCCTCAAAATGCCTTAGGTCTTCGTGAGCAAGCGAGTTGGATGCACGCCCACTTAGTTTATTTTGATTGAGCTTTCAGCTCTAGTGCATCCGTTGCATGGCAATCCCTACTCACTCACATTGATATCTATGGATGGGCATCTCCATAGCCCGTTGATACGCCTAGTTGATGTGAGACTATCTTCTCCCTTTTTGTATTCTCCACAACCACCATTCTATTCCACTTATAGTGATATATCCATGGCTCACGCTCATCTATTGCGTGAAGATTGAAAAAAAGTTTGAGAATGTCAAAAGTATGAAGCAATTGCTTGGCTTGTCATCGGGGTTGTGCATGATTTAAATACTTTGTGTGGTGAAGATAGAGCATAGCCAGACTATATGATTTTGTAGGGACAACTTTCTTTGGCCATGTTATTTTGAGAAGACATGATTGCTTTGTTAGTATGCTTGAAGTATTATTATTTTTATGTCAATATTAAACTTTTGTATTGAATCTTTCGGATCTGAATATTCACACCACAATTAAGAAGAATTACATTGAAATTATGCCAAGTAGCACTCCACATCAAAAATTCTGTTTTTATCATTTACCTACTTGAGGACGAGCAGGAATTAAGCTTGGGGATGCCTGATACGTCTCCAACGTATCTATAATTTTTTATTGCTCCATGCTATATTATCTACTGTTTTGGACATTATTGGGCTTTATTATTCACTTTTATATTATTTTTGGGACTAACCTATTAACCGAAGGCCCGGCCCAGAATTGTTGTTTTTTGCTTATTTCGGAGTTTCGCAGAAAAGGAATATCAAACGGAGTCCAAACGGAATGAAACCTTCGGGAACGTGATTTTTAGGAGGATTATGATCCAGGAGGCTTGGACCTTACGTCAAGAAACAAAGGAGGAGGCCACGAGGTAGGGGGGCGCGCCCACCCCCCCAGGGCACGCCCTCCACCCTCGTGGGCCCCCTGTTGCTCCACCGACGTACTCCTTCCTCCTATATATACCTACGTACCCCCCAAACGATCAGATACGGAACCAAAAACCTAATTCCACTGCCGCAACCTTCTATACCCACGAGATCCCATCTTGGGGCCTGTTCCGGAGCTCCACCGGAGGGGGCATCCATCACGGAGGGCTTCTACATCATCACCATAGCCTCTACGATGAAGTGTGAGTAGTTTACCTCAGACCTTCGGGTCCATAGTTATTATCTAGATGGCTTCTTATCTATTTTTGGATCTCAATACAATGTTCTCCCCCTCTCTCGTGGAGATCTATTGTGACGCCCCCGATTCAATCATACACTAATCATGCACGCAAATGTGTACGATCAAGATCAGGGATTCACGGGAAGATATCACAACACAACTCTAAAAACATAAATAAGTCATATAAGCATCATAATACAAGCTAGGGGCCTCGAGGGCTCGAATACAAGTGCTCGATCATAGACGAGTCAGCGGAAGCAACAATATCTGAGTACAGACATAAGTTAAACAAGTCTGCCTTCAGAAGGTTAGCAAAAACTGGGATACAGATCGAAAGAGGCGCAGACGTCCTGCCTGGGATCCTCCTAAACTACTCTTGGTCGTCGTCAGCAGGCTGCACGTAGTAGTAGGCACCTCCGGTGTAGTAGGAGTCGTCGTCGACGATGGCGTCTAGCTCCTGGGCTCCAGCATCTGGTTGCGACAACCAGGTAGAAGGGATAGGGGGAAAAGATGGAGAAAGCAACCGTGAGTACTCATCCAAAGTACTCGCAAGCAAGGAGCTACACTACATATGCATGGGTATATGTGTAAAGGGCCATATCAGTGGACTGAACAGCAGAATGCCAGAATAAGAGGGGGATAGCTCCTGTCAAAGACTACGCTTCTGGCAGCCTCCGTCTTGCAGCATGTAGAAGAGAGTAGACTGAAGTCCTTCAAGTAGCATCGCATAGCATAACCCTACCCGGCGATCCCCTTCTCGTTACCCTGTTAGAGAGCGATCACCGGGTTATATCTGGCACTTGGAATGGTGTGTTTTATTAAGTATCCGGTTCTAGTTGTCATAAGGTCAAGGTACAACTCTAGGTTGTCCTTTTACCGA
Organism: Aegilops umbellulata; assembly: GCA_032464435.1. Lineage (NCBI taxonomy): Eukaryota > Viridiplantae > Streptophyta > Magnoliopsida > Poales > Poaceae > Aegilops > Aegilops umbellulata. Next base: position 235,033,425 of record CP136060.1, read on the forward strand.
GGGACACGGCTATTCGAATAGATAAACTTCCCTGCAGGGGTGCACCACATAACCCAACACGCTCGATCCCATTTGGCCGGACACACTTTTCTGGGTCATGCACGTCCGCGGAAGATCAACACGTCGCAGCCCCACCTAGGCACAATAGAGAGGTCAGCACGCCGGTCTAAAACTAAGCACGCAGGGGTCTGGGCCCATCGCCCTGAGCACACCTGCACGTTGCGTGGGCGGCCGGAAGCAGAACTAGCCGCCTTAATACAAGAGCAGGCTTACGTTCCAATCCGGCGCGCGCCGCTCAGTCGCTGACGTCACGAAGGCTTCGGTTGATACCGCGACACCGAGTGCCCATATCTTTCCAACGTAGTTGGTTAGTGCGTATAGACCAAATGGCCAGACTCAGATCAAATACCCAGATCTCGTTAAGCGTGTTAAGTATCCGCGAACGCCGACCAGGGCCATGCCACCTCTCTCCTAGGTGGTCTCAACCTGCCCTGTCGCTCCGCCACAAAGTAATAGTCAGGGGCCGTCGGGAACCCAGGCCCACTACTACCTGGGTAGAACCACCTGCCCCTTCAGCCCCCATCTCCAAACAGTATCATAAGTAATGTAACAGTATAAGTATATATCATATGCCCGTGATCACCTCCCATAGTGATCACGGCCCAGTAGTATAGCATGGCAGACGGACAAGAGTGTAGGGCCACTGATGTAACACTAGCATCCTATACTAAGCAGTAGGATAGCAGGTAAAGGTAACAACAGTAGTAGCAAGGACAGGCTATGCAACAGTATAGCATTAACTGAAAGCAGTAACGGGCTACACTACTCTAATGCAAGCAGTATAGAGAAGAATAGGCGATATCTGGTGATCAAAGGCGGGGGCTTGCCTGGTTGCTCAGACAAGATGGAGGGGTCGTCAACTCCGTAGTCGTACTGGGTAGCAGCGGTGTCGGTCTCGGTGTCTAGCGAGAGAAGAGGGGGAAGAAATAATAAATACATAAGCAAACAGATGCATAGCGATGCATGGCATGACAAGTATCGGTGCTAGGGGTGCCCTAACGCGGTATGAGGTGATACCGGTGAAGGGGGGAAACATTCGGGAAAGAATCCCCGGTTTTTCGCGTTTTCAGGCAAAGGAGCCGGAGGGGGAAAGTTGCGAGTATGATATGTTAGGGGTGCGTGGCGGATGAATGGGCTGCGTATTCGAATTGGTCTTATCGTTCTGAGCAACTTTCATGTTGAAAATAATTTAATCCGAGTTACGGATTAAAAGATATGATTTTCTAAAGATTTACTAATTTCTGGAATTTAGTTATTTATTTAATTTAAATCAAAAATGAATTAATGACATCAGCATGATGTCATGCTGACGTCAGCAGTGGTCAGTGACACATTTCAATTAAGCAATTTAATTAACCTAGTTAGTATTAATTAGGGGGGTGGGCCCCACTGTCATACTAATTAAATAGCTAGTTAACTATCCAGGTTAATTAGATAACTAACGTTTAGTTAGTTTAGTTTGTTGTTTAGTTTAATTAACCATAATTAATTAAGTTAATTATTTCTCTAATTAATTAATTAATTAATTAATTTTATTTTTATTTTTAGTTTTGTTTTTATAAATACGTTCTGGGGGTGGGGCCCTTCTGTCATTGGGCCAGGGGGTTGAGCGGGTTTTGGGCACTGGGTGTGGACGTGTGGCGCTGCGGGCACCCGAACTGGGCGGCGGCCAAACGGGCACCGGTGGGCGCCGGCGTGGAGCAGCTACAGCATGTCTGGGAGGCGCCGACGTGGCCTGGCGGTAGGGGCGAGGCGCGGCTGAGCGGAACGGCGAGGCCAGGCGGCGAGGGGAGCGGCGCGGCGCGTTGGCTGTGGCCGGAGCGGGCGCGATGGGCGCGGGGCGTGGTTGGGCGCGGCAGTGAGCGGAGCCGGAGCGGGGGTCACGGGCGCGGGCACGTCCAGGGTCTTGCGCGCGCAGGCGGGGGGGAATGGTGGTCGCGACGAGCGCGACAGGGGGAGCGTGCGGGGCGTGGTCCGGACGCGGGTGCGTGTGCGAAGGTGCGGCCATGGGTTCAGCGAGGTCGTGGTGAGCGCGGCATGTGGGGGAAAGAGGAGGCCGGCGGGCCTCACCAGCAACTGCAGGGGATCGGGGCGGCGAGGCTCGGTGGAGCCGTCGAGGGGGAGATGAGGACGGGGCGACGTTCCGGCGCGGCAGTCCGGCGAGTTGGTGATGAGGAGGCGTGGTGCTTGGCGATCCGACGAGGACCAGGCGGCGGCGACGTGGTCCAACGACGGGATCTGGGGGGGGCGCGGCGTCAGGCTCGTAGGGAGGGCGCCGTTGCCTCCCGATCCAGATCGGGGGAGAGGGAGGAGCGGGTGCGTGGGGGGATGTGGGTAGCGGTTAGGGTTTTCCTGGGGGTGGGGGGGCATGTAGGCCAGGGGCGAGATGGGACGGCTGGCCAGCTGGGCCGAGGTCCAGTTGGCCATAGGGGGCCTGTTGTTTCTATTTTTTAGTTTTCCGTTTACCTTGTCTGTTTCTTTTTATTTGTTATGTTTTGTACTTATCTTTAATAGCAATTATGTTTAGTAAAATAGGAAACTTGTCCCCGTAATTCACAATCCGAAATTAGACAATGCCACAAAAGTTTGTTCCCAAAATAAAATAGTTTAAGTTTTCATAATTAATAAAAGGCATTTACTAAATTGGTTATGTTGTTGTTTTAATCCCGTTAGGGTATTTAAATATTCTATAAAGATGTTGTTTCTCCACCAATATTATCCACAATTTATTTGTCACATTTAGAACATTTTAGTTTTGACTTTCGAAAACTCTAATTGTTTGATTCGATTTTGAATTTGAAATTTGATTTGTTCTAAACTAACGTGAGATTAACAACAGTAATCGAGGTGATGTGGCATCATTAGCAGAGGTTCACTGTAGGTTAAATATCCGGGGGTCACAATTCTCCTCCACCACAAGAAATCTCGTCCCAAGATTTAAGAGGCGTAAGGTGGGGAGGTTCTGGTTACGAAGTTCTATCGAGTGTTGTTGGTATTTGTTGCTCTTCTCAAAGAGGTAGATCCATAACACTGATGTCTTCATACTTCAGCTTGAGGTCATCAAGACGACGCCGGCATCCTTTCTTCAAGAACTCCATCGTACTTACGAAAATGATAAGGGGTAACTTCGGAAGAACGGGCCTCTACAAGGTTGCTTAGCCGGTAGATAATACCAGGGAAGGTGGCGGAAAGTAACTCTTGTATCTAATCTTTAAGAAAAATCAAGAGCAAAGTAAGAAGGTGCAAAATTAGAAGTTTCAAGCGCACAGGCAATCGTTCGTTGCCTGAAACAAAGTGTGAAAGGGGTTTAGAACAATGGGAATAAGTATTGAGTCTGATTCCAGAATAGATCACTAGGCAGGTGGCCCGTGAACTACATACGAAGTCAAGCGCAAGGAATAACTTTTGAAACCGGGGGTGTACAAGAGAGTCACGTTTCGATCCTGTGGAACTGTGGGTTATGGGCCCACCACGTGGGTTAAAAGTAGGAAGAAGGGTGACGTCTTGCACGATCATGTAAGCAAGGCATGCTAGAGAATAACTAGTCAGTTATGTTGGCCGCATCGTTGGTACCAAGGGCGAGGGACGAAGAGAACTATTTTCCTGCTAGTTGAACGAGGCGGACCAATAGGCAAAGTTCTCGTCCATCAGTGGTTACCGGAATGTCATCAACAATATAACAGGCTCTTACTGACAGAGTTGTACACCGAGATGTTTACATAAGCAGGAGAATATTTCTGCTTAGAACATATAGATCACAAGAAAGGTTAAACTAAACAATGGAAAGGAAAAGGTGATCATGAGATTAAACAGAACAATGGAAAGGAAAATGTGTTTAAACACACATTCAGGGATATATCCTTCCAAGGGACAAGCAAAGCATGATATCCATGTCAGGATATAATGTAGAAAACCCTTTAGGTAAGGGGAGAGAAATTTCAAGACATTACCCATACAACGGTGTTTGGGTAATTGAGCAAGAAACATTTTAGCATTGGGCTTCAAATGTTCTTGTTGAAAATCGGAGTACCACAGACATGCTTCGAGATAGCATTGACATGTTCTTCAAGCAAAGGTCGTACTTTCGATACATGAAGGATTCATCAGGAACACCTTGTAGAATAAGTCTTATAGTTTCCTCATGGAAGAATGGATAACATTGATAAAGGGAACTATATCAATAGGGCCTCCGACCAGGTGTGCTAGGCACGACATCACCTTACCAGGTCATATTAAGACCAATGTTATAACTCTTGGAAAATGTTCCAACCATCATATCTGACCGAGATTCAGATCTGATTGGTGTGAGGATACCTCAGACTCAGGGAATGAACTATGGGAGTGAGTTTCGAAACGATAGTTCATATTAAACTAAGGAGAGTATGAGGAGGTGGCTGATGGACTCAGCGACAACTCATCGAGATTTCCGAAAAGATGGATTTCCACAATTATGTGAACAAGGAGATATCATTTGTCCTATCAAATGATATAAAGATTTATGATCGAGGAAAACATACATATTTAAACATTGGTTGAAAGGTGCACCCGAAATATGGGCTTAGGTAGCATGACTGATGTTATTGTGGTGATTCAGCAACCGATAGGCTAAGAATGAATTATCGATCATTAACTTCAAAGCAATAGGGTTGCTAGAAGTGCATAATCCAAACAGCATCGTTCACTTGTGGGTACCCTGGTTGGAATTAACACGAGGACCAAGAAAGAATGGTGATGGTGAGAAGTATCATATAGCAAGAATTCTTAAGAGGTGGAGCAATCCTCACAACATTCTTGACATCAAAGATGGTAATACTCCGCGGTAGAACATATCATAAGTTGGATAGCAAGGAACTCAAGGTACAACACAAAACAGAAACAAATTTTGTGTTGGAGGGAATGCAATAATGTTGTCGATGATAACCCAAATCATCGAGGGTAAAGGATGCTATTTCTCATCAAGAATTCGATTGATATCCTGGAAACACTCAGAATGTTGATGATGATCACGACACAATTGTCGAGAGGTTTCATGAAGATGTAATCAGTCGGCGATGACATCAAATCAAAGGAATGATGAAGCGCAAGGTTATTGGAACCACGTGTACGACAGAAACTCGAAATCAAGCTTGTTGTTCAAGGCGAAATGATATAATGAGGAGGATCGACGTAAGCTTAGCTCATCGTCGAAAGTTGTACTCCGGGAATAAGGACCAGGTAGCATAGTTAAAATCAGCACGATAATGATATATCCAATCAGGCTAGGAATGACTTGAAGGATTATTAAACTCGTAAGCAACGAGAATTACTTAGAGTTATTGAATCGTAGTGCGGAATCAATTCACTTACCGGTGTTCGCGAGTTACTAATAACTCAGAACCCGGGGAAAATCTGAAGACGGCGGGAAGCAATACTAGATGAAGACTCATAGGAAGCAACATAGTTCCTTGATATTCTCGAGATACCAGGGAGTAATACTTGATGACAGATCAAAGTAGAGGTTGGACTAGGTTATTGCTCTCCAGAAGACAAGTGCTTGAACTTGTCCGAGAAATTGGATCAAGGAAGAACAATATGGTCGAAAACCGCGATTGCAAAAGACCAAATCCCAGATATAAGATGAAATTATATCAAGGGGATAATTATTGTTACGAGAAGCTTCCATGACAAGATCTACATCGTGTCCATGGGCATGAACACAAAGTTCAAGGTCGACTCCCACTTCTCCAATGCATAACCTATCATTCACTCCTCATTTTCGATGGAGTTGTAGTGTTGAAATTTTATCTGGTAAATCACCAGGAGAATATGACTCGTGAAAACTTTCGGGTTCACACGGTTTTAGAGAAGGAATAGGTTCAACCCATCGGGGCATCTTAGAAACATATACCACAATCTTTAGGAGTAATTTAACTCAAGCTCGAAGGCAGAGCATGGTCGAGAAAGCAGAGGATACAATTTACCAAAGGCATTATGTATCCGAGAATAGGCTCGCAAGGTTATTGAATATGAACGGCGTTGTCAGATAAAATCCAACAAAGGATCTGGTGGTCCATAAGTGACCTGATGTGAGCATCGGTACTCAACCAGAAGAAGAAAGAATGCAAGGAGATCATATGATAGAAACAACTGACTAATTCAAAGCCTAATCGCAAAGGATTTATGATTTCCCATTTTAAGGGATCAGAAGCAAATGCTCTGATTAAGGAGGGAATAGTTGAATAGACTTAGGGGTACAACCGACGGCACTTTAATTGGTTGAGAACCAGCTCATGTTCAAACTGACACTGAGCCGGAAGGATGAATTCTAGGATTCGATTGAGGGATGCGAGCATCCTCAACATATTGAATCAACGGACTTAAAATGATAAAGACAAGAGATGCCAATAAGATTACGAGACTTATGGGATTAACCATAATGCAAGCAAGCAAGAATTTCAAGAGCAAGAGGATGCTCAGGATTTTTGGAAGATCGAATGGTATTTCGAAAACTTTTGTGAAACACATGAACAACTAGGAAAGAGCGGATACTTGATAAGTGCGAGGAATTATCCGTAAGGGTATTCATGAGGCAAGAACAGTAAAGCAGTAAGCTCCAAGGATTCTTGGAACAACGGAGAGCGGTTCGGGGCATCTTGTATTAACAAGATCAACTTGGAATAAAATTAAGAACGACGGGTGTAAGCACTTATCCATAGGGATAAATCAGTGGTAGGGAATTGCAAAAGCAACGAGCACAAAGTTTCGAGAACATCGGAGAGTATCTTCGAAATCCTTCAGTGCACCAAGCAATCATCTGGAGTGAGGGGCTCTCTAGGAGAAAGTGTTTTCGAGAACCTAAAGTTAGATTTTAGAAATTCATTTACCCCGAATAGAAGAGAGATTAGAATCCCAGAGTATAGACGAGGAATAAAAGATCCTAATACCACCCAATGGCGACGTGGGCCCATGGGCCGCACAACCATGTTAGTAAAAGTTTTGTAAGGTCTAGATTCAACTTCGTACAAGGATTATGGAAGGGGGATTCCTACAGGCAGTCGGCTCTGATACCAACTTGTGACGCCCCCGATTCGATCGTACACTAATCATGCACGCAAATGTGTATGATCAAGATCAGGGACTCACGGGAAGATATCACAACACAACTCTAAAAACATAAATAAGTCATACAAGCATCATAATACAAGCCAGGGGCCTCGAGGGCTCGAATACAAGTGCTCGATCATAGACGAGTCAGCGGAAGCAACAATATCTGAGTACAGACATAAGTTAAACAAGTATGCCTTAAGAAGGCTAGCACAAACCGGGATACAGATCGAAAGAGGCGGAGGCGTCCTGCCTGGGATCCTCCTAAACTACTCCTGGTCGTCGTCAGCGGGCTGCACGTAGTAGTAGGCACCTCTGGTGTAGTAGGAGTCGTCGTCGACGGTGGCGTCTAGCTCCTGGGCTCCAGCATCTGGTTGTGACAACCAGGTAGAAGGGATAGGGGGAAAAGAAGGAGAAAGCAACCGTGAGTACTCATCCAAAGTACTCGCAAGCAAGGAGCTACACTACATATGCATGGGTATATGTGTAAAGGGCCATATCAGTTGACTGAACTGCAGAATGCCAGAATAAGAGGAGGATAGCTAATCCTGTCGAAGACTACGGTTCTGGCAGCCTCCGTCTTGCAGCATGTAGAAGAGAGTAGACTGAAGTCCTCCAAGTAGCATCGCATAGCATAACCCTACCCGGCGATCCCCTCCTCGTTGCCCTGTTAGAGAGCGATCACCGGGTTATATCTGGCACTTGGAAGGGTGTGTTTTATTAAGTATCCGGTTCTAGTTGTCATAAGGTCAAGGTACAACTCCGGTTCGTCCTTTTACCGAGGGACACGGCTATTCGAATAGATAAACTTCCCTGCAGGGGTGCACCACATAACCCAACACGCTCGATCCCATTTGGCCGGACACACTTTTCTGGGTCATGCCCGGCCGCGGAAAATCAACACATCGCAGCCCCACCTAGGCACAACAGAGAGGTCAGCACGCCGGTCTAAACCTAAGCGCGCAGGGGTCTGGGCCCATCGCCCTGAGCACACCTGCATGTTGCGTGGGTGGCCGGAAGCAGAACTAGCCCCCTTAATACAAGAGCAGGCTTACGTTCCAATCCGACACGCGCCGCTCAGTCGCTGACGTCACGAAGGCTTCGGCTGATACCACGACGTCGAGTGCCCATATCTTTCCGACGTAGTTGGTTAGTGCGTATAGACCAAATGGCCAGACTCAGATCAAATACCCAGATCTCGTTTAGCGTGTTAAGTATCCGTGAACGCCGACCAGGGCCAGGCCACCTCTCTCTTAGGTGGTCTCAACCTTCCCTGTCGCTCCGCCACAAATTAACAGTCGGGGGCCGTCGGGAACCCAGGCCCACCACTACCTGGGTGGAACCACCTGCCCTTTGAGCCCCCATCTCCGAAAAGTATCATAAGTAATGTAACAGTATAAGTATATATCATATGCCCGTGATCACCTCCCGTAGTGATCACGGCCCATTAGTATAGCATGGCAGACGGACAAGAGTGTAGGGCCACTGATGTAACACTAGCATCCTATACTAAGCAGTAGGATAGCAGGTAAAGGTAACAACAGTAGTAGCAAGGACAGGCTATGCAGCAGTATAGGATTAACTGAAAGCAGTAACAGGCTACACTACTCTAATGCAAGCAGTATAGAGAAGAATAGGCGATATCTGGTGATCAAAGGGGGGGCTTACCTGGTTGCTCAGACAAGAAGGAGGGGTCGTCAACTCCGTAGTCGTACTGGGTAGCACCGGCGTCGGTCTCGGTGTCTAGCGAGAGAAGAGGGGGAAGAAACAATAAATACTTAAGCAAACAGATGCATAGCGATGCATGGCATGACAAGTATCGGTGCTAGGGGTTCCCTAACGCGGTATGAGGTGATACCGGTGAAGGGGGGAAACATTCGGGAAAGAATCCCTGGTGTTTCGCCGGAGGGGGAAACTTGCGAGTATGATATGTTAGGTGTGCGTGGCGGACTAATGGGCTGCATATTCGAATTCGTCTCGTCGTTCTGAGCAACTTTCATGTTGAAAATAATTTAATCCGAGTTACGGATTAAAAGATATGATTTTCTAAAGATTTACTAATTTATGGAATTTAATTAGTTATTTAATTTAAATCGAAAATGAATTAATGACATCAGCATGATGTCATGTTGACGTCAGCAGTGGTCAGTGACACATTTTAATTAAGCAATTTAATTAACCTAATTAGTATTAATTAGGGGGGTGGGCCCCACTGTCATACTAATTAAATAGCTAATTAACTATCCAGGTTAATTAGATAACTAACGTTTAGTTAGTTGTTTAGTTTAATTAACCAAAATTAATTAAGTTAATTATTTCTCTAATTAATTAATTAATTATTTTTATTTTCTAATTTTATTTTTATAAATACGTTTTGGGGGTGGGGCCCTTCTGTCATTGGGCCAGGCGGTTTAGCGGGTTTTGGGCGCTGGGTGCGGGCGTGTGGTGCTACGGGCGCCCGAACTGGGTGGCGGCCGAACGGGCGCCGGTGGGCGCCGGCGTGGAGCAGCATGTCAGGGAGGCGCCGACGTGGCCTGGCGGCAGGGGCGAGGCACGGCTGAGCGGAACGGCGAGGCCAGGCGGCGAGGGGAGCGACGCGGCGCGCTGGCTGTGGCCGGAGCGGGCGCGACGGGCGCGGGGCGTGGCCGGGAGCGACAGTGAGCGGAGCTGGAGCGGGGGTCACGGGCGCGGGCACGTCCAGGGTCGTGCACGCGTAGGCGGGGGGTAATGGTGGTCGCGGCGAGCGCGACAGGGGGCGCGTGCGGGGCGTGGTCCAGACGCGGGTGCGTGTGCGAAGGTGCGGCCATGGGTTCGGCGAGATTGTGGTGAGCGCGGGATGTGGGGGAAAGAGGAGGCCGGCGGGCCTCACCAGCGGCTGCCGGGGATCGGGGCGGCGAGGCTCGGTGGAGCCGTCAAGGGGGAGATGAGGACGGGGCGATGTTCCGGCGCGGCAGTCCGGCGAGTTGGTGATGAGGAGGCGCGGTGCTTGGCGATCCGATGAGGACCAGGCGGCGGCGACGTGGTCCAACGATGGGATCTGGGGTGGCTCGGCGTCGGGCTTGTAGGGAGGGCGTCGTTGCCTCCCGATCCAGATCGGGGGAGAGGGAGGAGCGGGGGTGGGGGGGATGTGGGTAGCGGTTAGGGTTTTCTTAGGGGTGGGGGGGCCATGTAGGCCAGGGGCGAGATGGGCCGGCTGGCCAGCTGGGCCGGCCGGCTGGGCCGAGGTCCCGTTGGCCATAGGGGGCCTGTTGTTTCTCTTTTTTTAGTTTTCCTTTTACCTTTTCTGTTTCTTTTTATTTGTTATGTTTTGTACTTATCTTTAATAGCAATTAGGTTTAGTAAAATAGGAAACTTCTCCCCGTAATTCACAATCCGAAATTAGACAATGCCACAAAAGTTTGTTCCCAAAATAAAATAGTTTAAGTTTTTAAAATTAATAAAAGGCATTTATTAAATTGGTTGTGCTGTTGTTTTAATCCCGTTAGGGTATTTAAATATTCTATAAAGATGTTGTTTCTCCATCAATATTATCCACAATTTATTTGTCACATTAAGAACATTTTAGTTTTGACTTTCGAAAACTCTAATTGTTTGATTCGATTTTGAATTTGAAATTTGATTTGTTCTAAACTAACGTGAGATTAACAATAGTTATCAAGGTGATGTGGTATCATTAGCAGAGGTTCACTGTAGCTTAAATATCCAGGCGTCACATCTATTCAATATAATCTTCTTTTTGCGGTGTTTTTGTTGAGACCGATGAATTATGGGTTTATGATCAAGATTATCTATGAACAATATTTGAATCTTCGCTGAATTCTTTTATGTATGATTGGTTATCTTTGCAAGTCCCTTCGAATTATCAGTTTGGTTTGGCCTACTAGATTGATCTTTCTTGCAATGGGAGAAGTGCTTAGCTTTGGGTTCAATCTTGCGGTGTCCTTTCCTAGTGACAGTAGGGGCAGCAAGGCACGTATTGTATTGTTGCCATCAAGGATACCAAGATGGGTTTTTTATCATATTGCGTGAATTTATCCCTCTACATCATGTCATCTTGCTTAAGGCATTACTCTGTTCTTGTTAACTTAATACACAAGATGCATGCTGGATAGCGGTCGATGTGTGGAGTAATAGTAGTAGATGCAGGCAGGAGTCGGTCTACTTGTCTCGGACGTGATGCCTATATACATGATCATACCTAGATATTCTCATAACTATGCTCAATTATGTCAATTGCTCAACAGTAATTCGTTCACCCACCGTAAAATACTTACGCTCTTGAGAGAAGCCACTAGTGAAACCTATGGCCCACGGGTCTATCTTCATCATATTAATCTTCCAACACTTATTTATTTCCTTTGATTTTATTTTACTTTGCATCTTTATCACAAAAATACCAAAAATATTAGCCTATCATATCTATCAGATCTCACTCTCGTAAGTGACCGTGAAGGGATTGCCAACCCCTTATCCCGTTGGTTGCGAGGAGTTATTTGTTTTGTGTAGGTACGAGGGACTCGCGCGTAGCCTCCTACTGGATTGATATGTTGGTTCTCAAAAACTGAGGGAAATACTTATGCTACTTTGGTGCATCACCCTTTCCTCTTCAAGGGAAAACCAACGCAGTGCTCAAGAGGTACCAGAGACCGTCGACATAGTTAGGAGGCTCCCAGGCAGGAGGCCTTGCCTTTTCGATCGATGTTGCTTTTGTGCTGTCCTTCTTAAGGCAAACTTGTTTAACTTATGTTTGTGCTCAGATATTGTTGCTTCCGCTGACTTTTGTGTTTTTGAGTTTATGTTTCGAGCCCTCGAGGGCCCTGGCTTGTAATATAAAGCTTGTATTATTTTAATTTTTGTCTAGAGTTGTGTTGTGATATCTTCGGTGAGTCCTTGATCTTGATCTTACACATTTGCGTGTATGATTAGTATATGATTGAATCGAGGGAGTCACAAGTTGGTATCAGAGCCGACTACCTATAGGTAGCCCCCTTTCCAACTCCTTGGCCGAAGTTGAGTCTAGTCCTTGGAAAACTTTTACTAACATTGTTGTGTGGCTTACGGGCCCACATCACAAATGGGTGGTATTAGGATCTTTTATTCCTCGTCTATACTCTGGGATTCTGATCTCTCTTCTATTTAGGTTAAATGATTTTGCTAAGATCTAACTTTAGGTTCTCGAAAATACTTCTTCCCAAGAGCTCCCTCAGTCCAGATGATCGCTTGCTGCACCACAAGATTTCGAAGATACTCTCCGATGTTTCCCTGAAACCTTTGTGCCTTCGGCTTTGCAATTCCATATCACCGATAAATCCCTAGGGATAACTACATACAGTTGTCGTCCATACCTTCATTTCCAATTGTTCTTGTTATTTCAAGATACCCTGAAACACTTCGGATATTCCGAGAATCCTTTGTCCCTGCTGCCTTGCAGCTCCTTTTCCACATTAATACATGTATGAATAATTCCTCACACTAACCGGGGTTCCGTTCATCCCCAGTTGTGCATGTGTTTTGCAAATTCTTGGAATACTATTCGATCTTTAGATAATCCTCAGTAGCCTATTGCTCCTGTTCTTCCTTATTATCTTGCATTATGGTTAATTCGATATGTCTAACAATATTCATTAAACTCCTTTGATATTGTAATTCTTATCCTATTGATTTGACATGTGCGTAAATGCACACATTCATTAGTTATTCCCTGGTAATTATTTCCGGACATGAGTTGGTTCTCGGCAAATCAAACCTTGAATGATTGTCGATCTATGTGTTTTCAACTTGCTTATCTTTTGATTAGAGCATCTGCTTCTGATCCCCCAAATTGGAAACCATAATTCCTTTGCATTTAAGCTTTGGAATTATCAGATATTTGCAAAATTCGATGCATCTACATTATTTCTTCTTCTGATTGAATATCGATACTCACATCAGCTCCGTTGTGGGTCGCCGGATCCATTATTGGATTATCATCCGACAATGTCCTTCATATTCAAAGAACCTCGTGAAGTTCTTTCCCAGATACATAATGCCTTTGGTAAATTGTATCCTCTCCTTTTGTCAACCAAGCTCTGCTTTCGAGCTTGTGTTGTTTACTTCTGAAGTTTGTGGAATAGGTTCCTAAGATGCCCCTATGGGTTGAACCTATGCCTCCCATAATCCATTTGAACCCGAGAGTTTTAACGAGTCTTGCTCTTCTAGTGTTTTGCCAGATAACATTTCAACACTACAACTTCATCAAAAGCGAGAAGTAAATGAAATGATATGCATTGAAGAAGTGGGAGTCGACCTTGAACTTTGTGTTCATGACCAAGGACACGATGTAGATCTTATCATGGAAGCTTATCTTAAAATTAATTATCCCCATGGTATAAGATCTTATATCTGGGATTTGATCCTTTGTAACCGTGGTTCTGACCATGAGTGTTCCCCTTTGATTCCATTTCTCAGACAAGTTAAAGCACTTCTCTTCTGTAGATAAATGCATCTCCGCAACCTCTGTTTTGATCTACCTTCGAGTATACCCTCCGGTATCTCGAGAATATCAAAGAATTGTGTTGCTTCCTGTGAGTCTTCATCTAGTGTTGCTTCTCACCGATTTCAGATTTCCCCCAGGTTCTGGGATATTAGTCAGTCGAGAACGCTAATAAGTGAATCGATCCTGCACTCCGATTCAATAACTCTAAGTAATTTTTGTTGCTTACGAGTTTAATAATCCTTCGAGTCATTCCTAGCCTGATCGGCTATATCATTATCGTGCTAAATTTTAGTTGTACTACCTGGTCCTTCCCGGAGCACATTTTTTGAGATGAGCTAAGCTTACGTCGATCTTCCTCGTCACATCATTTCACCTTGAGCAGCAAGCCTGATTCCAAGTTTGTGTCAAATTCGTGGTTCCGATAACCTTTCGCTTCAAAATTCCTTTGACTTGATGTCATCGCCGATTGATTACATCTTCATGAAACCTCTCGACAAATTGTCGTGATCATCATCAACATTCTTAGCTCTTCCAGGTTATCAACCGAATTCATGATGAGAAATACCATCCTTGCCCCCCTCGATGAATTGTTGCTGAGCCCGTGGGCCACATCCTCATCTTTTCCTTGCTGAATTTGTATGACTTACTTTATAAGTTGTTTCCAATGGATCCTTTGCATATCCAAAGTTTGAACTTTACCTAATGACCATGTCACCCAAACATCAACAAGAACATTGGAAGAGCAATGCTAAAATTGTCTTGATCAATTATCCAAACACCGTTTTATGGGTAAACCTCATTAAATTCCTTGCCCCTTTGTCTACGTGGTTACATACTTGGAGTAATATCATGCATATCATGCTCGGCTTTGCTATTGAAAGATATACTCTTGATACTTGTACTCTTGATACTTGGGTATAAACATATTTTCCTTTGCATTGGTCTGTTTAATCTAATACTCACATTTTTCCTTTCCATTGTTTTGTTTAACCTTCCTTGTGATCTATATGAACTAAGCAGTAATATTTTCCTGCTTATGCAAACACCTCTGTGTACAACTCTGCCAGTAAGACCCTATTACTATTGTTGATAACCTTCTGGTAACCACCGATGGACGAGAACTTTGTCTAATGGTTCGCCTCGTTCCAACGAGCAGGAAAATGGTTCTCTTCATCCCTCGCCCTTGGTACCAAAGTTGATGCCAACATAACTGAAAGGCCTTCCTATGACATGCCTTGCTATCATATCCGTGCAAGATGTCGCTGCTCTTCCTACTCTAAACACACAAGGTGGGCCCATAACCCACAGTTCCACAGGATCGAAACCTGACTCTCTTGTACAACCTTGATTCTGAAATATTCTTTGCACTTGGCCTCGTATGTAATTCACGAGCTAACTTCCTCACAATGATTCATTCTGGTATCAGAGGCAACATTATTCCTCATTGCTATGAACCCCTTCATCACCTGTTATAGGCGTCAGCTTGATGCCTACCTGGTTGAAACTTGTTGAACTTCCTTATAGCACTCTCGATTTGCTTCTTGGTGCTTCAAAAATCTCCTTCCTTGAGATAATTACCGGATGCTAATCCTTTCAGACGTCCGTCCTTATAGTTTTCCCCTTATACCCTATTCGTAAGTACGATGGAGTTTCTAAAGAAAGGACGAGGACTTCATCATGATGCCCTGATGCAGCGAATTGAAGACATCAACGTTATGGATCAACCTCTTCGATGAGAGCAACACGAAAAAGAAGATTCGTTAGAATTTCATAACCAACACTTCTCTCCTTGCTCCACCTCTTAAATCTCGGGACGGGATTTCTTGTAGTGGAGGAGAATTGTAACACCCCCAGTGCCATGCTACAGTAACCCTCTGTGATTAAGCTAATCACTTTGCTAAGCAGTGCTTGATCACCTTTGATTCAAATATCATTTGAAATCCCACTTTGGAATCAAATTCAATTTGCAAGGAAATATGGAGTTGCACAAAAGTTGCTGCAAAATAGTTCATGTTTTACCCAAAATTCCATAACATTTAATTGTTAAGGAAAAAAACATCACCCCCAAGCCAAGATGGACTATAGCAATTTAAAACAGTGCCAAATCAGCAAATTAATTGCTTTTCCATTTATGCAAAATTCTAATAGCTTCAATTAGATTCCAAACTTTTTGTGGCAGTGAACAATATTTCTTGGAATTTGTTTTGGTCAGTGGAATATTTTTGCAAAGTCATTTGTGGCTAAAGAAAATGAAAAAGCTACTGAAAAAAACTGAGAAAGAAAAGAAAAAAGGCCGAGTGCATTCTTTGCACTTGAGCCCACTGACTACAGTGCGGCCCAGCCCAACCTGGGCCTTCTCCCACCTCGCTACAGGAGGTAGAGACGTGCGTGGCACACATCCGTGCGCCATGGCCGTGGATGCCCTCCACGTTGCTCCCCCAAGCCTATAAACACGTCTCTGAGAAACCCTAGATCGTCCTCGCCCATTCCCCCCTCGATCCTCCTTCGCCCCCTCCTCTCTGGTTTGAATTCGAGCTCGCGTGATCACCGCTACCCCACCCTCGTTGACGCATCCACCGGCCTCCTCGGCGTGCAGGGGCGCGTCCTGGAGGTTTGTCGTGTTCATACGCGTCCGTTCAAGGCATCGGAGCAAGGCGGGGAGCTGCGTGAACGGCGCCGTCGACCTCTTCTTCCTCCGCCCGTCGTCCGCCTCGTTGTCGTCGACCAAGCACGCGAGCCGGGACGGCCCCGCAGCGCTGCATCGCCTTCGTCCGCCTTGGTCGCCGCTGACCACCGTCATCCCAGCCTCCCCTGCAGCTACTAAGCCCCTCGACGGCCTCCTTGAGCCGCTCGGTGAGCTCCACTCGCCCTCCCCCTTCTCTCTGCCATCGCGCACGCCCGCTAGGTAGTTTCCCCGCTGTGGCCGAGCGCGACGCTGCTGGAGACCGTCGACGTCACCCTCGGGTCACGCGTGTGCCTCCGCTGCCTGCCGCTACTTGTTGCTACGCTCATGTTTTGCTGCTGCTCCTACTAGTTAGTCGTTGCTGCTGCTCCTAAGCACTGCTCCTGGCTGCTAGCTGCTGCGTACTGCTGCTGCTTGCTGCTCCAGCCACTCACCCGTCGCTTCCGCCACCACCGCTGCACTTCCCTCCGAGTCGCCGCGCCGGCACCCCGCGCCGCTGCACGCACGCGCATGGCCCGTGCCACATCTGCCCAAGCAAGGTCGCGCCCTCCTGGCCCCTCCCGCGCCAAGCGCATGGCCATGGCCGTCGCACGCGAGCGTGCGTGCCCAGCGATGGTGGCTGGCTAGCCTTGGCTGGCCCTGTGTATGGGGTTGTTTGGTTGCTGCCCTGAGAAAAATTTGCCTGGCCAGGAGCAAGCCAGACAACTACTCGCATCTTCTTTGGTTGGTGCCTGAGCACAAATCGGCCAGCCTGACCTGAGCACCTCCAGCACATAATTAGCCGGTGCGAAGCCACTAGAATAGGAGGCCTGAGTCAGGCAGAGTAATCAGTGCGTGCATGCGTTCACTTTAGACAGTGTGATATTATTTTAATATTGTTCAGGCACAGGCAAGGCTCTGGGAATGAACCAAACAACTTCTTTTCAAGCTGCCTGCTAGGCTAAAGTCACAAGAGTTTCTGGTGCCTATCAGGCGCTCATTTTTTCCGGCAGGTTGTTCAGGTAGAGAACCAAATAGCCCTTATATCCGTGTGTGTGTGTGTGTTAGATTAGAAATAATGGCCACGGCCATGTGGCCACCTACTAATTAGGTTAGCTAGATTAGTTACTAACATTAGTTTAGCCACCGTCACTTACAACCAGGCCCCACCTAGCTAATTAGATTAACAAAAAAACACTGTTAGAACTCTCAGCCGATGACAATTGGGTCCCAGTGGACCCAGTTGACCAGTCAATGCTGACTGGGTTTGTCTCTACCAATGGCATGTGGCCCCCTGACCTTGTTGACTAGTCAAACTGGAGTAGTTGATAGCTGACTCAGCACCCTCCTGGCCCCACCTCTCATACTCTGAGGCTAGCTGCTGCTAAGTATAAAAGTATTTTCAGTTTGCTTTCGAATTAAATGAATTTCACTAATTTCATAAAATGCTTTAAACTTCGATAAATCATAGAAAATAATCTGTAACTCAGATGAAAATGTTTTCTACATGAAAGTTGCTCAAAAAAATCCAATGAATCCGAATACGCAGTCCGTTCATCTGTCACATGCCCCTAGCATGTTGAACATGGAACATTCCCCCTCCAGTCATCTGTCTGACACAGGTCCGGAACCGGGAAAACATTCCCGGTTGAATTCCCCCTTCACCTATATCGTGGAGCACTTCGTTAGGTCGACCCTAGTTCTACTTTTTGTCATGTCATGCTTTATGATGCTTTGTTTGTTGTATATTTATTGTTTCTTCCCCCTCTTCTTTCCGGTAGACCCCAAGACTGATGTCCCTGTGATCGACTACGTCGACGAGACTCTTCTTCCTTTGCTACTGTTATTGTTTTCTCCTATTCTAATGCATAGCATGCTTTTGTAACCTGCTTACTGTTACCTACCTGCTTATCCTAAACTGCTTAGTATAGGTTGGTTAGTGATCCATCAGTGACCCCCACCTTGTCCTTGTTGCCCCTGCTTCATCATCAACGACTCGAGCAACGTGATCGACGACCAGAGCCCGACACCTCACATCACATCACACCCCTTTTGTTGCTCGACTCTGCAGAGTTACCATCAAGTGCCGAGGGTGGTAACTCATACATCACTCCTGATGAGGTCTTTGTAGTGTAGCTGTTCGGTCATGGTCATCGAGGGTGATTCCTCCTTGACCACTCCCGATACGACTCTGTCATGCAACCCCTCAAGTGTGAACCTCGAGGGTGGTTCCTCTTACGTTCACCTCGATGATTACATCGAGTGGAATTCACCGAGGGTGATTCCTCGGGTTTTCCCCTTGATGTTTGGACACAGGATACTTGGACTTTACAACTGTTACTTGGAAAGGCGGGTCGACCCTGAGGGGTAACCGCGAGTGATGTGGAGATTGGTTCACCTGGAGGGTACCCGAGAGTTGAATACGAGGCGTGTCCGGGCATTCTTAGCCCTTGCCGCATGTTCTCGAGACGGGGCGACGGGGTCACATCTTTCGTGAGTCTCTGCTCATGACCGCACGACGAACACACTAACGGTTTGGATATTTGATCCGAGAAGGCCTCTGTCCTGATAGCACTAACCATCACGTGGGCATAGTGTGGGTGTTCTACGTCGTATGCATCAGCCGAAGCTTAATAGACGTCATGCGACCGAGCGGCGCCCGCCGGATTGGACTGGTAAGCACCTGGCTTTTTAAGGAGGTAGCTAGGTATGCTCACCGGCCGCCCACGCAACATGCAGGAGTTCCCGGGGCGATGTCCCAAGAACCATGGGGCCATAGGTTTAGTCTGGCGTGCTGACCTCTCTATTGTGCCTAGATCGGGTTGTGTGACGCCCCCGATTCAATCGTACACTAATCATGCACGCAAATGTGTATGATCAAGATCAGGGACTCACGGGAAGATATCACAACACAACTCTACAAATAAAAAATAAGTCATACAAGCATCATAATACAAGCCAGGGCCCTCGAGGGCTCGAATACAAGTGCTCGATCATAGAAGAGTCAGCGGAAGCAACAATATCTGAGTACAGACATAACTTAAACAAGTTTGCCTTAAGGAGGCTAGCACAAACTAGGATACAGATCGAACGAGGCGTAGGCCTCCTGCCTGGGATCCTCCTAACTACTCCTGGTCGTCGTCAGCGGGCTGCACGTAGTAGTAGGCTCCTCCATAGTAGTAGGAATCGTCGTCGACGGTGGCGTCTGGATCCTGGGCTCCATCGTCTGGTTGTGGCAACCGGGTAGAAGGGAAAGGGGGAAAAGGGGGAGAAAAGCAACCGTGAGTACTCATCCAAAGTACTCGCAAGCAAGGAGCTACACTACATATGCATGGATATATGTGTAAAGGGCCATATCAGTGGACTGAACTGCAGAATGCCAGGATAAGAGGGGGTTAGCTAATCCTGTCGAAGACTACGCTTCTGGTAGCCTCCGTCTTGCAGCATATAGAAGAGAGTAGACTGAAGTCCTCCAAGTAGCATCGCGTAGCATAAACCTACCCGGCGATCCCCTCCTCGATGCCCTGTTAGAGAGCGATCACCGGGTTGTATCTGGCACTTGGAAGGGTGTGTTTTATTAAGTATCTGGTTCTAGTTGTCATAAGGTCAAGGTACAACTCCGGGTCGTCCTTTTACCGAGGGACACGACTATTCGAATAGATAAACTTCCCTGCAGGGGTGCACCACATAACCCAACACGCTTGATCCCATTTGGCCGGACACACTTTCCTGGGTCATGCCCGGCCTCGGAAGATCAACATGTCGCAGCCCCACCTAGGCACAATAGAGCGGTCAGCACGCCGGTCTAAACCTAAGTACGCAGGGGTCTGGGCCCATCGCCCTGAACACACCTGCACGTTGCGAACGCGGCTGGAAGCAGACCTAGCAACCTCCAGTACAACGGAAGACACATTACGCGGCCCAATCTGGCGCGCGCCGCTCAGTCGCTAACATCAAGAAGTGCTTCGGCTAATACCACGACGCCGAGTGCCCATATCTTTCCCGCGTAGTTGGTTAGTGCGTATAGACCAAATGGCCAGACTCAGATCAAATATCCAGATCTCGTTAAGCGTGTTAAGTATCCGCGAACGCCAACAGGGCCAGGCTCACCTCTCTCCTAGGTGGACTCAACCTGCCCTGTCGCTCCGCCTCAAGTAACAGTCGGGGGCCGTCGGGAACCCAGGCCCACCTCTACCGGGATGGAGCCACCTGCCCCTTCAGCCCCCATCTCCGAACAGTATCACAGGTAATGTAACAGTGTAAAGTATATAGTATGCCCGTGATCACCTCCCGAAGTGATCACGGCCCAGTAGTATAGCATGGCAGACGGACAAGAGTGTAGGGCCACTGATGGAACACTAGCATCCTATACTAAGCAGTAGGATTGCAGGTAAAGGTATCAACAGCAGTATCAAAGACAGGCTATGCATCAGGATAGGAATAACGAAAGTAGTAACATGCTACACTACTCTAATGCAAGCAGTATAGAGGAGAGTAGGCGATATCTGGTGATCAAGGGGGAGGGCTTGCCTGGTTGCTCTGGCAAGAGAGAGGGATCGTCAACTCCGTAGTCGAACGGGGCAGCAGCAGCGTCGGTCTCGGGGTCTAGCGGAAGAAGAGGGGGACGAAACAATTAATATTTAAGCAAGCAGATGCATAGTGATGCATGACATGACAAGTAACGGCGTTAGAGGTGCCATAACGCGGTATGGGATGATACCGGTGAAGGGGGGAAACATCCGGAAAAGTTTTCCCGGGATTTCACGTTTTCGAGCAAAGGAGCCGGAGGGGAAAAAATTGTGAGTTTGATATGTTAGGAATGGGTAGTGGACGAACGGGCTGCGTATCCGGGTTCATCTCGTCGTTCTGAGCAACTTTCATGTTCAAAATAATTTAATCCGAGTTACGGATTAAAAGATATGATTTTCTAAAGATTTTATAAATTTCTGGAATTTTAAATGATTATTTAATTTAATTCGAAATTAGAATTATGACATCAGCATGATGTCATGCTGACGTCAGCAGTCAACATGGGGTTGACTGGGTCAAACTGACGCGTGGGTCCAGTGGGACCCACCTGTCATACTCTGTTAGGTTAATTAGGGTTTAGTTAAGCTAATTACTATTTAATTAAACTAACAGATTAATTAGATTAATTAATCAAGTTTAATTAGCTTAATTAATTTAGTTAATTAACTTAATTAATGTAGTTAATTAATTAATTAAATTTAGTTTATTTATTTATTTATTCATTTTCTTTTTAAAACGTTCCAGGGGCTGGGCCCCAGTTGTCATTGGCCCTGGGGCCATACCAGGCGCAGGCGCTATAGGGTGCGGGCGTGGGCGCCCGTTTTCGTGCACCGCAGCACCCAGAGGGGCGCCGGCGGGCAGGGCGCTAGCCGGGGTAGGGTGAGGCTGGGCCGGGGCACCAGAGGCAGCAGGCGTCCGCCGGAGAAGCTGCAGGCGGGCGGGCCAGGGGGCGCGCGGGCACGCGGCCGGGAGGTCGGGCATGGGGGAAGAAGCAGCGAGCGGGGGCGCGGTCGAGGCCATGGCTGGGCTTGGTCAAGGCCTGGACGCGGTGCGCGCGGCAGGAGTCCGTGCGAGGCGGTAGTGCCCGCGAGCGGGCGCCGGAGCGCGTGCGCGACAGAGAGGAGGGGAAGGCGGGGAGGAGCACGGGTCCAGGGGAACCGGAGTGGGGCGAGGCGCGCGGTACGGGGCGCTAGCGGGGCGCCGGAACTGGCGCGGCTCGCGGTGACTGCGCGGGGCAAAAGGGAGTGCGAGGAGATGGAGAAGCTCACGGGGGGCTGTAGGGTCAGGGCAGGGGTGCGCGAGGTGGATGACGGGGACGACGGCGGAGAGGAGAAGCAGGCCGGTGGGGAAGAGGCGATGCGGCGGCGCCGGCGAGGTGACGCCGCGGATCAGGATGGAGGCGCAACGGGGCGTCGGGGCGCCAGGGACGTGCGCCGGGGCGGCGGGTCGCGGCGCCAGGGGCGTCGGGGCGCCAGGGACGTGCGCCGGGGCGGCGTCGGGCGGCCTCGCCCCGTTCTGGATCGGGGAAGGGGGAGAGAGATCGGGGGATCATGGGGGGGGATGTGGGGAGGGGGTCGCTAGGGTTCGGTCACCCCAGGGGGCTATAGGCGCCGGTTGGGCCGGCCTGGTTGGCCCAGAGGCCAGCTGGGCTGTGGCCCAGTGGAGGGGGGTTCCTCCCTTTTTTCTGTTTTCTTTTCTTCTTTTTTTATTCTATTTCTTTTCTGTTTTCTTTTATTTTAGTTTTATAAAATTTTAAAAGCGACAACTAATTTGGTATTATCAAATAGGTCATAGCCCCAAATAATCTGGCACTTTAATAAAGTGTTTTGCATGTGCTTATTATTTTAAAAGCATTTTAGATAATCGTTTCATCGTTGTTTTTTAGTTTATTCAGTGCATTTAAGTATTTTATTAGAAGATGACTTCTTCTCCAACATTTATTACGGGTTATTTGACACGTTAGGAACAATTTAGTTTTGATTTTTTTTTGAAAACTTTAATTGTTTTAACTTTAATTCAGATTTGAATTTGGATCGGTTCTGAACTAACGCGAGATTATCAACAATAATCGAGGTGACGTGGCATCATTACCAGAGGGTTACTGTAGCTTAATTATCTGGGCGTCACAGGTTGCGGCGTATCGTTTGGCCGAGGCCGGGCATGACCCAGGAAAGTGTGTCCGGCCGGAGTTAATCGAGCGTGGTGGGTAAGTTGGTGCACCCCTGCAGGGAAGAAAACATTTATCGATAGTAATGGACACTTGGAGTTGTATCCCGATTGATACAACTAGAACTGGATACTTGTGATGAGAAATGGATAGTATGGCTCTGGGATTGCTTTCTCGCAGGGAGTCGAGGAAGGATCTCTGGGTGCGGATGATAACACCACTGCTACTTTATATTATGCTATTATGTACTCTTCTAATGCTGCAAGACCATTGGAGATGCTTGAAGATGCTGAAGATGCCAGTCTTCGATAGGGCTAGGTCTTCTCTCTATTCTGGCATTTCTGCAGCCCAGTCCACATATACAGCCTTCCTTTGATAATGGTGCATATGTAGTGTAGATCCTTGCTTGCGAGTACTTTGGATGAGTACTCACGGTTGCTTTGCTCCCTCTTTTCCCCTTTTTTCCTTTCTTTCCGGATGTCGCAACCAAATGGTGAAGTCCAGGAACCAGACGCCACCGTCGACGATGACTACTACTACCACGAGGGTGCTTACTACTACGTGGAGACCGTCGATGACTATGAGTAGTTAGGAGGCTCCCAGGCAGGAAGCATTGCCTTTTAGATTGATGTTGCTTTTGTGCTAGCCTACTTAAGGTAAACTTGTTTAACTTATGTTTGTGCTCACATATTGTTGCTTCCGCTGACTTTTCTGTTTTCGAGCTTATGTATTCGAGCTCTCGAGGCCCCTGGCTTGTAATATAAATCTTATATTATTTTAATTTTTATCTAGAGTTGCGTTGTGATATCTTCCCATGAGTCCTTGATCTTGATCGTACATATTTGCGTGTATGATTAGTGTATGATTGAATCGAGGGCGTCACAAGGCGGATCTGCCCCAAGGGACGGGTGGAGCCGTCCAGGACCCTGGAGAAAGGCTTAGTGGGCGGAGCCGGCCATGTGGCACATGAAGCAAGCCGAAAGCTTCCATAGAGAGCACATTGAGGCCAGCTCCGCCGTCGATGAGGATCTTGGTGACCGCCACGTTGCAGATGGTGGGGGTGCAGAGCATCGGGAGCGCACCCGCGCCCGTGGTGGTCGCGAGGTGGTCTCTCGAGTCGAAGGTGAGGTCGGCCTTGGGAGCCGCCCATCCCGGAGGAGCTCCCTGTTGTACATGGGTGGCACCCACCTGGCAGAAGAACTACTTGACATGGCAGTTCGAGGGCGGTGCCTGCGAGCCACCGAGGAGGACTGCGACGACGTGGGGTGCTGGTGCCGCGAAGCATGTGAGGAAGAGGTCGCGCAGCTCCTCCCAGGAAGCCATAGAAGACCATGGCAAGTTGAGAAGCCAGGCGTGCGGTGCGCCCTCCAGGGCCATGGGAAGATAGTTCGCCATGACCTTGTCGTCGCCGCCTGCCGTCCAAACAGCCTCCTCGTATGCTTGGAGAAAGCTTGTCGGGTCCGCCGCACCGTCGTGTCGGGGCGGCCTGTTCGGCCTGAACTTGGGCGGCCACTGCACCTGCCGCAGGGCGGGGGTGAAAGCTCGGAGGCCCTCAGCTCCTTCGAGAGCGCACGCTGATCCAGTCGATGGAGAAGCGTCCGCCATGAGAGCCGAAAAGCAGAGCGAGGCGGACAAGGTGGCGGATCTCTGACGCACCCCTACCTGGTGCGCCAAGTTTCAGATCACGGGTTCCAGAGACCCTTGAGAGGTTCGAACTCAGGGGTGCGTGCGAAGAACTCGTCCTCCCCAGTCTGCATGCTCGCTAATCTCATGGTCTAGCTCGACGAACCGAATGGACAAGAAACATAGCAGTTTACCCAGGTTCAGGCCACCTTGCGGTGTAAAACCCTACTCTTGTTTTGTGGTGGATTGGCCTCATGGGGCTGAGGGTGAACTTGTACAGTGGGCGAACAACCTCAGGAGGAGGAGTGTTCTTGTGCTCGATGAGCTGGTGGGTGTGAGGATGATTTGAATGACCTCTCCTACTACGGTGGTGCTGCTGCTCTATTTATAGTGGCACTGCTCCTTTTCCCAAATGTGGGCGAGAAGGGATCCCACAACAGCCAAATTCGAAGGGAGACAACTAGTACATGCTATCCTGACAAAAGTGGTATTCGCCTGCAAAAGCCTCTGGTGGTGACGCCGCGGTGGGCTCGGCGATGACTTCCGTCCTGCCGTCCTAGTGGTCTTGGTCTTATTGCACCGGAATGGAAACCCTATGCTGATTCCTCAGGATCCGCACCTGCTCTTGCCTCCTTAGCACCAAAGAGGAAACTGGTACACTGCGCCCGCTAGCGCCTGCCTGACCTTGGTCGTCATGGCTCACGTCATCTGAACCTCGCGATGTGAGGCTTGAACAGATATCTCCGCTCCTCGGGAGCCAACCCGGGGAGGCCGACCCACGTGGAGGTCTTGGTGTTGTCCGCCTCGCGAGGGTCTTGAGCTGTTGATGTTGAAGCTAGGTCGTACCAGGCCGTTGATGGAGCCACGCCGTGGGCCGCAGGCAGGCAAGTCTGGGTACCCCTGTTCCCAGAACGCTGACAGCTATAAAATGAATGTAAAACATCAAAAAATGATAATATAACAACATGGAACAATCAAAAATTATAGATACGTTGGAGACGTATCAGCCGTCTCCTTCCCCTACCGGCCGCTCCTCCACAAGGGCAGCGGTGGGTGCTAGTGCCCGCGCCGCCGGCCCGCACACACACTCCGGAACCAGAGGTGCACGCCGCGATAGGCAGCAGACACGGAAGAGGGACGCGGCGGAGCAGTCCGTGCGTCGCTGCCGCGGGATGCAGGTGGAACATCCCGACGACGAGTACCACCGGTCCCTCACGACGGCGGAGACGGACGCTTGCCACCTCCGACGGAAGAACGCCAAGGCGCTCCAGCTTGCCATTGAGTAGTCGGAGTGTGAGGTGAAAGAGGCAACGACAGAGGCGACTCGGGTCGCCAAGTTGAAGCGGGAGCAGGACAGGGCGGTCTGTCAGATGAAGGGGCTCATCATACTCTCCGGCTCTGACGACGGCAACAGCTGCACCTCCTCGGACAACCAAGAACCTCCACCACCCGCGAACGCCTACAGCTGCGCCGGCGACCAGAAGAGCAAACGTCCGGTGAGGAAGTGGTGATCCCGCCCCATACTCATATGTTTATATCATTTTTAGTTGTAGAAGTTTAAGAACATGTCTGGTGACGAACTAAGATGATTTTTTGGATGTTGCAAAGTTTGTTAATGTCCGTTTGCAGTCGATCTTGTGTTCGTTTGCAGCCGGTTTTTGTTGTCCGTTGTTTGATCACGTAGAGTAGCTCAACGTTGCATATGTAGTATGGATATAAGACGCCGTATATGAGATACGCGGATGTAGGGTGGTAAATATGAGGCGTGCCCGGTCAGCGCCCGTGGGTGTTTGAAGGGCCGGATTTGCCCATCGCGGTTGTAGATGCTCTAAGTGCCTTAGGTCTAACCTGTGTAGATCAACATACAACATCGATAGTACTGCAATAAAATCTAAACCTTTTTTGAGGGTTTGTGTTGCCAAAAAAAGTACTGCAGATGGTAGTGGTGCAATTGATTTGTTCTATATATGTGCGTGCATGAAATGATATGCATACAGTTGATATGAGTAATACTGATAAACATACAGTTACTATGAGTAATACTGGGTTGTTTCCGGCTTGTTGAAGTTCCAGCAGGACAAATATTAGTTTTATAGTTGATTATATGTGATCTTTCGGGGTTTTTCTGCGGGTGGATTATATGTGATCTTTCAGAGAGAACTAAACTTAAAACACATGCAGCAATGATAAAAAGGGCTACGACCTGTAACAAACTCCATCGATCGATGAGACACGCACAAAAAGGACAGCAATGGAACGAAGGACACATGTAGTTCATGAAATGACACCGTTGAATCGAATCGAAGTGAAGTTTGAGAGAGACGCAGTAGAGATGACATAGTACTGCGTGGCATGGACTTGAGAGCCGATATTCTACTATAGTAGTTGTGTTGTACAGTGGGAAAGCATGCATAGTCTTGCTCATTCTGGGAATGCATGCACACCATTTGGGGGGAGGCAACGCAAAGATTCCAAAACAGTCATGTCATGCCTTCAGAAAGAAAGTCGCCTCAAAAGAAACGAAACTGCTCGATGCACGACATAAGTGGACGATCTACGCACGATATATCAATCCAGCGGCCGGCGCCCTGTTCAGTCATACGTATGTCCGGCCAGATTTTATCATCGTCTGTGCGTCGTCCATGGTTTATCATGTGCATAGCACGACTCCAAAAGAAATACGATGCTAGTCAGTCCATCTATTCCAAACAGAAGACCTATGAACCCGTCGCTCGCGTCCCTCCACGGGGGCGGCACGAGCGAACCCTAGCCGCCGCCGCCCCGTCCCTCGCCTTCGCAGGCCGCGGTATGGCACTCTCTCCTCGCGGCGACACGTTGCCCTGGAAGGCGCAGCCCACTACAGGCGAGGTGGTTGAAGCCGGTGTGGTGGATCTCTCGTCAGCACGACGAGGAAGTTCTACATGGCTGACCGGGGTCGATCACGAGGGATTCGGGCCTTGTTGCCCGGATCGATCTCGTGATGGCGCATGCGTCTTCACTCGGCCTGGTCAGGGTGGCGACCCTGGCATGCAGCTGTTGGGGAACGTAGTAATTTCAAAAAATTTCCTACGCACACGCAAGATCATGGTGATGCATAGCAACAAGAGGGGAGAGTGTTGTCTACGTACCCTCGTAGACTGAAGCGGAAGCGTTGACACAACGTAGAGGAAGTAGTCGTACGTTCTCCTCGCGATCCAACCGATCACAGCACCGTTACTCCGGCACCTCCGAGTTCTTGGCACACGTTCAGCTCGATGACGATCCCCGGGCTCCGATCCAGCAAAGCGTCGGGGAAGAGTTCCGTCAGCACGACGGCGTGGTGACGGTCTTGATGTGTTACCGGCGCAGGGCTTCGCCTAAGCACTGCAACGATATGATCGAGGTGGAATTTGGTGGAAGGGGGCACCGCACACGGCTAAGGAAAGATCTCAATGATCAATTGTGTCTTTGGGGTGACCCCTGCCCCCGTATATAAAGGAGCCAAGGGGGAGGGGCTGGCCGGCCAAGCTTGGCGCGCCAGGAGAGTCCTACTCCCTCTGGGAGTAGGATTCCCCCCCCAATCCTAGTTGGACTAGGATTCTCCAAGGGGGAGAGAGAGAGAGAGGGGGCGCCCACCTCTCCTAGTCCTAATAGGACTAGGGAAAGGGGGGGAGGCGCGCAGCCCATGAGGGCAGCCCTCTCACCTCTCCTCCAAGGCCCATGTTGGCCCATTATGCTCCTGGGGGGTTCCGGTAACCCTCCCGGTATTCCGGTAAAATCCTGATTTCACCTGGAATGCATCCGATGTCCAAACATAGGCTTCCAATATATCATTCTTTACGTCTCGACCATTTCGAGACTCCTCGTCATGTCCGTGATCACATCCGGGACTCCGAACTCCTTCGGTACATCAAAATGCATAAACTCATAATAACTGTCATCGTAACGTTAAGCGTGCGGACCCTACGGTTCGAGAACAATGTAGACATGACCGAGACACGTCTCCGGTCAATAACCAACAGCGGGACCTGGATGCCCATATTGGCTCCTACATATTCTACGAAGATCTTTATCGGTCAGACCGCATAACAACATACGTTGTTCCCTTTGTCATCGGTATGTTACTTGCCCGAGATTCGATCGTCGGTATCCAATACCTAGTTCAATCTCGTTACCGGCAAGTCCCTTTACTCGTTCCGTAATACATCATCTCGCAACTAACTCATTGGTTGCAATGCTTGCAAGGCTTTATGTGATGTGCATTACCGAGAAGGCCCTGAGATACCTCTCCGACAATCGGAGTGACAAATCCTAATCTCGAAATATGCCAACCCAATATGTACCTTCGGAGACACCTGTAGAGCACCTTTATAATCACCCAGTTACGTTGTGACGTTTGGTAGCACACAAAGTGTTCCTACGGTAAACGGGAGTTGCATAATCTCATAGTTAAAGGAACATGTATAAGTCATGGATAAAAGCAATAGCAACATACTAAACGATCGGGTGCTATGCTAACGGAATGGGTCATGTCAATCAGATCATTCAACTAATGATGTGATCTCGTTAATCAAATAACAACTCTTTGTTCATGGCTAGGAAACATAACCATCTTTGATTAATGAGCTAGTCAAGTAGAGGCATACTAGTGACACTCTGTTTGTCTATGTATTCACACATGTATTATGTTTCCAGTTAATACAATTCTAGCATGAATAATAAACATTTATCATGATATAAGGAAATAAATAATAACTTTATTATTGCCTCTAGGGCATATTTCCTTCAGTCTCCCACTTGCACTAGAGTCAATAATCTAGTTCACATCGCCATGTGATTTATCAGCAATAGTTCACATCACCATGTGATTAACACCCATAGTTCACATCGATATGTGACCAACACCCAAAGGGTTTACTAGATTCAGTAATCTAGTTCACATTGCTATGTGATTAACACCCAAAGAGTACTACGGTGTGATCATGTTTTGCTTGTGAGAGAAGTTTAGTCAACGGGTCTGCCACATTCAGATCCGTTATGTATTTTGCAATTTTCTATGTCTACAATGCTCTGCACGGAGCTACTTTAGCTAATTGCTCCCACTTTCAATATGTATCTAGATTGAGACTTAGAGTCATCTAGATTAGTGTCAAAACTTGCATCGACGTAACCTTTTACGACGAACCTTTTTGTCACATCCATAATTGAGAAACATATCCTTATTTTACTAAGGATAATTTTGACCGATGTCCAGTGATCTACTTCCTAGATCACTATTGTACTCCCTTGCTTAACACAGTGTAGGGTATACAATAGATCTGGTACATAGCATGGCATACTTTATAGAATCTATGGCTGAGGCATAGGAAATGACTTTCATTCTCTTTCTATCATCTGCCGTGGTCGGGCTTTGAGTCTTACTCAATTTCACACCTTGTAATACAGGCAAGAACTCTTTCTTTGACTGTTCCATTTTGAACTACTTCAAAATCTTTTCAAGGTATGTACTTATTGAAAAACTTATCAAGCGTCTTGATCTATCTCTATAGATCTTGATGCTCAATATGTAAGCAGCTTCACCGAGGTCCTTCTTCGAAAAACTCCTTTCAAATACTCCTTTATGCTTCACAGAATAATTCTACATTATTTCCGATCAATAATATGTCATTTACATATACTTTATCAGAAATGTTGTAGTGCTCCCACTCACTTTCTTGTAAATACAGGCTTCACCGCAAGTCTGTATAAAACTATATGCTTTGATCAACTTATCAAAGTGTATATTCCAACTCCGAGATGCTTGCACCAGTCCATAGATGGATCGCTGGAGCTTGCATATTTTGTTAACACCTTTAGGATCGACAAAACCTTCTAGTTGCATCGTATACAACTCTTTTTTAATAAATCCATTGAGGAATGCAGTTTTGTTGATCCATTTGCCAAATTTCATAAAATGTGGCAATTGCTAACATGATTCGGACAGACTTAAGCATAGATACGAGTGAGAAACTCTCATCGTAGTCAACACCTTGAACTTGTCGAAAACCTTTTGCGACAATTCTAGCTTTGTAGATAGTAACACTACTATCAGTGTCCGTCTTCCTCTTGAAGATCCATTTATTTTCTATGGCTTGCCGATCATTGGGCAAATCCATCAAAGTCCATACTTTGTTCTCATACATGGATCATATCTCAGATTTCATGGCCTTAAACCATTCCGCGGAATCTGGGCTCACCATCGCTTCCTCATAGTTCGCAAGTTCATCATGGTCTAGTAACATGACTTCCAGAACAGGATTACCGTACCACTCTGGTGCGGATCTCACTCTGGTTTACTTATGAGATTCGGTAGTAACTTGATCTGAAGTTACATGATCATCATCATTAGCTTCCTCACTAATTGATGTAGTAGTCACAGGAACAGATTTCTGTGATGAACTACTTTCCAATAAGGGAGAAGGTACAATTACCTTATCAAGTTCTACTTTCCTCCCACTCACTTCTTTCGAAAGAAACTCTTTCTCTAGAAAGTTTCCGAACTTAGCAACAAAAAGTCTTGCCTTCGGATCTGTGATAGAAGGTGTATCCAACAGTTTCCTTTGGATATTCTATGAAGACACATTTCTCCGATTTGGGTTCGAGCTTATTAGGTTGAAGCTTTTTCACATAAGCATCGCAGCCCCAAACTTTAAGAAACGACAGCTTAGGTTTATTGCTAAACCATAGTTCATACGGTGTCGTCTCAACGGATTTAGATGGTGCCCTATTTAATGTGAGTGCAGCTGTCTCCAATGCATAATCCCAAAAACAATAGTGGTAGATCGGTAAGATACATCATAGATTGTACTATATCTAATAAAGTACGGTTATGACGTTCGGACGCACCATTATGCTGCGGTGTTCCAGGTGGCATGAGTTTGTGAAACAATTCCACATTGTTTTAATTGAAGACCAAACTCGTAACTCAAATATTCGTCTCTACGATCAGATCGTAGAAACTTTATTTTCTTGTCACGATGATTTTTCACTTCACTCTGAAATTCTTTGAACTTTTCAAATGTTTCAGACTTATGTTTCATCAAGTAGATATACCCATATCTGCTTAAATCATCTGTGAAGTTCTGACAATAATGATACTTGTCGCGAGCCTTAATATTCATCGGACCACATACATCAGTATGTATGATTTCCAACAAATCTGTTGCTTGCTCCATTGTTCCGGAGAACGGCGTTTTAGTCATCTTGCCCAAGAGGCATGGTTCGCAAGCATCAAGTGATTCATAATCAATTGATTCCAAAATCCCATCAGCATGGAGTTTCTTCATGCGCTTTACACCAATATGACCTAAACGGCAGTGCCACAATTAGGTTGCACTATCATTATTAACTTTGCATCTTTTGGTTTCAATATTATGAATATGTGTATCACTACGATCGAGATCCAATGAACTATTTTCATTGGTGTGTATGACCATAGAAGGTTTTATTCATGTAAACAGAACAACAATTTATTCTCTTACTTAAATGAATAACCGTATTGCAATAAACATGATTAAATCATATTCATGCTCAACACCAAATAACACTTATTTAGGTTCCACACTAATCCCGAAAGTATAGGGAGTGTGTGATGATGATCATATCAATCTTGGAACCACTTCCAACACACATCGTCACCTTGCCCTTTAACTAGTCTTTGTTCATTCTGCAACTCCCGTTTCGAGTTACTAATTTTAGCAACTGAACTAGTACCAAATACTGAGGGGTTGCTATGAACACTAGTAAAGTACACATCAATAACATGTATATCATATATACCTTTGTTAACCTTGCCATCCTTCTTATCCGCCAATAACTTGGGGTAGTTCCGCTTCCAGTGACCAGTCCCTTTGCAGTAGAAGCACTTAGTCTCAGGCTTAGGACCAGACTTGGGCTTTTTCACTTGAGCAGCAACTTGCTTGCCGTTCTTCTTGAAGTTCCCCTTCTTTCCTTTTGCCTTTTTCTTGAAACTAGTGATCTTGTCAACCATCAACACTTGATGCTCTTTCTTGATTTCTACCTTCATCGATTTCATCGTCATGAAAAAACTCGGGAGTCTTTTTCGTCATCCCTTGCATACTATAGTTCATCACGAAGTTCTACTAACTTGGTGATGGTGACTAGAGAATTCTGTCAATCACTATCTTATCTGGAAGATTAACTCCCACTTGATTCAAGCGATTGTAGTACCCAGACAATCTGAGCACATGCTCACTAGTTGAGCGATTCTCCTCCATCTTTTAGCTATAGAACTTGTTGGAGACTTCATATCTCTCAACTCGGGTATTTGCTTTGAAATATTAACTTCAACTCCTGGAACATCTCGTATGGTCCATGACGTTCAAAACGTCTTTGAAGTCCCGATTCTAAGCCGTTAAGCATGGTGCACTAAACTATTAAGTAGTCATCATATTGAGCTAGCCAAACGTTCATAACGTCTGCATCTGCTCCTGCAATAGGTCTGTCACCTAGCGGTGCATCAAGGACATAATTCTTCTGTGCAGCAATGAGGATAAACCTTAGATCACGGATCCAATCCGCATCATTGCTACTAACATCTTTCAACACAATTTTCTCTAGGAACATATCAAAATAAACATAGGGAAGCAACAACGCGAGCTATTGATCTACAACATAGATATGCTAATACTACCAGGACTAAGTTCATGATAAATTAAAGTTCAATTAATCATATTACTTAAGAACTCCCACTTAGATAGACATCCCTCTAATCTTCTAAGTGATCACGTGATCCAAATCAACTAAACCATAACCGATCATCACGTGAAATGGAGTAGCTTTCAATGGTGAACATCATTATGTTGATCATATCTACTATATGATTCACGCTCGACCTTTCGGTCTCCGTGTTCCGAGGCCATATCTGTTATCTGCTAGGCTCGTCAAGTTAAACCTGAGTATTCCGCGTGTGCAACTGTTTTGCACCCGTTGTATTTGAACGTAGAGCCTATCACACCCGATCATCACGTGGTGTCTCAGCACGAAGAACTTTCGCAACGGTGCATACTCAGGGAGAACACTTCTTGATAATTAGTGAGAGATCATCTTATAATGCTACCGTCAAACAAAGCAAGATAAGATGCATAAAAGATAAACATCACATGCAATCAATATAAGTGATATGATATGGCCATCATCATCTCGTGCTTGTGATCTCCATCTTCGAAGCACCGTCATGATCACCATCGTCACCGGCGCGACACCTTGATCTTCATCGCAACATCGTTGTCGTCTCGCCAATCTTATGCTTCCACGACTATCACTACCGCTTAGTAATAAAGTAAAGCATTACATCGCGATTGCATTGCATACAATAAAGCGACAACCATATGGTTCCTGCCAGTTGCCGATAACTCGGTTACAAAACATGATCATCTCATACAATAAAATTCAGCATCATGTCTTGACCATATCACATCACAACATGCCCTGCAAAAACAAGTTAGACGTCCTCTACTTTGTTGTTGCAAGTTTTACGTGGCTGCTACGGGCTTAAGCAAGAACTCATCTTACCTACGCATCAAAACCACAACGATAGTTTGTCAAATAGACTCCGTTTTAACCTTCTCAAGGACCGGGCGTAGCCACACTCGGTTCAACTAAAGTTGGAGAGACAGTCTTCCGCAAGCCATCTATGTGCAAAGCACGTCGAGGGAACCGGTCTCGCGTAAGCGTACGCGTAAGGTTGGTCCGGATCGTCTCGTCCAACAATACCGCTGAACCAAAGTATGGCATGCTGGTAGGCAGTATGACTTGTATCGTCCACAACTCACTTGTGTTCTACTCGTGCAAATAACATCAAACCATAAAAACCTAGGCTCTGATACCACTGTTGGGGAACGTAGTAATTTCAAAAAATTTCCTACGCACACGCAAGATCATGGTGATGCATAGCAACGAGAGGGGAGAGTGTTGTCTACGTACCCTCATAGACTGAAGTGGAAGCGTTGACACAACGTAGAGGAAGTAGTCGTACGTTCTCCTCGCGATCCAACCGATCACAGCACCGTTACTCCGGCACCTCCGAGTTCTTGGCACACGTCCAGCTCGATGACGATCCCCGGGCTCCGATCCAGCAAAGCGTCGGGGAAGAGTTCCGTCAGCACGACGGCGTGGTGACGGTCTTGATGTGTTACCGGCGCAGGGCTTCGCCTAAGCACTGCAACGATATGATCGAGGTGGAATTTGGTGGAAGGGGGCACCGCACACGGCTAAGGAAAGATCTCAATGATCAATTGTGTCTTTGGGGTGCCCCCTGCCCCCGTATATAAAGGAGCCAAGGGGGAGGGGCTGGCCGGCCAAGCTTGGCGCGCCAGGAGAGTCCTACTCCCTCTGGGAGTAGGATTCCCCCCCCCCAATCCTAGTTGGACTAGGATTCTCCAAGGGGGAGAGAGAGAGAGGGGGCGCCCACCTCTCCTAGTCCTAATAGGACTAGGGAAAGGGGGGAGGCGCGCAGCCCATGAGGGCAGCCCTCTCACCTCTCCTCCAAGGCCCATGTTGGCCCATTATGCTCCTGGGGGGTTCCGGTAACCCTCCCGGTATTCCGGTAAAATCCTGATTTCACCTGGAATGCATCCGATGTCCAAACATAGGCTTCCAATATATCATTCTTTACGTCTCGACCATTTCGAGACTCCTCGTCATGTCCGTGATCACATCCGGGACTCCAAACTCGTTCGGTACATCAAAATGCATAAACTCATAATAACTGTCATCGTAACGTTAAGCGTGCGGACCCTACGGTTCGAGAACAATGTAGACATGACCGAGACACGTCTCCGGTCAATAACCAACAGCGGGACCTGGATGCCCATATTGGCTCCTACATATTCTACGAAGATCTTTATCGGTCAGACCGCATAACAACATACGTTGTTCCCTTTGTCATCGGTATGTTACTTGCCCGAGATTCGATCGTCGGTATCCAATACCTAGTTCAATCTCGTTACCGGCAAGTCTCTTTACTCGTTCCTTAATACATCATCTCGCAACTAACTCATTGGTTGCAATGCTTGCAAGGCTTTATGTGATGTGCATTACCGAGAAGGCCCTGAGATACCTCTCCGACAATCGGAGTGACAAATCCTAATCTCGAAATATGCCAACCCAATATGTACCTTCGGAGACACCTGTAGAGCACCTTTATAATCACCCAGTTACGTTGTGACGTTTGGTAGAACACAAAGTGTTCCTACGGTAAACGGGAGTTGCATAATCTCATAGTTAAAGGAACATGTATAAGTCATGGATAAAAGCAACAACAACATACTAAACGATCGGGTGCTATGCTAATGGAATGGGTCATGTCAATCAGATCATTCAACTAATGATGTGATCTCGTTAATCAAATAACAACTCTTTGTTCATGGCTAGGAAACATAACCATCTTTGATTAATGAGCTAGTCAAGTAGAGGCATACTAGTGACACTCTGTTTGTCTATGTATTCACACATGTATTATGTTTCCAGTTAATACAATTCTAGCATGAATAATAAACATTTATCATGATATAAGGAAATAAATAATAACTTTATTATTGCCTCTAGGGAATATTTCCTTCAGCAGCGGCGGCTAGTTCCCCCATGGCCGGTGGGT
Source organism: Aegilops umbellulata (assembly GCA_032464435.1). Taxonomy (NCBI): domain Eukaryota; kingdom Viridiplantae; phylum Streptophyta; class Magnoliopsida; order Poales; family Poaceae; genus Aegilops; species Aegilops umbellulata. The sequence goes on from CP136060.1 coordinate 235,069,660, forward strand.
TTATTACCCGATTGGATGTTGGGTGGCGGCGGTGGCCGCGGATCTGGCGGCGTCCCTTCCAGATCCATCATGGCGCGGCATTCTCCGGCCGGCGACGCATGGAGGTACCGGTGAGGGGCGGATGGAGGCCCTTTGGCGGCTTTCGTCTTCACGGCGAGGCTCCATTCGGTTCCAGTCAGCTGCGAAAGCGGGGTGACGCGACTTTCGATGAAAATCGCGCCGACTACGATCACGACAGATGATGGCGGAATTTGTGACGCCGTTCCCTTCTCGAGGCGTCGTTGTTGCAGGTTGCGGAACCACGTCCCGGGGGAAACCCTAGATCTGGGGCTTTCTAGATCGGTCGATGACGACATCTTTGATGTCGTTTTCCCTCCTGGGGATATCGTTTTGGAGCAGGTGCTGACTGGAAGGACCCAGAGGTGTAGTGGTGTTTCCTCCTCCACATCAACGACGACGATCTCGGCGGTGTGGCATAGTGGAGTCTCGGCGTCCGATGCGTGTTGCCAGACTCGAGCAGGAGCATGGTGATGCAGACTAGAGCTTTCCTTTTTGTAGGTTTAAAGAGAAAAAAGAGTCCGGCCATTATCAAACATTCGTGCAACCATTAATGTGACTTTATTTGTGTGCTTTAGGTTTATCGACTCCATTAATTGGATATATCCCCTCCCCTCCCCCCTAAGCTAGTTTACATGTTTAGATGTTTAGATAGAGAAGAGTGCATGCATATACATGAAGTAAACCTGTTCTTCGTTCTTTGCACACTGATTAGCTAATCTAGCTATGACCCTAGTACCTTTCTTTTGAGAGAAATCAAGCTTAAAGTGCAAAAAGGAAGCAATGTTCTACCCCAGCTGTTAGCTCTTTCCCCAGTGTCTAAGGAAAACATGAATTAAGTAAGAAGAAATCTTTTCTTTTGCTTCGGGCAAAGTTCACCACAATACTAATTCTATCACACATTGCTTTCTCGAACCCATCAATTGATATATGCTGGTTAATTTGAAGACAAGGAGGATCAGGGAATAGGAACTTGTATATAGCTGTACTTTGCTAATTGGCTAATTAAGAACAATATTAGAGAGATCTAGAGTAAATAAGTAATATAAGGACTCTGCTAAAAAAGTAATATAAGGAAATGATTAAGTTGGGATTCGTTGTAGAAACACACACCTAAGACCATTATTCATTGTCAACATCCAGATGCGAGATATATAGTATTAATCTCAGTCAACAAATGACAGGAAAACCAAGTACAAGCATTAAGAAGCAAATATTAATACAAGGCATGGATTACTAGTACGAGGAAACATTATTAATATTTGCCTCGATTACTGGCCTTGTATAGATGTAAAATATATTTTTAATAGTGACCTTGTATATAAAAATGGAGGGAGTAGCAAAAATGGCACCCAATCGATGGATCTAGCTGCTTGTATATGTTCAACGAAATCAAACAAGTAGAAGTTTGAATTAAGAAACAAGAATGTTGAGCTAGCCGTTTGCACTATAAGAACGATCATGTGTTGCAGCGTCATGCGAAAAATTAACTCATCATCAAACCATTCCAAGAATGAACAACAATACTAATTTAAATTGGTGAATTTATGAGTGCACGTTCTCGCAACATATATTCCAATTAAACAAACAGGGAGCAGCAAATTAACACCAATCAAATTTATCAGGTTAACACCAAAAAAAAAAGAGAGAGTTTTTTCCCCTAGGTCTCACGACTAGGGTTTGCTAGTCCTCCGGGGGCGCCGCCACCGAGAGTTACCATTGGCGTCGGGTTTAATCCGGCGATCTCGTGCCTGTTAACCTGCTGCCTACTTCCCTCCGTCCCTAGGATTGGATCCTGGGGGTTGGGTACAAGCAGTTAGGGCTTCAAGGTTGGAGAGACCCAGTCATGGCGGAAATTGGTTCTGGGAGTGGATCGGGAGATCGTATGCCTGAAGAAGCGGCAACCCTGCTGGAGAGAATGAACCTCCAGGATGAGGAGGTGGATGATCTAGTCTGGGAAGATGAAGCCGACGTTGAAGAAATTAAGCCAAAGTGGCTAGCCCTAGGGCGGCTGTTGACAAACAAAAGCTTCAGTCAGAGCGCTTTGATTGCGGACATGAAGGCGGCTTGGAACGCAGCGCATCAGGTGGTTTGGAGGAGAATCAATATAAATCTGTTTTCAATCCAATTCAACTGCCTGGGGGACTGGAACAAAGCGATGCATCAAGGGCCATGGGATTTTAAGGGCTCGGCTCTGCTGTTGACGGAGTATGATGGGTTTGCTAATCCGGAGAAGGTGAAACTAGATAAGCTGGAGACGTGGTGTCAGATACATAAACTGCCCGATGGTGTCTTGAGGAGCCCAGCGGCATTAAGAAGCTTGGCCAGCAGAATTGGTGAAGTTCAGGAGGTACAAGTGACACTACCCAATGGATTCGTAGGTGAGTTCATTCATGCCAAGGTGAAACTGGACGTTAACAAAAAGCTTACCAGGGCGGTAGGAATAACTAGAGCAGGGAAGACTGAGAAATATCTTGTTAAGTTTGAAAAACTCCCAACTTTCTGTCATGCATGTGGGTTCATGGGGCACTGGTATGAGGAATGTGGTACAGGAGAGCATGACACAACAAAATTTGAATGGGGCCCTTTTATTTTAGCCTCAAGGAGGGGAAGAGGAGGAGGCCGCGGAGGCCGAGGAGGCACAGGCAGAAGAACGGATAGGGGAGATGATGAGACGGAGGAAGGAGGAAGAGGGTCCGGGAGAGGACTTGGCAGAGGCAGAGGCCGCAATATGGAGGGGGATCCGATTCCCACATTCCAGGGGAGTTGGAGATTTAATGCAGCGGGCCATATGGCAATGAGGAGTGCAAGGGAGGAGGATGAGAATATGATAAATCCAAGTACTACCATCCTGAGTCAGGATGTGAGAGGGATGAAGGTTGTAGAAACAGATCAGTCGTTGGCAACACACCAGGCAAGAAATGCCAAAGGATTGGAACATGTTGAGAGCACAGTAGGGGTGGGAATCTGTTTGGGAAAAAGAACAGCAGAGGATTCGACGGCGGCAGGGGCAGAAAATTTAGCCATGGTACCGGTGGGCAAGACTACGAAATCGGTGGTATCAAACTTAGTACATCGCTTTGATGGAGAGGATGAAGAACCTTCTTACTCGAAGAACCAGGCTATTACCCCCCAGAAGAGTGCTAACGGGAAGAAGCTCAAAGGAGTGAATGGAGAAGTGATGAGTCACGTAGAGGAGATGGAGCAGGATACAGAAAAGAGATCGGCGGCCCCTTTCGAAGGGGACCGCCGGGAGCAATGAAACTTTTATGTTGGAACTGTCGGGGGCTTGGGAACGCCCCGTCAGTTCATGCTTTGCTGGACATCCAGCGAAGTTGTAGCCCAGATGTGATGTTTTTGTCAGAGACACATTTAGAAAGCTATCCGGCTGAATGTTTGAGGAGAAGACTCAAAATGGATCATAAAATAGTTTGTCCAGGTGATGGTAGAAAGGGAGGTTTGTTGTGTAGGGGAACGTAGCAGAAATTCAAAATTTTCCTACGTGTCACCAAGATCTATCTATGGAGAAACCAGCAACGAGGGGAAGGAGAGTGCATCTACATACCCTTGTAGATCGCTAAGCGGAAGCGTTCAAGTGAACGGGGTTGATGGAGTCGTACTCGTCGTGATCCAAATCTCCGATGACCAAGTGCCAAACGGACGGCACCTCCGCGTTCAACACACGTACAGCCCGGTGACGTCTCCCATGCCTTGATCCAGCAAGGAGAGAGGGAGAGGTTGAGGAACACTCCATCCAGCAACAGCACAACGGCGTGGTGATGATGGAGGAGCGTGGCAATCCTGCAGGGCTTCGCCAAGCACCGCGGGAGAGGAGGAAGAAGAGATGCAGGGCTGCGCCATCAAGAGGAGAGGAACTCGTGTTCTGTGGGCAGCCCAAACCTCAACTATATATAGGGAAAGGGGAGGGGCTGCGCCCCCTTTAGGGTTTCCACCCCTAGGGGTGGCGGCCAGCCTAGATCCCATCTAAGGGAGGTGGCCAAGGGGGAGGGGGAGAGGGAGGCGCACCAGGATGGGCCTCAGGGCCCATCTGCCCTAGGGTTTGCCCCCTTCTCCTCTCCCTTGCGCCTTGGGCCCTTGTGGGGGGGCGCACCAGCCCACCTGGGGCTGGTCCCCTTCCACACTTGGCCCATGCAGCCCTCCGGGGCTGGTGGCCCCACTTGGTGGACCCCCGGACACCTCCGGTGGTCCCGGTACACTACCGGTGAAGCCCAGAACACTTCCGGTGGCCAAAACCATACTTCCTATATATAAATCTTCACCACCGGACCATTACGGAACTCCTCATGACGTTCGGGATCTCATCCGGGACTCCGAACAACATTCGGTAACCACATACAAGCTTCCTTTATAACCCTAGCGTCATCGAACCTTAAGTGTGTAGACCCTACGGGTTTAGGAGACATGCAGACATGACCGAGACGTTCTCCAGTCAATAACCAACAGTGGGATCTGGATACCCATGTTGGTTCCCACATGTTCCACGATGATCTCATCGGATGAACCACGATGTCGAGGATTCGATCAATCCCGTATACAATTCCCTTTGTCTAGCGGTATTGTACTTGCCCGAGATTCGATCGTCGGTATCCCGATACCTTGTTCAATCTCGTTACTGGCAAGTCTCTTTACTCGTTCCATAACACATCATCCCGTAATCAACTCCTTGATCACATTGTGCACATTATGATGATGTCCTACCGAGTGGGCCCAGAGATACCTTTCCGTCACACGGAGTGACAAATCCCAGTCTCGATTCGTGCCAACCCAACAAACACTTTCGGAGATACCCGTTGTGCACCTTTATAGCCACCCAGTTACGTTGTGACGTTTGGCACACCAAAGTATTCCTACGGTATCCGGGAGTTGCACAATCTCATGGTCTAAGGAAATGATACTTGACATTAGAAAAACTTTAGCATACGAACTACACGATCTTGTGCTATGCTTAGGATTGGGTCTTGTCCATCACATCATTCTTCTAATGATGTGATCCCGTTATCAATGATATCCAATGTCCATGGTTAGGAAACCGTAACCATCTATTGATCAACGAGCTAGTCAACTAGAGGCTTACTAGGGACATGGTGTTGTCTATGTATCCACACATGTATCTGAGTTTCCTATCAATACAATTCTAGCATGGATAATAAACGATTATCATGAACAAGGAAATATAATAATAATCAATTTATTATTGCCTCTAGGGCATATTTCCAACAGTCTCCCACTTGCACTAGAGTCAATAATCTAGTTCACATCGATATGTGATTAACACTCAAGGTCACATCCCTATGTGACTAACACCCAAGAGTTCTGGGTTTGATCATGTTATGCTTGTGAGAGAGGTTATAGTCAACGGGTCTGAACCTTTCAGATCCGTGTGTGCTTTACAAATATCTATGTCATCTCCTAGATGCAGTTACCACGCTCTATTTGGTGCTATTCCAAATAACTGTTCTACTAGACGAATCCAGTTTACTACTCAGAATAATCTGGATTAGTGTCAAAGCTTGCATCGGCGTAACCCTTTACGACGAACTCTTTTACCACCTCCATAATCGAGAAAATTCCTTAGTCCACTAGTTACTAAGGATAACTTTGACCGTTGTCCTGTGATCCATTTCTAGATCACACTTGTACCCCTTGACTGACTCATGGTTTGGCACACTTCAGGTGCGGTACATAACATAGCATACTTTAGAGCCTACGACTAAAGCATAGGGGACGACCTTCGTCCTTTCTATTCTGCCGTGGTCATGTCTTGAGTCTTGCTCAATACTCACACCTTGTAACACAGCCGAGAACTCCTTCTTTGCTGATCTATTTTGAACTCCTTCAAAATCTTGTCGTGGTATGTGTTTGTTTGAAAGTACTATTAAGCGATTTTGATCTATCCTTATAGATCTTGATGCTCAATGTTTAAGTAGCTTAATCCAGGTTTTCATTGAAAATCATTTTTCAAACAACCCTATATGCTTTCCAGAAATTCTACATCATTTCTGATCAACAATATGTCAACAACATATACTCATCAGAAATTCTATAGTGCTCCCACTCACTTCTTTGGAAATACAAGTTTCTCATAAACTTTGTATAAACCCAAAATCTTTGATCATCTCATCAAAGTGTACATTCCAACTTCGAGATGCTTACTCCAGTCCTTAAAAGTATTGCTGGAGCTTTGCATACTTGTTAGCATCTTTCAGGATTGACAAACCCTTCTGGTTGTATCACGTACAACCTTTCCTCAAGAAAATCGTCGAGGAAACAATGTTTTGACATCCTATCTGCAAGATTTCATAAATAATGCAGTACCTGCTAATTCCAACAGACTCTTAGCATCGCTACGAGTGAGAAAGTCTCATCGTAGTCAACTCTTTGAACTTGTCGGGAAACATCTTAACGACAAGTCGAGCTTTCTTAATGGTGACATTTACCATCATTGTCCGTCTTCCTTTTAAAATCCATCTGTACTCAACAGCCTTACGACCATCGAGCCGTTCTGCCAAAGTCTACACTTTGTTTTCATACATGGATCCTTTCTCGGATTTTATGGCCTTGAGCCATTCATCGGAATCCAGACCCACCATCGCTTCTCCATAGCTCGTAGGTTCATTGTTGTCTAGCAACATGACTTCCAAGACAGGATTACGTACCACTCTGAAGTAGTACGTATCCTTGTCATCCTACGAGGTTTGGGAGTGACTTGATCCGAAGTCTCATGATCACTATCATAAGCTTCCACTTCAATTGGTGTAGGTGCCATAGGAACGACTCCTGTGCCCTGCTACACACTAGTTGAAGTGACGGTTCAATAACCTCATCAAGTCTCCACCATCCTCCCACTCAAGTCTTTCGAGAGAAACTTTTCCTCGAGAAAGGACCCGATTTGAGAAACAATACCTATTGCTTTCAGATCTGAGACAGGAGGTATACCCAACTGTTTTGGGTGTCCTATGAAGATGCATTTATCCACTTTGGGTTCGAGCTTATCAGCCTGAAACTTTTCACATAAGCGTCGCAGCCCCAAACTTTTAAGAAATGACAGCTTAGGTTTCTCTAAACCATAGTTCATACGGTGTCATCTTATCGGAATTACGTGGTGCCCTATTTAAAGTGAGTGCGGTTGTCTCTAATGCCTAACCCATGAACGATAGTGGTAATTCGATAAGAGACATCATGGTATGCATCATATCCAATAGGGTGCAGTTACGATGTTCGGACACACCATCACACTATGGTGTTCCAGGCGGTACTAGTCGTGAAACAATTTCCACAATATCTTAATTGTGTGCCAAACTCGTAACTCAGATATTCTTTTCTGTGATCATATCATAGACATTTTATCCTCTTGTCACGAAGATCTTCAACTTCATTCTGAAATTACTTGAACCATTCAATAATTCAGACTTGTGTTTCATCAAGTAAATATACTCAGTATCTACTCAAATCATTTGTGAAGTAAGAGCATAACGATATCCACTGCGCGCCTCAGCACTCATTGGACTGCACACATCAAAATGTGTTACTTCCAACAAGTTGCTTTCTTGTTCCATTTTACTGAAACCGAAGCTTTCAGTCATCTTGCCCATGTGGTACGATTTGCATGTCTCAAGCGATTAAAAATCAAGTGAGTCCAAACGGTCCATCTGCATGGAGTTTCTTCATGCGTACATACCAACAGACATGGTTCACATGTCTCCATCTTTTCAGAAATGAGTGAGTCCGAAGATCCATCAACATGGAGCTTCTTCATGCGTTTTATACCAATATGACTTACATGGTAGTGCCACAAGTAGGTGGTACTATCATTACTATCTTATATCTTTTGGCATGAACATGTGTATCACTATGATCGGGATTCAATAAACCATTCATTTTAGGTGCAAGACCATTGAAGGTATTATTCAAATAAATAGAGTAACCATTATTCTCCTTAAATGAATAACCGTATTGCGATAGACATAATCCAATCATGTCTATGCTCAACGCAAACACCAAATAACAATTATTTAGGTTTAACACCAATCTCAATGGTAGAGGGAGCGTGCGATGCTTGATCATATCAACCTTGGAAGCACTTCCAACACATTTCGTCAGCTCACCTTTAGCTAGTCTCCGTTTATTCCGTAGCTTTTATTTCGAGTTACTAACACTTAGCAACCGAACCAGTATCTAATACCCTGATGCTACTAGGAGTACTAGTAAAGTACACATTCACATAATGTATATCCAATATACTTCTATCGACAGCCTTCTCATCTACCAAGTACCTAGGGTAATTCTGCTCCAGTGGCTGTTCCCCTTATTACAGAAGCACTCAGTCTCGGGTTTGGGTTCAACCTTGGGTTTCTCCACTAGAGCAGCAGCTGATTTGCTGTTTCATGAAGTATCCCTTCTTGCCCTTGCCCTTCTTGAAACTAGTGGTTTTACTAACCATCAAAAATTGATGCTCCTTCTTGATTTCTACTTTCGCGGTGTCAAACATCGCGAATATTTCAAGGATCATCATATCTATCCCTGATATGTTATAGTTCATCACGAAGCTCTAGCAGCTTGGTGGCAATGACTTTGGAGAAACATCACTATTTTATCTGGAAGATCAACTCCCACTCGATTCAAGTGATTGTTGTACTCAGACAATTTGAGCACAAGCTCAACGATTGAGCTTTTCTCCCTTAGTTTGCAGGCCAAGAAAATCGTCGGAGGTCTTATACCTCTTGACGTGGGCACGAGCCTGAAATCCCAATTTCAGCCCTCGAAACATCTCATATGTTCCGCGACATTTCAAAATGTCTTCGGTGCCTCAATTCTAAACCATTTATCATTACCGAACTATCATGTAGTCATCAAAACGTGTATGTCAGATGTTCGCAACATCCACAGACCACGTTCGAGGTCCAGCACACCGAGCGGTGCATTAAGGACATAAGCCTTCTACTGTCCGCATAATTGCTACTATCAGCTTTCAACTGTATTTTCTCTAGGAACATATCTAAAACAGTAGAACTAAAGCGCGAGTTTACGACACAATTTGCAAAGATCTTTTGACTATGTTCAGGATAATTAAGTTCATCTTATGAACTCCCACTCAGATAGACATCCCTCTCGTCATCTAAGTGATTACATGATCCGAGTCAACTAGGCCGTGTCCGATCATCACGTGAGACGGACTAGTCAACGTCGGTGAACATCTTCATGTTGATCGTATCTACCATACGACTCATGCTCGACCTTTTGGTCTTCTGTGTTCCGAGGCCATGTCTGTACATGCTAGGCTCATCAAGTCAACCTAAGTGTTTGCATGTGTTCCGAGGCCATGTCTGTACATGCTAGGCTCGTCAACACCCGTTGTATTCGAACGTAAGAATCTATCACACCCGATCATCACGTGGTGCTTCGAAACGACGAACTTTCGCAACGGTGCACAGTTAGGGGGAACACTTTCTTGAAATTTTAATGAGGGATCATCTTATTTACCACCGTCGTTCTAAGCAAATAAGATGCAAAAACATGATAAACATCACATGCAATCAAATAGTGACATGATATGGCCATCATCACTTTGCTCCTTTCGATCTCCATCTTCGGGGCTCCATGATCATCATCGTCACCGGTATGACACCATGATCTTCATCATCATGATCTCCGTGAAGTTGTCTCGTCAACTATTACTTCTACTACTATGGCTAACGGTTAGCAATAAAGTAAAGTAATTACATGACGTTTATGTTGACATGCAGGTCATAAATAAATTAAAGACAACTCCTATGGCTCCTGTCGATTGTCATACTCATCGACATGCAAGTCGTGATTCCTATTACAAGAACATGATCATCTCATACATCACATATATCATACATCACATCCTTTGGCCATATCACATCACATGGCATACCCTGCAAAAACAAGTTAGACGTCCTCTAATTGTTGTTTGCATGTTTTACGTGGCTGCTATGGGTTTCTAGCAAGAACGTTTCTTACCTACGCAAAACCACAACGTGATATGTCAATTGCTATTTACCCTTCATAAGGACCCTTTTCATCGAATCCGATCCGACTAAAGTGGGAGAGACTGGCACCCGCTAGCCACCTTATGCAACTAGTGCATGTCAGTCGGTGGAACCTGTCTCACGTAAGTGTACGTGTAAGGTCGGTCCGGGCCGCTTCATCCCACAATGCCGCCGAATCAAGATTGACTAGTAACGGTAAGCATATTGAACAAAATCAACGCCCACAACTACTTTGTGTTCTACTCGTGCAAAGAAACTATGCAATAGACCTAGCTCATGATGCCACTGTAGGGGAACGTAGCAGAAATTCAAAATTTTCCTACGTGTCACCAAGATCTATCTATGGAGAAACCAGCAACGAGGGGAAGGAGAGTGCATCTACATACCCTTGTAGATCGCTAAGCGGAAGCGTTCAAGTGAACGGGGTTGATGGAGTCGTACTCGTCATGATCCAAATCTCCGATGACCAAGTGCCAAACGGACGGCACCTCCGCGTTGAACACACGTACAGCCCGGTGACGTCTCCCACGCCTTGATCCAGCAAGGAGAGAGGGAGAGGTTGAGGAAGACTCCATCCAGCAGCAGCACAACGGCGTGGTGATGCTGGAGGAGCGTGGCAATCCTGCAGGGCTTCGCCAAGCACCGCGGGAGAGGAGGAAGAAGAGATGCAGGGCTGCGCCATCAAGAGGAGAGGAACTCGTGTTCTGTGGGCAGCCCAAACCTCAACTATATATAGGGGAAGGGGAGGGGCTGCGCCCCCTTTAGGGTTTCCACCCCTAGGGGTGGCGGCCAGCCTAGATCCCATCTAAGGGAGGCGGCCAAGGGGGAGGGGGAGAGGGAGGCGCACCAGGATGGGCCTCAGGGCCCATCTGCCCTAGGGTTTGCCCCCTTCTCCTCTCCCTTGCGCCTTGGGCCCTTGTGGGGGGGAGCACCAGCCCACCTGGGGCTGGTCCCCTTCCACACTTGGCCCATGCAGCCCTCCGGGGCTGGTGGCCCCACTTGGTGGACCCCCGGACACCTCCGGTGGTCCCGGTACACTACCGGTGAAGCCCAGAACACTTCCGGTGGCCAAAACCATACTACCTATATATAAATCTTTACCTCCGGACCATTCCGGAACTCCTCATGACGTCCGGGATCTCATCCGGGACTCCGAACAACATTCGGTAACCACATACAAGCTTCCGTTATAACCCTAGCGTCATCGAACCTTAAGTGTGTAGACCCTACGGGTTCGGGAGACATGCAGACATGACCGAGACGTTCTCCAGTCAATAACCAACAGCGGGATCTGGATACCCATGTTGGTTCCCACATGTTCCACGATGATCTCATCGGATGAACCACGATGTCGAGGATTCGATCAATCCCGTATACAATTCCCTTTGTCTAGCGGTATTGTACTTGCCCGAGATTCGATCGTCGGTATCCCGATACCTTGTTCAATCTCGTTACTGGAAAGTCTCTTTACTCGTTCCATAACACATCATCCCGTAATCAACTCCTTGATCACATTGTGCACATTATGATGATGTCCTACCGAGTGGCCCCAGAGATACCTTTCCGTCACACGGAGTGACAAATCCCAGTCTCGATTCGTGCCAACCCAACAAACACTTTCGGAGATACCCGTTGTGCACCTTTATAGCCACCCAGTTACGTTGTGACGTTTGGCACACCCAAAGTATTCCTACGGTATCCGGGAGTTGCACAATCTCATGGTCTAAGGAAATGATACTTGACATTAGAAAAACTTTAGCATACGAACTACACGATCTTGTGCTATGCTTAGGATTGGGTCTTGTCCATCACATCATTCTTCTAATGATGTGATCCCGTTATCAATGATATCCAATGTCCATGGTCAGGAAACCGTAACCATCTATTGATCAACGAGCTAGTCAACTAGAGGCTTACTAGGGACATGGTGTTGTCTATGTATCCACACATGTATCTGAGTTTCCTATCAATACAATTCTAGCATGGATAATAAACGATTATCATGAACAAGGAAATATAATAATAATCAATTTATTATTGCCTCTAGGGCATATTTCCAACATGTTGATGCTATGGAAAAAGGAAATAAAGATAGTTCCACTAAATTTAGATCCAATGTTCATTGACGTACAAGTGGAAGATGAAAGTCATTCAGTTTGGAGGTGTACGGGGATGTATGGTGAATTCAGATGGGCGCACAAATATAAAACATGGGAGAAAATGCGCCGGTTGCACCAGGACAACAACTTGCCGTGGCTAATGATTGGGGACTTGAATGAAATACAATTCTTGTCTGAAAAGGAAGGAGGAAACTCGAGACCGCCACAGTACATGCAGGCCTTCCAGTCGGCGATTGACGACTGTGATTTGCGGGACATGGGTTTTATAGGCGACCGGTTCACGTGGCAGAGGGGTGGATTCAGAGAGAAGTTGGACAGAGGGTTAATCAACGCCGCATGGGAACTATGTACCCATCGGCGGCTCTACAAAACCTGCTATATAATCATTCAGACCACCGTCCAATTTTGGTTGATACAGAATACTATGCTCCTGCGCATGGTGGTGGAGAACGGACAAAGCGCTTTGAAGCAAGATGGTTAAGGGAAAGGGAGTTTCCGGAACTAGTTCAAGAGGCATGGCATGCAGCAAATTTGAACCCGAACCTTACAACCATCCAGGAGAAACTAAACAATATGCATACCTCGTTTCATGATTGGGATCAAAGGGTACTGAAGAAACCAAAGAAAAGACTCCGGAAAGCGCAAAGAGAGCTTGAGGAAGTTATGACTGGCCCAATGGATACTGCTAGTGAGGAGAAAAGGAAGGAGATCTCAGAGCTCATCGAATTCTTGCTTGAGTTAGAAGAAATTCATTACATGCAACGATCAAGAGCGGGATGGCTGAAACATGGGGACCGCAACACGGGGTTTTTCCAGGCCTATGCAAGTGCTAGGCGTAAGAAGAATATGATTAAGAAGCTCAAGGAGGAAAATGGGAATATTCTGGAAGGTATGGACGCCCTGAAGCCACATATTAAAGGCTATTTTAGTAACCTGTTTACATCCGAGGTTAATGTTGTAGACCCTGCTGTTATAAATAAAGTGCAAACTAAAGTGACAGATCAAATGAATGATATGTTAATGGCCCCATATACTGTTGACGATGTGCGAAAAGCTGTCTTCAGTATTGGGGATCTTAAAGCCCCCGGGCCGGATGGCCTTCATGCCATTTTCTTCAAAAAATATTGGGGCATTTTGGGAGATGAGATAACCCAAGAGGTGCTGTTTGCTATCAACAGAAGGCAGATTCCAGAGGAATGGAATGATACGTCTATTGTGCTGATTCCCAAAGTTGATTCTCCTAAATTAATCACACAATATAGACCTATAAGCTTATGTAATGTGCTTTATAAAATCATTTCCAAGATGTTGGCTGCTAGACTGAAGGGTATTCTACCTGAGATCATATCACCTTCTCAGAGTGCTTTTGTCCCTGGGAGACTTATCACGGATAATGTCTTGATTGCCTATGAATGTGTTCACAAAATCAAGAATAAGAGAGCAGGGGCGGCTGGTCTGTGTGCAGTCAAATTAGATATGCATAAAGCCTATGATCGAGTGGAATGGATCTTTCTCAGGAGAATGATGGAGAAACTGGGTTTTAACACACAATGGATAGAGATGATCATGGCGTGTGTCTCATCGGTAAGATACAAGGTGAGGGTAAATTCGCAAGAAACTGAAATATTTATACCTTCAAGGGGGATTAGACAAGGGGATCCCCTTTCTCCCTATTTGTTCCTTCTATGTGCAGAAGGATTATCCAGCATGTTGCAGTACAAAGAAGAAGTTGGTGGCATGGATGGGATTAGTGTGTGTAGAAATGCACCATCAGTATCACACCTTTTATTTGCTGATGATTCACTAATTCTCATGAGAGCAGATGTGTTAAATACGACTTCCTTACATCAAGTTCTGGATGCCTATTGTGCAAGTTCTGGACAAATGGTGAGCCTGGCTAAATCAAGCATATATTTCAGCCCAAATACCAGTGAGGTAGCAAAAGCAGAAATTGGTCAAATACTTCATATTGATATAGAAGCTTTGTCAGACAAATACCTGGGACTCCCAGCTATTGTGGGGGCAGATAAGAGTGACTGCTTCAGGCATTTTGTTGAAAGGATAAAGAAAAGAATATTAGGGTGGATGGAAAAACAACTCTCTGTTGGAGGCAAAGAGATTTTACTAAAGGCTGTTGCACAAGCGATCCCAGTATTTGCTATGTCAGTTTTTTGTATTCCAAAGGGGATTTGTAAAGAGATTACGGACATCATACCTCAATTTTGGTGGGGGGACGATGAGGATCACAAAAGGATGCATTGGATGGCATGGTGGAAACTTTGCATCCCGAAAAGTGAAGGGGGTATGGGATTTCGAGATCTATACTCGTTTAACTTAGCAATGCTTGCAAAGCAATGCTGGAGGATTGTAACAGAGCCGGAGTCCCTAGTGGCCTGCGTGCTGAAAGCTAAATACTTCCCTAATGGGAGTATCCTAGAAGCTACCCCAAAAAACGGGTCTTCCTTCACGTGGCAGAGCATACTGAAAGGGTTAGAAACATTCAAAAGAGGATATATCTGGAGAATTGGTACGGGGGAACATGTGAATATCTGGAATGATCCATGGATCCCTACCAGCGCAGACAGGAAAGTGATCACCCCTCGTAATCAAACACTCCTTACAAGAGTTTGTGACTTGATGGATCCGGTGAATGGAACTTGGGATGAGGAGTTACTAAGAGATATATTTTGGGCAGTGGATGTACGAAGGATCATGCAAATCCCAATATACCCGCAAGCTTTCGAAGATTTCATTGCTTGGCAACCGAACCGAACAGGGATTTTCTCTGTCAAAACGGCTTACCATCTTCAGTGGAATCATACTTTTAGGGCGCATGCAAACAGGGTAGAGAGCTCAACTGGATCCGCTCCTTTGGATATTTGGAATACGCTCTGGAAACTTCATGTGCCACGTAAAGTTCAAATCTTTGGTTGGCGAGTATTGCGAGGGATCATCCCACTAAAGTCAATCCTAATGAACCGGCATGTAGGCTCAGATGGGGCCTGCCCGATTTGCCATCAGGGCGCGGAGGATCTCAAGCACCTGCTGTTCTTGTGCACGAATGCGAAGGAGCTGTGGAGACGACTGGGTATGATGGATTTTATAGAACACTCACCTGTGGTTGATCGGTCGGGGTCTGTTATTGTTGAACACATTCTATCTCTACCGGATAATCAACTATCCATACACCCTAATGTCGAGCTCAAGCAATGTCTGATGGTGGGGGCATGGTATTTGTGGTGGATAAGGAGGCAGATTACCCATAATGAACCGGTTCCGCCATCATGGAGATGGCCGGTTTCGGTCCTCTCTATAATACGCAATTTTGCAACAATACATGCAGGTCCCTGGAGCATGCCTGAAGTGAAATGGACAAAACCAAGCCCAGGTTCCGTTAAAATGAATGTTGATGCGGCTTTCTTCTCGGATGAAGGGGTGGGGGCTACCTCGGTGGTCCTACGAGATGTAAGGGGAATTTTTATTGCTGCCCAATGCAAGTTCCTCCCGGTGGCAGTAGATGCGATTACATCGGAAGCCATGGCCATGAGGGACGGATTGGCATTTGCTAACTCACTGGAATTTAGCTATCTGGAGGCGGAATCTGACTCTTTACAAGTTATCAATTTCTGTTCGGGTCAAACAAGATGGTGGGATGAAGCAGCAGCGCTCTTTGCAGAATGTGTGGATTTAAGTACTTCGATCGGGAAGGTCATCTACAAGCACTGTTTACGTTCTTGTAACCGTGCAGCTCATGTGCTAGCAAATTTCAGTTATTGTAATAAGACTTCTTCTCTGCTTGGTTGCATGAGCCTCCTGATATTTTGATTAGGGAGCTCGTGGACGATGCAAACATTATCAATGATTAATAAAGCTAGCCATGATGGCCTTTCCTCAAAAGAAAAAAAGGTTAACGCCAAAAATATCAGGAGATTTCCTTCATCACAATGAAAAAGAAATAATCGATCGACCGTGATAAGAAGTAGAGGCTAACTGTTGTTGTACATGTCCGTGTCCTCGGACGCAGCTGCTGTCCTCACCGCAGGCCAAGATCCGTCACGAGAACGGCGGCCTCTCGACGCCGCCGGCAGCGCCCGGCCATCCGTTGTGCCCGTCCACGGGCATTGGCGGCATGCCCATCGGCAGGTTGAAGAACGGGAGCCCAGCTCCTGCCGAGCCCCCCGACGGATCAACACCGAACGGCATGCCACCGCCGGCCTGGTCGCTCCCCGGAGGCGGCGGTGTAGGCACCACCTCGTCGCCGTCCTCCAGCGGCAGTCTCTCGTACGCCACGTTGCTGAACGACGAGGCAACGACGACCACCGGCCCGGCCGCGACGAGCGCACCGGCAACGCTCCCACCGACCACCTGACCCTGCCCTCCTGCTAGGAAGGCCGAGAGGCTAGTGGCCCCTGTAGGCGCCGGAGGCGGGAGGAAAGAGCCGGCAAGGGACAGTATCTCGAACCTTCCGTGGAGCGTGGCCACCGCCGGCGAAGCTGGCCCACTCTGGGCAGACTGTGGCTGCCGGAGAGTCACGTTCGTGACGGTCCCCGCCGCGGATAGTACACAGACGCCGCGCTGCCGACGACGCGCATAGGCGGTAAGTGCCTCGAAGACGTCGCACCCCGCGGCAACCTCGAGGATGTGCGCCCTGAGCGCGTTGGCGCTCTCCCTTGTGATGATCACTGGTGGCTTGGGCTTGTTCTTGGATCCGGGCGGCCGGCCGCGTGGGCGGCGCCCCACGACCTCGCTGCCGCCTATCCCAGCCCCTGCGGCTGCGCTCCCTCCCCCGCCGCCCGGCGAGAGCGCGTCCTGGCCGTCGTCGGATCCTCCGGCACCGTCATCGTGACGGAGGTGAAGCTGCTGGTGATGGTGGAGGTAGGAGTTGGTTCCCAAATCCAGTCCTGCCATTCTCTAGGGTAGAAGAAGAGCTAATTATAAGTAAGTAGGGAGTATAGTACCATTAAAAAGAGT
This sequence comes from Aegilops umbellulata, assembly GCA_032464435.1. Classification (NCBI taxonomy): domain Eukaryota; kingdom Viridiplantae; phylum Streptophyta; class Magnoliopsida; order Poales; family Poaceae; genus Aegilops; species Aegilops umbellulata. Next base: position 235,086,842 of record CP136060.1, read on the forward strand.
AAAAATAATGGCTAGATAACAGTACCGATAATATTAAGAAATTGGAGATGCAAGAGAAGAAGTGGTGCTTGTGATGATGATAATAGGCCGGATCGGAGGAAGAGGATCGGAAGAAGAGAGTGTGTGCGTTTGTGTAGGGTTTGTGGTGCTTGTTTTCTTGGAGGAGAGTAAAGAATGAGGTTTTGCTTTTTGGGATGCGTGGGGTGGGAAGAAAAGAAAGCAGCTGAGGCGAGGTGTTCTGTTCCTTCCTTATGATATTTGTGGTTGTTTATCCTTGTTGATGTTGCTTTCTCATGTGGGCTAAAATATATTTTAGGGGGGCGGAGAGAGTGGAGGTGCAGGAGGGAGGAGAAGATGGAACCCAATGTGTTGAGGAGAGATGAGATGGATGGAGAGAGCAAGTGACGGCAAAGGAAGATTAGAAAGGGATAGGCTAGCAGGCTAGTGGTCTTTGGAGATGGTCGAAGAGGAAATATAAACCATGAGCTACCTTTTTTTTTTCAATAAGAAAGAGAAAGGGGTGCTTGCACAGAGCGAGATGGCTAATTTAGTCTTGTGTATGTCATTAGCATATGGGGTCTGGCAGTTAGGAGGGTCCACATGTCCATTGCATACATACAATGGACGGAAGTGATGCTAGAGCGTTTTTCTTCAGACAGAAGGATGATATAGAACGTTGATGCTTATGCACGCAAGTGGAGAGGCATTAGTTTAATGGTGCAAGTTGGGGCTTATTATACTCCTCCGTCGCGATAGGAATATAAGCCGGACCAAGGGTCTTCAGGTCTAGCGGAACATGTCTTGTATATGCCATAAATTTATATCTCTACATTCATTGTTGAATAAAGTTTCTGAACTTCATTTTTTTCTTGGCTTATTATACATGTTTCGCTAGTTAAATCGACGGCCTAAATTCCCATGATGACTTATATTCTCATCCTGATGAAGTGTTAGCCTTTGATCGAAGTGTTGTGCCATTTTTGGGTTTGTGCATTCCGGCGACTTTGTTTTACGCGAGTACCATGTGGTTGTGCATTCCGGCAACTTTGGCCCGCGGTGGTCTTCCCCGGCTCAGCGGCGCCTTCGGCAGCGAGGCGGCAGCTCGTCAACATCCCTCCGCCCTACAGTAGCTAGTCCGGCCGGCCATGGGGCTCCGAGGTGACATCCGGTGAGCCTGGCCCCTGCAGGGCCCAAATATGGCATCTGCGGGCCTGTAGGGTTGATGGGCCTGGGCGGGCCTCGTCCGTCGTTGTTGTTGGCGTCGGCGGTGACGGCAGGTGCAGTTCGTTATGCGGCCGGCGGTCTGCTCCGGCGGTTCTCCTGGCTTTGGATCTGAAGTTCTTCATCTGGTCCACTTCCCGCCGGATCTCGCGTCGGTGATCTTCACTGGGCTGATAGTGGCTGGGCACGGTGGTGTGAGTCGGGTTTGGGAGAAATCCATTGGTGGCTTGGCCATCAACGTCGGTGACAACGCCTGCAGGCGCTGCTTCCCTTCCTGGAGGCGTCGGCGAGATCCCTTCTCCCCACCCCCTCTTCTCCGACCCAAGGTTAATTCCTGTTATCCCTTGCGGATGCGGCGGCGGCGGCGCTCGGTGTCATTACCTCCATGGGGGCGCCGTTTGGCTAGGAGAAGTTGGTGTGTGGTGCCACGTGGTTAATTCCGTCTCCTGACCCCCCTCCTGGACGTAAGTCCAAAATCCGCGTGATTGGACGGTGGCGATGACTTGTGCGTCGTACCCTTCATGAAGGCGCCGTCTGGGGTGGCTTGGGTGCTCGGGAGAGGACTCAGGCGGAGGGGATGGGACCAGTGGCAGCGGGTGGTGTTCGTGAAGGAGGAGCGGCGTGGCATCTTGCACGTCGACAACGGCGGGTCTTAGCGGCATGGAGCAGCGGGGTCTCGCTGGTGGGCGTGTCATGATGGACGAGCGCAGGATGGCGGCGTTGTCTGGCGTCGTGGTGGCATCGACGACAGCTAGACTGGGCATGGTAGATGCAGCAGTACAATACTGAGGATGGATTGGTGGCAGGTGGCTGCGGCGGCCTCATATCCGGCAGGCATCCTGGTTGAGGAGTGCGCCGGACTGGTGGATGCCCCATACCCGGCAGGTGTCCTGGTTGGGACCTCAGGTCTTAGATGATAGGTTTGGCTGCGAGGTCTATTTGGTATTAGGCACAGACTATCAACATCCCTTCATCAATTGGATAGGAGTAGCGATAGATGTTGCCTAGATGATGGCTTTAGTCTTACTGTTGTATGACTTTGTAAGGTCTTATGTGAATAATTAATAAAGTGACAGCATGCATCGTCTAGATACAGGGGCCAGTGGCCCTCCTCCTTTTCTAAAAAAAACCATGTGGGAAGGGAACTACTTCTCTATCTCTCTCCCTCACGTACGCACACGCTCTGTATAGCTAGAGGACGCGTTGGAATTGGTTCGGCTTACCTTTGGCTTTTAGTAGTGCAGAAAACGCTAGTGGTGATTTGCCAAAAAGAGCCTCTCTATGTTTGTGATAGAGGCAAAGGTGTTCCATTTTTCGATGAGATGAAACTATCGTTTTTGATGGAGTATACTTTGACGATCCGACTACGAACGTGCGAGGACGTCACGCCTTAGCAATCGCTAAACCAATTCCGAGAGGTTATTGACCACACCGTAGCACGATCAACCTGACCACGAGGGTCTATTTCCTGCGAGCAAACGAAGAACAAGCAAGAAACTAAGATTGCAATCAGGATATTGCGAATATAAGAGGAAAGCTTTATTGATCAAGGTGGGGTTCTGTGACGTCTTAGCCTGATCGTTGAACACAAACGAAATACGCGAAGTTGCAGCTATGGCAAACTTTTAATCTAAACAAAACCCAAAGTCTAAACGATGCCCTAAGGGCTGTATATATGGAGGAAGAGGAGGGGGGGGGGGGATTTCGTGGCCCTTGTGGGAGGGGTCCAAAACCAACCATATCTCGTGTTTCCCCACACATACGGACTCTAAAAATAGCCTATACTTACGTATTTCGAAATTAGATGGGTCTGGCCCAATAATAAGGTGACGCAACACCTATAATAGCGTCCGGATGAAATTTGTGAAGTGGCATCTTGTATATTTCATCCAAGACTTCATGCACTCATTACGGTGGCTTCAATGTCCTGAAATTATCACTTGAAACTCCGTTCTTGTTTCCCTTGCGCATGCCATCATTTCCATGCTTGTTCTTGCTCCAATGTTCATCCTTCTCCAAGCTAGGCCCTTCATTTTTAAGCAAAGCAAATGTATCCAATTTAGGCAGCATCATATTCTCATGAACATTAGAATCATTACCAAGAAACGAAAGTACCTGGTAATTTAATTGGCGTGCACGAGCTCTAGTAATTGGTCCAGTATTTATAGTAGCAGGGACTATGGGTGTAACAATGGTATTGATGTCCTCGTCATCCTCCCCTTCATGAAGTGAAGTTGTTCGATGGAAGTTCATCTTCCTCACCTAAATAAGGCTTCAAATCTGCAATGCTAAAAACGGGACTAACCCCAAAATCTGCACGCACCTCAAGTTTATATGCATTATCATTTATTTTCTCTAAAACCATAAAAGGACCATCAGCACGTGGCATTAGCTTTGATTTGCGCAAATCAAGAAATCTAACCTTATGAAAATGTAACCAAACAAGATCTCCAGGTGCAAACACAACATGTTTTCTACCCTTATCTCCAACATGTTTATATTTAGCATTCATACGCTCAATGTTTTCCTTAGTTAACTCATGCATTCTTAAAATCAATTCAACACATTGTTTAGCATCAAAATTAACCTTCTTCGAAGATGGAAGAGGCAACAAATCAATAGGTGCACGAGGTAGGAAACCATACACAATTTCAAAAGGGCATATCTTAGTAGTAGAATGCAATGAACGATTATCAGCAAATTCAATATGAGGCAAGCATTCGTCAAAACAACCCTAAGCATAGTAGACAATGTTCTATTGACTACTTCAGTTTGTCCATCAGTTTGGGGGTGACATGTAGTACTAAAAAGCAGTTTAGTCCCCAACTTAGCCCATAAGCATCTCCAAAAGTGGCTAAGAAATTTAGTATCACGATCTGAAACAATAGTATTTGGCACACCATGCAAGCGAATAAATTCACGAAAGAACAAATTAGCAACATTAACAGCATCATCGCTTTTATGACATGGTATAAAGTGTGCCATTTTCAAGAATCTATCCACTACAACAAATATGCTATCCCTCCCCTTCTTTGTTTGAGGTAAATCTAAAAGAAAGTCCATAGATATATCCTCCCAAGGAACACTAGGTACAGGCAAAGGCATATATAAACCATGAGGATTGAATCGTGACTTAGCTTTTTGACATGTAGTGCAGCGAGCAACAAAATGCTCAACATCCCATCTCATCTTTGGCCAAAAGAAATGTGTGGCCAGTACGTCCTCCGTCTTCTTCACGCCAAAAGTGTCCCATTAATCCTCCTCCATATGCCTCCTGCAACAACAAAAGACGAATGGAGCTAGCTGGAATGCATAGCGTGTTAGCACGGAACACAAATCCATTATTAACGACGAACTTGTTCCAGGTTCTTCCTTCTTTACAATTCCGCATTACATCTTTAAAATCAACATCATGCACATATTGATCTTTGATGGTCTCAAAACCAAATATTTTGAAGTCAAGTTGTGAAAGCATAGTATAGCGACGAGACAATGCATCAACAATAACATTTTCTTTACCCTTCTTGTGTTTAATGACATAAGGGAAAGTCTCAATGAATTCAACCCATTTAGCATGTCTACGATTCAGTTTAGCTTGACTTTTAATATGTTTCAAAGATTCATGATCAGAATGTATAACAAATTCTTTGGGCCATAAATAATGTTGCCATGTTTCTAAAGTCCGAACAAGAGCATAAAATTATTTATCATAAGTAGAATAATTCAGACTAGGCCCACTCAATTTTTCAGAAAAGTATGCAACAGGTATGCCATGTTGTAATAACACACCTCCTAGTTCAATTCCACTAGCATCACATTCAAGCTCAAATGTCTTATTAAAATCAGGAAGTTGGAGTAAAGGAGCATGTGTCAACTTATCTTTCAATACCGTGAAGGCTTCTTCCTGTGCGGTACCCCAAACAAAAGGCACATCCTTCTTTGTAAGCTCATTGAGAGGTGCAGCAATGGTGCTGAAATCTCCCACAAAACGCCTATAGAAACCAGCGAGTCCAAGAAAACTCCTCACTTGTGTGACCGTTTTGGGCTACGGCCAACTCTCAATAGCTTCAATCTTGGCTTTATCAACTTCAATTCCCTACGGAGTAACAACATAGCCAAGAAAAGATACTTGGTCGATGCAAAAGGTGCACTTCCCAAGGTTACCAAACAAACGTGCATCACATAAAGCAATAAAAATAGCACGTAAATGTTCCAAATGTTCCTCCAAAGATCTTCCATAAATCAGTATATCATCAAAATGGACTACCACAAATCGTCCAATGAAAGCACGTAAAACTTCGTTCACTAATCTCATGAAAGTACTAGGTGCATTAGTTAACCCAAAAGGCATGACTAACCACTCATATAATCCAAACTTAGTTTAAAATGTTGTTTTCTATTCATCCCCCAATTTCATACGAATTTGATGGTATCCACTACGCAAATCAACTTTGGAGAATATTGTAGAGCCACTCAATTCATTAAGAATATCATCTAGCCTAGGAATAGGATGACGATAAGGAATAGTAATATTATTAATGCATCTACAATCAACACACATACATGGTGTTCCATCCTTTTTTGTCACTAGAATAATAGGAACAACACAAGGACTAAGGGATTCACGTATATAACCTTTGTCGAGCAGCTCCTAGACTTGACGCATAATCTCCTTCATCTCCTCTAGATTGGTACGGTATGGTGCATAGTTGGGCAGCGATGCACCGGGAATTAAGTCAATCTGATGCTCAATCCCTCAAATAGGTGGTAATCCCGGCGGCATGTCTTGTGGAAAGACATCAGCAAACTCCTGCAAAATGTTAGTAACAGCAGAAGGCAAAGAGGAAGGCACGTACTCGAATGAAAATAATGCCTCTTTGCACACAAAAGCATAGCAAATAGATTTGCTAAAATCTAGCTCATCAATATCAGATTTGGTGGCAAGTAAACATGCACTTTTCAATTTAATTTCAGAAGCAATACTAGATGGTTTATTATCAGGCTTCATTTATTGCTCAAATTCTTTTGCTACAATCTGATTTTCACTCTTATTTTTCTCATGTTTTGCTTTATTAGCTCTATTAATATCATCTTTCAAAATGGAATCAGGAGACACAGGAAGCAAAGTAATATGTTTATCCTTATGAACAAGAGTATACTGATTGTTTCTACCATGGTGTACAAAATTTTTATCAAATTGCCATGGTCTACCAAGTAATAAGGAACATGCTTGCATAGGTACCACATCACAATCAACATAATCAGCATATGTAGAGATACTAAAATGCACACGAACAATGTGTGTTACATTAACCTTGCCCTTGTTGTTGAACCATTGGATGTAGTAAGGATGTGGATGTGGTCTTAGTGTGAGATATAGCTTCTCCACCATCTCCATGCTAGCCAAGTTGTTGCAGCTCCCTCCATCTATGATGACGCGAATAGAACATTCCTTCACAACTCCCTTTGTATGGAACAAATTATGCCTCTTATTTTGCTCAGCTTGTGTGACCTGCGCACTCAAAACACGTTGAGCAACTAGACAATCATATCTGTTAGCGTCTTCAGGAGCCATGTATTGCGTCTCATGATCAGAATCATCTCCACCGTGTTCTTCACATGTAATAAGAGCCAAAGTCTCCTCATCATAGTCACTAGCGGAATCATACCCACCATCCTCAGTAGCAATCATCACACGCTGAGATTTGCATTCTCTCGCATAATGACGTCGTCCCTTACAACGACGATAAATAATATCACTTGTGTGCCCTATTGATGCCATGGAAGAAGAAGAACTCTATGCAGGCCCGACAGGTGTGCTCTTGGCAGATAGTGGTAGTTGTGCCTACTTCCTTTTATCACGGCTGGAGGTGGCAGCTGACGGAGGTGTCGGTGCAGTAGAATGTGTGGAAGTAGAGTATGCACGTGGTGTCCATGATGAAGGTCGACCTGCAGAAAAGTTAGTTCGCGCCAATGCCTGTCGATCCTGCACTTCACGTTCAGCTTTACAAGCAAGATGGAATAAACGAGTGATATTATTATACTCCTTATACTCTAGAATGGTCTGAATGTCTCTATTTAATCCACCCATAAAATGTGCAAGTATAGCTTCATTCTCCTCAACAATACCACATCTAATCATGCCAGTTTGTAATTCCTGATAATATTCTTCTACATAATTTTTTCCTTGTCTTAAACGCTGCAATTTTTGAAGCAATTCATGTTGATAATATGGTGGAACGCAACGAGTACGCATAGCAGTTTTCAAAGCAGCCCAAGTAGCTGGAATATGATATAATCTACAATGTTCAGACCACCAAACACATGCAAAACTAGTGAAAGCACAAACAGCAGCAGGAACACGTCTCTCCTCAGGATATTGTAAACATGTAAAACGTTGTTCAGTTTCTAACTCCCAAGTAAGATATATATCAGGAACATATCTACCCTCAAATGGTGGAATATTCAATTTTAGTTTAGGAAGCTGGTCATGATCTCGTACCACAGGTGGTGCAGCCCTACCGTTGCAATGATATGGATGAGGACGACCTGGTGGTGGTGGTGGTGCAGGTGGTTGCACGTAGTGCTGATTTTGATCAACCTCATCCTCGTAATGGTCCTCCACCTCTGTAGTAGCACCAGGAGCTACAGAAGCATCAACAGTAGGTACAGCAGAACCAGAAGTTTGACCAGGCTCAAGGGGAACGCGTTGTGCTCGTCCCACTTGATTTGGAAGGCGATGTTGTTGTTGTTGTTGTTGTTGTTGTTGTTGTTGTTGTTGTTGTTGTTGTTGTTGTTGTAGAGGTGCGATAGGTGCAGCGGGCGGTGGTTGTGGAAGACGTGCGAGCAATTCATTAAACTTGTTATCGAGGTTCATTTCGAACGCCTTCTCAATGCCATCTATCTTATCCATGCCCTCTTCTAATCTATTTAGCACATCTTCCACCTGTCCACTCATCATTTGCTAAAACTTATCATGTAACTCTTTGTTCGTCATGTTCTCCCATTCAGTATCGTCGGCTTATGATCCTGCCATGGTTAGCAGCAATAGAAACACACAAGAATATGATCCTACAGACTACTAGCAAGTGGTGCTGGTGTGTCACAAATCCGTCAAGCGAATCTCAAAATCTTACCAGTTCTTACCAAGGAGCAGGTGGTGATCGGCAACCTTTGTAGTCAAAACTCTCAAAAGCTTGGATAGAGCGATTGCCAGGGAGAGTCAAACGCACGACGTAGATGTATGTGGAGCTGGGAAGCCTTATAATATGGTAGCAAAAAGGGTCGGCAATAATCAATTCAGATATGCAAAGTTGAATAAACGCTCAACGACGGTACTGTGCTGGTCCTAGGCTAGATCGTGCTAGAGACGCGAGCCTAGAACACTAACAAAATCATGGCACTGCACGTAAACAAGGGAAAATCACACTCTGAAAAAAATCGCAATATTTTTTTTTGCGAAAAATCACTATAATGGTGAGTGTCTCAAAATTCTTCCCAGTTCAAAATGACAGGATGGGCACGAAATTGTTTTGACTATTTTTTCGAAAATTAGGGCAGCGATGATGAAAAAGTGCAACAAAAAATCACTATGATGGCACATGGCTCGAAAGACTCAGAAAAGCCTAAAAATAGGATAGGGGAAAATATTTTTGGTCGCCGAAATTTTGGCCTAAAAACTGCCCGGGGGTCTCCAGACTCTTTTTTTTCGAAACATACTTAGGCAAGGAAACACGAATTAGAAATTAGATGGATCTCGAAAACAAACCTAATATGCAAGGAACTCGGATTGGTGGTGGATATATGGTGTAGGATATGGCAGAGGTGGTGGTATATGGCGGTGGTGGTGGTATATGGTAGCGGTGGTGGTATATGGATACAGATCGGTGGTAGTCTATGGATACGTATTGGGGGTGGTATATGGATACAGATTCATAGCGGTGGCGGATAAGCAGTGGTGGTAGATGGCAGGGGCGATGATGATGGTGCGGTGGCGGCGTGACAACTTATGACCAGAACTCGAAACTCTAAAAGACTAGACGCTAAGACCAGCAACTTGACACGACAATGTAGCCGCAAATTCACCAAAGCAAAGTACTGAAAAGACTATGCAAAGGCTCAGACTGGTTCGGATAGGATGAAGTAACCCTATTTTTTTTGGCTTTTTCGTGGACTATAGGTATGAAGAACAGACTCGATCTAAACTACAAAAAACTGTAAAATCTCACCAAGCAACCTAAAAATCTGATACCACTTGATAAAGGCAAAGGTTTCCCGTCTTTCGATGAGATGAAACTATCGTTTTTGATAGAGTAGACTTTGACGATCCGACTACGAATGTGCGAGGACGTCGCGCCTTGGCAATCGCTAAATCAACTCCGAGAGGTTATTGACCACACCGGAGCACGATCAACCTGACCACGAGGGTCTACTTTCTGCAAGCAAATGAAGAACAAGCAAGAAACTAAGATTGCAATCAGGATATTGCGAATATATGAGGAAAGCTTTATTGATGAAGGTGGGGTTCTGTGCCGTATTGGTCTGGTCTTTGAACACAAACGAAGTACGTGAAGTTGCAGCTATGGCGAAATTTTAATCTAAACAAAACCCAAAGTCTAAACGACGCCCTAAGGGCTGTATATATGGAGGAAGAGGGGGGAATTTCGTGGCCCTTGTGGGAGGGGTCCGAAACGAACCCTATCTCGTGTTTTCCCACACATACGGACTCTAAAAATAGCCTATACTTATGTATTTCGAAACTACATGGGCCTGGCCCAATAATAAGGTGACGCAACACCTATAATAGCCTCTGGACGAAATTTGTGAAGTGGTATCTTGTATATTTCGTCCAAGACTTCATGCACTCATTACGGTGGCTTCAATGTCCTGAAAACATCACTTGAAACTCCATTCTTGTTTCCCTTGCGCATGCCATCATCTCCATGCTTGTTCTTGCTCCAATGTTCATCCTTCTCCTGAAGGAAATATGCCCTAGAGGCAATAATAAGTTTATTATTTATTTCCTTATATCATGATAAATGTTTATTATTCATGCTAGAATTGTATTAACCGGAAACATAATACTTTTGTGAATACATAGACAAACAGAGTGTCACTAGTATGCCTCTACTTGACTAGCTCGTTAATCAAAGATTGTTGTGTTTCCTAACCATAGAAATGAGTTGCCATTTAATTAATGGGATCACATCATTAGGAGAATGATGTGATTGACATGACCCATTCCATTAGCTTAGCACCCGATCATTTAGTATGTTGCTATTGCTTTCTTCATGACTTATACATGTTCCTATGACTATGACATTATGCAACTCCCGTTTACTGGAGGAACACTTTGTGTGCTACCAAACGTCACAATGTAACTGGGTGATTATAAAGGAGCTCTACAGGTGTCTCGAAAGGTACCTGTTGGGTTGACGTATTTGTCACTCCGATGGTCGGAGAGGTATCTCTGGGCCCTCTCGGTGACGCACATCACATAAGCCTTGCAAGCATTGCAACTAATGAGTTAGTTGTGAGATGATGTATTATGGAACGAGTAAAGAGACTTGCTGGTAATGATATTGAACTAGGTATTGAGATACCGACGATCAAATCTCGGGGAAGTAACATACCGATGACAAAGGGAACAACGTATGTTGTTATGCGGTCTGACCGATAAAGATCTTCGTAGAATATGTAGGAGCCAATATGAGCATCCAGGTTCCGCTATTGGTTGTTGACCGGAGACGTGTCTCGGTCATGTCTACATTGTTCTCGAAGCCGTAGGGTCCACACGCTTAACGTTACGATGACAGTTTCATTATGAGTTTATATGTTTTGATGTACCGAAGGTTGTTCGGAGTCCCGGATGTGATCACGGACATGACGAGGAGTCTCGAAATGGTGGAGACATAAAGATTGATATATTGGACGACTATATTCGGACATCGAAAGTGTTCCGGGTGATTTCGGAGAAAATCAGAGTGCCGGAGGGTTACCGGAACCCCCCGGGAGAAGTAATGGGCCTTATGGGCCTTAGTGGAGAGAGAAAGGGCGGCCAGGTTGGGCTGCGCGCCCCCTCCCCCTCTGTTCTAAATTGGACTAGGAGAGGGGGCGGCGCCCCCCTTTCCTTCTCCGTTTCCCCCTTCCTTTCCCCCTCCTAGTAGGAGTAGGAAAGAGGGGAGTCCTACTCCTACTAGGAGGAGGACTCCTCCTTCTGGCGCGCCCTGCAAGGGCCGGCCGGCCTCCCCCCTTGCTCCTTTATATACGGGGGCAGGGGGCACCTCTAGACAGAACAATTGATCCTTGAGATCTCTTAGCCGTGTGCGGTGCCCCCCTCCACCATAATCCTCGATCATATTGTAGCGGTGCTTAGGCGAAGCCCTGCGACGGTAGAACATCAAGATCGTCACCATGCCATCGTGCTGACGGAACTCATCCCTGACACTTTGCTGGATCGGAGTCGGGGATCGTCATCGAGCTGAACGTGCGCTAGAACTCGGAGGTGCCGTAGTTTCGGTGCTTGATTGGTCGGGCCGTGAAGACGTATGACTACATCAACCGCGTTGTTATAACGCTTCCGCTTTCAGTCTACGAGGGTACGTGGAAAACACTCTCCCCTCTTGTTGCTATGCATCACCATAATCTTGCGTGTGCGTAGGATTTTTTTGGAATTACTACGTTCCCCAACAGTGGCATCCGAGCCTAGGTTTTCTGTTTTGATGTTATTTGCACGACTAGAACACAAGTGAGTTGTGGGCGATATAAGTCATACTGTTTACCAGCATGTCATACTTTAGTTCGTTGGTATTGTTGGATGAAGTGGCCCAGACCGACATTACGCGTACGCTTACGCGAGACTGGTTCTACCGACGTGCTTTGCACACAGGTGGCTGGCGGGTGTCAGTTTCTCCAACTTCAGTTGAACCGAGTGTGGCTACGCCCGGTCCTTGCGAAGGTTAAAACAGCACCAACTTGACAAACTATCATTGTGGTTTTGATGCGTAGGTAAGATTGGTTCTTGCTAAGCTCGTAGCAGCCACGTAAAACTTGCAACAACAAAGTAGAGGACGTCTAACTTGTTTTTGTAGGGCATGTTTTGATGTGATATGGTCAAGACATGATGCTAAATTTTATTGTATGAGATGATCTTGTTTTATAACTGAGTTATCGGCAACTGGCAGGAGCCATATGGTTGTCGCTTTATTGTATGCAATGCAATCGCCCTGTAATGCTTTACTTTATCACTAAGCGGTAGCGATAGTCGTAGAAGCATAAGATTGGCGAGACGACAATGATGCTACCACGGAGATCAAGGTGTCGCGCCGGTGACGATGGTGATCATGACGTTGCTTAGGAGATGGAGATCGCAAGCACAAGATGATGATGGCCATATCATATCACTTACATTGATTGCATGTGATGTTTATCTTTTATGCATCTTATCTTGCTTTGATTGACAGTAGCATTATAAGATGATCCCTCACTAAATTATCAAAGTATAAGTGTTCTCCCTGAGTATGCATCGTTGCGAAAGTTCTTCGTGCCGAGACACCACTTGATGATCGGGTGTGATAGGCTCTACGTTCAAATACAACGGGTGCAAAACAGTTGCACATGCAGAATACTCAGGTTTAACTTGACGAGCCTAGCATATAACAGATATGGCCTCGGAACATGGAGACCGAAAGGTCGATCGTGAATCATATAGTAGATATGATCAACATAGTGATGTTCACCATTGGAACTACTCCATCTCACCTGATGATCGGACATGGTTTAGTTGATTTGGATCACGTGATCACTTAGAGGATTAGAGGGATGTCTATCTAAGTGGGAGTTCTTTAGTAATATGATTAATTGAAATTAAATTTATCATGAAATTAGTACCTGATAGTATCTTGCTTGTTTATGTTTGATTGTAGATAGATGGCCCGTGCTGTTGTTCCGTTGAATTTTAATGCGTTCCTTGAGAAAGCAATGTTGAAAGATGATGGTAGCAATTACACAGACTGGGTCCGTAACTTGAGGATTATCCTCATTGCTGCACAAAAGAATTACGTCCTGGAAGCACCGCTGGGCGTCAGGCCTGCTGCTGATGCAACTGACGACGTTAAGAACATCTGGCAGAGCAAAGTTGATGACTACTGGATAGTTCAATGTGCCATGCTTTACGGCTTAGAACCGAGACTTCAACGACGTTTTGAACGTCATGGAGCATATGAGATGTTCCAGGAGTTGAAGTTAATATTTCAAGCAAATGCCTGGATTGAGAGATATGAAGTCTCCAATAAGTTCTATAGCTGCAAGATGGAGGAGAACAGTTCTGTCAGTGAGCATATACTCAAAATGTCTGGGTATAACAATCACTTGATTCAACTGTGAGTTAATCTTCCGGATGATTATGTCATTGACAGAATTCCCCAATCACTGCCACCAAGCTACAAGAGCTTTGTGATGAACTACAACATGCAAGGGATGGATAAGACGATTCCCAAGCTCTTCGCAATGCTAAAAGCTGCGGAGGTGGAAATCAAGAAGGAGCATCAATTGTTGATGGTCAACAAGACCACTAGTTTCAAGAAAAAGGGCAAAGGGAAGAAGAAGGGGAACTTCAAGAAGAACAGCAAGCAAGTTGTTGCTCAAGAGAAGAAACCCAAGTCTAGACTTAAGCCTGAAACTGAGTGCTTCTACTGCAAGCAGACTGGTCACTGGAAGCGGAACTGCCCCAAGTATTTGGCGGATAAGAAGGATGGCAAGGTGAACAAAGGAATATGTGATATACATGTTATTGATGTGTACCTTACTAATGCTCGCAATAGCACCTGGGTATTTGATACTAGTTCTGTTGCTAATATTTGCAACTCGAAACAGGGACTACGGATTAAGCGAAGATTGGCAAAGGACGAGGTGACGATGCGCGTAGGAAATGGTTCCAAAGTCGATGTAATCGCAGTCGGCACGCTACCTCTACATCTACCTTCGAGATTAGTTTTAGACCTAAATAATTGTTATTTGGTGCCAGCGTTGAGCATGAACATTATATCTGGATCTTGTTTGATGCGAGACGGTTATTCATTTAAATCAGAGAATAATGGTTGTTCTATTTATATGAGTAATATCTTTTATGGTCATGCATGCTTGAAGAATGGTCTATTTTTGTTGAATCTCGATAGTAGTGATACACATATTCATAATGTTGAAGCCAAAAGATGCAGAGTTGATAATGATAGTGCAACTTATTTGTGGCACTGCCGTTTAGGTCATATCGGTGTAAAGCGCATGAAGAAACTCCATGCTGATGTACTTTTGGAACCACTTGATTATGAATCACTTGGTACTTGCGAACTGTGCCTCATGGGCAAGATGACTAAAACGCCATTCTCCAGTACTATGGAGAGAGCAACAGATTTGTTGGAAATCATACATACAGATGTATGTGGTCCGATGAATGTTGAGGCTCATGGCGGATATCGTTATTTTCTCACCTTCACAGATGACTTAAGCAGATATGGGTATATCTACTTAATGAAACATAAGTCTGAAACATTTGAAAAGTTCAAAGAATTTCAGAGTGAAGTTGAAAATCATCATAACAAGAAAATAAAGTTTCTAAGATCTGATCGTGGAGGAGAATATTTGAGTTACGAGTTTGGTGTACATTTGAAATAATGCGGAATAGTTTCGCAACTCACGCCACCCGGAACACCACAACGTAATGGTGTGTCCGAACGTCGTAATCATACTTTACTATATATGGTACGACAATGATGTCTCTTACTGATTTACCGCTATCGTTTTGGGGTTATGCTTTAGAGACGACCGCATTCATGTTAAATAGGGCACCATCAAAATCCGTTGAGATGACACCTTATGAACTGTGGTTTGGCAAGAAACCAAAGTTGTCGTTTCTGAAAGTTTGGGGCTGCGATTCTTATGTGAAAAAACTTCAACCTGATAAGCTCGAACCCAAATCGGAGAAATATGTCTTCATAGGATATCCAAAGGAGACTATTGGATACACCTTATATCACAAATCCGAAGGCAAGACATTTGTTGCTAAATTCGGAAACTTTCTAGAGAAGGAGTTTCTCTTGAAATAAGTGAGTGGGAGGAAAGTAGAACTTGATGAGGTAATTGTACCTGCTCCCTTGTTGGAAAGTAGTTCATCACAGAAACCGGTTTCTGTGACACCTACACCAATTAGTGAGGAAGTTAATGATAATGATCATGAAACTTCAGATCAAGTTATTACCGAACCTCGTAGATCAACCAGAGTAAGATCCGCACCAGAGTCATACGGTAATCCTGTTCTGGAAGTCATGCTACTAGATCATGGTGAACCTATGAACTATGAAGAAGCGATGGTGAGCCCAGATTCCACAAAATGGCTTGAAGCCATGAAATCTGAGATGGGATCCATGTATGAGAACAAAGTGTGGACTTTGGTTGACTTGCCCGATGATCGGCAAGCAATTGAAAATAATGGATCTTCAAGAAGAAGACTGACGCTGACGGTAATGTTACTGTCTACAAAGCTCGACTTGTTGCGAAAGGTTTTCGACAAGTTCAAGGGATTGACTACGATGAGACCTTCTCACCCATAGCGATGCTTAAGTCTGTCTGAATCATGTTAGCAATTGCCGCATTTTATGATTATGAAATTTGGCAGATGGATGTCAAAACTGCATTCCTGAATGGATTTCTGGAACAAGAGTTGTATATGATGCAGCCGGAAGGTTTTGTCGATCCAAAGGGAGCTAACAAAGTGTGCACGCTCCAGCGATCCATTTATGGACTGGTGCAAGCCTCTCGGAGTTGGAATAAATGCTTTGGTAGTGCGATCAAAGCGTTTGGTTTTATACAGACTTTTGGAGAAGCCTGTATTTACAAGACAGTGAGTGGGAGCTCTGTAGCATTTGTATTATATGTGGATGACATATTACTAATCGGAAATATTATAGAATTTCTGGATAGCATAAAGGGATATTTGAATAAGAGTTTTTCAATGAAAGACCTCGGTGAAGCTGCTTACATATTGGGCATTAAGATCTATAGAGATAGATCAAGACGCTTAGTTGGACTTTCACAAAGCACATACCTTGACAAAGTTTTGAATAAGTTCAAATGTATTTGGCAAAGAAAGGATTCTTGCCTGTGTTACAAGGTGTAAAGTTGAGTAAGACTCAATGCCCGACCACTATAGAAGATAGAGAGAAAATGAAAGATGTTCCCTATGCTTCAGCCATAGGCTCTATCATGTATGCAATGTTGTGTACCAGACCTGATGTGTGCCTTGCTATAAGTCTAGCAGGGAGGTACCAAAGTAATCCAGGAGTGGATCACTGGACATCGGTCAAGAACATCCTGCAATACCTGAAAAGGACTAAGGATATGTTTCTCGTATATGGAGGTGACAAAAAGCTCATCGTAAATGGTTATGTTGATGCAAGCTTTGACACTTATCCGGACGATTCTAAATCGCAAACCGGATACGTGTTTACATTAGACGGTGGATCTGTCAGTTGGTGCCGTTCTAAACAAAGCGTCGTGGCGGGATCTACATGTGAAGAAGAGTACATAGCTGCTTCAGAAGCAGCAAACGAAGGAGTCTGGATGAAGGACTTCATATCCGATCTAGGTGTCATACCTTGTGACAATACTGGTGCAATTGCCTTGGCAAAGGAATCCAGATTTCACAAGAGAACCAAGCACATCAAGAGACGCTTCAATTCCATCCGTGATCTAGTACAGGTGGGAGACATAGAGATTTGCAAGATACATACGGATCTGAATGTAGAAGACCTGTTGACTAAGCCTCTTCCACGAGCAAAACATGATCAACAACAAATCTCCATGGGTGTTAGAATCATTACTGTGTATTCTAGATTATTGACTCTAGTGCAAGTGGGAGACTGAAGGAAATATGCCCTAGAGGCAATAATAAAGTTATTATTTATCTCCTTATATCATGATAAATGTTTATTATTCATGCTAGAATTGTATTAACCGAAAACATAATACTTGTGTGAATACATAGACAAACAGAGTGTCACTAGTATGCCTCTACTTGACTAGCCCGTTAACCAAAGATGGTTATGTTTCCTAACCATAGACATGAGTTGTCATTTAATTAACGGGATCACATCATTAGGAGAATGATGTGATTGACATGACCCATTCCATTAGCTTAGCACCTGATCGTTTAGTATGTTGTTATTGCTTTCTTCATGACTTATACATGTTCCTATGACTATGAGATTATGCAACTCCCTTTTACCGGAGGAACACTTTGTGTGCTACCAGACTTCACAACGTAACTGGGTGATTATAAAGGAGCTCTACAGGTGTCTCCAAAGGTACATGTTGGGTTGGCGTATTTCGAGATTAGGATTTGTCACTCCGATTGTCGGAGCGGTATCTCTAGGCCCTCTCGGTAATGCACATCACATAAGCCTTGCAAGCATTGCAACTAATGAGTTAGTTGTGAGATGATGTATTAAGGAATGAGTAAAGAGACTTGTGGGTAACGAGATTGAACTAGGTATTGAGATACCGACGATCGAATCTCGGGCAAGTAACATACCGATTACAAAGGGAACAACGTATGTTGTTATGCGGCCTGACCGATAAAGATCTTCGTAGAATATGTAGGAGCCAATATGAGCATCCAGGTTCCGCTATTGGTTATTGACCGGAGACGTGTCTCGGTCATGTCTACATTGTTCTCGAACCCGTAGGGTCCGCACGCTTAACGTTACGATGACAGTTTCATTATGAGTTTATATGTTTTGATGTACCGAAGGTTGTTCGGAGTCCCGGATGTGATCACGGACATGACGAGGAGTCTCAAAATGGTAGAGGCATAAAGATTGATATATTGGACGACTATATTCGGACACCGGAAGTGTTCCGGGTGATTTCGGAGAAAATCGGAGTGCCGGAGGGTTACCGGAACCCCCCGGGAGAAGTAATGGGCCTTATGGGCCTTAGCGAGAGGGGCGGCCCGGGTGGGCCGCGCCCCCCTCCCCCTTCTGGTCTGAATTGGACTAGGAGAGGGGGGGCGGCGCCCCCCTTTCCTTCTCCCTCTCCCCCTTCCTTTCCCCCTCCTAGTAGGAGTAGGAAAGAGGGGAGTCCTACTCCTACTAGGAGGAGGACTCCTCCTCCTGGCACGCCCTGCAAGGGCCGGCCGGCCTCCCCCTTGCTCCTTTATATACGGGGGCAGGGGGGCACCTCTAGACACAACAATTGATCCTTGAACTCTTAGCCGTGTGCGGTGCCCCCCTCCACCATAATCCTCGATAATATTGTAGCGGTGCTTAGGCGAAGCCCTGCGATGGTAGAACATCAAGATCGTCACTATGCCGTTGTGCTGACGGAACTCATCCGCGACACTTTGCTGGATCGGAGTCCGGGGATCGTCATCGAGCTGAACGTGTTAGTTTCGGTGCTTGATCGGTCGGGCCGTGAAGACGTATGACTACATCAACCGCGCTGTTATAACGCTTCCGCTTTCGGTCTACGAGGGTACGTGGACAACACTCTCCCCTCTCGTTGCTATGCATCACCATGATCTTGCGTGTGCGTAGGAATTTCTTTGAAATTACTATGTTCCCCAACATCTCCAAGCTAGGCCCTTCATTTGTAAGCAAAACAAATGTATCCAATTTAAGCAGCATCATATTCTCATGAACATTAGAATCATTACCAAGAAACGAAAGTACCTGGTAATTTAATTGGCGTGCATGAGCTCTAGTAATTGGTCCAGTATTTATAGTAGCAGGGGTTGTGGGTGTACAATGGTATTGATGTCCTCATCAGTTTGCCTAGTGCTCTAGGCATTTAGCTTATGTACAGCGTATTCTCTTTGAGTTTTCTTTTGTGTTTATTGCATTTGTTCTTTTGTTGTTCTCATTTATTTATTTGTTTGTAATTGCTACTTTGTATTCTTTTCCAAAACTTAATAAAAATACACAACAGAGTCCCATTGTTTCCCTAAAAAAAAACAACGACTTGATGGTTATCGATTAATAGTCTAGTGATTGATGGTGTGCGTGTTTCTGATTCGAGCTTCATTCTTGATCACGGCCATCATTTCCTTGCTTCCCTTTTGGTAGTCGGGCTGGCCTCAGGCTTTGTTATCTCCCTCTCTCTCTCTCTCTCTCTCTCTCTCTCTCTCTCTCTCTCTGAGAACAATGTAGTCGTGTGTTGGAGGAGGAAAACCATGCGCTTTCGCTTCCTTTATCTTGTGCGGAGACTGAGGCGGTTATTAATTCTGCTAATATGATCTCGACATCTGTTCCGGACGGGTTTCTGATTCCTTTCTTCGGAAAATTCTGGCCGACGCTTCGGGATTTGGTTTGTGTCGTAATCCAAGGTTTCTTCTTGGGGACAGTAGACATTTCCAGACTTAACTAAACTATTCTATATCCAGGCAAGGCATTGGTTGCGTACTTATGCAAGACAACAAGGTAGTAGCATATGCATCACGACAGCTACGACCCCACAAGGGAAATTATCCTACTCATGATTTGGAATTGGCTGCGTGGTTCATGCGCTAAAAATTTGGAGACACTACCTCATTGGAAAAAGGTGCCAAATTTTTACCGACCACAAAAGTCTCAAATACATCTTTACTCAGACAGATTTAATCCTCCGTCAACGAGATGGCTAGAGTTGGTCAAGGATTATGACCTTGGAATAAATTACCACCCGGGTAAGGCCAACGTGGTTGCTGATGCACTCAGTCGAAAGCCCGTCAACTTAAATGTCATATTGAAATCCTTGCCTCCCGAACTCCAAGAGGAGATCG
This sequence comes from Aegilops umbellulata, assembly GCA_032464435.1. Lineage (NCBI taxonomy): Eukaryota > Viridiplantae > Streptophyta > Magnoliopsida > Poales > Poaceae > Aegilops > Aegilops umbellulata. Next base: position 235,106,874 of record CP136060.1, read on the forward strand.
CTCAGCTCAACCTGGTCATAGTGGATGCTGGCCTCGCTAATATTTTGGAAATTACCCCCACACTTGAGGAAGAGATCCGCAAGGCCCAGCTAGTTGACACCAAGCTGCAAAAACGTGCCAAGGGCCAGATGGCAGAGCAGACCCCAGATTTCTCCAAGGAAAAATTCGGTACCCTCCGATTCCGTGGACGAATTTGTGTACCCAATCAACTGTACTTACAGAAGAAAATCCTGTCAGAAGCACACGAATCCTCATATTCCATTCACCCGGGAGGTACGAAAATGTATGAGGACCTTAGACAAATATTCTGGTGGGATGGAATGAAGAAATAGATTGCCTATTTTGTGGCATGTTGCGACATATGTAACAAGGTGAAGGCAGAGCATCAGAAGCCAGCCGGACTCCTCCAACCGCTGCCGGTTTCACAATGGAAATGGGATGACGTTTGTATGGATTTCATTACGGGATTGCCTAAGACTCAGCGAGGCAATGATGCAATCTGGGTCATAGTGGACACGCTAGCCAAGGTTGCTCACTTCATTTCGATCAGCACCAGATATAGAGCAAATCAACTTGCACAGCTGTACGTATCCAGAATAGTCAGTCTGCATGGAGTACCCCGAACTATCACTTCCGACCAAGGTTCCCTGTTTACCTGCGATGTTTGGTCATGCCTCCACCAAGCCTTGGGGACATCACTGAAATATAGTACTGCTTATCATCCTTAGACGGATGGACAGTGAGGACGGGTAAATCAAATACTCGAAGATATGTTGCGAGCCTGTGCTTTAGCACAAGGACCTAAATGGGAAGACTGCTTGCCATATGCTGAGTTTTCCTATAACAATAGCTCCCAGACCAGTCTAAAAGTGTCACCGTATGAAGCTGTGTATGGCCGTAAGTGCCACACTCCTTTGAATTGGTCTGAAACTGGAGATAGCCATATCTTCGGAACATATCTCATGATGGAAGCTGAGAAACAAGTTAAGGAAATCAGAGACATATTGCAATTGGCAAAATCTCGACAAAAAAGTTATTATGATGCAAAGCACCAACAGATCAATTTTGAACCCGGAGAACACGTATACCTCCGAGTCACTCCTATGAAAGGAGTCAAGAGATTTCAGACTCGTGTAAAGTTGGCACCCAGATTGATTGGTCCATTCCCGGTTATGTCTCGAGTGGGTACTGTTGCATATCAATTGGAACTACCCGCTAAATTGGCAGACGTGCACAACGTGTTTCATGTTTCACAATTGAGATGATGCATATCCCCGCTTGAGAAAAGGACTGCTACGGCTGAGGTAGAGTTGGCAAATGATTTAACTTGTGAAGAGAGACCGTTTAGAATTTTGGATCAGATGGAAAGGGTCACTCGCAGTAAAGTAAGGAAATTTTACAAAGTTCAGTGGGAGCATCACACAGAGTCAGAATCAACTTGGGAGCGGGAAGAATTTCTAAAGTCACATATCCAAAGTGGTTTTCCCAAGCAACCGAATCTCAAGGACGAGATTCATTCTAAGTGGGGGAGGTTTGTGACAGCCTGGTTTTTGCCCTCTCTCATTTGCTTGATTTTCATTTGGAGTCAATTTGAAATTTGGAGTTTTTGAACCTTTTCATATGGACTTAAACACTTGGGTACCCTTGGCTTTCACCCAAGTGCTTCATTTCCCTCCCTAATCATCATTCCCCTTCTGATCCACCCCAAAATAATCTTTGGAATATTTTTCTTAAATGAAGAATATCCATTTTTCTCTCAAAAACCCTAGCTAGTTCAATATGCTCCAAAGCAACCCCAATTTTTATGGCCCAAAAAAATCTGAGATAATTCACAAATATTCTTTGAAACCTAGGGCACCTTCCTAACCAAAAATATTTCATCACTTTTTGGAATATTTTTGCTACAGAAAATATTTTCTGTTCTGGACAGAAATGGTGGTTTCTACAACAACTACCATTTTACTTGCTCCATTGTGCCTGCATTTTCTTGTGCATATTCACCTTAGTAGATCATGGCTAACCTCCAAAGCAAAGCCCCCAACTCCCAGACATTTGACCTCAGTAACCTCTCAAAGTTACTGACCGCATTTCATGGCATGCTATGACACCGGTCATTTTCGTTTAAGTTGAACCTGAATATAACTCAACTTGAATATATGGTTGACTAGGTAATGGTGCCGCTGAATCGAGTTTTTCCCAATGCAACCACATTTGCCTTTGTGGGAAGGCCTTGATTCGGTCCATTGACATTGCCTCTGGTCGGGGCCTCCAACTAGGGAAGGTTATGGCATGCTTACCCTGGCCCGGTAAGTAGGCATAACCTTGTGTGCCCGTTGTTGAGATTATGGTACCGGGTCCCTTAGTGGGATCGGTTTGGCCACGATGGTGGTCGTTGTGTCTTTGGTAGACATGGGGCCACCCAGGACTAGCCCGTTGGGGATTGGGTCGGAGTGGCCGGGAGAGTGTCATGGCAATGGAAGGGTTTTGTCGGAATGCTGTTGGTCCACCCGAATGGGAGTGCGAGGCCATGAGTTCTGTGGTGTGGGTACAATGTGCTACCTTTGCAGAGTGTATAATCTATCGATAGCCGAGTCCACGGTCACGGACGCCTCGTAGTAGGTCCCACCATGAGTCAACGTTTAATAAAATTTGCACACTAAGCTATGAACTTTGCACTGTTGATGATGGCTGAAAGGCCATCGAGATGTTCGGGACCAAATATTGGTCGTGGTTGTGATCGCCGTAAGGATCACGAGTTACTCTTGTCAAGACCACGATGGTGGTTTGTTTGTGATCCGAGAATGATCACGGTTGGTAAGTCCGTCCCAAGGGACGTTCGAGCATGATCACAACATGTTGAACATATAGTGTTGCATTATTATTAATTGGTTAATTATCATGATATTGTTTGCCATTATGATTATGCCTATTGTGAGCTTGCAAGTACATTCAATGTACTGACCTGGCGTGTCATGCCAGATTTCAGGAAAGTCTCGTTGGAAAGGAGTGCTGCTCGAGTCTAGATCGTGTCCACATTGGTGTCCCTGTGATATGGAGTTTCCGCTACGACGTTGTTCTGCTGCCGCGTAGTTGTTATGATCGAGGCCCCTTTATGTTCACTAAATAATGTACATATTGTTCAGCCGCACCGGGCGTGCTGCTTGGCCTCGACATCTGTTGTAATATAAACTCTGATCCGCTAGCATCAATAAAGCGTTTGTGTTATGTACCAAGATGTTGTGTGTTGCCAGAAGACATGGTCTCTGGGCTAGCAATGCATGGTAAACCGGTCGCTCTGAGCCGGGGTGCCACACCGGCCGCCTCTCCCCCCTTGCTCCTTTATATACAGGGGCATGGGGGCACCTCTAGACACAACAATTGATCTCTTGATCTCTTAGCCGTGTGCGGTGCCCCCTCCACCATATTCCACCTCGATCATATCGTAGCGGTGCTTACGCGAAGCCCTGCATCGGTAACATCATCATCACCGTCACCACACCGTCGTGCTGACGGAACTCTCCCGTGAAGCTCTGCTGGATCGGAGTTCGCGGGACGTCATTGAGCTGAACGTGTGCTGAACTCGGAGGTGCCGTACATTTGGTACTTGGATCGGTCGGATCGTGAAGACGTATGACTACATCAACCGCGTTGTGCTAACGCTTCCACTTTCGGTCTACGAGGGTACGTGGACAATACTCTCCCCTCTCGTTGCTATGCATCACCATGATCCTGTGTGTGTGTAGGATTTTTTTTAAATTACTAGGTTCCCCAACAGGTTTCACTAGTGGCTTCTCTTAAGATAGCATATATTACGGTGGGTGAATAAATTACTGCCGAGCAATTGATAGAAAAGCGCATAGTTATGAGAATATCAGGCAATGGTCATGAATATAGGAATCACGTCCATGTCAAATAGACCGAAACGATTCTGCATCTACTACTATTACTCCACACATCAACTGCTATCCAACATGCATCTAGAGTATTAAGTTCATAAGAACATAGTAACACATTAAGCAAGATGACATGATGTAGAGGGATAAACTCAAGAAATATGATATAAACCCCATCTTTTTATCCTCGATGGCAACAATACAATACGTGGCTTGCTGCCCCTACTGTCACTAGGAAAGGACACCGCAAGATTGAACCCAAAGCTAAGCACTTCTCCCATTGCAAGAAAGATCAATCTAGTTGGCCAAACTAAACCGATAATTCGAAGAGACTTGCAATGATATCAAATCATGCATATAAGAATTCAGAGAAGAACCAAATACTATTCATAGATAATCTTGATCATAAATCCACAATTCATCGGATCTCGGCAAACACACCGCAAAAGAGTATTACATCGAATAGATCTCCAAGAACATTGAGGAGAACTTTGTATTGAGAACAAAGAGAGAGAAGAAGCCATCTAGCTAATAACTATGGACCCGAAGGTCTATGGTAAACTACTCACACATCATCAGAGAGGCTAAGGTGTTGATGTAGAAGCCCTCCGTGATCGATTCACCCTCCGGCAGATCGCCGGAAAAGGCCCCAAGATGGGATCTCATGGGTACAGAAGGTTGCGGCGGTGGAAAAGTGGATTCGTGGCTCCCCCTGATGTTTTTTTGGGTATAAGAGTATATATAGGCGAGAGAAGTATGTCGGTGGAGCTCTGTGGGGCCCACGAGGGTGGGGGCACGCCTACCCCCCTTGGCGCGCCCTCCTGCCTCGTGGCCGCCTTGCGGAGTTCTAGACTTCAACTCCATGTCTTCTAGATTGCGTTTGTTCCAAGAAAGATTATTGCAAAGGTTTCATTCCGTTTTGATTCTGTTTGTTATTCCTTTTCTGCAAAATACTGAAATAGGAAAAAAAACAGAAACTGGCACTAGGCCTTCGGTTAATAGGTTAGTCACAAAAATAATATAAAAGAGCATATTAAAGCCCATTAAACATCCAAAGTAGATAATATAATAGCATGAAACAATCAAAAATTATAGATACGCTGGAGACGTATCAAGCATCCCCAAGCTTAATTCCTGCTCGTCCTCGAGTAGGTAAATGATAAAAACAGAATTTTTGATGTGGAATGCTACCTACATAATTTTCAATGTAATTCTCTTTACTGTGGCATGAATGTTCAGATCCATAAGATTCAAGACAAAAGTTTAATATTGACATAAAAACAATAATACTTCAAGCATACTAATAATGCAATCATGCCTTCTCAAAATAACATGGCCAGAGAAAGTTATCCCTACCAAATCATATATTCTAGCTATGCTCTATCTTCATCACACAAAATATTTAAATCATGCACAACCCCGATGACAAGCCAAGCAATTGTTTCATACTTTTGATGTTCTCAAACTTTTTCAATCTTCATGCAATACATGAGCGTGAGCCATGGACATAACACTATAGGTGGAATAGAATGGTGGTTGTGGAGAAGACTAAAAGGAGAAGATAGTCTCACATCAACTAGGCGTATCAACGGGCTATGGTGATGCCCATTAATAGATATCAATGTGAGTTAGTAGGGATTGTCATGCAACGAATGCACTAGAGCTATAAGTGTATGAAAGCTCAACAAAGGAACTAAGTGGATGTGCATCCAACTTGCTTGCTCACGAAGACCTAGGGCAATTTGAGGAAGCCCATCATTGGAATATACAAGCCAAGTTCTATAATGTAAAATTCCCACTAGTATAAAAGTGACAACACAGGAGGCTCTCTATCATGAAGATCATGGTGCTACTTTGAAGCACAAGTGTGGTAAAAGGATAGTAGCATTGTCCCTTCTCTCTTTTTCTCTCATTTTTTTATTTTTTATTTGGCCTTTCTCTTTTTTTTATGGCCTATTTTTTTTCGTCCGGAGTCTGATCCCGACTTGTGGGGGAATCGTAGTCTCCATCATCTTTCCTCACTGGGACAATGCTCTAATAATGATGATCATCATACTTTTATTTACTTACAACTCAAGAATTACAACTCAATGCTTAGAACAAAATATGACTCTATGTGAATGCCTTCGGCGGTGTACCGGGATGTGCAATGAATCAAGAGTGACATGTATGAAAATCATGAACGGTGGCTTTGCCACAAATACAATGTCAACTACATGATCATGCAAAGTAATATGACAATGATGGAGTGTGTCATAATAAACAGAACGGTGGAAAGTTGCATGGCAATATATCTTGGAATGGCTATGGAAATGCCATAATAGGTAGGTATGGCGGCTGTTTTGAGGAAGGTATATGGTGGGTGTATGATACCGGCGAAAGGTGCGCGATATTAGATAGGCTAGCAATGGTGGAAGGGTGAGAGTGCGTATAGTCCATGGACTCAACATTAGTCATAAAGAACTCACATACTTATTGCAAAAATCTATTAGGTATCGAAACGAAGTACTACGCGCATGCTCCTAGGGGGGTAGGTTGGTAGAAAAAGACCATCGCTCGTCCCCGGCTGCCACTCATAAGGAAGACAATCAATAAATAAATCATGCTCCGACTTCATCACATAACGGTTCACCATACGTGCATGCTACGGGAATCACAAACTTTAACACAAGTATCTCTCAAATTCACAACTACTCAACTAGCATGACTCTAATATCACCATCTTCATATCTCAAAACAATCATAAGGAATTAACTTCTCATAGTATTCAATGCACTTTATATGATAGGTTTTATTATACCCATATTGGATGCTCATCATATTAGGACTAATTTTATAGCCAAAGGAAATTACCATGCTTTTCTAAAAGACTCTCAAAATAATATAAGTGAAGAATGAGAGATCAATAATTTCTATAAAATAAAACCAGCACCGTGCTCTAAAAAGATATAAGTGAAGCACTAGAGCAAAATTATCTAGCTCAAAAGATATAAGTGAAGCACATAGAGTATTCTAATAAATTCCGATTCATGCGTGTCTCTCCAAAATGTGTGTACATAAAGGATGATTGTGATAAAATAAAAATAAAAGACTCAAATCATACAAGACGCTCCAAGAAAAACACATATCATGTGGTGAATAAAAATATAGCCTCAAGTAAAGTTACTGATAGACGAAGACGAAAGAGGGGATGCCTTCCGGGGCATCCCCAAGCTTAGGCTTTTCGTTATCCTTGAATTTTACCTTGGGGTGCCTTGTGCATCCCCAATCTTAGGCTATTTCCACTCCTTATTCCAAAATCCATCAAATCTTTACCCAAAAACATGAAAACTTCACAACACAAAACTTAACAGAAAATCTCATGAGCTCCGTTAGTATAAGAAAACAAACCACCACTTTAAGGTACTGTAACAAACTCATTATTTATTTGTATTGGTGTTAAACCTACTATATTGCAACTTCTCTATGGTTCATACCCCCCGATACTACTCATAGGTTCATCAAAATAAGCAAACAACACACAAAAAACAGAATCTGTCAAAAACAGAACAGTCTGTAGAAATCTGTATCAAACGAATACTTCTGGAACTCCAAAAATTCTGAAATAAATTGGTGGACGTGAGTAATTTATCTATTAATCATCTTGAAAAAGAATCAACCTAAAAGAACTCTCCAGTAAAAAATGGCAGCTAATCTCGTGAGCGCTAAAGTTTCTGTTTTACAGCAAGATCGTAAAGAGTTCACCCAAGTCTTTCCAAAGGTTCTACTTGGCACAAGCACTTATTAAAACATAAAACCACATCTAAACAGAGTCTAGATGAATTATTATTACTAAACAGGAACAAAAAGTAGAGAAATAAAATAAAATTGGGTTGCCTCTCAACAAGCGCTATCGTTTAACGCCCCTAGCTAGGCATGAAGCAAGAATAAATCTAAGTATTGTCATCTTTGGTATGCAATCCATAAGTGGCACTCATAATTGATTCATAAGGCAATTTAATTTTATTTCTCAGAAAGTGTTCCATGCCTTTCCTTAATGGAAATTGGAATCTAATATTTCCTTCTTTCATGTCAATAATTGCACCAATCGTTCTAAGGAAAGGTCTACCAAGAATAATAGGACATGTAGGATTGCAATCTATATCAAGAACAATGAAATATACGGGCACATTAATTCCTATTTGCAACAATAAGAACATCATTAATCCTTCCCATAGGTTTCTTAATGGTGGAATCCGCAAGATGCAAATTTAAAGAACAATCATCAAATTCACGAAAACCTAACACATCACACAAAGTTTTTGGAATCGTGGAAACACTAGCACCCAAATCACACAAATCATAGCATTCATAATCTTTAATCTTAATTTTAACAGTAGGGTCCCACTCATCATAAAGTTTTCTAGGGATAGAAACTTTTAGCTCAAGCTTTTCTTCATAGGATTGTATTAAAGCATCAACGATATGTTTAGTGAAAGCTTTATTCTAATTATAAGCATGAGGAGAATTCAACACAGCTTGCAACAAGGAAATACAATCTATCAAAGAGCAATTATCATAATTAAATTCCTTGAAATCCAAAATAGTGGGTTCATTGCTATGTAAAGTTTTGACCTATTCAATCCCACTTTTATTAATTTTAGCATCAAGATCTAAAAACTCCGAATCATTGGGACACCTTTTAACTAAAGTTGACTCATCTCCAGTCCCTTATTTATCAATATTCATATTGGAAAACAAATATTTAATAGGATTCACATCAATTACTTTTAGATCTTCATCTTTATTATCATGAAAACTAGAAGAACACGCTTTCACAAAGCAATCTTTTTTAGCATGCATCCTAGCGGTTCTTTCTTTGCACTCATCAATGGAAATTCTCATGGCTTTGACAGACTAATTGATGTCATGCTTAGGTGGAATAGATCTATGTTTCAAAGAATCAACATCAAGAGAAATTCTATCCATGTTCCTAGACAACTCATCAATCTTATGCAACTTTTCTTCAAGCAAAGCATTGAAATTCTTTTGCGAACTAATAAATTCTTTAACACTAGTCTCAAAATCAGAGGCATCTTATTAAAATTTCCATAAGAGTTGTTGTAGGAATTACCATAATTATTAGAGCAATTATTAGGAAACGGCCTAGAGTTAAAGTTTCCTCTATACGCGTTGTTACCAAAATTGTTCCTACCAACAAAATTCACATCCATAGATTCATTATTATTCTCAATCAAAGTGGACAAAGGCATATCATTAGGATCAGAAGAAACACTTTTATTAGCAAACAATTTCATAAGTTCATCCATCTTTCCACTCAAAACATTAATCTCTTCAATCACATGAACTTTTTTACTAGTGGATCTTTCGGCGTGCCATTAAGAATAATTAACCATAATATTGTCTAAGAGTTTAGTAGCTTCTCGTAAAGTGATTTCCATAAAAGTGCCTCTCGCGGCCGAATCTAAAAGATTTCTAGAAGAAAAATTCAATCCGGCATAAATTTTTTGTATAATCATCCACAAATTCAAACCATGTGTAGGGCAATTACGTATCATTAGTTTCATCCTCTCCCAAGCTTGTGCAACATGCTCATGATAAAGTTGCTTAAAATTCATAATATCATTTCTAAGAGAGATGATCTTAGAGGGAGGAAAATACTTAGAGATAAAAGCATCTTTGCACTTATTCCATGAATTAATACTATTTTTAGGCAAAGAAGAGAACCAAGTTTTAGCACGATCTCTAAGCAAAAACAGAAATAGCTTCAATTTAACAATATCATTATCCACATCTTTGTTCTTTTGCATATCGCACAAATCAACAAAGTTGTTTAGATGGGAAGCGGTATCTTCACTAGGAAGGCCAGAAAATTGATCTTTCATAACAAGATTCAACAAAGCGGTATTGATTTCACAAGATTCAGCATCGGTAGTAGGAGCAATCGGAGTGCTAATAAAATGATTGTTGTTGGTATTTGAAAAGTCACACAATTTAGTATTATCTTGAGCCATCGTGACAAACAATCAATCCAACACACAAGCACACAAGAAGCAAGAAATAACAGACGAACAGAAGAGGGGCAAAGAAAAGGCAAAGGTTTTCGAAAATCGTTTTAGAAGTGGGGGAGAGGATAATGAGAGGCGAATGTCAAATAATGTAATGTGAGGGAGAAGAGATTATGATGGGTACTTGGTATGTCTTGACTTGAGCATAGATCTCCCCGGCAACAGCGCCATCAGTTGGCAAGTTGACGGGAGATCAAATCTTGACTTGACTTGGCGTAAACCTGCCCGGCAGCGGCGCTAGAAATCCTTCTTGCTACCTCTTGAGCATGTGTTGGTTTTCCCTTGAAGAGGAAAGGGTGATGCAGCAAAGTAGCATAAGTATTTCCCTTAGTTTTTGAGAACCAAGGTATCAATCCAGTAGGGGATAACACGCAAGTCACCTAGTACCTGCACAAAGAATCAAGAACCTTGCAACCAACGCGATAAAGGGGTTGTCAATCCCTTCATGGTCACTCGCAAAAGTGAGATCTAATAAAGATAGTAAGATAAATATTTTTGGTATTTTTGTTGTATAGATTGGAAAGTAAAGATTGCAAAATAGTAAAATGAGATATGATGTAAATAAAAGAGATGCAATATAATAAGAAGGAGACCCGGGGGCCATAGGTTTCACTAGTGGCTTCTCTCAAGATAGCATATATTATGGTGGGTGAACAAATTACTGCCGAGCAATTGATAGAAAAGCACATAGTTATGAGAATATCTAGGCAATGATCATGAATATAGGTGTCGGTGTCAAAACCGGCGGATCTCGGGTAGGGGGTCCCGAACTGTGCGTCAAGGTCGGATGGTAATAGGAGACAAGGGACACTTTATTTTACCCAGGTCCGGGCCCTCTCGATGGAGGTAAAACCCTACTCCTGCTAGATTAATATTGATGATATGGGTAGTACAAGAGTAGATCTACCACGAGATCAAGGAGGCTAAACCCTAGAAGCTAGCCTATGGTATGATTGTGTATGATGATGGTTGTCCTACGGACTACAACCCTCCGGTTTATATAGACACCGAATAGGGTTAGGGTTACACAGAGTCGGTTACAATGGTACGAGATCTTGAATATCCGCACGCCTAGCTTGCCTTCCACGCCAAGAAAAGATCCTTCTGGACACGGGACGAAGTCTTCAATCTTGTATCTTCATAGTCCTGGAGTCCGGCTGAAGGTATAGTCCGGCTATCCGAACACCCCCTAATCCAGGACTCCCTCAGTAGCCCCTGAACCAGGCTTCAATGACGACGAGTCCGGCGCGTAGATTGTCTTCGGCATTGCAAGGCGGGTTCCTCCTCCAAGTCCTTCAACAAGATTACAAACACCAAAAATAGTGTCCGGCTCTGCAAAATAAGTTTCCACATATTGCCATATAGAGAATAATATTAACACAAATCAAATCTGCTGACGTATTCCGCAGTGCGTCATAACACTGCGGCCAAGCTCTTCATATAAATTGTTTTCATTGTTCCACCTCAGCGTGCTTAGCGAGGCGGTTTCCTTGGCACGTCTTGTCAAAGCAGAGATCGTGTGCCCCTTTTAACGGGATACTCATTAATACGGACGTGGGTAACCCAGTCGTGCCCGTTAGCACGTTTTGCCTTAATTAAAGGCTAGTCCAAGACGGTTACGGGGAGGGCTCTTGGTATTCTGCCTCTTATAAAGAGACCAAGACCCTATTCCCCTCTTCTATTCTTAAAACGAGCTCGCCCGTCACCTCGAGTTCCAACACCCTAGGCTTCCAGATTCCAGGCGCACCGGACCTTCGACAATGTCCGGCTCCGACCTCCAAGGCCGATGGATGCCCTCCTCCGTTATGGAGGAGGACGTACTAATGTTGAGGGAAGCTAAATTCCTGACCGGCGGGATTTCACACAGGTTGCCTGTTCAAGGACAGGTGATCCCTAGCCCTTAGCCCGGTGAGAGTGTGGTATTCATATCCCACTTCCTTCGGAGATTAGGCTTCCCAATGGATCCCTTTGTAAGGGGGCTGATGTTTTATTATGGGCTGGAATTCCACGACTTAGCTCCGGAGTCTATCCTCCATATCTCCTCGTTCGTTGTTGTGTGCGAAGCGTTCCTCCGTGTTACCCCTCACTTCGGATTATGGCTCAAGACCTTCAAAGTAGAACCAAAGATGATCGAGGGGCGCCACGCAGAGTGCGGAGGCGCTGCTATAAAAAGAAATGTCGATGCTCCATGGACCGAGGGCGCTTTTCAAGAGGAGCTTGGCTTATGGCAATAGGAGTGGTTCTATATCACCGCTCCTCGGGACACTGCATGGGTGGCGCCTCCTGCCTTTCGCTCGGGTCCTCCACCGCGGTTAGCGTCGTGGATCAACACAGGGTTAGATCGAGGCTTGCCAAAGACGTACCTCTGCTGCAGGGCCGCATTAAGGATCTCTTGGAAGGAGACCTCAACCTGGTTAAGGTGACACAAGTCATGCTGATTTGCCGGACACTGCCCGGCCAATGTCGCCCCCTTCGCCTGTGGGAGTTCAATCGAGAGGGACCGCGAGTTCTCCGGGATTTTATGGGCGCGACGCCCGCGGAGATGTATAAACTGTTCTTCGGATCACAAGAAGTGAGTCCGGATTTGACCGAGGATGTGGGTTTAAGCCGCAATCGCCCGGATACTCAAGTAAGTGACCTTGTGCCCGGACCTTCTATCCGCATAATTGACTCGCTCTTCACAGCGCTTCTCCTTTTAAGCTGGAGTGGATAGCGAAGGCGAAGCTGATCAGGTGTCCGGCTCCCCTTCCCGAAACCAGGATGGATCCCGTGCTAGTCAGGATGCTGGAGGTAGTTCCTTTAGAGGGAAATAAGGGGGAGGACAAGGAAACCATGGCCTCCTCGAAAGAGGCCATTCCGAAGGGGGGAATCGATAATTCCTCTCCTAAGGGAAAGAAAAGGGCCGCCTCTGACGACCCGGAGACCGTAGCCTCGAAGCGGGGGAAAGAATCCTTGTCAGAGGGCCCGACGCCGGGGAAACCCTCGGCCGAACTAAACCCTCAAAGGGACCAGCTCTCCAGCGAGCCGTAAGTAGAAGAAGAGTTTTTCTTTTAAGAGAAATCCTTGATTTATATCTGAGAAGTTTTAACCGAAACCTTACTTTGTAGTTGGGACCTCAGCCCTTCTCAGCAGAACTCGTCCTCGGGGGATCTTCTTCCGGAGATGATGGAGAGCAGAACGCCTCCTCCTTCTGCATCGCCTAGCAAGACGGGCGACACTGAAGTGTCATCGCGGAGGATTTCTCCGGATCCGACAGGGGCGGAAGGTGGCCATGTGGCCCCCCGAGGTTCTCCGCGTCCGGCCTTTGAGGGAGGCCATGGGACGAGTCCGGCACCATCTGGTGTTCGGCCGGAGGAGCTAAAGATTCTGCTGGGGCGAGCCTCTGTCTCAGAGGAGCATCATGTGTTGATGAACACGGTGATTGAAAAGATGTCATCCGCAGAAAGCGGATTGCACGAGGCCGTCAAAAGTTTACTAGCAGGCCTTGAGGTACGTTTTAAATAATGTACACTTGTGTTAGTTGAGCATAAATAAAGTGCGCCCTGTGTAGATAGTAGCCCCTGAGACTCTGTGCGTCGTTAAAATTGACGGCGCGCAGAGGATCTTAATCCCAGGTCCTTTAAGTGGCACCTTTATATGTAGGTGGCGGATTGTCCGGAGTCAAGCCGGACTCTTGAATTTGCCGAACTGAAGCGACAACTTGATGAGGCAGAAGCCGACATTGCGCTTGTTAACAAGCGGCTTGCTGATGCTCAAGGTATTGAAATCATCGGGCGATGGTTAGTAAGAGGAGCTTTATGTCAATATCTTACCGTGTGTATGCTTGACGCAGATGGTGCGGCCGCCGTGGAGGGTCTTAGGGCCGAACTCGACCGGGCGAAGGAACAAGCCAGGAAAAGCGATGCGGCTGCCGTGAAAGCCTTTGAAGAGCTGAAAGCCGAACAGGCTGCCCATTGTCGAAGCAAGGAGGAGATGGCTGATATGGCCGTAAAGTTAAAGAGTGCTACTGACCGTTGCAAGCTTCTTGAAGAAGAGGGTCGGGTGAGGCAAACAAGCTTAGAGAAGGCTATTGCTGACGCCAAAGACGCCCGCTCTATAATGAGAGCGGCAAAGGAAGAGATGTGTCAAGCCGGACAAATTGCGGATGGAAAGCCCTTCTTGCTGCGGAGAAAATTTTGTGATCCGAAGTTTGCCCCATTAAACCAGATGTGGAGTGTAGAGGACACCTACCTGGATTTGGAGGCTAGTGCTGCTGATGCGACCAAACACTTTCGAGATAAAAAGGATCATGAAGTGGAGAAGCTCTTTTGGTCGCAATTCATCAATCCAGAGCGTCCACTGGCAGTGGACGATCGCCTGGCCCAATGGGCCGAACTGAATAGTTTGTCCGGACTCGCCATGAAGTACGTCATGGATCATCTGTGTCCGGGGAGATCGAAGCCGAAGAGTTATTTCAGCTTGGTGCAGCAATTGCTAGACGTGGTGCCATGTGTCGATGCTATGAAGAGGTCAGCGTGCATAGAGGGCGCTCGGCTGGCTCTTTCCCGTGTCAAGACATACTGGGCAGATATGGAGCCCACCATTGTTGCATCCCGGGATTCGGATAAAAGCCGAATACCTTCCGAGCACTATTTTGAGGAAGTCCTCGAAGGTGCTCGCATAATAGAGACGCAGTGCTCGATGGATGCTATATTATGATGGCATATGTAATCATAAAACAGTATTTTGATAAATTGTAGTGGCATTTTTTAGACTTGTGCCTTCAAGTATTAAGAACACCTCCTGTGCGGCCGTTTTAATATATAAATTCTGAAAAATTGCAGTCGTTGGCTTCAGCCCCCACGCACATAGTGCGGGGGTGCGCGCAGAAGACGCATTTTCACACTTAACCCAACGTCTTGGTCCTACAAAGGAGGTGATAGCGCAGCGGGCTAGGCAACCGGACTATAATGCTTTAACACTTTCACTTAGCCATAAGAGCTTGACAGTGGGACTCTTTAGGTAGCCCCTTAGCGGTGACTGCGCTTGCCCGAATTCGGGGCGCATACGTGCCTGACCGGGAAACGGCCCTTCGTCAAAGCGGAGGAATCCGATAAATTCCTATAAGTCATCGAGTGGCGACCAGTCTCGCACTACATCATGATAGTCAGTTTTCAGCTTTCTCTACTGAGGTGCTCACCCGGCCGAACCGGGGCACAATCGCAGTAGTTCTCCTGGTGCTACCTTAGCCGATAGAGCGGAACGTAAGGTAGCCGAACTCAGGAGCCGGGCAACCCAACATTTGACCAAAGACATGATTCGGAGCTGATGCATATAGTGCCAAAACTCGTGGCGCCGAACACTCCCTAAGGTGTTCGGTCTTTATGAGTGCGGGTGAAACAACACCCTTAAAAAAAAGAGCCCCTAGTGTCCAGGTACGAGAAAAAATTCTGGCGTGGCCACATGCCAAAACGCCAGCCTCCTCCTTGGTTATAGTAGAAAAAACCAGGGGATGTATAGCAGCAAGAGACAGTAAAAAAGGTTTACGCAGGGTCTTAATCTAAAAAGAATCCTTAGGACGGGTCCCTACTGCACGTCTGCGCCTGTGTCTCTACTGTGCCTTGTCTTGGACGGGCGCCGCACGACGTTCGTCTGTAAAAGAGAGGAACTGAATTGAAAATGGGTCGTGTGGAACAAAAAGATAATAAACAAAATATAAAGTAAAAAATATATAAAGTTGAGCTTTATTGTCTCTGCGTATAGCCCCCGGTACGGGGGTATATGGCGTTTTAAGCCTGCGTTGATGATGGACTTGTGCCGAACTCGTTTGGTCCAGGTCCGTGGCCTTTAATGACTTATATCGAAAAAGTCTTTTGGCTGGCGAGGCCACTTTATTGTGCGGCTGTTTAAGCGGTCGCGCAATCCTCCGTTTGGAGGAGGCGTATTTTAGTGCGCTCCCTTTAAAGAGATGATGCCTCGTGGACCGGGCATCTTAAGCGTGAGAGATGCATAGTGCGGTATTGCATTAAAGCGAGTGAAAGCTCCGCGTCCCATTAGTGCTTGATAGCGACTTGAAAATGGGACGACATGGAAGGTCAGCTTTTCGCGACAGAAGTTATTGGCAGAGCCAAATATGACTGCAAGCCGGAGAAAACCCATACAATGGGTGTTCGGGCCCGGTGCTACCCCTTGAAAGGAGGTTTTGCTGTGGCGGATTCTTGCTGGGTTTTTGCCCATGCGGTGGATTGTATCCTGATATATCAGGTTTAGTCCACTGCCGCCTTCCATAAGGACATTGGTAAACTGGATTCTGTCAATTATTGGATCGAGTATCAGGGCAGTCTGGCCTGCGTTTTTGATATTTCTAGAATAATCTAGCTGATAAAAAAAGATTGGTTTTAATGACCAGTGGAGGGACCCCTGAGGGATAGGTTTTATTGTGCGTACCTTTATGGGTGCCACACGTTTTGTTACGTGAAGTGAGTTCACTGTTTTAACTTCTTGTGGGAAGTTCTTTTGTTTCCTGGTGTTCTGCTTCTGGGGTTCGTCCTCGTCTTCGCTTGGTGTATCGAGCCCCTTGTGTTCGGCGTTAAGCCTTCCGGATTGTTTAAAAACCCAACAGTCTCTGTGGGTGTGATTGGCAGGCTTCCCAGGAGTACCGTGTATCCGACATATTCTGTCCAGGATTTTGTTTAAGCTAGACGGATCGTCCCAATTATCCTGAAGGGGTGGTTTCGTCTGATTTTGCCGTGAGCTTTTGAATCTGGCATTAACTGCCGTGCTCTTCGGACTTTTTTCTTTGGTTTGGCGACGGTCCTTATTTCGTCGCGGTTTTCCGTTTCCATCCCTGATTTCGGATGTACTTGGGTCGCTGGGGCTGCATCGTGCCAACCAGCTATCCTCTCCTGCGCAAAAGCGGGTCATCAGGCTTGTGAGTGCGGCCATTGTTCTTGGCTTTTCCTGGCCGAGGTGTCTGGCGAGCCATTCGTCTCAGACATTATGCCTGAAAGCTGCTAAGGCTTCGGCGTCCGGACAATCCACTATCTGATTCTTTTTAGTAAGGAATCTGTTCCAGAACTGCCGAGCTGATTCTCCTGGCTGTTGAGTTATGTAACTGAGATCGTCTGCGTCCGGGGGGCGGACATAGGTCCCTTGAAAATTTGCTCGGAAAGCATCCTCGAGCTCTTCCCAACTTCCAATTGTGTTTTCGGGAAGGCTTTTAAGCCAGTGCAGGGCTGGCCCTTTAAGCTTAAGGGGTAAATATTTGATGGCGTGGAGATCATCTCCTCTAGCCCCATATGTATGTGGAGGATATAATCCTCGATCCAGACTCCGGGGTCTGTTGTTCCATCGTACGCCTCTATGTTGACGGGTTTGAATCCCTCTGGAAATTAATATTCCAGGACCTCGTCGGTGAAACATAGGGGGTGTGCGGCGCCCCTGTATGTGGGTGTGCCGGATTCTAATGAATGCTTTTTTGCATTGCTTGTGAGAGCTTGCTTTCTTGGCCCGTAAATGGACATGGCTGGGCCATGATGCGAGTCTTTAATTGGGTCGCATGCCGCATTGAGTGCGGCGCCGCTTGCCGTTTTATGGTGGCCGTGGGGTCGTCTATCAGACCGTGTGGCTTTTTTATTTTTTGAATGCGAGGGCTCTAGGGCCTCTTGGTCGAATTCGGGAAGTAGTTTTCTCTTCGGATAACTTTTAGTGCGGCGGCTGCCGCCGTATTTGTCTGAGGTCTAATTACCTTGCTCCATCTTATTCTGAGTGCATCTTCCGCCGTCTTTAGCTTCCGCTTCTGCTTTTTCAGGCTGCATGCTGTGGCAACGAGCCTTTCGTGGAGATTCTTCTGCTCCGTGGTTTTATCCGGCGTGAGATCGTCCGGAGTTCTGTTATGGCCGGGGGAGGGCTGTCTGTCCTCTCTATCCGCGTTGTCCTGTTTGGACGGTTGCTCTGAGGCATGCTCGTCGTCTACCGGCTCATCCTGCTCTATGGCTGGGTCTTGATCGAGGCGGGGCTTGGCTCGGTGTTTTCGTCGCCGCTTTGATTGCTTTTCGGAGGGCTTATCCCTTTTTTCGTCCCCTTTTTCCTCGTTGTCGTTTCCTTTAGGGGTATCCACCATGAATACATCGTTAGGTGGGATGGCGGTCCAGCGCCCTATAGGTGCTGGTTCCTGTTCGTCTCCATCTTCGTCGTCCATACCGTCGAAGTCTTCGGATTCGAAGTCAAGTATGTTGGTTAAATCATCGACAGTGGCTACTAAGTGGGTGGTGGGTGGGCTTTGAATTTCTTCGTCGTCCGAATCCCAACCTCGCAGACCATAGTCCGGCCTGGGCTCTCCTGATCGAGAGAGAGACTTGAGAGAATTCAGGATATCACCGAAAGGTGAGTACTGAAAGATGTCCGAAGTGGTGAACTCCATTATAGGCGCCCAATCGGATTCGATCGGCAGGGGCACGGGAGGCCCGGAGTTCAGAGAAGAATCCGACTCCTTGGAATCGTGGGCCGTGCGGAGTGCGGGGCTGGCGTTCGACTCAATCGCCTTCAAGATCGCAGCCCCCGAGGTGACGTCCAACCGTTCATCCTCAAAGAACGCAGCGGGCTCCGAGTCGAGGATGGGGGCCGGTGCGTGTGCGGCCTCCAGAGCACTATTCGGAGGCAGAGCTATATCCTGCCCCTCGAGGTAGTGCGGCGCGCTTGGCTGTGGCTCGAACCCGTCGAAGATCAAGTCTCCGCGGATATCTGCCGTGTAGTTTAAGCTTCCAAACCTGACTTGATGGCCAGGGGCGTAGCTTTCGATCTGCTCCAGATGACCAAGCGAATTGGCCCGCAAAGCGAAGCCGCCGAAGACGAAGATTTGTCCGGGGCGGAAAGTCTCACCCTGGACCTCATCGTCGTTGATGATCAAAGGAGCCATCGGGCCTAAAAGTGACGACACAGAGGAACTCTCAATGAAAGCACCAATGTCGATGTCAAAACCGGCGGATCTCGGGTAGGGGGTCCCGAACTGTGCGTCAAGGTCGGATGGTAACAGGAGACAAGGGACACTTTATTTTACCCAGGTCCGGGCCCTCTCGATGGAGGTAAAACCCTACTCCTGCTAGATTAATATTGATGATATGGGTAGTACAAGAGTAGATCTACCACGAGATCAAGGAGGCTAAACCCTAGAAGCTAGCCTATGGTATGATTGTGTATGATGATGGTTGTCCTACGGACTACAACCCTCCGGTTTATATAGACACCGGATAGGGTTAGGGTTACACAGAGTCGGTTACAATGGTATGGGATCTTGAATATCCGCACGCCTAGCTTGCCTTCCACGCCAAGAAAAGATCCCTCCGGACACGGGAGAAAGTCTTCAATCTTGTATCTTCATAGTCCTGGAGTCCGGCTGAAGGTATAGTCCGGCTATCCGAACACCCCCTAATCCAGGACTCCCTCAATAGGCATCACGTCCGTGTCAAGTAGACCGAAACGATTTTGCATCTACTACTATTACTCCACACATCAACCGCTGTCCAGCATGCATCTAGAGTATTAAGTTCATAAGAACAGAGTAACACATTAAGCAAGATGACATGATGTAGAGGGATGAACTCAAGCAATATGATATAAACCCCCTCTTTTTATCCTCAATGGCAAAAATACAATACGTGCCTTGCTACCCCTACTGTCACTGGGAAAGGAAACCGCAAGATTGAACCCAAAGCTAAGCACTTCTCCCATTGCAAGAAAGATCAATCTAGTAGGCCAAACTAAACCGATAATTCGAATAGACTTGCAAAGATATCAAATCATGCAGATAAGAATTCAGAGAAGAACCAAATATTATTCATTGATAATCTTGATCACAAATCCACAATTCATCGGATCTCGGCAAACACACCGCAAAAGAGTATTACATCGAATAGATCTCCAAAAACAACAAGGAGAACTTTGTATTGAGAACCAAAGAGAGAGAAGAAGCCATCTAGCTAATAACTATGGACCCGAAGGTCTATGGTAAACTACTCACACATCATCGAAGAGGCTATGGTGTTGATGTAGAAGCCCTCTGGCAGACCGCCGGAAAAGGCCCCAAGATCTCATGGGTACAGAAGGTTGCGGTGGTGGAAAAGTGGTTTCGTGGCTCCCCTTGATGTTTTTAGGGTATAAGAGTATATATATAGGCGAAAAAAGTACACCGGTGGAGCTCCGTGGGGCCCATGAGGGTGGGGGGCGCGCCTACCCCCTGGGCGCGCCCTCCTGCCTCGTGGCTGCCTCGCGGAGTTTCAGACTTCAACACCAAGTCTTCTGGATTGCGTTTGTTCCAAGAAATATCATCGCGAAGGTTTCATTCCATTTGGTATTCCTTTTCTGCAATACACTGAAATAGGCAAAAAAACAGAAACTGGCACCAGGCCTTCGGTTAATAGGTTAGTCCCAAAAATAATATAAAAGAGCATATTAAAGCCCATTAAACATCCAAGACAGATAATATAATAGCATGAAACAATCAAAAATTATATATACGTTGGAGACGTATCAAGCGCCCATTTTAGCTATTGTATGGATCTACGGTCGTAACAGGTAGAAAGAGGGGGAGATCCCGTCGGCTGACCAAATGATACGTCCATTTTGCATCATGTTTGCATAGTGTTATTTATAATGTTTTTATGCTTTATAATCCTTTATGGAGTAATTCTAATAACTTTTCTCTCATAATATGCAAGGTTTACACAAAGAGGCAGAATGCCAGCAGCTGGAAATCTGAACCTAAAAAACTACGTCAGAGTTACCTATTCAGCACATCTCCAAATTAGCTAAAATTTTATGCAGAATTATTTTGGAATAAATAAAAAATACTAGAGAAAAGAGCTACCAGAGGGGGGCTGCTAGGTGCCCAGAAGACACCAGGGCGCGCCCTGGTGGGTGGTGGGCACCCTGGCCCACCTCTGGTGCCCATCTTCTGGTATATAAGGTCTTTTTACCTAGAAAAAATAAAGAGAGGACTTTCGGGATGGAGCGCGGCCGTCTTGGGCGAAACTTGGGCAGCAACACTTTCGCCCTTCGGGGGAGCGATTCCATCGGGGGAACTTCGCTCCGATAGGGGGAAATCGAAGCCATCATCATCACCAACAACCTTCTCATATTTGGGAGGCTAATCTTCATCAAAATCTTCAACAGCACCATCTCATCTCAAAACCCTAGTTCATCTCTTGTGTTCAATCTTTGTACCGGAACCTCAGATTGGTACATGGGGAGGACTAGTAGTGTTGATTACCTCTTGTAGTTGATGCTATATGGTTTATTTGGTGGAAGATTATATGTTCAGATCCATTATGCTATTTAATACCCCTCTGATGTTGAGCATGAATATTATTTGTGAGTAGTTACCTTTGGTCTTGAGGCCCGAGAGAAGTCATGTTGCAAGTAATCATGTGAATTTGGTATTCGTTTGATATTTTGATGATATGTATGTTGGGATTCCCTTAGTGGTGTTTTGTGAACGTCAACTACATGACACTTCACCATCTCTGGGCCTAAGGGAATGCATTTTGGTGTAGTTATTAGATGATGGGTTGCTAGAGTGATAGAAAATTAAACGCTAGTTTACACGCTATTTCGTAAGGGGATGATTTGGATCCATAAGTTTAATGATATGGTTAGATTTTATCTTAATACGTTTCTCGTAGTTGCGGATGCTTGCGATGGGGTTAATCAGAAGTGGGGGGCTTGTTCAAGTAAGAACATCACCCAAGAAGCTCTCCATCCACATATGAAATTATCAAAGTAGCGACGCGAATCAAACCAACATGATGAAAGTGACTAGATGAAATTCTCGTGTGCCCTCAAGAACGTTTTGCTTATTATAAGAGACCGTTCCAGCCAGTCCTTTGTTACAAAAAGGATTGGGCTACCATACTGCACTTTATTTGTCATTACTATTACTTGCTCGTTACAAATTATCTTACTATCAAACTACTTGTTACCGACAATTTCAGTGCTTGCAGAAATTACCTTGCTGAAAACTGCTTGTCATTTCTTTATGCTCCTCATTGGGTTCGACACACTTACTTATCGAAAGGATTATGATTGATCCCCTATACTTGTGGGTTATCAATACTCTTTTCTGGCGCCATTGCCGGGGAGTGAACTGCCCTTGGTAAGTGGAAATCGGTAAGGAAAAATTTATACTACATGCTGAAATTTATTATCACTTGTTACTATGGAAAACAATCCTTTGAGGGGTTTGTTCAGGGTATCTTTACATCGACCGTAAACACAAAGAGTTACCCCTCAACCTACTGCACCTACTGAAAATATTAGTTATGAAATTCCTTCAGGTATGATAGAACAACTGCTAGCTAATCCTTATGCAGGAGATGGAACGGAACATCCTGATATGCATTTGATACATGAGGATGAAATTTATAGATTATTTTAGCTTGTAGGTTTACCCAGAGATGAAGTTAAGAAGAAGGTTTTCCCTTTATCTTTAAAGGGAAAAACATTGACATGGTATAGGCTATGCGATGATATTAGATCGTGGCACTGGAATCGGTTGAAATTGGAATTTCGCCAAAAGTTTTATCATATGCATCTTGTTCATCATGATCAGAATTTTTGTCCTCATGAAGGAGAAAGAATCGCTCTAGCTTGGGGGAGGCTTAAGTCAAGCTTATATTCATTCCCTAATCATGATCTCTCGAGAGAAATTATTATCCAGAATTTTTATGCTCGGCTTTCTCGTAATGATCAACCCATGCTCGATACTTCTTGTGCTGGTTCTTTTACGAAGAAGACTATTGAATTAATATGGGATCTTTTAGAAAGAATTAAATGCAACTCTAAAGATTAGGAACTCAATAAAGGTAAATTGTCTATTAAGCTTGAGTTTGATTGTGTTAAATCTTTTATGAATACCGATGCTTTTCACAAGTTTAGCACTAAATATGGACTTGACTCTGAGATAGTAGCCTCTTTTTGTGAATCATTTTCTACCCATGTTGATCTCCCTAAGGAGAAGTGGTTTAAATATCATCCCCCTGTTAAATAAGAAATTAAAGAACCGGTTATAGCTAAAGATGATACTATCATTTATAATGTTGATCCAGTTGTGCCTACTGCTTATATTGAAAAACCACCTTTCCCTGTTAGGATAAAGGAGCATGCTAAGGTGTCACCATGTGACGCCCGGATAATCAAGCTACAGTAAACCTCTGCTAATGGTGCCATGTCACCTCTGTCACTGTAGTTAATCTCGAGTTAGTTCAAAAACCGATCCAAAATTCAAGTTCAAAATCAACGCAAACAATGAAAGTTTTCAAATGTTAAAACTAAAATGTTTGGGTCATGCCAAATAATGCATAGGTAATCATGTTGGAGAAACCACTTTTCTTATAAAAGTTTTAAATGCACTAAGCTAATTAAAATAGTAGCTAAAACCATTAGTTAAATGCCTTGTGTAATTTATAAAATACTAAACTATTTTATTTTGGGATCAAACTTTTTTTGGCATTGTCCAATTTTGCAATGAGAATTATGGAGACAAGTTTCCAATTTTACTAAACCATATTGCTATCTAAGATACGTACAAAACATAATAGTTAAAAAGAAATAGAAAAGGAAAATAAAAACTAGAGAGGGGAAAATCTAGCTACTATGCACTGTAGCCCAAGTGCTACAGGGCACATTGACCCAGCCCACAACGGCCTTCTATTACCCCTGGACAGGGGAAAACAGAGCCATGGCCGTGGCCTCTGCTCGCCCGTCCATGCGCCCGATGATGCCGTGGCGGCCATCCACCGCATCCCAGACGGCTACAAGGCCGCGGTTGCCATCCCCGCGAACCCTAGCGACCCCCAATTCTCCCATCTCCCTCGCTCACTCTCTCCTCTGCACGAGTATGAAGCACTGCCGCCATGGTCTCCGTCGATCCCGCGGCCACCGAGCCCTCCTCGCCTTGCTGATATGTCCAGGGGATCCACCGCCGTCTGCTTCATCTTCCTCGCCCACGAGCTCAAGCCCGGAGCCTCCACATCGACTGGATCGACACCATCATCTTCCTCGGCCGTCGCCGTTGTTCTTCACCGATCTGTCACCTCTGCAGCGCCTAAGCCACCAACGGGCCTCCGTGTGCCTTCGTGGTGAGTTCCTCGTCACTTCCCCTCTTGCTGCTGCCATTCCGTGCCTCCTGTTGCTGCTGCCATGGTCGCCGGAGATCAGTGCCGCCACCGTGTTGACCGTCACTGCTATTGTGCTCCTTTGGCCCAACCAAGTGCGCCACCCTACTCGTGGTCTTGCGTAGAAGCTGCTCGTGCCCTTGGTGCGTCACCCGCGTGCCCGTGGCTTCGATTTACATCGAGCCCAAGCCCCTGCGTGCATTGCTGACGCCTCCGCGTGTGCCCGCTTGTGCGTGGCCTCGCCTCTCCGCCCGCGCCGGCCAGTCGGGGCCACTGCTTGCCGGGGCCATGCCCTGCTCGGCCGCCCGTGCGTGCTAAGATTGGCCGCCAGCAGCTGCTGCCGATACTGCCCGTTGCTGCTTGCTGCCTCTGCCGCTGAGCTGATGCTCTGCCGCCGCTGTGTTCTGTAGTTGCTCAGCTCCTTTGCTAGCTGTGGTGATAGTGATACTGGCCCTAGCTGTTGCTTGCTACTCTTGCCCACTACTGCAAGTTGTTGGCCGTGGCAACCATGCACTCTCGTGCGTGCGTGCCCAAGCACACCAGTGGCCGGTTTGGGCCCTGTTTAAGACTAGATGCTAATTAGTGGTTAGGTTAGTACAGATGACATGTGGGTTCCCTAAGATTAAAATAAATAACCAAAGTCAATTTAGTTACTTTCAATGACAGTTGGGTCCCGCGGTACTGTTTATATCTTGACCAATCAACCCTTGAATGGGTCAACCCATCCCCATTGGCCCCACTGTCATACGTTGTGGCTAGAATGGCAGTAGGTGACAAGAGTATTTCCTGTTTTAATTTCAATTTAATAATAAAACCAGAAATTTCATAAAATGGTTTAAAGCTTTGAAAAATAATATAAAAATATCCGTAACTCGGATGAAAATACTTTGTACATGAAAGTTGCTCGGAACGACGAGACGAATCCGAATACGCAGTCCGTTGGTCCACCGCACATCCCTAGCATAGCGAACACGCAACTTTCCCCCTCCAGTTCATCTGTCCGAAAACAAGATACACCGGGGATACTTTCCCAGTTGTTTTCCCCCTTCGTCGGTATCACCTCGTACGCGTTAGGGCACACCTAGCACCTCGTATTGCTCTGTTATGCTTTGTGATGCTTCGATTGCTCTGTTATTTATTATGTTCCCCCTCCGTTACTTCTTTCCGGTAGACTCCAAGACTACTACCGATGTCCGTGTGCTCGACTACATTAAAGATGACCCTTCCTTCTTGCTGGAGCAACCAGGCAAGCTCCCCTTTGATCACCAGATATCGCCTATTCTTCTCTATACTACTTGCATTAGAGTAGTGTAGCATGTTACTGCTTTCAGTTAATCCTATACTGCTGCATAGCCTGTCCTTGCTACTACTGTTGTTACCTTTACCTGATATCCTACTGCTTAGTATAGGATGCTAGTGTTCCATCAGTGGCCCTACACTCTTGTCCGTCTGCCATGCTATACTACTGGGCCGTGATAACTTCGGGAGGTGATCACGGGCATATAATATATAGTTTACACTGTTACATTACCTGTGATACTGTTCGGAGATGGGGGCTGAAGGGGTAGGTGGTTCCACCCAGGTAGTGGTGGGCCTGGGTTCCCGACGGCCCCCGACTGTTACTTTGTGGCGGAGCGACAGGGCAGGTTGAGAACACCTAGGAGAGAGGTGGCCTGGCCCTGGTCAGCGTCCGTGGTTACTAAATAACATGCTTAACGAGTTCTTGATATTTGATATGAGTCTGGCCATTTGGTCTATACACACTAACCAACTACGTTGGGAAGATATGGGCACTCGGCGTCGTGTTATAAGCCGAAGCCTTCGTGACGTTAGCGACTGAGTGGCGCGCGCCACTTTGGATCTTAAGCTCGCGCTTGTATTAAGGGGGCTAGATCTGCTTCCGGCCGCGTTCGCAACGTGCAGGTGTGGTATGGGCGATGGGCCCAGACCCCTGTGGGCTTAGGTTTAGACCGGTGTGCTGACCTCTCTGTTATGCCTAGGTGGGGCTGCGACGTGTTGATCTTCCGCGACCGGGCATGACCCAGAAAAGTGTCTCCGGCCAAATGGGATCGAGCGTGTTGGGTTATGTGGTGCACCCCTGCAGGGAAGTTAATCTATTCGAATAGCCGTGTCCCTCGGTAAAAGGATTGTGTTATGCGATGCTACTTGGAGGACTTCATTCTACTCTCTTCTATATGTTGCAAGACGGAGGCTGCCAGAAGCGTAGTCTTCGACAGGATTAGCTATCCCCCTCTTATTTTTGCATTCTACAGTTCAGTCCACTGATATGGCCCTGAGGGAGTCCTGGATTAGGGGGTGTTCGGATTGCCGAACTATATCTTCAGCCGGACTCCAGGACTATGAAGATACAAGATTGAAGACTTCGTCTCGTGTCCAGGAGGTTCTTTCCTTGGCGTGGAAGGCAAGCTAGGCGTGCGGATATTCAAGATCTCCTACCAATGTAACCGACTCTGTGTAGCCCTAACCCTATCCGGTGCCTATATAAACCGGAGGGTTGTAGTCCGTAGGACGAACAAATCATAACCATCATCATACCCTTAGGCTAGCTTCTAGGGTTTAGCCTCCTTGATCTCGTGGTAGATCTACTCTTGTACTACCCATATCATCAATATTAATCTAGCAGGAGTAGGGTTTTACCTCCATCGAGAGGGCCCGAACCTGGGTAAAATAAAGTGTCCCTTGTCTCCTGTTACCATCCGACCTTGACGCACATATCGGGACCCCCTACCCGAGATCCGCCAGTTTTGACATGGACATTGGTGCTTTCATTGAAAGTTCCTCTGTGTCGTCGCCTTTAGGCCCAATGGCTCCTTTTATCATCAACAACGATGAGGTCCAGGGTGAGACTTTTCTCCCCGGACAGATCTTCATCTTCGGCGGCTTCGCTCTGCGGGCCAACTCGCTTGGCCATCTGGAGCAGATCAAAAGCCACGCCCCTGGCCATCAAGCCAGGTGGGGAAGCTTAAACTACACGGCAGATACCCTCGGAGACCTGATCTTCAACGGATTCAAGCCACAGCCAAGCGCGCCGCACTATCTCGAGGGGCATGATATAGCTCTGCCTCCGAACAGTGTCCTGGAGGCCGCATACGCTCCGGCCCCGATCCTCGATCCGGAGCCCGCTGCGTTCTTTGAGGATGAACGGTTGGACGTCACCTCGGGGGCTGCGATCTTAAAAGCCATTGAGCCAAACGCAAGCCCCGCACTCCGCATGGCACATGACTCCAAGGAGCCGAACTCTTCTCCGAACTCCGAACCTCCCGCGCCCTTGCCAATCGAATTAGATTGGGCGCCGGTAATGGAGTTCACCCCCGCGGACATCTTTCAGTATTCGCCTTTCGGTGATATTCTGAAATCTCTCAAGTCCCTCTCTTTTTCAGGAGAGCCCAGGCCGAACTGTGGCCTGCGAGGTTGGGATTCGGACGACGAAGAAATTCAAAGCCCACCCACCACCCACTTAATAGCCACTGTCGACGATTTAACCGACATGCTCGACTTCGACTCCGAAGACTTTGACGGTATGGACGACGAAGACGGAGACGAACGGGAACCAGCACCCATAGGGCACTAGACCTCCACCCCACTTAATGACGTATTCATGGTGGATACACCTGAAAAAACTCACAATGAGGAAGAAGGGGGCGAAAACAAGGGTAAACCCTCCGAAAAGCACTCAAAGCGGCGACGTAAACACCGAGCAAAGCCCCGCCTCGATCAAGACCCAGCCATAGAGCAGGACGAGCCGGCAGATGACGAACACATCCCAGAACAGCCGTCCGAACAGGGTAACACGGGCAGAGAGGACGAACAGTCCTCCCCCGGTCATAACAGAACTCCGGACGATACCACGCCGGATAAAATCATGGAGCAGAAGAATCTCCAAGAAAGGCTCGTCGCCACAGCACGACGCCTGAAGAAGCAGAAGCAAAAGCTAAAGACGGCGGAAGATGCACTCAAAACAAGATGGAGCAAAGTAATCAAGACCGCAGACAAATACGGCGGCAGCCGCCGCACCAAAAGCTATCCAAAGAGAAAGCTACTGCCCGAATTCGACCAGGAGGCCCTAGAGCCCCCAAACTCGAAAAACAAAAAGGCTACATGGTCAAATAAACGACCTCTCGGCCACTACAATACTGCAAATGGCGCCGCACTCAATGCGGCATGCGACACAATCAAAGACTCGCATCATGGCCCAGCCAGGTCCATTTACGGGCCAAGAAAGCAAGCTCTCGCAAGCAATGCAAAAAATCCAACATCAGAATCCGGCACACCCAATTATAGGGGTGCCGCACACCCTCTATGTTTCACCGATGAGGTCCTGGAATATGAATTCCCAGAGGGATTTAAACCCGTTAACATAGAGGCGTACGATGGAACAACAGACCCGGGAGTCTGGATCGAGGATTATATCCTCCACATACATATGGCTAGAGGAGATGATCTCCACGCCATAAAATATTTACCCCTTAAGCTTAAAGGGCCAGCCCGGCACTGGCTTAAAAGCCTTCCCGAAAATACAATTGGAAGTTGGGAAGAGCTCAAGGACGCTTTCCGAGCAAATTTTCAAGGGACCTGCGTCCGTCCCCCAGACGCAGACGAACTCAGTCACATAACTCAACAATCCGGAGAATCAGCTCGGCAGTTCTGGAACAAATTCCTCACTAAAAAGAATCAAATAGTGGATTGTCTGGACGCCGAAGCCCTAGCGGCTTTCAGGCACAATGTCCGGGACGAATGGCTCGCCAGACACCTCGGCCAGGAAAAGCCAAGAACAATGGCCGCACTCACAAGCCTCATGACCCGCTTTTGCGCAGGAGAGGACAGCTGGTTGGCACGATGCAGCCCCAGCGACCCAAGTACATCAGAAATCAGGGATGGAAACGGGAAACCACGGCGAAACAAGGACCTTCACCGAATCAAAAGAAAAAGTCCGAAGAGCACGACAGTCAATGCTGGATTCAAAGGCTCACGGCAAAATCAGACAAAATCACCCCCTCAGGATAATAGGGAAGATCCGTCCAGTCTAAAGAGAATCATGGACAGGATATGTCAGATACACAGTACTCCTGGAAAGCCTGCTAATCATACCCACAGAGACTGTTGGGTTTTCAAACAATCCGGAAGGCTTAACGCCGAACACAAGGGGCTCGACACACCAAGTGAGGAAGAGGACGAACCCCAAAAGCAGAACACCAGGAAGCAAAAGAACTTCCCGCAAGAAGTCAAAACAGTGAACTCACTTCACATAACAAGGCGTGAGGCACCCATAAAGGTCCACACATTCAAGCCTATCCCTCAGGAGTCTGGCCACTGGTCACTAAAGCCAATCATTTTTGATCAGCTAGATTATTCTCGCAATATCAAACACACAGGCCGGACTGCCCTGATGCTTAATCCAATAATAGACGGATTCTAGTTTACCAACGTCCTTATGGACGGTGGCAGTGGACTAAATCTGATATATCAGGATACAATTCACCGCATGGGCATAAACCCAGCATGAATCCGTCACAGTAAAACCTCCTTTCAAGGAGTAGCACAAGGCCCGGACACCCACTGTATGGGTTTTCTCCGGCTTGTGGTCATATTTGGCTCTGCCAATAACTTTCGTCGCGAAAAACTTATCTTCCACATAGTCCCGTTTTCAAGTCGCTATCAAGCACTAATGGGACACGGAGCTTTCGCTCGCTTTAACGCAATACCGCATTATGCATCCCTCACACTAAAGATGCCCGGTCCTCGAGGCATCATCTCTTTAAAGGGAGCATACTAAACTACATCTCCTCCAAACGGAGGATTGTGCGGCCGCTTAAACGGCCGCCCAACAAAATGGCCTCGCCAGCCAAAAGACTTTTTCGATGTAAGTCACAAAAGGCCGCGGACCCGGACTCAATGAGTTCGGCACAAGCCCATTTTCGTTATAGGCTTGGTATGCCTCACCAGGGGCTGTACGCAGAGACAATAAAACTCGACCGTATCTATTTCTCACTTCACATTTTATTTATTATTCTTTTTTGATCCGCACGACCCATTTTTCAATTTAGTTCTTCCCTTTTACAGATGAACGTCGTACGGCGCCCGTCCAGGACACGGCACAGCGGAGACACAGGCGCAGACGTGCAGTAGGGACCCGCCCCAAAGGATTCTTCTTAGATTAAGACCCTGCGTAAACCTTTTTTACTGTCTCTTGCTGCTATACATCCCCTGGTGAATCTCACTATAACCATGGAGGAGACTGGCGTTTTGGCATGTGGCCACGCCAGAATTCTTGCTCGTACCTGGACACAAGGGGCTTTTTTCTTTTTCAAGGGTGTTGTTTCACACGCACCCACAAAGACCGAACACCTTAGGGAGTGTTCGGCGTCGCAAGTTTTGGCACTATATGCATCAGCTCCGAGTCATGATTTTGGTCACATGTTGGGTTGCCCGGCTCCTGAGTTCGGCCACCTTACGTTCCGTTCTGTCGGCTAAGTTGCACTAGGAGAACTACTGCGATTGTGCCCCGGTTCGGCCGGGTGAGCACCTCAGTAGAGAAAGCCGAAAACCGACTGTCATGATGTAGCGCGAGACTGGTCGCCACTCGATGACTTATAGGAATTTATCGAATTCCTCCGTTTTGACGAAGGGCCGCTTCCCGGTCAGGCACATATGCGTCCCGAATTCGGGTAAACGCAGTCGCCATTAAAGGGTTACCTAAAGAGTCCCACTGTCAAGCTCCTATGGCTAAGTGAAAGTGTTAAAGCATTATAGTCCGGTTGCCTAGCCCGCGGCACTATCACCTCCTTTGTAGGACCAAGACGTTGGGTTAAGTGTGAAAATGCGTTCTCCGCGCGCACCCCCGCACTATGTGCGTGGGGGCTGAAGCCAACGACTGCAATCTTTCAGAATTTATATATTTAAACGGCCGCACAGGAGGTGTTATTAATACTTGAAGGCACAAGTCTAAATTACGCCATTACAATTTATAAAAATATTGATCTATGATTACATATGCTGTCATAAAACAGCATCTTTCAAACACTGCGTCTCTATTATATGAGCGCCCGCGAGGACTTCCTCAAAATAGTGCTCGGAAGGAATTCGGCTTTTATCCGAATCACGGGACGCAACAACGGTGGGCTCCATATCTGCCCAGTATGTCTTGACATGGGCAAGAGCCAGCCGCGCGCCCTCTGTGCAAGCGGACCTCTTTAGAGCTTCAATCCGAGGCACCACGTCAAGAAATTGCTGCACCAAACTGAAATAGCTTCTCGGCTTCAATCTCCCTGGACACAGGCGGTCCATGGCATACTTCATGGCGAGTCCGGACGACCTATTTAGCTCAGCCCATTGGGCCAGGCGATCATCCACTTATAGTGGACGCTCTGGATTAGTGAACTGCGACCAGAAGAGCTTTTCCACTTCATGATCTTTCTTATCCTGAAAGTACCTGGTCGCATCAGCGGCACTAGCCGACAAATCCATATAGGTGTCCTCCAAGCTCCACGCTCGGTCCAACGGGGCGAACTTCGGATCACATAATTTTCTCCGCAGCAGGAAGGGCTTTCCATCCGCAATTAGTCCGGCTTGACGCAGCTCTTCCCTTGACGCTCTCATACCAGAGCGGGCGTCCTTGGCATCGGCGACGGCCTTCTCTAAATCCGTCTGCCGGGCTCGACCTTCCTCTTCAAGAAGCTTGCAACGGTCAGTAGCACTTTTCAACTTCACGGCTATATCATCCATCTCCTCCTTGCTTCGGCAATGGGAAGCCTGTTCAACTTTTAGCTCTTCACGGGCTCTTCCGGCAGCCGCATCGCTTTTTCTGGCTTGTTCCTTTGCTTTGGCGAGCTCGGCCCTAAGTCCTTCTACAGCCGCCGCACCATCTGCATCAAGCATACACAAGGTAAGATATTGACATAAAGCTCCTCTTACTAACAATCGCCAAATAAACTCAATACCTTGAGCATCATCAAGCCGCTTGTTAACAAGCACGATGTCGGCTTCTGCCTCATCGAGTTGCCGTTTCATTTCGGCAAAATCTCGAGTCCGGCTCGACTCCGGACAACCTGCCACCTACATACAAAGGTGCCACTTAAAGGACCTGGGATTAAGATCCTCTGCGCGCCGCTAATCTTTGCGGCACACAGAGTCTCAGGGGCTACTATCTATACAGGGCGCATGTTATTATGCGCAATTAACACTAATGTTCGTTATTCAAAACGTACCTCAAGGCACGCCAGTAAACTCTTGACGGCCTCGTTCAGTCCGCTTTCCACGGATGA
Organism: Aegilops umbellulata; assembly: GCA_032464435.1. Lineage (NCBI taxonomy): Eukaryota > Viridiplantae > Streptophyta > Magnoliopsida > Poales > Poaceae > Aegilops > Aegilops umbellulata. The sequence goes on from CP136060.1 coordinate 235,139,264, forward strand.
AATCTTTTCAATCACCGTGTGCATCAACACACGATGCTCCTCTGAAACAGAGGCTCGGCCCAGCAGAACCTTCAGCTCCTCCGACCGAACACCAGATGGTGCCGGACTCGTCCCATGGCCTTCTTCAGAGGCCGGACACGGAGAACCCCGGGGGGCCGCATGATCACCTTCTGCCTCTGGCAGATTCGGAGAAATCCTCTGTGACGACACTTCGGCGTCGCCCGCCTTGCTAGGCGATGAAGGAGGAGGCGTTCCGCTCTCCATCATCTCCGGAAGAAGATCCCCCGATGACGAGCTCTGCCGAGAAGGGTCGAGGTCCGAACTACAAGGTAAGGTTTCAGTTAAAACTTCTCAGATATAAATTAAGGATTTCTCTTAAAAGAATGACTCTCTTTCTACTTACGGCTCGTTGGAGGACTGCTCCTTTTGAGGATTTAGTTCGGCCGAGGGGATCCCCGGCGTCGGGTCCTCTGACGCGGATTCTTTCCCCCGCTTTGGAGCTACGGCTCCCGGGTCGTCAGAGGCGGCCCTTTTCTTCCCCTTTGGAGAGGAGTTGTCGATTCCCCCCTTTGGGATGGCCCCTTTAGAAGAGGCCATGGTTTCCTTGTCCGCCCCTTCATTTTCCTCAAGAGGCGCCACCTCTAACATCTTGACTAGCACAGGATCTAGCCTGGTCTCGGGGAGGGGAGCCGGACACCGGACCAGCTTAGCCTTCGCTATCCACTCCTGCGTAAAAAGGAGAAGTACTGTTAAAAAATAAGTCAATTGTACGGATAGAAGGTCCGGGCGCAAGGTCACCTACTTCTGTATCTGGGCGGTTGCGGCTTAAACCAGCATCCTCGGTCAAATCTGGACTAACTCCTTGTGGTCCGAAGAACAGTCTATACATCTCCGTACGCGTCACGCCCATGAAATTTCGGAGAACTCGCGGCCCCTCTGGGTTGAACTCCCACAAGCTGAGGGGGCGACGTTGGCCGGGCCGTGTCCGGCGAATCAGCATAACTAGTGTCACCTTGACCAGGTTGAGGTCTCCTTTTAGGAGATCCTTTATGCGGCCCTGCAACAAAGGAACGTCTTTGGGCAAGCCCCGATCTAACCCTGTGTTGATCCACGATGTTAAACGTGGTGGGGGGCCCGAGCGAAAGGCGGGAGGCGCTACCCAAGTGGTACCCTGAGGATAGGTGATGTAGTACCACTCCTGTTGCCATAAGCCGAGCTCCTCTTGAAAAGTGCCCTCGGGCCATGGAGCATCGGTATTCCTTTCTATAACAGCACCTCCGCACTCTACGTGACGCCCCTCGATTATCTTCGATTCTACCCTGAAGGTCTTGAGCCATAATCCGAAGTGAGGAGTGATATGGAGAAACGCTTCACACACAACAATGAAGGAGGAGATATGGAGGATGGACTCCGGAGCTAGGTCATGGAATTCCAGCCCATAATAAAACATCAGCCCCCTTACGAAAGGATCCGTCGGGAAGCCTAATCCCCGAAGGAAGTGGGAGATGAATACTACGCTCTAACCAGGCTGAGGGCTTGGGATCGCTTGTCCTTGAGCGGGCAACCTGTGCGGGATCTCGCTGGTCAGGAACCTAGCCTCCCTCAACCTTGATACGTCCAGGCATCCATTGGCCTTGAAGGCCGGAGCCGGACATTGTCGATGGTCCGGTGTGCCTAGAATCTAAAAGCCTAGGGTGTTGGAACTCGAGGCTATGGGCGAGCTTGTTTTGAGAACACAAGAGGGGAGCAAGGTCTCGGTCTCTTTATAAGAGGCAGAATATCAAGAGCCCTCCCCGTAACCGTCTTGGACTAGCCTTTAATCAAGGCAGGGCGTGCTTAACGGGCACGGTTGGGTTACCCACGTCCGTATTAATGAGAATCCCGTTAAAAGGGGCACACGATCTCTGCTTCGACAAGACGTGCCAAGGAAACCGCCTCGTTGAACATGCTGCGGTGGAACAACAAAAAATAATCCATACAGAAGGCTTGGTCGCAGTGTTATGACGCACCGCAGAATACGTCAGCAGATTTGATTTGTGTTTGTATTATTCTCTATATGGCAATACGTGGAAACTTGTTTTGCAGAGCCGGACACTATTTTTTGGTGTTTATTGTCTTCTTGAAGAATTTGGAGGAGGAACCCGCCTTGCAATGCCGAAGACAATTTGCGCGCCGGACTCGTTGTCATTGAAGCCTGGTTCAGGGGCTACTGAGGGAGTCCTGGATTAGGGGGTGTTCGGATAGCCGAACTATATCTTCAGCCGGACTCCAGGACTATGAAGATACAAGATTGAAGACTTCGTCCCGTGTCCGGGAGGTTCTTTCCTTGGCGTGGAAGGCAAGCTAGGCGTGCGGATATTCAAGATCTCCTACCAATGTAACTGACTCTGTGTAACCCTAACCCTATCCGGTGCCTATATAAACCGGAGGGTTGTACTCCGTAGGACGAACACATCATAACCATCATCATACCCTTAGGCTAGCTTCTAGGGTTTAGCCTCCTTGATCTCGTGGTAGATCTACTCTTGTACTACCGATATCATCAATATTAATCTAACAGGAGTAGGGTTTTACCTCCATCGAGAGGGCCCGAACCTGGGTAAATAAAGTGTCCCTTGTCTCCTATTACCATCCGACCTTGACGCACAGATCGGGACCCCCTACCCGAGATCCGCCGGTTTTGAAACCGACAGGCCCCTTTACACATATATCCATGCATATGTAGTGTAGCTCCTTGCTTGCGAGTACTTTGGATGAGTACTCACGGTTGCATTCTCCTTCTTTTCCCCCTATCCCTTCTACCTGGTTGTCGCAACCAGATGTCGGAGCCCAGGAGCCAGACGCCACCGTCGACGACGACTCCTACTACGCCGGAGGTGCCTACTACTACGTGCAGCCCGCTGACGACGACCAAGAGTAGTTAGGACGATCCCAGGCAGGAGGTCCGCGCCTCTATCGATCTGTATCCCAGTTTGTGCTAGCCTTATTAAGGCAAACTTGTTTAACTTATGTCTGTACTCAGATATTGTTGCTTCCGCTGACTCGTCCATGATCGAGCACTTGTATTCGAGCCCTCGAGGCCCCTGGCTTGTATTATGATGCTTGTATGACTTATTTATGTTTTAGGGTTGTGTTGTGATATCTTCCCGTGAGTCCCTGATCTTGATCGTACACGTTTGCGTGCATGATTAGTGTACGATTGAATCGGGGACGTCACAAGTTGGTATCAGAGCCGACTGACTGTAGGAATCCCCCTTCCACACTCCTTGGCCGAAGTCGTGTCTAGACATTGCAAAAACTTTTTACTAACATGGCTGTGTGTCTTACGGGCCCACGTCGCCATTTGGGTGGTATTAGGATCTTTTACTCCTCGTCTATACTCTAGGACACTGAGCTCTCTTCTATTTGGGTTAAATGATTTTGCTAAAAACAAAACTAACTTTAGGTTCTCGATAATACTTTCTCCCGGAGAGCCCCTCACTTCAGATGATCGCCTGATGCACTAGAAGATTCTGAAGTTACTCTACGATGTTCTCTCGAGTCTTTGTGACATCGCATTTGCGATTTCCTTCCACCGTCAACCCCTATGAAAACTGCATACACTTGCCATTCATACAATCATTCCCCGTTGATCTTGTTAGTACAAGATGTCCTGAAATACTCTCTGTTGAACCGAGAATCCTTTGACCTTAGTGACTTGTTGTACTTTGTCACCTGAATACCCCTACGGATAATTCTCGCACTTACCGAGTATCCACTCATCCCTAGTCGATTCAGGTATTTCACAATGTCTTCGTAATACCGTTCGTTCTTCTGAAAATCCTCAACAGCCTAATGCTCTTGAAATTCTTGTGTGCTAGCATTATGATTAATCCAATAAGTCAGGTAAATCTTATTGGCATCCTTTGTCATTATCATTTAGAGTCTGTTGATTCGATATGTTACGGATGCTTGCGATCCGCAGGATTTATCCTTCCAGCTCAGACATCTTTTTAAACATGAGCTGGTTCTCGACCAATCGGATTGCCATCGATTGTACCCCTAAGCATACACAACTTATCCATCCTTAATCAGAGTGTTTGCTTCTGATCCCTTGGTCGGTAATCATAATTCTTTTGCATTTGAGCTTTGAATTAGTCAGTTGTTTCTATAGTCTGATCTCCTTGCATTGTTTCTTCCTCTGGTTGAGTACCGATGCTCACATGAGATCCTTTGAGGACCACCGGATCCTTTGTTGGATTTTATCCGATAGCGTCCTTCATATTCAATTCCTTTGGAAGTTCTTTCTCCATTGGTAAATCCTATCCTCTGATTGACCAACCATGCTCTACTTTCGAGCTTGTGGTATTTACTATTGAAGCTTGTGGTATATGTTTCCACGATACCGTGACGGGTTGAACCTATGCCTTCCTTAATATGTGTGAACTCAAAAGTTTTCACGAGTCACACACTTCTGGTATTTTTCCAGATAAAATTTCAACACTACAACTTCCTCGAATGTGAGAAGTGAATGAAAGGTTATGCATTGGAGAAGTAGGAGTCGACCTTGAACTTTGTGTTCATGCCCATGGACACGATGTAGATCTTATCATTAACGCTTCTCTTAAATTAATTATTCCCTTATTATAAGTTCATATTATATCTAGGATTTGATCTTTCGCAATCATGGTTTCGACCATATTGTCTTTCTTTGATCCCATTTCTCGGACGAGTTAAAGTACTTGCCTTCTATAGATCAATACATCTCCGCCACCTCTGTTTTGATCTACCTTCGAGTATTACCCCCCTGGTATCTCGAGTATATCAACCGATTGCACTACATATTATGCATTTCTGATGAAGTAGTGCCTTTCCCCGTCATAGTCACTCCACGGGTTCTGGGCCGTCGTCAACCGAGAACACCAGTTAGTGAATCGAATCACCCCTGTGATTCAGTACTCCTAGTACTTTGTGGTTGAGAAGTTTAATACTCCATCACATCATTCCTAGCCTGATCGGCTATATCGTTATCATGCTAAATTTTAACCATGCTACCTGGTCCTTATTCCTGGAGCACAACTTTCGACGATGAGCTAAGCTTACGGCGATCGTCCTCGGCATATATCATTTCTCCTTGAACAACAATCTTTGATTTCAAGTTTGTATTGTACTAGTGGTTTCAATAACCTTTTGCTCCATCATTCCTTTGACTTGATGTCATCGCCGGTCGATTACATCTTAATGAAATCTCTCGACAAAAGTGTCATGATCATCATCAGCAATGATATGCCTTCTTCCAAGTGTAAATCGAATTCATGATGGGAAATACCATCCCTTCCTCTCGATGATTGTTATTAACATCAAAAACATTCTTGCATTCCCTCCAACACAAAACCTGTTCTTGTTTTGTGTTATACCTTGAGTTCCTGGCAATCCAACTTGTCTTATGTCCTACCTTGGAGTATTACCATCTTATATATCAAGAAGGTTGTGAGAATTTCACCACCTCTTGACAATTCTTGATATAGGTGATACTGCACCATCACCATTCTTTTCTTGGTCCCCGTGTTGTTCCTAACAGGAATACCGACAGATGGACTATTAATTAAAAAAAACTTCTAGCAACCTTATTGCTTTGAAGTTAATGGTCAACATTTCATTCTTAGACTATTAGTTATCGAATCACCATTCTAACATTGTTTGTGCTACCTAAGTCTGTATTCGGGTGCACCGTCAACCAATGTTTAATCATGTATGTTTCTTCGAGCATACCTCATTATATCATTTGAACCGACAAAAGCTATCTCCTTGTTCACATAATTGTGGAAATCCATCTTTTGGAAATCTCGATGAATTGTCGCTGAGTTCATCAGCCACCTCCTCATTCTATCGTTGATTTAATAATGAACTCATGATTCGGAACTTGCTTCCACAGTTCAATTCCCAAGAATCTTACAATGTCATCTGGACAATTTGTGTTGCACCTTTTCTTCTCAGGCATCGTGAGTCTAAGGTATCCTAACACCGATCAGATCTGAATCTCGGTCAGATATGATGGTTGGAACATTTTTTCCAAGAGTTATAACACTGGTCTTTTATGACCCGGTAAGGTGATGGCATGCCCAACACACCTGGCCGGATGACCATTGTTATAGATTCCTTTTCAGCAAGGTTATCCATTCTTCCATGAGGAAATTGTAAGACTTATCCTATAAGTTGTTTCCGATGAATCCTTTGTGTTTCCAAAGTCTGACCTTTGCTTGAAGACCATGTCAATGCTATGTCAAATCATGTCTGTGGTACTCCAATTTTGAAACAAGAACATTTGAAGCCCAATGCTAAATGTTTCCTGCTCAATTATCCAAACACCGCTGTATGTGTAATGTCATGAAAATTCTCTCCCCTACCTAAGGAGTTTTCTACATTATATCCTGTCATGGATATCATGCTCTGCTTGTCCTTGGGAAGGATATACCCTTGAAAAATGTTCTTAAACACATTTTCCTTTCCATTGTCATGTTTAATCTGATAGATATGTTTTCCTTTCCATTGTTTGGTTTATTCTTCCTGGTGATCTATATGATCTAAGCAGTAATATTCTCCTGCTTTTGTAAGCACCTCGGTGTACAACTCTGTTAGTAAGAACCTGTTACTATTGTTGATGACATTCCGGTATCCACCGATGGACAAAAACTTTGCCTATTGGTCCGCCTCGTTCCATGAGCAGGAAGATGGTTCTCCTCGTCCCTCGCCCTTGGTACCGATGTTGTTGCCGACATAACTGACAGGCTATCCGCTGACATGTCTTGCCTACATGGTCATCCAAGACGTCACCGCCCTTCCTACCGTTAACTCACATGGTGGGCCCATAACCCACAGTTCCACAGGATCGAAACCTGACTCTTCTGTACAGCCTGTTGTCAAAGTTATTCCTCGCGCTTGACTTCATATGTAATTCACGGGCCACCTGCCTAGTGATCTATTCTGGTACCAGACGCAATACTTTCCCATTGCTCTGAACCCCTGTCACATTTTGTATCAGGCAACGAACGATTGTCTATGCACTTGAAACTTCTATTTTGCACCTTCTTACTTGCTCTCGATAATGTCTTAAGTTCCAATTCGAGGGTTACTTCCCGCCACCTTCCCTGATGTTATGTACTAGATAAGCAAACATGGTAGCAGTCCGTTCTTCCGTAATACCCACTTATACTTTTGTAAGTACGATGAAGTTCTTGCAGAAAGGACGGCAACTTCATCATGATGCATTGGAATAAAGAATTGAAGACATCAACGAAAGAGATTAACTACTTCGAGAAGATTCGTTAGAGTATCGTAACCAGAACTTTCCCCTTACTCCCCTCTTAAATCTCAGGACGAGATTTCTTGTAGTGGAGGAGAATTGTGACGCCCGGATAATCAAGCTACAGTAAACCTCTGCTAATGGTGCCATGTCACCTCTGTCACTGTAGTTAATCTCGAGTTAGTTCAAAAACCGATCCAAAATTCAAGTTCACAATCAACGCAAACAATGAAAGTTTTCAAATGTTAAAACTAAAATGTTTGGGTCGTGCCAAACAATGCATAGGTAATCATGTTGGAGAAACCACATTTCTTATAAAAGGTTTAAATGCACTAAGCTAATTAAAACAGTAGCTAAAACCATTAGTTAAATGCCTTGTGTAATTTATAAAATACTAAACTATTTTATTTTGGGATCAAACTTTTTTGGCATTGTCCAATTTTGCAATGAGAATTATGGGGACAAGTTTCCAATTTTACTAAACCATATTGCTATCTAAAATAAGTACAAAACATAATAGTTAAAAAGAAATAGAAAAGGAAATTAAAACTAGAGAGGGGAAAATCTAGCTACTGTGCACTGTAGCCCAAGTGCTACAGGGCACATTGACCCAACCCACGACGGCCTTCTATTACCCCTGGACAGGGGAAAACAGAGCCATGGCCGTGGCCTCTGCTCGCCCGTCCACGCGCCCGATGATGCCGTGGCGGCCATCCACCGCATCCCAGACGACTACAAGGCCACGGTTGCCATCCCCGTGAACCCTAGCGACCCCCAATTCTCCCATCTCCCTCGCTCACTCTCTCCTCTGCACGAGTCCGAAGCACTGCCTCCATGGTCTCCGTCGATCCCGCGGCCACCGAGCCCTCCTCGCCTCGTTGATATGTCCGGGGGATCCATCATCGTCTGCTTCGTCTTCCTCGCCCACGAGCTCAAGCTCGGAGCCTCCACATCGACTGGATCGACGCCATCATCTTCCTCGGCCGTCACCGTTGTTCTTCACCGATCTATCACCTCTGCAGCGCCTAAGCCACCAACGGGCCTCCGTGTGCCTTCGTGGTGAGTTCCTCGTCACTTCCCCTCTTGCCTCTCATCCATTCCGTGCCTCCTGTTGCTGCTGCCATGGTCGTCGGAGATCAGTGGCGCCACCGTGTTGACCGCCACTGCTATTGTGCTCCTTTGGCCCAACCAAGTGCGCCACCCCACTCGTGGTCTTGCGTAGAAGCTGCTCGTGCCCTTGGTGCATCACCTGCGTGCCCGTGGCTTTGATTTACATCGAGCCCAAGCCCCTGCGTACATTGCTGACGCCTCCGCGTGTGCCCGCTTGTGCGTGGCCTCGCCTCTCCGCCCGCGCCGGCCGGTCGGGGCCGCTGCTTGCCGGGGCCATGCCCTGCTCGGCCGCCCGTGCCTGCTAAGCTTGGCCGCCAGCAGCTGCTGCCAATACTGCCCGTTGCTGCTTGCTGCCTCTGCCGCTGAGCTGATGCTCTGCCGCCGCTGTGTTCTGTAGTTGCTCTGCTCCTTTGCTAGCTTTGGTGATAGTGATACTGCCCCTAGCTGTTGCTTGCTACTCTTGTCCACTACTGCAAGTTGTTGGCCGTGGCCACCATGCACTCTCGTGCGTGCATGCCCAAGCACACAAGTGGCCGGTTTGGGCCCTGTTTAAGACTAGATGCTAATTAGTGGTTAGGTTAGTACACATGACATGTGGGTTCCCTAAGATTAAAATAAATAACCAAAGTCAATTTAGTTAGTTTCAATGACAGTTGGGTCCCGCGGTACTGTTTATATCTTGACCAATCAACCCTTGAATGGGTCAACCCATCCCCATTGGCCCCACTGTCATACGCTGTGGCTAGAATGGCAGTAGGTGACAAGAGTATTTCCTGTTTTAATTTCGATTTAATAGTAAAGCCAAAAATTTCATAAAATGGTTTAAAGCTTTGAAAAATAATATAAAAATATCCGTAACTCGGATGAAAATACTTTATACATGAAAGTTGCTCATAACGACGAGACGAATCCGAATACGCTATGCGTTGGTCCACCGCACATCCCTAGCATAGCGAACATGCAACTTTCCCCCTCCAGTTCATCTGTCCGAAAACGCGATACACCGGGGATACTTTCCCAGTTGTTTTCCCCCTTCGTCGGTATCACCTCGTACCGTGTTAGGGCACACCTAGCACCGCGTATTTCTCTGTTATGCTTTGTGATGCTTCGATTGCTCTGTTATTTATTGTGTTCCCCCTCCGTTACTTCTTTCCGGTAGACTCCGAGACTACTGCCGATGTCCGTGTGTTCGACTACATTGAAGATGACCCTTCCGTCTTGCCGGAGCAACCAGGCAATCCCCCCCCCCCCGTTGATCACCAGATATCACCTATTCTTCTCTATACTGCTTGCATTAGAGTAGTGTAGCATGTTACTGCTTTCAGTTAATCCTATACTGCTGCATAGCCTGTCCTTGCTACTACTGTTGTTACCTTTACCTGATATCCTACTGCTTAGTATAGGATGCTAGTGTTCCATCAGTGGCCCTACACTCTTGTCCATCTGCCATGCTATACTACTGGGCCATGATCACTTCAGGAGGTGATCACGGGCATATACTATATACTTTACACTCTTTCATTACCTAAGATACTGTTCGGAGATGGGGGATGAAGGGGCAGGTGGTTCCACCCAGGTAGTGGTGGGCCTGGGTTCCCGACGGCCCCCGACTGTTACTTTGTGGCGGAGTGACAGGGCAGGTTGAGACCACCTAGGAGAGAGGTGGCCTGGCCCTGGTCGGCGTCCGTGGTTACTAAATAACACGCTTAAAGAGTTCTTGGTATTTGATCTGAGTCTGGCCATTTGGTCTATACGCACTAACCAACTACATGGGAAAGATATGGGCACTCGGCGTCGTGGTATTAGCCGAAGCCTTCGTGACGTCAGCGACTGAGTGGCGCGCGCCGCATTGGATCATAAGCTCGCGCTTGTATTAAGGGGGCTAGATCTGCTTCCGGCCGCGTTCGTAACATGCAGGTGTGCTATGGGTGATGGGCCTAGACCCCTGTGCGCTTAGGTTTAGACCGGCATGCTGACCTCTATGTTGTGCCTAGGTGGGGCTGCGACGTGTTCATCTTCCGTGGCCGGGCATGACCCAGAAAAGTGTGTCCGGCCAAATGGGATCGAGCGTGTTGGGTTATGTGGTGCACCCCTGCAGGGAAGTTAATCTATTAGAATAGCCGTGTCCCTCGGTAAAAGGACGACCCGGAGTTGTACCTTGACCTTATGACAACTAGAACCGGATACTTAATAAAACACACCCTTTCAAGTGCCAGATACAACCCGGTGATCGCTCTCTAACAGGGCAACGAGGAGGGGATCGCCGGGTAGGATTATGCTATGCGATGCTACTTGGAGGACTTCAGTCTACTCTCTTCTATATGCTGCAAGACGGAGGCTGCCAGAAGCGTAGTCTTCGACAGGATTAGGTATCCCCCTCTTATTCTGGCATTCTGCGGTTCAGTCCACTGATATGGCCCCTTTACACATATATCCATGCATATGTAGTGTAGCTCCTTGCTTGCGAGTACTTTGGATGAGTACTCACGGTTGCATTCTCCTTGTTTTCCCCCTATCCCTTCTAACTGGTTGTTGCAACCAGATGTTGGAGCCCAGGAGCCAGACGCCACCGTCGACGATGACTCCTACTACGCCGGAGGTGCCTACTACTACGTGCAGCCCGCTAACGATGACCAAGAGTAGTTAAGAGGATCCCAGGCAGGAGGCATGCGCCTCTTTCGATATGTATCCCAGTTTGTGCTAGCCTTCTTAAGGCAAACTTGTTTAACTTATGTCTGTACTCAAATATTGTTGCTTCCGCTGACTCGTCGATGATCGAGCACTTGTATTCGAGCCCTCGAGGCCCCTGGCTTGTATTATGATGCTTGTATGACTTATTTATGTTTTAGGGTTATGTTGTGATATCTTCCCGTGAGTCCCTAATCTTGATCGTACACGTTTGCGTGCATGATTAGTGTATGATTGAATCGGGGGCGTCACACGATAGTGGTTAACAAAAGTAATATTAAAGCACCTCGACCCTCTGAACAAATAATAGTATAACCTAGTGTTTCTATGGTTAATGATCTCTTGGATGAAAATATTGATGGACATGTTATTTATTTTTGTGATGAAGCTGCTAGAATTGCCAAACCCGATACTAAAGATAATAACAAACCTCTTGTTGGCATGCCTATTGTCTCAGTTAAAATAGGAGATCATTGCTATCATGCTTTATGTGACTTAGGTGCTAGTGTGAGTGCTATCCCTTTTACTTTATATCAAGAAACTATGAATGATATAAGACCCGCTGAAATATAAGACATAGATGTTTCTATTAAACTTTCTAATAGATATACCATCACACCACTTGGGATAGTTAGAGATGTTGAAGCCTTGTGTGGTAAAATAAAATACCCTACTTATTTTCTAGCTCTTCGTTCCCCACAAGATGAATTTTGTCCCATAATTTTTGGTAGACCTTTCTTGAACACTATCAATGCTAAGATAGATTGCCATAAAGAAACTGTCAGTGTTAATTTTGGTGATTTGTCTCATGAGTTTAATTTCTCTAAGTCTCGTAGACAACCTCATGATAAAGAGTTTCTTAGTAAGGATGAAATAATTGGTCTTTGTTCTATTCCGTACCTGATACTGATGCACTAGAACAATATTTGCTAGACCATAAAAATGATATGCACTTGCATAAAAGAAATGAAATAGATAAATTTTTCTTCGAACAACAACACCTGCTTAAACACAATTTTCCTATTGAAACTCTAGGAGGTACTCCTCCACCTAAAGTTGATCATGTGTTTGAGTTAAAGCAACTACCTGACACTTTGAAATATGCTTATCTTGATGAGAAGAAGACATGTCATATTATTATTAGTGTTAACCTTTCAGAACATGAAGAAGAGAGATTATTAAAAATTCTGAAGAAGCACCGTGCTGCTATTGGATATATTCTTAATAATCTTCAGGGCATTAGTCCCACTCTCTGTCAGCACAAGATTAATATGGAACCTGATGCTAAACCCGTTGTTGATCACCAATGAAGATTGAATCCTAAGATGAAAAGGAAGTGGTAAGAACTGAAATACTAAAACTTCTAGAAGCATGTATAATATATCCCATAGCTGATAGTAGATGGGTAAGTCATGTTCATTGTGTCCCTAAGAAAGGAGGTATTAGTGTTGTCCCTAATGATAAAAGTGAACTTATTCCGCAAAGAATAGTGACTGGCTATAGAATGGGAATTGACTTTATAAAATGAAAGAAAGCTACTAAAAAAGGGCATTAACCTCTGTCTTTCATTCATCAAATGTTAGAAAGGCTATCTAAGCACACACACTTTTGTTTTCTTGATGGATATTATGGTTTTTCTCAAGTACCTCTTTCACAACCTGATCAAGACAAAACCACCTTTACTTGTCCTTTTGGAACGTATGCTTATAGATGTATGCCCTTTGGTTTATGTAATGCACCTGCTACCTTTCAAAGATGTATGACTGCTAGATTCTCTGATTTTTCTGAAAAGATTGTTGAGGTTTTCATGGATGATTGATAACCCACAAGTATAGGGGATCACAACAGTTTTCGAGGGTTCAGTATTCAACCCAAATTTATAGATTCGACACAAGGGGAGCTAAAGAATATTTGTAATTATTAGCAGTTGAGTTGTCAATTCAACCACACCTGGAGATTAAATATCTGTAGCAAGGTGATCAGTAGCACAATAATATGATAGTTTTGATAGTAGTGGTAATAGTAGCAGTAACGGTAATAGTGATAGAAATGATTTTATAGCAAGTGTAATAGTAACAGCAGCATTAGTAACTTAGCAAGAACAATATGAGGAAAATTCATAGGCATTTTATCGGTGAATTCATTGGATGATATTCATCATATAACAGTCATATCCTAGGTACATACAAAACTAGCTCCAGTTCATAAATATAATGTAGGCATGTATTCCGTAAATAGTCATACGTGCTTAAGGAAAAGAACTTGCATGACATCTTCTGTCCTACCCTCCCGTGGTAGCGGGGTCATGAGGAAACTTAGGGATATTAAGGCATCCTTTTAATAGTGAACCGGAACAAAGCATTAACACATAGTGAATACATGAACTCCTCAAACTACGGTCATCACCGAAAAGTATCACAATTACTGTCACACTAGGGTTTACGGATCATAACACGTAATAGGTGAATATGACTTGCAAGATCGGATCTAGAACATAGATATAATGGTGAAAACATAAATGGTTCAGATCTGAAATTATGGCACCCGTGCCCTAAGTGACAAGAATTAAACATGGCAAAGTCATAATAACATCAATCTCAAAACATAGTGGATACTAGGGATCAAGCCCTAACAAAACTAACTCGATTACATGATGAATCTCATCCAACTTGTCACACCCTGATTTTCATGCCACAACACTTAAGATAATAAATCATGATAAAATTTGGTTTGACAATTTTTTTGAGTGTTTTGTCTTTGCTTTGATTGAATGTTTGACTGCTGTTTGCAAGTGCTCTAACAATCAAATAAATCCTCCAACACCTATACTTCATCTCCTTGATCCAAACTCTTGAACCAATGATCATGCCATGTGTATAGGACATAAAAATAATTTCTCACAAAAATAATTTTGCCAAATAGTATTTTCAAAAATTAGTTTTCCAAAAAACCCTGAATTAAGATTTGCACTGCAAGTACTTAATTAAGGGCAGTAAAAATATTTCCAAAAATATATTTGACTCCTATTAGATATGGGAGACCCATAAACCACAAAAATATAATTTTAGAAGTTATTTTCCTATTTTATTTTAAGGCTTTTCTTAAGGCCATAAATGGTCTTTAATAGGTTAAAATTATTTTAAAGCTTAAAAAATATTTGGGAAAAACCTAGGGAAACTCAGTGGACATATATGGTCCATGTATAAGAGTTTCAACACATGGTCATGTTCAAAATAATGGTCAAATCCCTCAAAAACCCTTTCTGGATATTTCAAGCTTTTGAAATATTTACAAAGGAAATATTCCCCAAAAATTCCAAGAAAATTCTAGCATGTCACATATGACATGTGTGATGATATTCCCAAGTCTCATGTCATGGAGAATAGTAAAACTCCATGAAACCCCCTCAAAACCACTTCTGTCCTTTTTCAAGTTTGAACAACTTTGCACTGACAAACATGTCCAAATGCTCTCAAACTTGGTGCACATGGTCAAATGGTGTAATAATGCATCTAGACCAAATGGCACAAGTTGGATAGAATGTTATCTTGATCAAAGTGCCCCAGAACCCTCTCTGTCCAGAACCAAATTTGAACAATTTTACATTGGCAACTTTTTCCTTTTGATCTCAACTTTTGTGGACATGTTCATAACCTCAAATGATGACACTACACTAAGTGGTGCATCAAGGAGAATATTGTTGCATCACTAAGTCTTGGGAAGTCCATTTCTGTTGATTTCTAGGGTTTACTGAGAGGATCGAGAAGAGGTGTCTAGAGGGGGGTGATTAGACACTAAGTACCAAAAGTTGCAGTTTTTAAAATTCTTAAGTTTAGGTGGAGTTTAGGCACAAGTTTAACCAACACAATACATATCAAGCAAGCATGCAAAGAGTATATGAGCAGCGGAAAGTAAAGCATGCAACTTGCAAGAATGTAAAGGGAAGGGTTTGGAGTATTCAAACGCAATTGGAGACACAGATGTTTTTGGCATGGTTCCGATAGGTGGTGCTATCGTACATCCACGTTGATGGAGGCTTCAACCCACGGAGGGTAACGGTTGCGCGAGTCCACGGAGGGCTCCACCCACGAAGGGTCCACGAAGAAGCAACCTTGTCTATTCCATCACGGCCGTCGTCCACGAAGGACTTGCCTCACTAGCGGTAGATCTTCACAAAGTAGGCGATCTCCTTGCCCTTACAAACTCCTTGGTTCAACTCCACAATCTTGTCGGAGGCTCCCAAGTAACACCTAGCCAATCTAGGAGACACCACTCTCCAAGAAGTAACAAATGGTGTGTTGATGATGAACTCCTTTCTCTTGTGCTTCAAATGATAGTCTCCCCAACACTCAACTCTCTCTCACAGGATTTGGATTTGGTGGAAAGAAGATTTGAGTGAAAAGCAACTTGGGAAAGGCTAGAGATCAAGATTCATATGGTAGGAATGGAATATCTTGAGCTCAACACAAGGGTAGGTGGGTCTCTCTCAGAAAATCTGTATTGGAAGTGAAGATCTGTTTTGATGGCTCTCTCCACGAATGAAGAGTGGGTGGAGGGGTATATATAGCCTCCACACAAAATCTAACCGTTACACACAATCTGCCAAACTCGGTGGGACCGACTCGTTAAACTCGGTCGGACCGATTCAGCGAATCTAGTGGCCGTTAGGATTTTCGGTGGGACTGAGATGCAACTCGGTAGGACCGATAGGGTTAGGGCATAACGTAATCTTGGTGTGACCGATTACGCAAACTCAGTGAGACCGATTTGGTAATAAGCTAACCAGAGAGTTGGTCAGGCAAACTCGGTGAGACCGATTACACAAACTTGGTGGGACTGATTTGGTAATAAGCTAACCAGAGGATTTGCATTGTAACTCGGTAGTACCGATTGCTCAAACTCGGTGAGACCGATTTTGGCAATGAACATACACAGTGAGATTACAATCCCATCTCGGTGAGACCGACATCCCTATCGGTGAAACCGATTTGCTAGGGTTTGTGGCAGTGGCAATGACATGTGAAACTCGGTGGCGCCGGATAGAAAGAATCGGTGGGGCCGAGTTTGACTTTTGGTTTAGGTCATTTGTGGATGTGGGAAGATAGTTGAGGGTTTTGGAGCATATCACTAAGCACATGAAGCGAGAGGCTCATTAAGCAACACCTCATCCCCTCTTGATAGTATTGGCTTTTCCTATGGACTCAATGTGATCTTGGATCACTAAAATAGAAAATGTAGAGTCTTGATCTTGAAGCTTGAGCCAATCCTTTGTCCTTAGCATCTTGAAGGGGTTCCACATACTTTAGTCCATGCCACTCCATTGTTGAACTTATCTGAAACATACTAGGTAAAAGTGTTAGTCCAACAAGAGATATGTTGACATTAATTACCAAAACCACGCAGTGAGCACTTGTGCTTTCAATCTCCCCCTTTTTGGTAATTGATGCCAACATACATCAAAGCTTTAGATAAAGATATAGAGAATAGCAAGTAAAGCTTTGGAAAGACATGTAACATGAAAAGGCTCCCCCTACATGTATGTAATCATGTGAATATGGAATATAGGAGCATGTGAATGCATAAACATGACAGAGTAAGCAATGTGTTACATGTGTCTTGGCTATATGCATCAGAGCAAATGATGTGAGTATGATAAAAGTACCTTCATGCTCATGAGTCCTTCTTGGAAACAGTATGTACATCAGCAACAACTTCTCATTCACATGACTGTGATGCATATACTTACCTTGTGGTCTTGAGTTGGCTTAGGATGGGATGAACCTGCGCAAACAAGGTTAGATAACACAGATACACCTACTAACCAGAGCAACAAAAAGGGACCATAATAGAACCAAGAATGGGATGACATGTAGAGTGAGTACTAAGTACTACATTGGATATAGACATGTCCCCAAAGGTAAAGATATGCAATAAAATCAGAGATATCCTTCCCTTAGATGTCTTGCTCCCCCTAAATCTAACATGAGATATTGGGAGAAGATAGGGAACAGAAAATCAGAGCAATATAACATAAACAACAGAGCTTGAGGTAAAGCAAGCAACCAAATAAACATGTCTTTCCCCTCTTAGAGACATGTGACATCTCTCCTCTTAAACACCAAGCATCTGGGGTCATTGATGATATTACTTTCTCTCCCCCCTGAGTATATTCTCTTTCTCCCCCTATAGGAAAGATTAAGCGTTGATGTGATCTCTCTCTCCCCCTTTGACATCAATTTCCAAGAAGGGTCTTCTGGACATGTGATACAAATGGGTTGGTCCTTGAGTCACAGAGCAAAGCAACATGTGTAACATGATGCTGGTAGAGGACAAGAGTCATTGAGTCGAGCTGGGGCAAATAGAAATCAGGAATAAGTGGCAAGTAGATTTTCCTATAATGAAATCGGTGACTCCGAGTTGTGTGCTTCGGTTGCACCGAAAGATTTCGGTTAGACCGAAGAAACAAAACCGGTGTGACCGAGTTCATCAGAGTGGAACTACTTGTCACCTCAGCTCACTAGACAAGTAAGAATCTCACAAAGATTTGCAAGGAATTAACTGAAAGATTTGCAATGAATTGGATGCAGAAAATGCAGAACAAAAAGAAAGGAAAAGAAAATAAAAGTTCTAGATGAAGTTTTTTTTGTTTGAAAAAGGGGAAACAAATATGCAAGGGACAAATGCAATAACACAGAAAAGAACACAGGAGAACTTCATCTAGAGTTGGGCGGTGACAAGGTCACCTATGTTAGAGTATATTGACTTAGGAGTCAAGTGAGAGCACTTGATCATAGGTCATACTCATCGTTTAAGCTCAAAATGGGGTTACCATTTTTTGTTTAAGCATCTTGATGTATTCACATCTTGTTGAGTTGCTTTGACTCATGACTTGGAGTAAAGCTTCTCTAAGATGGAACGACATACCTTGGGTGGTGGTGTAGGTCTTGCTCATGTAGTTGAACTTGTGTGGGTTGCTCAAGGTTGAGGTAGTTCATCAAGAGTTGGGAGCACCACTTGGAGTTTGAGTTCATCTACCTACATGGGTTAGTCTTGCAAGGAAAATCAGTTGTGTATCCAAAATGACAATTATAGGATTTAACATAGAATTTCCCAAAGGATATATTTGAGTGGCTTCGTGCTTCCTTGTCTCCAACCACCATTGTGTAGAGACTTGGTGATGTAGAGATTGCTCAAGATGTGAATGAGTAGCAACCTCATAGATTTAGGTTCATCCAAGTACCTACACGGGTTAGATAACATGCAAGGTGCAAATATATCCAAGACACATGAATAGCTTCATAAGAGAAATATCAAGGATTAGTCATAAGAGAAATATCAAGGATTGCCTCGCATGTATCAAATGGAGTTCCTACTCCAAATTTGAAGCATCAATGATGTTCAATTCACCTCTTAACCTACAAAACACTTTCTCATCAAGTGGTTTAGTGAATATATCTGCCAATTGCTTATCGGTGCCAACATGCTTAAGGTTAATGTCCCCTTTGGCAACATGATCCCGAATGAAATGATGACGAACTTCAATATGCTTAGTTCGAGAGTGTTGCACGGGATTGTGAGCAATCTTAATAGCACTTTCATTGTCACATAGCAATGGAACATGTTTCACATGTATCCCATAATCTTTAAGAATTTGGGTCATCCAAAGTAATTGAGCACAACATGAACCAGCGGCAATGTATTCCGCTTCGGCGGTGGATAAGGATACCGAGTTATGTTTCTTGGAAGACCAAGACACAAGAGATCTACCAAGGAATTGACAAGTACCCGAAGTGGACTTTCTATCAACCTTGTCTCCGGCATAGTCCGAATCGGAATAGCCAACAAGATCAAAAGAGGACCTCTTAGGATAACAAATGCCAAAATTTGGTGTATGAATTAAGTATCTCACTATCCTTTTTCACAGCCTTAAGATGACATTCTTTAGGAGCAGCTTGATATCGTGCACACATGCACACACTCAGCATAATATCGGGATGGGAGGCACATAGATATAACAATGAACCAATCATAGAGCAATAAACCTTTTGATCAACCGGTTCACCATCTTTGGTCAAATAAAGATGTCCACTAGTAGGCATAGGTGTAGGCATACCTTTGCATTCTTGCATATTGAACTTCTTGAATAAGTCTTTGGTGTACTTCGTTTGAGAGACAAATGTACCTTCCTTAGTTTGCTTGATTTGCAAACCAAGAAAGAATTTGAGTTCACTCATCATAGACATCTCAAACTTCTCCGACATTAGCTTTCCAAACTTTTCACTAAAATGAGGGTTAGTTGAACCAAATATGACATCATCAACATAAATTTGGCACACAAATAGTTCTCCATTAACCCTTTTAGTAAAAAGAGTAGAATCAATTTTACCAATTTCAAAGCCTTTTTCAGTAAGGAACTTGGTCAAGCATTTATACCATGCTCTAGGAGCTTGTTTAATACCATAAAGGGCTTTGTGAAGTTTGTAAACATGATTAGGTTTCTAGGATTAACAAAGCCGGGAGGTTGCTTAACATAAACTTCCTCCTCAATTTTGCCATTTTGAAAAGCACTCTTAATGTCCATTTGGTATAAGGTGATATCATGGTGATTAGCATAGGCAAGTAAGATGCGAATGGACTCAAGTCTAGCAACGGGAGCATATGTCTCACCATAGTCCATACCTTCAACTTCTGTGTAGCCTTGGGCGACGAGACATGCTTTGTTGCGAACCACTTGTCCATCTTCATCTTGCTTGTTGCAAAACACCCATTTGGTACCAATGATGTTGTGGTTGTTGTCGGGCTTCTCGACTAATGCCCACACTTGATTTCTCTCGAAGTTGTGTAGCTCTTCATGCATAGCGTTTATCCAATCCGGATCCTTCACTGCTTCTTCAACCTTCATTGGTTCAATTTTAGAAATGAATGAGTAATGTTCACAAAAGTTAGCTAAATGAATTTTAGAGCGAGTGATTCTCCCGGTTTGGATATCTTTGTAGATTTGCTCGACGGGATGATCTTTGGCAATTCTTGCTCGAACTCGTGTAAGCTTTTGCTTGGGTCGGGGTGGAACATCCTCTTCATCTTGTTCTTCTTCTTCTTCTTGGCCTTGTTCATTGTTGACGTTGTTGTTCTCTTGTCGTGGTGGAGAAGGAGGTTGTTGATGTTCATCTTGGTGTACTTCCTCGCTTTCTTCATCTTGACGTGTCCCACTTGTGGATGCTTCTGTATCAACTCTTGGTTCACCTTGACGTGAGGTAGAAGCTTCCACTTGGACGGACGTGGTACTCTCCTTAATTTTCGTTGGACGAACCTTGCCAATGGACAAGTCTTGAATTGCTTCCGAAGGGTCTTTGTCTCCTACATCAATTGGCAATTGCTCTACTTGCGAGCCGTTAGATTCATCAAACTTCACATCTACCGTCTCTTCAACTTTTCGGGTGAAATTGTTGTAGACATGGTAAGTGTGAGAGTTTGATCCATAACCAAGTAGAAAACCTTCATGAGACTTAGGAGCAAATTTAGAACACGATGTTTATCAAGAATGTAGCTCTTTGAGCCGAATACTCAAAAGTATCCAACTTGGGGTTTGTTACCGGTGAGGAGCTCGTAGGCCGTCTTGCTGAGTAGCTTGTGAAGATACAAGCAATTTGTTGCATGACAAGCTGTCTCAACCGCTTCCGCCCAAAAGTGCTTTGGCGTCTTGTAGTCATCAAGCATTGTTCTTGCCATCTCGATAAGAGTCCGGTTCTTCCTCTCAACAACTCCATTTTGTTGAGGTGTGTACGTAGCCAAGAACTCATGTGAAATCCCTTCTTCGTCAATAAAGGTGTCCACATTTGCGTTCTTGAACTCCATTCCGTTGTCGCTCCGAACCTTCTTGATCTTTACGTCAAACTGATTTTGGGCCTTCCTAGTGAAGATTTTGAAGATCTTTTGGACCTGCGATTTGTCATCAAGAAAGAACACCCACGTAAATCTTGAAAAATCATCAACTATGACTAGACCAAATGAGTTACCACCGAGACTCTTGTATGCATTTGGACCAAAGAGATCCATGTGAAGTAGCTCGAGTGGTCTTCTTGTGGTCATGATGTTCTTTGCGCGGTGACTTCCTCCAACTTGTTTCCCTGCTTGACAAGCACTACAACGTCTATCCTTGTCAAATACAACATCTTTTATTCCAAGGATATGATCACCTTTAATAAGCTTTTCAAGATTTCGCATACCAACATGACCTAGTCTTCTATGTCTCAACCAGCCTTTAGAAGATTTAGCAATTAAGCAAGTTTTAGGTTGAGCCTTTTTAGTGAAATCAACAATGTAAAGATCTCCTCTACGTATACCGGTAAAGACCATTTTATGATTGTCTCTACGAAACACTTGGCAATCTACTTCAGTGAATAAGACATTGAAACCGAAATCCGCAAGTCTAGAAACTGAAAGTAAATTGTATCCAAGAGATCCAACGAGCATGACATTTTGTATGGAGCTATCGTGTGAGATGGCCACCTTACCAAGGCCAATCACCTTACCCTTTGAATTATCACCAAAGGTGACATATTTTCGAGGGCCGTCATTTTCAGCAAGCTCACGGAACATCCCTTCATCTCCGGTCATATGATCATTACATCCACTATCAAGGACCCATTCCTTTCCTCCAGCCATGTAGCCGCGAAGATTTGCCATAAGACCAAAATGTCTCATTGCATCATCAAGATCATAGTCACCATCATCATCTTCATCATAACATCCATGTTCAATATCATCTTGTGATTGATCAAATCCTAGAGAGGGTAATTCATTAGGTACATGATCATCAAAGTGGTTACCTTTATGAATTCTTATAGCTTCGGATATGATATCACTAATGATTCCAACATTTCCTTTAGCATGCATGAGATTGGTAAGCTCACATAGACAATCACCAAAACTAGGATCACTAGAGTTCATCTTACTCAAGGCAATAGATTTATGGAGAATTTCATCTAAATTCTTTAAGGAATAATCGGGAAATCGTTCCTCAAGAAATTCCCATATAGTATAGGCACAATTAAGAATAGGCAAACTAGCAATCAAATTTTTGGGCAATCCTCTAATGATGAGCTCAACAGTTCTAAGATTGTGAATCATGTCAATATCTTCATCTAGGGTATATGGTGCAAAGGATCAATATGAGGTGCACAAGGACTAGCAATGTACTTGTTCAAATGATATTCATTGAAAATCTCAAGCATTTCATTTTTCCACTCATGAAAATACTCTCCATCAAGAATGGGCACTTTATGTCTAAGACTCCCTAAAGTAGACACATCCATCTTCCTCCAAAGGTGTTTAAACCAAGGCAATGGAGACCAATGCTCTGATACCAATTGAGAGGATCGAGAAGAGGTGTCTAGAGGGGGGTGATTAGACACTAAGTACCAAAAGTTGCAGTTTTTAAAATTCTTAAGTTTAGGTGGAGTTTAGGCACAAGTTTAACCAACACAATACATATCAAGCAAGCATGCAAAGAGTATATGAGCAGCGGAAAGTAAAGCATGCAACTTGCAAGAATGTAAAGGGAAGGGTTTGGAGTATTCAAACGCAATTGGAGACACGGATGTTTTTGGCGTGGTTCCGATAGGTGGTGCTATAGTACAGCCACGTTGATGGAGACTTCAACCCACGGAGGGTAATGGTTGCACGAGTCCACGGAGGGCTCCACCCACGAATGGTCCACGAAGAAGCAACCTTGTCTATTCCATCACGGCCGTCGCCCATGAAGGACTTGCCTCACTAGCGGTAGATCTTCACGAAGTAGGCGATCTCCTTGCCCTTACAAACTCCTTGGTTCAACTCCACAATCTTGTCGGAGGCTCCCGAGTAGCACCTAGCCAATCTAGGAGACACCACTCTCCAAGAAGTAACAAATGGTGTGTTGGTGATGAACTCCTTGCTCTTGTGCTTCAAATGATAGTCTCCCCAACACTCAACTCTCTCTCACAGGATTTGGATTTGGTGGAAAGAAGATTTGAGTGGAAAGCAACTTGGGAAAGGCTAGAGATCAAGATTCATATGGTAGGAATGGAATATCTTGAGCTCAACACAAGGGTAGGTGGTTCTCTCTCAGAAAATGTGTATTGGTAGTGAAGATCTGTTCTGATGGCTCTCTCCATGAATGAAGAGTGGGTGGAGGGGTATATATAGCCTCCACACAAAATCTAACCGTTACACACAATCTGCCAAACTCGGTGGGACCGTATCGTTAAACTCGGTCGGACCGGTTCAGCGAATCTAGTGACCGTTAGGATTTTCGGTGGGACTGAGATGCAACTCGGTAGGACCGATATGGTTAGGGTTAGGGCATAACGTAATCTCGGTGTGACCGATTACACAAACTCGGTGAGACCGATTTGGTAATAAGCTAACTAGAGAGTTGGTCAGGCAAACTCGGTGAGACCGATTACACAAACTCGGTGGGTCCGATTTGGTAATAAGCTAACCAGAGGATTTGCATTGTAATCTCGGTAGTACCGATTGCTCAAACTCGGTGAGACCGATTTTGGCAATGAACATACACAGTGAGATTACAATCCCATCTCGGTGAGATTGAGATCTGTATCGGTGAAACTGATTTGCTAGGGTTTGTGGCAGTGGCTATGACATATGAAACTCGGTGGCGCCGGATAGAAAGAATCGGTGGGGCCGAGTTTGACTTTTGGGTTAGGTCATATGTGGATGTGGGAAGGTAGTTGAGGGTTTTGGAGCATATCACTAAGCACATGAAGCAAGAGGCTTATTAAGCAACACCTCATCCCCTCTTGATAGTATTGGCTTTTCCTATGGACTCAATGTGATCTTGGATCACTAAAATAGAAAATGTAGAGTCTTGATCTTGAAGCTTGAGCCAATCCTTTGTCCTTAGCATCTTGAAGGGGTTCCACATCCTTTAGTCCATGCCACTCCATTGTTGAACTTATCTGAAACATACTAGGTAAAAGTGTTAGTCCAACAAGAGATATGTTGACATTAATTACCAAAACCACCCAGCGAGAACTTGTGCTTTCATTTACGAAAGTTGCATTGGCAAATTTGCCCAAATGAACTCAATCTTGGTGGAACCTCTTATTTTCTCAGGCTATTTGACCTTGTCAAGCCTCATGACAAGGGAAGTCCATTTGCTTGCCCAAACCTACATCAAACACCTTCTCGCAGAAACTTAAAATGCATGTTTTGGCCATTTCCACTAATCTCCATGAGCCAAACTTCTTCCCACAACCTCTCCTAGTCCCCCTCTACCTGTGGTGTGCTTCCCTGCCCGAGAGGCAATGATGAAGGGGGGCATGGATCCACTTTTCTTCTCTGGGCAACAGCATGTTCACTCTCTCTCCACCCCTCCTCTCCTCTACTGTCTCCCCAAGGCATCCAATGCCCTTGCCACATTGTTTACTCCCCCTGCAGACGCCAGACACAAGTGGACGTGCGGGTGCACGTGAAAAACCGCGGACGCCGACCATTTGCATCCTCTGGAGCGCGAGGCAGAGCAGGTGACCATTGATGCCACGTCCCTCGATCGCCTCGAGCCTCCCCCTTGCGCTAGTCAAGGTGCCTCGATGTCCGCAACACGCCACCGCACTAGCCCCCTCCTTTCCCCCTCTGTCTTGCCCATGCCGCGCGTGCCCAGAGCCGCCCGAGCCTGCCAATGTCGTGCGAGCTCGTGTCTTCACCCGGAGCTCACCCCGCTCCCTCTCTCTCTTCCTAGCTCCCTACTCCACCCCCACTAATGCCGCAGACAACCCCTCGCCCTCTTTCTTGGCCGCCCGAGTCGTTGCCGCGGCCACCCATGCGCCGCGTCCACGGTGAGCCACGGGTCGGCTACTTAAGGCCACCCCCGAGCCCCCTCTCGACTCCTTTGGCTCTCTCTCCCTCCCGTGCACCCCCTGGACCGACCCACTTCCCTCCTCGTGCCCTCCTTCGCCGTCCATGGACGGGGAACCGCCGCCGGCCCCGTGCTAAATTCGGGCTATCCCGAGCCTCTCTTCTCTCCCTAGCCACTCTAGAGCCCCCTCACCACCACCGCCGACTCGCCCCACACTCCATTTCCTCCTCCTCGCGCCTGCCTCGCTGTGCCAAACCTCGCCAACAACCTCCTTCGCGGCCATCCAGGCCATCGCCGCTACGGCCCTCCCCGGCGTGCGTGAAGCACATGGATGGGTGCGGCGTGGCCTCCTGAGCACGCCGGTGGGCGGAGCGTCACCAGAGATGCTCTGTAGCCCCGGCAATCGCCGGCGGGAGCCGATCCTCCCCGCTGCTGGAGCATGCGCGGGAGGTTGAAGACGGCCAGCTGCTGGGCCCCGCGCGTAAGTGACCCAGCGGGCTAGCCCGACCGTTTAAGTGGAAACGGCTTCGGCCGGATCCGCCTCCCCTGTGTGAAGACGCACCCCCGTGAAGCCGCCTTCGACATCACCACCTCTGCCCATGCAGCCGAGCCGCTGGGCCGGCCCACGGTCTATCTGTAGCCCCGTGCGCAGGATAAGGTTAAAGCCTTATTTCCTTTTTCTTTTTCCAATCAACTTCAAAAATCCATAAATAATTCAACAGAGCCCCAAATTTGATGATTCAAATTTGTAGTAGTTCATAATTCATGATCTATCACATGGTGCTGTTTGCACATTTTTCCAGGAAACTTTTCTTCACACATATTTCGTAAAACCCTATTTTCCTATTTCTGTGATGAACTTTAGAAAAATCACAGAGAGCTCAAAATTGATCCAAATGCCATGGTTCAAATTCCTAGATGCTTCTAAGTTCATAACTTAGTTTATGAACATTTTTATTAATACTTTCTGTGCCACACAATATAATGAGCCATTTCTTCATATTTGTCAACTTTGCAAATTCATAGGAAATTCATTTGAACTCCAAATCCAGTAAAACCAACACCTAGATGCTTCTAAAATTGTGATTTGTTAAATGGGTGCCTTTTCTCATTTTTCAAAAAATGTTTCTGTACACTTCTTGCAAATCCATAAACCCCTTGATTCCATCATATAAAAATGTTTAGAAATATCCACTGACCCAATTCCAATGAAACAACTCTGGTTAATTTTCATATAACCAGAGATGTCCTAGAGAAGTCAAATCAATATTTTTAGAGCACTTTTATTTTCTGCCTTGTTGTGTTGCTTATTATGGTTGCTTTAAACGATAGTTGACGACGTAGACGAAATGCTTGGAGTTGGACCAGAGATATTTGAAGACCTCGAAGACTTTGTTAGAAAAGGCAAGGGGCCCTTTGACCATGTCTATGAAACCCTTTTTATGCATGTCATATAGCACCATATTGTTGTTGCAATGGAATCATGATGAGGTGGTAACCACCTTGATGGGTTGGCTCTGTTACTTCCTCGTTGATACTTGCATGGTGCATGACCCTGCCTCCTTATGAGGGTGATGCCGGTGGGAGTAGATAGGATGCTATAGTAGTGGCTACGCAAATGGGACGGGAATATGCATGGTGATGGAGACAAAGTATTTACAAAAGACTTTTCGAAAATCCTGTCGGGTGCCACTTATGCCCGAGGGAGATAATGAGTTGGGTAACCACTTGATGACAAAGTGGTGTACCGAGGCAAGTGTGTGTGTTGTTTTCAAAACGGATTGGTTTAAGTTGCGACCGTTATTCCAACCTTACATGCGCAACCACACTACCGTTATGTGGGAAAGGGCATTATTGATTACCTAGGCCGATACTAGCTTGGAGTCCGCATTACTAGTGACGGGAGAGTTGTTGTTGCGCTCTCTCGGGACGGGGTCGTGCCAGGTAAGGCGGCCAAGAACATTTTTATGGGGCACCGGACAAACCGTTGGTACCCCGTGCCAGCGGTATGTGATGAATATGGGAGCGAGGCTCCACAATTTTAAGTTGTGAAATGTTGGGCACGGGGCTTACTACCAATCGAGTGGACTCTATGTTAGTGTCGTCTAGGGAAAGATAGTGATCGGGTGCTTACCCCGGGTACTTGATGTACCGCGGGTCGTGGATGACACGGAAGTTCCCCGAATCTTGTGGGTAAAGTGTGCAACCTCTGCAGAGTGTAAAACTATTCGAATAGCCATGTCCATGGTCAAGGACAGTTGGGTAACCGCTCTTGGACTACCTCCACATGTTTACAAACCAGTGTGTGTGTGTTTGGATAAGTGGGGAGAACTACTTGGGTCAAGTCAAAGGACTTGACATGATTGAGTTGGGTTGATGCCCACTCCATTTATGTTGATATTTGTAACCAGTCCCTATGGTTACTTGAGTTTGTATGATGCATGTTTTGCAAATTGTTGAACATGCCATAGCACAACAAAACTAGCTTGCGAGTACATTGTTGTATCTTGTACCAAAACATGGGTTGCTTGCGAGTACATTCAAAGTACTCATTGGCTTGCCACTGGTTATTTTATTGGCCAGGCATGAAAGAACAAGATATGATGAAGAATACTTCGGTGACGAACATGCGAGCTCGAACGCTTCCCTGTCAGAATGCCTGTAGGGTTAAGGCAGATGGCATGGGTCCAAGTTATCGACGAAGATTTCCGCTGCGAAGTTATACTCAAGACTTGACCATAATGGTCATAATTTATGTAAGACGGTATGAATGGATGTAAGACTCTTGTTATACAGCCTCTGTGTGTTTAGTGAGCATTGATCTCTGGGATAACTATACACGTGCATTCGGTGACCACGACTTATGAGTCGGTGTCCCCACACAACTCCTCTCCGATGAGCGAGCCTACGAAGGAATTACTCACTCCTGGTGGGGAGCATCATGGAATTGGTGATGAAGCATGGTTGGTGATGACGAAGACCGAATAATCCCCTCTCCGGAGCCCCGAATGGGCTCTAGATCTGGCCTCCTGATGAAGAACAGGAGGTGGCGGCGGCTCCATATCGTGAAACGCGATGAAACTTCCTCTCCTATTTTTTCTCTGAAAATAGGATTTTATCGCGTTAGAATTAGGGTCTGCGGGGCCATGAAGTGGGCACAACCCACTAGGTCGCACCAGAGGGGGAGCGCCCTGGTGTCTTGTGCCCAGCCACGGGCCCCCCTCCGGTGGTTCTTGGATCCAGTATTTTTCTTTTATTGTAAAACAATTCTCCAAAAATTTCGTTCCATTCCGAGAACTTTATTTCTGCACAAAAACAACTCCATGGTAGTTCTACTGAAAACAGCGTTAGTCTGGGTTAGTTTCATTCAAATCAGGCAAATTAGAGTTCAAAACTAGAGCAAAAGTGTTAGGAAAAGTAGATATAATGAAGACGTATCAACTCCCCCAAGCTTAACCCTTTGCTTGTGCTCAAGCAATTCAGTTGACAAACTGAAAGTGAAAAAGAAAAAACTTTTACGAAGTCTTTTGTTCTTGTTTACATAAATAAGATGAAGTAGCACCCAGGTTTTCAGCAAAGGTTATGACTTACCATGTCAACAATAACTCATATCAATGGCATAATCAACTAAAGAGCAATAATAAGATATATCTAATGACAACACTTTTTTCAAAACAACCATGGTACAATATGACAATAATGGTATCTCGCTAGCCCTTTCTGACACCGTAAAACATAAATGCAGAGCACCTCCAAAGTTAAAGCAGGGACTAAACATTGTAATTCATGGTAGAAAAGATCCAGTCATGATGCAACCAAACTATACCCAATGCATGAGGATTACAATAGTGCTCTCAGATCTGGCGCTTATATGAGAAGGTGATGACCCAACATAAAACTAAATAGATAGTCCCTTTGTAGAGGGAAGCAGTGATTTGTAGAGGTGCCAGACCTCAAGGTTTTAAAACTAGAGAGAAATATAATTTGGAGGTACACCCTTCCTGTCAATGTTACAACCAAGAGTTATCAATATCTTCCATCCTAAACACATTAGTGGCAGTTCCCAAGCGATAAAACTAAAGGTTTACCCCCCCTCCACCAACAAACACACTCCATGGCTAGCCAAATCCACGGGTACCGTCCATAACTACATCAGTCCTGGGGGAGTTTTGTTTAATTATTTGCAATTTTTGAGTTCCGGACTGGGCATCCCTATTACCGCCCCTCTCATGCAAGGACGAGTGAATAAACACTCATCATAAGAATAACCCACTTAGCATGGAAGATACTGACCGCCCCCTGTTGCTCCATGAACGGTCTAGGCGCACAAAACAAATGTTCTTTTGAAATTTTGGAGTTGGCACATGCAAATTTACTTGGAACGACAGGGTAATACAGCATATAGGTAGATATGGTGGACTCGTCTGGAATAATTTGGGTTTTAAGATTTTTGATGCACAAGCAGTATTCCCGCTTAGTATAGGTGAAGGCTAGCAAATAGGTTGAGAAGCGGCCAGCTAGAGAGCAAAAACGGTCATGAACATGTGTTATGCATAATTAACATTGAATACTAGCATGAGTAGGATATGAACACCATTCAACTACATGCATGAACATGTGCAAAGTCAAGCCACTTGAAACATTCAGAGGAGGATACCATATCATCATACTACATCACAATCATTTTAATGCATGTTGACATCCAAGGTAAATCATTATCCACTCCTCGCTACTTAAGCATGGCATGAGAAACTATAATCTCTAATTTTCATTGCAAACATGTTTGATCACAATATGTTGAATCATGGATACTAGGTTAAACATATTTACAAAAATAGAACAAGTTGAGTTCATACCCGTTTCTCCATGCCACATCCAGTTCATCAAATATCGTCA
The DNA here is from genome assembly GCA_032464435.1 of Aegilops umbellulata. Taxonomy (NCBI): domain Eukaryota; kingdom Viridiplantae; phylum Streptophyta; class Magnoliopsida; order Poales; family Poaceae; genus Aegilops; species Aegilops umbellulata. The sequence goes on from CP136060.1 coordinate 235,169,098, forward strand.
TTACTGCCTTTCACTTGCATGACCGAATGATATGAAAATAATAATAGTGCAAGAGTGTCGTGGACTAAGCTGGAATCTGCAAACATTTTATTCAAAAGGAGAATACAAGGTAATTTGGGATCTTTGTTAGATCAATAGCAATGCATATGAGAGCCACTCAACATTTTCATTGTGTTCTTCTCCTTGGTACGCCTCAATAAGAAGAAAAGCATTTCAAGCAAACACACTGAAATGTTTTTGGAGTTTTTAGTTTTTCTTGAAGAAAGAAAATTAAAGAAGGAAAAACAAAAGCGAGAAAAATTATTTACACGGGAAATCTCCCAACAAGCAAAAGAAGAACAAGGAAATCTTTTTGGGTTTTCCTTTAACACTACAACTAATTTAAGCTAGCAAGAAAAACCGTAAATAAGCGAGAAATATTTTTGGGTTTTTCTCAAAGTTTTTCAAACACACAAGAAGAAAGCAAGAAAATAAATCTAGCATGGATAATACCATGAAAATGTGTGGACACCGACAACTAGAATGAAATGTGTGAACATGAATGTAATGTTGGTGGAAACAAGTACTCCCCCAAGCTTAGGCTTTTGGCCTAGCTTGGTAATCACCATCCGCGGCCTGCATAGTAGTCAAAGTGATAGCTCACGGAGCCTCTTGGTGCAGCCTCCTCAGCCCGCCGAACGGCCTCGATCTACGCCTTGTACGAGTGGGCCTCGCTCTGAAGAACATAATATCTTCTTTAGCTGTCAAAATCAAAAAGAGTAGGCACATGCAACACAACATACACAATGGTTTCTTTATTGAACCTCAAGTTATAAGTATAATCAGTGATTTTACCCTTAAGGAACTTATGGCGCTTCATGGCCTCGAAGTCTAAGTATTGAGTAGGTAAGATGGGACCATAAGACAAAGGTGTAACACCGACCTCTTTAGCTAAACGAGAAGCATAAATCCCACCATAAAAATAACCACTACCAGCGTTGTGCTGCAGCCTTCATGCTACAATCACTCCAAGATTATAACGTTTAATTCCGGTCAGAGCAGTGTATATGAGGCTCAAGTCAGGGGCACATAGTGTGCTACAATATTGCTTGCCTACGATGCATTTTCCATTAAAGAGTGCAAAGTATTGAATTGATGGGAAATGAATACTTTTTATTCTACCTTGTGTCACTCCTCTATCCTCACCGTAGCAAAGGCTAGTCAAAAATGACTCATATTCAGATCTTGGTGGATCGTCTAGCGAACTCCAATATGAAATTTTGCAGGCATCACAGAACACACTTAGAGGCATGGTAAATGGGTGATCATAAAGGCTAAATGAAACTCTAGACTCACGAGGAAAATATTTAAATTTCTTCGTAAAAGTTTCTGTGAGGTTGAGATGTTGGATGCACTTATCTTCAATGTAGGGGCCGAGCTCGACGTTGTGAACATATTAATCAAATTCTTCCTTAATGCTTGCGCTTACCATGAAATAGTTACACGTCCATATGCATGATTTGATAGAGGCATCCTGCATTGTGCTTGCTCTTGTTTCAACATAAGACCGACGTATTGAGCCACTACTAGATGATGCCTCCGTAGACCTCCTCCTCGAAGAACTCCTAAAGAATTACATTTTTATTTGCAAACAATTTCCGAAAAAAATTGGGACACAAAATTTTTTTCAACAAAACTTCACAAGATTGATAGCAACTACTCATAAGGATGCATAGAGGCCATATCAAGCGTTCAAACTACTTAGAACTCTAAGAATTCAGCATGCAAGCTCATCTACAGCAACACCAAGAGTAGATAATTATTCAAAATATAAACCACTAAAGCACAAACTAATTGGAGCAATGGAGGAGTCACATACCAAGTAGCAATCCCCCAAAACAGTTTCGGAAATAGAGCTTTGAGCAAAGATATCAAAATCCGCGGGTTTGAGAGCAAGAACACGAGAGAGAGAGAGAGAGAGCTATGTTGATTTTTTTCTAGAGGTAGGATATGACATGGGCTAAAGAAGTAAGTGAGGGGACCCACGTGGGGACCACAACCCACCAGGGCGCGCCTGGGGTTGCTGGCATGCCCTGGTGTCTTGTGGTCACTAGGTGCACCCCCCTAATGTTATTTGCACCAGAAATTCAGAAATATTCAGAAAAAATTGTATTAAATTTTCAGGGCATTTTGAGAAATTTTATTTTTTGGTCATTTTTTATTTCACATGAAACTCAGAAAACAGATGAAACATGGCATTTTTATTTAACTAAGAAAGATAGAAAACAAAAGTTGGGAGCAGAAGGTTGTGCTTACTAAATTCATCAACTTCATACCTCTAAAAAATGATCCATTAATAAGGTTGATCAAGTCTTATTACAACCACCTTCGATTAGCATGAAACCGAAGAACTTTGATAAAACCCGAAGTTACCTCAACGGGGATGTGAATATCCCCAACAATAATTATGTCATATTTCTTTTTGGCAGTAGGTAAAGGTAGTTGAAAACTTCCAATAGTGAGTGTTAGAGATTTTTCAATAACATTAATACCATTCGCTTGGAATTGTTTCTTCGGAAAGTGCACCGTATGTTCATTACCATTGATATTAAAAGTGACTTTGGTTTTATTGCAATCAATAGCAGACCCTGTAGTATTCAAAATGGGTCTACCAAAGATAATCGACTTGTTGTCGTCCTCGGGTATCTCAAGTATAACAAAGTCTGTTAAGATAGTAACATTTGCAACAACAACAACAACAACAACAACGGGCACATCCTCACAAATACTAATAGGTATGGTAGTTGATTTATCATCCATTTGCAGAGATATTTCAGTAGGTGTGAGTTTATTCAAAACAAGTCTTTTATATATGGAGAAAGACATAACACTAACACTAGCTCCTAAATCACACAAAGTAGTTTTAACATAATTTCTTTTGATGGAGCAAGGTATAGCTGGTATTCCAGGATCTCCAAGTTTTTTAGGTACTCCATCCTTAAAAGAATAATTACCAAGCATGGTGGAGATTTAAGCTTACGATGCAGTGTGTCTTCTCCCACAAGTCTTGTTCATGTGTTTTGCTCGAATGGGGATTCACTTGGCTCTGTGCCCCTCGGCCCATGATAGAATTGGTGGATGGTGGTAGGACGCGAGGAAGCGCATACCAAAACTTCATCAGAAGGGGTTTGACTCCGTGGTCACGTCCATATGCTGTAACCTTTGGAAACAGCGCAATGGCAGGGTGTTTGGACGCATGGACCTACGGAATGAAGGGGGCACAGTGGACCTAGTTTGGCAAGAGCTTGAGATGTGGACTAGGGCAAGAGCTATCGGAGTAGCTAGGTTCTATGAGTAGTTGACTTGGTATGTGAATGGAGGCTATGGTAGGATGGTGTGTGTCACTACTGTCAGATGTGGGGTTCCGGCAAACCCTTAAGGTTCGAACACTGGGTGCGCGTGAAGTCTTTCCCTCCTACCGATCTACGCCCTAGATTGCTAAGATCTCGCGGACAAACTCGACGAACTCGCAACACAGAAAGACACAAGATTTATACTGGTTCGGGCCACCGTTGTGGTCTAATACCCTACTCCAGTGTGGTGGTGGTGGATTGCCTCTTGGGCTGATGAAGAACAGTATAGAGGGAAGAACTGCTTCCTAAGGTAGAGGTGTTCCTGTTCTTGGTGAATTAGCGGGTGAGAGCTGGATGAACAGCTCAATTCGATCAGATGAGATCCAGCCGAGATGAGATGCCCCTACTGTGGTGGCTAGTTCTATTTATATAGGCCCTGGTCCTCTCCCCAAATATTGAGCGGGAAGGGAGCCAACAATAGCGGGCAAATTTGAAGGGGGACAGCTAGTACAAGCTATCCTGACAAAAGTGGTCTTCACCTGCGAAAAGCTCTGGTGGTGACGCCGTCTTGGGCTCCATGATGACCTCCGTCTTGCCGTCCTCCTGGTCTTGGTCTCGTTGCACCGATATAGCAACCTTTGCCTGATGCCTCAGTACTCCTCGCCTGCGCCTACTTCCTTCGCACCAAAGAGGAAACAAGGACGCTGCGCGCGCTGGCGCCCACTTGGCGCCGATCATCATGGCTCATGTCACAAGAGCCTCGTGAGGTTTGCCCCGCCTTGATATCTCTGCTCCTCGTGAGCCTGCCTGACTAGGCCACTCCTGAGGAGGTCTTGCGTCATCTGCCTCGCGAGGCTTGGCCCCTCGTGAGGGTCTTGGATGCCTTGTTGATGAAGATGGGCTGTACGGCCTGCTGGCATAGCCACGTCGTGGGCCGCAGGCAGGCAAGCCTAGGGACCCCCATTCCCAGAACGCCGACAGTAGCCCCCGGTCCCAAGGCGCGCTCGGGCTTGGCTTTGCGGCGAAGCCAAGGGTCAAGTTCGGAGCGCCGCGGGCCCCAAAAGCCCGCGGCCTCGATTGACGCGTGGCGGTTGATTAGACGTGGGCATCTCCGCTTCCCCACGCTGCCTCGGCAACTGCTCAACTTGAGAAGTCCCTGCGACATGCAAGGAAAACCATCATTACCTGCGATCGTGGGAGGCGCTGGTTGACCTTCTCTTGCTATAAATGAGGAGGGGGCGGAGCCCCCATCGCCCATCTCTTCCTTGCTCACCTGCTTCTTCCTCCTCGCTCCATTGCTTGATGAAGCGGCGATGCAGGTGGTGACGAGGCCTTGGTGCGAGCGGCTTCCTCCAGGGTATCTGCTACCCTTGTATGCCCGAGCCGAGGGCTTAGGTGGAAGGAGCGATGAGCGACGCCATCCGCGCCACGCTCGTGGTCGCCGCGCCACGGCGACACACGCCGTCGCCCCTAGAATCCACGCCGCGGACTCCTCGCGTGAGCTGGTGCTGTGGGCACTGATGCCTCCAAGCTCTTGGATCCGCTTCCCGCGGTTCTTCTTTGACGTGATGCCATTGAGGGAGCCTCTCGAGCTCTAGTTGCAGCACGCCGACTATAGCGCTCCGGTGACCGGAGCAGAGGTCGAAGCGGTCCCCACCGGCAAGATCTTCATGACTCATGGCTGGGGCGAGATCACGCGGGTCTGCCGTGCGAGAGGCGCCCTCGCAATCCACTTTGAGTACGACGGCGCCTCCACGCTCTTCTTCAAGGTCTTCGATGCGGAGGGCCGCCGCCTGGAATGCTGCTCCGGAGAGGAGTGCCAGGGTGACGCGCATTCCGCCCGCGGCCATTCTAGTAGCAGCAGCCCCTGGGAGTCCAGCAGCTCTCCTGAGCTCTATGAGACTCCGGAGACGAGCGACGACAACTACGTGCCCCCGAGCTCTCGTCGCGCTCGGAGCAGAGCTGCGGCGTCCGGCCGTCGCCATCGTTGATCTGGATGGGGTTGGCGTCGGCCTCCCGTGGCCCACTGTTGATGATGGCGTCCGCCACGGGTGGGCGTAGATAGGATCCCCCTTAATTTTAGCTTTGTCCCCTGCGAAGGATCATGAAGTACCCCGTGGGGGCATGTAAGGGTTTGTAGTGTCTTTTGTGCTTATCTTCCTTGTTATGAAAATTTGGTGAACGCATGTCCCGTTAAGGCTCGGTCCCCCCTTTCTTTCCTCGCGATAGCTTGTTGCTCCCGGTCCCCAGGCAGGCTACAGCCGTCGCTGGTATGCCAGGTCGCATGTCGTGGACAAGGCCAGGATGTGTGCGGCCCGAGGTCCAGTAAGAGCCCCTGAGGTGCGATGCTCAGAATGTCACCCTTAGCGCCCAAGGTGCCATGGTAAGGCAAGAAAGGGAGTTGACGTGGCCACAATGGGGTTGCGGCAATGCGTGAGTGACCATTAGGCCCAAACATTTAGCCGATCCGAGAGCGGGACTTATCTTGTTGACTTCGTGGTGATTCCTGACGACGCGCTAGGGCTGCGCGCCAAGTTGTGCGGCATAGCTAGGCCGGCCCCTACAGGTTTCCCTTATCCCGTGCTCTCCTTAGTGCTCTACGTCCTCAGGTCCCGGCCCTCGAGCGACCTCAGCCGCCGCTGGTATGCCAGGTCGCGATGCCGTGGTCAAGGCCAGGGGGTGAGGGCTGGAGAGCCAGTAAGAGCTCCTGAGTCGCGATGCTCAGGAGCCCCCCTTTTAGTGCGCAAGCGAATTGCACGAGAGAAAAGGAGACTCGCGGTGCCGCCTGCTATCCTCCCCATGGGATCCCTGTGAACAGGCACAAGAAGAACATGGTTTGCCGTTGTCGCTGCCAGCTTGCCGCTGGTTGCTCTAGATGAAGTGAAGGCACTGAGGGCCTGGTGAGGTGACGTGCGCGGGGCATGCCGCGATCCAGAGGTCGACCGCTCAGATTTGTCGACATCGCAAGGATGGACCCATGCACCAGCGCCATTCGTGTGAGAAGGCCCCGTGGGAGGCGATGGTCGAGCAGGCGATAGCCATAGGCAGGTTAAGCATGGAAAGTAGATCAACTTGGGTAAATGCAGGAAGATACATGCCACTGGGTCCGGCCCGAGCGGCTTGGGGATGATGCAGCTCGAGGGGCGCCCCCAGCAAGGTAAGCTAAAGACATAAGCAAAAGAGATACATGCCGCAGGGACGGACCCATGAGGCCTGGGAATAATGCAGCCCGAGGGGCGCTGCCAGCTAAACGAGCTTGGAAGATGTTACCTGGTTTTGTAGATGAAGTAGAGTTGGTGCAGTTGAAGGCGTGCGTCGAATGAATGACTCTTCACGAGCCACCGGGGCCCTGAGCCTCGGGAGGCTCTGGGGGCTCGGGAGGTTCCCTGAAGACTGTCTCCATCTCTTCTAGGACGGCATGGTACCTGGACTCCTGAGCCGCCAGGACACGCCACATGTTGTGCTGATAGGCTAACGCCATGCTCGGCAAGCCGAAGGGCATGCGAATGTAGCTGTGTGGCGGGCCCTCGCAGCGGCCCACACGCGAAGGCCAGAAGCGCTCCTAAGATGCGGCCCTGTTGAGCCCTGGGACGTCGATGCAGACATGCAGCCCAGCATCCTCGCCTGGCTGAGGAGCCGCGCCTCGTGAGCGGCCGTCGCCGTGCATGGCTCTTGTGTCTTGCTCCTGGGTGGTTGTCGGTGTCAAAACCGGCGGATCTCGGGTAGGGGGTCCCGAACTGTGCGTCAAGGTCGGATGGTAACAGGAGACAAGGGACACTTTATTTTACCCAGGTTCGGGCCCTCTCGATGGAGGTAAAATCCTACTCCTGCTAGATTAATATTGATGATATGGGTAGTACAAGAGTAGATCTACCACGAGATCAAGGAGGCTAAACCCTAGAAGCTAGCCTATGGTATGATTGTGTATGATGATGGTTGTCCTACGGACTACAACCCTCTGATTTATATAGACACCGGATAGGGTTAGGCTTACACAGAGTCGGTTACAATGGTAGGAGATCTTGAATATCCGCACGCCTAGCTTGCCTTCCACGCCAAGAAAAGATCCTTCCGTACACGGGACGAAGTCTTCAATCTTGTATCTTCATAGTCCTGGAGTCCGGCTGAAGGTATAGTCCGGCTATCCGAACACCCCCTAATCCAGGACTCCCTCAGTAGCCCCTGAACCAGGCTTCAATGACGACGAGTCCGGCGCGCAGATTGTCTTCGGCATTGCAAGGCGGGTTCCTCCTCCAAGTTCTTCAAGAAGATTACAAACACCAAAAATAGTGTCCGGCTCTGCAAAATAAGTTTCCACATATTGGCATATGGAGAATAATATTAACACAAATCAAATCTGCTGACGTATTCCGCAGTGCATCATAACACTGCGGCCAAGCTCTTTGTATAAATTGTTTTCATTGTTCCACCTCAGCGTGTCTAGCGAGGCGGTTTCCTTGGCACGTCTTGTCAAAGCAGAGATCGTGTGCCCCTTTTAACGGGATTCTCATCAATACGTACGTGGGTAACCCAACCGCGCCATTTACCACGTCGCTTGGGAGGCAAGTGAGTTTTATTAGGTAGGTGGAGATGCCTAACCGCACCCGCTTGTATAAAGGGATAAGGATTCACCTTTTTAACCTACGCCTTCTTCCTCCTTTGCCAATCCATCTCTCTCGCACTCAAGCTCCAGCGCCCAAGTCCGCTCTTCCTTCCTCAACCTTCTCCAACAATGTCCGGAGCGGGAGGCAAGTGGATGGCCTCCTCCGTTACGGAGGCCCAAGTAAAAAAGCTAAGGAAAGCCGGATACTTGTACAAGGACATCCCGCATCGGCTTCCTGAGAAGGGGCAGCATCTTCCTACCCCAGGGCCCCATGAGAGGGTAGTTTTTCTTCCCCACTTCCTCCGCGGACTGGGCTTTCCACTTCACCCATTTGTCCGGGGCTCATGTTCTACTACGGCCTGGATTTCCATGATCTGGCCCTGAACTTTGTCCTCAACATCTCGGCGTTTATCGTCGTGTGTGAGGCCTTTCTCCGCGTCCGCCCCCACTTCGGCCTCTGGCTCAAGACCTTTAATGCCAAGCCCAAGGTGGTGTCCGGTACCCAGGCGGAGTGCGGAGGCGCTATGGTCGGCAAGTTGGCCAACGTCCTCTGGTTCGATGGCTCCTGTGTGGAGTCCCTAAAGGGGTGGCAGGCCGGGTGGTTTTACATCACCGAGCCACGTGATCTGGAATGGGTCGCAACCCCCGAGTTCAGATCCGGACCCCCCACGTGACTCATGTCCTGGAAAGAGACGGGCCTGTCGTGGGGCAACGAGGAAGAAGTGACTGGGTTGCAAACGTGCATCCAGTCCCTGGTGAACAAGCCAATCCGGCTGATCAATGTGATCCAGGTCATGCTCGTTCGCCGGATCCTCCCGTGCCAACAACGGGATTTTACTTTGTGGGAATTCGACCCGGCGCAGCACCAAACCCTCAGTAGGCTCTTCGACACAACGTATGAGGACGTCTGGAAGGTGCTGACCAAAGGCGCCGAGTCCCCCACCTCCGCTTCCGAGGACCGCGGATACAGCTCGTAGCGTCATGCCAGCGAGGTGAGCTATCTATACCTTTAACAGGTTTGTTAAGCTCTTCTTCGTAGATTAACTCTATCCGGGATCTAAACTCCCTTTACCTTTGACAGGCTTGGCAGGCTATGTCCGGACCAATTAACTGTCCGGCTCCCCTGCCCGAAGATCCAGCCCAAGCTCTCTTGGTGAAGCTGATGGCTCCAGCACCTTATGTGGTGCCGGAGAAGAAGGCCAAGAAGAAGAAAACCACCGGGACTCGAAAAAGTTCCCGCAACATGGTGGTGTCGGACTCGTCATCTGACGAGTCCACGTCTCTCTCCTCTCGTGAAAATGAGGAGGAGGAACAAGAAAGCTCTCCCCCCCAGCGAGGGGAGAAAATAAGAAGAAGGCCACCCCAACGGGGGAGGCCGAGGGGTCGAGGAAAAGGAAGACCCCTCCGACGGACTACTCTCACGACGCCGAAGAGGGCGGAGAGGAGCGGCCGTACAGAACCAAGCGTACGGCAAAATCGTAAGTATTTATATAACAGAGTGACTCATGATATTCTTTTAATGCGCGGCTTTCCCTAATATCGCTCGTAATTTATGCAGCCCGCTGTCGGGGGGAATCGGCTTCCTCGAACACCTATGGGGACGGAGCCCCTTCTCGGTTCGGCGGGGAGCGGAGGCTGCGCAAAGAGCGGATCGAGGCGACTCACACACACACAACGATTTTACCCAGCTTCGGGCCGCACTGGTGCGTAAAACCCTACTGCTGCTTGTCTGGTTGATTTGGGTTCTTGCTCGAAAGCGCGAGATGCTACAGTATTCTCGAGCTGCTCGCGAGGCTAGGCGCGAAGATTGGTCTCCCTCCTCTACGTGCGCATGGGGGCCTCCTTTTATATGCTCAAGGGGTTACCCACAGGTGGCAGCGTAGGTGAGGGCAAAAATGGTAGAATGCTGTAGTGGGTACAACTGCCTGCACAGTGGCTGTACAGTGCTATCATACCTAACTCTGACGGCGGGGGACAAGGGCATTAAATGCCCGTCCACGTCGTCCAGATGGAGCAGGGGAATGGACCATCAGGAGCGCCATCGTTTGCCACGATGGCCACTCTGTCAGCTTCACTTTGCCACCGCATGCCCCTCGCTGCTCCGCCTCCCGCCACGTGCGCCTGGGACGCCCCCCAGAGCGACACGTTGGTGGGTGAGCTGGAGCGCAGGCACGAGGTGGTAACTTGCCGCGGCAAGCGCCTTGCCGCGGTGGATGTCTTGTCGCGCCCGGGAGCTTGTTTCTCACCGGGCCTTGCCGGGGCGCGGGGCGCGCCGTGGCAGGGTCCTTGTCGTGCCATGGATGGCCTTCCCGGCAGGCTCCTCTTTCCGGGGTCTTGTGCTTCGAGCGGCAGTCCCGGCAAACTCCTCTTGCCGGGGCAGTGCTCTCTTCGGGTGGCCTTCCCGGCAAGCTCCTCTTGCCGGGGCCTTGGCTCAAATACTTTGTTCTTGAATGGCCCAAGAGGGAACCATTGAGGGTCTTGGCGATCGCCTGGCAGGCCTTGCCGCGGGGTGCTACGACCGCCCGTGCACAAGTTCGGGGTACTAAGGTACCCCCTACTTTAGTACACCGAAAGGAGCCCCCGGGCCTGGGCCATACACGGTGCCGAGCGCTGTTGGGCCAGGCCCAAAACAGTGCACGGGCACGCGCGGCCTGGGTCACGGTACATCTTTTTCTGCGCCCACCACGTTCTCCCCGAACGGCACGCGTTGAATGCGGCATCGTGGGCGAGAGGCGTGCGTGACGTGGGTGGCGTGCGCGGGGCCGAGCCCTGCAGGCATGCGTCATGTCGCGGGCGATGTGCTGGGCTCGGAAAGGCGAATCGTCCACCCCTCCTCTCCTTATAAGCAGGGGAGACAGGGCCAGTCCGCCCACCCGCCAGGTGTGATTCCTCGAAATCTTCCGCCGTTCCCCAAGAGAAACAGTGCTCCGCCTCCGCCCCCCTTCCGCCACCACCAGCGCCGCCGACGCCATCGACCTCCCCCCCTCCGCCATGGCCCCGAAGGGCGACAAAGGAAAAGGGAAAGCCGTGAAGTCGGCCGAGGCGCTGCACCTCGAGGCGCAGCGAAAGGAGCAGGCGGTCTTCCCCCCGGAGCTCGACGCGCTGACCCTGAGGGTGGAGTACTACCTCTTCTGGTCAGCGAGGACGCGCGCGCACCCGCGCACGAGGGTTCTTCCTGGCATTGCTCAGAAGGAGTATCCAACCGGGTATCCCTTCTTCGCTCTGTTCTTCTATTGCAGGCTCTGCCCGCCCTTCTCTGAATTTTTCTGCGACGTCATGAACACCTACGGGTTCCACCTTCTCGATTTCACCCCCAATGCTGTCTTGACCATGGCAATCTTCGCACACCTCTGCGAAAACTTTGTCGGGGTCTTTCCAAACGTAGCTCTCTTCCTCCACTTCTTCACGCCTCGAGTGGAGAGAGGAGAGCCCCTCTCCGGCGGGATCGCCTAGATCTCGAAGCCCGACAAGAAGGACGCTTATCTGGAGGGAGAGCTCCACAGCAAATGGGAGGAATGGAGGGCAGATTGGTGCCTGATTGTCGAGGAGAATCCGCAGCCCTTCAGCGCCATGCGCCAAGTCCCCGTGGTACGCGGCAGGGATTGGAGCGAGGTGGCCCCGGACGACGACAAGCTACGCATTGCCGTCACCCGGATCCTGTGGCTCAGGCGGGGCTCACAGTTGGGGCCGTTGGCGCAGATTTCCTCTGCCGCCGCATCTCTCCCTTGCAGGAGAAGAAGAGGCCTGCCTGGGAGTTCCAGAACGCGGCGGACATCATGAGGATGCGCCCTGGCCTCAACTTCAATTTCACCGTCTTGGAGCTTGACGGGGTGCTCAAGACGCTATTCAAGCACGACCCCGAACACCCCGAATGGTTCAGGCTGCCACGAGGCGTCGTCCCGTTGTGCAATAACTCGTCGCTCAGCCGCATCCTTGCAATGATGCCGCTGTGCGACTCGTACGGGATCGACTCCACCTGGCAGGAGCCGGCCGACGATGTCGTGCGGGCGTTCTTCGATGACCTGGAGGAGAGGCCAGTCAACGCCGACGAGCAGAGGGATCTCACCCGCGCCACCACCGACGCGGAGTTGAAGTACATCGCCTCCCGGATGGAGGAGGCCCCGGCAGCCGCGGCCGCGGGCGAGTTCGGCTTCACGTTGGTGGAGGCGGACGCAGCGGAGACGGAAAGCCTTGCCGATCGAGCGGAGCTCGCCGACGAGGAAGAGCTTGCTGGGCATGATGCCGGGGGCGAGCCCGCCCAGGACACGAGCGGCCTGCCGGAGGTCGGCGCCTCTTCCTCCTGTCCCGCGGCTGGCTCGTCACAAGCGGAGCCCCCTGCCCAGCCACGGAGGCGTCTCCACAAGGCTGGGGAGGTGGTGCGGCAGACGAGCCCACAACCGCAGCGCCGCGTGACGCGCTCCTCTGAGGCAGCAGGAGCGGGGTCTTCGTGGGCCGTGGCTTCCGCCCCAGCTGCTTCTCATGCCGCGACGGCGGCCAGAGCGGAGTCGTCCACTGCCCCCGCCAAGCGGCCCCGGGAGCCTACTCTCCTGCCTCCCCGCGCTAGGAGCAAGCCGGTCTTCGACTTCTCCGCGCTCAGCTCTGATGAGGAAGAGGAAGAGGAGTAAGATCCCTGCTGTTCTTGCGTTTCTTCAATTCTTGTAGTTGTGCCTTGCATCTCATTTGCTTTCCCCCGAATTTGGTCCTTTTCAGGACTCTGGCTCAGAGGGCGGCAAAGAGAGCCAAGGTTCCGGTGGTCATCCTCGACGGCGAGCCCTCCGCGGTGGCAGGGGGTGCGCCTGAGATGACCTTGCCGGACCCGCAAACCAATCTTCAGAGCAGCCCCCAGCGCAGCCCCCAGCGTAAGCATGCGGCTCGCTTCCTGCCGTTAGGTGCGCCCGGGCTCCCTTCACTTCGTCTGACGTTTAGCTGACGACTCGTGTAGGAGCAGAGCAGCCCCACCAGGAGCGTCCGGAGACCGCCCCCGAAGAGCTACTTACTGCAACCACACCGCCAAGGGGGAGTTCTCCGGCGAGGGAGCCATCCCCGGGGCGGGAGCAGTCCCCGGCAAGGGAGCAGCCCCCGGCAAGGGAGCCGTCTCCGGCGAGGGACGACGCCGACGTCTCTTTGGCGACGGAGACCGCGACGGCAGACCCTGGCCCAGGTGACCTTCTCGCCTCGAAACTCCCCTGGGGTTCTTCTTCTTTTGGATAGATGTTTGACTTCAACCCCTCCTACGGCCATCAGACCCGCCCGCCACGGACTCGATGGAGACCGAGGTCGTCGTCGAGGAGGACGCGTGCGGCTCCACCGGCGACGTGGCCGCTGCCGGGACGGCGGAGGGTACTGAAGATCCGGCCGGCGAAAAGGCCGCCGAGGCAGCCGCGGGCGAAGGGGCCGGCGATCGCACTGACGGCCCTGAGGCCGCAGGGGCGCCAGGCGCTGCGTCGACCGCCGATCCTGCCTCCGCAGCGGCATCGGGCCCCGAGGAGCCCCAGCCAGGCGCCTACCTGAGGGCGGGCGACGATGTCTTCATCAAGCTCCCCTGGGAATTGACTTCCAGGGCGTCGGTCAAGGGGGAGGCCTTGGACGGAGAGGTGCTCGCCCGGGCTAACGCTGGTCGACGCGCCCAGCAGCAGCAGCGGTGAGCCCGAAGAGGAGCGGTTGCTCCGGAAGCTGGTGTCGCTCTACCGCGCCCGACAAGCCCAGGTGGAACGCCGGGAAGCGCTTGTCGCGAAGGCGGGGGCTGACATGGAGAAGCGTGGCGGGGAGCTGCGGGAGCTCAACCAGGAGGCCCTCCGTTCTTTGGTGGAGGAGCGAAGGCAGCTGGACGAGGCAGGGACGGCCTTCATCCTCGAGAGGGCGGAAGCCAAGGAGCAGCAAAGGCTCGCCGCCGCGGGGCTAGCCGCGCGAGAGGGCGAGCTGGTGCAGCAGAAGGCCAGCCTCGCCAGTCACGAGGAGGAGGTCGCCGCGCGCGAGCTATCGCTTGGCGGAGCCCTCAAGGAGGCGCGAGATGCCGCCACGGCCGCCGAGGCCGCCAAGGAGGCATTGGAGGCGAGGGTGGTGCAGCTCGACACTGACCTCAAGGCGAGTGGCGAGGAGCTCGCCGCGCTCAAGCAGGAGCGCGAAAAGGGCGCCCACACCCTTGGTGAGCTACAGGGCCGGTTCGCCGAGAAGATCAAGGAGCTCGACGCCGCCAAGGACTCCAACGCCGACCTCGAGCTGAAGCTGGGTACCTTGTCCAAGGCGCTGGACAGCGCCAGGGAGCAAGAGGCAGCCCTGCGAAAGGAGGTCGCGGGCAATGAGGCATTGTTGGAGAGCGCCGCGGCCACCCAGAACGAGTTCAGGGCGGCGGTGGAGCAGTGGACCGAGGGCCTCGTGGACATCGCCACCTCCATTGACAAGGAGCTGACGCTGCTGGGGATGGAGGGCCACGAGTATCCCGCCGGCGAGAATGTCCCACCCAGCGCCAAGCTCACTTCGTTCTTTAAGGGCGTGGTGGCGGCCCTCCAACATCTCCGGAACGAGATCCCAGAGCAGCTGGCTCACGAGACGCGCGAAGCCGTCACCGGGGCCCTCGAGAAGGTGTTGGTGAAGGTCGCCTTCCGCAACCCCGACATCAGGCTCACCAACGTCCTCAAGCCCCTGCCGGCGGAGGCCGACCTTGAGGAGATCAAGGCCCTCGCTGCACCCATAGTGGAGAGGGTTGCCGGGATCAAGAGGATCGAGGGCGACCGCGTGGACTAGGCCGCCCTTTTCTTTTCTTGTCGCTGCTGGACAAGTCATGAGGATGATTCATTACGGCCATGACAAGCTTGCTTTTGTAATATAACTCTATCTTAGGTAGCAACTGCACTGTTATTTCCTCTACTTGATCCCGCGCTTTGTATGTTTTTGCCCTACGTTTCCGGGGACTTGCCGGCGTAGGCCTCCGCCTTGCCGCGGGCGCTGAGTGCGGGACGTCAGCAGCCCGCCAGCGGTGCTACTACCGGCAAGAAACCTTGCCGCGGCTAGCTGCCACTCACTTAGATTGTTGAGCAGGCTCAGGACAAAGTAAGTGTTGCGACTGCAGTCGCAGCACACTTAAGCTGTCGAGCGATCTCGAAACAAAGTAAGGACTCTAATCTGTGTCTAGCACACTTAAGTCGTTGAGCGGACTCGAAACGAAATAAGGGCGCAACTAGCCACGAGCCGACCCCTCTACGCACAGGTTTTCCATACAAAGCTTGGTCGTTCAAGGAAGATAACTCAAAAATTTAAAAACTTAATTGCTCAGACTCTGGCAACTTAGCTTTTCGATCGCTTACTGTCCGGCAGGGCGAAGCTTTCTTGGGCGACGCCTGGCTCATACCGTTATCCTCTCCTCCCCCCTCCCATTTTCGCGAGAGAAAAGAGAGGTAGAGAAAACAAAGGCACGGGGCTTCGTGGCTGGCCATCGCCCGCCGGGGGCAAGTGCTGCACAACATGTCAGATAATACATGCATAAAGTAAAAAGGCATGGAATCGACAAGATGTGCGGGGCACATGAACTATGCTCGGGGTCTGCGCCCGGCTTTGTACCAAGGATCACATGCAACTGCGGCAAGACTTGGACAAAGAGGGTGGTTGACGGAATGGGTCCCGACAACTGCGCTGGCAAGGACCTCCCCTCGGTCGGCGTCAACTTGTTTGGATCTTGGCGGACGGAGCGCGCCGAAGAACAAGGTCTCCTTTCTCGCAACTTCTGGCACTAATTTTGCGGCTACAGGAGCGGCGCAAAGCTTGCTGGAAGCGAGAAGCTCGCTCAGCGGCCTGAAGACGGTCCTCCTCAAGGAGCGGCTGCTCTTGTTCGAGCTCAGCGTGAGCGAGTACTCGAGGAGGGCCGTACGCGAGTCCCTGGGGAGAAATGTCTCCGCTCCATGGACTGGAGCGGAAAGGTACCTGGCCATACCTGAGCTTACCTTTGGTCACCAGATCGGGTTCACACAACCTCGACGCCCCCTACCAGGCGCGCCAAAGATGTCGGGGGGAATCGGCTTCCTCGAACACCTATGGGGACGGAGCCCCTTCTCGGTTCGGCGGGGAGCGGAGGCTGCGCAAAGAGCGGATCGAGGCGACTCACACACACACAACGATTTTACCCAGCTTCGGGCCGCACTGGTGCGTAAAACCCTACTGCTGCTTGTCTGGTTGATTTGGGTTCTTGCTCGAAAGCGCGAGATGCTACAGTACACTCGAGCTGCTCGCAAGGCTAGGCGCGAAGATTGGTCTCCCTCCTCTACGTGCGCATGGGGGCCTCCTTTTATATGCTCAAGGGGTTACCCACAGGTGGCAGCGTAGGTGAGGGCAAAAATGGTAGAATGTTGTAGTGGGTACAACTGCCTGCACAGTGGCTGTACAGTGCTATCATACCTAACTCTGATGGCGGGGGACAAGGGCATTAAATGCCCGTCCGTGTCGTCCAGACGGAGCAGGGGAATGGACCGTCAGGAGCGCCACCGTTTGCCACGATGGCCACTCTGTCAGCTTCGCTTCGCCACCGCATGCCCCTCGCTGCTCAGCCTCCCGCCACGTGCGCCTGGGACGCCCCCCAGATCGACACGTTGGTGGGTGAGCTGGAGCGTAGGCACGAGGTGGTAACTTGCCGCGGCAAGCGCCTTGCCGCGGTGGATGTCTTGTCGCGCCCGGGAGCTTGTTGCTCACCGGGCCTTGCCGGGGCGCGGGGGGCGCCGTGGCAGGGTCCTTGTCGTGCCGTGGATGGCCTTCCCGGCAAGCTCCTCTTGCCGGGGTCTTGTGCTTCGAGCGGCAGTCCCGGCAAACTCCTCTTGCCGGGGCAGTACTCTCTTCGGGTGGCCTTCCCGGCAAGCTCCTCTTGCCGGGGCCTTGGCTCAAATACTTTGTTCTTGAATGGCCCAAGAGGGAACCATTGAGGGTCTTGACGATCGCCTGGCAGGCCTTGCCGCGGGGTGCTACGACCGCCCGTGCACAAGTTTGGGGTACTAAGGTACCCCCTACTTTAGTACACCGACACCCGCCCTGGGCCGAACTCGATGATTCCTCGAGCGGCTCCCTGGATTCGTCGGACGTGAACTCTGCTCTGCCCGCTGTCACCCCCTATAGGGCGGACGACGCCGAAGTGGCATCCCGCCAAGCTCCAGGGCAGGAGGAGATAGTCCAGGAGGAGCCGCAAGGCAATCCTCCGGACCCCAGGAGTAAAGGGGATGAAACCCCCCATGGCTCCAAGTCCGGCTTTGTGCCGGACACCGCGCCGGACTCGATAGTCCTGGTCCGCGGTGGGCGAACTCCTTCCGAGAGGAGTAAGCCATCTGAGCCGGCGACCTCCGTCCAACCAGAGGCGCCGGACAATCTGCTGGAGGTTCTTAAGGCGCCGCCATCGACGAGGAGCACCGTACTGTTATGAGTATGGTGATCCAAAGGGTTCAGTCCGCCAAGAGCGGACTGAGTGAAGCTTGCGCTAGCCTTCTAACAGGCTTCGAGGTAAGTAAAAATATGTCAAATTATTTACCGCATAGACAGTAGCCCCTGATGCTCTGTTCGGTGTTCGGAAAGAAAAGCCGAATAGAGGATCTAGTAATTTTCGCAGGAGTCTAACAACAAAAAGTCAAATATGCGTATGCAGGCTTCGCTGCTGTCCATCGCCGCACTAACTGCGCAGGTGGATGTCCTTAAAAAGGACCTCGGGCAGACCGAGCAAGAGCTCGGCCTTGCCAAACGGCAGCTCAAGGAGAAAGAAGGTAAGAAATACCCTAAAAAAAGAAAAAAAGGTGCCTATAGAGAGGCTTGATTGCAGAAAGAAATAACAGGATTGTACTGCTTATTGTAGGGGCCACAACCGAGGTGGCAACCCTGAAGCAGGCGATGGATGAGGCCGGAAAGAAAACAGCCGAGGAGCGCGCCGAGCGAGAAAGGCTTGGGGTTCAGGTCGGCGAGGTGCAGCAAGAGCTGCAAGCTCTCATGAAAAAACATGAGAGTTTGGAGCTTGAGTCAAGAGCGCAAGCATCCGAGCTTGCGTCGGCCCTTGAGTCCAACAAGAGTGCCAAGGCCGAAGCCCAAAAGGCCCTCCAAGAATTGGAGGAGGTGAAAGAGATAGCAACGGGTAAGGCATTCTCAATGCAAAGTAGGAATATAAAAGTAAACTAACTGTTACTTACCCGAATCCGGAGTTCTCCAGGGGCGTTCGTCGATCTTCCCCGCAGCGTATCCGACGCCGCCGCGTTCTACCGAGCTGAAGAGGGCGGCTCGAGGGAGAGTGTGTTCTGGTCTCAGTATTCTGAGGCCGGACACCCTGTGCCTTTGAGCGATCAGCTGAAACAGCTGGTCGAGCTCCACAAGGCGGCCGAACAGGCCATGAAGGGCTTACTAGTTCAGCTGTGGCCCGGAGAGGCCCTGCCTCGGAGCTATTTCGGGCTAGTGCGGCGGCTGGTGGAGGCCTGTCCACGACTTGAGGTCATCAAGCGCTCCGCCTGCATTGAAGGTGCCCGGAGGGCCCTTTCCCGTGTAAGGGTGCACTGGGGTAAGCTGGACGGAGAGAAGCTGGTGAAGGACGGGCCACCATCGGGGAAGGAGCATCGTAGGACCGAGAACTACTACAAGGAAGTTCTTGCCGGAGCCCGCCTTGTCGCGGATGAATGTACTAAAGATGTAGTATTTGAATGAACTCGTTCATTTGTATCCTGTGCGCTGAAAACTTGTTCATATGCGCTAAGCAATGCTTATTGAATTTAAAATATTATTTTCTGTGCGGCCGTTTATCAAAAATTGAGAGATGGCCGGTCGTCGGCTTCTGCCCCCATGCCACTAGTGCTAGGGTGTTCGGGATAAACCTGAGGGCTCTTTTTCCCATAGTTGGGTCCTTCGAGGGAGGCGCTCAGCACAAAGAACCAGGCAATCAGACTATAATGCTTGAACACTCTCACTTAGCCATAGAACGTTATAATTTTAAATTTCGGCGAAGCCCCTAGTTCGGAAGGCCGAATTCGGGGCGCTATCCACGCCTTTGGCCGGACATAGCCAGCTCCTCGCTCGAAGCGGCATAAGTCTTTAAGGACTCGAAAAACCTCTCGAATAGCGACCGGTCTCACGCCTTATCATGACAGTCTATTTTAGCTTTCTCCACTGAGGTGCTTAACCCACCTGAACTGGGGCCCAATCGCAGTGGTTCTCCTAGTGCTACCTTAGCTGATATAGCGGAACGTAAGGCACCAAAACATAGGAGCCGGGCAAACCCAACATGTGACCAAAATCATGATTCGGAGCCGATGCATTTAGTGCTATAAGTTCGGGGTGCCGCACTTGTGAAAGTGTACGGAATTCTCACACCTGAGAGAAGGGTAATGAAGCCCCTGGCGTGTTTTGCCATACCATGGTGTACGGTTGCGATCATGTTTTTTTAATGAACATATATATTAAAAGAGGACAACGCAAAAAATAGGCGAAAAGCTATGCATTGTTTATAGAGAGGCTATTTATCAAAGCTGAACGATACAAGTAGTGCGATAAGCAAAAAAGATATTAGACTATTTAACATGTCCTGACCAGGCGCAGGCCGCGGAATTTAGAAACAGATATATCGCTCGAAATAGAGACCCCCTGAGAGTTCCGTAACGCGGCGTAGCTTTGTCTGCTTTCCTGGGTCTTGCATCGTCTGTGCGGCAGCAAAGCCCAACAGGTTCTCCAGAGTGTGGAGTCCTGAAAGTAAAAAAAGAATCCGGCAGCACCTAGTACGTTTGACGTTGTATTGTAAGCATGCCGTTAATGTGCCCCTCCCCCCTGTGCCCATGGAATTTCGAGGGCGTAATTGTGTACTCGAGATACTAGCTCCGCTATGTTGCGATGGCTGGGGTTGGGGCCGTATTTCTACGCTTGCTCCGAACGTGCCAGGCGGTCTTGTTGCAGGTTACTCCGGGCGCGCTTTGCATTGTCCGGCTTTTTAACGGCCGGACTGGAGAGTTGCCTTGAATGGCTGCTTTGTACTTCCGCTGCGAGGGCCGCCGTGTGCTCCTCCGTATGGATGGAGCGTTCTGTGTTTCCGTTGACCGTAATTACTCCTCGAGGGCCTGGCATCTTGAGCTTGAGATATGCGTAGTGCGGCACCGCATTGAATTTAGCGAATGCGGTTCGTCCGAGCAGGGCGTGATAGCCACTGCGGAACGGGACTATATCGAAGATTAACTCTTCGCTTCGGAAGTTATCCGGAGATCCGAAGACCACATCAAGTGTTACCGAGCCTATGCAATTGGCCTCTACACCTGGTATGACACCTTTAAAGGTCGTCCTTGTGGGCTTGATCCTTGATGGATCTATGCCCATTTTCCGCACTGTATCCTGATAAAGCAGGTTCAGACTACTGCCGCCGTCCATGAGGACTCTTGTGAGATGAAATCTGTCAATGATTGGGTCAAGAACCAATGCGGCAAAACCGCCGTGACGGATGCTAGTGGGGTGGTCTCTTCGATCAAAAGTGATCGGGCAGGAGGACCATGGGTTGAACTTTGGGGCGACTGGCCCCATCGCGTATACGTCCCGTAGCGCACGCTTCCGCTCCCTCTTGGGAATGTGGGTCGCGTATATCATGTTCACCGTCCGCACTTGTGGGGGAAACCCCTTTTGTCCATTGTTGTTCGGCGGCCTGGGCTCCTCCTCGTCGTCGCTATGCAGCCCCTTGTCTTTGTGTTCGGCTCTTAACTTGCCTGCCTGCTTGAACACCCAACAATCCCTGTTGGTGTGAGCCATGAATCTGGCACGAGCGGTCGAGTATCCGGTCCAAACTGGACAGGCCCTGGGTATTCTTTTTAAATGGCTTTTTCCGCTGACCGGATTTATAGCCTATGAATCCGGCATTTACTGCCGTATCCTCATTGCTGTCGCTGCTAACGCGGCGGTTTTGCTTATTTCGACGTGTCCTGCCGCTTTTGTCCTTGGTATCTGAATTACCAGGGTTCTTCGATAAGTTGTTTCTGCGAGCTAGCCAGCTATCTTCGCCCGCGCAAAAGCGGGTCATGAGTGTCGTGAGGGCTGCCATAGATTTCGGCTTTTCCTGTCCCAGGTGCCGGGCAAGCCACTCGTCGCGGATGTTATGTTTGAAGGCTGCTAGGGCCTCTGCGTCCGGACAATCGACTATCTGATTTTTCTTTGTTAGGAACCGTGTCCAGAATTGCCTGGCCGATTCTTCTGGCTGCAGAATTATGTGTCTTAGGTCGTCGGCATCCGGTGGCCGCACATAGGTCCCCTGGAAGTTGTCGAGGAATGCGGCTTCCAGGTGTTCCCAAGAACTGATTGAGTCCGCTGGTAGGCTGTTAAGCTAGTCCGGGCTGGTCCCTTGAGCTTAAGGGGTAGATATTTGATGGCGTGTAGATCATCGCCACGTGCCATGTGGATGTGAAGGAGATAATCCTCAATCCATATTGCCGGATCTGTCGTACCATCGTACGACTCGATGTTGACGGGTTTGAAACCCTCTGGGATTTTATGATCCATTACTTCATCTGTGAAGCATAGTGGGTGTGCGGCGCCCCTGTACTGGGCTATGTCACGACGCAGCTCGAAAGAGCTATGCCTGTTGTGTTCGGCCTGGCCGGATTTATTGTGTCCGGAGTGAAGATCATCACGTGTCGTCGGGCGTCTGCACGATCCATAGATCGATCTTGTTTGCCTTGCTTTATCCTCCAGTATGTCTCGCAGGTCTGGCTCATTTTCCCGTGCCTTAGTTGAGCGGCACCGGGGCATGGCTTGTTTAGAGGTTCGACAGGCCTCTCTGTCGCGGCCGCGAGGTGGCCGATCTGCCATGTCATGCATTGGTAATGTAGGTGTTTCCCCCTCTGATTGGGGTAGCGGCTTGCGCTTAGGATAATTTTTGGAGGGGCGCTCGAGTTCATACTCTTCAGTCGCAAGGACTTCAGTCCATCTGTCAGCTAGCAAATCTTGATCAGCTCTAAGCTGTTGCTGCTTTTTCTTTAGGCTATTCGCCGTGGCTAGAAGCCTGCGTTTAAAACGCTCTTGTTCGGCGGGGTCTGATGGTACGACGAATTCGTCATCGTCGAGGCTTGCCTCGTCTTCGGAGGGAGGCATGTAGTTATCATCCTCAAACTCTCGCTTTGCCGCTCTCTCATGAGGGCTGGCTTCTCCATCTTCCTGCGCCGAATCTTGCTAGATTTGGTGTTCTTCGGCGCTATCCGGGTAGTATTATCTCCCGTGCCGGAATCACCGTTTCTTCTGTGGCGGGATTTAGTTCGGCGCCGTTGACGCCGATGTTTTGGCTGTTTTTTCGAGGTGTCATCCTCGCTGTTCCATCGCCATCTCCATCCTTTGGAGCGTCCAACATATATATGTCATATGACGAGGTGCCGGTCGAGCGCCCTACAGGTGCTGGTTCTTGTTCGTCTCCTCCTTCGCCGTCTATACCGTCGAAGTCTTCGGAGCCGAAGTCAAGTATGTCGGTTAAATCATTGACAGTGGCTATTAAGTGGGTGGCGGGTGGGCTTTGAATTTCTTCGTCGTCCGAATTCCAACCTCGCAGACCATAGTCCAGCCTGGGCTCTCCTGATAGAGAGAGAGTCTTGAGAGAATTCAGGATAGCACCAAAAGGTGAGTGCTGAAAGATGTCCGCGGTGGTGAACTCCATTATAGGCGCCCAATCGGATTCGATCAGCGGAGAAGAATCCGGCTCCTTGGAGTCATGGGTCGTGCGGAGTACGGGGCTGGCGTTCGGCTCGATCGCCTTCAAGATCGCAGCCCCCGAGGTGACGTCCAACCGTTCATCCTCCAAGAACGCAGCGGGCTCCGAGTCGAGGATCGGGGCCGGTGCGTGTGTGGCCTCCAGGGCACTATTCGGAGGCAGAGCTATATCATGCCCCTCGAGGTAGTGCGGCGTGCTTGGTTGTGGCTCAAACCCGTCGAAGATCAAGTCTCCGCGGATATCTGCCGTGTAGTTTAAGCTTCCAAACCTGACTTGATGGCCAGGGGCGTAGCTTTCGATCTGCTCCAGACGACCAAACGAATTGGCCCGCAGAGCGAAGCCGCCGAAGACGAAGATTTGTCCGGGGAGGAAAGTCTCACCCTGGACCTCATCGTTGTTGATGATCAAAGGAGCCATCGGGCCTAAAAGCGATGACACAGAGGAACTCTCAATGAAAGCACCAATTTCGGTGTCAAAACCGGCGGATCTCGGGTAGGGGGTCCCGAACTGTGCGTCAAGGTCGGATGGTAACAGGAGACAAGGGACACTTTATTTTACCCAGGTTCGGGCCCTCTCGATGGAGGTAAAACCCTACTCCTACTTGATTAATATTGATGATATGGGTAGTACAAGAGTAGATCTACCACGAGATCAAGGAGGCTAAACCCTAGAAGCTAGCCTATGGTATGATTGTGTATGTTGATGGTTGTCCTACGGACTACAACCCTCCGGTTTATATAGACAACGGATAGGGTTAGGGTTACACAGAGTCGGTTACAATGGTAGGAGATCTTGAATATCCGCACGCCTAGCTTGCCTTCCACGCCAAGAAAAGATCCTTCCAGACACAGGACGAAGTCTTCAATCTTGTATCTTCATAGTCCTGGAGTCCGGCTGAAGGTATAGTCCGGCTATCCGAACACCCCCTAATCCAGGACTCCCTCAGTGGTCTTGGTGATGAACACCTGAGTGGTGGGCACTCCTTGCCTTGTGCTCTCCTGAGGGACATGTGCCGCGAAGCACGCCTCCAAGTGGTGCCCAAGCGCATCCCTCGTGAGGTTGGCAAGGTCTGAGGCCCTCCAGAAGAGAGCCCCCAAGCCCTGCCCGAGGAGGGCGCTGGGCGCGCCTTCATATGCGATGGAGGGAGGTGCCCATGGGAGGTATGCTGATCCTAATGATGCCCTAGCCGCGACGCTATCCTCCTAAGGTCCTGCACGGCGCAACTGCTTCTTCATGGGGATGGCCTCCGGAGGGCCCTCACTTCTGCTGTCGGGGTCGTTGATTGCTGCAGCCTAGAAGGCGCGCTCGAGGGAGCACACCGCGTCTCTCTCTTCACATGGGACCGTGATGATTCCTCCGCTTCCTGGCATCTTGAGGACGTTGTAGCCGTGATGGGTGACTGCCATGAACTTGGCCAGGGCCGGATACCCGAGGATGGCGTTGTACGACAGGCGGATGTGCGCGATGTCGAAGTCGATGAACTCGGTGCGGTATTTCTTGCGCTCTCCGAAGGTGACAGGCAGGCGAACCTTCCCTATCGGTGTGGTGGAACCATCGGTCACCCCTGAGAAAGGCTTGGTAGGCTGGAGCTGCTCATACGGCACTTGGAGGTTGTCGAACGTGTTGACAGATAGGACGTTGAGCCCAGCGCCACCGTCGATGAGGGTCTTGGTAACCTGCACATTGCTAATGACTAGGGAACACAACATCGGGAGGGCGCCGGCGGTGGCTGCACACTTGAGCTGATCTGCCGAGTTGAAAGTGATGGCGCATTGGGACCACTTGAGCGGGCGCATGGCCTCGAGCTTTGGGAGCACTGCGTTCACCTCGCGAGCGAACTGTTTCAAGATGCGATGAGAGGCTGGGGCCTGGGCGCCGCCCAAGATGCAGGTGATTGCACGCGGCTCCTGGAAGCCCCCAGCCCCCTTGTACTGATGGTGGTCGTCGCTCCTTCTTGGTGGCGGTAGTGGGGGAAGACCGACGTTGCTTTGGGGGCCGTCCTCACGAGGCTGGTCCCTCCAGGCCCCATCGCGAGGATGGTCCTGCCAGCGGTCCCCACAAGGCCTGTCGCGCCACTCCTAGTCCGGGCCACGGTCGTCCCAGCATCCGCCTCCACGTCCTCCTCCACGGTCGTAGCCCTGGTCGCTGCGCTTGGGGCGTCGACCGAAGCGTCCTTCTCGTATGGCTCTGAGCTCTTGACAGTCACTGGTGTTGTGGGTGTTCAGGTTGTGGAAAGCGCAGAATGGTCGGCTATTCTTGGATGACTCGGGCTGATCTCTGCCCCGCTTGGTGTCGGGCTCCGCTGCGAGCACTGCCGCTTCCTTGCGCTTCACGTCCTTGGCCTTGGCTTTCTTCTCCTCCGCTCCCGCAGCTGGCAGCTCGAGGAGGGAGAGGTGCCCCTCCTCAGCTCTTGCACACTTGGTCGCCAGGTTGAACAACTCTTGAGATGTGCACAACTCCTCATGGATAGCGAGCTCTTCCTTCATCTTGATGTCACAAACGCCGTCTGAGAATGCGGAGATGATGGCCTCATCCGTGACCTTGGGGATCTTGAGGCGAGTGTTGTTGAAGCGCTGGATGTACTTCTGGAGGGTCTCTCCTGGTTGTTTCTTGATGCGGCGCAGGTCGCCCATGGCCGGTGGGCGGTCGTGAGTGCCCTAGAAGTTGGCGACAAAGTGGTCACGCATCTCGTCCCAGGAGGAGATCGAGCCGTGATGCAGGTTCAGGAGCCAGGAGCGGGCTCCATCCTTCAGAGCCATGGGAAACTAGTTCACTTCTCATTGCCGTTGGCCGCTTCAATGCTCAGCTCCTAGAGCTGCAGGAACTCTGCGGGGTCGGTGGTGCCGTCGTAGCGAGGAGGCAGGTCCGACTTGAACTTGCCTAGCCAGGCAACGCTACGCAGCTCGGGGGTGAAGGCGCGGCAGCCAGCCGTGGTTGTTGGGCCCGCTTCAGAGGTGGAGCTTGGTCTTTATGAGGTCTGTGCGGCGCCGCTGCAGACGCTGCGCGGTCTTGACGAGGCGGAGTGGGAAGCGCGGGTGCAGCTTCTCACGGCCGAGGGATTTCTTGGCAGCTTTTCTCTTCACGTGCGGGCACCAGGCATGGAGGATCACGCCGCGGGGCCGCACGCCTTGGTGCCAAGGCACCGTCTTGGGGCAGAGGTGGTGGAGGCGTGCCATGAGCCTCGTCGCTCGTGGCCGGCTGAGGGTGAGGCGGAGAGAGGGACGACGCCAGGGAGCCCCCTGCGGCGCGGACGATCTCGGCGACGCGGTCGAGCCACTCCTCGTAGAGGTCGTCGACTGGGCGGTCGCGCAGGAGTTCGTTCGCCGCGAGGAGCGCGGCCCATGCCTCCATGGGAGCGCGGCGTGCGTGAGACGAAGTACCGGCCGGGGTCAGCGATGGAGTGGCGGTGCGGCCGTCCTGCCGTAGCAAAGGATGCAGCGAGGACGCATGCTGCTCATTTCATGTCGGGCCGGTGGCAGCGTTGGCGGCGGGAGACGGAGAGCAACGAGGTGGCCCGCCGACGGGAGCCGTCTGAGCAACGCGGGCGGTGAGGGCAGCCCGGTGCTCAGCTCGAGCACGACGAGCGTCCGCCATGGAGACGACGGAGCGACGGATCATCTGATCGACGAGAGGGAAGCTACGGCGCACCCCTACCTGGCGCGCCAAATGTCCGATGTGGGGTTCCGGCAAACCCTTAAGGCTCGAACACTGGGGTGCGCGTGAAGTCTTTCCCTCCTACCGTGTCTACACCCTAGCTTGCTAAGATCTCGCGGACGAACTCGACGAACTCGCAACACAGAAAGACACGAGATTTATACTTGTTCGGGCCACCGTTGTGGTGTAATACCCTACTCCAGTGTGGTGGTGGTGGATTGCCTCTTTGCTGATGAAGAACAGTACAGAGGGAAGAACTGCCTCCTGATGTTGAGGTGTTCTTATGCTTGGTGACTTAACAGGTGAGAGCTAGATGAACTGCTCGATCCGATCAGATGAGATCCAGCCGAGATGAGATGCCCCCATGGTGGTGGCTAGCTCTACTTATATAGGCTTTGGTCCTCTCCCCAAATATTGAGCGGGAAGGGAGCCAACAACGGCGGGCAAATTTGAAGGGGGACAACTAATACAAGCTATCCTGACAAAAGTGGTCTTCGCCTGCAAAAAGCTCTGGTGGTGACGCCGTCTTGGGCTCCACGATGACCTCCGTCTTGCCGTCCTCCTGGTCTTGGTCTCGTTGCACCGATATAGCAACCTTTGCCTGATGCCTTTGTACTCCTCGCCTGTGCCTGCTTCCTTAGCACCAAATAGGAAACAAGGACGCGTGCACGCTGGCGCCCGCCTGGCGCCGATCGTCATGGCTCATGTCACGAGAGCCTCGCGAGGTTTGCCCCGCCTTGATATCTCCGCTCCTCGTGAGCCTGCCTGACTAGGCCACTCCTGAGGAGGTCTTGCGTCGTCTGCCTCGCGAGGGTCTTGGATGCCTTGTTGATGAAGATGGGCCGTACGGCCTGCTGGCATAGCCACGCCGTGGGCCGCAGGCAGGCAAGTCTGGGGACCCCCGAACCTAGAACGCCGACAACTACCTAGCGAATGTGTAATCTCTTGTAAATATTTTTCTCCTCTTCTATAATGCTAAGGTATGCCATTGGCGTACCCTCAAAAAAAAGATGACGTCTTTCATGTATTTTGCATAAGGGGCCATCTTTAAAATACCAGTCAAGTGAGTGCGCAAAAAGACTGGCCTAAGCATTTCAGCAAAGCATTCAAATTCTTTATCATATTTTTTCCTTAGTTGGTTTAGGTGGAAAGGGCATGGGTTTCTGAACCCATGGTTCTCTTTCTTTACCATGTTTTCTAGCCACAAAGTCTCTTTTATCAGATCTGTTATTTTTAGGTTGTGGGTTATCAAGATCAACAGTAGGTTCTATCTCAACACATTATCTAGTTCTTTACCATTATCTGGTTGAGTATCTTCATGAACATCATCATTATCATTTTCATTTTCACTAGGTGAATGTTCATTACCATATTGAGTTTCAGCATCAGAAATAGAGACATCATTGTTATTAACATGAGGTTTTTCTTTCTCAGGTTCACTAGAGGTGTATGCAAAGTCCTATCATTTTTCTTCTTCTTCTTTTTAGAAGGACTAGGTGCATCAATATTGATCCTTTGAGAGTCTTGGTCAATTCTTTTAGGGTGGCCCTCAGGATAAAGTGGTTCCTGAGTCATTTTGCCTCCTCTAGTTGCTACCCTAACAACATAATAATTTATATTATTATTCATTTCACTAAGCATTTCTGTTTGAGAATTAGCAACATGTTCTAGTTGGGTTTGAACCATATAGGCATGTTTCCCTACACCTCTAACATCATTAGTGATTCTAAATAACAAGTCACTCAAGTGAGCAATCATATCAGAATTGTATTTCCATTGTTTCATAACATTTGCATTGAAGTGATTTTGTTTGTTAATATACCTATCAAATTCATAAAGGCATTGGTTAGGATGTTTATTGTAAGGGATATCACCTTCATAAAACATTATAAAAGAATTTACCTCTACCACCTTTGGTGGTGGTGGTATGTCAAGTCCATGTATTTCTTCATTAGGAGGTAAATTTTTAACATCCTTAGATTTAATACATTTTTCCTTCATACATTTGTTTGCCTCTTGCATATCTTCGGGACTGAGAAATAAGATACCCCTCTTCTTCAGAGTGGGTTTAGGCGGTGATTCAGGAAGAGTCCATTCATCATAATTTTTCAATATGCTATTCAATAATTCTTCAGCTTGTTCAACAGTTCGTTCCCTGAAAACACAACCAGCACAACTATCTAGGAAGTCCCTAGAAGCATCAGTTAGTCCATTATAGAAGATATCAAGTATTTCATTTTTCTTAAGAGGATGATCAGGAAAAGCATTAAGAAATTGGAGAAGCCTCCCCCAAGCTTGTGGGAGACTCTCTTCTTCAATTTGCACAAAGTTAAATATTTCCTGTAAAGCAGCTTGGTTCTTATGAGTAGGAAAATATTCTTCACAGAAGTAGTAAATCATATCCTGGGGACAATGCACACAACCAGGAGCAAGGGTATTGTACCATATCTTAGCATCACCTTTTAATAAGAACGGAAATAATTTGAGGATATAATAGTAGCAAATCTTCTCATCATAAGCAAATAGGATGGCTATATCATTTAATTTGGTAAGATGTGCCACAACAGTTTCAGTTTCATAGCCATGGAAAGGATAAAAGTCAACAAAAGTAATTAACTTTGGGTCGACAGAGAATTCATAATCCTTATCGGTAACAAAGATAGGTGGAGTAGCAAACTTAGGATCACATTTCATTCTAGCATTCAAAGAATTTTCTTTCAGTTTGCATAGTAATTTCTTAAGATCATCCTTATCATTACAAGCAAGAAAGTCTCTAGCTATCTCCTTATCCATAGCATAAACTTTAGGTATCTTAGGCATTTCATATATAGGAGAGCTAGGTCTAATAGGTGTTTCAAGATTTTTAGTTTCAAGTACTTCATCAGTTTCAACATTCTCAATATCTTTAGCTCTAGAAATTTGTTCATCAAGAAATTTTCCTAGAGGCACATTATCATCAAGCAAGGTACTAGCATCATCATGGGTATCATTCATAGCATAAGTACCATCATCAATAACTTGTGACATATCAGGATTAATATTATGTGGTGGCGTAGCAAGTCTACTCAAAACAGAAGGTGAATCAAGTGCAGAGTGTGATGGCAGTTCCTTACCTCCCCTCATCCTAGAGGGAACGATATTGGTTTTTGTATCCTTCAGATTCTTCATAGTAATAAATAGATAATAATCCCAAGTGACTCAACAAATATAGCTATGCTCCCCGGCAATGGTGCAAGAAAAATGTCTTTATAACCCAAATTTATAGATTCGACACAAGGGGAGCCAAAGAATATTTGTAAGTATTAGCAGTTGAGTTGTCAATTCAACCACACCTGGAGATTAAATATTTGCATCAAGGTGATCAGTAGCACAGTAATATGATAGTTTTCATAGTAGTGGTAAAAGTAGCAGTAACGATAATACTGATAGCAATGATTTTGTAGCAAGTGTAACATTAACAACAATAGTAGTAACTTCGCAAGAACAATATCAAGAAAATTCATAGGCATTAGATCTATGAATTCTTTGGATGATATTCATCATATAACAGTCATAACCTAGGGTGATACAGAACTAGCTCTAGTTCATAAATATAATGCAGGCGTGTATTCCGTAAATAGTCATACGTGCTTATGGAAAATAACTTGCATGACATCTTTTGTCCTACCGCCCCGTGGCAGCGGGATCCATAAGGAAACTAAGGGGTATTAAAGCCCCCTTTTAATAGAGAATCGATACAAAGCATTAACACATAGTGAATAGATGAACTCCTCAAACTATGGTCATCACCAGAAAGTATCCCAATTACTGTCACACTGGGTTTACGGATCATCACACGTAATAGGTCAATATGACTTGCAAGATCGGATCTCAAACATAGATATAATGGTGAAAACATAAACGGTTCAGATCTGAAAACATGGCACCCGAGCCCTAAGTGACAAGCATTAAGCATGGCAAAGTCATAACAACATCAATCTCAGAACATAATGGATACTAGGGATCAAGCCCTAACAAAACTAACTCGATTACATGATGATCTCATCCAACTCCTCACCGACCAGCGAGCCTACGAACGAATTACTCACTTTCGGTTGGGAGCATCATAGAATTGGTGATGAAGGAGGGTTGGTGATGATGAAGACCGAAGATTCCCCTTCGGAGCCCCAAACCGGCCCTAGATCTAGCCTCCCAATGAAGAACAGGTGATGGTGGCAGCTCCGCATCGTGAAACGCGATGAAACTTCCTCGCCTATTTTTTCTCTGAAAATAGGAATTTATAGCTTCAGAATTATGGTCTGCGGGGCCACGAGGTGGGCACAACCCACCATGGCGAGCTAGAGGCGGCGTGCCCTGGTGTATTGTGCCCAACCAAGGGCCCCCCTCCGGTGGTTCTGGGCTCTAGTATTTTTCTTTTATTGTAAAACAATTTTCCAAAAAGTTTTGTTCCATTCCGAGAACTTTTATTTCTGAACAAAAACAACACCATGGTAGTTCTGCTGAAAACATCGTCAGTCCGGGTTAGTTTCATTCAAATCATGCAAATTATAGTCCAAAACAAGAGCAAAAGCATTAGGAAAAGTAGATACGATGGAGATGTATCAAAGATTTCTCCGCTTACTGAACTTTTTTTGATGATTGCTTAAGCAACCTCGATCGAGTTTTGCAGAGATGTGAACAAACTAATCTTGTCTTGAATTGGGAGAAGTGCCACTTTATGGTTAATGAAGGCATTGCCTTGGGGCATAAAAATTCTGAACGAGGTATTCATAGTTTCCTTGGTCACACTGATTTCTATTGGAGGTTCATTAAAGACTTCTCTAAAATTTCTAGGCCTCTTACTAATCTTTTACAAAAGGATGTTCTATTTGTTTTTTATGATGATTGTGTAGAAGCCTTTGAAACCCTTAAGAAACCTTAACTTCTGCAACTATAGTTCAACCACCCGATTGGAACTTGCCCTTTGAAATTATGTGTGATGGTAGTGATTATGCAGTTCGTGTTGTTCTAGGACAAAGAGTTGATAAAAACAAATGTTATCCATTATGCTAGTAAAACTCTATATAGTGCCCAAAGAAATTATGCTACTACTGAGAAAGAATTTTTAGTAATTGTGTTTGCTTGTGATAAATTCCGATCTTACATTATTGATTCCAAAGTAATTGTTCACACCCATCATGCTGCTATTAATATCTTATGGAAAAGAAAGATGCTAAACCTAGACTCATTAGGTGGGTTCTCTTGCTACAAGAATTTGACTTGCATATTACTGATAGGAATGGAGCAGAGAACCCTGTAATTGATAACTTGTCTAGGTTAGAAAATATTCTTGATGACCCAATACCTATTGATGATAGCTTTCCTGATGAACAACTAGTTGTAATAAATGCTTCCCATAAAACTCCTTGGTATGTTGACTATGCTAATTACATTGTTGCTAAATTTATACCACCTAGTTTCACATACCAACAAAAGAAAAAAATCTTCTATGACTTAAGACATTACTTTTGGGATGACCCACATCTTTAAAAAGAAGGAGTAGATGGTATTATTAGACATTGTGTACCTCAACATGAACAGGAACAAATCCTACGGAAGTGTCACTCCGAAGCCTGCAGAGGACATTATCCAGGAGATAGAAATGCTCACAAGGTATTACAATTTGGTTTTTATTGGCCTACTCTTTTCAAATATGCCCGTGAGTTTGTTTTATCTTGTGACAAATGTCGAAGAATTGGTAATATTGGTAAGCATTAGGAAATGCCTATGAATTACTCACTTGTTGTTGAACCATTTGATGACTGGGGTTTTGATTATATGGGACCTTTTCCTTCCTCTAATGGGTATATACACTACAAAAAAAGACACATCCGTGACATTTTGGGCCGAACGAATTTTTTTCTATCATACTTATGACACTTCTATGACGATAATTGTGACAAAACCCGGTATCATCATACATGTGGTGGGGTCCTACTTCTATGACAAAAAATCATGACAGAAAATGGGCTTTTCGTCCTGGGCAGGCCGGAGACGCAGCTGCATGACATTCTTTGGGCCGTCCATGACGGAAAAAACCGTGGTAGAAGCGAGGGCGAGGAAAATATCGGGGTGTTCCTGGTTACGGTGGGTGGTCGGGGCCGAGCGATGCGTGTTTCTCTTGTACACGCATGCACGTGGGTGCGAGGCGTTGGGCTCTAACTGAACCAGAGCGATTGCACTGCAGGCCATGCGTTACTGAACCCGAGCGATCAATCGATGGTTGTTAACTGAACACAGTCGAGCGATTCCTTCGCTACTGCTGCTAACTGAAGTCGATCGATGCTGTCTCTGGATGAACAGTGAGCGTTGCAGGGGGGTGGGTTTGGATGAACAGTTCCCGGTGGGGGTGGATGAACAGGACCCCGTGGTGTTGCCTCTGGATGAACAGTACACCGATCGATCAAGCCGGTTGGGGTTGGATGAACAGGACGCCGTGGAGGGCAGGATGAATAGGACCACCCTGTGGAGGGCAGGATGAACAGTAGACGGTCGAGGGTTGGATGAACAGTAGCCCGTGGAGGGGTGGTTGAACAGGATCCCGTGGAAAGGGCTGGTTGAACAGTAGCCGATGGAGTAGCGCGCAATGGAGGCTGGATGAACATGAGCCCGTGGATGAACAGTCGCAGGTGGAGGCTGGAGGAGGTCGAAAGTGGATGAACAGTAGCCCGTGGAGGCTGGAGGGGGTCGACGGTGGATATGAACAGTATGCCGTGGAGTCCTGTTTTACGGTACGCCACACCCCTTCGGATGAACAGGACCCCTTTTCGACCGCAACGCTCCAACATAAGTATGTCTCCTCCGTTTTGCGGTACGCCACACCCCTCCCGATCAACAGGACCCCCGTTTCGACCGTAGCAGGTCCGTTTCCTTCGTTTTGCGGTATGCTAGACCCCTCCCGTTGAACAGGATCCCATTTCAAATGTGGCCGGTCAAACACAAGGTTGTTTCCTCCGTTCTGCGGTACGCCAGGCCTCGTTTCCATCGGCTATTCCGTCCAAGCCCCCCCCCCCCGATGAACACGACGAGGCATTCCGTTCTGACCCAGCCGGTTGGCTCCCCATGAACACGACGACGACGCTGTTTCACCGTTCCGACCCAGCCATGTACACGAGCTCTGGCCGTACGTACGCGCGAGTAGTCGTTCGAGACCCTGCCTGTATGTACGTACGTGGCCGTATTTACTTTCTTGCACCCTGGCCATTGTACGTACGTGTACATGCTACATGTGCGCCTCTACTACGACATGTGCGCGCCTCTACTACGACACGTGCGCGCCTCTACATCGACCAATATGTACGTACACGTTTGCGACCAAAATGACAACGCTACGTACGCTTCGACCAGGTGGGTCCCGACTGTCAGGCACTTCCTTGCCTGCGAAGATGTAGCTAGTGGGTCCCAGCAGTCAGGGGGGGCAATCATTTTTTTTGTCTTTGCCCGGACGCACTTCCTTGCGTGCGAAGATGTAGCTGGTGGGTCCCAACAATCAGGGGAAATGTTTTTTTGCGAAATACGGTGGCCCGTTTGGTGGGTCCCCGTTGTCAGGTGGAGGAATAATTATTTTGCACGTAATAAGGAGGCACTTCCTTGCTGCGGCCGTGGACCCAGCTGTTAGCCTCTCCACGTATAGTCCACGTCCGATGTAAGCCGTTCCTTGACCACGTTGACCACGCCGCGCCGAGAGCACCAGGGCGGTGGACAACGGCGAGGCCTAGGAAGGGGACGACGCGGAGCTGGGGAAGACTAGACAGTGGATGCCCACGCGTAGAGGAGTATGAGGGTTCACTGGTTTGCTGCGGTGTGAGGCTGCCGTCGCCGCAAAATAACAGGGGGTGTGGGTGAGTGGAGGGATGGCCTGGCCAGCGGTGGGAGTAGTAGGTGGCGGTGAGGCCTCCGCCGCATCACAGCCGGCCACGGGAGGCAGGAGCATGAGGCACGACCGATGCTGGTTTGGGCGGCTGGAGCATGAAGACCAGAGGTTGAAGAAGCACTACGGCCGTTGGATGTACATCGTACGGTCAGTGGAACTAGAATCGTGCATATTGACTAAGTCGACAAGGCCGTCCGTCCCCGTCAAGTTAGTAGGCCGACAAGTCAGCCTGCCACTATACTGGGTCCCAGCTAGCAGGGGGAGTATTCTTTTTTTGTGCATAATAAGGAGGCACTTCCTTGCGTGTGAAGATATAGCTGGTGGGTCCAAGCTGTCAGCGGCGGCAATGTTTTTTCGTGAAATATAGAGGCCCTTTCGGTGGGTACCAGATGTCAGGTGGAGGAATCATTATTTTGCACGTAAAAGGAGGCATTTCCTTGCGTGCGGCCGTGGACCCAGCTGTCAGCCTCTCCACGTACAGTCCACTTCAGATGCAAGTCGGTCGTTGACCACATTGACCAGGCCACGCCGAGAGCTCCAGAGCGGTGGACGACGGCGAGGCCTAGGAAGGGAACGACATGGAAGCAGGGAAGACTCGGCAGTTTCTTCCCACGCGGAGGGGAGTATGACTATACGAGGGTTTACTGGTTCGTCTGTCGTCGCCGGAGAATAACAACAGGTGTTGGTGAGTAGAGGGATGGCTAGGCCAGCGATGGGAGTACGGTGGGGCGGTGAGGCCTGCGCGGCAGCACAGCCGGCCGCGGGAAGGAGGGAGCAGGCAGTCCCGCCGGCGCTTGTTTGAGCGGCTGGATCAGGAAGAACAGAGATTGAAGAAGCACGATGGCCGTTGGATGGAAATCCAACAGGCACTGCTTGTGCGTCAACCTTTTTTAGGAAAGCCTTAAATCTGTGGAAAACAGCATACAGTCCATCTGCCATTATTTCTAATAATTTACAGCCCATTTGCTAATTCTTAAGGTTTTTTTGGAGCCCATATTCTTTTTGTTAGTATTACAGCCCATATTGTGGCCACGGTTAAGAAATTATACGAAATTTTGCATATTTTGGTGCGGTCTGAACTGTTTTTAATACCAAAATTTTGAGTCACATTCAAACTGATTTTAAAAATAAATGTATATCAATATAAAATCCAACAAATTTTCCACACATAAAAATCAATGCAATTTAAAATCTTGAAATGAAAAAAGAAATTTGAAACTAATTACCGGTTTGATGTGTTTTAAAACTGTACAACCCATTTCTCATTACTGATAGGCCATTTTCTCGGCCAGCCAAATGAAGCTCTCCTCGTCTTGAAAGATTTGCAGCCCAACAGGCCTGACAAAGCGACTTACTTGGCAAATCACAAAAAAACTGGGTTGTGGCCCTGGACCCAGCTGCGGCCGTGAACCCAGCTGTCAGCCTCTCCACGTACAGTACTCTTCTGATGGAAGTCGGTCGTTGACCACATTGACCACGCCGCGCCGAGAGCACCAAGGCAAAGGACGACGACGAGGCCTAGGAAGAGGATGACGCGGAGCCGGGGAAGATGCGGCAGTGGATGCCCACCTGGAGAGGAGCACGAGGGTTCACTGGTTCGGGTGCGGTGTGAGGCTGTTGTCGCCGTAGAATAACAAGGGTGTGGGTGAGTGGAGGGATGGCCTGGCCAGCGGTGGGAGTAGTATGGGGGCGGTGAGGCCTCTGCGGTAGCACAGCCGGCCACGGGAGGCAGGAGCAGGCGGCACGACCGGCGCTGCTTTGGGCGGCTGGAGCAACAAGAC
This sequence comes from Aegilops umbellulata, assembly GCA_032464435.1. Taxonomy (NCBI): domain Eukaryota; kingdom Viridiplantae; phylum Streptophyta; class Magnoliopsida; order Poales; family Poaceae; genus Aegilops; species Aegilops umbellulata. Next base: position 235,205,051 of record CP136060.1, read on the forward strand.
CCAAGGTTGAAGAAGCACTATGACCGTTGGATGGACATCGTACGGTCACTGGAGCTAGAATCGTTCATATTGACTAAGTTGACAAAGCCCTCTGTCCCCATCAACTTAGTAGGCCGACAAGTCAGCCACCCACTATGGTGGGTCCCAGCTAGCTGGGGGTATTCATTTTTTTGTGCGTCACAAGGAGGCACTTCCTTGTGTGCGAAGATATAGCTGGTGGGTCCGACCTGTCAGCGGGGGGAACGTTTTTTCCGCGAAATATAGAAGCCCTTCCCATGGGTCCTAGCTGTCAGGTGGAGGAATCATTATTTTGCGCGTAATAAGGAGTCATTTCCTTGCGTGCGGCCGTGAACCCAGCTGTCAGCTTCTCCACGTACAGTCCACTTCCGATGGATGTCGTTCATTGACCACGTTGACCAGGCCACGCCGAGAGAACCAGGGCGGTAGACGACGACGAGGCCTATGAAGGGAACGACACGGAGGCAGGGAAGACTCAGCAGTTGTTTCCCACGCGGAGGGGAGTACGACTGTACGAGGATTTACTGGTTCGTCTGCCGTAACAGCAGGTGTGGGTGAGTAGAGGGATGGCTAGGCCAGCGATGGGAGTACGATGGGGCGGTGAGGCCTGCGCGGCAGCATAGCCGGCAGCGGGAGGAGGGAGCAGGCAGTCCCACCGGTGCTTGTTTGAGTGGCTGGAGCAGGAAAAGCAGAGATTGAAGAAGCACGACAGCCGTTGGATGGACATCCAACAGTCACCGCTCTTATGTGCATTATTTCTAATAATGTACATCCCATTTGCTAATTCTTAAGATTTTTTTGGAGCCCATCTTCTTTTTGTTAGCATTACACCCCATATTGTGGCCACAGTTAAAAAGTATACGGATTTTTTGCATATTTCGGTGCGGTCAACTGTTTTTAATCCCGAAATATCGATTCACATTCAAATTATTATGAAAAATAATTTATATAAATATAAAATCCAAATAATTGTCCATGCATAAAAATCAATGGAATTTAAAATCTTGTAACGAAAAAAATTGAAACTAATTCCCGGTTTGATGTGTTTGAAAATGTACAGCCGATTTCTAGGCAAACCGAATGAAACTCTCCTCGTCTTGAAAGATTTGCAGCCCAGCAGGGCTGATAAAGCAAGTAGGCCTCGTTTGGGTATTTCTTTTAAAAATAGAACTGGGCTAGCCATTTTCAGCAAGAAAAAACACATCTGGGCTCATGATGTGGTAAACGTAAATAAAACCCTGGCTAGACGGGCCACAGCCCCCGCACAGCCCTGTTGTTACCCTAATCCATTGCTAAAACTAGTATAAATAACAACTTCTTCTTCCTAAAAAAATGCGCGACCTGCTGGGTCCCTGGTGTCAACCGCTCATAGTGTAATTCTATCGTCTATTGACTACGTTGACAATGGCGTGAGCCCCAGATGTCCAACCATTAGGAGGAACCATATTTTTGGGCTTGTAATATAGAGGCACTTGCTTGCGTACTTCCATGACGCTGCTGGGTCCCTACTGTCATCCTCTCCACGTACAGTCATCTCCTTGTTCCTCTCATTTGTTGACGACATTGACAATGCAAGAGGGCGGCGCACCGCGCACGGCGAGCAAACCAAGGCCGCAAGGCAGAGGACGAAGGCGAGGCCTCGGACGGAACAAATAGGAGCCGTGGAAGATGCACCGCTCCAGTCGCAGGCGGAGGAGAGTACGAGGGTTGACTGGTTCGGGTGCGGGTGCGTGTTGGGGCTGACGTCGCCGAAGAATAACAGGACGTGTGGGGGAATAGAGGGAGGGACTGGCCAACGTTGGAGGGTACGTATGGTAGGGCGGCGGAGGTGTAGCCAGCCATGGGAGGCGGGAGCAGGCGGAGCCGACGCGGTGGTTTGGTTTGGGTGGCTGGAGGAAGAAGAAGACAAGAGATAGAAGATACACGACAGATGTTGGATGTGAATCCAACGGCTGGCAGGCAGAATCGTTTTTTGACTGGCTAGTAAGTCGACACCACCTTGCATAGGCTATTTCCTCGCGGGTCCCAAATGTCAGAATCCAAATATGTCACGGTCATGCAGGCCTTCCTATGAAAATTTACAGCCCATTTGATGTGATACTTGGAAATAAGTTTGTGGGTGCTGGTGGGTGATACGTCTCCAACGTATCTATAATTTTTTATTGCTCCATGCTATATTATCTTCTGTTTTGGACATTATTGGGCTTTATGATTCGCTTTTATATTATTTTTGGGACTAACCTATTAACCGGAGGCCCAACCCAGAATTGAAGTTTTTTGCCTATTTCAGAGTGTCGCAGAAAAATAATATCAAACGGAGTCCAAACGGAATGACACCTTTGGGAACGTGATTTTTGGAACGAATAAGATCCAGGAGACTTGGACCCTACGTCAAGAAATAAAGGAGGAAGCCACGAGGTAGGGGGCGCGCCTACCCCCCCCCCCCCCCCCCCAGGCGCGCCCTCCACCCTCGTGGGCCCCCTGTTGCTCCACCGACATACTCCTTCCTCCTATATGTACCTACGTACCCCCAAACGATCAGATATGGAGCCAAAAACCTAATTCCACCGCCGCAACCTTCTGTACCCATGAGATCCCATCTTGGGGCCTATTCCGGAGCTCCGCTCGAGGGGGCATCGATCAGGAAGGGCTTCTACATCAACACCATAGCCCCTCCGATGAAGTGTGAGTAGTTTACCTTAGACCTTCGGGTCCATAGTTATTAGCTAGATGGCTTCTTCTCTCTTTTTGGATCTCAATACAATGTTCTCCCCCTCTCTCGTGGAGATCTATTCGATGTAATCTTCTTTTTGCGGTGTGTTTGTTGAGACCGATGAATTGTGGGTTTATGATCAAGTTTATCTATGAACAATATTTGAATCTTCTGAATTCTTTTATGTATGATTGGTTATCTTTGCAAGTCTCTTCGAATTATCAGTTTGGTTTGGCCTACTAGATTGATCTTTCTTGCAATGGGAGAAGTGCTTAGCTTTGGGTTCAATCTTGCGGTGTCCTTTCCC